>CM065591.1:205073945-207925745 GCA_033119425.1 Bufotes viridis
ATCCGGAAGCTTCAGTTGCACAGTGAATTAGAAGTCTACTTTGTTGCAAGTATAATTAGCAGAATGTCAGCTACCATACCAAGAATTATTCTCATAAGCACGTACTGATAGATGACTGGTCCACCTTCTTATTAATATCCCCATCATTGGAATTATGAACTGACAGAGCCGCAAGCAGAATTCCCTGTACACAGTGATGCTGAGGCATCGTAACACAGAGGGAGGTAATGATAGGGTTAACTATACGGAGGCACTTCTTTCAAGGGAGCTCAGGTGTCAGGGCACTCCCCTCCTCCCCAAATTGTGATTGGGTGAACCCCCGTGTACACTCCCTCTGTAGGAGGGACATTAACTACTTATTCCCGGCGTTCGGGCGGCCGCGCACGGCCATCACAGCGCCGGTCTGTGCACATACACGTGCTGGACTCTCTTTCCCTACAGGAAGAAAATATTGTAATAATGGCTCCTGATGATGTGCACTTATGAAAAGAAAAGAAAATAGCACACAGAAACGCGTTGAGCCGCATTTAGCTCACAGTGAGAGTTAGCCCGCTCCCCTGCAGCACATCTCCGATCGGGGTAGCTTAGTATACCCGCGTGTACTTTCATGTACATTGCGGTGTCCTGATATCCACTGGGTCGGTAAAACAATACCCCGTTGGATAGACTGCTTGGTAATACCCTGATGTGTAATAGGGGCACTGATCGCTAATGGTGTAGCCCCTACAGACATAGTGAGTGCCGCACGTTTTAGGGACAATATTCACTGAAATTTCCCAGTCTCTGCTACTTATCTACATAGAGGCTGTGGTCCCTGCATGACTGTCCTTGGGAGTGAAGGGATATATGTTAACCCCCTGACTCCACTCCCTAACGGTCATTTAGCCTGAAAGAGTTTTGACGGAATGGTTATGTTCCATATTTTAGTATATAAACAAATAAACTAGTATTTTAAACGTCCACCAGGCTTTGTTAATAAAGTCTCATATTTCACTAACTTGTGACAAAAATAAAATTTTACATGAACTCGCCATACCCCTCACGTAATACCTTGGGGTGTCTTCTTTCTAAAATGGGGTCACTTGTGGGGTATTTATACTGCCCTGGAATTTTAGGGGCCCCTAAATCGTGAGAAGAAGTCTGGAATCCAAATGTGTAAAAATGCCCTGTGAAATCCTAAAGGTACTCATTGGAATTTGGGCCCTTTAGCATCTTGGCTGCAAAAAGTGTCACACATGTGGTATCGCCGTACTCAGGAGAAGTAGGGCAATGTGTTTAGGGTGTATTTTACATATACCCATGCTGGTGTGAGAAATATCTCTGTAAATGACAACTTTTAAATTTTTTTATACAAAGTTGTCAGTTTACAGAGATATTTCTCTCACCCAACATGGGTATATGTAAAATACACCCCAAAACACATTGCCCTACTTCTCCTGAGTACGGCGATACCACATGTGCCACTTTTGCAGCCTAGTGCGCAAAGGGGCCCAAATTCCAACGAGTACCTTTAGCTTTTACATGGCTGCTCACAATTTAGCCCAGCCCAAAATGCCAGAACAGTAAACACACCCCACAAATGACCCCATTTCGGAAAGTAGACACCCCAAGGTATTCACTGAGGGGCATAGTGAGTCCGTGGGAGATTTTAATTTTTTTTGCCAGAAGTTAGCAGAAATGGAAACTTTATTATTTTTATTTTTTTCCTCAGAAAGTGTAATTTTCCGCTAACTTGTGAAAAAAAATTAAATCATACATGAACTCACCATGCCCCTCTGCGAATACTTTGGGGTGTCTTCTTTCTAAAATGGTGTCATTTGGGGGGTAGTTATACTTTCCTGGCATTCTAGCACCTGAAGAAACATGACAGGTGCTCAGAAAGTCAGAGCTGCTTCAAAATGCCGAAATTGACTTTTTTGCACCATAGTTTGTAAACGCTATAACCTTTACCCAAACCAATAAAAATACACTTATTGGATTTTTTTTTATGAAAGACATGTAGAACAATAAATTTTGCGAAAAATTTATATAGAAATGTAGTTTTGAAAAAAAAAATTACAACAGAAAGTGAAAAATGTCATTTTTTTGCAAAAATGTTGGTAATTTTTGATTAATAGCAAAAAAAGTAAAAATGTCAGCAGCAATGAAATACCACCAAATGAAAGCTCTATTAGTGAGAAGAAAAGGGGGTAAAATTCATTTGGGTGGTAAGTTGCATGACGGAGCAATAAACGGTGAAAGTAGTGTAGTGCAGAATTGTAAAAAGTGGCCTGGTCACTAATGGTGTTTAAGCTAGGGGGGCTGAAGTGGTTAAGAAAAATGATAGTTCTTTTCAGCCATCTATCAATTACCGAGGTCAATAAAATTATTCTCAAAATTAAGTATCCCCTGAAATAAATCCCTTAGCTCTTTGATTGACTCTGTGGTGCCAGCTCACAGTGAAATGGCAGAGACCATGTGGGATGAGTCTGTTCGGCTGGCATGCATGGCATTATGGATGATCTCGTGTTCATAGGTTTCTTACTTTCGCTTTGTAACATGCGCAGTAGCCATTTAAAAAAAAAATTATAATTTGTTACCATAAAGCACGAGGAAATGCAGATTCATGGCGAATCAAATTTTTCATCCACTTCGGATGCTTCGATTCGCTCAAGTTCTAATTGTCATCAGTTATCTCCACTGTACCTCTTTTTTTCAATTATCCAGCATTCAAGCTATGTTTCTATAAGGATACTAAAGGTCCATTTATAGTGGGTCAAATGCAAAGGATATATTCAGACTAACTTCCGGTGGGGAGTCTCAATTAAAATTTATAAATAATCCAAAGAATGTCTTTAAAATATTCTAAAAGGTACATTGGTGACAGTGGGGAGCATCCCATATATGGACAATGAGTCCTTTTCTTGTCAGGGAATATAAAGGAGAGGCCTCCGGACTGGGAGCTGTGGTGGAACGCACATGCATTCCATGCTGGATGTCAGCAAACCGGAAGGTCTGGGCAAAATCCCGGAAGTGGAGGTGAAACACACATGCGCTCCACGCTCCATGTGTTCAAGGGACCGAGTACGTGCGTTCTCCACTCCCTATCTGTAATGGAAGGTGGAACGCACATGCGTTCAAATGTATGGTTAGGAAAAATGGATATACACTTATAGGGGTTGTCTCACTTCAGTAAGTGGCCTTTATCACGCACAGAAAGTTAATACAAGCCACTTACTAATATATTGTTATTATCCATATTCCTTCTTTTGCTGGCTGGATTAATTTTTCAATCACATTATAAAACATTTCTAAATTTATAAGAAAGCTAATAAATTAATTACACAATATTAATAACAGATTTAAAAAAATAAGCTGGAGTCAACTTTGACTCCACCCAAAACTAGCCTTGACTCTCACTGGGCTTGCTGTACTAAGTGGGTTTCTGAATAAATGGAGTTTAAAGAACTGAAGTTTAAGACAAGGAGCAAGAAACTAAGGTTTGCTAGATTTTTCCTTGTGTGTTGTTGGCTTGATTCTAGCTAGTCCTCCAACTATAGCAGACAGGGTCTAATTTTAACTCATATTTACTGCTTTCCTTCTTAACTGTTCATCCTCATCAAAACATGTGCTCCATGGACAATGCTACTACGTGCGTGTCCTATGCAATGGATGCGTGCCCTGAAGAGCCATTTGAAGGTGAATACATTTGCACTAGATGAAATCACGTTGCATATTTGGAAGCCCAGATCTTGGAACTAAATAATCATCTTGAAATACTTAGGGGCATTGCAAAACTGGAGAGGTTTAGACCTCATTGTGCAGGCAATTACTGGGTTAGGAGGGCAAGATCAGGACTATCAGGTCAGCAGTTGGCTTAATGTAGGAAGATGGGGTAGAGGGAAAAGTTCCAGGGAGACTAGTTCTGAGCTGGAACGCCCTAGTAAATATGCCTGTTTGGCTGATATTAGGGATGAAAGCCCAGAGCCAGCAACACTGCAGCAAGGCATTTCACCTAGCAACCAGGAGGATGACCGCTGCAGGAAGGATGGGAAAAAGGAGTGTAGCAAAGGTTAGACAGATGCTGGTGGTAGGGGACTCTATTATTAGGAAGACAAACAGGGTCATCTGTCACGAGACCGTGAATGCCGAACAGTGTGTTGTCTTCTCGGGTTCGGCATATTATGGATCAGATTGACAGATTCCTCGGTGGGGCTAGGGAAGACCCGGCGGTCATGGTACACATTGGCACCAATGACAAAGACAGAGGGAGATGGAAAGTCCTTAAAAATGATTTTAGGGAACTAGTAGAGAAGCTCAAGTCCAGAACCTCCAAGGTAGTGTTTTCAGAAATACTACCAGTGCCACGAGCATCACCAGAGAGACAACGGGAGCTTAGGGAGTTAAATAAGTGGCTCAGAAGCTGGTGCAGGATGGAAGGGTTTGGGTTCATGGAGAACTGGTCCGAATTCCCAGTTGGTTAAAGTTAGTAGATAGAGAGTGGTATATAGGAGGGGGCAGTGGGGATTTAGTGGGGGCTGGGGTTAGTGAGGAAAGTAGGGAGAAGACTGGGCAGAACTATACACCGATGAAAAATAGAACTTCTGGTAACAAGAACCTGTTACATACAAACATCAACCAAGGTAACCCAAAAATCCCAGATATTCACTTTACAGGTAATAGTAATTTAAAATGTACCTTCACAAATGCCAGAAGTCTAGCTAGCAAAATGGGGGAGCTGGAGGCTATGGTCAGGGCGTAACTATAGGGGAAGCAGGGAAGCGGCTGCTTTGGGGCCCTGACCCAGAAGGGGCCCATCCAAGAGGAGGAGAAGTACTGAAACACTTTGTCAGGGCCCTTCAACATTATTACACAATGAAATGATATACAGTGGCAGTATAGACAGTATAGAAAACAGATGGAACAGCTGCCAGGCCTGGTCTGAGAGAGCAACCTTTACTAGCCACAGGAAAGGGGGCGGCATGAAAGGAAGGGATTGTAAAAAATTACTGGGAGGGGGCCCCATTCAAAAATTTGCTGTGGGGCCCAGTCATTTCTAGTTACGCCACTGGCTATGGTACTAGAAGAACACATAGTGTCACGTTCGGGTGTGGGAGGGAAACACCACACCGAACATAAGAGGGAAAGGGGTGAGGGAATAAGGCCTGGAAACTAGGGAAAGGAGATGGACACCTCCTAGTAAAACCCTAATTAAAGTCCTGACTAACTACCAGTATGAACAGACCCCAGAGGTAAGCGAGTTCATACACAGGAATACCTAATGTCCTAACTCACTCTATAGGACCCTAGTACTAATGTAAGGAGTAAGACAACCTGTTCCTCCAAAAGGAAGGACAAACAGGAGTCTCCTTCACTCCTTAATACAAATGACAAGGAAATGAAACACATAAAATAACCCAAAACAAAATACAAAAGGGAAAGAAAACACAACTTCAAGTGGTTATGGCAGCACCAGGAACTCAGCCGAGATCCACACACCAGCTTTCCACAACTCAAACTGAAGCTATAAACCACATAGCATAGTGGGAGAAACAACAATAAATAGAGAAGGCTAAATGACCATAATAGCCACACCTGGGGAAAGAAGATGTGGCAAGCATTTGATCCAAACAGAAAACATGTCAGATCAAACCACGTGTTGCCAGTCACACTGATCTCCTGACACCTGTCACAGGAATGGCCGTGACACATAGATGTAGTTGGTTTGGCTAAAACATGGTTGGACTCTTCACATGACTGGGCTGTAAATATTGAGGGTTTTAGGCTGGGTTCACACGAGCGTGTCCGGATACGCTGTGGATGCGTTCAGTGAAAACTGAGCGTTTTCACAGGCAAAGCCATTCCGCTTTTGCCTGCGATTGCGTTCAGTTGTTCAGTTTTTCCGCGCGGATGCAATGCGTTTTGATGCGTTTTTCACACGCGTGATAAAAACTGAAGGTTTACAAACAACATCTCCTAGCAACCATCAGTGAAAAAGCCAACGCACCCGCACTTGCTGCGGATGCAATGCGTTATTAACGCAGCCCCATTCATTTCTATGGGGCTGTGGATGCGTTTATAATGCATAAGATAGAGCATGCTGCGATTTACACGCGTTGCAGAAGTGATGCGTGAAAAAAAATGCTCATGTACACAGCCCCATAAAAATGAATGAGTCAGGATTCAGTGCGGGTGCAATGCGTTCACATCACGCATTGCAACCGCGCGGAAATCACGCTCGTGTGAATGCAGCCTTACACTATTTAGGAAAGACAGGGCGACTAGAAAAGGTGATGGCGTGTGCCTGTATGTGAGGAGGGATATGAAGACAAGCGTGAAAGAGGCAATTGTGGGTGCGGATGGTGAGAATGTTGAAACCTTATGGGTGGAATTTCAAAGGGATATAAATACTGAAAAAATAATACTTGGTGTAATCTATAGACCCCCTAACATCACAGAGGAGATAGAAACGCAACTGTATAACCAAATAGAGAGGGCTGCGCAGCCTGGCACAGTGGTCATAATGGGAGATTATAACTTCCCAGACATTGACTGGGGTCATGGTTCTGACTCAACCACAAAGGGGAGAAGACTCCACAACTTGCTGCAGGACCACGTTATGGGCCAATTTGTAGAAGCTCCCACTAGGGGCAATGCTCTATTGGATCTGGTAATTTCTAATGATGCAGAGCTTGTTGGAAATGTTACTGTTCGAGAAACACTAGGTAATAGTGACCACAATATAATTATATTTCCCCTAAACTATAAGAAGCAAACTCTGTCAGGCAGAGCAAATACACTGAATTTTAAAAAGGCTAATTTCCTTGGTTTGAGGGCAGCATTTCAGGCCATAGACTAGGAGCAGCTACTGTCACATAATAATACTGAGGATAAATGGGAGAGTTTTAAATCCACATTGAGTAATTGCACTAAAAAATGTATTCCTTTAGGTAACAAGTATAAACAGCTAAAATTAAACCCCCATGGCTTACAGCTACTGTAAAATAGACAATACAGGACAAAGAAAAGGGCATTTAAAAAATACAAATTTGAGGGGTCAGCTGTAGCGTTTGAAGTTTACAAAGGGCTTAATAAAATCTGTAAAAATGACATAAAATTAGCAAAAATACAAAATGAACAGCAACTTGCAAAGGAGAGCAAAAATTCTTTAAATATATAAATGCTAAAAAAAATCAAGGTCTGAGCAGGTAGGTCTCCTAAATAATGGTAAAGAGGGGGTAGTAATTGAAGATAAGGAAAGGGCAGAGTTACTAAATGTTTTTTTTTAGCTCTGTTTATACAAAAGAAGAGAAATGAGCTGATATCTGTGGTGCTAGGGCTGTTAGTACATCCAGTAATATACTCAATTGGCTAACTGCAGATATGGTCCAAGATAAGTTAAATAAGGTAAATGTAAACAAGACTTCAGGTCCAGATGGATTACTCAGCCCTATTTCACCCTTAGGACTTGGCCATTTTTTGAAAATCTGACCAGTGTCACTTTATGTGTGAATAACTTTAAAATGCCTTTACTTACCCAGGCCGTTCTGAGATAGTTTTTTCGTCACATATAGTACTTCAGGACACTGCTAAAATTGGGTCAAAAAAGTAAATTTTTTTGCATAAAAAAATACAATTTTTACCAAAAATGTTAAAAAATTAGCAAATTTCAAAGTTTCATTTTCTCTACTTCTCTAATACATAGTAATACCCCCAAAAATAGTTATTACTTCACATTCCCCATATGTCTACTTCATTTTTGGAGCATATTGGGAATGCCATTTTATTTTTTGGGGATGTTACATAGCTTAGAAGTTTAGAAGCAAATTTAGAAATTTTTCAGAAATTTTCCAAATCCCACTTTTTAGGGACCAGTGCAGGTCTGAAGTCACTTTGTGAGGCTTGCATAATAGAAACCACCCAAAAATGACCCCATTCTAGAAACTACACCCCTCAAGGTATTCAAAACTAATTTTAAAAACTTTGTTAACCCTTTAGGTGTTCCACTAGAGTTAATGGCAAATGGACATACAATTTAAGAAATTAAATTTTTTTGAAAATTTTCCAATGTAATCCATGTTTTCCAGGAACAAAGCAAGGGTTAACAGCCAAACAAGACTCAATATGGGTTGCCCTGATTCTGTAGTTTGCAGAAACACCCCATATGTGGTCCTAAACTACTGTTTGGCCAAACGGTAGGACATAGAAGGAGGGGAACGCCATATGGGTTTTGCAAGGCAGATTTTGCGGGACTGGTTTTGTTTATACCATGTCCCATTTCAAGCCCCCTGTTGCACCCCTAGAATAGAAATTCCAAAAAAGTGACTCCATCTAAGAAAGTACACCCCTCAAGGTATTCAAAACTGGGTTTACAAACTTTGTTAACCCTTTAGGTGTTCCACTAGAGTTAATGGCAGATGGAGAAACAATTTCGGTTGGGTTAAATGTTATTTTTATAGGGCAGATTGTTACGGACGTGGAGATACCTAATATGTCTACTTTTTATAATTTGTTTAGATTTTACACTATATTATCAGTTGAGGAACACAAATTAAATAATTTTAGTATCTCAATATCCTGGGAGCTACATTTTTTTTTTTGGTTGGGTGACTTTTTGGTAGGGGCTCATTTTTTGCGGGATGAGATGGCGGTTTTATTGGCACTATTTGGGGGTGCATATGACTTTTTGATCGCTCGCTATAACACTTTTTTGATGTTAGGTTACAAAAAATGGCTTTTTTTTACACAGTTTTTATTTTATTTTTTAACCCTGTTCATCCGGGGGGGTTGGGTTAAATGTTATTTTTATAGGGCAGATTGTTACGGACGCGGCGATACATAATATGTCTACTTCATGTAAAATCTAAACAAATTATACTATATCATCATATGAGGAACAAAAAAAATTATTTTAGTATCTCCATAGCCTGGGAGCTAAATTTTATTTTTTTGGTTGGGCGATCTAATTTAGGGGCTCATTTTTTGCGGGATGAGATGGCGGTTTGATTGGCACTATTTGGGGGTGCATATGACTTTTTAATGGCTTTTATTACACTTTTTGGGATCCAAGGTGAAAATAAAATGGCTTTTTTACATAGTTTTTATTAGATTTTTTTGGACGGCATTTATCGAAGGGCTAGTTTATGGGGTATATTTATAGACAAGTTTTTTACGTACGCGGCGATGCCCAATATGTATGGCTCTCATACTTTGGAGACACTAAGCAGGCATCCTCAAACTGCGGCCCTCCAGATGTTGTAAAAATACAATTCCCACTGTAGGTTGTCTGGGCATGCTGGGAGTTATAGTTTTACAACATCTGGAGGGCCGCAGTTTGAGGATGCCTGCACTAAAACTAATATTTTTGTGACAAAAATTTGTTCCAGTGTCTACAAAGTCTGAGAGCCATAGTTTTTTATGTTCTCTAGGGAACTGTAGGGAATTATAAAAATTTAGTACTCCATGGAAGTGTGATACTCCCTGAAACAACCGATAACGCAGAGGCCCGGATGATCGTGGCAAGTGTCACACTGAGTGGTGGTGTCCTTCCGTATCCCCCTCCTGTGACGCACTCTGCATCTTCAATTCCCGAGGTACTCCGGCCTGCTCTTTCCCGGTCTGAAAAGATCAGGTCCTTGAGGACTGCCTCATAGAATTGGAGGAAAGTGTCTGTGCTGCCAGCGCTTCGAGATAGTACAAAAGCATTGTACATGGCAACCTGTACCATGTAGACCGCAACCTTTTTGTACCATGCCCAGGTTTTCCGCATGGCATTATATGGTTGGAGGACCTGATCAGATAGATCAACTCCTCCCATATACCGATTGTAGTCGACGATACAATCGGGCTTGAGGACCGTTGCCGTGGAACCTCGCACAGAGACTGGGGTGGTGCCGTTACCATGGATTGTGGTCAGGATAAGGACATCCCTCTTGTCCTTATACCTGACCAACAACAGGTTGTCGCTGGTAAGGGCACGGGTCTCACCCCTGGGGATAGGTACCTGGAGGAGGGAGGTAGGGAGGCCGCGCTGATTTTTCCGCACGGTCCCACAAGCGAACGTGCATCTGGCGGCAAGGGACCTGAACAAGGGAATACTGGTATAAAAGTTATCCATGTACAGGTGGTAACCCTTATCCAGCAGTGGGTGCACAAGGTCCCACACGAGTTTCCCAGAGTGGGGGGACATTCTGGGGGTTGAATACGGGAATCTCGTCCCTCGTAAACACGAAATTTGTAAGTGTACCCTGAGGTACTCTCACAAATTTTGTACATTTTCACGCCATACCTCGCTCGCTTAGTGGGAATGTATTGGCGGAAACTGAGTCTCCCCTTGAACGCAACGAGAGACTCATCAACCGCGACCTCCCTTCCAGGTACGTAGGCCTGTGCAAACTTGGCCCCGAAATGATCGATGATCGGCCGTATCTTATACAGCCGGTCATAGGCAGGATCACCTTGGGGGGGACATGCTGCATTATCTGCATAATGCAGGCATTTCCGGATGGCCTCGAATCTGGGACGCGTCATGGCCATACTGTACAGTGGGGTCTGATAGAGGACGTCCCCACTCCAGTAATGCCTGACACTGGGTTTTTGCTCTAGACCCATGTGCAGCACGAGGCCCCAAAACGTCCTCATCTCGGCTGCACTGACTGGCGTCCAGCCACCGGGTCTAGCCAAAAAGGAGCCTGGGTGCTGAGCGACGAACTGTTGGGCATACAGATTCGTCTGCTCCACCATCAGATTCACCAGTGGGTCACTGAAAAAAAAACTAAAAAAGTCTATTTCAGTGAACCCCACTGTGGGAATCTGGATTCCAGGATTGCCAACAAAATCCGGAATTGCAGGCTCATAGTCCACTGGGGGGCACCAGCTAAGTTCACCGGTGGGGGGCTCCGGTGCGCTTATTTGGTGGGCCAGGAAACCAGTACGAACCCCAGGGCTGCTCGTACTGGTGTGGGCCACGGGTTCCCTAGCATGTGGGGGCCCTGGCTCCGTCTGGCGGCGTCTCCGCCGTCTTGGGGGCTCATCGTCATCAGATGATGATGAGGAGGATGCGGATGAAAGGAGGAACGTGGGGTCATCCTCATCCTCACTGGTGCTCTCGGTGTCGGAGAGCATCTGGGCATATGCCTCCTCCGCCGAGAACATCCGGCGGGCCATGGGTATGTGTGTGTGTGTATGTGAGTGTGTGACAAACTTTATTGTATGCGCGTGTGTGTGGGGGCGGGTGTTCACGTACTAATAATAAGAAAAAAATTGACAAGTGTTAGAAAAAAAAAAAATTAAGTTCAAACTAGCTGATCAGCCGTCCGGCACTGATCAGCGGTGGGGTGGGCGATGCGCTAACGGTGGCCGGACGCTAAAAGTGCCGACCACAGTAAGCGCACAAAAAAAAAAAAAAAGTTGGGGTGGAGTAGGGGGGGGGGGGGGTCGTCACGGGTCAGCACCCCTGGGTGGGTTTAGGGTCTCACAGCTAAGTGCTGTGGACCCCAACCACCACAAGCAGCACTGAAATAAAAATAAAAAACTTTTTTACTAAACACTAACTATCCCTTCTAGCCCTGCCTAAGATACCTCTCCCTCGCTGACCCTAACCTACCTGATGGCGGAGGGTGGGGGGTGGGGGGGTGACAGGAACGGTGCTGGAGCGGTGCTGGAGCTGTGCGGGTGCGATCCTCACTCGGCAGCAGCAGCAGCGGGAAGAGGAGGGGAGAGAGGAGCGCCGGGAGTTTGAATCTCCCGCCTCTCTCCCCGGACCAATCGGATCCCAGCACCGCCACAACCGTCACACCATATCATACCACCGATCACCATTCTTTTCCGGTTCATCGGGTCACCGGAGACCCGAATGGACCGGAAACGCAGTAAACCGCAGGTCTGAATTGACCTGCGGTTTTCTGCGATCGCCGATACGGGGGGGTCAAATGACCCCCCTCGGCGTTGTGACAGGATGCCCGCTGAATGATTTCAGCGGACATCCTGTTACTATTAACCCCTGCCGCGCCGCACTTGCATTTTAAAGATATGACGTACCGGTACGTCATGGGTCCTTAAGGACTCGGAAACCATGACGTACCGGTACGTCATGTGTCCTTAAGGGGTTAAAGAGCTCAGTTCAGTCATTGCTGTGCCCCTGTTTATAATTTTAAAAAATTCTCTAGGTACTGGTACAGTGCCAAGGGATTGGCATAAGGCAAATGTGGTGCCCATATTCAAAAAAGGATCTAGGTCCCCCACAGGTAATTATAGACCAGTTAGTTTAACTTCTGTTGTGGGAAAATGTTTGAAGGACTGTTAAGGGACTATATATAGGAGTATGTGACTGTAAATTATATTATAAGTGATAACCAACATGGGTTCACCAAGGACAGAAACTGTCAGACTAACCTGATTTGTTTTTTATGAGGAGGTGGTGAGTAGTAGCCTGGACAGAGGGGCTGTAGTGTTTCTGGATTTTGCAAAGGTTTTTTGATACTATCCCTCATAGACGTTTAATAGGTAAAGTAAGGTCTATAGGCTTGGAAAGTATACTTTGTAATTGGATTGAAAACTGGCTGAAGGACCATGTCCAGAGAGTTGTGGTCAATGATTCCTACTCTAAATTGTCCGGGGTTACAAGTGGTGTACCCCAAGATTCAGTGCTGGGTCCTCTATTATTTAATTTATTTATTAATGATATTGAGGACAGGATTAATAGCACCATTTCTATTTTTGCAGATGACACTAAGCTATGTAGTACTGTACAGTCTATGGAAGATGTCCATAAACTACAAGCTGACTTTAAACACTGAGTGATTGGGCATCAACTTGGCAAATGAGGTTCAATGTGGATAAATGCAAATTATGCATCTTGGTAGTAATAAAATCTGTGCTTCATATGTCCTAGGGCAGGCATCCTCAAACTGCGGCCCTCCAGCTGTTGCAAAACTACAACTCCCAGCATTCCCGAACAGCCTACAGGTATCAGCCTACAGCAGGGCATTGTGGGAGTTGTAGTTTTACAACAGCTGGAGGGCCGCAGTTTGAGGATGCCTGTCCTAGGGGATGTAACACTGGGTGAGTCACTTATAGAGAAGGATTTGGGTGTCCTTGTAGATCATAGATTGAATAACAGCATACAATGTCAATCAGCTGCTTCTAAGGCCACCAGGATATTGTCATGCATTAAACAAGGCATGGACTCGAGGGGCAGGGATGTAATATTACCACTTTACAAAGCATTGGTGCGGCCTCATCTGGAATATGCAGTTCACTTCTGGGCACCAGTCCATAAAAAGGACGCTCTGTAGTTGGAAAAAGTACAGAGGAGAGCGACTAAACTGTTGAGTGGCATGGAGGGTCTTGGTTATGAAGAAAGTAAAAATAATTAAATGTATTTAGTCTTGAGAAGAGACGTCTAAGGGGGGGACATGATTAACCTATACAAATATATAAATGGGCCATACAAAAAATACGGTAAAAAACTGTTCCATGTAAAATGCCCTCAAAAGACAAGGGGGCACTGCCTCCGACTGGAGAAGAAAAATTCCAGTCTCCAGAAATGTCGAATCTGTGGAATAGACTTTCTCAGGACGTGGTCACAGCAAGAACAGTGGACAGTTTTAAAAAGGGTTTAGATGAATTCTTAAAAGTAAACAACATTAATGCCTATGAAAATGTGTAGAAATCTAAGTTTCATTTCCTTCAGGGATTTGCATCCCCGCTCAATCCCTTGGGTAATCTTGATGGACTTATGTCTTTTTTCAACCATATTAACTATGTAACTATGTAACTCTGACTTCTGGACTCCAACTCCACAGCCCTGTTATTTATCCCAGTTTGGTAGATATAACTAGTTCTTGCTGAAAATGCATATTTTTTGTTCTGTACATTTGACAGTGTTTCTGCCCAATCTAGGGGATGTCAAACACTTATTCCCTATCCACGTGAGAGAGGATATGTGACTGACCAGGAGTCTGACCACTGGGGCCATCATCATCCATGAGTATGTGGATCCCAGGTTCACCCATTTGAATAGTGTGATGCATCAGCACTGTCACTCTGTTCAATTCTATGGGGCTGCCAAAGATAGCCAAGTGCTTGAAATCAGCATCAAATAGCATTAAGGTGAGAATCAGCATTCATGCACGACTGCTGTTACATTCAGACAGGAGACCCTAGGATCCCTGTTCTTGTGATTAGAGAAGGTGCTAGTGGTCAGACCCCAGCCGATCAGACACTTATCCACTATTCTGTTGGGATAAGATCATTAAGATATGCTGCTGGCAGCTCCCTTTGCAATTGCCAGATGTGCTTGATGAAAGACAAGTCCGGAGATACTGCAGGTCATATTAGCACATTGAGGCCACACAGACTGCTCACAATAGCACAAGCAACATGGGGCCTCGTGTTTTACTGTTGAAAAACGGCTCCTGGGACACGTTGGAGAAATGGCCATACCATTGGTACCATGACCAAATCAATGTAAGGCAAACTATCAGTGTAGCTGAAATGGAGGCTAGAGGGGTGTGACATCCTATTTCACTTGCAGTATAGAATGTATAACTACGAGCTAATGTTTTAATAAGATGATCTGTATATGCAGAGGTTCTCCTCTGTGCATCTCTTGCTGTCATTCCAGTTTGTAGTCGTTCTGCCAACACACAATGTTGAACAGTACTGACATCTGAGACTAAGCACATAGGATCACTATGCTACGAGTGATAAACCAAGGTCTCAGTTAAAAAAACTCTATCCTTCTTAGTTTGCAGCAAGTGTCAATAAGGGTCCACTCACATGTCCGCATGAAAGAGTCCGCATCCATTTCGCAATTTTTCGAGACGGGTGCAGACCTATTAATTTCAATGGGGCCGCAAAAGATGCAGACAGCACACCGTGTGCTGTCCGCATCCACACTTTAAAAAGTGGATGAGTGTAACACAGCAATACATATTTAGAATCACTGTAATTATATGATGACCTATGGAATAACGTTGATGCATGGTTGATGAGTTAAAAAATAGTGGAATTGTTTTTTTTATATCCACAACTCAAAAAAACATGTTGTTTATGAAAAAAATATCCCTAAAAAAAAAAAAAAGTTATGGCTGTCAGAATGCAGAATTACAAGAACAAAAAATACTGTAGCTGCTTCCTGAAGTTATAAAACTATGACGTTGGATTTGTTTAAAGTTTCAGATGTGAATGTCATTATGATCCACTCCTGCAGATTCAGATGTGTGTGTTATCCATGCATTAGGCTAGTTTCACATTAGTGCTAACATCGTCCGACAGGCTGTTCTGGCAGAGGAACAACCTGCTGGATTTCATTGTATCCCCGCTGTAGCCCATTGACTGTAATGTAACACGGCGGGGATCCGGCCTGTTTTCTGCATCAAATACTGCTTATATCAGAAACAGACTGGATCCCCGCCAGGTCCCATAATAGTCAATGGAGCCTGGCAGTGCTCCTGCAGTTTCCAACTATGTGGGAGAAGATTAACTCTGGCAGGCTATTCCTCTGCTGGGACAGCCTGGAGGATGATGTTAGCGCTAGTGTGAAACTAGCCTTAGGCAGACAACATTCTTTTACATTTGATGGGTTTTGTGATTATTGCAGCTTAAACAGGTTGTCAGATATTAAAAAATGTTTACTTGTATGGCACAGGAGTGCTAAGGCCAGTGATTGCCTGCAGAGGTCATGAACATGTACAGGCTAGCTCCTCATTAGTGCAGAGCAAGTCAACAAAAACCTACAGTACCTATGGTGTTGAGAGAATCGAGCTTCAGATCAAAGATTCGTAGTCGATTCGTTCAAATACTTCGTTTGAATGCTGTCCAGAGCCCAGTCTCCGTACAGCATAAAAATCCACTGCCTCAGTGGAGGCGAAATTTGTTTCAGATGAAGTCATATGAGACTTTGGTGAATTAATTCGGTAATCACTTCTAAGTCTTTAAATAAACATACATTTAAAAATAGCAATCCGAAGTCAGGTTTAGTACAGAGGTACCAGCCAATACCAAACCCGACTTTGGACTCTGAATTTTAAATGTTTTTAAAGATGCAGAAATGGATACTGAATTTAGGGATGAGCGAATCGACTTCGGATGGCAAAATTCGTTTGGCCCGAAGTCGCACGAGACTTCGGTGAATGAATTCAGTTAGGGTTGAGTGAATCGACTTTGGATGAAACATCCAAAGTTGATTCGCATAATACTTTGTTTAAATACTGTACGGAGCGAGCGCTCCGTACAGTATTAGAATTTATTGGATCCTATGAGCCGAAGTTATTACGTCGCGAAGTCTCGCAAGACTTTGCATAATAACTTCATAAATCAATTTCTACTGTAAAAAAACATTTCCCGAACTCGGGTTCGGTTCCAAGTCTTGCGAGACTTCGTGAAGTAATAACTTCGGCTCATAGGAGCCAATACATTCTAATACTGTACAGAGCGCTCGCTCAACCCTAACTGAATACATTCACCGAAGTCTCGTGCTACTTCGGGTGAAACGAATTTTGCCTCTATGGAGGCAATACATTGTAATGCTGTACGGAGACAGGTCTCCGGATAGCATTAAAATGAAGTGTCTGAACAAATCAACTTCGGATCTATGATCCGAAGCTCAATTCGCTCAAGCCTAGTAACCACCTTGGAGTTGAACACTTAGACATATACCGTACGTTTGAGATAGTAAGGGTTTAGGTAGTAGCTAATAGAATGTAAAAATCTGTTTGCTTCCATCTTAGTCAGCACAAGATAAACTAAAACAATTTAATGTGACTTGATGTAATTTTCTTTTTGCAGTAATTGCTCAGATGGAACCTGTGATGGCTGTGTATTTCATTTTCTGTGGGAGACAGAACAGGCGTGTCCTCTATGTACTGCCAATGACTTCCATGTCATCACAAGTGTGTGTCAACATGGTATCCAGGTATTTAATCCCTTAAGTACCAAGCAAAAATGTTTTTGTTTTTCCATCCTCGTCTTTAACCCCTTATGACCCTGCCATTTTCACCTCCCTGACCCTGGAAAACTTATACATATTAGACATCTGTCATATTATATTGTAATAATTTTTGAGTGCTTTTACTTATCCTAGCGATTCTGAGATTGTTTTCTTGGCAAACCGTGGCAAAACAAAAAGGAGACAGGCACTCATAGGGTGATATGTAAGTTAAATTAGATTAAAATTATTACAGAGTAATAGGAATAGCTCACTTCTATGTGATCAGGGGATAGGGCTCAAGTCCTATATACTGTTTCACCCTTACAGAAAAAAGTTTTAGAAAAAGGAATGTAAATTTATGAACTGGCACTCTAAGTGTGAGATATAGATAGGTAATTAAATAGTCTGGGTTAACAGGCTACCACCATATTTGGAGTAATCTTTAAACATTTATTAATACATAAAATAGAATTGGTAAAATCAATATAAAACAATAATCATACAAATTGACGACCTTTGTCTAAATAAAAACATGAAAAGAAAAAAAATAACTCAATAAATATGTTCAGCAACTGGTCAAATGATGCTTTGAAGTTGTTTCAGAGAACCAGGGTATACAAGCCCTCTGGAAAGGGAATATATGCACTTGGTTTCCCGTGGGTGACTTTAAGAGCTCACAATCTCTCTTGTTGCTAATCTTACTGCGCAGTAATTAGAGGATGTTAAAGCATATCTCCTATGAATGACCCTAGTATATGAAAAGGTGCCGTTCATATAGTTTAGTAGCATCCAGTGGATTCCATAATCTGAAAAGGTCCGGACTCTATTTCAAATTCTTGGCTGCGTCCAAAATGTATAGACACTGCACACAACAATGTAGGTAGATTTCTCTTACCTCCACTTGCCTTTGGTTGTTTAACTACATACCCAGCGTTGCTACTTCCTTTATCCGCTCCATCCGCTGTCCTGACATGCTCGCTGGTACAAACGCCGGCGTGTCACTTGATTTGCAGTGGGATCTCAGTGTGGATCACGTGACGGGGTCTCGCAGGAGTTGATACCGTTAAGCTGTTAAAGAGATTTGTGATATCAGAAGCGCTTGGGTTGTTAGGATATAGTCCAGTTATCACTGTACAGTCAGTCCGTTTGGAGGCCTCCTTCTGTTCTATAGTCCGATGGGAGTTGTAGCGTCACGCCAGACGCGTTTCGGGAACCAGTGACAGCTATGTAGCTGCCACTGAGGAAGGGAAAAGAGGTCCCCCAAAACGCTTCTGGCATGAAGCTACCAACTCCCATCAGACTATAGAACAGAAGGAAATAAAATGAAATAAAACAAAAAAAGGAACTTGTTCTGCATGTGCAGCTAATACGGGGTTCTATGTGCTTTAAGCCACTTTGTACAGGTTAAAAACAATGTTATAATGTATCCAAAAATAGATAAAATAATTGGACAAAATCAGTAAATGGATAAATTTATAAATGAATAGATACATACATAAATAGATACATTTCTGAAGAAAAACAGTAAATACTTGATTTCAGTAGCTGATATTCACATTTAGACACTGATGTCCTTGGTAATGTGCACTAACAATGGACATGTAGTCCAACAACCATCAGTTCGTCAGTGGTATATAAACAAATTGTAAGTTCTGTCAGAAGATAATAGAGAGCAAGGCCTCCTGGTTGAAACTGTAAAGCTTCTTGGCGGGTGGTAAACGCTCACCAAGTTATAGGCATCCTGGCCTATAGGTGGAGTGATATGCCAGGATAAGAGGGGAAGGAGCGTGCATGCAGGGATGAGAGCACATAGCTGGATGGTGACATCCTCAATAGAGAATACATATAGGGGATGATGATCCTGAGTTATAATGAATAAAAAAATAAAAACCTCTGTTGGGGCGGATTAGGCTGGGGACATAAAGTGGGTGTATATATGCTAAGACTGGGAACAGTAGGGCGAAAATGGAGTGAATGGGGATGGCCTTGGTATTTGTTATTAAGCAGATATGTATGGCAAGTTTAAGATGGCTGTGGCATATGTATTATTTATTATTAGCAACTGGAGTTGTATAATTAGCAGCTACATTATGGAATAATAAGGAACTGAATGGTGGCTTGTACTGTGGTGTGAGAATTGTGGGTGAATGCGGTGGACAGAGGGACTGATTGATTAAAAAAAAAAAGCTAGATGGATTATGATAAATAATGGTAAAAGGTTTGAAGGGATAGGCTTATTAGTATAATGGGATAACTAGTCAAAAAGTAAAAATAATCTTTGAAGGTGCATAATAAGAAGTATAAACATAATGAGTAGATGATGAGGGGTTGACCCAGAGTATGTGAATGGTGGGTATGGTAGGAAAGGTATATGGGTGGAGGGATAACTAAAACAATTGCTTTCCAGGGACTCATTCAACCCGTGGGGTTCCAGGGTCTGCATCTTGAAAATCCAGAACATTTCTTTTCTTAGGATTTTCTGAAATCGATAGGAATATCTTGCTTGTATTTGTTCTATTGGTGTTATTGTGAATTGGTGGGATCCTTATTGTAAATCTGTGCTAAATACCTGGAAACACCATGTTTGGTAAAACCATTGACTATAGTCCATTAGTGTTTGTTCTTTCTCTCAAACTGAGTGTGGTATGGCCAATCAACTGAAGCCCACAGGTACATTCCAACAGATATATGACATAAGATGAAGAACAGTGCAGAAAGGACTTTATCTCAAAATGTTCTCCCATGGTGTTACTCCGAAAGTGGCATTGATGTGAGGTGATGTTAAGGCAACATTTGCACAACTGATGGCTGCATTTAAAACTAAGACACAGATTGGGAAACAGAATTGTTTTGGCGGAGCTTGGTAGGGATGATTTTATTTAGATCTTCTAAATGTTATTGGTATATTATTGGTATATTACATCAGTTTACAGTACATATGTATTATATATGATATTGACACATGGCCATTACATGGATCTAACATTGGAGGACATTTAATCAGCTTATAATCATAGTTACAGTCAGAAGCTTTTTACAACTCCTAGGTGATGTCTAGAGGTGAGATAAGATCATTTTGTTTAAATCAAATGCAAAAATGTTGACCTAAGGGTTTTCTAGGCCAGCTAAGACTCTCTGGCTTTGATAACAATGGATAAGGTTTTCTGTCTAGAGGAACTTCTGTTTACAGTAAAGGTGACTATTGTCTGTCACCTAGGGTGTAAACAGAAGTGGCCGGACAAGAATTTCCCCTACACATTTTAAGTTATACAACTGCCACCACTAAAACAGGATTAGAATATCAGTTTAGTTTAAAACGGCCAATGGACTTACGCTTAGGGTTGAAATTTTGTACTAGCCAATTAGATTTCCTCCACATGTTAGTCAGTACATAAAAATGGTATAAGAAGGGTGAATGAACCGAAGGTTATGGGGATTGAACTGAGGAGAATGGACTGAAAGGCAAAAACTGATGTGGATGAACTGAGGTAACATCATTCTGGGTATAAGTAGGTTCATTCATCTTAAGAGCTATAACCTTGCTGTATCTGGGCCTGATAATGGGAATAAAGCTTCATCTCTGGAAAAGAACCGAGGATTGCTGCCATCATCTTAAATCATTCTTATTCATCACTCGTGTATTTACAACAAATGTGATCTGAGGCATAGACTTAATGTGCTTCTTCAAAAAGGGGTCTCCTCGCAAGATTGGCCAGTGTTTGGTTAAAATATTATGTAAGATGTTGTGATTGATATTATTTATAGTTATGAATGTACATTTGAAACTTTCTGACTTTTACAACGTCTCATGTTCCTCCTTCCTTAGTTATAGACATTCTTGTTGTATTCGTTTTTTTGCCCTTATTGCTGCTTCTATGACTTTTTTGGGTAATCTTTATTGTAAAATCTGGATTTGAGAATCTCACTCTGAACTTCAAAATCCTCATTATTAGTGCAATTCCTATGGATCTGTTTAAATTAGTTAAATGGTATATTGTTTCTCTACTTCTAGTTGTGTGAACTCCGGTAGTTGAGGTCACTGTTACCATATACTTTTTTTGAAAAAGGTCTTTGTTTCAATAGATTCTTTTTTTAAATCAGTACTACATCAAGGTATTCAATGGCTGTGTTCGAATGATTTGCTGTGAAAGAGAGGCTAAAGGTATTATTATTTAAATATGATGTGAACTAGACGGCCTCATCTGTGCTACTATTCCAAATGAATAATAAGTCATTTATACAATGTCTGTAAAATATGATATTCCTACACGGAGGGTGATCACCATAGATGTATTGTTCTTCGTCCCATACAGAGATTTGTGAAACTGGGTGCAAAATATATGCCCATTGCAATTACTTTAGTCTGCTTGCACAGTTTTCCTTCAAAGGTAAAAGTATTGTGATTTATTGTGATGAAGTGGATGGCATCTATTACAAACATTCTTTGCAATGAAGGCATTGTATTATCTTGTTCAAGGAAATACCACAACGCTTCTCTCCCTGCCTCGTGTTGAATATTTGAGTAAAGGGATGACATGCCCAGTGTTAGCCAGATGTATGAATCCCACCATTTGACTTTCTTAAGTAGGGTGATCAGACTTGCTGGGTCCTTCAGATAGGATGGTAATTGGATAACGTATTTCTGAAGTAAAATATCCACATAACATGACAAAGTACAAGTTAAAAAGGAGATGCTGGAGATGATACGTCTCCCACGGTGATTTTAGATGGCTTTATGTACATTTGGTAGGTGGTAATATAAAACCAGACTTGGATAATCCACAATGATGTAGACCTTTTCTTTTTTTGCTAATATACTGTTGTCTTTGTCTTCTTTGAGTAGGAATAGCAATTTCTTGGTGTCCTCTATCAAAGGATTTTTGGTCAGGACTAGATAATATTCTTCCTTCTTCAAAATCTTATTTGCTTCTGCAAGGTATTTATGCTTATCCTGGATCACAATGCCTCCTCCCTTATCTACATTTCTAATAACTATTGCATCATTCATCATTAAGCTATTGAGGGCATCCTCTTCTTACTTGGTGAGATTGTTAGGGGTGTTTAGACCCTTATTTATATCTCTCAGGTCCTTGGCTACCAGGAAGAAAAAGGTCTCGATGTGGCTGCCCCTGTGGTGGCCTGGATTGAACAAGGGCTATGGTTTCAGCCCCATATTAATAGCTTTGGGTGAGTTATTTGGTTCTGCTGATGAGGTTTCTGATTTAGCTTGGGGTCTGAGGGCCATGATCCCAAAATGTATGTAAGCGTGATCTTGCTAATGAAGAAGTTCAGATCAATAAAAAGTTCAAATTTGTTAAATTTTCCAGTAGGACAAAATGAGAGACCCCTTTGGAGAAGGTTAATTTCTGCAGAACTGAGTATGTGTTTGGATAAATTGAAAATCAGCACTAGAGCACTATCCTGTTCAATTGTATTATTAGTTTGGACTTCATTTGTCTGAGGTCTATTTCTTCTCTATTTTCCACTTCTTCTTCATCTGTGAGATCAATTCTTCCTTTGAGGTTGGTGGTCCCTGTTGTTACCTTAAGGTATACATTGATTCTTGGCCAGGGCCTAGGCAAAGGTGCAAAAAAGACACCAATTGATTGATGCTAGGCTCCGGATGCTCATTAACAGTAGTGTTATGATTAGTAATAACGAGTCGTCAGAAAGATGATTGTGTGCGTGCCAGCTGTTTAGGAGAAGTAGTCGTAGTTTGCACAGATGTGGAAAGCTGTTCGATACGGAGTCTGATCAAACCAAAACTGATTGCTGGAAAATTAAGAGGACAGCCTTGTGGAAAGTCAGAATCTATATTGAGTTTCCATTTTGTATTACTGGTGATGGGTGGTGGCTGTGTAGGCGGTGTATACCAGACAGCAGACAGTGGGACAATGGTGGTATTGTCCATGTCGTAATTAGTTGGGAAGTATTGGGTCGATGTTAGTTTACAGGATCCTTGCTGTTGGTGTACTGTATGAGGTGTGGTGTACTGACCTTGCACCTTTTCAGTAGTCTTATGGAATACATTGGGGGTATTTGTCTATTGCCATTGATGAACATGTTACTGAATGAATGATTCCTAATGCTGGATTTTTTTTTTTTTTAGTGGGTGAATGGTTGTCTTAAATTGGGTTTTTTGATTGGTTATCTGAAATGGGACAGGCATATTCAGGGACAGTAGCAAGGTTTTCTTGTGATGCATTGTACTTCATGTTAGTGGCGAATTTGATTCAATATGTTTTACCTTCATAAAAAAAAAATACATTTACAGAAAATTAGGAAAAATCTTTCTAAATCTGAATTTCTCTGCTTTTAAGACAGAGATACCTCATAAAATAGTTATTAATTAAAACTCATGCTTACTTAATGTTGGAATCGTTTTGTAAATGTATTTGTTTTTAAATGTTAGAAGGCTTAGAATTTTATAAGCAATTTTTCAGATTTTCAAGAAAGATACATTTGGCCCTGCCAGTTTTTGGTAAGTTTTGGCTGTACATTACCTGTTGCTCTTTATTGCTGCTGTAGCCACTGCCCTCCTCCTCTGATGTCACCTCTTCCTTAGGTCTCTGATCCAGCTCCCAGTTCCTGTCCAACAGACAATCATCACCCTCCCCGCCACTTTTATCAGAGCTCCTTGGCCACCCTCCCGATTCCCTGCTCTGTATTTGCTTTGAGTTACCACTGCCCCTACCACCACCACCATGGCATCTGCTGCCACTACTACTACCACTAAAACAGGTATGCATGGAGTCCCCCACCTCCCCCTGAACCCCCTCCTCATTGCTATCCAAACGCTGACTGTTCTCAGACAACTCATCAACAGGGAGTTGTAGTGTGTGGCGAAACCAACCTCGCCACAGTGACCGGGAGAAGTCTAGTTGCCTGCCTCTTGCCTTCTGACTATGGCCCTGGGATGTATTGCCCGTTAAGAACTGATTTGGACTTATGGACTTTTATTGTACAGTGCTGGCCCTTTTAAAAACCGTATACGGACACATGGAAACTTTTTGGACAGGTAAAGCCATGCTTCCAAGGGATTATAAAGGGACCTCACCTAACCTTGTAACCCCCGGACGGATTCATGTGATTTTTACATATGTTGCTCCCCAAGTTATGCTGATCACAGAAATATAAGTTTTATCCGTATGTGATGTAAGATCAGGGAGTTATTAAAATGTATAAAAAAGTGTAACTTTTCAGCTTGGAGATAATTGAGTAGACACAGTAATTGACTCAATTATCTCCTAAGCAGAGGTGAGGAATATGCTGAGTGTCTGTATTGTCCCATTGTATCTGATTGGCTGCTGTACTTGCATTGTATGTGTTGTAATGTGTTTATTGGTTGTTCTGCAAAACCCTGTGGGCTGTAATGTGTTTGGGAATTGGGAATAAAAGAGGCTGTATGGGCCAGTAAAGGAGAGTTCCTGCTTGACCCTCAAAACGAAGTGTCGTCTCGTTATTGGGGGGGATTTATTGTATGCTGTTCCAGTTTGACTGCTAGGAGTGTAAACCTCTTCATATGGTTTTTCCTATTCGGCTGTTTACCGCATTCATATGCTTCTCCGATTTGGTGGTTGTGGTGTCGGCTAGAACGCTTGGAATCCTCAAGAAGCGCTAGGAGCATCTTTCAACGGAGGTACCCAGTCGGGGTGCCCGTCGATCCGTTACATAGTGCATGGTAGGTTTTTGTTTCTTATTTTTAGGAAAAAAGAAGGTGCCCCAATAGGAGGGCGCAGTGATGACAGAGAGGATGCAACTGAAAGGCTTCTCTAGATGAGGAGGAATTCTGTGACCCCTGGCTCCAAGACATGGTGTGAAACTCAGAGGTGACCCCCACCTCATCCTGCTGTGACTGAGAGGAGTCCTGAGCTATCTAGTCCATAATCTCCTCCACTTTGTCCTGAATGATAATGTTGCACCTTTCAGAAGCCAGGAAGAACTGTGGCCTGCCACTATTACTACTGCCTGGATGGCTGAAATGTAATTAAATTAAAGACACAGCTATAATTAAATGTTCTTTCCTTTATACAAACACCCTCACTGCTATTGACAATTTACTCTGGGAACACTGCGCTATTGGCGCATTGGCGAAAATCCAGAAGGATTTTCACAAAACTCCTGCTGAGGCTGATGAATAGATCTGGTCTTGCTGATGGTGCCCCATCTTGGCACTGCTACTGTCTGCCTACCTACCATTATGTTCTGTATTGTATGGCTGCTGCTTCTGGTATCATGCCACTGTCACCATCTTCCTGTCTTCCCATATGTCTACTGCTGCCACTACAGCCACGGCTACTACTCCTCACTGAAAATTCACACCAATGCCACCACAATGATCCCAACATAGCTGCACTACTGCTACTACTATCCCTAAACAGCCAATCTACTGTCTTGACTGTTCCATGCTATGCTGCTTCTCCTGCCACTACTACTGCAGCCAGTATTACCTTATAATTTCCACACTGTACTCCTGCTGCTCCCAATTAAAAGGGATCATTTTTCTAGGTTCGTTCAGAACATTTATGACAATCCTGACACTTCAGACAATTATCACTTGTGCATGTATAAATATTGGCAAGAATTCTGCCCCTGTTAATGCATCATTTTTGGGGGCATGGTCCCAACATGCCACTGTTTCTTTTGACAAGTAACACTTGTGCGATTCACATGGGTAGGCATTCTGCCCCCATTAAGGGAATATTTTTGGACACTTGGTCCACCAATGTTATTTTTCCCATAACACCTTGTGTGTTTAAACACTATTTGTCCCTGGTATGGGACAATTTTTGGAAGCTTTGTATCATGAAAAAGCAGAACAAGCATTCATAAAAACATATTTTCTTAATAATTTTTGCAAACTAGAGGGAGTTGTATACCATGGATCAACTCCGGTTTTGGTAGAATAGATTTGGGTCTGAAACTAATTTTTTCAAAAATTCAACAATTCTGAAATTAATCTAATCTCAAAATCTGCACTCAAATCACTCCCCTTCCACAAACATGTTATACAATTTACAATGGTAATAAATGCAATTTTTGCAGTGTAATGTGTTTGATGCAGTAATACCAGCCTTTCGCTATTACTCAGGTGTGGCAATGATATTTTTTGGCAGTAAAGATAAACATCTTTTTAACTAGATGCTGTGATACAGTATGCCTTTACCAACACAGTTTTTATTTGCATTACAGATATAAAAATGCGGTACAATTATTGAACTGTTTTTTTTCTTCACAGTAACATGCGTTCACTAAAACTAGTGCAATATTTTTGCAGGGATGATACATGACACGTCTTTTCAACCAGACGCTGTGATGCAGTATGCCTTCACTATAATAGTTGTGGGAAAAAAAGTCTGTTTTGGCAGGAATCTGTAATGTACAACTATAGTAGTTGCCAGAAGATGAGCTGACAGTGGCTCGCCAGTGGATACACCTGACATTGACCAGTTCTCACTCCCTCCCCCTGATTACAACAATTTCCCATATATTCTCTCTCTATAACCTTCATATACTGTCCCTCCCTATCACCTATTTTCTCTCTATAATCTTCTTATGCTGTCCCTAACTAAGATTTTTAGTCTGCAGAGGCAGACCCCAGCACAGCTTCCAGCGAGGTTGCAAGTACCCAACAGAATGATGTTCTGATTTTTCTGCATAGGCACCCCCCTGCCTGCTTCCCCCTGATTGGCTGATCTAGGCTGTCTTTCAGATAAAGCATCAGAAAGAACTAAAATGAAATTTACTCTATGTGTATAGGGCATCCCTTTGAAGCTACCTAAGGCTCATTTTACAACAATTGATAAACATCTTTCTTGTTTTTTTTTGCAGAATAAGCAAATCCCCAAAGTTACAAGAGATATGCTTAAAGCACCTTATGACAGAGGTGGACTAGT
Organism: Bufotes viridis; assembly: GCA_033119425.1. NCBI lineage: Eukaryota > Metazoa > Chordata > Amphibia > Anura > Bufonidae > Bufotes > Bufotes viridis. The sequence goes on from CM065591.1 coordinate 205,100,754, forward strand.
ACTTCCTGATATGTATATTTACCATATCACCATTTAGCTAGCATATGCAGCTTGGTGGATACGGGAAGATTCTAAGAATCCAGCTGTGGTTTTGGAAGTGGCTTTGTTAGGCTCCTATGAGGCACTTGCTCAACTTATCGGAGTTATTAAATTTATCAGAGTTTGACTTTTGGCCAAGGAAAGGTCTAAAGAACCTTATTCAAATATACAATGAGGGTGCCTACAGGACCTTAAAAAGTCTAAAACAGGAATTTAATCTGCCGCAGTCTAGTCTTTAAAGATATCGTAAAAGACGCAACCTAATCTGGGAGATCAACCCTATAGATGAATGGGTACCCTGAAAATTCGTATCATGTAAACTAGGAAAGGGTAGCTAAAATATAACTTTTAATGAATAAAAGATAAAAAGCCCTAAGAGGTGTCAACTGTGAATAATAGAGCTGTCAGCTCAAAATAAACATAAATCGAGGTGGGAGGGCCCCAAAGGGATAGCTCCAAAGAGGGGAGATAGAGGAAATGTATAGGCCGAAAGACACAATGCTGGGTCTTCTTGCCCTAAGATTCCCTATCTTATGGAGGTTTAGCCCTATAGGAGACCCTGTCTGGCCCTCCCTCCTAACCGACTGCCCAGCTTCGTCCTAAAGGTAAGTGAAAATAAGGGACCCTCCTGGTAGATCCCGTATGCCAATATGGAAGAAGAACGGCAGTCGATAGGCAAGTGTGCAACGTGTATAGTGTAACACGGCAAGTTGCTGGTTACAAACAGGGCATATAAATTGCCCAATCACATGGTAACTCTGTCCCTTGTAGAGTCCCAACGCGTTTCGTTGGTGATGACCCGACTCGTCAGGGGACTAAGAGCTAATACTGATTGTAGGGGACTTACGGCATCACTGTATCCAACAGCTGGTGCCGTAGAAAAAAAACACACTTGCAAATAAAGTGTGTATTATAACAGTGCATACATAACCATTAATACAAAAAAGTTCTCAAAAACTGCCCTGCAGTGATGACAATAAGTTCACAACCTTGGTAAGGTTAAATGTCATCGCTACAGTGGCAGGTGCCAGTGCTCTGAAAATAAACTTTAATATACTCATCCAAGGAGTAGATCTTCCAGGCGCTAGGCTAGCGGGTAGTTCCCCATTCTATGTGCGTATGGCAGCAAGAGAGTGAGGTGCAGCGTCTCCTTTTATAGTTACTGCTCCCGCTTTATCCCGCCCTACTTCCGGTCATGTGTATCGGTCACGTGTCCAAGTGCTACTCACGTGACCGGAGACTTCATCGTAACCGATTCATTTTAGAAGCGCTTCTCTTCCGGTCACGTGTCGGAGTCACGTGTCCAAACAACAATCACATGATCGGGAGAATTACTGCATCGATAAGAAAACGATGCCTATTTCTGCTGGTATAAAAGGGGTGGATGCCGATATGACATTGTCTGCTGGTTATGGTCCACAGGGCCATCCCCACAACCAGCGATCATGTTAGTATACGTATGGTACTTATGGATTGTATCATTGAACCACAAAGCTCAGCAACTTGGTTTCCAGAGCTATTAGAGGTTCATAACTGTATGTTGTGCAGGGTAACTTCACATCAGTAAATACATTTATGGAGGTGTTTGTTGAATTTACATAGTACAGACTCTTTAGGTGCCAAAAGAATGGAGTAGTTTCATTAGAGGGGGATGTTCTAATGATCCAGAAGTTGTCCAACCCCAATGACAAGCCCATATGTTTCAATTCTCCCATGTTGGTGACATCAATGGGCAGTTGATCAATAGTGATATAGGACTACCAGTTTTATCACAGGACATTGTAAGCCAAATACACAACACTTAGAAAAAGATTTGTGATGATATGGGCATTTGTTGACAGGAGTCAATTGCTGGATAATAGGTGCTCAAGAGAGGTGAGGTAAATACAGTTTTTTAAATGAAGCAGCCAAATTGTAGCTGCTTATTCAAACCTCTAGGGGATACAGTTTTTAATTCGAAGATCCACCAAGCTTCTCTCTGAAGCACCCTAATATTCCAATCTCCTCCTAGTGGAGGGCGTCTGACCACCTCAATGCCCAAAAATTTCAATCCTGACACGTCGCCATGATGTTCAAACTGTATGTGTTTGGCCAGTGGAGTGTCCCTTTGGTTTCGCACATCACTCAAATGTTCGCCCACTCGTTGTCGTAACTCTCTAGTGGTCTTCCCCACATACTCAAGACCGCAGCTGCAGTTGGCCTTATAGATCACTCCTTGTGTCCGGCAATTAATAAATTGCTTGATGCAATACTTTTTGCCTGTGGCGTGACCTATAAATTCACGAGTTTGAGTAATGTGAGGGCATGCTACGCAACCCCTGCAGCGGTATGTCCCGGTCGGTGGTTTAAGCCACATATTCGGCCTATTCTCTGGTTTCACAAAGTGACTATGTACAAGTCTATCTCCCAGACTCTGGCCTCTCCTATATGTCACCTGTGCAACCGAGAAAATTACTTCCCTAATATCTGGGTCCATTTGTAAAGTTCTCCAATGTCTTTTTAGGATGTTTTTAACTCCAACCGAGGCACAGTCGAACGTCCCAATGAGACGGATCAAGTTGTCGTTAAGATCCCTCGCCTTGGGACGCAATAACTCAGTCCTCTCCCGTTGGAGTGCCCTTTTATAGGCCACCCTCAAAATCTTATCGGGGTATCCTCTCTCCTGGAATCTAGTTCTGAGGTCCCTAGCCTGGAGTTTAAAATCCTTATCGGTGGAGCAGTTCCTCCTAATGCGGAGATACTGCCCCACTGGTATCCCCTTCTTGAGGGGCCCTGGATGCTGGCTGTCCCAATGTAACAAAGAGTTGGTGGAGGTGGGCTTCCTGAATATTCTAGTCTGAATAACACCTGTTTGACTCTTTAAGATCTCAATATCCAAAAAGGGTAATTTATCCTGTTGAAAGTCAAATGTAAACTTCATGTTGATCTCATTCACATTGATGAGTTGGACAAATTTGACGAAGTTAGTCCTTGTGCCCTTCCAAAGCACGAAGACGTCATCTATAAACCGTGATCACGTAATTACAAGGGCGGTGAGTTCATGCGGGGTATCAGAGAAAAGTAGGGTCCTCTCCCACCAGCCCAGGAACAGGTTGGCATACGACGGGGCACAAGAACTCCCCATCGCCGTTCTTTTGAGCTGGTGGTAGAGGACTCCATCAAATAAAAAATAATTAGACTGCAGTGTAAATTCGAGTAGTTTCAATACAAACTCATTGTGTTGCTGATACTGGCAACCCCTTGTTCTCAAAAAATATTCCACTGCTCTAATGCTCTAATGGGCATTAGAGCAGTGGAATATTTTTTGATATTCCAGCAGGGCCATCCTTTTCTTATCGATGCAGTCATTCTCCCGATCATGTGATTGTTGTTTGGACACGTGACTCCGACACGTGACCGGAAGAGAAGCGCTTCTAAAATGAATCGGTTACGATGAAGTCTCCGGTCACGTGAGTAGCACTTGGACACGTGACCAATACACATGACCGGAAGTAGGGCGGGATAAAGCGGGAGCAGTAACTATAAAAGGAGACGCTGCACCTCACTCTCTTGCTGCCATACGCACATAGAATGGGGAACTACCCGCTAGCCTAGCGCCTGGAAGATCTACTCCTTGGATGAGTATATTAAAGTTTATTTTCAGAGCACTGGCACCTGCCACTGTAGCGATGACATTTATCCTTACCAAGGTTGTGAACTTATTGTCATCACTGCAGGGCAGTTTTTGAGCACTTTTTTGTATTATTGGTTATGTATGCACTGTTATAATACACACTTTATTTGCAAGTGTTTTTCTACGACACCAGCTGTTGGATACAGTGATGCCGTAAGTCCCCTACAATCAGTATTAGCTCTTAGTCCCCTGACGAGTCGGGTCATCACCGACGAAACGCGTTGGGACTCTACAAGGGACAGAGTTACCATGTGATTGGGCAATTTATATGCCCTGTTTGTAACCAGCAACTCGCCGTGTTACACCATACACGTTGCACACTTGCCTATCGACTGCCGTTCGTCTTCCATATTGGCATACGGGATCTATCAGGAGGGTCCCTTATTTTCACTTACCTTTAGGACGAAGCTGGGCAGTCGGTTAGGAGGGAGGGCCAGACAGGGTCTCCTATAGGGCTAAATCTCCATAAGATAGGGAATCTTAGGGCAAGAAGACCCAGCATTGTGTCTTTCGGCCTATACATTTCCTCTATCTCCCCTCTTTGGAGCTATCCCTTTGGGGCCCTCCCACCTCGATTTATGTTTATTTTGAGCTGACAGCTCTATTATTCACAGTTGACACCTCTTAGGGCTTTTTTATCTTTTATTCATTAAAAGTTATATTTTAGCTACCCTTTCCTAGTTTACATGATAGTCTTTAAAGATACTCCGACATGTGTGTGTGACTCAATTTGATGCCGGACCTGTGAGGTTGGAATGCATCCCAGTGGAAAAGGTATCTAGAAGGGTTATGCTTGTTATACCAATCTCCGCCTTCTACAGGACAATTTTAATAGAACCCCTGAAGCGAACTTTTGACAAGTGGGAAGAGGACATCCCAGAACTAAAGGATCAGCGTCTTAAGGGGTTGAGCTATACATGGCAATCCTCTGTAATTAGTACCACATATCAACTGATACAGGTTAAATGGCTCCATAGAGTACATTCAACCTCCTCTAGTTGGTTCCAAATGCTTAGGCTGCCCTAGCCCCCCTGCACTCGATGTAATTCTCCCAGGGCTTCTTTCCTACACATGGTATGGCATGTCTTGTTCTTTAACAATAGTAGTTAGACATGCCTTTGTAAACATCAAACTAGCGCTTCCCGGAGTTTGCTTGCCTACAGTTAGTTGTTGGGACTCGCCTCTGAATTAATACCTACAAAATATGTCAGAAAGCTGAATAGACTTTTAATGTTCTATGCAAGAAAGGTCATTGTTCTTAATTGGAAATGCCCTAAATGTCCCACAGTATCCCAGTTGATTAATACTGACCTATCACTGTATAAACTGACCTTTGCTGCTAAGGGTACTCCTGACTAGTTTCTAAAGATTTGCGAGCCTTGTATCCAAACTTATACAAATCTGGCTTGAAACAAGTTTGTTGCAATATGTATGAAGTATGGGTGTTAGTTTGATTGTTTGTGTCCGTTGTTTACTCGGTGTTACTAGGTGTTGGGCAGAACTAAATTTGTTCTCATCTCTAATCCTTGGTTATATATATTTTTTTTTCTGGTAATACTTTTTAATATTGTAAAACTGATATATTTAAAATACTGCCTAATGTATTATTGCAAACTTTTGATTGTTACAAAATAATTTAAAATAATTTAAAACAAAACTCATATAACAAAAATCAAGATAATTTAAATTTCCAGGACTTCCTACAGCAGCACAGAATGGATTAACTCGTGACCCCCTACTCAAAGCAGAAGACATGTTAACCAGCAATACTCATTAAATATGCAAACAATAAATCACCTTGGCCCATCCCCTTTTGATGCCTATAAAGAGTTGCACACAAGACAAGACCACATATTTTTTTTCTTCTCCTCAAGCAGTGACATGGATTTAGGTGGCCTGTATACTAGCGGTGTCGCTAGTCTCTCATGGCAGGGGAAAACTTTATATAAAGTGTGCTGGTATACGAGAGGTGCTCTTGTCCCTCAGCCAAAACTTGTCCTGATTGCATATGCCTGACACAAGCAGTGTGTTTGTTTGTCAGACGAAACCTCTGGTCTCCTACCCTGCTTTCTGTGAGCTGGTGCTTCAGATAGTGAGGTTTCAATGGGTGGCGACAAGATCTGGTAAGTTTCTGTAGTGCACCTGCCCACACGGTGTTCTGTGTAGTAGAGCAAAATTGGCCATGTCTGACGTCTTGGCTTTCGCGAGATTTCAAGCATAAATCCAAAAATCAAAATGTGCTGAACAGCAGATTCCTCTAGTGCAAGAGGTATTGTTGCAGGGCAACAACTGGCTAACCCTGTTTAATTCTGTTCCCATAAGAGGAAGCGCAAGTCTAGACACAGAATGTGTTCAACCTGCCAGCAGCCCCTACCAGAGCATATGTTTGAACTGCTGTCCATCCTCAGCTTTTCAAACCCAGGCCTCTTCATTTATCGACTGATTCAAGTCTCAGATTACAGAGACATTGAGAAATCTGCTTCCAGTGCATGCTGGTAAGAAAGCTAAAAGAATGTACAGAGAAACTACACCACAATTTATACAGACTGTCTCTGATTCTGACAGCGGTGAGGAAGGTATTTCTTCAAACAATTCATCTATAATGTCTTATAATCATCTATAATGTCTGTACCTGTTCCAAAGTGATAGAGTCTCTTTTCTCATGAAAGCGGTTAAACAGATTATGGAATCGGAAAAGAACACAGAAAATAAATCTAAAAAAAAAAAAGCAACTCTTTTATTTCCCTACAAATAATGGCAAAAACTTCCCTTCTCATCCTGTGCTCAAAGATTGCCTGGAGAGTGTGTGGCCAAAACCAGATAAGAGAGCGGATCAAGGGTCAAGGTTGAAAGCAGTTTACAGACTAAAAATTAAAGAAATCACCGGTTGGGAAGCACTGCCTAAGGGATTTGCCGGTTGCCAGGCTCTCTAAAAGATCTGTGTTCCCTTCTCAGGATTCCTCTCTGCTTAAAAAGCCTATAGACAGGAAGGCGGATTCCTTTTTAAAGAGAGATTATGTGGCTGCAACCTCATCTGCATGCATTGTCTTGTCCTCAGTTCCAGTAGCAAGAACCCTCAGGATTTGGCTGACAAATGACCTACAAGAAAGGGTTACTAGGGAAGAAATACTGGAAAATCGCCCTATCATTAAATCCGCAGCAGATTTTCTGTGCGATTCTCAAGTGAATGAGCTAAAGTTTTCCTTCAGATCCATGGTTCTGTCAACAGCAGCAGGAAGAGCATTGTGGATCAAACAATGTTCCAGAGATGTACCATAGAAGTATCACTTCTGTACTTTGTTCTTTCAGTTGTCCTCTCTGTTTGGTCAACAGCTGGAAGATATACTCAAGAACTTAAGTGAAGGCAAAGGTATCTCATTTCCACAGCCTAAGAGACCAACAACTAAGGCTTTTTGTGCCGAAAACAAAAGATCACTGAAGTTTAGAGTAAGATTTACTGGAAGAAACCAGTTCAGATGGAAACCAAGCTCAGACAATTAGATGACCACCAGTCTGAAGTCCTCTGATTTATGACGCCAGATCATCAATCCCTTTGTTTGGTGGCAGATTATAAGCATTTGCTGCTGTTTGGTCTTCAACGTCATCGGGCTCCTGGTTGTTTTCTATAATAAAGAGAGGGTATTCTTTGGAACCGACACAAGTACCGTAAGACCGTTTTTTTATTTAATCAAGAAAAAGTTCAGGATGGAGAGCATAAATTCAGTTTCTGCAAGAAGGTGATTTTATTTTAACAACGACTTGAGAGACACCTATCTCCATATTCTGATTCTTCCAGGTCGCAGGAAGTTTCTGTGAATAGCAATACAGAGGCCCTCTAATTTTCTTCACCTTCAGTTTACGTGCCTTCCCTTTGGGGCCCCACATGTGTTCACAATGGTGATCATGGTTAGTGTTGAGCGAACTTGTGTTTTCAAGTTCGGCGTACAAGGTTCGGGATATCTAAGAATTTCGTTATGGATTCCGCGACCATAGATATGGTCTGTGATAGCGGAATCAATAACAAAATTCTTAGATAACCCGAACCTTGTTCGCCAAATTTGAAAGCACAAGTTCGCTCAACACTAAGGGTCCATTCACATGTCCGCAAAATGGGTCCGGATCTGTTCCGCAACATTGCGTAACGGATCCAGACCCATTAATTTTCAATGGGGCCGGAAAAGATGTGGACAGCATTGTCCTGGTTTCTTGATGTTTACAAAAGTGACATGAAGTAATATCAATGTTCTGTTATTTATTTTTTACTTAACCCCTTAAGGACCGGAGGTTTTTATTTTTTGAGTTTTCGTTTTGCGCTCCCTGACTTCCCAGAGCCATAACTTTTTTATTTTTCAGTTCACATAGCCATATGACAGCTTGTTTTTTGCGGGACAAGTTGTACTTTCCAACGACACCATTTAATATTGCATATGATGTAGTGGGAAGCGGTAAAAAAATTCCAAATGGGGTGAAATTGCAAAAAAAAGCAATTCCACCACAGTGTTGCGGGTTTTTAAATTCCGAAGTTCGATGTGTGATAAAACTGACCAGTTACTTTTACTTCACAGGTCAGTACGAATCCGTCAATATCCTATATGTATAGGTTTTCTTGCATTTTAATAGTGAAAAAAAATTCAAAAGTGGGAAAAAATCTGTCTTTTTTTGTCACCATGTTTTGACCCCTATAACTTTTTTGTAATTATATGTACAGAGCTGTATGGGGGCTCATTTTTTGCATCATAATCTTATCTTTTTATTGATACCATTCTAGGGTGTGTATGACTTTTTGATCACCTTTTATGTCATTTATTGTGGAAAATTAAGCGACCTAAAATGGCGAATCCATATAGTATGAGCGTTTTCGCACATTGTGACAGCCTTGATGATGTGTATTTTTTAAATTTTTTTATTTTTATTTTAGCAAAAGGGGATGATTTGAACGTCTTTTTATTTTTTTATTTTTATTTTTTATACTTTTATATAGTTCCCATAGGGAACTATAACTTACAATCATTTGATTGTGATTATCATACATTCCAATGCAATAGCATTGTTATGTATGAAAAAATCGCATATTTCCTATGAAGCCTATTACAGGCAAGGCTCCATAATAAATACTACAGAGCTGCCTGGGTTTCATTCATCAAAACCCAGGCTCCTCCGATCGCCACACAGATGAGCCGGAGCGCAAACCAAAAGTAAAACTTTCGGTTTGTGCGCACTCAGATGCCATGGTCAGGCTGAGGGGTTAAATGTCCGCGATAGGCATTGCTGCTGGTCGAGGACATTAGCCGCGGGTGTCTGCTACAAAAACCATGTGGACACCCGCGGATAAGGCGCCAGCATGAAGCAGGAGTGGGCACCATCTTTAGGGACAGGACACAGGACGCACAGGTACGTCCTGTGTCCTTAAGAGGCTAAATAATTATTTTATGTTTGGTAATTGTGCTTTCCTTCAGGTCATTGGTGCTTTGATGGGGGCCAAAGTTTCCACTTTGATTGCTGTCATTTATAGAGCATAAATATATCTTTTGTGATCCAATCCTTTTGTTACATCCTTGGCATGGTATGGGGTTACTAATTTGGATTGTTGATGTAGCAGCCATGCCTGCCTTGTAATCTTATTTCAATAGTAATGCTTTAAATGTGGCTTTTTCTTTTGTTCTTCAATCTTACCATATCAATTTTCTGGATCACACTTTAATTGGTAACGTATCAACTAATAGCATTGAGACTGATATGTACTGTAAGTAGACAGCTGGTAATGTTATTTTGTTGGCAACTTCCTGTGATCCCATAAATATGATAAAGAGCATTCCCGTGGATAAACTCACCAGAGCTAAATGTAATTGCTTGCCTGCTTCTTAATTTAATATTTAATGCCATCATGTTTGTGTTCTTATCTGATCACGTAAATGACCCGTTTAGATATTACCATGGGCAGTTGCTAAAGTTAGTCATAAATCCAGAGCTGATTTGATGTTTCAAATTTTTCATTGTAGATATATTGATGGGACTTCCCGGGCAACTCTAATATTTTTTTTTCCACTTTGTACTGGGTCAAATTTTGTACTTTTTGCCAGTTTTTTCACAAATCTCTACCTGAGTTACATCAAGATCCTCAATTCTTTTGTGTTTTAGCACAGAAATATATATGTGTACCTAAACGTGCAGTAACACTGGTTCAGATATTGTCTCACAGCTTATTTCTAACTCGGGACACTGGCTCTGTTTTCTGACTAAAACAAAAGTGCACATATAAATTCATTCAAAATGTATTTGCTATGGAGTAGTTGATATTCGTGTATTTTCTCCCAACTATATAACATTTGACTATATGCCAACTGTAATTCTACATATGTGAATTATTTAATCGTGTATTGCATGCCAGTTGCAGTATGTGGACTGCACTATGTAAACATTAACCAGCTCCGGACCGACTTACGCAGAATCGCGTGATCTCGGCGGCCGGGTTATTCCTCAGCGACTCGTCGGCGCGTAATCTCGCGAGATGAATGCAGCGAATGTAGGGAAAGGCTCAGGGCAAGTTGGTCACCAGCCTGCCAGCCAATGATCAGCGCTGGCAGGCTAATGACTTTTAAAAAAAACTAATCATCAGCCATATAATGCATTATATTTATAAATATAATGCATTAAATGGCTTCTGTGCTCTGAGCGGGGTCCTTTTCATCGGTTGGACCAAGCACAGAGCACATGTCAAAGTGACTACACCAAGCACCACATATTTAGCCCCAGATCACCCCCCCATCACCCCAATTAACCCCTTGATCACCCCTGTCAATCACTAGTGAAAGGGAAAAAAGTGATCAGTGTAAACTGTTTCTTTTTTTTCCCATCAGTATTGAATTTTAGGTTTAGTTTAGTTTAGGCCCCCTTTGGTAGGTAGTTAGCTCCCGTTAGCACCCAGCCCACCACACCGCAGTCACTGATTTGCTGATTAGCGTATCGCTAATCAGCGTTGGTACTTTATAGTATCTGTAAGTGATCAGAACTGATCACAGTCAGATCTATAATAGTATTAGTGTCACTTTAACTCGCCCTCCACCCAAAACGCAGTGTTTGCCCGATCAGGCCTGCAAAAACACCGTAAAATCGCTGCGGCGCTATAACGATCACTTTTGAGCTTTTTGGATCTTTATTAGCGATCGCAGCTTTACTTCGCAAGCACTCCTATGTCCTTTCCCCTCTTTTTTTTGCACATTTTTTGGCAGAGATTTTTTCATCCACATTGATAGATGCGAATGAAGAAATCTGTGCCGCCCAAAGGCTGAACGGAAAAAAAAAAATCTCATTACCCGTATGCTCAATATAAGCAGATATATAGCAGAAACTCCTAATGCTGGTCATACATGTAATGATTGCAGAGACCCTCAAATGCCAGGGCAGTACAAACACCCCACAAATGACCCCATTTTGGAAAGAAGACACCCCAAGGTATTCGCTGAGAGGCATATTGAGTCCATGAAAAATTTTACTTTTTGTCACAAGTTAGCGGAAAGGGAGACTTTGTGAGAAAAAAAAAATCTATTTCCGCTAACTTGTGCCAAAAAAAAAAAAATCTTCTATGAACTCGCCATGCCCCTCACGGAATACCTTGGGGTGTCTTCTTTCCAAAATGGGGTCACATGGGGGGTATTTATACTGCCTTGGCATTTTAGGGGCCCTAAAGCTTGATAAGAAGTCTGGAATCCAAATGTGTAAAAATGCCCTCCTAAAAGATACTCATTGGAATTTGGGCCCCTTTGCGCACCTAGCCTGCAAAAAAGTGTCACACATGTGGTATCGCCATACTCAGGAGAAGTAGGGCAATGTTTTTTGGGGTGTATTTTTACATATACCCATGCTGGGTGAGAGAAATATCTCTGTAAATGTCAACTTTTTAAAAAATGTTATACAAAGTTGTCAATTTACAGAGATATTTCTCTCACCCAGCATTGGTATATGTAAAAATACACCCCAAAACACATTGCCCTACTTCTTATGAGTACAGCGATACCACATGTGTGCCACTTTTTTGCAGCCTAGGTGCGTAAAGTCCAACGAGTACCTTTAGGCTTTACAGGGTTTCTCACAATTTAGCCCAGCCCAAAATGCCAGAACAGTAAACACACCCCACAAATTACCCCATTTCGGAAAGTAGACACCCCAAGGTATTCACTGAGGGCCATAATGAGTCTGTGGGAGATTTTTTATTTTTTTTGCCAGAAGTTAGCAGAAATGGAAACTTTATTATTATTATTTTTTTCCTCAGAAAGTGTCATTTTCCGCTAACTTGTGAAAAAAAAATGAAATGATACATGAACTCACCATGCCCCTCTGCGAATACTTTGGGGTGTCTTCTTTCTAAAATGGTGTCATTTGGGTGGTATTTATACTATACTGGCATTCTAGCGCCTCAAGAAACATGACAGGTGCTCAGAAAGTCAGAGCTGCTTCAAAATTTGGAAATTAACTTTTTTGCACCATAGTTTGTAAACGCTATAACTTTTACCCAAACCAATAAATATACACTTATTGCATTTTTATTTATCAAAGACATGTAGAACAATAAATTTAGAGAAAATTTTATATAGAAATGTAGTTTTTAAAAAAAAATAATTTACAACAGAAAGCGAAAAATGTCATTTTTTGCAAAAATTTCGGTAATTTTTTATTAATATAAAAAAAAGTCAAAATGTCAGCAACAATGAAATACCACCAAATGAAAGCTCTATTAGGTAGAAGAAAAGGAGGCAAAATTCATTTGGGTGGTAAGTTGTATGACCGAGCAATAAACGGTGAAAGTAGTGTAGTGCAGAATTGTAAGAAGTGGTCTGGTCATTAAGGGTGTTTAAGCTAGGTGGGCTGAAGTGGTTAAAAACTAATATCTGGCATTATATTTCTGATTTTACTAAATTGGACTTTACTAACAAGAAAAATATCAACAGCCCCCCCCCCCTCCCCTTTTGCACAACAGTAATTAATCCATTATATGAGCACTAGTCATTGAACATATTTTTTACTTTGTTATGCCTCATTCACACAGTGATTTCCATCAGTGATTTTGAGCCTAAACCATGTGTGGCTCTAAACACAGAACAGATCTTTCCCTTATAACTTATGTCTGTATAGCTCTAATGCTGTTTTTGACTCCAATTACTGATGGAAATCACTGACCAAACACTGATGTGTGAATGAGGCATTAGATGAGGTGATTATAAATAGAAAAGATTTAACTGGGAAACATACTGAATGTGCAATCGGCCGCCCCCCAGGGCCAATCGAGTCCCAGGTCTATAGGAATGCTGAGTGGTGTGGTGCAGCCCTTAATAGTCTCTGTGTGTGTCACGGTACTCCTGTCTGGATACCAGGGTTAGGCTCTGAAGCAATAAAGGGGATGAGTAATGGTGGAGAATAAGTCGAGTCCAGACGTGGATAAAATTCAACAGCTTTATTTGCATAGACTTAAATGCAGACAATATTCTATATCTTTATAAGATTCCAGATTTCTCTTAGTCCCAGAAGGTTTTGGCATAAACTGGCAAGCAAACTTGTTAACTCTGCTTTCTCTTTCTGCTGTGCTAAACTTGGCTTGGGTCTGGATACTGGACTTTTGGTTGGTTCTGGTAACCCTGGATTGGGGCTGCCTTTGGCTGTTGACCACCTCCTGACACTCAGTAGGTAAAATAGCAAGGAGTCAGGCTGCTCTATGAGCTGCTTCCCTTTTGAGAGGCCCTGTTCAGCTTTGCCTGTCTGTAATGCAATTACAATAATTCATTTTTGTGTTAAATATTAAAACTACGTTTTAAATAAATAAAACGGTATAATAAAAAAATTACCTTTTAATAAGAATTAGAGGTTTTCCTCCTAATTAAACCTAAAAAAAGGAAAGTCAAGTAGAAAAAAAAAAAAAAAAAAAAAAAAAAAAAATCGCAAAAATTATTTTGGTAGTCAAACAAATTAAAAAGTTAGGGTCACTAAACCACCATGTGCACAAAATCACAAAATGTTTTCTGGACATTCAGGACTTTTTTTAGGCCTAGTCATGAAAGGATTAAAGGTATCAAAGGGGTTGTCTCACTTCAGCAAATGGCAGTTATCATTTAGACACAGTTATAACAAGGCACAGTGGCCGTGCTTGCACACTATTGGAAAACGTGCCAATCCAAAGAGGCCGGCACTTTTTCCTATGTGCAAGCACAGCCACCACTGCTGGATTGCAGGGTGGTCTTAACCCCTGGATATGAGTAGTGTATAATGTGATGGAAAAATGAATCAAGCCAGCAAAGGAAGCAATATGTACAATCAGAATACAATTACAATACATTAGTAAGTGCCCTGTATTAAATTTGTCTACACGATAAATGTCATTTGCTGAAGTGAGACAACCCCTTTAAGGTTTTTTTCCATGAAAGACAGTTATTGTATATTGCTACGATATTCTGTATTCTGTATGTATGTATGTAACTTAAGGCTACTTTCCTATTGGTTTCATATCTAGAATTATAGCGAAGATGACGAATATGATGAATGTATTCGTCATATTCCTCAAAACGAAGATAACCAAGTATTCTCCATCTTCGTTTTAGCAACCTATTCGTCAACTTCGCTAATTCTAGCAATCAAATAGGAGGGTTGACTATAGAGACAGCTGTGTTTAATTCGCTATGCGATTATATTACTTTGCTTTTTTTTTTAAATAAATAGAATAATTATATTACTTGAAAATTATTATAATTATTCTATTTATTAAAAAAATAATAATAATATAATCGCATAGCGAATTAAAGACAGCTGTCTCTATAGTCAACTATTTGATTGCTAGAATTAGCGAAGTTGACGAATAGGTACCTAAAAGGAATATGATGACTACATTCGTCATATTCGCTAATTCTACCAAGCCAACCATACATGGGAACGTCTCCATACTAAAATGTACTGTCGGATTTGAGAATTACATGAAATCGCAATGCGACTAATATAACTTGAATTAACTATGGTTGGCTTGATAGAATTAACGAATATGACGAATGTATTCATCATATTCCTCAAAACGAAGATAACAAAGTATTCTCCATCTTCGTTTTAGCAACCATAGTAAACCATCTCTGTTGAATTCGCAATGCGATTAATTCAAGTTATATTAATCGCATTGCGATTACAACTTAGCACTGCTATCTTACATATTAGGCTAGAATTAACGAATATGGAATATAGCAGCAGTGCTAAGTAGACATCGCAATGCGATTACTTCAAGTTATATTAATCGCATTGTGATTTCAACTTCGAGATGGGTTTATAATGGGTCAGCTTGCTAGAATTAACGAAGTTAACGAATATGGAATTTAGCAGTGCTAATTGAAATCGCAATGCGATTAATATAACTTGGCATAATCGCATTGCGATTTCTACTTAGCACTGCTGCTATATTCCATATTCGTTAATTCTAGCCTAATATGTAAGATAGCAGTGCTAAGTTGTAATCGCAATGCGATTAATATAACTTGAATTAATCGCATTGCGATTTCAACGTAATTCTAAAATCCGACAGTACATTTTAGTATATGGAGACGTTCCCATGGTGATGGGGACGCTCCATGAGCACGGAAGTCGGCAGAAGCGGCAACAGGCACTGACTGGAGCAGCCAGGAAGCCAGGAATCCCCAGGACAGGTAAGAACTACTTTTGGGAAGTGGAAAAGAAAAAAAAGAAAACGAATATTCGAAATAGCGAATTTATAGCGCTATATTTGAAATATTCGCGAATTAGCGAAGTGCCGATATTCGCTAAAAAAATTCGCTATTCGAATAGTCACGCTCAACACTAATTATTGCTAGTGCTAGGCCCATGACTGAATCCCTAACAGCCAGTACTTCATTTTTGTCCTGTATATGATTACATTACATCTACAACTTCAATTTTCTATTTCAGAGAACAACTGCAGTGTGGCATACACCCAAACTGTGTGTTAGAGGTATTAATCTTCCACCTCAAACTATTAGTGTCTGTAAAACTCCAGATTTCTGGTTGAAGGTCGGAGTGATCGGTGGTATTTGTCCTGCACTTGTCCTTATAGCACTCACTGGTTACTTTTGGAAGAAAAATCGAAAGTAAGTGTTCTTTAAATGTTCATAACCAAATATACAGCATATGTATTCCGATAGTAATAATCTATGATTTACTAAGTCAAAATAACTAGTAGTGGAAACTATTATGTATAATATGTTGAATGTGACATTCTTATGACTTACTCCATATTTTCAATATTTTCTAGCTTGGAGTACAAATATTCACGACTAATGATAAATGCGCCATCCAAGGAGGGTGAACTTCCAGCAGCTGACAGCTGTGCTATTATGGAAGGAGAGGATGCAGAAGACGAATTGTTATATAGCCCCGCTCATTCCATATTACGCAAATTCATATCCCTTTCTGAAAAGGTACTTTTTGGGGTTTCATCATGGGTCTGTATTATTAATTAATATTAATATGTCATATAAATATTTATAACCAGTATTAAAGGGCATCTGACAGCAGGTTTGTACCTATAAAACTGGCAGACCTGTTGCGTGTGTGCTTGGAAGCTAAAGGTATCTGTGTTGGTCCCATGTTCATATGTGTCCTCATTGCTGAGAAAAATTATGGGGGAGATTTATGAAACTGGTGTAAAGTAGAACTGGCTTAGTTGCCCATGGCAACCAATCAGATTCCACCTTTCATTTTCCAAAGGAGCTGTGAAAAATGAAAGGTGGAATCTGATTGGTTGCTATGGACAACTAAGCAAGTTCTACTTTACATCAGTTTGATAAATCTCCCCCTACGTTTTAATATGTACAAATGAGCCTCTAGGAGCAACAGGGTATTGCTGTTACTTATATTACTTCTGTTACTTTGGCAGGGCCAGGCAGTGTAAATGTGATCAAGACTGGCTCTGTCAATCAAATTGCAGGGGGTGCAACAGTTGCAGAGAGAGCAGAGCTTTTAGGTGTAACGGCACCACTCTTGTTGCTACTAGAGGCTCATTTGGATATATAAAAATTTCATTTTTCTGAGCAATGCTCAGTTGCCAAATGCACATGCAAATGGTCAGCTAGTTTCTTAGGTACAAATCTGCCGACAGACGCCCTATAATATCATCTGGCTGGTTTACCACTGTAAAAGAATGCAGGGCAGATATTAATATTTATAGATTACTATCAATATCAATAACTGCCCTTTCCTGTACTAGAGTCACTAGAAGTAAACCTTGTTTTCCTAGTCTTTCCAACCATTCCCTTTTATAAATGTTTTCCCATTCCCTTACAATTCTATTGTGTGCAGTGATTCATAAAATGTACTAGATAATTATATATGAAAGCAGTATTAAATATGTATACTTTAATATATATTAAAATCTATACAAAATTAATGTACTACAAGATAAAGCTAGAAACCCCCCAAAATATCCTATACCCAGTAAAATACCTTCACCCACCCACCTACAATACACACTTACATACACAAATATGCAGCTTCTTCCTCCCACCAGGCACTCTGGGGCACATTTATTAAGACTGGTGCATAAAGGTAAATAGCTAGCAGTGGATCCGCCAAAGTTATGAAGAGGTGCAGGCCTCTTCATAACTTCGGCACATCTAGCTCCAGTTAAAAATGTAAGACAGCTTCCGAGCTGTCTTACATTTAGACCATTTTCTATGACTAAAACAGGTGTGATAAATGAGACGGCCTCTCTGCACTTCCCTTTCCTGACGCCCACGATTTAGGACCTGGAATGAGTAGGATAAAGGAGCAGATAGCGGCGCATCTGTGCCTGAAATACGCCTAATTTAGTCGTATTTCAGACTAGTAAATGACCCCCTCTATGTTTACCGCTCCCTACAGGGAATCAAGCATTTAGTAATTTAGGAAGAAATAATAAAATAGGAGCAGGAATATGGTGTTCTGCTGGTAAAGGAATATAGAGTTACAAGGGAAGGTAAATGCAAGGGAAGTGTAGCGTGTTACAATGGTGGTTCGTGGCCGCTGCGGTCTGTGTGTGAATTAGGCCTTATATTCACTCTGTCTTCAGCACCGCTAGGGTTAATCTCTCTGTGAGCTGATGCATGACTGTGTCCAGCTGCTCCTATATATATCTGGCTTTTCCCTTTAGTCCTTGTCTGTGCATAGTTCTTGCTAAGTCTCTCTCTGGCCAGCTAGAGCCTGCAAAAGAGCTATTATGCGTTTGACTGCTTGACTCCTGGTTCTTGACCTGGGCATGTGGGCCTGTTCACCATAGTGATCCTTTGCCTACTGCATTGACCTTTGGATTTTTCCACGAATTTGCATGAACTCAAATGAGACTGCTGCCTGTTTCCTAAGTACATGTATTGGATGTTCCCTCTATGCCATTCACTGGTGTCTATGATCCCTGTGGGTCAGCACTACTCCAGGACTATTCCAAGAGGTAGTGGCCTGGTGAAGGTCCTGCAGCAAAGTCCAGATCTCTGTATATGGGCTAAGGGGACCAGCATAATGCCCTTAGGTCTAGCTCAAAGTCAAACCGGTTGGTTCCATCAAAGGATAGAGAGAGATACCACTTATGTGTTTTGACCAATACAAAGGTCTTAATTAGGCTTGAGAGAATCGACCTTCAGATCATAGATTCGTTTTTAATGCTGTTTCTGTACAGCATTAAAATGTATTGGCTCTGTGTAGGCAAAGTTTGTATCACCCAATGTTGCGCAAGCCTTAGGTGAATTACTACTGTTTTCATATCTACATATTTTAAAACAGTTTAAAATAGAAATCTTAAGTGGGATTTGGTACCGAGGTGCCAGCCAGTACCAAAGCCCACTTCAGTTTACTATTTTAAAATGTTTTTAAATATGCAGATATGAATACACTAGTAATTTACCAAAGTCTCGCGCAACTTCGGGTGATACAACCTTTGCATACACGGAGCCAATACATTGTAATACTGTACGGAAACCGCATTAAAAAGGAAGGTTATGAAAAAATCGACTTCGGATCTATGATCTGAAGGTCAATTTGCTCGAGCCTAGTCTTAATCATAGCATATAATACAATCAAATAAGTGAATGCTCCAATAAGGTAAATCCTTGAAAACTGGGTTATGGTACTTAAAGGATAATTGTAATTTTTTTTCCCCATATTTTGATAAAAGTCATTAGTATCACCTTAGTGGCTATTTTAAAATTTTATATTAATTCTTCCTAAACCCTTAAAATCATTAAATTTTTCCCCCATAGCACCTATTCTCACCTTACACTAAAACTGCGTTGCTAGGAGAGGTCCGTCTATCTGTTGGCTGCGCTGGAGGACGGGAGATGCACAAGCAGGCTGCCCTGCTATGTGCGCGCTCACATCTATTCCCGGAAGTGAGAGCTCTCTAGTGTTAAAATACCGGTTTCAGGCTGCGATCTCAACTCTGGAGACCGCAGCCTGAAATCGGGTAAGTGCCCCTGTGTGCTGCCGTGCCCCCAGTGCCCGAGGCATCCATGGGGTTAGGAGGGAGGGAGCTTCCTCTCTCTTCCATCGCGCTGCTGCGATCGCAGGGTTGTGATGGTTGCCATGGCTTACAAAGGCATCCTAGTTGCCAAGTTACCTAAGGCCACATGCACACGACAGTTGTTTTTTGCGGTCCGCAAATCGCGGATCCGTCTTCCCTTTTTTTTCACATTAGGTTGTGTTTCCGTGTGTCTTCCGTTTTTTTTGTGGATCCGCAAAAAAAAAAACAGAAGGCTTGAACCAGTTTCTTAAAGTACCTGTACAAGTGCCCTGGTTTCCAAGCAACCATCCGCAAAAAAAAACGGAACGGAGGCAGCAAAAAAATACTGCCGTGTGCATGTAGGCTAAGGCCCCTTTCACACGGGCGTTGCGGGTGCACTCCGTCAAACAGTGCGGGTGCGTTGCGGGAATCACCGCGATTTTTCCCTGCGAGTGCAAAGCGCTGTCATGCGTTTTGCACGCGCGGGAGAAAAATCAGCACTTTTGGTACCCAGACCCGAACCTACACTTCTTCACAGAAGTGCATGTTTGGGTCAGAAATTGTCCCGCTGGTATTATTTCACATTATAACATAGTTATAATGTAAAATAATACCCTTGGCCATCTTCCTAATGTTTAAACCGGTGCAGAATGGGTTAAAAATAATAAACTAATAATAACTTACCTGGTCCATTTGATCGCGAAGCCCGGCATCCTCTCCATTAGCTTGCTAGTAGGAAAAGGACCTGTGATGATGTCACAGCATCACATGGCCCAATCACATGCTCCATCACCATAGTGATGGAGCATGTGATTGGTCCATGTGACATCATCACAGGTCCTTTTCCTACTAGCAAGCTAATGGAGAGGATGCCGGGCTTCGCGATCAAAAACCACCCTTTTTCAATACCGTGGCGCATGCGCAATTGGCCGTAAATTTTCCCTACCTTATGCGCGTTCACAGTTAGCGGCGCTCTCCTGCGCCGAATCCTACTCAGTCAATCAGCAAGCGAGTGGCGTTACACAACTCATCCCTCACCCGCATACCGGAACTGGAAATCACGAGGGTAGGGAAATTTTACCAGTAGGGAAATTTAACGGAACACCGGGAGGTGAATTTTATTATAGTCCGTCCTGTCACTGTGTGAGTAACTCCTTCATGTCCTTGCTGTCCTTCTCCTGCAGCAGTCAACCAGTTTTTCAGCTTTTTTTACCATGGTGATGGACCATGTGATTGGACCATGTGATGTGACGTCATCACAGGTCCTGTAGATCTTAGATGCTGCAGGGAAAGAGAGGAGAGATCACGACTACGCGATCAAGTGGCTAAGGTAAGTTAACTTTTATTATTTTTAACCCCCTCCACTTCATTTAACAATGCATTCTTTATTAAAAATGCTATTATTTCCCCTTATAACCATGTTATAAGGGAAAATAATAGAGATTGGGTCCCGTTGCTAAGCAACAATGCGGGAAAATCGCAACGCATCCGAACTTGCTTGCGGATGCTTGCGATTTTCCCGCAGCCCCATTCACTTCTATGGGGCCTGCGTTGCGTGAAAAACGCAGAATATAGAACATGCTGCGATTTTCACGCAACGCAGAAGTGATGCGTGAAAATCACCGCTCATGTGCACAGCCCCATAGAAATGAATGGGTCCGGATTCAGTGCTGGTGCAATGCGTCCTCCTCACGCATTGCACCCGCGCGGAAAACTCGCCCGTGTGAAAGGGGCCTAACAGTGTCATCCACATACCCCCCCCCCCCCTACCCCCCTATAACACTATCATCCACAGAGCCCCCCCCCTCCCCCAATAACAGTGTGTGATCAACAGACCACCATTAGTACAAAACCCACCAAAAGCACACCTTTTGGTTAAAAAAAAAGTTTTTTCTTATTTTCCTCCTCAAAACTCTGTATCTTATGGGCAGGTGCATCTTATAGGGCGAAAAATACGGTAGTTTATTGTGTGTTACAAATCTTTAGCTGTTCACATATATATGTATACCAACTCTGTTGCACTACACATCCGTTTTTAAAGAGACTGTACTCTATGTGCAGGAGCCAGCTAGCAGCCCAATTAATATTACAAAAAGAAACAAAACTAAATCTACTGGCTGATGATATTTTCAGCATCATAGTTGCAATCGACTCTGGAATTGCATGTTTTTTCCCCAAAAACCTGTTGCAGAGCCTCCACAGTTTTCCATATTTTCCAGCTTCACCACCCATATCTATGTTGGTCACAGAGATTGGGAAAAAAAAACAGTACAATTGCACAAAAACCTACATTTAATAAGTTGTGCAATTGCATAGTAACTTAGAACAAAGAGTATGTATGGCACCACCTCCACGTCAGTGGAGTGGTGCTCAGTGGAAAAAAGTCAGATGTTATATAAAAGAAGAAGAAAAATAAAATAATCCACAGCACTCGTCAGTCTTTATTTAATCTATTTATTGAGATACAAAAAGTGCACAATGCATGGGGAATATTGCATATAGCAGATGACCACCGGGCTATGACCATTTCCCAATAAATGGATTAAGTGAAGACTGGTGAGGGCCATGGATTATTTTATTTTTCTTCTTTTTATTGCAATTGAATAGTAACATGGGTTGTCATTTATCAAACTGTTGTAAAGTAGAACTGGCTTAGTTGGCCATAGCAACCAATCAGACTCCTCCTTTCATTTTCCAAAGGAGCTGTCCAACATGAAAGGTGGAATCGGATTAGTTGCTATGGGCAACTAAGCCAGTTCTACTTTACACCATTTTAATAAATGACGACCATAGTTTGTAAGGCTGAAAAAGACATTTGTCCATCCAGTTCGGCCTGTTATCCTGCAAGTTGATCCAGAGGAAGGCAAAAAAAAAACTTGGAGGTGGAAGCCATTTTTCCTCACTTTAACCACCTCAGCCCCCCTAGCTTAAACACCCTTAATGACCAGACCACTTTTTACAATTCTGCACTACACTACTTTCATTGCTCGGTTATACAACTTACCACCCAAATGAATTTTACCTCCTTTTCTTCTCACTAATAGAGCTTTCATTTGGTGGTATTTCATTGTTGCTGACATTTTGACTTTTTTTTATATTAATAAAAAATTACCGAAATTTTTGCAAAAATATGCAATTTTTCACTTTCTGTTGTAATTTTTTTTTTTTTAAAACTACATTTCTATATAAATTTTTATCTAAATGTATTGTTCTACATGTCTTTGATAAAAAAAAAATGCAATAAGTGTATATTTATTGGTTTGGGTAAAAGTTATAGCGTTTACAAACTATGATGCAAAAAAGTGAATTTCCGCATTTTGAAGCAGCTCTGACTTTCTGAGCACCTGTCATGTTTCTTCAGGTGCTAGAATATCAGGATAGTATAAATACCCCCCAAATGACACCATTTTAGAAAGAAGACACCCCAAAGTATTCGCGGAGGGGCATGGTGAGTTCATGTATGATTTCATTTTTTTTCACAAGTTAGCGGAAAATGGCACTTTCTGAGGAAAAAAAAAAAAAAGTTTCCATTTCTGCTAACTTCTGGCAAAAAAAAATAAAAAATCTCTCACGGACTTACTATGCCCCTCAGTGAATACCTTGGGGTGTCTACTTTCCGAAATGGGGTCATTTGTGGGGTGTATTTACTGTTCTGGCAGTGTGCATCCCTGTAAAACCTAAAGGTACTCGTTGGAATTTGGGCCCCTTTGCGCACCCAGGCTGCAAAAAAGTGTCACTCATGTGGTATCGCCGTACTCAGGAGAAGTAGGGCAATGAGTTTTGGGGTGTATTTTTACATATACCCATGTTGGGTGAGAGAAATATCTCTGTAAACTGACAACTTTGTATAAAAAAAATTAAAAAGTTGTCGTTTACAGAGATATTTCTCACACCCAGCATGGGTATATGTAAAAATACACCCCAAAACACATTGCCCTACTTCTCCTGAGTATGGCGATACTACATGTGTGACACTTTTTTGCAGCCAAGATGCAAGGGCCTAATTCAATGAGTACCTTTAGGATTTCACAGGGCATTTTTACGCATTTAGATTCCAGACTTCTTCTCACGCTTTAGAGACCCCTAAAATGCCAGGGCAGTATAAATACCCCACAAGTGACCCCATTTTAGAAAGCGGACACCCCAAGGTATTCCGTGAGGGGTATGGTGAGTTCATGTAAAATTTTATTTTTTGTCACAAGTTAGTGGAATATGAGACTTTGTAAAAAACAAACATTAAAAAAAAATATATATCAATTTCCGCTAACTTGTGCCAAATTTTATTTTTTTCTGTGAACTCGACATGCCCCTCACGGAATATTTTGGTGTGTCTTCTTTCCAAAATGGGCTCACTTGTGGGGTATTTATACTGCCCTGGCATTTTAGGGGCCCTAAAACGTGAGAATCCAAATGCGTAAAAATGCCCTGTGAAATCCTAAAGGTACTCATTGGAATTAGGGCCCCTTTGCGCATCTTAGCTGCAAAAAAAATTTAACATTTTTTATACAAAGTTGTCAATTTACAGAGATATTTCTCTCACCCAGCATGGGTATATGTAAAAATACACCCCAAAACACATTGCCCTACTTCTCCTGAGTACGGCGATACCACATGTGTGACACTTTTTTGCAACCAAGATGCGCAAAGGGGCCCAAATTCCAATGAGTACCTATTAGGAGGGCATTTTTACGCAATTTTCTTCTCACGCTTTAGGGCCCCTAAATTGCCAGGGCAGTATAAATACCCCACATGTGACCCCATTTTGGAAAGAAGACACCCCAAGGTATTCCGTGAGGGGCATGGCGAGTTCATAGAAGTTTTTTTTTTGTTTTGGCACAAGTTAGCGGAAATTGATTTTTGTATTGTTTTTTCTCACAAAGTCTCCCTTTCCGCTAACTTGTGACAAAAAGTTCAATTTTTCATGGACTCACTATGCCCCTCAGCGAATACCTTGGGGTGTCCTCTTTCTAAAATGGGGTCACATGTGAGGTGTTTGTACTGCCCTGGCATTTGAGGGTCTCCGCAATCATTACACGTATGGCCAGCATTAGGAGTTTCTGCTATTCTCCTTATATGGAGCATACGGGTAATGAGATTTTTTTTTTTCCGTTCAGCCTCTGGGCTGAAAAAAATAAATAAATGAACGGCACATATTTTTTCATTCGCATCGATCAATGTGGATGAAAAAATCTCTGCCAAAATCAGTGATTGCGGTGGGCTGGGCACTAACTATCTAACAAGTAGTTAACTAACTGGCGTTGATAAGGGACCCTTATGCCCCATTCACACTTCCGCAATTCTGTTTGCGGAACGGAATTGCGGACCCATTCATTTCTATGGGGACAGACTTTGTCCCGCTCGTATCCGGAATTGCGGATCCGCACTTCCGGGTCTGCACTTCCGTTCCGCAAGAATATAGAACATGTCCTATTCTTGTCCACAAGAATTTTCTATATAGTTCTGGCAATGTGCGGATCTGCAAAATGCGGAAAGCAAAACACATATGGACATGTGAATGGAGCCTTACAGGGGGGTGATCAGTGACAGGGGGGTGATCAGGTGTTAACAAGGGGTTAATAAGTGACAGGGGGGGGAAGGGTAGTGTGGTGCTCGGTGCTACTTTACATAGCTACCTGGTCCTCTGGTGGTCGATCCCAGCAAATTGGACCACCAGAGGACCAGGTATGTCAGACGCTGTTAACAAAACAGCGTCTGATATACCTCTTTGATGCTTTTTATTTTACATCTACAGCCTGCCAGCGATGATCAATCTGCAGTATAACTGCCGAGCCGCGCGCGTTCACAGCAAATCTTGCCTCTCGCGAGATAACGCGCCGACGCGTCAAGGAGGAACAAGCCGGCCGCCGCCTGGACGCAGCCCTGCATTAGGCGGTTGTATTAAAGATAATACAACCGGATCCATTCACAACTGATGCAGACAGTTGTATTGTCATGACGGAAGCGTTTTTGTTGATCCATGATGGATCCAGCAAAAATGCTGGTGTTAAAGTAGCCTAAGTGTAATTCCTTCTTTTTTTTTTTTTTTTTGTTGTTAACCCTTGATGTGTTACAGGAAAATTTATAAAAATGGAAAATCTGCCAAAAAAAGGGACATTTTGAAATTTCACCTCCATTTTGCTTTAATTCCTGTGGAATTAAAGTCTAATTCCTTTTTCTTTTTTTCTTTTTTAGAGCTGTTCTAAATTCTTTGAAACACCTGTGGATCAAAGAACTAATTACACCCCTCTATAAATTCCATAAGAGTTTTAGTTTCCAAAATAGGATAATGTTATGGGGGTTTCCACTATTAAATTACCTCAGGGTCTCTTCAAATGTTTTGTGATCTCCGAAAACTATTCTAGCAAAATCTGCCCTCCAAAAACCAAATGGCGCTCTTTCCCTTCTGAGCCTTGCCTTTTGAGCCGTAGAGCAGTTTATGATCACATATGTGATGTTTGTTTCTGTAAACTGGGTTTGTTTTGTTGTTAACCCTTGATGTGTTACAGAAAAACAATGATTAAAATGCAAAATCTACAAAAAAAAGTAAAATATTGAAATTTCACCTCCATTTTGCTTTAATTCCTGTGGAAAACTTAAAGGGTTAATAACATTTCTAAAAAACAGTTTTGAATTGTTTGAAGGGTTTAGTTTCTAAATGGGGGTAATTTATAGGTGGTTTCTATTATATAAGCTCCCCAAAGTGACTTTGGAAATTTTCTTGAAATTCTAAACCTGTTAACGTCCTAAAAAAATAAAATAACATTACCAAAATGATGCCAACATAAAGTAGACATATTGTAAATGCTAATTAATAAGTATTTTATGAGGTATCGCTATCTATCTTCAAAGCAAAGAGATTCAAATGTAGAAAACAGCAAATTTTTCCAAGTTTTTAGTAACTTACCTTTATTAACGAAAAATCCAAAACATATTGACTCAAATTTACTATTAACATGATGTACAATGTGTCATCAGAAAACAAGGCCTGGTCAGGAAGGGGGAGGAAGTTTGCTGTTCATTGTTTACCATTTAGAATGTACAGGTTGTCACGAACTCGCTCCGAGCTTCCAGACAGCAGTACCTGATCAGACCGGGATCAGATGCCAGCAATTAATCGGGACAGGTTCTGATACTACACACTATCCAATTTGATCACCCTGCTTATTACAATCTGCCAGATTGCACAGGAGATCAAATAGTTACCGGTTCCTTTTTAGAAATGAAGGAACTTTACAGGGGCCTAGGCTTGGAAGAACTCCTCTCCCACCTACCAGCCCACACACTCATTCACACAGCAAACAACCACCACCAATCTGATCTAAACAACCCGATCTGCCAGATCAGACTTGGTGGGACTTGGCGGACACAGAATCCCTCCTGCCACACACAGGGCCTTCAAGGGAAACTTACCACCCAGACACAGACCTCTCCTCTAAGAGGCTGCTGTCCTCACCTTGTCCGTGGGATCAATTACCCCACACACCTCGGTCTATGATATAACCGGTACTGAGACCACACACACTTACACAGACTTACAATCAGACATCAACAATCACCTTCAGAGAAAGTTTCGCATTTAAAGCAAACAGATAGCTGAACATTAGGAACTCTAATCGCCTTAAAAATATTGCCCGTGCTAGGTTAAGAAAAAGAGGTTTTAATAAAAATAAAGATATTACTGAAACATACAGATATATACAAAGAACAGTTTAAAAATAAAAGGGATAAATGAAGACTGACGCTTACGTTACTCACACAGAGACTGCAGCTATCAGGTCCTGAAGCAAGACAGAAACACGTGTCCTTATTCAATCAGATTGGCCTCAAAATGGGGAACACAGTATAATCTGCTCTGTCCAATTTATAAGGACTGGTCCAGGCAGTCTGTAAGCCCACCTGTAAGGCGGAACACATGGGTAGGCTGTGAAGTTTATGACCTGTCAGTCCCACTGAAATCTGGTGTGAAATGGATTTCTGCCCATAACTCGGCACAGGAGAACGTCCGCCTGATGATTGTGGGCTCATTTTTCAGCTCTCAGGGTTGGGGTCACAGAGGTACCAAACACGGGGTGTCCACTTGGCCCCAATCAGGAGAACCGATTTCCTGAGCCAGAGTTATCACAAGTTGGTGGTTCCTGATATGAGCCTAACCAACATTTCTTGACTGTTACAATGGCATAGGTCAATAACCTCTATTGAGCGGTAAATTCGAGTTATGACTAGAATATGATATTTGGATTCTTCTGGTGACAGGAAGAGTTGCTCACCCCCCTCCCTCCAAAATGAGCTCAGCTTGCTCCTATCATAAAGTAATAAACCTCTTTCAAGTGGTTCACTACCTGAGTCTGTTTATATAAAGTGTCCTGGACCGTTGTCACCTCTAGGTCAGAGGCCAGGAACTAAGGGGTTTATGGCTGTGGTCTGGTTTTGAACGTGGGGAGAGACCTTATAGGCCTGGGGGTGACATGAGGTGAATTCAGGAAACATGGTTGCCATTGAAAACCATAATCCATATCTCTCATACCTCACACAGGTGACTTGCATTATTCCTTCCCATGTGCATAACCTTAGGGTACTTTCACACTAACGGCATAGCTATCCGGCAGGCTATTTCGGTGGGTGAACAGTCTGCCGGATCCGCCATGCCGCAAGTTCCCGTGCACTGCCGTGCTGCCGCTCCGTCCCCATTGACTATAATGGGGCGGGGGTGGAGCTATCACGCAGCACGGTAGTGCACGGCCGGAGATCGCCGGACTAAAAAGTCAGACCTGCAGTACTTTTAGTCCAGCGATCTCCGGCCGTGCACCGCCTGCTGCGCCGTAGCTCCGCCCCCACCCCATTATAGTCAATGGGGTCGCCGTGGCAACACAGCAGTGCACGGGTACTTGTGGCATGGCGGATCCGGCAGGCTGTTCACCCGCCGGAACAGCCTGCCAGATAGCTATGCCGCTAGTGTCAAAGTACCCTTTCATTTACCAGTGTTAAACCTCATCTCCCACTTCTGTGCCCAAGCCTCCAATCTATCCAGATCAATTTGTAACAGCATACAGTCCTCTTTCATGGACATCTGTAAAAATTTATCTTTTACTGTGCAAGCCTTTTACAAGATCATTAATAAATATATTGGAGAGTAGGGCCCAATGCTGACCCCTGTGGTAGCCCACTGGTGACAGTGACCAAATCCGAGTATGTACCGTTAATAACCAGCATCTGTTTTCTATCATTGACTTACATTGTTTTTGGTGCTGGATCTGGCATGTTCAGTTTGCCATGCAGCACACAGAAATGCTTGTAGCGGTTTTGTATCGGCATGAGAACACAACAAACCAGAATGGAATGCATTCTGGTGAACTTTGTTCTGGTCCATCCAGCTTTGTCCCCATTGAAAATTAATAGGGACAAAATTGAAATGTTTTCCTTCTGTTTTGAAATCCTCTGCCGAATATCAAAACCGGAAAGAAAAACACAGATGTCAATGTAGCCTTATACGCTTATTTTCATTGAGTATTCCAGAATAGCATTTCTTAGAAAACCCTCAAACAGTTTATCCATGACTTACTAGCCTATAGTTTCCGAGCTCTGTTTTTGACCCCTTTTGGAATATTGGCAACTCATTTGCTAAGCACTAATCCTGTGGAGCACTCCCTGTCATTGTCATTTTTTCCAAAACCATGTTACAAAGCTTCTACAGTTAATAAGTTAATAACCAGAGCAAATCAATTTATTCTCACCAACCAGAGTTCTACACCTGCGAGGCGTTGTCTCCAGTGCTTAAGACATTCCCCCTGCTGCTTGATTAACAGGATCGGACATCTCAGCTGGCCCAGACAATCTTGTGCCTGTGCCGCTGCTCCAAGTAGCACAAGAGCATCATCATCATTATAATCATCATCATGTCTTCTATGATATCAGCCTCAGTTCATAGCTCCTCCTTCATTTCCTCCAACACATGTGGGTCCCCAACAGCCACATGGGGGTGAGCAAAATGTTTAATCTGTTCTACTTCTAGCATCCCTTATTATATCAGTGTGTGCAATTGACCAAATATAAATACCAGGGGGATGAAATCAGTGATGCCGCTGTACGCACAGTGATGTACCTATGGTACGCACAAATTTACTGGCTTCTTCGAAGGGCCTGAGTAAGAAACATGCAACCCGGATGAGCTGCCACTACCTCAGTTCAAAATACAGTAACACACGCTTCTTGCTGTGATGGTGTAAGCCGTGTACCGGGGTGGGCTCCCCAGGATACAGCGAAGTCACAGACCAGAAAAGCAACACTGACACCAGCTTAATATGCAGGAACAGAAACTTTACTTATGCAAAAAGTAATATCACAAACATGACCAGAACAATGCAAACATGCATAGAAAAACACTATATTCCAGACCCACAGTCAATGTCCCTGCCCTATGGACAGGTCTAGCCGATGGCGGACACAGCAGAGCCTACAAGTCAATAACTGCGCTGCAGTCCCGTACAGAAAAGCCTAGCAAAACTATATATTCCTAACTAACTAACTGACTAATGCAAGGGCCTAGGCTAGTCTCTGTTACTTCAGGCGCCACACAATTTATTGCAATCCGTAACCGGGTGCACTGACCTGTGTCCGTTTTGGGCCCGAGGATGCAGCCTACCAGGGATGGCCACTGATCTCTCAGCAACCGTGCAGCCTAGCTTGATGGTGAGGCCTTCTATACACACACTGAACTGATCTTCCTGGGACCACCACTCTTCCAAAAGAGCTGGATTCAATCAGGATATAACAGTTACTCTCCTTCTTTTGAGTGTCCATTAACTGCCGGCCATCTGCAATCCAGGATGGAATCGGATTCAGTTCTTCACAGCATAATCCTTCCACCATATCAGATCATCACTTCCTGCCCTGACTGGCACACACACAGTCTCAGTCAGTATCTATTTTGCATATCCAAATCCCAGAGTGTGCTGGCTGTGGCTGAAGAACAGTGGCCTCTAGTGCCCGGAATGCCAAATGACAGTTTCAGTATAAACATTATGTAGAAATGGCTGTTTCACAATCTCACAATGGTCTGGTGGATAATGAAATTATTTACCACTTTACAATGCTCTTATAGACTGTCCAGCATATGCTAGAATGAATTCCAACTATTTGGAACACCATAGATCAAGCAGTGTAAAGATCGTTCTGTTGTGTAAGTCCAGGGGGGCTCCCTCTCCAACCCCATCAGTTCCCCACGGTGCGGTGACAGTGGCCCGATGGCTGCTATGGTATTCCGATGCAGGCAAACTGTCAGTGTATTACTGACATACTGTAATGCAATATAGAGGAGATCGGACCCCAAAAAGTTGAAGTCCCATAGTGGGACAAAAATAAAAAGTACAAAAAACAAGTGAAATAAAAAGTATTTTACAAAATAAAAAAATAAATGTTTCAAGACTGGCTCTATAAAAATATCACATGATCCACCCTTTCAGGTGAGCATTGTAAAACAGTAAATAAATAAAAACTGTGCCAAAACAGCCATTTTTGGTCACCTCACTTCACATAAAGTGTAATACCAAGTGGACAAAAAGTCATATGTACCCCAAAATGGTACCAATGAAAACCTCACCTCATCACACAAAAAATGAGCCCCCACATAAGACATTCGCCCCAAAATATACATATATATATATATTTTGTCGGGATCTGTACTTGTGGTGGGGTCAACAATGGCAGACTTTACTGCAGACAGTAAGCTAAAAAGTCCAAAATAATGTTCATTTTGTCACCAATAAAAGTTCACAGTCACTTGTAAGGATCCACACAGCAATTGACACAAAACTTCAAAACACACACCTGCCGGTCTGGGCTATAACTAAACATAGGTTTATCCTCACAGGTCCATGAGCTTCCATGCTCTGACACAGACTGACAGTTTGAGGTCTCTTTTATTCCCCAGTAATGATCCCAGCAGCCACACCTGGGATCACCCCCGGCTAGTGGGAATATCCGTACTGGAGCAAGGGTGTGGACTGGTAGGTCCCACTACAAACCTGGCAATCCAAAAAAATCCAGCCCAGAACAGAATATAAACAAACAGCTTCAGCAAACTACACTCTGCTAAAACAAATGCAGCTTTATGGATTTCTTTTATATCACCCATCTAAAGAGACTCTGAGTGAGATATACACCCTTTCCAGGACTTTACCACACACCTTGTCTCAATGGCTTTCAAAAAATGACAACACAAGAACAAGATTTTATTTTTCTTTTCAAAAATGCTTTTACTGTGTAAAACGTAACAAAAATAAAAAACATACATATTAGGTATTGCTGCATCTGTAATAACCAGATCTATACAAATATCACACGATCTACCTCATCAGGTGAAAGCTATAAAAAAATATTTAAAAACTGTGCCAAAACGGACATCTTTGGTCACCTCGCGAAAAGGGTAATACCAAGCAATCAAAAAGTCGTATGCACCCCAATATGGTACCAATGAAACAGTCTCCTCATCCTGCAAAAAAAAAGCCCCCACATAAGACAATCACCAGAAAAAAAGAATATGGCTGTAAGAAAATGACGATGCAAAAACATGATTTTTCTTTACAAAAATGCTTTGTGTAAAATTGGTAAAACATATAAAAAAACTATATAAATCTGTTATCTCTATCTCAAAATAAAGGTAACATGCTAATTTTTTCTGCCACATTGTATACTGCAATAACAAGACAGAAAAATCTAAAGTAGAATTGTCTGGAATTCTTTATCCTGCTTCCTAAAAAGTTAAATTAAAAGTGATCAAAAAGTTGTGCCCCAAAATAGAACCAATAATGATGGCAACGCATCCCACAACAAATTAGTCCTCACACCACTTTGTTGTGACAAAAACATATGGTTGTCAGAAAATGGCTGTACTGGTACCCCAGAGACTTTTTAATACCAACATGGTGTTCGTAAACCAATCCATCAAAATCTGCTCTGCAAAGGTCTTATGTTGTTCCTTCCCTTCTGAGTCCCGCGGTGTGCCCCTACAGCAGTTTACATCCATATGGGGTGTTGCCGTATTCAGGAGAAAATGGGTAACAAATTATGGGGTGCTTTTTTTCCTGTTACCCATTGTGATAATGAAACATTTGTGGCTAAAGTACCATTTTATTGGAAGAAATAAAATTTTTCATCTTCACAGCCAGATGTTTGTAGATTCTATAAAACACCTGTGGGGTCAAAGTGTTCAGTGCATCCCTTAATAAATTCCTTAAGTGGTGACGTTTCCAAAATGGGATCACTTTTTTGGGGTTTCCACTGTAGGGGTACCTCAGGGTCTCTTCAAATACAAGGCACCCAAAAACCATTTCAGCTAAATTTGTCCTCCAAAAACCATATGGCACGCCTTCCCTTCTGACCCCTGCCATGTGCCCATAGAGCAGTTTACAAACACATATGGGGTGTTTCTGTAAGCTACATGGTAAGATGGACCATGTGATGTGACGTCATCACAGGTCCTTTAGTTCTTAGCTGATGCTGGGAAAGAGAGGACAGATCGCAACTACGCGATCAAGTGGCTAAGGTAAGTTAACTTTTATTATTTTTAACCCCTTCCACTTCATTTTACTATGCATTCTTTATTAAGAATGCTATTATTTCCCCTTATAACCATGTTATAAGGGAAAATAATAAAGATCTGGTCCCATTGCTAAGCAGCCATGCGGGAAAATCGCACTGCATCCGCACTTGCTTACGGATGCTTGCGATTTTCCCGCAGCCCCATTCCCTTCTATAGGGCCTGCGTTGCGTGAAAAACGCACAATATAGAGCATGCTGCGATTTTCACGCAACGCAGAAGTGATGCGTGAACATCACCGCTCATGTGCACAACCCCATAGAAATGAATGGGTCCGGATTCAGTGCGGGTGCAATGCGTCCTCCTCACGCATTGCACCCGTGCGGAAAACTCGCCCGTGTGAAAGGGGCCTAAGACTTCCTAAAAAATAAAATGACATTTAAAAAATGTCAACATAAAGTAGACATATGGGGAATGTTGTTTGATAACTATTATATGAAGTATTACTATCTTATGCCTCATTCACACGTCAGTGTTTTGGTCAGTGATTTCCATCAGTGATTGTGAAACCAGGTGCGGCTCTAAACACAGAACAGGAGCAGATCTTTCCTGTATACCTTATGTCTGTGGAGGCTCGAATTCTGGCTTTGGCTCACAATCACTGATGGAAATCAGTGACAAAAACACTGATGTGTGAATGAGGCATAAGACCTTCCATGTCACTTATCAGTTTAGTTGCTCCAGGGCATCCTTTCTATCAACTGGTGCCTTGGACTAAACTGTATATTCGAGATGAGGCCGAACCAAAGCTTTGTAAAGTGGTAATATTACATCCCTGCCCCACGATTCCATGCCTTATTTAATACATGACAATATCCTGGTAGCCTTAGAAACAGCTAGTTGACATTGTATTTAGTTATTTAATCTATGATCTACAAGCACAGCCAAATCCTGCTCCATACCTTCACATTGAACCTAATTTGCCAAGTTGATACCCAAACACTTGGTGCCCAAGACAGCTTGTGCTGTAGTTTACGGACATCTTCCATAGACTGCACAGTACTACAAAGCTTGGTGTTATCTGCAAAATTAGAAACATTGTTATTAATCCCATCCTCAATATCAATAATAAATTAAATAATAGGGGGCCCAGCACTGAACCTTGGGGTACACCACTTATAACCCGGAACCATTCAGAATAAGAATCATTGACCATAACTGTCTGGACACACCTTCAGCCAGTTTTCAATGTAATTATAAACTATGCTTTCTAAGCCTATAGACCTTATTTTACCTATTAGGGACAGTATCTAATGCCTGTGTACAATCTAAGAACACTAAATCCACAGCCTCCCCTTTGTCCCGGTTTCTACTCACCTCATCATAAAAACAAATAAGGTTAGTCTGACAACTTCTGTCCTTGGTAAACCCTTGCTGGTTATCAGTTATTATATTAACAGTCACATACTCCTATAGTCCCTTAAGGGGTTTTCAAACTCTTTTCCTACAACAGAAGTTATGCTCACTTTATTGTTAGTTTGTAAAAGGTTTATGTTACCAGTAGCTCTGTTTTTGATGGATGTACAGTTATGCCCAGTCACCTCCCTACTTTCCTCACTAACCCCAGCCCCCACTAAATCCCCATTGTTCCGTAATATATCCTAGTCTCTATCTATGCTATCTACCCCCATATTGGTATTAACAACCTCCCACCCTACCCACCAGATCCTAGTTTAAAAGCTCCTCCAGCCATCTAACCATTCTTTTCCTAGTGCAGCTGCACTCTCCCTATTAATGTGCATCACTACTGCAGAGCCTGTAGCCGACAGACAAGTAAACCCAGTTCTCCATAAACCCAAACCCTTCCTTCCTGCATCAGCTTCTGAGACAATTATTTAACTCACTGAGCTCCCACTGTCTCTCTAGTGACACTCTTGGCACTGGTAGTATTTCTGAAAACACTACCTTGGAGGCCCTGTACTTGAGCTTCTATCCTAGTTGCCTAAAATCATTTTTTAGCTACATAAAAATGTCTGAAATGCACATACACTCTCCTGGACATGGTCAGCACTTTCCACAAGTCAAAATATTTTTTTGAAAAATGTTGTACCACCAATTGTATTACGTGCACTATGCTGGGAACATTCCCTAATGCAGCCAAGCATAACGTGTCTTTGATTGTCGCTGACTGCATTGCCCAGCTGTAGTTGGTAGAGAGCAATGCAGTGGGAAATTTGCTGCTTAATACACAAATGCAACTGATTTGCTGTGTGGCTTCTCTCACATGTCCGCAATTCCGTTCCACATTTTGCTAAACGGAATTGCGGACCCATTAATTTCTATGGGGACACACTATTTCCTGCCCGGATCTGGAATTGCAGATCCACACTTCCGGGTCAGTACTTCCGTTCCAGAAAAAAATAGAACATGTCCTATTCTTGTCCGCAATCGCAAGGCATTTTCTATGAGAGTGACGGCGATGTGCGGTCCGCAAATTGCGGAACGCACATTGGCGGTGTCCGTGTTTTGTGGATCCGCAGATCTGTGGATCCGCAAAACACACACGAATGTGTGAATGGACCCTTAGACTCATCAGTTGTAAGATAGCATGACAAGGCTTTTGCTTACACATATGAAAGGAAGGTGGGGAAGTGGAAGAAACACTCTTCCCTGTTTGTTTTTGGAATGGAAAGATGCCCACTGGGGAAGATGTGCAGGAGGTGGATAAGCCCCTGGTTTAAAAATCAGACCTGCACAACCATGGAAGTGTCATTAACACCTGGCCTTGTTCTGGTTGTACATCATCGCCACAGTCACACAAAACACTGATCCTCAGCCATAAAATACATGTACTTTCTCTGGCAGTAATTGCTTCACCATGTTTTAATGGTGACAAGCACCTAGCTACACTTCGACAATTCCAAGGAGCACCCCACATTTTCAACTGAAAGTACAAGGCAGGGATGGTTCTTTTGGGAAATAATGGTAGGTAGGTATCTTTCTTTGAGACTGCTCACATTGCTAGCTGGTTGGATTTTTCCGCATGAGCATGCGATGCCAGCAATGTAGAGAAAAATTCCAACATGAGATGTCTGAACAGAGCTTCTACCAGCAGTGATCACATGTCTGCCACCACTACCTGTGCATGCCCTAGGAAACATAGTAACATAGGGGCACATTCATTAAGACAGGCATTTTAGACACCGATCTTAATTAAGGCCCATAGCTGGCGGTGGATCCTCCGAAGTTATGAAGAGGTGCAGGCCTCCCCATAACCTTGGCGTATCCAGCACCAGTTCTAAATGTAAGACAGCTTCTGAGCTGTCTTACATTTAGACCATTTTCTATTACTAAAACAGGCATAGAAAATGATGACTGAGATGGGCCTGCTGGATCGTTCCCTTCCCTGTCCATGCCATGTCAACAATTTTAGACCTGACCTGAGCGGGGAAATACTCCAAATTTAGGCCTATTTCAGATTAGTAAATGACCCCCATAGTTTGTAAGGCTGAAAAAAATATATACCATCCTGACTCCAGTCAGGCAATTTGAATAAATCCCTGGATCAATGACCCTTCTCCAGAATTCTAGTAACTTTAACCTATAATATTATTATACTCCAGAAATGCATCTAGGCCCCCTTGAGCACCATCCAGTGTCCTCTTGCAGAGTTCCATAGTCTCAATGCTTTTGCACTAAAGAATCATCTTCTATGTTGATGTAAAACCTTTTTTCTTCTTGACATAGAGGATGTCTGCTTACAATGGTCAAAGTCCTGGGTATAGACAAATAATGGAAAAGATCTCTGTACTGACCCTTTATTTATACATAGTTATTAGATCTCCCCTCAGTTGTCTTTTTTTTAATCTAAGCTAAATGGTCTGACTAGTGATATGTAACTTAACTAGTAAACTAGTAACATTTGTCAATCCAGTTCAGCCTGTTATCCTGCAAGTTGATTCAGAAGACCTCATTTAGGTGGAGAAAATTCCTTCCCAACTCCAATCAAGCAATCAGAATAAATCCCTGGATCTTTTTAAGATGCCACTACACTTCTTACCAGATCAGACAGGCCACTTTTAATGGGGAGTTTACTTTGACAGTGCATTTCATCTGTTAATTTTCCTCACTGAAAACAGCAGAGAAAAAAATATTGAATAGCTTTGCCTTCTTCTCACTGCTCAGGTTAAGACTTTTTACCATTTATATAACTGAAGAATATTTTAGGGTTAGTTTTACTCTCTTTGGCAATGAATCTCTCCATCTCCAGCTTGGATTTTTTTCAATGCTTCTTGGATGCTTTTCAATGCTCCTTTACCACCTTCCTGTTTTAGTGGTTTAAATACTTTCTTTTTGTCATTCGTTGCTCCCTTTACATTTCTATTTATCCAAATAGTTATTTCTTTTGTGGGGAGTCGCTCTGGTAGACAGCGGTGCGGGTGCAGTTTAGAGGCAAAACAAGGAGTCCAGATTGTGCAACAAACAGTGTTTTATTCACACTTGCACACCATAAATGAAAAACAGTCTCTTGGTGACAGTTCACACACAACGGAAATAACGTGGCAAAACAAAAACAGGCCAACACAGGTTCAGTCACCTGGGAGGTGTAGGTGCAGGTTCGCACCACGCTGTCGGCCCAGCCGCAGGAGAATCCAGCTTCAGGTAGCCAGGAACAAAACACCTCCTTGCCGAGCTCTTTCCTCCAGGACAGAGAACTCCCAGCCCTGTTAGCAGCTCCAGGATAATCACAGCCTCCAGCTGCTGAGCTGGCTGAGCTTTTAAACCCAGCCCAAAACCAGGAGTGGGTCGTGGGGAGCAGCCACCCACCCTACACTTTAGCTGCTCCCGGTAAGAGCCGGCCCGGATCGGCTTTGCAGCCATGCTATTTAAACTCTGTCAGTAGCACTAGCTGCTGCTGACATCAACAAAAACGGGCTCTTACCTCACCGAGGCTATGAACCTCGGTGACACATACCTGCCATCCACGACGGCACCCTGCACCTTACCACACTTTGTTCCTCACCCTTTTATTCCGGTACAGTTATGTATCTCTCACAATTAGAGGTTAGGCTTGGTCACTATTTCACAACTGTCCCCCAACCTGCACATCTGTTCTATTGGTTAGTACAAAGTCCAGTATGGCCATCCCTCTATTTAGGTCCTGAACTAGTTGGGAAAGGTCATTTTCTTTTGTCAAGAGCCTGTTTCCTTTATTAGATCCACAGTTTTCAGTTTCAAAGTCTATATGTGGGTAGTTGAAGTCCCCCAAAGTAACAACCTCTTTATGATTTGCTGCCTCATCTATTTCTTTTAGTAGTAGATTTTCTTTGTACTCTGGTATATTCGGTGACCGCATTTTTCGCCCTATAAGACGCATTTTTTTTTTACCTCTAAAGTGGGGTGAAAATTATAATGCGTCTTATAGGACGAATACAGGGTGGGGGGCGGTTGAATGGCCGGTGCATTGCATGTAGCCGATACATCGCAGGCTGTATTGCATAAGGACATCAGCCTGCGATGTACTGGACATTGATGCTGGCATGTACAGTTCCTACTGAGGAAGAGCCCAACGCTTCTATGGTGGGACATCAACAACCACGATCCTCCTAGGACCTGTACCAGCCTCCCGGAGCCACCAGACTGCACCCATCTCTATGGGAAAGCTCTATTGCTAGAATGTAGTGTCGTATATATGGTTTTGCTGGCTCTTGTATGGCTCTTATATTCTATATTGTGTGCACTCAGCAGCATAGCAGGTATGCCCCCAGTATAAAAGTGATTAGCCTGCCTGAAAATAAAGGCAGGTAAAAACATATGGTATGTACCAGGCAGCCAGGAAGATTGGGGTTAATGTGATTCATTAACCCCAATCTTGCCACTGCCATATTTTAAACATGAATGGGGGTCACTTATTTTTAATGTCAGGCTGGGCACATGCTTTTGGAGTGGGCCCCATGTGCCTCACATTAATAGTAAGTGAGCGTACCTTCTCAAATAATGAGCAAAGTAGGGTTAATGTGAGTTACAGAATACAGGCCACTTATTAATGTGAGGTACATGGAATGATGGAAGTCAAAATTCATAAGACTGTGCCGATAACATTAATACCAAGTGACTGTTCATGTACCTCATGCTTTAACCCCATCTTGTCCATTAGTAACACACCTTTTGTTTAAAATATTTTTTTTCCTATTTTCATCCTCTAAAACCTAGGTTCGTCTTATGGGCCGGTGCGTCTTATAGGGCAAAAAATACGGTATAACAAACCCCTATCAGTATTTTATTATTGTTTTTGGCTGGATGTATTTCTACCTATAGGGACTCCACATGTTTATTTCCCTCACTTATATCTTCTCGGACTGTGGGCTTTAGACAAGACTTTACATAAAGACAGACCCCTCCCCCCCTCTGGTTTTTATTATCCTTTCTAAATAAACTATAATTTTGTACATTAATGCCCAGTCATAGCTATCATCCAGTCATGTTTCAGTTATGATCAGTTATGCCCACTATGTCATAGTCCTCCTTAGACATTAACGATTCCAGTTCACTAGTTTTATTAGTCAGGCTTTTGGTAGTGGTGTAAATAAAATTAAGAGGCTTTTGGATATTTTTTTATCCTACACCTATCCATATGAACTTTTCTGGTCTCTCCCTCCAAACCACACCCAGTCCCATTACCTCTCCCCAGGTCATTATCTGCACTATCTCCCCTTTCTAAAATGTAATTACCCCCAGTCCCTAGTTTAAACACTGCTCCAACCTTCTAGCCATCTTCTCCCCAACACGGCTGCACATTCCCCATTGAGGTGCAGCCCATCCCTACAATAGAGCCTTTAGCCGACAGCGAAATCAGCCCAGTTCTCCATGAACCCAAATCCCTCCTTCCTAAACCAGTTCTTGAGCCATTCGTTAACCTCCTTAATCTTCCATTGCCTTTCTTATGTGGCTCGTCGAACAGGTTGTATTTCAAAAATTACTACATTTGAGGTCCTTGCCCTGATCTTGCAAACCAAGTCCCTGAAATCACTTTTAAGGACGCTCCATCTACCTATAACTTTATCATTGGTTCTAATGTGGATTATGAATACTGGGTCTTTGCCAGTCCCTCCCAGTAATCTATCAACCCCATCCATGATATTTGAACTCGAGTGCCAGAAAGACATTCAGTGATCCTGATTTTTGTGACAGATCGCCCTATCTGTACCCCTAATGATTGAGGCCCCATTCACACGTCCGTGTGTGTATTGCGGATCCATGGATCAGCGGATCCGCAAAACACGGACACCATTTTGCGGACCGAACATTGCCGGCACTCTCATAGAAAATGCCTTTTCTTGTCCGCTATTTTTTTGCGGAACGGAAGTGCGGATCCGCAATTCCGGATCCGGGTGGGACATAGAGTATCCCCATAGGAATGAATGGGTCCGCAATTCCGTTCCGCAAAATGCGGAACAGAATTGCGGACGTGAAAATGGGGCCTGAGTCTCCCACTACCAGCGCCTGTCTGGCCTGCCCTGCTTTCCTGGTCTTCTGCTTACTGAAGCTGACATTCCTCTGACTAGTAGAGAAAGTGTCTTTTTGCAGCAGTGCTATCCCTGAACTGACATCTCCCTTATCTGCCAACCCTGCAAACTTGTTGGGGTGTGTCAGATCAGGGCTAGCTTTCCTGAAACTCTTCCCCGCTTCCCCCTATCCAACCACCTACCTCATTTTCCTGATCCTCACTGCTACTACCTTCCCCCGCATCTACCCCATAGAGTATGAGCCGGACTGTATGGCCATTAACAATGAAGATCGACTACGCAGTGCGGTCTTCATTAGTTAACTAATATATAACCTCAGGGCACCCACAGACTTGAGCATGAGGCCTCATGCTGCCAGCTAAACTTCCTGGTGTGTAGCTAATCAGGAGTCCATCTGATGGCCGTTTCCATCTTATATCTATTGCCAGCTCCACAATGACAATCTATATAATGAGATTTCTTGCACTGCATTTCTTGCACTGCACAGCGCAGGCGCACAACGTCCATGTGAGGCCGATGCCAGCAATATAGTACTGGGCATGCGCTGGATTTCGCTGCATCAGGAGCATGAAAAGCCGCCCAGCGTAGTGAATGCTAATGAGCTGGGCGGCACTAGGAGACGGCAGTTGGGGCACGGCTGGGCACAAAGCTGGAAGAGGGAATGCCTCTTGGGCACAAACTGAGGTCATTTGCATATCAAGAAAAACGTTTTTTAAAAGCATTGGAAAGGCAGACAGGGGGGATTAAGCAGTTTAAGACCAATAGGGTCATATAAAACACTTTATATGATGAAACAGCCTGTCCGTGTCCCTTTAAAATCCCTGTTTGTTTTGTAACCTTTTTTTAAATTTTTTTACCAACACTTTAGCATATTCATCTCATCAAACTCGGCCCTGCAGAGAACTGATGCCTTGTGCCAAGCAGAGGTGGAGAGTCCCAAACCGTCATTTCTTTGCAAAAAAGGCAGTACCAGCCCTGAACAAATATGTAGAACAGAAGGTGGGCCAGTCCTTGAGCCTGTCGGTGTCTGCCAAAGTGCACGGCAGCGCCGACGTGTGGAGCTGTAACTGCAGTCAGGGACAGTACATGTCCTTTATGGCCCACTGGGTTAATGTGGTTCCTAAAGAGCCAAACCAGCAACTTGGCCAGGTCACGCCGCTCCCGCCTCCACGTTCTCATGCCGTTGGTCCAGCGACAATGTCCGCCTCTGCCTCCTCATCCTCCACCATGTCCTCAGCCTCCACTGCAGGGACAAGTCACAGTGCCCCTCCAGCATACCACATGTGCAGGGCATGGCAGTATCACGCTGTTCTGCTCCTCATTTCCCTGGACGAACAGAGTCACACAGGGGAGGTACTGTTCCGTGTGAATCATTAAGAAATCGAATCCTGGCTTTCTCTGCGACAACTGAAAATCTGAACCATGGTGACTGACAACGGGAAGAACATGGTGTCAGCGCTGCATCAAGGAAGGCTGAGCCATGCGCCCTGCATGACACACGTGTCCAATCTGGTTGTCAAGCGATTCCTGAAGTCTTCCACCCATCTGAAAGACATTCTAAAAATGGGCAGGAAACTTTGCATGCACTCGTACACCGCAAAGCACACCCTCCATTAGTTGCAGCGGCAGAACAGCATCCCACAACATAGGCTGATATGCGACGTTTCCACCCGTTGGAATTCTACCCTCCATATGTTGGACCGACTATACGAACAGAAAAAGGCCATCAACAATTTCTTGATGATGCAAACGGATCGGAGTACTCCCCTGTGTAACTTCGATGTCAGCCTGTGGCAGCTCATGCATGACACCTGCTGTTTGCTCAGGTCCTTTGAGGATTCCACGTTATTTGTCAGTCGCCAGGACTACTGCATGAACGACGTCATTCCACTGCTTCATGCCCTGGAACAGATGGTGGTAACAATGGCTGGTCAGGGGACTGGAGATGTGGCGCCTAGATCTCATGGCCACATGAGCCCTGTGGGGGCTGAATCGGAATAGGAGGAGGAGGGGGAGGAGGACTTTGGAGCACAGGAAATCTGTAGCGAAATGGGTGCTTTTTCTACTCAGCTGACAGGAGAAGCAGGAGCAGCCAGAGGAGCTACAGGACAATGAGGAAGATGAGACAGAGGACCCAGACACACCGTGGCAGTATGCAGAGGAGATGGAGGCAGGTAGTCCGTCCGAGTCACTTGCACAAATGGCCCGCTGCATGCTCACTTTCTTGCATAGTGACAGCCAAACTGTCACCATTCGGCAGAGGCACCCTTGCTACTGGTCCAGAATGGGGGCCTTTTTTATACCCACTGAGAGGGAGGACAAACTGAACTACTATAGAGACATCCTATGTAGTCAGTTGTCTAGCAGTCTATAGCTGTCTATCTGCACCATCATCCATCCTCTTGCAGGTCTGACCGGGGTGGCCCTCTGCGCTCACGTTCCACTGCCATGGCTGCTGGGGAGGGGTGGGGTGGCAGGAGCAGTACCAGCTCCATCAGCAGCAGCCTGAGCCTACAGTCGCTGAGGAGTAGCTTTCTTCACCCGCATAGTGAAGAAACTACTCACTAGCAGCAGCCGCAGCAGGTAGACCTGGAGCAGGACCTGAACCAGTAGGTGGTGGTATACTTGTTCAGCACCTTGCCAACCCACATTGAACATCTGCTGGACTACTGGGCAGCCAAACTGGATTCGTGGCCGCACCTGGCCGAGTTTGCCCTGGAAAAGCTGTCCTGCCCGGGCAATAGTGTGGCATCAGAGTGGGTGTTTAGTGCGGCAGGGGCCATAGTGACCGCAAGGAGAACTCGCCTGTCCACCCAAAATGTGGAGAGACTGACCTTTGTCAAGATAAATCAGACGTGGATCAGCCAGGATTTCCACCCACCAATTTCTGATGCATCTGATTAGATCATCCATGCCGCCTCACCTAAACCTTGAAAAAAAGAGACCGGTTTGGGGCTACCTGCCTCAGCTACTACTCTGATGCTGCAACCCGCCTGATGCCACACATCTGATGCCAAGTGCTCTTTCTTTCACCCACCTTCGTCAGATAGGGTACTGGTATTGCCACCCCCCGCCCCCATCTGTCACCAGGTCACTTTGTGGTATTCGGACGCTGCTACCATCTCCACACTATGTAACCTTGCTATTTTGTAGTCTCCTGATGCTGCTGCTGCCATATCCACACTATGTCACCTTGCCTCTCTGAGGTATTCTGCTGCTGCTGCCATCTCCATACTATGTTACCTTGCCACTCTGTGTTATCCTGATGCTGCTGCTGCCATCTCCACACTATGTCACCTTGCCACTCTGTGGTATCCTGATGCTGCCACCATCTCCACACTATCTCTCCTTGCCATTTTGTGATCGTCTGCTGCTGCCATCTCCACACCATGTTACCTTGCCCCTCTGTGGTATCCTGATGCTCCTTCTGCCATCTCTACACTATGTCACCTTGCCATTTTGTGGTGTCCTGATGCTGCTGCTGCCATCTCCACACTATGTCACCTTGCTACTCTGTGGTATTCTAATGTTGCTGCTGCTGCCATCTCAATACTATGTCACCTTTCCATTTTGTGGTTTCCTGCTGCTGCCATCTCCACACTATGTCACCTTGCCATTTTGTGGTCTCCTGATGCTGCTCCTGCCATCTCCACACTATGTCACCATGCCTCTCTGTAGTATCCTGATGCTGAAGCCACCTCCAGACTCTGTCATTGTGCCACACTGTGGCCTACTCATGCTGCTGCCACCTCCAGACTTTGTCATTGTGCCACACTGTGGCCTACTCATGCTGCTGCCACCTCCAGACTTTGTCATTGTGCCACACTGTGGTCTCTTCATGCTGCTGCCACTTCCATACTGTGTCGTTGTGTCACTCTGTGGTCTCCTGATCCTGCTGCCACCTCCACAGTTTGTCATTGTGCCACTCTGTGGTCTCCTCATACCGTTTCCACCTCCAGACCCTGTCATTGGGCCACTCTGTGGTCTCCTCATGCTGCTTTCACCTCACCACTATGTCATAGGTCCACTCTATGGACTTTTCATGCTGTTCCCACCCTCCCCACTTCATCACTGGTCCACTATTTTGGCTTTCGGCCTGGCTGACATAATTTGACCTTTTTTCTGATCTGTTAGAAGCAAGGAAAAATGAGACGCATAACAGATCCTGTCTGTGTAGCAGCTGTAAGGCCTGTATGGTCCCATCAGAATTGGCTTATGATTTGGTAGCCAAACGCAGGAGTGGGTACAAAACACAGAAGACATGCAAATATTCCATTCAAGTGTCATCTGTTTTAGATCCACTCCTGT
Organism: Bufotes viridis; assembly: GCA_033119425.1. Taxonomy (NCBI): domain Eukaryota; kingdom Metazoa; phylum Chordata; class Amphibia; order Anura; family Bufonidae; genus Bufotes; species Bufotes viridis. The sequence continues at coordinate 205,145,318 of CM065591.1, forward strand.
TTTTTTTTGGCATTAACAATACTGATGGATTATTGAGCAAATGCTGACCGAGTGAAGGTGTATGATCCAGACAGGATCTGTTTTTTGTGGGTTATTGTTCTGACGGATCAGAGGAAGGGCAAATTAATCAGTGATGTCAACACAAACTTACTGCTGACACCCTCTCCACTCTGTCTGGGGGCTGTACTTGTATAAGCGTTTAATAGAACAGGTACTGTAGACATCTATGTGGAATCAGCTGACGAGGGTGTAAAAGGACTGCGCTTCTTCTTGACGCTAACATCTACCTGTAAGGCTGAGTTGATACTTGAGTTATTTGGTCAGTTTTGGCCCCGTGACTGCCCAAATAAGTGAAGTATGCAGTGATTCTAAGAGCATCTCCTATCATCTGCATGTCATACTGACTCACAGTATTATTTCACTACCACAGCAGACTCCCTATGCGCATTATTGCAAGGCACAGTGTTCTACACCCCTATAAAGGCTCTCTGCAGCTCGGAAATAGCAATTTTTTAACGTGATTCACCGCTAATAAATTTAGATCGAAGCAAATTTTTCCGAAAAATTCAGCGAACCTACAGAATCAAATTTTTGAAAAATTAACTCATCTCTACTCTAGTTATTACTTAACGTTCCCCATATGTATAATTTATGTTTGCTTAGAATTTTAGAAGCAATCTTTAAAATGTTCAAGAAAATTTCTAAAACCTACTTTTTAAATAACCAGTACAGTTATGAGGTGACTTTGAGGGGCTTACATAATTGAAACCACCCATAAATTACCCCATTTTAGAAACTACACCCCTTAAGTTATTCAAAACGTGTAAAGGAAGTAAAGGAAAATAGAGGTGAAATTTCAAAATTTCACTTTGAAGAATTTACATTTGAATCAATTTTTCCCGTAACACAGCAAGGCTTAACAGCTAAAATAAACCTCAATATTTATTCCAGTAATTCTGCAGTTTACAGAAACTTCCCATATATGGTTTTAAACTGCTGTATAGACAGATGGCAGGGCTTGAAAAGGAAGGAGCACCATATAGTTTATTTAGGGCAGACTTTGCTGGAATAATTTTCAGGTGCCATGTAGCATTTAAAGACACGCTGGGGTGTCTTCTACAGTGGAAGCCCCAAAAGGTAACCCCGTTTTGGAAATTCCCCCCTCCCCCCAAGGAATTTTTCAAGGGGTGCAGTGAGCATCTTGGCCCAACAGGCATTTCATAGGATTTGGAAACGCTTGACCGTGAAGATTAAATATAACATATTTTACAAGACAGTGTTGGAGTAACAGGATGTAATGCACCCCACAATGTGTTACCCATGTTCTCCTGAATACTGCAACATCCCATACATGGGCATATAGCAGGCCCCCTAAGAAAAAGAGCACCGTGTTCATTTGAGGCCTAGATTGGTGATTTATACAGCACTGACCAATAACTGCAGAGGCTCTGAGGTGAAAGATAAAAAGAGAAACCCCCAAGAAGTGACCCCACTTTAGAAAACAAACCCCTTAGAGAATTTACCAAGGGATGTAGTGAGCATTTTGCAAAAATCAATTCACAGCAGTTGGTGTAAAGTGAAAACTGCAATTTTTACACAGATATGCCATTTTAGTGCCCATTGTGTGCCAGTGGGAAAAGTAAGCCCTCTTATTATTATGCTGTGCTTAATGGTTTTAGAAACACTCTACATGTGGCCCTAATCTTTCGCCTGGACATCTAACTGGGTTTAGGAGTACACCATGCATCATGCGCATTTGAGGAGCATTGTGGTAATTTACGCATCTTGCTCTGACAATTGTAGAGACTCTGGGGTGAAATAATAAATGGAACCCCTGAGAAGCAACCCAATTTTGGAAATTGCATCTCTTAAGGTATTTATTGAGTAGTGGAGTTAGCATTTTTACTCCTAAGGTGGTTTGTAGAAATTATTGGGTACTGAAATTCCATAAATGTGGACATACGCTGCTGTGTAGATACACTGCAAGGTTCAGAAGGGAAAGACTGCCTTTTGGCTTTTGCAGCGTAGATTTTGATGGATTGGTTACGGGCACCAATATTGCTATTGAACAGCCTCTCGGGACCAGTACAGCCATTCTCTGAGAACCATACATTTATGTTTCTCTTAATGGAGCTGTGTGAGGGGCTTATTTATTGCGGGATGAGTTGCCATTATCATTGGTTCTGTTTTGGGCTAGATACATCTTTTTGGTCGCTTTTTATTTCGCTTTTTGAGAAGCAGGATAAAATGACAGGAAAAATGACACGTTATCTTTATTTTGCTGGTCAGTATGATTACAGGGATATCAAAAACAAATTTTGCCACAGTTTTAATTTTTTTTACGACGTTCACATGAGGGGGTTGATTATGTGATATTTTTACAGAGCCAGTTGCTACACCACGATACTGAATATGTCTATTTTTCTTTTTGTTGTTGTCCATTTTTTAAGTGACTTGATTATAGGGAAGGGGCACTTTTTTTTTTATTTGAAACTTTTTTTTTTTTTGTAAAACACTTTTTTCTTTTTCATTTTTGTCCCACTTTGGGACTTCAACTTTTGGGAGTCTGATCCCCTCTACAATGCATTACGATACATTGTGTATTGTAATGCATTGTACTGTCAGCATGAGACCCAGCCTCCCTCTGCAAACCCTGTACATGCCGCAGTCAGCACTGACCGTGGCATATAAGGGGTAATTATGCTAGCAGATACAGCAGGGGCCTGGCTTTTAGTAACAGCCAGCCCCCTACTGTGGATCGTGCAATTCCAGCTCCTCCACCCGCCCGATCATCGCGCCGTACATTGCAGAATTCTGCAATTAATACAGTCTGAACTACTTAATGAACATCTGCTGGTATTGACTACAATTCTATATTCCATATACTATGCTTTAGATACGCTTGGTGTCAGTATACACTGCACCTCTAGTATTATATTGTTTATAATTAAAATAGCACACCAACCACATTATGCAGAGATTATTAATGCTTTGAACTGTGCCATTACGTGTTAAACTCTCACACACAAACTTTCAGCTCTTTTTAAGCACTCTTGGGGAGATTTATCAAACTAGTGTAAATTAGAACTGACTTAGTTTATCATAGCAACCAATCAGGTTTCACCTTTCATTTTTGACAGCTCGTTTGGAAAATGAAAGGTGGAATCTGATTGGTTGCTATAGGTGACTAAGCCAGTTCTACTTTACACCAGTTTTATAAATCTCCCCCTATGTATTTCCTTCATGAAATGCACATCTAGTTTATTATTCTTCTCCAGATTTGTGCAATGAATACAGCCCACACCGCATGACATACAGACTCAATTCAAACTGTGTTTCAAAGCTCTTGGTGCTAAGAGGTGTGTTATTTATTTTTGGAATTGATAGGTGTTGTTTTTAATAAATTTATATTTAAAAATAAAAAATCTCCCATAGAACTGAATGGCAGAATTCTACCACTAATACATCCCAAACAGCTTAAAGTACAGACTCCATTCGAACTGCATTTCAAAGCCCTCGGCACTAAGAGGTGTACTATGTGTTTTTGCTGTCAGATTTGTCATTTTTAGTAAATTTACATTTAGAGTGTTTAGAGTATTACATTTTAACTGCCATGGGTGAAGTCACAGTCTAACTACCACACAGTCTCACATGCATGGCCACTCTTCTTCCTCTCTCTCTTACACACACACTTTTTACATGGCATTTTAAATACCATATTTTTCGCTTTATAAGACGCACTTATTTTCCCCCAAAAGGGTGAAAATGGCCGTGTGTCTTATAACGTGAATACTAGTGAGTGCTTCCATTATGGGGTCTGAGGTCTGATAGGTGTTAATAATAAAGGGCTGATCTGAGATCTGAGCTGAGGTATGATGGGGATTAAAAATAAAGGGCTGATTTGAGGTCTGATGGGGGTCTGACATAGGGGGCTGATATGGGGGTCTGATATGATGTCCTGATATCGGGGTCTGATGTGGTGTTCTGATATTTAGGGGGGTCTGATCTGAGGATCTGATATGAGGTCTGATGAAAAATATTTTTTTCTTAATTTCCTCCTCTAAAATCTGGGGTGAGTCTTATCATCAGGTGCGTCTTATAAAGCGAAAAATACGGTAATACATATAGATTTTTTTTTATTATTATTGCAAAGATTACCATATACCTTAAAAAAATGTCAGTGTTTACTACAATTTTATATTCCAAATACTATGATTTAGATACACTTTGTGTCAGTATACACTGTACCTCTGGTATTATATTCATTATATTCAAAATAACACATACCAACCACAATATTAGGCTTCTTGCACACAAACGTATTTTATTTCCGTGTCCGTTCCGTTTTTTTTTTGCTGACCGTATGCGGGACCATTCATTTCAATGGGTCTGCAAAAAAAAAAAAAAAGGAAGGTACTCCATGTGCATTCTGCTTCCTAATATCTGTTCCGCAAAAAGATAGAACTTGTCCTATTATTGTCCGCATAACAGACAAGGATAGTACTGTTCTATTAGGGGCCAGCTGTTCCGGAAAATACGGAATGTTCATGGACTTCATCCGTATTTTTTGCGGATTCGTTTTTTGCGGACGGCAAAATAAATACGGTTATGTGCCTTATACAGAGATTACTATAAACCTTGCACTGTGCCATTACATGTTAAACTCTTATATACTCACACACACAAACAAAAACGTTCAGCTCTTTTCAAGCACTATGCATTTCCTTTGGGAAATGTACATCCATTTTTTATTGAGATCCACCAGCTCAGTATGCCAGGTTCTGTAACCACGCTGCTTGTAGTCATCCCGATCCTATTTGTTTTCTTTCCTTTCTTAGCTATAAACTTTAAAAGGGCTTTCCAAGACTTTTAAACTGATGACCAGATGGGAGTGGACTTCTACTGGAATGTCCAATACCCCATCAAGGCCTTTCTTTCTCTAAGGGGCATTATTCTAATTCTGAGGGCCAATCAGATATTGAGGTGGATACGCTCAGATTACATTGACGATTTTCGCAATCAAGAAAATAATGGCGAATTCTCGAATTTATGACGAATATTCCCCCAAATATTTGCGAAATATCGAAAAATTTGAATATTGCCCCTGCCGCTCATCACTATTTAAGAAGGAAATGAGGCTGGAGTACAATAAGAGGGTACTTTGGGGCGCATGGAGGTTGACAGTAAATAGCTGATGGGCCCTAGGGCCTCCAATGAAACAGTAGGCTTCATAGCAAGATGCCATGGATTGTTCTCATTAACATAGTGGTACAGAATGCATGCTGTGGCGAATTTTGCTTTACTTGGCCATCCCCCCATCCCCCACCCCACCGTGTAACACAGAAATGCAAAATATACCATGATACAGTTCAAAATAATGTACTGTACCTACCCAGAAGCATCCAATACTACAGTGCAGCACAAAATATTCCACCAAGAACACCAAATAAATGCCCTAGTGCAGGGATGGGCAAACTGCGGCTCTCCAGCTGTTGCAAAACTAGAACTCCCAGCATGCAAAGACTGCTTACAGCTATCAGCCTACAGCAGGACATGGTGGGAATTGTAGTTTTACAACAGCTGGAGAGCCGCAGTTTGCCCATCCCTGTCCTAGTGCAACACAAAATATATCCCAACAGCATCATATAAATGCCACAGTGCAGCACAAAATACCTCCCAGCAGCATTCGATACCACCATGCAGCACAAAATTTCTCCCCAACAGCACCAAATAAATACTACCATGCAGCCCTGTCCACAGTTGACCCCTTATTGATGCAGTAATTTTCAATTTTTTCATTTTTGTTCTTTACTCCCTGCCTTCCAAGGAGTCATGACTTTTTTTATTCCATAGTCAAATGGGGCTTGTTTTTTGAGTGACAAGTTTCTAGTAGCACCATTTAATATTGCATATTATGTAGTCGAATGTTTGAAATAAATTGTACATGGAGTGGAACTGAAAAAAAATGAAATCCTGCTAGTTTTATGGGTTTATTTTTCACAGTGCTTCCTTTTTGGGCCTTTTTTATGCTTTATGCTTCTAACCCAGAGGTTTTTATAATTTTAGCATTCTCTTTTTTTCTCCCTGCCTTCCCAGAGCCATAACTTTTTTTAATTTTATGTTCACATAGCCATATCAGGGCTTGTTTTTTGCGGGAGAAGTTGTACTTTCCAACACCACCATTTAATATTGCATATGATGTAGGGGAAAGCAGGAAATTCGAAACAGGGTGAAATCTTATTTTATGTTTTTTTTTTATTTACGAAATTTGATGTGCAATAAAACTGACTAGTTAATTTCATTGTACAGGTCAGTATGAATCCGGCGATACCTTATATGTATAGTTTTTCTTGCGTTTTGATACTGATAAAATATGTTAAAAAAATCAGTTTTACTTTTTCATTGCCATATTCTGACCCCTATAACTATTTTATAATTATGTGTACAGAGCTACAGAGTACTTTTCCTTGATACCGATCTGGGGTGTGTACGACTTTTTGATCATTTTTTATTTACCATAATTTTTTGTGGGAAAGGAAGAGACCAAAAACGGCAAATTGGCCATTTTGTTTTTTTCCGTTTCGCTGTTCGTCGTATGGGGAAGATATTTTCATATTTTTATAGTTTGGGTGTTTTTATTCTTTCAGTTTTTTATTTTTATTTTGGGGAATAGGTGGTGATTTGATTTTTTTTTTACTGCATATATTTTTTTACACTTTTTTATAGTTCCTATAGGAAACTATAATAAGCATTTATTAAATTGCTATTTTCATAGACTCCAATGTATTAGCATCATGGGCATCAACACAACCAAAAACGCCAGTGCTATTAAAATATTTTTCCAATATGGCGACTGGCGTAATGAAAAAGAGGGTCAAAATGGCCAATTTGCCATGTTTTCTTCCCTTGTCTTACCCAAAATAATGTAATAAAAAAAAAAAAAAATTCAAAGTTTAAAATTATTTTTACACAGTTTAGACATAAAAAATATGTGGTATCGCGGTAATCGTACTGACCCAGAGAATGAAGGGCAAAGGTCAGTTTTGCCACAAACAGAACGCTGTGGGAACAAAACCCATAAAACTCTGGAGGAATTGCATTTCAAAATGTTTTCCCTGCTTCTCACTACATTGTATGCCATATTAAATGATAGCATTAGAAAGTACAACTTGTCCCGCAAAAAATAAACCCTCATACAGCTATGTGAACGGAAGGAATAAAGGGGAAAAAAATGAAAACGCAAAAACATCTGACATTTGCAGTACGTGTATGGCAGATGTTGGGAAAGGGTTATATTTCTCACCTCTCTTGCAGACTGACAGGATAGGAGCAGTGAGGCTGAAACCGGAGATGCTTCTCCTGCTGTTGCCCTCCATACTCTAAGGGAGCCTACTCACCTTGCTATTGCACCATTATCAGTGCGGTTTCTGTACTCTTATGGGGTTAAGGACCTGTGATGATGAGGTCATCACAGGTCCTTTAGCCCTGATAGCTTTGGAACTGCACTCATGATGCAAACCCTGCAGCAGAAATGTAGTACATGTTTAACCCGTTGAATAACAGTGCTGTACATGTATGGCGCTGCGGGACAAGACTTGAGTTCCCAGTGCTGTACATGTACAGCACTCTGATCGGGTGTGTGCAGGAGCCACGTCTGCTTGATCAGCTGCAGGGGCCCGGCCCAGCATGCACGGGGTTTACGGAGAGTACGAATTCCCTCTCCATCCCCATCAGGTCCCCGCGCTGTGGTGATGGGGACCCGATGGCTGGTATTACAGCTCGATGTCTTTCACAGGCATCAGAGCCTGCCAGCTATGGAGTCTCATAGGCATTCTGTCAGTGTTTTCCTGTTAACCCTTCCTGTGTTACAGAAAAAAAATATTAAATTGCAAAATCTACAAAAAAAGTGAAATTTTGAAATTAAAATTTTTTTGTGGAATACCTAAAGGGTTAACAAAGCTTGTAAAATCAGTTTGAATAACTTGAAGTGACTTTATACAGTTGTGTTCAAAATTATTCAACCCCCAATGCTGTAAAGGGTTTTAGGGAATTTAGTGTACATTTGTAATTGTGTTCAGAATGAAATCTTACAAGGACTTTTTAAAGAACCAAATGCAACTTAAATGACATCAATTGTTTTTGTAATACAGTATTAAATGTTTTTTTTTGTGATTTCTTCATTGACACAATTATTCAACCCCTTAAAGACTACCACTCTTAAGAACAGAGGTTCATTCAAGTGTTTTCGATCAGGTATTGAAAAGACCTGTGGATGTCAAGGAGCATCAATCAAGCATAATAAGCACCAATTAGGCAGATTTAAAATGACTGTGATACTCAGCTCCTTCTAGACATTTACTGGTGTGTTTACAAACATGGTGAAGTCAAGAGAATGGTCCAGGAAGACAAGAGAAGAGGTGATTTCTCTTCACAGGAAGGGCAATGGCTATAAGAAGATTGCAAATATGTTAAACATACCAAGAGACACCATAGGAAACATCATTCGCAAATTCAAGGCAAAGGGCACTGTTGAAACGCTACCTAGTCGTGGCAGAAAGAAGATGCTGACTTCGACTGCTGTGTGCTACCTGAAGCGCAAAGTGGAGAAAAGTCCCCGTGTGACTGCTGAGGAACTGAAAAAAGATTTGTCAGATGCGGGTACTGAAGTTTCAGCTCATAAGGCGCACACTGCGTAATGAAGGCCTCCATGCCAGAACTCCCAGGCGCACCCCCTTGCTGTCTCCAAAGAATAAGAAGAGTCGACTGCAGTATGCCAAAAGTCATGTGGACAAACCACAAAAGTTTTAGGATAGTGTTCTGTGGACTGATGAAACAAAATTAGAACTGTTTGGGCCCATTGATCAACGCTATGTTTGGAGGAGGAAGAACGAGGCCTATGAAGAAAAGAACACCTTGCCTACTGTGAAGCATGGCGGGGGGTCAATCATGCTTTGGGGCTGTTTTGCTTCTACAGGTACAGGGAAGCTTCAGCGTGTTCAAGGTACCATTAATTCTTTTCAGTACCAGGAGATATTGGATGAAAATGTGATGCAGTCCGTTACAAACCTGAGGCTTGGAAGACGTTGGATCTTTCAACAGGACAATGATCCCAAGCATACCTCCAAGTCCACTAGAGCATGGTTGCAGATTAAAGGCTGGAACATTTTGAAGTGGCCATCGCAGTCACCAGTCTTAAATCCGATTAAGAACCTCTGGTGGGACTTAAAGAAAGCAGTTGCAGCGCGCAAGCCTAAGAATGTGACTGAACTGGAGGCTTTTGCCCATGAAGAATGGGCGAAGATACCCGTAGATCGCTGCAAGACACTTGTGTCAAGCTATGCTTCACGTTTAAAAGCTGTTATACCTGGAAAACGATGTTGTACTAAGTATTAAGATTGAATGTCACTTGGGGGTTGAATAAAACTGATAATGATGTGAGCACAGAAAAGACATTTGGGATTATTTCATTATAAATGTTATGTTATATTTGTCTGTCTTACAAGTGCCTCTTTGATTTAATTGTAAACAAGATAACTGAAATGATCAAAATCAATGTCAAACTGGCCAAAACACTCAATTTCAGTGGGGGTTGAATAATTTTGAACACAACTGTAACTGAACTGGTATTCAAAAAAGCTCTGCTGAGCGCTTCAGACTGCTCGTTATAGAGATTAGCTGCTCATTATAGAGATCAGTAGGGGTCTCAGAGCTGGGACCCCTGTTATCAACACTTTTGATATGCAAAGTGGTTCGCTCCTTGGCAAACAGTTCATGAACCTGTGCCAGTGAGTTTCTTGAGGTGTGGCATATTGTCCCATCTTGTTGGAAAAAGCAGGACATTTTTTCTTCTGCTGCTGCATCACTATTGAAGCGCTGCAAGCAGTATCAGCCAACGTAATCCAATGTGCCCAAAGATGCATAAACGTAAATGGGGACCACTTTCAGCATCTTTTGTGACTTGTGGGTAATAAAAAATAAATAAAAAAATCCACTTTGCTCATTCATCTTGTCGTATTATCACTAGAGGCGGACTACTTTATCGTGGGCCACCCTGTATATTGATATGTACTATTCAGGTTAAATTGCCATCTTGGCACTTTGCAATAAATAAGTGGGTTTTGGTTTGCAGTTTTGGCACTAAGTCTCCAAAACGTATGCCATCACTGCCCTACGCTAAGGTTAATTCATGAAATCCAGTTTTAGGTGCTCTCTTAAAACACATTTTTTAAAGTTAGCCTATCACATCCCCTGATGTATCTCTTCTCCATTCACCCCCACCCAGCATCATTCTTCTGAACTTGATCCATAGTCAAATATCCACACCACATGCCCTCAGAAGCACTAGAGATATTGGCTGGTGACAGCTCATGTAGACTTATATCTACTCCCCTATTGTGTTAAGATAGCCGGACCATTGTACAAATCAAGCACTTGTTTCTTTTTGTGTCACCCTATCTCCTCGTGTTTTAATTGTTGACTTGTTTGTTATATTTGTACATGAACACCCTGATTGTAGCACTGTTATATATGTTGGTGCCATATAAATAAAGATGATTATTATTACTATTATTATAACATTGGAATATATTTATTTGCATGTACATGTGTGATTTTTATGCAAATATCCAATAAGAAAGTTGCATGCAAGCATGCATTAGAAAATGTCACACACAAGCATGTGAGTATCAATAAAAATATCCAAACTGTTATAGTTTTTTTGTTCTTTTCCTCTGCAAACCAAACACATGTTAAATAAGCATTATTTTCCAAAATACTATCATCTTTGGGTATTGAATGCCATTGATCTATTTTCTTTATTTTTTTTTTCTTGCAGAGGACATCAGATGGATTTGATTGTGTCCCGTTAAAATCATCAGGAGAACATCTGGACATGTAGCAAAAGCTACAAATTATTGTTGTTGTTTTTTTGTTTTTTTTTACATTACTTTGTATTATTTAGACCAGAAGATACAATTCTATGAAACAGAGCAATGTGATAATGCTTACATGTGTCAATTTCGGCCTTTTATTAGATCATTATAGGCAGTGGCGTATATTGAGAAGTAAGGGCCCCATAGCAAGGATCAGACCAGCCCCCCCCCCACACAGGACAGAAGGGTTTCCACCACCTAAACCCCTTTGAATGACCCTTGGGCCTTTTTTTCCACTGTCTCATTTGCTAAAAGTTCTTCCTTTAGAAAGTAAAGTTTTGACCAAGTTTTCACCCCCAGTAGAAGAGGGTATGATCCCAACTGGGCCCCCTCTTGCCCTGGGCCCCATAGCAGTTGCATGGTCTGCTGCTATGGTAGTTATGCCCCTGATTATAGGAGAAAACTATGGTGACTGCAGTTAAATGCGGTTAAACTGTGGTGTTCCAACAGCAATATGCATGTGCACTTAGAGCAGCGATTCCCAACCATGTAACCTGAAAAATGTTGTCTTTTTTGGGAAAACCCTTTCTTTCACTCCATTTTCTAATATTTTTTAGTCTGCTAAGCATTTTTGGGCAGAATAAGATCAGCTCATCCCTACAACAGGTGTAACTTGCTGCTGTGTTCTGAGAAAAACCTGACCATGTTCCAGGGAAACCTAGTTGGGAAACACAGTATTAGGCCTCTTGCACACGATCGTATGCCCTCCGAGACATACGGTCCATGAGTGGGCCATATGTCCCGAAGCGGCATTGATTGTGCGCACGGGAGCGCACAGCATCATAGATTACAATGATGCTATGCACATCGGTCTGCCCACGGGCTATTGTACCGCACTGATATGATCATATAAGTGCGGGACAGTAGTCCCGCGGGCAGCTCGACGTGCACAGCATCATTGTAATCTATTATGCTGTGACCATATGTCTCGGAGGGCATACGGTCGTGTGCAAGAGGCCTTAGGGTAAGTTCACACGTGGCAAATTTGTTGAAGACATTTCTATGACTGTCCTATTCAGCTGAATAAGGCTTGCAGAAATCCATGCACATACTTCTGCAACAACCCAAATCATATGCATGAAACTGCTTGAATCCTGGCTCTCATTAAAACAATATGTAATGACTTAGTATTGCACAATTCTGGTGGCCACTGGATAAAAATCCCTTCAACAACATCAGTTTTGGTACCAGTTGGTTTGTTTTCCACTGTGGATATGGTGCTTCCTCAAAGCAGGAAGCAGTGTAGTTAAGATTTTTTCTGACCAATCACTAGTCAGCAGTCTGGTCACATTATTTTATGGTACAAACTTGCCTCACCTGGAACCCCCTCAGATCAGGTACCAAAAAAGTATTAGGTAATATTTTCAACTTCAGCCTAGTGGAAAGACAAAAAACAGCGCAGTCAGGTAAAATTGAGCCGCCTCCTTGCAGTCGAAAAGGAGCTAAAGTTACCTCAAAAAATTTAAAATCCAATTATTTTATTGTGTATTAATTTACAAAACCTTTAACAGCTGGAGACAATTTGAAGGGGTCTGCTTATTATCTCATATGTCAGATAACATAAAAAGGATCTTTGTTTTAAAAGGTTATTTCCATCACTGAATGTTATGGCATATGGAAATATACCATATTTTGGTAAATGAAGGTATGACCTCTGGGACCTCCCATCCGGAGGACGAAAACTAGCAGTGCTTTGCCTTAAAATATTTTTTTACTTTAAAGTGCTGGTGCCAACCACCTGATGTGCAGGGAAACATGGCTTTATTTATACTTATTGACAAAAAAATAATGCACCCAGATAGAAATGTTGGATTGCTACATGCAGAGGTGTCATAAATGAGGAACTTGGACTGCTACAGACTGGAACCATATTGTCTTTCTAATCAAGGCTCTGTTTGGGATCTGTCGATTGTTGGTTTGAATATGGAGGCCTGGTGGTGAGCGCTTAAATCCTGCCTTTGCTGTGGAGTGACATACTGCCCCAACTGCTGGTCTGATTATCTGGGGAGCCATTGCATATGACAATTGGTCACTCCTAGTAGTGATACGAACTCTGCGAACTCCAGGACATCATGCAGCCACATGTGTTGCTTCCATGCCAGTATAATGCTAACCCACACACAGCAAGGGTTTCCCAGGAATGTTTCCACCAGGTTGCAACACTTCCTTGATCTGCCAGGTCATTAGATTTCTTGCTAATTAACCATTTATGGGGCCAGCTGAGATTACAGCTTCGGCCGCCTATGAATGCCAACTTTTGGCAACCAACATGCCCAGCTGCAAGATCTGTGGGCAAATGTGCCACAGGATACCATACAGAACTAAGTGCCCAATTGTGTCTTATCTAGTATCCAGACTAAGGATGCCCAATGGAGTACCAGTACCTCCTTTTAATTGTACATCTTTCCACAATAAAGTTATCCTTTTGCTCTAGTATTGTCATCATTACATTCACACAGAGAAAGTGTTATTTGATTCCAACAATTTCACTTCTTGGTGAGTTCTGTTCTTTTGGGTTTTGTTTGCCAATGAGTGTACTTTCTATTGTGGGTAAAACTTTTGTAGTACAATCCACTTTTGCACACATACTTTACCACTTTCTACATTTTTATGTTAATATATTTGTAAATATTATAAATTTGTAATACTTCAAGGATATCCCAGAATGAAGAGAAAGACTGTCCAGCTTCACTGAAAAAATACTTGAGGCTTTATTTAAATCCCGTGCAGATAAAAACCAACATATAGCAATGCAAAAAATCGACCGGTTTCGGATCACTATAAGGCTACGTTCACACGACGACAATTGTCGCGCGACAAAAAGTCGCACTATTGTCGCGCGACAATTTTTATAATGGGAGTCTATGGTGTCGCAGTGCGACATGCGACATGCTGCGACTGCGACACGACAGTCGGCAAAAATCCATCCGGGATGGATTTTTTGCGACTGTTGTGTCGCAGTCGCAACATGTCACATGTTGCACGTGCGACACCACCATAGACTCCCATTATAAAAATTGTCGCGCGACATTAATGTGACATCAATGTCGTGCTACAAATGTTGCAGTGTAGTGGTTCCCAAATTGTCGCGCGACTTTTTGTCGCGCAACAATTGTCGTCGTGTGAACGTAGCCTAAGTGCGGACCCTTAGTCATGATGTGCGTCAATGAGAGGTGAAGTCGAGACTAAATAGCAAACCACCAAAAAACAGGTGATCGCAATCAGGTACAAGACACACCTCCTGATGACATCCTACACAAGCAAAGTACATAGCAGTTACAATATGCCAAAAGAACTTAGAAAAATGAGATCAAATTACAATGATAGAGAAAAGTTAAAATATTAATAATGTAGAATGGTATCATGACGCCGGTTCAATCCTGATGGTATCCGTGAACCTAACTTGAAAATCGAAAAGCACTCACGATTAAGCAGCTTTTTCTTGTGATAACCGCCTCTGCTTGGTCTGTTAACCCTTTCTACTCCTTGTACTGACATGCTGTCTGTATTGCCATCGTGAACCGCAGCAAAATGCTTGTTCCTCATAGGAAACGATAAGTTCCATAAGTTTAAATGAACAGTTAGATAAAATTGATTACCACTTGCAGGTGAAATCATCAGAGTAGACAGTGGTGGGTTTTTTTCGTAGGCGCAAGCCACGCGGTATCATTTGTTTATCCAGATACTATTTTAAAGATGTTAGGTCCCACCAGGTTCTCATCTCCTTGGTGAGCAATTTTTCTAGGGATAACATTTGGATCTTCAAATTCAAAGTATCCTGCATATCTTTATTATCCACATGAAATATGGTTTTCATTTTTAGCAGTTTATCTTGGCAATCGTCAATAGCTTATTATGTCCACAAGTAATCACACCACTCATACTGTTCAGCAATATATCAATTGTAACACCACATATGTGGTATATTGCATAACATGTTCTTTGTGTAAGTTACAGTACATGGGGTGCACATCAAACAGCTTAAAAGTTCGAATATGTCGTCACATTTCTGATGTACCCCATGCCAGAACAAAAAATGTTTCTGCTGCAAGTCTGCATTTTGCTGCGGTTCACGATGGCAATACAGACAGCATGTCAGTACAAGGAGTAGAAAGGGAGACTTCCGGTTCCGGCACTCGCATGTAAGGCAGCAGGAGAAGAGTGCTCCGATATACAGAGCAGTTTTATAAGCCTCAAACCCTGAATTCGGGGACCTTTCCCCACTCACCTGTATTACTTCTCTCCCAGAGTATATGGAGAGATTCCTGGTAAAAGGAGGCAAACTCACGGGCGACCAGCTACCTCGCAAGAGCAAGCGGCGTCAGAACGGGGCAGGCAAGATGGCGACTCCTGCAGACCAAGCCAAACGCTCCATAAGATCCTCCTCGCAGCCCCCCACCAGAACTGTAGATGCGACCTCTGAAGACAGCGTGGAGAATAATGACATCGAACCGGAGGTACTGCAGAACTTGGGACTGTCGTGCAAAGCACTCTCAATAGAAGTGGCAAGACTACTTGCCCCTGATATAAAATCCACCCTGGAGGCTACGGTAGAGGCCACACTGACTCAGCTACAGGCAGAAGTCTCAGGGCATTCCTCCCAAATTATGGAGTTGGAGCAGCGAGTGAGCACCCTTGAGGATGAGTTGGAGAAGTCGCAGACGACACTCCGGACTGTGCTTAAATCTGCATCGGCCTTGCAGGACAAGGTAGAGGATCTTGAGAACAGATCGCGACGGAGTAATATCCGGATCATAGGCTTACCTGAAGCGGTTCCCGCGAGCCAGCTACTGTCCATCTGTGCTGTGGAGATACCAGAGGCCTTAGGCCTACAAACCCCATGTGCTGTTGAAAGGGCACACCGCATCGGTCCTCCGAGAACAACACAAGGAGTGGGGCATGACAACAATGATAGACCTCAACGGTCTCGTCCAGCCATTGCTAAATACCTCAACTATGCGGACAAAGCAGATATTCTGAGTCACTTCAAGAGACGAGGTAAACCAATCGACATACGCGTATACAAACTACTTCTCTTTGGAGACTACTCCGCCGAGGTTTCTAGGAGAAGACGTGCCTTTTCGGAACTTTGCTCGAACCTGGTGAAATGTAAAAAGAAATTCGCTCTGCTTTTCCCGGCCACACTGAAAATCTTTAACGAGGACGGCACATCGGTTCTATATGGATAAAGATAAAGACAGATAAAGATTCACATTCTTCTACATCGATGAAGAGGGGACACCCAGACAAAAATGGCTCCAATACATCTCATTCGTCCCAATCACCGAGAAGGAGAAGAAACAGAGACCTGGAGACCCTAAGTGAATGTGGGGACTGAAAGACTCCAGCTTGTATCCAGTCGCTTTGGGACACGTAACTACTAAGGCATATAGTTTGCAGTTTAACTAATGTTTTCCTTTCTTTATTAACCATATTGTTGTCAATATACTGGCGATTTATTCCTATATCTCGGGTTCCAAGTGAGATATCAGGAATGCCCAAGGGGGGAGCTTTGAGATATATCTATGGATGCTGATCGCCCAGCATGTGATCCCCTGTTTTGCTTTTCTCATGTACAGGGCTCTGTATGTGGAGTGTTATCATTGTAATCACCTTAATGATGATGATAGAGATGGCGAAATCTCAAATAGTGCGAGAAAAAAGTGAAGTCAATGCTAGAATGTTTTCGTTTCTGTTAAATGTTCGGGGGGGGGATAAACTTACAACACCTGGAGAACTTTGGGATAGGAATACTGCCAAGATGATATCTTTTATTAGACGGAGATGGTACACGTAGTCACGTGGAATGTTAAGGGCCTGCGATCGCCACATAAGCGACTTATGGTTTTACGACACCTGAAAAAACTGAAGGTGGATATAGCTTTATTACAGGAAACCCATTTAGAGGAAGCCGATTACTGCAGAATGCAACGGTTGTGGGTGGGAGAAGTGGTGGGTTCCCCGTCAGAGGGGAAAAAAGCGGGAGTCCTTATTCTATTGCGCAAAACATTGCAATATCGCATCTTGTCATCAGAAAATGATGGAAAGGGGAGATTAGTGAAATTACATTCAATCACACCAGCTGGACAAATGGTACTATACAATGTTTATGCCCCAAATTCACAAGCCACTCCATTCTTCTGTAATCTGGAAAAACTTTTGCTGCAGGACACGGAGGCATTGGTATTAGTTGGAGGGGATCTTAATACTGTAAATGAGATATCTGAGGACAGGAAACGCACGAGAACAGACATACCTATTCAAGCAGGGCAATCTTCCCTACTCTCCACTCTTCTAAACACCACTAAAATGATAGATGTTTGGAGACACCACAATCCTGTCGAGAGAGAATATACCCACTTCTCTCATTCACAATGTGCGTGGTCCCGAATAGACTATTTCTTAGGTACCAATTGCATGTCAGCCAAGTTAGTTATTTCGGACCATGCACCGGTGATCTTGCAGTTACATGAGGACACCCCTAGAGGACAGGATTTCATTTGGAGGATGTCAGGATACTTAGCCTCTGATGAATCCTTTCAACGCAAACTACTGGGATGGTGGTGGGAGTATGCAGGGACTAATGCACAGCATAGAGACAGTCCTATGCTATTTTGGGACACTGCAAAGGCAGTACTGAGGGGTAGGATCATTTCCTACACTTCTGCTATCAAGAAGGAGGCTAGGAAAAAGTTCTTAGAAGCTAATGACACAGTGCGATCTCTGTACACTGCCTTTCTGCTCAACCCTATGGAAAGCAGTAGAACCGAGTGGGTAACCGCTAAACATAATTATGATCACTATTTAGAAAAATTGGAACGGATCCATGCAGATCACACCTCTGCGCTCTTCGTTAAATATGTTAACAAGTCGGGTAAGTTGTTGGTGAGACTGGCCAGAGGGAGGCTATCGCAGATACCCCTACCTAGGCTCAAAACAGAAAAGGGAGACTTAGATAGTGATCCGAGGGCAACGTTACCTATTTTGAAAAAATACTATGAACAGCTATACACCCAGGCCCCCCATAATGTACAAAAAGGCAAGACCTTCCTGGACGGGATACCTCTCCCGACAATAGGGGAGGAAGATTTAACACGCCTAAATGCACAGATCTCTGAACAGGAAATCCTGTCAGTTATAAAATCCTTACATAATGGGAAAGCTCCGGGGCCAGATGGCTACCCAGCAGAGTTTTATAAGTCTCTTGGGAAGGAGATATCGTCCAGTCTTTTGTCCTTATTCAACTCCATAATTCATGGGGAGATCATGCAGACAGGTGATATGGCACACATCAAGCTGATACCTAAGCAAGATAAAGATCTCACTCAGCCGGGATCTTATAGGCCGATCTCACTAATAAATCAAGACCTTAAGATCTTGACTAAAATAATGGCAAATAGACTGGCGGATATCTTACCCAAGCTAATTGGACATCATCAAGTTGGCTTTGTGAAAGGCCGTTCGGCCACTACTAATATCAGAACAGTTATGGCGGTACAAGATTGGCTAACTTCACTACCTAATCAGAGGCAGCAAAAAGGACAGGCCCTTCTAGCTATAGATGCAGAAAAGGCCTTTGATAACATCAATTGGGCTTGGTTGGGATTGGTGCTGGACAAAATGGGCATCAAAGGCAACTTTAGAAACTTGCTTAAAGCGATATATACTGCACCACAGGCAAGGATATGCCTACCTGGCTTCCTGTCTGCTCCCTTTTGGCTTCAGAAGGGCACTAGACAGGGATGCCCGCTTTCCCCGCTCTTGTTCGACATTGCTCTGGAGCCACTTGCTCTACACCTCATTCGCTCTGATACTTATGAGGGGATAAGGGTTGGGAAAGTAGAAGTGAAACTCACCTGCTTTGCGGACGATATGCTAGTGTTCTTAAATGACCCGGCTAGAGACTTGACTAAAGTTCTTTCGGTCTTGAATGGGGTGTATGACTTTATGGGCTACAAAATTAATGTCACCAAATGCCAGCTACTGCAGATTGGGGATGGGCCCCGAATACGACAGGAGGTTGGCTCCATAATAGTGGCGACAGACTACATTAAATACCTGGGGATTGAAATAGGCAAAACAGCTAGGATGCTATATAAGATGAATTACACCCCCTTAATAACCAAAATAACACAAGAACTGAGCAGATGGAAGGACTTGCCTTTATCCCTCATAGGTAGGGCGCAGCTAATAAAAATGACTAGTTTTGCGCGATTATTGTACCCGCTACAGACCATCCCACTTCTTCTAAAGCATATTGACATCCAGAAACTCCAGGCTGCCTTTGTGGACTTTTTGTGAAAAAAAAAAAAGAGGCCCCGCATAGCATATAAGAAATTGTGCTTATTAAAATGGGAAGGGGGTCTCCAACTACCAAATATCAGGGGATATAATTTAGCGGCAATTTTTAGATATATAAGGGACTGGGTCTGGGGAACTTCACATTATTCAAATGGAGTTCTGGAGCAAGAATTGGCTGCGCCATACTCGCTCCCAGCCCTACTACATACTAAGACCACATCTCTCCCTACAATAACTAAGCGAGCTGTACTAATCACTGACACGTTAGCGACATGGAAACATATTAGGAAATTATACAAGCTTCCAATATATATATCACCGTACATGCCCTTATGGATGCTTCCAGCCTTCTCCCAGGGACGAATTAATAAGTTATTTGCAGTCTGGAAACAGAAGGGAATTGGGATGTTGGGAGATTTATTAGATACCTCGAAGCAACGATTACTATCTTGGGAGGATATCCAGGCGAAGCATCATATTGCCTCCAAATCACTACTTACAATATTCACAGCTTAAAACATTCTGTATATCCCAATTGGTTTCCTTAGGTGACGATAGTAATATAGCACGATTTACGGGCTTAATGGGCACTGGGGACAGATTGGACTCTATCTCTTCTATATACAGAAGGATTAATGACGTCAACCTAGAGGGAACGGCTAAAACGGTCTTCAACAAATGGGAAGTACTCCTACAAGATGATAAGCTGACTTTTAAAATTAGAGAGGGTATGGATAGGGTAAGGTTAGCCATCAGTAGTGAACTATGGAGGGAAACCCAATTTAAAATTGCACACAGGGCAAGTTATGCTTTTGATCTTGCATACACAGATGCGCCAGCACACTACTTAAGGCATTGCCCTAAATGCAATCTACAGAAGGCAGATCTACTACATGGATTATGGGGCTGTAACCTGCTTAGACCGTACTGGAATGACGTATGTGTGTATGCTAAATCTATTTGGGGTGTGGACATAAGGGACTCACCTCAACAGTGTATCTTTCATTATATTCCAAGGGATCAAGAGGAAGAGGAATCAAATATTGTCAGCACCAAAGGCCCACATGTCCTGCTATTAGTGGCCAAAAAATGTATATTACGTAAATGGCTGCAACCTCAGCTACCATCATTAGAAGAGGCAATAGGGACTATGAAACATCTGATGTACATGGATAGGCTAGAGAAACAGGGAGAAAGCAACAAAGAGCTTCTTCCACAAATGGAGAAGCTTTATAGAAAAATCTCTTACACCACATGAGATACAAGAGGTGATGAAACCATTCACCGACACGACGTGGTACTTGAAGGAGCAGGCAGCGAATCAGTTAGGGGCGCTATCAGTATAATGTATGAGAAAAGGGATCTCCAGGTGTTGTGTTTGTCGGGGGGAGGGATGAAGGAAAAGGGGTAAGGGAGAAAATGTTACAAAAATGGATTGTACAATTGATTGTATACCTTTTGATGCTTTGAGACAATGAACACGCTAGATACCTGATTTGTACATGACAGGTTTTATTCAATCGTGTTTATGTCTGCTTTTATACTTGATATAATCCAAATAAAAGTATATTATAAAAAAAAAAAAAAAAAAAAAAAAGAGTAGAAAGGGTTGATAGACCAAGCAGAGGCGGTGATCACAAGAAAAAGCTGCTCAATCGTGAGTGCTTTTGGATTTGGATTTTGGATTTTCAAGTTAGGTTCACGGATACCATTAGGATTGAACCGGCGTCATGATACCATTCTACATTATTAATATTTTAACTTTTCTCTATCATTGTAATTTGCTGATCTCATTTTTCTATGTTTTTTTGGCATGTTGTAACTGCTATGTACTTTGCTTGTGGAGGATGCCATCAGGAGGTGTGTCTTGTACCTGATTGCGATCACCTGTTTTTTGGTGGTTTGCTATTTAGTCTCGACTTCACCTCTCACTGATGCACATCATGACTAAGGGTCCGCACTTATAGTGATTCGAAACCGGTCGATTTTTTGCATTGCTGTATGTTGGTTTTTATCTGCACGGGATTTAAATAAAGCCTCAAGTATTTTTTCAGTGAAGCTGGACTGTCTTTATCTTCATTCTGGGATTTGTTGTGCGCCAAGGTTCAGGGCGAGGTCCGGGCTCCTGGCTTCCTGTGGATGAGAGCGACACCCTTCAGCGTTACTTCAAGGATATAGTACTTTATTATCTGTTCAAACAGAACCTTAAGGTTTTTTTTTTTCTGTTTTTAGCCAAGAAAGCTGATTTGTTTGATAAAGTTATCAGATTTTCCAGAATACATTCTATATCAATGTATTCCTCATGGTATTTTAGCTCTCTGCCTGCAACCATTTAATGGGAACCCTCGTGATATGTCTAGTGGATAATAATTATTTACAGGTCATGTGATGATCAAGCAAGTGCATGTTTGTCTGTAGTTACAATTCAGTTATCAGAGTAGCGTTCCTCTTGAATCACTGCAAGCATAAATTATGAAGACTGGAATTATACAGAAAACATATTGAAAAATTGTATATGGTATACTTTCGTTAAAAACATCAATAACCTTTATTTTCTTAGTAAGTAACCTTTTAAATTTGAAATTCTTCTTTATGCTTGAACCCAGGATAAATGTCACATGGATTCCAAGACTGTAGTTATGCACTTTAGTTATGAATGATTTAAGGGCAGGGGCAGACTGACCATTCGCTGCCACTAGGGGGTCCCCCGTGAGAGGCTCCTGGTACCAGTGGCAGATTATAATTGGGGAGGCAGCCCCGGGTCGGACATCTCTGGAGGGCCCAACGTCGACCCAAACACCCACAAACTACAGCGAGGCATGGGAGCGCATAGTTCCTTGCCCTGCCGATCACCGCTATAGGCTTCAGGCCTTCTATGCGGTAGTAAAATCCCGATGCAGGCAGATGTGATGACGTCATCGCGCGCCTGTGAAGGGACGCAGCACACTATCGTGTGTGTGCAGCGCACCTGCCTACCATCTACGAGTGAGTGGCAGGAGTCTGGGACACAGGTAAATATTAGCTTTTATTTAATTTTTTTTGAGGACATTATTGGGGGGCACAGGAGAATATTACTGAAGGGACAGTGGGGGGTAAACTACTACATGGGGAGCAAACTACTACGTGGGGGCAAATTACTAGTGTAGGAGAACTGAATACCATGGGGGCAGTGTGGGGGGAATTAATACTTGGGGCAGTGTGGGGGATAATTACTACTGTGGGGGCAGTGTGGGGGACAATTACTACTGTGGGGGCAGTGTGGGGGACAAACTAATATATGGGGGTAGGGTGGGGGATGTTGCTATTGGGTAGGAACTATAGGGGCATTTCTATTACAAGGACATATTAGGGGACATTATTTTTCAGGGACACTATACAGGCATTATTACCTGGAGCACAATATAGGATGTTATTATTACTGGAGGCAGTCTAGGGGACATTATAATTGCTGTAGACACCATAGGAGGTCATTTATCAAACTGGTGTAACGTAGAACTGGCTTAGTTGCCCATAGCAACCATATTCCACTTAATTTTAGACAGCTCCTTTTGAAAATGAAAGGTGGAATCTGATTAGTTGCTATGGGCAACTAAGCCAGTTGTACTTTATACCAGTTTATTAAATGACCCCAATTATGAGAAATGTCTGTGTAACAAACTCCGTAGAGACGAGATGCAGCTGAAAGAATTAGTCATGGCGTTCTGGGGCAAACGGAGGAGAAGAGGAAAGAGAAGATCTACATGACAGGAGATGTCACTGGAAGTAAGAGGTATGTGGTGCTGTATTCTATTATATGTAGAGCTGGCTCACTACTGTGAGCTGCATCTCATCTTCTCCTCCAAGTCTTTTTTTATTATAATTTACCGTGTTTTTTGCTTTATAAGACGCATTTTTCCCCCCCAAAGTGGAGGAGAAGTCAATGCGTCCTATAAAGCGAACGTGCCCAGATATATGGCCGTCACATTGCAGGCTGTTATCTAGAGACGCACCTCCAGTGTTAATAATGTGAGACGACTCCCTCTTGTCGGAAGTGTGGGGCGGGCGGCGGTCATTAAAGCTAAATGCCGCCAGCATGCATGTTTAATAGGACGTGTGAGTGCTCAGTCTGCTGTTGCATAGCAGCACTGATGCTGTGCTGTTCTCAGAACCACACTTCCCTCCCCTACTGTGACGCGCTCTGGCACTGCTGCCCTGTATGTTGAGCTGATTGGTGGTGAGCACGGCGGGAACCGCTGCTCCGCCGCCTCCACCAATCAGTTTAGTCAGTTGCCCGAACTTTCGCCACTACCTACTGCTCGCCACTATTGAACCTCTGGCACCCCGAGTCAGCACTGCTTTCCCCTGGGACTACTGGGCTGTCTCTACCTGAGTCTTGGTGAGTGACAGCCTGGATATAAAGAAGGGGAGCTCAAGGGTCGACCTGAACAAATACGTATTACATATGGCTATAACCTCTCCTAATCTATAGGAATACACCCATGTACTGCACAGTATGCATCGTTGCACTCTTTAGGATGAGGGTGTTTTGGTCACATTTAATATAAACACTGTCCAGGAGCTGTACTATTACTGGCCTAAGAGTTTGCATTAAATGTGACTATAACCCCCCTCATTCATAGGAATACACCCATGTGCAGCAGTGCATGGGCAAATTTCTATGGATGGGGGGTTATAGTCACATTTAATATAAACACTGTCCAGGGATTGTACCATAATTGACCTGTGTATATTAAATGTTACCATAAGCCCCCTCATCTATAGGAACACACCCATGTACTACAGTACATAGGTCCATTCCTATTCGATGAGGGGGGGTTATGACACAGGTGAATTACGGTACACTGGACAGTTTTATATTATATAGCCCCCTCATCCATAGGTATGCACCCATGTACTACACATGTTTTAGCCCATCTTTTGGTTGAAAATATTTTTTTGTTATTTTCCTCCTCTAAACCTGGGGTGCATCTTATATTTAGGTGCGTCTTATAAAGTGAAAAATATGGTATATATTTTAAATTTGGCAACTAATATTTAATTTGGCTCCTAATTTTTTCAGTTTAGGATCCAATTGCTCCTGGGTATTTTTGCAGTGCTATGTAACACTACAGATAACATAAGGTAAAAGGGTTTTCTGGATTTATATATTGATGGCCTATTCTCAGGAATTACAAAGATTCTATCGGACTTTAAGGCTTAAGGCCCACTTCCAAGAATCATCACCGCAACAACCAGATATATCCACCCCACTGGGACCACTATCTATTGATAACTTAGGGCTAAGGAACAAGAGCTCCTTTATGCCGCCTAAAAATAAACACCCTGTAGCGACATATATTTCCCTTTCCCAGAATTTAATAAATAATATTCTAATGGCAAACACACAAGGCCATTTCAAGCATACTGATAATTTGTCCCCGGATGAGAGACTAGCCCTTGATACACTACAACCTAATAAGGAAATTATTTTTAAACATGCGGACAACGGAGGAGCCCTTGTCATCATGGACAAAGAGGATAACATGGCAGAGATCAAGAGACAAGTTTTCGACACAGAAACATACGAGATATTGCCCAGGGATCCCACTACGCAGATACAAGAGCTTATCTCCGAAACCATTAATACATACTCACAGTCAGATTCTAAGACTGCTAGCTTTCTTACTAAACAGGATCCTATTATTCCTGTCTTTTACACACTGCCCAAGATTCATAAAAGTCTTATTAACCCTCCAGGACATCCCATAGTCGCTTCAACTGACTCAATATTCTCCCCCTTAGCCATTTACATGGAGAAGATTCTCACACCGCTAATTAAGAATATCAAGATCTTTTATACTGGACACCTCTGATTTTCTTAAAAATCTAAAAGAAATTGTTGTAACACCGAGCAGTACTCTACTAACTTTGGATGTTAATAGCCTATACACGTCCATAACACACGACAGAGGGATACAAGCTACAGCAAGACTTCTACACAACCATTCCAACTTGAACACTACACAACAAGAATTCTGCCTTAAAATCCTTGAGATCATACAAACAAAAAACTTATTTCTGTTTGGCAACACTTATTATGGCCAGAGAAGGGGTACCGTCATGGGGTCCAACGAGGCCCCGCTTTATGCAAATGTCTTTAGGATTGCATTTGAAGAGGACCATGTCTACACACATCCTTTGTTTTGCTAATATGCCGATATATGGTACCGTTTTATAGATTACATTTTCTGCATTTGGATGGGAGCGATGTCCACTATACATAACTTTGTGGAGGAATTGAACCAGGTGTACAATGAGCTCAGTTTTACTTCCCATGCTAGCAAAGAGATTAGCTTTCTTGATACACTGATCAAAATTGACCAAACAGGAGTACTAACCATAGATCTATCTAACAAACCTACCGATCACAACAGCCTCCTTCATTACAAGAACTGTCATCCCAGAACTACAAAAAAAATTCTTTACCCTGGTCACAATACACGTGGGTTGATCAGATTGTCACCAACGATACGGTTAAAACAACACGACTCGACACCATAACCAGAAAGTTCTTGAATAGGGGTTACCCTGAGACCATTTTAAATAATGCCTTACAAAGTCTAAAAGAAACCCCCACGCCATGACCCACACATAGCAGCCAAAGTAGAATAGCATGCGTAACCACGTACCACCCCTTAGTACCCAAGATACAACAGGCCCTCAAACAAGTTTAAATATTAAATGGACCGCGCAGAAAGTACTTCTTTTCTCACACCAAAGGGAATACTCTTTGATCGATCTTTGACATCAAGCTCACACTGCTTCCTTTCTTATGTATCGATCGTGCTCTAGTTGTAACACTAGCGTATCAAGATGTTTAAACACAGGTCACTGGCTTACTTTCCTTCATCCTATGTGGAAATAACTTCTTCCAACGTGACTCCCCTGACGAAGCCATTTGGAGTGAAACCCGGGTCGGGCAGACGCGATTGTTTTTATTAAACGCTGTGATTTTATTCACCAGTTTGTAAGTAGATTAAAATTGCAATTTTATATGCTGTGTTACGGTCTTCACTATGGAAGAAGTTATTTCCACATAGGATGAAGGAAAGTAAGCCGGTGACCTGTGTTTAAACATCTTGATACGCTAGTGTTACAACTAGAGCACGATCGATACATAAGAAAGGAAGCAGTGTGAGCTTGATGTCAAAGATCGATCAAAGAGTATTCCCTTTGGTGTGAGAAAAGAAGTACTTTCTGCGCGGTCCATTTAATATTTAAACTTGTTGACTAGAGACCTACCCACCTCTTCATAAGGACTGCAGCATTTTTGGAAGATACGTATATTGGAATTATTTCTTTCATTGAGGCCCTCAAACAACACTGGCCACTACTAACCAAGGCTTAACCTGACATAAAAGAGTTCCATCAACCTCTTTTAACTTGCTAACATTAGGGACAAACTGGTCAAGGCGGAAATACGTAGCTTCACCAAACCACTTAAACTTTTTTATGCAGCAGACGACAGGGTACATACTGTATCCTGTTTACATTGTGCCCAATGTATAAGCGTAATAAAGGGAGAATATGCCACGCACCCACATACTGGACAGGCTCTTCCAATCAGAGGATTTTACACCTGTGACTCCAGTTTTGTGATTTACCTAATAAAATGCCCGTGCGGAGACAACAGCATATTCGAGACCAAATCAGCAAACACAAGTTGACCATTAGACTGGCCCACACTTCCCTGCCCATAGCACATCATTTTGAGGACAAGAAACATCAAATTTTGCAACTCCGTTTTCAGGTTTTGGAACAAGTTGACCCAGCCAGGAGAGGGGGCAATCGGATCCTCCTACTAAAACAAAAGAGAGGCTTTCTGGATCCACAAATTGGGGACACTTTCACCTCATGGTCTGAATCACGAATGTGACTTCTTTATTAATATATGACACTAGATTGCATATAATATATGTATCATCTGAACATTGTTTCCACGTGTTTCCACAGACCCGCTGAAAATAATTTTAACTGCATCGGGTGAAGGTGAGACAAACCTTTCCCCTTTTTCCCTCCCTCCGCCTATCCCCTTTTTACATTTTATTTGATAGTGTCTGTTCTTTTTTATGTTGGTTGTTTCCCCTTTAAGAATCTATATGTGCCATCTGTCCTTTAATTTCCCCATAGATTGCCCCTTAATAGCATTGGTTTTTATTTAATTTCCTCCTAGGATTGCCCCTTAGATCTATTCCTACACAAAACATTGGTGGAACGCAAACCTGGGCCTGTGCCGCTCACGTGACGTCCCTGTGGAACGCACACGTGTTTCCCGGGCACCACGTGACTTCCGGTCACATGACCAGAACTACAACGGACCAGCACGATTTAACAGTGTCAGGCGCGCTACAGAAACTGCACATCCAGCGCCCTGTGATCCACCACTATCATTAGACAGGTACAGGATCCTCTAATTCTTTTATTCCCTACAGGATTTACAGTACTATTGAATGGAAGTCACATATCCAGCACTCCTCATAAATGGATCCACTATGTGCCTTACAACAATATTTGGGGGTATAATTCTATGCATTCAGCACTGATTGTATATATCCAGCTTTTTTATATATATATTAAGCATTTATTAATTTATTATGAGTAGACTTACCATGTAATTATATAGCTCCATTGATTATAAATACCCAGCATTGACTATATATATCCAGCATTTACTATAAGTAGACTTACCATGTACCTCTTAATAACAAAACTTGGGGAATAATAAATCGGACTACTGTCTAACCAGCATTAATTTAATACATTATTATGCGACTCAGGAATCAAGGATGTATCATTGTTTATGAATGGTGACTAAATCATATAATTCAGTGCTTACTTCAGAAATAATGTAAATGTATCGTCCACCTTATTGTTTACCATATACTCAGTATCAGTTCGGACTTATTTACTTCTATGTTATTGTCTATATGTACCTTAATTCTATCAGTGTTTCTAGACCAGCTTACTACAATGACTTTATATTATTACAGATAAAATGTGACTGCTGATGAAGGTCTAATATGACCGAAGCGTCTGGTCTAAGGATACTGTTCATACTTCATGATGCGAATATTGGGCAACTGAATGAAACTACTATATGAATAAATAAACACTTTAGAATTACAAAATTACATGTATGGTGGCTGCCCCAGCCCTTGACCGGCACCAGAGTTCATTTGATAGAGTGTGGTTCTCTATCCTTTCACAATATCCCCAGGATGGGTCATTAATATGAGATCGGTGGGCTCCTAGCCAGACTACTGGCATCCTAGCCAATAAGCTGTTTGAGGGGACCGCGATGTTCCAGTAAGTGCTGCAGCCTCTTTTCTCCTTACTAAGCTCTGTCCATTTGATAGTCCAGTGCGTTACAAAGTCCTGCGTCCAGTGCAATATATCCTCCTGTCTCCAGTGTGTTATATCCTCCTGCGTCCAGCCCGTTACAGACTCCTGCGTCCAGCCCGTTACAGACTCCTGCGTCCAGCCCGTTACAGACTCCTGCGTCCAGCCCGTTACAGACTCCTGCGTCCAGCCCGTTACAGACTCCTGCGTCCAGCCCGTTACAGACTCCTGCGTCCAGTGGGTTGCAAAGACAGGCACATTCTAATTAATATTTGTTTTAAATTAATAAACATTTATTTTGAACATAGTGAAGAGAAATTCTGTACCAAGTGTAGGTGATGTGGGGGGAGCGATATGTGGGTGGGGCTGTGTATGGGTGTGGCTTGAGGGTGGGTGGGGAGACAGGGGCCCCATAATCTCCTATTGCCCGGGGGGCCCATAAGTTGTCAGTCCGCCTCTATTTAAGGGGTTGACCACTCTGTTAGCACTTAATGAAACTGTAAAGAAAGATGTGGTCTGATTGTAGCTCTGAGGTAAGGTCTGATTAACATTGGGGGTCTTAGCTGAGGTCTGATGAAAAATATTTTTTCTTATTCTCATCCTCTAAAACCTAGGTGCATCTTATAGGGTGAAAAATATGGTATGTGTTAGGCCCTTCTGCCATACCGCAAGCTGTCTCACCTGTCATATCCCCAGCATCTCCTGCCTCACTGCCCGAAACTGTCTCCGCCAGATGTGAAAGGCGCATGCCTACTTGCTCGATCCCATTCTGATGTCCCATAGGGGCACGCGCCTGCTGCTTTCTGTCATTTATGCTTCCAGGGGCATGTGTTTTTTGCCTCCCAGCGTGGACCCTGAGCAGGCTTACAAGGTTAAATAGCAGCTTCTTCTTCCAGGAAGTTGCCTGAGCATTGAGTTACTATCAGTAATAACAAAGGTGTTCTGTTCGGATCTTCTGTGTTTGACCATTCTGTTTGCCTGTCGCCTGCATAGACTACTGAACCTATCTAACCCTGAACCTGTGTTATCCTCTGCACCACACTACTATCTGATACTGGCTTCTGACCTCTGGCTGGTCTCTGACCACTCTTCAGCTTCTGCCTCTGACAATCATCATCATCAGCTGCTGCCTTTACTCCAGTCTTCTCTGCAATACCACTTCTCACCACCATGTCTGCTATCGGACTCAGTTCACATCAACTGTGGTTCTTACTGCAACTGGAGCTTTGCCTGTTGTCTGACACTGTGAGTCAGCTGTTAACCATATTAGCTAATCCAGTAGGTAGTGGTTCAGTTTCTCTCTTGCTGCGTTCTATCCTGTCTCCTGTGAGAGTGCGGGATAACATAGGGGTAAGGCCTCATGCACACGAACGTGTGCACCCCGTGCCCGTATTGCGGCCCGCAATGCTCGGGCACCGGCCGTGGGGCATCCGCAGCGGATCGCGGACCCATTCACTTGAATGGGTCCGCGATCTGCCCGTTCCGCAAAAAGATAGGACATGTTCTATCTTTTTGCGGGACTGAAGTATGGAACGGAACCCCGCGGAAGCACTCCGTAGTGCTTCCGTAGTGTTCCGTCCCGTCATTCCATTCCGCATCTCTGGATTTGCGGACCCATTGAAATGAATGGGTCCGCATCCGTGATGCGGAATGGCCACGGAATGGTGCCCGTGTATTGCGGATCCGCAAATGCGGTCCGCAATACGGGCACGGGGTACACACGTTCGTGTGCATGAGGCCTTAGTGGCTGCCATCCCTTGGTTGACACAGAGAATCCACACTCTCTGGTTTGACCAGTGTGAAAACACAGATGCTGGCACATTAACCCTTGCTATGCCACGATCAGCATTGACCAAGGCGTTTGCGATGTGGTGACGGGGAGCTGATGGCTGGGAAGGCAGCCCAAGTGTTATATAATAATAAAAAAAAATATTAGGCATCACCGGGTCCATATCGACCACCTCTATAAAAATATCACAAGGACCACCCCATCAGGTAAACGCCGTAAAAAAAAAAATACAGTGCCAAAACAGCCATTTTCTGGTCACCTTAACTCAAAAAGTGTAGTGCCAAGTGATCAAAGAGGCGTATGTACCCCAAAATGGTACTAATCAAACAGTCATCTCATTCCACAAAAAGTGGGACCTTACTTAAGACAATCACCCCAAAAATTAAAAAGTCAGAAAATGTCAACACAAGAACAAGATCTTTTTTTTGTCAAAAATGATTTTACTGTTGTGGGGAGTCGCTCTGGTAGATAGCGGTGCGGGTGCAGTACCGAGGCAAAACAGGAGTCTCGAAGGTGCAATAAACAGTGTTTTATTCACACTTGCACACACTTCACACACATAAGAAATCATGAGAAAAACAAGACAGTCCAATACAGGCTCCAGTCACCTGGGAGGTTTTAGGTGCAGGTTCACACCTGGCTGTCAGTCCAGCCGCAAGACAAGCGACGTCAGGTTTCCAGGCCGTCTGCAGTCCTCCTTGCTGGGCTCTTGCTTCCTGCCCAGAGAACTTCCAAACTCAAATGATTCCCCAGCCTAACAGCAGCTCCAGGATAATCACCCCACCTGCTGGTGCTGGCTGTCTTATAAAGGCCCGGCAAAGTCCGGCCTGGACCGTGGGGAGTAGGCACCCACCCAACTCTTTGCCTACTCCCAGTAAGAGCCGGCCCGGATTGGCTTTGCAGCCAAACTAAATTTCAAGGTGTCAAGCAGCACTAGCTGCTGCTGACACAGGAAAATCCGGCTCTTACCTCACCGAGGCCAGGAACCTCGGTGACACGTACCTGCCATCGACCACGGTACCTTGCACCTTACCACACTGTGTAGAACATAAAAATAAGACATATTAGGTATCACGGCATCTGTAACAACCTTTTCTACAAAAATATCACATGATATGCCCCTTCAGTTGAATGCTGTAAAAAAAAAAAAACTGTGCCAAAACAGCCATTTTTGTCACCTTGCTTCACAAAAAAAGTAATACCAAGTAATTAAAAAGTCGTATGTACTCCAAAATGCTATCAAACCGACATCTCATCCAACAGAAATGAGACCCTAGTTTATATAAGGTTGAAAAAGACATCAGTCCATGTAGTTCAGCATGTTATCCTGCAAGTTGATCCAGACGAAAAAAAATCCTTTGCGACTCCAATCAGGCAATCAGAATAACTCACTGGATCAACAATCCCTCTCTAGTAACTACTGTATAGCCTGTAATAGTATTACCCTCCAGAAATACATCCAGGCCCCTCTTGAACTCTTTTAGTAATTCACCATCACGACCTCTTTAAGCAGAGAGTTCTATAGTCTCACTGCTCTTACCGTAAAGAATCCTCTTCTATGTTTGTGCACAAACCTTCTTTCCTCCAGACGCAGAGGATGTCCCACATTCACAGTCCTGGGGATAAATAGATTGATGGGAGAGATCTCTGTACTGTCTGTACTGACCCCTGATATATTTATACATCATTATTAGATCACCCCTTAGGGTACTGTAGTCCACTCATTCTAATTATTAATTAGATGCCCTTCGCTGAACCCTCTCCAGCTCTGCTATGTCTGCCTTGTTCACAGGAGCCCACAACTGTACTCAGTACTCCAGGTGTACTCCCTACCTAAGACAATCACGAGAAAAATAACAAAATATGGCTCTCAAAAGCAAGATTTTATGCTATACAAAAATGCTTTTACTTTGTAAGACTTAAAAATAAAAATAAACATAATAGGTATTGTGTTTCTATAAAAATATCACATGATGTACTCCCAAATAAGATAATCACTCAAAAAATAAAAACCAATGGCACCCATAAACCAATCCATCAAAATCTGAGCTGCAAAAGCCATATGGCGCTCCTTCCTTTTTGCCATGTGCCCCCACAGCAAT
This sequence comes from Bufotes viridis, assembly GCA_033119425.1. Classification (NCBI taxonomy): domain Eukaryota; kingdom Metazoa; phylum Chordata; class Amphibia; order Anura; family Bufonidae; genus Bufotes; species Bufotes viridis. Next base: position 205,177,819 of record CM065591.1, read on the forward strand.
TTACCACCACATATGGGGTTTTTATCGTATTCAGGAGAAAATGGGTAACAAATTATAGGATGCTTTTTGTCCTGTTACCCCTTGTGAAAAAGAAAAATTTGGGGCTAAATATTTTATTGGAGGAAATTAAACTTTTCATTTTCACAGCTAAGTGTTTCCAAATTCTGTAAAACGCTTATAAGGTCAAAGTGCTCAGCACACCCCTTAATATATTCTTTGAGAGGTGTAGTTTCCAAAAGGGGTTCACTTTTTAAGGGTTTTCACTGTAGGGGTATGTCAGGGTCTCTTCAAATACAAAATGGTGCCCAAAAAACATTCTAGCAAAATCTGCCTCCAAAAACCATATGGCGCTCTTTTTTCTGACCACTGCCATTTGCCCCTACAGCATGGGGTATGGGGTATTTCTGTAAACTAATGAATCAGAGTAATGTATATTGAGGTTTATTTTGCTGTTAACACTTGCTGTATTGCAATAAAAAAAATTATTCACATAAAAACCTACCAAAAAAATCTACCAAAAGTTTTTTCTCCATTTTCCTTTAATTCTTGTGGAACACCTCAAGGGTTAACACAGTTTGTAACATCAGTTTTGAATAATTTGAGGAGTGTAGTTTCTAAAATGGGTAGTTTCATTTATGGGTGGTTTCCATTACATAAGCTCTCAAAATGGTGCTTAAAAAATGGTTTTGGAAATTTTGCTTAAAATTTGAAAAATTGCTTCCAAAATTCTAAGCCTTCTAACATCCTAAAAAAATTAAATGACATTTACAAAATGATGCCAACATAAAGTAGACATATGGAAAATGTAAAGTAATAAAAGCAGAGAAATTCATATTTAAATAATAGTGAATTTTTCAAAGTTTTCTCAAATTTTTAGATTTTTTTTTATAAATAAAGTAAAACATATTGACTCAAATTTATCACTAACATGAAGTACAATGTGTCATGAGAATACATTGTGTGGGGAGTTGCTCTGGTAGACAGTGGTGCGGGTGCAGTATAGAGGCAAAGGGAGTCCAGGTAGTGCAGCAAACAGTGTTTTATTTCACACTTGCACAAACAAAACTCAAAACAGTCACTTACCCTAGGTACACACCTAAGTGTTTTTCAGCGCGTTCCTACGCGCTGAAAAACGCACATGTGAAATGCCATGTATCCCTATGGGCATGGTACACATTTGGGCGTTTTACAGCGCGTTTAAACTCGCTGAAAAACGCCTGACCCAAACGCTAGTGCTTGAGCTTCTTTGGGGCGTTTTTTCAAGCGTTTCCACCCATTGGAATGCATGGGAACGCTCCAAGATGAAGATATGCTCGTTTTCTGTTTAACGCTTTAGTGGATCTGGAACCTGTCAATGAAAAAAACGCCTCAAAAACGCGCGTTCCTTAAATGCAAAAACGCCCATGAAAACGCGCGTTTGTCGCGTGAAAAAACGCTCAAAAAAACGCCCGCTCCAAAAACGCTTACACTGGGTTCAGACCTGAGCGTTTTGAAGCCTAGCGTTTTTGGTGCGTTCAAGACTTGCGTTTAGGCGTGTTTTTTCAAGCGTTTTGGTAAATAGTGTAGGCGCGTTTGACGCGCGTTTATGTGATTGACTGCATAGTTGGCCAATGACCAATGATATAGTTTGGCCAATCTGAGTGCTTTAGAGGTGTGACATTCCATGGTGGCTGATTCAGCATGTTGCAAACTTTGAACCACCAAACCTATAAACCACCTCACAAGAAACCTCGGATGTCGCATAATATAGCCACCAAAAAATGACAACCCGTTATCAATTAAATAACAGTATCTTTATTATAATCGCAATAAATATTCATATTAAAAAGTCAATAGTAATTCTCAGCAAATTACAGCAGTAAAAAATGGGATCCAATATAACAGCAAAAAAGCAACTCCACCCCCACATGAAAGGTATACAAAAACCTGTACTCAAATACTGGCACGGTGCTATAAATAGGTAGTAACCCAGCCTCAATACCCAAGTAAATATACCTCAGGAAAAATTCCTATATAACCAATTGGGAAAAGAGGAACGGTTGGAAAAGCAGGAGCATGTGCTCTAAGCCTCTATATGACACAGTCCAAACACGGACCACCAGAGCTGACCTAGCTCCATTATGAAGCTACAATAGCCGGGCAATAGAGCACATGGGCCAAATACTAGCAGCCAGAAACATATAGTGAAAAACTGAGCAAACAAAGTTATAAAAGTTACCAACATGTGGAAGGCAGTATCGCAAGCCCCAACGCGCGAGAGAGAGAGAGAGAGAGAGAGAGAGAGAGAGAGAGAGAGAGAGAGAGAGAGAGAGACTTTGCATAAACCCAGCTGTCTTTTAAAGGCAGCTAGGTATTAACCCAAAAAACCTGGACCGGCACCTAAAATCCGGTCCAGTATTTGCCCTCACTTGGCTGCAATCAACCCAGCAGCACAGGATGAGAGGAAAATACCTGTTTATTTACCACCAAACCTCTCACTGTGTCACATCCCCCCCGTAAAGTTCTGAAGGCCTCACCACTGGAAGTTTTCCTACCTGTCTGGGAACTGTACGTACAATGGCCGGCCACAGGGCTGGGAACAATGGAAAGTCTCTTCCTATTATCACATCATAGGGCATACTCGTGGTTACAGCCACCTCATGGACCTGCCTGCCGGCACACGTGCTTACCGACAACAGAGCAGTGGGGTATTCTTTTAAATCTCCATGAATGCTGAAAACCCCGACTCTCCGGCCTGTAAACTCTGTGGGTCGCACCAGGGAAGCCCTCACCAGGGTCACCTGACTCCCCGAATCCAGCAGAGCTGCCACTGGAGTGTCTCCCACCTCCACCCGACACAAATGTTCATCATGGATAATCTCTGACACATCGACCCTTCTGGCATACCATGACTGTCGATACCCAAAGTTTACATCCATGGGCTCACCCAGGAGGGGACAGTTGGCCTGTACATGGCCAGGCTCCTGGCACCGTCAGCAGATTATAGAGTCCCGATCCCCAAAGGGCACATGATGACACACTGATTGTCTGTGTGAAGTTAAAGGGCTTCAATCTAGTAGTTCACCCCCCATTTGACAATTTTTTCACCAGCTGACATTAGCTATTTGCTAATGTCAGCTGAATTCATCCATATGTCCCTTACCTTTTCTATTTAAGAAAATTCATACTTTTATATTATGCCGATTACCTTCACTACCAGCAAGCTACTTGGGCCGTACTTGCTGGTAGCCGTCGTCACATCCATGGGCTTTAGAATCGCCCCCTCTGCGCTTGACAGACAGGACCAGCGAGTGCTCTCCTCCTCTCGCTGGCCCTGTCTTCTCTTGAATCCTTGCGGCTGCTCCGTATGGCTCCACAATTGGCGCAGGCGTACTGAGTGGTGGAGGACAGGCACTTGCCCTCTCCGTCCTCAGTGCGCCTATGCCGATTACGTCAGACTACACCGGGAAGAGAAGACGGCCGGCATCGCTGTGAGGGAGGAGGAGAGTCCGGTCTTCTCTTCCGGGTGTAGTCTGATGTAATCGGCATAGGCGCACTGTTAGGGAGCATAATGGATGGGGGGCTGACATGTGGGGCATGACGGATGGGGCTGACGGCTGACATGGGGGGCTGACGGCTGACATGGGGGGCATGACGGATGGGGCATGACGGATGGGGCTGACATGGGGGCTGACAGTGGATGGGGGGGGCTTACATGAGGGCATGATGGCTGACATGGGGGCATGATGGATGGGGGCTGACGGCTGACATGGGCATGATGGATGGGGGCTGATGGCTGACATGGGGGGCTGATCTGAGGTGTGATTAACATTGGAGGTTTGATTGCTGGTCTGACCTGAGGTGTAATGGAAAATATTGTTTCTTACTATCCTCCTCTAAAACCTAAGTGCATCTTATAGGGCGAACAGTACAGTCCTCAAACCAGCAATTGAAGCAGAGGACCACACAGAGATGCCAGCTGCTGCAGAAGGGACAAGGACCAGGTGAGCTATGGGCACGGGGGGGGTGACACCATTTTCTACCGCACCGGGTGACACCAGCCCTAGCAACGCCACTGCAGAGGCTGGCGGTGCCTGACAGACTACGCAGGCGGCGCAATGACGCAGGCACATTATGGGGGGGGGGGGTTATATGGCTGGGTTGCGACTGGCACATTATAGGGGGGCTGGGGGGGCTATATGGCTGGGTGGCTACTGGAACATTATAGGGGGGCTGGGGGGCTATATGGCTGGCTACTGGCACATTATAGAGGGGGGAGCAAAACACGTGGGGAGGGGGGCCCCATACAAAAATTTGCTGTGGGGCCCAGTCATTTCTAGCTATGCCCCTGCTAACTACCTAACAAAGGGGCCTAAACTAAACTAAGACTAACAGTCAATTGTAGTGAATAAAAAAAGGGACAGTTCACAAAAGTGACACTGATCACTTTTTTCCCTTTCACTATGTATTGACAGGGTGATCAAGGGGTTAATTAGGGTGATGGGGGGTGATCAGGGCCTGATGTGTAGTGTTTTGTGCACTTACTTGGGATCTGTGCTCTGTGCTGGGTCCAACAGATGAAAAGGACCCAGCACATGGCACAGATTCCTTTTAACATCATTATATTTATAAATAAAACTTAGACCAGGGCTCGACAAATCCCAGGCGCCAGGTCGCCATGGCGACCAGGAATTTGGTCCTGGTGCCTGGGTAGTTGTCAGCCCGTTCTGTCAGGTGCCCGGGCGCAGGGCCGGCGCGGACTAGGAGCGCCGGCCCCCTTCATGCTGCAGCCGCCCGAGCGCTCTGTATAGAGCCTCAGGCGGCTGCAGCACTGCCCGGGCTGGCGCGTCCATGAGGGCGCACCGCCCGGGCACAGCATGAAGAGAGGGACTGACAGGAGGGAAGCGCTCAGCGCTCCCTCCTGTCACTCCCTCATTGTAGCGTGGCCGAGCCCTGTATGGTCCGCGGTACAGGAGCATCTGTCTCCTGTACCCGGCCGGACTGACATGAAGTGTGCACACAGTGTGCACTTCCTGTCAGTCCGCCCGGGTACAGGAAACTAAAGCTCCTGTACCCGTGGGACCATACAAAGCTCGGCCACGCTACACTAGAGGCAGGGGAGGAAGGGGGAGAAACTGAATGACAAGGGGGGTTTGGAGAAAGTGAATGACAATAGAAAGTGAATGACAAAGGGGAGAGGGAGAAAGTGAATGACAAAGGGTGGGGGAGAAAGTGAATGACAAACGGGGGGGAGTAGGTGAATGACAAACGGGGGTTCAAAGTGAATGACAAGGGGGAGAAAGTGAATGACAAGGGGGAGGGAGAAAGTGAGTGACAAGGGGGAGGGAGAAAGTGAGTGACTAGGGGTGGAAATGAATGACAAGGGGGGTGAGAGAAAGTGAATGACAAGGGGAAAGATAATGACAAGGGGAAAGAGATTCACAAGACCGACCCTCTGCCCTCCCTCCGGACCCCTCTGCCCTCCCTCCGGACCCTCTGCCCTCCCTCCGGACCCCTCTGCCCTCCCTCCGGACCCCTCTGCCCTCCCCTCCGGACCCCTCTGCCCTCCTCCGGACCCCTCTGCCCTCTCCTCCGGACCCCTCTGCCCTCTCCTCCGGACCTCTCTGCCCTCCCCTCCGGACCCTGTAATCCTTGTAAGGGTTTCCACATGTCATGGCGGCCACAAGTGGCGATCACTTAGACGCTGGCAGCATCTGACGTGTCATATAACCTATTGAAAAGGGGAAGCATTATGGGGGGCCCTATATACTCGCACATTATGGGGGGCACTATGGAAAACAGGGGTAGGAACACTATGGGGGCATCTACTGGGGGCCCTATGTACTGGCATGCATTATTGGGGGGCTCTATAGAGAAGTGGGGGGGAGCAGCACTATGGGGGCATCTATTGGGAGCTTTATGACGCGGCTCCGCCTGGCTCCTAACTTTTTTAGCTGGCTCCTAGATTCCAAGTAAATTTGTCAAGCCCTGACTTAGACTACACATTTTCATAGGTGATTTTAAAAATCACCAGCCTTCCAGCGCTGATCATTGGCTGGCAGGCTAGTGACTCACCTCTCCTGAGTCCGGCGGTGCGTTCCATTTGCGTTCCACCGGACCCAGGAGCGCGTCAAGGAGGAGTAAACCGACCGCCCGCAGGACGCAATCCTGCGTTAGGCGGTCGGAAAGAGGTTAATGACCAGACCACTTTTTACAATTCTCCACTACACTACTTTCACCGTTTATTGCTCCGTCATACAACTTACCACCTGAATGAATTTTGCCTCCTTTTCTTCTCATTAATAGAGCTTTCATTTGGTGGTATTTCATTGCTGCTGACAATTCTGCGGAATAGATGCGGACCCATTCAGTGTGAATGGGGCCGGCGATGATGCGGAGAGCACACTATGTGCTCGCCGCATCAGATTTGTGGAGCTGCGGTCGCGAACTTCCAGGTTTCGGCCCCCAAACTTCTGGCCGCAGCTCCGCAAAAGATAGAGCATGTCCTATTCTTGTCCGCAATTGCTGGCAATGTGCGGATCCGCAAAATGCGGAAAGCACATTGCCGATGTCCGTGTTTTGCGGATCTGCGGATCCATGGATCCGCAAAACACATACGGACGTCTGCATGAGCCTTACATGAAGGTGATTAGTGACAGGGGGAGTGACAGGGGGTGATCAGGGGGGTGACATGGGGTGATCAGGGGTTAATCAGTGACAGGGGGGGGGGGGTCTGTGTGGCGATTGGTGCACTTACATATGTTTTTTTTTAACTTCTACAGCCTGCCAGTGCATGATCAGCGTAGTTTAACTTCTCCCCGACGCGATCCTGTGAGCGCGCGCGTTCACAGGAAATCTCGCGTCTCGCGAGATGACGTGCGGATGCGTCCAGGAGGAGTAAACCAGCTGCCACCTGGACGCATCCGTGCGTTAGGTGGTCCAGAGCTGGTTAATTGCCTCAATGTGTATATACAGCCATGTCCATAAATATTGGGACATCTACACAATTCTAACATTTTTGGCTCTATACACCACTTCAATGGATTTGAAATGAAACAAACAAGATGTGCTTTAACTGCAGGCTGTCAGCTTTAATTCGAGGGTATTTACATCCAAATCAGGTGACCGGTGAACAGTTTTCATATGTGCCCCCACTTGTTAAGGGATCAAAAGTAATGGGACAATTAGCTTCTCAGCTGTTCCATGGCCAGGTGTGTGTTATTCCCTTTTTTTCCCAATTACAACAAGCATTTAAAAGGTCAAGAGTTCATTTCAATTGTGCTATTTGCATTTGGAATCTGTTGCTGTTAACTCTCAAGATAAGATCCAAAGAGCTGTCACTATCAGTGAAGCAAGCCATCATTAGGCTGAAAAAACAAAACAAACCCCTCACAGAGATAGCAAGAACATTAGGCGTGGCCAAAACAACTGTTTGGAACATTCTTAAAAAGAAGGAACGCACCAGTGAGCTCAGCAACACCAAAAAAAAACACAAAAAGAACCGGAAGACCACGTAAAACAACTGTGGTGGATGATCGAAGAATTCTTTCCAAGGTGAAGAAAACACCCTTCACAACAGTTGGCCAGATCGAGAACCCTCTCCAGGAGGTAGGTGTAGGTCAAAGTCAACAATCAAGAGAAGACTTCACCAGAGTGAATACAGAAGGTTCACCACAAGATGTAAACCATTGGTGAGCCTCAAAAACAGGAAGGCCAGATTAGAATTTGCCAAATTACATCTAAAAAAGCCTTCACAGTTCTGGAACAACATCCTATGGACAGATGAGACCAAGATCAACGTGTACCAGAGTGATGGGAAGAGAAGAGTATGGAGAAGGAAAGAAACTGCTCATGATCCTAAGCATACCACCTCATCAGTGAAGCATGGTGTGGTGGTAGTGTCATGGCGTGGGCCTGTATGGCTGCCAATGGAACTGATTCTCTTGTATTTATTGATGATGTGACTGCTGACAAAAGCAGCAGGATGAATTCTGAAGTGTTTCAGGCAAAATTATCTGCTCATATTCAGCCAAATGCTTCAGAACTCATTGGACGGCGCTTCACCGTGCAGATGGACAATGACCCAAAGCATACTGCAAAAGCAACCAAATAGTTTTTTAAAGGAAAGAAGTGGAATGTTATTCAATGGCCAAGTCAATCACCTGACCTGAATCCGATTGAGCATCCATTTCACTTGCTGAAGACAAAACTGAAGGGAAAATGCCCCAAGAACAAGCAGGAACTGAAGGCAGTTGCAGTAGAGGCCTGGCAGAGGATCACCAGGGATGAAACCCAGCATCTGGTGAAGTCTATGCGTTCCAGACGTCAGGCTGTAATTGACTGCAAAGGATTTGCAACCAAGTATTAAAAAGCGAAAGTTTGATTTATGATTATTATTCTGTCCCATTACTTTTAGCCCCTTAACAAGTGGGAGGCACATATGCAAACTGTTGTAATTCCTATACCGTTCATCTGATTTGGATGTAAATACCCTCAAATTAAAGCTGACAGTCATCAGTTAAAGCACATTTTGTTTGTTTCATTTCAAATGCATCGTGGCGGTGTATAAAGCCAAAAATGTTAGAATTTTGTCGATGTCCCAATATTTATAGACCTGGCTGTATATTGTGTGTAAAAATAAACGGATCTTGTAAACTGCATCTACTCTGGATGCTCGTGTGCCTATTATCTACGAATTTATAGTCTATTAGTGACTGGAAGCTTTTAAGTCACGATATGAGCACCGATACCATCCACCTGAAGGTAGAGCCACCTCATTATTCAATTATTCAACTCATAAACCCAACTTTGTCACCACCTACTCCACATCTTATTAAGAGGTTAAGCGTATTCTCCAGAAACATTGGTCCATCCTTAAAAATGACCCCTTTTTACAAAAGGATCTCTTCAAGATGCCAATGGTCACCTACCATAGAGCCTCAATGATTAAGGATTTACTAGCACACAGTCGTCTAAAACAGCATATACGTATGACCAAAAACAGCTTGAATTTAAACCCTGGGAGCTTTAGATGTGGGGGCACTAGGTTCCAATCCCATGCTAATAGAAATGGTTTCCCGGTGAAATATCATTTAACTTGCAAATCTGATTCTATTATCTACTTGGTGAAGTGTGTGGTAGGTCTACAATACATGGGCCGCACCACCAGCAATTTACCCTGAATATCAATATAGTATATCGTCCATGTACTTTATCATTTAGCTATAATATCCTGCCTACATTTAATGCGCGGCCTGCGCTGTTCATAGTGCGCCCTGCGCTGATGAATGGCAGAAAAAGTCTAAGGCATATTGGTGCACCATAGACTTTTTCCAGGGTGCGGGTGCCCACAGAGAAGGCTCTGAGTGCAGCCTCTGGCACCCGTGCCATAGGTTCGCCACCACTGCTATAGACCATGTACCCTCAGAAACATACAATAGGTTTGAGGTCTTAAGAAAAGGGAGGCATATTGGATCTACAAGCCTCAAACCATACATCTGTATAGGTTGAATAAGATTACCGAAATTATCCTGTAACCCTCTTATCTAACCAGCATTGTAGCTAATACCTAGTACTATTTTTTTTTTTATGGCTATTTTATGATATGCGGTTTTATCAGCATACCTTTTATTTAATTTATGCTTATGCTATTTTAATTTTATTTAAATGTATTTTCTCTGCTTAGTACTATCATTATTTATAACAGTTTCATTTTTACCTTGTTACCTGTTAGAGGACACTCCATAGACTGGGCTTTGCCGACCTCTAGTGGTTCTTTTAGCAAACTATCCTTCTTGTGAGTATTTTAGTTTCAATAGTTTTTATTGCATTTTTCAAATAAATACAAAAACAGCTGGTAGTGGACGCAGCCACTGACAAATGGTGCAATACAGTGTACATACATATTTGGATTATAGCATGTTCAAACGACAGTGGGTACCAGGGCATCCGCGCGGATGCTGCCAACCTGGTAACAGTATATGTATGTCAGCACATAAATAGGCATATCAGACTCTCAGCACGGGAGAGAGGAACAGTGGGCGCAGCCACTTAAGGATGTGCGTTAAAGTAACAACAGAAAAAGTGAGAAAATAACACTAAACAAAGGGCCAATATGATCTACTAGGCTTAAAACAGACTATTGCCTCCAGAGTGTGTGACAACAAGCGAGCAGTATTCTGAGTTACCAGCAGCGGTCTATAGGTGTGGATGGGGGGAGGGGGGGAGAACTGAGGTCTCATGAAGATATAACATTAGGTGTAAGTTCAGGTACATCAACAAAGGCTGATCATAATATAGCAGCCGGGAGAGAAGTAGCATATACACTTGAAAGCCAAGCCATCCATCTATTGGCGGTTTGAACTCTACTCCAGAGGTCTGGTGCAAGAAGAATCTCATGTTGCATATACTGGTTAACCAATTGCTTAACTTGGGGAAATGGTGGAGAAGTGCTTTGTTTCCAATAATGGGCTATCACTTTCCTAGAAGCTGTAAGGACATGTGCCACCACCGATCTGCAATCGCTAGGTATATCCGAGACTCCTATACTCAATATGGCCATTTGTGGTGTCAGAACAATTGTGAGATCCATGATTTTAGAGAGCACAGAACCAACTTTGTTCCATAAAGGTGTCATATAAGAGCAATGCCACCACATATGTGTCGGTGTGCCTCTATGTCCACAGCCACGTCAGCATAAGGGCGAATACCCCGCAGAGATGTGTGCTATTCTGTCAGGGGTAAGATATCACCTTAGTTGGATTTTCCTATTTTGTTCTGCATGATTTATGCACTTAGATGGTTTTATTGCCCAAAGAAGGGCGTTATTGTCACGGCGGGAAGCGGGGAAACTCCCCGCCGCGCAATATCCGCGGCCGCTGGGCCAAAAAGGACTAAAAGCAGGGACCTTGGAACTGCTAAACTAGCACGTCCCTAAGGCTGGCCCTGGTCTCCTAACCGTATGGGCCGACCCCGAAGGTGGGAGGACGTCCCTGCTTCACCCTGGATCTAACAGGGCAGAGACCACCTGCTCACCCAAGGACACGGATGAGCAGGAGTCTCCAGAGGCCCCTCTGCAGCCGGGACCCTGACAGTGTGCCCCTGAGTTCCGCAGGAGAGCATACAAACAAACACTCTTACCTGCCGCACCGCAGAAGAAACAGCGGATCCCGGAACTCCCGACCTCCCATGCGGATCACTGACGCATGCGGATGGATCCCAAGGTGGCAGCACACCATCAGGTTGGTACCACACCCCTCCGGGCGGGCAAGCCCCTTCCGGAGCGTCACACTGTGTAAACAGACACCACACATACCCACACCATACTACAACAACCAGGTGGGGAAGGGATACACAGACACTCACCAGGGAAGGAACAACATAGCAAACAATATAACAAATAAGGGTGGCTCACGCAGACATCCAAGTGGGGAACAGACACCAAGCTCCAGCCATGCTCACACCATGACTGGACAAACCAAACTGACCTTCAGGCTCCACACACTGACATTTAAGGAGGCCTGAGGACACACCCACCATTCAAAGCAGCCACACCTTAACCCCGTGCACACCAAACGGGGGAAGTGCACAAATATACACACACATTGCCAAAGGCAACCACATGCGTTCACAGCGAGCCGTCTAGCACCAAACTCAGGCTGCTCCACTGCCAACAACACAACGAAACAAACACCTAGACCCGTGCACGCCACACAAACACAGAACAAGGGAATCATGCACAGGATAGGGGGAAAGACACACATGCACAAAGAGATGTTGCAAGCAGCAACCAGCATGTGTGTCTAAGTGTCACCACACCAAAGACAAAGCAGCCGTGGCCCTGTGCCAACATAACACATACACACAGGAGATGACATACATCAGTGTATACGAGGCCACAGGAACCAGCCACGACCGCCAGGCGGGTGACCCCTTGCCAACGGCAACCGCACATAGGGCAACGGGGTAGCAGCCCTCCGTGCAGATGACATGTTGCCGCTGACAACACACGCAGGACCTAAACCTGGGTCGTGACAGTTATGCCATTTTACTAATGGGAGGTCTAGATTAAGCTCTGCTTCCCATTTGGACATATAAGGCGATTCCTGATCAGATTTAGTGGACATTTGGAGTTAATACATCATGGACAAACCTTTCTTTGCTGAGGAAGATAAAGCAAGGAATTTCACAACCTTCGCGATCGCAGGTGGGGGTACAGCTGCAGGTAGTCGGGAGTACGAGTGCATCAAGTTCCTAATCTGGAGATATTGGTAGAAACGATTATTGGGCACTGCATATTTAGCATACAGAGATTTAAATTGCACCATAGTCTGGCCCTCATACAAATGACATAATTTAGTAATCCCCTTGTCTATCCATAAGGACAAAGACAGACCTGGAATAAGATACTCAAATACCCGCAGAGGAAATTCTTTCCAGTCTAAAAATTTAGAGAGGCCATATTGGTCTAACAATCGATGCCATGCCATCGCAGAGGCTTTCATTGGTTCAGTAGGCAAGGTAATGCGAGATTTATGTATAGTCTATGCAGCTAAGTATCCAGTGAGGGAGGAGCCGCTTAGCAGTCCAGACTCTAGTTGAAGCCACCGTTGGGGTCCAGAAGGGCACCACCATTCTTTCACCTGAGCAAGTAAGGAGGCCCAATAATATGCCTTTACATCTGGTACACCTAATCCCCCTTTACAGAGTGCTGGGTATAGAGCTTCCTTACACACACTGGGTTTAGTGCGCCCCCAAATAAACTTCAGCAGCCCTCTTTGAAGCTGGTCCAACATAGACATGGGTATACGAGTCGGGATACATTGAAATTTGATTGATCCTAGCTATCCATGTTAACTCTTGGGAGGCCAAGGCTTCATAATCCTTACAGAGATCAGCCTGCAGCTCCTTGAAATTCACTGGGACCAGTTGCCGGGAAGAGGGGGTTAACAAGATCCCTAGATACTGTATATGCTCTGATTCCCAAGTAAATTGGTATCGGCGCCGAATGTTGGCTTGCAATTCCACAGGAACAAACAGTGGCAGGATGTTAGATTTAGTGACGTTGATTTTATAATAGGAAACCCTTGAAAATCTCCATAGTATATCCCAAACCGCATCTAGTGAATTTTCAGGATCAGTCAAGGTTAGGATTACATCATCTGCATAAAGCGTCAGCTTGTGGCGTTGGGCTCCGACAGGGATGCCCACAACGCCTCATGGGACCTAATAGCCGCAGCCAAAAGGTTCCATAACCAATGCGAAGATTAAGGGAGAGAGGGGGTATCCCTGTCGGGTACCAGTCGAGATGCAGAATGTTCTGGAAAGGAATCCCGAAGCAAGCACTTTGGCTGACGGTCTGGAGTACAGACCCATAATGCCCTTAAGGATAGCTCCCTCAAATCCAAATTTGTGCAAAACACTTTCCAGGTACCCCCAGTGTACCCTATCAAATGCCTTTTCAGCATTAAGAGACAAAAACACTGTGTTGGTCCTGGAAAGCTCCGTAACTTGGAGGAGATCTATGACTCGTCTGGTTCCATCTCTACACTATCTACCGGCCACAAAACCTACTTGATCAATATCTACTAACGAGGGAAGTAACTTGTGGAGTCTAGTGGCTATGATTTTAGAGAATACCTTGGTATCCGTGTTCAGGAGAGATATAGGCCTGAAATTACCTGGAGCATCCGCTGGCTTGCCAGGTTTTGGCAACGTGACTGTTGTTGCAGCAAGCATTTCAGGAGGAATGTGGCCTGTAGACAGAAAGCTATTGAATAACCTATGCAGATACGGAGCAAGAGTGTCCTGGAGAGTGCTGTAATTTCGGTGATAGAAATAGGAGCATTTAAGGAGTCTAAGTCAGAGGCCGCCAGGCGTGGCAGAGATAATCCATCCAGAAACTCTGCAATCAGTACATTGGTAGGTTGAGGGGTACTGGAAGAGGTGTTTAGATTATATAATGTTTCATAAAATTTAGCAAAGGTAGCAGAAATTTGTTGGGGATGAGTCACCAACCCAGCTGTGTCATCTTTTAGGTGAGCAATTCTGTTTGCTGCTGATTTACCCTTCACCCGTCTCGACAAAAGGGATCTAGCTTTGTCTCCCATGTGGTAGTAGGTGGCCTTCAATTTCCTCAAAGATTTTTCATAATCGTAGAGCAAAATTGATCGTAAATGATTGCGAGCCTGGGACATACGCTCTTGCAATGGAGGGGATGGGTGTGCCTTGTAATCCCTGTCCAATTTGGAGAGTGAGTCAAGCGCATCAGAGAGGCACTTGAGTCTTTCTCTTTTCATTTTAGAAGCAAGTTGCAGTAGAATACCTCTCATATATGCTTTTTGTGTGTTCCAGAGGGTAGATATTGAAATATCAGGGGTATCGTTTGTGGAGAAAAATTCTCTCAAATGTTTCTCCAGATGCTTTACCCTATCAGGGTGTTTCAGTACGTACGCATTCAGCCTCCATTGCGGTAAGGGGGGGGGGGGGTTCGGGACATCCGTTTTGATCTCTAGGGTTATGGGAGCGTGGTCTGATCACGTGATAAGACCTATGGTAGAATCTAAGGCTTTCCATATCAGATCATGAGAGATCAGAAAATAATCTATTCTAGAGTGTGACAGATGAGCTGAGGAAAAGAAAGTATAATCACGTTCCCCACCATGTAGGTACCTCCATATGTCATGAAGTTGATATTCCGCAATAAGGGGGTTAAGATCTTGTCTACAGGACTGGGAATGGCTAGAGCAGTCTAGGTCTGCGTTTGCTGTGATGTTAAAGTCCCCCCCCTACCCCAACGGAGCCAGAAGCAACCTTCATAAGTCTCCGCAGAAAGCGGCGCAGGAAGGATATTTGTCTACTATTCGGCGGATATATTGTAGCCAACGTTACCTGGAGATTATCCAAGATCCCCGTTATGATAATGTACCTGCCTTTACTGTCAGTGGTCACAGAAGATAATGTGAACGCCACATTCCTTTTAATACCTATCAGAACTCCCGCCTTTTTTTTGTTGGCTGCATGGGAATAAAACAAATGCGGGAAATTGTGGTGTTTACATCGATGGGAGTCCACTGACAGTAAATGGGTTTCTTGAACCATCAATACATTACATTGTGAGGCCATAGCATCCTTCCATAACATATTCCTTTTAAACAGGAAGTTCAAGCCCCTAGCATTTAGCGAATATACCTTAAAACCCATTGAAGCATGGGAGTATAATAGTGGGTCGGTCCTCCACAGATAAGGGTAAAGGGGGTATATGGGACAGGAGGGGTGTCACACACCAGGAGATAAGGTAAGGCCCTAATAAACATAAAAGCAAAAAACCAAACTACCACATGGAACATGTTTGAAAACATATAAAGAGAAAACGGCTGGGACGCTAA
Organism: Bufotes viridis; assembly: GCA_033119425.1. NCBI lineage: Eukaryota > Metazoa > Chordata > Amphibia > Anura > Bufonidae > Bufotes > Bufotes viridis. The sequence goes on from CM065591.1 coordinate 205,193,184, forward strand.
ATCCCAATTCGATAAAAAAGAAAAGAAAAGAAGGGGTAGTTGCCCCTGTTAGTGAGGGTTGCAAAGGAGCACTTCAATAAAACTTACAGCACCAATATCACTAGAAATGTCCTGCCTAAGTCGGGTTCCAGTCCAGCGAAACTTTTGCTTGGCCAAAATGCGAGGACCCAGCGGGTATTAGGCCCAAGGCCATTAGCTTCTTCTCCGCAACTTTGGGCGATATGCATACATGGAGGACGCCATCATTGGAAACGATGAGCTTTACAGGAAATCCCCAGCGGTAACGGATCTGTTTATCCCGCAAGATCCTGGTCAGTGGAGCAAATTCTTTCAGTTTGGCCAAAGTCACCACCGAAAGATCCGGGTAGGTGGAAATTCCATTAAAGGAGTCGGTGGGCGCAGGGCTCTTCCGGGGGGCTTTTAGGAAAGCCTCCTTCACCAGGTAGAAATGGATCCTCGCCAGGACATCGCAGGGTAGCGACGCATCCAACGAAGCAGGTTTGGGAATCCTGTGTATACGATCGATTATGAGATCCCTTTCTGAGAGATTTGGTAAGGCCTCTTTAAGCAGCGTTTGTAGTAGGGGTTGCAGTTGGTCAGGGCCCACATCCTCAGATATCCCCCGGAGCCTGACATTGTTTCTCCTACTCCGATCCTCCATGTCTGCTAGCTTGGACATCAGGCGACCCACTGTGTCCTCTAAGGCAGCATTGGCATCAATCAACAGGTTATGTGAGGCGGTAAGTTCCGCCATTTTGCCCTCTAGGTGTGCGGTCCACTCCCCTAGCTGACCCACCTCGGTTTGCACTTCTAGGAGGATAATATGGAAATCTTCCTTCAGGGAGGACCGGAGAGAGTCCAGCATACTCCGCAGCAGCTCCTCTGTGAGTTGTGGGGAGCTCCCCGATGGCTGTCTGGAGCGTGCGCTAACTGCGCCAGGGGAGGAAGCCTGAGAGCTGCTACAAGATGGCGGGGAGGACGGCTTCGGGTTCCCGCTCAGTTGCAGAGATTTGTGGAAGAACTCCGTAAGTTTTGCTGGGGCTTGGCGTTTCTTCACTCGCCTCATGGGTGGACCGGAGGTAGCGAGGCAGTTCTGCATAAAAGAATTGGCAGGAATAGCCGATTTTAAGCTGGTTTGCAGCACTGGAAGCGGAGCTCCTCAACTAAGCAGCCTGCGCCATCAGCGGTCAGGCCATGCCCCCTTCTTGTGAGTATTTTAATTGTTAGTTACTAAGATATTAATAAATTAATAAACTTTTTTTTTTAAACTTTTGTATACTTCCACTAAGTAACAACCTGTAACATTAACTTTTACTGTATAACAACTTTTCCTGTATAACACTGTTTCTAATGCAGCTAACAGAGTATAGTCTGGACTGGGGGAGGGAACTGTCAATCACTTTCAGGGTGGATAAAAATCAATGAATAAAAAAAAAAAAATCTGATTTTTTTTATTTAAATTGGATTTTTTTGATTTAAATCGGATTTTTGAGGAAAATATATTAAAGACATTTACTTAGTTGGCCCTATCGGACAGGTATGCACCCCTAAGAATCAATATATATATATATATATATATATATATATATATATATATATGTATATACGGTTGGAGGGGATGCTAAAAGCACATGAAAACAAAAAAGTTTTATTCAAAATGCACGGGCTAAATGTGGGCTAAAGGCAATCTGTGAATGCCCCTGATACAGGGGCGTAACTATAGGGGAAGCAGGGGAAGCGGCTGCTTTGGGGCCCTGACTCAGAAGGGGCCCATCCAAGAGGAGGAGAAGTACTAAAAGATTTTGTCAGGGCCCCTCAACATTATTACACAATGAAATAATATACAGTGGCAGTATAGACAGTGTAGAAAATATATAGAACAGCTGCCGGGCCTGGTCTGAGAGAGCGATCTTTACTAGCCACAGGAAAGGGGGCGGCATGAAAGGAAGGGGTTGTGAAAAAATTACTGTGAAAAAAATTTGCTGTGTGGCCCAGTCATTTCTAGTTACGCCACTGCCCTGATACGTCCAGCAGACCAGCGAATGGTGCAGCAAAATGGGGACAGCTGATATAAACCTGCTGTCAGCCCCAGTACTATATTAGAAAATGGCAATGTGCCGCAGAGATTGCTGCCAGGCAGATTGGTGATCACTAGCAATCTGCCAATGTGCAGAGAGGGATAGTACTACCTGAGAGTCACCCCATATACGTGACCTTCACAAAAATGTTTGAGTGCACTAATCCCTATTGATCACACAACTGACAAATGGAGCCCTGCAGGACCTACATAAGTCTGCCTAACTAGATAACCTATAGATGCCTAGCTCGCTAATACAATGGACTCTACGTGTTTCTGCATCTGATTGATGCCTCCTCAGGAGCCCTCTTATTATATGGCATTGGTAAAGGTAAATGTAGGCAATAAATATGCGCTACCCCTCTCATACTCAAATTCAATTAATCCATTCACAATATTTTATTTTATCTTATAAGTTATACCAGCAAGAATTAGTCTTTATGTAGAAAACTGTGATTTTAATCAAGCCTTACTGACTAGTGATTTAAATCAAATCCACCCTTCAGCCATTGTTATATATATATATATTAGGTTTATTCCTGCAGTATATAAATCTTTTGCTTGAGGTAGTTGTGCTTTGTGTGTGTGTGTGTGTGTGTATATATATTACTCTTTTTGTGAGGCAAGTTAACCAAAAAATGTCTGGTCTGGCACAGTTTTTATTTTTTGTTTTTTACAATGTTCACCTGACAGAGTAGATAATATATTTTTTTAGAGCAGGTCGTGATGCGGTGATACCTAATATGTCTATTTTTTTTTTTGAGGGGGGGGGGGGGATTTACACAATAACACATTTTTTTTTTTACGTCGTTCACCAGACAGGTTAGTGCATGTGATATTTTTATAGAGCAGGTTGTTACAGATGGGGCGATACATAATATGTTTGTTTGTTTTTTTATATATTTAGTTATTTTACACAATAAGATCATTTTTGAAACAAAAAAAATGATGTTTTAGTCTTTTGATTATCTTTTTTATTTTTAGGGCGATTGTCTTATGTAGGGGCTCATTTTTTGCGGTATAAGATGACGCTTTGATTGGTACCATTTTGGGGCACATATTACTTGGTATTTTCTTTGGATATATCACAAATCTTGTGGCTATAAGTACTATTTGAGAGGGATAAACCATCCATTTATACCAGTAAACTGAGTGCCCCTCAAAGGTGGTTTTATAATATTAATTATTAATTTGTGCATACTCTAATGTGGTCACTATCATAACTCCAAAAAAGAGGACATCATATCTGGAATGAAGCAACACACAGAAAGGAAACCATAGGCACTTTTGCACACGTTGAGACAAAAGTCCTGCATGCACAACTCTTGTGTCTGCTACAAAAATCTTCCTCTGAGCGGAAACCTAATGGACCCCCTCTGCTCAGTTATGTGCCGAGTCTGTCCTTTCTGTTCTCCTGCTCCTATAACGGAATATGAGAAAGGAAAGGATGAATGCTGATGTGAACTTAGCCTACCTGTGGATTTTTGTCCTTTCCGTCATCTGGGGAGCAGACAGACTTCTTATCTCTGATCTTTCACATTAAACACTCAACAAACACTCATTATAGCTCAGTTCTTATCTTACTGATAAGAATGTGTCTTAAATAAGTGTTTATGACTTCTCAGTATATTACCCATAAAGGTTATTAAATGACCAGCACAAAGTGAAAGTGAAATACCAGTCACACAGCTAAAAAAACAGTTAACCCTTTGTGACAGAACAGGTCAATATTTTTAATAAAGGCCAAATGAAAATATGATTTTTAGCCAAAAGTAAGGTGCAATAATAAACTAAAATTGCCTCCAAAAGTGTACGTAGCCTTTAACCACATCAGCCCCCCTAGCTTAAACACCCTTAAAGACCAGGCCACTTTTTTCAATTCTGCACTACGCTACTTTCACCGTTTATTGCTCGGCCATACAACTTACCACCCAAATGAATTTTACCTCCTTTTCTTCTCACTAATAGAGCTTTCATTTGGTGCTATTTCTTTCTTGCTGACATTTTTACTTTTTTTGATATTTTACTTTTTTTGATGAAATTTTTGCAAAAAAATGATATTTTTCACTTTATGTTGGAAAATTTGTCAAATAAAACTACATTTCTCTAAAAAATTTTCTCTAAATTTATTGTTCTACATGTCTTTGATAAAAAAAAATGCAATAAGTGTATATTTATTGGTTTGGGTAAAAGTTATAGCGTTTACAAACTATAGTGCAAAAAAGTGAATTTCCGCACTTTGACTTTCTGAGCACCTGTCCTGTTTCCTGACGTACTACAATGCCCAGACAGTAGAAATACCCCATAAATGACCCCATTTCCGAAAGTAGACACCCTAAGGTATTCACTGAGGGCATAGTGAGTTCATGGAAGTTTTTATTTTTGTCACAAGTTAGCGGAAATGGATTTTTTTTTTTTTACAAAGTCTCATATTCTACTAACTTGTGCCAAAAATACAATTTTACATGAACTCACCATACCCCTCATAGAATACCTTGGGGTGTCTTCTTTCCGAAATGGGGTCACTTGTGGGGTATTTATACTGCCCTGGCATTTTAGGGGCCCCTAAAGCGTGAGAATCCAAATGCGTAAAAATGCCCTGTAAAATCCTAAAGGTACTCATTGGTTTTAGGGCCCATTTGCGCATCTTGGATGCAAAAAGTGGCACACATGGGGTATTGCCGTACTCAGGAGAAGTAGGGCAATGTGTTTTGGGGTGTATTTTTACCTATACCCATACTGGGTGTGAAAAATATCTCTGTAAATCACAACTTTTTCCATTTTTTATACAAAGTTGTCCATTTACAGAGATATTTCTCTCACCCAGCATGGGTATATGTAAAAATACACCCCAAACACATTGCCCTACTTCTCTGAGTACGGCAATACCATGTGTGCCACTTTGCAGCCAAGATGCGCAAAGGACCCTAAATCAATGAGTACCTTTAGATTTTACAGAGCATTTACGCATTTGATTCCAAACTGCTTTGACGTTTAGGGGCCCCTAAAATGCCAGGGCAGTAAAAATACCACACAAGTGACCCCATTTCGGAAAGTAGACACCCTAAGGTATTCGGTGATGGGCATAGTGAGTTCATGGAAGTTTTATTTTTGGCACAAGTTTATGAAATTGATTTTTTATTTTTTTACAAAGTCTCATATTCCACTAACTTGTGCCAAAAATAAAATTTTACATGAACTCACCATACCCCTCACGGAATACCTTGGGGTGTCTTCTTTCTAATATGGGGTCACTTGTGTGGTATTTTTACTGCCCTGGCATTTTAGGGGCCCCTAAACGTCAAAAGCAGTTTGGAATCCAAATGCGTAAAAATGCCCTGTAAAATCCTAAAGGTACTCATTGGATTTAGGGCCCTTTGCGCATCTTGGATGCAAAAAGTGGCACACATGGGGTATCGCCGTACTCGGGAGAAGTAGGGCAATGAGTTTTGGGGTGTCTTTTTACATATACCCCTACTGGGTGTGAAAAATATCTCTGTAAATGACAACTTTGTATAAAAATTTTTAAAAAGTTGTCATTTACAGAGATATTCTCTCACCCAGCATGGGTATATGTAAAATACACCCCAAACACATTGCCCTACTTCTCCTGAGTCGGCGATACCCATGTGTGCCACTTTGCAGCCAAGATGCGCAAAGGAGCCCTAAATCAAATGAGTACCTTTAGGATTTCACAGGACATTTTTACGCATTTGGATTCCAAACTGCTCTGACGTTTAGGGGCCCCTAAAATGCCAGGGCAGTAAAATACCACACAAGTGACCCATTTCGAAAGTAGACACCCCAAGGTATTCGCTAATGGGCATAGTGAGTTCATGGAAGTTTTTATTTTTGGCACAAGTTAGCGGAAATGGATATTTTTTTTTTTTTTTTTTTTACAAAGTCTCATATTCCACTAACTTGTGCCAAAAAATAAAATTTTACATGAACTCACCATACCCCTCACGGAGTACCTTGGGGTGTCTTCTTTCTAATATGGGGTCACTTGTGTGGTATTTTTACTGCCCTGGCATTTTAGGGGCCCCTAAACGTCAGAAGCAGTGTGGAATCCAAATGCGTAAAAAATTTCCTGTGAAATCCTATAAGGTACTCATTGGATTTAGGGCCCCTTGCACATCTTGGCTGCAAAAAGTGGCACACATGGGGTATTGCCGTACTCAGGAGAAGTAGGGCAATGTGTTTTAGGGCGTATTTTTACCTATACCCCTACTGGGTGTGAAAAATATCTCTGTAAATGACAACTTTGTATAATTTTTTTAAAAAGTTGTCATTTACAGAGATATTTTCACACCCAGTATGGGTATATGTAAAGTACACCCCAAAACACATTGCCCTACCTCTCCTGAGTACAGAGATACCACATGTGTGCCACTTTTTGCAGCCAAGTTGCACATTCGGCCCTAAATCAATGAGTACCTTTTAGGACGGTATTTTTACGCATTTTCTTCTCACGCTTCAGGGCCCCTAAAATGCCAGGGCAGTATAAATACCCCACATGTGACCCCATTTTGGAAAGAAGACACCCCAAGGTATTCTGTGAGGGGCATGGCGTGTTCATAGAAGATTTTTTTGCACAAGTTAGCGGAATTTGATTTTTTTGTTTTTTTCACAAAGTCTCCCTTTCCGCTAACTTGTGACAAAAGTTCAATCTTTCATGGACTCAATATGCCCCTCAGCGAATACCTTGGGGTGTCTTCTTTCCAAAATGGGGTCACATGTGAGGTTTTTGTACTGCCCTGGCATTTGAGGGTCTCCATAATCATTACACGTATGGCCAGCATTAGGAGTTTCTGCTATTCTCCTTATATGGAGCATACGGGTAATGAGATTTTTCCGTTCAGCCTCTGGGCTGAAAGAAAAAATGAGCGGCACAGATTTCCTCATTCGCATCGATCGATGTGGATGAAAAAATCTCTGCCAAAAATATGCAAGAAAAAAAAGAGGGGCCTGGCGATTGCCAGGACATAGGAGCTCCGCCCAAACATCCATACCCACTCAGCTCCTATGTCCTGGCAAGCGTGATTTCTCCATTCACATCGATCAATCCATCGGTGTGGAGGAAGACATCTTTGCCAGATTTTTGATACAAAGTGTTTGCCAAAGCATATGAACTCCAACACCTCTCCTCAGCTCACATGCCAGGGCAAGCGTACCTGTCCTGCAGAGGAGAAATCTCGTCTTGCAGCGCCGCATACACTGACTTCACGTGTCTTCTGATAGCAGCAATGCTTCTCTCAGAATTCACATCAGTGCTGCGGCGTTTTCGTCGGTTGGTCCGTTGGTCTGTTGGTATACCTGGAAAATAAAGGGTGGTTATGGGGGAAAAAAAAAAAGAAGAAAAAACAGGCAGCAGGCACATGACTTGAACGTTGCAAACTTTATAAAACCAGAACATTTTAAAACTTTTATAAAACATGAACATAAAAACCTGAACTAACTCAAGATTTTTCTTTTTCTTGCTACCTGTTTAATTTTTTTTTTTTTGTTTTCCATGTCACTCTTTATTTTCCTAGCAGAAACCTCTCCTTTCCCATGGGACAATGTGTAAAGTGTAAATCACACAGAGATGGTGCGAAGTACATTATACGCGTTATCCCAAGTGAAAGGAGACGTTTCTACCATTTCACACTTCTGCTGTAGCACACCAGCACCATCCCTATGTGTTAGGGTCTCTCAAAACCTAGTGTCCTGAGAGACCCTAGAGCCTGAGTGGAAAAAAACTACCTGTGTAGTGCTGTCCCTAGGTCCCTAAGTGTACCTGAGTGTGGTACTTCCGGAAACACTCTCCAAGGCATAGGGCAGGGTGGTCAGGACAGTCAGGACAGAAATAGCGGGTGTCACGCCTTATTCCACTCCTGCTACAGACACGACATCTTTTCGGGGTGGCGGTTGGGTTGAGGTACCCGGCACAACGCTAGGGAAGTGCCGCTCGTGTAGACGGCTAACTACACTGGTGGATGGGGCCACGGAACCTCCTGGGTACAGGAGGTTCTCGATGATCTCTTCCTGAAATTTGAGGAAGGATCCCGTTCTCCCAGCCTTACTGTAGAGAACGTAACTGTTATATAGAGCCAATTGAATCAAATATACAGACACCTTCTTATACCAGCGTCTGGTCTTTCGGAAACCAAATAAGGGGCCAACATCTGGTCGTTGAAGTCCACCCCTCCCATGTGGAGGTTATAGTCGTGGACCGAGAGGGGCTTTTCAACGACACTGGTTGCCCGTTCAATTTGGACTGTCGTGTCTGCGTGAATGGAGGAGAGCATGTAAGCGTCACGCTTGTCTCTCCATTTCACCGCGAGCAGTTCTTCGTTACACAGTGCAGCCCTCTGCCCCCTTGTAAGTCTGGTGGTAATGAGCCGTTGGGGAAGCCCGGCGACTAGGTCGCACGGTGCCGCAGCAGCCAATCTGTTCTAGGAACAAATGCCTGAAGAGGGCCACACTTGTGTAAAAGTTGTCCACGTAAAGATGGTACCCCTTGCCGAATAAGGGTGACACCAAGTCCCAGACTATCTTCCCACTGCTCCCCAGGTAGTCAGGGCAACCGACCGGCTCCAGGGTCTGATCTTTTCCCTCATAGATCCGAAATTTGTGCGTATAGCCTGTGGCCCTTTCACAGAGCTTATACAATTTGACCCCATACCGGGCGCGCTTGCTTGGGATGTACTGCTTGAAGCCAAGGCGCCCGGTAAAATGTATTAGGGACTCGTCTACGCAGATGTTTTGTGCAGGGGTATACAAATCTGCAAATTTCTGGTTGAAATGGTCTATGAGGGCCGAATTTTATGGAGCCGGTCAAAAGCAGGGTGGCCTCTGGGACGGGAGGTGGTGTTGTCACTAAAGTGCAGGAAACGCAGGATGGTCTCAAAACGTGTCCTGGACATGGCAGCAGAGTACATGGGCATGTGATGAATTGGGTTCGTGGACCAATATGACCGCAATTCATGTTTTTGGTTATGCCCATGCTGAGGAGAAGGCCCAGAAAAGTTCTAAGTTCGGAAACTTGGACTGGTTTCCACCGGAAAGGCTGGGCATAAGAGCTTCCCGGGTTGTCGGCGATAAATTGAGTGGCATATCTGTTTGTTTCTGCCACGACTAGGTCATAGAGCTCCGCAGTGAAAAACAGCTCAAAAAACCCCAGCGCCGATCCTATCTGAGCTGTTTCCACCCGAACTCCTGACTGGGCGGTGAAAGGGGAACTAATGGTGCGGCTGAAGTTGGGGGCTGCCAATCAGGATTTGCCAGCACCTCAGGGACTCTAGGGGCTCTACGGGCCTGTCTGCGCGGTGGCTGCGGCGGGAAACTACTGCACGTGCCACCGTACCAGCTTCTACTGCCCTTCTGGTGCTCGCCACTTCACCATGTTGTGCGGCAGTGCTGGTAGAAGGTCCAGGACGGGCTGCGCTGCTGGTGTATGCCTCACCACGTAATCCGGCAGCGCCAGCCCACTCTGCTGCCCTTGAGGCGGATCCTGCGCAGCCTGCGGTCTAGCAACACGGGGCCGAGTGCGCCTGCTTCTATCAGGGACCTCCACCTCCTCGTCAGAACTTTGAGTCAGAGAGCCACTGCTCTCTACAGGTTCAGTATTCTGACCCGCTAGATTCGTCAGATGAGGGTTCCCATTCCTCATCCGACTGGGTCAGAATCCTGTAGGCCTCTTCAGAGGAATACCCCTTGTTTGACATTTGGCCGTCTAAATTTAGGGGTATTCCCTGAGACTACCAAGAAAAAAGCAAGCCTGTCTTACAATTGAGAGTGTAGCGAAGTACAGAAGCCGCTGCGATTGATAAAAAGATCAAAACTGATTTTTATCGCCGCAGCGCTTGTGAAGGATTGTGCAGTGATTACAAAAAAAAAAATTTTTGTCACTGCGGCGGGGCGGGCGTGGGTGAGACGCAGATGTGGGCGACCGATCCAGATCTGATCGGGCAAACACTGCGTTTGGGGTGGAGGGCGAACTAAAGTGACACTAGTACTATTATAGATCTGACCGTGATCAGTTCTGATCACTTACAGATACTATAAAAGTACAAACGCTGATTAGCTCTACGCTAATCAGCGAACCAGTGACTGCGGTGCGGTGGGCTGGGCGCTAACGCTAACTACCTACCAAAGGGGCCTAAACTAGGCTAAACCTAACAGTCAATCCTAGTGAAAAAAAAAAGTGACAGTTTACACTGATCACTTTTTCCCTTTCACTAGATGATTGACAGGTGCTGAAAGGGGTGATCAAGGGGTTAATTTGGGTGATGGGGGGCTGATCAGGGGCTAGTGTGTGGTGCTTGGGTGTACTCACAGTAGGTGTGCTCTCTCCTGGCTCCAACCGACGAAAAGGACCCAGGAGAGAGCACAGAAGCCATTTAATCCATCATATTTACAAATATGATGGGTTAAATGGCTTCTCATTCGTTTTTTTAAAAGTCATCAGCCCGCCAGCGCTTCCGATTGGCTGGCAGGCTGATGACTAACTCCTCCTGCGCCTTTTGCCATGCGCGATGTGCGCATGCGCGGGCGCATCTATGCGAAATCTCGCGTCTCGCGAGATCACGCGTAGATGCGTCCGATCAGAAGAGCCCGGCCGCCGCGAGAACGCGATCCTGCGTGCGGCGGTCCGGGAGAGGTTAAAGATATGGACACATTTGTAAAAAAAAAAAAATTTACATTAATTTATTTTGTGGAGAAAATAATTTTTTTCCAATTTTTGTGTTTATTTACTTGTTTTTTTTTTGTTCTACAGCCTGCTGTGCTTCCTATGCACAACAGGGTGCTCTCAGTGAGTTTACAGAGAATCCGATTTTCTGTAACTCCTCCTGTGCACACGGGAGCGCGCCCCTCCCCCCCAAGATGGCAGAGCAGTACAGATATGGCTTTCAGAAAATGGAGACACTAAAACATAATTTTTTTTTTGTTTCAAAAATTCTCTTATCGTGTAAAACCAAAATATATTTTAAAACACACAAACATATTATGTATCGCCCCATCCGTAGCAACCTGCTCTATAAAAACATCACATGCGCTAACCTGTCTGGTGAACGCCATAAAAAAAATGAAATAACAACCGTGCCAAAAAGCCATTTTTTTTTATTACCTTACAACACAAAAAGTGTAATACCAAGTGATCATATGTGGAGTAATGAAAAGAATAACTCAAAACAGAGACCGAAAGACCGACCAATCATCTCTTCTGCTTCCATCACATGGGATGCCACGTATCAGACGGCCGGACCACGTGGGACGCCACGGCAGGTCCTGGCAGCTGAGCGGAGCCTTGTGTTTAACACGGGGTGAGCGCTTGAACTTTTTTGTTGCACCGAACACCGGAGGTATCTACTGCACCGACGGGAACGGTAAAGTAACAAACACTGTGTGACATATAGTAACTGATACGGTTTTTATGCAATCAAATTGACTAACTTTTTGGCACAATTTTATGGTAAAAAGTACTGCTATATACGGACCATCCAATTGTGTGATATTGAGGACGGGATGAAAAGAGTCTTCCTTTATATATGGTACAAACATTTCTTGGTACTTGCACAAAAGATATTATCAGGACTGAAGTGGTGTATGCATTTTGGAACCAGGTCAGATGTACTAATCCTGGGATCCTCATTTTTATATTAATGGTGTGGATATATATTCTGGAGTGAAGTGGTGTATGCATTTTGGAACCAGGTCAGATGTACTAATCCTGGGATCCTCATTTTTACATTAATGGTGTGGATATAGATAGACTATAAGGCCATCTCAGGTATCCATAGCTTTAATTTTCTTTGGATATATCACAAATCTTGTGGCTATAAGTACTATTTGAGAGTGATAAACCATCCATTTATACAAGTAAACTGAGTGCCCCTCAAAGGTGGTTTTATATTGATTCTGTACAAGACTTGGTGTGAGTCAAGAGGTCTGCACCTATTCCATCCGATCAAGTGGGTGTAGACACTCTAATTTACAATTTTACGCTTTAATAATGAATATTGTGTGCCCAGGTAAGGTCCAGGCTGTAATGGATGTCTGTTATCTATTACAGCCTGGGCGTCATTCCCTGGCTCTCTCCAACAGGTGCGATGCAATGATATTGCCTGCTGGACCAAGTAGAAGGGTGCATGGGCCAAAGATCATTTCCTGGCCTGTCCACATTTCCTCACTGCATTACGCCTGCGGGGGAGAGGGGGATATGCTCCGATCAATAGAAGAACAGGGTTTAGTGAGTATTACTGATTTTTACTTTATTAACCCCACTGTGGACCTTCACTTACAGTATATTAGGGAGAGTTCTAATGTGTGGGGCATTAAGGGGGGGCACTAATGTGTGGCAGCATTAAAGGGGTTCCCCAGGAATTAAGAAAATAAAAATTCTTAAATATTAATTTATTCTAAATATATTCCCAAATATCTTTCATTAGTTATAATGACTCGCTTTGTAAAGGGAGTAATCATTAGGAGATAAAATGGCCGTCATCCAATTAGTACACACAAAACCAGTCCTGATCACACAGCAGAACAAGTTACTTCAGAACACTGAGCTAAAGAGCTGCCTGGTCCTCCTTTCTGCTCTGCTTGTCAGGGGTTATGATCATGAATACAGCTGATAAGATTTTCAGCTGAATCTTTGTAGGAATGGAGTTCGTGAGGAGACATGAAGTATAGAGAGGACAGACAGGACAGACTGTGGTAATGTGGAGTTGTGGTAACGAAGACTGCATACAAGTGCTGCTGCTCAACAGCCACAGTCCCACCCTACTCTCTGTACCTCAAGAACTCCATTCCTTCTAACAATTAATGGAAAATTCAGGTGAAATTTCAAAATTTCATTTTTGTTAATGTGTTAATGCAAATTTTACAGAATCCATTTTTCCCTGTAACATAGCAATGGTTAACAGCAGAACAAACAACAATATTTATTACCCTGATTCTGCAGTTTACAGAAACACCCTATATGTGATTGTAAACAGTTGTATGGGCAGACGGCAAGTTTCAAAAGGGAAGGAGCGCCATAAAGTTTTTGGAGAGCAAATTTTGCCGGAATGGCTTTATGGCACCATGTTACATTTTAAAAGACCTTAAGGTACTCCTACAGTGGACATCCGAAAGAAGTTACACCACTTTGGAAACTACATCCCTGAAGAAATTTATTGAGAGGTTTACTGAGAACTTTGACCCTACAGATGTTTCATAGAATTTAGAAACCCTTGGCTGTGAAAATGAAACATTTCATTTCTTCCAATAAAATGTTGCTTTAGCCACAGATTTTTCATTTTCACAAAGGGTAACAGGAGGAAAAGCACAACATAAATTGTAAAACATTTTCTCCTGAATACTGCACCCCATATGTGGTCGTAAACTGCTGTATAGGCACACAGCAGTGCTCGAAAGCGGAGAAGCGCCATTTAGTAAGCTGGTTTCTCTGGAATAATTTTCAGGGGCCATGTCACATTTGACGACACCGTGAGTTACCAGCTCAGTGGAAAAACTCCAAAAAGTGACTCCATTTTGGAAACTACATCCCTCAAGGAATTTGAGGGGTGTAGTAAGTGCTTTGACCACACAGGCGTTTCATATAATTTAGAAACTAAATTGGCTATGAAAATGAAAAATTATATTTTTTTTAAATAATGTGTTTAGCACCAGATTTTTCATTTTTAAAAGGGGTAAAAGGAAAAAAGATGCCATAGTTTGTTACAGATTTTCTCCTGAATACAGTAACACCCCATATGTGATCATAAACTGCTGTTTGGGCACACTGCAGGGTCCAGAAATCAAAGAGCACCATGTGGATTTGAGGCATAGATTGAGGATTCATATAGCACTGGCCGACAATTGGAGAGACACTGAGGTGAAATAAAAAAAAATAATAATACAAGAAGTGATCCTATTTTAGAAACGACATCCTTCTCAGTATTTACCGAGTGTAGGTAACCATTTTAAACCAACAGGTCATTTCAGTGCCCAATATGTTGTGCCCATCATGCACCAGTGTGAAAAGTAAGCCCTCTTATTATTATGCCATGCTTTCTGGCTTTACCTATGTGCTTTTAAGACATATCCAATGAAATGGTAACTAACTAACCTTTACAGCTTGTGTACTGTAAATGCGTACGTAACCATGCTTGCCCCAAGGGTAGGCTTACACAGTTTTTTGGAGGAGGGTTTGAGGCAGATTTTCCTGCAGTTTTTTCACCCGAAGCGGAATGGGAAATGTAAAGAATGAGTCTTATAGGTCTCCTTAATGCTGGATCCAGCATCGTAGCTAACGGCTCATGGGCCCTGGTGCAAGAGTTCAGCTTGGGCCCCCCTTCCATCAGTGCTTTGTGTGTCTTCTTATGCGGCACAAGGGTCTTTGGGCCCCCTCAGTCTCCTGGGCCTGGTAGCGACTGCTACCTCTGTACCCCCTATAGCTATACCTATGGCTGGATCCACTTCTGACTTTCCAAACCTACATAAGACGATTGTCAGAAAAATTAAAAAAATATGACTCTGAGAAAACAATGGACCAAAATGGCGTACATGGATCTTTCACCTGGACATACAACAGTGATTTACCCATCTTGTGCTGACCTCTGTAGAGGCCCTGGGGCAAAATAATAAATGGAATCCCAGAAAAGTGACCCCTATAGAAATTAATCAGCAGGGGACTGTGCAAAATAAAAATTGCAAGTTGCCCACAGATATGGCATTTCAGTACCCAATATGTTGTGCCCAGCTGGTGCCAACTGAGACACACCACATCCTTTAAATTGTTAGGCTACTTTCACACTGGCGTTTTGGATTCTGTTTGTGAGATCCGTTTCAGGGCTCTCACAAACAGTCCAAAACGGATCAGTTTAGCCCCAATGCATTCTGAATGGATAAGGATCCGCTCAGAATGCATCAGTTCGGCTCTGTTCGGTCTCCATTCCGTTCTAGAGGCGGACAACAAAACGCAGCTTGCAGCGTTTTGGTGTCCGTCTGACAATGCGGAGCCAAACAGATCCGTTTTGACTTACAATGTAAGTCAATGGGGACGTATCCATTTTCAATGACACAATATGGTGCATTTGAAAACGGATCCGTTCTTGATTGACTTTCAATGTAATTCAAAACGGATCCATTTTTAATTTGATAATTTTTTTTAACCACCTCAGCCCCCCTAGCTTAAACACCCTTAATGACCAGGCCACTTTTTACAATTCTGCACTACACTACTTTCACCGTTTATTGCTCCGTCATGCAACTTACCACCCAAATTAATTTTACCTCCTTTTCTTCTCACTAATAGAGCTTTAATTGGTGGTATTTCATTGCTGCTGACATTTTTACTTTTTTTGATATTAATCAAAAATGACCGAAATTTTTGCAAAAACATGACATTTTTCACTTTCTGTTGTAAAATAAAAAAAAAAACTACATTTCTATATAATTTTTTCCATAAATTTGTTGTTCTACATGTCTTTGATAAAAAAAAAACCAATAAGTGTATATTTATTGGTTTGGGTATAAGTTATAGCGTTTACAAACTATGGTGCAAAAAAGTGAATTTCGGCATTTTGAAGCAGCTCTGACTTTCTGAGCACCTGTCATGTTTCTTCAGGTGCTAGAATGCCAGGAAAGTATAAATACCCCCCAAATGACACCATTTTAGAAAGAAGACACCCCAAAGTATTCGGGGAGGGGCATGGTGAGTTCATGTATCATTTCATTTTTTTTCACAAGTTAGCGGAAAATGACACTTTCTGAGGAAAAAAAAATAAAATAAAGTTTCAATTTCTGCTAACTTCTGGCAAAAAAAAATAAAAATCTCCCATGGACTCACTATGCCCCTCAGTGAATACCTTGGGGTGTCTTCTTTCTAAAATGGTGTCATTTGGGGGGTAAAAGTTCAATTTTTCATGGACTCACTATGCCCCTCAGCGAATACCTTGGGGTGTCTTCTTTCCAAAACGGGGTCATTTGTGGGGTGTTTGTACTGTTCTGGCATTTTGGGTGGGGCTAAATTGTGAGCAGCCATGTAAAACCTAAAAGTACTCGTTGGAATTTTGGCCCCTTTGCGCACCCAGGCTGCAAAAAAGTGTCACTCATGTGGTATCGCCGTACTCAGGAGAAGTAGGGCAATGTGTTTTGGGGTGTATTTTTACATATACCCATGTTGGGTGAGAGAAATATCTCTGTAACCTGACAACTTTGTATAAAAAAATTTAAAAAGTTGTCGTTTACAGCGATATTTCTCACACAAAGTATGGGTATATATAAAAATACACCCCAAAACACATTGCCCTACTTCTCCTACATACGGCGATACCACATGAGTGACACTTTTTTGCAGCCAAGATGCGCAAAGGGGCCCAAATTCCCATGAGTACCTTTAGGATTTCACAGGGCATTTTTACGCATTTGGATTCTCATGCTTTAGGACTCCTAAAATGCCAGGGCAGTATAAATACCCACATGTGACCCTATTTTGAAAGAAGACACCCAAGGTATTCCGTGAGGGCATGGCGAGTTCACAGAAAAAAAATTTTTGGGCACAAGTTAGCGGAAATTGATTTTTTTTTTTTTTTTTTACAAAGTCTCATATTCCACTAACTTGTGACAAAAAAATTAAATTTTACATGAACTCACCATACCCAGCACAGAATACCTTGGGGTGTCTTCTTTCTAAAATGGGGTCACATGTGGGGTGTTTGTACTGCCATGGCATTTGAGGGTCTCCGCAATCATTACCTGTATGGCCAGCATTAGGAGTTTCTGCTATTCTCCTTATATTGAGCATACGGGTAATGAGATTTTTTTTTCCAATCAGCCTCTGGGCTGAAATAAAAAAAGAAATGAATGGCACAGATTTTTTCATTCGCATCGATCATCATGGATGAAAAAATCTCTGCCAAAATCAGTGACTGCAGTGCGGTGGGCTGGGCGCTAGCTACCTAACAAGTAGCTAACTAACTGGCGATGATAAGGGACCCTTATGCCCCATTCACACGTCCGCAATTCTGTTTGTGGAAACGGAATTGTGGACCCATTCATTTCTATGCGGACAGACTTTGTCCCGCTCGGATCTGGAATTACGGATCCGCGCTTCCGGGTCTGCACTACCGTTCCGCAAAAATATAGAACATGTCTTATTCTTGTCCGCAATTGCTATATAGTTCTGGCAATGTGCGGATCTGCAAAATGCGGAAGGCACATTGCCGGTGTCCGTATTTTGAGGATCTGCGGATCCGTGGATCAGATCCGCAAAACACATATAGACGTCTGAATGGAGCCTTACAGGGGGGTGATCAGTGACAGGGGGGTGATCAGGGAGTCTAGATGGGGTGATCAAGGGGTTAATAAGTGAAGGGGGGTTGGTAGTGTAGTGTTTGGTGCAACTTTACATAGCTACCTGGTCCTCTGGTGGTCGATCCCAGCAAATGGCACCACCAGAGGACCAGGTAGCAGGTACATCAGACGCTGTTAACAAAACAGCGTCTGATATACTTGTTTGATGCGATTTATTTCGCATCTACAGCCTGCCAGCGATGGATCATCGCTGGCAGGCTGCAGTATATCTGGTGAGACGTGCGCCACTGTGAACGCGTGCGCGCGCATTCACAGGAAATCTCGCGTCTCGCGAGATGACGCACGGATGCGACCAGCCAGAGCAACAGGACCGCCGGCCGGACGCCTCCGTGCGTTAGGTCGGTCCTCTAGTGGTTAAAGCTTATGCAAACGGATCCGTTCTGAACGGATACAAACGTTTGCATTATAGGTGCGGATCCATCTGTGCAAATACCAGACGGATCAGCACCTAACGCCAGTGTGAAAGTAGCCTTAGGCGGGTTCTACCGAGTACTGAAATACCATATATGTGGATGTCAACTGTTGTTTGGGTACGCTGCAGGGTTCAGGAAAGATCACCTTTTGGCTTTTGCAGGGCAGATTTTGATAGATTGGCTTACAGGTGCCATGTTGCTATTAACCAGCCTTTGGGCACCAGTACAGCCATTTTCTCTCGATGAAGCTGTTTTGAAAGCTTATTTTTTGTGGGATGAGCTGCCATAATCATTGGTTCTCTTTTGGGGCACTTACAACTTTTTAATCACTTTATTCAGATTTTTTGAAAGCAGGATAAAGACAACAACTGTGCAATTGCCTTTTGGATTTTGTTTTTACAGCGTCCACTGTGCGGGAAAAATGACATTATCTTTATTCTGCTGGTCAGTATCATTACAGAGACACCAATTTTATATAGTTTTTTTTCTATGTCCCACTACTTTTATACAAAGAGTTTTTGTAAGAAAAAAACATGTTTTTGTGTCGCCATTTTCTGAAAGCCTATTTTTTTTATATTTTTCAGGTGATGATCTTGTGGGGACTCATTTTTTGTGGGATGAGATGACATCTTCATTTTGGGGTAGATATATTTTGATCTCTTGATATTATGCCTTTTGTGAGGAGAGATGACCAAAAAATGTCTGTTCTGGCACGATTTTTAATTATTTTTTTGTACAGCATTCACCTGACATGGTAGATTATGTGATAATTTTTTTTATAGAGCAGGTTGTTGCAGACATGGTGATCCCCAATATGTTTTACACAACAAAAGTATTTTTTTTTTTTAAATCCTGTTTTAGTATTGTCATTTTCTGAAAGTAATTTTTTTTTCTGTAGATAGTTTTGTGTAAGGGCTCCTTTTTTGTGAGAGAAGGCGTCATTTTTATTGGTACCACTTTGGGGAACATACTTTTTAACTGCTCGCTATTACACTTTCTGTTGAAGCATGGTGGCCAAAAAATGGCTATTTTGGCATAGTTTTTATTTTAACAGTATTCACCTGAGGGGGTAGATCCTGTTATATTTTTATGGAGCAGGTTTTTACAGATGCGGCAATACATAATATGCCTTTTTTTTTTCAAAAGCATTCTTTGAAAAAAAAATACATTGTTTGTATTGACATTTTCTCAGAGTCATATTTTTTAAATTTTTCTGACAATCGTCTTATGTAGGTTTGGAAAGTCAGAAGTGGATCCAGCCAAAGGCGTAGCTATAGGGGGTACAGAGGTAGCAGTCGCTATCGGGCCCAGGAGCCTGAGGGGGCCCAAAGACCCTTGTGCCGCATAAGAAGACACACAAAGCACTGAGGGAAGGGGGCCCAAGCTGAACTCTTGCACCAGGGCCCATGAGCCGTTAGCTATGATGCTGGATCCAGCATTAAAGGGGTTATCCGAGATATATTAAGTTCATCCAAACGTCTTTATCGATATATAAAACATTTTTGTAATTGACTTACTTTAAAAATAATGCACCGTTTACAGTCTGCAGAATGTTGTCATTTGTCCACTGACGTCACCCTGCTTGAGGATTTTGTGCCCGCCCCTTCTGCCTCTCCGTCTTCATTTAGCACGGCTCTGGTAAGGATCGCGCATGCGCGATCCTTACCAGAGCCGTGCTGACAGATTCCACAGCGTTCAGGCTTTGGAAGCTCGCCCCTTCTTGGTCTCTGCTCTATTAGCGCGACTCTGGTAAAGATCGCACACGCGCGATCCTTAACAGAGCCGTGCTGAATGAAGACAGAGAGGCAGAAGGGGCGAGCTTCCAAAGCCTGAACGCTGTAGAATCTGTCAGCACGGCTCTGGTAAGGATCGCGCATGCTGAATGAAGACGGAGAGTCAGAAGGGGTGGGCACAAAATCCTCAAGCAGGGTGACGTCAGTGGACAAATGACAACATTCTGCAGACTGTAAACGGTGCATTATTTTTAAAGTAAGTCAATTACAAAAATGTTTTATATATATCGATAAAGAAGTTTGGATTAACTTAATATATCTCGGATAACCCCTTTAAGGAGACCTATAAGACTCTTTCTTTACATTTCCCATTCCGCTTCAGGTGAAAAAACTGCAGGAAGATCTGCCTCAAACCCTCCTCAAAAAACTTTGTGAGCCTACCCTTGGGGCAAGCATGGTTACGTACGCATTTACAGTACACAAGCTGTAAAGGTTAGTTAGTTACCATTTCATTGGATATGTCTGAAACCTGCACTTTTTTGCAGATTTTCAGTACATTTTAAAAAATTTTAATAAACATAAAACATATCAACCAATATGTACTATGAACGTATGGTACATGAGAACACTTGATACATATCTGACGTCTTTCAGGCTGTAGCTATAACGCACACTAGCTAAGAATCATTTCTGTCTACCACAGTCAGTCACAGTCTATGGAGCACACTGGCTTATCCACGGCCGCGGCACATAGGAAGCGCTGGTGTAGTAAATACAGGTAGAACGGGATTGGTGCTTCGTTTAGCCTTCGCTGATTGGCTGTAAGTCTGAGGTGGGCGGGAGTAAGCGCAGCAGGAAAGTGTGGCTCAGAGTTACCGTGTAGCATCACTGCTTCCGGTGTACGCTGTGTGAGCGGAAAGGCAGCAAAACGGTATTGTACTGCCTGGTAGAAAAGCCAAGGTAGGTGCAATGGTATTGACGAGGCGCTGGGTACCTGGTAGCTAGTCACTTGCAGGTGACCGGGTATAGTCCACGAACATGTTACGTTTTGCTGTATTTGAAGTGGTGTGGACCTGTCTTACCATCATGGTAGAGTCACCTATAGAATGACTGTCATTTCCAGCAGTGGTTAGTACAAGTAATAGCAGATGCCTTATGGTTACGCTTCATTACGGAAGAATACTATTTCTCATAAAAGTGTGCACTGTGCTCTGCTGTCCCCTTATGTGATCCCTGCAGGCGCACATTGGAAACCTATAGAAAGCCCTGCCTTCAAATCCTCTGACCGCACCCACAATAATGCCCCATACCAGTGCCCCCGTCACAATGGCACAAATATTAAAGTGCACCTGTCAGCACATTTGCCATATACAGCTAATGGTATGGTGCTGTAGGTCACACCACAAGAAAACTGTTGCCGTCAGGTAAAACTCTCAGTCCTGGGATTTTGATGTAAATGATCTGTGACATGTACCTATTATTAATAATAATAATATTAGCGATGAGCGAATCGACTTCAAATGAAACATCTGAAGTCGATTTGCATAAGACTTTGTTCCAATACCGTACGGAGCAGGAGCTCTGTACAGTATTAGAATGTATTGGCTCCAATGAGCTGGTGTAACATTAGATTTCCCTACTTCGTGAGATTTCCCTACTGGTCGCCCCGGAAGTGACGTTGTAGGTGTTCCTGGCGTTGTGACGATCTGCGCATGCGCAAAAGGACATTGTACACCGGACACTGCGTATGAGAGCCTCAGTATGCGCAGACAACCCCTATATATACGGTGTGTGATATATTATATCACACCGTATATATAGGGGTTGTCTGCGCATTATATAGGGCACACCTCCCTATATAATGCGCAGACACCCCCCATATACTGGGCAGCCCATCCTATATAATGCGCAGACAATATATATATATATATATAACATAGGCCTGCACAATATATCGCGAAAGCAATCGTTATCGCAATTAATCGCCATATCGCAATCGCAATTTGCTGACCCAAAAATGCTGCAATTATATTACCGTATTTTTCGCTTTATAAGACACACTTTTTTACCCCCAAAAGTGTGGGGGGGGAATGGCAGTGCGTCTTATAAAGCGATGGTTGACTTTCTACGTGACACTGTATCTCCAGCCGCTATGCTGCACAGCGCGGCCGGCGATACATCAGTTACAGTGCGGGGAGGGAGGAGGGGATGGTGGAAAGTCGTTATTTTAATGAACACATGTTCTTAAATCTATTTTTTTTATCTTTTCTGTGCAGTGCTATTAAGAAAATGGCAAGTTTTGTATTTTGTACTTTTGCAGTAATGCAAATATGTATTTTATTTTGAAAAACACTGCGCATTTCAGTTCTTGAGTTCAGCAGAACTACATTTCACATTATCAGTCATCCGTGTGTGCTTTTACCTGGAAAATCCAAGCAGATAGACCTCTAGCACAATTCCCTTAAAATATCGCATCGCATATCGTTATCGCAATTTTTAGGGCCCTAATCGCAATCGCACAAAATTCCCATATCGTGCAGCCCTAATATAACAGAAAAATGGCCATCAGATCTCCCCTTGGCACTTGCGCAGTGAGATTTAACTTTTCCTACTCCCACACTGCGCAGGCGCGGAGATCTGATGGATTTTCTGGAGTTAGCCGCGCTTGCGCACTGGGCCGTAATATTTCCCTACTGAGGCTCTCCGGTGCATGCGCAGTGTCCCGTGTGCGGCCGAACTCCGCTGTGAGATTTTCCCTACAATGTCCTTTTGCGCATGTACAGATCGTCACAACGCCAGGAACGCCTACAACGTCACTTCCGGTGCGACCGGTAGGGACATCCAACGTTACACCGGAGGTATTGCTTTGCGAAGGCTCGCAAGACTTCGGGTAATAACTTCATAAATTAATTTGTACTGTAAAAAAACATTTTCCGAACTCTGGTTCGGTTTCAAGGTACAACTTAGAACCCGAGTTCGGGAAATGGTTTTTTACAGTACAAATTAATTTATGAAGTTATTGCCCGAAGTCTTGTGAGCCTTCGCAAAGCAATACCCCAGACTCATCGGAGCCATTACATTCTAATACTGTGCGGTGCTCCTGCTCTGTACAGTATTGGAACAAAGTTTTATGCGAATTGACTTCGGATGTTTCATTCGAAGTCGATTCGCTCATCCCTAGTTATTTATTTTAAAGTGCCATCAGTTCCATGGCACTGTACATCCAGATGGGGGTTACACAAATATAAAAATATGTACAGACTGGTACAGAGGGGGGTAGAGGACTTTGCCCGCAAGAGCTTACAATCTGTAAGGGAAGCGAACAATATGTAGCTGCTGGTCATGGAGTTATCACCTTCTAAGGGTACTTTCACACTAGCGTTGGTGCGGATCCGTCTGTTTATTTTCACAGACGGATCCGCACCTCTAATGCAAACGTTTGTATCCGTTCAGAACGGATCCGTTTGCATTAGGTTTAAAGAAAAATGACAAAGTCCAAAACGGATCCGTTTTGGATTACATTGAAAGTCAATGGGGAACGGATCCGTTTTCAAATGCACCATATTGTGTCACTGACAACGGATCCGTTCCCATTGACTTACATTGTAAAAAAAAACGGATCCGTTAGGCTCCGCCTCTTCAGACGGACACCAAAATGCTGCATGCTGCGTTTTGGTGTCCGCCTCCAAAACGTAATAGAGGCGGAACGGAGCCTAACTGATGCATTCTGAACGGATCCTTATCCATTCAGAATGCATTGGGGCTTAACTGATCCGTTTTGGAACGTTTGTGAGAGCCCTGTAACGGATCTCACAAACGGAATCCAAAACGCTAGTGTGAAAGTACCCTTACACTGCTCGAGTCAGAGTCACTGCCACAAGCCACCCACCTCATTGTGATTGACAGCCCCCCCCACCCCACAATACATGTACGTTCTCCTCTGGAGTATACACTTCAGCTTACTCTTAGGGCTCAGGCACACGACCGCTGGGTGTTTTTTCATCTGCAAAACAAGGATACCGGTTGTGTTGAAGGATACCCTAATAGAACAGTCCTATCCTCGTCCGTAATGTGGACAATAATAGGACATGGGGTGGGCGATATACGATATGAATTCGTGCAACGATATAGATTTTGCCTATATCGCAGGACTGCGATATGACCACAGAGGTTACTTATGTCTCCATGGCCTCCCAACTCCGCAGTCCGCACTGCGCTGCACTGGGCAGGGCCTGGAGTGCACACATCGTCAGCTGGAAAGAAGATGCGTCAGCCAGCTGCCGCCGCACGCCCTGCGAAAGAGATAGATACAACAACAGGTGCCCGAATCTTCTTTGGGCGGGGGGAGTTGCACCGCATTTTGTAGTAACAGATCCTATATGTCTATGCAGTTGTGTTTTTTTTAGGTCTCTTTACCCAGAAATAAGAAAGGACAGCCTAGATGGCAATGAATATATTGTGAAATGGCCATACTGTCTTAAACTTTCATAAAAAGTCAGACTTCAGGGAGTAATTTTCAGTGAAATTGGTGTGGCTGGTTGTTACCCTCTATTTAGAGACTATTGGTGCACAAACACATTAGATAATTGTTGGTGCACCCTGGTGCATTTAGACAAAGACAAATGTGTTTGTACACAACTGCATGGACTTAGAGGTTCTGTCACTACAAAATGGGGTGCAACCCCCCCCCCCTAACCCCCCAAATATAGAAAATAATATATCGCACATGCTTCAAATTATATTGCAATATAGATTTTCAGCCATATCGCCCACCCTTAAAGGACGGTCTATTTTTTCCCCCCCGCAGAACGGACATACGGACGTGGAATGCACATAGAGTCCTTCCCATTTTTTTGCGGCCCCGTTGAACTGAATGGTTCCGCTGCTCCGCACATGGGCCACAAAAAAAACCAGAATGGACACGGACAAAAAATAAGTTTGTGTGCGTGAGCTCTTACTGTAAGAGAAGAGTATTTACTGTACATGCGAGACTCTCTGTGAGGGGCTGCCAGTGTCAGTGACATGACATGGGCGGGCTTGCGACACCTCAACGACTCCATGACCCACATTTACATTAACTCCTACAAGAAAATCACCATGCAGTACACTTTACATAAAACAATCTTTATTGATAATAAATGTTGATAAAAAAACCATAAAAAAATGGTGTAATCCACACACAGGAAGATACAGAGAACCCCGCCCCAGCGGCCATTACCATAAATAATTCAAATAGTATATAGCACATCACAGATAATTGACCTACATACAGAGAGGATGTACCCCATGCTAAAGTAGCTATCTGTGTGCACGGATTATGCCACTTTTTGATGATTTTTATTATCACTAAGGATTGTTTTTATGTGAAGGGGTTCGGCCCCGCCGTTGTGATATTGATGACCTATTCTGGTATTAAAAGCCCGGAGATCCCCTTTAAAAATATGGAGCCCTTTTTTCTATACATAGCAACCTGTGGATTTTCTCTCCTTTCCATCAGTTGGAGAGCTGACGGGCCCTTTATCTGTGCTGTCTGACATTATCAACACTCATTATAGCTCAGTTCTTATCTTACTGATAAGAATGTGGCTTAAATAAGTGTTTATGACCTCTCTGTACTTTAGAAATAAGGTTTATCAGATGACTAGCACAAAGTACCAGTCACGCAGTTAAAAAAAACTGTTAACCCTTTGTGACAGAACGGCTCAATATTTTTAATAAAGGCCAATTCAAAATATGATTTTTACTTAAAAATGAGTAGAATGCAATCATAAACAAATTGCCTCCAAAGTTGTACAGAGACTTTAAAGGGTATTTTTGGGATTACTATGGTTTGCTTACCTCATAAATCTTCCCCATGTATTTTTTCAGTGTGGACGCTGGTTTGTTTCTATTCTGTATGCAGCACTTCCTGTTGCTATATCCAACCAATCCTTTCTCTGCCGCAGCTCCAGCACCACCCCTAACATTGGCCACCTAGTTTCTAGCACCTCCCGCCCAGTTAGTCACATAGACCCTCTACACACCTATTGACATCACAGGAAATAGAGCTGCATGGACGTGGTTATGTGACCCCAGCCCAGATCAAAATAAAGGTAAAAAAAGAAATAAATTGCAGTTGCCTTCATAAATGATTATATTAGAGGATGTTGATGCAAATCGGAAAACTCCTTTAACCAGTTTCTGGCTGTTCATAGTAGGGTTGTTTCGGGTATCGAAGTTTCGATACCCAATCAATACTTTTCTCTGGTATCGAGCTCGATACCAGGATTAGTATTTTATCGATAATGGGCTGCGCTACTGCACAGCCCAGTATCAGAGAACATGGCTGCGCCACTCTCAGGGCGGCCATGTTCTCCTCGGCAGCACAGGGAGAAGGAGGCAGCCTCTCCCTCCCCCTGTGCTGCTTCCACCAATAGAGCGAGAGGGGCGGAGGAGGCGGGGTCACTGGCCACCAATGAGGAGTGACTTTTACTATATAAATGCAGGCAGAAGAGTGCCGCACCTGAGGGGTTAACTGCTGCGGATCGCAGCGCCCGGTCACAGGCAGGTGCCGGCAATGAGTTTCTTCTGCCTGCATTTACATAGTAAAAGTCACTCCTCACTGGTGGCCAGTGCGCCCCTCCCCAGTATTAAAGACATTGGCCAGTGCGCCCCCCCCCCCAGTATTAAATACATTGGGGGGGCGCACTGGCCACCATTCCTCCCTCCCCCAGTATTAAAAGCATTGGTGGCAGTGGCCACAGGGTCCCCTCACCTCCTCCTCATTGGTGGCAGTGGCAGTGATCGGAGCCCCAGCAGTGTAATGCTGGGGCTCCGATCGGTTACCATGGCAACCAGGACGCTACTGAAGTCCTGGCTGCCATAGTCAGCTCCCTGCTGCTGTGTGCACAAAGCACAGGGAAGCAGGGAGAGGGTGAGATCATATTCACCCTAATAGAGCTCTATTAGGGTGAATAGGATGAAAAGATCCCAGGTTCTAGCCCCTAAGGGGGAAATAGTTAATAAATAAACTGTAAAAAAAAAAAAGTTAAAAAAGTACACCAAAATATTAAGTATAAATCACCCCCTTTCTCAATTTTATATATAAACAATAAATAAAATATTACATATTCGCTATGTCTTAAGTCCAAACTATTAAAAAAATCTTCTTTTAAGCGGTGAAAGCCCATAAAAGAAAAACTGCACAATTCGCCATTTTATTTTAGTCGCCTTGTCCCCCTAAAAAATAGGATCGGACTGTTATATTATTGGCCGGACGTTCCATAAAATGTGGAATGCACGCGGCTTTTTTTGGCATTTTTTTTTTTTTTTTTGCGTGGTATCAAATGGTATCGAGTATCGCAATACTTTTTTATGGTATCGATACCGAATCAAAATTTTGGTACCGAAACAACTTTAGTTCTTAGACTATATACGTCAGGGCGGACATGACATATCTCTGCGAGGATGTTTTAAAGTTAGTGTGTGAGAGTGGGAAACCTGCAGAGGGGTTGTACAGTGATGTGCAAACTCTGATGGCTCAGATCCCTCCATAACTGGGGTTACTATGTCGGCCTCAGTTACAGGCAAAATAAGCCATGTTAAATGTCTCCTAAAGGTCTTGTATGACCTGGGAGAGACCAGGGTGGATTTGATCTAAATCAAACTAATTTAAATCATGTAAAATATAATAATAATAGGTGGCTCTCTTCTGAAGGATAACAGACCCCGGTGCTCTGTATATGGTTCCCCCAAAATGGAACCGAAAAATGTATAGTATATATAGGAAATACAGGCACTCGAATATGGAAACTGCAAAAGGTAAATTTAATAGACACAATAATAGCAATTCATCAATAAAAAACAGTTCATCAGATATAAAAATTATTCTATCATTCAATAAGAAACAACAAAAATGCCGCAAATCAATTTTCAATCATCACATAAGATACAAAATGCCACGAATCAATCTTCCATCATCACATAAAATACCGCGAATCAATTTTCCATCATCACATATACGTATTGCCACGAATCAGTTCTCAATACATCCATACACTAAGAATCAGTTAATACAAAATCATTCACTCTAAAAAGTAATAATAATATTCATTCGTTTGGGTCACTCGGATGTTTAGTGAATATATATCACAAATGGCATCAATATTGCAGATTCATCAACAAAAGGCTGTTGTCCTTCAGTTGGTAATCAAATAATTAACGTCAGTAATTTGCTGTTGTTGATGAAAAAATATAAAAAATATAAAAAGGTATAAAAGGGTATCTTCGATGGGCATTTAATTCTTGATGATAGATATATGGTATATTGTACCCACTCTATTTATAGTCTCGCAGCACCTGCATACATTGCAAGACTATAAATAGAGTGGGTACAATATACCATATATCTATCATCAAGAATTAAATGCCCATCGAAGATACCCTTTTATACCTTTTTATATTTTTTCATCAACAGCAAATTACTGACGTTAATTATTTGATTACCAACTGAAGGACAACAGCCTTTTGTAGATGAATCTGCAATATTGATGCCATTTGTGATATATATTCACTAAACATCCGAGTGACCCAAACGAATGAATATTATTATTACTTTTTAGAGTGAATGATTTTGTATTAACTGATTCTTAGTGTATGGATGTATTGAGAACTGATTCGTGGCAATACGTATATGTGATGATGGAAAATTGATTCGCGGTATTTTATGTGATGATGGAAGATTGATTCGTGGCATTTTGTATCTTATGTGATGATTGAAAATTGATTTGCGGCATTTTTGTTGTTTCTTATTGAATGATAGAATAATTTTTATATCTGATGAACTGTTTTTTATTGATGAATTGCTATTATTGTGTCTATTAAATTTACCTTTTGCAGTTTCCATATTCGAGTGCCTGTATTTCCTATATAATTTAAATCATGATTTAAATCTCTGAACGGATTTCTTTACATTCAGAATGCATTAGGATAATCCTGATCAGTTTCTTTCCGGCGTAGAGACCTGATGACGGATCTCTAGGACGGAAAGCAAAAGCGCAAGTGTGAAAGCACCCTAAGTACAACAGAAAAGTTGTCCAAGTATGAATGATTAACCTATTAAACTGGGGATAAAAAAAAACTAAAATAAAGTTATTCTAAAAATCTTCATCTACTTGCATATTATAAGTTATACCAGCAAGAATTAGTCTTTATGTGAAAAACTATGATTTAAATCAAGCCTTACTGACTAGTGATTTAAATTGTGATTAAAATCAGTTTGATTTAAATCAAATTCACCCTGCAAGAAAGTAAACCATCTTGCCAGCATTATATCTGTCTTG
This sequence comes from Bufotes viridis, assembly GCA_033119425.1. Taxonomy (NCBI): domain Eukaryota; kingdom Metazoa; phylum Chordata; class Amphibia; order Anura; family Bufonidae; genus Bufotes; species Bufotes viridis. Next base: position 205,222,072 of record CM065591.1, read on the forward strand.
GATGGATATCTGGTCTGGATATATTCCTTTGTCAAGTCCCAGGGTTTGTTGAAACGTCGGATTTCGACTCTTAGGGAGCCACTTCCAATAGGTGGAGCTATTCACATTTTCCTTATTTTGCACTCAATATCCCAGGATGAAAAAGTGCAAACATAATGTTAGAAATCCTTGCTAATTTATTGAAAAGGAAAAACCTAAATCTTGCATTGACATAAGTATTTAGACCCTTAGCTGAAGCACCTTTGGCAGCGATTACAGCCGCCAATCTTCTTGAATATGATGCCATATTGATTGCACACCTGAAATTGGGGCTTTTCTTCTATTCTCAGAGCTTGAGAGAATCTACAGTCAGGCTGGATGGGGGCCATCATTGAGCAGCCACTTTCAGGTCTCTCCAGTGATGTTCGATTGGGTTCCAGTCAGGGCTCTGGCTGGGCCACTGAAGGACATTAACAGAGTATGGATATGCCCCCATTGTCTGATGGGTGCGGGTCCCAGAGGAGAATGGAGAGGGGAAGGTGGAAGCCTGGAGGACCCCAGGTTTTCTGGGATTCGGTCACCACTAAGCGCTCTCCCCATAAAAGCGAAGGGGAGCGCGGCCACCACGCCCATTCATTTCTATGGGGGCAACTGATGGGCCCCACAAAAATGAATAGAGGGTGGCAGTGCACAACTTTCTGAGATTCGTTCTCGATGTAGGGGATCCTTGCTATATACCCAGTTGTCTGAGATGGGAATACCCCTTTAAGAATATCTCTGCACTTTGCCTCATACAGCTTTCTCTCAAACCCGACTAGTCTTCCTGGCCCAACCACCCAAAAACATCCCCACAGCATAATGATACCACCACCATGCTTCATTGTATGGATGGTATTATGCAGGTGATTAACAGTGCCTGGTTTCTTCCAGTCATTATTCTTAGAATTTAGGCCAAAAAGCTCAATATTGATTTCGTCAGACCATAGAATCTTGTTCCTTACAGTCTGAGATTCCTTTAAATGCCTTCTGCAAACTTCTTTCTGGCACTCTGCCCTAAAGCCCAGATTGGTTGGGTGCTGCAGTGATGGTTGACCTTCAGGATGTTTCTCCCCTCTGCACACAGGATCTCTGGAGCTCAACCAGAGTGACCATTGGGTTCTTGGTCACCTCCCTCACAAAGTCCCTTTCTTCCTCAATTACTTTGGCGACCTCTAGAAAAAAAGTCCTGTTTCTAAGCTCTACAAGCAGATGTTTCCTCCTGATGGCTTGGTTAATATGCACTGTAAGTCCTATAGCCCCACAAAAAAAAAAAAAAACACCTCAAGCAATCAAAAAGTTTTATGTACACTAAAATTGTACCAATAAAAACATCAACTCATCTGCAAAAAAAGGTGTTTGCAGAAGACCATAAGCAGAATAATAAAAAAAATATAACTCAGGAAATTGTGACCCAAAAGCATGATTTGTTTTTCACAAAATGCTTTTATTGTGTAAAAGTAACAAAAAAAACTATATAACTATATTAAATTGGTATCTGTTATTGTACTGACCAGCAAAATAGTTTTCTTTATCCTGCTTCCCGAAAATCACATGTACCCCAAAATAGAACCAATTATAATGGCAACTGATTTCACAAAAAATAAGCCCTCACACTGCTCTATCGAGAGGAAAATAAAAGTATGGTTATCAAAAAATGCCAGTACTTGTACCCAAGAGACTGATCAAAAGCAACATGGTGCCCGTAAACTAATCCATCAAAATGTGTGCTGCAAACTCTTAAAGGTGGCTTTTCCCCTCTGAACCCTGCAGAGTACTCAAACAGCGGTTTACAGCCACATTTATGCCATTTTTGTACCCATTAGTACCCGCTGGACAATTTAAAGTGTGTTATGTGTCTCAGATGGAACCAGCTGAACATTGCATATTGGGCACTAAAATGCCATATCTCTGGAAAACTTGAAATTTTCTTTTTGTAACACCTGCTGCTCATTAAGTTCTACAAAACACCTATGGCTTTAAAATGATCACTAAGATCCCTAGTATCTTGAGGGGTGGAATGTTCAAAATGCAGTCACTTCTGAAGGGTTTCATTTATTATTCCACCCAAGAGCCTGTACAGCATAAGTGGTTTAAATTTCCACACTGGGCTTCAAAATGCACATGAGGCTCTTTCACTCTTGAGTCTTATCATATGTTCAGGCAAAATACACTACTCACAAAAAGTTAGGAATATTTGGCTTTAGATCGAAATTTATGAAAAACTTAAAAAGTTCACGCTACAGTGATATTGTATCATGGAAGAAGGGCATTTAAGTAGAAGCAGCAATGGTAATTTTCTCATCTCAAACAATTTGTTTTAACAAAAGCCAACAACAATGGTGGGTACCCCCACCAAAAAACGTCAATGTCTCAATAACTTGTCATGTGTCCTTGAGCATCAATTACAGCTTGACAATTATGTCTCATGCTGTTCACAAGTCGACTTATTGTCTGCTGAGGCAAGGGATCAGGTTCTGGGATACAGTTACGAGCTTCTACATGGTGACTCAGATAATCCTATAGGTTTTCAATGGGATTCAGATCTGGAGAAAGTGCAGGCCACTCCATTTGAGGTACCCCAGTCTCCAGCAGCTGTTCCGTGATAATGCAACCTCGATGAGCTGGCGCATTGGCGTCCATGAAGATGAAATTAGGCATTGTTTTGTTCTGCAGAGGCACAATGACTGGATTAATGATGTTCTTCAAGTAGTATGGGCTTATCACTGGACCATTCACAAAGTGTAGGGCAGTTCTGTATTGACTAGACACACCTGCCCACACTGTAGTAACACCACCAAAAGGATTGTCTGGTGACAACAGTGGCTGATGCATAGTGCTCTCCTTGACGTCTCCAAAATCTTTCGTTGCCATCATTTCTGCTCGGAGTGAATCGACTTTCATCAGTGAACAGCACTAAGGCCCACTGGTCCCTCGTCCAGCGTAAATGCACCCTGACCCGTGCAAGACAATGAGGCCTGTGCCTGGTGGTGTGTTCAGATACCCTTGCAGGTCGTCTTGCACGCAAATCATGCTGATGTAAATGTTTTTGAATGGTCTGACGTGACACTTGGGTGCCTCTCATCTCCTTTTAAATATGTCTGGAGTTGTGTGGAATTCATCCGGTTCCACAGGGCATTGTTCACAATGAAGCGGTCATCAGTGTGGTATGTGGCCAAAGGACGTCCACTTCTATGCCTTTCTGTGACTCTTCCAGTCTCTCTGCATCTTTGTTGCAACCTGCTGATGTCACTCTGTGACACTCTAAGCTCAGTGGCCACTTCCGTCTGAGAACATCCTGCCTGAAGCCTCATCAAGGCGAGGTACTGTTGATCAATTTTTAAGTGTCGTCTTGGTCTTATGATTTCAGAATGTGAACAGCATGAGGAGGAGGACTGTTTAAATACCAGTTCTAATTGAACCAGAAAATGTAATGGGCGATTCATGGATCAAAACCTGTTGTGAATTTTGCTGTTAAGCTCCTTGTTAGAGAACAGCAAGTTGTGCAAAAAGTACTGAAACATTGAAGAGTTGGACATGTGCATTTAAAAGTTTAGAGAAGGTCACTTTGAGTTCGCATGTAAAGGTTCGTTCTGAAATTTCACCCACAATCCAAATATCCCTAACGTTTTGTGAGTAGTGTATTAGGGCTACATGTAGGGAGTTTCTAAAACCAGTAGAGGCAGCATAATAAGAGGGCTTACTTTTCACATTGGTGCATACTGGACACAAAATATTGGCTACTGAAACGGTATATCTGTCGAAAGATTGTAATTTTCACTTTGCATTGTCTGCTGTGCATTCATTTTTGCACAGCACTTGTATGGTCAAAATGCTCACTGCACCCCTAGGTAAATTCTGTGAGGAGCGTGATTTCTAAAATGGGGTCACTACTTTGGTGTTTATTTAGTTTTTTTATTTCACCTCAGAGCCTTACCAGTTGTCCGCCATTGCTGTAGGCCTGTAATACGCATGGTGCTCTTTAACTTCTGAACCCTGCAGTGTGCCCAAACAATTGTTGGATATTGTTGCACTGGGGGTAAAAAATATGCAACAACATTTGGAGTGCTTTTTCTCCTATTACTACTTGTGATGAAGTACAGCAACATTTTATTGGAAGAAATGAAATGTTCCAGTTCCTCCTTCATGACATCACCATAGGAGGTTGTACACCTTGACCTCCTTCAGACAGGAAACAGGTTAAAAAGACCCCTCCCACCTCCATAGTCCAGTGTTCTGACCTGGGACTGGGATCGGGGGTTCTGCCTCTTTTTCCGGTTCATGAGCAGTCTCTCTAGCACCTCTTGAGGTAGATGGGCACTCTGTTAGCCTGGGTTTGATCTGGGGGAGTTCATCCTCCCCCTTTTTTTTTTTTTTTTTCTTCCCTACCCCAAGTGTTTCAGTGCCAGCACCTCCTGCGGTGGAGGTCCCCAGCATGCTCCTGACCTTGATGAAGGGAGTAAGGCTACTTTCACATCTGCATTTTTTTACTGGATCCGTCATGGATCAGCAAAAACGCTTCTGTGACGATTATACAACCATCTGCATCAGTTATGAACTAAAATAGCCATGACAGATCCGTCTCTAAAACCACTGTAAGTCAATGGGGGACTGATCTTTTGTGTAAGAGAAAACGGATCCCTCTGTATTGACCTACATTGTGAATCATGACGGATCTGTCTTGCTCCGCATCCCAGGACGCACTCAAAAAGTGCGCTTTTGTGTGCATCATGGGAAGTTCAGTTTTGTGCCCATTGAAACTGAATGGGCACAAAACTGAAGCATTTTTCTCTGCTATTGAGATCCTATGACAGATCTCAATATCAGAAAGGGAGAGCGCAGATGTGAAAGTAGCCTAATGCAGCTGATATTTACCTCACTATTGATGGCTGTGGGTTCATGGAGTTTAGATCCGCTATTCCTCATTGAGCCTCCCGGCAGGATCTCGGCTCAGTGCTCTTGAAACAGAAGCTTGAATGGCAAGTGGTTCCCTTCTCCTTTCCAACACTCCATATAGGATACAGGGGTTTGCAGATGCTACATGACAGTATTGGGGTTGGGGGGGACGCAACAAATACATAAAGCATGCATTCTAAGTTTCAGGTAAGTGGAACCATGCATGTGTTTAACAACTCTTCCTCAAAAGTTATACATTTACTTTTGTGAGGATTCTACTGGTTGCAGATATTAGCTTCTATTTTATTAAGAAACAGCCTGGCATTTGGTTTTGTAAATCTTTAGGTGTAGCAACCAGTTTGCTTTGTATGTATTAATTAGAATAAGCCCTCATGCACACGACCGTATGCCATTTGTAGTCCTCAGATCACGGCTCTCTGCATGCCAAAATTTTTTTTTTTCTATTCCTGTAGTAATGTCTCATCATTGTCCTCAAAAAGAACATGTATAATTCTCGTTCAATCTTAGGCTTCTTTCACATCTGCGCTTTTCCCTTTCCGCTATTGAGATCCGTCATAGGAAGGGGGAAACGCTTCAGTTTTGTCCCCATTGAACTGAACGAAACGGAGTGCACAAGAATGTGTTCCATTTGGTTGCGTCCCCAACGCGGACAGAATAACGCTGCAAGCATCGTTTTTCTATCCACGATGTGGTGTGAAGCAAGATGTATCCGTCATGACTCACAATGCAAGTCAATGGGGACGGATCCGTTTTCTCGGACACAATAGAAAACAGATCCGTCCCCCATTGACTTACAATGGTTTTAGAGACTGATCTGTCATGGCTATTTTAAAGTTAATACAACCGGATCCCACGATTGCTTTATTGTGACTAAACAGTTTTCACTCATCCATGACGTATCCAGCAAAAATGCTGGTGTAAAAGTAGCCTTATTTGCGGGACCATATGGAAATGGACATTACACTGTGTGCTGTCTGCATCTTTTACGGCCCCATTGAAATGAATGAGTCCGCATCCGATCTGCAAAAAATGTAGATCAGATGCAGACTGAACATACGGTTGTGTGCATGAGGCCTAATTGGGGTTCTGTGTGTTGCTCTACAATTTGTGGCAGTATTCTTATTGCTTCATGCAGTATTTATATAGGTTGTTATGATGTATTTTCTGGGATTGGAGTGGTCTCTCTTCTTTCCGGGGTAGTACTCACAGTATGAGCTAGTCTTATGAGATGGTTTCTGCCTTTTCCTCTACTGCCCATCTTTTGTTACTCAGTACCTATTTCTAGGGCCTTACCTCCTGATCCTCAATACATTAAGCTTCTTATGCATCTGATTAGGTATACCAGTTCTAGACAGATGTAGGACTTGCCAGTCATTCGACTTCTAGGAATTCCTCATACCAGCACCCGTACATTCCCGCATACATATTTGGCATGCAGAATTCTTTTGGCTTTAAAATATAATTTGCATCTATCCTGGTGTAGTAATATGGAAAACGCTGGAAGGTGGAGGTGGGAGAGGTCATTTTATCCTCTGTTGGTTTCCCAAGCCTTATATATCCTGTCCCAAACCTCCTATGGCACGGTCATGAGAAATTTCTGATAATCAAATTACTGGTAAGTCAAATTCTTTATTTATTTTTATTTTAATAGTTCCAAGTGTTTAATAAATTCTTTGAAACACCTCTGGATCAAAGAACTAATTACAATTCTCAATAAATTCCTTGAGAGTTGTAATTTCCAAAATGGGATAGCGTTATGGGGGTTTCCACTGTTTAGGTACCTCAGAGTCTCTTCAAATGAGTTGTATTGTGTCCAAAAAACATTCTAGCAAAATCTTCCCTCCAAAAACCAAATGGTGCGCCTTGCCTTTTGAGTAGAGTTGAGCGAACTTCTGTTTTAAGTTCGGCGTCCAAAGTTCGGGTTCGTTTTATCCAGGCATCCCGTTATGGATTCTGCTACCACGGACCATAGCTGCATTTGGAATCCATAAGGGGATTCTTCAATGAACCCGAACCTTGGACAACACGGAGGACCTGGGGTGACGTCACCGTCATGTGATCAGTGCAGGGGACGTGGCTCAGTACTGGATTAGATAAGAGGTGGTAGCCTACGACCTCTTATCCAATCCAGTACTGAGCCACGCCCCCTGCACTGATCACATGGCGGTGACGTCACCCCAGGTCCTTCACCCCGGATTCCAAATGCCGTTATGGTCCGTGGTAGCGGAATTCATAACGGGATGCTTGGATAACACGAACTGGAACTTTGGACGCCGAACTTAAAACAGAAGTTCGCTCAACACTACTTTTGAGTAATTTGAAGGGTGTAGATTCAAAAGTGGAGGGGTTAATTGACGGGGCTCGACGTGATCAGCATGCCCTGTCATTGAGTCATAGTGCCTGCTGTGTGATACAGCCTGCACCTGCCGCATATGTTTTTTATTTAGGGGTTAATTATATTCATTAGTGGCACAGTGGCCACAGGCCTCCCACCCTCCTCAGTATTATATATTCTTTGGAAGCAGCCCCCCCACTCTAAGTATTTTCATTGGTAGTAGAGGCAGCTTCCGATCAGAGTGAAATCATGGTGCTCCGATCGGATAATATGGCTGCCAAGGTAAGCTCCCTGCTGCTGTGTGAATAGGACAAGGGTTCTAGCCCCCTAAGGTGGCTAATAGTTATTAAATAAAAAGTAAAAAAAAACACCGAAATATTAAAAGTTTAAATCGCACTCTTTCCCAAATTTTACACATAAACGTATGATATTAAAAAATTTTTATTCTCCTCGTCCCCCCAAAAAATAGCAAAGGACTCTTCTATTATGGGCCGGACGTTCCATAAAATGCGTAATTCTCACTCCACCCCTTGGTAAATGCTTTGAGAAGGTTTAGAAAATGTGTTCATTTCTCAGGGTTACATTTACTATTTCACCCCAGGGCCTCTGCAATTTTTTACAAAAGCTGTGTAAATCACGACATTTATCCTCAAATGCACATGGTGCTCTTTTACGCCTGAGCCCTGTTGTATGTCAGGTCAAAGATTTGGACCACTTGTAGGGTGTCTATATAAAACCAGGAAACACAGCAGTAGGCTTCATGCACGTGACTTATCCATATTTCCATCCTCAAGATACGGATACCTTCCATTTGCATTCCACATTTTTCTCACTCCTATTAAAAGAAATAGATATTTTCATCCGCAATACAGAAAAGGACCTTATGGTCTTTACCCCTCAAATATGTAGATCATTTCAATGGGGTACCTCCACATCCCTCTTTTTTTTTTATACATTGGTTTTAATTTAGTTCTGCTACCTTACAATTTAATATTTATTAACCTCCCATGTGGGGACAGTTGTAATGCATTAAATAAGGTTGCTTTCATACTGGTGTAATGGAGATGCTTTAGGTTTAGGGTCTGACTATATGTTGCGGTTGAGTACTGCAATTTGAGTACTTAAAAAAGCTGCAGTGGCACTGTATATGCTAGTTTCACACTGTTAATCGCCATTGGCATAGCCGGAAACTGCTGGAGCTCCGCCGGCCCCCTGACTTTAATGGGATCCGGACGGTTTCCTGCACTAGTGCCAAGATTTGGCTGGACAAATACCACTGACTAATACCATTAGAACGCAGGTATCCAAAGTCTGCTTCATTACCGATTGGTGCCTCGGTACTGAAGCTGACTTCAGAACCAAGTTTTGAAATGGTTTTCAAGTTAAAAAATAAGAAACTCGCTGTGCCTTGCCAGAGCACCTACATTTTAATGCTATACTGAGACGGATCTCCGTACAGCAATAAAACGGATTTAGGAGTGAAGCAACTTCGGATTATGGATCTGAATCTTGCATCGCTCATCCCATGCTATACCTACTGATGTAGTAAAGATAATGCTATGGTTCTTGTTTAAAAGCTTTGATTTTCAGCTTTCAAACAAGACCAGAACCAATCCGGAAATATGAGAGTTTAAAGCATGTCATAGTTTTATTCTGTCCGCCTCTCGGTATTTTTGCCGTGCTGCAGCCGGGCCTCCGCCCCACCCCCCTTTTGGGGCAATTTTTTTTTTATTATTGCATTATACTTATTTTGAGCTAAATTCATTTTTTTCAATTGGTTTTTATTAACAATATTTCAATCCTTTTTTTTTTTATGTACAGGGCTGACATGCTGTACTAGCAGCCTGTGGATTTTTTGTCTCTTCCGTCATATGACGAGCAGACGGACTTCTTATCTGTGCTCTCTTACATCATAAGGCCTCTTTCACATTTGCGCTGTAAGGATCCGGCGGGCACTTCCGTCGCCGGAAATGCCCGCCGGATCCGTCAGAACGCAAGACAACTGAAAGCATATTGAAGACTGATCAGTCTTCAATATGCTTTCAGGTTACCATGGCAGCCACGACGCTACTAAAGTCCCGGCTGCCATGGAAAAAAAAGCGGGGACCCGGGGGAGAAGCTACTTACATTCGGTGCGGCGGCCGGGGCGCTCCACGATGACGTCACCGGGTACTTGCGTCACATGGATCACATAGCTATGCTATGTGAGCAATGCGCCGCATAGCTATGTGATCCATGTGACGCAGCCGAGACTTTAGTGGCGTATTGGCTGCCATGGTTACCATTTTTAAAAGATAAACGTCAGATACGGCGATGCACCGAAACGATGTTTGGCTTAAAGCCGAATGCGGATTAATGCTTTTCAATGGGCATTAATTCCAGATCCGTCCTTGCGGCATGTCTTCAGGATTTTTGGCCGGAAGAAAATCCTGCAGCATGCTGCAGATTTTGCGACGGCCAAAATACGTGTCAGTACTGAACTGAAGACATCCTGATACATCCTGAACGGATTTCTCTCCATTCAGAATGCATTGGGATAATCCTGATCAGTATCTTTCCGTCCTAGAGCCCCGAGGACGGAACTCTAGGACGGAAAGGAAAAACGCTGATGTGAAAGGGGCCTAAACACTCATTAAAGCTCAATCCTTATCTTACTGATAAGAATGTGGCTTAAATAACTGTTTATGACTTCTCAGTAGTTTAGAATTAATGGTAATTAGATGACTGGCACAAAGTGAAAGTACCAGTCACACAGTTGGAAAAACCGTTAAGTCTACTTTCACACTCACGTTTTGGCTTTCCGTTTGTCAGATCCGTTCAGGGTGGAATGCACGCGGCTTTTTGGGCGTTTTATTATTTTCGAGTGGTATCAAATATCGCAATACTTTTTTATGGTATCAAAACAACCCTACTTACAAGTGGTCCAAAACAGATCAGTTTGCATTCTAATGCATTCTGAATGGAAAAGGATCCGCTCAGAATGCATCAGTTTGCATCAGTTCAGTCTCCATTTCGCTTTGGAGATGGACACTAAAACGCTGCTTGCAGCGTTTTGGTGTCCGTCTGACGAAACTGAGCCAAACTGATCCGTCCTGACACACAATGTAAGTCATTGGGGACAGATCAGTTTTCTCTGACACAATAGAAAACAGATCTGTCCCCCATTTACTTTCAATGGTGTTCAAGACAGATGTATTTGTATATTAAACGTTATCATTGGTGGCGCAGTGCACCCTCCCTTCCCCAGTATTAAAATCATTGTTGGCAGTGGTGGTACAGTGGCAGCTTCTGATCGGAGCCCCAGCACTGTAAGCCTGGGGTCTGATCGGTTACCATGGCAGCCAGGACGCTACTAAAGCCCTGGCTGCCATGGTCAGCTCTCTGCTGCTGTGCATACTAAGTACAGGGCAGCAGGGACAGTGTAAAGTCCTAGAGCTATACTAGGGTGAATAGGACAAGGGATTAAAAGATCCCAGGTTCTACCCCTGAGGGGGGAAATAGTTGTTAAATAAACTTTATGCGGCTTTTTTTTTTTTTTAGTTTTATTTTTTTCGCATGGTATAGAGTATCGCAATACTTTTTTATGGTATCGAAACTGAATCAAAATTTTGGTATCGAAACAACCCTACTCACAAGCGGTCCAAAACGGATCAGTTTGCATTCTAATGCATTCTGAATGGAAAAAGATCCGCTCAGAATGCATCAGTTCAGTCTCCATTTCACTTTGGAGACGGACACCAAAACGCTGCTTGCAGCGTTTTGGTGTCCGTCTGACCAAACTGAGCCAAACTGATCTCTGGCACAATAGAATACGGATCCGTCCCCCATTGACTTTAAATGGTGTTCAAGACGGACCCGTCTTGGCTATGTTAAAGATAATTCAAATGGATCCGTTCTGACGGATCCGCACAAAACAAGAGTGTGAAAGTAGCCTAACCCTTTTTGACTGAACAGCTTAATATTTTTAATCAAGGCCAATTGAAAATATGATTTTTAGCCAAAAATAAGTTAATCACCTCTCGACCGCCAAACGCAGGAATGCATCCTGCGGGTGGCCGGGTTATTTCTCCTGGACGCATATACGCGTCATCTCGCGATCACATGCGCAGTGCGGGTCGCAAAAGGCGCACAAGGAGTCGGTCGCCAGCCAACGATCAGCGCTGGCAGGTTGGTGACTTTTAAAAAATCAAACCACCAGCCATATAACACATTATATTTATAAATATAATGCATTAAATGGCTTCTGTGCTCTCTGCTGGGTCCTTTTCGTCGGTTGGTCCCAGCAGAGAGCATAGATCACAGTGAGTACACCAAGCATTACATATTTAGCCCCAGATCACCCCTTAGTTTAGTTTAGGCCCTTTTGGTAGGTAGTTAGCTTCAGTTAGCGCCCAGCCCACCGCACCGCAGTCACTGATTCGCTGATTAGCGTAGCGCTAATCAGCATTGGTATTTTATAGTATCTGTAAGTGATCAGAACTGATTACAGTCAGATCTATAATAGTATTAGTGTCACCTTAGCTCGCCCTCCACCAAAAACGCAGTGTTTGCCCGATCAGGCCTGATCGGTCGCCCACACGTGCGTTCACCCACGCCCGCTCCACCGCAGTGACAAATTTTTAGCTGCGGCAATAAAAAAAATCTGTTTTGATATTTTTTATCAATCGCAGCGGCTTCCTGTACTTCGCTAGCCTCCCATTTGTAAGACAGGCTTGCTTTTTTTCTTGGGTAGTCTCAGGGGAAAAAAAATCTTATTACCCGTATGCTCAATATAAGGAGAATAGCAGAAACTCCTAATGCTGGCCATACATGTAATGATTGCGGAGACCCTCAAATGCCAGAGCAGTACAAACACCTCACATGTGACCCCATTTTGAAAAGAAGACACCCCAAGGGATCCATGGAGTACTTCTGATTGCCTGAATGGAGTCCGGAAGGAATTTTTTACTCCCCTTAAGTGGAGAAAATTGGCTTCTACCTCACAGGTTTTTTTATTTTTTATTTTTTTTACTGCGGGAAATTGCACAAATATGCAGCAGAAAATTGGCAGCCTCTGTTTTGCTGCATAATGAATTTACACATATTTCTTACTATAGTAAAAGTTATAAATATGTTCCTTTTTTCTTTTTTTTGTTTTCCCTCTAGATTTCTTTGGATTTTGGTTTGAAAATAAACTCCATGAGTGGACAAAGATCATCAAGAAAAAGATGTGGAGAAATCCACTCAGAAGTTCCTTCACACTGTGAGCATGTCTCCAAAACAACATGTGTTTTAAGTAAGCTTGTGGAATTGCCAACAGCACCTCTGTCCCGACACCAGTTAAAGAGGTTGGAAGAGCATCGGTATAAAAGCTGTGGGAAATCTGTTCTGGAACCGTTAATGCAAGGATTTTGGGAATGGTTGGTTGGAAAGGTCCCTTCATGGATTGCACCAAATCTTATCACCATAATAGGACTTTTGATCAATATGTTGACAACAGTAGTGTTAGTATGTTACTGTCCAACAGCAACGGAGCAGGTAAAATACAACTTGTTTTAATCACGCATACGTATGTTACACTGAACGCTCCTATAGGTTACTTCTGTTACGTGACGTATTTAAGGAGTGTTTCTGTCATAGATGATTATTCCCATCTCAGGCCTTCTTAGCTGACATCTGAATAGGCTTACTCTTTGCATTCATTGAAAACCTGAATTTTTATGTTGAAGTCTATGAGACAAATGAAATGAGCTCATCAAACTAGTGCTATACTTTCTATATCTCCCACAGATATCTAAGGACTATATGTACAAGAAAAAATCTGGAAAATCAGATTTCCCTTTTGTTCGGTTAATTTAGCATATTTTTCAAACTATAGGATTCTCAGGTTTTGAACAGCAGAAAATAGTAAAAATGTCCCTGGTGGTCTAAGGGAGTGGCCAGTATCCGTACAAAATAGCACGCCTCTGTTCACCATTTATGTAGCGCACCCACCTTGGTGTGCTTCCTATTGAGTGACTGTATACCAAATCATTCCACTGACACCTGATGATGTAGGGATAGAGGAAAAGCATAGAGTTGATATTTCTAGTTTACTGTATCTCAGGGTATAGCAGCAGTCAGCAGCCACAGACAGGGTTTTCCTTAATGTCGCCCTGGATACCCAACAGAAATTGGGGCAAGGGCCTTCCAAGCCTAGTTTATGTTGCTGATATATCATGTGTATATTTGATGTGTGACTCTCTTGTCACCCCTGGCATCTTACTGATTGGGAGTTTTAATCCCCGCGGCCAGTCACTACAGGGGCCAATCTTTTCACCTGGGTCCTTAACCTCCAATGTGGGAGTCGGGTTTTATGCCCTCACTGCAGGATCAATTTATGTAGCAGTTTGAAGCCATTGACTTATTGGTTCATTGCACCACAGTTGAACTGGTTAGTTGGAGCGATACAATTATTATCTTTATATAGCAACACAGTTGTTTTAATAGACTACTTGATTATTTGCAGTAACCCTGCACATCTTGCTGGGACGGGTTTGGGCTAGTTGCTATCTCTAAACATCTCATCCTGTATATATGACAGAATACAGTCCTGACAGTATTTTGGTATACGAGGTCATGTTATGGTATATTTCTGCCACTTCCAGCTGCACTAGTACTAGTAGAAGGCATTCATTAATTCTCCGCTACCCTGTTTTTGAGACAGGTTTTTCCTTTTTTCTGTTTGTCATACCAACTTTTTAATGTATATCAATAAAGTATTATATTTTAGATACCCATCTTTTTTTTTCTCCCTACATTTCATTTAGTGGTAGGTTTACAGTGCTATCTATTTTGTTAGTACATGTGTTCTAAGGTAGTGGCTAGAGATTACGCTTCGTTTACTGGTAAAAGGTGAATTGCTTTATTGATTCCGTTACCACGGACCATAACGCCGTTCTATAACTTAATGCCTTTAGAGGCATAATAGAAGTCCATGGGCTGCAAACTGGATCCGTCCCGTTTCCGTTATGCAGGGGAGTCCTGCGTAACGGAATCGGGACAAAACAGTTTTGCAGCCCATAGACTGCTATTATGACAGAATGAATAACGGAATCCATAATGCACCTTTTACCAGTAAACAAAGCGTGAACTAGTTTCAAAATATGAAATTCATCTCTAGTATTGGCCCTTTTAGAGTGGGGTGATCGTTCACAAAAAGACTTGTTTGCGATCATTGACGTGTAAACATGGCAACCTTTGTAAAAAAAAAAAAAAAATTTAAAAAAAATTAAATAAAATTATTATTGTGAGCAGCACATCTGCATGGAAAAAACAGGATATGTACTGTAAAGAGTAAGAAAACTAAAAGGAGGATTTGCAATTTTAATAATCCCCATACAGTTTGCAGTGTAAGAGCCCTTTAACCCCTTCTAGCCCAGGCATGTTTTCACCTTCCTGTTGAGACCATAGTTCTCAATCAACATTCCCCATATGTCTTTATTTATGTTGGCAGCATTTTGTAAATGATATCTTTGTTTTTTTTTAGGATGTTAAGTGGCTTTAAACTTTTAGATGCAATTTTTAGATTTTCCTGAAATTTTTCAAAACCCATTTTTTTAAAGGACCAATTCAATTATGAAGTCACTTTTTGGGGGTTTACATAATAGAAATTGATGATAAATGACATAAAATGCTGTATGGGCACACGGCAGGGCGCAGAAGGGAATGAGCAACATATGGATTTTGGAGGACAGATTTCACATGAATAATTTTCAGGCACCATGTTGCAATTGAAGATCGCCTGATGCACCCCTAGTGGAAAACCTCAAAAAGTGACCCCATTATGGAAACGACACCCCTTAAGGAATCTTTCAAGGTGTGTAGTGAGTACTTTAACCCCAAAGGTGTTTCATGAAATGGGCTGTGAAAATGAAAAATTACGTGCTATGTTGCATGTAAAAAATTCCTAAGGTCCTCAGAAACTGAAAACCCCAAGAAGTGATCACATTTTTGAAAGTGCACCCCTGTTCAAACATTTTAAGGGGTGGAAAAAGTACTTTTGAGCAAACAGGTGTCTCGCAGAAATGAATATGTAGTGGCTGGTGAAAAGTGGATATGTAAGCAATACCGACTAAATTAGAGATATAAGGTGGTAAAACTGATGAAATTAATCCATGAATGGGTGGTAGATTCTGAAAGAATCCTTCGTGCACAGGCCAGATTTTTCAGGGCAGGCTTTGCAGTGGTAAATGGTCTTTCCTAATCCCTCTTTTGGAACACACCATGTATGTTTTTGGGGTTTTTGCTTTCCCTGCTGTCTGGAGGACTTCATCTGGAAAATGTTGCCCTGGTACAACACAGCCACTGTGACTTACAGAAGTACTGCTGCCCTCTTCTGCTTCGTTTGGAAAAATTAGGACTTCTTGAAAGTGAAGATATGTTCCTATCTGGCCTCTAGATCTAAAAAACAACTCCTTGTACGGCACCGTGTGTAAAATGTGCACGACCATCTTTTTGTACCACACTTTATTTTTTGAGTGGCATTGCATGACTTCAGGACTTGAACAAAAAGATCAACTCCTTAAACATGCCTGTAGTAGTTCATGATGCAGTCTGGTTTGGAGACAGTGGTAGTGGTACCCCGTACAGGGGCATCTGAGCTGGTGCAACTGTGAATGGTGGTCAGTACAAAGACGCCCCTCTTTCCCTGCTGTCTCCTTTTCTTAGTGGTTGCCCTATCATGGATCTAGGGAGGCCTCTCTGATTTGTGTGTACCACAGTAAGATGCTGCAAGCCACAGTATCTCTGGCAGGTAGGGACAAGAATAGGGGGATACTGGTATAATAGTTATCCACACAGAGGTGGTAACCCTTATCCAGCAGTGGGTGCAGTAAGGGTGTACTAATTTCCCACTAACTCCTAGGAACGGGAGCGCATTCTGCGGATTCAATCCAGGAGTCTTTCCCTTCTTAAACCCTGAACCTATAGGTGTAATCAGAGCTACGCTCACAGAGTTCATACATTTTTCTGCCATACCTTGCCTGCTTGCTGGGCAGGTACTGGCGGAAATTTACCTTTCCCTTACCCACGATAAAATGTACTAAATGTTTCCCATCCCCCACGACAGCACCACGGATAGATGGCTCCGCCCCTGGGAAAGGAAACCTGCAGTATAAAAAAAGGAGGAGCCACTCTCTTCCCCGCAGTGAGGTTTTCTTTACTGTATGCAGCGCAGATAAGGACAAATGGCTGAATCACTGTGAGTTTGGCCACCCCAGAGGTAGGAGAGCGTGTGTTAAAGGCTCTATTTACCTGGGAGTTTGTAGCAGAGCCTGATTACCTCCTCATATATACAGCCTACGGTATGGTGGAGGAAAAGCAAGCAGAAGTGGTGGAAGGAGATGCACATCCACTGGTACTTGGGGGTTTCGCTAGGGGTAAGTACACTTGTATTGATAGTGTTTTTAACCCTTGATATGGCCTGTTCTTACTTAGGTGGGACCTAAGAAGGCAGGATCGAAAAGAAAGAATAAGGAATGTGCACTGTGTAGGATTCCATTGTCTTCCTCAAATACTAAAAGACTGTGTCAGGCATGAATAGACAGAACCGTGTCAGAAGAAGTACCTAGCTTGATGGATAATATTAGATCTGTGATAAGATCGGAAGCTAAGGAAACACTGAGATCATACAAGAGACAGAGAAAGTCACAAGGAGAGCACGAATCTAGATTGGATATCTCGGATACTAGTGACGAGGATTTGTCAGTAG
Source organism: Bufotes viridis (assembly GCA_033119425.1). Classification (NCBI taxonomy): domain Eukaryota; kingdom Metazoa; phylum Chordata; class Amphibia; order Anura; family Bufonidae; genus Bufotes; species Bufotes viridis. The sequence continues at coordinate 205,239,069 of CM065591.1, forward strand.
AAAGATCCGAAATTTCTTCTTCTTCTGAGGGTGAAAGAGAGGGAAGTTACTTGTTTCCAGCTGAAGATACGGAAAAATTGCTAAAAGCGATTAGGTCGACTTTGGAGCTAGAGGATGTGAGGGAGAGCAGATCTATGGCAGATACGATATTTGAAGGTCTAAGAGAAGAGGCGTAGATGTTTCCCAATCCATAGTAATATTTCAGGGGTTATTGAAAAGGAATGGGGTAAGCCCTATAAAGTTTTTCTGACACATAGCTTTAAAAGAAAGTACCCTTTTGAGGAAGCGTCCACCTCATGGACTAAGGCTCCTAGGATTGATGTGGCCATTTCTAAAATAGCAAAGCGTTCGGCGTTGCCCTTTGAAGACTTAGGAACTCTTAAAGATCCATTAGATAAAAAAATCGATGTTTGTGTTAAAAATACCTGGGAGGCATCTACCTCTACTTTTAAACCTAATATTGCATCCACGGTAACGGCCAGGTCTGTGGCTATTTGGCTTCAGAGGCTTGAAGCACAGATTAAAGACAGGTGCCCTAGGAAACAGCTTTTCGAATCATTGCCTACCTTAAGGAAGGCGGTGGATTTCATTGCAGATGCATCTATGGATGCGGTCAGATTATCTGTTAGGGCCTCTTCCCTTTCCAATTCGGCTCGTAGAGCCTTGTGGTTAAAGAATTGGAGAGGGGGAGACCTGGCATCGAAACAGAGGTTGTGTAGTATCCCGTGTCAGGGTCAATTTTTTTTCGGGCCAGAATTAGATGCCTTACTAGAAAAGGCGGCAGATGGGAAAAAGAGATTCCCTTATAGTCTGCAGGATACGTCCTTTTTCCTCCTTTAGGAATTATTTGGCCTTTCAATGGCTCCAAGAGTGTTTACGAAGATTGTAGCGGAAATGGCATCTTTCATCAGGAAACAAAACATCACATTCCTTCCATATTTGGACGATTTTCTGATTATAGGGAACACTCAGAGCCTGCGAAGGGCCAGTAAACAAGGTGATGGACATTGTGCAGAAACTAGGGTGGATAATAAACTACAAGAAATCCTGTGTTTTACCGGTCACATCTCAGGTATACCTGGGTTTTCGGTTGGACTCAACGGTCCAAAAAATCTTCCTTACGGAAGAAAGGGTCAGAATAGTTCAGAAGGTAGTAAAGGAGGCGCAAGTAAGCGGAAAAAAAAAAATCAGAAAAGCAATGTCTGTTCTGGGGACTCTGACCTCATATATACGAGACAGGGGGAGATTCTTCAGGCTGTAGAAAGAGAAAAAGGGAGTCTAGAGTCCCTTTCCTGGTGGACCAGTTGGGAAAACCTCTGCCAGGGTGTCCAGTGGTTCCCTCTTTCCCCGGTGGTAATTACGACGGTTGCCAGTCCATGGGGGTGGGGGGCTCACTTTTTAGATCAGAATATACAGGGAGGTTGGTCCCCTCTTCAGAAGTCATGGACGTCGAACAGAAAGGAGTTATTAGCGGTCAGACTGGCCTTGAGAGCAGCCCTGCCCTTCATTTGGGGGAGACGGGTCAGAATAATGTCAATCGGGCGACAGTTGCTTATGTAAACCATCAAGGGGGTACAAGATCCCAGGGTCTAATGAGAGAGGCGAACTTGCTTTTCCAGGAGATGGAAGGTCAGATAGAACATCTTTCAGCGCTGCACATAAAAGGGGTGGACAATTCGAAAGCAGATTTTTTGATTCGCCACAGACTAAGGGAGGGGGAATGGTCATTAAACCCCGATATCTTCCTTCAGATAACAAAGCTTTGGGGAATTCCCTCTATAGACCTTTTTGCCCCCAGAATAAACAGGAAAGTGAAACGGTTTTACTCCCTGGATCCGGTGGAATACCCGGATGGGGTAGATGCGCTTCTCCAGAGTTGGAATTTCCAGCTGGGTTATGCGTTTCCTCCCCTTTTAGTTGATTCTGCGAGTCCTCAAAAAGATCAGGATAGAGAAGGCCAGGGTTCTAATGATTGCCCTCTTTTGGCCAAAAAGAATGTGGTTCTCACTAATAAAGGAATTAGCAATTGCAGATCCATGGATTCTTCCAGAGACACAGGGTTTGCTAATGCAGGGGCCGGTTTGTCATCTCAAAGTAAAATCCCTTCATCTAGCAGCCTGGATATTGAAAGGTTGATATTAGCTAGACGGGGGTTTGCTATGCCAGTAGTTGAGACCTTGCTCAAGAGTAGGAGACAGGTGACTAACAATATCTACACCAGAATTTGGAAGAAGTTTAGTTCCTTTGCAGGGTTGCCTCTAGATCAGAAATTAGGAGAACCCCCTATCAACAAGATCTTGGAATTTCTGCAAAAAAGTTTAGTCTTAGGGTTAGCTAAGAGTATGCTTAAAGTTCAGGTATCTGCTCTTTGGGGGGAGGAATTAGCTTCCAATACCTGGATCATTCGATTCTTTAGGGCGGTGGACAGAATCATTCCGCTTTCTGGCCCTAAATTCCCTCCTTGGGATTTAAATTTGGTGTTGAATGCCCTTACGCAGGACCCCTTTGACCCAATTGATAAAGTATCTATAAAGTTTTTGACTTGGAAGCTGCTTTCATTAATTGCGCTTTCATCAGCTAGGAGATAGGTGAATTGCAGGCCATCTCCATTAATCCACCTTTTATGTCTATCAAGGATGATAGGGTTATTCTTAAACCAGACCCAAATTTTCTTCCCAAAGTACCATCTAAGGCTAATAGGTTGCAGGAAGTTGTGTTGCCTTCCTTTTATGTTGATCTAAAAGATGACAGGAAGAAGGCGTTCCATTCTTTGGATGTGAGAAGAACTTTAATGTAATATTTGAAAGTAACTAAGGAGTGGAGGAAGGATTCATCTCTGTTTGTTCTGTTTTCTGGGATTAATAGAGGTAAGAAGGCCTCTAAAAGTTCCATCGCTAGATGGATCAGGTCTGTCATTTCCTATGCCTACACAGGGCGGTTTCTACCTCTTGGGCGGAGAGGGCCAATGTGTCCATTGATCAAATTTGCAGAGCAGCAACTTGGTCTTCTCCGTCTACCTTTTGTCGCCATTATAGACTCCAGTTGGATTCTGTGTCCGACATTCTCTTTGGTAGAAAGGTGCTGGAAGTTGTTACCCACCCTGTCTAGTTTCTCTGAAATCTCTCTCCGTGGTGCTGTCGTGGGGGATGGGAAAAATATCGGTTACACTTACCGGTTAGTGGTTTTTCCTGACCTCACGACAGCACCAGTTTTTCCCTCCCTCTTCATCTATTTTCTTCCTTCTGTTTTGCTGTGTTGCACGGCTGAAGCAAAAAAAAATAAAAAAATTCTAAAACTAGGTGGGAGTCCCTCTCTTGCTCTGAAAACCTCACTGAGGGGAGAGAGTGGCTCCTCCTTTTTTTATACTGCAGGTTTCCTGTCCCAGGGGCAGAGCCATCTCTCTGTGGTGCTGTCGTGGGGTCAGGAAAAACCACTTACTGGTGTAACCGATATTTTTACTGAAAAATATTTGGCAATTTCTGTGAAGCCTGTGCAGTCAATCTGGATTCCAGAGTTTCCCTTAAACTCTAGAATTTGGGGCTGATAATCTACAGGTGGGGTCCATACAGGCTTAATTAGGGGGACTGGCTCGGCTGCTGTTCTGGGGCATCTCTGATTAGGGAGTAGAGGAAAGTGACATCCTCTTCTCCCTCGCTGGCAGACTCCGTTTCAGAGGTAATGAGGGTGTATGCCTATTCAGCATTCTCTGGGACTTTTTTTTTTTTTTTTTTTGGTGTGTGTAAAGTGTCAGGGTGGTGTGTGTAGTGATTTCAAACATGAGGGGGCTTGTAATAAATTTCCAATAAAATTTAGGAGAAAGGAGGAAAAAAAAGGAAAGAAAAGAGAAAAAGTTGGAGAAAAGGCATACAATGAAAAATTAGGGAAAAAAGGCTACCTACAGAAAAAAACGTTAACTGAAAACTGAACAGAGGAGCAATCGGTAAAGATTACTGAAAAGTTACTGATCAGCTGCAGGACGCACGTATGCATATATTGCGTGTGTGCAAAAATCTACAGTAACACTGTACAGTTATATAATCTCACAAAAGTGAGTTTACCCCTGACTTTTTTTATTCTATTTTATTCTATCTTTTCATTGGACAACACTGAAGATATGACCCTTTGATACAATATAAAGTAGTCAGTTTACAGCTTGTATAACAGTATACATTTGGTGTGCCTCAGAATAACTCAAAACACAGCCATTATAGTCTAAACCACTGGCAACAAAAGGGAGTACACCCCTACGTGATAATGGACAAATTGTGCACAATTAGGCGTTTTCCCTTCCCGGTGTCAAGTAACTTGTTTAGTGTTACAAGGTCTCATGTGTGAATGGGGAAGAGTTGTTAAAATTACTGGTCACTGGAAGTTCAACATGCCACCTCATAACAAAAAAACTCTGAGGACCTAGGATTTTTGTGGCTCTACATTAAGATGGCCTAGGCCAGTGGTCACCGCTTCCTGGTCCTCGGCTGTTGGCTGTTCAGGGCTGCGCACAGTGTGAGGCGCTCTGTAAGGTCACGCTGTGCACGCCAGTTCACAGCACAGCCAACAGTAGGAGGAACACAAAGAGAGAGTGGTTAAGAAGCAGTGCATCCAGGAGCAGGAGAGGTAAGTGCTTTCTGTATTTTATAAAACTTGGGGCTGATCTGAGGCAATGGTGTGGTGAGAATAATAATGGGGGATATGAGAGGTATCCTGGATGATGAGAGGCATCATGGATGATAATGGGGATGATGAGAGGCATGGGGCTCTTATCTGAGGTCTGATTGGGGATCATTTACTTTGGGGACTGAGCTGACGTCTGATCTGAGGGAGGTCTTATTAACATTGGAGGTCTGATTAGTGGTTTGACCTGAGGTGTAATAAAAATTTTTTTTTTTCATATTGTCCTCCTCTAAAACCTACGTGCGTCTTATAGGGTGAAACGTTGTGGAGTGAAAGATGTAGTGTCGAGGATTGAGCAAAGTATGTTCAGTTGGTTAGGAATACCCTTATTAAGTTAATAACAATGTACCTTCCTATATAGTTTACGTTTAAAAAATTTGGCTCTCAGAAAAAATTAAATCGCTGTTTTGTTGATATTTGGCTCAGTTGACTAATAAGTTTGCCCACCACTGGCCTAGGCTATAAGAAGACTGAAAACACACTGAAACTGAGCTGCAGCACGGTGGCCAAGACCATACACAGTTTTAACAAGACAGGTTCCACTCAACACTGGCCTCTCCATGGTCAACCAAAGAAGATGAGTGCACAGAGTCATATCCAGAGGTTGGCTTTTCAAAATATACGTATGAGTACTGCCCGAATACCTGCAGAGGTTAAAGGGGGTGAAGAATGAACCTTTCAGTATTCAGACCATATACCGCTTCTAAAAATGATGCACGAGAAAGCCTGCAAACAGTTTGCTGAAGACAAACAGACTAAGGACATGGATTACTCAAGCCAGTGGTTCTGTGGTCTGATCATGAGACCAATATAAATTTATTTAGTTCAGATGGTGTCAAACGTGTGTGGCGGCAACCAGATGAGAAGTACAAAGTCAAGTGTGCCTAGCCTACAGTCAAGCATGGTGGTGGGGGTATAATTGTTTTGGGCTGCATGAATGCTGCTGGCTGTGGGGAGCCACAGTTCATTGAGGGAACCATGAATGCCAACATGTACTGTGACCTACTGAAGCAGAGCATGATCCCCCTCCCTTCGGAAAATAGGCTGCAGGGCAGTATTCCAACATGGTAATGAACTCAAACACACTTTCAAGACGACCACTGCTTTGCTAAAGAAACTGAGGGTAAAGGTACTGGACTGACCAGTCATAAACCATATTGAGCATCTGTGGGGCATCCTCAAACATAAGGTGGAGTAGCCTAGGGTCTCTAACATCCACTTGCTCCATGATGTCGTCATGGAGACGTAGAAGAGGACTCCAGGGGCTAGAGCTTCAATCTGTGAAGCTCTAGTGAACTCCATGCCCAAGAAAATTAAGGCAGTGCCGGAAAATAACGGTGGCCACACAAAATATTGGCACAATTTGGCAATTTTCACTTGGGGGTGTACTCACTTTTGTTGCCAGCAGTTTAGACTTTAATGGCTGTGTGTGGGGTCCTTTTGAAGGCTCACTGACTACCATACATTGCATCAAAGTGTCATATCTTCAGTGTTGTCCCATGAAAAGATACAATGTGATGAGTGTACTCACTTTTGTGAGATATTGTGTGTGTGTGTGTGTGTGTGTGTATATATATATAATATTATTTTATAGAGGGAGATTTATAGATATAGATGTGTTATAATATATATATATATATATATATATATATATATATACACACACACACATATAGTACTCACAAAAAGTTAGAAATATTTGGTTTGTGGGTGAAATTTCAGAATGAACCTAAAATGCACTTAAATTTTACAGGTGACCTTTTCTAAACTTTTGAATGCACATGTCCAACTGTTCAATGTTTCAGTACTTTTTAAGCAACTTGCTTTTCTTTAACAAGGAGCTTAAATGGCAAAATTTGGAACATATGTTTCATCAATGAATCACCCAATACATTTCATGGTTCAATTATAATTGGTATTTAAACAGTCCTCATCATGCTGTTCACATTTTGACATCATGAGACCAAGACGACACCTAAAAATTGATCAATAGTATTTCGCCATGGCAAAGCTTCAAGCAGTATGTTCTCAGATCGAAGTGGCAACTTAGGTTAGAATGTCACAGAGTGTCATCAGCAGGTTGCAACAGAGAGACTGGAAGAGTCACAGAAAGGCATAGAAGAGGACTTCCTTTGGCCTTATCCCACACTGATGACCTCTTTATTGTGAACAATGCCCTACGGAACCTGATGATGAATGCCACACATTTTCAGGCACATTTAAGGGAGGTGAGAGGCAACCAAGTGTCGCGTCATTCTAAACTGTTTACATCAGCATTGTCTGCGTGCTAGACGACCTACAAGGGTACCTGACCACACCACCAGACACAAACGTCATCATCTTGCATGGGCCATGAGGTATCTATACTGGACGAGGGACCAGTGGGCCTCAGTGCTGTTCACTGATGAAAGTTGATTCACTCTGAGCAGAACTGATGGCAGCCAATGATGTTGGAGACGTCAAGGAGAGCGCTAACTGTTGTCACCAGACGAACCTTTGGTTGTGGTGTTAGTGTGGGCAGGTGTGTCTAGTCAATACAGAACTGCCCCACATTTTGTAAATGGTACATTTACAAGCGCATACTACTTGAATAACATCATTAAACCAGTCATTTTGTCTCTGCATGAACAACACTGGCCTAATGTCATCTAGATGGAGGATAATGCGCCAGCTTATCGCGGTCGCACTGTAAGGGACCGGCTGCTGGGTACCTCAAATGGAGTGACCTGCACTTTCTCCATACCTGAATCCCATTGAAAACCTATGGGATCAGCTGAGTCACCACGTAGAAGCTCGTAACTGTACCCGAGAAACTCAATGACCTGAGGGCTGCCCTTCAAGAAAAGTGGGATGCCATGCCTCAGCATTTGACTTGCCGTCTGCTGCTGCAATCTCCTCTGTCCCTGGATTCTTAAAAAAAAAAAAAAAACTTTAACCCCTTCAGTCGCACAGACTCAGGGCTGAAGGTTTTACTGAGTAGCTGCAGGCAGTGAGGAAACAAATGCTGGGCACAGGAGCTCACAGACTAGAGGAGTTCTGCAGAGCATTGCACAAGAACAGGTAGGGAGAAAATCCTGTGTGTGTCATTGTACATTTGGGACTTTTAGTCCTACACATACAACTTGCTGCTGAGTATCCCAGCATGCAGACATGTCACTCAGGGGAGCACTTGTATTCACTTCCTTTGCAGAGCAGGGGGTAGGGCAGAGATTGTTGTTATTGCAGGTAATAAAAGGGCCAGAAGAGAACTAGGGATGATTTTTTATTTTATTTTATTTGCCTAATTTTTTTTTAGCTTAATTATATATTGTTGCCCATCAGATTTACAGTGCTTTGTATTTTTTTATCAGAATTTGGACAACCCCTTTAAGGGTTTAGTTTCCAAAATGGGGTAATTTATTGGGGATTTTCAGTTTACGGGTAGCTCTGAAAATGTGATTTAGCACCTAAAAACCATTCCAGCAAGATCTGCTCTCTGAAAGCCTAATGGCGCTACTTCCATTCCTGTGGTGTGCCCATACAGCATTTAATAACCACATATGGGGAGTTGCTAGGGTAAGGAAAAAACGTGTTAAAAATTCCGTGGTGCTTTTTTCATCTGTTTAACCTTTGTGAAAATGAAAAATATTGGGCTAAAGCAGGATTTTATTGGAAAAAATGTAACCTTCCTCCCCAATGACACTAATCAGAAGGGCCTCCCCGCCTCCAAGGATAGGAAACAACTTGGAAGACGGACTTTAAAAGCCTCCTCCGCATCCCTGCCCTAGTTTTTTTCTATCCTTAGGGGTACATGGGAGACCCTCCTGTGTATTCTAAGCAAGAGTTAAGTCTCATTCAGCCTAACATCCCCCAGAATTTCTGGAGGGCTGATGCAAAAAGTAAGGCTTAGGAGTAGATCTCCCTCCTTAACCCTGCTCTCGGGCATAAGTCAATCTGTTTGAAGGTGACCTGGGCTTTGCTGATACCTTTTCAACAATGCAGGATCCAGGATCCTTCTTGCTCCAGGAAGCTTCCCTTTTCATGCTTTGCTGGAGACTGTTTGTCACTTGAGTGATGTCAGGCGCACATTGTATTGACGTGCTCGTGATGTCAGATGCTGGGGTATGTGGGCTGGAAGTGTGCAAGGATTCAATGCGCAACCGGCAGGACATCAGCATTGGAGACCCTGTCTCTATCATGTCTCCTGAGAAATGCACCACATGTCTAACAATGCTTATCCTCCTGAGCAGCCCTCAGGCCTGCTGATCCTGTGAAGGACCTCAGCCTGGTGTGTCTCCTCCCATTTTATTATTTATGAATTTGGCAGAGTATAATTGAATGTATAGTAATAGTGGATTTATGTTTCTCTTCCTTAGAGCAAGGATGTTTCTGTTCCTTTATCTTCCAGTGAGAGATTTGCTATCCGTAGAAGATCCTGGTCGTCTTTCTATAAAAGGCAATTATGTGCTATATGTAGAAAGTAGTTTCTAAAGAGACCCCCTTCATTTGTTGAAACTATGAGGACTCTCATTAAAGGGTTTTTCTGGTGAGTACAGCACTCCGCTGTCTCCGGAGCTCCCATAGAAATTCCTGGAGCGGCCGTGCGCATGTGCGACCTGCTGCTATGGTTACTTTAGGAGAGTAGCAAGGGTCTTCCAAGGAGGTATAGGGCGGTAGGACCCTTCCCTATCTGATAACTATCCTCTATCCTGTGGATAGGGGATAACTTGTATATACTAGAATATCCCTTTAAAGAGGTTAATTCTGCAATACAGCAGAGATGTCCACCTCCCTCTCCTAAAGCCTCTGCCTCCTTCTCCCCTTAGCCTAATTTGAGATCTAGATTTCTAGATGAAGGTTAGGTCCTCTCTAATAAAGACTCTGACTCTTCTGAAGACAATTCAGGTCCACCCCTTTGCTTCCCTAAAGTTGTGGATTCCCTCCTTAAAAGGGGTTATCTGGGAATTAATATTGAAGACCTATCCTCATATTGGTGTTTAATCTGGTGAAGGGGCCAGTACAACTCAGAAACACGTCATTATTCCAGTAAAGAACCTTTAAATTTACATACTCTCCTTAATCCTTTCATCCACTGATACGGACAGCGCTCCCTACTCTTCTATTCTTGTCCCTCAATATCAGATCAGTGGGGATCTGATACCTGGAACTCCTACCGATCAGTTGTTAGAGACCTTGCACTCCTTTAGTGCTGCGGCCTTTTCCCAGCCTCATATGATGTCACCGTACATCTGTGTTCGTTGTCAAAACATACCATGCCCATACCATAACCCCACCGCCACCATGAACCACTCGATCCACAACTTTGACGTCAGCAAACCGCTCACCCACACAACACCACACACGCTGTCTGCCTGAACATTGAAAACCGGGACTCATCCGTAAACAGAACGCTTCTCCAATGTGCCAGGCGCCATGGAATGTGAGCATTTGCCCACTCAAGTCGGGTATGACAAAGAAATGCAGTCGGGTCCAAACACCGATGAGGACAACGAGCATGCAGATGAGCTTCCTGGAGACTGTTTGACAGTTTGTGCAGAAATTCTTTGGTTATGCAAACCGATTGTGGCTGCAGCTGTCTGGGTGGCTGGTCTCAGACGATCATGGAGGTGAACATGCTGGATATGGAGGTCCTGGGCTGGTGTGGCTACACATGGTCTGCGGTTGTGAGGCCAGTTGGATGTACTGCCAAACTCTGAAACGCCTTTTGGAGACTGCTTATGGTAGAGAAATGAACATTCATTCCACGGGCAACATCTCTGGTAGACATTCCTGCAGTCATCATGCCAATTGCACGCTCCCTCAAACATTGCGACATCTTTGGCATTGTGCTGTGTGATCAAGCAGCACATTTCAGAGTGAACTACAATTGTGGACAGTCTAAGGCACACCTGTGCAATATTCATGCTGTCTAATCAGCACCTTGATACAGCATGCCACACCTGTGAGGTGGGATGGATTATCTCGGCAAACTAGAAGTGCTCATTAACACAGATTTAAACAGATTTGTGAAAAATATATGAGAGTAATGGGTCTTTTGTGTATGCAGAAATTTTTTTAGATCTTTGAGTTCAGCTCATGCACAATGGGAGCAAAATCGAAAGTGTTTTATATTGTGGCCAGTGTACATACACCTACGTTATCTTGATGGGACTAAGGAATTTAGCAAATCAGATCATCAGAGAAGAAAAAAAAGGCTGTACGGCTAGTAAGGCCACCATAGCACGTTGGCTTAGAACACCCATTTCTATGTGTTGTACAGTAAAAGATAGTTGTCCTCCGGAGGGCCTAAAGGCCCACTCTCCATGCTGTGGCTACTTCCTGGGCTAATGCACCAATCGTCTCTATTAAACACATCAGTAAGGCTTTCCACATGGGCCAATTTGTTGACTTTCTTAGGTCTTATATCCAAATAGGACTTGGCATTTGGTAGTAAAGTTTTCTCTGTGGCCATTTTCTCCCTTTCTCCAAGTTATTCCTCTGTTTATCCTCCTGATTAGTGCTGTTGTGGAGTTGTTAACAAAATATAATTACTTTTAATTGGGTTTTCCATAGTTTGAGTCCAATTGAGTTTTTTCCCACCTTAACTTCTTTTATTTATGTAAGATTTACATATTTTTATGTTGTATTTGGATGCATATTTTATGTCCTCTGTCACTAACTGGAGCAGGTGAAGGGGAGGAGCCTATTAACCCCTTAACGTATGCCATACATTTACGGCATTATGCACAGGGAATTGAATGGAGAAGGCTGCTTCATATGCAGTGGATACCGGCTGTATAATGCAGCAGACATAAGGCTGCAATGACCGTGATTAGTGATGATATCGAAACCAGTTATTTTGTCCCCACCGATGCTACGTTCAACAGTGACCCCAGCATCTGTGAGGTTAGGCAGAGGGAGAGGCGGCTCTGCAGTGAAATCACGGAGCTCCAATTGGTTATCATGAAAGCCTCTCTATTATTGTGAGTGGGACAAGGGATCAAAAGATCCCAGGTTCTAGCCCCCTAAAAGTTAAGTGAAACGTTAAAGAAAAGTCAATACAAAAAAACACAAATATAAAAAAAATAGATATCAGTTTTTGCATCTGAAAATGCCTGAACTATTAAAATATTTATAAAGGTTTACTGCGGGGTGAACACCATGAATGAAAAAAACTGAAAAAATAGTTGAGTACCAGTGATCAAAAAATTGTACTTACCCTAAAAAAGGAACCAATAAAAACTACAGTTCATCCCGCAAAAAACAAGCCTCTACATAACTTCGGCAGATCCACCACCGCTTCTAAATGTAATCCAGCTTCCTAGCTGTCTTACATTTAGACCACTTTCTATGCCTAAGGCTACTTTCACACTAGCGTTAATATTTTCCCGTTTTGAGATCAGTCATCTCAATACCGTAAAAAAACTGCTTCCGTTTTGTCCCCATTCATTGTCAATGGGGACCAAACAAAACTGAACAGAACGGAATGCTCCAAAATGCACTCCGTTCTGTTCTCATACCAGATCGCAAACCGCAGCGTGCTGTTGTTCGCTTTCCATTCTGGGATGCGGAGCAAGATGTATCCTTCATGACCCACAATGCAAGTCAATGTGGACGGATCAGTTTTTTCAGGCACAATAGGAAACGGTGCCGTCCCCCATTGGCTTTCAATGGAGTTCATGACTGATCCATTTTGCTATGTTAAATATAATACAACCGGATCCGTTCATAACGGATGCAGATGTTGTATTATCAGTAACAGAAGTGTTTTTGCTGAGACCTGCCGGATCCAGCAAAAACGCTAATGTGAAAGTAGCCTGAAACAGACTTAGAAAATGGTAAATGAGACAGACCTGCTGGCCCACCGCTCATCCCTGCCCACGCCACACCAATTTTTTTTAGACCTGGTGGGAGCAGGGAGAAGTCGCAGATTGTGGCACAACTAGTTGTTGCGCCACAATATGTGCCTGAAATATGCCTATTTTAGACGTATTTCAGATTGATAAATTACCTCCTTAGTTTCCAAAATAGAGTAACTTATTGGGGGTTTCCCATGCAAGGGTACCTCATGGGTCAGGGAGCATTTACGCTGGACAAGGGACCATTGGGCCTCAGTGCTGTTCACATATGAAACTCAATTCATTCTGAGCAGAAATGATGGCTGCCATTGTTGTTGGAGACGTCAAGGAGAGCTCTATGCATAAGCCACTGTTTTCCTTCGGTGGGGGTGGTGTTACACCAGGGCTCGACAAATCCCAGGCGCCAGGTCTCCATGGCGATCAGCAATTTGGTCCTGGCGCTTAGGTATTGTCAGCCCGGGCGGCGGGTGCGGAGCGCCGAAGGGGGACCCGTTCTGTCCGGAGGCTTCCAGTCCGCCGGGGTACAGGAAACTAAAGCTCCTGTACCCCTGGACCATAAAGAGCTCTGCCGCGCTACACTAGAGGTAGCGGAGTGAGGGGAAGGGAGGGGGGGGAAGAGAATGACAAGGGGAGGGGGAGAGAATGAAAAGAGGGGAAAGAGAATGACAAAGGAGAGGGGGGGGGGTAGAGAATAACAAGGGGGAAAGAGAATGACAAGGGGGGGGAGAATGACAAGAGGGGGAAAGGGAATGACAAGGGGGGCCTTCTCAAACAGCTGATTGGCAGGGGTGTCGGACCCCTGCCGATCAGTTTAAATAAACTGCAGAACCCCTTTAATATGGCAGATCATATGGGTGGGGCATTGTGGTGTCACATGGGGGGGGGGCGGCAAACTTTTCTTTTGCCTAGGGCGGCAAAAATCCTTGCACCGGCCCTGTCTCTGGGGGGTGTATTTCCCCTGTAACTGGGGATACTATGTCAGCCCCAGTTACAGAAGAAATCAATAGTAAAAAAAAAATAAAAACAACGTGTAATAAATAAATAAAAAAGTTTTACATGTAAACAAACTAAATTTTCCCCAATTAAGTCTTTAACAAATGTTAAAAATAGAAAAAATAAATAAGACATACCCCATTAGGTGAACACTGTAAAAAATAAAATAAAAAAATAACCATTAGCCAAAACAGCTTTTTATCTCACCCCCAAAAAAACATGTTAATCGATCAAAAAGTCGTATGTTCACCTCCCAAAAAAATTTGATAAAAAAAAAAATACCTGAAAGCCAAATGTACCCCAAAATGGTGCCAATAAAAACTACAGCTTGTCCCACAAAAAATAAGCCCTCACGCAGCTCAGTCTCTTAACCCCTCCAGGACCTAGGATGAGAATGCTCGTCCTAACTTGTGGCTACTTAATGCACTAGGATGAGCATTCTCGTCCTAGGGTTAATGTGCTGCCCCATACATCCTGCCGCGATCAGCAGCAGTGGCCCGGCTGATACTAACAGCCGGACCTCTGCTGTATCCGCCAGCATTGGTGAAAATACAGATGCCGGCAGATTAACCCCCTGTAGGCCACGGTCGCGCTGACCGCGGCATACAGGAAGTTTGCGGCAGTTTCAGCATCCCCATCGGGTCCCCGTCCCGATGCCTTGAACAGGCATCGGGACTGCCAGCTACGGAAGCCCAAGAGATCCAGCCCCAGGTTTGGGTCTCCTAGGCAACTGTTAGCGTCTAGACACTAACAGTTCAATACAGCACAATACAGATGTATTATGCTGTATTAAAACAGGGATCAGACCCTGAAATCTTGAAGTCCCATAGTGGGACAAAACATAAAGTGAAAAAAGAAGTTAAAAAAATGAAGTTAAAAAAAAATAAACTAAAAAGTTTCAAGTAAAAAAAGAAAAGCGCCCATTTCCCAAAATAAAGTAATTTTTTTAAAAAAAAGTAGGGAAAAAAAGAAAAATAGACATATTGGGTATCGCCACGTCCGTATCGACCGTATCTATAAAAATGTCACACGACCTAACCCCTCGGGTAAACACCGTGAAAAATAAAAACGTTGTAAAAAAGCCATTTTTTTTGTCACCTTAATCACTAAAAGTGCAACACCAAGCGATCAAAAATGTATATGCCCCCCAAAATAGTACCAATCTAACCGTCACCTCATCCCGCAAAAAATGAGCTCCTTCACTCGATAATCGCCCAAAAAATAAAAAAACTATGGCGCTCAGACTATGGAGACACTAAAATATGATTTTTTTTTTTTTTGTTTCAAAAGTGATGTTATTGTGTAAAACGTAAATAAATAAAAAGAAAGTAGACCTATTAAGTATCGTCGCGTTCGTAAGAACTTGCTCTATAAAAATTACATGAACTAACCCCTCAGGTTAACACCGTAAAAAAAATAAAAAAAAGTGTAAAAAAAGCCATTTTTTGTCACCTTGCATCACAAAAAGTGTAATACCAAGCAATCAAAAAGTCATATGCACCCCAAAATCATCCCGCAAAAATGTTACCCAACCTGAAACAATCGCCTAAAAACTGAAAAAATTATGGCTCTCAGACTATGGAGACACTAAAACATGTTTCTTCCCTATCGCCCGAGACCGCCTCCATCCGGGACAGGAAACAGGAAACTTCGTGGAGAGTTAAAAAGGAAGACCTCATCCCCCATCTCATCGGTTTCCTATTTCCTGTCCTTCGGATAGGACGGTTCGTGGAGAGAGATTGTAAGGAGGATGCACGTCCCTGGTCATTCAAACCAATTGGGGGTTACCTGGCGCGGCCTAAGCCTTCTCTTGGAGCCGCCTGTGAAGTCTGGAGCAAGAGGTTCATGGTCCCGTCTGTGGACGGGCTGGTGTTCCTGGGCCATCCCGGGGGCACTGTGAGGTGTCTCTGGCACGCCGGATCTCTCCGGCTTTGGTTGGGGAGTCCGGGGCCTTCTCCTTGCCGGCGGATGTGCGGGGGGCCGGGAGCGCAGCGTGTGCTCCTGAGAAGCGTGTCCTAGAAGTGCGGCTTGATGTAACTTCCGGTGTGTGGAACGCACGCCGGGCACTGGCCTAAATCGTAAGTAGGCCCCAAATCCCGCGATGGCAGGTGAGAATAGAGGCACATCCGGCGCTTGAAGCGCACGCCGGCAATGGAACAGCATGGGGGCAGTCACATACCTAAAAGGTATTTACAGGTCGCTCATGTGCACCAGCAGGGATCTAGGCATTTGTTTAGGTGCGCAGCCTGAACCTCTCCAGCCAGCCTACAGAGGACATCTGACTCTGCATGGAAAGTGCTCGCTCCTTGCCTACAGCCATGGAGAATGAGAGCGCCCAGCACACCGATTCACAGGAGGAACATGACATCAGACCAGTACTCCTGGTGGCGGTAAGGGGGTTCAAACCCCAAGTGTTTTTACCATTATGCTTCAGTACTGATAGGGCCTTCTTTTTATAACTACTAAAGAAGGCCCTAGAAAAACAACCTCTAAGTCTAAAGGAAAGGAGTGTGCAGTCTGCAAAAGAAAGCTTGCTCCATCCTGGCCAAAAATGTTGTGTCAACACTGTGTAGATAAAGTGGTAGAAGATGAATCTCCAACCCTTCTCCAAAGTATAAAGGATATGGTAAAGTCTTATGGGCTTAACAGCAAACATCTTTCTTTTTTCCATGCCCTGCATTCCCGGTTTAAAGGCAGTTCACCTAAAGGGAACAGAAAATCTTCAGGCGTATTTTCTAAGCAGGAACGTGCTAAGACAGACAGAGTGGTGTCTAAATCAAGAGGTATTTGTACAGATCACTCATCTGTGGGGGCATCCAAAGTTAGACCTTTTCGCTGCAAGACAAAATGGGAAGTGCAAGCTTTTCTTCTCCCTAAACAAAGAGGATTCGCCGTTAGGCGTAGAAGCATTTTCCCTTCCTTGGCCAGACGGTCTTTTATACGCCTTCCCTCCGTTAAAACTTATCCCTCGGTTCCTGCAGAAGCTACGTCTACATCAAACCAAAGTCATCTTGATTGCTCCATTCTGGCCCCGCAGACCATGGTTCACTTGGCTAAGGAGGCTATCGATCTCAGACCCTTGGATTCTACCAGACAGGCCGGATCTCCTACATCAGGGTCCCATTCTGCATCCAGATTAGGGTTGTTTCGGGTATCGAACTTTCGATACCCAATCGATACTTTTCTCTGGTATCGCACTCGATACCAGGAAAAGTATTTTAGCGATACTGGGCTGCACTACTGCACAGCCCAGTATAGGAGAGCATGGCTGCGCCGCTCTCAGCTCGGCCATGTTCTCCTCGGCAGCACAGGGAGAAGGAGGCAGTCTCTCCCTCCCCCTGTGCTGCCGCTTCAACCAATAGAGGGAGAGGGGGCGGGAGGAGGGGCGGAGCTGGGGGACGGGAGCACTGGCCAGCAATGCCGAGTAGTTTCTTATATAAATGCAGGTAGAAGACACAGCCTGCCAGCACCTGCCTGTGACCCAGCACTGCAATCAGAGGCAATTAACCCCTCAGGTGCGGCACCTGAGGGGTTAATAGACTCTGATTGCAGCGCTCGGTCACAGGCAGGTGCCGGCAGCCTGTGCCTTCTGCCTGCATTTATATATGAACGTAATTAGGCTGGCCAGTGCTCCGCCCCCTCCCTAGTATTAAAACATTGGTGGGCAGTGGGCAGTGTGCCCCCCCCCCTCCCTAGTATTAAAACATTGGTGGGCAGTGTGCCCCCTGCCCCCTTCCCCCAGTAATAAAATCATTGGTGGCAGTGGCCACAGGGTCCCCTCACCTCCTCCTCATTGGTGGCAGTGGCAGTGATCGGAGCCCCAGCAGTGTAATGCTGGGGCTCCGATCGTTACCATGGTAACCAGGACGCTTCTGAAGTCCTGGCTGCCTTGGTCTGCTCCCTGCTGCTGTGTGCACAGGGCAGCAGGGAGAGGGTGAGATCCTATTCACCCTGATAGAGCTCTATCAGGGTGAATAGGATGAGAAGATCCCAGGTTCTAGCCCCTAAGGGGAAAATAGTTAATAAATAAACTGTAAAAAAAAAAAAGTTAAAGTACACCAAAATATTAATTATAAATCACCCCCTTTCCCAATTTTACATATAAAATATATAAACAATACATAAATAAAATATTACATATCGCCACGTCTCAAAAGTCCAAACTATTAAAAAACCACTTTTATGCGGTGAACGCCGTAAAAGAAAAAAAAAGAAAAAGAAAAAAATGCACGATTCGCCATTTTCTTTTAGTCGTCTTGTCCCCACAAAAAAGTAGGATAGGACTGTTGTATTATGAGCCGGCGGTTTCATAAAATGTGGAATGCACGCGGATTTTTTTGGCGTTTTTATTTTTTTCGCGTGGTATCGAATGGTATCGAGTATCGCAATACTTTTTTATGGTATCGATACCGAATCAAAATTTTGGTACCGAAACAACTCTAATCCAGATGCACGGCAGTTACGGTTGACAGCGTGGTTCCTGAGAGGGAAATCCTAGAGCAAAGAGGCTTATCCAAAAATGTAGTTTCTACCCTACTTTCAGCCAGGAAAGAAGTGACATCTGTTATTTATTTGAGAGTCTGGAAAGCCTTCTTGTCCTTCTGTAAAAATCCGATAAATGTCTTGAATCAGCCGCCCATGCCTATTATATTAGATTTCCTACAGAAAGGTTTTGAGAAAAATCTAAGACCTAGCACTTTGAAAGTACAAGTTTCAGCTCTCAGTGCCTTTTTTAATTGCTCCATTGCAGATCATCCTTGGGTAAAACTTTTTTTAGAGCTATTAGCCGTATTAGACCAGTATCTAGGTCTATGATCCCCCCATGGGACCTTAATCTTGTCCTTAAGGCCATGATGAAATCGCCCTTTGAGCCTCTTTAAGATGTCTCCTTAAAAATCCTGTCATTTAAAACAGCTTTTCTGGTGGCCATCACCTCAGCCAGGAGAGTAGGAGAGATTTCATATTTTTCCACGTCACCTCCTTATACAGTTTTCATGGATGACAGAGTAATTATTAAACCAGATCCATCCTTCTTGCCAAAAGTTGTGTCTATGTTTCACAGGACGCAGGACATAGTCCTGCCTTCGCTCTGCTAATCTCCAAAAAATGATAAAGAGAAAGAATTACATACGCTGGATGTGAAGAGATGTCTATCTCAATATCTAATAGCCACGGAAAAATGGAGAAAGACTTCCAGACTTTGTATACAATATGGAGGTTAAAACCATGGTCAGCCGGCATCGTCCAAGACTTTAGATGGATTGTGGGGGCCATAAATCTGGCTTATTCCTCTGTAGGAAGATCCCTTCCTCCTAAATTTGGAGCACACTCCACCAGATCAATGTCCACCTCTTGGGCAGAGAGGGCAGATGCTTCTCTGGAGCAAATCTGCAAAGCAGCCACCTTGCAGCCCCCGTGCACTTTTTTCAAACATTACAGGCTGGAGTTAGGATCTAAAGATCAACTAGCTTTTGGGAGAAAAGTACCCCAGGCAGTGGTCCCTCCCTGAATTGGGATTACTAGCCTATCATCTCGCAATGGTGCTGTCATGGGCGATAGGGAAATACAAGATTACACTCACCGGTAATCCCTTTTCCATATGCCCATGGCAGCACCGTCCTTAATCCCTCCCAAAAAAATAATATATATATATATATATATATATATATATAATCAAAAGGAGGATATGTATTTGTTTATTTGTTTGTTCTCGCTATAAACCGATGATATGGGGGATAAGGTCTTCCTTTTAAACTCTCCACGAAGTTTCCTGTTTCCTGTCCCGGATGGAGGCGGTCTCGCAAGAGTGCTGTCATGGGCTTATGGAAAAGTGATTACCGGTGAGTGTAATCTTGTATTTTTTTTTGTTTCAAAAATTATATTGTGTAAAACTTAAATAAATAAATAAAAAGTAGACATTATGTATCGCCTCGTCTGTAACGACCTGCTCTATAAAAATATCACATGACCTAACCTCTTAGATGAACACCGTAAAAACAAACAAAAAAGAAATGGTGTCACCTTACATCAGAAAAAGTGTAATACCAATTGATAAAAAAAAGTCATACGCACCCCAATCATACCAATCAAACCGTCATCTCATTCTGCAAAAAATGAGACCCTAACTAAAACAATCGCCCAAAAAATATAAAAACTATGGCTCTCAGAATATGGAGACACTAAAACATGATTTTTTTTACAGGAATGCTTTATTAAAATGTAAAATCTGAAATTTCATCTCCATTTCCCCCATGTCACGACAGCACCACCAGAGAGACTGACTCCTCCCCTAGGGACAGGAAACCTAGAGTACAAAAGGAAGTACTTCCCGCCCAATCATCAGTGGTTTCCTGTCCCTAGGAAGCCTGGAGTGTTTTTCATGCATAGCCTGGTGGGCTGTGTTAAAGATATGGCTGGGGGACCTGGGAAGCGAGAAATCCCGGTAGTTCTGGGTAGCCGGGTCCCACATATGACTCCCGGTGTGGAGCCAGTTCCTCACCCCCAGCAGCAGGTACTTGCTGTCCCCCTCCCGCTCCTTGCCACCTTGCCACCACCGCGGCCCGTTCGGGGGAGGCCGCGGCAGTTCAGAAAACTCACCGCATCAGACGCGGTCTGCTGGTGGAAGGTAGGAGGGGATCCGGAGCTCCGACGTGGTTGCGCAAAGGGCTCTGGTAGCCACGGCCATTTTGGAGGCGGGGCGCAAAACCCATGTGATGGCTGGGAGGAGGAGGGGTTGTGCCGGAGCTCCCAGCTCAGAGCGGCAGATTTAAAAGTTGTTCCTTTACTGCAGCCTCTGCCTCCTATATGTGAACTGAACAGCCATCTGTTATAGTTCAGCTTCCAGGAGGGGGTGGTTGCCAAGAAGATGAGTGCCTCCAGCGAGGATGCAGGTTCAAAAAGGGCTCGCACGGAATCTTCTACCAAGCTCCCATTTCGGAACCGTGTGGTGAGTGTGTGTGTTGGAATATGTTTTTAACCTTTAGTATGATTACTGTTTTTTCGGATGAAGCTTCTAAGAAGTCTAAGAAGCCTAGGACTAAGGAATGTGCCATGTGCAGAGTCAGTCTTGCTGCCGACTATGTTAAACCTAATTGTGTCAGCTGCACTAATAAGGTTATTGCGCAAGAGAATCCTTCTCTACTGCTACAGATGCAGGACATGGTGAAAAGCCAAATAGAAGCCTCACTAAGAGGATTTCTGCCAGCGCTTACTCCACCTATACCTCAGCCGGCAGTTGCTCCCTCTGTTCCAGTACTATCTGATGTTGAGGAAGAGGGTTTAATTGTGGCTCATTCAGACTCTGGTTTAGTCATGCGCCTTGTTCTACCTTTCCTTCGATATATATTATGTTAGGATAGAGTTTTCAGCTATTTTTTCTTATGTTATGCAGGAGGGGAGTCTGAAGGTTTCTGAGGATGATTTATCAGGCAGACCGTAGTTTCAGTGTGAAGATACTGATCAGTTGGTCAAAGCAGTAAGATCAGCAATGCGTCTGGAAGAGACTAGGGAACAAAAGTCTATCCAGGACATCATGTTTGAGGGACTCGAACTAAAGAAGAGAGTTTTCCCTATTCACCGGACTGTATCCCAGCTTATTAAAAGAGAATGGGAAAACCCGGATAAGAAATCATTTATTTCTAGGGCCATTAAAAGGAAATACCCCTTTGATGACGCTGAAACTAGGTCCTGGGATTGTCCGCCTAAAATAGATGTGGCTATTGCCAAGATTTCAGAAAAGGGTTCTTTACCCTTTGAAGACTTGGGGACTCTTAAAGAGCCCATGGATAAGAAGGCGGAGGGGTTCCTTAAAAGAGCTTGGGAGACCGCTGGGGCTGCCCTTATGCCAAGCAGCAGTACCTCAGTGGCAAGATCCATGATGTTGTGGATAGATCAGCTCTCAGCAGACATCCAGAATAAGGATCAGCTGCTAGCGTCTCTTCCCGCAATTAAAAAGGCGGCCGCCTTTCTGGCAGATGCTTCTTCTGATACCCTGAGACTGTCCGCTAGGGCTGCAGCCTTGACTAATTCAGCTAGGCGTGCTCTGTGGGTAAAGAGCTGGTCAGGGGACCTTAGCTCCAAGAATAAATTGTGTTCCATCCCATGTGAGGACGAGTTACTTTTTGGTTAAGTCCTTACTGATTTATTGGATAAAGCAGGGGATAAAAATAAGGATTTCCCTATTCCGCAGTCCTCTAGGCAGTACCGGCCCTTTCGTGCAAAAGGAAGGGGAGGGGGTCAGGAAAGGGGTAGAGGCCAGACAGGCTTTAGGTGGAGAGGATCCCATAAAGGTAGTGGCTTTATGTTCAATCAGCCCTCCGCCTCCTCCTCTAAAAAGCCCGGTCCCCAGTGACAGGGTTAAGCAGGTAGGTGGCAGATTAAAAAACTTCTTGGCACAGTGGCAGTTGATCTCAAGAAGCTTGTGAGTCCTAGAGACCATAAAAGATGGTCTCCGTCTAGAGTTCATCAAGCCGCCACCTACCCGTTACATAGTCACAAGTTACTCTTCAGGTCCCTCAGGTCAGTCTTCTCTCGAGCTGGAAAAAGGGGTTCTGGTTCCAGTTCCAACGGAGGAAATAGGTCAGGGTTTCTATTCCACTCTTTTCCTTGTGAAAAAGCCAAATGGAACTTTCAGAGTCATCATAAACCTGAAACCTCTGAACCAGTTTCTCACCTACCATCGATTCAAGATGGAGTCCCTGAAGTCAACAATAAATCTATTGTCAAAAGACTGTTACATGGCGTCGCTAGATTTAAGAGACGCCTATCTCCATGTGCCCATCCACGGAAACTTTCAAAAGTACCTAAGGTTGGCGGTTCATGTAAATTCCCATTTGTTGCACCTACAATTCTGTGCCCTGCCATTCGGGATTGCTATCGCCCCAAGAATCTTCACAAATATCATAGCCGAAATGGCGGCTCACATCAGAGAAGGGGATGGCATATTCATCCCGTACTTGGATGACTTCCTGCTGGTGGCAGAATCCAAAGAAAAGGTACAAAATTTCCTAGTTCATACACAAGGAATTGTGGAAAAACTGGGTTGGGTAATTAACTGGGAAAAATCTTCTCCCCTTCCTACAAGGCAGAAGGTTTTTCTGGGAATCTTATTAGATTCTGAGGTTCAAAAATCCTTTCTTCCCAGGCAAAAAATTTTAAGGATTTTTTCTTTAATTCAAGAAGTTTCCTCTGCTCCTTTTATAACTATAAGGAAGGGGATGTCTCTGTTGGGTCTGTTTACCACCGCTTTTCCTGCAGTTCCCTGGGGTCAGCTTTATTCTAGAAGAAGATAAAAGAGGAAAAGGCAAACGTCGTCCTGGTGGCTCCCTTCTGGCCTCGGAGGGTCTGGTTCTCCTGTCAGAGCCATGTAGCTGGGGGATCCCTGGTTCCTTCCGGAGCTTCCCAATTACAGGGGCCGATTTGTCATCCGGAGGCGCTAAATCTCTATTTGACGGCTTGGCTTTTGAGAGGTTGACCTTAAGAGCTAAGGGGTTGTCTGATGCTGTCATCGCCACCTTGCAAGCCAGCAGAAAAGACATTACATCCAAAATTTGTCAGGATTTGGAGAAAATTTCTTTCCTCACTTAATCTCGCCTCCTTTGACCTGTGAAAACCCAACCTAGCGGATATTTTGGACTTTCTGCAGAGGGGTATGGAAAAGGGGTTGAAAGTAGCCACACTTAAAGTTCATGTGTCAGTGGGTGACCTGGCGGCATGACGTAGGTGTGCGTGCTGCGCTCTCCCCCCTGCTGGCTCCTCCCTACTGCCCTGCCTCATGGCCTCGCATGCTGCTGACGGGGGCTGCCTCTCGGGACCGGTCGAGCGCTACGCAAGATTGCTCTGATCCTCTGGAACTGGAACCGCTGCTGGGGAGGACCGTGCTGAGGGCGGTGCGGTGCTCAGCAAGCAGGACCCAGGGACCGGGAGGTTAATGCTGCCGTGCTATGAGCCGCTATGAGCCATTGCTGTCCTACTACTCCTCCGGGCAGGATCGACAAGTGAGGAGCCCGGCGATCCTTACCTGATTGACCCTGACGTATCTGCCGAGGAACCTTTGGTTGTCCGGATGCCGCCGTTTGGGTGAAGACTGGTGAGCTAGCCTGTGGTATTTCTGCAAGGTGCTGTGCTCCTGCCCTGGATCACGGTTTGCTGGCAGAGTCAGGTGGGCGCTGTATGGCTGTTGAAGTCCTGCCGATGTTGACGATGCTTGGATGAGACTGTGAGCCCTGATTCTGCGCTACTCTGGGGAGACTGTCTGATCATCCTCACTGGTGGCCTGATGGAATAACGTCTGCACATAGCAGAGATATACATATAGCGCTACACATATATACATATAGCCTTCCGGACCAGTTATACGTTTTTTTGGGGTTAACCCTATATATGGGAGTCGAGTTCATAACCCCATGGTCTAGAACTGGCGACATTTGAAGGGTTTACATGAGCCCTATCTGGTGTAAGAACTTACTTTACTTTGGCGTTTTGGGACTGAGTTGTCAAGTGTTGTTTTTTTTTTTTTTTTCCCCCCCGTACCCTGGAAGAGGTTGGAACTCTCCTGCAAAGAGACTTCATTTTTGGAACATTGCTGCTGACTCTACCGGGACCCTCTCTTAGTGTGGTTTTTTATCTCCCTTTGTTGATTGCATTCTTGATTTTTGATCCCCCGTAATGAAATCAGAAATGGACCTTCCCTCCAATATTAAGTGATTAAGTGACTAAGCAAAAGTATTAACTTTTCACCTTCCCTTTGGATCGGGACTCATTTTTTTTTTCTCTCTCTAATGTGTTGGGGGGTATTGTGTTGAATCACCATTTATTAATTCTACCCAAGAATTTAAAATAATTTAAAAATACTCTTAAAAAAATAATAAGGGAAAAAAAGAAAAAAAAAAAAAAAAAAGAGAAGGGGATAAAAAGAGAAAAGGAAAAAAGGGTGGGGGGAGAAAAGGAAGGAAAAAAAAAAAGAGAAGGGGGAGGGGGGAGAGAAAGGAAGAGGAAGAAAAGAAGAAAAGTCGGGGAGGAGAAAAGAGAAAGGAAAGGAAACGAAAAAGGGGAAAATATGCCTCCGAAAGTACGGAAATCAAGGGGGCTCCCATCACCGAAGGGAGGGGCAGGGGTAGGGGGCAGCCCCCAGTCCTGGCTAGATAAGTTTTTGAAGACATCTCCATCCAAGACTAGAGGTGGGTCTCAAAAATCGGTGTCACAGCCTGAGGTGGTTGAAGGTACCTTGGCCCACACAATACAGGATGCCTCTTCGATAAAGGCGTCTCAGACTGAGGGTCTGGACACTATTAATAATAAATTGGCAGATATATTGAGGGTAGTAAACGCCACTAATACCACAGTGGCAAATCTCACTTCCTCCCTTCAGGTGGTTCAAGGTGATGTCACGATAATAAAAGATGAGGTTACAAAGCTTAGGATGAGGGTGAGAGATATGGAAGTTGTGGTGTCAACTATTACATCGGAGAACAATTTAATTAAAAAGAGGCTGGAAGAAATTGATCAAGATCGCCTCTGGCTTAGAAGAAAGGTTGTAGAAATGGAGGATAGATCCCGTAGATATAACTTGAGAATTGTTGGATTTCCGGAGGGGGTGGAACAGCATAATGCAGCCTCCTTTATCCAGAAATGGCTAATTGACAATATTGGCCCAGACCATGATGCCACAATGTTCTGTGTGGAAAGGGCTCATAGAATCCCCTTTAAAAAACCCCCTCCAGGTGCCCACCCCAGGGCTTTCTTGGCTAAGCTGGTCTGCTCGAAGGATCGGGACTGGGCGCTGAGACGTAAAAGAGAAATCCCTGATATTACATACAACGGTAACCTAATATCGATATATCCTGATTTTTACCGAGAGACTCAAATGAAGAGACGCGCTTTCTCAGAGGTTAAAAAAAGGCTTGCCCAGGCTAAAATGAATTACTCACTTGTGTTCCCGTCTAAACTTAGAGTGGTATATAATGATTCGGTTAGATTTTTTTTGGCCCCGTCCGAGGTCACTCAATGGCTTGATTCATTGGGTGTGCAATAACTCACGTATAGGTAGTTTGAGGTAGGGGGTTCGGGGGGGGGGGTTTGGATGGGATTTGTAAGAGGTTAATGGAGACAGTGTGTTCACCATTAATCAAGTGGTGGGGTTTTCAGGGGAGGTGGGGGGGGATAGGGCGGCGGGGTGGGATTTGGCTGTCATCGTGGGTCCCTCTAGTGCACGTTCTCCTGCTCGTGTTTCTTTTTCCTGGGCGCTTATATAGAATATGTGTAACGTTTTGATTTGGAATATGAGAGGATTGGGGGACAGAGTTAAAAGAACGATCATCCTGGATCAGGTTACACGTCATTTGCCGGCATTTATAGTATTGTTGGAAACGCATGTGATTGAAGAGAAGCTCTATACTTTAAAAAGAAGGTGGGCGGCTCTTGAATATCATGCGTGTTATTCCTCATATTCACGAGGGGTAAGTTTATATGTCCATCGTGGAATTGACTTTAGACCACTTGATAAGATGATGGACAGGGAAGGTAGATTTATTTTCTTGCACGGGTTGTGGAATGGGCAGGAGATTATCTTCGCCTTTATATATATATACCACCACCATATAGTTCGGAGGTTTTTGCTATCCTCTCTAAATTTCTCTCTAGTAAAAATTACTGTCCTCTGTTTGTTGCCGGGGATTTCAATTCTGTATTAAATCATGATTTGGATAGGGCCTCCACCTCTGCTGAACGTGTTCAGGCCTCTTCGCCTCTGAAAGCCATATGCCAGGAGCTGGCGCTGGTTGATCTCTGGCGCCACCTCTATGGGAAAAAAAAAATCTTTTCTTGTTTTAGTAGGTCTTATAAAGCAATGTCACGTATTGACCTGGTCCTTGTTAGTCGGGATCTTATCAATCGTATTGTCAAGATGAAATATGAGCCGCATGGCGTGTCGGATCACTCCCCGGTTCTGGTTAAGTTTAGAGAGGTGGAGGCCACATGTCCGATTAGGCCTTTTAAATTGAACCCGCATTGGTTGGAGGTGATACCAGACCAAAGTGCTATTGATACTTACATTGAGGAATTCTGGCAGATTAATGTAGGGACTGCAAATATACATTTTGTATGGGATGCCTTAAAAGCATATATTAGGGGAGTATACTTTTCTAGAATTAGTAAGTTCAGAGAGGACCTTTGCCAAGAGGAGACGGGGCTGCGGGAAAAAATTACTTTTCTGCTGGGCCTAGTAGCAAACGAGCATAATGAACATAATATAGAACTGCTAAAGGAGGCAAATTTACAATTTAACACATTTGTGTATAAAAAGGCCCAACATAAATTGCTGTTTCAAGGACAGAACCGATTTTGTGAATCGGGAAAAACGGGTAGGTTTCTTGCGCGCCTGGTTGCTGGTCAAAAAGGTACAACAATTATAAGGGAAATAAGGAACTGTAAGGGGGTGAGGTCTTTAGACCAGATTAGGGAGGTGTTTGAGAAGTTCTACGCTGATTTATATCAATCAGAGGCGATTGGTAATTTAGAAGAGATAGATCATTTTCTCCAACAATTGGGGTTACCTCAATTGGAACCTCAATTTAGAGCCTCTTTGAATTCTCCTATCACTATGGAGGAACTGCGGTTAACCCTCCCAAAGTTGAGGAATAACTCCGCGCCAGGTCCGGATGGCCTCCCGTTTGAACTATACAGGCATCATGCTAACTCACTTCTTCCTATTCTCCTGCAGGTCCTGAATGAAGCTTGTATCTCTGGCTCTTTACCTATTTCGTTTAGAGAGGCAGTAATTATATTAATTTTAAAAAAGGACAAGGATGAGTGTGAGGTGGGGTCATATAGACCAATATCCCTCCTTAATACAGATTATAAAATCTTTGCAAAAATTCTTGCGGAACGCTTGAGCCGGGTTATTTCATCACTAATCCACCCGAATCAGACAGGATTTATTCCTGGGAGACAGATACAGACAAGCGTATATAGGGTTAATTTGAACTTGTTGCTGGGTAGGGCAGGAGACCGCTCTATCCTGTCTTTAGACGCTGCGAAGGCGTTTGACAGGATGGAGTGGTCTTTTCTATGGCACACCATAACCCATTTTTGCTTAGGAGGTGAGTTTATTCGTATGACTAACATGTTGTATGATCAGCCCTCGGCATGTATTAGTATTAATGGAGTTTCTTCTTCCCCTGTAAGTATGCAACGTGGGATGAGACAGGGGTGTCCCCTTTCCCCTCTTCTTTTTGCTTTATTTATTGAACCTTTGGCTTCTAAAATCCGGCTGGATAAATCTATTGAAGGCTTTGGGGTTGCGGGAGTGTGCGATAAGATAAGTCTCTATGCAGACGATGTGATTTTATTCTTGGACCAGGGATGGAAAGTTCTCCCATATGTGATAAACACTATAGAGGAGTTTGGCAAGTTGTCAGGATACTTGATTAACTGGTCTAAGTCATCGCTCCTCCCGCTTAACCGCAAGGCTGTAGATATGGGTACGGGGGTTCGGGTTCTTACTGTTAGTGATACCTTGGATTATTTGGGGATCAAAATTGGGATGCCGATAAATAGGTTTTATGATCTTAATCTGGCCCCAGTATTAAATAAAATCAAGGTGAAAATAAATGCTTGGCAGAAATTTGTTCTAGCTCAGACTGACCGTATAGCTCTCATTAAAATGATTATATTACCTATGGTGTTATACCCGCTATGTGCTGCCCCTACTTGGATACCGGATGCTTTTTTCCATAGATTAGAATCTTTAATCAACGATCTGATTTGGGGCAGGAAGAGGGTGCGTATAAAGCAGAGGTATTTATGGCTATCGGAAGCGGATGGAGGCTTGTCGATTACTTTTTTCCAGGGATATTATTTGTGTGCACAAATTCAAAGATGTTGTAATTTTAAAGATAGTTTACTTGCACAGTACTTGTTTAAAGTCACAGGCAATCATATAGAGAATATTTTCTTGGCTTTGGAATGTGGTCAGTTGGGTTTGGGGAAAGACCTCCCGGTTCCTTGGACCCTACAGAGGGTGTGGAACAAACTCAAGAGCATTCTTGGGGTATCTCATGCGCTCGGGTTTACCCCACTGTGGGAGAACAGGAACCTGGCGGAATTCCTCAAAGTTACAGACTACAATTATTGGATTCACAAGGGTGTGGTTAAGGTGGCTCACCTGTTCTCTTCAGGTCACTTTAAGGGTACGTTCACACGACGACAATTGTCGCGCGACAAAAAGTCGCACTATTGTCGCGCGACAATTTTTATAATGGGAGTCTATGGTGTCGCAGTGCGACATGCGACATGCTGCGACTGCGACACGAAAGTCGGAGAAAATCCATTCAAGATGGGTTTTTCTGCGACTGTCGCAGTCGCAGCATGTCGAATGTCGCAATGCGACACCATAGACTCCCATTATAAAAATTGTCGCGCGACAATAGTGCGACAAAATGTCGCGCGACAAATGTTGCAGTGAAGTTGTGCCCTATTTGTCGCGCGACTTTTTGTCGTGCGACAATTGTCGTCGTGTGAACGTACCCTTAGTCTTTATTGGAACATAATTGTTCCCCTATCAACTCACTGGATGTGATAAAATATTTAAGTCTAAAACACGCTTTTGAGTCTACTAAGGAGAAGGTGTGTCTGTCTGTTAGACAGAATCTATTTTTTGATTTTTGTTTTGGGCATGGGGAAGTTCATATTAAAATTTCTAAGTTGTACTCTACCCTGGCGAATATAGTAGTATTTAAAAGTCCAAGTAAATGGGAACAAGAGCTGCAATGCCCCCCATTGCAATGGAAGAAGATCTATAGGAATATCAACAAGATTACTATGTCTAATGCGCACAGGTTAATTCAATTCAAGATTACTCATAGACTTTATTATACGCCTAAAACCCGGGCAAGGTTCGTGAGGAATAGGGGGAGAATTTGTTCGTGCCCTAAGTGTGGTAGTATTGAAGCTGATTATGTGCACACTCTCTGGGGGTGCAATAAACTGAGGAGTTTTTGGGATCAGGTGTTCCAGAGTATTCAAAAAGAGGTTTTATTCCAATACGAACCCGATCTCCGGACAGTATTACTGGGATACCTGAACCTGGATATGGCACTCCCAGCTCAGGTTGGAAGGGCATGGACGCGCGGGCTGATGGTTGCAAGAGTTATCATAGTTAAAAAATGGGGAGCTAAGTCCCCACCCTCACTGAATGAATGGGTTTCCTATATGCACCAGGTCAAGATATATGAGGAAATGGAGCTTAAGAGGAGAGGAGTTCGTGCACTAAAATAATTTAATAAATAGAGGTGACTAACAGCTATACACTATGTGTAGAGGGGCCTTATACGATGACAGCCATTTAGGGAGGGTATAAATAGTAAGTTAAAATATATGGAAATCTGTTATTACTCTGTATGTATTAAGTTGGTTACAAGATAATGAATATCTGTAATGGTGATTTGTATCGCTGTATTGAGAAAAAAAAAAAAAAAAGTTCATGTGTCAGTCTTAGGGGCTTTGTTTGGCCAGAAAATTGCGGATCATCCTTGGATCATCAGATTCCTAAAGTCAGTGAAGAGGCTGCAGTTATCCGTGTCTATACGGTCTCCGTCTTGGGACCTTTCAGTCGTTCTCCAATCCCTATGTGTAGATCCCTTTGAGCCCTTATCTGATATTCCTCTCAGGGTGCTGGCTCAGAAGTCTGCCATGTTGGTCGCGGTGACATCGGCAAGTAGGGTAGGGGAATTAGCAGCCTTATCTGTCAGTGAGCCCTATTCTCAGATCTTAGAAGACAGAATAATTTTTAAGCCGGATCCAGCTTTTCTGCCCAAGGTGGTCTCCGCCTTTCATATGTCCCAGGAGGTGGTGCTGCCCTCCTTCTGTACTAATCCTTCTTCTGGGAAAGAAAGGCGGTTTTTATATGTTGGATGTACAGAGATGTGTTCTGGAATACATAAACAGGACTAAGGACTTTAGAAAGTCTGATAGGCTTTTTGTTCAGGTGTCAGGGCCCAATAAAGGGGATAAAGTGAGAGGAGACACTATCTCTAGATGGATCAGGCAGGGCATTTCTACAGCTTATATTTCTGCAGGTTTGTCTCCGCCGTATAATCTGAAGGCCCTTTCAATTCGGGCGGTGGCTTCTTCCTGGGCAGAAAGGAGAGGTGCCTCCATTGATCAGATTTGTAGGGCGGCTACTTGGACGTCTCCGCACACTTTTTTCCGTCACTATAGACTGGACGTGGGTTCTCTTTCCTCCTTAGCTTTTGGCCGTAAGGTGCTTCAGGCTGTAGTCCCACCCTAGTTCTTCTCTGGTATTCTCTCTGGTGGTGCTGTCGTGACATGGGGAAAGCTGGTAATTACTCACCGGTAATTCTATTTCCCTCATAGTTTCCCACCCTTTCTAGCTTGTTTATGCACAAGTGGTGTTCACGTTAAAAAAAAAAAATATACAGTTTTTGTCCTTGTTGCTTAACTTTTGTGTATGATTACATGTGTTTACTAACTGGGAGGCTTCCTAGATCTCGGTAATTCACTGATGATTAGGAGGGAAGTACTTCCTTTTGTACTCTAGGTTTCCTGTCCTAGGGGAGGAGTCCGTCTCTCTGGTGGTGCTGTCGTGACTGTGAGGGAAATAGAATTACATAGTAACATAGTATATAAAGACATTTGTCCATCCAGTTGGGCCTGTTACAAGTTGATCCAGAGGAAGGCAAAAAACCCCTGTGAGGCAGAATCCAATTTTCCCCATTTAAGGTGAAAAAAATTCCTTCCTGACTCCAATCAGGCAATCCAGAATAACTCCCTGGATCAGCGACCTCTCTCTAGTAGCTGTAGCCTGTAATATTATTACACTCCAGAAATACATCCAGTCCCCTCTTGAATTCCTTTATTGTACTCACCATCACCACCTCCTCAGGCAGAGAGTTCCATAGTTTCACTGCTCTTACAGTGAAGAATCCTTTTCTAAGTTTGTGTAAAAACCTTCTTTCCTCCAGACGCAGAGGATGTCCCCTCGTCACAGTCCTGGGGATAAATAGATTACCGGTGAGTAATTACTGGCTTTTCCATTAATTCTTGTGGAACACCTAAAGGGTTTACAAAGTTTGCAAAATCAGTTTTGAATACCTTGAGGGGTGTAGTTTCCAAAAAGGGGGGCCCTTTTGGGTGGTTTCTATTATGTAAGCTCCACAAAGTGACTTCAGACCTGAACTGATCCTTAAAAAGTGGGTTTTGGAAATTTTCTGAAAAATGTCAAGATTTGCTTCTAAACTTCTAAGCCTTCTAACGTCCCCCAAAAATAAAATAGCATTCCCAATATGATGTAAACATGAAGTAGACATATGGGGAATGTAAAGTAATAACTATTTTTGGAGTTATTACAATCTATTATAAAAGTAGAGAAATTGAAATTTGCTAATTTTTCCAAATATTTGGTAATTATTTTTTTTTTATAAATAAAAATGAAATTTTTTTTACTAAGTTTTACCACTGTCATGAAGTACAATATGTGACGAGAAAAAAATCCAGATGCCACTCCTTCCCTTCTGAGCCCTGGCGAATCCCCAAATAACAGTTTATGACAACAATTGGGTTGTTACTGTATTCAGGAGAAAATGGGTAGCAAATTGTGGGGGGATATTCTCCTGTTATCTTTTGTGAAAAAGAAAGTTTGGGTCTAAAGCATAATTTTTATGTAAAAAAAAAAAAAAAGTTACTTTTCATTTTCATAGCCAAGGTTTATATATAATATGAAACGCCTGTTGGGTCAAAGTGCTTGCTACACCCCTTAAAAATTCCTTAGGTGGTAGTATAGTTTACAAAATGTGATCACTTTTTGAGGGTTTTCACTGTGGGGGGACCACATATGGGGTGTAAACTGCAGAATCAGGGTAATAAATATTGAGGTTTGTTTTGTTAACACTTGCTGTGTTACAGGAAAAAAATTATCAAAATGGAAAATCTGCAAAAAAAAGTTAAACTTTGAAATTTGACCTCTATTTTGCTTTAATTCCTGTGTAAAACATAAAGGGTTAACAACATTTCTAAAAAGTTTTGAATAGTTTGGTGTAGTTTCTAAAATGGGGTATTTATGGGTGATTTCTATTATGCGAGCTCCTCAAAATGACATCAGAACTGTACTAGTCCTTAAAAAAATTGATTTTTAAAATTTCAAAAATTGCTTCTAGAATTCTAAACCTTCCAAGGTCCTAAAAAAAAAAAAAATTACATTACCAAAATTATGCCAACATAAAGTATACATATGGTGAATGTTAATTAATGAGTATTTTATGAGCTATTCCTATCTGTCTTAAAAAGAGAGAGATTCACATTTAGAAAAAATTTTTTTGCATATAAATAAAAAAGGTGAAATATATTGACTCAAATATATTGTTACGAGAAAACAATCTCTGAATGGCTTGGATAAGTAAAGGCATTCCAAAGTTATTACCACATAAAGTGACACATATCAGATTTGCAAAATTAGCTCTGGTCAGGAAGGGGGCAAATGGCCTGGTCTGGAAGTGGTTAAAATACCTTTCAAAATATAAAAGGAAGCCAATGCCAGACTTACTTGCCTCTGTACAAATGCTGTTAATTGAAGCTAACAGCTGTTCTCTCTTTTTACCCTTATATTTGAGGTCTCTGACTTTGTATAATATTGGTACTTAATTTTTTGTCTTGTTTCATTAAATCTGTCATAGGAGAATAGCTTCCATTTCAAACGACCGGGTTTAAAAAAGACAATTCACATTAAAGTGGTTGTCACACGTAAGCAAATTACATTTATCATATAGACCAGGGGTGGCCAACCTGTGGCTCTTTGCTTCTTCAAGTGCGGCTCTAGCTGTGGAGCTGGGAAGCAGTCAGGCTGGCTCACTCTCCACCCCATGCTCAGATATTTTTTCCTTATCGGGCACCGTTGCTACTTTGTAGCTCTAGCTCACTCTCCACTACGTCCTGATGCACACAGTGTGAGAATGTAGTACATGAAGACATGCACTGTGACCTGATGCTGTGCTCATCAGGTCATAGTGAAGGTCATGTCAGACCTGCAAAGTAGCAGCTGCCCGAACAGGAGACCAGTGCCTGATCAGGAGAGGAAAGAGATTTTTTTTTTTTTTAAGTTATAGAACTGAGCATGGGGGTCTGATCTAACTAAGCACGGGAGGTTCTGATCTGAGCATGGGGGAGGGGTCCTGATCTGAGCATGGGGGGTCCTGATCTGAGCATGGGGGGTCCTGATCTGAGCAATGGGGGTCTGATCTGAGCATGGGGGTCACATCTGAGCATGGGGGAGTCTTGTGTGAGCATGGGTTGGTCCGGTCTGAGCATGGGGGGGCAGATCTGAGAATGGGGTGACTGTGTAAATGTATAGCTTGTGGCTCCTGGTAATCATCCTTTTTTTTTTTTTTTGGCTCACTGTGTCTGTAAGGTTGGCCACCCCTGATATAGACAAAGGTAATGATTTACTAATGTATTGTGATTGTCCATATTGCCTCATTTGCTTGCTTGATTCATTTTTCCATCACATGATTTAGTGGCTGTGGTTGCACACTATAGTAAAAAGTGCTGGTGTATTTGTACTCCTGTGGTCCTGGCCACCAGAGAGCCCTGCACTTTCCTGTAGTGTGCAAGCATGACCTCTGCGGCTGGATTGCAGGGTGTTTGCAACCCCTGGAAAGGAGCAGTGTATAATGATGGAAAATTAATCTAACCAGCAAAGGAAGCAATATGGACAATCCCAATACATTAGTAACTGCCTTGTATTAACTTTTTCTACATTAAAAATGCTATTTGCTGACGTGAGACAACCACTTTAACTGGGAAATGACCAGAACACTTGTATAGTACCCAGCTTTTTAGCTGCTGATCCACTAATTTCCAGGCTCTTTTTTTCTGCTTGCCAAGATGGCCGCACTGCTTCTCAGACTATATGATGCACGCTGTGTGTTTGGTAGTCCAAGACACTTCCTGCTTGGTCCATTGCTAACATCAAGGGCAGGAGAAAGTAAGTGTCTTGAACTACCACATGCAAAGTATGCATCAGGTAGTCTGAGGAGTGGTGTCACCATCTTGGATGTCAGCAGAGGGCCTCGAAATTGGCAGCTCTAGAGATTAAAAGGAGGGCACCAGGTAAGAGTTCTGTTGGTTCCCCAGTGGATGTGTGTTCTTTTCTTGAAGCGGCTGTCACTTGTATAACTGTCTTCATGATATTTTGGAGTCAGCACACTAATAACAGTACAAAGGTGCAGATGGCATGCCCAAATAACCCAAGCCCTAGTCGTTCTTTTAAATAACTCCCAAAAGGTATTACCGTATAATCTTGCCTAACTGACTGGCTGAAGTGCTCTGATGTATTACATAGCATTATGCTTGGTTCACAGTTGCATTATATTCTAGTAGTATATGCTGTATTGTTCTATCCAGTAAATACCAGGAACCTGATGTCCCACTAGAAATCAGTAGATACAAAACAGTACATAAGGAAACTCATGACACCATTGTGAAGATATTAGGTTTAATAATTATTATTTTTTGTGTGTGTGTAGAATGAAATGGAATTATCTTAATGTAAATCTCTACTTTTCCCCCCAAGGCCCCAGCGTGGACTTACCTGTGTTGTGCTGTTGGTTTATTCATTTACCAGTCCTTGGATGCCATTGATGGGAAGCAAGCAAGGAGAACCAACAGCAGCACACCGCTTGGAGAGCTTTTTGATCATGGATGTGACTCTCTTTCTACAGGTATTTCTTTTGACTTATATTATGAAATACAATGATGATTTGGGAATACTGATAATTTTAAAAGTTGCTATCTACATAAAAAAAATCTTTTTATAATATTTTATTTCAACAACCATGATTTATAGATTTAAAGAGTAAGTAAACGTTTAATAATTTTTTTTTGTAAAATGCCCCAAATGCCCTAATAATACTTTTTCTAATATACTTTACTTCATCACTTTTGAATTTTTAATATACCCATTTTTAATATACCCATTTTAGCTTCAAGGAGTTTAATTGCAAAATCTTGGAAAAGCCCTACTGCTTTCCTCTTGGGGTGCACTCACAGGACCAAATGTATATTCCGGTTCGCAAACTGTGGATCATGGAGTCCATGAGACATCCACATTTTTTTTGTGGACCCTTTGACTTTAATGGGTCCACACGCCATATTTTGCGGCAAAGTATAGTACATGTTCTATCTTTTACAAAATTGACAAACTGATAAGGACAGCTTGATGCACTGACCTCATCATGCCTCTGGGCTGAATAGAAGAGCAAAAGGGCTGAGGATCATCCCCTGGCATGTGCGGTTTCTTAGCCCAGCAGGCGTGATGATGTCACTGCATCACAGCTGCTGAGAAGGATATGTGCCATTCATCGGACAAGGGGGCTAGGTGAGTATTACTACTTGGGGGCAAAATTAATGTGTGTATAACTACTGAGTGGGTGGGAGAGATGGCTTGCATAAGTGGTGTTAACTAGCTGCAGGAGGGGTGGTTGTGGGAAAGTTGCCAGGCGAGGGCTTAGTTTAAAGCTTTGATATGGAGCCCAGACTTTTCTTTTTACGCCCCTGATTACCATTGATGGCCCACAATGAAAGATGTGATGACCTGACAAACTATTTTTTTTCATTGTTTTATGCATTGCATTTGGATGTTTTTGCATATTTTTTAAAAACGCCGTTCAGTGACTGAACTGAAGACTTCCTGATGCATACTGAACGGATTTCTATCCATTCAAAATGCATAAAGATATAACTGATAATTTTTTTTCCCCGGTATTGAGCCCCGAGGACGGAACTCAATGCCGGAAAAGAATAACGCTAGTGTGGAAGTACCCTTAAGCGTCTTTATTTTCTGATTGGTGAGGAACCAGTATAAAATGGCTAAGAAGCCCTCTTATTAAAGAGATTTCCAGGATTATTTTTTTATGTAAATTATTTGTAAATTTGCATGTAATTTAATAAAGCCTATGAACTTTGTATCAAACATGCTTGTACACATACGGTAAGGTGAAGGTTCTCAACACTGTGTCATTAGGGGGTACTTGCATTGTTCTCATACTGTGTTTGTTCATTTTTTACTTGCTGCAATCAAGTATCCAGTGGAAAAGGAACGTGTTAGAAAACACTCTAATGGATAATGAGTTTTTGACATGAAAGAATTATGAGAATAAGTGTTGCCTAACATTTCTTTTCAGGGGCTTCTGTCAGCAGATTTGTTCCTATGTAACCAGCTGACCTGTTACATGTGCACTTGGCAGCTGAAGACATCTGTGTTGGTCCCATGCTCATATGTGCCTGCATTGCTGAGAAAAATTACCGTATTTTCCGGCGTATAAGACGACATCCCAATTTTTCCAGTTAAAATATAGGATTTGGGCTATACTCGTCATATAAGACTACCCCAGCCTCTCATCAGCCCTCCATACACAGGAGCAGGCAGTATGAAAACTTAGAGGCGGCGCAGGCATGTGTGGCAGGAAAGCCTGCTCCGCCCCTCATCTGCCTGCTCCCACCAACGTCTCTCTGCAAATCTGCCGGCCGTCCCCTGTCAAAAAGCACCAGACAGGGCCGACCGGTCTCTTACTTTATGCGCTGCAGCCACCGGGCTCTCCCTCTTCCGGTAACTCATGTCTGTGTGGCGCATTGCTTATGCCAGAAGCATAAGGAATGCGCCGCACAGACATGTGAGTTACCAGAAGAGGGAGAGCCCGGCGGCCACAGGGGAGAAGGACGACCCGGCGCATAAGACGACCCCCGACTTTTGAGAAGATTTTTAGGTGTTCAAAAGTCATCTTATACGCCGGAAATACGGTATGTTTTAATATATGCAAATGAGCTTCTTGGAGCAACAGGAAATTTCCGTTACTCCTAGAGCCTCTCTACAACTGCCGCATCCTCTGCACTTTAATTCAGAGGACCAGATGTGATCATGTTTTCACTGCCTGCCCTGTCAAAGTGCAGAGGGTGCAGCAGTTGCAGAAAGAGCAGAGCCTCTAGGTCAGGGGTGCACAACCTGCGGCCCGGGGGCCACATGCGGCCGTCCATACCATTCTGTGTGGCCCCCAAACATCTGGTAAAAGACATGTAGATCTATGTCTTATGGCTTTTTACATGTATCTTTCATGTATTCTCCTATTAGATGGGAGTCCTAGAACTGTAACTAGACATTTATAGTATATACTGTATGATCAATATGCCAAAAATACAGTATTTCAGTTACTAATACCCCTTTAAGTTTTAATTTCGGCCCTTGGAATTGGTTCAGGCTGACAATGTGGCCCCCAGCCAGAAAAGGTTGTGCACCCCTGCTCTAGGTGTAATGGCAACACCCCCCTTGCTCATTTGCATATATTAAAACTTAATTTTTCTCAGCAATGCAGGCACATATGAACATGAGACTAATTCCCCTTTCACACGGGCATTGCGGAATGGGGCTGTATAGGATGCGGGTGCGTTGCGGGAAAATGTAAGTGCAAATCATTTTAATGCGTTTTGCATGCGTGTTGGAAAAATCGGTGTGTTTGGTACCCAGACCCGAACCCGGACTTATTCGCTGAAGTTCGGGTTTGGATTGAGTATTCTGTAGATTTTATTATTTTCTCTTCTAACATGTAAAATAATAATAGCATTCTCAATACAGAATGCTTAGTAAAATGTGGATTGAGGGGTTAAAAACAAAAATGTACTCGCCTTATTCACTTGATCGTGTAGTTGCGATCTCTTCTTTAATCATTAGCTTCCAGCTAAAGGACCTGTGGTGACGTCACTGTGCTCATCGCATGGTCCAATCACATGGTCCATCACTATGGTGATGGACCATGTGATGTGACGTCACCACAGGTCCTTTAACCGGCAGCTCATGATTGACGAAGAAAAAAGAGATCGCAACTACGCGAACAAGTGGATAAGGGGAGTTCATTTTTTTAATTTTTAACCCCTCAATCCACATTTTACTAAGCATTCTTATAACCAATCTCTTATAACCAATCTCTTATAACCAATCTCTTAGCAACCATGGAGGAAAATTGCACCGCATCTGCGCTTGCTTGCGGATGCCTTCGATTTTCACGCAGACCCATTCACTTCTATGGGGCCTGCGTTGCGTGAAAAACACAGAATATAGAACATGCTGCGATTTTCACGCAACCCTCAAGTGAGGGTTGAAGTGAATGGGTCAGGATTCAGTGCGGGTGCAATGCGTTCATGTCACGCATTGCGCCCGTGTGAAAGGGGCCTAACACAGATGCCTTCAGATGCCAAGCGTACATGAAACAGGTCAGCCAGTTTTATAGGTACAAACCTGCTGACAGATACCCTTTAAATTGCACCTCCACTCCTGCCGTCTAGCATTACCCGTGGATAAATGCATACTCGCCTTCTCCCTGTGACCGTCTGACTCCTGGGCTCTCCACTGGACTTCCTATCTGTCAACTTCTGTACAGATAGGGTCTTGAGCGTCAATGCGGTTAATGACTGGCCTCAGCAGTGATGTGTGCTGAAGCAGCATGTGACCCAGCACTGGGACATATCATGTCTGAGGTTAGTCATTGGCTGCAGTAGCGCACATGACCCCTATCTGTACAAAAGTTCACAAATAAGGAGTTTCAGTGAAGAGAACCCATGTGCCTAAATGGAGCAGCAGCAGAAGGTGAGTATGGATTTCTCCACAGGTTCTATTCACTGGGATGCAAATTTAAAACAAACAATTCTGTACAACCCCTTTAACCCCTTATGGACCGGCCTCATTTTCACCTTAAGGACCAGGCCATTTTTTGCAAATCTGACCAGTGTCGCTTTATGTGTGAATAACTTTAAAACGTTTTTACTTATCCAGGCCATTCTGAGATAGTTTTTTTTTGTCACATATTGTACTTCATGACACTGGTAAAATGGAGTAAAAAAAAAAATATCTTTTTTATTTATAAAAAAAAATACCAAATTTACCAAAAATTGTGAAAAAATTGCAAATTTCCAAGTTTCAATTTCTCTACTTCTATAATACATAGTAATACCTCCAAAAATAGTTATTACTTTTCATTCCCCATATGTGTACTTCATGTTTGGATCATTTTGGGTACGTTACAAGACTTAGAAGTTTAATAGAAAATCAGAAATGTTCAAAAACCTACTTTTTAGGGACCAGTTCAGGTCTGAAGACACTTTGTGAGGCATAATAGAAACCACCCAAAAATGACCCTATTCTAGACACTGCAACCCTCAAGGTATACAAAGCTGATTTTACAAACTTTGTTAACCCTTTAGGTGTTCCACAAGAGTTATTGGCAAATGGAGATGAAATTTCATAATTTAAATTTTTTTGTCAAATTTTCCATTTTAATCAATTTTTTCAAGTAACAAAGCAAGGGTTAACAGCCAAACAAAACTCAATATTTATTGCCCTGATTCTTTAGTTTATAGAAACACCCCATATGTGGTCATAAAATACTGTACGGGTACACGGCAGGGCGCAGAAGGAAAGGAGCCCCATATGGTTTTTGGAAGGCAGGTTTGCTGGACTGGTTTATTTACACCATGTCCCATTTGAAGCCCCCCTGATGCACCCCTAGAGTAGAAACTCCATAAAAGTGACCCCATTTTGGAAACTACGGGATAAGGAGGCTGTTTTCTTGGGACTATTTTTAGGGTACATATGATTTTTTGTTGCTCTATATTACATTTTTGTGAGGCAAGGTTACAAAAAATAGAAATTCTGAAATTTCATCTCCATTTGCCATAAACTAAAGGGTTAACAAAGTTTGTAAAATCAGTTTTGAATACCTTGAGGGGTGTAGTTTCTTAGATAGGATCACTTTTTAATGGAGTTTCTACTCTAGAGATGCATCAGGGGTTCTTCAAATGGGACCTGGTGTAAATAAACCAGTCCAGCAAAATCTGCCTTCCAAAAACCATATGGCATTCCCTTCCTTCTGCGTCCTGCCGTTTGGTCATACAGCAGTTTGCGACC
Organism: Bufotes viridis; assembly: GCA_033119425.1. Lineage (NCBI taxonomy): Eukaryota > Metazoa > Chordata > Amphibia > Anura > Bufonidae > Bufotes > Bufotes viridis. Next base: position 205,279,530 of record CM065591.1, read on the forward strand.
ACGTATTGGCTGTTTCTCTAAACTGCAGAATCAGGGCAATAAATATTAAGTTTTGTTTGGCTGTTAACTCTTGCTTTCTTACTGGAAAAAATGGATTAAAATGGAAAAATTTGCCAAAAAATTGCTGTTTTGGCACCGTTTTTATTTGATTTTTTTGACTGTGTTCATTTTAGGGGTTAGGTCATGGGGTATTTTTATAGAGCAGATTCTTACAGACGCGGCAATACCTAATATGTCTACTTCTTAAAATTTATTTAGGTTTTACACTTTTAAACAAAAAGAGTCAGTTTTTAGCCGATTGTCATAGGTAGGGGCTCATTTTTTGTGGGATGAGAGGACGGTTTTATTGTCACTATTTTGGGGGGCATATGACTTTTTGATCGCTCGCTATTACACTTTTTGTGATGTAAGGCTATAAAAAAAAATTTGCTTTTTTCACAATTTTTATATTTTTTTGACCGTGTTCATCTGAGGGGTTATGTCATGTTTTTTTTTTTTTTTTTTTTTTTATAGAGCAGATTCTTACGGATGCGGCAATACCTAATATGTCTACTTTTTTTATTTATTTTATTTTTACAAAATAATATCATTTAAAATTTTTTTTTAGTACTGTAGGGAAGTGTGGTGCTCCATGAAGCAACCAATAACGCAGAAGCCCGGATGATCGGGGCACGTGTCACACTGAGTGGTGGTGTCCTTCCGTATCCCCCTCCTTTGACACACACTGCACTTTTTTTGGAACTGTCCCTTGTTTCCAGTATGGGGGACCACACCTGGAAAGTGTTGGCCAGGGACGATCCGGGCGTCTCCAGTTCCCGAGGTACCCCGGCCTGCTCTTTCCCGGTCATAAAAATTCAGGTCTTAGAGGACTGCCTCATAGAACTGGAGGAATTTCCCTGTTGCCAGCGCTCCGGGACAGCATAAAAGAGTTGTACAAGGCAACCTGTACCAAGTAGACCGCAACTTTTTTGTACCATGCCCGGGTTTTGCACATGGTGTTATATGGATCTCGCTGATCAACTCCTCCCATATACCGATTGTAGTCGACGATACAATCTGGCTTGAGGACCGTTGCCGTGGTACCTCGCACAGGGACAGTGGCGATGCCGTTACCGTGAATTGTGGACAGTACAAGGACATCCCTCTTGTCCTTATATCTAACCAGCAACAGGTTTCCACTGGTAAGGTCACGGGACTCACCCCTGGGTATAGGTACCAGGAGGGGGTATGTAGGGAGGCCACGTTGATTTTTCCACACAGTCCCACAAGCGGACGTGGATCTGGCGGCGAGGGACTGGAACAAGGGGATACTAGTATAAAAGTTATCCACGTACAGGTGGTAACCCTTATCTAGCACACACAAGTTTAAATTTTTCATAATAAAGCATTTGTGAAAAAAAATTTTTTTTTTTGTGTCTCCCCTAGAGTTGAGCGAACCCGAACTGTATAGTTTGGGTTCGTACCGAATTTTGGGGTGTTCGGGACCCGGACCCGAACATTTTCAAAAAAGTTCAGGTTCGGGTCCATTGTTCGGCGATTTCTTCCTGCTTTCTGTAGGGCTGCACAGCAGCCAATCAGCTAGCGTTTTGCTTCTTGCCCTAAGAAGCCATCACAGCCATGCCTACTAATGGCATGGCTGGATTGGCCAAGTGAAGCATGTGACCCAGCCTCTATTTAAGCTGGAGTCACGTAGCGCCGCACGTCACTTTGCTCTGATTAGTGTAGGGATAGGATGCAGCTGCTGTGAGGGCGAGATTAGGCAGGGAAAACTCAGCAAAAACACCTAATGAAGTGATTGATCTACAGCTGTGAATCATTCAACTTCTGCTAGTTAATTGCTCACTGGTTTTTAGGCAGCACAGACCGTTTTTCCGTCACCTTTTTCTGGGGTGATCGGGGGCCATTTTGTGTCTTGTGGTGCAAAAGCACAAGCTGCCACCAAGTCCATCAATACTAGTTTTTTTTTTTTTGCTATATCCTACATCAGGGGCTCCCTAGAAACTCAAGATAGAAATTTCTATATTTTATTGAGGGGTTAAATTCAATTACCAAAATAGCAATCCCCTAAAACTGGTGTTCCAGCTGTGGCTAGCCAAGTGAAATACTGTCTGCTGTCCGGCAAAGGATATATTTTGTTCTGGGGTGAAATTCAATAGCCAAAATAGCAATCCCCTAAATCTGGTATCCCAACAGTGGCTGGCCAAGTTTAATAGTATCCGGCAAAGGATAGATAATTTTCTGGAGTGAAATTCAATTGCCAAAATAGCAATACCGTAAATCAGTGGTTTCAGCTGTGGCTGGCCAAGTTTAATAGTGTCCGGCAAAGGATAGATAATTTTCTGGGGTGAAATTCAATTGCCAAAATAGCAATACCATAAATTTGGTGTCCCAGCAGTGGCTGGCCAAGTTTAATAGTGTCCGGCAAAGGATATTTTTGTTTCTGGGGTGAAATTCAATTGCCAAAATAGCAATATCGTAAATCTGGTGTTCGAGCTGTGGATGGCCAAGCTTAATAGTGTCGGGCAAAGAATATATTTTTCAGCTGTGGCTGGCCAAGTTTAATAGTGTCTGGCAAAGGATAGATTTTGTTCTCGGGAGAAATTCAATTGCCAAAATAGCAATACCGTAAATCAGTGGTTTCAGCTGTGGCTGGCCAAGTTTTATAGTGTCCGGCAAAGGATATATTTTGTTCTGGGGTGAAATTCAATTGCCAAAATAGCAATACGGTAAATCTGGTGTCTCAGCAGTGGCTGGCCAAGATAAGGGTCCGGCAAAGGCTATATTTTGCTCTGGGGTGAAATTCAATTGCCAAAATAGCAATACCGTAAATCAGTGGTTTCAGCTGTGGCTGGCCAAGTTTAATAGTGTCCATCAAAGGATATATTATATTCTGGGGTGAAATTCAGTTGTAAAAATAGAAATACCGTAAATCTGGTGTTCCAGCTGTGACTGGACAAGTTTCATAGTGTCCGTCAAAGGATATATTTTGTTCTGGGGTGAAATTCACTTGCCAAAATATCAATACCCAAAATCTGGTGTTCCAGCTGTTGCAGGCCAAGTGTAAATCTGTCCGTAAAAAGGTATATTACACTCAGCGTGCATCTCCAAGTGTATTTCTTTCCGTTAAAGGGTATATTACACAAAGTGTTAAAATACAAGGGCTGAAAGCATAATCCTATATATTTTTTCACACGCTACTGTGCATCTCCAAGTGTAAATCTGTCCGTAAAAGGATACCTTTCATCCAGGGCCTACATACTAGGCCTACAATTGATATTCCCCTAAATCTGTGGTTACTGTTGTGCCTGGATTAGTGTAATACGGTACATAAATAGATAGCCAGATAGTTTTAGGTGCCTTTAAAAAAGGCCTGAATTTGAATTCAATACATTGGGCCAAATAATTTTTTTCTTATTGTGGTGAACGGTAACAATGAGGAAAACCTCTAGTAGCGGACATGGTCGTGGTGTTGTTAATGGACCCTCTGGTGCTGGGAGAGGACGTGGCCATTCTGCCACAGCCACACGTCCTAGTGAACCAACTACCTCAGGTTCCAGTACCCGCCAGAATTTACAGCGATTTTTGGTGGGTCCCAATGCCGTTCTAAGGATGGTAAGGCCTAAGCAAGTACAGGCGCTAGTCAATTGGGTGGTCGACAGTGGATCCAGCACGTTCACAACATTATCTCCCACCCAGTCTTCTGCATAAAGCACACAGGTGGCGCCTGAAAACCAAGCTGATCAGTCTGTCACATCACCCCCATGCATATCACGGAAACTGTCTGAGCCTCAAGTTATGCAGCAGTCTCTTATGCTGTTTAAAGACTCTGCTGGCAGAGTTTCCCAAGGGAATCCACCTAGCCCTTCCCCAGTGGTGGAAGACATAGAATGCACTGACGCACAACCACTTATTTTTCCTGATGATGAGTACATGGGAATACCACCTCATCAGAGACCACACGTCTCTGATGATGACGAAACACAGGTGCCAACTGCTGCGTCTTTTTGCAGTGTGCAGACGGAACAGGAGGTCAGGGAGGAAGACTGTGTGGAAGACGATGCAGGGGACGATGAGGTCCTAGACCCCACATGGAATGAAGGTCGTGCCACTGACGTTCAGAGGAAGAGGCAGTGGTGAGACTGAGCCAACAGCGTAGCAAAAGAGGGAGCAGGGGGCAAAAGCCGAACAGCCGCCGCCAAGAGAGTTCGCCTGCTACTGGCCACCGCCACCAGGGACCGAGCACCCCAAAGGCACCTTCAAGGAGTTCCCTGGTATGGCACTTCTTCAAACAATGTGCTGAGGACAAGACCCGAGTGGTTTGCATGCTGTGCCATTAGAGCCTGAAGCGAGGCATTAACGTTCTGAACCTAAGCACAACCTGCATGGCCAGGCATCTACATGCAAAGCATTAACTGCAGTGGAGTAAACACCTTAAAGACAAGGAACTCACTCAGGCTCCCCCTGCTCCCTCTTCTGCTGCTGCCTCGGCCTCTTCCTCTTTCTCCGCCCACCAAACAGAGGATGTGCCACCAACACCACCTCCTGCGTCACCAAGCATCTCCACCATGTCACACGACAGCGTTCAGCTCTCCATCTTACAAACATTGGAGAAAAAGCGTAAATTCCCACCTAGCCACCCTCGAGCCCCGGGCCTGAATGCCAGCATTTCTAAACTACTGGCCTTTGAAATGCTGTCATTCAGGCTGGTGGACACAGACCGCTTCAAACAGCTGATGGCGATGACTGTACCCTAGTATATTGTTCCCAGCCACCACTACTTCTCCAAGAGAGCCGTGCCTTCCCTGCACAACCAAGTATCCGATAAAATCAAGTATGCACTGCGCAACACCATCTGTGGAAAGGTCCACGTGGAGCAGTAAGCACGGCCAGGGACGTTATTTCTCCCTAACTGCACACTGGGTAAATGTAGTGGCGGCTGGGCCCCAGGCAGAGAGTTCTTTGGCGTACGTCCTTCCGCCGCCAAGGATTGCAGGGCATCATTCTTTGCCTCCTGTAGCCTCCTCCTCCTACTCGGCTTCCTCCTCCTCTTCTTCCACCTGCTCATCCAGTTAACCACACACCTTCACCACCAACTTCAGCACAGCCCGGGGTAAATGTCAGCAGGATGTTCTGAAACTCATATGTTTGGGGGACAGGCCCCACACCGCGCAGGAGTTGTGGCGGGGTATTGAACAACAGACCGACAAGTGGTTGCTGCCGGTGGGCCTCAAGCCCGGCCTGGTGGTGTGCGATAATGGGCGAAATCTCGTCGCAGCTCTGGGTCTAGCCGGTTTGACGCACATCCCTTGTCTGGCGCATGTGCTGAATTTGGTGGTGCAGAAGTTCATTCACAACTACCCCGACATGTCAGAGCTGCTGCATAAAGTGCGGGCCGTCTGTGCGCGCTTCCGGCGTTCACATCCTGCCGCTGCTCGCCTGTCTGCGCTACAGCATAACTTCGGCCTTCTCGCTCACCGCCTCATATGCGACGTGCCCACCAGGTGGAACTTCACCTTGCACATGCTGGAGAGACTGTGCGAGCAGTAGCAGGCCAGTGGAATTTCAGCTGCAGCATGCGCGGGTCAGTCGCACTACGGAACAGCTCCACTTCACCACCAATGACTGGGCCTCCGTGCGTGACCTGTGTGCCCTATTGCGCTGTTTCTAGTACTCCACCAACATGGCCAGTGGCGATGACGCCGTTATCAGAGTTACAATATCACTTCTATGTCTCCTTGAGAACACACTTAGGGCAATGATGGAAGAGGAGGTGGCCCAGGTGTCATTTTTAGCACTTTCAGGCCAGTCTCTTAGAAGTGGCTCAGAGAGAGTTTTTTTTGCAAAAGCAGAGGCCAGGTACAAATGTGGCCAGCCAGGGCCCACTACTGGAGGACAAGGAGGAGGAGGATGAGGATGAAGCAGGTTCACAGTGGGGTGGCATCCAACGCAGCTCGGGCCCATCACTGGTGCGTGGCTGGGGGGAAACGGAGGACGACGACGATACACCTCCCACAGAGGACAGCTTGTCCTTACCTCTGGGGAGCCTGGCACACATGAGCGACTACATGCTGCAGTGCCTGCGCAACGACAGCAGAGTTGCCCACGTTTTAACGTGTGCGGACTACTGGGTTGCCACCCTGCTGGATCCCCGGTGCAAAGACAATGTACACACCTTACTTCCTGCACTGGAGCGTGATAGGAAGATGCGCGAGTACAAGCGCAAGTTGGTAGACGCGCTACTGAGAGCATTCCCAAATGTCACAGGGGAACAAGTGGAAGCCCAAGGCGAAGGCAGAGGAGGAGCGAGAGGTTCGACAACGCAGCTGTGTCATGGTCAGCTCCTCTGAGGGCAAGGTTTGCATGGCAGAGATGTGGAAAAGTTTTGTCACCACGCCACAGCTAACTGCACCACCACCTGATACGGAACGTGTTAGCAGGAGGCAGCATTTCACTAACATGGTGGAACAGTAAGTGTGCACACCCCTCCATGTACTGACTGATGGTTCGGCCGCATTCAACTTCTGGGTCTCCAAATTGTCCACGTGGCCAGTGCTAGCCTTTTATGCCTTGGAGGTGCTGTCCTGCCCGGCGGCCAGCGTTTTGTCTGAACGTGTATTCAGCGCGGCAGGTGGCTTCATTACTGACAAACATAGCCGCTTTCCACAGCCAACGTGGACAAGCTGTCGTTGATAAAAATGAACCAGGCATGGATCCCACAGGACCTGTCCATTTCATGTGCAGAATAGACATTTATAACTACCTCCCCTTAACCATATATTCTTGTACTCCAGGGCACTTCTTTATTGAATCCTCTTTTTTTTAATTTTAACATTATTTTGCCGGGCAACCCAAAGTTGAATGAAACTCTCCTCCGTCTGTGTGCCAGGGGCCTAAATATCTAAATGTTGCCTTCTCCATTGGTGGGTGACATGAAGCCTGATTCTCTGCTTTGGGACCTCTCTCCTCTGTCTGGGTGCTGGGGCCTAAATAACTAAAAGTGGCCTTTTACGTTGGTGGGTGACATGATGCCTCTTTTGCTGCTATGGGACCTATCTCCCCTGTCTGGGTGTCAGGGGCCTAACTTTCACGTACTTGCTTGCAGTCCTAGTGGCAGACATTTAACACTTTTTACTGTCTAATGACCGCCCCATTGTCTGGGTGTCAGTGGCCTATATTTCGTTTAATTGCTTGCTGTCTGGGTGAGAGACATTAAACTCTTTTTACTGTCAAATTGCCTCTCCTCTGTCTGGGTGTTAGGGGCCTACATAAATGATAATGGCCTGTTTCATTGCAGGTTGACCTGAGGCCTGTGTTGCTGTTACGGGACCGCTCTCCTCTTTGCGGGTGCCATGGCCCCGAGTCTGTAAATGAGGCCTGTGGCACTGCAGGCAGACATGAATCCTTTTTGGCTGTGATGAGATCATCAACTCCCGTAGCATTCCCAGCTGATGCCACCCCAACCTCCTATTCCACCTTCTCCTCCAAGTTGCGAATTGATATTGGTTAATTTTTATTTATTTTGTTCTAAGTCATTTCCCTATCGTTTGCAGGGGATTTACCTACATTTTGCTGCCTTTTGCAGCCCTCTAGCCCTATCCTGGGCTATTTTACAGCATTTTTGCGGGATGAGATGGCGGTTTGATTGGCACTATATTGGGGTGCATATGAGATTTTGGTCGCTTGCTATTACACTTTTTGTGATGTAAGGTGACAAAAATGGCTTTTGACACCGTATTTATGTATTTTTTTTTGCTGTGTTCACTGTCTCCGTAGTCTGAGAGTCATATTTTTTTTATTTTTGGGGGCTATTGTCCTATGTAGGGTATAATTTTTTGCAGGTTGAGATGACAGATTGATTGGCACTATTTTCGGGTTCATATAAATTTTTGATCGCTTGCTATTATACTTTTCGTGATGTGAGGTGACAAACATCATGTTTTTTTTACACTGTTTTTATTTTAAAAAAATTATGGTATTTACCTGAGGGGTTAGATTATGGGATATTTTATAACAGCAGGTTTTTACGGAAGTGGCGATACCTAATATGTATACTTTTTATGTACTTATTTTAATGTCTGCATAGTCTGAGAACCATATTTCTTTGGGCGATTGTCCTATGTAGGGGCTCATTTTTTGCGGGATGAGGTGGCGGTTTGATTGATACTACTTTGGGAGTCATACGCCTTTTTGATCGCTTGGTATTACACTTTTTGTGATGTAAGGTGACAAAAAATTGCTTTTTTTACACCCTTTTTTTAAATTTTTTTTATGGTGTTTACCTGAGGGGTCAGGTCATGTGATATTTTTATAGAGCAGGTTTTTACGGACGCGGCGATACATGTGTAGTGTATTTTTTTTATTTTTTTTTTATTCAGTGATATGTTTTTTTATTTTTTTTACATTTTTATTTTTATCCAGACCCACTTGGTTCTTGAAGATCCAGTGGGTCTGATGTCTATATAATACAGTACACTATATAGTGTACTGTACTTTTTACTTTACAATGTCTGATTAGACTTCTGCCTTTAGCAGAAGTCAATTTAGACTTTCAGTACCATGAAGAGCAGGACGCCTCTGAAAGCGTCCTGCTGCCATGGTAACCATCACCCGCTGCTAGAACTGAGAAGCCGGTGATGGGGAGATAGGGGAGCTCCCTCCCTCTGCGATCCCATCCTGTCGGGGGGCTGCAAAGGCACAGCAGCCCCCCAATGAGAGAGGGAGGGAGCTTCCTCCCTGTTAACCCCTCCCATACAGCGGTCCGTACGGAATGTGCTGACATTCTGATAGAACCACTCGGCCACCAACAATGTTACAGAGGAGGCCTCCCGCACCGCCTCCCGCCGCACAACAACGCCGCCTGCAACCTGCAATAAAAAAAAACGCTCAATTTACTGTCTGTGACCGTGGGGATCAGAAATGTCAGAAATATCTGCAAATCGCAGATCGCAGCAGAAACCATGTTCCTGGCCCGTTTTTTTTTTTTTTTTTTTTACATACGTTTTTAATCTGGACGTGCGCCCTGTATCCTTAAGGACTCGGACATTAGGGCGTACCCATACGTCCTATGTCCTTAAGAGGTTAAGACTGCAAGCTGTGACCCAACCAGAACCCATACCTATACATATAACCAGAGTTTCAATTTACCTTGCAATCCATTTGTCTAGCTTCTTTTGTGAGCCTGCAACACACCCAGAGTATCATGGCGCCTGATCTTCCCTCACAAAACTACAATCCCCACAATCCATAGCTTTCGTGCTGTGAGTTTGTGCTTGTTCATGAGTGTTGATTGACTGCCTGATATGCAGTCCAGTCACGCCCCCTCTACTCAGTAATCAGCAGCACACGAACACACCCTTTGTTTCACTAGACATTTAGCTAGAGAATTGATAGCAACACACTTGGGCTACTTTCACACATGCGGCAGGAAGGATCCGACAGGCTGTTCACCCTGTTGGATCCGTCCTGCCGCTATTTCGCCGTGCCGCTGGACTGCCGCTCTGTCCCCATTGACTATAATGGGGGTGGAGTTACGGTGCAGCACGGCAGTGCCAGCAGAGGCCGCCGGCCTAAGAAGTTGGACATGTCGTAGTTTTAGTCTGGCGTCCTCTCTCCGTGAACTGCAGAGCTGCGCCAGAACTCAGCCTGTCTGATCCGTTCTGCCGCAAGTGTGAAACTAGCCTAAGCATGCTCGACCTTACAAAAGCTCAGAACTACAGGTCGATGCCATAGCAATTTATCAGGAAACACAGTGGGTAGCAGAGGAAGAAAACTACTTTTATAACTCCTGAATGGTAAATAGGTGAAGTTTACATTATATTGGGTAATTATTGATGATGAATTAGTCTAAATCAGTGGTGCCCAACCATTTTTCGCCTGAGGGCCGCACTAGACCTGGTATAAATTTCGCGGGCCGGAACCAGGTAGCTTTGCCAGAAAGAAATGCAAACACTGTGAGGGGGCACATGTGAGCATTACTAAAATACATAATACGTAGGCCTTCAAATCTGCGTTTGGAGCCTCTGTTGCAGATTCTGTCAAAAAAACAGACAAAAAAGCCTTGTATGCTGCATTTTTGTGTCCGGTAAAAAGACAGGATCCCGAACGGAAACTGAACGGATCCCATTATAGTTGGTGGAGTCTGTTCAGCTTCTTCCCTTTGGGGTGACAGGAGGAGGGGGGAGCAGGGTCACTAGTGAGGTGACAGGAGGAGGGGGAGCAGGGTCACTAGTGAGGTGACAGGAGGAGGGGAGCAGGGTCACTAGGGAAGTGACAGGAGGAGAGGGAAGCAGGGTCACTAGTGAGGTGACAGGAGGAGAGGGAAGCAGGGTCACTAGTGAGGTGACAGGAGGAGGGGAAGCAGGGTCACTAGTGAGGTGACAGGAGGAGGGGGAGCAGGGTCACTAGTGAGGTGACAGGAGGAGGGGAGCAGGGTCACTAGTGAGGTGACAGGAGGAGAGGGAAGCAGGGTCACTAGTGAGGTGACAGGAGGAGGGGAAGCAGGGTCACTAGTGAGGTGACAGGAGGAGGGGAGCAGGGTCACTAGTGAGGTGACAGGAGGAGGGGGAGCAGGGTCACTAGTGAGGTGACAGGAGGAGGGGGAGCAGGGTCACTAGTGAGGTGACAGGAGGAGGGGGAGCAGGGTCACTAGTGAGGTGACAGGAGGAGAGGGAAGCAGGGTCACTAGTGAGGTGACAGGAGGAGGGGGAAGCAGGGTCACTAGTGAGGTGACAGGAGGAGGGGGAAGCAGGGTCACTAGTGAGGTGACAGGAGGAGGGGGAGCAGGGTCACTAGTGAGGTGACAGGAGGAGGGGGAGCAGGGTCACTAGTGAGGTGACAGGAGGAGGGGGAGCAGGGTCACTAGTGAGGTGACAGGAGAAGGAGGAGGAGGGAGCAGGGTCACTAGTGGGCTGACAGGAGGAGGTGGGAGCAGATTCAGCAGTGGTATGATAGGAGGGGGGAGCAGGGACACCAGTGGGGTGACAGGTGAGGGAAGCAGGGACACTAGTGGGGTGACAGGAGGAGGTGGGAGCAGGGTCACTAGTGGGGTGACAGGAGGAGGTGGGAGCAGGGACACTAGTGGGGTGACAGGTGAGGGAAGCAGGGACACTAGTGGGGTGACAGGAGGAGGTGGTAGCAGGGTCACTAGTGGGGTGACAGGAGGAGGGGGAGCAGGGTCACTAGTGAGGTGACAGGAGGAGGGGGAGCAGGGTCACTAGTGGGGTGACAGGAGGAGGGGAAGCAGGGTCACTAGTGAGGTGACAGGAGGAGGGGAAGCAGGGTCACTAGTGAGGTGACAGGAGGAGGGGGAGCAGGGTCACTAGGGAAGTGACAGGAGGAGAGGGAAGCAGGGTCACTAGTGAGGTGACAGGAGAGGGAAGCAGGGTCACTAGTGAGGTGACAGGAGAGGGAAGCAGGGTCACTAGTGAGGTGACAGGAGGAGGGGGAAGCAGGGTCACTAGTGAGGTGACAGGAGGAGGGGGAAGCAGGGTCACTATTGAGGTGACAGGAGGAGGGGGAAGCAGGGTCACTAGGGAAGTGACAGGAGGAGGGGGAGCAGGGTCACTAGGGAAGTGACAGGAGGAGAGGGAAGCAGGGTCACTAGTGAGGTGACAGGAGGAGGGGGAAGCAGGGTCACTAGTGAGGTGACAGGAGGAGGGGGAAGCAGGGTCACTAGTGAGGTGACAGGAGGAGGTGGGAGCAGGGACACTAGTGGGGTGACAGGTAAGGGAAGCAGGGACACTAGTGGGGTGACAGGAGGAGGTGGGAGCAGGGTCACTAGTGGGGTGACAGGAGAAGGGGGGAGCAGGGTCACTAGTGGGGTGACAGGAGGGGGAGGGAGCAGGGTCACTAGTTGGGTGACTGGAGGAGGGGGGAGCAGGGTCACTAGTGGGCTGACAGGAGGAAGTGGGAGCAGGGTCAGTATTGTGGTCATAGTAGGAGGGGGGAGCAGGGTCACCGGGGTCCACGCTTTTTACCTCTCCAGCGGACCTGTTAAGTTGCCCAAGGTCTTCCGGCAGCATGCTCTGCTCTACAGCCTCCACGAGAGCCGGCCCCTCCTCCTTCAAGCTCCCGCCGGCTTCCCCTTTCTGACTGAACGTGTATGCGCTCATTCCAACCAATAACAAAGCTCCTTGCTGTAAGGAGCTTTGTTATTGGTTATTTTAGGCACAGGCAGCATCGCTGCGCTGCCTGTGCCATTCACATCGCTGATGAATGTGGGGAAAAAGTCTAAAGGCGTACAGTATTGTTACACCTTAGACTTTTTCCAGGAAGTCTTACGGGCCGCATGACAGAGCTCCGCGGGCCGGATTTGGCCCGCGGGCCGTAGGTTGGGCACCACTGGTCTAAATCATAGGTCATATTTATGGTTACTGGAATACCCCTTTAAATAAAAAATGTTTTTGCAGACATATATTTCTTCAGGGCACCAAGAGAGGCATTCCCTAGCTCCTTAGTGCACTGCAGCTCCTCCACTATCTCCACTTAGCCATGTCCCCTTTCCAGCATTGAACACTGTATCTACAGTAACACTCAGTTCACACTTTCGCGTAAAACGCCGCTTTTGAACGCACATAAAAACGCACAACAGTAAAGGAACCATGCATTCCAATGAGGGTGGTTCACACTTGCGCGTTTTTATGCGCGTTCGTAGGCGCCTATAAACGTCCGACGCATAAGCAAGTATGTTCGCGTTAATTCGGGCTTTTTTCGAGCGTTTGGTGCTAATAGACTTCAATGGGAAACGCGATAGGCGTGTTGTTCGGGCGTTTGTGCTGCGTAAAACGCGCCTATGGACGCGCGTTTTTCAAAATTCACACCTCAGATTGGTCAAACTATATAGGGAGGGCTGTTTGGTCATTGGCCAACTATGCAGTCAATCACATAAACGCGCGTCAAACGCGCCTACACTATTTACAAAAACGCTTGAAAAAACGCGCCTACACGCCAGTCTTGAACGCACCAAAAACGCTAGGCTTCAACACGCTCAGGTCTGAACCCAGTGTAAGGGGTTATCCAATAGTGCAAATACCCCCCACAATGCCCAGGTGTCTCCTATAGGAGATACTTACCCAGTCAGTCACAGCCTTGGGTTTTGTTATTGCGGCATTCACTATGCACTAAAAATGATGTGACAACTTATGTCTTTTATTATGTTTTACTACTTTTAGAACATTAAAGCATTTGACAAAAGTTAAAATTTTCTTTGAATCATCCTATTCTGACACCCAAAACTTTTTAACCCCTTAAGGACACAGGGTTTTTTCACTTTTGCGTTTTCGTTTTGCGCTCTATGCCTTCCAAGAGCCATCACTTTTTTATTTTTCCGTTCACATGGCCATATGAGGGCTTATTTTTTGCGGAACAAGTTGTACTTTCCAACGCCATCATTTAACCAGTTCCCGACCGCCGTACGCAGGATTGCGTCCTACGGGCGGCCGGGATCTTCTGTTTGGACGCGCCGGGGCGTCATCTCGCGAGACGCGAGAGTTCCTGTGAACGCGCGCGCGCGTTCACAGTGAAGCGCGGCTCGAGAGTTGGACTACAGCCTGCCAGCGATGATCAATCGCTGGCAGGCTGTAGATGCGATATAAATCGCATCAAACAGCTATATCAGACGCTGTTTTATGAACAGCGTCTGATATAGCTGCTACCTGGTCCTCTGGTGGTCCCATTTTCTGGGATCGACCACCAGAGGACCAGGTAACACAGTAAAAGTTGCACCAAACACTACACTAACCCCCCCCCCCCCTCACCTATTAACCCCTTGATCACCCCATCTAGACCCCTGATCACCCCCTGTCATTGATCACACCCCTTGTAAGGCTCCATTCGGACGTCCATATGTGTTTTGCGGATCCGTGGATTCACGGATCCGTGGATTCACGGATCTGCGGAATCCGATCCGCAGATCCTCAAAACACGGACACCGGCAATGTGCTTTCCGCATTTTGCAGATCCGCACATTGCCAGAACTATATAGAAAATGCTTCTTGTCCGCAATTGCGGACAAGAATAGGACATGTTCTATATTTTTGCGAACGGAAGTGCAGACCTGAAGCGCGGATCCGTAATTCGGATCCGAGCGGGACAAAGTCTGTCCCCATAGAAATGAATGGGTCCGCAATTCCGTTCCGCAAACAGAATTTCGGACGTATGAATGGGGCATAAGGGTCCCTTATCACCGCCAGTTAGTTAGCTACTTGTTAGGTAGCTAGCGCCCAGCCCACCGCACCGCAGTCACTGATTTTGGCAGAGATTTTTTCATCCACATTGATCGATGCGAATGAAAAAATCTGTGCCGTTCATTTTTTTTTTTCAGCCCAGAGGCTGAACGGAAAAAATCTCATTACCCGTATGCTCAATATACGGAGAATCGCAGAAACTCCTAATGCTGGCCATACGTGTAATGACTGCGGAGACCCTCAAATGCCAGGGCAGTACAAAAACCCCACATGTGACCCCATTTTAGAAAGAAGACACCCCAAGGTATTCCGTGAGGGGTATGGTGAGTTCATGGAAAATTTTATTTTTGTCACAAGTTAGTGGAATATGAGACTGTAAAAAAAAAAAAAAAAAACAATTTCCGCTAACTTGTGCCAAATTTTTTTTTCTGTGAACTCGCCATGCCCCTCACAGAATACCTTGGGGTGTCTTCTTCCACAATGGGGTCACATGTGGGTATTTATACTGCCCTGGCATTTTAGGGGTCCTAAAGCGTGAGAATCCAAATGCGTAAAAATGGCCTGTGAAATCCTAAAGGTACTCATTGGTTTTAGGGCCCTTTGCGCATCTTGGCTGCAAAAAGTGTCACTCATGTGGTATCGCCGTACTCAGGAGAAGTAGGGCAATGTGTTTGGGGTGTATTTTTACATATACCCATACTGTGTGTGAGAAATATCGCTGTAAACGACAACTTTTTACATTTTTTTATTCAAAGTTGTCAATATACAGAGATATTTCTCTCACCCAGCATGGGTATATGTAAAAATACACCTCAAAACACATCGCCCTACTTCTCCTGAGTACGGCGATACCACATGAGTGACACTTTTTGCAGGCAAGATGCGCAAAGGGCCCAAATTCCAATGAGTACCTTTTAGGAGGGCATTTTACGCATTTTTCTTCTCACGCTTTAGGGCCCCTAAAATGCCAGGGCAGTATAAATACCCACATGTGACCCCATTTTGGAAAGAAGACACCCCTAGGTATTCGCTGAGGGGCATATTGAGTTCATGAAAATTAAACTTTTTGTCAAAAGTTAGCGGAAAGGGAGACTTTGTGAGAAAAAACAATAAAAATCAATTTCCACTAACTTGTGCCAAAAAAAAAAATATTCTATGAACTCGCCATGCCCCTCATGGAATACCTTGGGGTGTCTTCTTTCAAAATGGGGTCACACGTGGGGTATTTCTACTGCCCTGGCATTTTAGGGGCCCTAAAGCGTGAGAAGAAAAATGCGTAAAATGCCCTCCTAAAAGGTACTCATTGAATTTGGGCCCTTTGCGATTTGCCTGCAAAAAGTGGCACACATGGTATCGCCGTACTCAGGAGAAGTAGGGCAATGTGTTTGGGGTGTATTTTACATATACTCATGCTGGGTGAGAGAAATATCTCTGTATATTGACAACTTTGAATAAAAAATGTAAAAAGTTGTCATTTACAGAGATATTTCTCTCACCAAGCATGGGTATATGTAAAAATACACCCTAAAACTCATTGCCCTACTTCTCCTGAGTACGGCGATACCACATGAGTGACACTTTTTGCAGCCAAGATGCGCAAAGGGGCCCTAAAACCAATGAGTACCTTTAGGATTTCACAGGCCATTTTTATGCATTTGGATTCTCACACTTTAGGGGCCCCTAAAATGCCAGGTGAGTATAAATACCCCACATGTGACCCCATTTTGGAAAGAAGACACCCCAAGGTATTCCGTGAGGGGCATGGTGAGTCCACAGAATTTTTATTTTTGGCACAAGTCAGCGGAAATTGTTTTTTTTTTTTTTTAATTTTGTTTTTTACAAAGTCTCATATTCCACTAACTTGTGACAAAAATAAAATTTTGCATGAACTCACCATACCCCTCACAGAATACCTTGGGGTGTCTTCTTTCAAAATGGGGTCACATGTGGGGTATTTATACTGTCCTGGCATTTTAGGGGCCCCTAAAGGGTGAGAAGAAGTCTGGAATCCAAATGCGTAAAAATGCCCTGTGAAATCTTAAAGGTACTCATTGTTTTAGGGCTTTGCACTCCAGGCTGCAAAAGTGGCACACATGGTATCGCCGTACTCAGGAGAAGTAGGGCAGTGTTGGGGTGTATTTTTATATATACCCATACTTTGTGTGAAAATATCTCTGTAAACGACAACTTTTAAAAAATTTTATACAAAGTTGACAATTTACAGAGATATTTCTCTCACCCAACATGGGTATATGTAAAAATACACCCCAAAACACATTGCCCTACTTCTCCTGAGTACGGCGATACCACATAAGTGCCGCTTTTTGCAGCCTGGGTGCGCAAAGGGCCCAAATTCCAACGAGTACCTTTAGGGTTTTACATGGCGGCTCACAATTTAGCCCCGCCCAAAATGCCAGAACAGTAAACACACCCCACAAATGACCCCATTTCGAAAGTAGACACCCCAAGGTATTCACTGAGGGGCATAGTGAGTCCGTCTGAGATTTTTTTTTTTTGCCAGAAGTTATCAGAAATTGAAACTTTTTTTTTTTTTTCTCAGAAAGTGTCAATTTCCGCTAACTTGTGAAAAAAATGAAATGATACATGAACTCACCAAGCCCCTCCGCGAATACTTTGGGGTGTCTTCTTTCTAAAATGGTGTCATTTGGGGATATTTATACTATCCTGGCATTCTAGCACCTGAAGAAACATGACAGGTGCTAAGAAAGTCAGAGCTGCTTCAAAATGCCGAAATTCACTTTTTTGCACCATAGTTTGTAAACGCTATAATCTTTTACCCAAACCAATAAATATACACTTATTGGATTTTTTTTTATCAAAGACATGTAGAACAATAAATTTAGAGAAAAATTTATATAGAAATGTAGTTTTTTTGAAAAATTTTACAACAGAAAGTGAAAATGTCATTTTTTTGCAAAATTTCGGTAATTTTTGATTAATAGCAAAAAGTAAAAATGTCAGCAGCAATGAAATACCACCAAATGAAAGCTCTATTAGTGAGAAGAAAAGGAGGTAAAATTCATTTGGGTGGTAAGTTGCATGACGGAGCAATAAACGGTGAAAGTAGTGTAGTGCGGAATTGTAAAAAGTGGCCTGGTCATTAAGGGTGTTTAAGCTAGGGGGGCTGAAGTGGTTAATAATGCATACGGTGTAGTGGGAAGCGGGAAAAAAATTCCAAATGGGGTGAAATTGCAAAAAAAAAGCAATTTCACCACAGTTTTACGGGTTTCTAAATTACGACGTTTGATTTGCGATAAAACTGACCATTTAGTTTTATTCTGCAGGTCAGTACGAATCCGGCGATACCCAATATGTATAGCTTTTCTTGCGTTTTTTTTTTGTCGCCATGTTTTGACCGCTATAACGTATTTGTAAATAAGTGTATGGCATTGTATGGGGGCTTATTTTTTGCGGGGCGATCTTAACTTTTAGTTGATACCATTATGGGGTGTGTAGGACTTTTTGATCGCTTTTTATTTAATTTTTTTTGAGGAAATGAAGCGTCCAAAAACGGCAAATCGGCCATTTGGGCGCTTTTTTCCATTTTTCTGTTTACCGTATGGGAAATATATTTTTATATTTTTATACTATGGGCGTTTTCACACATTGCGACACCCATGATGTGTATTTTTTTATTTGATTTTATTTTAATTTTGGGGAAAGGGGGGTGATTAAAATTTTTAGTTTTTTTTATTTATTATTTTTTTTTTTTTTTTTTTTTACACTTTTATATAGATCCCATAGGGACCTATATAAATCAGTTACCTGATTGCTTCTATCATAAACTCCAATACACTTGTATTGGAGTTTATGAGCATTTTACTACTTTCCTATGAAGCCCTATTGCTAACAAGGGCTCCATAGGAAATAGTAAGTGATAGCCTTAAGCTGAATGAAAGGCTTAAGGCTATCCCTTACAGCGCTCCGATTCTCCAGATCACCACTAGGGGGAGCCGGAGCGCTGCCGAAAGTTTTACTTTCGGTTTTAGCGCGTGCAGATGCCGTGATCAGGATTGATCACGGCATCTGCCGGGTTAAATGATCGCGGTCGGCAGCGCTGCCGACCGCGATCAACAGCTGCGGGGGTCAGCTACAGGAATCAGCCGGACCCCCGCAGCGATGGTGCCCGAAGCGGCCAGGAGCGGGCGCCATCTTCAGGGACTGGACACATGACGTACCCATACGTCATGTGTCCTTAAGGAGTTAATATTCCCCTTCAAACAGCTGATTCTTGGGGGTGCCAGGAGTTGGACTCTCGCTGATCTGATGTTAATGATCTATGATGAGGATAGGTAATCAATATTATGCCACTGCACAACCCCTTTAAAGGGTTTGTCCAGGTTCTATGTACTAGAAAGCTATCCCCCGGATAGGTCATCAATATAGGTCATAGTCCGTCATCTAGCACCCCACCTCTCAATAGCTGCCAGACAGTTCTGTCCACTGTGTGCTGACCATGCCAGCGTACTGCAACATTATATAAGTGTATGTTTGTGATGTGTTAATATTCATGTATATTTTATTTTATGTTTTTTTTTTTACAGTGTTTGTGGTTTTGGGAACATGTATTGCAGTACAGCTTGGTACACACCCGGACTGGATGTTCTTCTGCTGCTTTGCAGGCATGTTCATGTTCTACTGTGCCCATTGGCAAACATATGTGTCTGGAATGCTGCGGTTTGGAATGTAAGTTACTTAAATTATCATTAAATGAATTTGTAACGTGTTTATTCAGTAAAGTAGATATTTATTGTAAAAGATCTTTTAATTTAACACAGCTTATACCTGTGCAAATTTATATGAAATATCTTCCATGGTAGAATCTTAAACTGGTTTTACAATTTCCTCCATTCATGGCTGAGATCGGAATACCTGATGTATATACAGTGGCCATGTTTATGGAACACAGCGAGCTACACCATTTATTTAAATGGGAAGGGGAATTCCAGTTAGATAAAGTTATTTCCTATCCACATGCTGGGACCATCTCATTCATCCACATTGCTTCATTCAAGTCATGTACTAAAGTCTGGCAGTTGTGTATCCCCATTCTGATCTCTAAATATTTTATATCCCAGACAAAGTATAAATTATAACAATTATAACACTTTCTTCAGCACCCTGCCCTAACATGCGGAGCCATACGCTCTGGTGTCTCTACGCCTACAGCCCTTTTATATACCATACTAAGGCTGGTACTTTTACATTTTAAATGATCAACTCCTGGATTGCCCCCTGATGATTTTGGGTTCACCACCCATTGGAATGCGTCAGGACATAGTTAGACTCGCAGGCTCATAGATCTCTGTGGAGAATCCTGTACATAGCTGGCACCAGCTGCACCAGGGTGTATGTAGGGAGCCTTGACTAGATACTAGGGATGGCTCAGAGAGGTCGCACTTATCAGGGCAGGTGCTCCACTACTTGGGCATGCAGAATAGATTAGGCTAAATAGGGGCACAAAGGGTAAGCAGACTGGCTCTGTGTGAATTCCTCTGACAATCCATCCGCTCTTGTCCTTATACACTCTACAGTGGCAGTAAGACCATTTCTTTTATTAAGTGAACCGAAGTAGCTTTTTGCACTTTTATGAATGTTTGTGTTTTTGTATAATATCTTTTAAACGGATTATGAAAAGTTAAGTATTAAGCTATTCTAGATATCAATTACGGAAAACGTCTCTTTGTTATACTGCTATAATTTATAACAAGACAAACTTAAATTCCTCCTGACCATGAACTACAACCTACCTAAAATGTTCAGGGCACATATCTGTAGAACACTTCCCTATCCTACTCTGTTGGGGACAATACAACATATAATAATATCCCCTGACTCCTGAAACAGTCAGGAGAACTGCAGAAGGCCCTTACCAGACTCGTTTGATGGGATTGGCTAGCCATCACTTCCTTCTACCCTGAGTAGGAACAATCTGATGATTTCCTCGTACCTCAGCCCAAGGTTTTTAATCTACAGTAATCCCTAAAGGTCATCCATCTTCACATGGATTGCCCAAAAGCCCAGGGAGAATTAATGACACTGTCTCTAGGTGTGTGGTTGAGTGAGAGACTAAGCACAGGCCAATTGACTCAACTGAGTGCTAAAGCATAGGAACTGGGGTGCAAAAAAAAAAAAAATGGCTGTAACAAAACGCATTTATTATTTTTTTTTGCCAAAGTGCACAGAACAATACAATAATAAGTGGCTGCAAGCATGTGAATATGGTGGAGGTTCCTTAAGTTTGGGGCTGCATTTCAGCAAATGGAGTGGCTGATTTGGTCAGGATTAATGATGTCCTCAATGCTGAGAGATACGAGCAGAAACGTATCCATCATACAATACCATCAGGGAGGCGCCAAATTTATTCTGCAGCCGAACAAAGGCCTCAACCATACAGCCAATTTCATTAACCCCTTAGTGAGCACCCATACGCCTTTTTACGAAGGTCACTTAGGGTCTTTAAGCTGGGTCGCCACCTTTTTAGAGTGGCCCAGTCAAAGCGCTGTCTAGGTCTCCCATGCAATGGAGGGCTGAGGCTTGGCTCACCTATGAGAGCCGGCCTCCTGCTGTAAAGGCTCAGATAGGCAGAAGTGCAGATTCAGTCAATTTAACCCCTTAAATGTCACGGTCAGTAGCACCGGGGACATGTAAACAGTTACTGAGAACATACTCTCTCGGTCTCCCAACAGCAATTCATTAATAAGATCACGTGGTGCCGATGTCCATGCACACAGGCTGCGGCATAATTGGGCCTCTGGACCTGCCTCCAGCGTTTCCTAGCAGGTTGTGCCTCTTTGGTGCATGAAGAGTGCAATGTATTTTAGAAGCGATCAAAAGGTTACCTATTATAGTCCCCTTGTGGGACTATTAAATAGTTTTAAAAAAAAAATCGTTAAAAAAATACACATTTTTTCAATGGAAAAAATGCAAAAATAAAATCTTTTCCACTCATTTGGTATTGCAGTGTCTGTACCAACCCACACTACACAAATATAATGTAAATTATTATATGGTGAACGCCATAAAAACAAATGCCAGAATTGCTGATTTTTACTTGGTTGTCCTGAACAAAATCAAGCCCTCATAAAATTCCATAGAATGAAAAATGGCAGTATTGCAGGTTTTTTTTTCCCATCCTCCTTCCATACAGAGTTGAAATAAATTAATCAGTAGGTTATGTGTACCCCCAAAATGGTACCATTAAAAACTAAAACTTGTCCTACAAAAAACAAGCTCTCATGTGGCTACATCCATAGAAAAAAAAGATAAGTTATCGGTCTCAGAATGCGACAGTGAAAAAAAAATGAAAACCCCTTAGTGAACAGCTTGTTTTGGGCCTTAATGACCAAGCGATTTTAAGATTTATCTACAGTGTAAAGAAGAACAGGGAGTCCTGGAAGTGAAGTTATGCCTCCCACAAAGCCCTGAACTCACCCTCATCTCTGGGGTTACAAAGACATAGGGATTTTTGCAAGCCTACATAAATAGATCATCTGTGGTTAGTTCTAGAACAACCTCCCTGCTGAGTTTCTTCAAAAACTGTGTAAGTGTACCTAGAAGAATTGATGCTGTTTTGAAGGCAAAGGGTGCTCACACCAAACATTGATTTGATTAAAAAAAATTATTTTGTTTATTTACCTTACTTTGTTCAAATAAATTATGAAAATACTTTTTGTAAAAGGGCATTTTCACATTTGCGTTGTGAGGATCTGGCGTGCACTTCCGTTGCCGGAAATGCCTGCCGGATCCGTCACAACGCAAGACAACTGAAAGCATATTGAAGACTGATCAGTCTTCAGTATGCTTTCAGGTAACCATGGGAGCCAGGACGCTACTGAAGTCCTGGCTGCCATGGTAAGTACTCTGCAGCAGTGTACTTACCTGCGCTGCGGCTGCCGGGCGCTCCTTCATGATTCACAGGTCCCCATGGAGCATAGATCAATGCACCGCCTGGACCTGTGACGTCATGAAGGAGCGTCCGGAGGCCGCAGCGCAGGTAAGTACACTGCTGCGGAGTACTTACTATGGCAGCCAGGACTTCAGTAGTGTCCTGGCTGCTATGGTAACCGATCGGAACTGCTGCTGCGCATGCGCAGAGCTAAACGTTGGATCCGGCGATGCCCCGAAACAACGTTTAGCTTAATTCCGGATTAATGCACTTCAATGGGCATTAATTTCGGAGCCGGCGTTACGGCATGTCTTCCGGATTTTTGGACGGAGACAAATCCGCAGCATGCCACGGTTTTGTTAACGTCCAAAAAACTTTCACATACTGAACGCAAGACATCCTGATTAGAGATGAGCGAACTTTAAAAAAAAGTCCGGTGTTCGGGTTGTGGTAAGTTGCGCATCCCGTTATGGATTCCACTATAGCGGCATATGGAATCCATAAGGGGCGGCTGCCACCAACCCGAACTGTTGAACAGCCGAAGGACCTGGGGTGACGTCACCGTCATGTGATCAGTGCAGGGGGCGTGGCTCAGCACGGGATCACATGACAGTGACGTCACCCCAGGTCCTTCGGCTGTTCAACAGTTCGGGTTGGTGGCAGCCGCCCCTTATGGATTCCATATGCCGCTATAGTGGAATCCATAACGGGATGCGCGACTTACCACAACCCGAACACCGGACTTTTTTTTAAAGTTCGCTCATCTCTAATCCTGATGCATCCTGAACGGATTTCTCTCCATTCAGAATGCATTGGGATAATCCTGATTAGTATCTTTCCGTCCTAGAGCCCCGACGACGGAACTCTAGGACGGAAAGCAAAAACGCTGATGTGAAAGGGGCCTTAGAAGGATTCTTACTTTGTAGCATTTTTCCACTTGTGCCTAAAACCTTTTCACAGTTTGGTATATGTATTATTACTAATTACACACTAAGGCGGATTTACACTGGTGGAGGAGCATCCAATTATCGGGAAGCATTCCTTTCTGACAGTCAGCTGCTCATTCAGTGAAGGAGACCGCTGCATTTACATGCAGTGATCTCCTTCACAGTATGAGGACGAAGTCATTGCGATCACTCGTCCGCATACAGCTGCAATGTTTCTGGGCAGCAGATCGCTAATTTAATCTGCAGCCCAGAAACGATAATTGATGTGCATGCACAAACAACAGGATCACGCGATGAACAAGCTTTTTCGCTCGTTCATCTGGTGATCGGCAGCACATTTAAATGTGCAGATTTTGTCGGGCAGAAACATTTGTTCCTGATAATCTACCAGACAGTTTGGCCATGTCAATCCATCTTTTTTTTTTTTTTTTTTTTTTTTTACACCCAGAAAATATAGTTACCAACCCAATTTACCTACACTACATATACAAAAATGGCCCTTCCTCCACCTATGAATCTAACTTTCTCTTTACCTGTACAGAGGAAAGGGTTAAGGGACTAGGGATGGGTTAACTGTAGAGTTGCTGTATTCAATACAGCAGAATAAGAAATGATTAGCTGTATAACTCTCTAGGCTAGTAGAAGAATGATTACAGCAGTCTGTTGGAAAATTAAGGACTTGTAGCTGAAAGGTTGAACTACTCCAGCTGTATGGCAAGGGCTTTTTATCTGCTTACTGTGACAGTAAGGGGTTAATATAGCAAAATCATCAAATTGAGGGATGTGTGGGAGGAAGGCAGAGGGTTAAACAGAAGAAAATATGAGGGAGAAAAAATAATTTAACCACTGCCTTTTCAGCAAAGGGAAAGGTCCCACAATCTACAGTACTAGTCAAGTCTAGAGGGAAGATACTATCAATAGATGCTCCTTCTACGAGAGGATTCTCATTGCAGAGACTCCAAAGCACTGTGGATTCTTCAGGTGGGGGCTGGGGAACTGCTGATCTCAGGAGCGCACGAACCCTGGGCTTTTTAAAGCCAGCACTGTATGCTCCTCCTGAGTCATGCACTCACTAAGTGCACTTACAACACCTGTACGTGACTCCTGGGGGTTAGTTCAGTGATCAGAATACAAATATTGCACTTTCCTGTATAGATGGCTATAATTAAATACTGTATTTTTCGCCCTATAAGATGCACATAGGTTTTAGAGGAGGACAATAAGAAAAAAATATTTTTCTTTAAACCTGAGATCAGATCAGCAATCAAACCCCCAATATTAATCAGACCTTATCTGACAACCCCAATTAGATCCCCAATGTTAAGAAGACCCCCAATCAGACTTTAGATGACACCCCCATGCCTCATATCAGCCCCCAGCTGTGTATAAGAAGACCCCAGCCACGATATTTCTGCCCCCATCAGCCTCAGATCACAAAATAAAAAAACACTTGCCTCTCCTGCTCATGGACGCCACCGCTCCTCACCCACAGTGTGATCCTCTTCATCTTGCCGCCGACTGTGCTGTGAAAGCTGCGCAGAGCGTGAGATTACAGCTGACAACCGAGGACCAGGAAGCAGTGAGTACAGAGCCTTCACCGCTTCCTTGTCCTCTGGTACTAATGAGCGCTTCCATAATGGAAGCGGCCCATTTGTATTCGCCCCGTATGCGTTTTTCCCCCTCTTTTGGGGCGTAAAATACGGTAACTTACAATGCATTCAAAAAGTCTTTAAACTCACATATTTCAAATTTTAAGGTGCAATCTTGTGCTAAAATATATATAAATCTATCTCTCTCTCTCTCTGTCTCGCGCTCTCTCGCGCTCTCTCTCTCTCTATATCTATATCTATATCTATATCTATCTACATCTATATCTATATATATTTTTTTTTTTTTTTTTTTTTTAAATCAGACATCACTAACCTGATCAATCACTGTTTTTGGTAGAAATTATATTTCTACATGGCAAATAATTTACTAGCAGTTGTAATAGAGTAATAGAAATCCAACAGACCCAACAGTCATGCCATACATTTTGCTGATTCTGTGTAATTGAATCACTAATTGAAAGAGTCATGTTCAAAATAATAGCAGTGTCAATTTCAATTAGCGAGGTATTTAAAAACAGGGCCAATTTTTACCCTTATTTAGGGAAGGAAGGCAGCAAATATTGTACATGCTGGTTACAGTGCATTTCTCTGTGAAATTCTGAGGAAAATGGGTTTTTCCAGACATTGTTCAGAAGAACAGCGTACCTTGATTAAAAATTGGAGAGGGGAAAACATTAACCCCTTAAGGACGAAGGGCGTACATGTACGCCCTTCGTCCGCACTTTAAAGATGGCGCCCGCACGGAGCGGGCGCATGAGCTGCGAGTAAACGCTTGATTCATCAAGCTGACACCCGCAGCTCATGTCCCCGACCGGCAGCGTTGCCGATCGCGGACATTTAACCCCTCAGATGCCGTGGTCAATCCTGACCACGGCATCTGATCGCACAAAAACCGAAAGTTTCACTTTCGGTTTGTGCTCCGGCTCCCCTGATGGCCACAAGGGGGAGCCGGAGCATGCATGTACTAGCCTAGGTTTCTGTGAATGAAACCTAGGTTACTACATAGTATTCCTATGGAGCCTATGACTGTAATAGGCTCCATAGGAAATATCGTGATTTTCTCATATATTCCAATGCTATTGCATTGGAATATATGAGAATAGCAATCTGATGATTGCATCTTATAGTTCCCTATGGGAACTATAAGAAAGTGGTAAAAAAATAAAAAAAGTTTAAAAAATAAAAATAAAATAAAAAAATATAAAAATTCAAATCACCCCCTTTCCCCAAAATGAATAAAATAAATAAAAAATAAAAAATTACACATAATGGGTGTCGCAATGTGCAAAACGCCCATACTGTAATAATATTAAAAATATTCACCATACGGTAAACATAAAAATGGAAAGAAAGCGTCCAAATGGCTAATTCGCCATTTTTGGACGCTTCATTTCCTAAAAAAATGAATAAAAAGTGATCAAAACATCATACGCACCCCATAATGTTATCAATTAAAAGTTCAGATTGCCCACCAAAAAATGAGACCCTACACTGCTCCGTACGCATAATTACAAAAAAGTTATAGGGTCAAAACATGGCGACAAAAATAAAATAAAATAAAAATTCCCACTTTTAATTTTTTTCACTATCAAAACGGAGAGAAAAACTATACATATTAGGTATTGCCGGATTCGTACTGACCTGAAGAATAAAATTAACCAGTCAGTTTTATCGCAAATCGAACGTTGTAATTTAAAAACCCGTAAAACTGTGGTGAAATTGCTTTTTTTTTTGCAATTTCACCCCATTTGGAATTTTTTTCCCGTTTCCCACTACATCACATGCAAAAATAAATGGTAGCGTTAAAAAGTACAACTTGTCCCGCAAAAAACAAGCCGTCATATGGCTATGTGAGCGGAAATATAAAAATGTTATGGCTTTTGGAAGGCAGGGAGCGCAAAACAAAAACGCAAAAATCCCAAAACCCCCGGTCCTTAAGGGGTTAAAGAAGTGCAGAAAAGGCTGCTCAGCTAAAATGATTGCAAATGCTTTAAAATGGTAACCAAAACCTGAAAGACGTGGAAGAAAGCAAAAAACTTATATTCGAATAGATAGAAGAATAGCCAAAGTGGCAAGGACTCAGCCAACAATCAGCTCCAGGAAGGTCTAAAGTTACCTGTGAGTACTGTTACAATTAGAAGACGCCTATGTGAAGCCAAGCTATCTGCAAGAAGCCCCCGCAAAGTCCCACTGTTGAAAAAAAGACATGTGCTGAAGAGGTTATAATATGCCAAAGAGCACATTGACTGGCCTAAAGAGAAATGGCGCAACAGTTCGTGGACTGATAAAAGCAAGATTGTTCTTTTTGTGGCCGGAGACAATTTGTCAGATGACTATTTATCGCATACTTCGGTCACATGTGGCACGGAGACAAAAGTAGTGCATGCAGGACTTTTGTCTCCGCTCCAAAATCATATTCTGAGGGGACACCTAACCGACCCCCTTATAGTCTATGTGGTCATTGGGCTCCGTTCGGCTCAGCTAGGGCTCAGTTATGTGCAGAATCCGTCCTTTCTGTTCTCCTGCTCCTAAACGGAGCAGAACGGAAAGGCTGAACGGTGATGTGAACGAGCCCTAATATTGTATCTTGAGGGACCACTGTGTGTGTGTATATAATTATAACAAGTTTCCCCCTTTTTAATCTGCACTCCATACCCCATAATGAGAAGAGAAAGTGAAAATAGAATTTCTCGCCCATTTTCCTTGGGGGACACAGGAAACCATGGGTATAGCTCAGCTCCCTAGGAGGCGTGACAGTAAGTGAAAACTGTTAAGCCCCTTAGTGTCCAAGGAGGCAAGACACTCCCTGCTTAGGCAGGGTTGCTTCTCCTTGTCTATTTTATTTTTATTTTCAACTTTATTTTATTATATTTCGATTCTTCTCCATTTTTACTTGCAGGGACAACAAAGACCCCCCGGACCTCTCTGTTTCTCATGGGGTCGAGCTGCGCCAGTGCCGGTAAACCGCACTGTTGCCTCCCCCACAGAAGGCAAAGTGGACCAGGGAAGCCTAGCTCCCCTGCATCCCGCCAGTGCAAGGGTCGCTCGCACGCCAAGTCCCTCTTTCACTACGGTGCCAGTGGCTGAAGGGGCGACCCTGCTGGAAGGACCGAGGGTGAAGACAGCAGACTGTTAGAGGTGGCTGCTCCAGCCTCGGCCGCCCCCGACCCCCCCCCCCTCCACTCTCTGCTGCTTACAGTCCAGGACAAGGGGCATTCCTCCCAGAGATTTGGCTTGGACCCCTAAGGACCCCTCAGGGGTCTCCTGTGTAAGGGGAGCACTCGACTGCACTCTGCTCTATGGGCCTGCGGATCCTTCCAGCTCCCATGTGGAGGGGGGCACACATGCATCCTCTCAGCCGTGGGCCGTTCCTCTGGAGGTCCTACCTACGCCAGCGGCCGGCAGCCTCAGGGCTCCTGCGCTCCTCTACAGCGCAGCGGCCATGTCACAACGCAGCAGCCTCTCCCCTACCTATCTGCAGCTCTCTGTGCTCTCTATGTCCGGCGCTTCTCCTGCTCATTCGGCACCTCGGGGGTTAAATATTTCGCTGCGTGTGCGGCTCTCTCCAGCAACATCGGCGGGGGGCGGAGCTTCGCTTCCCGCCGTTCTGCCGAGGCACGTCTGCAGGAGCTGCGGTGCACATCTGGACACCGCTGCTGTCCCCTGGAGACCTTCCTGCTGCCTCACTGGCTCATCTGCCGCTCCTGTTGCTGCTCCTCCTCAGCTCTGCCTGCAATCTGCTGCTGCCGATTGCCGTCCCTTCCAGGCTGGATAGGATAGTTAACCCCCTCCACAGCACCAGTGCCCGCCTGGGTGCAGGCCCCTCTCCTGGTTTCTCTCTGTTGATTAACCCTTTAAGTGCCCTCCAACATGTCAGACCCTTTGGGGGCCGCCAAACCTTGGTACCATGCCTGTACTGCCTGTAGGGAACCTTTCCCTTGTGGGCAATCTGATCCGCATTGCCCCGCATGCCAGGCCCCGCTGCAGAGTCAGTCACCCACAGTTCCATCTCCCGATCCCTCTGGGCCTCCTGACTGGGCTAGATCCCTGTCCCAGGCCGTGGAAAGTCTCACCCACATAGTGGGCCGTCTTGTAGACAAGCCGCCTACCCCGCTGGCTGCCACAACCCTTGTCGCACCCTCCGGGACTACCGCGTCTGCCGCTCCCACTGGTTCTCCCTCTCCCAGTGAGCCCTCCAGGGCCCGGCACTCTCAGAAGCGCTTCAGAGCAGAGCGCGCATCCTCCTCGGATGCGTCTCTCTCTCCGCCACGCGTGCGTACTCAGTCGGGCCTCTCCGCCCCAAAGGACTCGCCCTCTGAGGGTGAACTGTCGGATTCGGATTTGAAAATGGATTCGGCACTGCCGTCTAAGCTAGCCTCTGCAGTGGGTCAATTGATCACCAGTATTTGTGATACCTTTAAGGTACACGATGACCCCCCTAGCTCTGACCAAGCTGGCGTATCTTTTTTCGCCCCAAGCAGGCCTCCAAAATTTTTCCAATCCACACCAATTTTTCCTCGTGGTCTCTAAAGCTTGGGTTCGCCCTGGCGCTCGCTTCACCACCCCCAAGAAGCTGGACATATGTTACCCCTTCCCAGCCGATGTTGTTGCCACATGGGTGTCCCCGACTAAGGTTGACCCCACCCCCCATGGCCTGCCTGTCTAAGAACACGGCCATTCCCGTACCAGACGGCTCCTCACTTCAATCGACTGAGGACCGACATATGGAGTCTCTCTCCAAAGACCTTAGATCGTTCTTTGCCTCCGCCTGGATCTCGGATTGGATGTCCCCGTCCAGGACCTCCGTTCCTTGGCCCAACTCATAGTTCAGGCAGGCAATTTTGTTTGTGAGGCCTCCCTTGATGCAGGTGCCCTCATAGCCCGCTCCTCTGCCCTGGCCGTTTCCGTCAGGAGGGGGCTTTGGTTGAAAATTTTGGTGGCGTACGCCGCCTCCAAACGCTTTCTAGCATGGCTGCCATTCGCGGGTTCCCGCTTGTTCGGGTCCTGTTTGGATGAAATTATTTTCAGAAGCCACGGGTGGCAAGAGCACCCATCTTCCTCAGTATCGGCCCAAAAGTGCCGCACACGGACGTCCTGGTACGTCTTATTTTCGGCCCTCCCGTAGGTCCTCGGGCCTCCGTCCCGCAGCCGCTTCCCCCAAGATAGGCACAAGAAGCCCTTTTTTCGGGCACAGCCCACCTGGTGCAAGTTGCAGGCTGCCCGCCTCTCCACGGCCAAACAGTCCTCCGCCTGAAGGTGGGTAGGGGGGCTGCCTCCTCCTCTTCGGCGACGTCTGACGGGCTCGCGTCTCCGACGCCTGGGCGCTCGAAATTGTATCCTCCGGATACAAAAGATACAAAATAGAGTATGCATCCTTCCCTCCGGATCGCTTCTTTGGGTCTCGCCCCCCGCGAGACCCAAAGTGTGCGGCACTCCTCTCCGCGGCCATTCGCACCCTGCTGAACAGGGGCGTCATTACTCCCGTGCCCCCTGCGGAAAAGGTCAAAGGGTTCTACTCGAACCTCTTTGTGGTCCCCAAAAAAGAAGGTTCGGTGCGGCCGATTTTGTATCTCAAATGGCTAAACTGTTTTCTCCACCTTCGGCGGTTCCAGGTGGAGTCTCTCCGTTCCGCAGTGGCTTCCCTGGAGAAGGGGGACTTTCTGTCGTCGATCGACATCCAAGACGCCTACCACCACGGTCTGGTTGCTCGGTGTCACTATTGTTTCCTTCGCTTTGCCGTAGGAAACGAACACTATTAGTTTGTCGCCCACCCCTTTGGTCTTGCGACGGTCCCTCGGGTGTTCACCAAAGTCCTAGCTCCGGTCTTGGCCATGCTCCGCTCCAGGGGTGTTTTTCTGCTTCTGTACTTGGACGACATCCTCATCAAGGCGCCATCCTTTTCTCTGGAGTCCGCCAGTGTTGACCTCACTCTGGTGACCCTGGCGTGGTTCGGTTGGCTCGTCAACCTTCCCAAGTCCTCTTTCCCCCTCCAGACGGTTAGTCTTCCTGGGGATGCTCCTGGACACAGAGGAGGCGGAGGTTCGGGATATTCTTCGCCACCGCAGCCCGTCTTTCCGTTCCAGCATGCGGGTCTTGGGCCAAATGGTTACCTGTTTCAAGGCGATCCCCTTTGCACAGTTACACTCCTGCCCCCTTCAAAGGGCGATCCTCTCTGCCTGGGACAAGTCACCGGAGAGTCTGGACCGCCCCTTCCATCTACATCCTCAGGTTTGGGCCTCCCTCTGCTGGTGGTTGCGGACCCCCCTCCAGGACAATCCTTCCTTCCGCTGAACTGGTTGGTGGTTACCACCGATGTCCGCTTACTGGGCTGGGGAGGGGTGTTTCCTCCCCGGTCCGTCCAGGGCACTTGGTCTCGATCGGAGTCCAAACTTCCGATCAATGTCCTGGAGCTGAGAGCGACTCTCCTGCACTGGACTCCCTTGCTAAGAGGCCATCCCGCCCGCGTACAGTCGGACAACGCCGCGGCCGTGGCGTACATAAACCGCCAGGGGCGCACTCGCAGCGCCGATGCAATGCGAGAGATCACCCGCATTCTCCTTTGGGCGGAAGCCCACGTCCCGGCCCTGTCAGCGATCTGTATTCCAGGGGTGGAGAACTGGATGTTGGACTTCCTCAGCCGGACCACCATCGACCCGGGCTGAGTGGTCTCTACACCCGGACGTGTTCGAGGCCATTTGCCTTTGTTGGGATCGTCCGGATGTGGACCTCATGGCCTCCAAGTTCAACCACAAGGTCCCCACCTACCTCTCCGGGGGCGTACGGCTCCGTACGGCTCTCTCAGGGACCAATCTTCAATCCGCATTTAAAGTCCCTACGTTTGACGGCATGGCTATTGAGACCGCCGTTCTGACACGTTGGGGTTTTTCCGCTGATGTGGTTTGCACCATGATCCGCACCCGTAAACCGTCCTCTTCCAGGATCTATTATAGAACCTGGAGATCCTACCTGGGATTCTGTGAGAATCGGGTGGTTCCTCCTCTCCGTTTCTCTCTCCCCACGGTTCTATCCTTTCTTCAGTCCGGCCTAGACCAGGGTCTTGGCCTTAGTTCTCTAAAGGTCAGGTGTCGGCGCTCTCTGTTTGTGGTTCCGGAGGGTCTGCGCAAAAGGTTGGCGGCCTCCAAGGTAGCTATCGCCCGCTTTGTCAAAATGGCCATCGCTGAGGCTTATCGCGTCAAGGGCAGGGTTCTTCCCTTTGGCGTAACTGCTCACTCTACCAGAGCGGTAGGTGCTTTCTGGGCCCAGAGGCATCGTGCTTCGGCTGAACAACTATGCAAGGTGGCCACCTGGTCTTCCTTGCACACTTTTATCAGATTCTACAAGGTGCATACTCATGCGTCAGCGGACGCTGCTTTGGGCCGTCTGGTTTTGCAGGCGGCGGTTCCTTGACGCCTATAGGCGCTTCGCCTGGGAATTGTGGTCCCTCCCTTCTGGGACTGCTCTAGAACGTCCCATGGTTTCCTGTGTCCCCCAAGGAAAATGGGCGAGAAAACGAGATTTTTGTATAACTTACCAGTAAAACCTCTTTCTCGCTCTTCCTTGGGGGACACAGCACCCGCCCATCAGTTTTTGCATATATGGTTCTGGTCTTGGTTGTCCCTGTTGGGTGCTTGACTGTTGTTTTTTTTTCTTGTTGGTGGCTACCTTTCACTACTTGGACACGCAACTGGCAGTCTCTCTCTCCAGGTTGAGGGTATAGCTGTTGGACGCCTCCTAGGGAGCTGAGTTATACCCATGGTTTCCTGTCTCCCCCAAGGAAGAGCGAAAAAGAGATTTTACTGGTAAGTTATACAAAATTTTAATTTCAAATGTTGTTTGAAAATTTTTGCATGTTTATTAAAAAGGAAAAACTAAAATTTCACATGGTCACTTTGCTGTGACACTTGCAGTTTAGCTCTGAGGGCCTCTCATTTCTCTTGATGATCTTTGAGATGTTTCTACTAGGGTTGTACTGGGTATCAAAGTATTGATACCCAATCGATACTTTTAGACCTGCATCGATACAAAACCGGGTCTTACTATTTACCGATACTAGGCTGCGCTGCTGCGTAGCGTTGTATCAGTTAGAGAACATGGCACACATGTTCTCCTCAGCAGCACAGGGGAGAAGGAGAGAGTCCCTCCCTCCCCACTGTGACGCAGCTGCCGCTGCCACCAGTGGGGAGATAGCAGGGAGGAAGTGGGGAGGGACTGTGGCCACTGCGCCACCAATGAATATAGAACACATACCCGGCCTCAGTAAGAGCCCGAAAGGGAGAGATTCCAAGTGGAAATTCTCTTCCAAATCCAAAGGGTTCTTGTTCAGAGGCCATAATTCCATCACTGCCAAAAGAGACAACCCCCCCAATGACGCCAGTGTTGGAGGGAGACTGTTGCACTTCCCTCCCAGCCAGTACCTGGATTCTTCAGTCCTTGCAGGAGGGATTTACACTGCAATTCAAGAGTCCTCCCCCAGAAAAAATTTTGGTAACAGATTTAGGCCTGAGGGCTCAGGGGGCTTTAGAAAAGGAGGTAGAGAAATTTATTTTAAGAAGGGCACATCTCTTGTCCTCCATCAGAAGAAGGTATAGAGTTCTACTCCAACCTTTTTCTTGTAAAAAACAAAACAAATGGAGAGTTCAGAACCATCATAAATTTAAAGATGTTAAACAAGTT
The DNA here is from genome assembly GCA_033119425.1 of Bufotes viridis. Classification (NCBI taxonomy): domain Eukaryota; kingdom Metazoa; phylum Chordata; class Amphibia; order Anura; family Bufonidae; genus Bufotes; species Bufotes viridis. The sequence continues at coordinate 205,312,852 of CM065591.1, forward strand.
CTTAGTATACAGAAGATTCAAAATTGAGACAGTGAAGTCAGTAGTGGACCTCCTGTACAGGGACTGTTATATGATGGTCCTGGACATCAGGGATGCATATTATCATCTCCTAATATACCCTGCTCATCAGAGGTTCTCGAAAGTGGCACTGAAGATGCAGGGATGTCTAAGGCCCTATTCACACGTCTGCAATGTTCGTCTGCACCCGTTCCGCAAATCCGCAATAATATAGAGCATGTCCTATTCTTGCTGACAAGTATAGGCATCTCTATAGGGCTGGTGGCAAGGTGTGTTGCGGATCCGCAACACACTACGGATGTGTGAATTAGGCCGAAGACATTTTCAGTTCCAGGTGCTACCCTATGGAATCTCCATGACACCACGGATCTTCACAGCCCATATAAGAGAAAAAGGCATCCTGTTTGTGCCGTATCTGGACAATTTCCTAATCATAGCCCAATCCAAACGGGCCTGTCTTACCCAGATGACACAGGTGATCTGCATTATGAACTCTCTGGGGTGGATAATCAATGTGGAAAAATCCAGAATGGTTCCTCAGAAGGTTCAACAGTTCCTGGGCATATTACTGGACTCTACATCTCAGAAATCTTTTCTGTCTCCAGAAAAGTCCAGAGAATAAGGTCAGTGATACATCAACTTATTTAGAATCCTACTCTGTCGATCAGAAAGGGCATGTCAGCTCTGCGAACTTTAACCTCCTGCATTCTGACGGTTCCGTGGGCTCAGGCTCACTCCACTCTAGGAGCCTTCAATGGGAGATTCTCTAGACTTGGTCAGGAAATTGAGAAGAGTTGGACAGAAAAATGTCTATTTCCAGTCAGACATGCAGTTTCATAAGATGGTGGTTGAATCCCTGGAGAATTGTGGATCCAATAGTAGTAACCACGGATGCCAGCCCAGAGCAGGGTTCTGCAGGGCCCCTGGGACAGATCGATATGTGCAGCTTCTTCAAATGTAAAAGAGTTGATGGCGGTTCTTCTAGCCTTGCAGGAGATTTTGACCTTGCTCGAGAACCATCATCTAAAGGTTTTGTCAGACAATGGTTCCGTTGTAGCTTATCTGAATCACCAGGGAGGGACCAGGTCCATAGAGTTGCAACAAATAGCTGCTCAGATTTTTTTCTTTACTGGAAGGGAGAGTCCTGTCATTGTCGGACCTTCATATCAGGGGAGTCGACAACAAACAGGCAGATTTTTTGAGTCGTCACAAACTAGACCAGAGAGAGTGATCCCTAATTCAGGGGGTTTCTCACAGCTAGTACAGCTTGGAGGGGAACCATTGGTGGATCACTTCGCTACACGATCCAACAGAAAGGTGGAAATGTTTTTTTCCCTCTTCCCAAGAGACCTTCCTTCGGTGGTGGATGGCTTTCTACAGCCGTGGGATCAGGGTCTCCTCTATGCATTCCCACCTCTTCAGCTAATCTCCAGGGTTCTCAAGAAGATACAAGAGGAAAGGGCTTCGGTGATCATGATGGCATATTTTTGGCCCTGTCGTGCTTGGTTCATGTGGCTGAAGCTTCTTTCAGTCAGGGAGCCTTGGGTGCTACCAGAGATCCCAGACTTAAACCAGGGGCCAGTCATCCACCCTCCGGTAAAGGGCCTTCACTTGACGGCCTAGTTTTTGAAAGGTCACTGCTAATGCATAGGAAACTGGTAACCGGCTTTCTTTGCTTTCCTGGGAATTGATCCTGTCCCACAGTGTAGTCTCTCTATTCCCAGTATTTTGCAATTTCTTCAGAGGGTCCTGGGGAGGGGTCTTTCCCTTATTACTATAAAGGTGCAGATTTCGGCTTTAAGCGTTTTGTTTGACGTTAGATTAGCTGTTCATCCTCTTATCATGAGGTTTTGTAAAGCAATTGCAAGGGACGTTCCGTCTAGTATTTTCCAAGTTCCTCCCTGGGACCTAAATTTAGTGTTAGAGTTTGATGAAGAGACGCTTTGAACCCATTTCTGAGATCTCTATTAGAATGTTGACTCTTAAATGTGATGAGATCCTGACCTTGTCCATCAATCCCCCATATACTTCCATCCAGCTTTTCTTCCCAAGGTAGTGTCAAACTTCCATAAATCTCAGGAGGTAGTGCATCCGTCCTTTGGTACCAATCACAGATGTCAGAAGTAGTTGGAGTTTAGTTGCTTGGATGTTAGGAGATGTGTTCTAGCTTACCTGGATGCTACTAGAGAATGGAGGAAGTAAGGGGCCTTGTTTGTCCAGTATTCAGGTCGTAATAAAGAAAATGCTGCTAGCAAAAGTTCCATAGCTAGGTGGATTAAGCAAGCTATCTGTCTAGCTTATGTTTCCTTACAGAAACCGCTACCTACGGTTTGGACGGTGCACTCCACAAGAGCGGTATCTACTTCGTGGGTAGAGAGAGCAGATGCGTCTATTCACGACATTTGCAAAGTCTTCTGGTCTCCTGCTCTAGCCTTCTATAGGCAATATAGACTAGACCAGTAATGGGCAAAGTGCGGCTTTCCAGCTGTTGCAAAACTACAACTTCCACCATGCCCTGCAGTAGGCTGATAGCTGTAGACAGTCTTTGCATGCTGGGATTTGTAGTTTTTCAACATCTGGAGAGCCGCACTTTGCCGATCACTGGACTAGACAGTTCTTCTGTCTCTGACCTTTCCTTTGGGCGTAAAGTCTTGCAGGCTGTTATCCTACTCTAGCTCTCACTCTCTGAGATCTCTCCTGGTTCTCTCATAGGACGAAGGGAAAAATAGTAATTACTCTTACCGGTAATTTGACTTTCCAGAGACCATGACAGCACCCTTTATATTCCCTCTCTTGGTTTGGGTGTTGGTGATGGTGCACAGGGTGCGCAGCAAAAAAAAAAGGATAGGAGAAAAATTTGATAAATTAAACGCAATGGATTTAGAAGGATAGTTATTGGGGATGCTCTCTTAGTCTCTGACGACTACTGAGGAATGGAGAGGCCTATCCTTAAATATTTGTGGGTTTTCTGTCCTGGGCGGAGGATCCTCTCTCCTGGTACTGTCATGGACTCTGGAAAATCAAATTACCGGTAAGAGTAATTATCATTTTTAGTCACCTTGTCACCCCAAAAAATAGGATTGGATTGTTCTATTATGGGCCGGACGTTCCATAAAATATGGAATTCACACAGCTTTTTTGGTGGTTTATTTTTTTCGCATGGTATGGAGTATCGCAATACTTTTTTATGGTATCGAACGCGAATCAAAATTTTAGTATTGTGACAACCCTAGTTTCTACCCCTAGATTGAAGTCCACCTGTGGTAAAGTTACTTGTTTGAACATGGTTTAGAAAAACATATCCCTGTCTGTGAGGTCTCACAGCTTCATTTTGTGGAGGCACAGATTTGCAAAGGGTACAATACTAAAAATACTGAAAGTTCAAAAGAGGGCAGTGACCTCCATTATTCTTAAATGGAAGAAGTTTCGAACATCCAGGACTCTTCCGAGAGCTGCCCGTCCCACCAAACTAATTGGAGGCGAAAATGGCCTTGGCAAGAGAGGTGACCAAAAACCCATTGGTCACTCTAGCTGGGCTCCAAAGATCCTGTGTGCAGATGGGAGACACTTCCAGAAAGTAAACCATCACCGCAACATTCCACCAATGGAGTGGACAGAAAGAAGCCTCTACTCAGTAACAGACACATGAAAGCCTGCCTGGTGTAAAAAACAAACACCTAAAGGACTCTCAGAAATAAGATTCTCTGGTCTGGTGAAACCAAGATTGAAAGTTTTGACTTCAGTTCTAAGTGTCATATTACACGGTTGCTTCAAATGCATTGCCATCCCTATAAGGACTCATGCACACGATCGTGTGCCGGCCAGGCCCCTGCTGCGGACTGCAAATTGCGATCGGCAATGCACGGGCCCCGACCATAGGGCCGCCATATGCGGACATAGGACTGATTTACTTGAATGGGGTCCGCAATCCTCATCTGATAGATGCATGCACTACTTTTTTTGCGGTGCGGAAGCACGGACAGAAAACACTCCATAGTGTGTACCTTCTGGATTACGATGCAGGACCGCCGACATCGGTCCTGTTCATGAGCCCTAAGTATGATAAGCCTGCCAGAAGGGGCTAATAATTCATACCAACAGAGGTTGTCTTATGGAGAAATCCTTTAACCTTTCCTGACGATTTTCCGTTTTTGGTTTTTTGCTCCTTGCCTTTCAAGAGCTGTGACTTTTTTTTTTATTTTTTTTATCACTTTTTGTTTTATATATTTTTTTTATATATTTTAAAAGTATTGGCTTTTTTAATATTATTTACTTTGATTTTGGGGAAACGGGGGTGATTTTGATTTTTTATATATTTTTTAGATTTTTCAAGACTTTTGTTTTACTTCTTTTTTTTTTTTTGTTAGGTACCCAAGTGGACCACAACTTGCAATCATCAGATTGCAACTTGTACAGAAGAATGGAAAATGGTCCATTATTCTGTACAGAAATCACTATATCCCAGTTCAGTTCTGCTAGCCTGAACTGAGATATAATAGTAATAATGAGCCTGGAAGCCTAGTACAGGCTCTGGCTCATTATTGGACTAGGTCACTTTCCCCGATCTCTGCCGGAGGAAAGTGCGTCTGACCCAGCAGTTTGCGCTTTTTTTTTAGCCTCCTCAGATGCTGTGGTCATATTTGACCACAGTACCTGAGGAGGTAAATGTCTGTGGTCAGCATTACTGCTGATCGCAGACATTAGCTGTGGGTGTCTGAGCAGCAGTGGCGCTCGTTCTGCTATGGTGTGGGTGCCATTTTTAAAGACGCCACATTTGCCATATTTATAGGGGTTAAAGTGCACTTTTATCTTATTTTTGATAATTCAATAGAATAGGTGATAATAGTGAACTATGTACTATATTACATTAAAGGGGCTATTCGACTATCTGGATAAGTCATCAGTATCTGATCAGTGGTGGGTATGACAGCCCCCTGACCTGCTGTTTGAAAAGACTGCAGCACTATTTCCTACTTACTGCATGCAAAGCACAGTGCTGTACATTGTATTGTTTGATATCGCTGCTCAGCCCCATTCACTTGAATGGGTCTGAGCTGAGCCCAGGCCACGTAACTAATGATCATGACCTCACTGGCCTAGGGTAAGCAGCGAGAAGGTCGCAATGCTCACAGGAGCCCCGGTCTTCTCAAACAGCTGATCGTGGAGGTCCCAAGTATCGGACTCCCAGCAATCAGATGGTTATGACCTATCCAGAGGATAGATCATCAGTTACAAAAAAGTGGGATAACCCCTTTAGACACACACACACGCGGCTCATTGTCTCTGAATTGACTGATCAAATCTGTACATTGACATCCATACACAGGAAAGAACATCTTACAGCAGACAGGGCAGAGACCAGACATGGCTGAAGCATGCAGCTCATTCTCCTCTTCCTCCCTCCTTTCCCCATACACTTCAATGGGTGTATATGCACTTCTGTATATGTATTTGTACAATCAATTCCGAGAAAGTGATCAGGACAGCAGGAGAGATATGTTAAAAAGTTCACTGATCTCACCTACAGTATTGAATTATGAAAAGTAAAATTAAGGTTTAGGTATGTGTTAAAGTACCTTTACTATATTACAAAACTAAAAATGTGCAAGATGTAATTATATTTGATATATTTATTCTAACTTGCTTTTTTTTTTTTTTGATCCAGTGCTGAGCCACGCCCCCTGCACTGATCACATGACGGTGACGTCACCCCTGGTCCTTCGGCTTTTCCAAAGTTCGGGTTCGTGGAAGCCGCCCCTTATGGATTCCATATGCCGGGATAGTCCGCGGTAGTGGAATCCATAACGGGATGCGGCGATTTCCCCAACCCGAACGCCAAACTAATTTTTGAAGTTCGCTTATCTCTACTCATGACCTTTCTTGTACTGTTGCAACTCTCGACTGAACTGTTCCCCCACTTCGGCAGACTTTTCTTCAACCTTATCTTTTGGTCTCGGGAACATCCAAGGAATTCTCCCACTCGGTCTCATCGGCCTTAGCTTCTTCAGCCTTTGAGCGTCTTTTGGAGACTTCATTCACTTTGTTAGCCTTCTCATCCTTCTCAGACATGGCATCATATACTTGTATCCTTAACTCCTCCTCCTCTTCGTCATCAAGGTTGGAGGTTCTGGAGACACTGGGGTCCTTATCAGAATCTTCATCTTCTGGCATTTTCTCCATAGGCTGACCCAGGATAATGTTCTCCTTTTGGGCAGGATTCAGGAGAGCCAGCCAATCGTAGTAGACAGGATCCTCATACTGGTCGACTTTCTCCACGTATTTCTTCCCTAGCAGACTGCTGGCTTTCTGGAAGGCATTGAGAGCAGAGGGAATGTCTTTCATGACCAGGTCCTGGCCACACACTGCCATGAGCCTCTTGGCTTCTGCATCCACATCAGCACCATCAACTGGTTCAGCAGATACATCTCCCATCTTCTTCTCTGCCTCGACTGGCACCACCATCACCTGACCCATTCTTAACAGGCTCTGGCTTAGACTTCTTGACAACTTTCAGAGAATCCTCCTCTTCAGGTTTCTCCTTTTCTTTCACCTGCTGCACGAGAGCATGCTGAGACTTCCCCAACTCAGGCGTTCTTCTCGACGTCCTCCATTGAGCTCATGAGATCATCCATCTCTACTCTGAGTTGCCTGTTCAGACTCAAATGAGTCGCGCTCCTCAAGCGCTTTTTGAAGGGCTCTAGCCAAGGAGAGGGCCTTGGTCGTCTTAGTTTTTCGCACCAGCTTGTTAGCAGTGCCCCACTCTTGGGCCGTCTGTTCCAGCTGCTCTTCACTCTGTTCTGGTGTAACAGCAGTTGTAGAAGTACCACCATTCTTCCTTAGACACTTTGTGGGATTTACACCCAGGGACTCTTCAAGCCCATTGTTGATGTCTACTATAGACTTTTGTGTATTTCCGGAGTATTTTCCCTTTCTCAGGACACCAGGCGGTAGACCCTTTAGTTCACTCATCTTTCCTGGGGTCTCCTCTTTCGACCCTTCTGCAACCTTCTTTGGTGACTCGTGGACGACAGCTAGTCCCTTCTCTATCGTATCCAGGGACCGTGTGGCGAGAGTGAGGTCAGCCTCCTGTTTGCAGCTGTACTATCCTGTCAGGTCATCTAAGACTGTCTGGATATGAGCTTCAGACACTAGGCTGATGTCACTTGACTGAACTCTCGTCTCGTCAGATAGGACTGTCATCTGGTCGCTACTAGTAACCACTTAAGTTTGGCAAGACCTCGACATGGCAGCCTCTCTCTCTGAGTTGCTATCAGTCACAGAACATGTGTTATATATACTGCTCGTGTCATTCTCAATCCTGTCCTCTAGGGGCACGGATGAGCTAATCCCCCCTGGGACATTTTATTATTCATAGAAACCTGTGGAGACTGCATATCCACTTCTAGTACGTGTGGTAAACCATCTATGACTGCCCCATGTACTTGCACATTTTTCACAGTGGTTTCCCTTAATTGTGAGCTCTCAACATCAATTAGAATTTTTATACCATCCACATTTTTACCAAAAGGGGGGAAGCTTCTTCCCCATTCACAGCCTGCAAAGGAAAAGGACTGTCATCATCCTCATCACTTCTTGTACATAGATCCACATTATCATTATACATTTCAACAAACTCTGCACCTTCACTTGGCACCGTGTCTGCACCATTTTTTCCAATGGTCATTTCACTTAAACCATTTCTTTCCATCTGCATTTCCCTTACACCTTCATTTAAAGGGACAGGTACAGGTTCTGTAGGAGCTTCATTACTTTCTACAGAAGTGTCTCCATTGCCCCACATTACGTCATGCATGAGCCTATTTGCAACATCAAGTCCATCAGTCTCTGTTCCCACAATGGTCTCACCCTCCGTGAGGACCACCGGATAGTCCACAGTATTCACATAATTGTCACGGACATTCATCATTCTACCTCTTACCCAGGATAGCATGGGATCTCTGATTTTCGCCATCCCAAATCTAGCCTTGGTCACAGGCACTTTAGACAACACATTGAGCTTCTCCCCTGCAGATTCCTGCGAGGGAGCAACTGCAACTGGCTTACCCGCCTGTTCAGACACAGCATTTTTCCCATAGTCACTAATTTTTGAGAAATTTTCTCGCCGCAGCGCTTTATCACTCACCAGCCCGGCAGGTAGCAACTGCTGCCGGCTCACTTTAACTGGGTCTGCCACAAAATTATTACCTGGAACAGTCTTACCGATTGTCGTCACTGACTCTGCACTCCCGGAAGATAAGGGTAGTCCAGGAATATCTCCAGCACGGTCACCACCCTTCTCTTCAATGCAGTAGTTGCCATGGGAGACGCCTTGGACTCGTCTTCTGTCTTTTTCCAGATGGTCAATCCAGCAGCACCCTTTAGGATTCTGTGCACAGTCGCAGGGAAGATATGTACTTCTGAGAACCTCACCGCTCTCCACCTCTTTGTCTTCCCGACGGTTGCCCTTGGCAACGGTATGCTTCTGCTGTTCATCCGAAACACCACTCCACAACTGCCCAAACAACGGAAAGTCCTTGCCAGGCACAAATTCCACTTCCAGGGACTCACATTTTAAGAGCTCCCATTGCACAGAGCCATATTCTGTTATAAAGGTAAAAAAAAACGGTGGCATCTAGCTCTGGCCCCCTCTCTAGAAAGTCCAGTACAACCCCCAGTGGGATCCTCCCGACAACCAGCTCGCAGGACTTTCCCCACGGGCTCCACCATCTTGCAGCCATTTTAAGGTCCTTAAGGACCCATGACGTATCGGTACGTAATGAGTAGTTCCGATCACTGCTGCTCAGCCGGCAGTGATCGGATCAAGATACCTGCTGAAATCATTCAGCAGGTACCTTGTTACAATGCCCACGACCCACCCATATCGGCGATCGCTGCAAACCGCAGGTCAATTCAGACCTGTGGTTTGCAGCGCTTTGTGCGATCTCTGACCCCCGTGGTCTGTGACTGCGGGGATCAGAGAGTTAATGCCCCCAAAGTGTTAATTTTTAACCCCCCCTGCAGCCCCCAATCATATTTTGGCTGTGGGGGTGCAGGCGGGTGGTTGCGGGAGGCGGTGCGGGAGGCGGAATCGCAATTGCGATCCCCCGCCCGCCTCCTCTGTATTCTTCCCTGGTGTCTAGTGGATTTAGCAAAGTGTCAGCACATTGCTGACACTTTGCTAAAAAAAAACTGCTGACATCTGTCTTGCAGATGTCAGCAGTTTTAACCCCTTCCATGCCGCGGTCCATACGGACCGCTATATGGAAGGGGTTAACAGGGAGGGAGCTCCCTCCCTCTCCCATGGGGGGCTGCTGTGCCTTTGCAGCCCCCCAACAGGATGGGATCGCAGAGGGAGGGAGCCCCCCTCCCTTCCCATCACCCGCTGCTGACAGCAGCGGTTGATGATTACCATGGCAGCAGGACGTTTTCAGAGGCGTCCTGCTGCCATGGTACTGTAAGTCTAATCAGACTTGTGCTAAAGGCACAAGGTTGCTTAGACTATGTAAAGTAAAAAAAATACAGCACAGTACACTGTATAGTGTACTGTATTAGATAGACACCAGATGTACAAGAACCAAGTGGGTCTGGGTCAAAAAAAAAATGTAAAAAAGTGAAAAAAAAGTAAAAGTAAAAAAACACATCACTGAATAAAAATTAAAAAAAATAAAATACACTACACATATTAGGTATCGCCGTGTCCTAAAAAACCTGCTCTATAAAAATATGACATGAGCTAACCCCTCACGCAAATACCGTAAAAAAATAAATTAAAAAATGGTGTAAAATAAGCCATTTTTTGTCACCTTACATCACAAAAAGTGTAATAAAAAGTGATCAAAAAGGCGTATGCCTCTCAAAATAGTAGCAGTCAAACCACCATCTCATCCCGCAAAAAATGAGCCCCTACATAGGACAATCGCCCAAAAAAATAAAAAAAATGACTCAGACTAGAGATACTAAAACATTTTTTTTTCTAAAATGCTGTTACAGTGTTAAAGTAAAATAAATTTTAAAAAAGTATACATATTAGGTATTGCCGCGTCCGTAAGAATCTGCTCTATAATAATATCACATGATCTAACCCCTCAGGTAAATACCGTAAAAAATAAAAACAATGTAAAAAAAAACATTTTTGTCACCTCACATCTCAAAAACTAATAGCAAACGATCAAAAAGTTATATGCACCCACAAATAGTGCCAATCAATCCGTCATCTCATCCCGCAAAAGATGATACCCTACATAGGACAATGGACAAAAAAATAAAAAAATATGGCTCTCAGACTATGGAGACATTAAAACATGATTTTTTTTTTGGTTCAAAAATATTATTGTGTAAAATTTAAATAAATTTTAAAAAGTATACATATTTGGTATTGCCGCGTCCGTAACAAACTGCTCTATAGAAATAGAACACAATCTAACCTCTTAGTTCAACGATGTAAATAAAAAAATAAAAAAACGGTCCCAAAACAGCTATTTTTTTTGCAAATTTTCCATTTTAATCCATTTTTCCAGTAACAAAGCAAGGGTTAACAGCCAAACAAAACTCAATATGTATTGCCCTGATTCTCTAGTTTGCAAAAACACCCCATATGTGGTCGTAAGCTGCTGTATGGCCAAACGGCAGGGCGTAGAAGGAAGGGAATGCCATATGGTTTTTGGAAGACAGATTTTGCTGGACTAGTTTTTTGACACTATGTCCCATTTGAAGCCCCCCTGATGCACCCCTACAGTAGAAACTCCAAAAAAGTGACCCCATTTTGGAAACTACGGGATAAGGTGTCAGTTTTTTTGGTACTATTTTAGGGTAAATATGATTTTTGGTTGCTCTATATTACACTTTTTTTTGAGGCAAGGTAACAAAAAATTGAAATTCTGAAATGTAATCTCCATTTGCCAATAACTCTTTTGGAACACTGAAAGGGTTAACAAAGTTTGTAAAACCCGTTTTGAATACCTTGAGGGGTGTAGTTTCTTAGATGGAGTCACTTTTATGGAGTTTCTACTCTAGGGGAACATCAGGGGGGCTTCAAATAGGACATGGTGTCAAAAATCCAGTCCAGCAAAACCCGCCTTCCAAAAACCATATGGCGTTTTTTTCCTTCTGCGCCCTGCCGTTTGGCCATACAGCATTTTACGGCCACATATTGGGTGTTACATAGAAAATGTTACAAAAAATCGAAATTCTGAAATTTTTTCTCCATTTGCCATTAACTCTTGTGGAAAACCTAAAGGGTTAACAGAGTTTGTAAAATCAGTTTTGAATACAGTGAGGGGTGTAGTTTCTAGAATGGGGTCATTTTTGGGTGGTTTCTATTATGTGAGCCTCACAAAGTGACTTCAGACCTGAACTGGTCCCTAAAAAGTGGTTTTTGGAAAATTTCTGAAAAATTTTAAGATTTGCTTCTAAACTTCTAAGCCTTGTAACGTCCCCAAAAAATAAAATAGCATTCCAAAAATGATCGATACTTGAAATAGACATATGAGGAATGTAAATCAGAAACTTTTTTGGGCGGTAATAATATGTATTATAGAAGTAGAGAAATTGAAACTTTCAAAATTGCAAATTTTTCAAATTTTTTGGTAAATTTTGAATTTTTTTATAAATAAAAATGAAATTTTTTGACTCCATTTTACCACTGTCATGAAGTACAATATGTGACAATATGTACAATATCACCACTTAAAGTGACACTGGTCAAATTTGCAAAAAATGTCCTTAGGGTGAAATAGGGCTTAAGAGGTTAAATTCACTGCAGTTTTACTTGCTCCACAGCCAAATAGTCCACACTCTTATGAGCAGCACCTGCTCCACTGGACAAAAAAAACTTCCGCTCCTTTAACTCCACAACAGCAGGATTCAGCAGCACCTGCTCTCTTGTCGTTGTCTGTAGCAACCGACTGTTGCCCTTCTCTAGCAGGGACGACTGCCCGCATCCTCCACCATATGTAGGGGATTAGCTCTGGTCTCGGGGATCATTTACACACAGATTGTCGTCCACCACAGCTTTAGGGGCCAAACATTGCTTTATTGTCCCAACATCAACATAAATAAATAAAAACGAACACCTGCCCGGCTGAGCTCTTACTAAACATATTCTATCCCTGACTCACCTAAGTCACCGTTCACACACATGGAAACCATGCGGCTTTCCCAGCCTAATGTCCATCAGCCTCCTGGCTGTTACCTCACCAGTCTCTTCTGGGGGATTGTGGTCTAGTTGTCTGCCCGACGCTGACCATTCGACCCTTATCCCTAGGCGTCGCGGGACCCCCCAAACTTCAGGCTAATCCCAGCCTTGTGGTCTCTCAGCACTCCTAGCTCAGACCACACACAGAACCACTCCAGGCTTCTGTATAACACAAGACACACCCATCTCACTTTGAGGACAGCTTTATGCTCCATTGATTGTGGAACCTGTCGCTGCCTCAAGCCTGCCCACTGATGGGAAAGAGATGGATAATCCTGCCATTCCTCTCTCCTATAAGCCATGAGGCCTGTCACTGCCTCACAATTTAAAAAAAAATAACTAAAGTCCTGCTATTTTCACATTGGCCACCAACCCTATTAGTAGGCAAACATTTTCTGTTGTGTAGAGATCACTTTTCAGCAGTCATCCAGTTTTCACAGGCAGGATTTACAGTAAAAGATAACAGGATCCACCATTCACAATAGGTTATGGTTACAGCTCACCTTCTTTAACAATGACCTCTGCACAGGTCACTGGGCATATCCTGAAAACTCTCCTATAGAAGTCAGTAAAAATCTCCTGTCCATCGTGGTAGGAGGAAACCGGACAATGCTTCACCTGCAATAAAGAATTGGTAACTACTTACTTGACAGATTCCGCCTTGCTGCTCTGGTTCCCTCATCAGGGCACTGTTTACCCGATTGCAGCAGTGATGTCATGTCAAACATGTGACCATTACAGCCAATCATTGACCTTATCAGGTGCACTACTGAGGCCATTGATTGGCTGCAGTGGTTACGTGTTGTTGTGACTTCACTGTATCTGGGAGAACTGGAGCAGCAGTGCCTGTTCTCTTCTGTCCGTTACCTCCTGAAAACGGATAACCGCTATAACAGGAGCACAGGCAAGATGGCTCGCTATAAAAACTTTGTAAAAAATCTACAATTGGAAAATGGAAACCTATTTAAAAAAATTGAATATGTTTCACTATCTGATTTTAATTAATAAAAACAAGTGATTAAAAATTTCTTAGCAATCTCATACACTGAATGAATCTTAAAGGTAACCTAGTCATGTTATAGTTGGTCTGATCTAGTAAGTATCCAAGTTCAAAGAAAAAAAAAAGAATACAGTCCCACATACGGGGTGACTAGTACACAACTTTTACTGCAAAAATTACACCCCAAGTAAAATATAAGGTTTAATAAATAATTTTAGTACCCAAAGAATCCCCTTAAATTAACAGAGTTCATGAAATAAAGCCAATACAGCATCACATGGCAGCTGAAGTACAGTTTAGACCAGTGATCACTTGTGATCCTCAAAGGGAATCTGTCACCAACTATTGAATACTATGAGCTCCAGCACTTGCCAATTAATTCTTATATTCAGGAGCTCTGCTTGCCCACCTGCCACTAATTGGCAATTTTTCCAACTGAAATCAGCAGCGTGTGGGCGGGGACATCCGGGAGCTCATGCATATCGGGACTCCTCTGCATTAACTGTTCAATACTTGATTTTAGCAAAGCAACTGGGCAATTTTAGAAAGAGACCGATCTTTTTTCTAAGGAGATCTGTCAGTAGTTTATTCTGCCCTTAGAACACCAGAAAACTGGTGATCGATTCCCTTTAAAGGGGTTGGCTGCTGCAATGTTAATGGCAAGCAGGTGAACAAGAGAGAACACAGAACTCATACTAGCGCTGCGTTCTCTACAAACAGCTGATCGGAGGGGGCGCCGGTAGTCGGCCCTTCACCGATCTGATATTGATGACGTATCCTGAGAACAGGTCATCAATATAACAATACCGGACAACCCCTTAAGCCATTGACTGATTTCCCAGTGTTTGCTGCATTTCAGCTCAATAATGGCTTTACTCCAGCAGTCCACTGCAAGACTTTTTTTTGTTTGTTTTACGTTCCTACTGCGTTTACCTCCTTTTATGCAGTTATGATTGATTTTGGCTGTTTAATTTAAATAATAAATATATAATGTTTATATAGACAGCAATATAACTAAACAAAGATCAGCTGATCTAGAATCAACTATTTTGTACTCATGTGTTTTGTCTTTTTGACTTGCATGAAATCAGAATTGATGTCACTGAAGTGCAGATCTTCATAATTATCATGCACTTATTGGCTGTGATCGGTGGACCAGATTTGTGGCAATCAATGGTAATTTGATCATGTAATTATTTATAAATTTGCATGGAATTTAATAAAGTCTATGAACTTTGTACCAAACATGCTTGTACACATACGGTAAGGTCAAGGTTCACACCACTGTGTCATTAGGGGGTACTTGCACTGTTCTCATACTGTGTTTGTTCATTATTTACTTCCTGCAATAAAGTATCCAGTAGAAAAGGAACGTGCCAGAAAACACTCTTTAATGGATAATGAGTTTTGGACATGAAAGAATGAGAATAATCCTCTGAACGTGGAAAGTGTTGCCTAGGATTTATTTTCAGGGGCATCTGTCAACAGATTTGTAGCTTGAAACTTGCTGACCTGTTGCATATGCACTTGGCAGATTAAGGCATCTGTGTTGGTCCTATGTTTATTTGTGCCTGCCTTGTTGAGAGGAATGAAGTTTTAATATATACAAATTAGCCTGTAGGAGCAATAGGGGTGTTTCCATTACTCCTAGAACCTCTGCTCTTTCTGCAGCTGCCATACCCTCTGTACTCTGATTGACAGGGCCAGGCGTTATGTTTTGTTTGCACCTAGATGCTCATTTACATACATTAAAACTTCATTTTTAATTTTTTTTTTTTTTTTAGCAATGCTAATTATGAATATTGGACCAGCACAGTTGCCTTCAGCTGCCAAGCACACATGCAACAGGTCATCCAGTTTCATAGATACGAATATGCTGACAAATGCCCTTTAAGGCACATCATGCCTGGTGACTCGTCAAGAATCTGAGGACTAGGGATGAGGGGAACCCGAACTTTATAGGTTCGGGCAGTGGAGGAATCCCGTCATAGATTCTGTTATAACGGAATTCTATGGCGGAATGTAAACGGAAGCCTTTAAGAGGCATTCCATTTTGATCTGTCATAATAGAAGTCTTAGGCCAAGCATAATGGATCTGTCTGGTTTCCGTTATGCAGGACGAAAAGCCAAGTCCTGACGGATCCGTTATGCTTGGCCATAGACCTATTCTGACGGATCAAAACGGAATGCCTCTTATAAGCTTCCATTTTGCATTTCGTCATAGAATTCCGTTATATTCCATTATAACAGAATCCATAATGGGATACCTCCACTGCCCGAGTGCCAAACCTGTAAAGTTTATGTAAGCTCATCCCTACAGAGGACTCCCAACTTCATGCAGTGTGTTGAGCAGACTCCAACACTCGTGTCACTCTGGAGTTCCTCACAACGAATTTCAGCAAAGCCACTGGTTCAATTTAAGTAACTTTGCTCAGGATCTCTGTCACCAACTGGTGGTAGACTCTTTAAAAAGATTTTCTGGGAACGTGTTATGTTGAACATAAAGTTTGGGCTGTGGGCAGCATGTTATAGAACTGGAGCAGCTGAGCAGATTGAGCTATAGTTTTGTGCGAAAAGAGTCAGTAAAACTTTTATTTCATTCATTAAAATCCCTGCTCATTCTGGGCTTTGACATCAAGAAGACAGTCCTATTAGTGATTGACAGCTAGCTCTTTTTGCACAGTCATAAAGGAAAGGCTCACAAAAACTACTAGTGCTGCCTCCTTTACGTCACTTGGTGAGTGTAAAATCTTTCAATCTCACTTTACCTGGATAACTCATTTAAATATCAGAAATAAGGGTCGATTACATTACTTAATTCTCTTAGAACTCAGGTGTGTACCCCATCTGGACCCAGTGATTTGTCTCTTTCAATTTTTTTAAGGCAGCGTCTCAGGCCACATTTAATAGTGAGTTTACGTTAAAACACTGTATTTCATCTAACATTTCATTTTCCTCAGTGAATACAGTGGAGAAAAAAGTGTTAAATAAATATTAATAAATTTGCTTTCTCCTCATCGCTCTCTAGAATTCCTCCCTCATCACTCCTCAAAGGACCAACACTTTCAGGTTTAAGCTTTTTACCATTTATATAACAGAATTTTTTTAGCATTTCTTCTTTACATTCCTTTTTTAGTAATTTTAATGCTCTTTTTTTGTTATTTATTGCCTCCTTTATATTTCTGTTTATCTGCCTTTTATGTATTTTATTTATTTTTTGCTCTGGACCCTTTTATTCCTAGAAGATGTATATTTCTTACAATAAGAGTTTAGGATGCTTTTTAAAATATCCCATATTGGGGCAGTATTATTTTTGATTACATCAAGAATTCAGTTCAGCGTTTTTGTGCCTCCCTGGATAAACAACCTTTTTGAATGACAATTGAAAAGTTATTATATTATGGTCACTATTTCTCATGTGTATCAGGAGTATCTGTATTAATAGTTCATAGTTTATAATGACTGCATGGGTAGGATGGTGGGTAGGGTGTGGTATGTTATTAAACGTATAGGGCATTTTTCTATATGATAGTAGGTGGGGCGATCGACTTTCCCTTTTATGCATCCTATATAGAAATATTTCAAAAGTAGGGGGAGTATTTGGTTTATGAAATAGAGATCTTACCCTTCTCATCATCCCTCTATTTGGTTCCTAAACCAGTTGGGAAAGGTAATTATCTTTAGTTTTTCCAAGAACCTTTTTCAATTAATGAGATCCACAATTTTCAGCTTCCTATTCTATATCTGGGTAGTTGACGTCCCCCATAATAATAAAATCATTATTATTTTCCGCCTCATAGGGAACGCGATAAAAACAACCCATAAAACAGTTGTGAAATTGCATTTTTCCATTTCACCACTATGACGGCATACAACTGGAGGTTGACTCCTAAACTCTGTAGGGGCAGGAAACAGAGCGAGGTTAAATTGCCCCCTCCCCCCGCCATGTCGCATCTCTCCCCCGCCATGTCGCATCTCTCTCCCGCCATGTCACAGTTATATTATTATTTTTTGTATCAGGACAGTTAGATTGTCATGAGGGACAAGTAGATCGAGCCACCACTTTAGTCCTTCGACAAGTAGTTTTTTTTTAAATTTCCACACCCCTGTACATATACCTGACAATGATGGGGTTGCTCCCTTACTAATAGGTCTCTACTAAGGAAGCTCAGAAGAGGCCTAAGAAGACCATGAAATGCAAATCTTGCTACAAGAAATTGCTAGACCAATATACTAAAAAACTCTGTAAAGTGTATTTTTAACATTGTAAGAGAGGAACAACCATCTATCATGAAGGAATTCAGGTCTATGATTCATCAGGAAGTGAAAACCTCACTGGCTTCTGTAAGAAATGTGAATCCAGGTCCGCAACCTCCCAATCTCCAGAAGAGAGCAGTCAATTCCTCCTCGGACTCCGATGGTTTTGAGGATGAAGCATCTTCATCAAAACAGTGGGAAGATGAAGATCCTTTATCTGAGGGAGAAATTGTGGAAGAATGAAAAAAGTTTTAATTTTCTATGGATGAATGATCTGTTAAAAGCGGTTAGAGCTACAGTGGGTATCAAAAGAAGTCCAAAAGTCCCATTCAATACTAGAAGAGATTTTTCCATTAATGAAAACAAAGGATATGGTGCTTGATGAATGGTTTGACCCAGAGTAAAGGCTGGGCATATGTAGAGAATTCAAGAATTCAAGAGCCTTGACTTGATCCAAGCAAGTCAAAAAATATTTGATAAAATTCCCAAATTTGATGTACAGGTTGCCAAAATAAATTAAAAAACGTCATTACCGTTTGAAGGCTTATTTCAGTTAAAAGACTACTTGGAAAGAAAGGTGGACAGCCTTCTAGGCAAATCGTGGGAAGCGGCAATGTTTGGTCTGAAAACAAATATAGCAACATCTGTAGCTAGATCAATGTATCTTTGGCTAAATGAACTAGAAAATCACCTAAAAAATAAAATACCTATCGATCAGATAATAGATTCAATACCTTTGCTAAAGTCGGTGACCGCTTCCTAGCAGATGCTTCAGCAGAAATGGTCAGATTTAATGCAAAACATGAGACACTCTCTAAAGCAGCTAGAAGAGCACTATGGATGAAGTATTGGACAAGAGATAAATCTTCCAAGATGAAACTGTGTTCCATAGCTTTTTGGGGAGAATACGTCTTTGATCCGGTCTTGGACAAAATTCTTGAAAAAGCGACTGACAAGAAAAAAAGGGTTTCCCGAAGAAAGACCTATTAGACAGAAACGGCCCTTTTGCCCTTTTAGGACAGATCATACAAAAGAAAAGGAAAGACATGGAACTGGAGTTACCAGAAGGGTGGATGAGGATGAGTTCTCCTTAATCACCATAATATATCAACTGAAAAAAAATGACGCCAGGATTGGGGGAAGATTGAAGAATTTTCTATCCTAATGGAAGACAGTAACATCAAATCCTTGGACCCTAAATATTGTGGAAGAAGGGTACAAAACAGAATTATCTTCTCCCCCAGATTCCTGATACAACTCGCAGATCAAAATTGTCCATAGAGCATGTGCGACAATTAAGAAAACAGGAAAATTCTGAAAAATCTGGAGGGAGTGGGTAGAAGCGTGAATTGAAGAGGAGATAGAAGGAAATTGATAGGAAAATTATTAAAAACTTTTTTTTGTGAGGATGAGGGTTTATAATGACTGCATGGGTAGGATGGTGGGTAGGGTGTGGTATGTTATTAAACGTATAGGGCATTTTTCTGTATGATAGTAGGTGGGGCGATCGACTTTCCTTTTTATGTATCCTATATAGAAATATTTCAAAAGTAGGGGGAGTATTTGATTATTAGAAATGGTTTATGAAATAGAGATCTTACCCTTCTTCTATTAGGGGAGGGGGTTTGATATGATATTATAGGGGGTATAAAGATAGAAGGAAAATTTAGGTTAAAGGTACCAAATGGGAATGAAGAAATGGAGAGTTGATGGCAATGACCAATATTTAAGATTGAGAAGCTTTGATACTTTTCCTTACTCTCCCTATATTTTTTACTCTCCCTCATGTAAGGAAATATCCAGAAAATAATGCAACTGTAAGGAAAATATATAGTGGATCTTTGTTTTGTTTAGTATGTATTTGTTTCTAAGCTGTTATTATTATTTTTTTTGATGAATTTATATATAAGCCCATAAAGAAAACATGGGAAGAAGTTCAGGATCTTCTAAAATTAAGGGTAGTAGTCTAGGTTCCAACAAAAGCAGGGTTACTACTCTAATCTTTTTTCTCGTAACAAAACCAGACAGTTCTTACCGTACTCTAATGCATTAAAAAAATTTGAACAAATACATAAAATACAGGAAATTCAAAATAGAAACCCTAAACTCTACAATTCCACTAATAAAAAGAGGTGCGTTAATGAGTACAGTCGACTTCAAAGACTCATACTACCACATACCAATCCAGGAACAATTCCAGAAATACCTAAGATTTGCCCTAAAAAGTCCTTCAGGAAGAATAATTAACTTTCAGTTCGTCGCCCTACCATTCGGCATATCGTCAGCTCCAGGATTTTTACCAAACTTGTGATAGAAATGATAGCGTATCTAAGAAAGAAGGGATTAATAATAATATGGCGTCAAATAAGACACAACATAGATTTTTGCTACTGTTCTGCTACTGCTACTGTAAGATCTCTGATGGGTAAGAAATCTAAAGAAGTCCTCTAACAAGGGTAAAATTCTTAGGAATACTTCTGGACTCAAGAAAACAAACGTCTTTTCTTACAAGTGAGAAGAGAGACTATTTACAACAAAAGGTCTGCAGATTTCAAAAGAAGAGATTATGTTCCATCAGGGAAGCTATGAGCCTATAGGGGTTTCTAACAGCATGCATAACTTCAGTAACTTGGTGCTAAATTCATTTCCGGACTCTCTAGTCTTGGTTCCCGAGGAGATGGGACAGACGCCAAACGTCTCAAGATCTGAAGATTTCTATTCCAGTACATGTAAAAGTATCCCTTCACTGGTGGATGAAATCATCCAACCTCAGAAAGGGTTGTATGGCAAAAGACCCCAGCCATTCAGATTCAAACAGATGCAAGCAAGTTAGGCTGTGGAGCAAAGGTAAAAAGATTCTATCAAGATGTTTGGCCAGCAAATATAACCAAATATAACCAAATCAAATTACCGAGAACTTAGTACGGTATGGGAAACCATAAAAGCAGCATCAGATACCTTGGAGGGTCCTCATTTAAAGGTTCTATCAGACAACTTAACAACAGTGTCCTACCTCAAACATCAAGGAGGAACAAAGTCCAAAAACGAATCGACCTTTCAGAGAAAATCTTCTCCTGGGCAGAAAGAAAAGTAAGCAGTTCACCTAAAAGGACATCAAAACTATGTGGCAGACTTTATCAGCAGGAAGAAGATAGATCAAGGAGAATTGGCTCTGAATACAGAAATGACAGAGAGAAGAATTCAAAATGACAGAGAGCAGATGGGGTTCTCTGTCGGTGGATCTTTTTGCCTCAAGAGAAACAGAAAAACCCAAAAGTTCTGCTTACTAAATTCGTGGGACAGACCCTGGGCAGTAGACGCATTCTCCCAAACATGGAATTGGGATCTGGCTTATGCGTTCCCTCCGTTCCAGTTGATTCTGATGATAATACAAAATTCTCTTTAGGAAAGGTCGACAATAATATTAATGACCCCATTTTGGCCAAAGAAGAGTTGGTTCTCCTTGCTCAAAAAAACTATCCTTACAAGAACCATGGATACTTCCCAACAGAAAGTATATCATGGTACAGGGTCCCACTACTCGTCCCCATCCAGAGTTCTTCAAGTTGACGGCATGGATCCTGAGTCTACCATTCTAAGACACCAGGAGCTTTCGAATAGAGTAACTTCCACACTAAGATCTAGCAGAAACCCTCTTCCTTAAAAGTACAAATTTCGGCGCTTTTTGGTGCTTTTTTTTAACACAGATCTAGCGAGTCACAGATGGATTAAAAAAATTGTCAGGGTAGCCTCTAGGTTAAGACCTTTTATTAGACCACATGTCCCTTCCTGGGATCTAAACATTGTCCTTAGAGGACTTACAAGAAGTCCCTTTGAACCATTAGACAACAGCTCAGACTGCTTTCCTAATTGCCATCTCTTCAGCGAGAAAATTAGGTGAGATTCAGGCCCTCTGAATCCGTGAACCTTACCCAAAGTACTAGACGATAGGATAATCCTGAAACTTGACCCAGAGTTCTTACCCAAGGTCGTGACAGATTTCCATAGAAATCAAGAAATAATGCTACCTTCTTTTTGCAATAACACTAAAAATACTAGAGAAAAAGAATTTCATTCTTTGGATGTAAGAAGGACAGTTCTCCAATACCTAGAAGTTACCAAAGAATTTAGACTGGTAGACAATCTTCTAGTTCAGGGATGCTCAACATGCGGCCTTCCAGCTGTTGTAAAACGAAAACTCCCATCATGCTCGGCTGTAGGCTTTCCGGGCATGCTGGGAGTTATAGTTTTGCAAAAGCTGGAGGGCTGCAGGTTAGGCATCACTGTTCTAGTTCAATTTGCATGAAAAAAAAAATGATGGTATCCAAAGCTAACAAATGTTAATAGGAACGCTCGTTAGCAATTATTTGGTGGTGTGAAGGTACCGCAAATTACCCGATAAACTCCCCTGCCAGCAAACAGCAATTCTGTATTGGGACGAGTGATTGCATTAGTGATTGTTCCTACCCATATTGTGGAGGAGATTGCTGCATGTAAATGCAGCAGTCTCCTCCACTGACGAGCAGGCGATTACCAGGAAGGAACACTTTCTTCCCGACAATTGCCTGCTGAATTGGCCCATCTAAAGGGACCTTTATAAAGTGACATGGAAAATTTAAAATAACACCAAAATTCTTAAAATATGTATAAATCTTCTTTTTTCCCCAGATTTCCCATTACTTTAGTCCATACACTATAGCTGTCAATCTGTTAGTAGGATTGCACACTGGACACCTAGTCATAGAAAGAGCAGATATCTCAATGAATGAATTAATTTTAAGTTCTAAATCAAAAAAGTAAAGTGGCGGCTTACAGGTACTGGGATATGGCTCACATGGGTGCATAAGCTAAATGGTTGCCCGAAAACCAAGAATAAGTTAATGAAATATATAGAAAATAGCTGGCCCACTAAGTAATAGAAATATATGGTCCCTGCGCCCCTCCTGGTCTGTGCACTGCCACCGATGCTTCTCCCCATGCATGGATGAAAACATCCAGTGCCAATGGCAGGATGAGCCTCCCTAGCGTCACCCGCAATGCTAGGGAGGCTTGTCCCCGTCACTCATATGTATACCTGTATGTGCAAGACTAATAAATCATCATATTAGTGAACTGATAAAAATAATTATGGCATTAGAATGAAAAGTGTACAAGTTTGTTTAGGTAGCAATGGCCATTCAAACATAATGTGTACATGCATGTTTGGGTACAAGTGATTTATTTAAATAATGTGTTTCTAAATCTGTCAACTTATTGAATTGTGTTTATAAATTAATTGGTTGCTTATTTTTTTTTATTGTACATATTTTATGTTAAATCAGTTATTTCAGTTGTTTTCATATTCATACATAAGGTCTCAAGAATCAAATGAAAATTATCTTCTCGGTTTTAAAGGGGTTCTCCAGGAATAATTAGGTTTTAGCAAGTGCTCACTGCCTACCTCTCTAAACAAAAGATTCCGACTTAATTGCTTCCCACAGCTCCTATCCTCCACATTGCGTTTGCTGTGTCCATGTTCTAGTCTCCAACATGTTGACATCTGGTGCAGCATGGGCGTGGACACCTGCTCCTCTGCAGTCAATGAATTACTTCAGTGGTGACATGGCCACAAGCAGTCACGCCCATGCTGCACCAGATGTCAGCACTGCCGGTAACAGAACTTAGACGGACCGAAGCGGCATTGAGCAGGTAAGTATGAATATTCTGTTTAGAGAGGTAGGCTGTGGGCATTTGCTTAAAACGAATTATTCCCAGAGAACCTCTTTAAGAAGGGGTTTGACACAGGCTTAAATATCTGTTCGATTATGCCAATTATATATTAGTAGTCTGTCACCATAAAATTCACTGGGCACACTGACTTGTAGGGCTAGTTAAACTGAGTGTAATGATGCCTTTAACTTGGCAGTCTATTGCTTCGTTTTGGAGTAAAAGCTATTTAAACTCATGTGGCAAGAGGCAGTTAGGTGCACCAAGGTTAGTCCTAAGCCATGCTGTGCACATTTGCTCCTCCTGCTTCCTCTGCCAGCCTTTTCCTTTCACTGATTGACTGGGCCAGGATCCTGTCCCTACCATCTTGCTTGGCCTTGTCAATCTAAGGCTACTTTCACACTGGCGTCTTGGTTTCCGTTTGTGAGTTCTGTTCAGGTGTCTCACAAGCGGTCAAAAACAGATCAGTTTTGCCCTTAATGCATCAGTTTGGCTCTGTTCCTCCTCCATTCACTTTGGAGGCGGACACCAAAACGCTGCTTGCAGCTTTTTGGCATCAGTCTGACGAAACTGAGCCAAACGTTTTCACTGACACAATATGGCACAATAGAAAACTGATCCGCCCCCCATTGACTTTCATTTGTGTTCAAGAC
This sequence comes from Bufotes viridis, assembly GCA_033119425.1. Lineage (NCBI taxonomy): Eukaryota > Metazoa > Chordata > Amphibia > Anura > Bufonidae > Bufotes > Bufotes viridis. The sequence goes on from CM065591.1 coordinate 205,336,679, forward strand.
AGATCCGTTTTGGCTATGTTAAAGATAATACAAACGGATCCGTTCTGAACGGATGCGTTTGTGCAGATCCATGACTGATCCGTACCAAACGCGAGGTGAAAGTAGCCTAAAAGGAGAGTGAGGGGCTCAGTCACAATATGAGTTGCAGTAATGAAATTCATGCAAATTGGGTCTGCCTGTGATTTCAGTATTTTACTTTGATCTTCAGAGTGATTTCATATCCAGTCTTGGTTGATGTTTTTGGTTTCTATTGACAATAGATATGTTATTTTTTTCTCAACAAATTACACAATTTCAATTAGTCAAGATTTTCATCCTGAATCTTTCATTCATCAAGATCATATTTGTAATTTGTGTTCCCTTAATGTTTAAAATGCTCAGTGCAGACACTTTTGTAAGTAAACTGTAGTTGGTTGCATCACAGACTTTGTGCAGTCTGCATTCTGCTCCTGGGTTTACATGACTTCTGAGGAGTAGCTGTGTAAATCTTATTTAAATGCTTTCCGCATATGTATATATTTAGTTAAATCATTCCATATTTCACTGTGCTTATTTGTAAAGTTAGTCAGGTTGTGCATTTTGTACAAAGTTGAAGGGGTCACTAGGTATACATTTTATTCATCTATGCATTCAGAAAGTAATTTTATGTGAAGTGTATAGATAATGAGGATTATATTCTGTGATAAAAGATCTATGTTACTTATTCTGTCTTTTTTGTGTTCTGTGTTAAAGATCCCTGTACTGAATGTGCAAGTGAAACTTGTCCCTGCCTTCTGCACTGTTGCAGGCACCATATTTTCCTCTATCAATTACTTTAGAGTAATCTTTACAGGTGGAGTGGGAAAAAATGGATCAACAATAGCTGTAAGTACAAACACTTTGTGAAATGTATTATAATACTAAGAATTTCGAGTGGCCAACTGAATCTGACATAGCTTCAACAGAGACAAATCCTTTTTAAGAAAATGTTTGTAGCCATAACAGTCCCAATACACACAGAAGCTCCACTTCTCCGCACCAACAACACAGTGTATATGCAGGACAAGTAAATATAATCCATCTAAAAATGCATCTTATTGCATTTATTGATGCTGTTGGTAACGGAATTAAAAAGGTATGGCAGAGAGATACTTCTAATTGTAAGAACAATAAATCACTTGCTGACGACCTTTCCCTTGTCATTAAAAAGGCTGACTGAAGAAATCAGAAAAGTTCTGGTGTGTAAAACCTTTTTGGGGAGATTTATCAATAAGGCTTGATATCCCCTGCACTGCCAGATGATTCACCACATTTATGATGCGGCATACTCCTCGTCATAAATGAGGCATATCTTCCGGCAGTTCGCGTACCTAAACAGAAATCTATCATGACCTTTATGTCACTGGTTATTAGATTCATAATTTCTGAAATATTCCTCTATTTCCTTCCCCTTCTTTCACCTCCTCTCTCTATAGACTTCTATGAGATGATGAACTCTGATCCTTCAGTGAACAGGCAACCCATCTTGGTCTCACAAGACTTAATATGTCACAAATTTCAGTGAGCAAGTTAGTTTAGAAAAAGGTGTGGGAGAAAATAATTAGAACAGTTTTCTCTGAAGAGAATAGTGCATAACTGAGTAGTTTAGGATTTATTCACACAGTGTTTTTTGATGCACATATTCTGCACTGAACGCAATGTCAAATCCAGGCCCATTGAATCTGAAAACTGCAGTGGATTGCAATATGTACATTAGTGCTTGTTAAAGAGGAGACTGTGCGGGAAGCTTTTTAATAGAGTAGGAGGAGCTGAGCAGATTCATGTGTAGTGTTGTGGGAAAAGATTCTGCAGAACTGCTCTTTCACGTGGCAGTCTTCTGATTTAGTGTTTTGCATTTGTATTTGGAAACCAGAATAAGAATGTGTCCAACATATAGAATAAATTGCATAACAATATAATGTAGTCTCAAAAAGCAGGAAATGCTCAACCCCAAATGCAGTTGTGCATTTATAACCGGGGAAGCATATCCTGCACATGTAGTCCATTGGTCCCCAGCAGGAAATGCGTACAATTGAGGCTGCCCGCAGCGGACCACAAGTGCCACATAGACCTCCTACACCAGATAGCAAAATGTGTGGATGTAATTGACTATATCAAATAAACATTTATAATAATGGGTGCACTACTGTGGTGGATGCAATCAACAAAATCTGACTAAACCCTCACACTGATGTTAAAATAAGAATTTAGCCAATATATCGTTATCAAGGACATACCGGAGCCTGAGCACTACGTCAAGGTATTTTAGGTGGCACGGGACCTAACTCTAACCTACCTGTGCCAAATGGACAGTACCAGTGGGCAAATTACCGAAGTGTAAGGTCCGACTCACAGCAAACAGCTCCCAGTGTGAAACCACACATGCAATGGGAAGAGGGAGGAGGCTGTGATTCCCACCCAGATACCTTGACGTGGTGCTCGGGTATGTCCTCATATAATGATATATAGCTAAAGTCTCATTTTAACATCAGTGTGAGGGTTCTAAATGTTTATTTGACAAAGTATGGAATAGAGTCAAGTTTGTTTTTATTTTAGTTCTCATAGTAGGTTTTACTGGTGGTTTTGGCTTCGAAATATTGATGCAAAATAACGACCATAAAACTGCTGTGTGAAAGTGGCCTAACTTGTGTTTTATTAATTTAAATCACAGCTCATCTATGCTTATGAGTCCAGAAGGAGTTCTTATTTTATAACTAATGGCATTCCCTATATGAGACTGCATTACTTAGGACCGCAAAATAGATTGGAAAGCATAAAAAGAGCAAGGATTTTTCATTTTTTCGTCCTCACCTTCCAATGCCATAACTCATTTATTTTTGCCTACACAGTTTTTTCTTTTTTTTTTGAAGGATGTTTTTTATTTTTTACTGTTGGGTGAAATCGAACCAAAAAATTAAATTCTGCCATTGTTTTTTATGTTTCATTTATACCGGTGCATAAAAAAAATACTAATTTTACTCTGTGGATTAGTATGATTCTGGTGTTACCAAATGTAAACTGTAAAAATGACAAATTATACTGTACTTTGTTTTTCTATTATGCCCCATGATGTCACCTGTGAGAGACCATTCCTTATCTGTACAGGAACCTCCAAGCCACTTAAAAAGGTTTTCCACTCCCCTCCTAAGTTCCTGTTTCTTTTCCATAGAACAGGTGTATAGTGCCTCTCAACATCAGGTTGGGTCTTCAGGGCTAATGTGATATCAGTTTTCCACGGTGGCCCTGGAAATGGAGGGGGAGCCCATTTATTTTCAATGGGGCTTCAAAAGATGCGGACAGCACCATCATGTGCTGTCTGCAGCCGCACTTCCGTTTCGCAGACCCGCTAAAAAATAGAGCATGTCCTATTCTTGTCCTCAGCCACGGACAAGAATAGGCATTTCTATCATAGAGCCGGCCATGTGCGGTCCGCAAAATGCGGAACGCACATGGCCGGTGTCCGTGTTTTGCAGATACGCAATTTGCAGACTGCAAAACAGAATTGCGGAACGGATGCGGACCCATTATAGGGACGTGTGAATGGACCCTTAGTTATGGTTGGCGATAGCGTAATCCATAACAGAATTCTTAGTAAATCTGAACTTTTTCAACACAAGTTTACTCAAACTTTAGCTCATAGCTTGAAAAGAGACTCTGTGAATGAGCTGAAAACATTGCGACCACAGGAGTAAATTGTGTTTGAGAGTGCTGTCATTTTTTTATTTATATATATATATATATATATATATATATATATATATATATATAGTCTTTTATCAAACTGGTGTAAAGTAGAACTGGCTTAATTGCCCATAGCAACCAATCAGATTCCATTTTACACAGCTTCATTAGGAAAACTGTGCAGACTGCACACAATATTGTGTTCAGAAGAGAGCACATGTAGTGTGAGCGTCAATAATGAGATCTATATTCTGCTTATAACGCCATGGTTCTAACTGTAGATTGCTGCGCTAACGTTACCAGCAGAAATATCTATTGTGTCTACAAATAATGGACTTTCTACAGAATGGAAAGTAAGAAATAGATCTGCTGATTACAGACTGTAGTATACTGTAAGACTCACCATGTTGTGGATTGGAATGAAATCTTACTACCAAGTCAATTGCAAGTTCCAGCAGCCTATATGTAAGTAGCTGCTAGCTGTGCTGTGTAACCGGATGTGGGGCAGGACAGCAGAGCTTGTGTTGGTGCATGTGAAATCCTCAGGAACACCCACAGAACCTCACAGGAGATGACAGCTCTGAGCAAAACTCATAGAAGAGCATTTCTGAGTGCATGTGAAGCAAAGCTGATACCATTAAACAAACAAGTACAATTTTATTATGTGCTTCATTACGGTAATATATGGGGTTATTGATTTTTAGTTCACTAAATTGTTCATAGCCTTTAATAATTTTAATGCACATAATTCAAATATATCGGATCACCCTCTAATGTATTTTTATTTTTTTTCCAATTTTAGGGTACCAGTGTATTGTCTCCAATGTTACATATTGGAAGCGTCATTGTTCTAGCCACCATGATATATAAGAAATCAGCTGTTCAGTTGTTTGAAAAGCACCCATGCCTTTACATTCTTGCATTTGGCTGTGTTTCTGCCAAAGTTACAAATAAATTAGTGGTAAGATTTCTTCTTTTCGTTTTCTATAAAATAAGTGAGTATATTATTTTTCTTGACAGCTGTGCTTACTTTAGGCTTTTATTTAGGCTATGTTTTGTCTGGATTTGCAGGCCATAAATCAGAGTGTAGAAATATACTGGTTTCTTGATTTACCTTCCTTACGATATTAATGTTTTAAGGGTACTTTCACACTAGCGTTTGGATTCCGTTTGTGAGATCCGTTTCGGGGCTCTCACAAACGGCCCAAAATGGATCAGTTAAGCCCCAATGCATTCTGAATGGATAAGGATCAGTTCGGCTGTATTCCGCTCTGGAGGTGGACACCAAAACGCAGCTTGCTGTCCGTCCGAAGAGGCGGAGCCTAACGGATCCATTTTTAATTACAATGTAAGTCAATGGGGACAGATCTGTTTTCAATGACACAATATGGTGCATTTGAAAAAGGATCCGTTCCCCATTGATTCCCGTTCCCGTTTTTGACTCATTTTTCTTTAAAACAAATGCAAACAGATCCGTTCTGAACGGATACAAACGTTTGCATTATAGGTGCGGATCCGTCTGGGCAAATAAACAGACGGATCCGCACCAACGCAAGTGTGAAAGTACCCTAATTTAGAATTTTGTGAATGGGATAGAAAACAAAGTGTCTCTTTTTGCTGATGGTCAAACTCTTTGTAGAATACTTAAAAGGGGGTTTCCAGTGCCAGAAACAAAACAGTGGGCAGAGCCGAAATCAGAAGGCTCAATTCACTGTGCAGTTGCCTTGCCAGTGTATTGCAGCTCAGCTCCCATTCAAGTGGGTTCATGCTATCTGTATGCCTCCAAGCCCCCTCTCCAGAAAAAATCCCTGCGATGTTATCACTGTCCTAGCACTACCTGAATGTTGAAGAGGTGCCTCTGCATTCGGGAACACAGCTCTCAATGTGAAGTTTATTTCTGTTCCTTGTTAGTCAGTGCGACTGGCAGTGTGACAGCCTGATCCTGCCAGTGGCACTGCATTCAAGAGTGCCATCAAACTCACCAAGTAAATGAATGTTCTGCAGGCAATAGTTAATCATTTATCTATTAGTTACAACCATACCTGCCACCCCCTGCTACAGGAACCCCATCCTTGGGGGAAAGAGGACTTTATATTTACTTGACGGGTTAGGAAGGGGTAAAGACTTCAGACCAAGTTGTGTAAAGGACACAGAAGTTGCTGTAGGGGTTGCAACTAGATTATTAAATGTATGTGAAGTCTCTCTTAAAATGTGTGGTCTGTACAAAGAACTTGCACATGATTAATTCTAAGAACTGTATAAAAGATCAGGGGACATTCATACATGTGTTTTAGACTTTAAAGAAATTGTCCAAGATTAAATAAAAATTATTAAAGAGCAAGGAAGAGTAGGGCCAGCGCTCCGATTCTCTCCACTGCTGCAGCCATGCCATTATCTATTTTGTTGCAGCTGTGACATCCCGTATACTACATGAGACTTTTGCAGACAATCATTGGCCTCAGTGGTATATGAACATTGGTTGCAGCATTCATTTGCAATATAGGCAAGTCAAAGATGCAGCAATGTAAACAAGCCCAGCTAGGAAAAGCAGAGGGGGAAGGCATTTAAAGTGTGAGTATAACATGTTTTTATTTTAACACTTTCCCTGCATTTTTTATTTTAAACCCGACAACCCTTTTAATACCGGAAAGGTAGGGCTAGATGTTTTTCTAATGACATTTGTCTTGCAGAGTTATAAATGACCAATTATGTTTAAAGGGGTTCTGCAGTTTCTTTAAACTGATGAGCTATCCTCTGGATAGATCATCAGTATCTGATCGGCAGGAGTCCAACACCTGGGACCCCCGCCGATCAGCTGTTTGAGAAGGCAGGGGCACTCCTGGAGCGCTGCGGCCTTCTCACTGTTTACCGCAGGCCCAGTGACGTCATGACTTGTATCAACTGGCCTGGACGGGGCTAAGTTCCATTCAAGTGAACAGAGTTTAGTGAAATAAACTGCAGAACACCTTTAATTAATCTGGAGACAGTTGAACTTGATAGACGTTTGGTGGAGATGTGTCGGTGAAATCAGTAGCCGGTATCAGCTGTTATATAGTGCTGACAACTTGCAACAAAGGTTGAGATTGGAAGTTAAACAGATCCTGAATGTTTAACTCCTTAGGTGACATGGTCAGTAGTGATCACGGCACCTGTGTGGTTTTACAGAGTGCAGAGTTTTTCCAAACGCTTCCACAGTGGCACAGATTCACATGAGGTTACCCCGCCTCCCCCAGGGACAGGAAACAACGTGGAGATTTTCCATGAGCTTTTCTTTGTGTGCTGTGCGGAGAACAAGGTCCTGGGGCTTGCGGTGCGGCCCTTCCTGCTTCTCTGGCATATGTCCTCTGGTGGAGGCAGCTCCAGGCAGCGTCGATGCATGTTATCGCGATAGGACGGGTGGGTCACATGTTCGTAGACGAGATCTCGGTGGGCTTCAGATCTCAGGAGCCGCAGTATCAGACAGACTTCCCCCTAGGCAACGAACGCTTTAAAAAAAGAAGGAAGGAACTTTTCCCAGTGTCTTTGCTGGGAGAAAGAAGCACTTGGAGGATGTCTACTCCAGGTGACTCAGACAGCATCTGGAGGTCTGCAGACCCGGCCAAAGCCCTCAGCCCGGTAAGCTCTCGTCCCCTGTGGGGGGGGGGGGATGTTTAAACTTGATTTTTACAGCTGTGTCTCAGCTCACAGCCTGGGAGAAAAAAAGTGATACTAGGCTCCGCCTAGTAGAACCAGGTCACAGAAGATACTGGAGCCTATACCGGGCGAACGAAGCAGCGCCCAGGGATAATAGTAAGTGCAGGGAGATCCCTGGGCGCCGCTCTACATGTCAGCATACTTAGTTCATACTTTTTACTAGGGGTCGACCGATTATCGGTTTGGCCAATATTATCGGCCGATATTCATGATTTGCACAGTTATCGGTATCGGCCCCTAACCAGGCCGATATACCGATAACTGTGCTATCACAGAACATGAGCGCGCCGGTCTCAGCGCGGCCATGTTCCCTGAGCAGCACAGGGGAGAAGGAGGCAGTGTCTCTCCGTCCCCCTGTGCCGCGCTGCCAGTGGAAAGAAGAGGAGGAGGGGCTGAGGGCGCACTGGCCACCAATGAGAGAAGAGGAGGAGGGGCTGAGGGCGCACTGGCCACCAATGAGAGAAGAGGAGGAGGGGCTGAGGGCGCGCTGGCCACCAATGATAATAAGGTTTAAGATATTACAAATGCAGGAATTAGAAACACATTGCCCAGACCCTGCCTCTGATAGAGCGCTGCGATCCGCGGCAATTAACCCCTCAGGTGCTAATTCCTGCGTTTGTAATATCTTAAACCTTATTATCATTGGTGGCCAGTGCGCCCTCAGCCCCCCCTGTCCACAGTATAAAAACATTGGTGGCCAGTGCGTCCTCCCCCATCCCTTCAGTATTAATATCATTGGTGGCAGTGGCCACAGGGTCCCCCACCATCTCTCTTCTGATTGGAGCCCCAGCAGTGTAATGCTGGGGCTCCGATCGGTTACCATGGCAGCCAGGACGCTACTAAAGCCCTGGCTGCCATGGTCAAGTACCTGCTGCTGTGTGCCCATAGCACAGGGCAGCAGGGACAGTGTAAGATCCTATTCACCCTGATAGATCTCTATTAGGGTGAATAGGACAAGGGATGTAAAGAGCCCAGGTTCTACCCCTAAGGGGGGAAATAGTAATAAAATAAAAAGTAAAAAAATTTAAAATAGTAAAAAAACACCAAAATATTAAGTATGAATTAACCCTTTTCCAATTTTACATACAGTTGTGTTCAAAATTATTCAACCCCCAATGCTGTAAAGGGTTTTAGGGAATTTAGTGTACATTTGTAATTGTGTTCAGAATGAAATTTTACAAGGACTTTTTAAAGAACCAAATGCAACTAAAATGACATCAATTGTTTTTGTAATACAGTATTAAATGGTTTTTTTTTGTGATTTCTTCATTGACACAATTATTCAACCCCTTAAAGACTGCCGCTCTTAAGAACAGAGGATCATTCAAGTGTTTTCGATCAGGTATTGAAAACACCTCTGGATGTCAAGGAGCAGCAATCAAGCATAATAAGCACCAGTTAGGCATATTTAAAGTGACTGTGATACTCAGCTCCTTCTAGACATTTACTGGTGTGTTTACAAACATGGTGAAGTCCAGAGAATGGTCCAGGAAGACAAGAGAAGAGGTGATTTCTCTTCACAGGAAGGGCAATGGCTATAAGAAGATTGCAAAGATGTTAAACATACCAAGAGACACCATAGGAAGCATCATTCGCAAATTCAAGGCAAAGGGCACTGTTGAAACGCTACCTGGTCGTGGCAGAAAGAAGATGCTGACTTTGACTGCTGTGCGCTACCTGAAGCGCAAAGTGGATAAAAGTCCCTGTGTGACTGCTGAGGAACTGAAAAAAGATTTGTCAGATGCGGGTACTGAAGTTTCAGCTCAGACAATAAGGCGCACACTGCGTAATGAAGGCCTCCATGCCAGAACTCCCAGGCGCACCCCTTTTTCAAAGAATAAGAAGAGTCGACTGCAGTATGCCAAAAGTCATGTGGACAAACCACAAAAGTTTTGGGATAGTGTTCTGTGGACTGATGAAACAAAATTAGAACTGTTTGGGCCCATGGATCAACGCTATGTTTGGAGGAGGAAGAACAAGGCGTATGAAGAAAAGAACACCTTGCCTACTGTGAAGCATGGCGGGGGGTCAATCATGCTTTGGGGCTGTTTTGCTTCTACAGGTACAGGGAAGCTTCAGCGTGTGCAAGGTACCATGAATTCTCTTCAGTACCAGGAGATATTGGATGAAAATGTGATGCAGTCTGTTACAAACCTGAAGCTTGGGAGACGTTGGACCTTTCAACAGGACAATGATCCCAAGCATAACTCCAAGTCCACTAGAGCATGGTTGCAGATTAAAGGCTGGAACATTTTGAAGTGGCCATCGCAGTCACCAGACTTAAATCCGATTGAGAACCTCTGGTGGGACTTAAAGAAAGCAGTTGCAGCGCAATCCTAAGAATGTGACTGAACTGGAGGCTTTTGCCCTTGAAGAATGGGCGAAGATACCCGCAGATCGCTGCAAGACACTTGTGTCAAGCTATGCTTCACGTTTAAAAGCTTCTATAACTGGAAAAGGATGTTGTACTAAGTACTAAGATTGAATGTCACTTGGGGGTTGAATAAAACTGATAATGATGTGAGCACAGAAAAGACATTTGTGGTTATTTCATTATAAATGTTATGTTATATTTGTCTGACTTACAAGTGCCTCTTTGATTTAATTGTAAACAAGATGACTGAAATGATCAAAATCAATGTCAAACTGGCCAAAACACTCAATTTCAGTGGGGGTTGAATAATTTTGAACACAACTGTATAAAATATATAAACAATAAATAAAAAAACATATCGCCGTGCCCAAAAAGTCCAAACTATTAAAAATTTTTTTATTAAAAAGCGTTGGACGCTGTAACAGAAAAAAAAATCCATAAATTAAAATACGCAAAATATCGGTATAAAATATCGGCTATCGGCCTGAAAGTTCACAGAATATCGGTATCGGCTCTAAAAAATCAATATCGGTCGACCCCTACTTTTTACCCTGATGAAAGGTCCTCTTTAAGACCAAGTGTAGCGGCCACTTATACTGCCAGGTCCATGGCCATTTGGATTAACCGGATGGAGGAGCATTTAGTGGCAGGAACTCCAAGGGAAGATATTATTGCTTCCTTACCCATGTTTAAACAGGCAGCAAATTTTCTGGCTGATGCCTCTGTAGATACTGTAAAATTGGAGGCCAGATCTGCGGTGTGGCTTGTCGGGTTTATAATAATTCAATTAAGAATTATTAATTATGGTCATAAAAATAACCATGAATTTTTCATAACTTCTAGAAATCATGACCTGGTGAATTGTAGATAACTTAATCGATACAATTCACAACTGAGGCCGACTATTTCCTCAGATAATAAGTTCTTTTCATGTGAGATGACATTAATGCTAAAGATGTAGTTTTGCATTATACAATTATACACAAGTATTATAAAAAATATGCTAATTTATTGGTTACAAGATTATAAACATAAATAAGTACATAAACAATGATATATGCCAATGAATATATACGACATTGATATAAAGCATTACAAGCTTAAAATAAAAAAATAAACACAATTATATCATCAATATAAAGCAATATAAGCTTAGCAATACATGTGGGTAGAAGCAACTTGTCACATTATAACAAAGCTATAATTTGGTTAGGATATCAAAACAAGAAGTAAAGTTATATGCATCACTTCTGTTCAGAGGAAACCTCATGATATCAGGATAGGCATGTCTAATCCTAGACATCAATATGGAATGCTGAATACATTCTGCCCCCCTCTAACCAACTACACCTCACATGACTTCAGGAATGGGCAAATCCATCCAAGGATATAACTCAGAAGCGATAACTGTGTCCTTCCGCCCCATCCTGGACTATTTTCACATGTATGACTTAGTAAGACTATTAAGACAAACAACATAAATGAGAAGAACTTGGAACAAGTCTTTCCAATGGGAATTTATCACCCAGCTTGGCAGAAAATGCTACTATCAATATATATATTAGGGCTGCACGATATATCGAAAAAATAATCGAATCGCGATTTGGCCGACCCTAAAATGTTGCGATTATATATGAAGTGGCCCCGCGCACATAACTGGCTTTGTGTGTAAAGTATTTTACTACTGTCTGAAACAATCTCTCTCCTATTGATAAAATGGACAGCTTTTGTACTCACTTTCACTATGAATGCACTGCAGTGAGCGGGCCATGAAAGAAGTGGGAGGAGCGTGACAAAGTGACGTCAGTCACTCGCAGGCTGGCCCGCTCACTGCAGAGCATTCATAGTGAAAGTGAGTACAGAGGCTGGCCATTTTATCAATAGGGGAGAGATTGTTTCAGACAGTAGTAAAACACTTTACACACAAAGCCAGTTATGTGCGCAGTTTAGAACACATGAGGGGACACATAGGGCCATGAGGGGGACCAGCATAAGATTCTAGATGTGTGTCATTCATGTGTGTCTTATGCTGGCCCCCCTCATAGCCCTATGTGTCATAGCACACATCCCCTATAACAGTGCCATCCACAGATCCTCCCCCCCATAACAGTGCCAACTACAGATCCCCCCATAACAGTGCCATCCGCAGATCCCCCCATAACAGTGCCATCCGCAGATCCCCCCTGCCCCCCCCCCATAACAGCGTCATCCGCAGATCCCTCCCATAACAGCGTCCTCCACTGATAGAAACATAGAATGTGTCGCCAGATAAGAACCATTTGGCCCATCTAGTCTGCCCAATATGCTGAATACTATGAATAGCCCCAGGCCCTATCTTTTATGAAGGATGGCCTTATGCCTATCCCATGCATGCTTAAACTCCTTCACTGTATTTGCAGCTACCACTTCTGCAGGAAGACTATTCCATGCGTCCACTACTCTCTCAGTAAAATAATTCTTCCTGATATTACTTTTAAACCTTTGCCCCTCTAATTTAAAACTATGTCCTCTTGTAGCAGTTTTTCTTCTTTTAAATATTCTCTCCTCTTTTACCGTGATGATTCCCTTTATGTATTTAAAAGTTTCTATCATATCCCCTCTGTCTCTTCTTACTTCCAAGCTATACATGTTAAGGTCCTTTAACCTTTCCTGGTAAGTTTTGTCCTGCAATCCATGTACTAGTTTAGTAGCTCTTCTCTAAACGCTCTCCAAAGTTTCAATATCCTTCTGCAGATATGGTCTCCAGTACTGCACACAATACTCCAAATGAGGTCTCCCTAGTGCTCTGTAGAGCGGCACGAGCACCTCCCTCTTTCTACTGTTAATGCCTCTCCCTATACACCCAAGCATTCTGCTGGCATTACCTGCTGCTTTATGACATTGTCTGCTCACCTTTAGGTCGTCTGATATAATGACCCCTAAATCCCTTTCCTCAGTTACTGAGGTTAGTACTGTATCACTGATTTTATATTCTGCTCTTGGGTTTTTACGCCCCAGGTGCATTATCTTGCTCTTATCGACATTAAATTTTAGTTGCCAGATTTTTGACCATTCCTCTAGTTTCCCTAAATCCTTTTCCATTTGGTGTATCCCTCCAGGAACATCAACCCTGTTACAAATCTTTGTGTCATCAGCAAAAAGACACACCTTACCATTGAGGCCTTCTGCAATTTCGCTGATAAAGATATTAAACAATATGGGTCCCAGAACAGATCCCTGAGGTACCCCACTGGTAACAATACCATGGTCTGAATATACTCCATTGACTACAACCCATAACAGTGTCATCCACAGATCCCCCCCCCATAACAGTGTCATCCACAGATTCCCCCCCCCATAACAGTGTCATCCACAGATTCCCCCCCCCATAACAGTGTCATCCACAGATTCCCCCCCCCATAACAGTGTCATCCACAGATTCCCCCCCCCATAACAGTGTCATCCACAGATCCCCCATAACAGTGTCATCCACAGATCCCCCCCATAACAGTGTCATCCACAGATCCCCCATAACAGTGTCATCCACAGATCCCCCCCATAAGTGTCATCCACAGATCCCCCCCCCAATAAGTGTCCTCCACAGGTCCCCCATAACGGTGTCCTCCACAGGTCCCCCATAACGGTGTCCTCCACAGGTCCCCCATAACGGTGTCCTCCACAGGTCCCCCATAACGGTGTCCTCCACAGGTCCCCCATAACGGTGTCCTCCACAGGTCCCCCATAACGGTGTCCTCCACAGGTCCCCCATAACGGTGTCCTCCACAGGTCCCCCATAACGGTGTCCTCTACAGGTCCCCCATAACGGTGTCCTCCACAGGTCCCCCATAACGGTGTCCTCCACAGGTCCCCTATAACGGTGTCCTCCACAGGTCCCCCATAACGGTGTCCTCCACAGGTCCCCCATAACGGTGTCCTCCACAGGTCCCCCATAACGGTGTCCTCCACAGGTCCCCCATAACGCCGTCCTCCACAGGTCCCCCATACCGCCGTCCTCCACAGGTCCCCCATACCGCCGTCCTCCACAGGTCCCCCATACCGCCGTCCTCCACAGGTCCCCCATACCGGCGTCCTCCACTTGTCCCCCATACCGGCGTCCTCCACTTGTCCCCCATACCGGCGTCCTCCACAGGTCCCCCATACCGGCGTCCTCCACAGGTCCCCCATAACGGCGTCCTCCACATAACAGCGTCATCCATAAATCGCCCACCTAACAGCATCATCCACAGATCCCCCCATAACAGTGTCATACCCAGCCGCGTCAGCGGCTCATATTGGAAAATCCAAGCAAATAGACCTATAGCACAATTCCCTTAAAATATTGCATCGCATATCATTATCGCAGTTTTTAGGGCCCTAATCGCAATCACACAAAATTCCCATATCGTGTAGCCCTAATATATATATTTAATACTTTGATAGATTATGAGTCTTGATTCTTCTGCAGGTAGAATGATGCCTTACAATATCCTAAAACTACATCTCAATATGGAGATGATCAATGAATTAATGTGTTTATGTATTCACCAATCTGGGTGATATGATTTCACCCACATTATCCAATTAGTCTTAATAAAATGAAATATCATTCTTTATGTCTCTTACCAAGTTCTAGTAGGAATCACGCTTCTGCTCCTAGGAAAGCTGGGTGGTCCATCATCGCATGTCTCACCATGACTCTCATATTGATAGACCCGTCTCTCTTGGACGTTCTGCTGAATCCTGGAATGTTGAAATGTTCTTCTTTTCTTGTGAGTCTTCTTGATTCCCCCCCCCCCCTTATCTCATGTCACATCCTCCTGGATTAAGATCTTCTAATCATACGCTCATATGGTAATGATCCTATGAGATCATATTTACCCATAATGCGACTGTGGAGGACGGTATAATGATATCCATCTGTCTCCAGACGGCACTGTTGTGTAAGCTATTAGCACCATACTATAAAGAGTTAACTATGGCACTATTGTATTATATACATTTGACCCTTGTCAATATACACCCTTGTTATATACATTTGACCCTTGTCGTCGTAGAGATAAAGATTAACTAGGACATTTTGAAATAACTAAAGGCAGATCTCTAGGCATCTCTCTGAATGTTTCTCCCACTGTTGATCTATGGACCATAATGATATGAATGGGCCTTGTTCTCTTCAGACGGACATATCTGGAGAATCCAGTATACTCCCTACAGATAAGCCCACATCTGTGGCAATAACTTTTGAAAATACAATGTTCTCTGTATTCAGTATAAACTTTTACATAGACTGAACTCGGCATGACCTCATGTTGGCCTGTTTCAGCCATACAGCAAAACTTTGTAACTTTGGTTCAGCCTGTCTCTTAAAAGACAATGAGTGTCCATTTTGACTATAATATGATCAGGTATCATATACACTCATGAAAATGCCCCACATGCTGAAGTCATGGTCAGGGGATTCAGCCTCAAAAAATAATTCATGCGGTATCCCATGTGAGGGGGACAGAGTGTTTTGGTCCGTACTCGATGATATCCTTGATAAAGCCACAAATAGACAAAAAAGGTTTTCTGTCAGAACCCAAAAATGCTCTTCCACAAGGGGCAGGCAGGACCAGAATAAAAGTTTTTTTTCAGGAAGATGGCAGACAGGTATGGGTAGAGTTTTTTTTTCTTTAACCCAGCAAATTCTTCTCAAAAACCTAGCAATCAATGACGCCAGAAGTGCAGTGGGAGGAAGGCTATACATATTTTTTCCCTCCTGCGAATAAATTTCCAGATCCTCCTGGGTATTATATGTAATATCGTCAGGTCTAAAAATAGAATTTTCCTCCCCTCCTCAAAATGTTTTTGCATTACCAAGGAGCTAAAAAAAAATCAGTCAGTGCTCATAAATCAACTAATGATTCTGCTTCAGAAAAAAAACATCGTTCCTGTTCCACCTGGAGAAGAAAAATTTTCTTAGTGAAAAAAACCCAAATGGCTCTGAAAGAGCAATTATAAATTTAAAGGCCCTAAATTGTCAGGTCCAGTAAAAGAATTTCAAAATTGAAACGCTAAAATCTACACTAAATCTTCTCTGGAAAACACGTTTATATGGCAACCTTGAGTCAAAAGAAAAATTGGAGAATCACTTGATCATAGTACAGCAGGATCTGAAATATCTAGGCTGGATTGTGAATCTAGAAAAATCAGATCTTGTCCCGAAAAGAGGAGGGTTTTTCTTGGCATGTTGTCATCTTATGAAGACTTTCTTTCCAGTAGAAAAGCTATCAAAAATCAACCAGGAATTTTCTCTTTCGGAGCAGGAGAAAAGTGACTATTCGGGTAGTGATGAAGGTGCTGGGCCTTATGTCATCGTCAATTCCTGCAGTAAGATGGGCACAAGCACACTTTCGGGTCCTACAAGCATTTATGTTAAAGAACCTGGGACAAAAGCATATTCTCGTTAGAAAAAAAAGTAAGAGTCCCTCAGCAGGTAAAAGAATCTTTTTAATATGGTGGCTAGACAAAAGAAACCTATGCAACTGGTTGTCATGGCAACAAATAGTCCCTATGACAATAACAGACGCCAGCAGATCCGATTGGGGGGCTCATTCAGACCTGTCTGCAGTTCAGGCAACGTGGTGTCGAAATCTAAGCCTATCCTCCTCAAATCTAAGGGAGTCATCATCAGCGTGGGAAGCCCTAAAAGTCCTTCATTTGGAAGTAAAAGGAAGAGATATAAAAATCCTATCAGACAACATCACTATGGTAATCTACCTGAACAAACAAGGAGGTACAAAAAGTGCTTTCTTGGCAATGGTATCAAGAAAAATGTTTTGATGGGCAGAAAGGAATATACAGTCAATTACGGCAGTCCATATAAAAGGAAAAGACAACAGGATTGCAGATTTTCTAAGCAGAGATACTTTAAAAGGAGAATGGAGTTTAAATCGACAAGTTTTTCTTCAGATAACAAAGAGGTAGTCGATACCACACCTAGACCTGTTTGCGACCAGACAGAACAAACAAATGGAGAGATTTTGTTCCCTATCCTACAAAGACCGTCCTTTGTTCATGGATGCACTCTCCCATCCTTGGCCGAACGAGATCCTGTACGCATTTCCCCCATTTGCCCTAACACCCAAAATTCTGTCAAAAGTGTTACAAGAAAAGTGCAAACTAATCCTAGTGCTCCATATTGGCCAAAAGATCTTGGTTTCGCCTACTATTGAACATGTCAGCAGGGGATTACTGGATCCTGCCGCCTCTCCCAGACCTTCTTTATCAAGGTCCAGTCTTGCACCCCAAGTTGGCACAACTACGTCTGGCAGCTTGGAACCTCAGCGGGAATTGTTAAGGAAAAAAGGTATTTTGGAGGCGGTAATTTCTACTATTTTATATATCACATCAAAGATTTACCATAGAGTCTGGGAAGCTTTCTTAACATTTTTCAAAGATAGTTTAAAAACAGCTGAGGCCCTTCATGTACAGTATCTGTCATTCTAGATTTCCTGCAAGTGGGCCTAAACAAAGGTTTAAGTCAGTACCATTAAAGTCCAGATCTCAGCCCTAAGTGCCTTTCTAGATACATAGTTGGCAGATTTAGATCTTTTTAAAAGATTTGTAAAAGGGGCACTGAGGAATGAACCTATATTCAGATCCACAGTCCCTCCTTGGGACCTAAATTTAGTATTGTCCGTTTTAATCGATTCCCCATTTGAGCCATTATCTGAAATCTTGTGATTGCTCTCATTTAAAACAATTTTCCTTGTTGCAATTACTACAGCTAGAAGAGTGGGCAAAATGCAAGTGTTTTCATGTAGAACTCCCTATCTAACTGTAAGAGATGACCGGATAGTGCTGAAATAGTCTCTTTTTTTACCCAAAGTTGTCGCAAAATTCTACTGTCTGCACGAAGTTTTGTTGCCATCATTCGGTTCTCCAGCCGGTTGTCCGGAAGAGAGGAGTTTTCATAATCTGGACATTTGCAGATGTGCGTTAGCTTACCTGAAGGCAACAGAAATTTTCAGACAGACTCTTCATTCAGTTTGTTGGGCCAAATAGAAGACAGGCGGCAAGCAAGACAACCATCGGAAGATGGATCAGATCGGATCAACTCGATGAGTCGCAGCTTCCTGAGTCAGCAGACGTCTCTCTGGAACAAATATGCCAGGCAGCCACCTGGTCTTCGCCTTCTACTTTTTTTCGACATTATCGTGTTATCCAGGGCTGTGGAGTCGGTAGATAAATTGTCCGACTCCGACTCCTCAGATTTTGAAACTTCCGACTCCTCTGTATTTAATATGCAAATACGAAGCTGTTCCACCAAGTTCTTCTAATCTCCTCTAGCACAGAGAGTTAGTTAAGCAGAAGCTACTGCCTTCTCCTTTGTGTGCTGATCTTCTGCTGAAGATAGAGCAGTGGGAGGATCCAGGAAGGGGCAGGGGAAGGGGCATTTATTTTAAAACATGATTTTCCTAGTAGAATCCCATAGTCATGTTTAAAATTTAAGCTAACAATCTGAGTTTACAGGTTTTATAGCCTTAGCTGAATGATAGCAGTTTTTCAAATGGTTTACAGCTTCAGTCTTGAACTATTGACTATCCATTCCCTTCACTTATACAAGTGTCTCCAGTCCTTAATCAGTTATCAGTGAGAGGCGAGGATAACCATGGGTCCCTGTAACAGCAGACCACAAGACAATGGAAAGTATAAGTATTGCCGCTCCTTAAAGGGACACTGACAGGCTGATTTTCCAGCTAAAGATATATATATACTGGTATTCATCAGAGAATTAGGAATAAAACTATACTAATGTTACCCCCAGTTAAGCTGTACTAGTGTTTAAAAAACATTTTAATCTGTATGCAAATTCACTATCTTTGTGTCTAATGGGGCAGCGTCTCCTGCGGCTTTGTGCCCAGCCGCGCCCGAAGTACAGCTTCCCAGCGCTGTTCCCCTCGTTATTATTCACTGCACTGGCCTTTTTTTTCAGGCTAGCCGAACGCTGAATTCCTGCGCAGGCGCACGTGTAGAGTGCTGGCAGCAGCCTCCTCTGGCTATGCTGAGGCTGTGCCAGCTTTCTCTCTTCCTCCTCGCTACCTAGTCCTGTCTTCTGCTGCCAGTACTCTACATGTGCGCCTGCCCCCTTGGGCACAAAGGTAGAGAATTTGCATATTGATTAAAACGTTTTTAAACACAAGTAAACCTCAACTGGGGGTAACAGTCGTCTAGTTGTATTCCTAATCCTCTGATGAATACCAGCAGATATATCTTTAGCCGGTAAATCAGCCTGTCAGTGTCCCTTTAACTGCATAGTAAAGCATATGAAAAGCTTCTTCACGGTCACTTAACGTCTTTGTTTAGCGGTAACGTGACGCACTGCATGCATTGGCCTTTATTCTTACAGTAGAGAAGTAATTAATTATAACTTTATCTGAATTGGGACATTTAAACTTGCTCTTTTTTTATTCCAATTTTTTTTTTATTCCAATTTAAATCTAGTAGGAGTCGGTCCATTTTTTGCCGACTCCGACTCCAGGTACCCAAAATTGCCTCCGACTCCTCGACTCCGACTCCACAGCCCTGGTGTTACCCTAGTTATTTAGCTTCTCTGTTATTCCTCATGTGATTCCTTTCTGCTATAGAGGCGTTTCGAAACATTACAATTACTTACCGGTAATTGTTTTTTCCTCTAGCCTCCACAATGGCACGGTAAATTTTTCCCCCACATTTATGTGACAATTTGATGCTGTATTCTGGTTATCTGTTTTGTTATTTGAAAAATAGATAAATAACATTATGTTGCATCCATTTCAGAGTTTCTAGGTTATTTACTGGAGCAGGTAAGGGGAGGGGGCTATTTAAAGATCTCCACATTGTTTCCTGTCCCTGGGGGAGGCGGGGTCCCTCCTGTCATATGTGCCGCTGTGGAGGCTAGAGGAAAAAACAATTACCGGTAAGTAATTGTAATCTTTCCTCTGTAAGCTCTTCAGTCCACCCTTTTTCCACCTTACTAAATAGTATATAGAAAAGGTTTTTTTGTTGTTGGTTTTTTTTAACTTTTATTGACACAAAAGAAAGAACATCAACAACTTATTACCATGTTACAGGTCATAGTATACACAGAGAAGTCAAGTTCAATTTGTTTATATAATTTAATCATCCGCTGCATTGTTATCGTCTTCCTTGTCTGTTATTAAAGGTTTGTACAGAACATTTTTATGACTCCACTAAACCTGATCCCAAGATCATTGGGCTGCCGACAAGGCCTGCCGCATTTTTGGGGCTGAGTACAATATGTGCAGGGAGTTGCACCAGATGCCCCAAACTTTCTCAAATTTTTGGCGTTTAATAAGGTGTTTAAACATCAACACTAAATATGGTATAATTTGGTTGATTTGCAATTTCCACATGTATATGGTCGGTGTATTTGGGTCATACCATCTTAAAGCAATACATTTGCATGCCATGAATAGTAATTCTCTAAAGAATATTGTCATGTAATAATCCCAATTATCTTCACCTATTGAGTGCACTCAATCTGGACTGGCAGCAAATTGGAGAGGAAGGCAGTCACCCCTCTCCAAAACTCGGCTATTGGACTGCAACTCCATATCATATGCCAGAAATCTGAATCTAGTTCCCCTCATCATGGACAACCAGTGGATGATGCCCTGCCCATTCTGTATAGCCTAGTTGGGGTTAAGTATGTTTGATGAATTATGCATAGTTGTATAATTTTGTAATTAACTGCTGGCGAGACGTAGATGTGATTACAATAAATCTGTTATGGACTCGTCTGTGAGTGTGGGTATCATTCTTTTCCATTTATCAGTTACCTTGAGAGGGCTATACCTGACCTTTGCTTGCACCAAGTGGGAATAAATTACTGACACTAGTCCCCTGGGACCCTGGGTTTTAACAACTCCTATTAGTGGGTACTTTGAGATCGTGGTATTAATACTCAGGATTGTGGCTTGCATGGCTGACCTGAGTTGTAGGTATGAAAAAGAAGTGCGAGGAATCTTATATTTTTGGGTCAGTGTTTCAAATGTCATCAGCACCCCTTGATCGTATATATCCCTGAGAGACCTCACCTCCGCCCCCATGACTACTTTTACCCGTGGTAGCAATTGGTTAGCCCATAAAGGTATCTCTAAAACCACTCCCGTGAAATGGGTTCGTGTTTTCGTTTCTCTCCAGACTCCTAGACTGCTCTAGCCTATGTAGCGGCAACAATGGTTTCCGGAATTTAGGAACTCCTGTCATATGTGCCGCTGTGGAGCACAAGGAGTGGCAGTCCAGGAAGCGCATTAGGAAGTACTCTGAAGTAGGTAGTTCTTCCGCTATATACCACGTTCTAATAAGTCTCAGCTGCCCTGCAATATAATATAAATAGTATTCTGGGAGAGCCATGCTGCCTTCTGTTTTAGGCCGTTTTAGTGTATCTAAACTTAGTTTGGCCCGTGATCTTCCCCATATAAATACTCTGGTCATGGAGTTTATTTTTCTAAATATCGGCTTTGGTATGAGTACCTCTGAATGTTCGAGGGCATATAATAACTTGGGAAGTATAATCATTTTGATTAGTTTAATGCGTCCTGCCTCCGAGAAAGGTAGTATTTTCCATTTATGTAGCTTAATCCGTATATGATCCTTTAATGGGTAGATATTAAGGGATAGAGCTTGGAAGTGTCTTTTAGCAATATTGACCCCCAGGTACTTGAATGTATCAACCACCTTTAATCCTTCTAAGTGCGGGAGGCCTGCCCAATTTGTCTTGCCTAGAGGCATATAAACTGATTTCCCCCAATTGATTTGCAGGGCTGAGAACTCCCCAAGCTCATTAATCAGGGTGACTGCACCTTTGAGGGAAGTGTCTGGTGACGATAAATATAGAATCATATCATCTGCATATAATCCTAGGCGAGCCTCTCTTTCTCCCGTCATCACTCCCGTTATATTGCTGCTGTTCCTTATCCTAATCGCCAAAGGTTCGAGTGCCAGTGCGAATAAGAGTGGTAACAGTTGGCAGCCTTGCCTTGTACCTCTATGAAGTAGAAAACTGTCGGATAGCTCTCAATTTATCAGTAATCTACTGATAGGCCTGCTGTAAAGTATAGTAATCCATTTAAGAAATTGTGGGCCAAACCCAAACTTTTTCAGGCATTCAATAAGATATGGCCACTCTATTAAGTCAAATGCCTTGGCAGCATCTAACGAAGCCAAGGCCCAGTCCTTGTTTAAGAAGAACCCTACCTGAGCAGCTACCTGGACCCTCCTAATATTCTCAGTGGTGGATTTCCCTGGCACGAATCCCATCTGGTCTGGGTGGACCAATGACAGAATTACACGATAAAGCGGAGTGGCCAGAACCCTTGTCAGGATTTTGTCATCTACGTTTAGTAGTGCTATGGGTCTGTACGAGCCAAAATCTAAAGGATCCTTGTCCGGTTTAAATAATAATATAATAGTGGCTTCCATAAAAGTGCCAGGTAGACTTTCTGTCCAAAGAAAATTGGAGAGTTGATAAAAATTGAGGAGCTAATACCTCCCCATATTTGGCATACACTTCTTTAGGAAGCCAATCAGGACTGGGGTATTTCCCATTATTAAGGTCTGTTATGGCTTGCATAATTTCTTCCAAGCCAATTGGTTGGTCTAGTTGGGTACGTTGTGTTATAGTAAGGGTAGGTATGTTTATGTCTTCCAAATAGGAAGCTATCTCTACTTCAGTTGCTGTTATGCTGGCGCTATATAGATCTTGATAGAAGTGTGTAAAGGTGCAGCATATCATGTCTTGTGTGTTGTGCAGTTGTCCCGTAGAATCTCTAACTGCTAAAATCATTGAGGTTGGTGAGTCGTGATGGACTAATTGGGCCAATAACTTGGCTGACTGATTTCCCAGCTCAAATTCTGTCTGTTTCAGGAAAAAAAATTCCTGTCAGCTTTGTCCTTAAGTGTCGCTAAGTATTGTCTTGCCATTGGAGCTACACCTTTCGATTAGTATCAGTTGGGTGGTTAATATATCACTGTTCCAGTGTAATACACCGGGATTCCAGCTCTGCCTCTGAATGTTTAGTGTAGGGACCCCCGAAGAAACACCTTTAAAATATTGCACACTAGTGCTAGATTATGTTCACTTTCGTGCATCGTTAGAAATTCTTGTAATTGGTAGGGGATTCCGTCCGCTGATCCTAAAAGGTTCATCCGAAAGGGGTGTACATTTATCCTATACATTATTGAAGGAGTGCCTTTTATCAGAGTGCCCAGTATAGGTGAGTGATCCAAGATTCCCCTGGGGAGATGTTATCACCTTTAGGTATAACATCATCACCTCATTGCCCAGCATATAATCTATTTGGGTTAGGGAGTTATTGCCACCGCTGTACAGGAGTATACCTTCTAACCATCTGAATACAGTCAGAAACCTACCAAGCCTTGAGGGAGTCCATGCAGTGGTTGGGTCTGAGTTCCCCTGTTGACAGTCAAGTGAGGGATCTACCATCATATTTAGGTCCCCCATGCAGATTTCTCTAGCTTGCGGATATGAGGCCACAAATGTAGCAGCCAGGTGAAGGACCTGCATAGAGCCTGGGGGTGGGTTATATATCCCTATTAATGTATACTGTACATTGTCAATTAGAGAGTGAACAAAGACATATCTGCCTTCTGAATCAATGACCAAGTTTTTCACCTCCCAGCGCAATTGTTTGTGTACCAGTAGAGACACTCCTCGTGAAGAAGGGGAGTGATATGAGCGCCCGGCCCATTGTACCCAGGGTTTCTTCAATACCCGAAAGGTATTGGCGATGAGATGAGTCTCCTGCAGGCACAGGATCTGCGGATTATAGTTCCTAATGAAAGCAAGCACCATAGCTCTTTTTTGTGGTGTTCCCAGACCCCTGACATTCCATGATAGTATTTTTAGCTTAGCCATGGATTCAGGTATAAGTGGATGGCAGTGGAATCCAATGCAGTGGATGCAGTGACACATAACATTGCTACATAAACAACTATATATAACAAATAAAACATAGTTATTATAGAACCTGAGAAAACCTTAAAGTTGAGAACAGTCGGTGTTTTCCAACATTATACTATCTGAGTGTTAGGTCTGTAATAATATCTTATTTCAGACTACAGGCCAGTAAATCCAGGATACCTCCGCCTATGATGTAAAGTGGTAGAGACATGCGGGCCACGGCCACAGAAATAATGTGTCCATACCAGTAAGCTGCAGGCGTAAGTCTAAGCCCTATATTATTAACCAAAATAGGACAAAGCCTAATAGGGAGGGATTTGTCGGGAACACTAAAATTAACATGTATCTCAATGAGTGCAAACCAGTCCGCTGGTGTTGTCAGACGGCAATGTCTAGATGTGCCAGATGATTCAGCGTCTCAGTGATCATCGTAGGGCCAGTTAGTCGGAGACCTCTCCGGAGGAAGTGAAGAATACTGCTCTATTGCCATCCACCACTCTGAGTCTGGCAGGATAGCCCATTGAGTAGGGGATATTGGCTTCTCTCAGGCGTCTTTTGACATCCATGAGAGTGGCGCGTTGTTTCTGTGGCTCCATAGAAAAGTCTGGGAAGATGGAGACTCTAGCATTGTCATATTTAATCTCCTGTCGCCTTCTAGCTAGAGCCAATATCTGGTCCCTGTCTTTGCAGTTAAGGAACCTTGCAAGCATGGGGCGAGGCGGCCCCCCCGGTGGAGGCGGTTTTGCTGGTACTCTGTGTGCCTGTTCCACCACATAGACTGAGGAGCAATTTGAATCTGAAAAAAGTTCCTTTATCCACTTTTCTATGAATTCGTCTGGTGCCCTACCTTCAGCTCTTTCAGGCAACCCGAGGATTCTGATATTGTTTCTACGGAGTCTATTTTCTAAGTCGTCCGCTTTCTGTTTCCATTGCTCCGCTTTGGAATTTAAGTCTGAGATGGCTCTTGGAATAGTGACGTTGGAATCCTCTATACGGGATATGCGTTCTTCAGTGTGTTGGACTCTTTCTCGTAAATTCTGCTGGTCTTGGCTCAGTAGACCCAGGTCTGTCTAGACTTTATTTAGTTTTCCTGTAAGCAAAGTCCTGCATGCGGTGATAGCTTCCAGGACCTGAGTGTTTACCTGTTTGAGCGTGGGTTCTTCTTGGTCCCCCTCCTGGAGAGTTGGTTGGGACGGTGTTTTGGCCGCTGTACTTGCTCTGGTGTGCACATTACGCTTCTGGTTGTCTGGCGAACTCGCGCAGTTTTTCAGTGGCACTTTGTGTTTTTTGTGGCCCCAATGTAATGCCAAGGTAGCAGGCAGTTCAATACTAATCAGCGCAATGATCAGGGCTCAATATGATATAAAGTGCCGGGCATATATAATGGTATATGTAGCAGCTTCAGGACTTGTATTCTCTAGGGAAACTTGGTGTCTTTGCATATATGGCACCGAATTTGTTGATGAGACATGCAGTTTAGTCCTTTCTTGAGAGTATATATAATACTCAGGGGGATATGGCAGAGCTGCTTATTCCCGTATGCTTTATCGCTGGATGCCAGGTACCAGGTCTTACTGTCCCCGGCTTGAGTCGGCACATGGTCCACTCGCTCCGGTCCTCCGCATTCTCCCAGCGTCTCTCCTAAGTGCACTCTGGCCCGTCTGCTCGTGTGGGGTTGAGTGGACAGAGCTGCTGGGCTGACTCAGGATCCTTGTCCGATGCCGATACTCCCAGTGCTGTCAGGATTTGTCCCATTCTGTGGTTGTGGCCGCAGAGCTCTCCTTACATGCAACCGGCCATATCGGCTGCTGGCCACGCCTCCAAGTTTGTTGTTTTTTATAACTGATATTCTTACAACAATGACATTCCAAATGGTCAATGAAACCTTTGTGACCGGACAAAATAAATACACTGGCAGCGCTGTTTGGAAAGTAACACCCACTTGATTAATAATAAACTTCTAGTAGTAGTAACTGAGGAATGAAACAACATAAAGTTATATGAAAAGATACTCCAGAATTATTATTAAGGGCTCTTTCACACTTGGGTTTTTGTTTTCCAGCATAGAGTTCCGTCGTCAGGGCTCTATGCCGGAAAAATCCTGATCAGTTTTATCCCCATGCATTCTGAATGGAGAGAAATCCGTTCAGGATGCATCAGGATGTCTTCAGTTCAGGACCGAAACGTTTTTTGGCCGGAGAAAATACCGCAGCATGCTGCGCTTTTTGCTCCGGCCAGAAATCCTGAACACTTGCTGCAAGGCCGGATCCGGAATTAATGCCCATTGAAAGGCATTAATCCGGATCCGGCCTAAAGCTAAACGTCGTTTCGGCGCATCGCCGTATCCGACGTTTAGCTTATTCTGAATGGTTACCATGGCAGCCAGGACGCTAAAGTCCCGGGTGCCATGGTAAAGTGTAGTGGGGAGCAGTATACTTACCGTCCGTGCGGCTCCCGGGGCGCTCCAGAGTGACGTCAGGGCCCCCATGCGCATGGATCAAGTGATCGATGCGCATGGGGCGCTCTGACGTCATTCTGGAGCGCCCCGGGAGCCGCACGGACGGTAAGTATACTGCTCCCCCGCGCCCCACTACTACTATGTCAACCAGGACTTTAATAGCGTCCTGGTTGCCATAGTAACACTGAAAGCATTTTGAAGACTGATCAGTCTTCAAATGCTTTCAGGTCACTTGCGTTGTTACGGATCCGGCGGGCATTTCCGGCGACGGAAGTGCATGCTGGATCCTAACAACGCAAGTGTGAAAGAGGCCTTAATAGGGAAAAAATTATTTAGCAATGAAGGCATGTCAGGACTGGTGACAGGTCTACTTTTAAATGGATGCTTACCTTTCAACAAACTTTGGTTAAATCAATAGTATAGGTGAATAAAAGTAACTTTGTAATACAGGGTGATTCAAAAAGAATGGTGCAAAACTATAGCTTAAGTATTCGTTATTAAATTTGTATTATGATGTTTCAGTTATTTGAAAAGTCGCACTATCCAAGTTTTATCTGTACACTACAGATGTTCGATCTGAGCTTCGGTGAAACTGCTGATTTTTAGGCGAGAGTTCAGTTCTAAAAAGGTGTAAGCACAGCGGCTCCACCCAAACTTCCAAATCTGACCGTGGTGCACTACCCTCGGCTCACCCCTGTACCGTATTGAGCATAGGAAGAAGAGTCTATAAGAGGGGGGGGCACTCTGCTAACACTGTACCACACGGAGACCTAAATGCACTGCACACCGTACATTTATTCAAGGTACATAAAAACACATAAAATCGCATACAGTTGTGTTCAAAATTATTCAACCCCCACTGAAATTGAGTGTTTTGGCCAGTTTGACATTGGTTTCGATCATTTCAGTCATCTTGTTTACAATTAAATCAAAGAGGCACTTGTAAGTCAGACAAATATAACATAACATTTATAATGAAATAACCACAAATGTCTTTTCTGTGCTCACATCATTATCAGTTTTATTCAACCCTCAAGTGACATTCAATCTTAGTACTTAGTACAACATCCTTTTCCAGTTATAACCGCTTTTAAACGTGAAGCATAGCTTGACACAAGTGTCTTGCAGCGATCTACGGGTATCTTCACCATTCTTCATGGGCAAAAGTCTCCAGTTTAGTCACATTCTTAGGATTGCGCGCTACAACTGCTTTCTTTAAGTCCCACCAGAGGTTCTCAATCGGATTTAAGTCTGGTGACTGCGATGGCCACTTCAAAATGTTCCAGCCTTTAATCTGCAACCATGCTCTAGTGGACTTGGAGGTATGCTTGGGATCATTGTCCTGTTGAAAGGTCCAACGTCTCCCAAGCCTCAGGTTTGTGACGGACTGCATCACATTTTCATACAATATCTCCTGGTACTGAAGAGAATTCATGGTACCTTGCACACGCTGAAGCTTCCCTGTACCTGTAGAAGCAAAACAGCCCCAAAGCATGATTGACCCCCCGCCATGCTCCACAGTAGACAAGGTGTTCTTTTCTTCACAGGCCTCCTCCAAACATTGCGTTGATCCATGGGCCCAAACAGTTCTAATTTTGTTTCATCAGTCAACAGAACACTATCCCAAAACTTTTGTGGTTTGTCCACATGACTTTTGGCATACTGCAGTCGACTCTTATTCTTTGGAGACAGCAAGGGGGTGCGCCTGAGAGTTCTGGCATGGAGGTCTTCATTACGCAGTGTGCGCCTTATTGTCTGAGCTGAAACTTCAGTACCCGCATCTGACAAATCTTTTTTCAGTTCCTCAGCAGTCACACGGGGACTTTTATCCACTTTGCGCTTCAGGTAGCGCACAGCAGTCAAAGTCAGCATCTTCTTTCTGCCACGACCAGGTAGCGTTTCAACAGTGCCCTTTGCCTTGAATTTGCGAATGATGCTTCCTATGGTGTCTCTTGGTATGTTTAACATCTTTGCAATCTTCTTATAGCCATTGCCCTTCCTGTGAAGAGAAATCACCTCTTCTCTTGTCTTCCTGGACCATTCTCTTGACTTCACCATGTTTGTAAACACACCAGTAAATGTCTAGAAGGAGCTGAGTATCACAGTCATTTTAAATCTGCCAAATTGGTGCTTATTATGCTTGATTGCTGCTCCTTGACATCCAGAGGTGTTTTCAATACCTGATCGAAAACACTTGAATGAACCTCTGTTCTTAAGAGTGGTAGTCTTTAAGGGGTTGAATAATTGTGTCAATGAAGAAATCACAAAAAAAACATTTAATACTGTATTACAAAAACAATTGATGTCATTTTAGTTGCATTTGGTTCTTTAAAAAGTCCTTGTAAGATTTCATTCTGAACACAATTATTAATGTACACTAAATTCCCTAAAACCCTTTACAGCATTGGGGGTTGAATAATTTTGAACACAACTGTATATAAAATATAGCTAAATATGGGCTGAGTACATCATAGGTGCATGTACCAAAGGGGTATAACGTAGTTCTTCCAAAGTACCCCTTTGAATATCCAGCATTAACGTCCCTCTATATAGGTCTAATTGTCCCGTAAACTTTGAGCTCCTTGTTATAGAGAAGTGTCTCTGTATGTAATTATTCACTGAGAAACGTTCCTCCGTAAAGGAAACCTTTTTGCTATTTTCACATTTAATGGAATTGTATCCACAGTATTTTTATAGTATAAATATAGTATAGTATGTATATCACATGTAATGACGAGGAGGTATTTTTACATTACCACTTGTGGACATCTCCTAGAGCGGTCTTCTCCTTCCTCGTTACCACCGCAATGTGATCTGCCAGGACCTGTCGTGGCGTCCCACGTGGTCCCTATCGTCATTCAGTGGCGTCCCACGTGGCGATGGCAGAAGCGTCCGATTGGCTGACAGTCTGTTTATGTCGGGCACTATTACGCCGGGTAATTTTCAAACACGATTCTTGTGGATATGTCAGGACTGGTGACAGGTCTACTTTAAATGGATGCTTACCTTTCAACAAACTTTGGGAAAATCAATAGTATAGGTGAATAAAAGTAACTTTGTAATACAGGGTGATTCAAAAAGAATGGTGCAAAAGTATAGCTTAAGTATTCGTTATTAAATTTGTATTATGATGTTTCAGTTATTTGAAAAGACGCACTATCCAAGTTTTATCTGTACACTACAGATGTTCGATGTGAGCTTTGGTGAAACTGCTGATTTTTAGGTGAGAGTTCAGTTCTGTTTAGATGTGTGCCAGCATATCCTAGGATATAGACTCCACTTTTTTAGTGATGTGTCGTCTCAGGTCAGATCCTTAGGCTGGTGAGGCAGATACATTCAGTTCTTTATGTAAGTGTTAGTTCTCGTGATTGTGTAGATCAGCGCAATATTGGGGAATCATTTATTCCGGTGCAGCCAGTCCAACAATCTGGTAGCGTTTCATTCAGATATGTGCAAAAATCCAACTGGAAATGAGAAGAACCAGTCTGCTGACTACATTTGGCAGATCTTCCCTTAACATTTCCTGTGGTCAGTGACAGTACCCTCTGCAAAAAAGACTGTACCCTAGACATTTGCTCATTACACAGAACACATTTACTTTGGGTGAGTCCCTCGATGATGTGCTGTATGTGGCACATGAGTTTTTGGTGCACCAGTAAGGTACCCCAGTAAGGATCGTGGGGATACAGTAGGTGGTAAGTTCTTATTCTGAGAACAAACCTTTAAAGGGAATTTGTTACCAGTTTTATGTTACCCTAACTAAGAACATAAAGTAGTGGTAGATCCACCTAACAAAACGCTAGGACACTTTAACTGCCTCAGTGGTTTCGTTACATCTAGTATTGAACAGCTCCAGCGCATGCCCATGAGTTCTCATATTCATGAGCTCCCAGCTATTTCTGCCCAACTGCTACTGACTGCAGCAGTAGAAAAAAAAGTTCATGAATATACGGTATATATATGGACTCATCGGCATGCAATAGGGCTGAGGGCAACATAAAACTGGTGACAAATTCCCTTCAATAGAAGCAGGCATAAAGCACTGGTCTCTTTTTCTGGTGTGTATCAGTTATAAATATATCTATTGTTTTATTGCTGAAGTAAATGCAGAATAAATGGTAATGTTTGTTTATTTTATGTGTGTTTTTCTGATAGGTTGCTCATATGACTAAAAGTGAAATGCATTTGCAAGATACAGCATTTATGGGACCTGCCATGTTATTTTTCAATCAGTATTTTAACAGTTTCATTGATGAATATATAGTACTGTGGATTGCACTGGTAAGTATCTGTTGTTGCTTCAGTACTATTTCTATATTTGTGTCTTTAGACCAACAGGATTTTGTTACACTAAATCTGTTATTGAACAAAATTTATCTCTGACATGCTCAAAATGCTGTTACACAGATTATCAGCAAAGCATAAAAGAACACTTAACACAGAATTTAAACAAAAATAGAACAACATACAATACATAAAAATACCCCCACCCCCCCTTATTTTTTTTTTTTCTTGCTCTGGTTTTGTCCTTTATTAGAATTGCACATATAAATGACATATACATTTAAAAAATAGTGTATTCTTCTCTCAGGCTGCAGCGATATCCTCTCCTCGCTTACCCCTTCTCATGCTAGTGCACACGAGCCAAGAAGTTTAGGAGCAGGGAGCTGGGATAAGGCTGCATATTTTTTTAGTTACACAGTAAACATAGCCATTTTCTGGGAAGGAATCTCCTGGTTACCTATAGTATAAAATAAATGTGGTAATGATTACTGCGTGTGTACTAGTATGTTGAGATCCAGGCCGCAGTGAATGTCAGACACAGCAGATGGACTTGGGCCTAAGAGGGTCCATGTCTCATTCCTCTGCCATGCTCTGCCCAGCACTCACGATTGCAGTGACATCATCGCGCCTGCTGGGCTAAGTAGGAAAGCACATCAGCCAAGGATCATCCCCTGGGCTGTGTGCACTCCTACTCAGATGCCATGACTTTATTGCGCATGTTGAGGAGAGCAGGACGTGTTCATTGTGTGAATAGGACTAGATGAGTATTACTTTTTTTTAATTTTATTACCACTACAAGGGCATAACTAATGTAAGGGGGCAGCACTACAGTGAAGGGGGAACAAAATGGGCAGAACTACTGTGAGAGTGGCGTATTTTTCGCCCTATAAGACGCACCTGGGTTTTTGAGGAGAAAAATAAGAAAAAAAATATTTTTAACCAAAAGGTGTGCTTTTGAAGTAATGGTGGTCTGTGCATGACAGTATTATGGAGGGGATCTGTGGATGGCACTGTTATGTGGGGGCGATGTGGATGGCACTGTTATGGGGGATCTGTGGATGACACTGTGATGGGGGGGATCTGTGGATAGCACTGTGATGGGGGATCTGTGGATAGCACTGTGATGGGGGATCTGTGGATAGCACTGTGATGGGGGATCTGTGGATAGCACTGTGATGGGGGGATCTGTGGATAGCACTGTGATGGGGGCATTTATGAATGACACTGTAATGGATTGGATCTGTGGATGACACATATATAGCATCTTATGCTATATGTGTCATCCACAGATCACCCAATTACAGTGTCATCCACAGAGTGCCCCCTTTTCTAAAACATCTGGCCCATAGTGACTGCTTAGGGGCGGAGCCTGGCAACACGCGGCGGGCGGCCCGCCGCTAACAGCGTGACTGCTTTCATAACATTTATAATCTTTAATCATGTCCCCTTATTCCCTATAAGCCCAGTACAGTAGCGCTTTGCTAACCTGCTGTACCGATCCTCTAGCAGGCAGAGTGGTGCGGCGGCAGGCTGCTGTGTAACGTCCTCACTGACGTCATCTGCCTGCTCCTCCTGCTTTATTTATAAAGTGAAAGGAGCAGGCAGATGATGTCAGTGAGGACGTTACACAGCACCGCTCTGCCTGCTAGAGGATCGGTATAGCAGGTTAGCAGAGCGCTACTGTATTGGGCTTATAGGGAATAAGTGGACATGATTAAAGATTATAAATGTTATGAAAGCAGTCACGCTATTAGCGGCGGGCCGCCCGCCGCGTGTTGCCAGGCTCCGCCCCCTCCTCCTTCCATGCTGATACATCGCAGGCTGTGCGATGTATCGGCTTTAACTATAGGAAAATGGTAGCATTCGCCATATAAGACGCACTGCCATTTTCCCCCCAAATGTTGTTAACCCTTTGGGCATTCCACAGGAATTAAAGCAAAATAGAGGTGAAATTTAAAAATTTTACTTTTTTTGCAGATTTTCCATTTTAATCAATTTTTTCCTGGAACACATCAAGAGTTAACAACAAAACAAACCTCAATATTTATTACCTTGTTTCTGCAGTTTTCAGAAACACCCCATACATGGTCGTATACCGCTGTTTGGGCACACAACAGGGCACAAAAGGCAAGGAGCACCATATGGCTTTTGGATGGTAGATTTTGCTGGAATGGTCTTAGGGCACTATGTTGTATTTGAAGACACCCTGAGGTATCCCCACAGTGAAAACAAGTGTTTCATAGAATTTTTAATGCTCCGGTGTGAAAATGAAATATTATTATTTTTTTTTGTACAAGAAAATGGGGCTTTAGGCCCAAACTTTCTTTTTCACAAAAGATAACGGGAGAATATCCCGCCGTAATTTGCTACCCACTTTCTCCAGAATACAGTAATACCCCAATTGTGGTAGTAAACTATTATTTGGGGATACGCCAATGCTCAGAATGGAAGGAGCTGCATCTGGATTTTCTAACATGGAATTTTCTGTCATGGTTTTTAAGAATACCTTTTTTTATTTTTTAGTTGAATGAGCTGTGTGAGGGCTTATGTTATGTGGGACAAGCTGTAGTTTTTATTGGCACCATTTTGGGGTACATTTGGCTCTCTGGTAGCTTTTTATGTCATTTTTTGGGAGGTGAAGTAACAAAAAAGTTGTTTGGTGTCATTTTATGTTTTTTGGCATTCACCTGATGGGGTATATCATATGATATTAATATAGAGCCAGTCGTTGCGGACGCGGTGATACCAAATATGTGTATTTTATTTTTTTTCTTCTATTTTTACCATTTTTCAAATAACAGATTTTTTTTTTTCAAAACGCTTTTTTGTTTAATTGACTTGATTTATCCGGTAACTGTGGCTGACATAGTAGCCCCAGTTAAGCCTCATTCACACGTCGAGTGTTTCACGGACGTGTGCTGTATGTGTTCTCCACGGACATCAGTATTTTAGCACATTCCGTGGGTCAGTGTTTTTAGTCTGGATGCATGCCCTATTTTGTCCTTGTTCACAGATCCATCACGTCCATTATAGTATATGGGTCCGTTAAAAACACGGATACAATCCGTGTTTCTCGGATCATTAACTTCTTGCCGACCGCCTCACGCAGGATTGCGTCCTGCGGGCGGTCGGTCTGTTCCTCCTTGACGCGCCCGCGCGTCATCTCGCGAGAGGCGAGATTTCCTGTGAACGCGCGCACTCACAGGATCACGTCGGGGACAAGGTAAACTACAGCCTGCCAGCGCTGATCGTGCGCTGGCAGGCTGTAGAAGTTAAAAAAATGGCATATCAGATGCTGTTTTGTTAACAGCGTCTGATATGCTTGCTGATCGTTCCTTTGGTGGTCCCTTTTGCTTGGGACCACCAAAGAAACTTTTATAAGTGCACCAAATCACCACACAGACCCCCACCCATCCACCCCACCCCCCACCCCGTCACTGATTAACCCCTGATTAACCCCGATCACCCCATGTCACCCCCCTGACACTAATTACCCCCCTGTAAGGCTCATTCAGACGTCCGTATGTGTTTTGCGGATCCATGGATCCACGGATCCGCAAAACACGGACACCAGCAATGTGCTTTCCGCATTTTGCGGATCCGCACATTGCCAGAACTATATAGAAAATGCCTTTTCTTGTCCGCAATTGCGGACAACCCGGAAGTTTGCGGCCGCAGCTCCGCAAATGCTGATGCGGCGAGCGCATAGTGTGCTCTCCGCATCACCGCCAGCCCCATTCACACTGAATGGGTCCGCATCTATTCCGCAAAATTGCGGAATAGATGCGGACATTTTGACGGACGTGTGAATGGGGCCTTACTACTTTTTTTGCACATTTTTGGCAGAGATTTATTCATCCACATTGATCGATGCGAATGAGGAAATCTGTGCCGTTTTGTTTTTTGCACATTTTGGGCAGAGATTTTTTCATCCACATTGATTGATGCGAATGAAAAAATCTGTGCCGTTCATTTTTTTCTTTTCAGCCCAGAGGCTCAATATAAGGAGAATCGCAGAAACTCCTAATGCTGGCCATACGTGTAATGATTGCGGAGACCCTCAAATGCCAGGGCAGTATAAACACCCCACATGTGACCCCATTTTAGAAAGAAGACACCCCAAGGTATTCCGTGAGGGGTATGGTGAGTTCATGCAAAATTTTATTTTTTGTCACAAGTTAGTGGAATATGAGACTGTAAAAAAAAAAAAAAAAAATCAATTTCCGCTAACTTGTGCCAAATTTTTTATTTTTCCTGTGAACTCGCCATACCCCTCACAGAATACCTTGGGGTGTCTTCTTTCCACAATGGGGTCACTTGAGGGGTATTTATACTGCCCTGGCATTTTATGGGTCCTAAAGCGTGAGAATCCAAATGCGTAAAAATGCCCTGTGAAATCCTAAAGGTACTCATTGGTTTTAGGGTCCCTTTGCGCATCTTGGCTGCAAAAAAGCGTCACTCATGTGGTATCGCCGAACTCAGGAGAAGTAGGGAAATGTGTTTTGGGGTGTATTTTTACATATACCCATACTGTGTGTGAGAAATATCACTGTAAACGACAACTTTTTAAAAAAATTTATTCAAAGTTGTCAATTTACAGAGATATTTCTCACACAAAGTATGGGTATATGTAAAAATACACCCCAAAACACATTGCCCTACTTCTCCTGAGTACGGCGATACCACATGAGTGACACTTTTTGCAGCCCGGTGCGCAAAGGGGCCCAAATTCCAACGAGTACCTTTAGGTTTTATATGGCTGCTCACAATTTAGCCCCACCCAAAATGCCAGAACAGTACAAACACCCCACAAATGACCCCATTTTGGAAAGAAGACACCCCAAGGTATTCGCTGAGGGGCATAGTGAGTCCATGAAAAATTTAACTTTTGTCAAAAGTTAGCAGAAAGGTAGACTTTATGAGAAAAACAATAAAAAATCAATTTCCGCTAACTTGTGCCAAAAAAATCTTCTATGAACTCGCCATGCCCCTCACGGAATACCTTGGGTGTCTTCTTTCCAAAATGGGGTCACATGTGGGGTATTTATACTGTCCTGGCATTTTAGGGGCCCTAAAGCGTGAGAAGAAAAATGCGTAAAATGCCCTCCTAAAGGTACTCATTGGTTTTAGGGCCCTTTGCATCTTGGCTGCAAAAGTGTCACTCATGTGGTATCGCCGTACTCAGAGAAGTAGGGCAATGTGTTTTGGGTGTATTTTACATATACCCATACTTTGTGTGAGAAATATCTCTGTAAATTGACAACTTTGAATAATAAAATGTAAAAAGTTGTCGTTTACAGCAATATTTCTCACACGCAACATGGGTATATGTAAAAATACACCCCAAAACACATTGACCTACTTCTCCTGAGTTCGGCGATACCACATGAGTCACACTTTTTTGCAGCCAAGGTGCGCAAAGGGGCCCTAAAACCAATGAGTACCTTTAGGATTTCACAGGCCATTTTTATGCATTTGGATTCTCACGTTTTAGGGGCCCCTAAAATGCCAGGTCAGTATAAATACCCCACATGTGACCCCATTTTGGAAAGAAGACACCCCAAGGTATTCCGTGAGGGGCATGGCGAGTTCACAGAATTTTTATTTTTTGGCACAAGTTAGCGGAAATTGATATATTTTTTTATTTTGTTTTTACAAAGTCTCATATTCCACTAACTTGTGACAAAAATAAAATTTTACATGAACTCACCATACCCCTCACGGAATACCTTGGGGTGTCTTCTTTCAAAATGGGGTCACATGTGGGGTATTTATACTGTCCTGGCATTTTAGGGGCCCCTAAAGCGTGAGAAGAAGTCTGGAATCCAAATGCGTAAAAATGCCCTGTGAAATCTTAAAGGTACTCATTGGTTTTAGGGCCTTTGCATCCAGGCTGCAAAAAGTGCACACATGTGGTATCGCCAGTACTCAGGAGAAGTAGGCAATGTGTTTGGGGTGTATTTTTATATATACCTATACTGTGTGTGAAAATATCTCTGTAAACGACAACTTTTAAAAAATTTTATACAAAGTTGTCAGTTTACAGAGATATTTCTCTCACCCAGTATGGGTATATGTAAAAATACACCCCAAAACACATTGCCCTACTTCTCCTGAGTACGGCGATACCACATAAGTGACACTTTTTGCAGCCTGGTGCTAAAGGGCCCAAATTCCAACGAGTACCTTTAGGTTTTACATGGCGGCTCACAATTTAGCCCCACCCAAAATGCCAGAACAGTAAACACACCCCACAAATGACCCCTTTTCGAAAGTAGACACCCCGAGGTATTCACTGAGGGGCATAGTGAGTCCGTCTGAGATTTCTTTTTTTTTGCCAGAAGTTAGCAGAAATTGAAACTTTTTTTTTTTTTTTCTCAGAAAGTGTCATTTTCCGCTAACTTGTGAAAAAATGAAATGATACATGAACTCACCATGCCCTCTGCTAATACTTTGGGGTGTCTTCTTTCTAAAATGGTGTCATTTGGGGGTATTTATACTTTCCTGGCATTCTAGCATGCGGGTGCAGTTTAGAGGCAAAACAAAGGAGTCAGATTGTGCAACAAACAGTGTTTTATTCACACTTGCACACCATAAATGAAAAACAGTCTCTTTGGTGACAGTTCACACACAACGGAAATAACGTGGCAAAAACAAAAACAGGCCAACACAGGTTCAGTCACCTGGGAGGTGTAGGTGCAGGTTCGCACCACGCTGTCGGCCCAGCCGCAGGAGAATCCAGCTTCAGGTAGCCAGGAACAAAACACCTCCTTGCTGAGCTCTTTCCTCCAGGACAGAGAACTCCTCAGCCCTGTTAGCAGCTCCAGGATAATCACAGCCTCCAGCTGCTGAGCTGGCTGAGCTTTTAAACCCAGCCCAAAACCAGGACTGGGTCGTGGGAGCAGCCACCCACCCTACACTTTAGCTGCTCCCGGTAGAGCCAGCCCGGATCGGCTTTGCAGCCATGCTATTTAAACTCTGTCAGTAGCACTAGCTGCTGCTGACATCAACAAACGGGCTCTTACCTCACCGAGGCTATGAACCTCGGTGACACATACCTGCCATCCACGACGGCACCCTGCACCTTACCACAGTATTTTTTTTTTCTATTTTTACGATTTTTCAAATAACAGATTTTTTTTTTTTCAAAACGCTTTTTGTTTAATTGACTTGATTTATCCGGTAACTGTGGTCTAGCACCTGAAGAAACATGACAGGTGCTCAAAGTCAGAGCTGCTTCAAAATGCAGAAATTCACTTTTTTGCACCATAGTTTGTAAACGCTATAACTTTTACCCAAACCAATAAATATACACTTATTGGACTTTTTTATATCAAAGACATGTAGAACAATAAATTTAGAGAAAAATTTATACAGAAATGTAGTTTTTTTTTGAAAAATTTTACAACAGAAAGTGAAAAATGTCATTTTTTTGTAAAAATTTCGGTCATTTTTGATTAATAGCAAAAAAAGTAAAAATGTCAGCAGCAATGAAATACCACCAAATGAAAGCTCTATTAGTGAGAAGAAAAGGAGGTAAAATTCATTTGGGTGGTAAGTTGCATGACGGAGCAATAAACGGTGAAAGTAGTGTAGTGCGGAATTGTAAAAAGTGGCCTGGTCATTAAGGGTGTTTAAGCTAGGGGGGCTTAAGTGGTTAAGGAGATGCTTTGGAAATTTCTTTTCATCTGTTCGGTGTCAATGAAACACAGATGCAAAACGGACAGCAAAAAGTGGACACACGGATTCTTAACGGACAGCTTCACAGATGCATTACTGACCACCTGCTCACAGATTTGAGCACGGACACGGACGTGTGAATGAGGCTTTAAAGGGGGAATACAGCCTCCAGAGAGACTGTACAGCAATATACTATGCTGCACAGCCTCAGTGCAGGGCTGATCGAGGTCTGTGGAAGACACGACAGCTCTTGCACTCCCCTGGCCCCGGCAGTCACATGACCGCCGGGACAGGAAGCAGCAGATCGCTTCCTCAGTTATATATACAGCACTCGTTCAGCGCTGTGTATATAGTGATCTAGAAGCCAGCGACACCCAGGAACAGTCCCTGCCTTCTCTCTGGGGTGCCCTGCTATCACTAATAGCGAGCCCCCTGCTCAGCAGCTGCACGATTAGAGGTACTTAGCAAATGTGGTGCCTGTATTCAAAAAAGGGTCAAAAACTGAGCCTGAAAACAATATGCGGGTAAGTTTAACAACTATTGGGGTTTTAATGTTTTCTAAGAGATACTATCCTGGAGTAGGTCAATGAAAATAAGTGTATAATGCAGAACAGCATGGTTTTATGAGGGATCCGTTCTTTCAAGGAGGTAAATTCTAAACTGGATGTCACATATCTTGACTTCCTCAAAGAATTTGATTCTGTTCCACATAAAAGGGTAGGATATAAAATGAGAATGTTTGGGCTGGGGAAAATGTGTGTATATGGGTAAGTAACTAAGTCACAGTGAATGAAGGTGGTTATTAACCGTACATACTCAGATTGGGTCACGTCACAAGAGTCAGTATTGGTCCCTATTCTCTAAAGTATTTTTATTAATATTCTTGTAGAGGGGCTGAACAGTAAAAAATGAATTTTTGCTGAGGATGCTAAACTGTGTAAAGTAATGGGGAGAA
The DNA here is from genome assembly GCA_033119425.1 of Bufotes viridis. NCBI lineage: Eukaryota > Metazoa > Chordata > Amphibia > Anura > Bufonidae > Bufotes > Bufotes viridis. The sequence goes on from CM065591.1 coordinate 205,375,770, forward strand.
GGGAAAGTACCTGTACAGTTCTGCACTCCCATGTACAAGACAGACCTAGCAGAGCTGGAGAGGGTTCAGAGGAAGGCAACTAAAGTAATAACAGGAATGGGTAGACTACAGTACCCTGAAAGATTATCAAAATTAAGGTTCCTCAGACGACTGAGAAGAGATGTAATAACTATGTATAGATATATCAAGGGTCAGTACAGAGATCTCTCCCATCATCTATTTATCCCCAGGACTGTGACTGTGACGAGGGGACATCCTCTGTGTCTAGAGAAAAGAAGGTTTCTAAACAAACAGAAGAGGATTCTTTACTGTAAGAGCAGTGAGACTATGGAGAACTCTGCCTGAGGAGATGGTGATGATGAATTCACTAAAATAGTTCAAGAGGGGCCTGGATGTATTTCTGGAGTGCAATAATATTACATATTATAGTTACTAGATTTCTGGAGAAGGGTTGTTGACCCAGGGAGTTGTACTGATTGCTTGATTGGAGTCAAAAAAGGATTTTTTTCCCCCTAAAATGAGGAAAATTGGCTTCACTGTTTTTTTTGTTGTTTTTTTTTTTTGGGGGGGGGGGTTGCGTTCTTCGTGAACAACTTGCAGAATAACAGGCTGAACTAGATGGACAGATGTTTTTTTTCAGCCTTACAAACTTTGTTACTATGTAGGTTACTGGTACATACTAAATGGTAAAAAATGAGTAAAACTACTGACATGGAAAGGGGCTTAGGAATTTTAGTTGACAGTAAATTGTACTGTAGAGGCCAGTGTCAGATGGTTGCTGCCAAGGTGAGATCATGGGTCGCATTAAAAGGCGCATACAAGTAATTGGTCAGACTTGTATGCATGTCATAGTATAATTGTTGTATGATCCCTAAACAAGGGATCTAATCATGTTTTCTATAATACTCCAAATTTAATCTAGGGGTAAAAGAATAAAAAGACATGACTCATGATGGTATGCGAGTCATCCTCCACCTCTTCCCCCTCTCAAATGCTAGAAGACTCATCTAATAACTATGTATAAATATATCAAATGCTATTACAGAGGTCTGTTTATAATGCATTCAGAAAGTCTTAAGACCCTTTCACTTATTTTGGTATATAGTGGCCTTGTGCTAAAATAAATACATTAATGTTTTAGCCCTGCACCCAATATAAGAAAGTGAAAACAGAATTTGACGTTTTTACTAATTTATTAAAAAGGAAAAACTAAAATTCCGCATGGACACTTCACTATGACGCTTGAAATTAAGCTCTAGTGACTTCAAATTTGTCTCTTTTTGCCCATTAGTTCTAGAAGTTACAATACCCTAAGGGCTCTTTCACACTTGCGTATTTCTTTTCCGGCATAGAGTTCCGTCGTTGGGGCTCTATGCCGGAAAAATCCTGATCAGGATTATCCCAATGCATTCTGAATGGAGATAAGTCCGTTCAGGATGTCTTCAGTTCAGGACCGGAACGTTTTTTGGCCGGAGAAAATACCGCAGCATGCTGCGCTTTATGCTCCGGCCAAAAATCCTGAACACTTGCCGCAAGGCCGGATCCAGAATGAATGCCCATTGAAAGGCATTCATCCGGATCCGGCCTTAAGCTAAACGTTGTTTCGGCGCATCGCCGGATCCGACTTTTAGCTTTTTCTGAATGGTTACCATGGCAGCCAGGACGCTCAAGTCCTGGTTGCCATGGTAAAGTGTAGTGGGGAGCGGGGGAGCAGTATACTTACCGTCCGTGCGGCTCCCGGGGTGCTCCGGAGTGAAGTCAGGGCGCTCCACGCACATGGATCACGTGATCGCATGGATAAGTATACTGCTCCCCCGCGCCCCACTACTATTATGTCAACCAGGACTTTAATAGCGTCCTGGCTGCCATAGTAACACTGAAAGCATTTTGAAGACTGATCAGTCTTCAAATGCTTTCAGTTCACTTGCGTTGTTACGAATCCGGCGGGCACTTCCGGCGACAGAAATGCACGCCGGATCCTAACAACGCAAGTGTGAAAGAGGCCTTACTTGCCATACTGCTGAGTACTGGGCTATTCATTTATCGTTTAGCAACACCAGCCCTTCTTTCTCTTCATCTGAGTTCTGCAACCCCAGTACACCCCAGAGGACATACAGGCTGTATTTACAAAGTCATATACACACCATGAAGAAGATTTACCAAACTGGTGTGAAGGAAAACTGGGTTAGTTGCCCATAGCAACCAATTTCACATTTCATTTTCTAGAGGATTTCTTAAAAATAAAGAGTAGAATCTGATTGGTTGCTACCGGGCAACTAACTCTGTTTTCCTCAATTGGATAACTCTACCCCCATGGGTCTCATTTATCAAAACTGTAAAATTGTAAAACAAAGCACTGCTAGAGTAACACGTTAATGCATTGCCAGTGTCTCAGTGGCTGTGAATACTTTGTCAAAAATCAAAATAGTGAGTATATTAACCCCTTAAAGACGAAGTCTAGTTTGATCTTGAGGACACCTTAACCCCCTCGCACATTATCATGTTTAATCTATTATATGCTGCCGAACTCGGTATTTTAACCCCTCGGATCCCGATGTCTGAAGGTTCCCAGGCCTGTCATGGTAAACTGTCTGCAAATCCGAGTACAAGGCTTGGCTCATCAGGTAGAGCGGCAAAATCCCATTCACCATAATCATTCTCTACTATGTGGTATGGGACAAAGGATCAAAAGATCTCAGTTTCTAGCCTCCTAAGCGGGCTAAAGTAATTATTTTAAAAATTAGTAATTATTTTAAAAATTCTAAATTTACATATAAAAATAAAAAAGTAAAAAAAATTAAACATAATCTGTGTCACCATGTCTGAACTATTAACCCCTTCCCGACAGCCGCCGTACATGTACGGCACAGCGGGAAGTGACTTCCCAACAGATGTCAGCACATTAACCCTTTGAATGCCACAGTCAATGCTGACCGCGACATGCACAGGGTTTGCGGAGGGAGGGGACTTCCTCTCCGATCCCATCTTGTCCCCACAGGCATCGAGGACTGTCAATGCGTTTCAATACACAATGTATTGTTATTCATTGTCAGGGCGTTAGACCCCCAAAAGTTAATGTCCCACAGTGGGACAAAAAAAAAAAGTAAAAGTTTAAAAAAAAGCTTTGTTTTGTTTTTTAATAAAAAAAAAAAGTTTCAAGTAAAAAAAAAAAAGTGCCCTTTCCCCTTATCAGGCAATATACAATAAATTAAAAAATATGTATATATAAATAAAATCCATAAATATTAATAAATATATATATAAATAAAAATATACAATAAATAATATATATAAATAAAATATAAATAAATATTTAAATATAAATAAAAAATATAATAAATATGTATATAAATATATAATATATAAAGTGTATATATACATATATTATATGTAAATAAAAATAAACATACTAGGTATCTTCGTGTCTGTATTGACTGGCTATATAAAAATATCACATGACCTACCTCAGCAGATGAACACCATAAAAAATAAAAGCTGCACTATAATCTTTGGTCACTTTGCCTTAGAAAAAGTGTAGAAGCAAGGGATCAAAAAGTGCTATGTAGCACAAAATGTTACCACTGAAAACATCACCTCATCCTACAAAACAATTTGCTATTCATAAGACGATTGGCAGAAATTTTTTGAGTCTCTCAGAAAATGGCAATACAAAAACAGCATCTTTTTCAAAAATGCTTTTATTGTGCAAGATGCAAACAAATGTGCAAACAAAAATAGACATTGGCATAATAGCGAGTGGTCAAACAGTACTGTGCCCCAAAATGGTACCAATAAAAATGCTAACTCATCCTGCAAAAAATAAGCCCCTACACAAGCAAAGCAAAAAAATAAAAAAAAATATGGCTCTCGGAGAATGCCTACGCAAAAACAGACTTAAAAAAATAATACAAAATTAGTATCTCTGTAATCTTACTGACCAGCAGAATAAAGCTAACCTGTCATTTTTCCTGCACAGTGTTCACCACAATAGCAAAACCCCAAAAACAATGGAAGAGTTGCCGCATTTTATTTATCCTGCTTCCCAAAAGCGAAATAAAAAGCGATCAAAAAGTTAAATGTACCTGAAAATAGAAGCAAATATGAAGCTCCGTTGAGGGAAAAAAAAATGCCTGTACAAGATCAATAACAACATAGCGCCCGTAAATCATTTCACCAAAATATGCCCTCCAAAAACCATATGCCACTCATTCTCTTCTGATCCCTGCTGTGTACCCAAACAGCAATTAATGACTATGTATGGGGTGTTGCCATATTCAGGAGAAAATGCTTAACCCTTGTGAAAAAGAAAAAGTGGATGGGGGCTTAGGCAACATTTTGTTGGAAGAAATGAGCCAAGACAGCCAAGTGTTTTTAAATTCCATGAAACGCCTGTGGGGTCAAAGTGTTCAGTATACCCCTCAATAAATTCTTTGAGGGGTGTAGTTTTTTGGGGCGTTTCTACTGTAGGGGTACCTTAGTGTGCCTTCAAATGTGACAGGACACTCAAAAACCATTGCCGAAAAATCTGCTCTCCATAAACCATATGGCGCTTCTTTCCTTCTGAGCCATGCCGCGTGCCCCACATATGGGGTGTTTCTGTAAACTGCAGAATCTGGGTAATAAATATTGAGGTTTGTTTGGCTGTTAACTTGCTATTTAACAGGAAAAAAAATTATAAAAAAAATGGAATTTTGAAATTTTGCCTCCATTTTCTTTTAATTCTTGTGAAATATGTAAAGGGTTAACAAGATTTTGTAAAATCAGTTTTAAATAACTTGAGGGGGGGTTGTTTCTAAAATGGGGTGATTTTATGAGTGGTTTTCGCTACATAAGCCCCACAAAGTGACTTCAAAGCTTAACTGGTCCTTAAAAAATTGGATCCTAAAAAAAAAAAAATTAACCAAATGATGTAAACAAAATTTTTTCCTAAATTTCTAAGCCTTGAAAAATAGTTTCTACATTTCTAAGCCTTCTAAAAAAATAAATGATGTAAATATAAAGTAGATATATGGTCAATTTGAATAACTATTTTATGAGTTATCACTATCCGTTTTAAAAGCAGAGACATTCAAAATTAGAAAATAGTGAATTTTTTAAAATTTTCCATAGGTTTTGGATTTCTTTTATAAATAAAGTTATAAAATATATTGACTCAAATTTACCGTTCACATAAAGTACATTGTGTCACGAGAAAACAATTTCTGAATTGTTTGGATAAGTAAAAGCATTCCAAAGTTATTACCACATAAAGTGATACATGTCAGATTTGCAAAAAAAAAGCACTCGCTCTGTGCAGTATTCAAACAAAGTATTATGTGAATCGACTTCGGATGTGTCATCCGAAGTCTATTCGCTAATCCCTAGTTTTTATTTTATTTTTTATATTTGTTATAAAATAACTAAAAATCTGGTATCGCCATAATTGTATTGGCCCTCAGAATAAGGCTTCTTGCACGTGGCCGTATTGCGGGCCGCATACGGCTGTTCCTCAATACACGGGGCACTGGCCAAGTGCATTCCACATCACGGATGCGGACCCATTCACTTGAATGGGTCCGGAGATACGGTGCGGAACGGAAGTGCTTCCGTGGGATTCCGATCCGTGCTTCCGTTCCGCAACAAAATAGAACTTGTTCCACACGGAGCGGAACCAATATGTTCGTGTGCAAGAGGCCTAAGGTCGTCATATTATTTTTAGCACACAGTGAATGTTGTAATATCAAAACACAAAAATTTGTAGTAGTCTTTATTTCACCCCACAAATAATTTTTTCCCATTTTCCAATAAAAGACAAGGTAAATTTAAATGGTGGTGTTAAAAAATAAAACTTGTCCCACAAAAAATAAGCCCTCATCTGGTTATGTGAACGGAAAATTAATTAATGAATGGGCTTCATCTACAAGAGTTTAAAGACGAAGCCTCTATTGATCTTGAGGAGACAGCCAAATTTTTTCTGCCACGTTTATGTGGTTTTAACTTTGGAATGGTTTTACTTATCCAAGCAATTCTGAGGTTGCTTTTTTCATGACAGTTTGAAGGACAATTATCAAGCAGTTTATGCCACTCTTATAGATTTAAAAAGTTGCAGATCATGTGTGCGCCATAATTTGCGACTTTTTGAGGATCTTGGCCCTTTTTTAAAGTGCAGAGAAAATGGCATGGCTTAGAGAGAGAGGGTCTGTGATTCATGCCGCACTTACTCTAATTTTCACCAAAAAGTGGCGGAATTTATAGCTGAAGTCTAGGCCAGCCTTGGAGAGGTTAAGTCTAAGTTTAAGAAAATTTCCAAATCAGTTCTGAAGTAGCTTTGAGAGACCTATATATTAAAAAACCCCTACAAATCACGCCATTAAAAAAAAAAATATGCACCCCTCAGTGACATTTAGGAATTTTGTTAACCCTTTAGGTGTTTCTCAGGAATTAATACAGAATGGAGGCGATATTTAAAAATGTAATTTTTTTTTTGCAGAATTTTAATTTTTAAATTGTAATCCATTTTGTTGGAACACAGCAGATGATACCAAAGAAATAAAACTCTCTGATTCTGTAGCTTGTAGAATTATCTCTTATGTGGCCCTAGAGTGTTAGGCTCTATTCACACGTCCGCAATTCTGTTCCACATTTTGTGGAATGGAATTGCGGATCCATTAATTTCTATGGGGACACACTGTGTCCTGCGCGCATCCGCAATTACGGATCTGCACTTCTGGGTCCACAATTGCGTTCCCGAAAAAAAATTAGAACATGTCCTATTCTTGTCCGCCATTGCGGACAAGAAAAGGTGTTTTCATTATAGTGTCGGCGATGTGCGGTCCACAAAATGCGGAACGCACATTGCTGGTGTCCGTGTTTTGTGTATTCGCAGATCCACAAAACACACACAGACGTGTGAATTGACCCTAAGGCCCCTTTCACACTTGCGTTGTGTGGATTCGGTGTGCACTTCCGTCCCGCCAGATCCGTCACAACGCATGACAACTGAAAGCATTTGTAGATCTGGATTGCAGATCCGTCTATAAATGCATTGCAAGTGCAGATCCGTCTCTCCGTTTGCCATGCGGAGAGACGCATCCGTCTTGTATTTTTTTCACTGTTTTAAAGGTCTGCGCATGCGCACACCTGAAGGACGGATCCGTCCTTCAGTCTTTTTTTAATGCCGGATCCGGCCCCAATGTAAGTCAATGGGACTTAAGGCCTGATCAGGCGTTCAGTCATGTGTTCAGGCTTTTCAGGACGGAGATAAAACCGCAGCATGCTGCGATTTTATCTCCGTCCTGAAAAGTCAAAAAGACTGAACTGAAGACATCCTGATGCATCCTAAACGAATTTCTCTCCATTCAGAATGCATTGGGATAATCCTGATCAGTATCTTTCCGTCCTAGAGCCCCGAGGACGGAACTCTAGGACGGAAAGTAAAAACGCTAGTGTGAATGCACCCTTACGTGTGTCAAATACCGGCCTCAAAATTGAAGGAGCGCTTTGTGGATTTTGGGTCCTCCACTCTTTAGGAAGTTTTTCAGGCACAATTTGGAGAGGCTTTGTGGTGCTAAATAAACCCCCCTCACAAAATTTCCCATTTTGGAAGCTGCACATTTCAAGGAAGTAATATTGGGGTACCATGAGCATTTTGACTCCACAGGCAATTTATAGATTTTTATTTATTTTTTAATTTGGGCATGAAAATAAAAAATAAAATTTTAACAATAATATGTAGTTTTAGCTAAAAATTTTTTCACTTTTACAAGGGTGAACAGGTGAAATTTCTCGTGTGACAATACCCCATGTGTGGTTGTAACCTGCGGTTTGGTCAAATGGCAGGCTTCAGAAGGAAAGGAGCACCATTTAGCTCTTGAAATGCATATTTTACTGGAATGGATTCGGGTGCCATGTTGAACTAGCAACACCCCTGAGTACCAGTACAATAAAAACCCCAAGAAATATCCTTTTTTTATTTATTTTTTAACTACACTCCCCAAGAAATTCAGGATTTATTAACATTAGATAGTGAAAATAAATTATTTTTTTTTTTTTCAAATAGTACGTTGCTTTAGCGCCAAATATTTATTCTTACAAGGGTTAAAAGGAAAAAAAAAATTACACAATTTCTCCCAAATGTGGAAATACTCCATATGTGGTCATATACTACCGTTTGAGAACACAGCAGGGCTCAGAATGGAAGATGTGCCATTTGAATTTTGGAACATGGAATTTGCTAAAATGTATTTTAAGAGACATATCATTTTACTTTTATTATTGACAGAGCTTAGCTTTTTTGATAAAAGAGTCTGATCGGATGTCTGATGGTGTTGGATGAGAGTCTGAAGGAGTTTGGATATTTGATGAGGTTCTGATGGAACTTGGGGGTCTGATCTGAGGTCTGATGAAGAATGGGAATCTGATTTGGGGGATTGATCTGAGGTGTGATTAAAAAAAAAAAATTCTAAATCCTAGGTACGTATTATAGTCTGAAAACATTCATAGTAACATAGTTTATAAGAATTCCTTCCCGACTCCAGTTAGACAATTAGAATAACTCCCTGGATCAACGACCCCTCTCTAGTAACTATAACATGTAATATTATTACACTCCAGAAATACATCCAGGCCCCTCTTGAACTCTTATAGTGAATTCACCATCACCACCTCCTCAGGCAGGGAGTTCCATAGTCTTACTGCTCTTACCGTAAAGAATCCTTTTCTATGTTTGTGTAAAAACCTACTTTCCTCCAGACGCAGAGGATGCCCCCTCGTCACAGTCCTGGGGATAAATAGATGATTGGAGAGATCTCTGTACTGACCCCTAATATACAGGGTGGGCCATTTATATGGATACACCTTAATAAAATGGGAATGGTTGGTGATATTAACTTCCTGTTTGTGGCACATTAGTATATGTGAGGGGGGAAACTTTTCAAGATGGGTGGTGACCATGGTGGCCATTTTGAAGTCGGCCATTTTGAATCCAACTTTTGTTTTTTCAATAGGAAGAAGGTCATGTGACACATCAAACTTATTATTTCACATTAGTATACAGTTGTGTTCAAAATTATTCAACCCCCAATGCTGTAAAGGGTTTTAGGGAATTTAGTGTACATTTGTAATTGTGTTCAGAATGAAATCTTACAAGGACTTTTTAAAGAACCAAATGCAACTAAAATGACATCAATTGTTTTTGTAATACAGTATTAAATGTTTTTTTTTTTGTGATTTCTTCATTGACACAATTATTCAACCCCTTAAAGACGACCACTCTTAAGTACAGAGGTTCATTCAAGTGTTTTCGATCAGGTATTGAAAACACCTCTGGATGTCAAGGAGCAGCAATCAAGCATAATAAGCCCCAATGAGGCAGATGTAAAATGACTGTGATACTCGGCTCCTTCTAGACATTTACTGGTGTGTTTACAGACATGGTGAAGTCAAGATAATGGTCCAGGAAGACAAGAGAAGAGGGGATTTCTCTTCACAGGAAGGGCAATGGCTATAAGAAGATTGCAAAGATGTTAAACATACCAAGAGACACCATAGGAAGCATCATTCGCAAATTCAAGGCAAAGGGCACCGTTGAAAAGCTACCTGGTCGTGGCAGAAAGAAGATGCTGACTTCGACTGCTGTGCGCTACCTGAAGAGCAAAGTGGAGAAAAGTCCCCGTGTGACTGCTGAGGAACTGAAAAAAGATTTGTCAGATGCGGGTACTGAAGTTTCAGCTCAGACAATAAGGCGCACACTGCGTAATGAAGGCCTCCATGCCAGAACTCCCAGGCGCACCCCCTGGCTGTCTCCAAAGAATAAGAAGAGTCGACTGCAGTATGCCAAAGGTCATGTGGACAAACCACAAAAGTTTTGGGATAATGTTCTGTGGACTGATGAACCAAAATTAGAACTGTTTGGGCCCATGGATCAACGCTATTTTTGGAGGAGGAAGAACAAGGCCTATGAAGAAAAGAACACCTTGTCTACTGTGAAGCATGGCGGGGGGTCAATCATGCTTTGGGGCCGTTTTGCTTCTACAGGTACAGGAAAGTTTCAGCATGTGCAAGGTACCATGAATTCTCTTCAGTACCAGGAGATATTGGATGAAAATGTGATGCAGTCCGTCACAAACCTGAGGCTTGGGAGACGTTGGACCTTTCAACAGGACAATGATCCCAAGCATACCTCCAAGTCCACTAGAGCATGGTTGCAGATTAAAGGCTGGAACATTTTGAAGTGGCCATCGCAGTCACCAGATTTAAATCCAATTGAGAACCTCTGGTGGGACTTAAAGAAAGCAGTTGCAGCGCGCAAGCCTAAGAATGTGACTGAACTGGAGGCTTTTGCCCATGAAGAATGGGCGAAGATACCCGTAGATCGCTGCAAGACACTTGTGTCAAGCTATGCTTCACGTTTAAAAGCCGTTATAACTGGAAAAGGATGTTGTACTAAGTACTAAGATTGAATCTCACTTGGGGGTTGAATAAAACTGATAATGATGTGAGCACAGAAAAGACATTTGTGGTTATTTCATTATAAATGTTATGTTATATTTGTATGACTTACAAGGGCCTCTTTGATTTAATTGTGAACAAGATGACTGAAATGATCAAAATCAATGTCAAACTGGCCAAAACACTCAATTTCAGTGGGGGTTGAATAATTTTGAACACAACTGTATGTGAGGTGGAAACTTTTTAAGATGGGTGGTGACCATGGCGGCCATTTTGAAGCCGGCCATTTTGAATCCAACTTTTGTTTTTTCAATAGGAAGAGGGTCATGTGACACATCAAACTTATTGGGAATTTCACAAGAAAAACAATGGTGTGCTTGGTTTTAACGTAACTTTATTCTTTCATGAGTTATTTACAAGTTTCTGACCACTTATAAAACGTGTTCAATGTGCTGCCCATTGTGTTGGATTGTCAATGCAACCCTCTTCACACACTGATAGCAACACCGCAGGAGAAATGCTAGCACAGGCTTCCAGTATCCATAGTTTCAGGTGCTGCACATCTCGTATCTTCACAGCATAGACAATTGCCTTCAGATGACCCCAAAGATAAAAGTCTAAGGGGGTCAGATCAGGAGACCTTGGGGGCCATTCAACTGGCCCACGACGACCAATCCACTTTCCAGGAAACTGTTCATCTAGGAATGCTCGGACCTGACACCCATAATGTGGTGGTGCACCATCTTGCTGGAAAAACTCAGAGAACCGTGCCAGATTCAGTGCATAAAGAGGGAAACACATAATCATGTAGCAATTTGGCATATCCAGTGGTCTTGAGGTTTCCATTGATGAAGAATGGCCCCACTATCTTTGTACCCCATATACCACACCATATCATCAATTTTTTTGTTCCAACAGTCTTGGAGGGATCTATCCAATGTGGGTTAGTGTCAAAACAATATCGGTGGTTTTGTTTGTTAAAGGATAACTGTCACATTTAGACCCTAATTTCAGTTTTCATATATGTATTTACTAATATGATAATATTCCTGAATCAATAACTATTAGACTTACTTACCCCTTATTTAATAAGATTCAGCCCTTAGCAACCAGTCTGCATAAAACTGCAATTTCACTATTCTGTTAAGATGGCCGCCCTCAGCCCTGAGGCTAATCCATAGGACACCTGCAGTGAAGTTAGTGAAGACAAGCTCTGTATAGGGGGGTCTTGCAGTGAAGTTCCCAGGTCTGGCTGAAGCCTGTAGTCCTTCTACAAGCTCTCCTTTTATCAGATAAGGCTGTCATTTATACACTGAGCAGCCACATTGTCCTGCACTGCTAAGGGAGTGTCTGCCAAGCACAGGCATGTGGAGAAGTTTACACACACAGCCCAGCACTGTTATCTCCTGTCAGGAAGAACCTGGCTTTTTATACATTCCCTTACAATGTTGATTCATTATCAGTTCCTAGTGCACGCAGCGTGCTCCGTCCTCATGTCTGCTAGACGGAAGGAGCATAGCAACCTGATTTTATCTCAGGTAACAATAGCCAATACTGGGGACTGTTAGGTGGCTTTTAGGGGTTATTTATTAAACAATCAGAAATTAAAACAGGGCCAACAAGGTGATATTAATCACCAAAATCTAATTTGACAGTTATACTTTAACTTCACCATTCACATAAAAGTTTGCCTCATCACTGAACAAAATCTTCTGCGTAAACTGAGGGTCCTGTTCCAATTTTTGTTTTGCCAATTCTGCAAATTCAGTGCGCCGATCTGGGTCATCCTCGTTGAGATGCTGCAGTAGCTGGAGTTTGTAAGGGTGCCATTTGTGAGTAGCTAATATCCACCGAAGGGATGTTCAACTAATGCCACTCTCCAGTGACATGCAGCGAGTGCTACACTGTGGGCTCTTGCTGAATGAATCTAGGACAGCCACTGATGTTTCTTCATTAGTGACAGATTTCATGCGTCCACATTTTGGCAACTCCAACACTGAACCAGTTTCACGAAACTTAGCAAGCAGTTTGCTAACTGTAGCATGTAAGATAGGTGGTCTCGTAGGGTGTCTTACATTGAAATCTGCTGCAATGACCCGGTTACTGCGTTCACCGGACATCAACAAAATTTCTATCCGCTCCTCACGTGTTAACCTCAGTGACATGTCAATGGCTGTAAGCAAGAGAAACTTGTAAATAACTCATGAAAAAATAAAGTTACGTTAAAACCAAGCACACCATTGTTTTTCTTGTGAAATTCCCAATAAGTTTGATGTGTCACATGACCCTCTTCCTTCAAAATGGCCGGCTTCAAAATGGCCGCCATGGTCACCACCCATTTTAAAAAGTTTCCACCTCACATATACTAATGTGCCACAAACAGGTAGCTAATATCGCCAACCATTCCCATTTTATTAAGGTGTATCCATATAAATGTCCCACCCTGTATTTATACATAGTTATTAGATAGCCCCTTAGTCGTCTTTTTTCTAAAGTGAATAACCCTAATTTGTTAATCATTCTGGGTACTGTAGTCCATCCATTCCAGTTATTACTTTAGTTGCCCTTCTCCAAATCCTCTCCCACGCTGCTATGTCTGTCTAGTGATTTGAAAGTGGCAGGACTATGTTCTCATCACAGGCATCTTTTTCCCCCTTTTGAAGCAAACCATTATCTTATTGGCCTTGGCAGCAGCTGCCTGATACTGGTTTCTGCAGCTTAGTTTGCTGTCCACTAAAATCACTAAGTCCTTTTCCATGTCGGTGTTACCCAGTGTTTTACCATTTTAGTACTGTATGTACTGGGGATATGTAGTTTTCCTTCACATGTGCATAACTTTACATTTGTCACTGTTAAACCTCATCTGCCACTTCTCTGCCCAAGCCTCCAATCTATCCAGATCCCTCTGTGGCAGTATACGGTCTTCTTCCGTGTTAATTACTTTACACAGTGATCTACAAAAATTGATATTTCTTGAAGGGTTCCATCATTTAATCAAAAATCAAGGTGGACAAATGGCATCCCTGTCATGTACCATTAGTTATTAGGAAAGGGGATGAAAGTGTACCCGAAGAGTAAATTCGGGCAGACGGGGAGGAGTAGAGCACAAGTATTTTAGACAGAATGGGGCCCCAAAAGCCAAATTTAAGCAACATGGACCGCAGTTGGACCCACTTAGAAACAGAGAGGGAGCGTTCGAGTCTTGTAGGTTTCTGCAGTGATATTAATGAATCTACGGGTTCCATCCAAAGTCTGATGACCTTTTACAAAACCTACATTTTTAGGTCTTTTAATAATGATTTTGGGTGATATTACTAAAACTTCTAACATTTCTTTAGGAAAGGGGGATCCTAAAGAGATTTTAATAAATAATCTGAAAAGGGAAGGGGCAACAATAGGTCCATATTTCTTGTAATAATCATTGGTTAGGCCATTGGGGCCTGGGGATTCACGTGCTTTGACAGTGGGATAGTCTTAAGGATTTCCGGGACAGAAAACGGAACAGATAAATGGTAAAGTTGAGTTGGGGAAGTTGGACATTTTGGAGAAAGCTATCAATGTTTTCTTGTGCAGACTGGGGATTCTGAGTTAGAAGACAAATTACATTGCTACAGTATTTGCAATACCCTAGGGTCCATGATTTGGCAGTTCTCCCGATTGTAAAGAAAGAAAGGGAATTCTAGATTTGAAAGTCAGGAATTGGAGTAGTTTTGCTAGAAGATGGCCATTTTACTATCTTGCCAGTGATGCATCTTCAGGCATTTAAGCGCCGTATCATACTTATTGGCATTCGGAGTATGTAGTTTGACTTATAGGTCCAGTATCTCCCTCGTCCTCAGTTCACAGAAAACTGATTTGTTCAAAGCATCTAAAGAGTTAAGTGGCATCAATATAGAGAGTCTTTTCATTCCTGGTTTTCTTACGTAAGATGCAGCCTGAATAAAATTACCTTTCATAAAAGCCTTTTGAGAGCACCAGCGGAAGATACCAGGTCATTGTCGTTTATTTGGGCTTTATGAGAGTGTGTATGGGAGTGGAGAATAAAGGTATTGAGCCTCCAAACATATTGTGGCGACATATCATATTTTTGGGAAATTTGAGCATGAATGGTCCAACCAAGGGATCACTCGATTGGATGAAGAGGATATTTTAGGGAGCAAGGTTTTGTGTGGGTGTGAGAAAAAGGTATAATCCTTACCTCTATGGTGTTGTATACACCATACGTCATTAAGGTTGTATAGAAGGGTAAGTTGATATAGATGGGAAGGACATTAAGAAGGGCCACATAGTCATATTAAAGTTCCCTAAAATCATGAGTGAGTCTTTAACCAAGGGAAAGAGGACGTTAAGAAACAAGGTTAAGAACCTTATTTGATGGTGGTTAGGGGCGTATAAAGTAGCAATGTTGTACAGAGTGTTTATTAATGGAGCACACCAATATAATACAACCACTCTCTAATCAATTACTTGATCAAATAACGTGAATACTGGGAAATCTTTGATCACCATAGCCACTCTGCCCTTCTTGTAATAGGCATGACAGGGCTTATTTTTTGCGGGACAAGTTGTACTTTCTAATAACGCCATTTACAGTTGCATACCATGTAGTGGGAACCGGGAAAAAAAATTCCATATGGGGTAGCATTGGGAAAAAACGCAATTCGGACAAAGGTCTTTATATATTTTTTTACACCGTACACTATGCGGTAAAATTGACCTGTTATCATTCTCCAGGTCAGTACAGTTCCGACGATACCACACTTGTATAATTTTCCTACGTTTTAATACTGAAAAAAAAATGTAAAGCTTTGAGGAAAAAACACATTTTATCACCATATTTTGACCCATATAACTTTTTTGTAGTTATGTGTACGGGGCTGTATGAGGGCTCATTTTTTGTGGTCTGATCTGTAGTTTTGTGATACCAATATGAAGTGTGTGCGACTTTTTGATTACTTTTTTTTATAAAAAAAATTATTGGGGAGTTGAAGTGACAAAAAATGGCAAATTGGCTGTTTGTTCCCCCTCCCCTCCCTCCCTCCCTCCCTCCCTCCCTCCCTCGTTACGCCATTTGCTATTAATATTGTAATATTTTAATTGTATGGGCATTTTCGCACGCGAAGATGCCCATGATGTTTATTTTCTTTTATTGGTTTGGTTAAGTATTTTTATTTCAACCCCTTAAGGACACAGCCCTATTTCACCTTAAGGACCAGGCCATTTTTTGAAAATCTGACCAGTGTCACTTTGTGTGAATAACTATAAAACGCTTTTACTTATCCAGGCCATTCTGAGATTGTTTTTTTGTCACATATTGTACTTCATGACACTGGTAAAATGGAGTCAAAAAAATTCATTTTTATTTATAAAAAAAAATTACAAAATTTACCAAAAATTTGCAAATTAACAAGTTTCAATTTCTCTACTTCTATAATATATAGTAATACCACCAAAAAGTTATTAATTTACATTCCCCCATATGTCTGCTTCATGTATAGATCATTTTGGGAATGCCATTTTGTTTTTGGGGGACGTTACAAGGCTTAGAAGTTTAGAAGCAAATCTTGAAAATTTTCAGAAATTTTCAAAAACCCACTTTTTATGGACTAGTTCAGGTTTAACTCCTTAAGGACACATGACGTATGGGTACGTCATGTGTCCAGTCCCTAAAGATGGCGCCCGCTCCTGGCCGCTGCGGGCACCATCGCTGCGGGGGTCCGGCTGATTCCTGTAGCTGACCCCCGCAGCTGATGATCGCGGTCGGCAGCGCTGCCGACCGCGATCATTTAACCCTGCAGATGCCGTGATCAATCCTGATCACGGCATCTGCACGCGCTAAAACCGAAAGTAAAACTTTCGGCAGCGCTCCGGCTCCCCCTAGTGGTGATCGGGAGAATCGGAGCGCTGTAAGGGATAGCCTCAAGCCTTTCATTCAGCATGAGGCTATCACTTACTATTTCCTATGGAGCCCTTGTTAGCAATAGGGCTTCATAGGAAAGTAGATAAATGCTCATAAACTCCAATACAAGTGTATTGGAGTTTATGATAGAAGCAATCAGGTAACTGATTTATATAGGTCCCTATGGGATCTATATAAAAGTGTAAAAAAATTAAAAAAATAAAAAAATAAAAAAATAAATAAAAAACCTAAAAATTTAAATCACCCCCTTTCCCCAAAATTAAAATAAAATAATAAAAAAATAAAAAAATACACATCATGGGTGTCACAATGTGTGAAAACGCCCATAGTATAAAAATATAAAAATATATTTCCCATACGGTAAACAGAAAAACGGAAAAAGCGCCCAAATGGCCGATTTGCCGTTTTGGACGCTTCATTTCCTCAAAAAAATTAAATAAAAAGTGATCAAAAGTCCTACACACCCCATAATGGTATCAACTAAAAGTTAAGATCGCCCGCAAAAAATAAGCCCCCATACAACGCCATACACTTATATACAAATACGTTATAGCGGTCAAAACATGGCGACAAAAAAAAAAAAATTTTTTCCCACTTTGGAATTTTTTCACTATCAAAACGCAAGAAAAGCTATACATATTGGGTATCGCGGATTCGTACTGACCTGTAGAATAAAACTAAATGGTAAGTTTTATCGCAAATCAAACGTCGTAATTTAGAAACCCGTAAAACTGTGGTGAAATTGCTTTTTTTTTGCAATTTCACTCCATTTGGAATTTTTTTCCCGCTTCCCACTACACCGTATGCATTATTAAATGATGGCGTTGGAAAGTAAAACTTGTCCCGCAAAAAATAAGCCCTCATATGGCCATGTGAACGGAAGAATAAAAAAGTTATGGCTCTTGGAAGGCATAGAGCGCAAAACGAAAACGCAAAAATGTAAAAACCCTGTGTCCTTAAGGGGTTAAAGTCACTTTGTGAGGATTACATAATAGAAACCACCCAAAAATGACTCAATTCTAGAAACTACACCCCTCAAGGTATTCAAAACTGATTTTACACACGTCGTTAACCCTTTAGGTGTTCCACAAGAGTTAATGGCAAATGGAGATAACATTTCAGAATTTCAATTTTTTTGGAGGTGGGGGAATTTTTCCATTTGAATCCATTTTTTCAAATCACCAGGTAAGGGTTAACAGCCAAACAAAACTCAATTTATTATTCTGTAGTTTATAGGAACACCCCATATTGGTTGTAAACTGCTGTATGGGGGAAAGGAGCAACAAAAAAAATCATATTTACTTTAAAATAGTACCAACAAAACTGCCACCTTATCCCATAGTTTCCAGAATTGGGTCACTTTTTTGGAGTTTCTATTCTAGGGTTGCATCAGGGGGGCTTCAAATGGGACATGGTGTCAAAAAACCAGTCCAGCAAAATCCGCCTTCCAAAAACCATATGGCGATCCCTTCCTTCAGCTCCCTGCAGTTTGGCCATACAGCAGTTTACAACCACATATGGGTGTTTCTGCAAACTACAGAATCAGAGCAATAAATATTGAGTTTTGTTTGGCTGTTAACCCTTGCTTTGTTACTGAAAAAATTGATTAAAATGGAAAATTTAAAAAAAAAATAGCTTTTTTGGGACTGTTTTTATTTTTTGTTATTTACATCGTTTATCTGACAGGTTAGATCGCGTGCTATTTCTATAGACCAGGACGTGACAATACCAAATATGACTACTTTTTGTGAATTTTTGTTTCAGTTTTTCATAATAAAGTATTTTTGAAAAAAACGATTTTTTTGTGTCTCCACATTCTGAAAGCCATAATTTTTTTTTATTTTTTGGGTGACAGTCTTATGTAGGGGCTCATTTTTTGCGGGATGAGATGGCAGTTTGATTGGCACTATATTGGGGTGCATATGACATTTGGGTTGCTAGCTATTACACTTTTTGTGATGTAAGGTGACAAATGGCTTTTGACACAGTATTTATATATAATTTTTTGCTGTGTTCACCTGAGGGGTTAGTTCATGTTTTATTTTTATAGAGCAGGTTGTTATGGACATGGCAATACCTAATATGTATACTTTTTATTTATTTAAGTTTTTCACAATAATATCATTTTTGAAACAAAAAAAATCATATTTTAATGTCTCCATAGTCTGAGAGCCATATTTTTTTTATTTTTGGGGGGTTATTGTTCTATGTAGGGTATCATTTTTTGCGGGATGAGATTGCAGTTTGATTGGTGCTATTTTGGGGTGCATATACATTTTTGATCAGTTTCTATTGCTGATGCCAGCCGTTTTTAACAGAGTGTCAGCAATGTGCTGACACTCTGTTAAACCTACTTGCCACCAGGCAATGGATTAGAGAGGAGGCGAGCAGGACATCGCAATCCCGCCCGCAATCATAGCTGGGAAATGCTGTTACCAGAGCAAAAGTGCGCGGCTTCTGCACTGGTGTTCCTGTGAGCGCCGCAGACTTTTCCGTGCTTACCAAGCACGGGGCTGTGCTTGGTATTGCAGCTCAGCCCCATTCACTTCTATGGAGCTCAGTTGCTCCTAGACCACTTGACCGATGAACGTGTCGTCACAGGCCTAGGAAAAGATGAGAGAAGGCTGAAACATAAATAGTAATCATAAATAAAAGATAAAACACATATTAAGAAACGTTAAAGGGTTTTCAGAGATTTTTATTTTTTTTGCTTTTGACCTATCCTCTGAATAGGTCATTGGCGAGGGTCCGACACCCGGGATCCCCGCTGATCAGCTGTTTGAGAAGGCAGCGGTGCTCCTGCGAGCGCTGCTGCCTTTTCTCTGCTTTTCTTTGCCAGTGACGACACATTTTTCGATCACATGGCCTAGGAGCAGCGCTGAGCTGCAATACCAAGTACAGCCAGTACACAAGGTACGGCACTGTGCTCAGCTAACTCCGTAACTCCCATAGAAATTAATGAAGTAGCCATGCGCATGTGAGACTGGCTGCTCTGGTCATTTCAAGGGAGGATCAAAGGGCCTGCTTTTGATACGGTGGATAGTAAGTCTGATGCATAAGGAGGGAACACAGTGTAGGTGGCCTTTTGTTTAAAAGGGTTTTCCAACATATTTTTACTGATGACCTATCCTCTGGATAGGTCTTCAGTATCTGCTTGCTGGGGGTCCATCACCCAGAACCCCCGACGATCATCTGTTTGAGAAGGCATTGGCACTCACAGTAGCATGGCTTCCTTCTCTCTGCCTACCAGGCCCAGAGCCGTACATTGTACAGCGGCTGTGCTTGGTATCGCAGCTCAGCCTCATTCCCTTCATTGGGGCTGAGCTGGCACTACGTAGGCCTTGTGACCAATGAGTGTGACATCACATGGCCTAGGGAAAGCTGGGAGAAGGCCGTGATGCTACTGCAAGCGCAGGTGCCTTCTGAAACGGCTTATCGGCAGGGGTCCTGGGTGTCAGACCCACACGAATCAGATACTGAAGAGCATAGATCATCAGTAGGAGATAGAGGATAGATCATCAGTAAAAATATATTAAAAAAAAAAAAAACTTAGTCAATATTTTGAATTTAACCACATCCCGACCGCCTAACGCAGGGATGCGTCCTGTGGGCGGCCGGGATGTTCCTCCTTGACGCGTCGGCACGTCATCTCGCGAGAGGCGAGATATCCTGTGAACGCGTGTCCGTTCACAGTATCGCGCCAATAGGAAGTTTTACTACAGCCTGCCAGCGCTGATCATGCGCTGGCAGGCTGTAGATGTCAGAAAAAAGCAATCCAAATCGCATATCAGACGCTGTTTTGTAAACAGCGCCTGCTGCCTGCTCCTCTGGTGGTCCCTTTTGCTTGGGACCACCAGAGGACACAGGCAGCTAAAGTTATCAATTCACAGAAATATTTCTCTCACTCAGCATGGGTATATGTAAAAATACACCCCAAAACACATTGCCCTACTTCTCCTGAGTATGGGGCCCAAATTCCAATGAGTACCTTTTAGGAGGGCATTTTTACGCATTTGGATTCCAGACTTCTTCTCATGCTTTAGGACCCCTAAAATGCCAGGGCAGTATAAATACCCCACATGTGACCCCGTTTTGGAAAGAAGACACCCCAAGGTATTCCGTGAGGGGCATGGCGAGTGCATAGATTTTTTTTTTTTGTGCACAAGTTAACGGAAATTGGCTTTTTATTTTTTTTTTTCATACGAAGTCTCATATTCCACTAACTTGTGACAAAAAATAAAATTGTACATGAGCTCACCATACCCCTCACGGAATACCTTGGGGTGTCTTCTTTGTAAAATGGGGACACTTGTGGGGTATTTATACTGCCCTGGCATTTTAGGAGCCCCTAATGCGTGAGAAGTAGTTTGGAATCCAAATGCGTAAAAATGCCCCGTGAAATCCTAAAGGTACTAATTGGAATTTGGGCCCCTTTGCGCACCTAGGCTGCAAAAAAGTGTCACACATGCTATCGCCGTACTCAGGAGAAGTAGGGCAATGGGTTTTTGGGTGTATTTTTACATATACCCATGCTGGGTGAGAGAAATATCTCTGTAAATGACAACTTTTTAAATTTTTTATACAAAGTTGACAATTTACAGAGATATTTCTCTCACCCAGCATGGGTATATGTAAAAATACACCCCAAAACGCATTGCACTACTACTTCTTAGTACGGCGATACCACATGTGTGACACTTTTTTGCAGCCATGGTGCATAAAGGGGCGTAAAGTCCAACGAGTACCTTTTAGGTTTTACAGGGTTGGTCACAATTTAGCCCCGCCCAAAATGTCAGAACAGTAAACACACCCCACAAATGACCACATTTCGGAAAGTAGACATCCCAAGGTATTAACTGAGGGGCATAGTGAGTCCGTGGGAGATTTTTTTTTTTTTTAATTTTTTGCCAGAAGTCAGCAGAAATGGAAACTTTATTATTTATTTTTTTCCTTAAAGTGTCATTTTCCGCTAACTTGTGAAAAAAAATGAAATCATACATGAACTCACCATGCCCCTCCGTGAATATTTTGGGGTGTCTTCTTTCTAATATGGTGTCATTTGGGGGGTATTTATACTATCCTGGCATTCTAGCACCTGAAGAAACATGACAGGTGCTCAGAAAGTCAGAGCTGCTTCAAAATGCTGAAATTTACTTTTTTGCACCATAGTTTGTAAACGCTATAACTTTTACCCAAACCAATAAATATACACTTATTACATTTTTTTTTTAAAGACATGTAGAAAAACAAATTTAGAGAAAAATTTATATAGAAATGTATTTTTAAAAAAAAAAAAAAAATTTACAACAGAAAGCAAAAATGTAATTTTTTTGCAAAATTTTAGGTAATTTTTTATCAATATCAAAATAAGTAAAAATGTCAGCAACAAAGAAATACCACCAAAAGAAAGCTCTATTAGTGAGAAGAAAAGGAGGTAAAATTCATTTGGGTGGTAAGTTGTATGACCGAGCAATAAACCGTGAAAGTAGTGTAGTGCAGAATTGTAAAAAGTGGTCTGGTCATTAAGGGTGTTTAAGCTAGGGGGGCTGAGGTGGTTAAAGGCTATGTACATCTTTGGGGGATTTTTTTTAAATTGCATTATACCCATTTTGAGCTAAAAATCTTTTTGATTAGGCCTCATGCACACGACTGTTGTTTGTTTCCACGTTCGTTCCGTTTTTTTTTACGGATAGGATGCTTCCCCATTTATTTCAATGGGTCCGTCAAAAAATGCAGATGGTCAACTGTTTTTGTTCCGCATCCGTGGTCCGTGTTTACTTTTCGTCAAAAAAATGGAGCATGTCCTATTCTTTTCACGGATAAGCATGATTACAATGGATCTGCCAAAAAAACGGATCCGCCAAAAAAAGGTCCGTCATCCGTTTTTTTGGGGGGGAAGCAAAACACATACGGTCGTGTGCATGAGGCCTTAAAATTATGGAATCCTTTTTTGTGTACATAGCTGAGATGCTGTAGTAGCAGCCTGTGGATTTTCTGTAATTTTAGGGAGCTGATGGGCTCCTTACCTCTGCTCTCTGACATTATAAACACTCATTATAGTTCAGTTCTTATCTTGGTCTTTAATTCATTGCGCATTGTGTGGCTTTATTTTAAAAAAAGTCTTGCACTACTTACATTTTTCAATCTAAAGTTCTTAAAGGGAATCTGTCACCACATACCTGTAACTACAACCAGCTGCATGTTCAGATGTGCGCTTGGCGGTACATAGTAATGCTCTTTGTACCATCCTTATCCGTGCCCACAGTTCTGAGAAAATCTTATCACGGTAAAAAGAGGCGTTAAAAATATTAAAGAACCCTAAACAATTAAACCAAGATAAGCAAAGTGACATTTGATTGCCAGCGGGCTACCAGGAAAAAGCAGAGGACTATGAACATATAAGTCATGCCTGTCCTATAATTTGAAAGTTGCCCTATCAGTATACAGCCAAACCAAATGTCATAAATGCTGCACAGTCACCACTATATATCATACCCAGATCGCGACTCAGATAATGTCACCATCTAAAGGGTATGAGCCGATGTTATCTTTTATATGGCATAGTGTATCCTTGCAGCTGTTTTGATCACAGCTTAAGTTCGATTCTTGCCAATATACCCTCACCCCTCCGAGTTGTGTCCGCACGGCTCATACCCTTTAGATGGTGACATTAACTTAGTCACGATCTGGGTATGATATATAGTGGTGACCGTGCGGCATTTACAACATTTGGTATAGCTGTATACTGATAGGGCAACTTTCTATAGCTATACTAGAGACGTGTACTGTTTTTGATATATCCATTGACAGTGACAGTTCTGAGAAATAAGGATTTTCATTTTATGCAATTTAGTCTCCAGCAATATTCTGTGCGTGTGCCAAACGGGCTGCCGCGAGACTTCACGCCAGATGTGAGGACGTCTACACTGCCTGTCCCTGTCAGTCAAGACAGTGTGGATGCTGCCATCAAGGAAAATTAGCAGAACCTCGGGTACAATGGCAACGCCTCCCTTGCACCAAAGGGCTTATTTGCATAAAATATAAGAGCCTTATTTCTCAGCATTGGGGGCACGGATAAGGATGGGACAACGAGCATTACTAATTGCTGGACACATCTGAACATGCAGCTGGTTACGGGTATGCGGTGACCGATAAGATGAAGAACTTCAGTTTGAAATGTGTATGCAACCAGTGATGGATTTTTTTCCCAATATATTGGCATGATTTATACCCAAACAAAAGAATTTAAATCAGTATAAAATAAAATCCCTTAATGACCAAGCTATGCCAGTTTTGACCGCAATTTTTGTTCATACCCGCTGTCATTGTCAATTTTTTTTTTTTTTACTAGACATATGAGGACTTTTTTGTGGGGCAAACTGTATTTTTGATGGCGCCTTTTACTGTTTGATATAGCAAAACTGTAAAAAGAGGTATTTGTTCCTAATTACGGTACTATATTCAGATACCATCTTTTTTTTTTTTTTAACGGGCCTGTGAGAGCCCCTGTTTATTTTTATGGGGTGAGTTGTTTTTATTAGTACCGTTTTTTACTAAAAAAAATTTTGGGTGAGGTGGGATTTATTTATTTTTTTAACAGCATGCACCATGCAGTATAAGGCATTGTTCACACTTCAGTGATTTGGTCAGTGATTTCTATATGTGATTGTGAGCCAAAACCAAGTTTGGGTCAAAAACACAGAACAGGAGGAAATCTTTACATTATACGTTATCTCTGTGTAGGCTCCACTCCTGGTTTTGATTCACAATCAATAATATAAAAATCACTGACCAAATCACTGAAGTGTGAACAAGGCCTAAAGGACCATGGTATTTAAAGGGAACCTGTCACTATGTTTTCACATATAAAACTGAATGTACCTTCAAGTTAGTCTACCTTGATAGTTAATAGTGATCCATCCATAACCTTCTCTGGACTAACATGTCCTATTATATCACCCTCTAAGGCCCCTTTCACATGGGCGAGTTTTCCGCGCGTGTGCAATGCGTGAGGTGGACGCATTGCACCCGCACTGAATCCAGACCCATTCATTTCTATGGGGCTGTGCACATGAGCGTTGATTTTCATGCATCACTTCTGCGTTGCGTGAAAATCGCAGCATGCTCTATATTTTGCGTCTTTCACGCAACGCAGGCCCTATAGAAGTGAATGGGGCTGCGGGAAAATCGCAAGCATTTGCAAGCAAGTGCGGATACAGTGTGATTTTCCCGCATGGTTGCTAAGCGACGGGACCAGATCTTTATTATTTTCCCTTATAACATGGTTATAAGGGAAAATAATAGCATTCTTAATAAAGAATGCTTCGTAAAATGAGGATTAAGGGGTTAAAAATAAAAAAACAACTTACATTAGCCACTTGATCGTGTAGTTGGTGATCTCTCTTCTCTCTTCAAGCTTTAGCTGTATTCTAAAGAACCTGTGATGACGTCACATCATGGTTTGGACCATGTGATGTGACGTCATCACAGGTCCTTTTGAAGTTCGGGTCTGGGTACCAAACATGGCGATTTTTCCAATGCGTGTGCAAAACGCATTACAAACGTTTGCACGCGAGCGGAAAAATCGCGCATATTCCCGCAACGCACCCGCATCCTATCCGGGAGTCAAACATGATGCCCGTGTGAAAGAGGCCTAAAGCTTTCCCTCCGTTATTCTCATTTACATAAATAATTCCTTCCCCTCACACCATCAGAGCCTAGTTCCCTCCCCCTAGACTTTGACAGCGGATCTGCTAGATTTAATCTATAGGGGCGTTTCTTAGGTGGAGCTGAGGAGCTTGACTCAGAGAAAATATGACTCTTCTCTGGTCACACAAGTAAGATATGACTTATGTTAATTTGCATAAAAAGCGTGAAGTACAAAATGCATCATGCTTATTTCATTTGGCTGAAGATGAAATTAAGTGTCATTTATATGTTTAGGGCAACACAATAAACATTTAGAAATGCGCAGTGAGGGTAGCATAGTAGAGGTGACAGGTTCCCTTTAAATATTTTGGCGATAAATATACACTCAATGACAAAAAATAATGCACCTAGAAAGTCAGATTGTTGCAAAACGTGGCATGCAGTTATGTATCAGGCAGATATGTAAATGATTACAGGTGTTCTCTGATTAGACCAGAAATCGGGAACCTCCAGCAATACAGCTGTTCTGAAATTAGAACTCCCAGAATCCTTTCACTTCTGTGGGAATTAGGAGAGCAGCCAAGTAAATTCCAAGCAGCTAGAGTGCCGAAGGTTTCTGATCCCTGAATTAGAGACTTGGTCTTGCCTCAAGAGGGCGTAAAAGTGATTCCCCCACTGTCCTATGAAAAGGCTTTCAGAGGCCACTTTTGGTTAAATATTGTTGACTGCTAGACATGCCTCTGCGACACAGATGCCCAGTTGACAGATTTTTAGAGAGGGAACATCATGGGACTGAGAGAAAGAAGCAAGATGATTGCTTCTCATCTAGCTGTTAGAAGGTGTTGGCAGCAGTGGTTATGTGAGGGCAGAAACAAACAGCGAACAGGCTCAAAACCGCCAGGACAGAACACCAGTGAAAAGGATCGCTTGATCTATCGACAAGCATGAGTACCTACAGTTTCATTGTCCACCATCCAAATGCAGGTTGCACCTTCATTACATACCCATGTTTCTTCCAAGACCATTGCTAGGCACTTAGCTGAAGAAGATTTGGTGTTGTGGAGCCCATTACATGTCTTGCCATTTACAGCCATCCACCATCACCTTTATTTGCAGTGGTGTGAACGAGAAACCTGGATAAGTACGGACTGGAGCCATAACGTCTTTAGCGACTAATCCAAGTTTTGTTTGGGATCTCATGACAGTCGGGTTCGGTTATGGAGGCTTCATGATGAGCACTTCAATACTGCCTCTGATATGAAGCAACACACTGCCCAAGTGCTGGTGGCATGATCTGGGAATCCATCACGTACAACAGTCCGTTACCCTAAGTAGTGATATGAGGGATTCGAACATCTCGGCAATATGTGCAGGACACCCTGCGGCCACATGTGTTGTCTCTCATGGCGGGGCTTCCAACTGGCACTTTTCAGCATGATAATGCTTGCCCAAACACAGCCGTGGTTTCCCAGTAATGTCTCCACCAGATTGCAACACTTCCTTGGCCTGAAGGGTTGCCATATTTTTTACCAATCAAGCATTTATGGGAACAGGTGGGACTCCGGCTTCGGCAACATCTTTGGGCATCTTTGCTGGAAAACATCAAATGGAACCTGTATGCCTCCATGCCCAACTTTGTCAACCTGTATAAAGGCTAGAGGAGGTCCAACAGGGTACTAGAGCCTGCTGTCAGTTTTATAGTTTTCCAAAATAAAACACATCCTTTCACTCTAATATTGTAATCACTTACAGAGTACATATATCATTACTAGGCCTGCACAATATATCGCCAAAGCAATCCGTATCGCGGTAAATCGCCATATCGCAATCTCCAATTGGCCGACCCAAAAATGCTGCAATTATATTACCGTATTTTTTTCACTTTATAAGACACACTTTTTTTTCAAAAAATGGGGGGGGGGGGGAGGCAGTGCATCTTAAAAAGCGATGTGCAACATAGCGGCCGGCAATACATCAGTTACAGTGCGGGGAGGGAGGAGGGGCTGGAGGCAAGTCATTATTTTAATGAACAAATGTTCCTTTATCTATTCTATTTTATTTCTGTTCTGTGCAGTGCTATTAAGAAAATGGTAAATTTTGTACTTTTGCAGTAATGCAAATTTATTTAATTTAGTAAAAGATGTTTTATTTTGAAAAACACTGTGCATTTCAGTTCTTGAGTTAAGCATAACTATATGTCAGCATTATCAGTAATTTGTGTGTGCTTTTGCCTTGAAAATCCAAGCAGATAGACCTCTAGCACAATTCCCTTAAAATATCGAATCGCATATCATTTTTGCAATTCTTAGGGCACTAATCGCAATGCACAAAATTCCCATATCGTGCAGCCTTAATCGTTACATTAAATTCCAAGAACTCCTTCTTAGTTCTTTTTTTATCGATGAGTATTTTTGTAATATGATAAATGGAAGTTTTTTTCCCTTTTTTATTTTACAAACTTGAATAAACTATTTTGTTTTTCCTGTATTACCGTATATAACTATTTTACTGACATTTCATTACACATTGGCTCAGGGAGTTATAGGAGCAGTAAGATGGCAGGCCAAGGAGCCTTTACTAGTCATTTGCTGCCATGACTATCACTCCACACGCCTGAGCTGGCTCATACTGTACATTCCCTTGTGAACAATGACATATATTCGTCAATAATGGGTTAAATGTCTCACCCTTCTGGTACTGCAGCAATGATATCCTGGTTATTGTTCACATGAGGGCTGCAGCCAATCACTGGACTGAGAAGTCATATGTGCATAAATGGCTGTGATTAGCCACGGTGGTCACGTGAACAATGAATGTGGTGTCATCACTGCAGACATTACAGCCAGATATTAAAGTGGTAAGTAATGTTTTTTCTTTGTTTTAAACAGGTTCCTGCCAATTTAAAAAAAAAAATCTTTGACAGGTAAAATAAGTTAAAATAATAAATAATAATGTGTTTATTTTTCTTCCAGGTGCTTTCACTGTTTGATTTGATCCGTTACAGTGTGAGCGTCTGCAATCAAATAGCTTCTCATCTTCACATTGAAGTCTTCAGAATTAAGACATATGCTACCACTTCTAATCACCATTAAGTGTCCAAAACTTTTAAGTTAAAAATGCATGTTTCATAACAAGAAGAGATAACAAATCCAAAACAAATTTCATTATCTTAGTCCTCAAACTTGCCAAGCTCAGATTTACTTTGTGCTTGAAATGTTGTTGCAAAAATTTATAACAATTCTGAAAGTATTCAAGCATGACAAAAAAATAACTACTTATGACTATCGTCATTAGAATGTTTTTAATATCCAGTGTTTTTAAATGCAAAAAATGGAGCATCTCCACCCAAAATTAAAAATGTAGATTTAGATGGTCTTTCCCTTCCTTCCATTCTAACCTGGCATGTTTTATCTGTGGTTTTACACAGGAATGCAGTTACTTTATTATCTTAATGCAAACCTGTCAGTTTAGAGCTGAGGGCAGCATATAATATAGAAGAGAAGCTGAGCTGTGATATATAGGTTTAATTATGTTTTATATCTAGAAGGATAAAAATTAAATAAATTCTGACAAGACTCCTAGGAGAGACAGTGATAGTCATGATTACCCTATTCACACAGGATGATTGACAGTCTTCTCTTTACACTGATGCAATGAAAGCTGTCAATCATCTTGTGTGTGGGTTGCGTAAGAAGGATACAGGAGTCCTCAGGTTTTTTTTCTTTTTACTCGGGCAAAGGCACGTCTGGAAGATCAGTTTCTCTCTATCATAATCTGCTTTCAGGTAGGGCAGCATACGTAAATCCTGGCAGATTTACATTAAGGGCTTATTGTTGCCATGGTCCAAAGACAGTGCCTCCCCCAAGAGTCCAGTTGCATTATATATGCTCCATCTGTTCTGTTTACATGTGGGGAAGCTTTGGTTCTGCATTCTCCTACCAATGGGGCTTACAGTGAAAATACCTTAGCAATGATTTGGATATGACATAATTAAAAGGAAATGCTCCAGTCCCCATCCGCCTTACCTTAAAACCAAATTGTTCTTACTAATAACTTTAATAATCCAGTCCCAAATCTTAAAAACACTGACTGTTAGGAATGCCAAGTAAAGTATCACCAGTTTTGAGTGGAGTTTGGGTGTAGGCCACTGTGGAGACCTTTTCTTCTCAGACATTTATATGTGGGTACCAACTAAGTAGCAGTAAAAGGGGTTCTCCTGGGCTTTGCCTAAATTCATTCTTTCAGATTACCTGTAGAAGGAAGAGAATTTCAGCAGTACTTGCCTTCCATCGCACTGCTGATTCCACAATCTTGGCTGTGATCACATGACTGAGTGGCTGCAGGATCTTCCACTGAGGTCCCAACTAGATGTGTTTTCAGGTTAGCTAAAAAGAGAATTTAGGTAAAGTCACGGAGAACCGATTTAATATTCTGTTAATGAGAAAGCTTCACTTTAAAGAAAGAGGTCTGACCAACAATAGGGCTTGTTTATAGCCCATCCAAATGCTTATTTCTCATCAAATGTATTGTTGGTTAACAAGCCTGTGTGTTCTAGCCTGCTTCATGCATCTGCATTGCTTATATATGAGGACATGACATTGACAATATAGTAGCCTTACAATAAATATATACACTCCGCTTTCATATTAATGAAATATAAATGTGTTCCAATAAATGTAAATTTATTCACCCATAGAAGAATTAATATATTTTTTTATTTTTCTTATACCAAACAGCTTTTTACCATAGAATGATTGTTCACAATTGGGCAGACTACACATAACACATATTCCCTCAGGAAACTGCTCATACCTGCAGTGCAGATTCCTTTTTTTTAGTTAAATTTACCAATTCTACAGTACATGCTGATTCTTAAATAAAGTTCCTTGTACATTTTCAAATCATGACGTGTTTTTTTGTTTTTTCTGTTAATCAAATCTTTCAAACAGTACCTCCTGAATTTAAGAAATAAAACCCATATAAAAATTACCATAGCAATCCCTATGCTAATATTATATTGGTTAGGTAAGAGTAAAAAAGGAGCAAAAGGCATAGGCAGATGTACAAGTGAACACTGCTGCGTGTAAAGATTGCAAGGGAGCTCACCTCTCTACTACCTTCCTCTGTCTGTCCAATGCACTGGACACCCAGATATTGCATAGAAATTGTGTCTTCTCTGCTGCTATGTTCTTCTGTAAAATTGCAAGAGGAAACAATGCAGTATTCCCAGGAGCACTGTCTTTTATAGATAAAAGCATAAGGATAAAAAAAAAAACACCACAGAGGCTAGCGCTTTTTCCTATAGTGTGCAAGCACGCCCACCACTGTATAATATGATTTAAAAATAAATCAAGACAGCAATGGAGGCAATATGGACAATCAGAATACATTGTTAAGTGCCTTCTATTAACTTTGTCTATATGATAAATGCCATTTGCTGGTTGTGAGGTTGTGGCTAAGAAACTAGTGATAGGAAGGTGGTTTTGCAGTGAGGGCATTATTTACATCATTCACGTGACTCCTGCAACCAGTCACTTGCACTGTACATGCAAGCATCCTTGCTGCGAAAACTCGTAATTTTGTGTGTCCTGTCACTGAACTAGCAAACTCACGTCCCTGTTTTATAAAATTGCAGACAAAAATACTGCAGTGAAAACAACCCAGAGTTTGACACTGTAATCATGTAGGTTCCTTTAGGGCTACTTGAAAATGACTGTGGACCAATCAGAAGGGGCCGTAGCCTCAAAGACTAACTGTGATATGTGGGGATGATGCGATTGCATCCGTCAGGTTGGCATCTAGTCTAAGGATGTCTCAATATTTAGCCATGATTCTCCTTAGTTCCTGGGAGGAAATGTCAAAGGTAACCTAATTAGCCTAATTGGCCCTCCTACTCCTTCTAGGGCCTCCTCTCTCTTGTGTATTAATAAGTGTTGTATGTTCACGTTTGAGTGCCCTCTGGTATGCTAGTCTCAAGACCACATAAGAGTACTCTCTGGTTAAAAATCTATACCCTAAAGTTGTATGCTTCCTGTATGAACAAAGACTTGAAAGGGCAGTTTCTTCTTGATCGAAGATATTGACCAACTGGAATGCCACACTTGAGTGGTAAGGGTTGACTGCTTTCCCATCTCAACAGTGAATTGGTAGCTGTTGGCTTCCAGTAAATGCTAGTTTCAATTGCTCTTTCCTCGCTTCTTCATATGTGAGCATCTAGGAAGTGTATACCATTTTTATGTATTTCACATGTGAACCTAAGTTTTTAAAGGGGTTGTCCGTGTTCAGACCTAAACTCGAACACAGCCTGATTTGCACTCATTCACCATGAATTAGTGGAGCATTTGAGCTTTTCATGCTTTTCTGCTCACCCTTGTCCTCTGCTCATACAGGGCAAGGTCTGTTTGTTTACTTTTGGACACTACTAGGCGGAGGCTTCCACCTAGCAGTGATCCCAGTGACGTTACCGGCTCTGATGGGCGTTCTTTAGCGCTGCCCTAGGCTGTAAGGATGACAGCATGGACGGCGGAAATTGGGGAACCCAGTAAAAATGAATTGAGTAAGGCCAGGAGATGGGGGGAGAGTTCTGATTCAAACGTTTTGTATTATTTATGCCAGATCAGGTTGCCGGAATATCTTTAACAGACATGTGAACACAGGCTTAGTTAGTAGAGGGGCTGCTAGCTGGAGTCAGACTATTTCTCAGCCCACGGGAGACGATCTGATATTTTAAATAATTTTCAAGACTCTTTACCGTTCACCAACAGGTGATTTAATTTTTATATATTTTAGACCTCTCCTTAAAAACAGCTTTAAAAGATGTGTATACTTCCTTTGTACAAATACTTTTTCTAGAAATAATTAATTAGCTTCCGTAAGCCAGAACAGCCTGTCGGATCTCACAACGCTAGTGTGAAACTATATACACAAATTAGTACACTGCAACAGATTTGTCATAAAACCTTTAGTTTTCTTTCAGAATCAACATTCTCTATGGGATACCATACTACAAAATAATCCCATAAATGTGAGCCATTTAATTGCAAACAAGATTTGTTCATTTTCACACTTGAATACATTTGTTAGGAAAATTACTTTTATAAGACCATATTGCAAAATGAGTACACCTCTATGAAAGTCTTAGGAGCAAAGCCAAAGTTTAGACTACAAAATTCTAGTTAACAAAACTTGAACCACAAGTGAGTCTAATTATTAATTAATCCCTTGAGGACACAGACATCTTTCACCTTAAGGACCAGGTCAATTTTTGCAAATCTAACATACCACTTTATTTGGTAATTTGTAACGCTTTCACTTATCCAAGCAATTCTGAGATTGTTTTCTTGTGACACATTGTACTTCATGACATTGGTAAATATGATTAGATATATTTCAACTTTATGTATAAAAATCCTAAATTTACCCAAAATTCTGAAAGAAGCAGAGAAATTCAAATTTTGAAATTTTAAGGCAGATAGTGATACTTCATAAAATAGTTGTTACTGTACATTTCCCAGATGTGTACTTTATGTTGCTATCATTTTGTAAATGTAATTTTATTTTTTCAGGAAGTTTAGAAGCAATTCTTAAAAGACTTCTAAGAAAATTTCCAAAACTCACTTTTTAATGACCAGTTAAATAATGAAGTCACTTTGTGGGGCTAACATAGTAGAAACCACCCATAAATGACCCCATTTTAGAAATAACACCCCTCAAGTTATTCAAAACTAATTTTAGAAACTTTGGAAACCCTTTAGATGTTCCACAAGAATTAAAGGAAAATAGAGATGAAATTTTGAAATTTCCCTTTTTTGGCATATTTTCCATTTGAATCAATTTTTTCCTGTAACACATCAAGGATTAACAGCCAAACAAAACTCAAAATCTATTACTCTGTTTTTGCAGTTTACAAAAATGCCCCACAGGTGGTTGTAAACTGTTGTATAGGCACATGGCAGGGCTCAAAAGGAAAGGAGCACCATATGGTTTTTGGAGGGCAGATTTTGCTGGACTGGTTTTAAGGCACCTTTTGAAGTTACATTTGAAGACCCACTGATGCATTTCTACAGTAAAAACGACCAAAAAAAGTGACCCCATTTTGGAAACTACGGAATAAGGTGACAGTCTTGTTGGTACGATCTTGGAGTTCATATAATTTTTGATCGCTCTATATTACGCATTTTATGAGGCAAGGTAACCAAAAAAGGGCTGTTCTGGCACGGTTTTTATTTTTCGTTTTTTACAATGTTCACCTGATAGGTTAGATTATGTACTATTTGTATAGAGCAAGTTGTGACGATATAAAATGTCTACTTATATTGTGTTTTTTGTTTCACATGAAAAGCTTTTTTTGTGTCACCATTTTCTGAAAGCCATTTATTTATTTGTTTTCTGTCGATCGTCTGACATTTTTATTGGTACCATTTTTGGGTAGATATTATTTTTTGATGATTCAGTATAACACTTTGTGCCAAAACAACCAATTTTTTTGTCATGTTGCCCCATAGTTTCTATTTTATTTTTTTAAAGGCATTCACATACTGTAAGGGGGTGGATCATGTGATATTTTTATAGAGCAGGTCATTACAGATGTGGCAATATCTAACATGTCGTCTTTATTTCATTTCAGTTTTACACAATAAAAGCACTTTTGTGTGTGTCTCTCAAATTTTATTATAAAAATACAGGCGTGGAAAAGCTAATTTAAATGTTTTTACACTATTCCACAGGGGCATCGCTTACCTTGCAATACCATGCACAGTTGTGTACTACGCATATTCGGAGCTCTCCCTAATGAATAAGACACATATATGATTGAGAAACACAGTTTGGGAGTAGCAGGTTCTCTCTCACATTTTTTTTTATTATAAAGATATACATAATTACTAATGTAGGCTCGAGAACATTCCTCTTGATTTCTAGAGTAATGATATGCAAATTAACATCTGCTGACATAGGCTTTAGTAAAGCTTATTTGTATATTTCCCCAGAATACCACAGGGCCATCGTCTGGCCTACAATAGCGCAGATGTGTACTTCACATAGTAGGGTTTCTCCAGTATGGGGGATCCACAGAAAAGAGACTGGAAACTGTCATATATCAAGAAATCTAAAACATCTGTATATACTGAGATCCACGAATGGATACAGAAAATAGGGGATATATTACAAGGGCTCAGGTCTCTTTTCTGTGGATTCTATCACAAGGCCCAGAAAATTGGTATACACTGAAATCCAGAAATGAATCTAGAAAACATGAGACGACATTTACAGAAATAAGACCTGTGCCGTTGGAATATACAACCAGGTGCAGGTAGAGATAAGCAAATTTCATATTTTGAAATTTGTTCACACTTTGGTAGTAAAAGGTGTTTTGCGTTATGGATTCTATTACCACGGACCATAACGCAATTCTATGATGGAATGCGTAACGGAATGCCTTTAGAGGCATTCTGTTATTCATTCCGTCATAATAGAAGTCTATGGGCTGCAAAACGGAACCATACCATTTCCGTTATGCAGAGGAGTCCTCTCCTGCATAACGGAAATGAGATAGATCCGTTATGCAGCCCAAAGACTTCTATTATAATAAAATAAATAACGGAATGCCTCTAAAGGCATTCCGTTATGCATTCTGTCATAGAATTGCGTTATGGTCCATGGGAAAGGAATCCATAATGCAATTCGCCTTTTACCACCAAAGTGTGAACAAATTTCATAAGTGTAAATTCGCTCATCTCTAGGTGCAGGTTAAAAGTAGTTGGAACACAGAACACATAAGAGGAGGTGCCTTATGGTCCGTGGGAACGGAATCCATAATGCAATTCACCTTTTACCACCAAAGTGTGAACGAATTTCATAAGCGTAAATTCGCTCATCTCTAGGTGCAGGTTAAAAGTAGTTGGAACACATAAGAGGGGTGCCTTCTGGCGAAACATGCTTATTTCCCGTGTCCAACATCAATTCAGATCGGCTTAGGAAAGCTAATTTGAGTTTCTTTCCAAGAACAGCACAAGGGCATCACCTGATCTACAAAAACGCTCACATGTACACTGCATAATAGGGGTATTCTATCATGGGGAAGCCACAGAAACAGGATATGAACCAATCTAAAATATCCCAAGAACCAGGACACCTGTATGTCCAGAGCATAAAATCAAGAGAGAGAAAAGTTACCAACAAGGTGTAAGTCAGGCATCCTCAAACTGTGGCCCTCCAGCTGTTGCAAAACTACAACTCCCAGCATGCCCAAACAGCCTACAGATATCAGCCTACAGCAGGGCATTGTGGTTGTTGTAGTTTTACAACAGCTGGAGGGCCGCAGTTTGAGGATGCCTGGTGTAAGTTAATGGCAAAGAGAGCACTACACCCATAGAAATCTTGCATTATCATTCAACCGCTGTTAGCTAAAGATTGAACATGCTTGTGTAGCAAACATAGACAGCTTCACATCAGAAAGCAGCTCTCCAGATAAAAAGCCTTTTTCAGAGTACATCAGATGGAAACAGCTTAACTACTTGCAAGGCCTTGTTTACTATTTCAATTATGGAGACCTTTTGATATGCTATGTGATGATAAACTGTTATAGACTAGATGACACTCCACATTTCTGGGAAACATATATGCAAATTATGTCTAACATCTGATGCCTTCAGACAGGCATGGGAAAGCTAATTTGAATATCATACCCACAATTCCATATGGGCATCGCTTACCTTGCAATACCATGCACAGTCATGTACTACACATACTTGGGGCACTCCCTGATGAAAAAGAGTACCACTTTAAAGACACATGTATATGATTGGGAAACACAGGAGTAGCAGGAGATTTCTCTCTTATAACGATATACTGTACATAATTGCTAGTGTAGGCTAGAGAACATTCATCTTGATTTCTAGAGTAATAATATGCAAATTAACATCTGCTATTTGAATGTTTTTCACAGAATCCTACAGGGGCATAGTCTGGCCTACATCAGCGCACATGTGTACTTCGTAGAGTAGGGTTTCTCCATTAAGGAAGATCCACAGAAAAGAGACCGGAACCAATGTCATATATAAGGATCCACAAATGGATACAGAAAATAGGGGATAGAATCCACAGAAAAGAAACCTTATTATTTCTATTATGGAGACCTTTTGACATGCTATGTGATATACTGTTGTAGGTTAGACGACACTCCTCCACTTTTCAGGAAAGAATACAGTATATGCAAATTATCATGTCTAACATTTGCTGCCTTCAGACAGGCATGGGAAAGCTAATTTGAATATTTTTCCCACAATTCCACAGGGGCATCACTAACCTTGCAATACCATGCACAGGCATTCACTATGCATACTTGGGGCTCTGCCTAATAAAAAAGAGTACCCCTTTAAATACACATATATATGGTTGAGAAAAACAGTTTAGTGTAGCAGGAGGTCTCACACACACTCCCTCCCTTTTTGCTGAATCTACTAGGCCTCCCTAGAAGGCATCGGACTTACTTATCTGGTCCCCATCACTACAGCATAGGGACCTTTGTGGGATAGGGATGCAGATGAGTTGAAGAAAGACGCCATGCAATTCACTGCAGTTAATTGGTAAAGAAGTAGAAAACCAAAATGGGGTGAGTGTTTCCTGTGACCCAATACAGCATACACTGCAGAGAAATGGCATGCATGGGTTTCGTCCACGAAGGAAGCCTTTCCTAAAGCCTATGCACAAAAAAAGCTTTTCTACAATTTGCCAGGGCCCATGCTGAAAAAGATGAAGAATACTGTGATTCTATACTCTGGACTGATGAGACCTAGAAAAATGTTTTTGTAACTGATGACTTCAAAACTGTATGGCGACTTTCGGTTCTGGCAACAACATGGACATGTGTGTAGCACCTTTGTGACACTACTCCCAGACAAACTGACTTTTATTTGTGGGAAAATTCATCTCATCAAGGGACAGCAACACTTGCTGGTCTAGGGGCCATTTTTTTTATCCCTATGGGGAGTACAACTAAACAGAAAGGACAGCAGAATGCAGGAAAGGCACTGACCGAAACCAAGATGGCACAGCCTGAGGTATCTTCCAACATGGAGAGCTCCCCCGCTTCCCATGATCATGACAGCCCTAAAATAGAGTTAGAGGGAGACAGGGTGCAAGTGGACTATAAGCAGGTAGCATTGGAGGTGGTCACCTGCATATTACCTGATCTCCAGAATGCCTTGTCCTCCACTGTAGCCTAGTCCTATGCAGCCTTGCAAGCGAAAGTGTCGACTCACATGGCGTGCCTGGATTAATTGGAGTCCAGAGTAGCCGCACTTGAGGCTGACAAATTGCGCTTCCACCTACAAAAGGAATTGGGGGAGAACACTAAGCTCTGTGAAAAAGATAACGACCTGGAGAACTGTAATACCCCGGAGTGGTATTACTATTCTTTCACCATGCTACTGTCTTTTATTGTCAAGTGTCATTCTTGTATTTATTTACAGGTCCTTTACAATTGAGCATTGGTATTATTGTTATGCAATGATTGTGTACATGTAATGTGTCTGGTTCACCAGCAGGTGGCAGCGTATATGGCAGACAGATACTTTAGATACTTATACCATCTTTGGGAGAAGTGGGCCAGTCCTATGTCTTACCAGAAGGGATGGGCAGCAGTTCCAGTTTAGTCTAGTCTAGACAGTGAAGTCTCAGCCAGGGCACCTTAAGGGCCACACATGCTTATAACAGCCAGTGCAGGCTAAGCTAAGCTTGCCATGGAATCAGATGTATGGAAGATATAGCAACAAGGGGAAAGTGTTCTCTGGTTGCCAAAAGATATAGCAGCAAGGGGAAATTGTTCTCCAGCTGAAGCAGGAGCCTCCAAAGAGAAGTAGCTTGTAGAGCACCAGGACTCCATGCTAATTTACTTACTGAGTGTCAGGAGGGAAACAACAGCCAAAGCCACCCCAATCCAAGGATACCAGAACCGACCAAAAGACCAGTAACCAAACCCAAGCAGAAATGAGACCTGACCTGAGAAAGAAAGCAGAGTTATCAAGCGTGCCTGTCAATCCAGCAGAGAAAGAGAGAAAGCACAGTTACCAAGTTTGCCTGTCAGTTTATGCCAAAGCCTGCTGGAACCAAGAGAAAGCCTGAATGTAAGAAAAGTCTGGAATCAAGTTTATGCAAGTAAAGCTGTTGAATTTTATCAAGGTCTGGACTCCATTTGTTCTTCACCTCCTGCCTCGACTATTCCCCTTTGTTGCTTCGGAGCCTAACCCTGGGGATCAGCTGTATCCAGCTAGGAGCACCCATGACACATGGAGACAATTAAGGGCCATACCACACCACTTGGCATTCATATAGACCTGGGACTCAATCGGTCCTGGGGCGTGGCATGTCGCAGAACCACTCGCAGCAAAGCAACATAGTCCTTGTTGGCCTACCTGAGACCATTCAAGGGCACAAGTTGGTATTGATCTGTGAATCCGATCTTCCTTCTGTGTTAGGCCTCCCAGTTTGCAACTACACAACTTATAAGCAAAATGAACTTTATTAAATAGATAACGGCCTCAGGGCGAAACAGCGTTGGGAGGAGGGTGCCACCATGTCAGTCGGTAATCCACATATGGGTGTACCCTTAAAATATTGGGCTGCTTTGTTACCCCATTTAGACAATTAGGTGTGCACTCCCAGGTTGCTGTAAAGTGGAACGAGCACATAAAGTGGGCTTAGGCCCCAGTGCAGGTGGGTCCCGCCAAAACCAAAAGGGCACGAACACGCCATTACCTTCAGACCTAGGCAAGTCACTGTAAAGCACTTGTGGGGAGATTTATCAAACTGGTGTAAAGAAGAACTGGCTTAGTTGCCCATAGCAACCAATCAGATCCCACCTTTCATTTTTCACAGCTCCTTTGGAAAATGAAAGGTGGAATATGATTGGTTGCTATGAGCAACTAAGCCAGTTCTACATTACACCAGTTTGATAAATCTCTCCCTTGGACTTTTCAAACAAAGCAGCCATCATGAGTGCCTACAAGAAGACTGGGGATGGAATTGAACTCTGTGAGCATCTTGTCTTGCTGTTTGGTGATTTTTCAGTAATGAAAAGGAGGAGATCCTTTGCTGACATTTGGTCCGCTTTGTTCAAGAAGCAAATCCGGTTCACTTTGTTATATCCAGCGGTTCCTAAAGTTTTCTACTTAGATGGGACTTCCTCGTCTTATACCCATCCAGGGACTGCTTAGAAAGACCTGTCTTACCTATTTCTTCAGCCGAATAGTGCATCTTCTTCTCTTGGATTGTCTGTGACACCCAAGCCACCCACAAGTTTTTTATTGATTTTAAATTTTTTATTCATGGTCTTATATTTTTATCTATTCTATGTTGGATTTAACTGAATTAAACTTGTCATGTTCTCATAGTGCCGATGTTGTGAGTGCTTACTCTTTCTAGTTCAAACTCCTGCACATTTTTTGGGGGTAGGGCACCCCCCTTTTCTGGATTTCAAGCACCCAACATAATCCACCTTGTGGTAAGCCAACCCTCCATTCGCTTTTTCTTCTACTTTGAGGAACTTACCAGCTGGGCAGAGAGGAAACATGATACTGGGAAAGGCTTTTAGAGCAAAGGCACCCAGATGGTAATGTTCCCCATGCGGGAAATGTATTACATGTAATAATGTGGTGAGGTATGATTCTTTTCAGAACTCAACGGGGGAAACAACTTATAGGATTACCCACAAGATTGATTGTAACTCAATTGGGGTGATTTACCATGCAACATGTCCATGTGGAAAAGTATATATTGGTGTAACATTTTGTTTTTATTAAAATTTTTCATATGAAAAAGGCATACAAGATACTTATATTAGTATATATTCTTACTTCAATGTATACATAAAGAAATATATACGATGTAATATACACAGCATTAATATTCATGCATGGTATATAGAAAGTAAATATTCACACTATTGTGTTGTCAAATTACAGAAATATTAAATCTTGCGATACTTTTTATTATCAAGCTAGTAAGGACCTTAGACTTTATTAACAAACTCAACATTTTGAAAATTAAATCATAAAGCAATCTATACTTCAACTTATGTGATTATTATATATATATATATGTATGCCACATGCCCTTTAATGTATATAACATAGATAACTGGGGGAGGGTAAGAGAAACTAGGGCTGGGGGGTATCAGGGCTCAGAATATGAGCTTGACTCATCAGTATTTAGACTTAAGATCTAGAGTTAGTCAAAGAAGGTTTAAGATGAAGTCACTTTTAACAAATGAGTTCCAGAGATCCCATGTTGTATGGTAGTGATGTAACTTCTCTTCTCTCAATAGTCTTGATTTCTCAAAGTTGTGTAGTGTATGCATTTCATTTAGCCACTCTGAAATTGAAGAGGGTGCTTTCTCTTTCCACAGTCTAGAGATTAAAAGTTTGGCCGCATTGAGGATATGTAGGGTGAGGGGATGTTTGATGTTCGAGGAATGGCTGTCAAATACACTAAAGAAGAGTAGTCTCGGGGGAATCTCAACTCGGGTGTCAAAAATGTGACCCAGAATTACAGAGATGTTCCTCCAAAACACCTTCATGCACTTGCAGGTCAACCATATGTGTGATAGTGTACCATTCGCTTCCTCCCAACACAAGGGGGACACATGTGAGAACATACAATGTACTAGTATCGGGGTTCTGTACCACCGTGACACAAGTTTAAAATGCATCTCCTGGATTTTTGGGGATCCTGACTTGGACCTAGCATTTAGGATGATATCTTTCTTTTCGGTATCATTGAGAGTGATCCCTAACTCTGATGCCCATTTGGAGAGATAGGAAGGAGGCAAATCAGAGGTGTTTATTATATTATATATAGTAGAATTCGGTCTCTTGACTGGAGAGCCAATATTTATACTTTTTTGGATTGTGGTCATGGGTAAAGAAAAGGGAGTTGTAGGCCTCCGAAGCCAAAATGCAACTTTTAAACTGTACATACTCTTTACTTGTAAAGTTTATATTTTGGAAGTATAAATTTAAATCATGTTTCAAAATAAATGTATTTCCCCTAAACAAGTAATTCATTGGTGAATTATACAGCTCTGCAGTGTCTAGAATCTGCACCCTGACTGATTTCAGTTTAGACGGGATCAGTGTGCCTATTGGGGTGGTCGCACAGTATGTTGGCAAAAAACGAATATGTTTGTTCAACCTATGCCATACTTTCAGAGATAGTCTGGTTAAGAAATCTCTAGTTTTTGATAGAGGAAATTTAGCCGTGTTTTCCCTGGTCTTCCATAGACGTGTTTGCTGATTAGAAAGGAGAGATTCTCTCTCTAATTCAAGACATAATTTTTTGCTTGGTTTAACTGTCCATTCCAACAATTTGGCAATATGCACCGACATGTGATCCTTTTGAAAGTCCGGAACCGCCAAGCCACCTCTAGATGTGGGTCTAATAATTGTGTCATAATAGATTCTACTACGTCTTGACCCCCAGATAAAACTCATTATCTTTTTCTTAAGAAGGGTGTAAAACCGTTTAGGAGTCTCAATCGCCAGTGCTTGAAGGATGTATAAAATTTTAGGTAGTGATATCATCTTTATTGCATTTATTCTTCCAAACCAGGATATGAAAAGGTTTTCCCAATCTTTCAGGTCTGTCTCTAGTCTAGATAGAAGGGGTAAAAATATAAATTCGTATAAGTCAGGGATACTTCTACTAATATTGATGCCTAAGTACTTAAAGGAGATAGGAGCTGGTTTTAAAGGGGAGGATGAGATCACCTCCTGCCAAGTGCTTTGAGGAACAGTTACATTATATATTTCAGATTTATGCCAGTTTATTTTAAAGTTAGAGATAACACTAAAGTCTTCTAGTTCACGTATAAGTGCAGGGACTCCACTTCTTGGGTTGGTGATCATAAAAAGGGTATTGTCTGTATAAGCAGCAATTTTGTGTTGGGTGTTTGAAGTGTAGATTCCTTGGATTAAAGAATTGGTCCTCATTTTAACTAAAAGGTGTTCCAGGTACGGAATAAAAAGAATGGGAGAAAGGGGGCATCCCTGTCTCATACCGTTGGTGATTAAAAATGTACCGGAAACCGAATCATTTACTCTCACTGTAGCTGACACGGTAGTATACATCACAAGTATTTTTTGTATGAACGGTTGTGGGAAGCTAAAAGTGTTCAGCACCTCCTCCAAGTAACTCCAACTTATCCTATCAAATGCCTTTTCAGCATCAGTTGTGACAAATGACAGATGAGAGTTCTTAGATTGAGCAAGTTGTATGGCATGAAGAACCCTATAGATATAATCTTTAGACTCTTTGCCTTCCGTGAATCCAACTTGATCCAGAGGCAGTATACCAGGAAGGATATGCTGAAGTCTCACGGCAATAAGTCTCACGGCATAAATTTTAATGTCAACATTCAATAATGATATTGGCCTGTAATTAGAGCATAAGGTATTGTCCTTACCTTCCTTTGGTATGATTGTGATGTGAGCCAAAAGGGACTCAGTGCGGAAATAGGGACATAAATGTGGGAAAAGGTTTTCAGAAATTTTTTATAGTAGCTAGCTGTCAGGCCATCTGGGCCTGGGCTCTTACCGTTTGGGAGAGATTTTACAACTCATTCGATTTCTTCCTGTGAGAAAGGTCTGGTTAACTTAGTCTGCTGAGCTACTGATATTTTAGGGAGAGAAAGTAAACTCAAGAAATCTCTAATTTTTTATTTCAGATCTATTTGGGCAAGTAATCTTTTTCTAAGGTTATATAGCTCTTCATAATAGCACCTAAATGCCTCTGTGATATCTGCAGTAGTATGGCTTAGGGAGTTCTTTTGATCTCTAATTGACAAGGTCTTTCATGATCTTTTTCTCTAATGAGAGTTTATGGACGGATTTAAGGATGTGGATAGGATCAAATACAGTGCTGAGCCACGCCCCCTGCACTGATCACATGACGGTGACGTCACCCCAGGTCCTTCGGCTGTTCAACAGTTCGGGTTCGTGGAGGCCGCCCCTTATGGATTCCATATGCCGGGATAGTCCGCGGTAGTGGAATCCATAACGGGATGCGGCGATTACCACAACCCGAACGCCAAACTTTTTTTTAAAGTTCGCTCATCTCTAATTGTTAACAAGTAGATACATTTTTTATAAGCTATGTTATCAACTCTAAGAGTGTGCAAACAACTTATGTAGCCAGCATGAATAAGAACTTACTCCTGTAACTAGGTATTAAAGTGTGGTGTAAGTGTATTATACCAGAGAGCTTTGTTACATATTTCAGTCCCCTGCAGGTGTTCGTTGTAGCTTCTGCGGTGCTTTAGCGATGGGTAATCCTTCTGAGGTTCTTGCTTTCTTTGTCTTTGGTGTGGTTACCATCGTCCATTAGGGTACCTCTGGAACAGGCGGTTCAAGTTCTTGTGTGTCACTTACAATCCAGGCTTTAATTGTCAGTTTCTGAAGATTTAATATCTGGGTGACAAAAAGTACATCTTTTGGCTCTCTAATCACCATAGGTTTTCCATTATGGGTAATAAGGAGTCCAAACGGGAATAGCCACTTGTATTTTATCCCACTTTCTCTTAGTGTAGCAGTGAGTGTTTATATGTTCTGTCTTAATTCTAAAGTTTGCCTGGAGATGTCCTGGAATATACGAATCTCTCTATCCTCATATTCATTTTTTTTTTGCCAATCTAGCTTTCTGTAGAGTTTCTTCCTTTATTTTGAAATCGCAGCAAAGTATATCACTCGGAACATCATTGTCAGAGTTCCTCGGCCCAACACTCTATGGACCCTCTGGAAACCTAGATCAAAGGATTCTTCCTTGCTTAAAAGTTCACCAAAAATTTGAGAAAGTACTGTTATTCATTTTTCATCTGTGACTTTTTCAGATAGGCCTTTGATCCTCAGATTGTTTCTTCTAGATCTGTTCTTTAAGTCATCTGAATGCATCACTAAGGAAATTTGTCTCTTTTTGCTGTTCCTTACATTTTAGTGAGTCGGTAGGTTCCTCCACCTGTAGCATTCTGGATGAAATTTGTCTAATGTCTGACCTTAGTTTAGTAATATCCTCTTTGATGGTTGTTGTAAACTCTTTGAACATATCTTTAATGCAGTCTACTGTTAGAAGAGACTTAAGAGAATAATTGTTCTTTGGTTCAGAGTATGCATCTTCTTCCTCTTCACTGTCAGACAATTCTTCAGCATTAGAAACAATGTTTTTTCTTTCTTTCTGTTTTGATGATCTGTCTTGCCCCATTTGATGAGATCTTATTGGTTTTTGTGACTTTTTTGGGGAGTTTTAGTAACTTTTGTGACTTTTTCAAGCTGTTGTCTCTTAACCATTATTGTCAGATACACTGTGGCTGTATTTAGATAAACCACTGTAGTACCGAGGTACTTAAATGGATATATGCACACTCTGTATGATCTACATTAGCGGCATAACTGAGGAGCAGCGTAAATAAATATGCATATTGTCAGATTTCACATAGTGGTGGGAAACATTTCAGGATACAGTACTTGGTCTCCGAATTAGCGGTGGTAGGTGAGTAAAGACTCTGGTATGCTGCAGCGGTTGTCAGCTACAACTTTAGCCCGCGGCTTTATGTTCGCAGCGGGGCCTACCACACAAAGTTGTCTCCCGCCTATATGCTCAGTTTAGATGTTTTAGTTCATAACCGGGCTTTTCGTATCCCCTCC
Source organism: Bufotes viridis (assembly GCA_033119425.1). Taxonomy (NCBI): domain Eukaryota; kingdom Metazoa; phylum Chordata; class Amphibia; order Anura; family Bufonidae; genus Bufotes; species Bufotes viridis. The sequence continues at coordinate 205,420,458 of CM065591.1, forward strand.
AGTAAGTATCTGGCTTGCAGTGAGGTTAATCTGTTTGTAATAGGCTCCGGTTACCAATCGCTATCCGGGTGCACGCAAGACCTGCTGCTTCACTCTATCTCACTGGCCAGGATCTTTAGCGGTGAAACTGGGTCACAAAGGTGTTAACTAGCAGTTCAGTGCGGCTTACCAGCTCCTCCAATATGCTGCGGCTCTGCTCCGGAGTTGAGTTGCGGTCTCCGGCTATAAATCTAGACCGCGGCTTCACTGCATCCAACAGGCCGCAATTTTAAGTCACCAGTCAGAGCTATAAAAGTGGTATCAGATTACTCTGTGTGGTCTCCTCTCTCTTTCTATGTGAAAATTGCCGATTTTTGACCAGTGGGTCAACAGGTATTTGCACTTTAAAGATGTCTCTTGCAGAGCTTATATCAGGACGTCCGCCTCGTTGCACAGCTAGCTCTGCCCCGCTGGAAAAGTATATATTTGGATGACTACCAGAGAGTTTAAAAGACGGGTACGGGAACATATCCTGGATATCACCTCATCAGTTGATGTAGAGTTTATCTCAAATCTCAAAACAATACCAAGACACTTCAAGTTGAAACATAATAGTGATGCTAGCCTCCTGAAAGTGAGAGCCATAGATTGGGTACATCCCACTATTAGAGGTGGAAATTGGAAGAAGACGCTAGCCCAATGATCAGAAACCTTCGGCACTCCAGCTGTTGTGAAACTACAATGCCCAGCATGCTCCATTCATTTCTATGGGAGTCCTGAGAAGAGAAGCGCAAGTATGCATGCTGGGAGTTGTAGTTTGGCAACAGCTGGAGTGCCGGAGGTTGCCTACCCCTGCACTAGCCCAAGGAGAAACAAAATAGATTTATAAACTGGGTACCTTATCCCCCCAGGGACTAAATTAATGTAATAGTTTTGTCCCATTTGTGTAACCAAGGATTAATCAGATATATAGTTCTGTGTATATATAGCCCCTCTCTCTTTCCTCCTCTAAAGTTTCCAACCGATATGTTGGTTGATTGTAATTATTTTAAACCCTTCCGGTTGTTTGTCTTGTTTTTAGGTTAATATATTCCTTGTGGAGCAAATATATTGAGATTTAGCAGCATCCACACTAGGCGCACGTGCGACACCGCAACCTAGGCAAGTCATCGACAAATACCTGGATTACTCTGAAAAATCAGAGCTACTGCGCCAATATAAAAACAAACCAAAAGATCTAGAAATTAGAGAGCAGTGGGTACTACTATTAATGACTTCTCTACGGAGGTAACCAGATGACGCAAGGCATTTTTGCACATCTGCTCCGCTCTGTTCAAGCAAAATAAGCCGTTTTCCCTACTTCACATGGCGACATTGAAGATCTTTCATATGGGTCATTTGACACATTTGGTACTCCAGAAGAGGCTGCGGCCTACTCACCAACGCTTGCCCGCGATCAGGGAGCAAAGAGTCCACGTCGTCGAGAAAGCTCGCCAACCTGGAACCTTTCACCCGCAGAGATCCCTCGCAAGGAACAACTGAGTGAACAATGATAGAGATCGAGCACATGCCAGCCAACATAATGATCTTCAAAAAATTCAACTGCGACAAGTATGTTCTTAGAACTTCTCTAGGTTTGCCAAGAGTTTTGACATGGCGGCCACAGAGGGATGCATGGCGAGGTAACAATGTATTCATCAGAACAATTCAATCAAGAGACTATATCTTATGTCCTGTTGGGTGAATGACAGAATATTCGAAATGGTCTTGTCAGATGTTACAGAGACCCTTAGCATGTTGCATTATACTATGGGGTGCTGGTAGGGGGAAAAGTACGTAAAGTGTTTTTGGATTGCATTCGGTTAAATGCTTCTAACATGTTAGGAAGAAGTAAAGTTCAGAAAAAAATGAATATGGCAGTCCCTAAATGATACTGCACTCCTCAGGTTCTACTTTATTATCGGTTTTATGTTATACTGTTTATCATTAAGTTGGGAAGGGAGCGTTGTGTTAGACGGGAGAGGGGAGGTTGAGCTCAATAAGTCCCAGTCGCTTGGAAGCAGTCCTACGGAGGAGTTACGTCTAGAAACACAATGTCATGGTAAACATTGTATCCTGGAATGTTAAAGGGCTCTGCTCGCCACAGAAATGGCTAATGGTACTGCGCCATCTTGCTAGGTTGAATGCAGACATTGCGCTTCTCCAGGAACGCATTTGGAGGAAAGTGATTTTTTTTCGTATGCGTAAGCTATGGGTGGGAGAAGTATGCAGCTCAACGTCAATAGCCCGTAAGGCAGGGGTCGTTATACTCCTAAGGAAAAATCTGGCCTACAGAGTGCTATCACACTCAGATGATGACGAGGAGCGGATTGTCCAAGTTAGCTTAAAATCTGCAACAGGGCAATTGAGTGTTTATAATATATATGGCCCTAGTGAGGCTAGTGGTCAGTTCTTCCAATCAGTGGCCAGACGGCTTTTATCCGATCAGATCTCGGATAGAGTTGTGGCTGAAGATATGAACATTGTCGCCGACTGGGACGAGGACAGGAGGTCTGACAGAGGTAGTACACCGCCAGTAAGACGCAGAGAGATGGCTTTGAAGGACCTCATGTCCTCATCAGATTTGGTAGACACATGGAGAACACTAAACCCGGAGGGGCGGGACTAAACCCATTATTCAGCGGCACATTCCTCATGGTCTCGCATTGATTACATACTGTTATCTACAGCTCTCCTTGGTAGATGTACAAATTTCATCATAGAAGACCTAGTGATTTTTGTCACTAACATTACGTGACCTAACACCTCGAGGCATTAATTATATCTGGGGCTTCCTCTCTGATTTATACAAAAACGAAGACTTTCGTAACCATCTGATGGGATGGTGGGATGAATACATACAAATAAATGATAACCCAGATAATATTCAGTTAACATGGGATCCGAGTAAGGCAGTATTGAGTGGCAGGCTGATCTCACATGTGACAGGGCTAAAGAAGAAAGTAGAAGTGCAGATTGAAACACAGAGTTGGCAATGCAAATGGAACAATAGGCGAGAAATGGCTCAATAACTTCACCATGCCACATACTGTATATGTCCAGACTAGTTAAACATTTTGAACGCACCGATTTCACAACCAGAGGTTCAGAATGTCATATCTAAACCGTCGCTGGTGAAGGCCCTGGGCCGCGACAGATACTCCGGGGACTTTTACAAGATCTTTGGGGAAAGGATTATCCCGCTATTGACCTCCCTTTATAACGGCTATATGGGTGGATCCACCATCCCCCAATGATAAAACAGCACATATCAATGTATTGCCAAAACTGGGTAGCGACCATCTACTGGCCTCTTCATACAGACCCATATCTCTAATTAATACCTGCCTTAAGATCCTATCTAAAATCATGGCAGAAAGATTGGTGGAAATTATGCCTAAACTAATCTTTGCTTCACAAGTGGGCTTTGTAAAAGGACTGTCAGCTATTACCAATATAAGACAGGCACTGGCAGTGCTAGATGAGGTTAAAATGAGACCAACAGATGTGTCCCCTTGTGTATCTAGTCTTGTCTTTGTTCGTCTCCCCTCATTGACTGTTTGCGAACTTAGTGTTTTTATTGTCTTATTGTTCTAAAACACCAATAATCTTGCCAATATTCGGCTGCAGTGCACTGCATCTCCTTTCTTTGAGATTTATAATGCAGTTTCGAGTGTTGATGTAGAACTTGTACTTCTATACTTGATATCCTTTGTGTAACTCTGATGCAAAAATTTTGGACACTTTATCACTTTTGTATGTTTATTACTTTGATGAAAAAACCTTAATAAACAGACAATTATATAAAAAAATGAAACCAACAGCACATTCATCCCCAACCTTACTAACCATTGATGCAGAAAAGGCGTTTGATAATGTGGGTGGGGATGGATGGGAAAAGTGTTGGACAATATAGGATTGAGGGGTCCATTTAGGACCTATTTAATGGCCCTGTATGCAAGCCCACAGGCACGAATAAACACCCTGGGCTTCCTTTCCCCCAACTTCACACTGCACATAGGGACGCGGCAAGGATGCCTCTTATAGCCATTACTATTTAATTTAGCATTGGAACCTTTCTCACGCTTTCTCCATACAACACAAGATTTTGAGGGGCTAAAGGATTGGGAGAGATAAAGAATGCCCTTTTCGTAGATGATCTATTAGTCTTTCTTGAAAACCCACGGAGAGATATGCCCAGTCTCTTAAAACACCTAAAAGAATATGGACAAATAAACACAAGCAAAAGCGAATTGATGTTCCGAAGGCCCCTTTCACACGAGCGATTATTCCACGTGGGTGCATTGCGTAATGCAAACGCATTGCGCCTGCACGGAATCCCGACCCATTTATTTCAATGGGGCTGTGGACATGAGCGTTGGTTTTCACGCATCACTTGTGCGTTGAGTGAAAATAGCAGCATGTTCTATATTCTGTGATTTTCACGCAACGCTAGACCCATAGGAGTGAACAGGGCTGCGTGAAAATCGCATCGCATCCACACTTCACGGCTGGTCGCTAAGAGATGTTGTTTGTAAACATTCAGTTTTTTTATCACACACGTGCAAAACGCATTGCACCCGCACAATAAAAACTGAACGCGATCTCAAACAAAACTGATTGTACTTGTTTGTGAAATCGCGCAGTTTTCACTGAACGCATCCGGACCTAATTGCACGGGCTCATCTAACACAGGGGCCTTAGGGGTTAGGGGCCTAACACAGAGAAAACATGGTACAAGCATAGATAGACGAAATCTACCAGTGAAAGTGGACAAGATACCTGGGTATTAATGTGGAAAGAACTCCAGAGTCAATATATAATCTCAACTAACCAGCATTGATTCAAAAGATATTTCACGACATGGAGAGATGGATACACCTTCCACTGTCACTCATGGGGCGCAGTCACCTACTAAAGATGATTAGCTTTGCTAGGTTGTTATATCCCATGCAAACAATCCCATTACTACTTAAACACTCTGACATCACTAGTTCACTACCCTAGAAGCAGCATTTAGATACCATATTTCATTTGGAGGGGTCACCGCCCGAGAATATCACTACAGAAGTTACAGATTGCATGAGAGGAAGGGGGATCAATTTTCCTGACATACAGAGATACAATCTGGCAAGCAATCTCCGACATCGTATAGATTGGCTATCTTGAACCACTACTCTAATTATGGGATAGAATGTCAACTGGCCCAGCCATATACCCTAGTTGCCTTATTACACACAAAATATGCCAGTTTACCTCCCTTAACCACCTCCTGTCACACTAACGCCGAAAGGCGTGCGGGAGGTGGTTCTCTCAGGTCTCGATCACGCCTATCGGCGTCATCTCGTAAGACCTCAGCACTCCTTTTTACTAGGCAGGTGTGCTCTTTTTCCTGGGTAGTCTCAGAGGAATGCCCCCTAAATTTAGTTACTCCAAAATGGCAAAAAAGGGGTATTCCACTGAAGTGGTCTACAGCATTCTGGCCGTGATGGATGAAAGCGATGGGGACGCTTCACCCGCTGAATCCAGTGGTTCAGAATATGAACCTGTAGACAGCAGTGGCACTCTAACCGCTAGCGAAGATGACGAGGTTAAGGTCCCTGCTACGGTCAGGCGTACCCGACCCCATGTCAGTGTTTCGCATACCCCGCATGATGAGCCTCATATGCAGCAGAGTGGTGCTAGCACTGACCTTTTTTATGGTGCGGCATACACCAGCAGCGCAGCACATCCTGGACCTTCTACCAGCACTGCCGTATTCCCTGGTGAAGTGGCGAGCACCAGAAGGGCAGTTCAAGCTGGTATGGTGGCACGTGCACTAACTCCCCCGTCACAGCCACCGCGTTCTCAGGCCCGTAGAGCCCTTAGTCTCCCAGAGGTGTTGGCAAACCCTAATTGGCAATCCCCTGCTTCCGCCGCACCCGTATTGCCCCCTCTTACCGCCCAGTCAGGAGTTCGCATGGAGACAGCTCATTTTGGATCGGCCCTTGAATTTTTTGAGCTGTTCTTCACCACGGATCTCTATGACTTAGTTGTGGCAGAAACCAACCGCTACGCCACAGACTATATTACCGCCAATCCGGAATGCTTCTATGCCCAGCCTTTCTGGTGAAAACCAGTCACAGTTTCCGAGTTAAAACATTTTTTGGGCCTTATCCTCACCATAGGTCTAACTAACAAAAATGTATTGCGGTCATATTGGTCTAAAGAACCAATACATTACATGCCCATGTTCTCTGCTGCAATGTCCAGGGCACGTTTTAAGGTCATCATGCGCTTTATGCATTTCGCTGACAATAAAACCTGTCATCCAAGAGGCCACCCTGCTTATGACCGGCTCCACAAAATTCGGCCCCTCATAGACCATTTGTCATCTAGATTTGCAGATGCGTATGTCCCCAATCAGAACATCTGCATAGACGTGTCCCTAGTACATTTTACCGGGCGCCTTGGCATCAAACAGTACATCCCCAACAAGCGCGTCCGGTACGGGGTCAAATTGTATAAGCTCTGTGAAAGGGCCACAGGCTATACATATCGTTTTAGGGTCTATGAGGGAAAAGACTCAAAACTGGAGCCGGTCGGATGCCCTGACTACCTGGGGAGCAGTGGCAAGATTGTCTGGGACTTGGTGTCACCCTTACTCCACAAGGGGTACCACTTATACGTGGACAATTTTTACACAGTGTGTCCCTCAAGTGTGGACCTCTTTCGGCACTTACATCTAGTCGGAATTCAATGCTGTGGCACCGCGCGACCTAGCCGGGGCTTCCCCCAACAGGTCGTTAATACCTGACTTGCACGAGGGGAGAGGGCTGCCTTGTGTGACCAAGAACTGCTCGCGGTGAAGTGGAGGGACAAGAGGGACGTTTACCTTCTGTCCACCATTCACGCAGACACGACTGTACAAATTGAACGGGCAACCAGTCTCATTGAAAAACCCCTCTCTGTCCACGACTATAACCTTCACATGGGAGGGGTGGACTTCAATGACCAGATGTTGGCTCCATATTTAGTATCCCGCCGCACCAGACGCTGGTATAAAAAGGTGTCTGTATATTTACTTTAATTGGCTGTATATAATAGTTTCGTTCTCTACAGTAAGGCTGGGAGAACGGGATCCTTCCCTAAATTCCAGGAAGAGATCATTTCGGAACTCCTGTATCCAAGAGGTTCTGTGCCCCAAGTCCCTGATGTAGTGAGCCGGCTACATGAGAGACACTTCCCCAGTGTCTTTCCTAGTACCCCAACCCACCGTTCCCCAAGAAAAAGATATTGTGCCTGTAGCAGAGCTGGAAGAAGGCGTGACACCACCGTTTTTTGTCCTGACTGTCCTGACCAGCCTGCCCTATGCATAGGGGAGTGTTTCCGCAAGTACCACACACAGGTACACTATTAGTGTAGGGATTGCGTGACATAGGACAGGCTCACAGGGGTCTTAGGGCCCTTGCACACGAGCGTTGCTCACGCATCGTGATCGCAAAGGAGCTCCCGGCCTGACTTCTCCTGCACAGACGGGGTCGCGTAGCATTATATTGATTTATGATGCTAAGTAACCCTTACAGTTTTGGAATGCATTGGATAGCACTGGCATACTGCTGCCAGTGCTATCCAATGCATTCGAGAACTGTAAGGCTTACACAGCATCATAAATCAATATGATGCTATACGACCCCGTCTGTGCAGGAGAAGTCAGGCCGGGAGCTACTTTGCGATCACGATGCGTGAGCAACGCTCGTGTGCAAGGGCCCTTAGGGCCCTTTCACACAGAGCTGCCACAAACCTCTCCTTTCACCTGGGACAAAGTGCATAATGTACTTCGCCACATCTCTGGGCGATTTGCACTTTGCACATTGTCCCATGGGGAAGGAGAGGCTTATCCTCTAAGGCCTCATGCACACGGCCGTGCACGGACCGTGGAATCCTGGCCTGGCATCCATCTGACAGCAGGAGCGCACGGCGTCATAACAACAAATGTTCCACGGCCGCGGAAAGGTAAGCAAAAGAGTTTATGTTTCAAATGTTCGATAAAGTTAATGTTCTGTTTCTAATATTATATAAAATTAATGTTAATAAAATTATAGCGTTGCTGCCTGTTTTTTTTTTTCACACACAGTATGGGTATATGTAAAAATACACCCCTAAACACATTGCCCAAAATGTAAAATGCACAACTCTAACCTGTATCATGGTCTCTGGACCTGCCCACAATCTGTTACTTACTGGAATTTGTTTATAAAATGGGCTAAAGATGTGATGAAGGTGAACATTCCACTATCATCCGACATTATCCTCTTTCATAATCACCCAGAAAATACACCAATTGCACAAATATTTCACGTGTGCATATTACAACATTGGTTAAAACCATCCACACCTTCTCTATTAGTCATCCTACAACAAATCAAATGGTGCATGAGAATGTAATTTCTGGCTGCAGAACATGTGAAAGATTCCAAGGGCTTATGAGAAAATGGAGGGGATTAATAACTGCGGAACTTAACAAAAAAGAAATACAAACAATGCTGGGTCCGTACAAATCAACAACATGGGTTATAAAGGAACAGATGAAGGGTACATCACGAATATTGGATCCTGACGATGGGATGATAACCAGTAAAACAAATCAGGGGACATTTACCATGAAGAAAAACAATCAAGGTGCTACGAGAAAAGGGGATTGGTGAGGTGCGACAGGGAAAGGGGGGGGGGGGGGTAGTTATTTATTTTACTTTATTTTATGTACTGTATTTGCTTTATTCTGTCAAATGTTTTTTTTTAAATGTCTTTTTTAATGTACTAAATAAGACATCAAGGTACTGTAATGATGGACCAATGATGTATTTATTAATGTGTCGAATTAAAATAAAAAAGTTTCCATAGTTTTTAGCAAGAGAGTAAACTTTAAGTGTATGGACTCGCTGACTGATCCAAATGTAAGATATATTTTCTTAAAGGACCAGATTTTCACCTTTGTAAATATTTATGTTCCAAATGTGAAAACAACTAATTTTTCTTAAACACATATTTAAGTTATTAGAGTCATTTTGTGAAGGTTCCGTAATATTTGGTGGTGACTTCAATGTTCCCTTCGATCCGTCAGATACTGTCAAAGGCAGAACAACAGTTTCCTATCGAAATCTTAGAAAAATTTAGAAACGTTTCCACGAATTTCAATTAATTGATGCCTGGAGGACACTCCACTCTAATGATTAAGACTTTTCATGCTTCTCCAAAGTTCTGCATATCATCTGCATTCTTGGGTAACATATAATTTTATTATGTGTAGTATTGATATAAATTAATTCACCTAATATTTAGAAAACTCCCTGCTGTAGTGCCGATGTATAATGTTGAAAAGTGCTATGCATATTACTGAATAAAAGATCTAATATTGATTTCGGAGGAAACTCTCTTATTGGAATAATTTCATTCCATAGTCAATACCAGGCTTGATAATTTTATAAGTTGTGTAGCAATACTACCCGATATCCGAGATTGGTCATAGTTTGAGCAGAGCAAGGGTTTGTATCTACCCTAATCACTATTGAGTTTTCTGTGTATATTCAACTGATAGTGTATCACATGAGATCAGTCGGGACAAGGTATAAAATTTTATGTTTGACAGGTGCTGTGTATACTCTGTTATTTGTGGCAAATTTAGGGTACTGAATATTACTGTGTTTTATTGCACATTATTGAATTTTACATTGATTAATATTTGATTGTATTGTATGTTATTGTATAATAAATCATTAATATTTTTGCCTAGATGCTTGTACCATGTTTTACTGATTGCACGATATAGTTAAATAACCGATCAAACTCTTTTTGAGGTGTTTTATATATCCACCTCTAGGATCAATTCCCTTTGAATTTTTTTTCTTTTGATCCATTTTTTTTATATAAAGCATTCACATTATATCCCCGAAATAAATTAGAGGCACTGCTGAGATCGAGTTAATTAATTAATTAATTGTGCAAATAGTAAAACGTTCCATAACTTTTATTGGCTAACCAGATTGTTCATATATCTGTGTATTAATTATTGGTAGGGAAAATGAGTACAGCCAGTAGTGAAGCGGGTTCTGGTGAAGCTACAGGAGGTAGTCCATCTAGCCCAGAACAGTTAATCCACAACATTGTTGAATATAGAAATTAATGGTTGTGTCTGGATCAGGATGTAACTGCATGGTTAAGTGAGCTGCATGCAGAAGCCAAGAGAGAATGTGTGAATGTATGGACATCACTTGGTACAGTCAGGAGACATCCAACCTATTTTGTGTGCTTAAAAATAATGCCAGTAAAGACCAACACCTCTTAAAAATGTTGCCACCAGTTCTGTACGCAATATTAGAAGTCAGAAGCATATCAACAGTTAAAAAGGGAGGCAGATGAGCTGAACCTCCGTTATTGCAGACTTCAGCAAACAGATGGACCGAGCCAGACTATAGTCAATGTTGAAAGTGATCTGTCTGATAATGAGAGATTTTTGAATCCTCCAGCTCTCACACCCCAAAATACAGATGTGTCGTCATCATGTGCTCTTAAAGCGGAATCCATCCGAGACGCTAAGCCACCGGCATGATTACACAGGAGGCCTTAACCCAAGTAAATCAGGCATGTCAAGCTGTAACCGCCTTACTAGGCGCTAGCGACACAAAAGGCCACAGAAGTGTCCCCCCACACCTTCCCCTAGAAAAGAATGTTCGGGTTTAGTCACCTGTGCCAAGTGGGTACGATGGAAGTGATCAGAGTATGAGTGATTATGACAGTGATGTGGTAAAGCGTGTGGCTTATCCCTTACCACACAGGCATGAGTTTGCCCACAAGGGGGATGAGAGTTCCAGGTGACCATCATATGCTGAGGTGGTCTCTAGAAAGAAAAATGCTCAGTGTCGAGGAGGGGATCAGAGCTCCTCGAGTACCATCAAATTTCTAAATGCCACTGTGCTTAAATTTTCTCAGAAAGGTTCTCCTAAAATTGCTGATTACTTAGAATTGTACCAGTCCACCATGGATTCTTTAAAATTGTATTCTGATGCGGACAGGATCAGATTCCTACCATGGGCAATTGAAAATAAGTATTGCCATTACTTTATTTCCTTCATGGACAGGGGGATCTGGGATTGGCAGGATGTTTTTCATGAGGTAAAATTAGAATTCATCCCTTACCATACTATTACTGCTGCAAAATGTGATATTTATAAACTTACATGTAGACCCAATCAAAGTCCCCGGGAATTCCTCTCTGTCCTTAAAAATACCTATGGGTATCTGAGGAATTCAAACAACTGTTTTATGATTCTAATGCCCATGCAAATTAAATTTATCCTAGCTAGATATCTTGATCTTAAAGCTCCCTTGGACAGGTTGGTGACAGTTGCCACTTCACTGTATAATATCAGTTAATGCCATGCTACGGGTGAGAGAAAATACAAAAGGTCCCCAGAACAAAATATAGCAGAAGCTAAGGTAAACCCTAACTTGGGATTTGAAATGCAGCCACGCAGGCACCCACGCAGGACCTTTCCAACAAACCCAGCGACAACGGCTATGACCCAAGCAAACAAAGCCTCATAGCCCCAACGGGTCAGAGGGGCATAACAATGGTGATAAAAGGTCTAACTACCATCCCGAATATTAGAATAGGCGTCCCCCGGGATAAAGGCAATGGAATAACAGGCCCATACAACAGAAGGAAGGTAGGCCTAAGCCCTCTACTTCACCTATAAGTCGGTCACCCACTTCTAGTAAGGCTACACCACGTAACCAAACTGTGCGCAAATCAAATTATTGGTTTGATCAGTGGCTAAATTATCTGAAATGGTTAATAAGATGGCCCAGGTGTCCATGGAAAAGCAACCTGAGCCCTTTTTAGGGACGCCAGCTCAGCTCCATAAAGCAGACAGTGCGGGGGTCAGAGGCCAGGCCAATGCAAGGCTACCGAGCTGGTTGTAGAAGAATCTAATGTGATTCCTAATCCTATATTGCCTTGCAGCATTCTTAATCCTAAAATTGAGGCCAAAGAGGAGGTGTCTAACATGTTGTCTATCTTGCAGTCTAACCATGTAGATTCATGCACTAATGTGTCTTCTTCAATGAGTGATCCCATCATCTCAGCGTCTATCTGTGAGCTGCCGTCTTTAACCCCTTTAGGACACATGACGTACCGGTACGGCATGTTTCCCGAGTCCTTAAGGACACATGACGTACCGGTACGTCATGAGTTGTTCCGATCACTGCTGCTCAGCTGGCAGTGATCGGAACAAGGTACCTGCTGAAATCATTCAGCAGGTACCTTGTTACAATGCCCAGGGGGGTCCTGTGACCCCCCCATATGGGCGATCGCTGCAAACCGCAGTTCAATTCAGACCTGCGGTTTGCAGCGCTTTGTGTGATGTCTGATCCCCGCGGTCTGTGACCCCATCACCCCCTGCTCAGTTCTGGCAGCGGGTGATGGTTGCTATGGAGACAGGACGCTTTCAGAAGCGTCCTGTCTCCATGGTGCTGAAAGTCTGAATAGACCTGCTAAAGATCTATTCAGACTTTGTAAAGTACAAAATACAGCACAGTGCACTATATAGTGTACTGTACTGTATTATACAGACACCAGATCCACTGGATCTTTCAGAACCAAGTGGGTCTGGGTCAAAAAAAAAATGTAAAAAAGTGAAAAAAAAAGTAAAAATTAAAAAAACACATATCAATGAATAAAAATTAAAAAAAATAAAATACACTACACATATTAGGTATCGCCACGTCCGTAAAAACCTGCTCTATAAAAATATCACATGACTGAACTCCTCAGGTGAACGCCATAAAAAAAAAAAAATGGTGTAAATAAGCCATTTTTTGGCACCTTACATCACTACAAGTGTAATAAAAAGGCATTTGCCTCCTAAAATAGTACCAATCAAACCGCCATCTCATCCCGCAAAAAATGAGCCCCTAACTAAAATAATTGGCCAAAAAATAAAAAAACTATGCCTCTCAGACTAAAACATGATTTTTTTTGTTTCAAAAATGCTTTTTAGTGTTAGATGTAAAAAAACTTAAAAAGTAGACATATTGGGTATCTCCACGTCCGTAAGAATCTGCTCTATAAAAATATCCCATGACCTAACCCCTCAAGTAAACACTGTAAAAAAAAAATGAATAAAAACTTTGTCAAAAAGCCATTTTTTTGCCACCTTACATCACAAAAAGTAATAGCAAGCGATCAAAAAGTCATATGACCCCCCAAATAGTGCCAATCTAACCGTCACCTCATCCCGCAAAAATGATACCCAACCTGAGACAATTGGCTAAAAACTGAAAAATATATGGCTCTCAGACTATGGAGATACTAGAACATGTTTTTTTTTTTATTCAAAAAGGATATTATTGTGTAAAACCAAAATAAATAAAAAAGGTATACATATTATGTATCGCCGCGTCCGTAAGGACCTGCTCTATAAAAATATCACATGACCTGAACTCCTCAGGTGAACGCCGTAAACATAAAAAAATAAAAATGGTGTCAAATAAGCCATTTTTGGCACCTTACATCACTACAAGTGTACAGTAATCAAAAGTCATTTGCCCCTAAAATAGTACCAATCAAACCGCCATCTCATCCGCAAAAAATGAGCCCCTAACTAAAATAATTGGCCAAAAATAAAAACTATGCCTCTCAGACTAAAACATGATATTTTTGTTTCAAAATGCTTTTAGTGTTAGATGTAAAAACTAAAAAGTAGACATATTAGGTATCTCCACGTCCGTCAGAATCTGCTCTATAAAAATATCCCATGACCTAACCCCTCAAGTAAACACTGTAAAAAAAATGAATAAAAACTTTGTCAAAAGCCATTTTTTGCCACCTTACATCACAAAAAGTAATAGCAAGCGATCAAAAAGTCATATGACCCCCCAAATAGTGCCAATCTAACCGTCACCTCATCCCGCAAAAATGATACCCAACCTGAGACAATTGGCTAAAAACTGAAAAATATATGGCTCTCAGACTATGGAGATACTAGAACATGTTTTTTTTTTTATTCAAAAAGGATATTATTGTGTAAAACCAAAATAAATAAAAAAAGGTATACATATTATGTATCGCCGCGTCCGTAAGGACCTGCTCTATAAAAATATAACATGACCTAACCCCTCAGATGAACGCCGTAAACATAAAAAATAAAAATGTTGTCAAACAAGCCATTTTTTTGTCACCTTACATCACAAAAAGTGTAACAGTAAGCGATCAAAAAGTCATATGCACCCCAAGATAGTACCATTCGGACCGCCATCTCATCCCGCAAAAAATGAGCCCCTACATAGGACAATCGCCCAAAAAAAAAACATGATTTTTTTTTTGTTTTAAAAAATGATATTATTGTGTAAAACTTATATAAATAAATAAAAAGTATACATATTATGTATCGCCGCGTCCGTCACAACCTGATCTATAAAAATAACACATGACCTAACCCCTCAGCTGAACACAGCAAAAAAAAAAAAAAAAATACGGTGTCAAAAGCCATTTTTGTCACCTTACATCACAAAAAGTGTAATAGCAAGCAACCAAAATGTCATATGCACCCCAAGATAGTGCCAATCAAACCGCCATCTCATCCCGCAAAAAATGAGCCCCTACATAAGACAGTCGCCCAAAAAAATAAAATAAAACTATGGCTTTCAGAATGTGGAGACACTAAAAAAAATTTTTTTTCAAAAATGCTTTATTATATAAAACTGAAACAAAAAACCCCAAAAAGTAGTCATATTTGGTATTTTCGCGTCCGTAACAACCTGCTCTATAGAAATAGCACACAATCTAACCTGTCAGTTCAACTATGTAAATAACAAAAAATAAAAACAGTCCCAAAACAGCTATTTTTTTGCAACTTTTCCATTTTAATCCATTTTTCCAGTAACAAAGCAAGGGTTAACAGCCAAACAAAACTCAATATTTATTGCCCTGATTGTCTTGTTTGCACAAACACCCCATATGTGGTCGTAAACTGCTGTATGGCCAAACGGCAGGGCACAGAAGGAAGGGAACGCCATATGGTTTTTGGAAGGCAGATTTTGCTGGACTGGTTTTTTGACACTATGTCCCATTTGAAGCCCCCCTGATGCACCCCTACAGTAGAAACTCCAAAAAGTGACCCCATTTTGGAAACTATGGGATAAGGTGTCAGTTTTGTTGGTACTATTCTAGGGTAAACATGATTTTTGGTTGCTCTATATTAGACTTTTTTTGAGACAAGGTAACAAAAAATAGAAATTCGGAAATTTCATCTCCATTTGCCAATAACTCTTGTGGAACACCTAAAGGGTTAACAAAGTTTGTAAAACTGGTTTTGAATACCTTGAGGGGTGTAGTTTCTTAGATGGAGTTACTTTTATGGAGTTTCTACTCTAGGGGTGCATCGGGGGGCTTCAAATGGGACATGGTGTCAAAAATCCAGTCCAGCAAAATCTGCCTTCCAAAAACCATATGGCGTTTCTTTCCTTCTGCGCCCTGCAGTTTGGCCATACAGCAGTTTACGACCACATATTTGGTGTTCGTGCAAACTGCAGAATCGGGGGAATAAATATTAAGTTTTGTTTGGCTATTAACCCTTGCTTTGTTACTGGAAAAAATGGATTAAAATGGAAAATTTTACAAAAAATTGAAATTCTGAAATTTTATCTCCATTTGCCATTAACTATTGTGGAAAACCTAATGACGTTTTTAAAATCAGTTTTGAATACCTTGAGGGGTGTAGTTTCTAGAATGGGGTCATTTTTGGGTGGTTTTATTATGTAAGCCTCACAGAGTGACTTCAGACCTGAACTGGTCCCTAAAAAGTGGGTTTTTGAAAATTTCTGAAAAATTTCAAGATTTGCTTCTAAACTTCTAAGCCTTGTAACGTCCCCAAAAAATAAAATGGCATTCCCAAAATGATCGATACATGAAGTAGACATATGGGAAATGTAAATCAATAACTTTTTTGGGCAGTATTACTATGTATTATAGAAGTAGAGTAATTGAAACGTGGAAAATTGCAAATTTTTCAAAATTTTTGGTAAATTTGGTATTTTTTTATAAATAAAAATGAAATTTTTCGACTTCATTTTACCAGTGTCATGAAGTACAATATGTGACGAAAAAACAATCTCAGAATGGCCTGGATAAGAAAAAGCGTTTTAAAGTTATCACCACATAAAGTGATGGCCTGGTCCTTAAGGTGAAATAGGGCCGTGTCCTTAAGGGGTTAAGCTGTGATGTAATCCAGTTTTCCCCAAAGGTGGGGGCTGCTGCCGCGTGCAGTAGGAATGTCCGGGTTTCTTCAGAAGTCGCATTGCTGCAAAAGGATCAAATCCTCAAATAGCAAATGAGTAAATATCCTAATTTCTTATATGATTTGTGATTTATGTGAGCCGATTAGGGGTTTACTTGACACAGGATCACAAGCCATTATATTGTCATATAGTTATTTCCAACAGGTTATGGATTTGACATCAAAGAGGCCGAAATTGAAATCGTTTGATGGCTCTTTGATAAGTATAGGTGGAGACGCTTTGCAGGTAAGAGGTACAGCATGATTAAAATTTAAAATAGGCAAGAAAGTAATTAGACATCCCACACTGATTGTGGACCTTCCCTATGATCGGCTGATCATAGGAATCGACCTCCTGAAAAGATTGAGTTCCATAGTAGACTTCATCAATGAAGCAATCTGGACTCAGGTAAAGGCACTGCACAACCCCAAAGTAGTTGTCATGTGATTAAAGAAAGTCTTAACTTTGTTGAATTTTATTTTAGGAACAATCAGACGCCGGATGTCACGATCCAGAAAAATGGTAAGCCTGGGAAAGCTGTCAATGGTGTCGCTCGTACCATAACCATCCAGAAGGACAGAATTGAAAAGGTAACCATGGATGGGGATGTATTAACTATTTCTCTTGAAGGGGGAAATTACGAAGTTGCAGACCTGACCAAACATACTCAATTCATGGTACGAATTGAAAAAGTCAATGATAACTTATTAATTCCCATACAGGTGAACAATATAGCCCGGGTGAAATATGCCAAGTTGGATCTAAAATCCGAAGCCAGTTATATAAGCCTAAGTCTCTTGAAACAGGTCGCCAACCCTAAAGTGATTAAAGGTTCCTCTCAACAGGACCAATGGATTCATGATCTGGATGGAGATTCTCAGAGTCCTAGTGTGATTGCAAGACGTGTATTGTCTATTTCCATAGGAGTTGAATGAACCACGGTACCAGATGTACATACGTAATGACCTTCTACACAGATTTGCCGTGCAGATAAATCTGGTCAACAATACTTTATGGTCCCGATTACCTGGAGACCCGGAGGGGTTACAGGATGAAGAGCAAGCCTTGAGGTGGGGACAACAGATGCCCTATGCCGTAAGTATCATCGTTGCTGATGAGGTTAAAATCCCTGAAGGGTGCAAGCCATTTCTTTTTCCCATTCGTGTAAAGAAGGGGCAAAAATTGAAGAATGCAGATGCTTTGATCCAAATGTTCAATTTTGCCTCTGTTCAGACCTAAGGCAGTTAAATAAACGGGTATATATGTCCGGATGGCCCATGCCGTATATTGACCAGTGTTTGGAGCAAACACAGGGGTCCAAAATTTTCACTGCTCTTGACTGTGCGCAAGGATATTGGACAATTAAGGTGGATGAGGAAAATCAATACAAATTTGCCTTCACATTTGGGAAGCAGCAATATGCCTGGACCCGATTGCCTTTCTGGTACATTAATGCAGGCCATGGGTTTGTTGTGTTCATGCATAAGGCGATGCCTGATGCCACTGAATGAGGTACCTTTTCCCATGTGGATGACGTCCTGATCAAAAGCACGACTTTTGAGGAACACATTGCGGAACTGAGGCATGTACTAACCCAACTGAGAAAAGCTGGTGTAAAACTTTCTTTGCATAAGGCTCAATGGTGTCATACCAAGGTTACTTTCCTAGGTCATGAAATCCCTGCTGATGGAATTAACCCACAGAAAAAGAAGGTGGAAGCAAAGACCAATACGAAGTCACCTACAAATATCAAGGAGTTGAGATCCTTCCTGGGTATGATGAACTATTCATGTTTTCATAGACAACTATGCAGAGATTACGAAACCTCTTTTGCAGTTGCTGAAGAAGGGAGTGAAATGGGAATGGAGTAAACGTCACGAGCAAGCTGTGAATGAGCTCAAAACCAGACTTCATGCCCTGCTTACCCAGAAGGTGGTAAACCTTTCTTCGTTGAAACAGGTTTCACCGACAAAAGTGTGAGTGCAGTCCTCTTACAGAAACAGGACAACATGAATAAGATCATCGCCTATGCCAGCAAGTACTTATAACTAGAGATGAGCGAACCCGAACTGTATAGTTCGGGTTTGTACCGAATTTTGGGGTGTTCGGGACACGGACCCGAACATTTTCAAAAAAGTTTGGGTTCGTTGTTAGGCGATTTCTTCCCACTTTCTGAAGGGATGCACAGCAGCCAATGAGCTAGCGTTTTACTTCTTGCCCTAAGAAGCCATCACAGCCATGCCTACTAATGGAATGGCTGTGATTGGCCAAGTGCAGCATGTGACCCAGCCTCTATTTAAGCTGGAATCACGTAGCGCCGCACGTCACTCTGCTCTGATTAGTGTAGGGATAGGATGTAGCTACGGTGAGTACGAGATTAGGCAAGGAAAACTCAGCAAAAACACCTAATGAAGTGATCGATCTACAGTTGTGAATCATTCAACTTCTGCTAGGTAATTGGTAACTGGTTTTTAGGCTGTCACTTTTTTCTGGGGTGATTGGCAGCCATTTTGTGTCTTGTGGTGCACCAGCACAAGCTGCCACCAAGTCCATCAATCCATTAATACTATTTTTTTGGTTTTTTTTTGCTATATCCTACATCAGAGGCTTGGCTGTGCTTATTGTCACCCCTAGAAACTCAGGATAGAAATTTCTATATTTTATTGAGGGGTTACATTTAATTGCCAAAATAGCAATCTCCTAAATTTGGTGTTCCAGCTGTGGCTAGCCAAGTGTAATACTGTCTGCTGTCTGGCAAAGGATAGATTTTTTTCTGTGGTGAAATTCAATTGCCAAAATAGCAATCCCCTAAATCTGGTGTCGCAGCAGTGGCTAGCAAAGTTTAATAGTGTCCGGCAAAGGATATATTTCTGGGGTGAAATTCAATTGCCAAAATAGCAATACCGTAAATCTGGTGTCTCAGCTGTGACTGGACAAGTTTCATAGTGTCCGGCAAAGGATATATTATTTTCTGGGGTGAAATTCAATTGCCAAAATAGCAATACCGTAAATCTGGTGTCCCAGCAGTGGCTAGCCAAGTTTCATAGTGTCAGTCATAGGATATATTATTTTCTGCGGTGAAATTCAGTTGCAAAAATAGAAATACCGTAAATTTGGTGTTCCAGCTGTGACTGGCCAAGTTTAATAGTGTCCGGCAAAGGATATATTTTGTTCTGGGGTGAAATTCAATTGCCAAAATAGCAATACCGTAAATCTGGTGTCCCAGCAGTGGCTGACCAAGTTTAATAGTGTCCGGTGAAGGATATATTTTTTTTCTGGGGTGAAATTCAATTGCCAAAATAGCAATACCGTAAATCTGGTGTCCCAGCAGTGGCTAGCCAAGTTTAATAGTGTCCGGCAAAGGATTTATTATTTTCTGGGGTGAAATTCAGTTGCCAAAATAGAAATACAGTAAATCTGGTGTTCCAGCTGTGACTGGACAAGTTTAATAGTGTCCGGCAAAGGATATATTATTTTCTGAGGTGAAATTCAGTTTCAAAAATAGAAATACCGTAAATCTGGTGTTCCAGCTGTGGCTGGACAAGTTTAATAGTGTCCGGCAAAGGATATATTTTTTTCTAGGGTGAAATTCAATTGCCAAAATAGCAATACAATAAATAAGTGGTTTCATCTGTGGCTGTCCAAGTTTAATAGTGTCCGTCAAAGGATATATTATTTTCTGGGGTGAAATTCAATTGCCAAAATAGCAATACCCAAAATCTGGTGTTCCAGCTGTTGCAGGCCAAGTGTAAATCTGTCCGTTAAAGGGTATATTACACTCAGCGTGCATCTCCAAGTGTATTTATTTCCGTTAAAGGGTATATTACAGTAAGTGTTAAAATACAGCATAATCCTCTACATTTGCACACACTGTTTTGCATCTCTAAGTGTATTTCTTTCCGTTGAAAGACCTACAATTGATATTCCCCTAAATCTGTGGTTACTGCTGTGCCTGTATTAGTGTAATACGGTACATAAATAGATAGCCAGATAGTGTTAGGTGCCTGTAAAAAAAAAAAAGGCCTGAATTTGAATTCAATACATTGGGCCAAATAATTTTTTTTTTATTGTGGTAAACTGTAACAATGAGGAAAACATCTAGTAGCGGACGCGGACATGGTCGTGGTGTTGTTAGTGGACCCTCTGGTGCTGGGAGAGGACGTGGCCGTTCTGCCACAGCCACGCGTCCTAGTGAACTAACTACCTAAGGTTCCAGTACCCGCCAGAATTTACAGCAATATTTGGTGGGGCCCAATGCCGTTCTAAGGATGGTAAGGCCTGAGCAAATACAGGCGCTAGTCAATTGGGTGGCCGACAGTGGATCCAGCACGTTCACAACATTATCTCCCACCCAGTCTTCTGCAGAAAGCGCACAGGTGGCGCTTGAAAACCAAGCCCATCAGTCTGTCACATCACCCCCATGCATATCAGGGAAACTGTCAGAGCCTCAAGTTATGCAGCAGTCTCTTATGCTGTTTTAAGACTCTGCTGGCAGGGTTTCCCAAGGGAATCCACCTAGCTCTTCCACAGTGGTGGAAGACATAGAATGCACTGATGCACAACCACTTATGTTTCCTGATGATGAGGACATTGGAATACCACCTCATCGGAGTCCGCACGTCTCTGATGATGACGAAACACAGGTGCCAACTGCTGCGTCTTTTTGCAGTGTGCAGACCGAACAGGAGGTCAGGGAGGAAGACTGTGTGGAAGACTATGAGATCCTAGCCTCCACATGGAATGAAGGTCGTGCCACTGACTTTCATAGTTCAGAGTAAGAGGCAGTGGTGAGACCGAGCCAACAGCGTAGCAAAAGAGGGAGCAGGGGGCAAAAGCAGAAGAGCCGCCACCAAGAGAGTTCGCCTGCTACTGGTCACCGCCACCAGGGACCAAGTACCCCAAAGGCAGCTTCAAGGAGTTCCCTGGCATGGCACTTCTTTAAACAATGTGCTGACGACAAGACCCGAGTGGTTTGCACGCTGTGCCATCAGAGCCTGAAGCGAGGCATTACCGTTCTGTACCTTAGCACAACCTGCATGACCAGGCATCTCCATGCAAAGCATGAACTGCAGTGGAGTAAACACCTTAAAAACAGGGAACTCACTCAGGCTCCCCCTGCTCCCTCTTCTGCTGCCTCGGCCTGTTCCTCCGCCTCGGGAGGAATGTTGGCACCTGTTGCCCACCCAACAGAGGATGTGCCACCAACACCACCACCTCCGTCACCAAGCATCTCCACCATGTCACACGGCAGCGTTCAGCACTACATCTCACAAACCTTGGAGAGAAAGCGTAAATTCCCACCTACCCACCCTCGAGCCCTGAACCTGAATGCCAGCATTTCTAAACTACTGGCCTTTGAAATGCTGTCATTCAGGCTGGTGGACACAGACAGCTTCAAACAGCTGATGGCGATGGCTGTCCCACAGTATGTTGTTCCCAGCCGCCACTACTTCTCCAAGAGAGCCGTGCCTTCCCTGCACAACCAAGTATCCGATAAAATCAAGTGTGCACTGCGCAATGCCATCTGTGGCAAGGTCCACCTAACCACAGATACGTGGACCAGTAAGCACAGCCAGGGACGCTATATCTCCCTAACTGCACACTGGGTAAATGTAGTGGCGGCTGGGCCCCAGGCGGGGAGTTCTTTGGCGCGCGTCCTTCCGCCGCCAAGGATCGCAGGGCATCATTCTTTGCCTCCTGTAGCCTCCTCCTCCTACTCAGCTTTCTTCCCCTCTTCTTCCACCTGCTCATCCAGTCAGCCACACACCTTCACCACCAACTTCAGCACAGCCCGGGGTAAACGTCAGCAGGTCGTTCTGAAACTCATATGTTTGGGGGACAGGCCCCACACCGCGCAGGCGTTGTGGCGGGGTATTGAACAACAGACCGACGAGTGGTTGCTGCCGGTGGGCCTCAAGCCCGGCCTGGTGGTGTGCGATAATGGGCGAAATCTCGTCGCAGCTCTGGGACTAGCCGGTTTGACGCACATCCCTTGCCTGGCACATGTGCTGAATTTGGTGGTGCAGAAGTTCCTTCACAACTACCCCGACATGTCAGAGCTGCTGCATAAAGTGTGGGCCGTCTGTGCGCGCTTCTGGCGTTCACATCCTGCCACTGCTCGCCTGTCTGCACTACAGCGTAACTTCGGCCTTCCCGCTCACCGCCTCATATGCGACGTGCCCACCAGGTGGAACTCCACCTTGCACATGCTGGAGAGACTGTGCGAGCAGCAGCAGGCCATAGTGGAGTTTCAGCTGCAGCACGCACGGGTCAGTCGCACTGCGGAACAGCACCACTTCACCACCAATGACTGGGCCTCCATGCGAGACCTGTGTGCCCTGTTGCGCTGTTTCAAGTACTCCATCAACATGGCTAGTGGCGATGACGCCGTTATCAGTGTTACAATACCACTTCTATGTCTCCTTTAGAAAACACAGGGCGATGATGGAAGAGGAGGTGGCCCAGGAGGAGGAGGAAGAGGGGTCATGTTTAGCACTTTCAGGCCAGTCTCTTAGAAGTGGCTCAGAGGGAGGTTTTTTGCAACAGCAGAGGACAGGTACAAATGTGGCCAGCCAGGGCCCACTACTGGAGGACGAGTAGGTGGAGGAGGATAAGGATGAATAATGTTCACAGCAGGGTGGCACCCAACGCAGCTCGGGCCCATTACTGGTGCATGGCTGGGGGAAAACGAAGGACCATGATGATACGCCTCCCACAGAGGACAGCTTGTCCTTACCTCTGGGCAGCCTGGCACACATGAACGACTACATGATGCAGTGCCTGCGCAACGACAGCAGAGTTGCTCACATTTTAACGTGTGTGGACTACTGGGTTGCCACCCTGCTGGATCCCCGGTACAAAGACAATGTGCCCACCTTACTTTCTGCACTTGAGCGTGATAGGAAGATGGGCGAGTACAAGCGCAAGTTGGTAGACGCGCTACTGAGAGCATTCCCAAATGTCACAGGGGAACATGTGGAAGGCGAAGGCAGAGAAGGAGCAAGAGGTCGCCAACGCAGCTGTGTCACGGCCAGCTCCTCTGAGGGCAAGGTTTGCATGGCAGAGATGTGGAAAAGTTTTGTCACCACGCCACAGCTAACTGCACCACCACCTGATACGGAACGTGTTAGCAGGAGGCAGCATTTCACTAACATGCTGGAACAGTACGTGTGCACACCCCTCCACGTACTGACTGATGGTTCGGCCCCATTCACCTTCTGGGTCTCCAAATTGTCCACGTGGCCAGAGCTAGCCTTTTATGCCTTGGAGGTGCTGGCCTGCCCGACGGCCAGCGCTTTGTCTGAACGTGTATTCAGCACGGCAGGGGGCGTCCTTACTGTCAAACGCAGCCGCCTGTCCGCAGCCAACGTGGACAAGCTGACGTTCATAAAAATGAACCAGACTTGGGTCCCACAGGACCTGTCCATCCCTTGTGCAGAATAGACATTTATAACTACCTCTCCTTAACCATATATTCTTGTACTCCAGGGCACTTCTTTATTGAATCCTCTTTTTTTTTTTATTTTACCATTATTTTGCGGGGCAACCCAAAGTGAAATGAACCTCTCCTCCGTCTGTGTGACATGGCCCTGAGTCTGTGAATGAGGCCTGTGGCACTGCAGGCAGACATGAATCCTTTTTGGCTGTGATGAGAACATCAACTCCCATAGCATTCCCACCTGATGCCACCCCAACCTCCTATTCCACCTCCTCCTCCTCCAAGTTGCCAATTGATATTGGTTAATTTTTATTTATTTTATTTTAAGTAATTTCCCTATCCACATTTGTTTGCAGGGGATTTACCTACATTCTGCTGCCTTTTGCAGCCCTCTAGCCTTTTCCTGGGCTATTTTACAGCCTTTTTAGTGCCCAAAATGGTTCCCATTGACTTCAATGGGGTTCAGGTTCGGGGTGAAGTTCGGGTCGAGTTCGGATCCCGAACCCGAACATTTTCGGGAAGATCGGCTGAACTTCTCAAACCCGAACATCCAGGTGTTCGCTCAACTCTACCTATAACCAGTTGAGGTAAAATTCAATGACTGTGAAAAAGCATTACTGTCAACACACCGGGCTTTGCAATATTTCTGGAGTTTTATCCAAGGCAAAAAGATAATTGTAGAAACTGCACACCAACCACTGCAATATTTGCAAAGTGATAGAATAAAGGATAGAAATCTGTCAAACAGCAGAATAACCGCCTGGACAATGGCTCTTATTATTTTGTTTGTATCTGATTTCCAATGGCCATCCCATTAAGGACGAACAAGGAGCCATTAATGGAGAATTCCTGAACTTCGATGACCATATGGGAACTGTTCAAGTGGAGGCAATGACAAGAAGACAGGCCCAAAAGGAGGCCAAAGCCAATGTGGTGCAATGGAGTCAAGATTCTCCTAGTGAGGATCGCATTGCTAGTCAAAAGGGGATCCAGTCTTTGGTATCTTTTACAATCACATTGAAGATCCACAATGGGATCCAGTCCCATAACTGTGGAAGACTGTGTAGGCAAAGAAGAGTTACGGATTTTGATGAAGGGTAAGTCCCAATTCTCGTTACAGAATGGATTGTTGGTAAGAACCTCGAAGAATTGTATCACACAATGAGTAGTACCCACGGCTTTCCGAGGTTTGATGTTAAAGCACGCCCATGATGCCCCAACGGCCGGTCATCAAGGTGAGAAGTTAATGTATGAATTATTATGGGATTACGCTGATTGGCCTCATATGTTGCAAGACGTTCACACATATTGTCAAGGATGTTTAATCTGTCCTCAATTCCAGCCACAAGCACCCACTCATTGGGCACCGCTGATGATAACGGGGATGTCCATGCCATGGACCGACATCCAAATTGACTTCATTGGACCAGTAACAACTTCATCAAAAGGCAACAGATATATGTTAACCGTGACTTGTTTGTTCACAAAATGGGTGAAATGTTTGCCTTGCAAAACATGCAGTTCAAGTGTGTGTGCGTATCTACTCATTAACCACGTATTTTCCAGGTTTTGTCTTCCCCAACGTATTGAATCTGATTGCGGAAGTCATTTCACTAGTGAGGTAATGACGAAAATGTGGGAGAAACTGGGGGTAAAAAGAAAGCTACATATAGCCTATCGACCAGCCTCTAGTAGTGGAGTAGAACGCTACAACCAAACCAACATTCTAAAAACATTTGTCAATGAATCCGGTAAGGACTGGGATGTGAAGTTGCCTTTGGTTCTCATAGCCATCAGGGCCACTCCAAGCGCACCAACCAAACTTTCTCCCTTCGAAATGATCACAGGTAGGAAGATGGTGTTACCCCAGAATCTACTCTACCGGACAACTGATCACAATTTGATAAATGCTTCAACAGCTCATCAGTATATGGAGAATCTACGCAAGCACCTTCAGCATGCTTTTGCGTTTGCCCAGAAGAATCTAGAGAAAGCAGCAGTAAGCGCCAAAACCTACTATCATCTGAAGACAACTCAAAAGGAATACCAGATTTCCGATCAGGTTTATCTCTATAACTTTGCCCGGGATCTGGTGAAGGAAAGGTAATTCCTGCCTTCCTGGAAGGGACCCTATGTCGTCATTGACAAATTGTCACCTGTGGTCTACAAGATCAAAATTTCTAAGGAGGATGAATTTATAGAGAAATGGGTGCATATTAATCAATTATGTGTTTGTCATCCTAGGTCACAACTTCGCAAAATGGAAGGATTACCGGATGATGAGGAGTAAAGAAATATCAAGGTTCCAGCTAAAGACGGAAACTCAGGATTGGTATCATATAAACAAACGAGTGTACTAATCTATCCTCATGTATTTTTCCTCTGTAACTGATTATCTCTTGACTCACTTCTGAACCAAGAACTTGCTCTTTTAAAGAAAGAAAAACTATGCCAAAATGAAGATGTATGGTAGTATGACTTCTTTCATCGTAAGGTTGATATAAAGAAAAGTGGAAAGATGTATATGCTCATATTTGTCATACAATTTATTATAGGCACAAGATGACATAAAAAATTGTTGCTGTTATCTACATCATTCTAATCTTGGGGAAGGAGTTCCACGCTGAACCGACTTCTGTATGCGGTCCTTCATCATGCTGCAGAATACCATGGGATTCATCTTGACGAATAAGAGGATTCTATCCAAGAAGATATATGTCAGTTTGGATCCATGCATCTCCGTTAAAAGATACTTTAACGTTTCAGAGATTCAGTCTCCCGAGATAAAGATGTGGTGTCAAATACATGTTGGTTATTCCCATGAACGGATTACACAGATCCTGGAACAGACAAGGAAAACCCTGACCAGGGAAGAGTTTTCCACGAGTCAATGACCAAAGCGGTTCATTTCTGCAATTGCAGCTGCCATAATCTTTGGCGTAGTAGGCGCTGTCGTTGCCACTGGTGTATTAGCTGCTAATTCCATCTCTATTAAGATATTGGAACTTGAGATCTGTTCGCTAAAAAAGAATTTGTTGACTATTCATGCAGAGATGGAAAATCAGAAGCAACATCTATTAGATTTATATTCCGTTGTGGAGGACACTATTGTCACCACCAACGTACATTCAAAGTTATTGACCTACTCAATAAATCTTCATAAGAGTAACGAACAGTTTAAACAAGAACTTATGTTCATGAGGAATCCGTATGAAAAGCCCTTTTGACATTCCAATAAAATCCAGTTTATTTCAATGAATTAGATTATAATGAAGGGCGGATTTGTTGTAATTTTTGATAAGTATATAACATCTATACCTAAATATCATAATTATAGTGGATTTGATTATATATATATATAAGAGGCCAAATTGTGAAATGTTCACTATTTGTGCATGTATTTTAAAGTTGACCGAAAGAAGTTCATGGAAAGGACACTGTTCATTAATTTCTTCTCTACAGATGTACCAGTCTGAGAAGAGTCTCCTTATAGATTTATGACTGAGATAAGGATATTCTCTAGAAGTAGCTGGTACTAATTACCCCTACAGTTGATGAAGCAGAAAAGCTGTATACACATATATAATGAACTTTAGTTTTTCGTATAAGATAATCAATAGGACGTATGTATTGTTTTTATATTGTTGAATATTATGAAGGTTGTCAATGCATCTATTATCTTATAAACACATGTACTCCTAAAATATAATGAGAAGAATATTAGTATAGACTCCGTTCAGGGGACCTGTGTTATTTTAACTAACAATCAATCAACCGTTGGAGTAACAAAGGAGACACACATCTCTGTTGGGAGTACAAGGTCTATTATATTCTTATCAATGCCATAAATTTGAATAAGTGGTAAAATGTCCAAATGGTACCTAAAAGTCTATGTTTTAATTGGTCCATGTGTCAAAGGTAATCTCTGTGACTCTGATTTAAGATTCCATATGTAATGTGTATGGAATGTAGGATGAAATCAGACCTGGTCATTTAACCTTTACTGGTATGATATTAATAGCTTATGCAATAGTGCCACCTAGGGATGCATAAGTAACATTACACCAGCAGCAGAAATGCATTCTGGGTAATGCAGTGATTATCATATGTACATGCCTATCCAACAGTGATTGGAAAACTCCAATTTAGGAAGGTGTGTATAACAGATAAGTTTTTGGATAATAAACCACACACAAGGGATAGGGGAAAAAAAGAGAAAGAAAGGGAAGAATGAGGAAAAAGAGAAACAAAGGAAGACACCCCAGGAGAAAAATCCCAATGACCAGAACAGACTTTTGAGCTGACTTCCCTTAAACTCTGCATATCATCTGCATTCTCGGGTAACATATAATTTTATTATGTGTAGTATTAATATAAATTAATTAGCCTGATATTTAGAAAACTCCCGCTGTAGTGCGGATGTATAATGTTGAGAAGTGCTACATCAATATTATCACTATACAGTAAAGATGCATATTACTGAATAAAAGATCTAGTATTGATTTTGGAGGAAACTTTCTGATTGGAATAATTTCATTCCATAGTCAATACCAGGCTTGATAATTTAAAAGTTGTGTAGCAATACTACCCGATATCCGAGATTGGTCATAGTTTGAGCAGAGCAAGGGTTCGTGTCTACCCTAATCACTATTGAGTTTTCTGTGTATATTCAACTGATAGTGTATCTCATGTTGTGATCGGGACGTGGTATTACATTTTATGTTTGAGAGATACTGTGTATACGCTGGTATTTGTGTTAGTGCCATCTAGTGGCGAATTTAGGGTACAGCATATTACTGTGTTTTATTGCATATTATTCAATTTTACATTTATTAACCTTTGATTGTATTGTAAGCTATTGTATAATAAATCATTTATATTTTTGCATAGACGCTTGTACCATGTTTTACTGATTGCACAATATAATTAAATAACCAGTTTTTTTTTTTCTTTTGATCCATTTTTTTTACATAAAGCATTCGCTTTATATCCCCAACATTTTAACCTGTGATATCATAATAATATTGTCTCTGATGCCTAACTATTCTGCTTCCCCTTCCCTTCTTTCTCCCTTCGCTTCTTCCCTAACCCTTAATGTCTGTAATATCTATAGATATTCTGTAAATTGTACCACTGTATAGTGGACTATTATTGCTGTTTCTGTGTTAAACATAAAATTCCCCATCAAAATAAAAGAATTTAAAATAATTATAGCAATGAATTATATATTCACTTTTTAACACTAATCATAGGCTTGATTGATATTGGACAATTTAGGATAGATCAGATTATAAGTTTTCAATCAATTAACATAGGTATAGTGGATAGAGCAATCAGCTATCCATTTGTTTAAATAGGTTATCAATGTGGGACTGTATATATGTATGTTGGTTTAAGCAACCGCCTCTCCTTTTTTCTTTCTTTTTCTTCATATCTTTTCATCTGAAGTAGCGATCACCTGACACATCACGTGATACACTAGGTTAGGTTACGGAGTCATTTTTAATTTGGGAATTCCTTTCCCTTATGGGCATGCGCTCGGGTGTTGCGGTCGCCATTTTGAATAAAACATTTTTGTTATTTCGGCGCATATGTGTCAGATAGTCCCACCCCATTGTGTTGCAACTTGCAAGTGCTTTCCCTCTATTTAACGGTGTGCCCCTTCCTTTGCCTACCCATGTTGAGTTGGCTTTTTGATCATATGCTAATGGCGGGGAGGTGGTATTACTTACGGAAGCGGTCCGACGCTGTACTCGGTCGCATTTTTCATATATCAGTCCCACACAGGGGAAATGCTTTATTATAACAGAATAGGGTATAAAAATGCAACCATTAAACTGCCCCTCATTCCCCTGACGAAGCCTGGTGGCGAAACACGTTGGATAAGTGAGTGACACTGATATGGTAGATATATCTATTGGCTTGCACATGGTCTTATTTTATTAGTCTTATGGTTGGACAAATATTAGGACTTTTTTTTTGCATTTGGGCCTACTTTGTTTGTAGTGGGTATCTATCATTATATTATTATATGGTGTTTGCCTTTTTCCAATGTGGATGTAATTGCTGCTAACCTTTTTCCAGTGATCCCTCACTTATGTATTTTACCAATGTTTGGTAGTAGTGATACAGTATGTACAGGAGTTTCAATTTAGCGAGGAGGGACTTGAGAGGGGAGGTAAGTTACTGGAGTATAGGGAGGCATACATAGGGGTAATGTAAACCCCCAGGTACTTCAGAGTGGTATCCGACCACCAATAAGGAAAATTGCTTCAGAGCAATGCTAGGTCACGGGCAGGTATAAGGACAGGTAGGGCTTTTGTCTTAGAAGTATTGACCTTGTATCCTGAGAGAGAGCCATAATGTGATAAGGCTTTTTGTAGGTTAGGTAGTGTAATGTGGGGATTGGTCAGGGTGAAAAGGATGTCGTCCACGTAGAGGGAGATCTTAAATTCCTTATCCTGTACTTTAAGTCCCTGGATGTCGGGGTTCAGTCGTATTTGTGCCGCAAGGGGTTCTATACACAGTACAAAAAAAAGCGGCAATAATGGGCAACCCTGACGCATACCATTAGAGATATTAGACGGAGTGGAGGAGCAGAAGGGCAACTTGACAAGCTCCGAAGGGGCAGACTAGAGGCTGAGAATGGCTTGCAAAAAGGGTCCCGTGATACCGAAGGTTCGGAGGGTTTCGAACCGGAAAGACCAGTCGAGCCGTCAAAGGCCTTTTCTATGTCAAGACTCAAAATTACTGTGTGGGTTGTGGTACGAGTCGCCATATCAATCAAATTAATAACTCAGCGAGTGTTATCTCCACCCTGTTGATAGGGGATAAACCCCACCTGGTCCTTATGGACAAGGGTGGGAAGCCACACATTCAGACGAGCAGCAAGGATATGAGTGAAAATTTTAAGGTCTGCATTAAGAAGGGCGATCAGTCTATAGGTCTATAGTAGAGTCCCGGGGGTTTTTACCCGTTTTGTGGATGTCTTTGATATTGGATGACAACATGTTCGATGGGATTGGGGAGCCCAGTAGAAACGAGTTGAGTAAGGCCAGGAGATACGGTGAAACTGTAGTATAGGCCCATGAACTCATCAGGTCCTGGGGATTTGCCTGGGAGGAGAGTTTTAATCACGCCAGTTAGTTGCTCGACGGATATAGGCCTGTTCAGTGAGGCGACGGCCTCCGGTAAGAGCCTGGGCAATTTACAAGAGGGTAGATAATCACGTATGCGGGGTAGTGGGGGAGTGTGCAAGTGTGTATCGGTAAGGTTATACAGTTTGCAGTAGTAATCACGAAAGCATCGAGCAATCGCATCAGGCTGGTATTGGGGACAACCATCCGTGTCATTCACCGCCTGGGAAGCATGCTTGGAGGCAGTGTCCTGCAATTGGCGGGCTACAATAGTGTGGGCTTTATTTCCCTTCTCGTAGTATCTCTACTTGGAGTAAAGCAGCATGCATTCCACATTATGCATGGAGGCCTCCTTTAGTTTTGCGCGGGACTCCACCAGCTCCTGGAGAAGGGAAAGACTCGGCTTAAGGCTCAGTAGGGGAGTGCTCTATGTTTTTTAAGTTGTGAGGCCAGTGCAATTCACTGGCTACAAACTATCGTCTTGTGGGCTTCCCAAAGCACGGCCTGGGAGGGGACTGACCCGGTGTTCTCGCTAAACGTTCAGATGTACCCCTCTATATTCACACGGATGGACGGTGATTTCAGTAGAGAATCGTTTAGGCGCCAGTGACAAGTGCGTTGTGGAACAGGTTGAGAAGAAAGGGTGGGGGTGATCGGGGTGTGATCTGACCAGGAGATAAGTAAAATGGAAACATCACACATCATCTTCAAGGTCAGAGCATTGCTAAAGAAGTCATCTATCCGGGTGTGTAATTTGTGGGGGGAGGAGTAGAAGGTAAACATTCTACCCGAGGGGCTGTCCACCCTCCAGAGTTCGTAAAGAGCATAACGCCAGATCGTGCTACTGAAATTCCTAGCCAGGCAGCACTGGGTCGAGAAGGAAAGGAGTGGAAAGGAGGCACAACCGATCCGCATTCTCAGAGAAGATCATATTAAAATCTCCACCCAGGATCAACGGGGCCAGAGGCAGACCCTGGAGTTTGCAAAGGACCCGACACACAAATGAAAGCTGGGAGGTGTTGGGGGATACACATTACAGAGTACAATAGGGCGACCCTAATAGGTCCCTTCCAAAATGACATAGCGGTCAGCGGGGTCTATGTGAAAGGAGGATACTGAGATGGGACAGGAGGCCAACAACAGTATGGCAACACCTGCCGACTATGATTAGCTAGGAAGGCATGGGGGTAGTGGTGCTTGGCAAAATTAAAGGATCCTGTCTGGTCGAAGTGGGTCTCCTGAAGAAAGGCCACATCTTCCCCCACTTTGCGGAGCTCCCGGAGCACCAAACGCCTTTTAGCATTAGAGCCCAATTCCTGGACGTTCAAGGTGACACACCTAACCATTGGGATGGGGAGGAGGAAGAGAAGGGGTACAAGATGGTAGGGAGTAAGGGAAGACGCAGACACCACAAGACTTCACAGAAGCAAACAATGAACTATATGCCTAGAATAAACAGACTGAAAAAAGTCTGGAAAGGGACTCACTGAATATCACTGTCTGGGGAGACCTGAGCAGAACCAATAGGTCAAAAACAGGAAAAGACAATTGTAGTCAACAGGCAGCGACTACGCCACCATTAGAACTTTCGAAGCCTGAGCGCGTTAAGAGTTCCTTGTATGTCCTCCTCCCCTGGGGGTTCCGGAAGGCCACTGATTCTAATGTTGTTTCTCCTCCCACGGTTGTCTAACTCCTCCAAATGACGCTGCAAGTCACCGCGTAACTTCTTGTTCCTTCTCTAGGGTCTCCATCCTAATGGCAATAGAGTGTAGGGCACTGCATACTGCAGAGATTTCAGAGCAGCACGTTGTGCTGATCACTGTAACTAGAGCTTTGAAGTCCCCTTTAGTGGGTAACTGATAGTATATAGAAGACCAGTCTATGGGGGGGTGGAGCTGGGGACTGTAGGTGCCGTGGTCAGAGTATGGGGAGTGTGCAGGGGTAGGGGCAGCATACCGCTGCATGAAAGCGGAGCCCCTATGTCGTTCTTCCTGCTGTGCCCATGTTCAGGGCAGCGGTGCAGAAACTGGAGACTGGCTGGCCTCTGTCCCCACAATAATCGGTACTGGTGGGTCCTGTACTGTGAGGGAGTCCGTCTTCTTGCTCTCTTGTCCCTCCCTGCAGCGGTGTGGGAGCGCGATTGCAGGGATGGCAAGGACCAGGGCGGGAGGAGAAGATGGCGGCGGTGGCGGTGGGCTCTGAACGAAGCGCAGAACAAAGTCCCAGAGCATGCCACAGTAAGGGGGAGGTAGGGCCCCCTGTGGGAGCTTCTTTGGCAGCTTTTTGCCCATGGGGTTGCGGCCCTGAGCCTACAGTACTTGCGCCATTGACTGCTAGGCCACGCCCCCACCTATATGTTTTTAATGTGATCATAAAAAATGTAATTAATTAATTTCATGATTACTTTGGAGTGATATACATGCTTTTGCTGTAGGAGTTGTGTTTGACATATGTAGCCCCCTTAGGTCGATTAATATAGGTATAGAGTTATACCATGGTTTAAGAGCTCAAAAGGGCATAAAAAACTTCTGTCAACTTGTTTAACCCCTTCCTGCATATGGACCTAAAGAAGTCCCTGTTGTCACGGACAGCAAAGACAAAGAAGAAGCCAGCAAAGCACCAATCAGAGGGGTCAGTTGCTGGTGATTAATCGGATTGGTAAGTCTATACAGACTAACCAATCAGAGCATAGTTACTTGAAAATGCCAGTTTCAGGCTCTGATCTTCAGTTTATGACGGTGCAGATCAGTGCCTGAATAAAGGCAGTTAATGTTCCTCTCTGTTCTGCCACTGTGCCTCTTAGTTCCCCCATTGTGCCCCTCAATGCTGCAATTTTGCCTCTCTTAGTGCCCTCTATGATGGCAGTAGCCCAGGAATTAAACCCCTGCCATCAGCATTAGATGCTGCAGTAGGTAACTACCATGGCATCCATGGGGTTAACAGAGGGAGAGAGCTCCCTTTTTCTTTCATTGGGCCCCTGCAATGTATTTGCAGGGACCTGATGGTTGCCATGGCAGCAAGACGCCTTACAAAGGCCTTCAAGGTTGCCATGTACCTAAGCCTGCCACAGGCAGAGTCTTACACTCACACTAAAGCCTCATTCACACGTCAGTGTTTTGGTCAGTGATTTACATTAGTTATTGTGAGCCAAAACCAGGTGCGGCTTTAAACACACAACAAGTGCAGTTCATTCCCTTATACATTAGGGTCTGTGGAGGCTCTACTCCTGGTTTTGGCTTACAATCACTGATGGAAATCACTGACGTGTAAATGAGCCATGTCTGGTCAAACTGACATTACTATATACTGCAAAAGCTGACTATTGAAGTGCATTTAACAACCATCATGTCTATTTCTTTTTTCCATATCCAATTATATAATTGGTAGAGATGATCAAGTCAAAGTTGCCGAAGTGGAATTCGATCCAAATTTCAGAGAAAATTTAATTAGCCCCTGTGATGTCACAGCCCTATAAAAAGCCTCACCTTGCTCGGTCTCTGCCATTTTCCAGTGCAGGGAGAGAAGTTACAGGCAATGTTTAGGAAAGCCTTTTTTCACAAAAAATTACTATTTAGTAGGTTCAGGGACAGCTTATTCATAGTGTAGGGATATAATAGTGAGGCATTATTCACACTATAGGGAAGAGAGCTGGAACAGTTGAACTATATAAAGCCTGGCTAATAGGAGCTGTTCTATTACACCTTGCTGAACTAATTGGGGTTACAAAGTTAGTGCATAAACATTAGTAGGAACAGTCTATATTAAATGGCAAGGGGACAGCTGGCACTGACTGGTGGCTGAGACTGCTGGCACTGTGACTGGTGGCACTGACTGACGGCTGAGACGGCTGGCACTGATTGGTGCCTGAGACTGGTGGCACTGACTGATGGCTGAGATGGCTGGCACTGTGACTGGTTGCACTGACTGATGGCTGAGACGGCTGGCACTGACTGGTGGCTGAGACTGCTGGCACTGTGACTGGTGGCTGAGACTGCTGGCACTGTGACTGGTTGCACTGACTGATGGCTGAGACGGCTGGCACTGTGACTGGTGGCTGGTTGCACTGACTGATGGCTGATACAGCTGGCACTGACTGGTGGCTGAGACTGCTGGCACGGTGGCTGTGGCTGGTGGCACTGGCTGGCGGCTGAGACTGGTGGCACTGACTTGTGGCTGAGACTGCTGGCACTGTGACTCGTGGCACTGACTGATGTCTGATACCCCTGGCACTGACTGGTGGCTGAGACTGCTGGCACTGTGACTGGTGGCAGCGTCTGGTGGCACTGACTGGTGGCTGAGACTGCTGGCACTGTGACTGGTGTCTGGTGGCATTGACTGGTGGCTGAGACTGCTGGCACTGTGACTAGTGGCACTGACTGATGGCTGAGACGGCTGGCACTGACTGGTGGCTGAGACTGCTGGCACTGTGACTGGTGGCTGATGGCACTGATTGATGGCACTGACTGGTGGCTGAGACTGATGGCAGTGTGACTGGAGGCTGTAGGCACTGACTGATGGCTGAGACGGCTGGCACTGACTGGTGGCTGAGACTGCTGGCACTTACTGGTGGCTGAGACTGCTGGCACTTACTGGTGGCTGAGACTGCTGGCAGCGGCTGCTGTCTGTGGCTGTGAGTGCTGGGACTGTGCGGCTTTGTGATGCTCGGACAATAATGGCAGTGCTCCGACGTGGAGAGCAAACCATTACCTGAGAGCGGCGGCGGTGATTGGGCGGCGCGCAGGTGTGGGTGGTGCGGGCAGCGTGTGGAGCGCCGTGTGATGATTCGTCGGCTCGCCGCGCATGCGCAGTTAAATTATCAGCACCCATGCACCCACATGAAGCACAGAGCACACACACAGACCTTTTATTATAACAGATAGCTTTTACCATTGATTCCCTCAAACACAATCTATAATAATAAAAGCCCTGTGTGCGTGCTCCATGTCCGTGTGCATGCGCGGTGCACCGACCAATCAGTACACGGCGCTCCACACGCCGCCCACTCCAGCGCGCCCGATCATCACACGGCGAGGTCTCGGCCATCCTTTCTATGCAGAGCACTGCAGTATCACTGAGTAGAAAGCGCAGATGAGGTGAGCTCACTCAGCTGGGAGGCATGTGACCACGCCGAGGAACCAACGGCGTCCACAGGAATCCAATAGAAGAAGAAAGGTCCAGCTTCCCATCGATCATTAAAATGCTTTATTCACATATTGCGGTACAAATAAAAGTAAAACAGCGGGCAGAAACGTTTACCGGTTTCGGATCCAAATATAGCGATCCTTCCTCATGACATAAAACACAGCATATAGGATAGCAGTTTAAATAGAGATAAACACACCCACATTATCAGGTGAACTTCATTACTGCAAAAATCCACCCCCAAGAAATTAACATAGACAATTGGAGAACCACTAGTGAAAAAATGACATTTAAAAAAACAGACAAAAAAAATCAATAGTGAAGGATCAGGTCATGTTTGCGATTAAGACCCAGTGGAACGCATGATCGCATGCAAAATATCCAGAAGGACTCCCTATTAAGTAACTTTTTCCTATAATCACCACCCCTGAGCGGGGGCGCCACTCTCTCAACTTCCTGTACCTGCATGCTGCCAGTGTCGCCTCCATGAACAGCTGAAAAATGTAAGCTGGCCACAGAGACATTTTTCCAGTATGCATGCGGCACATCAGAAACATGTCTACAAATCCTAACCTTCAGACTATTGGTTGTACATTCTATGTATTGTAGGCGACACGAGGAGCAAGAGATACAGTACACGACAAATGAAGTATTGCAATTAATATATTGCTTGACCGGAAATGTTTCATTAGTTACATAAGAATTAATATGATCCCCCATTTGTATAAATTTACAACAGGCGCAGATCTTCTGGCCGCATCTATATGTACCCAGAAACCTTAGCCATGTAGGTTGCGCCTGTGGCTTATCAACAAACAAGGAGGGGCTTAGGATCAGCCCCTCCTTGATAGCTACAGGTTTTACATCTAGAACTGCCGCACCGTGTGAATCCTGTGTAGCACATCCAGGTTTTAGAAGTGCGTTTTTCTGTGGTGTAGAGGGAAGGGGACAAGCGTGTAGTTAGGGCAGGAGCTCGTCTAGACACAATTCGACAACCTTCTCTTAAAATATCATGGAGAACCTCATTTTCAAATAAGATATGGGTATGCAATTTTTTACAATTGAGCTGATTTCATTAAATTGTCGACTGTACGCAAGAACAAGAGTGGGAAGGTGATCTGCATTTCTAGATGATAGGAATCTAACATCTTTTGTTTCATTGGGAAAATGTGTTTTATTTTTGAAGAGCAGATTGTAACGGACCGTTATGCACACAACTCCGTTTAGGCGATATTCCCTTTTCAGACACACCGGCAGTTACTGCAAGCACCAATTTCCCGAACTGCAAGCACATGAATGCTCCAGACTCCCGAACTGGAAACAGTATACAGCCGAACAGGAAAAACCCTAGGAACAGTTTACACTCCTGGCAGTCGCACTGTGACAGCATACACTCCAATTCCCCCCAAGAACGAGACGACACTTCGCTTGGGGGTTAAGCAGACCACATGTACTGGCCCATACAGCCTCTTTTTATTCACATGTTCAGTCCAGAGGAATACCCCCTGGACTTCTACATTAACCAATCATAAACGAACAAAGGAATGACCCTCCTGCACAGAGTACACATTCCCCCCCTCTGCCAGTGATAAAATTACTAAACACAATGGACGAACTTATTATCACTGGCAGGAAAATATACAGTTTTATACAACGTTTATAACTTCAAAACTATGCATGGGATTTCAATAAAAATTACATATTCATCATCAATCCATTCAGGGGAACAACATATCCAAAAATGGTACGAGTTAGACCAGGGGTTCAGAAATAAGTAAAAAGTGTCTTTGTGGAACTGGTTTGGGCCGGAAAGCCATGCTGGCAGTAGGTCACAGAGTCCTCTGTACTGGAGACAACTGGGAAGTAATCCAATTATCTCCCAGGACAGAGGCAAAACTCCATTGTGCGCATGTTAGTGAAAAGACACAAAAATACACAAATATACATAACTCCTATTATGCTGAACAGGACCCCCACATTCAGCCTATCCCCAGATGGCTTGGATCCGAGCGCTCAATATATCCGAACAGCGCTCAGATGCCACAAACACAGTCACATTGCCATGGGGTTTAAGCTTAGCATGGGCTGATGAGAGGGGCCATAATCCTGGGGCAGCAGGTGGGCAACAAGACTTCTCCAGCACCCAGTGTCCAGGTTGGTTTCGCCACACAGATCATATCTATTTTTGCTGGATGCTATTCTATAAGCCCTGTCTAGCATCCACTGTGGATAATCTCGGGCTTTCAGACGAGAACTTATAATCCTACATTCTTGTTCATAGGCAATTAATGTGCTACAATTTCTGCGGGCACGTATAAATTCCCCTACTGGCACACTTTTCATAGTATGTTTGGGGTGATGGCTGTTAGCCCGTAATATCGTATTGCCAGCAGTGGTTTTTCTATACGTTTCCGTAGAGATGTTCTGGAGGTTTCCTGTTAGTTTCAAGTCCAAAAAGCAAATAGTATTCGGGTTACTTTGGCAGGTGAAGCGGAGGTTGTAGGGGTTATTATTAAAATATGACAATAAGTCTGGTATGGCAGACACGCCTCCCTTCCAAATAAGGAGCAGGTCATCAATATATCTGCCATACCAGACTATATCTCCATGAAAAGGATTTTTGTCATTATATATGAATCTCTCCTCCCAGTATGCCATAACCAAGTTGGCAAGGGACGGAGAGAATTTTGCCCCCATAGAAACTCCCCTCACCTGCACAAAGAACTTCGAATGAAATGAAAAATAGTTGTGTGTCAGTAGATACTGCGTCACTTCCAAGACATAGTCAATGAACTCATGGGAATGACGGCTATATTTATGAAGGTGATATTCTATAGCTAGAGCAGCTGTTTCATGTGGGATAGAAGGGTATAATGACACAACATCTGCTGCTATCCAAAAAAAAGCATCCCATTAAACATCATAAAGGAATCGTAAAACATCCGTTGTATCACGCAGGTAGCCTGGTATTCTTTTGACCAAGGGCTGGAAAACAGAATCCAGCCATTGGCCCAGACGTTTATTTAGGGAGCCTATCCACGAGATAATGGGGCGCAGTGTTGGTGGATCCAGACCTTTGTGTATTTTAGGGAGTGCATGGATTATTGGAGTAATCGTATTTTCCACCGACAGGAAGGTGGACAGTTTAGGGTCAAACAAACCCAAGTTTTTCCCTTTATTAATCAAAGTTTGATACTTAATTTTAAAAACCTCAAGGGGATTACTGTCCAGTCTCCTGTAGGTGGAGCTATCTGACAACTCTCCCATCATTTGTTCATAATACATTTGTTTGTCTAGCACCACCACTGCACCCCCCTTATCTGCCGCTCTTATTATTATCTGGTCACACTTTTGTAAATCATCTAATGCCTTTCTTTGTGGGAAGGTGAGATTAGAATTCCTATCTCATAATTGGATTGGACATAATTGGATAAAAGGACGGATTTGAGATTTTAGTTTGGTCTCCCTGCCACTTGGACTGCAAACTTGATTTGTGGCTGCAACTTGCTGAGTTTGTCCTCGACAAGCTTTCCTGTCCGGCCAGTAGTGTGGCATCAGAGCGGGTATTTAGTGTAGCTGGGGGCATAGTTACCCCAAGGAGAACTCAACTTTCCATCCAAAGTGTGGAGAGACTGACATTTATGAAGATGATAGTAAGGTTATGGCCACAGGGTGAGAGGCGCTCATAGGGTAAGTAAGTTTGGAAAACAACCACGACCTCCAGGGTCTGGTGGGTTTAATAAACTCATGTATGGGGGTTGCACTGAATTAAGGTGTGTTGGAGGAAGGTTGTGGCGAATGTAGATAGCAGGTTGGTGCTTCCAGATATGTCCGGATATCCCGGGGGTGAAGGCCAAGTCGCCACTTGGGAGACTAATGGAAATAGTAACTATGCCTGTCACAACCCGAAGTATGATGCAACAGAGTTTATTGAGAGACAACGCTTTTCGGGGTCTAGACGACCCCTTTATCACGTCTGCCAATAACAGGCATTTCAGAGTATTGCGCCTGGTACAGAAGAGATCAATACAGCAGCTGATAGGAGCGTTCTTGCTCAGCTGCTGTACGTGGTGGTGTAGGCATAGTTACTATTTCCATTTGTGAAGATAAATCCGGCCATGATACTGCCACCCGCCTGTTGCTACACACCTGTTGCCTCCACTGCCATGTTCTCCTACTGCCACCTACCATCTTGTGCTGTTACTGCCACTGCTGTTGCCCCCCACCCTGTGACTGGGCCACCCTCCTCATAATGTAACTGGGCCACCGTGTTGACTGAACTGTAGTTTTTAATGGTACCATTTATGGGGTACATACGACTTTTTGATCATTGAGATTCAATTTTCTCGGAGATACAACCAAAAAATGGCAAATTGTTTTTTGTTTTTTTTTTCATTAGGCGTACACAACACAGAAGAAAAACCTGTTATGTATCATTTTTATACAGTGGATATAAAAAATCTACACACCCCTGTTAAAATTTCAGGTTTCTGTGCTTTAAAAAAATTAGACAGATAAATGATTTCAGAACTTTTTCCACCTTTAATGTGACCTATAAACTGTACAACTCAATTGAATAAAACAAACTGAAATCTTTTATGGTAGAGGGAAGAAAAAATCTAAAAATAAAATAATATGGTTACATAAGTGTGCACACCCTTAAACTAATACTTTGTTGAAGCACCTTTTGATTTTATTATAGCACTCATTTTAGGTATGAGTCTATCAGCATGGGACATTTTGACTTGCCCACTCTTCCTTGCAAAAACACTACAAATCTGTCAGATTGCGAGGGCATCTCCTGTGCACATCTCTCTTCGTGTTCAGCTTTCTAGCAGAAGCCTGAAGGTTTTGTGCCAATATTGACTGGTATTTGGAACTGTTCATAATTCCCTCTACCTTAACTAAGGCCCCAGTTCCAGCTGAAAAAAACAGCCCCAAAGCATGATCCTGCCACCACTATGCTTCACTGTTCTTTTGGTGATGTGCAGTGTTGTTTTTGAGCCAAACATATCTTTTGGAATTATGGCCAAAAAGTTCAACCTTGGTTTCATCAGACTATAACACCTTTTCTCACATGCTTTTGGGAGACTTCAGATGTGCTTTTGCAAAATGTAGCCTGGCTTGGATGTTTTTCTTCGTAAGAAAAGGCTTTAGTCTTGCCACTTTACCCCATAGCCTAGACCACTGGTCGGCAAAGCGCGGCTCTTTAGACCCTTGAATGCGGCTCTTTGGTGCGGGCTCCCACGGCGAAACCAACCCACCCTGCACTACAGACTTCTTGCCTGTGGGACGCATTTGTGTTCCGCAAAGCAAGAGATGGCGTGTCACTAGTACTAACTAGTATTAGCGCACGCGCATCATCACAGTAAGCGCCTTCACTTGTAGTACGCACCTCCTTCCAGACATTGGAACGTGCTGCGCCACAGGAGGAAGTGACGAGGGGTAGTTAAAGTTCCCGGGCTGTGAAATCTGCCAGAGTGAGAACACCGCTGCAGGAGCTTTCTTTGAACGTGACTACAGGCATAGAGTCAGAGTCAGTGTACCTCCTTCTACCGGTGACTCAAATATTTTGCATCAGCATTTAATTGGCATGTAAATGATTTAAACAGCAAAAGTAATGTCTGCAGACAAGTAAAAGTAAAAAATGATAAAGATAAAATGAAATAATAATCAAGATCCAAATAAGAAAGTACATGTAAAAGTATGTAAGAACACACTCTAATAGTCCTCACTGGTACGGTTGACGCTATAATATAGAATCTATATTATTATTGCGTCAACAGTACCAGTGAGGACTATTAGGGCTCATGCACACGACCGTGTGCCCGCCGTTGCCGTATTGCGGACCACATACGGCAAGTCCGCAATACACGGCACTGGCTGTGTGCAGCCCGCATCACGGACCCATTCACTTCAATGGGTCCAGGATCTGGGATATGAGTGCAACAGAGTGCTTCCGTGGTGCTTCTGGGTGTGCCTGCGGACAGTCGGATGCGGATCGCGAACCCCATTCAAGTGAATCGGTCCGCGATCCTTATGCAGCTTCCCCACGGTCTGTGTCCGTGCATCGCGGACTGCAATTTGCTTTACATTCGTGGGCATGATACCTTAGAATGTGTTTTTACATACTTTTATATGTACTTTCTTTTTCTTTTTTATTCTTTATTTAAGCAAAAGCAGAAAATAGACATTGCGTCATGTGTTAGACAGAGCACATTAATACTTCGAGAACAATGCACAATATTGCAAGATCAAAGTAAACATTCTTCACAATTCAATATACATATAACGGCAGTGTGTGAAGCGGTACCCCTCAGAGTACATGACCAACGTCTCTGAGCGATGCTCTGCATATACAGATTGATAAATAAGTAAACCTGGCAACAAACTAAAATGGCCAGGCAGAAAAATATTTTCAATCCTATAAACATATTAAAGAAGCCTTGACACCCCCCATTGAAATAATCACAGCATATCCTCAAGAGGTGTATAAGGCCCATACAACCGATCTCAGGTATAACACACAAGACCAACATGACACAGACACACAACAAACACAAAAGGAGGGGGTGAAGCACAGAAAGTGTAAAGAAGTAGCATCTATCTTCTCACACTGACAATAGGCTTTGGTATTCCTGGGAGTCCTGGAATGAAAACTATGAGGCCAAAGCATCAAGAAACCTTTTATGTATACCCCGTAGTTGCGAGGTAAGTTCCTCCATTCTCCGGATCTCTTCACCTTTTGAATCCAGTTGCTCATTAACGGCGGTGAGGAGGATTTCCATCTCGCAGGAATGCAAGAACTAGCCGCTATTACCAGGGAGCACAGACAAGATTTGTGGAGCACGTTCATTGGGAGGTCCGGCAAGTATAAAAGGAAAAAGCCAGGCGTATATGGTATTGCAAACTGGAAAATTGAAGATAGTGCTTTGTTGATCGATTGCCAGAGCACTCCCAAAAAATATGTAACATCGAACCTGAGGCCAAATCGGGACATAATACCATCTGGACATTATCTTATACCCCGCTTCCTGAAACCTACTCACTATGGATGACCTGTACAGCAGGCAGAAAAGTTTTGGCCATTGGTCAGGGGGGACGTCTACTGCCAGGTCTTGCGACCATTTCGTCACATATGGGGGCAAGTAATCCTGTCTAGGAGCAATCAGGGACTGATAACATTCAGATAGAGAATGGCGGTATATGCCCGACCCGATACATGCTTTCTCAAAGAAGGTAAGAGTCCTATCATATCCTGTCGAGGTTGGGATAGAGGAGAGAAAATGTGCTAATTGTCTGGATCTCCAGAAACCCAGGGGGCAAAGATCCGTCACCTTTAGCAATTGTTCATAGGTAAGCCATCTGCCCAATGTTCTAAAAAAGGGAGCGCAGAATTGCTCATGCATACACCACTGCAGAAACGTTCCGCTCCGACAACTAGCCGGATAACTAGGATTACCCAGTATGGGAAACAATGGGGAAGGAGAGGGTGAGATCATAGGACTAGAGATGAGCGAACTTTAAAAAAAAGTCCGGTGTTCGGTTTGTGGTAAGTCGCGCATCCCCTTATGGATTCCACTATAGTGGCATATGGAATCCATAAGGGGCAGCTGCCACCAACCCGAACTGTTGAACAGCCGAAGGACCTGGGGTGACGTCACTGTCATGTGATCAGTGCAGGGGGCGTGGCTCAGCACGGGATTCCATATGCCGCTATAGTGGAATCCATAACGGGATGCGCGACTTACCACAACCCGAACGCCGAACACCGGACTTTTTTTTAAAGTTCGCTCATCTCTACATAGGATTATTTCTGATCTTGCCAAATTG
This sequence comes from Bufotes viridis, assembly GCA_033119425.1. Lineage (NCBI taxonomy): Eukaryota > Metazoa > Chordata > Amphibia > Anura > Bufonidae > Bufotes > Bufotes viridis. Next base: position 205,464,339 of record CM065591.1, read on the forward strand.
TGCAATGGTAGGACAGATTGTGGGATGGCTAGAAAGCGCTGAGGGAATTTCCACGTCTAGGGCAAGGAGGCTAATGAGGTGAACGAGCATATTTGTTTAATAGAGACCCACTGCTTGAACCTTGCGTGTCGGCACCAGTCCACAATCCTTTGGAGCATGGAAGCAGAGTAATATTTACGTAAGTCAGGTACACCTAACCTTCCTTTATCCCTCGGAATATGTAAGAGGAATCTAGCTAATCTCGGGCTCCCCTTAGCCCAAATAAATCGGAATAAGTCACCATGAATCTTATCAAAAAAGCTAGGGGGGAGTCTAATGGAGGGTCTGAAAGAGGTATAACACCCATGGAAGGACGTTCATTTTAAAAATGGCACATCTTCCAAACCATGTATGCAGACCCTTCGACCATCTCTTAAGGTCTTTCCTGATCTGATCCCGGAGAGGGACATAGTTCCTGTGGTACACATCCTTCAGATCTGAGGGGATTTACGTGCCCAGATATTTCACAGCTCCAGTAGCCCACTTGAACGGAAAGGACGTGGCCAGGTCGGATACAAGAGTACCCGGTAGCGAGATATTCAAGGCCTCAGATTTCTGAAAGTTAATCTTCAGATTAGAGAACTGGTGAAATGTGTGAAACTCCTTCATCAAATTCGGAAATGAGAGCCTAAAGCGTGAACATCAAATTGTCCGCATATGCTGCTATCTTAAATTTCTTGCCCTCAACCAAGAGACCCAAGATATTCGGGTTCTGTCGGATAGACCTCAATAAAAGTTCCAGAGTAAGAACAAAAATTAGAGGGGAGGGGGCATCCTTGGCGGGTCCCATTCCGTATAGCAAAAGGTGAACACACCATTTACCTTCGTGGCTGCAGACGGACACTCATAAAGAGCTTGGATCCATGATACCATGGGGCCAGAAATGCTTATGTAGCGCAACACCGCCAAGGCCACCCCACCCTGTCAAAGGCCTTTTCAGCATCAGTAGACAAAAGACAGAGTGGGGTGTCTCGGGTTCTGGCATGATGGATCAGATTAAGAACCTTTGTGGTGTTGTCACTTGCCTCCCTTGACGGGATGAAACCCACCTGGTCATTATGTATGAGGTCAGATAGCAGCGGAACTAGTCGTGTGGCCAGGATTTTAGCGATGTCCACGTTCAGCAGTAAAATGGGACGGTAGTTGCGCAGAGGGTGGGGTCCTTTCCCTCTTTATGTATTAATGTGATATGTGCATGTGACATATTTGCAGGAAGCGACAGTCCTGTGCTTAGTACATTTTCCGCTTTTACTAGTGGGGCCTGAAGAAGAGGCAAAAATCTTTTGTAATAGGAGGCGGGGAGACCGTCGGGGCCAGGGGCCTTACTAGGTTGCATGGTTTTAAAAGCCTCCGCTATATCTTCGATAGAAATCTAGATCTTGGAGGGTATCTAAAGGAATCCTCGGCATGCCCGAGTCAGCAAGGTACTTGTCCATCGCCAAATTCAGAGACTCACTAGTAGCATTGGACTGAGGAAGGTTGTATAAAGATTGATAATACTGAGCAAAAGCTTCTGCAATAGCAGTGGGGTCATTAACAAGGGAACCTCGGGCAGTGGCTATACGGGGAATATAATTCCTTGCTCTCTGCTCCCGAAGTAACCTGGCTAGCAATTTACTGCTTTTATTGCCGAACTCAAAAAAATGTCTACGTCCTTTAGCTAAAATGGTTGTAGTATGTACATCCAGTTTCTCTTTAAGCTTACTTCTGGCCAGGAGAAGGGAAGTGCGGACAGCTATCGCATGAGATTTTTTATGGGCCTTTTCGAGGTTGACTATTTCGGATAAAGGCTGAGAGATTTCAGCTGCCCTTGCTTTATTACGTCTCGCTCCATGTTTGATGAACTCCCCACGAATTACACATTTGTGTGCCGCCCAAACCAAAATAGGCGACACATCAGCAGTTTGATTGGTTTCAAAGTATTGTGAAATCGCAGTGTGAACTTCCTGAGCGACCTCCAAGTCCTGCAGTAGGGACTCATTTAAACGCCACTGCCAAAACTTCGGAGCAGGGAAAGGGGATTTCAAGGAAACATGGAGCATTGCGTGATCTGAAAAGGTCAGCGGATCTATAACTGATGAAGCTAAAAGAGGCACTGCTGAGTGTCTGAGTAAAAAATGGTGTAGTCTGGAATAGGTGTCCCTTGCAGCCGAATAGAATGTGAAGTCCTTGACCTCGGGGTTGAGTATAAGCCACGTATCTACTAGCTGATGGGTATGGAGAAGCTTTTTGATGCCCCGGAGATAAGAGTAGGCAAGATGGGAGGTCCCCCTAGAAATGTCCACGACAGGATCTAGCGCCACATTAAGATCCCCCCCGACCAACAGAGTGCCCTCTGCAAAGTCATCCAAACCAGACAGAATTCCAGCTAATGCCTTGAGTTGTTTGGTATTAGGCGGGTATACATTTGCCAGGGTGTATAATTGTCCAGCTATTTGTCCCTTAAAGAGGACCTTTCATCTGGTAAAAAATTCTAGTATCTAGTAAAACTAAGTATCATGATATATGCACTTACTATTATCCCTGGGCAACCTCTCCGGCTATGTCCGGTGACTTGGTTATACTGGGAGGAGACTGCCCTTGTTCTCCTGGGCGTCTCCTTCTCCCAGGCTGTAGCTCTGTCCAATCGCAGCGCAGAGCTCATAGGCTGGGAGAAAAAAAAACTCCCAGGGCATACCCAAACATACCCGAGGACATAGCGGGAGAACGGAGCGGCGCCCAGGGATAATAGTAAGTGCAGGGAGATTCCTGGGCGCCGCTCTATATATAATGATACTTAGTTCAGAATTTTTTTCCAGATGAAAGGTCCTTTTTAAGGAACAGAAAACGGCCATTATCATCTGTACGGGCATCTAAGAATTCCCACGGAACAGATCTGGCAATTAGAATGCTCACACCCCTCGACTTTGACCCGAAAAACAGCTATGATAAGTATCAGGATATCTGGGGGATTTAAGCGAAGGCATAGCATTCCTGTGGAAATGGGTCTCTTGAATAAAAGCAACCTGTACCTTTTTACTCCACAGGAGCCGGAGAATGGAGGAGCGTTTCTCAGGCGTGTTCAGCCCATTGGCGTTGAGAGAGGCAAACTGAATAGTAGTCATGAGTTCGATCTCTGAAGAAAGAGGAGAGAGAAGAAATACCAAAGAAGAAAGAGGGGAAACAAGAGGGAGAAGGGGAAGACAAGACCAACAAAGAAGACTTTACACTATAACCCTAACCAGCTACTCCAGAGAGGTTAAAACAGAGACTGTGGAATTACTTCCGCAGAAAAAAGAAAAATAAGGTGGGAGAAACCCCACTATGCGATTCTTGGGAGGCTCGAGTGGAGTCGTCCAAGATTCGCCGACCTAGTTGGAGAGAGGGAGAGCACTCAGGAAATGCGCCCCTTTCCCTGGACCCAGGTCATACACAAATTAAGTTGTTGTCATGAACAATAAAGATATTGAAAGACAATAACAGATGATCCTAACAATGCAGGTGAGAAATTGAGAACAAGAGAATTCTACACAAATGCTCTCGGAAAGCCTTCTAACAGCTATAACAGGCAGGGACTATATGACCCGACCTAGGTATACTAGTCCTGAGCAGAACCGGGCACATTTACTCGTCCCCCCGCTGAGACTTCTTGAGGTAATGCCTGCCCGTCAGTGGTAATCTGAAGGCTAGGAGAGGTAGAGATAAAAGATGGTAGCATCGGGACGTCCCACCAGTTTGGTAGCGACAGTGTTGGTACATCCAGAAATTTGGACAAGTCCTCCGCCTGGTCTGGCGAGTGAAGGGCAAATGTGGATCCATTTCTGCGGACAATCACGTGATGTCCCCATCTGTATGAAGCTCCAGCCTCAGTGATAACTTTGAGGATCGGTTTCAGGGTGCATCGCCAATGTTCTCCTGGATACATCCGGCAAGATATGGATTTGAGAATTGAAGCATATGTCGAGATTGGTGAAAAAATGGTTCAATGACAATGAAGTAGAACACTTGGGGGTGGAGTTGAAAAAAAAACTTTATTTGTACCCAAGTTAGTCGACCAGTATGCACCAACATTGGGAACGTGTGGAAGAGACCTGGGAACAGATATCGGTCGAGACATGCTTGAATCTGATCAAGGGCATGGCCAGAAGGATTCAGGCAGTGTTGAAAGCCAAATGGTGGATTTACAAAATACTAACAAACTAATAAAAATCAAAATTCACAATTTTAGGAGTAAAACAGTAACAATGCAGTTACATGAAAAGAATCTGCAAATCTACAGGAGAAAAATTTGCTCCAAATCTTGTAGATTTTACTGCGAATTGCCTGTAGATTTCACTACAAAGGGTGAACTCTATTGTATACATCTGCACCATAAATTGATATGCTGCAAAAAAAAATCCTAATCACGTTAGGCACACATTTTGCTGCAGAAAATGTCTGCAGTGTGTTGATGAGATTTGTTAAAATTCTTCCACTTTGCTGCTAAATGGTGCAACTTTTCCACATGCAATTCTACTATGGAAAAACTGCATCATCTACACTACGTGTAGCTGTACCCTAAGTTGTAAACTTAAAGGGGATATAAGAGTTATTTAAAAACTTGGGGAACCCCTGTAAACGGCCTGAAATAAATTAACTTATATTTGTTTTTCTCCGCTGTTTCCTCACCGCTGCTCTGCACCGTATATCAAGCAATGCAGAGACTATCCGCAGCGTGGATGGGATGAGATTTTTGAAAACAATATGCATTTTGATGCTTCTGTACAATGCTGTGGATTTTTTTCACACACATCTGCAGGGGGAAAATCTACAGTTTTAAGGCATGTGGGGACATACCCTAAAGTAGCATTTTCACAATGTGCTAGGTATCTACTTTCAAGACAATAACGTTTAGGGGTGTCTCTGGTTTGGCTAGTAAGATGTAATTTTCTAAACTATTAGAAAACTGAAATATGTGTCTTACCTGAAATGTTGTTTTCCTTGAATCCATCAGTAGCACATTATTCATCCCAAATAAAAACTGTTTCTTTAAATATAGTCCATCACACAATCTGTTTTTATGGTAGAGGCAACTATAAAAGCATTCCACCCCACTCATGCGAATTTTTGATTTCTTGCTAGAAGAGCTAGTCTTCAGGAAATGTCTAAAGGGATTCTTTGATTATATAAGCATTCAGTAACCTATGCTTTATACCATCAGGCTTTACCTGTTACTGTATTGGATACAGTTTGTTATTCTGCTGTAATTTGAAAAACAATAAAAACTTTAAAAAGAGAAAATAAAGAAAAAAGTCTACAGGGACAAAATATCACTTCTGTACTGCCTTTTTCAGCTTCATTTTTACTATGAGATAGGTAGAAACTGTAGTATTATCAATCGTGATAGATAAAATAAATACACAAATACTCAGATTCACACACATATTAATCCAGTTTAATAAAGCAGGTTATTATTTTTTTTTTAAAATTTTACTTTTGATGAACTATTCCATGATATTTATTGAAGCCAGCAATTATTTATAGTATAGCTCTGTGAAATAGACAATTCAAATTTAACTCTAAAATTCAAAAATCATACTTGTATTAAAATATGACGTGGGCAATATATTATTTTACAAGCTTGTAAGCCATTGTATGCTTTGGTAAATTTTAAAAGCTGACAACACACCACATTAAAAAAAATGTATGAATTAGCAAACATGTACTGCATTATTCTATTTATAGGCTTGGGAATGGGGTTTAATAGAACATGCTCTAGTTCAGTAATTTGGCATGAAGAACTCAGAATAATCACTGTATGAAAGACTTCTTAGTAAAGAGCAAGATGGATGAAATTTAAATAGAAAGTTTTGTTCAGACTCATCAGAAAAGACTTGTGTATAAACACTGAGGAAATAAAAAGAGTAGCAGATGCCTTAGGCAACAAATCAGATCCGTTCTTTCATTTATTTAACCTTCAATAGAAAAACGAAAGCTGGAATCTGACAGGTTACCATGAAGAACCACTTTCTATCTACTGGTTTTTATACATGAGGCCTTTCATTTCTAGAAAGTGTACAGTACTTTCCATTATAGAACCAGTGTAATTAGTATAGGTAGTTTGAAGCTATGAATGGGTGGTAGCCTCTCACACGACTCAGATGGGACATGGCACGATCATAAGCCACCTGCACAGACTTGCGGATGCTCGTTTTTCGGCCTTCCAGCATTTTCAGCTTGTCTACTGTCTCATCAGCTCCCAAAGGTAGAACCTTATCACTAGTAAGCCACTGCCTGTATGGGAAGCATAAAAAAAAAAGATGGATTTTATAAAGCAACCTAGTTTGAGGAAAGAAAACAATGAAAAATAGCAAACTAATTATTGGACTATATCAGTATGGTTTTGTTAAAATACAATATTTAACTCCAGCCATCTTCTAATGGTTTCTTATACATTTTACGAATAGACTTGCTATATCTACCGTAAGTGTGGTGAATCTGTGTGTATACTAAAACACTATGAGGCATACCAATCAAAGAAAACCCTCAAGTGCTTGTTAGCATCCAGATGCTAAAAAAAAGTCTTAAATTCTAAAATGTTTCTCTTCCCTTTTAAAGATGCACTTTTTTCCCCAAAAAACTGGGAGGGAAATGGCAGTGTCTCTTGGTGCGACAAGGAGATTAATAGTGAGTGCTTTTAGTACTCACTGCTCCCTGGTCTTCCTCCGGGCACCACCGTGCATGTGTCCTGAATGCATACAGCATCAGGACAATGTGCAGCATGTGCCTGGAGAAGACCGGGGGGCGGTGATTGCTGGAGAGATCGCCATACCTGCAGAGTGGCAGTGGAGCAGGAGTGATGAGATATTTTATCTCTGATGGGGATCTGATCTGAGATCTGATATGGGGGTCTGATCTGAAGTCTGATGAAATAAAAAAAAAAAAATTTCCTCCTCTAAAAACTTAGGTGCCTCTATCTTATCACCAGGAGCAACTTAGAAAGTGAAAAATATTGTAGTTATTTTTTTTAGTTAAATATAAAAGTAATAAAGATTCAATAGGTACAATATGAAAAAAGAAAACAAGACTTTATTTAGACCCCTATGAAAGAAAGTATAATCACACACAGCAGATCTGTTGCAGAATTTTGTACAATATACACACCAAATTCTCTTATCCCCATAATATTGGACGTCCTAGTTAGAGTTGTGATTATAGCAGAATCTTGAGTTAGATTTTATACCAAGAAAGGTATTAATATACTTAATGTCATGCAAAAATAAAAATAAAAAGACAAGGAATACCCACACATAAAGCCATGTTGCTGGGCAACATGGAGTTAATGTGTGAGTAATATATTTTTTAGGACAGTGTTGATTGCCCATTATGTGAGGATGTTACATGATGGTGTCACTTTCACTATTATGTGAGGCACATGGAGGTAGTAAAGTAATAACTCCATGTGTCTCACATTAATAATAAGTGATCCCACCACTTATTTCACATAATGGCAACATTGTGGTTAATCAGTCACATTAATCCCAATGTTCCTCTATACTGGTGGCTGGCCGCGGTGCAGGTAATCAGAAGCAAGCGGAACCCTCTGTTTGCATGTCGCACCATTCTCCTCGCTCCCAGAGTCTATATAATAAAAAAATCCTTAGATCTCCTACTTCGCATATTAAATCATAGCCAAACTAATCCAATAAATATTATGTTTGTCTCCTTTCTAAACTTGGTGTTAAATCAAAAATACAAACATGATAAGAACAACTATTTAAAATTCCCGCTTTCATTATTAAAAATGACCACATAACTTTAGCAGCCAGTCGGCTCAGTGATTCCCTCACATGTTACGCTAGGGATACCCCCTCATTCAAGGCCTTTTAAATAAACAGCCAATTAGGGAAGAGATTCCTCGTTACATAATCTTACACCTGCCAATCAGTGCAAGATAACAGCTATTTAAAACCCCACTTTTATTATAAAAAAAAAAAAAAAAGAGCACATGACTCACGCCCAATCAACTTCAGAATTCCCTTACACATCACCGTGGGGATACCTCCTCATTCATGGCCTTTTAAATAAGCAGCCAATCAGAGCAGGGATTCCATATGACATAATCCGGAATATAACAATCATTTAAAACTCATTAAAAAAACATACTGACTATAATTCCTACAATTAAATGTCATGAGATTCATTATAAGCTGTAGAAAAAGGCAACTAAACATATTGAATGAAAAAATTGAGATATTATACTCTAAATTAGAACTATTTAAAAGCGATGACGGCCATGGAAAATGATCTATGAGGTGTCAAAAGGCAGTTTTAAATTCTGTGTCGGAGGTCAAATAAAAAAAAAAATATATGAAAAAGAGATAAATGACTATCAAAGTAAGTGAGTCTATAAGTGGAGGATTAAAATGATGGAGAGAACAAATGAGAGAGAGGAAGGAACCACTGAAAATGTAATCTTAAGCCTTATTCACACGCAAGTTTTTCATGGACGCATGCTGTACGTGTTCTCCATGACAGCACATGTCCCCATTCATTTTAATGTGTGTATTAACACATCAGGGTTTTAGCACGGTCTGTGGATTCGTGTTTTTAGCATGGATGCATGCTATATTTTGTCAGTGTTTGTCATCACGGATCCATCACGCCCTTTATAGTTTATGGGTCCGTGAAAAGCATGGATGCCATCAGTGTTGCATCCGTGTTTCAAGGATCATCAAGAGATTCTTGGAAAATTATTTTTCAGCTGTTCAGTGTCCGTGAAATACAGATGAAACACGGACAGCAAAAATATGGACACACGGATCCTTCACGGACAGCTTCATGGATGCATCACTGACCACCTGCTTACGGATTTGAGCACGAACATGGACGTGTGAATGAGGCTTTATTTGAAAAAGGAAAATACACCATCAACACCACTGCTACCCAAAGAGGTCATTATAGACATATAAACTGCCTTATACCCATAATTGATATACATCCAATAAATTATTATCTGAATGAATAACTTTCCATCCAACTGTAAATCTACAATAAATGATGAAGATATACCTTTACAGAATAAGTATGACATACTGGGAAATGAGAAAGAAAAATGGTTCTCACCAGAGAGTAAAAGGGTAATAGGGGAAGAAGCAAAAATGTCTTTGGTGATAGAAAAGAATTTAGAAAGACATATACCCAGAACCTCCCAAAAAAGAAGTCTATCAGGGAAAGGAGAGGAAAAAGAAAGAAATGCAAGTCTGAAAACCAAGGTGAATTGAAAGGTGCATTTAACTTGACTTCCTAACCCGCAGAGAGAATGAAACAAAAGTTCTACCTAAAGGCCCTAAATTTGCAACTATCAAACAGATAAACTGATTCCAGACATATCTGGATATACATAAATGTGAGAAAATTTAAAAACGAGATTTTTGTATAACTTACCAGTAAAATCTCTTTCTCGCTCTTCCTTGGGGGACACAGGAGACCCTGGGTATAGCTCAGCTCCCTAGGAGGCGTGACACTAAGTAGAAACTGTTAAACCCCTCCTCCAGCAGCTATACCCTCAGCCTGGAGTGAGAGACTGCCAATTGCGTGTCCAAGTAGTGAGAAAAGGCAATGTCCAACAAGTGGAAACAACGAGCCAACTACCCGACGGGGTAAACCAAGTCTGGAAACCGTGTAGAAAAACAATGAATGGGTGGGTGCTGTGTCCCCCAAGGAAGAGCGAGAAAGAGATTTTACTGGTAAGTTATACAAAAATCTCATTTTCTCGCCCATTTTCCTTGGGGGACACAGGAGACCCTGGGACGTCCGAAAGCAGTCCAAGAGGGGAGGGACCACAGCCCAAGACGAAGCCCCGAAGGCACCAAGGAACTGCCGCCTGCAAAAAAAAAGCGGCCCAAAGGCAGCATCCACTGAAGGATGCACCCTGTAGAACTAGATAAGGCGCGCAAGGAAGACCGGTGACTGCCTTGCACAAGTGTGCGACCGAAGCCCAATGTCTCTGGCCCAGGAGGCCCTACCGCTCCAGTGGAATGAACGGTGACACTGAAGGCAGAATCCTGCCCTTGGTGCGGTAACCTCAGCAATAGCCATTGTGATGAAGGGGGCGAAAGCCACCCTGGAGGTCGTCAAACCATTTGCACGGACCTCCTGGAACCACAAAGAGTCAGAGCGCCGAAAAGAGACGGTGATCTCTAAGTAAACTGCAAGGCCCGAACAACGTCCAATCGGTGAAGTGTCCGTTTCCGGAGATGGGAAGGGGAGGACGATGGCCTTGTCGAGATGAAAGGCAGATACCACCTTCAGAAGGAAGGAAGGGACAGGATAGAAAACAGCCCTGTCCTGGGGAAGGACAGAAGACTCTGAGCAAGAAAGGCTTTAATTCAGACCTGCTGAGAGACCTGAACGCCACAAGAAACACAACCGTAGAGAACAGAAGGAGTAGAGAGAACTTCAGTAACGACTCCAAGGGGAAGCTTGGAGCGCCAAGAGCACAGGATGTAGTTCTCAGGGTGGTACCGGGGGACGGTACAGAGGAACCGATGAGCCACTCCATGGAAGAAGGTCTTGACAGGCCCAAGAGGGGCCAGGGAATGCTGGAAGATAATGGACAGCGCCGATGCATGACCCTACAAGGAACAGAGTTCCAGTCCCAGGTCCAGGCCAGACTGGAGAAAAGACGGAACCATTGGGAGAGAAAGGCAGAGAGGGTGAACGCCCAGCTCCCCACAGAACCCCAGGTAAGAACCCTAAGTGCGATAAGAGATCCTGACGAAGCACGGCTGGGAGCGAACACTAGGGTGCCCGCTGGAATCGCCTGGTAAGCGGGAAAAAACCCAACGTGATCAGGCGCAGACCAGTAACACGGGCAGAAGAGTCTAGCAAAACTGGTCCCGTCGGCCCCCGAGCAACATCATCCTGTAGCCACCCGAAGTGGGGGAGCAGAAGGGCAGACAGAAGGAACCAAAGGGGTCCGCCCAGCATCCGACAGATGCCAGGACAAGACAGACCAAAGCCCATGTCGATGGTGCCACCAGAGGAAGGGGTACTAATGTCCCGGTGTGGGAGATTCGAGGACAATCTTGACCGAAGGGAAGTCCTCAGGCAAGAAAAAAACTTTGCTGCAGAACGCAAGGTAGCTATTTCCAGTACAACAGGAAGGTAGCAGGTGCGGAAGCAAAAAACGGCAGGTAAGGTAGAGAATAACGGTTTAACCAACCCGAGACGGATGGTCAATACCGCAGATCTGAGTGAATGGATCACCAGAAACGGGAGTTAGAGACCACGGCCTACCTGACAAGGGCTCATATGGCAAGGAAAGCCTGAAGGCCAAGTTATCGAGAAAGTAAGTCCACAGCATGACCATTGCCCAGAGTGGAAAAGCTCAATCTGCACCTCAGTGGGAGGACAGAACGCGGCACACTCGGTAAGTGTGCGCACGGCTCGTACAGCCAGTGCGAACGAGGGAGACGGTATGAGGCCACAAGGAACACCGGAACCATCCAAGTAGACAACCATGCTCTCCCCCGAGGGAAGCCGCATAGGAGGGATATCCCCCGAGCGGGAACCAAAACAGGGCCAGCAAGAAGCAGCAGTCGAGACAGAGGCCGGCAAAACACCCTCCGACCGAAGGGAGGAGTGGGTAACAGGGAAGTCATAGTAGGACAGCTCAAGGCAGAACACCGTCCTGATGAGAGCAGCCCAAACCTGGCAGAAAAGCGAAACTGAAGCGCAGAGGCCGCCCATAGGAAGGACTCATACTACACATCATCCGAAGAGGAGGAAATGATAGTAGGCGAGGGAACCGTAGTCCCGCCAGAGCCAATGTAGAATTCGAGGGGCGCTGCAGACAGCACCCTCGCCCATGTGACCGCCTGCTCAGGAAAGTAAGACAGCGGGAGGACGAATGGTTACGCATCCAGGAACCACTTCACAGGCGGAAGGGGCAACGAACATGGGGGATACCCGCACAACGGAACTGCACGATACAGTTCAAACCTGAGAATGAGCCCCGTCTAGCTCGGTGCAGTAGAGCAGAGTCTGTCCGGGTCAGGCGGAAGCAGTAAGATTACTTCGGAGAAGAGTGTAAGGCCTGCGGCTAGCATCGCATGTCGCAGGAGGAAGGGAGGCATACATATAAGCAACCCCGTAAGCAGTGAGAAGGCCAACCACCACAGGAGGAGAGAAGGGGGGACATGCACAGGGTTATTCTCGTATTAAGTAATGGTACAGTACAGTACAGACATGCATATGGGCAGTAGCAAATCCAGTGAGAGAGTGCAGCATACCGTCTATGGAAGGGGGTCATGCACACGGCCGGGAGCGAATCCAGTGAGTGCAACATACCGCCTATGGAAGGGGGTCATGCACATGGCCGACAGCGACTCCAGTGAGAGTGCAGCATTCCACCTGTGGAAGGGGGTATGAACATGTCCGGCAGTGAATCCAGCAGGAGTGCAGCGTCTGCCTATGGAAGGGGGACGTGCACATGGCCAGCACCGTATCCGGTGAGAGTGCAGTATTCCGACTATGGAAGGGGGATGTGCACATGGCCAGCATCGTATCCGGTAAGAGTGCAGTATTCCGCCTATGGAAGGGGGGTCATGCACATGGCCGGCAGCGTATCCAGTGAGAGTGCAGCGTCCACCTATGGAAGAGGAACGTGCACATGGTCAGCACCATATCCAGTGAGAGTGCAGTATTCCGCCTATGGAAGGGGGGGGGGGGGTGTGTGGGGGGGTATGCACACGGCCGGCAACGAATCCAGTGAGAGTGCAGCGTCCGCCTATGGAAGAGGAACGTGCACATGGCCAGCACCGTATCCAGTGTATGAAAGGGGGGGTCATGCACATGGCCAGCCCGCAGTCAGGAAGAGTGCAGTGTTCCGCCTATGGAAGGGGGTCATACACATGGCCAGCACCGTAACTGGAGAGGGACCGTATCCCGGGAGAGGGCAAGGGTCCGCCTAGAAGGAGAACATGCACCTGGCGCAGCCGGGGAGCGCGATATGCCACCCATTGAAAAGGGGACGGGGGGGACTGGGGCATGCAGATGGCCCACACTACTGCGATTAGGCTGCAGCGTCCAGCGCAGCCATTCCGTTATTAATTTATTCACTTTCTATATATATATTTTTTGAATACAACCCCTCTGAGGCAGGAAGGGGCCACCATATAGGGACAGCCTCCCATACAGGCCCCTATAGAGGAACCAGCCCCAGGTGATGGCCGGTACCGGAAGGGTTAACCGGGATCCGGCCTGGGGGGCGGAGCCGTGATCCCCTGGGGGAGGAGGAACCTCCAGGCGGGAAGAATTCGTGCCTGAAGGAGGTCCCCCCCAACTAAGGCCAGAATTGCGGCCTAGTAGGCAGCGAAGCCGGGGAGTAAACTTTTCGGCAACCGGCCAACCGGAGGTACTGGCGGTCGGCCGGGGACTGGAGGGGCTCGGAGCGGCGCCTCAGGTACATGCCGGCCGCGGGTGCCCAACCCGCTGGCTGGGAAGGCAGGGACCGGAGGAAGGAGGGCCGGGATTGCGGCCTAGTAGGCCGCGGAGCCGGGGCCCAAATTAGCAGCACCCAGCCGACCGGAGTAAGGGGAGGCCGTTAAGGAGGTGCTACAATGCACCCTGCGGCGCGAGGCGCTCTGCGGCCGGCAAGGCAGGCCGGCCAGTAGAGTGGAAGTGTCAGAAGCGCCATATTAGGAGCCTTATGCTCCCAGATTCAAGGTAATGGATCATCCCCTGGGGAAAAGTGGGGGCCCCCTGAGGATGTGGCCCCTGCGGGGACTGTTCTTGAGGAGAGACCGAGATCTGTGTAGTTGTGCAGCTGAAAAAGGTCAGAACCCAGGCTGCTGCCCTGTCCGCCATGCTTTACACTGCATAAGGGGGAAAATAATGGCAGGTGTCTCCTAATAAGGGGGCCTATGGGATCAGTAGGATCCCCAGAGTTAATGTCTTTGTGCCCCCAGTGAGGGGGGGGGGGGACCACTGGGGACGTACGGTTGGAGAAGCCACTCTCTCACAATCAGCCATCTTCACCCTCGGTCCGTTCCAGCAAGGTCGCCCATTCAGCTACTGGCACCGCAGTGGCAGGAAGCCGGGGAGCGGGCGGGCGACCCTTGCGCTGGCGGGATGTAGGGGAGCTAGTGCTGCCCAGATCCACCTTGCCTTCTGTGGGGGAGGCAGCAGTGCGGTTTATCGGCACTGGCGCAGCTCAACCCCGGGAGAACAGAGAGGTCCGGCGGGTCTTTGTTGTCCCTGATGATCTGGAAGAAAAGGAAAAAAGAAAATAAATCAAAAATAAAATGACAACGAGAAAACAGCCCTGCAGAGCAGGGAGTGTCTTGCCTCCTTGGACACTAAGAAAAAACTGGCAGTGTCTCACTCCAGGCTGAGGGTATAGCTGCTGGAGGAGGGGCTTAACAGTTTCTACTTAGTGTCACGCCTCCTAGGGAGCTGAGCTATACCCAGGGTCTCCTGTGTCCCCCAAGGAAAATGGGCAAGGGGGGTAATACACTCTGGACTAAAAAAAAATAAATCACAGTGTTTCCCAAATATAATGAAAATGAATGCAAAGAGACTTAAAAAACAAAACAAAACAAAAAAACAATAATGGGAATTTAAAGGGGTCGTGTCACATTAGCAAGTGGCATTTATTATGTAGAGAAAGTTAATACAAGCCACTTACTAATATATTGTTATTATCTATATTGCTTCCTTTGGTGGCTGGATTTGTTTTTCCATCACATTATACACTGCTCATTTCCATGGTTACAGACCACCCTGCAATCCAACAGTGGTGGTCGTGCTTGCACACTATAGAAAAAAGTGCCAGCCTCTCACCCGCTCAGTGGTTAGCACTTGTGCCTTGCAGCTTGGGGTCCTGGGTTCGTATCCAACCAACATCTGCATGGAGTCTGTATGTTCTCCCTGTGTTTGTGTGGGCTTCCTCCGGGTACTCTGGTTTCCTCCCACACTTCAGAGACATACTAATAGGAAACTGTGAGCCCGATTGTGGGCAGCCTAATGTCTAATACTAATGTCTGTAAAGCGCTGCAGAATATGTCAGTGCTATATAAGTGTCTAAAATAAATAGTGCACAAGCATGGCCACTGGGGTATAACACCCCAGTGTATTAGCAAGATGGTCGTAACCATGGAAACGGGAAATGTATAATGTGATGGAAAAATAAATCCAGCCAGTGAAGGAAGCAATATGGACAATAATATATTACCAAGTAGTTTGCATTAACTTTCTCTACATAATAAATGCTATTTGCTGAAGTGACAACCGTTTAAGTAAGAAGAGATAAATGCTTTGAGAGATTTGGAGATAAATATGTAGACTATTATAAAACCAGCGCAAAGTGGGAGGGGGATTAATATATGTTCCTTGATCCTTTATAAAAAGAGATGTCTAGGTTGCTGTCTAATTGTAAAACATATTGAATACTAAAGAAAGACCATACAGTAGAATATAAAAAAAAAACTGGAGCAGGAGAGTCAAACATACTACCCCAAGTAAACAGGAGTATGACTATTTAAAAGTAAAATACCCTGTTATTCCGGTAATATACCAATTGCCGAAAATACATAAGGATCTGATTAATCCACCAGGAAGGCCACTAATGTTGGGGATAAATTCCCTTACGGTAGACTAAATGAATATGTAGATTTCCATCTATAGATATATGCTACCCAAACACCATCATATATAAAAGATACAGGAGGTGTCATTCATTTGCTAAATAATTTTGGATCATTTTCAGAAGATATGCTATTCGCTACAGTGGATGTAACTTCATTATATACCATTATTCCAGAAGAGAAAGGTATAGAAGCAGTGAACCATCAGTTAAGTTTGGATAGGTCAATGTCACTTTTGCAAAAACGGTTTTTGGTGGATTGTTCGGATTTCTGCTTAACACACAATAATTTTTGGTTTTATGAACGTTTTTAGTTAGGGTCCTTTCACACTTGCGTTCTGAGGATCCGGCAGGCACTTCCGTCCTGCCGGATCCGTCAGAACGCAAGTCACCTGAAGCATTAGAAGACTGATCAGGATCCTGATCAGTCTTCGAATTGCTTTCAGGTTACTATGGCAGCCAGGACGCTACTAGCGTCCTGGTTGCCATAGTAGGAGCGGGAGCGGCATACCACATTCCGTGCGGCTCCGGGCGCTCTGAATGACGTCAGAGCGCCCCATGCGCATGGATCACGTGATCCATGCGATCACGTGATCCATGCACTGGGGCGCCCTGACGTCATCCTGGAGCGTCCCGGGAGCCGCACGGAATGTAAGTATGCCGCTCCCCCGCTCCCTGCTACATTTTACCATGGTAACCAGGACTTTAGCGTCCTGGCTGCCATGGTAACCAGTCAGAAAAAGCTAAATGTCGGATCCGGCAATGCGCCGAAACGACGCTTAGCTTAAGGTCGGATCCGATTAATGCCTTTCAATGGGCATTAATTCCGGATCCGGCCTTGCGGCAAGTGTTCCGGATTTTTGGACGGAACAAAAAGCGCAGCATGCTGCGGTATTTGCTGCGTCCAAAAAACGTTCCGGTCCTGAACTGAAGTCATCCTGATGCATCCTGAATGGATTTCTCTCCATTCAGAATGCATGGGGATGATCCTGATCAGGATTTTTCCGGCATAGAGACCCGACGACGGATCTCTATGCCGGAAAAGAAGAACGCAGGTGTGAAAGGACCCTTACAGTTAACCGAGATGGCAATGGGGGAGAAATTCACCCTCAGTTTCGCAAATCTCTTTAACAGGCAGTATCTATATAATCTTCCTCCCAGTGTGCCATAAAGTCAGCAATGAGGGGCTTTAATTCTGGAAACATTATATAGATGACTGTTTACTAACATGGAAAGGGAATGAATTGGGCTCACATGAATTTCTAAAAAATCTTAACTCCATTGAGTGTAATTTTGTATTTTTTGAAACTATTAACTGTCAACTTTTTAGATTTAGCCATATTTATGGAGGAGGGCCAATTGAAAACTAAGACATATTTTAAACCTACTGACACCAATGCGTATGTACTGTAGATATCAGAAGATATCCCAATGCCCCATGGATTCGCATGGACAATTTAACAAGATATACCATAAATGAACAAAACAACAGGACTATACTGAACAAAGTGGAATGTTTCAAGAGGTTCGAGAGGTTTTAGGTTTGTTTTTTACAAAAGGGCTATAAAAAAGAAGATTTAGGTGGGTACTATCTCTCCTTGGAGAGAGAGTGCCTTAAATCGGCGTGAGGAGACTTACAGGCCACACATGCTCTGCTGGAATTCTGGGAAGAAAGAATAGTGCAGCCTAGTATCGAAAAACTAACAATCCCAGGTATCAAGGTATCAAACAAAATTGAGACTTTGATACCCAGTACAATCCTAGTACAGCAATCACAAAACATTGAAACAAAATAACTTTCTCACCAGGTTCTCTTATTGTCAAAAAATAAAACCAAGAAGAGTTTTTGTCCAACATTTTCCATCTGTCGCTGCTCCCCCAACTTAAGCACATCTAATGGTGGCACAGGAATAGGTATTCCATTGTGAAGTAAGCCCTCCCTAGGCATATTGGGGTCAATAATCTGAAATAATGAAGCAGACAGATAAATAATTAATAGTGAATCCCATGCTTAGCATATCAGGTTTGACATGCAACACTGGGTTTTTCTCTTACCAAAGCAGGATAAGAAGGATATCCACGACATTTGGCCCAAACTAACTGAAGAGGCTTAAGTTCTGTGCAACTATCAAAGGGCATCCGGAGGCTTTCTATAAAGAAAGGTGCAATTTAGCTCATTTTGAAAATATGGACCAACTGAACACTTTAGTTATATTATGTTTTTTTACAGTTTCAGTAACAAAAAAAAAAAGGTTATTCAATCTATATATATATATATATATATAAAGAAGGACGTATATATGTATGTGTGGATGTTCCGCGATCAAACACGCAACCATCGATTTCAGCGAAACTGGGTATACACATCCCTTGCTACCTGGAAAGAAATCTTGTGGGGTTCTCAGCTCCCTAGGATGTACTGTTCCTGAGATATTCCCAAAAAATAACCTGCATTAGCCAATACAAGCCTGCAAGTCTTTCTCTTCATATCCCAACTGCCATAGACACGGTCACATGTCCCTTATCAGCCAATAGAAGCTCACAGGCCTTAGTATCACATACATACAGCTTTACTCCAGGTTTCCATAACAACCCAGCCATTTTTCTTCACTGCTGTAGGTCGGCTTTAGACTAGGGCTGCACGACACAGAGGGCACAACTACACTGCTACATGCATCCAACTTGGATGGATTTTTTGAGACTGTCGTGTCCAGTTGCAGCCTAGCATTATAAAAATTGTTGTGCGACATTGGTATGACAAAATGTTGTGCGACACGTCGTCATGTAGCCTTAGCCTTAAAGGGGCAAGGTGCTGTGGAGGTCACTGTTAAAGGGGTGGGGCCACTATTAAAGGGGCAGGGCACTGTGGAGGACACTGTTTGACAGGGGCAACAATTAAAGGGGCAGGCCACTGTGGAGGTCACTGTTAATGGGGCAAGGGCCACTATTAAAGGGGCAGGCCACTGTGGAGGTCACTGTTAAAGGGGCGGGCACTATGGAGTTCACTGTTACAGGGGCAGGGGCCACTATTGAAGGGACAACTGCTGTGGAGGGCACTGTTAAAGGGGCGGGCACTGTGGAGGGCACTGTCAAAGGGGCGTTTACTGTAGAGGTCACTGGTAAAGGGGCATTCACTGTGGAGGTCAGTAAAAGGGGTGGGCACTGTGGAGGTCACTGTTATGGATCAAATAGATGAAATATACCCGTGCGAAGCTGCGTCCTTCTTCTAGTGTATGATAAAAAGTTATTTCTTTTTACATTACATACTTTCTACGTATATGAAATCTCTTTTTTTTTCTAAGATATCGGATGGCATTCATTAAATGGGAACCACTATAGTTTACATCTAGTGGGGGAAAAAAGTCTGTTCTGACTATGAGCTCAGCTATTATCACATAACCAGGATAGATTCTGTCCCCAATAAATTAAGGTTCTCAATTCATTTATCAATACCCTTTAATTACCTTGATTGTCATCACCATTCATGGTTTCAAGCAGAGGTAAGTGTGAGAGTGCTGGTTTTCCTAAAGGAGTTACCTTCCTGAAATAACAAACAAAGCATTTACTAACAAATCAGCTAATCGTACGCATATCTATCTCCTTATCTATAACTATGGATTCTAGGTGCAAGAAAGACTTTAGTGTCTAAAGTCACACCCCATTCTCCAATAAACCATTGGTCTAAAGTTTAGTTTATTGGAGAGTGGGGTGTGTGTATATATTTGATAATACCAGACAGTAGTCAAGAAGACAATACCTACCCAGAGGAATAAAAGATTGATTCTCCAGTGCATTCAAAGCTCTTAACAGAATCCGAGCCACCCCCTGCACCTCCATGACAGACTTCTGTGGCAAACAATGTACAGCATAAGTAAAACGTTAACAATGTGTTATAGTCACAACAAAAACAATAATAATGTTCCTAATTTTTATGCAAAAAATACTGTAGACTGCAAGATAAAAGAACTGCAATGTCAAAAAGATCTTCCAGCCATGTAAGAGACAATACATTAAGAAATAGTGCAAATTTACTTTTAGAGGAAAGCTAAACTGCAACATGTGGCGTTTTATCAAATGCACATTTTTTCCCTTCAGCAAATTAACATCTAGGTTCTTGAAGGTTATAGACACCTTACACTGATGTGTTTTGTATTGTACATTTGCATCCTTAATGCAAAGACTAGGCAACTTTCTAAACAGTCGTCAGTAAAAACGTCCTGACATTTTGTTGTGTAGTCTGTTAGCAACGTAGAAAGGAAGGAAGGGGGGGAGAAGGCTGTAAACAAAAAATCTGAGTTTGGAGAAGGGACAAAACAGCTAGGTTTTCATAGAGGGCAGATCACGCAGGCTTCACCATGTAGACGGATAGGAAAGCTCACACATTGCAGTCTGATAGGGTGGTTAAAGACACACCGACCTCACATTCAGCGAGTATTACTGGAATGTACACATTCACATGAAAAAAGTCTGAAACCAACAGTGGGTTGAAAAAGTGCATCTCAGTTGGTCAGAAAATAAACAAAGAAATTAGGGTTGACAATACGAAAATTTTGATTCAATTTCGATACCATAAAAAAGTATTGCAATATTCTATACCATTCAATACCATGCAAAAGAAAAATAAAACGGCCAAAAAGTTGGAATGTCCGGCACATAATAGAACAGTCCTTTCCTATTTGTTAGGGGGGACAAGGTGACAAAAAATAAAAAAAATAGCGAAATGCTTGGTTTTCATTTTTTTTCCTGTCATGGCGTTTTAATAGTTTGGACATTTTCAGACGAGTCAATACCTAATATGTTTATTTTTTTATTATTTTGGGGATGGGGGGGGGGTGATTTTAAATTTTAGGGGGAGATTTATCAGAACTGGTGCAAAGCAAAACTGCCTTAGTTGCCCATAGCAAGCAATCAGATTTCACCTTTCATTTTCAAAAGGAGCCCTGAAAAATGAAAGGTGGGATCTGATTGGTTGCTATGTGCAACTGAAAGTTTTTTTCTTTATCTCAGTCTAGATAAATCCCCCCCCCTTAATATTTTGGTGTTTTTTTTAAGCTTTTTACTTTTTATTTAATAACCATTAGGCCCCTTAGGGGGCTAGAGTCTGGGATTTTTTGATCCCTTGTCCTAATGACCCTAATAGAGATCTATTAGGGTGCATAGGATTTTAACCTGTCCCTGCTGCCCTGTTCTTTGGGAGCTTACAATGGCAGCCATAGAAGGCTTCAGTAGCGTCCAGGCTGCCATGGTAACCGATCAGAGACCTGCCTTTTTACTGCTGGGGCTTTGATCGGAAGCTCCCACTGCCACCAATGAAAATACTGAAGGGGAGGGGGCTGTAGCCGCTGGCTACTGCCCCAATGAAAATAATAAACCCCTAAATGCAAAATGTATGGAGCAGGATGCTGCGGTGATACAGCCAGCACCCGCCACGTACAGAGCAGGCTCACCACAGCAGCCAGCACCATACATTTGCATTCAGGGGTTTATTATTTTCTTACCAAATAATTTTTATTTGGTTTTCAAAAATGTTATAACATACAATGCACCTAGGTGTATACAATCATCGTTACTCACTTAAGTAATTACTGCATTACTATTTAGTATGATATACGTTTTCACATGTAGTTGCTACAGCTTTACAGTGCCCTCCCCCTAATGTTTTAATTGGCAGCAGTGGCGGTCGTGTCACAGTGGGGAGGGAGAGACTCCCTCTTTCTCCACTGTAAGGCTGATGTGAATGTGGCAATCACCGAGCGTGGTGCGCCATGTTCTCTAATGAGAAAAGATAGTAAGCAGCGAAGTAGTGCAGCCTAGTGTCAAGAAAAAGAAATACCGGTATCGTATCGATCCAGGTGAAAAAGTATTGATTTGTTATCGAAAGTTCGAAACTCGGTGCAACTCTAAAAGGAATGAAGACTGCAGACTGAAATATAAAGGGCATCTGTAAACAGATTTGTACCTATGAAACGGAGTGACCAGGCTAACTGGGCCCATGTTCATATGTGCCCGCATTGGTGAGAAAAATTAAGCTTTAAGAAATGAGCGTATAGGAGCAACAGGGGTGTTGTTATTAAACCTAGAGGCTTAGCTCTCTCTGCAACTGCCGCAGCAGTGCAGAAGGCGCAGCAGTTACAGAGAGAGCAGAACCTCTAGGTGTAACAGAAACGCCCCTGTTGCTCCTAGAGGCTTATTTGCATATATTAAAACTAGGGATGTCCCGATACCATTTTTTTAATACCGAGTATGAGTACCTATACTTATATTTAAGTACTCATCGATACCAATTATAACATAGGGCAGATTTATCAAACCTTGTATAAAGAAACAGTGGCGCAGTTGCTGATAGCAATGAAAAAAATTAAAGCTGGAATTTGGTTGCTATGGACAACGGCTTTACTTTTCCTTTGCATAAGGGTTAATAAATGGGCTTAAACAGTGTTTCCCAACCAATGTGCCTGAAGGGGGGTCTGTGGGTGAGGCTGCTATGGGGTGATCTGTGGGTGACGCTGCTATGGGGTTATCTGTGGGTGACGCTGCTTTGGGGTTATCTGTGGGTGACGCTGCTATGGGGTTATCTGTGGGTGACGCTGCTATGAGGTTATCTGTGGGTGACGCTGCTATGGGGTTATCTGTGGGTGACGCTGCTATGGGGTTATCTGTGGGTGACGCTGCTATGGGGTTATCTGTGGGTGACGCTGCTATGGGGTTATCTGTGGGTGACGCAGCTATGGGGTTATCTGTGGGTGTCGCTGATATGGGGTAATCTGTGGGTGACGCTGCTATGGGGTTATCTGTGGGTGACGCTGCTATGGGGTTATCTGTGGGTGTCGCTGTTATGGGGAATCTATGGGTGACGCTGCTATGGGGTATCTGTGGGTGTCGCTGTTATGGGGAATCTGTGGGTGTCGCTGTTATGGGGTTATCTGTGGGTGTCGCTGTTATGGGGAATCTGTGGTTGATGCAGCTATGGGGTGATCTGTGGGTGATGCTGCTATGGGGTGATCTGTGGGTGATGCTGCTATGGGGTGATCTGTGGGTGATGCTGCTATGGGGTGATCTGTGGGTGATGCTGCTATGGGGTGATCTGTGGGTGATGCTGCTATGGGGTGATCTGTGGGTGATGCTGCTATGGGGTGATCTGTGGGTGATGCTGCTATGGGGTGATCTGTGGGTGATGCTGCTATGGGGTGATCTGTGGGTGATGCTGCTATGGGGTGATCTGTGGGTGATGCTGCTATGGGGTGATCTGTGGGTGATGCTGCTATGGGGTGATCTGTGGGTGATGCTGCTATGGGGTGATCTGTGGGTGATGCTGTTATGGGGTGATCTGTGGGTGACCCTGTCATGAGGGACCTGTGGATGAAACAGATCCCGCCATGGCAGGTTCACCCACAGATTCCCCATGACAGGGTCACCCACAGATCCCCCATGACAGGGTCATCATCAAGTGTCCGGGGGCGGGGGCCGCGGCGGCCGGTGTAGTGTGACTCTAAAACACCGGCCCCGCAGCTCCTATACAGTATTTAGGTAAACCAAATCTATGTAAAAGTAGCCCGAATTCACTAACTATTGTGGCACAGTCTCTATCAGCTTGAGTGCTCAGTCCCTCAATGTGCATCCTGTCCCGCCTCCTGCTCCGCCCACTTTATGAATGAAGGATGCAGGCGGGGCAGGAGGCGCATAGAGAGACTGAGGGAGACTGCGCCGCAATAGTTAGTAAATTCGGGCTACTTTTACATAGATTAGGTTTACATAAATACTGTATAGGAGCTCCAGGGCTGGAGCTTTCCCGGGATCGGCGGCATTTGCACGAGTACAAGTATTCGTGCAAATGCCGGTATCGGTCCCGATACCGATATCGGGACATCCCTAATTAAAACATCATTTTTCTCAGCAATGCAGGCACATATGAGCATGGGGCCAACACAGATGTCTTCAGCTGCCAAGTGCCCATGTAACAGGTCTGCCAGTTTCTTAGGTACAAATCTGCTGACAGATCCCTTTTAAGTTATTTTTTTTAAGATCCCATTCACACGACAGTATTTTTGGTCCACGTGCGATCCACATTTTTGAGGATCACACATGTACCCATTCATTTCTATGGGTCTGTAAAAATACATACGGTTATGTGAATGCACTGTAACCCAAGGAAACAATGAACACACTGTACAGTATGTAAAAATATTTTTTTCCCATGTCTAAGGGTGCAATAACACAGCCTCATGTATTTTGCGGTTCGCTAAAAATATGGATGACGTCTGTTTAACATGCGTTTCTTTTTTGCAGATCCATTGTAACAATGCCTAGTCTTGTCCGCCAAATGGACAAGAATAGGACATGTTCTATCCTTTATGCGGGGCTACGGATTGAACATTTGGATACACAGCACTCGGTGTGCAGACCTATTGAAATGAATGGTTCCACATCCTATATGCAAGAAATGTGGCTCGGATATGGATGATGTGAATGGGGCCTAAGGTGCTCAGAGCCTTTAAAGATTTGCAATCCATGGTTTCATGCAAGGGCCACAAAAGAAGTATTGGTGGCTGATAAAGCTGAGAGGTGTGTGAATACAGCATGATTTCTAGTTCTATATATTAAATTAATGCTGTATGTGTGGCTCTGTAATACCGTGGCTATATGATTTGCAGATGTGACCAACATGATCGAAAGATATGAGTTTTAATCCAAAGCTACCTAATTGTAAATTATAAACAGTGGCTCCTTTTCTCTTATATATAAGACTTATGGCCTCATGCATATATATATATAAAAAAAGTGACAGTGTTGTCCTTGTCTTCATATATTTTATAATGGACCTACAGAGGGGGTGTCACGTTATTACAGAAACTAACGCTTTACCGCCCATATTTTATATTACTCAGCATTCACCTACATGCTGGGAGCAAAGCACAAATTCCAATGTTCTATAACACAACCTACCAGTAGACTTTATTCCACAATATATTAATAAAAAATAAAACCGCACCTGTAGGGGGATGGAAGGTGGTTTGCTCTTCATCATTTTCACTCAAAGATTGTCTAGTTTTTACAGATGTCGTTTTTATTTCATTCTGGGGTTTCACCAATGTAGCAGAACTCCTCCTTAAATTCTCATCAGGGGAGAGATTCCTTGTCCGATTACAGACAGGACTGGGTGCTACACGTTGCAGAGAAGGTGGAAGCTTAAAAGCTGTGGCATTTTGTATTGGATGACTTGTATTTTCAGGCTCAAGCATAGGAGGATGCTTTGGTGTTTCATCTAAAATAAGATTTTATTTTTAGACAATAGTACATACTGTAAAAACATAATGTCTACATGACAATGTAGTAACGGCATTTATCATGTAGACAAAGTACATGATTAATGCAAGGCACTAATGTATTGTTCAGATTGCTTCCTTTGCTGCATTTTTCCATCAGATTATACACTGCTTGTATCCAGGGGTTACGACCACCCTGCAATCCAGCAGCAGTGGTCATGCTTGCACATTATAGGAAAAAGCATTGGTCCCTAGAGAAGCTGGCAATATTTGCTGGATTGCAGAGAGGCCTTAACCCCTGGGTACAAGCAGTGTATAATGCGATGCAAAACTTAATTAGGACAGGAAAGGGGGCCAGATGGACAACCACAATACATTAGTAAGTGCCTTCTATTAACTTTGTCTACATAAAAATGCCATTTGCTGAAGTGAGACAACCCCATTCATTCATGCTTTCTCAGTGCAGTCCAAACCCCTAAATTATGTGTAGAAGCTATGCAGTACAAATCTAATAAACGCAAAAAAAAATCTTTAAGGGTCCATTCACACGTCCGTGTGTGTTTTGCGGATCCGCAAAACACGGACATCGACGATGTGCTTACCGCAATTTGCGGACCGCACATCGCCGGCACTATATAGAAAATGCCTTTTCAGTTTTGCAGGACAAGATGTCATTTTAATTGGTATCATTTTGGGGTACACATGCCTTAAATCAATTTTTAGGAGGTGAGAAAAATTTGCAATTCTGTTTAATTTTTAGTTTTCATGTGGTTCACTGTGAGGTACAATGACATGATAACCTATTTTACAGGCTGATAATATTATGGCGATACCATAATTTATATACAGTAGTTTTTCTTACAGTTTTACTACTTTTGCATTACAAAATCACTTTTTTTAACATATAAAAATCTATTATATTTATATTGTTATATACTGATATGACTGGTCAGACACTAACCATACTAATGGAATAACCATCAATGTTTGAAGTAAAAAAATAAAATTACCTGGGCAAACATCTAGAAAGTCTTTGTTACGTGGTGTAAGTCTTTGTTGTAGAATATTAATTTCCCTGCGTAACAATTTCAGTCGTCTTGTGCGAGCGCCACTAGATCGCATGTTGGTGACAATATCCAGTTTCTCCAAAAGTTCTTTCAGCTGGTATTCAGGAGACAGATGGGTTCTGTTTTCAGGACGTAAGAGCTCATCCACTAACAAACAATACAGAACATAGGACATGGTTATAAACGGAAATTTGTATTTACCTGAACAAAATCCCACCTGCTCAACTGGAGAGATTCAAATGACCAAACTTTACTAGTAGTAAAGGTTCAAGACTGTATTTTATTCAGACCAAAGACTCTGATGGCCTGACAGAGCAGGATAAAAGAAAGCAGTCCAAGTAATTAAAAAAAGGATAGAGGCACAGGTATACTGGGATAGAAAACTGTGCAACTGGTATATGGAAAATCAAACAATTCAGTATTGTGAATATTAGACCCTAAATAACAAGGCATACAAGTACATCACGTCTGGATGCGACTCAGCAGCTTATCCGGCTCCATATATGTCAGGTATTGGCTGCATTATAATAACACCCACCTGCAATGTCTGGGATTGGAGATAACTCCAAACTACGATGTTTGTTATCTCAGATGCCATAGTCAATAGCAATCACAACATCTAACTCAAAATCACCCACCACGAAACAAATAAAAAAAAACTCTGCCATGATATAGCTGTTTTTTGGTCACCTCGCCTCCTCCAAAAAAAGGAATAAAAAATAAGCTGTATATACTGCTCTCTCTAAAAAACAAACAAAAAAAAAACACCACTTGTACATGCACTGTGCATCGCAGGACTTGGGGGGCATTTTTAGGTGACACCGTCAGCTTGGACTGGGGCATCTAAAGGCTTAAACTGCTGGGATCAGTCAATACAGCTGGCATGTACAAGTGATCGACTCACAGCCAGGGAGAAGGAGACGGCCACTGAGAAACCATGGAGTCTCCTCCTCCCTGTACCGATGCTCAGTATTAACAAACTGGGCACGAAAACTGCAGGTGGGGCACAGCGGGGCAAGCAAGGGGTATTTAAAAAAAAATCAACAACAATGATGGCAGAATCTGTGGAGCGTATCTTGCAAGTAAAAGTACTTAATTGAACAAACAAAAAATACACGAAAGGTTCTTTTTAAACCTCCTCTGCCATTTCTCTGCCCAAGCCTCCAATCTATCCAGATCCCTCTGTAGCAGAAAACTGTCCTCTTCCGTGTTAATTACTTTACACAGTTTAGTGTCATCTGCAAAAATTGATATTTTACTGTGCAAGCCTTCCACAAGATCATTAATAAATATATTGAAGAGAATAGGACCCAATACTGACCCCTGAGGTACCCCACTAGTTACAGTGACCCAATCTGAGGGTGTACCGTACAGTTTTCTATCACTGAGCCAGTGACTTACCCACTTACAGACATTTTCCTCCACTCCAGATGCTTTTGAGAAGTCAAGATACGTATATGACATCCCATGAGTCACGCCGCTGCAATCGGGTACTTGCCTCCTCATAAAAAACTGATTAGATTAGTTTAACAGGACTAATACCACATAAACCTGTGCTGATAAAGCGTTATACACGTACAAAAACAAAAAATAGGACGCCTGAAATGAATTATACTTTATTCAATCATAATTTAAAACCAAGGCTCACTACCCTGCAATAAGCACTTAAAGACCGGAGGTAACTGATTAACCCCTCTGCGGTCATTCCCATATGGAAGATAAACTAATGACTCATTATAGCTACAAACAGATATTCTCTAAAGATAGCACTGACCAGGTATTTCAATAGCAAAAGATAAAACTGGATCGGTGACCTAATGATCCCGTATCCGTACAGGGTACAGAAGTAATTTACACACCCCTGTATCAGTGAGTAGGGTTGCAAAGCATAGTTAGTAGTATCTAGTGCTACTAATTCTGGTACCAGAATTTTAAACACCTGGACCGGGCGTCCGGAAGTGAGGCAGTGGATGCCTCCTCAGTCTGCCCTCCGGATGCTGGGTCAGCGTGCCTGATTGCGCGCATTAAGATCTCGGTGCATGCCATCTCCCGGATGTGGGGGCGTGGTATGCGCTCCATACACAGAAAGTGCATCCACTGCCTCACTTACGGACGCCCGGTCCAGGTGTTTAAAAGTCTGGTACCCTCCTCCTCACCTGGCCGCCTTATTTTACATCAGCTTGGCATACAGGCGGCCTATACGGTTGGGGGATCTGTACCATGTAAGTACCCGTTGTTGATATGCATTGGGGACTGTTTATTATTCAGTACCCATTAGGGATATGGGGGACTGTATATTATCAGGCATCCTGAAGTGTGATATCATATCCCCTCTTTTTCAGGCAGCTAACATTATGCACAGGGGGCTTTGATACCCGCTATGTGATCTCCATCAGCCAGCATGACTCATCAGAATATAAGTATCTATTAATATTCTCTATTGTGTGGAACACTTATACAATTGTATTTTCTATATCCACAATTAGTGATATTGACCACCTGAGGAACCCTATTAACCACTTCAGCCCCCCTAGCTTAAACACCCTTAAAGAGGTATTCCCATCTTAATGATCACTGTTAAATCTGTTAATGATTTAACAGTGATCATTTTTCTAAATATGTTCAATTAACTAATTCCCACCCCTTAGAAGAAAATGAAGACATACTTACCTGACTTTTGTCTTCCGTCTCCCCTGGTTACGGCCACCGCTCTACTCCCGAATCGCGGTGGCTGTGCTTGCGCAGACGACTCCTTCTTTTCTCCCAGCCAGGCCGCGTGCAGTCCTGAAAGCGCATGCCGACGCCGCGCATGCGCTATGGTGACTTCTTCCTGGCCACTATAATATACTTGCCAGGAAGAAATCAACAGGGCGCATACGCGGCGACGTGCGCGTTCAGTCCAGCGCGCAGCCCGGCCGGGAGAAGACATCAATCAAGATGGAGCCTGCCCCCTGCCGAAACCAAGAAGTGAACGGCGCACCGGGAGCAGGTAAGTATGAAAAAGCGTGATGGGAATACCCCTTTAATGACCAGACCACTTTTTACAATTCTGCACTACACTACTTTCACAGTTTATTGCTCGGTCATACAACTTACCACCCAAATTAATTTTACCTCATTTTCTTCTCACTAATAGAGCTTTACTTTGGTGGTATTTCATTGTTGCTGCCATTTTTACTTTTTTTGATATTAATAAAAAATGTACGAAATTTTTGCAAAAAAACGACATTTTTCGCTTTCTGTGGTAAAATTTTTCAAATAACACTACATTTCTATATACATTTTTCTCAAAATGTATTGTTCTACATGGCTTTGATAAAAAAAAATGCAATAAGTGTATATTGATTGGTTTGGGTAAAAGTTATAGTGTTTACAAACTATGATGCAAAAAAGTGAATTTCCGCACTTTGACTTTCTGAGCACCTGTCATGTTTCCTGAGGTACTACAATGCCCAGACAGTAGAAACACCCCACAAATGACCCCATTTCGGAAAGTAGACACCCTAAGGCAGGCATGTCCAAACTCCGGCCCTCCAGATGTTGCAAAACTACAACTCCCATCATTCCTGGACAACCTACAGCTATTAACCTACAGAAGAGCATGATGGGAGTTGTAGTTCTGCAACACCTGGAGGGCCAGAGTTTGGACATGCCTGCCCTAAGGTATTTGCTGATGGGCATAGTGAGTTCATGGAAGTTTTAATTTTTTGTCACAAGTTGGTGGAAATGGAATTTTATTTTTTTTCGAAATTTTTTTTTTTTCCACTAACTTGTGACAAAAAATAAAAACTTCCATGAACTCACTATGCCCCTCAGTGAATACCTTGGGGTGTCTACTTTCTAAAATGGGGTCACTTGTGGGGTGTTTGTACTGCCCTGGCATTTGAGGGTCACCGCAATCATTACATGTATGGCCAGCATTAGGAGTTTCTGCTATTCTCCTTATATTGAGCATACGGGTAATGAGATTTTTTTTTCCGTTCAGCCTCTGGGCTGAAAGAAAAAATGAACGGCACAGATTTCTTCATTCACATTGATCAATGTGGATAAAAAAATCTCTGCCAAAAAATGTGCAAAAAAAAAGAGGGGAAAGGACATAGGAGTGCTTGTAAAGCTGCGATCGCTAAGAGACCCTTAGGCCTCATTCACATGTCCGCAATTCTGTTCCGCAAAATTTTGCGAAACCGAATTGCGGATCCATTCAATTCTATGGGGACAGATCTTGTCCTGCTCGGATCCGGATCCGCAAAAATATAGAACATGTCCTATTCTTGTCATCAATTGCGGACAAGAGAAGGCATTTTCTATATAGTTCTGGCAATGTGCGGATCCGCAAAATGCGGTAAGGACATTGCCGGTGTCTGTGTTTTGCGGATCCGCAAAACACATATGGATGTCTGAATGGAGCCTTACAGGGGGGGTGATCAATGGCAGGGGTGTGACAGGGGGGTAATCAGGGAGTTAATATTGGGTGATCAGGGGTTAATCAGTGACGGGGGGGGGCAGTGTGGTGTTTGGTGCAATTTACATAGCTGCCTGCTACCCTGGTGGTCCCAAGAAAAAGGGACCACCAGAGGAGTAGGCAGCAAGCCATTTTGATCACTTTTCTTTTTAAATGTACAGCCTGCCAGCAAACGATCAGCGCTGGCAGGCTGTACAATAACTTCTTCCCCGCCTCCTGCAGTGAACGCGCGCGTCCGCGCGTTAACTGCAAGTCTCGCAAGATGACGCGCCGGCGCGTCAAGGAGGAACATCCCGGCCGTCCGCAGGACACATCCCTGCGTTAGGCGGTCGGGAGGTGGTTAAGGGGAAACGCATAGGGGTAAAATACTGTTAACGTTAGTCCGCAACTTAGGGACTTACAGGGTCAGTAAGGATAGGAACAGGGACAGAGTAATCCCACCATCAGGGGTTATCTCCGGGCACAGGTTAGGACAGGACAGGTATAGGGTTCGAGTGAGGGCATAATTACAAATATCTATTGTTTGTCTCCCCACCATACCCTGCACTAGATAGACTCCGGTCTTTAAGTGCTTATTGCAGGGTAGTGACCCTTGGTTTTTAATTATGATTGAATAAAGTATAATTTATTTTAGGCGTCCCATTTTTAGTTTTTGTTCAGAGTTTCTGGGACACCATTTATAGGATATATAAGTGCTTCGTCGTTCTGTCAGTGTTATACACGTACACCCTTAAAAAAAAAAACTTCAAACAGTTTACTTACAACAGATGTTAAACTTACTGGTCTATAGTTTCCGGGTTCTGATTTTGAATATTGGCAGCACATTTGCCAAGCTCTAATCTTGTGGAAGAAACCCTGTTATTATAGTGTCCTTAAAGAGGACCTTTCACCTAAAAAATCATAGTTCAATTATCACACTACCTTATAGTGTTGCTGCCTGTGATGCCCGGACACCTTTTATTTCTTCAAATGGACCCCCCGTTCGCCCGCTGCACTCCCCGTTAGTTTCGCTGCCTCATATGCAAATGAGGCGTCTAGGTTATAGTAGGCGTCAATCTTTTAGTTCTGCTGGGCGGTCTTCACTTCTCCCTGGGTGCGAGCGCATCCAATCGCAGCGCTCGGCTCTTAGCCAGGGAGAAGGAGCTCAAGTTCTCGCGAGAACTTGAGCTTGCAGAGTTCCTGAGCCGGCGCTATCTTGGAGTCCCCAGTGATGTTCTGCGCTGGGGACTCCAAGATGGCACCGGCTCAGGAACTCTGCAAGCTCAAGTTCTCGCGAGAACTTGAGCTCCTTCTCCCTGGCTAAGAGCCGAGCGCTGCAAGTGGATGCGCTCGCAGCCAGGGAGAAGTGAAGACCGCCCAGCACTAAAAGATTGACGCCTACTATAACCTAGACGCCTCATTTGCATATGAGGCACCAAAACTAACGGGGAGCGCAGCGGGGTGAACGGGGGGTCCATTTGAAGAAATAAAAGGTGTCCGGGCATCACAGGCAGCAACACTATAAGGTAGTGTAATAATTGAATTATAATTTTAAGGTGAAAGGTCCTCTTTAAATATCAGAGAGAAAAAAAAGGTCTGTCTACTTTATTACTTGTTTCAAAAAATACAGATTGGTAGTTTGGAGGGCACTCTACTGTTTATATTTGATTCATTTTTTATTTTGTGTACATATGAAATTAGTATGCTATGTATATATAAAAAAATAAAGATCTCACTAAGCAAAAGGTATTTATAACCATGATGTATTAGAGGTATATTTAGGATTAATTAGCCTAATATTTTATTACTGTTTTGCTATTTTTATTTATTCCTCATTAATTAAACATCTATTGTTGAATATAGGTCTGTCTCCATGGTGAACCAGATAGCAGAGTGCCCTCTTAACTACCAATCTGTATTTATTCGGCAGCGGGTGTGCCATGGAGTGAGCACCTTGACCATTTATTGCCCAGTGTGGTAGAGCCACTGTACTTTTCTACTATTTCATTACTCAATGATGCTGTGTCACTTCTTTCCGGGTCAGACAGGTCACAGTTAATGGGGAGTTTACTTTCACATTCTGCATTTAATCTGACATTTCATTTTCCTCAGTGAATACAGTGGAGAAAAAAAAAAAATTAATAAATCCACTTTCTCCTCATCACCAGTTACAACCCCTCCCTCATCACTTTTTTAGGGGCCAAAACTTTGAGGTTTAACCTTTTTACCATTTGTATAATTGAAGAACATTTTTGGGTTAGTTTTACTCTTTTTGGCAATGAGCCTCTCTGTCTCCAGCTTGGCTGCTGTTATCTGTCTTTTAGGCCTTATTCACACGTCCGTAGTGTGTTGCGGATCCGCAACACACCTTGCCACCAACTCTATAGAGATGCCTATATTTGTCCGCAATTGCGGGCAAGAATAGAACATGCTCTATATCATTGCGGAACCGCCGGCTGGAAGATCGGCGGCGCGCTCCGCAAATGCGGATGTGGAGAGCACAGTATGTGCTCTCCGCATCCATCACGTTCCCATTCAAAATTTGCGGAACGGGTGCGGACATTGTGGACGTGTTATTAGGCCCTTACATATTCTATTTTGTCGTATTTTTTTGGGCTTCTTCAACACCTTTCTGGTTTAGTAATTTAAATACTTTATTTTTGTTTTTTATTGCCCTCTGCACATTTCTATTTACTTTATTTGCTTCATAAGACACACCTGATGAGAATACGCACTCCAGGCTTTAGAGGAGAAAAATAAAAAATATATATTTTTCATCAGACCTTAAATTAGATCGGCATATCAGATCCTCAAATCAGCTCACACCGCTACAAACGGACCTACCATCAGACCCCATACCAGATCCTCAGATTATACCCCCAATATCAGGACATCAGATCAAACGCCCATATCAGACCTCAGATCAAGATCAGACCCCCATTCAGACCTCCACGCCAGACCCCCGTATCAGACCAAAAAATAAACCTTCACTTGCCTCTCCTGCTCCGCAGGTCTGGCGCTCTTCCTTGCATTCTTCCCTTCCGGATCTTCTCTAGGCCTGTGCTGCACTGTGACCTGACCGCGTGCAGCGTCAAGTCAGAGTGCGCGCACTACGTCCTGATGCCGTATGCAGTCAGAACAGTGCATCTCGGCCCCAGGGAGGATGAGTATCGGCAGTGCCTCACTCCTGGCTCCCTGCACCTACTGCATACTAGTGAGCGCGTCCATAATGGAAGAGCTCACTAGTATGCCTTTGATAAGATTCACTAACATTTCAAAGTACATCTTATAAAGCAATAAATATGATATTCCTGTTCCTAACTCATTTATTCCTGAAAGGCAGGGATGGCCAAACTTTGGCTCTCCAGCTGTTGTAAAACTACAACTCCCACAATGTCCTGCTTTAGGCTGATAGCTGTAGGCAGTGAACAGGCTGGGAGTTTTAGTTTTGCAACAGATGGAGAGCCTCAGGTTGGCCATCCCTGCTGTAAGGTATGTACCTCCCACAATGAAAATTTAGGATGCTAAAAATATCCCATTTTGTGTCTGTATTTTTTTTTTTTTTAAGAGGACATTGTTAGTGAGGCTATTAGTCTAGTTTTTGTGCTTCCCTGACAAAAACCCCTATTAAATGACAATTGGAAGTTTATTATATCATGGTCACTATTTCCCAGGTGACGCCCCAAACCTCACCTCTGTTGTTTTGTCCCGTCTATTGGTTTATACTGTTCAGTATGCCCCCCCCGTCCCCAAGTACGATCCTGTACCAGTTGGGAAAAGTAATGGTCTTTAGTTTCCGAAGGTTTCAGTTTTCCAATCTATATCTGGGAAGTTGAAGTCCCCGATGATAACTACCTCATTATGATTTGCTCCCTAATCCATTTTCCTTAGTAGTAGATTTTCTTTGGACTACTATATTAGGCGGCTTACCAGGCTCCAGGTTCATGTGGGCCCTTGGGCGATAAAGTCTCAGTTGGCCCCATTGTGGCATTTTGCACAGGGCTTACAGCAGTGAAACTGCATGTATTATAGATTAAATACCTTACACAGATATGTGCCCCCTCACAGTAGATATGCCAAGGTGTGTGCTCCCTTCACAGGAGATATGCCAAGATATGTGCCCTCTTAAGGTGGATATGCCAAGACATGTGCCCAGTGCCCTCTTCACAGTGGTTATGCCCAGATGTGCCCCCATTACAGGAAGTGAAAAAAACTAACAATAAATACTCCTCGCCTCATTCACCTGGCTCCTCTCATGATCTGCGCTCCCCATCAGCAGCAGGATACTGTGACACATCGCGCTGTGACACATCCCTGTGTAGGAGGAGCAGAGGCTAATTCCCAGTCTGCCCTGCTCCTCCTCAGATCAGCAGGACGATGTGTGAGGACACCGTGCTGCTGCTGCGGAGCGTTGGCGGCTCAATGGTTGAGCGGGGAGCAAATAGTTCCCTGCTTCAGTGGCGTGCCTATGGTGTTTGACACCTGGCACAGGTCCTTGTATTGTAAAATTGTACCCCCTCACAGTAGTATTGCTCTCATTTTACAACCTTCACAGTAGTTTTGTACAGATCTGTTCCCCCTTCACAGTTGTAATGCCCTATCTGTGCCCCCTTCACAGTAATAATCCCCATTGTGCCTCCTTCATAATAGAAATCCCCACTGTGACCCCTTCACAGTAATAATGCCCACTGTGCCCCCTTCACAGTAATAATGACCATTGTGCCCCCTTGATTGCAGTAATGCCCTCTGGCTCTGTACCCCCTTCATTGTAGAAATGCCCATTGTGCCCCCTTCACATTAGTAATGCCCTCTGTGTCCCTTCCATAATAATAAAGACCTTTGTGCCCCCTCCATAGTAATAAAGACCTCTGTGCCCCCTCCATAGTAATAAAGACCTCTGTGCCCCCTCCATAGTAATAAAGACCTCTGTGCCCCCTCCATAGTAATAAAGACCTCTGTGCCCCCTCCATAGTAATAAAGACCTTTGTGACCCCTCCATAGTAATAAAGACCTTTGTGACCCCTCCATAGTAATAAAGACCTTTGTGCCCCCTCCATAGTAATAAAGACCTTTGTGCCCCCTCCATAGTAATAAAGACCTTTGTGCCCCCTCCAGAGTAGTAATGCCCTCTATCCCCTCTCCATAGTAGAAATGCCCTCGAAATGCCCTCTGTGCTCCCTCCATAGTAATTAAGACATCTGTGCCCCCTCCATAGTAATAAAGTCCTCTGTGCCTCCTCCATAGTAATAAAGTCCTCTGTGCCCCCTCCATAGTAATAAAGGCCTCTGTGCCACCTCCATAGTAATAAAGGCCTCTGTGCCACCTCCATAGTAATAAAGGCCTCTGTGCCACCTCCATAGTAATAAAGGCCTCTGTGCCACCTCCATAGTAATAAAGGCCTCTGTGCCACCTCCATAGTAATAAAGGCCTCTGTGCCACCTCCATAGTAATAAAGGCCTCTGTGCCACCTCCATAGTAATAAAGGCCTCTGTGCCACCTCCATAGTAATAAAGGCCTCTGTGCCCCCTCCATAGTAATAAAGGCCTCGTGCCCCCTCCATAGCAATAAAGACCTCTGTGCCCCCTCCATAGCAATAAAGACCTCTGTGCCCCCTCCATAGTAATAAAGACCTCTGTGCCCCCTCCATAGTAATAAAGTCCTCTGCGCCCCTCCATAGTGATAAAGTCCTCTGCGCCCCTCCATAGTGATAAAGTCCTCTGTGCCCCCTCCATAGTAATAAAGTCCTCTGTGCCCCCTCCATAGTAATAGTCCTCTGTGCCCCCTCCATAGCAATAAAGACCTCTGTGCCCCCTCCATAGCAATAAAGACCTCTGTGCCCCCTCCATAGTAATAAAGACCTCTGTGCCCCCTCCATAGTAATAAAGTCCTTTGTGCCCCCTCCATAGTAATAAAGACCTCTGTGCCCCCTCCATAGCAATAAAGACCTCTGTGCCCCCGCCATAGTAATAAAGACCTCTGTGCCCCCTCTATAGTAATAAAGTCCTCTGCGCCCCTCCATAGTGATAAAGTCCTCTGCGCCCCTCCATAGTAATAAAGTCCTCTGTGCCCCCTCCATAGTAATAAAGTCCTCTGTGCCCCCTCCATAGTAATAAAGTCCTCTGTGCCCCCTCCATAGTAATAAAGTCCTCTGTGCCCCCTCCATAGTAATAGTCCTCTGTGCCCCCTCCATAGTAATAAAGACCTCTGTGCCCCCTCCATAGTAATAAAGACCTCTGTGCCCCCTCCATAGTAATAAAGACCTCTGTGCCCCCTCCATAGTAATAAAGACCTCTGTGCCCCCTCCATAGTAATAAAGACCTCTGTGCCCCCTCCATAGTAATAAAGTCCTCTGTGCACCCTCCAGAGTAATAAAGTCCTCTGTGACCCCTCTGTATTAAAAACAAACAAACAAACAAAAAAAAAAAAACACAGTAACTACTCACCTTGTCTGGTTCCTGAAGCTCACTGTCCTCTCTTCCCTGCAAACACAGATCGCGCTGCAGCACTGTGTAGGCGGAGCTTATGCAGATTACTGGGCTGCAGGCTCAGCCCACACAGGCCGGCAGCGCGATCCATGCCTTCATCTGTATTGTTGGAAGCGCTCATTGCTTCTGGCCTCTGGAAGCTGTACTGTGGGCTCCCGAAGGAGCTGTGGGCCCCGGCACTTGCCCAGGTATGCCGGGTGCTGGTGCCGGCCTTGCAGCTTACAACAAATCCTTATCAGTATTTTATTATTGTTTTTCCCTCCATGTATTTCTACCCACAGTCACTGCACTTGTTCATTACCCTTACTTTTATCTTACAGGAGCCTGAGCTTTCCCCCTTTCTGTTTTTTATGACCTTTATAAACAAACTGTAACTTGCATGTTAACTGCCCAGTCATAGCTATCATTCAGCCGTACCTTGATTATTCCCACCATGTCACAGTCCTCCAGAGACATTACTAATTCCAGTTCACCAATCTCATTGGTCTGGCTCCTGCATTAATATACATACAATTAGGAGGTTTTTGGATACTTTTTACCCTACACCTTTCCTTATTAACTGTTTTAATCCCTCCCTCCATTCAACCCCTGATTCTACTACTTAGTCAGAGGTCACTACTTGCTTTATCTTCCCCCTTCTATAACGCAATTACCCTCCCCACGTCCCTAGTTTACAGACTCTTCTAACCTGCTATCTATTATCTTCCTCCAAAACAGTTGCCCCTCCCCCAATGAAGTGCAGCCCATTCCCACCATAGACCATGTAGACAGAGACAGCCAAGTTCTCCAAGAACCCAAACCCTTTTTTCTACACCAGTTCTTGACCCACTTGTTTCTTGCGTAGCTTTAGGTACAGGTAGTGTTTCAGAAAATACTACATTTGAGGTCCTTGACCCAAGTTTGCAACTTAAAGAGGACCTTTCATTACCCTGAAAAATCTGAACTATGTATACAGACATGTAGAGCGACGCCCAGGGATCTCCCTGCACTTACTATTATCCCTGGGCGCCGCTTCTTCTCCAGGTATAGGCTCCGGTAACTTCAGCTCTTCGGCTCAACTGGGAGGAGCCTGGGAGGGCAGGCTCCTCCCAGTTGAGCCAAAGAGCTCAAGTTACCGGAGCCTATACCGGGAGAACAGAGCGGCTCCCAGGGATAAAGTGCAGGGAGATCCCTGGGCGCCGCTCTACATGTCTGTATACTTAGTTCAGATTTGTTAGGGTAATGAAAGGTCCTCTTTAAATTCCTGAAATCATTCTAAAATGACCCTCTACCTACCTCTAACTTTGTCACTGTTGAAAATATGCACCAATGGGACCTGCACAGATACAGTTACGTGATATGACCAGGTATGTGCAGTTCCTGAAGCCAGAGAATGGACTTTGCTTCTTTAGAGGACAGTGTGAGATGTTCTGTGTCCAAAGTCTGTATTTGCCTATATTAGTTTACAGTGTACTCTAAAATGGGACTAAATTTTTGCAGTTTGCTTTATTTTTATTTTTTTACTCTTCTTAGTGAAATAGGTGCCTGAAGTGCAGATGATGCTTTATAATCCGTACTCCTGTACATTGCTGTGTATGGGAGTATGGATTCACTGAGCCCGCACTTAGTGCTTAACTGACAGGAGCTCCATAGCACATAATTGCTCCTGCTTGTACCAGGACTGCTCTCCTAAAGCCTTGCATAGATGGGCTATGTCAGACTTTAGCAGAGCAGCACAGGTACAGGCAGGAGCAGTGATGTGCTATGGAGCTCCTGCCTGTACAGCGCTCAGTGCTGCCTCAGTGAATCTGTACTCCCATACACAGCAGTCTACAGGAACATGGATTCTAGAGCTCAATAGGAACCTGAACTTCAGACTCCCATGTAGATAAGAAATGTAAAAATAACCACTAAAGCATATTACAAAAAATCATTTAGTCACATTTAGAGTAGGTTTCAATAAAGTTAATTTGTAAGTTTAGGTACACTTTTAATTTATTTAGGGGTACTGAGTACCTTAGTCTGCAAGAGTATAATCTACTACAATATTCTATACCATTTTTCCAATGCTGAATATTGATGAATATCAGCCAAAGGACACTCTCTGGCTTCTGGTGGACGAATGTAACCCTAAAGACATGTTTACAATGCACTTATGGAGCTTTTCCTTTTTCCACACTAAATATACATCACAAACCTAATGAATTACACAGCAAAACTCTAATGGCCCTTTTACACAGACTGTTACAGGCAATTATTGGGAATGAAACATTTGTTCCCAATAATTGCCTGATCAACAGAGGAGGGAAGAGCTGTATTTACTTGCAGCAATCATCTACCATACTCTGCTCATTCCCATAAAGAATCATTGTTTCCAGGCAGCAGATCCTGGTTTACACGGAACAACCTACTGCACATAAACTATCATTTTTAGTACCAGCTAAAAGATACAATCACACAAAGAATGTTTGAGCATTCATCTGGTGATTTCTGGCACCTTTACATTGGCCAATTATCAGGAACAAGTGTTTCTACAAAAGCTAATACCTGATAATTGACTTTCATACTAGCATTTCTATTTTCCGATATTGAGATCCGGCAGAGGATCTCAATACCAGAGAAAAACGCTTCCGTTTTGTCCCCATTCATTGTCAATGGGGACAAAACATAACTGAACAAAATTACATGCTCAAAAAAGCATTCCGTTCTGTTGTGTTCCCATACCAGAGAGCAAACTGCAGCAAGCTGCGGTTTTCCTTCCGTCATGGGATGCAGAACAAGACGGATCCGTCATGACCCACAATGCAAATCAAAGGGAACAGATGCGTTTAACTCTGATACAATAGGAAACGGATCTGTCCCCCATTGACTTTTAATGGTGTTCATGACGGATCCGTCTTGGCAATGTTAAAGATAATACAACCGGATACGTTCATAACGGATGCAGGCGGTTGTATTATCAGTAACGAAAGTGTTTTTGCTGACCCGGGCCCGATCCAGCAAAAACGCTAGTGTGAAAGTAGCCCAGAAGAGCTTTTAGTGAGGAATTATTACTATGTGTGGCACAAAGGGAAATATTATTGCTATGTGGGTAATAAGAGGAGCACTATTACAACGTGGAGCCTACAGGGTGCAGTATTATTGTGTGGATCACAAAGGAAGGCACTTTTACTGTGTTAAACACCAGTTAGGCTCTATTACAGTATGAGGCACTATTAATGTCTAGGGCACCCTATTTTTGGGGCCACTATCTATTTGGCACTGTTATTTTTGGCAATTTATTTGTGAAGTACAGTATTTAGGAGCATTTTGCAACACACCAGGTACAATAATGAGGCAGCAAAAGGCACAGCACTGAGGGGAAAAGTAGGTTTTAGAGTTTGTGTGGTAGGTGAAAAGTAGATAGGGAAGGTGGTGGAAAAGCAAAAGGGCCTTGGCAGCAACTCTATAGACTACCTGGAAGAAGCTGTCATTAGTTGTGAGCCAGAAAAAGAAGAAAGGGAAATTAAATAAATCCAGAGAAGATCTGAGTCAAGTTTTTCCAATTAATATGTCTAAAACGGTCTCTAAATGGATATGGCAACCGCTTGACACTTTTCAAAACTGTATGTATAAAAGCAGCTGACAAAAAAATGCACCAGATTTCTTAATAGCATGCACACAAGAAATGGTCTCGAGCACACCACCCAAGAGGTACATAAAAGCTAAAGAGTACAACATAAGGCAGGATGTGCCAAATTTATCACGTAGCAGGTTCCTGATCTAAGTTTAGGCATTAGTAAATCTGCCCCATTGTATACAGTGTAAAAAACAAATCTAGATTTTAGCTGTTCTTAAATGAACAAGTATTGAAGGGATTGTCAGATGCTTCTGTGCTGTGCCGTTCAAGCAGTTGTGACCGCTGAGGCGTATGATTGGCCACAGGGGTCACGAGACCAAGCCACTCACTGGTCCTGCAGGGACCGGAAGTGTCCGGGAACAGGGTAATTGTGGAAGCATGACAGGAACATGAACAGCTGACTTTTTTTTTTAGGATTAGGTTACTAAGCTGGAAAACCCCTTCAAATGGGTTGTCTGCATTTTTAATATTCCTATAAACTTCCCATATGCTTCAATAGGACGGAGCCGTCCCATAGAAGTGAATGGCACAGCTTATTTGTAATTACAGCTGTTCACCTCTGCAATGTCAACGGCGAGCAGGCAAACAGTGATGGGAAGGCAGCACTCGTACAAGAGTGTCCTTCTCTTCAAACAGCTGAATGGCGGGTTGCCGATTGTGCTGTGAATAGGTCATCAATATTAAAAAAGCAAACAACCCCTTTAAAGAAATGAGTGGATTTCAGGACCCAGAAAGATTATCTAACTTGGAAAATGTGAAAAATGTCTACTGGCTTAATTACTTTAGGCAGCCATATCAATACAAAGAGTGTTCTTTTCATTCTGAAAGTCTGGCTGAATTGGTTTTTGTAGTAGATTGCTTTAGATGGGTCAGGGATTTATTTATTTGGACTTGGGAGGAAGATTCCCTTTAAATGATTAGCAATTTATACACCCAGAAATCAGAACCAAAAACTAGTATATAGAACGATACTAGCAGATTCTTCTATGGCTTGGTTATTAAGCTGTAGATAGTCTCTAAGGACACATTTAAATAATTATTAAAATGATGACCTATCCCCAGGATCGTGGGGGTCTGATGATCCCCAACAATCAGTTGTTTCAGAAGGCAACGGCACCCCTGTGAGTACCGCTGCCTTCTCATAGCTTATCAAGCATAGCGCCGTACATTGTATAGCGGCTATGCTTGGTATTGTGCGCATCCCCAATCACTTCTATGGGGCTGAGCTGCTCCAAGGCCACATGACCAATGAACGTGTCATCACTGGCCACAAAGAAGCTGTGAGAAGGTCTCAAACAGCTGATTGGCGGGGGTCCCAGGTATCAGACCCTCACAGATCAGATACTGATTACTAGAGATGAGCGAATTTCATATTTTGAAATTCGTTCACGCTTCGTTTGGTGGTAAAAGGTGAATTGCATTATGGATTCCGTTACCACGGACCATAACGCAATTCTATGACGGAATGCCTTTAGAGGCATTCCGTTATTCATTTCGTCATAATAGAAGTCTATGGGCTGCAAACGGATCTGTCCCGTTTCCGTTATGCAGGGGAGTCCTCAGGATACTATATTATAATGTCTCGGAAAACCCCTTTATTATTTTTTCATTCATGAAGGGGCATGAACA
The DNA here is from genome assembly GCA_033119425.1 of Bufotes viridis. Classification (NCBI taxonomy): domain Eukaryota; kingdom Metazoa; phylum Chordata; class Amphibia; order Anura; family Bufonidae; genus Bufotes; species Bufotes viridis. The sequence continues at coordinate 205,506,468 of CM065591.1, forward strand.
CCAACATTTTTATCACATATTAACAGGCTATACATGAATATTCTTTTTTTTTTTATAAAAATGGGTGGATGGTTTTCTGAAAATATTTTTTTAAGTCACTCAATGTATTCTACTTCCTGCCCTGGCTCTAACTTTCTCCATTTTTGAACTCTTAGCACAACAGCATGGCTTTCTCATTCAGATCATTAATTCTGACCAGAGATGGAAGAGGAGGAGATGAGTGACTCAATTAGAACATCACATAGTACATTGAAAAGTGCAATGCTCTTCTGTAGGCATTTTTATTAGCTCTATCAAGAGAACAATAGAGCTGTCATACTGTTATTCTACCAATCTACTATATTACAGAAAGAGAACATTATTCTTGCACAGCTGCAGTAAAATAATAATTGGTTAATTATCTAAAAATTAGCTTTCTCTCTTTGCTGACTGCTATAGAAGATCTGTATTTTGTATTTAAAGGGGTTGTGCATGCCATTTATATTGATGAACTATAGTCAGGATGGGTCATCTATATCTGATCAGCAGGGGTCCGACAGCTGCTATTGTCTAGGAAGTCTTGCCGCTGCTCGCTCCATTCAAGTACTTGGAATTACCCTACGCCACTGCTACAGAGGAGACAACTCAATAGTGTAATGAACAGGAAACAGCACTCACATGCAGTGCTGCCTCCTATTTAACCCACTGATCACATATTGATGACAGGTCATCAATATAAATGGCCTGCACAACCCCTTTCATTTTTAGTGTTATAGCACTGTCAAATGAAAAACAAAACCTGCCAAAAATGTAAAAATAAAATAAAAAGTTCTATGACTACCTCTTTCTAATAGAAGGATCATGTAAAGTAGTCCTCTTACCCTCTGCCCATGAAAAACGATAGTAGTCATCAGCATGTGGCTTCTCTGGAAGATGCATTAGTGAGCATGGATCAAATCCAATACTTTCTGCTTGGTGCCTCGCATTACACAGTATAGCTGTGCCCAGGTGATGAAGACGTACAGCAGCTTGGTGGAACACAGTTTCCCGAGAATTGTAACGCAAACAATTAGAAACCATTAAATTAAAGTCATTCTCAAAAGCTAGGAAGGATGGATACTGGTGACATTCTAGTTTGTGGCGCATAGTTGAAAAGTCCATGGGGTGCACAACAAAATCTGTGTAATCTGGTACCTGAAGAAAAAAGGGTAGTTACATAATGTCAACCTAGTTAGTTCTGTAAGCCACATTTTAGTAGTAATTAAAAGATGGAAAGCTGTTACCTCACTGAGATTAACAGGTTCAGTAAAGATTTTGGCAGAATCTTTCTCCTGCAACAAGTCCAGAGTTGTTCGTAGGAATACATTGAATGGAGTCAACTGCAACTCCATAGCTGCCTGGTGTAACTTTACCTGAATAAGAATAGTTAAAAACATTGCATCAAATGATGTGGATGAACTTTTTTCAACGTTACTACCGATGTTTCTGAGATGCCCCCATGAGACAGAAGCCGATATATAATCCAGTGATATAAGCATAGATCATTGGATCAATAACCTACCTCTGGAAAGTTAGTAACAACAATATAGTACCACTTAAAGGAAGGCATCCATGCCCCTTTTCAAGAATAACTGCCTTCCCAATTGTTTGTAATAAAGTTCCCTGTCTATTTGACTAGCTGTTTAGCACTTCCCAGGTTTAGTTATCAAGAGCTGGGCAGACAGAGGACAATGTGGCTACCAGTGATCAGAGTGACGGACAGGGACACAGTACACTTACTGTCAGAGCTAATTGCTGCAGCCACGCTCTCTTCAATCTTCCTGACATGTCACTGATTAGGTAGTCAGCGCTGGGCAGGTAGATAAAAGTAAATGTATTGTGTCTGCTATCTGACCAGCATTTAACGACCCAGCAGGGACACGCTAGGCAAATGAAGAAGAGGGGGTATGCTAGCAATCAACGCAAGTCAAACAGGCAGCAAACTTAATAAAATGCTTTTTTTTTTGTTAAATATATTATAGACACTTGTGGAAGCAAGGGCTGTGGCAGAGAGAGTAGAGGCAGGCTGAGAATCTTGCCTCAACACATTAGAGTGATCACTTATGGTGCTGGCACATAGTGCAGTTGTGATACAGGTGAAAACAGCTGCTGCATCAACAAACATGCATTGACAACTCAGTTTTCAATTTAGCCAGTTTAGCATCCTCATGAAACCCTGCTGTTCTGCGTAGTAGAAATAATCTAAATGATTTCATTAATTTCAGCTCACTACAATTAAAAACAACAGTTTGAATGTATGCAGTAATTGTGCCACAACTGCATTGTGTGCTAGCACCCTTAGGGGACACTTTACATGCAGTTTAGTAAAAGTTTCCAGAATTCCCAAGCCAGTTTTGGCAAAGATATTTTTTTATTTTTCCGCCTCACTTCCCAGAGCCATAACTTTTTTTTGTTTTCTGTTGACAAAGACACGAGGACTTTTTTCAGGATTAACTGTACATTTTAATGGCACCATTTAATGTTCCATGTAAATCTACTGTTAAAAAAAAAATATTTGTGGTCTAAAAAGAAAAAAAACTAAATTCTGTCGTTCTTCAGGTTTCATTTTTACAGCAACTTATTCTGTGGATAAGTACAATTATAGCTATAACAAACATAAAGAAGGTACCTGTCAGCACCAAATGCAATGCAATCTGCAGGCAGCAGGTTATAGAAAAAGAAGAGCTATTATAGATATACATACAGTTATGTGAGCAAAGATTCTGAATAACTTGTAATTTCTACATTTAAATATCTTTTTCTTTACTTCAGTTGTACACAGGGGAGATGTTATCAGTAACTGATAGCACTCCCTGTATATGTGTGTATATAGACAGCAGTCAGTGACCGACAGCTGTGCACTGGGGTGGTGCAGATCACAACATATGGCGATGAGGAGTGCAGCCAATAGCAGGCCACGACAGTGACCCACTCTCCTTGCGTAACAGGTGACGGAACCTGTGACGCAAGGGGGCTGGTTACCGTTGTGGCCTGCTATTGGCTGCACTCCCCATAGCTAGATGTTGTGATCTGCCTGACGGCTGTGGTGGGGTCCTTGAGGTCACAGGCGTCTGGACGAGGTAAGTATTGTGTGGAGTGTAAGCATGCAATGGGTGACATCATAGATGGTAGGTATGTGTCAGTGAGGCTGCTACTCTCAGTGATGTAAATCCCGGAGGTAAGTTTCGACCAGTGGTGTTAGATCACTGAGTTGGTGGTAGCTGGAATTTGGTTCTGGGATTTAGGAAGGACTGAAGAGCTTGGGTGGGAAGGTCACTCCCATACTCCATCTCGGGTGTTACCACCTCACACAGGTGGGAAGCTGGTTTTAAAGGGCACACTGCCAGAGAGCAGTGTGTGTGTGGTGGTCTGGGAGGAAGACCACTGAAACAAACCCCTTGGCAGAGAGAAATTGCTATGAGGAAACCTGCAGCTGGTGAGAAGACTGTATCACCGTGTTTGGTTATTTCATTTGGACTGTTATGTTATTTGCGGAAAGTAAACCTGTACCATTTTGCCGACTGCCTAATGAATCCTGAAAAGAGACTGTCTGAGTGGTCCCGTCTCACAGGTTTACAGCTTTGAATAACCCACTTAAGTATAGGAAGATCAGAGGATTAAATGTATAACTAGGCTACGTTCACACTAGCGTTTTTTGCGCATCAATCATGGATCTGCAAAAACGCTTCTGTTACAATAATAAAACCGCATGCGTCCGTCATGAACAGATCCGATTGTATTATGTCTTCTATAGCCATGACGAATCCGTCATGAACACCATTAGAAGTCAATGGGGGGGGCGGATACGTTTTCTATGGTGTCAGAGAAAAAGGATCCGTTCCCATTGACTTACATTGTGTGTCAGGACGTCTTGAAAAGGAAAAGGACGCTGCTTGCAGTGTTACTCTGTCCGCGATGGAAGCGCAACCAAACGGAACAGAATGCATTTTGGTGCATTCCGTCTGATTCAGTTTTGTCCCCATTGACAATGAATGGGGACAAAACTGAAGCGTTTTTATACGCTATTGAGACCCTATGACGAATCTCAATAGCAGAATTCAAAATGCTAGTGTGAAAGTAGCCTTACATGTATCACTAAATCTTTTCCCATCAAACTATCTTCATTTATTTGCTCAGCTCCTTCTGCTCTATAACATGCTGCCTGCAGATTGCACTGCATTTTGCAGTGACAGGTTCCCTTTCACACAGACAGCATCTGCTGTGTATGGAACAGACTCGGCTCCTGTGCCCATACTCTCCTCGCAGAGATATAGTTGCACCATTGTGTGCAAACAGTCTCACTGCTCTTAACCCCTTCTACCCCAGGCCAGTTTTCACCTTCCTGCCCAGGCCTATTTTTGCAATTTTGACATGTGTCAATTTATGTGGCTTTGGAATGGTTTTACTTATCTAACCAATTTACTTATCTAACTGACTGTTTTCTGGTGACACATTGTACTTCATGTTAGCGGTAAATTTGGGTCAATAATTTTAGAAGTAATTTTTCAATAAGCGCCAACTCAGTTATAAAGTGATTTTGAGGGACTTACGTAATAGAAATGACTCCATTTTAGAAACTACACCCCTTAAATTATTCAAAACTGATGTTAGAATAAAAAAAAAATGTTGCTGATTTTTTATGTTAATCAATTTTTTATTGCAACACATCAAGAGTTAACAGCAAAATAAACCTCAATATTAATTGATCTTTCAGTTTACAGAAACACCCAATATGTGGTGGTAAACTGCTCTTATGGGCACATGGCAGTGGTCAGTGGTCAGGTGCAATCATCTCCTGAAGATGCTGGGTGTCCAGTGAAACATGTCGGGATGCAGGGAATCTGTGTATGTGTGTGAACTCTTAATACAGCCAAGTCAGGCAGGAAGCTCCCTCAAAGGAGAGCATATTATCAGTAAGAGAGCAAGTGTAATGGGATGCCTGAATGTGCACTGTGGCAGTCAGTGTCCAAACACATTAACCCACTGATGTCCAGAAGTGTGCTGAGTGAGCTAACCTACAGCGGTACGGAGCAAAAATAAAGATCCCACAAACTGACAGTGATTTAGTTGATGTGATTGGATGCCAGAGTGTATATGTGGCAGCAAGTGCTTAAAAGACATTAACACATTGATATTCAGGATACTGCTGTGTAAGCAGACCCACAAAAGGGCTCTGAGTATGGAGCAAAAATAAGCCTGACGCCCCTGATAATTTTAAAATGTCACAGTGTGTTCCGTATTTCCGTATGTCACAATTCTGAACAAATAATCTTAATAATTATACAAATAAAAGTGAAGTTTTAATTCAAATAGCACATGTTAAATAGACGTAGATAGGTCCAAAGGACCATTTTTTCAGAGGGGTTTTCATTTTGATCGCTCAATATTATGCATTTTGTAAGGTGAGGACAAAAAAAAAAAAATTACTGTTCTGGCACTTTTATTTATTTATTTTTACAGCTTTCACCAGACGGGGTAGATATTTTTATAGAGCATGTTGTTATGGATACAGCAATAAACTAATGTCTTTTTTTATTTTTTAAGTTTTACACCGTTAAAGCATTTTTGAAAAGAATAAAAAATATTTTTTGTGTTGCTATATTCTGAAAGCCAATTTTTTTTTTTTTTTTTTGGGCGATTGTCTTAAGTAGGGGCTTATTTTTTTGCAGGATGACATGACTGATTGGTACCATTTTGGGGTACATACAACTTTTTGATCGCTTGGTATTACACCACAAGATGGCTGTTTTGGTGCTTTTTTTTTGTTTATTTATTTTTTACAGTATTCACCTATCATGTCTATTTTTCGACACTCCCCCCCTGCTGGATTTTAACATGAACAACGGCTTTGTTTGTGTAAGATAGGCCATCACCAGAGATGCCTAGCAGGGGCTTACTCCATTCTCCTGATTGAGAACACATGCACACTCAGCCAAGTTCAGATGGTGGTGGTGGTGGCGGGCTCAGAAGAGACAGATATTGGCCAAACATGCGTTCTCATGTGTATAGATGGCCATGTGATAAAGCAATAATCTCTTTGGTTTGGTGATCTTCCACTGTCAGAGGTACAGACCTGGATAAAAAAAAGATCATTCAACACACGTCTATACTGAGAGTCACATCAGTATCCTGATAAGCTGCATCGCTTATAGGGAGTCAGTCTAGCCCTGTACCTTTAAATCTCATTATACTGTTCTCCAATATAGGAGTTCAAGATACCTTCAAATCAAAGGATACATTGAAATTAATAAAGTAAGTAAAATAAATAATAAATTGTGATTTTCAGCAGATAGCCTCACTTATTTCAAATATCCTCTTATTGTGACTCTTAGGGCCCCTGCAGACGAGCGGATGAACTCCGTGTTATCCGCAGCGAGAATGAGAGCCAAGCTGCGCGGTGGACATCAGAGGCATGAAGCAGTAACATGATAGACACTGCTCCGTGCCTCTCTGTGACCTTTTTATCTCACTGTGATTTTGTAGTATCCATCATGTTACTGCTTCGTGCCTCTGATGTCCACCGCGCAGCTTGGCTCTCATTCTCGCTGCGGATAACACGGAGTGCATCCGCTCGTCTGCAAGGGCCCTTACTGTTGTTCAAGATACCAGCTCACTGAGCAATTTGAACGGTTTTACTGGGTTCACAATATTGATGACCAATCCTTATGAATGGCCATCAGTATCAAAACAATGGTGGGGTCTAGCCCTCAGCATTGCAGCTTTGTCCCATTCAAAGCTACCATACCCGACACAGCTGCTACTAAAGGGCACTTTACACGAGCCGAGAATGGAAGAGATCATCACTAACGAGCGTTCATAGTAATGCTTGTTAGCGATTAGTTGGCGGTATAAATGTACCACTGATTACCCGATGAACAAGCGAAACACAAAAATCTCCTAGTTCCCCAGTGGCAGATGATGCTGTGTAACACGATCTGCTGCCAGGAAACAATGATGGCCTAACCTAAGAACAAACCAATATATGTGCAAGCCACAAAACCCATTTCATTCTGTATTAAAAAAAAAAAAAATCTCACTTACTTGTTCTCTTTTCAGCTTCTCCCTCTTGCGAATTAGTTCTGTAAGCAGTCTAGCTCTCTCAAGATCATGCCGAAGTTTTTGCCAGTACTTTATTGCCTCCTTAACTGATGAAGATTTAGTACTCTTTTCTTTCTGCAGAATAATGCAAGGCACGTCAGACATAGTATATATAAATATAGTTTGCTATAGAAACTTTATGAAAATATACAACAGTCTGACTTCAAGTTACTTTAAATAGAAATTGTTACATCTCCCTACTTGTCTGTTTCAGTGAACACTTGTATTTCTATTGAAAAATCTTTTCTGAAGCATCCCCTCACAAATCTGCGCCATTCCTCTGTTTTTACTCCTAGAAATTATGGATGTGTTGAGGCCTCATGGAAATGTAAGGTCAGTATTCTATCTGCAAAAAATGCAGGTAGAGATGAAAAATATGGTGCATGAGTCCTTAGACAAACGTGAAGTGCTGATTATCCTATACAGTTTCAGCAATGACAAACTTATAACATGTTAAAGGCAGTCGCAGGGGACCTCAGTGATACAGAGGAGGGGATGTTTGATGACACTAACCAGGATATACTTGAGGTACTTAACTGGGGGTTTCCTTCCCTGTAGTTTATATTTAGTATGAGGCACACATATAATTGGCTGCAACCTCATCATCCAGGAGTCTGTACTCTAGCTACTCTTAGTCCAGGGACTTGGGTCTGGGAACAGTAGGATATTCCAGTACAGCAGATACCAAAAAGATACCTTGCTAGAGAGGGAGGTGAAAAAGGGTAAAACCTGTTAAAAATAACCTTACAACAGAAAAGTAACATCACTGAAGATATCTTTGATGCCCTGAACATTACCTCCTTTGTTGAGAGCCAAATTGCCACTGACTAACCAGCGCACCCTGGTATTGCTCTCACAGCATCATAGGGGGGAAGTCTGTAACGTCATAGGCCCAGCATACTGCCATAAGATTAAGGATGACATAGTTCAAGTGGTTGCCAACATAAAACATAAAAATTAGACTATGTTTGGTCAAAATGGCACCTGTACTATATGTAATATATAGCGCAGGCACCATTTTGTGCTGCAAAAATACAGCACTCTAGATGTTTTTTAATTGAACTGCAATGTATGTAACTTACCCCTAAGTCAATTATATGTTTGACCACATATAGCTGTCAAATTTTCAAGTTGAGAATTTTGTATGGCCTGCGGACAAGGTTACAAATATCCAAATTGCCCTCGGCTGCAAATTGACTCCCCACCCCTGACATAAAGAGACGTAATGCTTAATTATAACATATGTATCATTATGTTGCTATGCATCTTTGAATGGTCACTTTTTGATATACATCCTTGATTTTTCAATCTAATATTTTAGATTTAGTCTTAGGATGTAAGAGGGGAGGGGTATAGGGCTCAATGGGCTACACCCATTAGAGAATTCAATACACAGCAAGTTGCATCCTAGATTTATAGGCTAGCCAAACTCTGGGCACAGGGGAAGATAATATCTAAAAATGTTGGGGCCCACAGACAAATTAGTGATGTCCCCTGGTCTGGGACTTGCCCTAAAGTGCAGCAACATATTCTATTTTGACCTTCTGTGCCAATTTCTATATTTCATAAGGTATGCCCCTCCTTTTTGCACAAGTCTTTTATGCTGTCCATAAAATAGCTGCTGATGAGGGGTCACGTGACCAGGCAAATCACACTACCACACGTGCCCAGCACTTGCAGTGCAGTGTGTTTGAGGCCGAGTGTTGTGTCTGATCACATGACCCTCCATCAGCGGCCATTTTATGGACAGGACCTCTCTGTAGACAACACAGATGATTTGCCTAAAAATGGGGAATGGCTTATGAAATATAGCAAATCGAACATAATATCAACAAAATCAACAAAGATAATGTCTAGTCATGCCTATTGTACTTGTTTATGTATACATACCCCTTTTCATATGTACAGCGCCATTGAATGAACGGTCCTTTAACCCCTTCTACCCCAGGCCAGTTTTCACCTTCCTGCCCAAGCCTATTTTTTGCAAATCTGACACGTCACTTTATGTGGTAATAACTTTAGAATGATTTTACTTATCTAACCGATTCGGATATTATTTTCTGGTGACACATTGTATTTCATGTTAGCAGTAAATTTGGGTCAAGAATTTTTTCATTTATTTACAAAATAAAAAATTCAAAATTGACAGAAACTTTGAAAAAAAATCTCATCTTTCTAAATTTTAATTTCTCCACTTTTAAAACAGTAATACCTTATAAGATATTTATTAATTAACAATCCCCATATATCTACTTTATGTTGGCATTTTTTTGGTAATGTCATTTTATTTGTTTAGAATGTTAGAATGCTCAGAATTTTAGAAACAATTTATCAAATTTTCAAGAAAATTTGCCTGGCACTGGCTCCTTCTCCTCCAGGGTGGCAACGCTCCACTGGGCTACCTCACTGTAAACATCCGGCTTAACATCACTGCAACGGTTACAGTCTTCCCTTATGCCATGACAAATGGTTACATGACTCAAGGGGAGCAAGTCAATGCTGCGGCCAGTAATTGGCTGTAATAATGTCAAACCGTTTGTTTACAGCAAATGAGCCGAGTGGAGCATCGCAGCCTGGAGGAGGAGTGGCCAGCGGATTTAAAACCTGCCCGTCTGGACTCTAACTAATACATAGTAGTTTTCCCTGACTCACCTCTAAGCACAGGGTTTCAGGCTCCAAGCCTTAGCAGGTCTGCTCATCAGACACAAGTCCATACGGGAAGGGATCCAGCTTCACATAGCCTTGTGGCCCTTCAGCCACATACGGTCCAGCAGCCTGCAGGCTGTGACCACACCAGCACCCTTGAGGGGAGAGGGTCCAGAAGTCCTTCCGACTCTGACCGTGCGACCCTCTTTCTGTAGGCGTTGCTGGGCCCCCTAAAGTTCAGGCTTTACAAAGCCTTGTGGCCCACCCCTCAGCCCTCCTGGCTGAGACCGCACAGACCCTCTGCAGGCCTCTTTTTCCAAGTTTTCTCTCTCTTGACTGACACACAGAGGGTTGTTTTTATCCCTCCTTAATTACAGCAGGCCTCACCTGCTAAGATTCGGGTAAAAGACAATACCCGGACTGGAAGATCCCACTACCAAACCTATCCACCAGTCCAAATGAAATCCAGCCCAGAACAAACTGTAAACAAAACAGTTTCAGCAAACTATGCTTTGCTGAAACCCCTGCAGCTTTCTGGATTTTATTTATCTCACCTAGCTGAGGAACCTGGGTGAGATATACACCACTACCACAGGGCTTGACAAATTTTCTTGAAATCTAGGAGCCAGCTAAAAAAGTTAGGAGACGTTTTTTTTGTTTGTTTGTTTTTAACCTTATAAAGCTTTACTTTATTAGTTATAACAATGGCAGTAAAAATAGTAAAAAAAAAAGGGGGGGGGAGTATAATGTAAAATTTACATTATACTTTCTTTTTCCCCTTTTTTTTATTTACTATTATCACTGCCATTATTATTATAACTATTACTGCCATTAGAGTAGAGTAACCCTGGACTCTAGATTCCAAAAGTCAATGGCACAACATAATCAACAGAAGGTGCCCACCAGCTTTCCTGACTGTAGGATTCCAGGCAGTGCCACCTGGTCACTAAGTCTCCTTCACTACACTGCAATGTTCATGTCACTTCATGGCAGTCACTTGGAGAAGCAAGGCCCTTGTCTTCATTGTAGAACTGCCCTCAATGTCAACTCATGCCAGGTCCCTAAAACCGGTCTGCATATTCTAGGAGCCATGGTTATGCCAACTCATGCATCCTTTCCAATACTCCAGGAGCCATTGTGCCACCTCATGCTTCTTCTAAATCTGATACCAGTCACTGAGTTGTTATGCCCAGCATTGCTCTAGGTGTGAGGACCTAATCTATAGTAGCTCCCTTCTGTCTTCTGTCAGTGCCAGTCCCTATCCTCAGCATGGCATCTGCCACCTACCTGCATAGAAGCGGATGAGGCAGCCAATCTTGGGCTCCTTGCCCTCATCCTGCACCCTAACCAGGTCTCGGAAGCCGAGCTGGAAGAGGTAATCGTTCTGCACCAGCAGCGGCTTCTTGTGCGGCTCTCCCCATGGCGCCGCACGTACAGGGCCCCCTGCGGCTGGCCATGGCTCCGACGCCGGGCAGAGACGGTGACTGCAGGCGGCGGCTCCGCGCTCAGCTCTTCCACAGAGGAGGAGGAGCAAGACGCGGCCCCGCAGTGACCGGGCCGCGTGTTCTCCGGGTGCAGCCCATTCGCCTTCTCGCTGTCCCAGCAGTCTGTGCCCGGACGGCTCATCTTGTTAGGTGTGCCCACCCAGGTTCCAGACAGACCCGAGAACACTTTAGCCCGCTCGTTGCTGGTGCCCGCCTCAGGGGCATGGCTCAGCACCCCGGATGAGCCGCCTCCTGAGGCCAGCGGGACAAGTGGCGCTTGTAGATCTGCAGGCAGCCCCTCCGTAGCTCTCCGCCCACCCATTCCCTCTCCTGCGGCTGCACCCACTGCCAGTACTTCAGCAGGGTCTTCCTGTCCAGGCTGCGGGTGCCAAGCCCCAGGGTGGAGGAAGAGCAGGAGTTGACGCTGGAGCTCTGGCAGTTCGCAGGCACGGGAAGCACAAGTGTCGCACCGCCCTCCATCCCCGTCCGCGGTACCATCTGCCGCAGGCTGTCAAATACCCAGGCCAGCCAGGACCAAATTCCTGATCGCCATGGCGACCTGGCGCCTGGGATTTGTCGAGCCCTGCACTACCAGTACTTTTACTGTACAGACATGTCGGGGGGGCAATAGGTACTTGAATTTTAGGATCTGGGGATTAGGCAATCTTTGAGAAGGCGCACTGCAGGCGCATCTTAGGAAAGTTAAAACTATAAGATAGAAATAGAAAAGAGAGAATAATAGAATCCGGTGAAGACAGAAAAGAGCGATTAAAAGCAGTTAAAGACACGAAATAGAAAACGCTATAAAGATCTGGTGTAAATATAACACCAATATTTTCGGAATTCTGCCGAACAGATAGGACAGGTGAAAATAACCTGCCCTCTCTGACTCTGCCACACCTCACAACTCTATATAGTATATAAAGCAAACACCATTTGCCTTTAACTACAGTATATTTTAAAAGTTAGTGGGTAACAATGAGGAAAAATTCCTCTTTTAAGAAAGAAATAATAAAAAGGTAAATTTTATAATGGGCCTTAAGCAGAAAATGGAGAGGATATCCTACACACGTATTAAAACAACAAAGAGCGAAAATGAATGTCTCTCCCTTAATCAATACTCCCAGAAAACCTTGAATACCTTTTATAGTCAAATACAGGCGATTATTAATTTAAGTCTGGATACTTTGATACCCAGTTCAGTTCAATATTGGGATTACCCATTTTTCAATACTAGGTTGCACTACTGCTCAGCTTAGCATCAGTTTCTGTCAGATAACATGGCCGCACAGTGGAGAATGAAAGGTGTCCCTTCCCCCCCACTGGGACGAAAGGGATACAAATGAGCTCTTAACAAGATCTGCCTCTAATGCCACAAGATGTAAGGCAGTTATCCTATAAGTCAATATTTAACGCTTTACCAAGGCCTTGAAACATGACTGATAATAAATAAGCTAGCACCTCATCTGCAGAAAGCTGCTTCGGGGGGATTGTCCCTCATCAGTGCAGAGCAGAGAGTACTGGCTTAACTGGGTGAGAGGGCTAAGTCAGGATCTGGGGGGTACTCTCTCTCCTTGAGGAGAGAGCGCCTTAGTCACCCCAAAACAGCTGTCTGCAGATGAGGTGCTGGCTCACATAATTGGTAATATGAGGTGAATGATGAGGTTACTTACTATTAATATAAGGCACATGGAGATACAACTTAATAACACCATGTGACTTACATTAACAGTAAGCCCATCATGTACCTCCTCACACAATGGACAACATGTGATTAATGTGAGGTACTTGATGGGATTAGTTACTATTAAATAACTCCAGAGAGTTGTGGTCTATGATTCCTATTCAGAATGGTCCCGAGTTATAAGTGGTGTACCCCAAGGTTCAGTGCTGGGTCCTCGATTATTTAACTTAGCTATTAATGATTAATATCACCATTTCTATTTTTGCAGATGATACTAAGCTACGTAGAACTGTACAGTCTATGGAAGATGTCCATATACTACAAGTTGACTTAAACACTCTGAACCTCATTTGCCAAGTTGATGCCCAATCACTCGATGTGGATAAATGTAAAGTTATGCATCTTGGTAGTAATCTCCGTGCATCATATGTCCTAGGTGATGTAAAACTGGGAAAGTCACTTACAGAGAAGGATTTGGGTGTCCTTGTAGATGGTAGATTAAATTACAGCATACAATGTCAATCAGCTGCTTCTAAGGCCACCAGGATATTGTCATGCATTAAACAAGGCATGGACTCGAGGGGCAGGGATGTAATATTACCACTTTACAAAGCATTGGTGCGGCCTCATGTGGAATATGCAGTTCAGTTCTGGGCACCAGTCCATAGAAAGGACGCTCTGCAGCTGGAAAAATTACAGATGAGAGTGACTAAACTGATAAGTGGCATGGAGGGTCTTAATTATGAGAAAAGAATAAAGGGCCCCTCGTATACATTATACTTACCTGCTCCCCAGCACCCACGTGGCTCCGGATCCCTGCACGGCTGCGATGCTAGGGAGAAGAGCTTGCTATATTTGCTTTTCAGGGTCCTGGGAAAACTGCGTAACATATCATGTGAAGCTGTAATAGGGACTACTAAATCCAAAATCTAACTAAATAAAACCCCATTCTCAATCCAAAGTTGTGTGCCAAAATTTACCACATTTGTTTCTCAGGGTCCCAAGAAAGCGGAGTAACATAGCATGTGGAATGGTTATATATAGTGTGCCACAGTTTCCCATATTTGCCTTTTATGTTCCTGGGAAAGCTGGGTAACATTGCACATGGAGCGGTATTAGCATCTACTGAATACAAAATCTACCGAAAGAAAATTCAATTCTCACTTCAAAATTTTTTGCCCTAGTTTCGCAAATGTTCCATTCAGATGGATTTCCTGAGGGTTGTGACTGGGTGAACTCTTTGCACCCGTTCACATGGTGCAGTACGGCGTGGCTGCCATTGCTGCTGTGCTAGTGGAGTGGTGGGGCCCAGAGCCAGGGTGGCTTTGCTGCACAGTGGGGGCGCTGTGTGGCTACTGGGTCCCGCCGTCTGCTGGTGCGGTGCTGGGGCGCTGGTGGTTACCGCGCAGTACTGCACCAAAGTTAGAGTAGGTCCCCACTTGAAGAGGCTTCCTTGTCGTTGTAAGTGGGCCTATGCTCTTTGATCAAATTGTAAACCAATGCCTCATTGTTGCATAGCATAGGGTATATTTGTTATAAATTGGGCTGAGAAGCCATGATTAATTTTGCTGAGAAACAGTTATTATATCAATAGCATAGTACTGAGGATGTGCGATCCAGTTTCACTCTCACATGTTATATACTTGTGTTTGTGGACTTGATTTGTTTACACGACCACTCATTTTGCCTTCTCCCTAGTATTTGCTGCTATGTATGGCCTGGGACTGGTTTCCTGACTATTTGCCTGCCTTTTGTTACTGTGCCATTCGTCTCTTTTGGTTCTGCGCGTCTCTATTATGGATACTGGTTACTGGCTTGTCTGTCATTTTCCCCCTTTGGGTCCCTGGCTAGTATGACCACACTACCTGGTCATTGGAAACATGTCCTACAGGTTGCTAGTATTTTGACGGTTCCATATCTTCCTGGGTTAAGCAATGCACACACACTCAGCCATCTACATGATGTACAAGAAAGTGTGATTCATCACTTTCATTGCTCCAAGATCCAGTGCTTATGCTCATGTGCCCACATCTCGGTCGGATCAAGTATCTGCAGCATGTGTTGGAAAAAACAAGTCTGATCCATAAAGGCCCCGCTTTGCAACTAATAGGACTGAAAGGTCCTGTTGCTAATGTCTTTGTGGCAGAATACAGACACCTTCAGAGGTGTTATGGAGTCCATGCAGATGATTCAGGAAACACACAATCCATAATACCACATTAGTAGTAACAGAGCAGTAGTAACCAACATTCTTATGGAATTTTCTAACTTACCTGTCCGCCACTTCTTTGGGACTGCATATGCGAGTGAAGTCTTCGGATCAGAGGAGCTCCATTCCTAGACTGGCGTTTTAGTAGCCAATAACTATGCAGATGTTGTAGGAATGGAGTCTTCTTCTGCATGCAAACTCCACTAGAAATCTTAATTAGTCTGTAAAAAAGTACACATAAATCAATACAAGTGGAGATATATGTACACACATTACAAATTAAATCTTAAAATCTTGGGAGAATATTCTTAACCTCTTCGTCTAGGATACTGGAGGTTTTTTCATTTTTATTTTTTACCGTCTTCCATAACTTTTTTATTGTTATGTTCACGGATTCATATAAGAGCTTCTTTTTTGCAGGAAAAGTTGTGCTTTCTAATGCCACCATTTAATATGGCATAAAATGTAGTAGAATGCAGGACGGCATGTAATTTGAAAAAACAAACCAAAAAAAAAATTTATATTCTACAGCCAGGGAGACTGAGACGTCCATTGAGAAACAGGGCAGTCTACTCCTCTCTGTACCGATGCCATTCATTAGCATACCAGGCGGGAGAATTCAAAAGGGGCACAGCGGGCGAATGTTGTGGCGCCCAGAAAAAATAGTAAGCGCTCTTCGATCCCTGCTCTATGCCCTACATAAGCTGCTAGTTATTTCATAATGTCTGGACCCATGAAAGGTCCTCTTTAAGGATCTTTGAAGGCAGAAATGAAAAAAGCGAAAAAAACAAATAATAGCTGCATGTAGCAGTTTGAAACCTTCTGCGAAATCTACAAACAAATTCCACAGACATTACAGGGGTATTTTGTCATGAAATCTGTTGCAGATTTTTTCCAGTTTTACATGTGGAAGTATTCATAAGCTTATATGATCTGAAGCAACATTTGTGAAAAGCAAAGTAACTCTGGTTTCACGCAAGTTTTCAGAGTGGGAAGTATATTTGTGTGATAGGCAAATTTCACAGACCGACCAGACAATGGCTTGTATACATCATGCAAGTACATTACAGTAAGACCACCCCCCATTGGGCAGGAAATCGCAGCACACTGAGGCCCCTTTCACATCTGCGTTTTTGCTTTCCGTCCTAGAGTTCCGTTGTCGGGGCTCTAGGACGGAAAGATACTGATCAGGATTTATCCCAATGCATTCTGAATAGAAAGAAATCCGTTCAGGATGCATCAGGATGTCTTCCGTTCAGTATGTGACCGTATTTTGGACGTTGACAAAACTGCAGCATGCTGCGGATTTGTCTCCGTCCAAAAATTCGGAAGACATGCCGTAACGCCGGATCCGGAATTAATGCCCATTGAAAAGCATTAATCCGGATCTGGCTTTGAGCTAAACGTCGTTTCGGCGCATCGCCGGATCCGACGTTTAGCTTTTGTGAATGGTTACCATGGCAGCCAGGACGCTAAAGTCCCGGCTGCCTTGGTAAAGTGTAGTGGGAAGGCAGGGGAGAAGTATACTTACCATCCGTGCGGCTCCCGAGTCCCGGGGCGCTCCACAATGACGTCAGAGCGCCCCATCACGTGATCCATGAGCGTGGGGCGCTCTGACATCATTGTGGAGCGCCCCGGGAGCCGCACGGACTGTAAGTATCTGCTCCCCTGGCTCCCCACTACTTACTATGGCAACCAGGACTTTAGTAGCTTCCTGGCATGGTAACCTGAAAGCATATTGAAGACTGATCAGTCTTCAAATGCTTTCAATTGTCTTGCGTTGTGACGAATCCGGCGGGCATTTCCGGCGACGGAAGTGCACGCCGGATCCTCACAACGCAAGTGTGAAAGAGGCCTAAATCAGTATGATGCAGCGACCCTGGTCAATCGAGTCGCCGTCAGTCTGAATGTGTTCCACTGGGCCGAACACTTATGTGAAACTGGCCTAAATCCTGGTAGGTCGGTGAAAGTCTAGATTATACCATGTCCACAGGCTTCCTTGTATCATTGTCTGTCCCGCAAGGGTAGTCATCTCCCTGTAAGGGAAGAATAATCTGGACCTTCACTTTCTCTCCTAGAAGTCCTGTCAGGATTTCCTCAGCTTTTTACTCAGAATGCCTGTTCCAAATCACAGAGCTCATCTCCTTGCCTCATATCCCGCTCTGAGATAAATCACCTGACAGGTTCACTTTAAAGGGCATCTGTCAGTAGATTTGTACATATGAAACTGGCCGACCCATTGTATGTGTGCTTGGCATCTGTGTTATGCCTCCTGCACACGGCCGTTGTTCGGGTCCGCGTCCGGGCCGCATATTTCTCGGCTCGGCCGCTGACCCATTCACTTCAATGGGGCCGCAAAAGATGCGGACAGCACTCCGTGTGCTGTCCGCATCCGATGCTCCGTTCCGTGCCCCCGCAAAAAAAATATAGCATGTCCTATTCTTGTCCGTTTTGCGGACAAGAATAAGCATTTCTATAATGGGCTGCGCTCCGTTCCGCAAATTGGGGAACGGAACGCGGAGCAGATTCTGTGTTTTGCGGATCCGTGGTTTGCGGACCGCAAAACACCAACGGCCGTGTGCATGAGGCCTTTGTCTCATGTTCATATGTGCCCACATTGCTGAAAAAAATGAAGAGGTAATATATGCAAATTTGCCTCTAGGAGCAACAGGGGCATTGCCATTGCAGAGAGAGCTGAGCTCATTGCTCCTAGAGCCTTATTTGCATATATTAAAACCCCATTTTTCTCAGCAATGTGGTCACATATGAACATGGGACCAATACAGATGCCATCAGCTGTCAAGCGCACATGTAACAGGTCAGCCAATTTCTTCGGTACAAATCTGCTGACAGATCCCCTTTGACACATTGGGGTGATGCATCAAAATAACCAGAGAGAAGTAGCCCATAGCAAATAATCAGAGAGTTGCTTTTATGCTCAACACTTCTCTTTCACAGAGCACCGTCATTATTCTTTAGTAATTAGGTCAGTTACGCACAATTTATTCCGGATTCCCTCCTGGACATTTCATTTGTGGGGAGTGATAAATTAAAACTTTTGTTGCTATGTTTACTACCTTAGGGCTCATTTACATGAGCTGAGACACCAGACAACTCTTTGTTGTCACGCAGACTGCACTTTTAAGTCTTGTCACCATTTGTTACTTTCCCGGCCGCCGCTCTGTATCTTAATGGGAAATAAAAAAACTTCTGATGCGTCACACACGACGCGTCCCAACCTGTACATTGGAACAATAAATGGTGGGACTCTGCTACCTGCCTGTTACTTTGGTGCAATGCTCCTACTCAGGACTGCCACATAAAGGTATGTGTGTGGACTGGGGATGGGGAGAGCATGTGAGCTTGGGGACATAGGAAAACTAGCTTTTTGACTAGTTTGGGGGGGGGGGGTGTGAAATGAAGGAATGAGCACTGTGACTAGCTGAGGGTGGGGGGGGGAGGGTGAAATGGGAAAACAAGCACTGTAACTAGTTTGCAGGTGGGGGAGGACCCTTAAATTAATTCACATCCCAGACCAGTTCCCTTAATAAATGATAAACCCTGAAACAAATCCAAACTGAATTAATGGCCCAGACAGATCCAAAAATCTATTTAGACCCCAAAATTGATTTAGATGCCCCTCCTCCCCTCTGCACACAAGGTCATGCTGAAATCATATTGAGTACTGTAACTATTTTAGCGGTGGGTAACTTGGCAGGAGAATGATGAGCCTGAACGTGATTGCTAGGGGGAGTAGGGGCTGGTTAAGTTTGAAAAACAGCTTTCCGACTACTCTGGGGGATTGGGGGAGCCTGAAAATGATGATTGCTGGGGGGGATGGGGAACAAGCTCTTTGACTACTTTGGGGGTTGTGGTGGGGATGGTAAGTATGAATGTGATTACTGTGTGTGTGTGGTGAGCTCTGGATATAATTGGTGCATGGGGGTGAGCTCTGATTGTTATTATTGTGAGGGTGACCGGTATATGGCAGACAGTGGTGCGGGAGGGCAGCCCTTAGTCAGTTAAAATGAGTGAAGGCTGCACTCCCCTGTCAGTAACTGTATGGCTGGTGGGGGTCCCCCATATACAGATTCAGATGAGCAGTGACATGCATTATTATCCATATATTTGCCAGAAGGCAATTTTTCTAAAAACCTGTAAACTTTTTTAAACTGTGCAAGTCAGGCAGTGTGGTTGAGAATTTTGGGATGTTGCTAATAAATACCTGGTTTATGTCACGTTTGTGTTATATGACTTTGTATGGCACGGTACACTCAGCACTTCAGCTTAGTTTCTTTTTTCCGGCACTCTGTACAAACAGGTTGCCGACCCCTGGTGTACACACTTAAGCATCATTTACATGCAGAGATTATTTCTCCTGTACGGGAATGAACAATCGCCACTACGATTGTTAGGCCTATATTACACAAGCAGATTATCTGACCAATATCTGTCCAATCAGACCAATAGTTGGTGTGTATAACAAAAGATCTGTCTTAGTACTCGTGCAGATTCATTGTTTTACCTGTAGCACATCTCACCTTACGAAAAGATTATGTTTTGACAAGAGTTTGTCGGTGGCACAGTTACATGGGTCAGTTATCTGGAATGAGCATTTATTTTCTTCTCATCGCTAATAGTATTTTTGTGTTGAATTTGCATGAGTGGCTCTGAGATCTGGCCTGTTTACATAGAAATCAATATTAGGGCTAATGCACATGGCTGCATTACCAATCCACATAGTACGGATCCGTAATAGGATACCTTCACATGTGCTCATATTTTACATCTGTGAGCGTCTGTTTTTATGCATGTCTTTGCAGGTATTACAGTTAGGAAAATCTTTAATATTTTCAGGACAAAAATTTGATCCATAACATACGAATAGCCATTTAAAGATCCATGCACATGCATTGATAGGATAGGATAGGTCACCAGTGTCAGATAGGTGCCAGTCCCACCTCTGGCACCTGCACCTATCTCTAGATCTGGAAAGCAGACCAAGCATGTGCGGCGTGTTCTCCACACACTTCTATAGGAGTTCCGAAAATAGTCAAGCACAGGCTTGGCAATTTCAGGAAGTCCCATAGAAATAAACAGGGAACGTACCATGGAGTTGTCACCAGTGAAGCACTGTATTCCCATAACATAGACAGGTCACACATTAGATATACAGGAGCATGCTGGTTTTCCAATTCCCAGTTTCGCTGGAGAATCCAGGAGGAGAGAACTCCACAGCTTGTTCTCACAACCCCCAACATGTTACTACTACCCCCAGTCTCAGAAATATCCAGAAACGCATCCACCCGTCCCTTGTCTGTAATACCACTAGCAGGGGTTTGCTACCCCCCTTCCCAAACCTAACATTTCCAGAGGTCATCAGATGTGAAGACTGGTGTTCTGTGAATCGAGCTTCACATCAAAGATCAGAAGTTGACTAGTTCAAACACTTCACTTAAATGCTGTCCAGAGACCTGTCTCCGTACAACATTAAAATGTATTCACGGAGGCAAAATTCGCTTCAGCTGAAGTTGCGCGAGACTTCTGTGAATGAGGTTGGTAATCAGTTATGCGTCTTTAAAAACATTTTAAAATAGCAATCTAAAGTCGGGTTTGGTACTGAAGTACCAGCCAGTATCACACCTGACTTGAGATTTAAAATTTTAAATATTTTTAAAGATGCAGAAATGAATACTAATTAATTTTACCAAAGTCTTGCGTGACTTGAGGTGAAACGAATTTTGCCTCCGGGGAGGCAATACATTTTAATTAGGAATGAGTGAATCGACTTCGGATGAAACATCTGAAGTTGATTCGCATAGTACTTAGTTTGAATACTGTACGGAGCGAGCGCTCCGTACAGTATTAGAATGTATTGGATCCTATGAGCCGAAGTTATTACGTCGCGAAGTCTCGCGAGTGATACCTTGGAACCGAACACGTGTTTAGGAAATTGTTCTTTACAGTAGAAATTGATTTATGACGTTATTATGCGAAGTCTCGCGAAACTTCGCAAAGTGATAACTTCAGCTCATAGGAGCCAATACATTCTAATACTGTACGGAGCGCTCGCTCCATACAGTATTCAAACTAAGTATTGTGCGAATCAACTTCGGATGTTTTATCCGAAGTCTATTTGCTCATCCCTAATTTTAATGCTGTACGGAGACAGGCCCCCTCTAACAGTGGTGATCCGGCAAATTTGTTGAGAAATACCGTTTTCGTGCAGTGTTTTTTTATTCCGGAACAGACTGCTGGCGGTGTGAAACAAGGCTTAGACAGATAACACAGAATCCACCATTCAGAATAGGCGATTGTCAGATCTTATCTTCTCCTTGCTTGTTGAATGACCTATGCACAGGTCACAGAGCATGCCTAGAAAACTTTCCTATAGAAGTCAATGAGGCCTCCTCCTGCTATTGATGTAAAGCATCTCTCTCAATACTGTTAACAACAGCTCAGACAAAATCGCAGTCTCAAAAAAAAATCTACAATCAGAAAAAAAACTGATTAGATAAATTTGTGCCCCTTTTTGGTTTTAACCTCTTGCCGACCGCCTCACGCAGGATTGCGTCCTGCGGGCGGTCGGTCTGTTCCTCCTTGACGCGCCCGCGCGTCATCTCGCGAGAGGTGAGATTTCCTGTGAACGCGCGCTACAGAACGTAAGCTACAGCCTGCCAGCGCTGATCGTGCGCTGGCAGGCTGTAGAAGTTAAAAAAATCGCATATCAGACGCTGTTTTGTTAACAGCGTCTGATATGCTTGCTCATCGTTCCTTTGGTGGTCCCTTTTGCTTGGGACCACCAAAGAAACTTTTATAAGTGCACCAAAACACCACACAGACCCCCCACCCATCCACCCCACCCCGTCACTGATTAACCCCTGATTAACCCCGATCACCCCATGTCACCCCCTGACACTAATTACCCCACTGTAAGGCTCATTCAGACGTCCGTATGTGTTTTGCGGATCCATGGATCCACGGATCCGCAAAACACGGACACCAGCAATGTGCTTTCCGCATTTTGCGGATCCGCACATTGCCAGAACTATATAGAAAATGCCTTTTCTTGTCCGCAATTGCGGACAAGAATAGGACATGCTCTATCTTTTTGCGGAGCTGCGGCCGGATGCTTGGGGGCCGAAACCCGGAAGTTTGCGGCCGCAGCTCACGCAAATGCTGATGCGGCGAGCGCATAGTGTGCTCTCCGCATCACCGCCATCCCCATTCACACTGAATGGGTCCGCATCTATTCCGCAGAATTGCGGAATAGATGCGGACATTTTTACGGACGTGTGAATGGGGCCTTACTACTTTTTTTGCACATTTTTGGCAGAGATTTATTCATCCACATTGATCGATGCGAATGAGGAAATCTGTGCCGTTTGGTTTTTTGCACATTTTTGGGCAGAGATTTTTTCATCCACATTGATTGATGCGAATGAAAAAATCTGTGCCGTTCATTTTTTTTTCTTTTCAGCCCAGAGACTGAACGGGAAAAAAAATCTCATTACCCGTATGCTCAATGTAAGAAGAATCGCAGAAACTCCTAATGCTGGCCATACGTGTAATGATTGCGGAGACCCTCAAATGCCAGAGCAGTACAAACACCTCACATGTGACCCCATTTTAGAAAGAAGACACCCCAAGGTATTCCGTGAGGGGTATGGTGAGTTTATGTAAAATTTTATTTTTTGTCACAAGTTAGTGAAATATGAGACTGTAAAAAAAAAATAAAAATCAATTTCCGCTAACTTGTGCCAAATTTTTTTTTTTCTGTGAACTCGCCATACCCCTCACAGAATATCTTGGGGTGTCTTCTTTCCACAATGGGGCCACTTGTGGGGTATTTATACTGCCCTGGCATTTTAGGGGTCCTAAAGTGTGAGAATCCAAATGCGTAAAAATGGCCTGTGAAATCCTAAAGGTACTCATTGGTTTTAGGGCCCCTTTGCGCATCTTGGCTGCAAAAAAGTGTCACTCATGTGGTATCGCCGTACTCAGGAGAAGTAGGGCAATGTGTTTTGGGGTGTATTTTTACATATACCCATGCTGGGTGTGAGAAATATCGCTGTAAACGACAACTTTTTACATTTTTTATTCAAAGTTGTCAATTTACAGAGATATTTCTCACACAAAGTATGGGTATATGTAAAATACACCCCAAAACACATTGCCCTACTTCTCCAGTACGGCAATACCACATGAGTGACACTTTTGCAGCCCGAGTGCGCAAAGGGGCCCAAATTCCAACGAGTACCTTTAGGTTTTATATGGCTGCTCACAATTTAGCCTCACTCAAAATGCCAGAACAGTACAAACACCCACAAATGACCCCATTTTGGAAAGAAGACACCCCAAGGTATTCGCTGAGGGGCATAGTGAGTCCATGAAAAATTTAACTTTTGTCAAAAGTTAGCAGAAAGGTAGACTTTATGAGAAAAACAATAAAAAATCAATTTCCGCTAACTTGTGCCAAAAAAAATCTTCTATGAACTCGCCATGCCCCTCACAGAATACCTTGGGGTGTCTTCTTTCCAAAATGGGGTCACATGTGGGGTATTTATACTGCCCTGGCATTTTAGGGGCCCTAAAGCGTGAGAAGAAAAATGCGTAAAAATGCCCTCCTAAAAGGTACTCATTGGTTTTAGGGCCCCTTTGCGCATCTTGGCTGCAAAAAAGTGGCACACATGTGGTATTGCCGTACTCAGGAGAAGTCGGGCAATGTGTTTTGGGGTGTATTTTTACATATACCCATACTTTGTGTGAGAAATATCTAGGGATGTCCCGATACCATTTTTTTAAGACCGAGTACGAGTACCGATACTTTTATTTAAGTACTCGCCGATACCAATTACCGATACCTCGTATAAACAGCCCCGCAGTTACTGATAGCAATGAAAAAAATTAAAGCTGGAATTTGGTTGCTGTGGACAACGGCTTTTCTTTTCCTTTGTACAAGTGTTAATAAATTAATAAATGGTAATATAATAGCGTTTTCAAACCAATGTGCCTCCAGGGGGATCTGTTTTTGGGGGATCTGTGGAGGACACACTGTTGTGGAGGATCTGTGGATGTCACCGTTATGGGGGATCTGTGGATGACGCACTGTTATGGGGGATCTGTGGATGACGCACTGTTATGGGGATCTGTGGATAACACAGTGTTATGGGGGGATCTGTGGATGACGCACTGTTATGGGGGATCTGTGGATGACGCACTGTTATGGGGGATCTGTGGATGGCACCGTTATGGGGGACCTGTGGACGTCACCGTTATGGGGGACCTGTGGACGTCACCGTTATGGGGGACCTGTGGACGTCACCGTTATGGGGGACCTGTGGACGTCACCGTTATGGGGGACCTGTGGACGTCACCGTTATGGGGGACCTGTGGACGTCACCGTTATGGGGGACCTGTGGACGTCACCGTTATGGGGGACCTGTGGACATCACCGTTATGGGGGAGGGGGACCTGTGGACATCACTGTTATGGGGGAGCCTGTGGACATTACTGTTATGGGGGAACCTGTGGACATCACTGTTATGGGGGACAGGGGACCTGTGGACATCACTGTTATGGGGGGGACCTGTGGACATCACTGTTATGGGGGACGGGACCTGTGGACATCACTGTTATGGGGGGATCTGTGGATGAGGCTGTAATGGGGGGATCTGTGGATGAGGCTGTAATGGGGGGATCTGTGGATGACACTGTTAGGGAGTATGTGGATGACACATATATAGCATCTTATGCTATATACATGTCATCCACAGATCCCCCATTAGTGTCGGGGCCGGTGCAGCTTGACTCATACACCGGCCCCGCAGCTGCTATATTCTGTTTCATTAACCCTAACTTACTGTGCCCGTGATTACTAACTATTATGCGCAGTCCCTCCATGCTCCTGCCCAGCGCCTTCTGTAATCATAAAGTGGGCGGAGCAGGCAGGCGGGACATGAGGCGCATGGAGGAACTGAGAGCTCAAGCTGCCCGATTCCTCCATGCGCTTCATGTCCTGCCTGCCCGCTCCGCCCACTTTATGATTACAGAAGGCGCGCGGGGCAGGAGCATGGAGGGACTGCGCATTAATAGTTCGTAATCACGGGCACAGTAAGTTAGGGTTAATGAAACACAATATAGCCGCTGCCGAACCGGAACTTCCGGTATCGGCAGTGGTATCGGCGGCATTTTTACGAGTACAAGTACTCGTGAAAATGCCGGTATCGGTCCCGATACCGATACTAGTATCGGTATCGGGACATCCCTAGAAATATCTCTGTAAATTGACAACTTTGAATTAAAAAATGTAAAAAGTTGTCGTTTACAGCAATATTTCTCACACGCAGCATGGGTATAGGTAAAAATACACCCCAAAACACATTGCCCTACTTCTCCTGAGTTCGGCGATACCACATGAGTGACACTTTTTTGCAGCCAAGGTGCGCAAAGGGGCCCTAAAACCAATAAGTACCTTTAGGATTTCACAGGCCATTTTTACGCATTTGGATTCTCACGCTTTAGGGGCCCCTAAAATGCCAGGTCAGTATAAATACCCCACATGTGACCCCATTTTGGAAAGAAGACACCCCAAGGTATTCCGTGAGGGGCATGGCGAGTTCACAGAATTTTTATTTTTTGGCACAAGTTAGCGGAAATTGATATATTTTTTTTTTTATTTTGTTTTTTACAAAGTCTCATATTCCACTAACTTGTGACAAAAATAAAATTTTACATGAACTCGCCATGCCCCTCACGGAATACCTTGGGTGTCTTCTTTCAAAATGGGGTCACATGTGGGGTATTTATACTGTCCTGGCATTTTAGGGGCCCCTAAAGCGTGAGAAGAAGTCTGGAATCCAAATGCGTAAAAATGCCCTGTGAAATCCTAAAGGTACTCATTGGTTTTAGGGCCCCTTAGCATCTTGGCTGCAAAAGTGTCACACATGTGTATCGCCTCTAGGAAGTAGGCAATGTGTTTAGGTGTATTTTACATATACCCATACTGTGTGTGAAAATATCTCTGTAAACGACAACTTTTAAAAAATTTTATACAAAGTTGTCAGTTTACAGAGATATTTCTCTCACCCAACATGGGTATATGTAAAAATACACCCCAAAACACATTGCCCTACTTCTCCTGAGTACGGCGATACCACATAAGTGACACTTTTTGCAGCCTGGGTGCGCAAAGGGGCCCAAATTCCAACGAGTACCTTTAGGTTTTACATGGCGGCTCACAATTTAGCCCCGCCCAAAATGCCAGAACAGTACAAACACCCCACAAATGACCCCATTTTGGAAAGTAGACACCCCAAGGTATTCACTGAGGGGCATAGTGAGTCCGTCTGAGATTTCTTTTTTTGCCAGAAGTTAGCAGAAATTGAAACTTTTTTTTTTTTTTTTCTCAGAAAGTGTCATTTTCCGCTAACTTGTGAAAAAAATGAAATGATACATGAACTCACCATGCCCCTCCGCGAATACTTTGGGGTGTCTTCTTTCTAAAATGGTGTGATTTGGGGGTATTTATACTATCCTGACATTCTAGCACCTGAAGAAACAGGACAGGCGCTCAGAAAGTCAGAGCTGCTTCAAAATGCCGAAATTCACTTTTTGCACCATAGTTTGTAAACGCTATAACTTTTACCCAAACCAATAAATATACACTTATTGGACTTTTTTATCAAAGACATGTAGAACAATAAATTTAGAGAAAAATGTATATAGAAATGTAGTTTTTTATGAAAAATTTTACAACAGAAAGTGAAAAATGTCATTTTTTTGCAAAAATTTCGTTAAATTTGTATTAATGGCAAAAAAAGTAAAAATGTCAGCAACAATGAAATACCACCAAATGAAAGCTCTATTAGTGAGAAGAAAAGGAGGTAAAATTCATTTGGGTGGTAAGTTGCATGACGGAGCAATAAACGGTGAAAGTAGTGTAGTGCGGAATTGTAAAAAGTGGCCTGGTCATTAAGGGTGTTTAAGCTAGGGGGGCTTAAGTGGTTAACTGGCAAAAAAATATGGGTGACATATTCCCTTTAAAATTAAACTTGTACTAGAATCCACAAGACCAGTACCAATCAGACCCAACTAATATACTGGTAACATTAACACTGTGATAAATACATCATATACATTGACCCACAAAAGGAAAATGCAAAGGTTCACAAGGTCACAAGAGATTTTGTTGAAAGCAAGTAGTAACAAAAATTCTGCCATGGTTGTGTAGCAGGGGGGAAATGAATGAAAAAACAAAAACATGCACCTAAATTGACTTCACCTTACCTACACAAAGGAATCTGTATGACAGTCATGAGTGTCACAGGAGCTCTCCTATGCACCGGTTCTATGGAATTCTTTGCAGAAATACTCTCATAGCACTTCTTTCCACTTTTCCGCTTCTTACTTTTTTCATCTTTATTTTTTATTATCCTGTCCTGGTCATTGACACCTTCAACGTGTTCTTTGATGGGTTCTTTCTGTTGAGCGCCAGGGGGGCAATGAGCTTCACAATATGCAGTCTTGCGAACAGTGTAGGTGGTGCCATTCAGCCCAGTTTCACGTAGTGGTTCTACCTTCATAAACAGACCAGCTCTCTGTGCACATGTGACATGAAATGCTGCATAACAGTTTACCTTGTTACACTGAATTGATGCACCATGTCCTTTTTGCTTACAAAGGTAACAGGTCAGCTTCCACCGAGCAGGTGGAATATTATCGACACCTTCAATAGGCTCCAGAAACACTGTATTGGCAAAGCATACCTCTGGAACCCAGATTGCACATACTACATGGGCCCATCTCCCATCAGTAGTCTGTTTAAAAGCTCCACCCTGGTTAGGGCATAGCACACAACTTACAGGTTTCGATGGCGACTGTAGACAGCAGCGGCAGAGCCACTGTCCCTCTGGGATATATGGTACACCGTAGCACTCTTGATGAACTGCAAGGTTGCACATATCGCAAAATAATATAGCATTACTGTTATGGCACTCATCATCCAGGCATACACAACAAAATGCATTTTCATCAACAGGTGAATGTATCACTCCAGTACAGCGGCTTTGACGATAAGATTCCTTTTCCAACTTATCTAACAAAAGTTCAAAAGTGTCAGCAGGTACTGTAGAAAGGCCATCGGTGTGACGTTTCTCATTGATTATCTCCAACCAGGCTAAATCAGTCTCATCAAGATCATATTCAACATCTTTATCTAGCTCTTCTGCGGGACGCTCAATATAGCGATAAAGTTTGTCAGGCAAAATTGGGGTTTCCAGTGTGTTTTCTAAAGAATCTGTCTCCACTACACGGAATACAGGATGTGGTAGTTGTTCCACATTAGCATTCACTGCATGTTTTGGGCAAAGCTCATTCTTTTTAGTTTTGGTGGAGGTTTTCCGACAGTTGGTAGAAAGAGTTAACTCAGTGTTTTCCTTATTGCTATTGCACTCAGTTATGTCTTGAGCTGTAAGCTCATCTTCAGAAACAATCCGAAGAGGTTCAAAAATACTTATTCTATGAAGACGCCCTTCAATTTCAACGTCTACCATTTGCTGTGCCTGAGCATAGGTCAGACTTTCACGTGTGGGGGAACATGAAAAACAAAAAGGAGATGAAGACTGTTGTCCATTGACATCTTGATGTGCTTTACGCCGTGGCTTTCTCATGTCCGTACGGGACAGGTCCTATAAGAAATAGAATAATACAAGGAAAACAGATTAGAAGACAACTTTGCAATAAAATCCAGAAACAAGAGGCTGATAAACCAATAATGTGTTTTAGCCAGATACAAACTAATTGCACAGGAATGATGCAGACAGTATTAAAAGCAGGGCTGTGGAGTCGGAGTCGAGGAGTCGGAGGCAATTTTGGGTACCTGGAGTCGGAGTCGGCAAAAAATGGACCGACTCCGACTCCTACTAGATTTAAATTGGAATAAAAAAAAATTGGAATAAAAAAAAAGCAAGTTTAAATGTCCCAATTCAGATAAAGATATAATGAATTACTTCTCTACTGTAAGAATAAAGGCCAATGCATGCAGTGCGTCACATTACCGCTAAAGACGTTAAGTGACCGTGAAGAAGCATGCTTTTCATATGCTTTACTATGCAGTTAAAGGGACACTGACAGGCTGATATATCTGCTGGTATTCATCAGAGGATTAGGAATACAACTAGACGACTGTTACCCCCAGTTGAGGTTTACTTGTGTTTAAAAACATTTTAATCAATATGCAAATTCTCTACCTTTGTGCCCAAGGGGGCAGGCGCACATGTAGAGTACTGGCAGCACTAGACAGGACTAGGTAGCGAGGAGGAAGAGAGAAAGCTGGCACAGCCTCAGCATAGCCAGACGAGGCTGCTGCCAGCACTCTACACGTGCGCCTGCGCGGGCGCGGCTGGGCACAAAGCCGCAGGAGACGCTGCCCCATTGGGCACAAAGATAGTCAATTTGCATACAGATTAAAATGTTTTTTAAACACAAGTACAGTTTAACTGGGGGTAACATTAGTATAGTTTTATTCCTAATTCTCTGATGAATACCAGTATATATATATATCTTTAGCTGGAAAATCAGCCTGTCAGTGTCCCTTTAAGGAGCGGAATACTTACACTTTCCATCGTCTTGTGGTCTGCTGTTACAGGGAACCCATGGTTATCCTAGCCTCTCACTGATAACTGATTAAGGACTGGAGACATTTGTATAAGTGAAGGGAATGGATAGTCAATAGTTCAAGACTGAAGCTGTAAACCATTTGAAAAACTGCTATCATTCAGCTAAGGCTATAAAACATGTAAACTCAGATTGTTAGCTTAAATTTTAAACATGACTATGGGATTCTACTTGGAAAATCATGTTTTAAAATAAATGCCCCTTCCCCTGCCCCTTCCTGGATCCTCCCACTGCTCTATCTTCAGCAGAAGATCAGCACACAAAGGAGAAGGCAGCAGCTTCTGCTCAACTACCTCTCTGTGCTAGAGAAGATTAGAAGAACTTGGTGGAACAGCTTCGTATTTGCATATTAAAGACAGAGGAGTCAGAGTCGGAGTCGGAAGTTTCAAAATCTGAGGAGTCGGAGTCGGAAAATTTATCTACCGACTCCACAGCCCTGATTAAAAGAATGAGTACATCAAATCTACTATTTCTTTCATTGTGATACCAGGAAGGCTTCTAAATGTGCAGGTTATGGTCATTGAAGGCTGTGGACTCCTTCGACAAGGAATAAAATATTTTTGCTATTTAGTGGTTACCATGAGGAAACGTTATACTAAGTTTCAGTCTGCAATCCTTATTCCTTCATTTATTTTAAGACCCCCCTGATATGGTTTGCAGCCTGCTCCTTATTTTATACTTTTCACATATAGGTGCGTCCCTCCAAGTAAGGCCCCTTTCACATCTGCGTTTTTCCTTTCCGTCCTAGAGTTCCGTCCTCGGGGCTCTAGGACGGAAAGATACTGATCAGGATTATCCCAATGCATTCTGAATGGAGAGAAATCCGTTCAGGATGCATCAGGATGTCTTCAGTTCAGTACTGACATGTCTTTTGGCCGTAGCAAAATCCGCAGCATTCTGCGGATTTTCCTCCGGCCAAAAATCCTGAAGACATGCCGCAAGGACGGATCCGGAATTAATGCCCATTGAAAAGCATTAATCCGGATCTGACTTTAAGCTAAACGTCGTTTCGGCGCATCGCCGTATCCGCCATTTAGCTTTTAAGAATGCTAACCATGGCAGCCAGGACGCTACTAAAGTCCCGGCTGCCATGGAAAAGCTGCGGGGAGAAGCTACTTACCTTCCGTGTGGTGCCGTATGGATCGTACGGCGCATTGCTCATATAGCATAGCTATGTGATCCAAGCGACGCAGGGACCCAGTGACGTCATCGAGAAGCGCCCCGGCCGCCACACGGAATGTATGTAGCTTCTCCCCCAGCTCCCCGCTTCTTTTCCATGGCAGTCGGGACTTTAGTAGCGTCCTGGCTGCCATGGTAACCTGAAAGCATATCGAAGACTGATCAGTCTTCAAATGCTTTCAGTTGTCTTGCGTTGTGACAGATCCGGCGGGCAT
Source organism: Bufotes viridis (assembly GCA_033119425.1). Taxonomy (NCBI): domain Eukaryota; kingdom Metazoa; phylum Chordata; class Amphibia; order Anura; family Bufonidae; genus Bufotes; species Bufotes viridis. The sequence continues at coordinate 205,537,677 of CM065591.1, forward strand.
TTCCGGCGATGGAAGTGCACGCCGGATCCTCACAACGCAGATGTGAAAGAGGCCTAATACTTGCTGGAACTCTACGTTCGGGATGCTGCTGCCTTCTTACTGCAAACTGCCTGGTATGTAACATAGTAACATAGTTTGTAAGGCTGAAAAAAAAAAGACATCTGTCCATCCAGTTCAACCTCTTATCCTGTTGATCCAGAGGAACACAAAAACTAGATTTTTGTACTTACCGTAAAATCTGTTTCTCTTCTGTTCATTGGAGGACACAGGCTTGACCAAGTGTAAGCTCCTCCCCTTCAGCTATACTGCTCTTACAGCAGTGTTCCTCAATTCCAGTCCTCAGGGCCCACCTGCGGGTCATGTTTTCAGGATTTCCTTAGTATTTAGCAGGTGATATAATTAGTGTCAGTGCATCAAGACTCACCTCAGGTACTCATTCTGTGGGATATTCTCAAATCATGACCTGTAGGTGGGCCCTGAGGACTGGAGTTGAGAAACACTGTCTTACAGGGACTAAGCTAAATCAGTTAGTGCAAAAGCAGTAGAAGAAGCAACACACAAAAAAAAAAAAAAAAAATCACACTATGTACAAACCCGGAACCACACAGGAAATAGGCCCCTAAACAAAAGAATGGGTGGGAGCTGTGTCCCCCAATGAACGGAAGAGAAACAGATTTTATGGTAAGTACAAAAATTTCGTTTTCTCATCCGTATCATATTGGGGGTACACAGGCTTGACCATGGGATATTACAGAGCAGTCCCCAAGCAACCCTCCCGTCAATCAGAGAACCGCCGTCTGCAAAACTCTACACCCCAAAGAAGCGTCAGCAGACGCAAAGGTGAGCACCATATAATACTTGGAAAAAGTATGCAAAGACGACCTGAAGGGCCGAAGCCCTGTGATGCACCGCCCAAGAGGCCCCCACTGCCAGAGCTGAATGAGCAGTTACCCGGAAGGGTGGGGCCCGGCCATTAACGCAGTACGCTTCCACAATGGCCAAACGAATCCATTGGGAAATGGAAGTCTTCGACGCTGCCAGCCCTCGTCTCGGCCCCTCTGAAGTCACGAACAGGGAATCCATCCGCCAGAAAGATGACGTCTGGGACAGATAGACTCGAATGGCTCGTACCAAATCCAGGGGAGGGAGCGACTGCTCCCGAGGATGAGACGGGCCCAGACAAAATGAAGGGAGAATAATCTCCTTATTTAAAAGGATTGCTGACACCACCTTCGGCAGGAAGGACCACCTTATCCCGATGGAGGATCAGGAAAGGCAACCTACATGAAAGCGTAGCGAGTTCAGACACCCTACGAATGGACGTGATAGCCACCAAAAACGCAACCTTGTAAGACAGGAAGCGAAGCGACACCTGCTGCAAAGGTATAAACGAAGAGCGTTGAGTACTAGATTAAGATCCCAAGGATCCAACAGAGGATGGAAAGGGGAAGCAGCATGGGCCACCCCCTGCAGAAAAGTCTTAACCGTCGAAAGTGAAGCCAAATTCCGCTGAAAAAAAACGGAGATCCAACAGCTGTCCTTTGAGGGAGCCGAGAGCCAGCCCCAAGTCCATGCCCAACTGCAGGAAAGCCAAGAGTTGTGGTAAAGAGAACCGAACGGGAGGCAGCTGATGCCGCTCGCACCAACTAAAGTAGGACTTCCAGGTCCGGTGGTAGACTCTGGAGGACAACAGCTTCCTGGCCCAAATCATGGTCTGGACCACCGCATCCGAAAAACCCAGAGCCTTCAGTACGGTGGCTTCAACAGCCATGCCGTTAAATGTAGCGACCCTAAATTCGGGTGGAAGATCGGCCCCTGCGACAGAAGGTCTTCCCGAAGAGGAAAATGCCAGGGTTTGACGGCGAGAAGGGCAGCTAGAGATGCACGCCACACCCGGCGCGGCTAATCTGGGGCCAGAAGAATGACGGGCAGTCCTTCGGACCTGATCTTGTTGTGTAAGTGGGAGTCCTCGATCCTTGTTGTGTAAGTGGGAGGCCATGGGATCCACATCCAGTCGCCCTCACCGCTCACAGATGGCTCGAAGGACCTGCGGATGAAGAGCCCACTCGCCGACATCGAGACGCTCCCGGCTGAGGAAGTCTGCAATCTAGTTATCGACGCCGGGGATGTGAACTGCCTGAGGCTTGCGTCCGTTGTTAACACCTTCCAATGGAGAGGAAGAAATGAGTGGCCCGATGTCAACATCAGAGAGACCAACCACCATCTGAGGGTCCAGGGAACCGAAGCAGCGAGATGCATGGTCTGATCCAAGGAGGCTGGGGAGCAGTCCCAGCTGGACAGAATGACTCGCTGAAGTGCTCTGGTATGAAATTGAGCATAGCGAACTGCTTAGAAGGCTATATCGCTGCGATCGATAAAGACAAGACTTCTGCCTGTTCAGGATCCTTCCAAAGCGCTCCAGGGTGTCCAGAACTATGCTCAGGATGTCTGCCATCACCCGGAATGACAGACTCTTCACCAGGATGTCGTCTAAGTAAGGGATCGCTATGATCCCCCTGGCATGGAGCAGGGCCATTCCTGCTGCCAGAACCTTCGTAAAGACCCTGGGAGCCATGGCCAGGCCGAATGGGAGGGCTACAAACTGGAAGTGAAATGGACCCACTGCAAACCGGAGAAATCTCTGATGACTGACGCAGATAGGTACGTGAAGACATCATTGATGTCTATCGAGGACATATACTCCCCTGGTTCCATGAACGCAATGACTGACCTCAGGGACTCCATCCGGAAGATGCGGATGCAAAGGAAATGGTTGAGTGCCGTGAGGTCCAGAACGGGGTGGACCGCCCCCTCTTTTTTGGGAATCACAAAGAGATTGGAGTAAAAATCCCGAAATTGGTCTTGCGTCGGCACCGGAAAAATCCCCTCCTGCCGCAGCAGCATGCGAATCGCCTGAAAAAAAAAGTCTGCGGCTGAGGGAGAGGTCAGAGGAGACTACTGAAAGAAACCAGAGGGGAGGACTTAAATTCCAGCTTGCAGCCCTCTACAATAACGTCGCTCACCCAAGCGTCCGAGACGTGAGCCAGCCAGATATGTCGAAACAAATGAAGCTGGCCGCCCACCTAAACGGAGGGTGCTGGGAGCCGCCTGTCATGCAGCAGAGTTCTTAGGATTAAAGGACTTGGAGCTCTATTGACGGGAACACCAGGAAGGGCAAGGCTTGAGGGAAGGTTCGTGTTTCGGATCCGCGGCCGATTTGTCGGACGCCCTCTTGCGGCTGGAAAAACTCAGAAAGGAGCGAAAAAAAAGCTTCTACATTTTTGACCTATTAGACCGCCCCCTGTTCTGTGGTAAATGCGTGCTCTTACCACCTGTAGTGTCTGAAATTATCTCGTACAGGCGTTTACCAAAAGGTATGCTGCTGGTAAAGGGGATGGCCGCCAGGGTCCGCTTTGAAGCATTATCTGCCGCCCAGCAGGAGAGCCATAGGGTACAGCGAATAGCCACCAACAGGGCTGATGAACGAGCCATAAGCCTGGTCGCATCCAAAGATGCTTCACAAATATACGCACTGGCATGAGAGAGCTGCAGGGCCATATCTGCAAGTTCTCCCGCGGGGACTCCCGAGTCGAAAAGTGCAGGTCCACTATAGGTGAGGACTACCATTTTTTAGTCAAATCCTCCGGAAAAGGATAAAGTACGTTCACTGCACTGGCCACCAATAATGTCTTTTAATACTGGGGATGGGGAGCACACTGGCCACTAATGTTTTAATACTGGAGACAGGGGGGGCCACACTGGCCACCAATGTTTTAATACTGGGGAGGGGGCGCACTGGCCACCAATGCCTAGTAACGTTTCATATACAAATGCAGGCAGAAAAAACACACTGCCGGTACTCTGCCTTCGACACAGCGCTGTGATCCGCGGCAGTTAACCCCTCAGGTGCAGCACCTGAGGGGTTAATTGCCTCTGATCGCAGCGCTGGGTAACAGGCAGCAGGTGCCGGCAGTGTGTTTCTTCTGCCTGCATTTGTATATGAAACGTTACTAGGCATTGGTGGCCAGTGCGCCTGCCCCTCTCCCTCTATTGGTGGTAGCCGCAGCAGCAGCACAGGGGGAGGGAGAGACCGCCACCTTCTCCCCGTGCTGCCGGGGAGAACATGGCCGCGCTGAGAGCGGCGCAGCCACGTTCTCCAATACTGGGCTGTGCAGTAGTGCAGCCCAGTATCGATAAAAAAAAAAAAATCCTGGTATCGAGCTCGATACCAGAGAAAAGTATTGAATGGGTATAGGGCTGCAGTAAACGATTATTTTAGAAATCGAGTATTCTATCAATTATTTTTTACGATTAATCGAGTAATCTAATAAGAATGTTACCATGGCAACCAGGGCTTCAGTAGCGTCCTGGTTGCCATGGTAACCGATAGGAGCCCAGTTATAACACTGCTGGGGCTCCAATCAGAACTTCCACCAATGAGGGGGGAGGGGACTCTGCTCTGTGGCCACTGCCACCAATGAGGGGGGAAGGGGACTCTGCTCTGTGGCCACTGCCACCAATGAGGGGGGAAGGGGACTCTGCTCTGTGGCCACTGCCACCAATGAGGGGGGAGGGGACTCTGCTCTGTGGCCACTGCCACCAACGATTTTAATACTGGGTGGTGGGGGGAGGCCGCACTGCGCCACCAATGAAAATTAACCTTTAATACAGGCGGCAGGCAGCAGATCAGCGGCAGTTAACCCCTCAAGTGCAGCACCTGAGGGGTTAACTGCCGCTGATCGCAGCTCCCTGCCTCCTGTATTAAAGATTACAAAGGACCTTTCATGGTCCGGCCTTACTAACTAGCAGCCACAAGGAGCGGCGCCCAGGATGTCCCCGCACTTACAGTTATCCCTGGGCGCGGCTCGGCTCTCCCCACTGTGTGCCAGTTACAGTGTCCTGCTCCATATGCTAATTACTAATATCGGAGCAATAGGGAGGAGACATCAGCTCTGTGGGCGTTCCTTCTCCCTGCACTGTGACGTTCTCTGCTGCGATTGGACAGCGCAGGGAGAAGAAACGCCCACAGAGAAGGTGATGTCTCCTCCCCATTGGTCCGATATTAGTAATTGGCACATGGAGCACGAAACTGTAACTGGCCCACAGTGGGGAGAACGGAGCGGCGCCCGGGGATAATTGTAAGTGCGGGAACATCCCGGGCGCCACTAGCTGCTAGTTAGTAAGGCCAGACCATGTAAGGTCCTGTCATTGGTGGCGCAGTGCGCCCGCCCCTACTTCGCCCCCCCCCCCCGTCTCTCCTCACTGGCAGCACAGCACAGGGGGAGGGAGAGAGCGACTCCTTCTCCCCCTGTGCGCCCCGCCTCCTCCGCTGCCAGCCGCTCTGCACAGTGTCGGGTCATAGGGCGCGCTTACGTGCACTATGACCTGACGGGTGACCACGGAGCGGGGAGTAATAGCAAGTGCTGCCCTCCCACTCCATGGTCACATGACACAAACGAATCCTCGATGCAAAAAAATTGCATTGAGGATTTTTTTGTGTCGAATTACTCGATTAAATCGAGTAATCGTTTCAGCCCTAAATGGGTATCGAAACTTCGATAGCCGAAACAACCCTAGAGGACACATCAGAGTGAGACTCTCCAGCAGCAGGAGGAGAGTCTGGGGAAATGGGAGACACCCTTTTGGGAGGAGGATGTTCTGGCCCGTTTTGTGGGAGGGCTGCGATGGGCATGTGCCCCATGATCCCCAGAGTCGGACCGGTCAGAGGACTGCCCCAATATTTCCACAATGGCCTTGTTGGTATTGGAGACATCCTGTACCACCCTAGACAGCGCCCATTCCAGTTCTACCATAGGCTGGGCAGCAGGAACCATCGCGTTTGGGGCCAAGCCACTTGATGGTGGAGCAGCACACGCAGAGCAGAGGGAGTCTGACTGAGGGGATATAAATTTTGCGCGACACAACTCACAGGCAAAATAACGCACCAAAGGGACAGCCTGTTCGGGATCTGGGGTCTCGGCTCAGGCATATTGACAACCCTGGTGCCTAAGCGAGGAAGAGGGGAAGGTTAGGCCCTGTAAGAAGGGACAAACAGCATGTATCCAGCCTGTGTCCCTCCAAGCAGCAAGACCAGCTTGTCAGCTTACCGCGAGGTGCTTTAAATCCCAGAAGTAGACGGAGCCCACTCTCCCTCTTCTCTGCTGCCGATGTGGGGGCGTGGAGAACACAAGCCCCCCCCCCCCCCCAAAATGACGTCAGCCCTCAATCTCTGGCACCGCAGAACACCCCGCCCCCCCAAAATGTCGGACCACATGCCCGCATCCCTGGCCGAACCCAGACCAGGCTGGCCAGAAGCCGTGGCCTCCATTAACCATGGCCCCCGCACCCACAGGATGCGGCAATATTTTATACAGAGTACACATAGGACGGACGGCACGTTCCCCCGGCGCATCTCAGCGGCCGCGCAAACGCCAGACGCCGAGGTAGCAGCAGGAGGATATGCTGCAGTGAGCGCTGCAGAGCCGGCGCAGCTGATGTGCCCCTCACTGGAAAACGGACGCATATGTTGCAGGGAGACCGTACCGTCACCCTGCATACCCCTCGACCCCCCCCCCCCTCCAGCTGACCTCCTGGAGAGGCCCAGCCAAGTGGGGACCAGGTAACCTGGCAAGGGGAGGGTACTGGAACAGGAAGCACTTAGGGGAAAATTTCCTCCTTTTTTTTTTTTTTTTTTTAAATATACTGACCTGTCCAGCGTCTCCTTTAGATTAGTCCCTGTAGGAAGGATATAGCTGAAGGAGAGGAACTTACACTTTGTGTGCTATACCCATGGTCAAGCCTGTGTCCCTCAATGATACCAATGAGAAAAAACCCTTGTAAAAGTAGGAGCCAATGTTCCTCATTTTAGGCAGAAAAAAATTCCTACCCGCTCCAATCAGAATAACTCCCTGGATCAACACCCCCTCCCCCCATAATTCTAGTAACTAAATCAACTCTTGAAATCTTTTAGTGAGTCCACCATCACCACCTCCTCGGGCAGAGAGTTCCATAGTTTCACTGCTCTTACCGTAATGAACCCTCTTCTATGTTTGTGGATAAACCTTATTTTCTCTAGACGTAGAGGATGCCCTCTCGTCACAGTCACGGGGATAAATAGATGATGGGGAGATCTCCCCTCAGTCGTCTTTTTCTAAAGTGAATAACCCTAATTTTGATAATCTTTTAGGGTACTGTAGTCCACCCACACCAGTTATTACTTTAGTAGCCCTCCTCTGAACCCTCCCCAGCTCTGCTATGTCTGCCTTGTTCACAGGAGCCCAGAACTGTACACAGTAGGGTTGGGCAATATACCGGTGTCTGCGATATACCGCGGTATTAAGAAACTGCGATATGGCGATATCAGTTTCCTAATAACCGCGGTATTTAATGATGTCATAGGAGCGGTCGCACGTGTGCCGACCGCACCTAAAACATCCATGGGGGTGTGGAATTCCTATCGCCCGACGCCCGGGACATGTAGTGCCGGGCGCCGGGCAGGTAGTTTGTTAAGTAACTTAGCCCTGCTGCGGGCAAGTAGCGGGCTCTGCCGGGAATTTAGCACCGGCCCTGCAGCTCTTATCCAGTATATATGTAGTTAATCTCTTTAGAAGTAGCCCGACCTTAATAACTATTGTTGCGCAGGCTCTCCAGGCAGCTCTCTGTTCCTCCATGCTCCGCCTGTCTGCTCCGCCCACTTTATGAATGAAGGGGCAGACGGCGCATGGAGGAGCAGAGAGCTGCCCGGGGAGCCTGCGCAACAATAGTTATTAAGGTCTGGCTACTTCTAAAGACATTAACTACTTAAATACTGGATAGGAGCTGCGGGGCCGGTGTATTACTGCAGAGTAACACTGCACCGGCCGCTGCGAGTGCCCATCCCCCCCATAGTGTTGGGGGTCTGTGGCTGACACTGTTATGGGGTATATGTGGATGACACTGTTATAGCATAAGATGCTATATATGTGTCAGCCACAGATCCCCCATAACAGTGCGTCATCCAAGGATCCCCCACATAACAGTGCGTCATCCAAGGATCCCCCACATAACAGTGCGTCAGCCACAGTGCCCCCCCATAACAGTGCGTCAGCCACAGTGCCCCCCCATAACAGTGCGTCAGCCACAGTGCCCCCCATAACAGTGTGTCAGCCACAGTGCCCCCATAACAGTGCGCCAGCCACAACGCCCCCATAATAGTGCGCCAGCCACAACGCCCCCATAACAGTGCGGCCAGCCACAGTGCCCCCATAACAGTGCGCCAGCCACAGTGCCCCCATAACAGTGCGCCAGCCAGTGCCCCCATAACAGTGCGCCAGCCACAGTGCCCCCCATAACAGTGTGTCAGCCACAGTGCCCTCCATAACAGTGTGTCAGCCACAGTGCCCCTCCATAACAGTGTGTCAGCCACAGTGCCCCCCCATAACAGTGTGTCAGCCACAGTGCCCCCCATAACAGTGCGCCAGCCACAGTGCCCCCCATAACAGTGCGCCAGCCACAGTGCCCCCATAACAGTGTGTCAGCCACAGTGCCCCCCATAACAGTGCGCCAGCCACAGTGCCCCCATAACAGTGCGTCAGCCTCAGTGCCCCCATAACAGTGCGTCAGCCACAGTGCCCCCCATAACAGTGCGCCAGCCACAGTGCCCCCATAACAGTGCGCCAGCCACAGTGCCCCCCCATAACAGTGCGTCAGACACAGATCGCAGGGCGGCTGTGGCTACGGTGCCATTCACTTCAATGGATAGTCACGCCCCCTCCAGGCATGAGCCGGCTGTGATGGAGTGCGTTCTGGACAGAATCATTTGGTGTGAACAAGGACTAAACTTATAGTCATTTCACGCCACAAAGACTGGAACGCAAGCTGGCCACCTCGCTGCATAAAGAAGCGTGGCAGAGCATTGAAGTCCATGGCACGGTAGCCACCTCCTCGCCCGCAGTGGTGGCACATTACTGCCTGTGTTCCAGTCCAGTGCTATCTGCTAAAATAGTGGTCGCAGCATTCCTGCAGATTGCACTAGACCGGGACGCGGCACCAATGTCTTTAAGACCTTATTTAAATACGGTTTTGATTTTAAATAATTTTTTTTATCAGGACAAGTAGATTGTCATGGGGGACAAGTGGATCGAGCCCCCGCTTTAGTCCTTCGACAAGTAGTTTTTTTTTTAATTTCCACACCCCTGAGTGTTGGTCCCCGCAGCGGCTGCCTCCTAGCCCCGCCCACCACCAAAGGCAGGAAGTGAGGGAGGCCATGCAGGTCTCTCTCAGGGAGTTCTCCAGATCCTGGCCTGCCACTGTCCAAGGAGGGAGAAGCAGGTAAAAGATAGTGGCCCTCTCCTCCTAGGCCCCAGCTGTAGCCCCTGCACAGGGCTTCTCTACACACTAGAAGGTGATGGGGAATATACCTGTCAGGAGGCCCAGCAGTAGAATCCCCCCACTAAAATGTCTCCCTGTGGCCCCTATACTGGAGCAATAAGGAGACATTACTGTATGGGAAAGGGGTTATAATGTCACCTTGTGGCCCTCATACAGTATAACGTCTTCATGCATCTGCCCCCATTCAGTATAAGGTCTCATTGTGGCTGCCCCCATACATCATAACGTCTCACTGCGGCTGCCCCCATACAGTATAACGTCTCCTTGTGGCTGCCCCATACAGTATAACGTCTCCTTGTGGCCCCCATACAGTATAACGTCTCCTTGTGGCTGCCCCATACAGTATAACGTCTCCTTTACCCCCATACAGTATAACGTCTCCTTGTGGCTGCCCCCATACAGTATAACGTCTCCTCGTGGCTGCCCCCATACAGTATAACGTCTCCTTGTGCCCCCATACAGTATAACGTCTCCTTGTGGCTGCCCCCATACAGTACAACGTCTCCTTGTGGCTGCCCCATACAGTATAACGTCTCCTTGTGGCTGCCCCATACAGTATAACGTCTCCTTGTGGCTGCCCCATACAGTATAACGTCTCCTTGTGGCTGCCCCATACAGTATAACGTCTCCTTGTGGCTGCCCCATACAGTATAACGTCTCCTTGTGGCTGCCCCATACAGTATAATGTCTCCAAGTGTTTTTTTCTTCTAAATGGGCATTTATCGTGATATATATCGTTATCGCGATAAATTTCTTAATATCGTTATCGTGGCAATATTTTTGATATCGCCCAACCCTAGTACACAGTACTCCATGTGTGGTCTGACCAGTGATTTGTAAAGTGGTAGGACTATGTTCTTATCAGGAGCACCAATGCCCCTTTTGATGCAACCCATTATCTTATTGGCCTTGGCAGCAGCTACCTGACACTGGTTTTTACAGCTTAGTTTGCTGTCCACTAAAATCCCAAAGCCCTTTTTTTACTGATGACATGTATTATTCTTTCCCATGTGCATAACCTTACAATTGTAAGCAGTATACTGTCCTCTTCCTTGTTAATTAACTAAACGTTTAAATACAATTTTAACAAGATGTTCCTAATGCCATCAGAGGTCGCACTACATTTTTTCTGGAAGAGTAAAAATACTCCTCTTACCATTTTTGAGGAGAATTTTTAGGCGAGGAGGAGTATGAAAGTTGAAATAATAGAAATAACTAATAGTAGGCCTACATAATGTTAAGGGCTTGTTCACATCTGTGTTGGAGGCTCTGTAGCAGATTCTGTCAAAGACCGGACAAAAAAAACTTACATGCAGGACTTTTTTGTCTGGTAAAAAAAGACAGGATCCTGAACAGAAGCTGAATAGACTCCATAACAGTTATATGCCTGATCCAGCACTTCCGTAATTTTCCTTGTTCTGCTCATGTAACGGAGCAGAACAACAGAAATAAATAGTGGTGATGTGAACGAGGTCTAAGAGGTGGGTATGTAGGGAAGCATTACTTGTCTTAATAACAGCAGGCCATTATAGCAAAGTGATAAAGTATAGTCCAGTATAGTGGATCTTCCCTGTACTTTATCAAGTCAGAGAGGTCAATCATAAAAGTGACAGCTCTCCTAACAGAATCAGTAGGCCGCAACAGCCCTCTGGTTTTAGGTGGCATACAGCTACACGTAGGTCCATGGGAGCTACAGGCGGGGTCCATTAGGACTGGGACCCTGTCCTTGTCCACACCAGTGGATCCTATGACATGTTACTTGGGAGTGAAGCAGCGCTTCACTTCCAGCCTAAGTACTGCAGAAAGGCATGAGAGCCACAGCTCTGTGCCCATGAATACCACCCCCCCCCACAGCACCTCTCACACCACACGGGAAGAGGAGCTAACTTACGGAGCTCATCCTCAGCAGGAAATCGGCCCAGGTTTTGACTGAGACAGAGCAATACCTTTATGTCACCCAGTCGCAGGATGAAAAGGGGAAAAGCAAAGTTTCATTTGTGTGGGTCCTTCTTTCTTCTGAAGGAACAGCAAGAGTTAACAGAGCTTGTAGCTACCCAAGCTGTACCCACAATTCCAACACAATCTGTAATGGGAACGGAAGGGAAAGGAAACGGGATGTAAGATCTTACAGTAGGACAGTATTGGATCGACTGAGGGGGTTAACAATGGGGGATGCTTGGAAGACAGCTCAGCACAGCCCGGTACTATACAAGTTCACGGCATCAGGTAAACCTCAGAACATTTCTTTGGCGCATTATCAGTGGCACACATTGTGGAGTTCATACCTGGTGCCCCCATACCCACAGCGCCCATCACTACAGTAGAAGAGGAGCTAACTTACTGGGCTCATCCTGAGCAGCAGCTGGGACAGGAGGGCGAGCCCTGCTCTAGTTCCTGCACATGGTGCTCCGGGTGCTGTAGAGTGTGGGCAGCACCCACTGTGAGAGCTGCCCTGTGCAGATGATGTGTGCACATATAGTTAGATCGCTCGCTGCAACTTCAGAGCAGCATGTATTGGTACGCCTTAGGTTTTTTCCAGGAAGCAAAATGGCCTGAACAGGCCTCTATGACGCTTGTACAGGCGTTATTGCGACCTCTGAATGTCATAGTAACACTTTTTCTAATATACTTTACTAATGCTTTTAATGACTCTTTAGTTACTTTACACAGTTTAGTGTCATCTGCAAAAATTGGTATTTTACTGAGCAAGCCTTCTACAAGATCATTAATAAATATATAAAAAAAAAATAGAACATAGATAGATTGATAGAACATAAAATGTTTATGATTAAGGCCTCTTTCACACTTGCGTTGAGAAGATCCGGCGTGCATTCCGGCACAACGCAAGTGAACTGAAAGGATTTGAAGACTGATCAGTCTTCAAAATGCTTTCAGTGTTACTATGGCAGCCAGGACGCTACTAGCGTCCTGGTTGCCATAGTAGCAGTGGGGAGCGGCATACTTACATTCCGTGCGGCTCCCGGGGCGCTCCTGAATGACGCCAGAGCGCCCCGCACGCATGGATCACGTGATCCATGCGATCACGTGATCTATGCACTGGGGCGCCCTGACGTCATCCTGGAGCGTCCCGGGAGCCGCACGGAATGTAAGTATGCCGCTCCCCCGCTCCCCCTACTCTTTACTATGGCAACCAGGATTTAGCGTCCTGGCTGCCATAGTAACCATTGAGAAAAAGTCAAACGTCGGATCCGGCGATGCGCGGAAACGACGTTTAGCTAAAGGCCGGATCCGGACTAATGCCCTTCAATGGGCATTAATTCCGGATCCGGCGTTACGGCATGTCTTCCAGGTTTTTGGACGGAGACAAATCCGCAGCATGCTGCGCTTTTGTCAACGTCCAAAAAACGTTGACATACTGAACGGAAGACATCCTGAACGGATTTCTCTCTATTCAGGATGCATGGGGATAATCCTGATCAGTAGCTTTCCGTCCTAGAGACCCGAGGACGGATCTCTAGGACGGAAAGCTAAAACGCTAGTGTGAAAGAGGCCTAAGGCTACTTTCCCACCAGCGTTTACATTTTCCGGTATTGAGATCCGTCATAGGGGCTCAATACCGTAAAAAACACTTCAGTTTTGTTGCAGTTTGCTTTCTGTCCTGGGATGGCTATGTTTAAGATAATACAACCATAATGGATTTTCTTATCATCATAACGAATGCAGATGGTTGTATTATCAGTAACTGAAGCGTTCTTGCTGAACCCTGCCGGATCCAGTAAAAACGCCAGTGTGAAAGTAGCCTAACATTTCTAAACCCATTTGAAAGTTAATAATTACACAATATTAATAACAAATACTATATTTAAGCTGGATTCAGTACATTTCTACTGACTGTCTCCACTCAAAACTAGCTTTGACTCCACAGCCCTAGTGTGAGTTGCCCACCTTGGAACCTCTCTAGACATATCTTCAAGAGAGGGGAAGAGCAGAGAGCAGTGTTCTGACCCCAGCTATGTGAAGGGCACACTTTATGCAGATCAAAACGGTGGGACATTTTTTGCATATTCAATGCAAAGGGGTCCATAACTATTAATCCGTAGAGGACTCCCACCGTACATGTATGGCGCTGGAATCCGTGACTTAACCCCTTCACAACTGGCATACGGCTATATACGTGCTATCTGCACATACCCCGTGCAGCTAGCACGTATATAAACATTATGGCAGCTCTTTAATCCAAGAGCTGCAAAACGCTTGGATTAAAGTTTCTGCCCCATGACTGCCGCTGTCACAGATAGCATACAGTCCAGTAATGCTGGAAAGGGACTAGAGTGGTCCCTTGCCGGAGATCGATCCGATTGGTTAGTCTGTGCAGACTAACCAATCGGATCGTGGCAGTGTAAAAGTGCCTGTTTAAGGCTCTGATCTGTACTCTACAGATGAGAGCCTGAAATCAGGTAGTGTGTGCTCCGTGCCCCTCGATCTGTGGGCCCCATCTGTGCACCCTGCACACCCCAAACCAACCCGATGGTTGCCATGGCAACCGGACACTTTGCAAAGTCGTCCGGGAGTTGCCATCAATCAGGAAACCTGATAGTACTATACTTTGCAATGCAAGAGCATTGCAAAGTATAGAACAGCCATCAGCCCCACTGGAACTTCAAGATCCAAGAGGGACTTGATAAAATAAAAAATTTGAAAATAAAAAAGTAAAATAAATAAGTAAATAAGTAAATAAGTAAATTAAAAATAAAATAAATTGCCTTTTCCTATAGCCGCTCATTTATAAGAGATTAACAAATTAAAAAAATAAATAAACTAAACATATTATGTATCACCGCGTCCGTAACAACCAGCTCTATAAACACCATAAAAAAATATTTTTGTCACCTTGCATCACAAAAAGTGCAACACCAAGCGATCAAAAAGGCGTATGTCCCACATCCCTGTCTTAGAACATAGAGACACTAAAACATTTTTTTGGTTTCAAAAATGCTATTATTGTGTTAAAGTGAAATAAATTAAAAAAGTATACATATTAGGTATGGCCAAGTCCGTAACAACCTGCTCTATAAAAATATCACATGACCTAACCCCTCAGCTGAACACCGTAAAAAAATAAAAATTAAAACAGTGCCAGAATAAGCCATTTTTAGTCACCTTAAATCAAAAAATTGCAACAACAAGCGATCAAAAAGGCATATGCCCCCAAAATAGTATCAATCAAACCGTTACCTCATCTCGCAAAAAATGAGACCCTACCCAAGACAATCAGTCGAAAAATAAAAAAAGCTATGGCTCTCAGACTATGGAGACACAAACATTTTTTTGGTTTAAAAAATGCTATTATTGTGTAAAACTTAAAAAAATAAGAACAACTACATATTAGGTATTGCCAAGTCCATAACGATCTGCTCTATAAAAATGTTACATGATCTAACCCTTCAGGTGAATGCTGTAAAAATTTGATAAATAAAAACTGGTCCAAAACAACCAATTTTTTGGTCATCTTGTACCATAAACTGTAATAATGAATGATCAAAAATCATATGTACACAAAATGGTACCAATAAAAACGTCAACTCTTCCTGCAAAAAACGAGTCCCTGCACAAGATGATCATCAGAAAAAAAAAAAAAAGGCGTTCAGAAAATGGAGACACAAAAACAATTTTTTTTCAAATATGCTTTATTATGTAAAACTGAAACAAACAAACAAAGAAAGTAGACATATTTGTTATCATTGCATATGTAACAACCGCCTCTATAAAAAAAGCACATGATCTACCCTGTCAGATGAATCTTGTAAAAAATAAAAACGGTGCTAAAACAGCTATTTTTTGGTTACCTTGCCTCACAAAAAATGTAATATAGAGCAATTAAAAATCATATGTACCCCAAAATAGTATCAATAAAACTGCCACCTTATCTCCTAGTTTCCAAAATGGGATCACTTTTTGGGAGTTCCTACTGTAAGGGTGCATCAGGGGGGCTTCAAATAGGACATGGCATCTAAAAACCAGTCCAGCAAAATCTGCCCTCCAAAAAACATATTGCGCTCCTTTTTTTTCTGCGTCCTGCCTTACATCAGTTTACGTCCACATGTGGGGTGTTTCTGTAAACCACAGAATCAGGGTAATAAATATTGAGGTTTGTTTGGCTGTTAACCCTCGATGTGTTAAAGAGAAAAATGGATTAAAAAATAGAAAATCTGCCAAAAAAGTGAAATTTAATCTCCATTTTCCTTTAATTCTTGTGGAACACCTAAAGGGTTAACAACGTTTGTAAAATCAGTTTTGAGTGACTTGAGGGGTGTAGTTTCTGCAATGGGGTCATTCATTGGGGGGGGGGGGGTTCACTATGTAAGCCCCACAAAGTGACTTCAGACCTGAACTGGTTCTTAAAAAGTGGGTTTTGGAAATTTTCTTAAAAATTTTAAGAATTGCTTCTGAAATTCTAAGCCTTCTAACATCCTAAAAAAATAAAATGATATTTAAAAAATGACGCCAACATAAGGCAGACATATGGGGAATGCTAAGTAATAAATATTTTATGAGGTATCACTATCTGTTTTAAAAGCAGAGAAATTGAAATTTAGAAAACTGCGAAATTTTCAACATTTTTGGTAAATTTGGGATTTTTCCATACATAAAGGTGAAATTTATATTGACTCAAATTTATGACTATCACAAAGTATAATGTGTCACGAGAAAACAATCTCAGAATGGTTTGGATAAGTAAAAGCGTTCCAAAGTTATTACCTCTAGGGTTGAGCGAACTTGCATTTTAAGTTCGGCGTCCAAAGTTCAGGTTGGGGTTATCGAAGAATCCCGTTATGGATTCCGCTACCACGGACCATAACGGTATTTGGAATCTATAACGGGATTCGTCGATGAACTCGAACCTTGGACGTCAAACTGAAAAAAACAAGTTCGACACTAAGGACCTGGGGTGACGTCACCATCATGTGATCAGTGCAGA
This sequence comes from Bufotes viridis, assembly GCA_033119425.1. Lineage (NCBI taxonomy): Eukaryota > Metazoa > Chordata > Amphibia > Anura > Bufonidae > Bufotes > Bufotes viridis. The sequence goes on from CM065591.1 coordinate 205,553,986, forward strand.
GGTCATGGCTCAGTACTGGATTGGATAAGAGGTGGTAAAGGGCCTGGTATAATGATCATGTGACATGAGGGGGCCGAGCTCCTGTGCTGTGTGTGGAGGAGAAGAAGGAAGTAGAGCAGTGAAGGACGGCTGCGCGAACTTGTTTTTTAAGTTCGGCGTCCAAGGTTCGGGTTCATCGAAGAATCCCCTTATGGATTCCAAATTCCGTTATGGTCCGTGGTAGCGGAATCCTTAACGGGATTCTTCGTTAACCCGAACTTTGGACCCCGAACTTAAAATACAAGTTCGCTCAACTCTAATTACCACAAAAATTGACATGTCAGATTTGCCAAATTAGACATGGTCACGGGGGCATCAATGACCCTTGGTCATGAAAGGGTTAAAACTAGCACCGCACAACTACGGTAGGCTGATCAGGCGGGTGCAGGAGCTGTGCCCGCCCAATTAGTTGCACAGCCACGGCAGTCACTGACAGCCGGGCAACTGCTGTATAATACGCCAGCATCGATGCAAACACCGCAGCTTGCAGGGAGTTTGCGGAGAGTATGGGTTCCCTCGACATAACCATCAGGTACCCGCATGTGACGGGTACCCGATGGCTGAGAAGGCAGCCCGATGCCTTCAATAGGCATCGAGGCTTGCCTTCTACAGAAGCCTGTGAGATCCAGCCCCTTAGGCTGGGTCTCACAGACAGGCTGTCAGTGTAAAAGCTGACATGCAATGCATTACAATACAGGATGTCTTCTAATGCATTGCAGAGGGGATCAGATCCCAGAAGTTGAATTCCCAGAGTGGAACAAAAAAAAAAAAAAAATGGTTTTCATAACAAAAACACATAAAATTGTACAAAACAAAGCAGAAAAACAGACATATTGGGTACTGCCGCGTCCATAACGACAGGCTCTATAAAAGTATAACATGATTCAACCCATCACCTGAACACTGTAAAAAAAAATTGAAAAAAAAAAAACACTGTGCTAAAAAAGCCATTTTTTTGGCCAGCTTACATCACAAAAAGTGGAATACCAAGTGATCAAATAGTCATATTTACCCCAAAATGGTACCAAATCAAACGGTCAACTCATCCTGCAAAAACTGAGCCCCTACATAAGACAATAGCCCAAAAAATAAAAAAACATGGCTTTCAGAATATGGAGACACCAAAACATGTTGTTTTTTTTTCAAAAATGCTTTTATTGTGTAAAAACGCAATAAATAAAAAAAATACAGACATATTAGGTAACGCCATAACAACCTACTCTATAAAAATTAGGGATGTTCCGATAACATTTTTTTTTAAGACAGAGTATGAGTACCGATATTTTATGTATTCACCAATACCAATTATAACAATTAAATAAATAACACATTTATTTTATGACCAATGACCAACCAAAAGTCCAAAAAACAGAGCAGCCCCCCCAGCCTCCCATCGGGACCGACCCCCAGCCTTTCATCGGGAGCCCCAGCCTCTTCCTCTCATCGGGAGCCCCAGCCTCTTCCTCTCATCGGGAGCCCCAGCCTCTTCCTCTCATCGGGAGCCCCAGCCTCTTCCTCTCATCGGGAGCCCCAGCCTCTTCCTCTCATCGGGAGCCCCAGCCTCTTCCTCTCATCGGGAGCCCCAGCCTCTTCCTCTCATCAGCCCCTCAGCCTCTTCCTCTCATCAGCCCCTCAGCCTCTTCCTCTCATCAGCCCCTCAGCCTCTTCCTCTCATCAGCCCCTCAGCCTCTTCCTCTCATCAGCCCCTCAGCCTCTTCCTCTCATCAGCCCCTCAGCCTCTTCCTCTCATCAGCCCCTCAGCCTCTTCCTCTCATCAGCCCCTCAGCCTCTTCCTCTCATCAGCCCCTCAGCCTCTTCCTCAAATCAGCCCCTTAGCCTCTTCCTCTCATCAGCCCCCCAGTCTCTTCCTCTCATCAGGCCCCCAGCCTCTCATCAGGACCCCCAACCTCTCATCAGACCCCAGCCTCTTGCTCTCATGAGCCCCCCAGCCTCTTCCTCTTATCAGCCCCCCAGCCTCTCATCAGCTCCCTCGTCTGGTAACTCAACTCCCCCAGTATTATAGTCATTGGTGGCAGTGGCCACAGGGTCCCCCTCCCCCCCCCCCAACATTGGTGGCAGCAGCAGTTCCGATCGGAGTCCCAGCAGTGTAATGCTGGGGCTCCAATCGGTTACCATGGCAGCCAAGACACTACTGAAGTCCTGGCTGCCATGGTCAGAGCTCTCCTTCTGATAAGGCCCCTTTCACACTTGCGCTTTTGCTTTCCATCCTAGAGTTCCGTCCTCGGGGCTCTAGGACGGAAAGATACTGATCAGGATTTATCCTAATGCATTCTGAATGGAAAGAAATCCGTTCAGGATGCATCAGGATGTCATCCGTTCAGTATGTGAACGTTTTTTGGACGTTGACAAAACCGAAGCATGCTGCGGATTTGTCTCCGTCCAAACAAAAATTCGGAAGACATGCCGTAACGCTGGGTCCGGAATTAATGTCCATTGAAAAGCATTAATCCGGATCCGACATTAAACTAAATGTCATTTCGGCGCATCGCCGGATCCGACGTTTAGCTTTTGTGAATGGTTACCATGGCAGCCAGGACACTAAAGTCCCGGCTGTCATGGTAAAGTGTAGTGGGGAGGCAGGGGAGAAGTATACTTACCGTCCGTGCGGCTCCCGAGTCCCGGGGCGCTCCACAATGACGTCAGAGCGCCCCATGATCGTATGGATCACGTGATCCATGCGCGTGGGGCACTCTGACGTCATTGTGGAGTGCCCCGGGAGCCGCACGGACTGTAAGTATCTGCTCCCCTGGCTCCCCACTACTTACTATGGCAACCAGGACTTTAGTAGCGTCCTGGCTGCCATAGTAACACTGAAAGCATTTTGAAGACTGATCAGTCTTCAAATGCTTTCAGTTGTCTTGCGTTGTGACGGATCCGGCAGGCATTTCCGGCGACGGAAGTGCACGCCGGATCCTCACAACGCAAGTGTGAAAGAGGCCTAACTCACATGTCTGTGCGGCGCATTGCTAATGCAAGTCCAAGGCTGCCATGGTCAGTTAGTCAGCAGCATTATACTCACATTCGCCGTGGCCGCTGGGCTCTCCTTCTTCTGATAACTGCTTATAGCATTAGCAATGTGCCTCACAGACATGCGAGTTATCAGAAGAAGGAAGCCTGGCGGCCACGGTGCACGCGAGTATAATGCTGCTGACTAACTGACCATGGCAGCCAGGACTTCAGTAGCGTCCTGGCTGCCATGGTAAACAATCGAGCACCAGCATTACACTGCTGGCACTCCGATCAGAACTGCAGACGCCACCAATGATATGGGGGGGGGAGCGACCCTGTGGCCACTGCCACCAATGATTAATACTGGGGACGGAGGGGGGGTTGAGGGCGCACTGCGCTACCAATGCGAACTGAAGAAACATTCCCAGCACCAGACCTCGGACAGGGCTGCGATCCGCGCAATTAACCCCTCAGGTGCCACACCTGAGGGGTTAATTGCGCGGATCACAGCGTCCTGTCAGAGGTCAGGTGCCGGGAATGTGAGTCATAGTGGGAACAGGATTACAAACCCGGACTGTCCGGGCGAGAAGTCGTCATACAGAGGTCTCGCCCCCACGCCGATCAGCTGGGACACTCTGCCGTCCCCACGCTGATCGGCTGAGAGCGCCGCCACCGTATGGGACCCGCCACTTCCAGGCCATCAAGTATCGGCAGTGGTATCGGCGACTTTTGGACGAGTACAAGTACTCGTGCAAATGTCCGGTATCGGTCCCAATACCGATACTGGTATCGGTACATCCCTAATAAAAAAATATCACATAATCTACCCCCTAAGGTGAATGGCTGGAAAAAAAATTCAAAGCTGTGGCAAAACATTTTTTTTGGTCCCCTTACCCCAAAAAGTGTAATGCTGAATGATCAAAAAAATCATATGTACCCAAAAATAGTACCAATAAAAATGTCAACTCTTCCCACAAAAACCAAACCCCTACACAAGATGATCAGCAGAAAAATTTTAAAAATGGCTTTCAGAAAATGGAGACATTAAAAACATGATTTTTTTTTCTCAAAAATGCTTTATGTAAAACATTTTTTTTGCGTCCGTATCAATCCACTCTATAAAGAAAAGCACATGATCTAACCTGTCAGGTGAACATTGTAAAAAGCTAAAAATAAAAGCTACGACAGAACAGCCAAAAGCGTAACATAGAGCAATTAAAAACCATATATACCCCAAAATAGTACCAACAAAACTGCCACCTTATCCCGTAGTTTCCAAAATGGGGTCAATTTTTTGGAGTTTCTACTCTAGGGGTGCATCATGGGGTTTTCAAATGTGACATGGCAACATAAAATGATCCCAGTGAAATCTGCCCTTCAAAAACTATATATCGCTCCTTCTTTTCTGTGACCTGCCGTGCGCCCGTTAAGCAGGTTACGACCACATATTGGGGTTTTCTGTAAACTACAGAATCAGAGTAATAAATATTGAGTTTTGTTTGGCTGTTAACCCTTTTTGTGTTTCAGGAAAAATGGAAAATCTACCAATAAAGTGAAATTCTGAAATTTCATCCACATTTTCCTTTAATTCTTGAGGATCACCTAAAGGGTTAATAAAGTTTGTAAAATCAGTTCTGAATAACTTGAGGGGTGTAGTTTCTAAAATGGGGTAATTTATGGAAGGTTTCTACTATGTAAGCCCCAGAAAGTGACTTCATAACTGAACTGGTCCTTAAAAAAGTGGGTTTTTGAAAATTTCTTTAAAATTTTAAGATTTGCTTCTAAAATTCTATGCCTTATAACGTCCTAAAAAAATAAAATGACATTTACAAGATGATCTAAACATAAATTAGACATATGGGGAATGTAAAGTAATAACCATTTTATGAGGTATCACTATCGGTTTTGAAAGCAGAGAATTTTGAAAGTTCTGAATTTTTCAATATTTTGGGTAAATTTGAAAAAAAAAATTTATAAAAAAAAATTAAATAAAAAATAAAATAAAAATGAAACATTGACTCAGATTTACCTCCATCATGAAGGACAATGTGTCAAGAGAAAATCTCAGAATGGCTTTGATAAGTAAAAGCTATCTAAAGATATTACCACATAAAGCGACATGTCAAATTTCCCAAAAAACTGCCTGGTTCTTAAGGTGAAATATGGCAGGGTCCTGAAAGGGTTAAATAGATCTTGTCATCACAAAATTCAGTGCAATCTGCAGGCAGCTTGTTATAGAGCAGAAGGAGCTGAGCAGACTGATGTATAGTTTTGTGGGAGATTCTATAAAACCTCCTATTTATACATTTAAATCTCTGATTTTTTTTTACTGAAGACCATCCCCGCACTTAGCATTCGATACACAAGGGACAAGGGTGGACTAGAAACATAAAGTGGCCCTGGAAAACCCCTAAAAGTGGCCCCATGTTTTAGGCGTGTCCAAATTGACAGAAGGTGGAGCAACACAAGTAGGCAGGGCCAACAAGACCTTAAGTGGTACTGCACCAGCAGAACCAAGTACTACAGTGCAGCACAAAATACTGCCCCAGCAGAACCAAGTACTACAGTGCAGCACAAAACACTGCCCCAGCAGAACACAGTACTACAGTGGAGCACAAAATACTGCCGCTCCTGCTGCAGTATTTAACTATGTCACTGTCCTGAGTATGGTGATACTATTGAATTCAGGAGGGCATCTGTGGCCACTGGCCAAGTGCATAAGTACCTGATGCTCCTAGTATTAATTAATGATAAGAGCATTAGATCATTATGTACCTGGCCAGCGGCTGAAAGGAGGGTTCGGCCGGCCCCTTGGGCATCGGCCCACCAGAAAATTTCCCTGTAGACTACAGTCTATGGCCAGTCCTTCACTGACATGTTATCAGTGATTGACAGCATTCTCTGTATAAGTGTATATATAGATTGCTGTCAGTCACTGATATCACCTCCCCTGTGTACTGAGAGCTGTTCACGAGGGCAGTCTTAAGTTACAAAAAGAAGAGAAATAAATGTATAAATTACAAGATTTAGGGCTGTTTCACAGGAGCGAGTCCATTGTGGGAATCACCCTCCGTGTGACAGCATCATCCTCTGTTCTGGAATTCCAGGAGAGCACAGCATTATACTGATTTATAATGCTATGTGCCTCTGCATGACTTTATTGCTACAGAATTATAGTGACATAAAGCTGTCTGTCTGATCCTGTACCAGTAAGGTCATGCAGAGACACACAGCATTATAAATCATGATAATGCCAGAATGAAGGGTCACGTACGGAGCATGATTCCCACAATCGCTCATGTGAAACAGCCCTTACTGAATCTTTTCCCATAAAACTATATATCAATCTGCTTTTTTACAGCATTTCCTATACAGTAAAATTGACCTGTTACTGTAATTCTCCAGGTCAGTATGATTACTGCGGTATCACATATGTATAGTTTTCCATGCGTTTTAATACTGGAATTTTTTTTAAAAAAAAACCTTGAAAAAATATATTTTTTTTCATTTCGTCGCCATATTCTCACCCCTAAAATTTATTAAGAAGTTATGTGTACGGAGCTGTGCAAGGGCTCATTTTTTTTTTCAGCACACGGCAATGCCCATGATATGTATTTTTTATTGTTTACATATTTTTATTTTGAGGAATTTTTACTAATAAAAACTTTGTTTTTTTTTGCAATCATGCAATTACTTCTCTCATACACTCCACAGGAACTAATGTGCCGCAGCCCCTTGTCATGGGGAGCTGGAGCACACCCGGAAGCGTGCACTTCTGGGTTTTTGATTGTACAGATGCAATGTTCACATTTGACCACGGCATCTGAAGGCTTAAAACTCCACGATCGCCACTACCGCCGGTCGTAGACATTAGTCCCGGGTGCCTGCTGTTTAGAAGTATCTTTAAAGTCCCGGCCAGCTAGGGGTTAAGGACCTGGATGATTTTAGCAAATCTGATGTGTCACTTTATCTGGTAATAACTTTGGAACACTTACTTATTCAAGCCATCCTGAAATTCTTTTTTTCCTGACACATTCTACTTCATGTTAGTGGTAAATCTGAGTCGATATGTTTCACCTTTATTTATAAAAAAAATAAAATATATACAAATTTCGAAATTTGAATTTCTCTGCTTTTTAAGATTGATACCTCATAAAATAGTTATTACTTCACATTCCCCATATGTCTACTTTATGTTGGAATCATTTTGTAAATGTCATTTTATTTTTTAACATGTTAAAAGGCTTAGCATTTTAGAAACTTTTATTTATTTATTTTTTTCATCTCCAAAACCCACTTTGAGAACCAGTTCAGTTCTGAAGTCACTTTGTGGGGCTTATATAATAGAAACCACCCATAAATGACCCTATTTTAAAAACTACACCCCTCAAGGTATTCAAAACTGATTTTCAAACTTGGTTAACCTTTTAGTGTTCCACAAGAATTAAAGGAAATTTGAAAATTTCACTTTTTTGCAGATTTTCAATTTTAGTCCATTTTTTCATGTAACACCCAAACATACCTCAATATTTTTTATCCTGTTTCTTCAGCTCATATAGACACCCCATACGTGTTCATAAACTGCTGTATGAATGCACCTCAAAATTGAAGGAGCACTAAAAGGTTTTTAGAAAGAAAACTTTGCTGTATTGGTTTTTGGGTGCCATGTCACATATGAAGACACCCACGGGTACCCCTATAGTTAAAACTCCCAAAAGGTGACCCTATTTTGAAAACTGAACACTCAAGGAATATTTCAGTGGGTTTAGTGAGTCCAGCAGACTTTTTATAGAATCTAGAAAACTTCGTCTTGAAAATGGAAAATTACGTATTTTACAAGAAAATGTTGTGTTAGGCCCAAATTTTTCATTTTTACAAGGGGTACCAGGAGAATATGCACCCCACAATTTGTTACCCATTTTCTCCTGAATATGCCAACACCCCACATGTGGTCTTAAAATGCTGTAAGGGCACACCACATGGATCAGAAGGGAAGCAGTACCATATGGTGTTTGGAGGGCAGGTATTACTTGAATGATTTTTGGGTGCCATGTCACATATGAAGAGACCCTGAGGTAACCCTATAGTGAAAACCCCCCAAAAATGACCCCATTTTGGAAACTATACCCCCAAGGAATATTTCAAGAAGTGTAGTGAGCACATTGGTTGAATAGACGTTACACAGACTTTCAAAACCCTTGGCCGTGAAAATGAAAAATGCAATTTTTTCTAGTCAAAAGTTGGTTTAGCCCCAGATTTTTCATTGTCACAAGGGGTAACCGGAGTGCACACAGTCCAGCACTTTTTTTTCTATAGTGTGCAAGGGCGGCCACCACTACTGGAATCCCGGGTGGTCATAACCATGGAAACAGGCAGTATGATGGAAAAATTTATCTAGCGAGCAAAGGAAGCAATATGGACAATCAAAATACATTAGTAAGTGCCTTGCATTAATTTTATGTACATGATGCCATCTGCTGAAGTGAGACAACCCTTTAAATATATATTATTGTACTTTATTTGTGTCTGCAGAGAGCTGTTGCATTGTCCTTTTTTTCTTTGTGTTTCTGGCCATGGCAGCGTGCACCTGCACATTGGGATGTGCTGACTGATCCCCTTTTCTTGCAGTTGTACTGGAGCTGGAGGTGTGGCTGACTCCAGTTGGTCTTGCACCCCTGACTAGCCTGCCTGCCCCATAGGCTGATTTTAATTAGAATAAGTATAAAGCTGTAGCCTGCTCTCATTGTGTTTATTGGAAGCCATTTGGCACCAGGAGAAGTATAGAGTGGGCTCAGCATGCATGTTGGTACCTGCATCCCTGGATTTAATGGAGGCCATTATGGCACCAAAAATGGTAAAAAGCAGAGTGGACCCAGCATGCATGTGGAGCCTGCACTCCCTGAATTTTATAGTGGCCATTATGGCACATAACAGATAGTATTTAGTGTTAGGTTCCCGTCTTATAGAGATCGTCTTGATGTTTGGCAGACGGGCCCAAATAATTTTGTACAAAATGTATTTGCCAAGAATCTCAAATTTGCAAAATAAGTGTAGCATTAGCACCAGAATGTTTTCTATAATTATGGCATTATTGTACTTTATTTGTGTCTGCAGAGCGCTGTTGCATTGTCCTTTTTTTCGTTGTGTTTCTAGTTATGGCAGCGTGCACCTGCACATTGGGATGTGCTGACTGACCCCTTTTTTGCTGATATATATATATATATATATATATATATATATATATAAAATATAAGAAATGCCTCAAGAAGTGACTTGGTATTTACCAAGAGGTGTAGAGAACACTTTGACCCCACGGGTGTTTCACAAAAAATAAGTTAAAACAGATGGTGCAAAATGGAAACTACAATTTTTCAACATGCCATTTCACATTTGGATGTGGACAGCACACTGAGTGCTCTCCGCATCTTTTGCGGCCCCATTTAGGTGAATGCGTCCACCTCCAACTCACAAAAAATGCGGCTCAGATGCGGACCCCAACCACAGTCGTATGCATGAGGCCTTACACTGACAGTTTGCCTATAAATCCCAGACAGGAGGCTTGGCTTCATAGGCCTCCATAGCTGGCGGGCCCTATGGTCTTTGCAAGGTCTGGGTTGTCATAGCTGCCACTGGCCCCCTTGTCAACGCAGTGCAGGGGGCTGATGGGATCAGAGAGGGGGCCCCTTCCCTCTGCAAACCCCTGGGATGCAGTGGTCAGCATTGAAGATGACATATAAGAGGTTAATCCACCAGCATCAGTGTTTTTAGTGATGCTGGTGGATACAGCCGGGACCCTGCTGCTGATCGAGCGAGCGCAGCTTTGTGTCAGGAAATCCCTTCTTTTTGCACCTTACATGTATTGCGCATGTCGGGAAGGGGTTAAAAACTACAACATGTACCACAAACAACAAGTCCTCAAACAACTACATTGATGGAAAAATAAAAAAGTTATAGCCTTGGAATGTGACGATGAAAAAAAAATAATAAAATAGCTTGACCATGAAGGTCCCATACAGGCTTAAAAGAAGAAATAACTGGGAGAATGTGTGAACATATCCTAATTAGAGATGAGCGAACTTCTATTTTTAGTTCGGCGTCCAAAGTTCGGGTTCGGGTTATCGTAGCATCCCGTTATGGATTCCATAACGGCATTTGGAATCCATAAGGGGCTGCTTCATTGAACCCGAACCTTGGACAACCCTAAGGACCTGCGGTGACGTCACCATCATGTGATCAGTGCAGGGGGCGTGGCTCAGCACTGCATCACCTCTTATCCAATCCAGTGCTGAGTCACGCCCCCTGCACTGATCACATGACGGTGACGTCACCGCAGGTCCTTAGGGTTGTCCAAGGTTCGGGTTCAATGAAGCAGCCCCTTATAGATTCCAAATGCCGTTATGGAATCCATAACGGGATGCTACGATAACCTGAACCCGAACTTTGGACGCCGAACTAAAAATAGAAGTTCACTCATCTCTAATCCTAATGAGTAAGCCCATTATGTTGTACAGTTAGGGTACTTTCACACTAGCGTTAGAGGAATCCGGCAGACAGTTCCGTTGCCGAAACTGCCTGCCGGATCCGGAAATCCGTGTGCAAACAGATACCATTTGTTTCCAGATCCGTCTCTGAAATACCAATATGCATTGAAATACCGGATCCGTCTCTCTGGTGTCACCCGGAAAACGGATCTGGCATTAATTCATTTTAATGGAAAAATAAAGCCAGATCCGGCATTCCGGCAAGTGTTCTGGAATTTTGCTGCGGTATTTTCTCCGGCCAAATATTATAAAAGTGACTGAACTGAAGACATCCTGATGTATACTGAACGGATTGTTCTCCATTCAGAATGCATTAGGACAAAACTGAGCCCCTAGGAATACCGGAAAACGTTAACGCTAGTGTGAAAGTAGCCTTAGTTACAATCCTGATAGCCACTGTGGAATATTGCTCCAGGTCAGGGGGTATCAGCAGGAACACCTCACAGCAGGGGGCCTCAGCAGACATCCGCCTGGTTGCATCAGATGACATCTATCATGGAATAGTGGAAGTGTATAGGATTTCATACCTACACATCTGCTCGCCAACTCTGGCCAGGGGCTTCTGAAATCGCCTCTTTTGACACCCAGTCCTCAATTTTCCAATTCTCCCTTAAAATAAAATAAGCAATAATAGCATTAGACATGCAGCAAGAAAAGTACACATAAACTGAAGATTAAGATGGCTGGCACACAGGGCTGCAACTGCTCCAACGACTGAAAGCAGGCAGGGGACAAGCAATGCCTGGAAAACCACAACATGTCACAAACATGGCAGGGCAATGACAGCCAGAGGCTTCACGGCAGGCACGACACACACTAATCAGGATGCAAATTGTCAATTACGTGTTTGCGTCGCATGATCCGTTCATATACAACGAAGACGTGCGACAATGTAGTCCGTATTCTGAAGCAGCATCTGAAGAAAAGTGCAAATATCTCCTGCAGGTATGGAGAAGGAGCGAACGAAGGAGGAGCTCCGGCGGAAAAAGGGCAGGAGTCTCAGAGAAAACCGGGGGAGGGGGAGTCACTTCAATCCGTCGCCGCTTTTCCGCTTCCGGAGCAGAGGAAGGCAGCGAGCGCTGTGATATGACGTGTCCTATCCGCTCCAGTGCCTGCGGCCGGGAACCGAGCGGTTACGGCTGGTGTAAAATGGCAGCAGAGTGAGCTGGGTCTTCCTGGAGCGGCCAGTGTATTTCCCTTGTGTCCTAGAATGTGTGGGAGAGAGCGGATCCTGACAGTAGGGGTCACACCCGAGGTTGCGGCTTTTTTTCCAGCCATATTTTACACTAGAGAACGGGGTTTGTAGAAACCCCATTCAGACGGTGTAGTTAAAAAAAACGTGTGTTTATGACAGACATCAAGTACTCTGTAGAGCCCATCACAGGGTGATAGGTGCTGGGAAATATGGGAGTAGTCCTTTTTAACCCCTTAATGACCAGCTAATTTTGTTGCCTCGGTGTTTTAGAAGCCATAACTTTTTTTTTTATGGGCTTGGTGCTGTGTGAGGGCACATAAGACCTCCTTCACAATTCAGTCTGTTGGTCACTTACCCTGGGTTCAGACCTGAGCGTGTGATTGACTACTGTGGTGTCAATCACAAAACGCGCGACAAACGCCCCGAAAAAAGGCCCAAGTACTATACGTCGACGTTTTACAGCGCGTTCAAACGCGCTGTAAAACACTCGAGTGAGAACCAGGGCCATAGGAAAGCATTGGTTTTCATGTGTTGAGCGTTTTACAGCGCGTTTGAACGCGCTGTAAAACGCTCAGGTGTGAACTTAGGGTTAAGGTTTGGGTCAAATACACAGAACGGGTGCAGATCTTTCCCTCATAGCTTATCTCTGAGTAGGCTTCACCACTGGTGTGGGCCCACAATAACTGATGGAAATAAGGGCTTGTTCACATCAGCGTTATGGATTCCATTTTTGTTTTCCGTTATAACATGGTCATAACGGAAAATTACAGAATCCATAAGATGGACTTTTTTTTTCCCAATGGAAACCAGACAGATCCATTATGCTTCCCATAGACTTCTATTATGACGGAAAGCAAAACGGAATGCCTCTTAAAGGCTTCCGTTTTTACGTCCGTCTTATGTATTCCGTTATTTTCCGTTATAACCGAAAACAATAATGGAATCCATAACGGTGATGTGAACCTGGCCTAACTAAAGTGTGAACTTGGCCTAATTTGTATACATTTTGTGCACCACAGCTATAGAAAATGCAGTATTTGGCATTGCTTTTTCCTAATTGTACATATTTTACACTGCATAACCTGTTTAGGCCGAGTTCACATCAGCGTTCAGCCTTTTCTTTCTTCTGTTCAGTTACGGTAGCAGAAGGACGGATTTGGCACATAGCTGAGCCTAATGTGCCAAATCCGTCCTTCCCTTTCTTCTGCTCCTATAACGGAACAGAAGAAAGGAAAGGCTGAACACTGATGTGAACTCAGCCTAGTTGTTCAGGTTATTTTTGTCATATGGATACCTAATAAGTGCTGTACACAATAAAATATATTTCTGTAAAATAATAGCTTATCTATTATTTCTTTTTAATTACATAAAAAAAAAAATACCATTAACCTCTTGCCGAACGCAGGATTGCGTCCTGGCGGCGGTCGGTTTGTTCCTCCTGGAGACGCGCGATTTCAGGATCGCGTCGGGGAGAACTTTAACTACAGCCTGCCAGCGCTGATCGTGCGCTGGCAGGCTGTAGAAGTAAAAAAAAAAATGGCATATCAGACGCTGTTAACCCCCTGTCACTAATCACCCCCCTGTAAGGCTCATTCAGACGTCCGTATGTGTTTTGCGGATCCGCAAAACACGGACACCGGCAATGTGCTTTCCGCATTTTGCGGATCCGCACATTGCCAGAACTATATAGAAAAATGCCTTTTCTTGTCCGCAATTGCGGACAAGAATAGGACATGCTCTATCTTTTGCGGAGCTGCGGCCGGATGTTTGGGGGCCGAAACCCGGAAGTTTGCGGCCGCAGCTCCGCAAATGCTGATGCGGCGAGCACATAGTGTGCTCTCCGCATCACCGCCGGCCCCATTTACACTTAATGGGTCCGCATCTATTCCGGAGAATTGCGGAATAGATGCGGACATTTTTGCGGACGTGTGAATGGGGCCTTACTACTTTTTTTTTTTTTTTTTTAAGTTGTCATTTACAGAGATATTTCTCACACCCAGCATGGGTATATGTAAAAACACACCCCAAAACACATTGCCCTACTTCTCCTGAGTACGGCGATACCCCATGTGTGACACTTTTTTGCAGCCAAGATGCGCAAAGGGGCCCTAAAACCAATGAGTACCTTTAGGATTTCACAGGGCATTTTTGCGCATTTTGGATTCTCACGCTTTAGGGCCCCTAAAATGCCAGGGCAGTATAAATACCCCACATGTGACCCCATTTTGGAAAGAAGACACCCCAAGGTATTCCGTGAGGGGCATGGCAAGTTCACAGAATTTTATTTATTTTTTTTGGCACAAGTTAGCGGAAATTGATATTTTTTTTTTTATTTTTTTGTTTTTTTACAAAGTCTCATATTTGACTAACTTGTGACAAAAAATAAAATTTTACATGAACTCACCATACCCCTCACGGAATACCTTGGGGTGTCTACTTTCTAAAATGGGGTCACTTGTGGGGTATTTATACTGCCCTGGCATTTTAGGGGCCCCTAAAGCGTGAGAAGAAGTCTGGAATCCAAATGTGTAAAAATGCCCTGTAAAATCCTAAAGGTACTCATTAGTTTAGGCTTTACCCAGGCTGCAAAAGTGGCACACATGTGTCGCCAGTACTCAGGAGAGGGCAATGAGTTTGGGGTATTTTTACATATACTTCTGGTGAGAAATATCTCTGTAAACGACAACTTTTTAAATTTTTTTATACAAAGTTTTCAGTTTACAGAGATATTTCTCTCACCCAACATGGGTATATGTAAAAATACACCCCAAAACACATTGCCCTACTTCTCCTGAGTACGGCGATACCACATGTGTGACACTTTTTTGCAGCCTGGGTGCGCAAAGGGGCCCAAATTCCAACGAGTACCTTTAGCTTTTACATGGCTGCTCACAATTTAGCCCCGCCCAAAATGCCAGAACAGTAAACACACCCCACAAATGACCCCATTTTGGAAAGTAGACACCCCAAGGTATTCACTGAGGGGCATAGTGAGTCCGTGGGAGATTTTTTTTTTTTTTTTGCCAGAAGTTAGCAGAAATGGAAACTTTATTATTTTTATTTTTTTCCTCAGAAAGTGTCATTTTCCGCTAACTTGTGAAAAAAAATGAAATCATACATGAACTCACCATGCCCCTCCGCAAATATTTTGGGGTGTCTTCTATCTAAAATGGTGTCATTTGGGGGGTATTTATACTATCCTGACATTCTAGCACCTGAAGAAACATGACAGGAGCTCAGAAAGTCAGAGCTGCTTCAAAATGTCGAAATTCACTTTTTTGCACCATAGTTTGTAAACGCTATAACTTTTACCCAAACCAATAAATATACACTTATTGGATTTTTTTTTATCAAAGACATGTAGAACAATAAATTTTGCGAAAAATTTATATAGAAATGTAGTTTAAAAAAAAAAAAATTACAACAGAAAGTGAAAAATGTCATTTATTTGCAAAAATTTCGGTCATTTTTGATTAATAGCAAAAAAAGTAAAAATGTCAGCAGCAATGAAATACCACCAAATGAAAGCTCTATTAGTGAGAAGAAAAGGAGGTAAAATTCATTTGGGTGGTAAGTTGTATGACGGAGCAATAAACGGTGAAAGTGTAGTGCAGAATTGTAAAAAGTGGCCTGGTCATTAAGGGTGTTTAAGATAGGGGGGCTGAGGTGGTTAAAGGGGTTCTTCAGGAATCAAAATAATTAAATATTATTTGATAATATATTTACAAATCCTTTTCATTACTTATAATGGCTTGTTTTGTCTAGGAAGCAATCATTAGGGGAAATAAAATGGCCTCCGTCCTCTCAGTACACATAAAACCTGTCCTAATCACACAGGAAGACAAGTTACTTCATCACAATGAGCCATAGTGCTGCCTCATCCTCCTCTCTGCTCTGCTTGTCAGGATTCATGATCCTAAATACAGGTGAATCTTTGTGGGAATGGGGATGATGAGGAGACATTAGAGGAGGGTGAAGTGTGGCTAATGAGCAGCAGCACTTGTTTAGTCTCCATTACCACAGTCTGTCCTGTCTGTCCTCTCTGTACTTCATGTCTCCTCATGAACTCCAATCCCCCAGAGATTCAGCTAAAGTTCTTATTATCTGTATTCAGGATCATAATCCCTGACAAGTAGAGAGAAGTAGGATGAGGCAGCTCTTTACCTCAGTGTTGTAAAGTAACTTGTCCTGCTGTGTGTGATCAGGACAGGTTTTGTGTGAACTGATGAGACAGCAGCCATTTTGTTTCCCCTGATAATTGCTCCCTAGACAAAACGAGCCATTATAAATAATGAAAGGTATTTTGGAATATGTTTATAATAAAGTAATATTTAAGTATTTTCTTAATTCCCGGAGAACCCCTTTAAAGGGGTTTTCTGGGATTTTAATACTGATGACTTATCCTCACTTCTATGGGCTCAGCTGCACCTAGGTCATGTGACCCATGAACGTGACGTCACTCGGCCTAGGGAAATCTGAGAGAAGGCCGTGGCTGTTGGACCCCACAATCAAATACTGAGGACCTATCCAGAGGATAGGTCATCGGTATTTAAAGGAAGTGTGTGATCAGAAATTGACCTATTGTTTAAATCACATTTTTATGTTTAACATATAATGCCAGGTCTTATTGCTCATGCCAGGTCTAAACAAAGGGGGTGGGGCAGGCACATCTCGTTTATCATTTTCTATGCCTGTTTTAAGGAAGCTGGTGTAGATTTAGACAGGTGGTGGATGCGCTGGCCTCTACATAACTTTGGCGGATCCGTGGCCAGCGCAGGAGTTATTAAGAACAGCTTCTAAAACGCTGGTCTTAATAAATGACCCCCATAGTGCATAGTGCCAACACTCTGGTGCCTGAATAACTGCAGAGTTCCAGACCTCCTCTGGCATAAACATCAGCACAAGCGAACTGGTATAGGTTTTCATGACTGAACAGCTGCATGCAAGCTTTACATCACCAATGCCAAGTGTTGGGTGGAGGCCACTGAACTCTGCAGCAGTGGAAATGTGTTCTGCAGATTGACTTATGCTTGACTACATTTGTTATTGTGGCAGTCTGTGCCTACTTTTACTTAGTCTGGTGGGCATGGCCACTTCCTTTCTCACCCACTTCAAGGCTCCTGTGGTCTGGTCCCACCAGCATTCCATTCTCCATGCCTAGTGATCCCGTCTTCCAGAGAAAAGCCCCAGTCACACGTCAGTGATTTCCATCAGTGATTGCGAGACAAAACCAGGAGTGAAGCCTCCACAGACATAAGGAAAAGATCTGTACCTGTTCTTTGTTTAGAGTCACACCTGGTTTTGGCTCAAAATGACTGGCATGCGAATGAGGCATAACACTATTCTCCCACAATGGTTGAGACCTACTTCCCGCTGGCGATTCCTTTCACTGCACATAGGGCACATGTGCTCTCCCCAGCTCTTAAAGGTCCAAAACGCGCATCCTAACCTTCCCCAGCCAATGGCTGGCTTCCTTATGGCAAGGTGCCCGAGCAATAGTTTCTAGTACGCTAGTTTTCTACAAAGGTGTACCAATTTTTGCTTGACTTCTCGATTTGACCCTTCACTGGCTGACGTGGCATCTGCCTGATCTCTGTACTGACCCTGAGCTCTCCTACATAGTGGAGCTACTTAGATAACACCTTTAAGAGTTGCCCCCAAATCTGTTCAAATGACATAGCAGATCCACATCTACTGTATTATGGTTTCCTTAGGCCATGGATCCCGCTGGCCCAATCTAGTTTGGACTACCCAAAGTATTAAATGCACTGACTAGTCAGTGTGGTCACCAGAAGTAAATCCTCTAGTATCTGAACACCATCTGCACTTGTTTGGATTCTTTGGCAGCTTCCTCTTTTTGTGGTTCTAGCCCGCATCTGCCTTTGCTACCACATTATGTTGGCAATCACAAGTCATGCTATGGTTTTCTGAACCAATGCACTGTCCACTTTAAGTTGAATGCTCATTTATTCCCCATCGACCAATCTAAGGTCACCTTCCTGATTTTCCTATTGTCCAGGGAAGCCTGGCAACAGAATGACCCCCTGACCTATAATAAGCGGGTCTTTCTGTCAACCTTCTGTAAGGTCTTTGAGGAACCTGCCAGACACCATCATCAGCTTCTTCCTTGCTATGTCTCCACCAGGGCAATCTTTCTGTCCAACAGTATGCAATCCAGTTTGAACCCTCTCTTCTGAGCTGTCTTGGAACAACGAGGAACTGGTGGCTGCTTTCTAGGAATGACGTTCATGGACCATCAAGGTTGAACTAGCAGGTTAGCTTGGTACCAGCTACCCTGCATGACCTGACTTCTCCTGCTTCCCGTATTGATGTCTGGTTCACAGAACATCTCAGGGAATCAATCTGGGAGATAAGAATTCCTAGACTGGCACCCTCATTTCAGAACCACTTGCTTCCTATGCAGTTGGACAAAGTCAAGTTGTCTCAGAAGCATCAGCACAGATGCAGCAGTAATATGTGGTGATAAGGGTTATCTAGTACCTAGGGTTAATAGGAGACCTGACCCTAGATGAAGAAAAACTCTCTCTAGTATTGACATTTCCTATCTTGCGGCAACATCCAGTTTGCCGAACAGGCCATCCTAGACTGGTTTGGTAGGTAACTTCCTGCATCGGGACTTGGTGACCTGGTATTGCATCCCTACTGGGCATTTGCAGAAGTCTCTGGTGGTGGCATCAGTCAATGGCGTACTGCTTCGAGAACCAATTCAGTACACCACCACGTTCTTTGACCTTCAAGTAGGAGCTCTACATTTGGAGAACATCTTCTCTGTTCTGTTGGCGTCTATTAGTCGACCCTTATAAGAAAAAAAAGCAGAAATAGGTTTCCGACCACAAGAATGTCATAGATAGATTGTAAGCCAAGTGCAAATCCAGTTCCGTACACTTGAAGCAAATATGTAAAATACACAACACCATTAATTGATAGAAATAAAATATATCAATAAAAATAATTGTGTTCATAGTATCATACTTAAAATAATAAACAAAAAACAACAATAATAATATCCAAGTTGAAAATCCATCATATGCTTTGGTCATCACAGAATTAACAAATTTCTAATTGCTGCGGGGCCCACACTAGCAAGTAATGTAAAGTGGTCTTGAGCATCGATCTATGGCTGATGTTTTTTTTCAATTGGTTTTTATTAAAAATGTTGAACCCCTTCCAATGTGCAGACTTGAGAATTTCTAGTAGCAGGCCCCGAATTTTTATTTTGTTCCATCAGACAGCTCAGCTTGATGGCTCCTTATCTCTGAACTCTGACCTTACACTCATTAAAGTGTAATTAAAGTAAAGTACTAGTAAGAATGTGGCTTAAATAAGTGTTTATGACCTTTTAGTAATTTAGAAATAAGGTTTATTAGATGACTGGCAGAAAGTGAGAGAACATTCACACAGCTAGATAAACAGTTAAGCCTTTGTGACAGAACAGCTCAATATTTTAAATAAAGACCAATTGATTTTTAGCCCAGAATGAGTAAAATGCAATCATAAAAAAATTGCCCCCAAAGGTGTACATAGCCTTTAATGCTTAAAAGTAATTGATAAAATGAGTAATATCAATTGAAAACTTTGGAGCTAATATGCCGCTTACCACTTAGTTGACAAAAGATCACAAGTTTGCGTTGCTGTAGTCCACTGCCAACACATATACTAAAGATGAGTTCTACTTGTTTTGAGACATCTGGACGGTGCAGAAGGCTTCCTACAGAGAAAAACAAAGACATAACTTCAGTGTTCGCTTCCCCCTTTTGGGTAAGAAAAGAAGTAGAGGCAGTATGGGTGGGAAAGTGAGGGAAGAATAATAATTGGTAATAATTGTTAAAGCCCAGGAACTGCTATATGGCTTGCAGGCTTATATGATGAGTCCAGTCCATAACTGCAGTCAGCTTATTTGGCATTATCTCAATCAGAAATTGTTTAACTCGGTATGGGTAGGGAGGTTTATTCAAAAAGACATTTCAAGGACAGTACAAACCTGTCTCTGGTGCGATGTCAGGTCAGGAGAGAAGACCAGGGTATCATCCAAATAGACCACAATGCTGACATAAAGACTGTCATGGAAGACATTATTGTTGCAGAGGCCAAAGGGCATAATGAGTTACTCATTATGGTTATTACAGGTAACATAGTAACACAGGTGGGAAAAAGTGAATCCAGAGGAAGGCAAAAAACCCTCATGAGGTAGAAGCCAATTTTCCTCATTTTAGGGGAAAATAATCCTTTCTGACTCTTATCAGGCAATCAGAATAACTCCCTGGATCAACGACTCTTCTCCAGAATTCTAATAACTGTAGCCTATAATATCAAAAGAAAAAGTCTGGTACAGTGTAGAAAATTAGTTTAGTGCTCTTATTAAGAGAAAGAAAATCAGAGTCTTGCCGGTATAAAGCCTTTTAATGGCTAACAAAAATAGAAGCTATGATGTTACCGTACATAGCAAACTTTTGACACAACTTCAATTCTGTTCCTCAGGTGTACTACCTACACCTATGTAGTACGCCCGACAAAGAGACTGAAGTTAGCCACTAAAAGGTATTGTACCTGCAAGACTTTTACTTAGTTTGTCTTAATAAGAGAACTAAAATGTAATATTATTAGCCTTTTAAAATCCATCCAGTTCTACTATTCCCTCTCATAAATACAACTCAAGTAGTGAGCCTCTCAGGGACCCAACTTCATAAACACTCTGGCTCAACAAAGCCTCTTCAGTGATTACAGGCAGAGGATACTTGTTCTTCACCGTGTACAGACCACAGCTGAAGAAAACATCATTCTCGACAAAAAAAGACCCTAGCTCGTGAGGAGACTTGAATCACTTCTCAAGGTTACCCTTAATAGAATCCAACATTGTCTAGTTCTCAGGCAAACATAGCGAGTAAACAGAAGCACAAGGGGGTGTGGTACCAGGCAGCGGGTCAATGGTACAGTAGTGTGACCAATACTGATTCAGAGTCTTGGATTCTTTCTTATCAAACACATCTACATAACTGACATAAGATGGAGGTTTCATTGACTGATGCCACCACCAAAGACCTCTCCAATCGTATGGCAGGCATATGGTTCCAGGTCACCAAGGCCTGATGCAGGAAGTTACCTGTCAAACCAGAGTCTAGGAAGGCCTAGGAACAACTGCGTCAACAAACAGGTCTGACTTTGGGCTTATGCTAAGGGTGTTATCCTGGCAGTCCTCTGGTTTTCAGCCACCAGGCCACTACCTCTTGGAGTAGTCCATGTGTGGTTGACAGCTGACTAATGGGTGGTCAGAGACACTGGTGCACAGCACCAGGAGAAGAGGTAAAACCATAGTAAGGAATAGGCCTTGGTCTGTAAAGGCAGAGCACAAGCAATTCAGTAAATAGAGCAAGCAGCAAAGGATCAAAATGAAGATTAGGTGAAGGTCAGGCAGCAGAGGCTGACAGTCAGGAATCGAGCAGAGGTCAGTACAAGAGCAGACAAATGCAACAGCACAACTTTGCAGACACCTTCCCATAGCCTCTGCAGTGCTCCTGTAGTTGTCCAAGAATTTGAAAATTATGTCTTCCGAGATCTTCTTTATGTCTTTGTTGTGGTGTATCTGGATGACATCCTGGATTTTCACTTCTGACCTGACAATGCAGTGGAGACACACTCATACTGTGCTCCATTGTCTACAGTAGAATAGACACTACATCAAGTTCAAAAAATGCCTTTTTGAAAGAACCACCCTACACTTCCTGGGTTATATAATTTCTAACTGTAGTTCTGGATTGGCCATGTCCTACGAGCCTGCAAGCTATAAAGCGGTTCCTGGGCTTTGCCGATTACTATCAGGAATGAATCACTCACTTTTCCAACCTTACAGTCATATAGATCGCTAGATGTTAAATTAGACTTTTCTTCATCAGTCCAGTGGCTTAACCAGACTCTGGAGAGCTATCTTCGCCATTTCATTTCTTCCCAACAAGACAACTTGGTGTGCTTGCTCCCTTGTGCCAATGCTCCTATAATAATCATTCAAGCCAGTCCACAAGTAAATCTCTTTTTCTTATTGTATATGGGCAATATTTTGCTATCTCTCTCCCCATTTTCACCTCCTCAGATGTACCAGCCACTGGTGACACTCTTAAGAGTTTCCTTCAGATCTAACATAAGAACAAAGCTTCTCTTAACCCCTTAAGGATGCAGCCTTATTTCACCTTAAGGACCAGGCCATTTTTTGCAAATCTGAACAGTGTCACTATGTGGTGATAACCTTAAAACGCTTTTTCTTATCCAGGCCATTCTGAGATAGTTTTTTCGTCACATATTGTACTTCATGACAGTGGTAAAATGAAGTCGAAAAACGTCATTTTTATTTATAAAAAAAATACTAAATTTACAATTTGGAAAAAATTGCAATTTTCCAAGTTTCAATTTCTCTACTTCTATAATACATAGTAATATCGCCAAAGAAGTTATTGATTTACATTCCCCATATGTCTACTTTATGTATCGATCATTTTGGGAATGACATTTCATTTATTGGGGACGTTACAAGGCTTAGAAGTTTAGAAGCAAATCTTGATATTTTTTAGAGATTTTCAAAAACCCACTTTTTTGGACCAGTTCAGGCCTGAAGTCACTTTGTGAGGCTTACATAATAGAAGCCACCCATTCTAGAAACTACACCCCTCAAGTTATTCAAAACTGATTTTACAAACGTCGTTAACCCTTTAGGTTTTCCACAAGAGTTAATGGCAAATGGAGATAAAATTTTTGGAAAGTTTTCCATTTTAATCCATTTTTTTCCAGTAACAAAGCAAGGGTTAACAGCCAAACAAAACTTAATATTTATTGTCCTGATTCTGTAGTTTGCAGAAACACCCCATATGTCGTAAACTGCTGTATGGCCAAACGGCAGGGCACAGAATGAAGGGAATGCCAAATGGTTTTTGGAAGGTGGATTTTGCTGGACAGTTTTTTTGACACCATGTCACATTTGTAGCCCCCCGATTCACCCCTAGAGTAGAAACTCCATAAAAGTGACTCCATCTAAGAAACGACACCCCTCAAGGTATTCAAAACCGATTTTACAAACTTTATTAACCCTTTAGGTGTTCCACAAGAGTTATTGGCAAATGGAGATGAAATTTCAGAATTTCTATTTTTTGTTACCTTGCCTCAAAAAAAGTGTAATATAGAGCAACCAAAAATCATATTTACCCTAAACACATTGGGTGTTTCTGCAAACTACAGAATCAGGGCAATAAATATTAAGTTTTGTTTTGCTGTTAACCCTTGCTTTGTTACTGGAAAAATGGATAAAAATGGAAAATATGCAAAAAAAATTGATGTTTTGGGACCGTTTTTATTTTTTTTTATTTACATAGTTTATTTGACAGGTTAGATTGTGTGCTATTTCTATAGAGCAGGTTGTTACGGAAGCTACAATATCAAATATGACAACTTTTTTGTTTTGTTTTTTATAACAAAGCATCTTTAAAAAAAATTTTTTAGTGTCTCCCCATTCTGAAAGCCATATTTTGAATTTTTTTTTTTGGGCGACTGTCTTATGTAGGGGGTCATTTTTTGCGGGATGAGATGGCGGTTTGATTGGCACTATCTTGGGGTGCATATGACATTTTGGTTGCTTGCTATTACACTTTTTGTGATGTAAGGTGACAAAAATGACTTTTGACACGGTATTTATATAATTTTTTTTCTGTGTTCACCTGAGGGGTTAGGTCATGTGTTACTTTTATAGAGCAGGTTGTTACGGTAGCGGCGATACATAATATGTATACTTTTTATTTATTTAAGTTTTACACAATAATATCATTTTTGAAACAAACAAAATCATGTTTTAATGTCTCCATAGTCTGAGAGCCATATTTTTTAAATTTTTTTGGTGATTGTCCTATGTGGGGTATCATTTTTTGCGGGATAAGATGATGGTCTGATTGGCACTATTTTTGGGTGCATGTAACTTTTTGATCGCTTGCTATTACAGTTTTTGAGATGTGAGTTGACAAAAATGTTTTTTTTACATTTTTTTTTTTTTATGGTATTTACCTGAGGGGTCAGAGCATGTGATATTTTTATAGAGCAGGTTTTTACGGACTCAGTGATACCAGAGAAAGCATTTTAGAAAATAAAAATAATGTTTTAGTGTCTCCATAGTCTGAGAGCCATATTTTTTGGGGCGATTGTCCTATGTAGGGGCTCATTTTTCGTGGGATGAGATGGCAGTTTTATTGGTACCATTTGGCTTTTTTTTTGGCAATGGCTTTCTTTTACACCATTATTTTTACGGTATTTGCGTGAGGGGTTAGGACATGTGATATTTTTATAGAGCAGATTTTTTACGGACGCGGCGATACCTAATATGTGTAGTGTATTTTATCTTTTTAAATTTTTATTCAGTGATATGTGTTTTTTTTCACTTTTTTAAACATTTTTTTTGACCCAGACCGACTTGGTTCTTGAAGATCCAGTGGGTTTGATGCCTATATAATACACTACAGTATACTATATAGTGTACTGTAGTGTATTGTGACTTTACACACAGGCTGATCAGGCTGCAGCTGCCTTTAGCAGAAGCCTGATCTTAGCCTTACCATTGCAAGCCGGAAGCCTCTGAAGGCGTCCTGCTGCCATGGTAACCATCACCCACTGCCAGAACAGAGCAGCGGGTGATAGGGAGGGAGCGGGGCTCCCTTCCTTTGCGATCTCATGAAGAATCGGGGGCTGCAAGGGCCCAGCAGCCCCCGATGGGAGAGGGAGGGAGCTCCCTCCCTGTTAACCCCTTCCTTACAGCGGTCCATACGGACCGCGGTATGGAAGGGGTTAAACTGCTGACATCTGCAGCACAGATGTCAGCAGTTTATAGCAGAGGGTCAGCAATGTGCTGACCCTCTGCTATAACTACAAGAAACCAGGGAAGCTGAGGAAGATGAGCGCGCGGCCTGGGCACTGGCCGTTATGACGCTTTCCTGGGCACCTTCAGCTGTGATTGACAGCTGCAATAAAAGTGATTTTATGAAGATAGGTAAGTGGTACAGCAATGGGGTAAGAGGCTTTTTAATGGGGGGGGGGCAATTTAGCACAGGAAGATGTGAGTGCTGAAAAATGGGGTTTGGGGGTGAAAGACTCCCTTTAAGAAAATAGGAATAAAACCTACTTGTCATGGATGATCAACACAAAAAAAGACCAGGGGGGTGTCTCCTGCCCAATAAAAATAACTGGTAAACACCTGGGCATTCAAAAAGAGAGACCCACATTCCTAATTATGTTGTGCATATACTCCTGTAGTAAATCCAAAACATCACACAGAAAATGGAGCCAAATGCAAATATATATGTAAATATACTTTATTAATAAATAAATGTTAAAATATCCAGCAGGAAGGTGCAGAATTTATAGCGCCATCCCAGACCACACATTGGCTAGTAATATGCAGGGAAAATATGCAAACTAACGCACAGTATTATAAATGGCGTTGTGTGTAAATAGTAAGTAGTAACGGATACTGTGGTAACGGCTATTATACACTCATCATGCAGAAAGAACGTGATACTGGCTTGATCACTCCTTCTGTGCCATAACATCCACCAATATCAGCAAAAATACCACCAATCACTTAAAACTTTGCAAATCTTACCCAATGTAGTAGTAAAGCCAAAGGACCGGGATGGCGACACCCCGACGCGCGTTTCGGCGAGCCTTCGTCCAGGGGTGACGCCATCTCTGTGCTGTGAAGATTAAAAAGGCAAGTCTGGCCAATAGAGGTCGTGACTATGGTCACATGTGCTGACGTCAATAAAATGCGCCCACATGCGCGCATGATCCTGTTCACGGTATCTATACACCCAGTACAAAATAATATCTACCTCCCATGTTCAATATATGGATTGTGCCTGTGATCACATCATAGATATTTAAGAACGCAATGGTAATTCTATATATCCAATATATCCAAAGGACCTTTATGGTCATGTGACGTTGACGTCAATAGCCTACATCATTGATTTGTTGTCTGGTATGTGTCATCCATAAAGTCATTATAATATGGGATAACCTGTATACATATACCAAGCACCCTACGATGTAATCCATTAGACATTAAGAAGCATAATCATTAAATTCATATCTGCATCCGAAACTAAAATCAAACTGACATATCATCACCGGTCATGTGATTCCCACGTCACTGACCTGGATCACATGATCGGGAGATGCGACATTGTATCAAAATATATATCCAATATGGTGCATAAAGGGAAAACAAGTGAGGAAGGGGTGAGTGAGATAGTGAGGATAGTTGTGCACAAGGGAAGTGATACATGATACAAATTGTCCCTACAATCGAAAAAATGTGCATGAAGAATATATATATAACATGTACTACACCCATATAAATGTGATACTGCAAAACATGATTAGTTAATAATATGAATACATGATAAGCAAAAAATATATGAATAAAAATAAAAATATATAAATAAAAATAATCATACTAATAAACGCTGTGTCCATTAAGGCTGCGGCAGCAGCTAAAGTGACCATGTGCAAAAAAATGTTATTGTTTCATCCTTTTATTTAGTCCTTTTTCTTGTTATTTTTGTCCGGTGCAGATGCTCATCCCAAATGATCCAATAGACCCGAAGAGAATCCCATCAAATTATTGACACAACCTATTAAAGGCCAGAAAAAACATGCCATTAGTACATTTCTTACATTAAAACAGAGTTAAAACCAAGCAACAGGGCAACCATCCAGGTGTTGCCAGATCTAGAGGAACGCTGAGAAGCCCAGAGTTTCATTGAGACCCTCCGGACGCATTGTCCCAAGGGTCCATATCCATCTGCTCTCCATCTGAGCTAGTTTTTTATATATTCCCTGCCCTTAAGTCCACCTTCACACAATCAATTGCTCTCACCTTAAAGCCCGAGGATTGCTGTTGTGATGTTCTCTGAAATGCCGTGCCACAGGTTTAAGTTCCTGAATCTTTTGCTATCTTTTGCTGCCAAGATGTCTCTTACATGTTCACGAACCCGGACCTTGAGCTCTCGAGTGGTTAGTCCGATGTAGATTTTTGACACGGACATGACGCATAATAAATCACTCCTGTACTAGAACAGGTAAGGAAATGTTTAATATTATATATATGCTGGCCAGACATGTCCGTGAAGTTGGTCGCTTGTTGCATATTGGGGCATGCAATACACCTACCACAAGGTTTGAATCCCAATGCTTGTTTATTCGTATTCAGAAACACCTGTGGTTGTACTGGTTCCAAATAGCTTTTACAAGTCTGTCACGTAGCGTATTAGCTCTCCTAGCTGTAACAGAGGGTGAGATGGTAATAATTTCATTAAGATGGGGTCAGTTAGTAAAACAGACCAGTGTTTTTGTAAAATTCTTTGCATGTCTCTCCATCTGGAGTGATATGTGGTCACATATCTGGTCACCCCGTCTGATTTCTGATCCCTTTTCATATTCAGGAGACTGTTTTGATTCTTTGACTTCGCTCTCCAATAAGCCCTCTTAATGGACCTATGGCTGTAGCCCCTCTCCAAAAATCGCTGTTTCAAAAGGTTTGCCTGTTTTTCAAATGTAGCATCATCAGAGCATATCCGTCTAATTCTAAGGAATTGTCCTATGGGTATAGCTCTAATGGTGCTCGTGGGATGCATAGATGAGGCCTGCAAATATGCATTGACCGCTGTATCCTTCCGGTACAGGTCAGTACATAAATGGCCATCCAAAGTCTTCATGATGGTAACGTCAAGGAAATCGACCTTCTGTTTGTCAAAGGAATATGTCAGTTTGATATTGCAAGAATTGTTATTTAGGGTATCAAAGAACTCAATGAGTTCTGTTTCTGACCCGTGCCAAATTATGAAAATATCATCTATGAACCGTGCCCAATATAGGACACGGTCCATAGTGACAGATGCCTCTGATGTCAATAGGTCCCTCTCCCACAGCCCCAGAAACCTGCAGCTCCAGGGTACAGCCATGGGGGCGGCATGTGCGCCGACCTATGCTAATCTGTTTCTGGGGCTGTGGGAGAGGGACCTATTGACATCAGAGGCATCTGTCACTATGGACCGTGTCCTATATTGGGCACGGTTCATAGATGATATTTTCATAATTTGGCACGGGTCAGAAACAGAACTCATTGAGTTCTTTGATACCCTAAATAACAATTCTTGCAATATCAAACTGACATATTCCTTTGACAAACAGAAGGTCGATTTCCTTGACATTACCATCATGAAGACTTTGGATGGCCATTTATGTACTGACCTGTACCGGAAGGATACAGCGGTCAATGCATATTTGCAGGCCTCATCTATGCATCCCACGAGCACCATTAGAGCTATACCCATAGGACAATTCCTTAGAATTAGACGGATATGCTCTGATGATGCTACATTTGAAAAACAGGCAAACCTTTTGAAACAGCGATTTTTGGAGAGGGGCTACAGCCATAGGTCCATTAAGAGGGCTTATTGGAGAGCGAAGTCAAAGAATCAAAACAGTCTCCTGAATATGAAAAGGGATCAGAAATCAGACGGGGTGACCAGATATGTGACCACATATCACTCCAGATGGAGAGACATGCAAAGAATTTTACAAAAACACTGGTCTGTTTTACTAACTGACCCCATCTTAATGAAATTATTACCATCTCACCCCTCTGTTACAGCTAGGAGAGCTAATACGCTACGTGACAGACTTGTAAAAAGCTATTTGGAACCAGTACAACCACAGGTGTTTCTGAATACGAATAAACAAGCATTGGGATTCAAACCTTGTGGTAGGTGTATTGCATGCCCCAATATGCAACAAGCGACCAACTTCACGGACATGTCTGGCCAGCATATATATAATATTAAACATTTCCTTACCTGTTCTAGTACAGGAGTGATTTATTATGCGTCATGTCCGTGTCAAAAAATCTACATCGGACTAACCACTCGAGAGCTCAAGGTCCGGGTTCGTGAACATGTAAGAGACATCTTGGCAGCAAAAGATAGCAAAAAGATTCAGGAACTTAAACCTGTGGCACGGCATTTCAGAGAACATCACAACAGCAATCCTCGGGGCTTTAAGGTGAGAGCAATTGATTGTGTGAAGGTGGACTTAAGGGCAGGGAATATATAAAAAAAACTAGCTCAGATGGAGAGCAGATGGATATGGACCCTTGGGACAATGCGTCCGGAGGGTCTCAATGAAACTCTGGGCTTCTCAGCGTTCCTCTAGATCTGGCAACACCTGGATGGTTGCCCTGTTGCTTGGTTTTAACTCTGTTTTAATGTAAGAAATGTACTAATGGCATGTTTTTTCTGGCCTTTAATAGGTTGTGTCAATAATTTGATGGGATTCTCTTCGGGTCTATTGGATCATTTGGGATGAGCATCTGCACCGGACAAAAATAACAAGAAAAAGGACTAAATAAAAGGATGAAACAATAACATTTTTTTGCACATGGTCACTTTAGCTGCTGCCGCAGCCTTAATGGACACAGCGTTTATTAGTATGATTATTTTTATTTTTATTTATATATTTTTATTTTTATTAATATATTTTTTGCTTATCATGTATTCATATTATTAACTAATCATGTTTTGCAGTATCACATTTATATGGGTGTAGTACATGTTATATATATATTCTTCATGCACATTTTTTCGATTGTAGGGACAATTTGCATCATGTATCACTTCCCTTGTGCACAACTATCCTCACTATCTCACTCACCCCTTCCTCACTTGTTTTCCCTTTATGCACCATATTGGATATATATTTTGATACAATGTCGCATCTCCCGATCATGTGATCCAGGTCAGTGACGTGGGAATCACATGACCGGTGATGATATGTCAGTTTGATTTTAGTTTCGGATGCAGATATGAATTTAATGATTATGCTTCTTAATGTCTAATGGATTACATCGTAGGGTGCTTGGTATATGTATACAGGTTATCCCATATTATAATGACTTTATGGATGACACATACCAGACAACAAATCAATGATGTAGGCTATTGACGTCAACGTCACATGACCATAAAGGTCCTTTGGATATATTGGATATATAGAATTACCATTGCGTTCTTAAATATCTATGATGTGATCACAGGCACAATCCATATATTGAACATGGGAGGTAGATATTATTTTGTACTGGGTGTATAGATACCGTGAACAGGATCATGCGCGCATGTGGGCGCATTTTATTGACGTCAGCACATGTGACCATAGTCACGACCTCTATTGGCCAGACTTGCCTTTTTAATCTTCACAGCACAGAGATGGCGTCACCCCTGGACGAAGGCTCGCCGAAACGCGCGTCGAGGTGTCGCCATCCCGGTCCTTTGGCTTTACTACTACATTGGGTAAGATTTGCAAAGTTTTAAGTGATTGGTGGTATTTTTGCTGATATTGGTGGATGTTATGGCACAGAAGGAGTGATCAAGCCAGTATCACGTTCTTTCTGCATGATGAGTGTATAATAGCCGTTACCACAGTATCCGTTACTACTTACTATTTACACACAACGCCATTTATAATACTGTGCGTTAGTTTGCATATTTTCCCTGCATATTACTAGCCAATGTGTGGTCTGGGATGGCGCTATAAATTCTGCACCTTCCTGCTGGATATTTTAACATTTATTTATTAATAAAGTATATTTACATATATATTTGCATTTGGCTCCATTTTCTGTGTGATGTTTTGGATTTGTCATGGATGATGTTGCAGATTGCTGGAACTTATAAATAAACGACTGACTGGCTTGATCCCAAACTAAGGCCTCATGCACACGACCGTTGTTTGATTCCATGTCTGTTACTCCATTTTTCGTTATTTTCTGCGGACCCATTGGTTTTCAATGGTCCGCGGAAACCTCGGCAAATGCACCGTTTGTCCTCCGCGTCCGTGGTCCGTGATTCCAGTCCGTCAAAAAAATATAACCTGTCCTATTCTTGTCCGTGAAAAACGGTTCACGGACCCATTCAAGTCAATGGGTCCGTGAAAAAATGCGGATGGCCATCCGTGTGTCATCCGCGTTCCGTGTCCGTTTTTTTTGCGGATCCCTTGGCAGGCACTTGGGAAAAATTGTCAGCCTGTCTTTTGGTAAAATCTTTTGGGTCATGTCCGCTAAAAAAAACGGAAGACACACGGAAACACAATGGAAGGCAAAAACGGACACGGATCACTGAACAACGGAACCCCTCTTTGCGGACAGCATAAAGAAACGGTCGTGTGCATGAGGCCTAAGGAGCATATAGGTGAGCCCTATAAAACCCTAAGAGCTCTCCCTAACTTCTACACCCATGCAAAGGCCTCAATGGTAGACGATTGCATGCCCACGTACCTAAGGCTGTGTGACACCTGAAACCCTATAATAGTGAGGGGACACGACCACCGGCTCCCTTCACTGAATACGGACGGAGTCGGTCACCTAGAATCAAGCCAGCAAGGAAACACAATAAGGCCTCTTTCACACGAGCGTGTCCGGATTAGGTCCGGATGCGTTGCGGATGCGTTCAGTGAAAACTGTGCGATTTCGCAGGCAAAACCATTCAGTTTTGCCTGCGATTGCGTTCAGTTGTTCAGTTTTTTCCGCGCGGGTGCAATGCGTTTTGATGCGTTTTTCACGCGCGTGATAAAAAACTGAAGGTTTACAAACAACATCTCCTAGAAACCATCAGTGAAAAACGCAACGCACCCACACTTGCTTGCGGATGCAATGCGTTTTTAACGCAGCCCCATTCACTTCTATGGGGCTGCGGATGCGTGAAAAACGCAGAATATAGAGCATGCTGCGATTTACACGCGTTGCAGAAGTGATGCGTGAAAAAAAACGCTCATGTACACAGCCCCATAGAAATGAATGGGTCAGGATTCAGTGCGGGTGCAATGCGTTCACATCACGCATTGCACCCGCGCGGAAATCACGCTCGTGTGAATGCAGCCTAAAGGGAAAAGACTTATCTGAGCAAACAGCAACAGCAGCCTCCAGCAGTGAACACTTCATCCAGGAAGTAGTATAAACCGCAAAGTGAGGCAGCATGGGAGGGAATATAAAGGAAGACGATTAGTCTAAATAAGTGACACCTGGCTGAAGGAAAGGAGCTGACAAAGTGAAACCAAAACAAAGAACGTCATACAAAAGGTAGGGGAGAACGTCTGTCTGACCTTCTCACAGAACTGGCGGTGAAACTACTATTTTTGGACTGGAAGGGTTTCCTTCCAGAGGAGAGATCTGGGGAACCTGCTGAAAACATTAATGCATCAGCAGTTCAGCACTTCTAACAAAAATTTTTGCAACAGTCTGGACCAAAGAAAAAGGGGCATAAAGAGGTGTACTGCCCTGTTACAATTTCAAACTTAGCTAGAGGAGAGATAATGCTATGGGGCTCTTTTTCGGGGGTTGGTCTAGGCTCCTTAGTTCTACTGAAGGGCAAGCTTAACCACTTCAGCCCCCCTAGCTTAAACCCCCTTAATGACCAGACCACTTTTTACAATTCTGCACTACACTACTTTCACGGTTTATTGCTCGGTCATACAACTTACCACCCAAATGAATTTTACCTCCTCATCTTCTCACAAATGCATCTTTCTTTTGGTGGTATTTAATTGCTGCTGAGTTTTTCGTTTTTCTGATATTAATCACCGCAATTTTCTCAAAAAAAGTGTATTTTTAACTTTTTCTGGTAAAATTGTTCAAATATAATTACATTTCTATACAAGTTTGTGTCAGAATTTATTGTGCTACATGTCTTTGATAAAAAAAAATCTAATAAGTGCATATTTATTGGTTTGCGCAAAAGTTATAGCGTTTACAAACTATGGTACAAAAAAGTGAATTTCCGCATTTTGAAGCAACTCTGACTTTCTGAGCACCTGTCATGTTTAGTGAGGTGCTAGAATGCCAGGATAGTATAAATACCCCCCAAATCACACAATTTTAGAAAGAAGACTCCCCAAAGTATTTGCAGAGGGTTATGGTGAGTTCATGTATGATTTGATTTTTTTTCACAAGTTAGAGGAAAATGACACTTTCTTAGCAAAAAAATAATAATAAAGTTTCCATTTCTGCTAACTTTTGGCAAAAAAAAAAAATCTCCCACGGACTCACTATGCCCCTCAGTTAATACCTTGGGGTGTCTACTTTCCGAAATGGGGTCATTTGTGGGGTGTGTTTACTGTTCTGGCATTTTGGGCAGGGCTAAATTGTGAGCAACCTTGTAAAGCCTAAAGGTACTCGTTGGACTTTCAGACCCTTTACGCACCTAGGCTGCAAAAAAGTGTAACACATGTGGTATCGCCGTACTCAGAAGATGCGGATGCGTCAAGGAGGAATAACCCGGCCGCACGCAGGACGCATCCCTGCGTTAGGCGGTCGGGTAGTGGTTAAAGGGTAACTGTCATTTTTTTTTTTATTTGCTAGTTTATTAGAGCTAGGCATGTATACCTGAGTTAGTCTGTCAATGATTTTCAAAAGATCTGTAATTACCCTATAATAACAGCTTTCATTAATGTGCTCTGTCCCTTTTCACTGCTCCATTAAAAGACCGTTGCTAGGGCTTGTTTGTCTTCCTTTTATTATAAACAGAAGACAGAGGGGCGGTCCTTCACGCAGCACTAGGCTTCAGAGTGAGGATGCGTTTCTCTCAGTAATCCAATCTGACTGGGTGGTAGGGAGCTGCTGGCTACAGCAAGTGTGTATGGGAAGTGAGGGAAAGCAGTTTTGGCCTCAGAGAACTGGCAGAGGAGGCATCTTGAGAGGTCCTCATATTGTAAGTGTTTAAACAGCCGTAACTGAGGGAAAAACTCAAGGAAAACAGTGGTATGTGAAGAAACTAAAAATTGCTTTATGCATAATATTGCTGCAGCAGAAACATATGCTAAAATTGATTTTTTTTTAAATGCTTCAGCCTACAATTGTATGTTTCCAACTTTGTGGGAGCAGTTTGGGGAAAGTCCTTTTCTGTTCCAGCATGACTGTGCCCCAGTGCACAAAGCAAGGTCCGTAAAGGCATGGTTGAGTGAGTTTCTGGTAAAAGTCCCTAACTGGCTCACACAGAACCCTGACCTCAATCGCATCGAACACCTTTAGGATGAACTAGAAAGGAGATTATGAGCTAGGCTCATCCAACATTGGTATCTGACATAACAAATGCTCTTCTGAATGAATGGGCAAAAATTCCCACAGATACAATCCAGAATTTTATAGAAAATCTCTCTAGAAGAGTGGAAACTGTTTTTGATGCAGCAGGAGGACCAACTCCATATTAATATCAATGGATTCATAATGGAATGTCAGGAAAGCTCCTATAGGTGTCCCAATACTTTTTTCCATGTGGTGTGGTTTTGGCGGAATGAACACACATTCAGCTATCCTGTTCATTTCATGTCCACCAAGCACCAGAAACTTTATCTCTCTTTTTATATTTTTAAAACTTGACAATGTTCATTCTTTTTCTTTATTCCTTTTCTTCATTCTTTTTAGTACATCCCAAATAGTTTTAGATGTGGTTATCGTTGGGCAATAACAGTACAGGTTTCTTCAATATACTGTATCCTATAGTCCCTTTTACATGGGCTGAGATTCAATTTAATAATCTGATAATCGTTTGTTAACTTGTTCTCTATATTTGCCCCACGGTCAATATGCTGTAGTTAAAGGAGCAACCACTTGTTAAGGCCTCATGCACACGACCGTTGTTTTTTTTCACGGATAGGATGCTTCCCCATTCATTTCAATGGGTCCGTCAAAAAATGCGGATGGTCAACCATTTTTGTTCCGCATCCGTGGTCCGTGTTTTCATTCCGTCAAAAAAATAGTGCATGTCCTATTTTTTTCACGTTTGCAGACAAGGATAGGCATTTTTACAATGGATCTCCCATAAAAATCGGATCCGTCAAAAAAAACGGTCCGTCATCCGTTTTTTTTGATGGACGCAAAATTTGCAGGAGGAGTGGACGCAGAGGCAGGCAACGGTCGTGTGCATGTAGCCTAATTAGGTGATAGCATTTTTTTTGGATCAGATCATTTTTGCTAGTATTTTACAAAGTGTAAAAAAAAAACAACTAAAAAACACCTCTTTAGAAAATGATACAATACAACTGCAGGTGTATACACAAACATTAAAGTTGTTGTCTCACTTCAGAAACTGGCATTTATAATGTACATAAAGTTAATACAAGGCACTACTGTATTGTTATTATCCATATTGCTTCCTTTGCTGGCTGGATTTATTTTTCAATCCTGTTATACACTGCTCGTTTCCATGGCGACGACCACCCAGTAATCCAGCAGTTTTGGTCGTGCTTGCACAATATAGGAAAAAGTGCAGGTGTGATTGGTGGCTGGGACTGTGGGAGTGCCCATAGTGCAGCACATTTTTCTGTGGTGTGCAAGCATGGACTTTGCTGCTGGATTGCAGGGTGGTCGTAACCATTGAAACGAGCAGTGTATAATGTGATTGAAAAATTAATCCAGTCAGCAAAGGAGGCAATATGGACAATCACAATACATTAGTGAGTGTCATGGTAGGTGAGGGAGGGGAAGAAAACCAAATACAACAAAAACACCAGACTAGGCCCCAAAGCTAAGGAAGAGGGAAAGGTCACCACCTGACAATCCCTGAGCCTTTCCCTGACTGCTGACAACATGAGCAAATCCTAAAGTTGGAAGTACTCATGCGCTGGAACCTAAGATCTGCTGATAATGAAACAAACCCTCAGCTAAGGAGCAGGAGATAAGACAACCGGTTCCTTCCACCATGAAGGAACCAGCGTCTTCCTGAGGCCTAGTCAGAACACACAACAAAGGGAAGGAGGGAGGACTTAGCTTTAGACGGACGGGGATCAGGAGATCTACCAAACACTAGCTGAGCACTCCAGGAGGAAATATAAACCGCAAGGACTGCAGTGAGAGGCAGGTATAAATAGAGCCACTGAGCAGAACCTGTGAAGAGGTGGGATCCTGCCAAAAACAACAAGAAAAAAGAGAAAGATCTGTTAGATAGACTCACGTGCAGCAAGTCTATCAGATCTTCTCAGGCCTCTCACAGGGCAGGCAGTGACAGTACCCCCCGCCCCCCATACTACGGGTGACTTCCGGGCACCCAGGACCAACCTTATCTGGGTGTGCCCTGCGAAAGGCGTTCACAAGGCGACTAGCAGTGACATAGGTCGCCGGAACCCACATTCTTTCCTCAGGACCGTATCCTTTCCAATGTACAAGGTACTGAAGGGAGCCACGAAGAACATGCGAGTTGACTATTCTGGAGATCTGAAACTCCAGATTACCATCTACCAAGACAGGAGGAGATGGTTCA
Organism: Bufotes viridis; assembly: GCA_033119425.1. Lineage (NCBI taxonomy): Eukaryota > Metazoa > Chordata > Amphibia > Anura > Bufonidae > Bufotes > Bufotes viridis. Next base: position 205,590,081 of record CM065591.1, read on the forward strand.
GCAGGTTCCACATAGTTCTTCAACAAAGACCTGTGAAACACATTATGGATCTTCCAGGCCTTCGTAAGTTCCAGATGAAACGCAACCGGATTAACAATGGCTGAGATTTTGTAGAGGACCAATAAATCTTGGGCCCAACTTCCAAGAGGGTACTTTCATCTTAATATTCTTAGTGGACAACCACTATCCATCCAGCAATAGGAAGGGGAACTGCGGTGGAGTTAAACTTAAGACTTTGATTCTCTGGTCTTCGAGTAGATAAAAAGTCTCTACAGTTTACGTCAGCAAGTTCTAACCATGGTACAGGGATCGCTAAATAAGGCATAGTCTTTGAGCTCACAGGACTGTGAGTACAGATCCAACAGTTTTTATAATCGTCCGCATCTGTCATATTCTTTAGCATGGCCTGATAATGCCTAATGAGGGCATTGTCCCAGTCACTTTTTAGGTTCACATGTAGAGCTTGGATGCTCAGACCCAGGAGTAGCAGTGCAAGGATCTCCATCCTCCGGGTTTGGCACTTTTTTGCATTGTGAGGCATGAATCCACTTAGGTTTTCCTTCCACCTTTACAGAGGTTGCAGTTTTCAACAGGACTTGGAAGGAACCATCAAATCTGGGCTCAAAGGTTTTTCTCATGTGCCTCTTTATCACCACCCAATCTCCAGGCTCAAGACTGTGTGTGCCTTCTATTGAATCAGGGTCTGTAATGGAAGCAAACACTTGTTTATGAGTGTGATCTAACCTTTCAGTAAGGGCCTTCATGTAGCTGACCATACTATCAGTCTGCAACTGTTGAGGAAAATACAATCCAAGCCTTGGGGCACTGCCAAACAATGCCTCAAAGGGGGAAAACCCTGTCTTCTTGTTTGGTGTGGTTCTTATTGAGTACAAGGCTAGAGGCAAACACTCTGATCATTGTTTACCTGTTTCTTGCATGGCCTTCTGAATTTTTAACTTAATTGTCCCATTCAGTCGCTCGACACGGCCGCTGCTTTGGGGATGGTAAACGGCTTGAAAGTCTTGGGTCACCCCTAAGGCTTGCATAACCTCTATCATCACTTCACCTATAAAGTGGGAACCTCTATCTGACTCACTAACTTCAGGAACAGCATACTTGCATATCAGTTCACTGACCAGTTTCTTTGCGGTGTTCTTTGCATTTGCCTTGAACACAGGATAAGCTTCCAGCCAGCCTGAAAAGAGATCAACACACATGAGAACAAGCTCATATACTCCTACCTTAGGCAGTTGTTTATAGTCTATCTGCAGTCTCTGGAACGGGTAAAATGGCCTCGGAGTGTCCTTGCTTGGAGTCTTTACCACTTGACCTGGATTATTCAAAGCACAAATCATGCAACTTTGTACAAACCTGTTTGCCATGGTGGAGAACCCTGGAGTGATCCACCTTTTGGCTACAGTGCTGATCATAGGATCTTTTGCCTGGTGCGTCACCCCATGAGCTTCTTGGGCCATCATCGGATACAGGGCTCTGGGTTGGCAGATCTTACCTTGAACCTCCCATAGTCCCTGCTCATTTAGGGTAGCGCCACTCTTAGTCCAATAGTCTTTTTCTTCTTCATCTGCCTGAGAAGACAGTTTTACCAAAAACCTCCACAGACATCTTCTGAGGCTCAAAGGCATTCACCGGTACAGTCTCAGTGTCTCTGGGCTTGAGGGTTGCTTGTTTAGCAGCTTTGTCAGCCCTGTCGTTTCCTTTAGCTTCATCAGTGCTTTGTCCAGGGTGGGCTTTTACTTTTATAATAGCCACTTCTTCAGGTAGCAACAAAGAGTTCATGAGTTCAAATACAGAGTTTTTGTTCTTAATGGGCTTTCCTGCTGATGTCAAAAAGTCTCTAGCCTGCCAAATTGGTCCATAATCATGAGCAATACCAAAAGAATACCTGGAATCCGTGTAGATGTTCGCCTTCTTGTCTGTGACCATTTTACATGCCTCAGAGAGTGCCTTCAGCTCGGCCTCCTGTGCTGACATGTGAGGAGGGAGTGGTTCAGCCAATACTACCTCATGCTGTGTGACCACTACATAGCCAGTGTGGAACCGGCCATCTTCTCCCATGAACCTACTTACATCTGCAAAATACTCAAAATCAGGGTTATCAAGGGCCTGATCATGAACATGTGAAAATCCAGAGGTCTCTTGTTGCATCAAATGCTACAATCATGATCTTCTGTTTTCATTAACTCTGCAAGTAATGGACCTGTACCTCCCTCCCCCATTTCGGAATCTGTGATTGGTAACAAAGTAGCAGGATTCAGAGTTGTGCATATGTTAAAGGTAATGCTATCTGGCATGAGGAGGGAACATTGTAACCTCAGTTGCCTGGCTATAGAAATGTGTTTTGGCTGTACTTGACTGAGTATGCCTTGAATGTCATGTGGTGTTTGTACCACTAGAAGGTAGTCAAGGACAATGTCAGATGCTTTTTCCACCATGAGCTGAACATCCGCCACAGCTCTGACACATGAAGGAGCTCCCCTGGACACAGGATCCAATCTAGCAGAGAAATATGCAACTAGTTTGTGCCTATCACCATGTTTTTGAGTGAGTACTGCTGTACTGTGTCCCTGGAGCTCTGAACAAAACAGATTAAATGGCTGGTCATAATTTGAAATACCAAGAGCAGGTGCAGACAGTATTGCCAATTTTAGAGTAAAAAAGGAGTCAATTGCATGTTCTGTCAGACAAAAAGGATCTGACGACAGGCAATCATACAAAGGCTGCATAAGTATAGATGCATGCCTTATCCAGGGTCTGCAGTATGAAACCAGACCCAAAAACATCCTGAGAGGTTTTGGCCCCTGAGGAAGCTTTATGTCCTTCACAGCTTGTTTTCTTTCTTCAGTAAGGTGTCTTGCACCTTCTGAGAGACAATTCCCCAAAAATGTTACTCTTGCTTGGCAATACTGCAGTTTTTCTCTGGAGGCTTTACATCCACTTTCTGCAAGAAAGATCAGCAATGACAGAGTGGCTTCCCTGCAACCTTCCCAAGTTCCTGCGCACAAAAGTAAATCATCAACATATTGCAACAGTACAATGTCATCAGGAATTTGCCATCCAGATAATACTGACTGTAAAGCTTGTGTGTACATGGTAGGTGAGTTCTGTGCCCCTTGTGGCAAGACTGTCCATGTATATTGGTTCCCTTTGAATGTAAATGAGAACAGTCTGGGTGTAGGTGAACACTGAAGAACTCATTTGTCAGGTCTATCACAGTGAAGTGTGTAGCAGTTGGTGGTACCTGTGATAACAAGTTGTGTGGGTTTGGTACAATAGGGGTCTGTAGTATAGTGACCTTGTTTACCTTTCTGAGATCATGAACAATTCGATATGTAACTGTCTGGCCCTTTATGGGCTTCTTCTTCACCGGGAACAGGGGCGTGTTTGCTGGTGAGTTAGTTCTTACTAACACCCCCATTCACTCATACTGTTTTACCTGCAGGGCCACTGATTGCTCCTGGGCATGACTCAATCGGTACTTTTTGACTCGAGGCGGTTGGCAACCGGGTTTAAGATGAACCATAAAAGATGTGACATTGAGCTTACCAATATCACAATATCCAGTTTTGTAGATGCCCACAATTTACTGGAGACCACCTGAAGTTTCTCACGGCCCTTGTAATGCAGGTGAGGTTCCAAGTCAGGCTCCAAATATAAGGCCGTGACCTGACAAAGGACCTCATCCGAGGCCCCTATATCTACCTGTGTGGTACCATCTTCATTAAAATGAATATGTGCCCCCAGTGCCTGCAAAACATCAGTGCCTAGCAGATTAAAAAGAATATTTTCTTTGACCAACAACTGTGTTAGCATTGTGCTGTCTTTGATCTTCAACTTTATATGCAATGTTTCTGGAACATAGACAACTTCCCCCATAAAACCAGATGCAGGTACACGCTGTGCACCTTTCTGCCATGGTTTAATGTAATCTGGATTTATCACTGTTTTGGCTGCCCCGTGTCTACCAGAAAGGAAACTATTTGATTTCCTACCTTAACTGGTATTTGTATTTGACATCCTGTTTTTGCTTTACTTATGGCAGATAAGGACACAGGGTTGCCAGCCTCCTATTGTGAACCCACAGAGTCAGGGGTGCGCGCCTCTGGTCCTGTTGAGGATGTTGGGGAGGGGAACGACAGTTTCTCCGAATATTTCCTGGTTTTCCACAATTGTAACATTCAAAATCATTCCTCCTTTGTCGCCCTTGTCCTTGCTGACCAGACCATGGTGTCTGTTGGCCCTGGACCATGTTTATCTTTGAGAGCTTGGAACTAGACATGACCAGCTCCAGAACTTTAGCAGCAGAAACTAATTGAGGTAATGGTGTTACCCTCCACTCTTGTTTGCAGGCTTTCAGTTTTGCCTGCAAAGCAGGTCTCAGTCCTTCCATGAAGGCAGATGTCAACAGTTTCTGTCCCATTTTTCCTGTCGTGTCCCTTCCCATGTCTGCCCACACAGTCTGTAGTCTAGATTCAAATGACACCACATCCTCCTTGGTCTCCTGTACTACATCTTTCAGGCTCCATGCCATCTTCTTTTGTCCTTGCCCATCTCCCAAAGATTCTACAGTATTCTGTCCCTGAAATCCCAGCCTTCTCCCAGTCACCCCATGTTATATTTTGCTCATTTTTCATCCTCTCATTAACCGCTTGCCGTCACACTAACGCCCATAGGCGTCAGCACTGCAGTGCTCTCAGGTCTCAGCGACGCCTATTGGCGTCATCTCGTGAGACCCGAGATTTGCTGTGAACACAAACTCATGGGAGCGCGCGTTCACAACAGCGCGCTGTTATAAAGTGAAACTACAGCCTGCCAGCACTCATTATTGGCTGGCAGGCTGTAGATGTTTAAAAAATCCAATCAAAAAAGTATATTAGACGCTGTTTTGTAAACAGCGTCTGATATACCTGCTACCTGCTCCTCTGGTGGTCCCTTTTGCTTTGATCAACCACCAGAGGATGCAGGCAGCTCTTTAAGTAGCACCAAGCACCAAACTACATTTCGAACACCCCCCCCCCCTCGTCACTGATTAACCCCTGATCACCCCATATTGACTCCCTGATCACCCCCCTGTCATTGATCACCCCCCTGTAAGGGTCCCTTATCACCGCCAGTTAGATAGCTACTTGTTAGGTAGTTAGCACCCAGCCCACCGCACTGCAGTCACTGATTAGTCGCTGATTAGCGTCATCGCTGTCGCTAATCAGCACTAGTACTATATAGTATCTGTGAGTGATCAAGACTGATCGCAATCAGATCTATATCAGTACATTAGGGTCACCATCGGCTCTACAAAAAAACGCAGTGTTCGTCCGATCATGCCTGATCTTGTTCCCACACTTGCATTCAGTCCGCCCCACCGCAGTGACAGAATTTTTTTTTTCTGATCACTGAAAAAACACTGTAAAATCGCTGCGGTGCTATAAAGATCACTTTTGAGCTTTTTAGATCTTTATTAGCGATCGCAGCTTTACTTCGCAAGCACTCCTTTTTACTAGGCAGGTGTGCTCTTTTTCCTGGGTAGTCTCAGAGGAATACCCCCTAAATTTAGTTAGTCCAAAATGTCAAAAAAGGGGTATTCCGCTGAAGAGGCCTACAGGATTCTGGCCGTGATGGATGAAAGCGATGGGGACGCCTCACTCGCTGAATCCAGTGGTTCAGAATATGAACCTGTAGACAGCAGTGGCACTCTAACCGCTAGTGAGGATGACGAGGTTGAGGTCCCTGGTATGGTCAGGCGTACCCGACCCCATGTCAAAAAATTCTGGCAATGATTTATTCATCCACATCGATTGATGTGAATGGAAAAATCGGGTTTGCCAGGGCATACGAGCTGAAGTGGGTTTGGATGTTGGGCGGAGCTCCTATGTCCTGGCAGATGCCTTTCTCATCCTTTTTTTTTTTTTGCGCATTTTTTGTCAGAGATTTTTTCATCCACATTGATCGATGCGAATGAAGAAATCTGTGCCATTCATTTTTTCTTTCAGCCCAGAGGCTGAACAGAAAAGAAATATCTCATTACCCATATGCTCAATATAAGGAGAATAGCAGAATCTCCTATTGCTGGCCATACATGTAATGATTGCGGAGACCCTCAAATGCCAGGGCAGTACAAACACCCCACAAATGAACCCATTTCGGAAGGAAGACACCCCAAGGTATTCGCTGAGGGGCATATTGAGTCATTTTTTGTTACCTTACATCACAAAAAGTGTAATACCAAGCGATCAAAAAGGCGTATGCCGCCCAAAATAGTATCAATCAAACCTCCATCTCATCCCGCAAAAAAAATGAGCCCCTACATAGGACAATCTCAGACTATGCAGACATTAAAACATGATTTTTTTTCTAAAATGCTGTTATTGTGTTAAAGTAAAATAAATAAAAAAAGTATACATATTAGGTATCACCGCGTCCGATAAAAATATCACATGATCTAACCCCTCATGTAAATACCGTAAAAAAATTAAATAAAAACAGTGTCCCAAAAAATTTTCTTGTCACCTCATGTCACAAAAAGTGTAATAGCAAGCGATTGAAAATGTATATGAACCCCAAAATAGTCTCAATCAATCCATCATCTCATCCCGCAAAAAATGATACCCTACATAGGACAATAGCCCCAAAAAATAAAAAAAATATGACTCTCAGACTATGGAGACACTAAAACATGATTTTTTTTTTGTTTCAAAAATTATATTATTGTGTAAAACTTAAACAAATAAATAAAAAGTATACATATTAGGTATCGCCGTGTCTGTAACAACCTGCTCTATAAAAATAACTACTAACCCCTCAGGAGAACACAGCAAAAAAAAATATATAAATACGGTGTCAAAAGCCATTTTTGTCACCTTACATCACAAAAAGTGTAATAACAAGCGACCAAAATGTCATATGCACCCCAATATAGTGCCACTCAAACTGCCATCACATACCGCAAAAAATTTGCCACTACATAAGACTGTCGCCCAAAAAATTAAAAATAAATATGACTTTCGGAATGGGTAGACACTAAAAAATCATTTTTTTCACAAATGCTTTATTATGAAAAACTGAAACAAAAATTCCAAAAAAGTAGTCATATTTGGTATTGTCGCGTCCGTAACAACCTGCTTGATAGAAATAGCACACGATCTAACCTGTCAGATCAACTATGTAAATAACAAAAAATAAAAACGGTCCCAAAACAGCAATTTTTTCAGTAACAAACAGCCAAACAAAACTCTATATTTATTGCCCTGATTCTGTAGTTTGCAGAGACACCCCATATGATTGGATGATTGGTCCAAAGAGTGGGGTGAGGTGATCTCTGCCGCAAAAACACGGAAGTTCCAAAGAGATATGACCGACAAAGAGAATAAGAAGATGTATAAGTGGCAACGTACAACTGGTGGTACAAGAGAAAGATTAGGTTCAATATCCTCTATCTCTTCCACAAATACCGAACGATCTGCACGGGACTTCAGAGATCAGAGAATGGAGGGTCGGAGGAACAAACGTCCCTTTATGGTGGAAACAAGGGCCGAGAAACGGAAAAAGCATGATACGGACTCGAACGGACGATCAGCTAGGACTTCGAGAGAGAGAAACCAGGACAGCGGATCTATGAAGGTAATCAATTTATCGGAAATTGAATTAACCCCCACTCAAGTGGAGGTTTTAAGTTTAGGCTTGTCATTCTGCCCGAAGGCTAACTTTGAAGATTTTGTTGCAGTGAAAGATCTACAGCTGTTTGGGAGGAGGTTGGCTTTTAAAAAGATTTTTGATAAAGATGTGACTGATGCACAACAATTGATCTCTACTCAAGAACGAAAAGCAGTAAGAATTTTAGAATCATTACAAATGGAACAAAAGGATGAAATGGAAAACCAAAAGATGATGTCAGATGGTGAGTATCCTACAACCTTACTCCCTAAATCCACAAAGTTTCCAAACTTATCCCAGTTTTGTGAGATAGATTTTTTATTAAACTAGTATCCAATGAAATCTCCACAATATCTAAGCATAGAAGTCGAGACAATTTATCTCCAGCTCAACGAAGGGCCATCAAAGAATTAAAGAATTTGCGGGAAGTTGTCATTAAGCCATCAGATAAAGGTGGGAACGTGGTGATATGGCCCACAAAACAATATGAAAAGGAGGTGTTTAGACAACTAAGAGATGTGTCCTGCTATAAGAGATTGACGTATAATCCTCTCTCCAAATATAGTGGTGAACTGAATACCATCTTAGAAGGAGCAAAGATGAGGGGCATATTAAAGGAGGAACAACTACATGGGTTAACAGTGAAAGAACCTGCTATCTCCACCTTTTATCTACTCCCGAAAATACACAAGGATGTGAGTAATCCACCTGGGAGACCAATTGTGTCAGGGGTGGGGAATTTTCTGGAACCCATTTGTAAATATATTGATTATTATCTCAAACCTCTCGTTGAAGCCCTTCCCTCTTATACACGTGACAGCTTGGACCTCCTTAGCAAATTGGATGGTATCCACGTGGAGAATCACACTCTATTGGTGACATGCGATGTAGAGTCACTTTACACCTCGATTCGTCATACGGATGGCTTATTGGCAACCCACAAATTCTTAGAAATGAGCAATTGGGATCCACAAACGAGTAAGTTTCTGTCTGAAATATTAGAGTTCGCCCTGACCCATAATTTCTTTCTCTTTAAAGAAACATTTTATCTCCAGGTACAAGGTACTGCTATGGGGGCAGCCTTTGCGCCCTCATATGCAAACCTATTCCTGGGGTTATGGGAAAGGGAGGTGTTTTTAACGGACCCTGCCAGGGGAATTGAGAAAGTCCAATTGTGGACACGGTATATTGATGACATTCTTTTCTTCTGGCAGGGTTCCATTTCAGAATTGGAGGATTTTATGCAAACTCTGAACAGGAATATGTATAATATTCGACTCACCTTTAAGTGGAGCAAAGATGAGGTAGAGTTTTTGGATGTATTGTTGAAAAAAGACTCGGAGGGACTCATCCAAACAGACCTATATAGGAAGCCCACTGCGACAAACAGTTTACTGCATGCATCGTCTTCACATCCTCAACACTTAATTAAGAACATCCCAGTTGGACAGTTCCTCCGTGTCCGTCGTTTATGCTCGGAACAGGATACATTTGAGAAACGATCATCTACATTGGCTGATAGATTCCGTGAAAGGGGCTACAGTAATAGATGTATTAAGAAAGCCCAACAGCAGGCACGTTATACAGATCGGAATGCACTGCTATATGTAAGAGAGAAGAAAAAAAGTCAGGAGTTGGTGAGGTTCATCACGACGTTTACCACAGGTTCTGATGAACTCCGTCAAATTTTAAACAAATATTGGCCAATTTTGTTAACTGATGAAAAACTTCGTAAATATTTACCTCCACAACCTGCTATTACATTTAGAAGACCAAAAAATTTGCGGGATATGTTGGTGAAGAGCCACCATGTTGGAGCCCAATTGACACGAGCGTTTGGATCAAAAGGCCTCAGGTGGGGCTGCACACCATGCGGTGATTGTGTGGCATGCCCCAATGTAACACGTAGTGATTTCTTCTCTAATTCGGATGGGACTAAAGAATATAAAATCACACACCAAATTAACTGTAAAACTACAGGTGTGGTTTATTACGCCACTTGCCCATGTAAGAAGATATATGTGGGCATGACATCCCGCGAATTACGACGTCGAATTCGGGAACATATCCTGGATATCGAGGGGGCCAAAGACGAGGAGTACAGCTCTATGCTTAAACCGATCCCACGACATTTTAAGTTACACCATAAGTGTGATTCATCTCTCTTACAGATACGAGGCATTGATCGTGTAAAGATTACAAATCGAGCAGGAGATTGGAAAAAACAGTTGGCTCAAATGGAGACACGTTGGATTTTTAAATTGGACACACTATCCCCAAGAGGACTAAACGAATATAACAGTTTTGTGCCGTACCTTTAATGGGATTCCCTTCTGAGTGATGTAAGTAGGGTGTTAGCTTTTTACAGAATTTCTTTTAATTGTGAGTTTGGTGGAACAATTCATGTCTGTATGAATTATTTTGGTTTTTAGTGTTTTTTTAATTTCTTTCACAGTATATATCAGCACCGGAACTTGCGGATTGAAGGGGAGAGTTCAGTGAAGCAGAAGTATGATAGAACTTCGGACAAAGAGGGATAAATGTGACGGATTAGTGGAATCTGAAATATATATATTTTTTATATATTTTTTTATATATATATGTAAAAATCTTTCTGAAGCCTGTATTTATGGAAAAATATGTACAATATTTTGTATCACATTTTTAGGTTGATTTTTTTATCACATGATTAACAAAAATTAATTTTATTTTTTATTCACTATATATATAATTATAGATATTATTACGTATGACACACCACTTTATTCAGTATAATGTTTTATGTATGGCAACAATGGCAAGTATTTTAGCACTATGTACATTCACTCACATGATTTTATTTATAGAGACTATGTATTTTGATTTGAGTAATTATATTGATGAATTTATGTCATTTTTGGAATGAGTTTATGTTTTTAGGTATTTGTCATAATTGGGGTTAATGCCCTGGTGAGTATTAAATTTCACTCTCTTCCACACTTTGGCACGAGCACTTTCATCACTTTTATTTTTCACTCACACAGTATACTTACACTGTTGTTTTTGTTTTTTCTTTCTCATTTTCACTTCATTTTTACTTATTTATTGCTGTTTCTTTCACGATAAAACAATAAATCCAGCCAGGTTTTCAGATGCTATTCTTGTATCCGCCGGCATTTGGGGTTGCGGTCATGTGACCGGACTTTCGATCACGTGTCCGTGACGCCAATGCAGCGTCACCAAAGGTCCTTCAATACAACTTGCAAGTTATCCGATATATTTAGATGTTTCCTGTAATGTCCGAGGCTTATAACCGAAATATTTGCGCAGACATATGCTTGAAGGTTACGAATGGGATCAAATTCTATTGTTGGGATCCTGAAACTATAATAATCGGGCCTTTATGGTCACGTGTCAGTGACGTTTACTCTCCTCCCTCCTGTATCCGGTGTCTCACATGAGTGGCGATTTTGTGTGTATATAAGGTGGCGCCCTACCTGTGTCACCCATCTCCTGACGAAGCAGTGTGCGAAACGCATCGAGGTGGGTGAGTGACACAGGAGGGGATGGGTTAGGTATACTAGAGCCACGACCTAGTGATTTACTATTTTGAGCATGGGCAACTTGTTATCCTAAACTCTGACTAGCTATAGGAACATATTGATTATTATATACACTGTTTACATTTGACCTGTACTAATTATATATTACTTGCCTCTGTAGCTATACTAAAATATTGTACCTAGGTGTGTGCTTTGTTACTTGATCCATACTAAGTATTATGCACTAGTAGCACTTTAATTATATTGAGGGGGTTTCTCTTGTCCTCCCTCCCCCTCCCCCTGATACTCTCTTCCTGTGTACCACCTGATGTGTCTTTTTACCCATATGGATATATGATGATTGTAGAAAGTTGTATATGATTCGAATTTTTACTGTCAATTTTTTAATGTATTTGGACTAATAAACATTATGATGAATTCAGATATTATTTCTCTGTGATTGGTGTTTACTATTATGGGTCAGAACACATGAACATTGAATTGGGGCCCTAAGATCCAACAATGTAAAATATGATTTTTTGCCATTTTTCAAGTGGTCTTAAACTTTTGATCAGGACTGTATTTACTGACATTTATATATTACAAAATTCACAACACAATTGAATCAATTAAAATTCTTTATTGAAATTCAAATGTAATATACAGGTGGCTCTCTGATGTTACAAAATGATGCGTGGTGCCTCCGTATAGTCGTACCCCACAGACCACAGAACAAATAATTTTGGAAGATAAATAAATACGGGCACTCTACTATATGTAACTGCGCTGAGAAATTTATTAAGAATATATAAAAAATATAAAAATATATATAAAAAAATATAAAATATAAGAATATATATATCACAAAGTCAGTTATATTGCTTATAGTGGACCAAGTATATCGATTGTGGCCACACAAAAGAGGTAGACTATAGGTGGTATGTGTGGACTCCACTCTATACAGTTGGTCCTTGCTGTTACAAGTCTTGTATAAATTACAACCTTCAAACAAAATTCAAACAAAATGTCACAGTCCTTGAATTAATAAGTATAATCTGTCAGCATCAGCACTTATCATTGAACAGACCACTGGGTCATATTGTAGGGTTAATGTATAAGTCACCTACATAAGGAGGTATTTGATGTAAAAGCACCCTTATTTTTAGTTGGTAAAAGAAGTATTGCTGACATATACTTCTATAGAGGGTTCTGTTACATCAGATGTTACTGTGGCAAGGTCTATTTGTAACAAATGCTGTATCCAATGATATTTGTATCAAATGCCTGGATTTAAAGAGCTCTAAAATAACTGGAAAGAGAGTAAGGGACCAGTCATTCAAACTATAATGGATTATTCCAAATATTGGTGTCTTTGGTAGTAAATGGCCTGTTCCAAGATTTTTCAATAAACATATATGAACGTGCTTCAATCCTGAATGTTCCCGATCCCACAGTTCGTTCAATGCAGAGGTATAGAGGTTATGTCTATTAATAAAATTCACCGCAATCTCTTTCAATGTTGCGGTGGATATTATACAGTCATATAAATATATATGGTTTAATACGGTTTTACCATGTCTTCGCCACCTGGTTGGTGGCCGGATGTCTCCAGTGTCTCTCTGCGTCTCTCGCTGGGTTGGATCCAGGCAGCGGGATAAAGCACATTGAAAGAGATTGCGGTGAATTTTATTAATAGACATAACCTCTATACCTCTGCATTGAACGAACTGTGGGACCGGGAACATTCAGGATTGAAGCACGTTCATATATGTTTATTGAAAAATCTTTGAACAGGCCATTTACTACCAAAGACACAATATTTGGAATAATCCATTATAGTTTGAATGACTGGTCCCTTACTCTCTTTCCAGTTATTTTATAGCTCTTCAAATCCAGGCATTTGATACAAATATCATTGGATACAGCATTTGTTACAAATAGACCTTGCCACAGTAACATCTGATGTAACAGAACCCTCTATGGAAGTATATGTCAGCAACACTACTTTTACCAACTAAAAATAAGGGTGCTTCTACATCAAATACCTCCTTATGTAGGTGACTTATACATTAACCCTACAATATGACCCAGTGGTCTGTTCAATGATAAGTACTGATGCTGACAGATTATACTTATTAATTCAAGGACGGTGGCATTGTGCTTGAATTTTGTTTAATGGTTGTAATTTATACAAGACTTGTAACAGCAAGAACCAACTGTATAGAGTGGAGTCCACACATACCACCAATAGTCTACCTCTTTTGTGTGGCCACAATCGATACACTTGGTCCACTATAAGCAATATAACTGACTTTGTGATATATATATTCTTATATTTTATATTTTTTATATATATTTTTATATTTTTTATATATTCTTAATACATTTCTCAGCGCAGTTACATATAGTAGACTGCCCGTATTTATTTATCTTTATTAAAATAGTTGTTGGTTATTAAAGGGCCACAATGCTTACCATGTTACTAATATATAATTAATTTCAATAAATAATTATTTATCCAATTAGATTAATTCAATAAATCGCGTATGACCAAAACTCATCAATTGTAAACTTATAAAACTTGTAGTCCACTCAACAGAGTGACTTAACCCCCATCCATAAGCGATGCGACTAGAAGAAAAAATTTGGGGGAGGGAAATTGAGTTTTTATACTTATGTGAATGCGCTGATGTCGTTGTGTCTTCTCTTTTATAGGTCCAGAATAACCGTTATTTGATCTTCCAATCAAGTTTCTCCAATATGTCTCCTGTCAAGCTGCTGTTACCCCTGGAACAATCCATTCAGACCTCAGTCATAGGTAAGTAAATAATATTATATTATATACTGTATATTATAATATCATGAAGGGCGTCATGATATCATGGCTACCCTCATTGTATTCACAATTTGGTACGCTTCATGATGCCATATTCATCACTTAAAATTTACTGACATTTATATATTACAAAATTCACAACACAATTGAATCAATTAAAATTCTTTATTGATATAGTTGTTGGTTATTAAAAGGCCGCGATGCTTATCATGTTACTAAGATATAATTAATTTTAATAAATAATTAATTAGCCAATTAGATTAATTCAATAAATCTCGTATTTCGTAATCTCGTATTGTAGTCCACTCAACAGAGTGACTTAACCCCCAACCGCCACAGCGCGAAGCAAGTGGCAATAAAACAAAACATCGCGAGCCTAAATAATTATTTAATACATTTTTCAATCATATTTTGAAGGTCTACATTAAATATATATCGCAACCAATGTCAGAAAGATTGTCTTTATAAGGATGATAAAGGCCTCTAATGAATGTTTCTAATTCCCTATGTCTGTAAGAATATTCACCTACTGTATATCCTGCATGTATTTTTCCATTTGTTTGTTTATTCTTTTTCAATTTTATTTAAAAAAAAATTCAAGGTCTTGCACCACGCAAATTTTGGAATTTTGTCTGAAAAAACTAAACTTGCGTTACCTAGTAATTTATGGCCTTGAGATATATTTTCCTTAAGCTCAAAAATAAAATTATGAGTTTTAATTTTGCCTATTTCGTGAGAACCAAGATGTAAAATGAATAATTCAGGTTTAGGCCATTTTGCCAAAAGAATTTTGCATTTGGAAATGATGTTGTTGATTTTCAAACCACTGACGGCACTCTATATAATTGTATACTCTTCTGAGAAGCCCAAATTTTTTGACGATTCTCTAACTGTGGATCTTCTTTTTGGCAGCGATATTAGATCATTACCCAGGATCCAAACTATTTTCTTTGCTCCTGCAATTAATGAATAATTAGATTAGTATTTTTTTACGACTATATCTCACTATATTTGAAATATTCGTGAATTCTCGAAGTTGCGATATTCGCGATTAAAATTCACTATTCGAATATTCACACTCAACACTAGTGTTGATTGGCTGCCCTGCAGCCTTTCAACAAGCGCCATTAAATCGCCGAACACCGAACTCGAACCCGAACTTTTATGGAAATGTTCGGGTCTGGGTACCAAAAACCGTAAAGTTCGGTACGAACCTTTTGGGTTAATTTGTAAAAGTCTAAACACTGATTTAATATCAGTTTTAGCTAAGAGGGCATATTGATCAAAAGAAGAATATTTTACGCTGGCTTTGTTTCTATTTCGTCATTTAAAGAATGATTTTTGGGAATGCAAGGTTATGTATAAGGCGGAATGAATTTGTTTTTTTCTTGGGAACTAAGCCAAGTGGGGAAATTCTAACATTTTTAAATGGTGGAGAAATAAATGGACCTGAAATTCTACCTGCAATTATTTCAGCATTTGTTTTCTCCTTTACAACATCAACATTTATCCACTAAATCACAACCAGGACCTGAAAATTCAGGTATGAAAAAAACATTTGTAAAACCCTCAGTCAATAATGCGGCCATCTGTTTATTTGGATAAAGATTTAACCACTGAATTAGTCTTAGAGTATTTAGTGGTGTCACTTTGTTTATTTGATTGCTGATCTTTATTTGCATGTTGGACATTAATGCCCTGCTTTTTGAAACATTTGGCTGCTGAATGAGACCCAGAACAGAATGAGCATTCATATCTAAATCTACAATTTGTTTTCCATCTACAAAAGTTGTCATTGAAGGTAAAACAAATCCCTTTTTTAATGCTGGTGGCACTGTTAGCGAAAAAGATAATTCCTTTGAGGAAGCATAAAATTCAGCCAAAGTCCAACGTCTTTATTTCCCCAATTGAGGTTTGGATAAATGGCTAGTTTTTGTCTAAAAGATTCATCGGATAAACACCATCCGAAGCCTCCAAAATTTTTATATGCTTTCAGAATTGAATCTATGTGATAAAACAGTCCAGAGCAAAGATTGGGATTTTTTACCCCAAACTTTAGCATATACAGAAAATGCTAACCAATGTAACCAATCTAGACATGTCTTTTGTTGTGATCTCTTTTTATCTTCATCAGATTTTTTATCTTTTTCATTTTCATTTTTTAAAATTTCTTTAGATGAAGGTAAAGGAGAAAATATTTCTATATATTCTTTTCTCAAAATCTTTTCTTTTACGGTCTGGGTTAGATGAAATCCAAGTGGAGAAATTTGGCATGTCAAGGCTTCCTTTACTGAAGTTTCTTTAATGCTAGAAATACCTTGAAGTGTAGGAATAGTGATTAATTCTGGATTTAAGTTGGATGGATTACTGGTATCCAACAAATTATATTTAGGGGGGAATTTTTTAGATTGAATTTTTGTTGAATGGTTAATTAGTGCCGAATTAGAAAATCTGTTTTCTCCTTATTTGATATAAATTGTAAAAGTTCTTTAAACAACAAATTCTTATCAAAAGAAGAGTCTTTGTATAAAGAAAATAAATCTGTGTTTGAAGTGCACTTATTTATGTCTCACCAATAGAAGAAATGTAAGTTGGGCTGATGACAGTTGGATGACCTCTTCTTGGTAGTTGATGTATTTCTTGTCTGATGGCTGTCGTTGTTTTCCAAGGTAGATTTGGGTATCGCTGGCTGTTTATTTTTTCTTGTTGGTTGTATAGTAGGGAATTGGGAAGGAGAATAAGCTCTTCTGTCTTTCCTCTGTCGCTTCTTAGGTAAAGAAACGTCTTTTGAGTCACTGCGCAAGCGCGCGCCAGTGACAGAAACAGGACCAGTGTAATCGGTGCTCGCGCTCGAACCTGTGTAAGAGACCTGATGAGTGGAAAGAAGATTCTCTTCCTGGATGTCCCGACCGTCCTGAAGGCACTTGCGTAGCCAGTCTTCGCCTCTGTGGGATTCAGCTTTGTAGATCAACTGTATAAGGAGTTCTTCCATGATGTATGTATTGAATTTTATATTTACGTGAATGCGCTGTTGTTGTGTCTTCTCTTTTATAGGTCCAAAATAACCGTTATTTGATCCTCCAATCAAGTTTCTTCAATATGTCTCCTGCCAAGCTGCAGTTACTCCTGAAACAATCCATTCAGACCTCATTCATAGGTAAGTAAATAATATTATATTATATATACAAGCAGATATAAAAAGGCTACACACCCCTGTTAAAATGCCAGGTTTCTGTGCTGTTAAAAAATGAGACAAAGATAAATAAATTCAGAACTTTTTCCACCTTTTAATGTGACCTATAAACTAAATTGAAAAACAAACTGAAATCTTTTAGGTAGAGGGACGAAAAAATATTTAAATAAAATAATATGGTTGCACACCCATAAACTAATACTTTGTTGAAGCACCTTTTGATTTTATTACAGCACTCAGTCTTTTTGGGTATGAGTCTATCAGCATGGCACATTTTGACTTGGCAAGATTTGCCCACTCTTCTTTGCAAAAACACTCCAAATCAGTCAGATTGTGAGGGCATCTCCTGTGCACAGCTCTCTTCACATCACCCCACAGATTTTCAATCGGATTCAGTTCTGGGCTCTGGCTGGGCCATTCCAAAACTTTAATCTTCTTCTGGTGAAGCCATTCCTTTGTTGATTTGGATGTATGCTTTGGGTCGTTGTCATGCTGAAAGATGAAGTTCCTCTTCATGTTCAGTTTTCTAGCAGAAGCCTGAAGGTTTTGTGCCAATATTGACTGGTATTTGGAACTGTTCATAATTCCCTCTATCTTAACTAAGGTCCCAGTTCCAGCTAAAGAATAACAGCCCCAAAGCATGATGCTGCCACCACCATGCTTCACTGTGGGTATGGTGTTCTTTTGGTGATGTGCAGTGTTGCGCCAAACATATCTTTTGGAATTATGGCCAAAAAGTTAAACCTCAGACCATAACACCTTTTCCCACATGCTTTTGGAAAACTTCAGATGTGTTTTTTCAAAATGTAGCCTGGTTTGGATGTTTTTCTTCGTAAGAAAAGACTTTTGTCTTGCCACTCTACCCCATAGCCCAGACATATGAAGTATATGGGAGATTGTTGTCACATGTACCACACAGCCAGTACTTGCCAGATATTCCTGCAGCTCCTTTAATATTGCTGTAGGCCTCTTGGTAGCCTCCCAGAGTAGTTTTCTTCTCGTCTTTTCATCAATTTTGGAGGGATGTCCAGTTCTTGGTAATGTCACTGTTGTGCCATATTTTCTCCACTTGATGATTGTCTTCACTGTGTTCCATGGTATATCTAATCCCTTGGAAATTTCTATTGTACCCTTCTCCTGACTAAGACTTTTTAACAATGAGATCCCTCTGATGCTTTGGAAGCTCTCTGTGGACCATGGCTTTTGCTGTGGGATGCGACTAAGAAAATTTCAGGAAAGACCAACTAGAGCAGCTGAACTTTATTTGAGGTTAATCAGAAGCACTTTCAATGATGGCAGGTATATGCCGACTCATATTTAACATGATTTTGAATGTGATTGCTTAATTCTGAACACAGCTACATCCCCAGTTATAAGTGCACACTTATGCAACCACATTATTTTATTTTTTTTTGTTTTCTTCCCTCCACCTAAAAGATTTCAGTTTGTTTTTCAATTGAGTGGTACAGTTTATAGGTCACATTAAAGGTGGAAAAAGTTCTGAAATGATTTATGTTTGTCTCATTTTTTAACAGCACAGAAACCTGACATTTTAACTGGGGTGTGTAGACTTTTTATATACACTATATTATAATACCATGAAGGGTGTCACGACATCATGGCTCCCCTCATTGTATTCACAATTTGGTACACCTCATGACACAGCCGTGACACCCCTGCTTCATCCATCTAACTATTGTGAGAGGAAATTCTTCTGTGGAGTGTGTCTGTGACACTCTGGCAATTTATTAAAATTTAGAACTCCCCTTTGGCATCCGTATTACTGTAGTAGGAGAAAAATTCTTTTAATATATAGTCCCTAGATAGGGGACTTATGAGATCTTAAACTGAGACTAAATTTTTTACACAGTTTTAACCCGGGACATACAAACACAAAACTGTCATGCGATGGCCCTTAGCCATGACCTGAAACAGAATTGATGGACATGTGAAAAAAAAAAAAAAAAACAGAAACCGTGTTGGCTTCCTCCCCCGCCTCCTTCATCTCTTCCACCTACACCTCCACTCGGACCTCCACCTCCTGACTCAAGATTATTACGGTATGTCTTATATTGGCAGAGTAGAGAAATATACCGGCCACACCGCCAAAAATGGCTAAAGGTCACATACAGAATTTACAGACACATTTAAAAAACAAACAAAAAAAAACAGAAAGTGTGTTGGTTTTTTCCTCCACCTCCTCTGTCTCTTCCACATACACCACCACGTCCACCGCCTCCTCAACTTCCTACTCTACTTGGACCTCCGCGTCTTGGTTCAAGATTTTTTTATATGTATTTTATGTTATTTTAAGTCATCTCCCTATCCACATTTGTTTGCAGGGCAATTGTACTGCTCTTACACCCACTTTGGAACCTTTTGCAGCGCTCTAGTCCTTTCTATAACTTTTTACAGCCATCTTAGTGCCCCAAAGTTCGGGTCCCCATTGACTTCAATGGGGTTTGTTCTTCAGGATCATGTTCGGAACCCAAATCGAACTTTGAAACAAAGTTCGGCCGAACTCCTCGAAACCGAACATCCAGTTGTCTGCTCATCCCTAGTTACAAGCACTTTTACCTCATGTACCTCACAAAATAATGTATAACTTATCACGAATATATGTACACACTGAACTATTATACCTTGTACTTCTCACATCAGTACACTGCACTATAAACTCTCTCTCTCACTCTCTCCATATATATATATATATAATGTGGGGAATCGCTCTGGCAGACAGGCTTGCGGACGCAGTATAGAGGCAAAGTACACAGTTCTTGAATCAAGCAGTAGTGTTTTATTCACACTCAGCAAAATCACAGTCTTGGTGCTTGTTCACACACAACAAAATCACAGTCTTGGTGCTTGTTCACACACAGCAAAACAAAAACACAGGAAAAGTTCACCTGTAGGATTTAGGTGTTAGTTCACACCCGACTGACAGCTCAGCCACAGAAAAGTCCAGGTGCAGGCTTCCATGCAGTCTGTATGCCTGCTTGCAGACTTCCACTCCCAGCACTGAGAGCTCCACAGCATCACTGGCAGATGGAGGATAATCCACCCAGCTGCTAGTGCTGGCTGCCTTTAAAAGCCTGCAAAAACCCGGTCTGGAGCGTGGGGAGTAGTCACCCACCCAGCACTTTGACTACTCCCAGTAAGAGCCGGCCCGGATCGGCTTTACAGTCATACTAAACTATCAAGGTGTTAAACAGCACTATCTGCTGCTGACACACAAAACAGGCTCTTACCTCACCGAGGCCAGGAACCTCAGTGACACATATCTTCCGTCAATGACGGATCCTTGTGCTTTCATACAATATATATATATCTAAAAAGGGGGTTATGCAGCAGCACTCTGCAGTCACAAATAATGTACAACAATGCCATAAAAAATATTCTAGTGCTAATGCTACCTTAATTTTGCAAATTAGATGCTTGGCAAATTATTTTTTGAGCCCGTCTGCCAAACTTCACGGCGATCTCGATTAGACGGGTTCCTAACACTAAATCCTACCTGTTATGCGAAACTATGGCCACTAAAAATCCAGGGAGTGCAGGTTCCACATGCATGCTGTAGCCTGCTCTCATTTGTATCTATTAGTAGCCATTTTGGCACCAGGAGGAGCATAGAGTAGGCTCAGCATGCATGCTGGTACCTGCATCCCTGGATTCAATAGAGGCTGTTATGGCACCAAAAATGGTAAAAAGCAGAGTGGACCCAGCATGCATGTGGAACCTGAACTCCCTGGATTTTTTGTGGCCATTGTATCACATAACAGGTAGGATTTAGTGTTAGGAACCCGTTTGGCAGACGGGCTCAAATAATTTGGTACAAAATAATTTGCCAAGCATCTCATTTGCAAAATTAAGGTAGCATTTGCACCAAAATGTTTTATATGGCATTGTTGAACATTATTTGTGTTTGCAGAGTGGTGCTACATAACCCCCTTTTTTTTACAATATGTTTCAAGCCATGGCAGCGTTCACCCGTACATAGTGCTGACCTTTTCTTTGCAATATATATATAATATATATGTACAGTATCTCACAAAAGTCAGTACACCTCTCACATTTTTGTAATTATTTTATTCTACCTTTTAATGGGACATATGATATGACACTTTGATACAATGTAAAGTAGTCAGTGTACAGCTTGTATAACAGTGTAAATTTGGTATGCCTTAAAAATAACTCAACACACAGTCATTAATGTCTAAACCACTGGCAACAAAATTGAGTACACCCCTAAGTGAAAATGGCTAAATTGTGCCCAAAGGGTCAATATTTTGTGTTTCCACCATTATTTTCCAGCACTGCCTTAACTCTCCTGGGCATGGAGTTCACTAAAGCTCCACAGGTTGCCACTGGAATCCTCTTCCACTCCTCCATGACAACATTAGTGAGCTGGTGGATGTTAGAAATGTAGGTGCTCCACCTTCTGTTTGAGGGTGCCCCACAGCCAGTCCAGCATCTTTACCCTCAGTTTCTTTAGCAATGCAGTGGTCATCTTGGAGGTGTGTTTGGGGTCGTTATCATGTTGGAATACTGCCCTGTGACACAGTTTTTGTAGGGAGGGGATCATGCTCTTCTTCAGTATGTCACAGTATATGTTGGCATTCATGGTTCCCTCAATGAAATGCAGTTCTCCACAGCCGGCAGCACTCATGCAGCCCCAAACCATGACACTCCCAGCATCATGCTTGAATGTAGGTAAGACACACTTGCCTTTGTATTCCTCACCTGGTTGCCGCCACACATGCTTGACGCCATCTAAACCAAGTAAGTTTATCTTGGCCTTATCAAACTACAGGACATGGTTCCAGTAATCCATGTCTTTAGTCTGTTTGTCTTCAGCAAAATTTTTGCAGGCTTTCTTGTGCATCATCTTTAGAAGAGGCTTCCTTCTGGAACGACAGCCCTGCATACCATATTGATTCAGTGCGGCGTATGGTCTAAGCCCAGACAGGCTAACCACCCACCATTTAATCTCTGAAGCAATGCTGGCAGCACTCATATGTCTATTTTGAAAAGACAACCTCTGGATATGACTCTGAGCATGTGCACTCAATTTCTTTGGTCGACCATATCGAGGCCTGTTCCGAGTGGAACCTGTCTTCTTTGTCAATTGTCTTTTTGTTAAGTACTATCAAAACGATACAAATACATACATCACAGTGGTTTCCACAGTAGTACAGTATAAATATGATGTTAGGCAAGTCAGACAAACACAGATGAGGACATACATCGCAAAAGAAAATACATTTGCAATATTGAAAGCATTTCTTTCTATACCATTATAGCGTACAGGAGCAATGCTGAGTCCTCGTAGAAGTCCTCTGTAAAAGCATGGAGATGCGCACGGTAGCGATCTCTGGCTGATAGAGATGATCAGCATGTAGTGATGTATTGATTAATATAATATAACATAACCGGGGGATAAGGAGGCAACGGGCCCCCAATAGCAGAACTGGGTAGATCTCTAAGCACTTTTCATATAGTGTAGATAATGAATGATGTCGCATTTTAAAAGGAACTGACTGCATACTAGGGCAGAGTCCCACTGGTATTGGTACCTGTTAGACCCTTGTAAGAGCCGATGACCTATACTTTAACCATGGAGCCCACAATTTCATATGTTTCTCGTGTGTCCTGGTTTCCCAGCTGGCCAATTTCTCTATGTGACAAACATGGTCCACTTTGTTGAGCCAGTGGAGGAGTGTAGGGGTTTCAGTACTAAGCCACCTCTGGGGTATGAGCAGTCTTGCTGCCTGGATCAAATGTGTGGCAAGGTTACCCTTAGACGGGGATAAAGCCGTTGTGGGCAGCCAAAGGAAGCTAGCTCCGGTGTTGGCGGTATGTTAGTGCACAGTACCGTGTTTATTGCGTCAGAGATCATTGCCCAAAAAATCTTTATCTTAGGGCAGAACCAGAAGATGTGCGAAAGGGAACCTTCCCCTGCCTTACAACGCCAACATGTATCTGTGGCATTGAGTCCTCTCAAAAAGAGTTGCTTGGGAGTCATGTACGATTGTGTAAGGACTTTGTAAGAATGTTCCTGCACCTTAACACACCGAGAGAAGCCATGAGAGTGTGAGTGCATGCGGAGGATATCTGTTTCGGTGAAGGTCCTATTAAGCTCTGTTTCCCAAGTCCTCAAATATTGCGGAAAGTCATTGGGACAGGGTGTGTTTAATGCTAAATATAACAGTGAAATTAGCTTGCTGTGGGGTGACCTGGCGGACAGCAGGTTTTCAAACCATGTCTGTGTGACTACATGTTTTTTTCATTCTACAAGAGTCCTACCGACTGATCTGAATTCAGTAGAGTCCAAGAAGTTGCACAATTTCAAGACTTGGCTGAAAGGGTGGCGGGTAGGGAGCCTGCCCAATGCCTCCTCAAGAAATTCCGCTGTCGAAAAGTCACATAGTCTATACCACGCTGGAGACGATTGTTTTGCTGTGGGTCTAATTGAAAAAGGGACCAGGTCAGCGAGCATGACAGTGGGTGGGTTGTGCAATAGGGTCTGCTCCTTATTGAGTTGCTTAACAACAAGGCTTGTGCCTTTAAGCAGTATGTGAGTGTGCGGAGATACAGAGTTTAACCCCCATAGCGTAGCCCTTTGCAGTTGGGATAGTTGGTGCAACTCCAGCTCACCTCCCATTATATGACAACCGGGTATGTGAAGTTGTATCCATCTTTTGAGATGGTTTGCTTTATAGTACAGGTGTACATCAGGTAATGCAAATCCCCCTTGGTTTCTACGTAGGATCAGCCTGCTGTGAGCTATCCTAGCACCTTCCCTCCCCCACAAATAGGTGGAGAGCAGTCTCCTGATTCGTGTGAAGAATGAGGAAGGGAGAAAGACAGGCAACATTTGCATGACATATACTATTTTGGGTAGCACAAATGCCTTCACTACATTTTTCCTTCCCATCCAAGAGGTATAAGGTATGCGGAGCGAGCGTAGTTGTTGTTGTAGCTCTGTTATTAGGGGCGTATAATTCAGCTGATATAGATTACCTAAACTAGCTGGTATTTTGATTCCCAGATATGATATGTGGGAAGTTTGCCACATAAAGGGAGTTGTGGTCTTAACCACTTAAGGACCACAGGTAAGTACCTCCCTAGTGACCAGGCCCTTTTTTACAAATCAGCACTTCACAACTCTAACAGTTTATTGCT
The DNA here is from genome assembly GCA_033119425.1 of Bufotes viridis. NCBI lineage: Eukaryota > Metazoa > Chordata > Amphibia > Anura > Bufonidae > Bufotes > Bufotes viridis. The sequence continues at coordinate 205,614,478 of CM065591.1, forward strand.
CGGTCATGCAACTTGGCACCCAAATGAATTTTACCTCCTTTTCTTCTCACTAATAGAACTTTCATTTGGTGGTATTTCATTGCTGCTGACATTTTTCCTTTTTTCATATTAATCAAAAATGACCGAAATTTTTGCAAAAAAATGACATTTTTCACTTTCTGGTGTAACATTTTAAAAAAAAAACTACATTTCTATATAAAATTTTCTCTAAATTTATTGTTCTACATGTCTTTGATAAAAAAAAATCCAATAAGTGTATATTTATTGGTTTGGGTAAAAGTTATAGCGTTTACAAACTATGGTGCAAAAAAGTGAATTTCTGCATTTTGAAGCAGCTCCGACTTTCTGAGCACCTGTCATGTTTCTTCAGGTGCTAGAATGCCAGGATAGCATAAATACCCCCCAAATAACACCATTTTAGAAAGAAGACACCCCAAAGTATTCGCTGAGGGGCATGGTGAGTTCATGTATGATTTCATTTTTTTTCACAAGTTAGCAGAAAATGACAATTTCTGAGGAAAAAAAATAATAATAAAGTTTCCAATTCTGCTAACTTCTGGCAAAAAAAAATAAAAAATCTCCCACAGACTCATCATGCCCGTTAGTGAATACCTTGGGGTGTCTACTTTCCGAAATGGGGTCATTTATGGGGTGTGTTTACTGTTTACTGGTATTTTGGGAGGGGCTAAATTGTGAGCATCTCTGTAAAGCCTAAAGGTACTCATTGGACTTTCCGCCCCTTTACGCACCTAGGCTGCAAAAAAGTGGCACACACGTGGTATCGCCATACTCAGGAGAAGTAGTGCAATGTGTTTTGGGGTGTATTTTTACATATACCCATGTTGGGTGAGAGAAATATCTCTGTAAATTGACAGCTTTGTATAAAAAAAATTAAAAAGTTGTCATTTACAGAGATATTTCTCTCATCCAGCATGGGTATATGTAAAAATACACCCCAAAACACATTGCCCTACTTCTCCTGAGTACGGTGATACCACATGAGTGACACTTTTTTGCAGCCAAGATGCGCAAAGGGGCCGAATTCCAATGAGTACCTTTAGGATTTCACAGGGCATTTTTACGCATTTGGATTCCAAACGACTTCTCACGCATTAGGGGCCCATAAAATGCCAGGGCAGTATAAATACCCCACAAGTGACCCCATTTTAGAAAGAAGACACCCAAGGTATTCCGTGAGGGGCATGGCGAGTTCATAGAATTTTTTTTTTTTTTGGCACAAGTTAGCGGAAATGGATTTTTTTTTTTTTTTCTTACAAAGTCTCATATTCCACTAACTTGTGTCAAAAAATAAAATTTTACATGAACTCACCATACCCCTCACGGAATACCTTGGGGTGTCTACTTTCTAAAATGGGGTCACTTGTGGGGTATTTATACTGCCCAGGCATTTTAGGGGTCTCTAAAGCGTGAGAGGAAGTCTGGAATCCAAATGCGTAAAAATGCCCTGTGAAATCCTAAAGGTACTCATTGGCATTAGGGCCCCTTTGCGCATCTTGGCTGCAAAAAAGTGTCACTCATGTGGTATCGCCGTACTCAGGAGAAGTAGGGCAATGTGTTTTGGGGTGTATTTTCACATATACCCATGCTGGGTGAGAGAAATATCTCTGTAAATGACAACTTTTTTCATTTTTTTATACAAAGTTGTCAATTTACAGAGATATTTCTCTCATCTTGCATGGGTATATGTAAAAATACACCCCAAAACACAATGCCCTACTTCTCCTGAGTACGGTGATACCACATGAGTGACACTTTTTTGCAGCCTAGGTGTGCAAAGGGGCCCAAATTCCAATAAGTACCTTTTAGAAGGGCATTTTTAGGCATTTGGATTCCAGACTTCTTCTCACACTTTAGGGCCCCTAAAATGCCAGGGCAGTATAATAACCCCATATGTGACTCCAATTTGGAAAGAAGACACCCCATGGTATTCCGTGAGGGGCATGGCGACCTCATAGAAGATTATATTTTTTGGCACAAGTTAGCGGAAATTGCCTTTTTTTGTTTTCTCTCACAAAGTCTCCCTTTCCGCTAACTTGTGACAAAATCAATTTTTCAATCTTTCATGGACTCAATATGCCCCTCAGCAAATAGCTTGGGGTGTCTTCTTTCCAAAATGGGGTCACATGTGAGGTATTTGTACTGCCCTGGCATTTAAGGGTCTGCAATCATTACATGTATGGCCAGCATTAGGAGTTTCTGATATTCTCCTTATATTGAACAGATGGTTAATGAGATTTTTTTTTCTGTTCATGTTCAGCCTCTGGGCTGAAAGAAAAAATGAACGGCACAGATTTCTTCATTCACATTGATCAATGTGGATGAAAAAATCTCTGCCAAAAAATATGCAAGGAAAAAAAGGAGGGGCCTGGCGATTGCCCGGACATAGGGGCTCCGCCCAAACATCCATACCCACTTCAGCTCCTATGTCCTGGCAAACGTGATTTCTCCATTCACATCGATCAATCGATCGTTGTGGAGGGAGACATCTTTGCCAGATTTTTGATACAAAGTGTTTTCCAAAGCATATGAACTCCAACACCTCTCCTCAGCTCATATGCCTGGGCAAACGTACCTGTACTGCGGAGAAGAAATCTCGTCCTGCAGCGCCACATACACCGACTACACATGTAAACTGACAGCAGCGCAATGCTTCTCTCAGAATGCACATCAGTGCTGCAGCTGGTTGATCGCTTGGTCCACCTAGAAGGTAAAAAAAGAAAAAAATAACAGGCAGCAACGCTATAAATTTATTAACATTAATTTTATATAATATTAGAAACAGAACATTAACTTTATTGAACATTTGAAACATAACTTGAACTTTTTTGCTTACCTGTGATTTTTTTATTTTATTTTACCTTAAAGAATAACTGTCACATTTAGACCCAAATTTCAGTTTTCATATATGTAGTTACTAATATGATAATATACCTGAATCAATAACTATTAGACTTACTTACCCCTTATTTAATAAGATTCAGCCCTTAGCAACCAGTCTGCATAAAACTGCAATTTCACTATTCTGTTAAGATGGCCGCCCTCAGCCCTGAGGCTAATCCATAGGACACCTGCAGTGAAGTTAGTGAAGACCAGCTCTGTATAGGGGGGTCTTGCAGTGAAGTTTCCAGATCTGGCTGAAGCCTGTAGTCCTTCTACAAGCTCTCCTCTTATCAGATAAGGCTGTCATTTATACACTGAGCAGCCACATTGTCCAGCACTGCTAAGGGAGTGTCTGCCAAGCACAGGCATGTGGAGAAGTTCACACACACAGCCCAGCACTGTTATCTCCTGTCAGGAAGAACCTGGCTTTTTATACATTCCCTTACAATGTTGACTCACTATCAGTTCCCAGTAGGAAGGAGCATAGCAACCTGATTTTATCTCAGGTAAATATAGCCAATACTGGGGACTTTTAGGTGGCTTTTAGGGGTTATTTATTAAACAATCAGAAATTAAAACAGGGCCAACAAGGTAATATTGATCACCAAAATCCAATAGTAAAAAAAAAAAAAATTTGACAGTTATACTTTAAGGCCTCATGCACTCGGTCCGTGCACGGCTGTGTGCATGAGGCCTTAGAGCAGGGATGCCCAACCTGCGGCCCTCCAGCTGTTACAAAACTACAACTCCCAGCATGCCCAGACAGCCTACAGCTATGAGCCTACAGCAAGGCATGGTGGGAGTTGTAGTTTTACAACATCTGGAGGGCCGCAGGTTGGGCATCCCTGCCTTAGAGGATAAACCTCTCCTTCCCCACGGGACAATGTGCAAAGCGCAAATCACCCAGAGATGTGGCGAAGTACATTATGCACTAGGTGAAAGGAGAGGTTTGTGGCAGCTCTGAGTGAAAGGGCCCTAAGGGCCCTTGCACACGAGCGTTGCTCACGCATCGTGATCGCAAAGGAGCTCCTGGCCTGACTTCTGCACAAACGGGGTAGCATAGCATCATATTGATTTATGAAGCTGTGTAAGCCTTACAGTTCTTGAATGCATTGGATAGCACTGGCAGCAGTATGCCAGTGCTATCCAATGCATTCCAGAACTGTGAGGGTTACTTAGCATCATAAATCAATATGATGCTGTGCCACCCCATCTGTGCGGGGGGGCATGCGTGAGCAATGCTTGTGTGCAAGGGCCCTAAGACTCCTGTGTGCCTGTCCTGTGTCACGCAATCCCTACACTAATAGTGTACCTGTGTGTGGTACTTGCGGAAACACTCCCCTATGCATAGGGCAGGCTGGTCAGGACAGTCAGGACAAAAAACGGTGGTGTCACGCCTCCTTCCAGCCCAGCTACAGACACGACATCTTTTTCTTGGGGAACGGTGGGTTGGGGTGCCAGGAAAGACAGTGGGGAAGTGTCTCTCATGTAGCCGGCTCACTACATCAGGGACTTGGGGCACAGAACCTCCTGGATACAGGAGTTCCGAAATAATCTCTTCCTGGAATTTAAGGAAGGATCCCGTTCTCCCAGCCTTACTGTAGAGAACGAAACTATTATATACAGCCAATTGAATTAAATATACAGACACCTTTTTATACCAGCGTCTGGTGTGGCGGGATACTAAATATGGAGCCAACATCTGGTCATTGAAGTCCACCCCTCCCATGTGAAGGTTATAGTCGTGGACAGAGAGGGGTTTTTCAATGACACTGGTTGCCCGTTCAATTTGTACAGTCGTGTCTGCGTGAATGGTGGACAGAATGTAAACGTCCCTCTTGTCCCTTCACGCAGTTCTTGGTCACATAAGGCAGCCTTCTCCCTCCGTGCAAGTCGGGTATTAACGAGCCATTGGGGGAAGCCCCGGCGACTAGGTCGCGCGGTGCCACAGCACTGAATTCCGACTAGATGTAAGTGCCGAAAGAGGGCCACACTTGTGTAAAAATTGTCCACGTATAAGTGGTACCCCTTGTGGAGTAAGGGTGACACCAAGTTCCAGACAATCTTGCCACTGCTCCCCAGGTAGTCAGGGCAACGGCCCTCTCCAGTTTTGAGTCTTTTCCCTCATATACCCTAAAACGATATGTATAGCCTGTGGCCCTTCACAGAGCTTATACAATTTGACCCCGTACCGGGCGTGCTTGCTGGGGATGTACTGTTTGATGCCAAGGTGCCCGGTGAAATGTACTAGTGACTCGTCTATGCAGATGTTCTGATTGGGGACATACACATCTGCAAATCTGGATGACAAATGGTCTATGAGGGGCCGAATTTTGTGGAGCCGGTGATAAGCAGGGTGGCCTCTTGGATGACAGGTTTTATTGTCAGCGAAATGCATAAAGCGCATGATGACCTCAAAACGTGCCCTGGACATTGCAGCAGAGAACATGGGCATGTAATGTATTGGGTCTTTAGACCAATATGACCGCAATATATTTTTTTTAGTTAGACCCATGCTGAGGATAAGGCCCAAAAAAATGTTAAACTCGGAAACTGTGACTGGTTTCCACTGGAAAGGCTGGGCATAGAAGCATTCCGGATTGGCAGTAATATAGTCTGTGGCGTAGCGGTTGGTTTCTGCCACAACTAAGTCATAGAGATCCGCGGTGAAAAACAGCTCAAAAAATTCAAGGGCCGATCCAAAATGAGCTGTCTCCATGCGAACTCCTGACTGGGCGGTGAAAGGGGGCAATACGGGTGCGGCGGAAGCAAGGCATTGCCAATTAGGGTTTGCCAGCACCTCTGGGAGACTAAGGGCTCTACGGACCTGAGAACGCGGTGGCTGTGACGGGGGAGTTAGTGCACGTGCCACCGTACCAGCTTGAACTGCCCTTCACCAGGGAATACGGCAGTGCTGGTAGAAGGTCCAGGATGTGCTGCGCTGCTGGTGTATGCCGCACCATAAAAAAGGTCAGCGCTAGCACCACTCTGCTTCATATGAGGCTCATCATGCGGGGTATGCGAAACACTGACATGGGGTCGAGTACGCCTGACCGTAGCAGGGACCTCAACCTCGTCATCTTAGCTAGCGGTTAGAGTGCCACTGCTGTCTACAGGTTCATATTCTGAACCACTGGATTCAGCGGGTAAAGCGTCCCCATCGCTTTAATTCATCACGGCCAGAATCCTGTAGGCCTCTTCAGCGGAATACCCCGTTTTTGCCATTTTGAAGTAACTAAATTTAGGGGGTATTCCTCTGAGACTACCTAGGAAAAAGAGCACACCTGCCTAGTAAAAAGGAGTGCTTGCGAAGTAACGCTGCGATCGCTAATAAAGATCCAAAAACTCAAAAGTGATCTTTTATAGCGGCGCAGCAATTTTACTGTGTTTTTGCAGTGATCAGAAAAAAAAAACGCAGTGTCTGTCACTGCGGTGGGGTGGACTGAACGCAAGTGTGCTCACAAGATCAGGCCTGATCGGCCGAACACTGCGTTTTTTTTTATAGAGCCTAAGGTGACCCTAATGTACTAATATAGATCTGATTGCAATCAGTCTTGATCACTTTCAGATACTATATTAGTATTGGTGTTGATTACCGACAGCGATGGCGCTAATCAGCGACTAATCAGTGACTGCGGTGCGGTGGGCTGGGCGCTAGCTACCTAACAAGTAGATAACTACCTGGCGGTGATTAGGGACCCTTATAGGAGGGTGATCAATGACAGGAGGGTGACAGGGGGGTGATCAGGGGGTTTATATGGGGAGATCAGTGGCTACTAAGGGGTTAATAAGTGACAGAGGGGGGGGGGGGTAAATGTGGTGATTGGTGCTACTTACAGAGCTGCCTGTGTCCTCTGGTGGTCGATCCAAGCAAAAGGGACCACTAGAGGAGCAGCAGCAGGTATATCAGATGCTTTTTTGTAAATAGCGTCTGATATACACATTTCATTGGTTGATTTAAAAAATTACAGCCTGCCAGCCAATGATCATGGCTGGCAGGCTGTAGTTTCACTTCGTAGCTCTGCGTCACAGTGAACGCGCGCGCGTGCGCGTTCACATGAAAACTCAGGTCTCACAAGATGACGCCGATAGGCGTGATCGAGACCTGAGAGAACCACCTCCCGCACACTTTTTGGAGGTAGGATATGCTATTCAGTGGGGCTGTTATGTTCATGGCCTCAGATTTTGAATAATTTACCTTATAATTAGACACCTTGCCATATAGCTCAAAAAGGGATAGGAGATGTGGGAAGGCCTCGACCGAGTTAGAAACCATGACCAATAGGTCATCGGCATAAGCTGCATTAATGTACTCAATCGAATAGTTCTTGGCCCTGACGCCACATATGCCTGGGTGGTCTCTGATGGCCTGAAGAAGAGTCTCCATCACTAGGATATAAAGAGCTGGAGACAGGGGGCAGCCCTGGCGAGTGCCATTTGTGATGGGAAATGATGGCGACAAGGTGCCATTGACTCCGAGTTTGGCGCTCGGGTCTGTAGATAGGGTCATGACCACTTCTTGAAACCGTTCTGGGACACCAAACCTACGTAACATCTTCCTCATAAAGTTCCAGTTCACCCGGTCAAAGGCCTTCTCCGCATCTACACTTAGAAATGTTAGGGGGAGATGCTGTTTCGTAGCCCACTGAATAGCCGTAATTACTCTACAAGAGTTATGGCTTCCTTCCCTTCCTGGCACAAAGCCAGCTTGGTCAGGGTGTATAAGTTTAGGGAGGAGGGAGCTGAGGCCAGAAGCTAAAAGTTTGGCCCAAATTTTGATATCAACATTGAGGAGTGATATTGGTCTATAGCTCCCACACAATTTAAGATCTTTCCCAGGTTTGGGGAGAATAGTAACGTGGCTTCAAGGGATTGCTTGTGCAACTGCACGCCAGTGAGGAGCGCATTGCACCAGTCTGTGAGATGGGGGTTTAAAATATTGGAAAATTTTTTATAGTATCCCACTGGGAATTCGTCTGGGCCAGGACATTTCCCCATGGGCATGGAGTTCAAGATCTTCTTTATTTCGGACACGGCGACTGGCGCAAGAAGGGTATCCCCCTCCTCTAACCTAAGTTGGGGCAGATTCAGGTGCTCAAGGAAACCATCTATTACAGGATCTAACACCTTGTCCGTATTTTTATCACGACCATCTATCCCATATAAGTCTTGATAAACTCTCTGAAACTCCTGTGCGATATCAGCAGTTTTTTGTAAATATTTACCATCTCTTGATGTTATACTGGGGATATGCATAGACTCCTTTTTTTGTTTAATAAGAGAGGACATCAATTTCGTAGCCTTGTCTCCATGAGAGAAGAAGCAAAATTGGGAATACTGGTATGCTCTGGCATGTCAGATGTTAAGGTGATCTTTTATTTTGGATCTCAGAAGTAGCAGCTCCTTTTGTGCAGTCAAGGCTTTAGAGTGTTTATGGATAGCTTCTATCTCGGCGATCTGTTTAAGGAGGGCATGCAGGGTTTGTTGTCTATCGCGTTTGACTTTACAGCCTATAGCTATAAGTTCCCCCCGCATTACCGATTTGTGCGTTTCCCATATTGTAGGCTTTGACATACCTTGGGTCGAGTTCTCCTCAAAGAACCATGACAGTTTTTGCGTTAGTGCATCTACAACCTCCTTCCTATCCAGCAGTGTTTCATTAAGTCTCCACTGTTTACTCTGGGAGGGTAAGCTGGAGAAATGCACCACCACCGAAACTGGGGCATGATCTGAAACCGTGATGGAGTCAATCACTGCCTGATCAACCATATCTATGCAATTATTTGAGATAAAGAGGTAATCTAACCTCTTATCAGTATTGTGGGGGCCAGAGAAAAAAGTATAGTCGCGTTCGCTAGGGTGCACCAGACGCCATGCGTCCACTAGGTTCGCCTCCGAGATGCGGGAATTTATGCATCCTAATGCTGACTGGGTCAGTTGAGAGGAGCCATCTGAGGTGTCCAGGACAGAATTCAAGGCGACATTGAGGTCCCCACCCATCAGGCAAATCCCTTCTGCGAAGGAAGCGAGTTTTTGCATAGTATGTGTGATCCAAGATTTCTGTCCCCTGTTGGGGCTGTACAGGCTAGCCAAGGTGACGGTTTGTTTGCCAATGACACCCTTCACAAAAACAAAACGGCCTTCCAAGTCTGTCTGTGTGGCCAGGGATTTAAAGGGAACCTGCTTGGCAATTGCTATACCCACCCCCCTCTTGGCTTTGTCAAAGGTGCTGAGGAACCAGTGATTGAACTAGTTTTTCTGGAGTGTGGGGACACGTGCAGTTTTAAAGTGCAACTCCTGAAAGAAGCATATGTCAGTGTGGGATTTACGCAGCAGGTGTATGACCTGTGACCGCTTTTGTGGAGTGTTAAAACCCCTTACATTAAAGGAGGTGCACTTAATCAGTGACATCCTATACAATGCCTAGTAGCACCTTTCATACGCATAACAAACTTGTGCACTAGAGATCTTATACACCAACATAGAACACAAACATAAACAGCAAACATTTGAAAACCTGGGAATGTGACCAGGTAGGAGGCGATAGGAGTCACACACCCGGCACATCTTAGAAACTCTGATAAAAATGGCGTGACTGGTGTGCGAGCCCCTCCACCAGTGCGCTTACACCAGGCCTGCGCAGGTGAACTCCTGATGTAGGTCAGGGGGGGATCTTGCATTGGTTGAAAAGATCCGGTGTAACCAACGCTACCTGCAGAACCTGGTGCAGTAATATAATGTACGGTGAATACAGTAACTTAACCCATAGCAAACAGTGGGACCTAGGAAGGGTATATGTTATAATAATATAGGACTACAGGGTCAGTTCTGTGACTCGGGGTATGCAAAGGGACAGGGCACCCAGAATATAATATATATCATTTATATACTTGCATATACATCGAAAGCATGCGGAGGTGATGAGAGCGGCCTCAAGACCGCCACATCCTATGAGTAAATAGGCCTAATGTGCAAAAGTTAAATCCTTAGGCGGTCCATGGTTCAAGTGTCCCAGGGTCTGGTATTGTTCTTCTTCTTCGGGAAGGCCTTGGCCCAGCTCCGAACCCCTGGAAGTTCCGGTAACGTTGTCCCGGTCCCGGCAGAGGGTAACCATGATGGGATGTCTAATGGAGTGGTCTGGAGTTGCTCCCACGCCGCGCCACGTCCCCAGGAAGCCGAATAGTGCACCTTTTGCCCCCAAATGAGAAGGTGAGGCCGAATGGAAAAAGCCATTTTATGGGATTTAATGTGGAGCAGATGATCAGTGAGAGGTCGGAGGGCCTTCCGTTTGTTCAGCGTGGATGGCGCCAAATCTTCGTACATGAGGATCTTGGATCCATTGTATGAGAGTTCCTTTTGTTCCCTCGCTGCTCTCAGCAATGCCGCTGTATCTATGTATCTCAGTAGACCACATACCACGTCTCTGGGGTTCTCAGAGTCCTTCGGCCTTGGCCTGAGTGACCTGTTAATGCGCTCTATTCCTATTTCTGATCTTTCAGCTCCCAGGAGGTTGGCAAAGATGGCGGCGGCCGCCTCTGGTAAGGCCTCATGAGTTATCTGCTCTGGTAGGCCGCGCAGACGTATATTCTTCCGACTGCTGCGGTTCTCTTGGTCTTCAATAAGAGAGTATGCAACATCCAGAGAGTCCAAACATGCCATGGTGTTGTCCCCCAGGGCGCGGGCAAGGGTGAGCATATTAGCTTGATTATTTTCCAGCGTCTCCACACGGTGCCCTATCTGCTTGACATCAGTCTTTATCTCCTGAAGCTTGTGTAGCACCAGAGCAAGAGCTGTTGAGAGGGCCTGCTGCAAAAATTGCCTGAAAATAGGGACTGTGCTAGGTTGTAGAGGCCCATCATCTAGGTCCGTGTTGGCGCCTACAGCTCCCTCTGAGTCCTGCAGCCAGTCATCCTGTTCAAGCAGCGCCACCTTGGCCGCTCCACCCATGGCGATGGAAGGTTTCCTATTTAGGAATTTCTCCATGGGCGAAATGCCCCGTTCAGGCTTTGGAGGGTCAGACTTGTCTCTTGGGATGCTTCTGTCGATTTTCCCTATTCTCTGTTGGGTCAAGTTGCAAATTTAACCAGGTTGCAGGATTGCAGGGAGAGGAGCTCTCCTACATGCGTCTGCCTAGGTCGGCAGTCAGGCTCTGTCCCCCAGAGTGGAACCTGTCTTCTTAAACTGCTGTATGATCTTGGCCACCGTGCTGCAGTTCAGTTTAAGGGTGTTCGCAATCTTCTTATATCCTAGGACATCTTTATGTAAAGCAACAATTCTTTTTTCAGATCACCAGAGAGTTCTTTGCCATGAAGTGCCATGTTATACTTTCAGTGACCAGTATGAGACAATGTGAGAGCGATAACACCAAATTTAACTCACCTACTCCCCATTCAGACCTGAGACCTTGTAACACTAAAGAGTCACAAGACACCAGGCACGGAAAATGGCTAATTGGCCACTATTTTGCCATTTTCACTTAGGGGTGTACTGACTTTCGTTGCCAGCGGTTTAGACATTAATGGATGTGTGTTGAGTTATTTTAAGGACACAGCAAATTTACACTGTTATGCAAGCTGTACACTGACTACTTTACATCGTATCAAAGTGTTATATCTTCAGTGTTGTCCCATGAAAGGATTAAATATTTACAAAAATGTGAGGGGTGTACTCACTTTTGTTAGATACTGTATATACTGAGGAGCAAAAGGGTAACAATCTTTTCAACTTTTGACTTTCAGACTCTATATCTCACCATCCACTACAGCTTTGAACTTGAGACTATAATTTTTATAGACAATCATCTTGGCTATCTCATACATAAATTGGACTTGCAACTATTTAGCATATGATTAGTTATGCAGATTCTTGTCCTGTAACTGCATTGTTACTGTTTTGCTCCTAAAATTTAAAATTTTTATTTTTATTATTTTGTTAGTATTTTCTAAATCCCCCTTTGGCTTTCAAAACTGCCTGAATCTGTCTAAACATGCTCTCGATCTGAAATCTGTTCCCAGGTCTCTTCTACACGTTCCCAATGTTGCTGCATACTGATCGACTCACTTGGGTACGAATACAGCTTTTTCTTCAACACCACCCACAAATGTTCTATTGAGTTGAGGCCTGGAGACTGTAGGGGCCAATCTCTTTACCAACATCAACTTATGCTTTGGGTCATTGTCCTGCTGGAACACTATGTCGTCCTTTTCATACCCATAGTACTTGAGTGTATGAAGTAACTTGTCTTGTAGGATACTCACATATAGCTCAGCATTGAGACCACCATCGATCATGGTCAAGTATCCAACGCCTTTGGCTATGAAACAACCCCATATCATCAGGTTTCCTCCACGAAACTTGACAGTTCCTTCAAATTCTTGATCCATTAGCCCCCCAAATTCTTGATCCATTAGCCCCCTTTTCCCTTGTTTCTTCCAGACCCATTTGCACCCATCAGAGCCCAGTCTATTGACTCTAGTCTCATCGCTCCAAATCACCTGTTTACAATCTTCTGCTGTCCACTGTTCATATTTTTTTGCCAGCTGAGCCAGCTCTCAGGGTATCCAGAAGCGGCCCTGCTGCGCTGCACTGGACCTGCAGACAGTGCAATGTGACTTCACATCATACAAGTGTGTGTCAGCGCAGCAGGGTCGCCATCAGAGCAGTAACTGAGCGCTGTCAGAGGCCCTGCTTCAAAGAGGCAAAATAGGGGCCACTCACAGCTGCCCCTAACCGAAGAGAAGGCTGCTCCCCCTCCTCTCTGCAGTGTGATAGTCCGTGTGAGGAGGGGGCGGGGACTCCTCCCAGACCTACAGTGGCTGCAGGAAAAGATGAGAACTGGCCTGCAGAGAGTCTGAGCCTTCACCTCAGGTAATGTTAGTGTGCCTCATGTGCAGTGCTGGAAGCAGGGCAGTTTCTTGGACCGGGCGGGCCAGGTGGCCACCCGGGGAGCTGTCAGAAGGGGGACGCCGGACGTGGCAGTGGGGGGAAGAGGAGAATGGCACTTTACTGGCACATTGGCGGAGAGGAGAGTGGCACTTTACTGGCACATGGGGAGGAATGGGGAGTGGCACTTTACTGGCACATGGGGAGGAATGGGGAGTGGCACTTTACTGGCACATGGGGAGGAATGGGGAGTGGCACTTTACTGGCACATGGGGGGGGGGAGGAGAGAGGCACTTTACTGGCACACAAGGGGAGAGAAGAGAGGCACTTTACTGGCACATGGGGGAGGCACTTTACTGGCACATGGGGAGGGGAGAGAGAGAGAGGCACTTTACTGGCATATGGGGGAGAGGAGAGGAGAGTGGCACTTTACTGGCACATGGGGGGAGAGCAGAGGGGCACTTTACTGGCATATGGGGGAGGAGAGTGGCACTCTACTGGCACAAGGGGGAGAGGAGAGTAGAGTGGCACTTTACTGACACATGGGGGAGAGGAGAGTGGCACTTTACTGGCACATGGAGGGGAGTGGAGAGAGCACTTTACTGGCACATGGGGGAGGGCAGGCAAAGAAGGCACTTTACTGGCACATGGGGGAGAGGAGAGTGGCACTTTACTGGCACATGGGGAGGAGAGGGTGGCACTTTACTGGCACATGGGGAGGAATGGAGAGGGCACTGGCTACTTTACTGGCACATGGGGAGGAGAGAGGCACTTTACTGGCACACAAGGGGAGAGAAGAGAGGCACTTTACTGGCACATGGGGGGGAGAGTGGCACTTTACTGGCACATGGGGGAGAGGAGAGTGGCACTTTACTGGCACATGGAGGGGAGTGGAGAGAGGCACTTTACTGGCACATGGGGGAGAGGAGAGTTGCACTTTACTGACACATGGGGGGAGAGGAGAGTGGCACTTTACTGGCACATGGGGGAGTGGAGAGTGGCACTTTACTGGCACATGGGGGAGAGGAGAGAGGCACTTTACTGGCACATGGGGGAGAGGAGAGAGGCACTTTACTGGCACATGGGGGAGAGCAGAGGGGCACTTTACTGGCATATGGGGGGAGGAGAGTGGCACTCTACTGGCACAAGGGGGGGAGAGGAGAGTAGAGTGGCACTTTACTGACACATGGGGGGAGAGGAGAGTGGCACTTTACTGGCACATGGAGGGGGAGTGGAGAGAGGCACTTTACTGGCACATGGGGGGGGGGAGCAAAGAAGCACTTTACTGGCATATGGGGGGGAGAGGAGAGTGGCACTTTACTGGCACATGGGGGGAGAGGAGAGTGGCACTTTACTGGCACATGGGGGGGAGGAGAGAGGCACTCGTTACTGGCACATGATTGCGGGGCACTTGTTACTGGCACATGCTTGGGGGGCACTATGGGGGCTTCTGAGGCCACAAAATAGGGGTATTTTATATGGGGGGCTCTGTGTGGTACTAGTATTATCAGGGGGTTTATCTGTTTCTGCAGTATAGTATTGGGGAGCACAGCGGCACAGTGTTGGGGATAGTAGGATGATTTGTCCAGAAGATGGGAGGATGATGGAAAAGTAGTAAACTAAGAATTTTTTCTTTGTCAAACTGCAGAGAAGTAAAATGGCAGAAAAATGGTGGTCTGGTCTGAAAGGAGAAGACAAGGACAGAGAATATCTACATCAAAGGAGACGTCACCACTGGATGTAAGAGGTATGTGGGGCTGCTGCGCTGCCAGGCCCATGGAGGTGGAGAAATGTGCCATGGTGGGGTGCCCTTTTTTTTTTTTACTTAAGCCCCTGCCCTGTGGATGGCTCTGTTAGGGGGATCTCTTGATGGCTCTGTTATGGGGATCTCTTGATGGCTCTTTTATGGGGATCTCTTGATGGCTCTGTTATGGGGATCTCTTGATGGCTCTGTTATGGGGATCTCTTGATGGCTCTGTTATGGGGATCTCTTGATGGCTCTGTTATGGGGATCGCTTGATGGCTCTGTTATGGGGGATCTGTCGGTGACACTGTTATGGGGGATCTGTGGATGATGCACTGTTTCGGGGGATCTGTGGATGACACACTATTATGGGGGATCTGTGGGTGGCACTGTTATGGAGCCTGGAGGATCTGTGGGTGACACTGTTATGGGGTATCTGTGGCTGTCACTGTTATGGGGAATCTGTGGCTGACACTGTTATGCTAACATGACAGTTTTTTTGTTTTGCACATTATTGATGATTGTATCTCATGACTACCCTTCTAAGGGTATTGCCTTCCTTTATACTGCAGTTCTCCTGTACCAATTTTGTGACTTTTAGCAGTTTAAGCAGTAATTTATGATTTTCTTTTGCTCTCAATAAATCTTGTGTTAAGCATAAAGAAAAAAAAAAAAAAAAAAAAATATATATATATATATATATATATATATATAAAAGTAGTAAATCCACAGCACATCCAGGATAGAGATATATATATATGGTGAGACGGGTGCAAGTACTCTTCTGATATGATTTCATCGGGCAGTTTTGATGCGGGGGGGTTGGCACTCGTCCTGAGAGAAATTTTACCTAGAAACTGCATTGGCTGGAAGTACGAAGTCCCCTCACTGGTCCCTGTATCCCTCCTACACACAGCAGCAGGGGGGTAAGTTACTGTAGGGGGTGGTCAGTCCTGAAGTTGCTGCCTACTATGACCTGTGTTCAAGTGTAATTCTGTGCCCCCCTGACCTTACAGAGCCCCTGCAACTCTAGTGTCCCCCTGTTACCCTTGCCCCATCACAGATCCCTTCCCACCAACCATCTCACCTTCTGACATCTCCCCCTGCCCTCTGGAAATTATATCATCACTGGAGATTTATAAGAAGAGCCGCTGATATCAGTCACATATGATGTAATGTCTCTGGAGATTATATCAGCACTGGAGCATTAACAGAGGTGCGGCTGATATCAGTCACAACAGGATGTAATGTCTTTTGAGGATATATCAGCGCTGGAGCGTTATAAGAAGAGCGGCTGATATCAGTCATATATGAGGTAATGTCTCTGGAGTTTATATCAGCACTGGAGCGTTATAAGAGGAGCATCTGATATCAGTCACATATGATGTAATGTCTGAAGGTTATATCAGCACTTGAGTGTTATAAGAGGAGCGGCTGATATCAGTTACATAGGATGTAATGTCTCTGGAGTTTATATCAGCACTGTAGCGTCATAAGAGGAGCGGCAGGAAAAAACGTTCCATCTTTGCAGCCGCTTGCTCGATCCAGTGCTCCTCTCTAGTCCTCCTGAAAAAGGCTGTGTGCCTTGTAGTGAATTGAAGTGACCCCCAGTGTTGTGTGTCACAGACAGTGTGTGTGCAAATATACACTGTAGCCGAGCTGAGCCTGCTGTTGCTTCAGTTAAAAAAATAAAAGAAAGCACCCACTGTGGTGTGTGTGTGTCGGGGATTTATTACTGTGAAGGGGGCACAGAGGGCATTAACACTACAAAGGGACACAGAGGGCATTATTACTATAAAGGGGGCTTAATTGACATTATTACTATGGAGGGGGCACAATGGGCATTATTACTGTGAAGGGGGCACAGAGGGTATTACTACTGTGAAGGGGGCGCAGAGGTCATTATTACTATTAAGGGGGCACAATGGGCATTATTACTACAGAGGGGGCACAATGGGCATAATTACTGTGAAGTGGAGAACAGAATGCATTACTAATATGAAGGGGGCACAGAGAGGGCATTACTACTGTAAAGGGGGCACAGAGAGGGCATAACTGCTATGAGGGGGGCACAATAAAGGCATACCTACTGTGAAGGGTGCACAATATAGAGAAAAGTACTTTAGGGGGCACATTGTGGGCATAACTACTGTGAAAGTTGCCCAGTGAGGGAATAAATACTGTGAGGTGGCACTGTGTGGGCATAATGACCGTGAAGGGGCATTTATCTGGACAAAACTACTGTGAAGGTTGTACAATGAGGGCAATACTCCTTTTTTTTTGTGGGGGGGGGGGTACCACAGAAAGGGCCCGCCCCGGGTGCCAAACACCCTAGGCATGCCACTAAATGGGTGGACTTCATTTTGTATTCTTACAACTGTCATGGCAGTCACATGATGCAGTTTGGCAATTTGCATGTGCCGAGATACCACTATCGATGAACTGGATGATGCTGTTTCTCTTTTCTTGGGAAATCTTCTTCAAGGCTGCTCCTGGATTCGAACCAGTGACATTTTGCTTGGGAATCAACCTAATAAAAAACTGAGCTATTAGGAAATGTGAGAACAGGTTGTAATTTGTAGTATACAATAAGACAAAGATTGTTCCACCACCAGGAGCAAAAGAGTAACAATGCAGTTACATGACAACAATCTGCATAACTAATCATATGCTAAATAGCCGAAAGTCCAATTTATGTATGAGATAGCCAGGATGATTGTCTATAAAATGACGATAGTCTCACTTTCGAAGCTGTAGTGGATGGTGAGATATGGAGCTTGAAAGTCAAAAGTTCAAAACATTGTTACCCTTTTGCTTGTTAGTATATATACAGTATATTATAGGAAGGCACAAGGGACCATCGTTGATGGTAGAAATGTGTCACCGACAAGATTTTGAGGGTGGCCTATAAAAGGGCACTTCAACGTGAGAGGACTGAGTTACTACGTCCCAAAGTGAGGGATCTGAATGACAACTTGATCCGTCTCATTGGGACATACGACTGTGCCTCGGTTGGAGCTAAAAACATCCTAAAAAGACATTGGAGAACTTTACAAATGGATCCAGACATTAGGGAAGTAATTTTCCCGATTGCACAGGTGACATATAGGAGAGGCCAGAGTCTGGGAGATAGACTTGTTCATAGTCACTTTGTGAAAACAGAGAATAGGCCGAACATGTGGCTCAAACCACCGATTGGGACATACCACTGTAGTGGTTGCGTAGCATGCCCGCACATCACTCAAACCCGAGAATTTATAAGTTACACCACAGGCAAAAAATATTGCATCAAGCAATTTATTAATTGCCGGACACAAGGAGTGATCAACAAGTCCAACTGTAGTTGTGGCCTTGAGTATGTGGGGAAGACCACTAGAGAGTTACGACGACGAGTGGGTGAACATTTGAGTGATGTGCGAAACCAAACACATTCAGTTGGAACATCATGGCGACGTGTCAGGACTGAAATTTATAGGCATTGAGGCGGTCAGACGCCCTCCACGAGGAGGAGATTGGAATACGAGGGTACTTCAGAGAGAAGCTTGGTGGATCTGTGAACTAAAAACCGTATCCCCTAGAGGTTTGAATGAGCAGTTATTATTTGGCTGCTTTATCTAAAAAACTGGATCTACCTCACCTCTTTTGAGCACCCAGTATCCAGTAATTGGTTCCTGTCAACAAATGCCTATATCATTATTTTAATCAAAGTGTTTTTTACTTGGCTTATAATGTCCTCTGACAACTAAGTGGAGTAATCTACTATAATTGCTTTATGTGGCTGTCCATATTGATTATGGGCACCTAGTCTTACCTCCTAATAAACAACTGTGACTAGTAGTCCTATACCATTATTGATCTACTGCCTATTGACGTCACTAACATGGGAGAATTGATATATATAGGCGTGTCATTGGGGTCGGACAACTTTTGACACTTATGCTGTTGGAATATGGAGTACTTTTGACATCTAGATCATTAGAACAGCCCCCTCTGATGAAACTACTCTATTCTTTTGACTTCTATCACTTAAAAAGTTTGTATTATGGAAATTCAACAAGCACTTTCATGAACTGATTTACTGATGTGAAGTTACCCTGCACAACATATAGCTATGAACCTTTATGAGCTCTGGAAACCAAGATGCTGAGCTCTGTGGTTCAATAATACAATCTATAGGTACCATACGTACATTACACATGATTGCTATATTGTTATATCGGTATCCACCCCTTTTATATCGGCAGAAATAGGCATCGTTCCCTTATCGATGCAGCCATCCTCCCGATCATGTGATTGTTGTTTGGACACGTGACTCCGACACGTGACCGGAAGAGAAGCGCGTCTAAAATGAAATGGTTGCGATGACGTCTCCGGTCACGTGAGTAGTATTTGGACACGTGACCTATACACATGACCGG
The DNA here is from genome assembly GCA_033119425.1 of Bufotes viridis. NCBI lineage: Eukaryota > Metazoa > Chordata > Amphibia > Anura > Bufonidae > Bufotes > Bufotes viridis. Next base: position 205,633,423 of record CM065591.1, read on the forward strand.
AAGTAGGGCGGGATATAGCGGGAGCAGTAACTACAAAAGGAGACGCTGCACCTCACTCTCTTGCTGCCATACGCATAGAGAATGGGGAACCACCCGCCAGCCCAGCGTCTGGAAGACCAACTCCTTTGATGAATATACTAAAGTTTCTTTTCAGAGCACTGGTATCTGCCACTGTAGCGATGACATTTATCCTTACCAAGGCTGCAAACTTATTGTCATCACTACAGGGCAGCCTTTGAGCACTTTCTTGCATTACTGGTTATGTATGCACCGTCATAACACACACTTTACTTGCAAGTGTTTTTTCTATGGCATCAGCTGTTGGATACAGTGACGCCGTAAGTCCCCTATAATTAGTATTAGCTCCTAGTCCCCTGATGAGTCGGGTCACAACCGACGAAACGCGTTGGGCCACTACAAGGGACAGAGTTACTATGTAAATGGGCAATCTATATGCCCTGGTTGTAACCAGCAACTTGCCGCGTTACACTACATATGCTGCACACTTGCTTACACCATTGTAGTTTCGACTGCCGTTTTGCTTCAAGATTGGCACACGGGATTAGCCAGGAGGGTCTCTGTATTTTCACTCACTTGTAGGACGAAGCTGGGCAGTCGGATAGGAGGGAGGGCCAGAAAGGGCGTCTCACAGGGCTACATCTCCTTCAGATAGGGATTCCTAGGGCAAGAAGACCCAGCACTGTGTCTTTCGGCCTGCATTTTCTCTATCCCCCCTCTTTGGAGCTATCCCTTGGGGGCCCTCCCACCTTGATCTAGGTTTATTCGAGCTGACAAGCTTTATTTTACACAGATGACACTTTTGGGCCTTATTATCTTTTGTTCATTAAAAGTTATATTTTAGCTACCCTTTCCTAGTTTATATGTTACGGACACTGCATCTTACAGACTCCCTGTCCTCCGTATGGCTCAGGGCCTGGAAGGACACAGGGATGTCTTTTGGAACAGCTCACTCTCAGACAGCTTCAGGGAGAAAGTCCCCCTCCCTCTCACCCTTGCAGGTGACAGAAGTTGATTTTTACCTTCACTTTTTCAATCCCCGTCGGCTGCCGAGTTTGAGGTGGCGTGGCCTAAGTGGCTCAGGGGCATGGCTTAGTGGGACCTGGGGGCGGGGTTTTTAAGTCCTGAATGGCCACCCTGCCTGCTCCCTGAACTGTGACCTCCACAGCACTACACTCCCTTAACAGTGTCATCCATAGTGCCCTTTAAAGCTGACCTACAGCAGTGAAGAAAAATGGCTGGGTTGTTATGGAAACCTGGTGTAAAACTGTGTATGTGGGGACTAAGGGCCTGTGAGCTTCTATTGGCTGATAAGGATTATGTGACCCTGTCTATGACAGTTGGGATATGAAGAGAAAGACCTGCAAGCTTCTATTGGCTAATGTACAGTCATGGCCAAAAGTTTTGAGAATTACATAAATATTGGAAATTGGAAAAGTTGCTGCTTTTTTATAATAGCAATTTGCATATACTCCAGAATGTTAGGAAGAGTGATCAGATGAATTGCATAGTCCTTCTTTGCCATGAAAATTAACTTAATCCCCAAAAAAACCTTTCCACTGCATTTCATTGCTGTCATTAAAGGACCTGCTGAGATCATTTCAGTAATCGTCTTGTTAACTCAGGTTAGTATGTTGACGAGCACAAGGCTGGAGATCATTATGTCAGGCTGATTGGGTTAAAATGGCAGACTTGACATGTTAAAAGGAGGGTGATGCTTGAAATCATTGTTCTTCCATTGTTAACCATGGTGACCTGCAAAGAAATGCGTGCAGCCATCATTGCGTTGCATAAAAATGGCTTCACAGGCAAGGATTTTGTGGCTACTAAGATTGCACCTCAATCAACAATTTATAGGATCATCAAGAACTTCAAGGAAAGAGGATCAATTCTTGTTAAGAAGGCTTCAGGGTGTCCAAGAAAGTCCAGCAAGCGCCAGGATCGTCTCCTAAAGAGGATTCAGCTGCGGGATCGGAGTGCCACCAGTGCAGAGCTTGCTCAGCAATGGCAGCAGGCAGGTGTGAGCGCATCTGCACGCACAGTGAGGCAAAGACTTTTGGAAGATGGCCTGGTGTCAAGAAGGGCAGCAAAGAAGCCACTTCTTTCCAAAAAAAACCTCAGGGACAGATTGATCTTCTGCAGAAAGTATGGTGAATGGACTGCTGAGGACTGGGGCAAAGTCATATTCTTCGTTGAAGACTCTTTCCGATTGTTTGGGGCTTCAGGAAAAAGGCTTGTCCGGAGAAGAAAAGGTGAGCGCTACCATCAGTCCTGTGTCATGCCAACAGTAAAGCATCCTGAGACCATTCAAGTGTGGGGTTGCTTCTCATCCAAGGGAGTGGGCTCACTCACAATTTTGCCCAAAAACACAGCCATGAATAAAAAATGGTACCAAAACACCCTCCAACAGCAACTTCTTCCAACAATCCAACAACAGTTTGGTGAAGAACAATGCATTTTCCAGCACGATGGAGCACCGTGCCATAAGGCAAAAGTGATAACTAAGTGGCTCGGGGACCAAAATGTTGACATTTTATGTCCATGGCCTGGAAACTCCCCAGATCTTAATCCCATTGAGAACTTGTGGTCAATCCTCAAGAGGCGGGTGGACAAACAAAAACCCACTAATTCTGACAAACTCCAAGAAGTGATTATGAAAGAATGGGTTGCTATCAGTCAGGAATTCGCCCAGAAGTTGATAGAGAGCATACCCAGTCGAATTGCAGAGGTCCTGAAAAAGAAGGGCCAACACTGCAAATACTGACTCTTTGCATAAATGTCATGTAATTGTCGATAAAAGCCTTTGAAACGTATGAAGTGCGTGTAATTATATTTCACTACATCACAGAAACAACTGAAACAAAGATCTAAAAGCAGTTTAGCAGCAAACTTTGTGAAAACTAATATTTGTCTCATTCTCAAAACTTTTGGCCACGACTGTACTTTCTATGTTAGAAAGTATATTATCAGTATATCACACCCCTCAGTATGTCACATCTATCAATGGCACACCTATACCAGTCCTCAAAAGGACTTTTGTGGCCCTATTAGCTAACATTTGGTGTCCCTATCAGTCTGTCCATGCTCCACAAAGCAACCTCTCCCTACACTGGCAAAAGACAGAATGTAAAATGGCTGCCAGATGGTTCATTTATAGGGTGGGGGTGTGTGTCCATGTGCTGAAACGTCTAAATTGGCTGTCCTGTCCCACCTGATCAATGTGTCATGCGTCAAAGTTCGGCGCAATGCAAAAGAATATGGCGCATGCGAATATCGCCATATGTTCGCATGTCCGGCGATTCGCGAACGTGCAAAGTTCACCGCTAAACGCCCGCCGGGCGCACCGCAAGGCCATCTCTAACGAGGAGTAACATAGTGTAGTAGCATGGTTTATAAGGCTGAAAAAAAGACATCTGTCCATCCAGTTCAGCCTGTTATCCTGCAAGTTGATCCAGAGGAAGGCAAAATAAAAACCCTGAGGTAGAAGCCAATTTTCCTCACTTTAGGGGGAAAAAAAATTCCTTCCAGACTCCAATCAGGCAATCAGAATAACTCCCTAGATCAAGGACCCATCTCTAGTAACTATAATATGTAATATTATTACACTCCAGAAATACATCCAGGCTCCTTCTTGATCTCTTTTAGTGAATTCACCATCACCACCTCCTCAGGCAGAAAGTTCCATAGTCTCACTGCTCTTACCGTAAAGAATCCTCTTCTATGTTTGTGTACAAACCTTCTTTCCTCTAGACGCAGTGGGTTCCCCCTCGATACAGTCACAGTCCTGGGGATAAATAGATGATGGGAGAGATTTCTGTACTGACCCCTGATATATTTATACATAGTTATTAGATCGCCCCTTAGTCGTCTTTTTTCTAAAGTGAATAACCCTAATTTTGATAGTCTTTCTGGGTACTGTTGTCCACTCATTCCAGTTATTACTTTAGTTTCCCTTCTCTGAACCCTCTCAAGCTCTGCTATGTCTGGCTTGTTCACAGGAGCCCAAAAATGTACACAGTACTCCATGTTTGGTCTGACTAGTGATTTGTAAAGTGGCAGAACAATGTTCTCATCAGGGGCATCTATGCCTCATTTTGATGCAACCCATTATCTTATTGGCCTTGGCAGCAGCTGCCTGACACTGGTTTCTTAGCTTAGTTTGCTGTCCTCTAAAATTCCAAAGTCCTTTTCCATGCCAGTGTTACCCGGTGTTTTACCATTTAGTATGTACTGGTGACATATATTTTTCTTCCCATGTGCATAACCTTACATTCCCTTACGTCCTACCAGCAGCACAGATGGGGTTAACCACCCCCCATGGACTGGTAGGACCGGCGGAATGTTTAATGAGCCCAAGACTAATAACTCAATTTAACAATTAAGTATCTCCTTAAAAGGAGGAAGTCAACCCCAGCCCACTGTGTTTTTTTTCTGTCCTCCCAGACAGGTGGACTAGGCGGTTTGTTCCCCCCTTTCCTTTGGAAAGTGCAGGGAGCCTTCTTTTCGTTTGGGTAACGGTGTTGCCCTTTCCTAGGTACCTTGTCAGTTTGGCCTGCAGCTTATCTGCTGCCGGCCCCGCGCAGTTGCGCCTGGCTGAGGTGTTTTGGCGGTGTCCTCGGTCGAGGATTCTCGGTCCCTGCGTGCCAACATCTTCCGGAGCTGACAGGGGGATTCTCCTTTTGCGTCACTTCCGGGCATTTTTTTTCACAGATGCGATTTTTTTGCGTTTTCATGCGAAGATTTTAAGTATTTTTTTCTTATGCTTCTTCCTGTGGGTGTTGTTCTGCCTCCGGTCTGTTTTTTCTACCTTTCCTCGGAGATAGGTGGTTTACAAGTGTTTTAATTGTCCCTTTTTTCCCGCAGTGATGTCTTCTCCGCGGGATTCGGAAGGCAGGAAAGTAGATTCCAAGAGGAAGCATCTATCCTGCTACCATTGCAGCGGTCAACGGTTATTGTAAGCTGATTATACCTCCACTCGTGAGATCGCAGAAGGTAAACAGCTTAAGGCTGGGCAAATACCAGCTTGGGAGACCTCTGTACCGGTAGAGAGACCTTCTCGGTCTCCTTAGTTTATTCCTCCTCGGATGAGGAGGAGCTGATGTCGTGTTTTTTCCCCCCTGAAAGGACACAGAAATTGCTCAAGTCCATCAGGTCGGGGGACCATGATGTTGACCGTGGGGAGCCTTCCGATCCTGCTAGTCGGGCACCTCGTGTCTTCAAAGCCGATGAGACCCTCCTCTCTGTCATGTTTACAGAGTGGAAAAAAAACTGGAAAGGGTCCGGTTTTAACAAAGAAGTTTAAATACATGTTACCGATGGCTAAACCCTTGGTGGATTCATGGGGATCCATTCCCAAGGTGGACATGGCTATTGCCAAGTCGTCAAAGCGCACTCTGGTTCCTGAAGACGATGGGTTTAGCATGCAGGACCCCCTTGCAGAGTGCACACTAAGACGTGCGCATACGGCAGCTGCGGCTTCCGCTTCCACAGCCATAGCGGCTTCTGAAGTCTCTACGTTCCTCCGGTCTCACCTGAATCAAATTCAAGTTGACATGAACCAGAGGGTTTTCCAGGACGATATACTGGCTGCCTTCAAGACCATCAACCTGGCTATGAACTTCTTGTGCGATACCGCACAGCTCCAGTTGATGCTAGCGAGGGAGCCTCCCCACTAGCAAAGCCGCCCTGGGAACGAGGCCAAACACAGATCCTTGCTCCCGAAGCTAAACAGCAGGTCTGTGGCTGATGGGAGACCAACTGCGCCTTTGGCGCCCTGTGACAATGATGTCAGGGGCCTATATTCAGCATGGCCCTGGGGTCGGCGGCCCATATGCCTTTTTGGCTTAAGCCTTGGGTCGCTGATAATTCCTCAAAATACAGCATATGTGGCCTTCCATTCGAGCCTAACCGTTTGTTCGGTTCGGAGCTGGATAAGATCATGGAGGGCCTTTCAGACAAGATGGTGAAGAGCCATCCCCAGCAGTCCTTTCAAGGGCAGGGCAGACAAGACCGCAGTGGTAGGTCTGGCCAGCAAACAAGCTCTCGAAGTGACTGGAGAGCGCAGCGAAAGGGTTTGAGGCGCTCTCGTGGAGGAGCCAAAGATAGAAAATCCACCTCCTGACTACGGGCCTCTTTGAGGCTCTTGGTTAATTCCTGTTACTCCTGCCGTCCTGCCAATAAGCTTCCCCACTTCTATGCTTCATGTACCCATCGGGGGTCGTCTCTCCCACTTCTGAGAAGAGTGGATCCGAGAGATCTCGGATCCCTGGGTCCTGAACATCATTTCCGAGGGTTATTTAGTGAACTTCTCCTCTATTCCTCCGGACAGGTTTGTCAAGACCAACCTTCTACAAGCTGCCAGGCAGGCGATCCTGGAGGCCTACATTCAGGACTACATTTGCAAGGGGGCTCTGGAGTAGATTCCGGCAGGAGAGCGGGGCCTAGGGATCTATTCGCCAGTTTTTCTGGTTCCCAAGGCTACAGGAGATCTCCGGATGATTATCGATCTGAGGTATTTCAATCAGTTTATAAGGAAGGTGAAGTTTCGTATAGAAACCATCAGGTCAGTAGTTCACGTCCTCAATCCTGGAGACGTGATGGCAACCCTGTACCTCAAGGATGCATATCTGCACATCCCGATCCATCCTGCTTCCAGGAAGTATCTCAGGATCATGGTCTAGGTGTCCGGTGTCGTCAGGCATCTACGGTTTATTGCCTTTCCCTTTGGCATTTCTTCTGCCCCTCACACTTTTACCAAGGTGGTGGTTTCTGTGATGGCGGCTTTGAGACTTCAAGGACTGACCATCATTCCTTATCTGGACGTCTGGCTTTGAAAGCCTCTGCTCTCTTTCAATAATTTTTATTAGTGTTTTGTCAAAATACAGACATCTCCATTAATATAACAATGACATCAGATAGGTTGAGAGGTGGTGCCAAATGAATCCGGAGACAATGACAGAAATGGTGGATACATCATATGAAGATCAGTTGATACAATGCAATATACATGGGTATCAATATCTGTCGCGATACATACATTGCAATGAAGGTACAAGTGGATCCAAAAAGCAGGTTGCTAAGAAGAAAAGGTGATGTGTAATCTGTGTCTATCCACAGTTGTCACACTGCGACTTATTATCTATATAAACAATAAGCAGGAGATAAACAGCCAATGTATTTTATCATATTAACTGAGCCCAGTATGTAATACAGATATAAAGAAAAGGTTGCATGGGCTAATACTTGAATAGAATACATACATAAAATCACTGGCGAAACAACGCCTGTATTAATAAAACATAATACGTAAAGAACAAAAATGATTGCTGTGAATAATTATTGCATTTGTGACCAGCTAGTATATTTAACCACTTAAGCCCCCCTAGCTTAAACACCCTTAATGACCAGGCCACTTTTTACAATTCTGCACTACACTACTTTACCCGTTTATTGCTCCGTCATGCAACTTACCACCCAAATGAATTTTACCTCCTTTTCTTCTCACTAATAGAGCTTTCATTTGGTGGTATTTCATTGTTGCTGACATTTTTACTTTTTTTGCCATTAATACAAATTTAACGATATTTTTGCAAAAAAATGACATTTTTCACTTTCTGTATATATAAAATGGTTGATATCGCGCTATTTTGTACCTGTTCAGACTGTGAATACACACTAAATTCTGCCAATCCAGTACCAGTGTTTAAAATAAGACGGTAGAGTTGCCTACCTTCTCTATCTTCCCAGTCTTTGTATTTCTTGCAGTATCAGCGGTCCTGTGGTACACTAGACATGCAAGGGTTCCTATTAAGCTCTGGAGTGTGCCCCGGCCGGTGGCACAAACTCCGATCCCCTGTGCTCACGCTCCGGCTAGGAGCGAGTGACGTCACTACCGAGGAGCTACGGGGTTAGAGGAGAGGCAAAACACCTGTGCCTTTGATCCAACGCGTTTCGAACGATTAGCGTCGTTCTTCGTCAGGGATTACACGCCTGTGATGCCTCGCTATGCTTTATAGGTTGCCCTGGTGTCTGGTTTTAACCCCTGGTATGCCTGTTTTTCTATCTTCTCTGTATTACTCTTCATTCAAACCCAAATAGCTCAATCTCTGTGTTTAGTCCTCTAGGATGTAATGTGTCCATATTGAAGATCCATTTTGTTTCATTCTTGGACATTTTTTTGATATAAGCACCACCTCTTTTATCCCTATGTATAATTTCTAGACCAAAAAACAATGAGTTTTTAAAGCACCCTCCATGTTTCTCTTGATAGTGTTTGGACAATGGATGTCCTTTTTCTTTCTTTTTTATATTATTTATATGTTCGTACATTCTCTCCTTCAACATTCTTTTTGTACGGCCAATGTAATATTTTCTACAGGGGCACTTTATAGCATATATAATGCCTTTTGTATTACATGTTATATGCTGCTTGATTTTATGTTCATATGTATTGTTTGTATTATGTATCACTGTTTGTTTGGAATTGTTAGTTTTTTTACACGCTACGCAGGTTTTACAGGGGAAGAAACCAGCTGGAATATTCAAACTTCCCTCCTTTTCATTTGTTTCTTTCTTACCATTATATATTCCTGCACATCTATTAGTCGGTGCTAGTAAATTTCCTACATTCGCAGCTTTTTGTATACAAATTTAGGTCTCGGTGGTATTTTTTCCCCTATAAGTTTGTCCTCCTTCAGAATTTCCCAATATTTCTGAATTATTTTTCTAAATTTATTTGTTTGTCCATTATATGGGATAATAATTGGTGCGATATCATTTTCTGTACTTTCTATTTTTTTGTTGTTCACTGGATCATTTTTCTTTTCATTTTTATTTGGATTTAGCAATATTTTTTCCCTTTCTATTTCTGCTATTTTCTTTCTTTCATGTGCAATCTTTTCCTGCTCATACCCTTTAGACACAAATTTTTTCTCCATTTTATCTGCTTCTGCCTTGTAATCAATCAATTTTGTGCAGTTTCTCCTGATTCTCATTAGTTGGCTCTTAGGTATATTGTCTAGCCAAGCTGGGAGATGGCAGCTAGTTCTAGAGATGAAGCTATTGGAATCTGTGGGTTTCATATATGTTTTGGTTTGGATGTTGTTTCCTACTGGGTATATAGTTAGATCTAAAAAGTTTATTTCCCTCTTACTATATGTTGCTGTAAATTCCAGATAAAATTTATTTTTATTAATGTCCTTTAAAAATTCCTTGAGGCTTTCCTCTCCATGTTCCCATATAAAAATCACGTCATCGATGAAGCGTTTCCACAGGACGAGGCCCGCCCGGAGTCCGCCATCATAAAATATGTTGTCTTCTTCCCACCGACCAACATATAGATTAGCGAACCCGGTGCGAACCTCGTCCCCATGGCCACGCCCCACGTCTGTAAATAAAAATATTTCTTATATTTAAAATAGTTTTTTCTAAAATAAAAGGATGCACTCCCGATAAAGTCCATCTGAGTGACCGGGAGAGTTCCTTGTTTCTGCATAAAATACGTTGCTGCCTCACATCCCTTTTTGTTCTCAATTACCGTATACAATGCCTTAACATCTAGGGTACCCAGTATATAGTTATCTTGCCATTTTATTCCCTCTAGTGTTTGCAGTACATGTGTAGTATCCTTTAAGTATGCTGGCAATTGTTGAGCACAAGGTTGTAGGTAATTATCTATATATTTTGATAGGGCACTAGTTAGTGACCCTATGCCTGACACTATCGGTCTCCCTGGGGGTCTTTTAGTGTCTTTATGGATTTTTGGATTCTGATAAAACACGGCTGTTTTGGGGTGTTTTATGTCAATGAATTCTGCCTCCTGTTTTGTGAGTATACCTGTTTGTTTCCCCTTTTGTACTAGAATCTTCAATTGTTTTTTGTATATATTCGTTGGATCCCCTTTTAGGATTTTATATGTTTGCTGATCGCTTAATATTTTTATTACCTCATTGTCATAGTCTTTTTCGTTCAAAATGACTATGCCTCCGCCTTTATCGGCGGGTCTTATGATAATTTTGTTATTTTCTTGCATAACTGCGATCGCTTCTTTTTCTTTTTTGGTTATGTTGCTCACATATTTCAGATTTTTCATAGGGGTAATTTTTCTGATGTCTCTAGTGACCATATTAGTAAATGTCGTCATTGCTGTTGAATATTCATGTATTGGGTTAAACTGTGATTTATTTCTTAATTGCGTGTGTATATATTGCTCTTTATTCACATTACTATTGGTTCCGCTATTATACTGAGTTTTTTTCATGAAGTATTTTTTCAGCGCTAGTTTCCTCATAAATTTTTTCACCCCAATGTATGCGTCAAATTTATTTATGCCTACCGTAGGGGCAAATTTTAGTCCTTTTTTTAAAATATTCGTTTCAGCCTCTGTTAGTATATGGTCACTTAAATTATATATTTTTTGTTGTTGTTGTTCCTCTTTTTCTCCGGCATTTTCCTGCGCCAGTTTTTTTAATTTATTTTGCTTTTTTTTGGGGGAGCCGTTTTTTGAAGTTTTTTTTATAGTTATTATTATATTATTAAAAAAAAACTTCAAAAAACGGCTCCCCCAAGAAAAAGGTGCAAACTGTGAAAAAACATATAAAAAAAGATTTTTTTCAACCAAGAAAAATAGCAGGAACAAAAGGGGCACCCGGGGGGGGGGGGGAAACTCACCCAAAAGAAAAAGCAAAATAAATTAAAAAAACTGGCGCAGGAAAATGCCGGAGAAAAAGAGGAACAACAACAACAAAAAATATATAATTTAAGTGACCATATACTAACAGAGGCTGAAACGAATATTTAAAAAAAGGACTAAAATTTGCCCCTACGGTAGGCATAAATAAATTTGACGCATACATTGGGGTGAAAAAATTTATGAGGAAACTAGCGCTGAAAAAATACTTCATGAAAAAAACTCAGTATAATAGCGGAACCAATAGTAATGTGAATAAAGAGCAATATATACACACGCAATTAAGAAATAAATCACAGTTTAACCCAATACATGAATATTCAACAGCAATGACGACATTTATTAATATGGTCACTAGAGACATCAGAAAAATTACCCCTATGAAAAATCTGAAATATGTGAGCAACATAACCAAAAAGAAAAAGAAGCGATCGCAGTCATGCAAGAAAATAACAAAATTATCATAAGACCCGCCGATAAAGGCGGAGGCATAGTCATTTTGAATGAAAAAGACTATGACAATGAGGTAATAAAAATATTAAGCGATCAGCAAACATATAAAATCTTAAAAGGGGATCCAACGAATATATACAAAAACAATTGAAGATTCTAGTACAAAAGGGGAAACAAACAGGTATACTCACAAAACAGGAGGCAGAATTCATTGACATAAAACACCCCAAAACAGCCGTGTTTTATCAGAATCCAAAAATTCATAAAGACACTAAAAGACCCCCAGGGAGACCGATAGTGTCAGGCATAGGGTCACTAACTAGTGCCCTATCAAAATATATAGATAATTACCTACAACCTTGTGCTCAACAATTGCCAGCATACTTAAAGGATACTACACATGTACTGCAAACACTAGAGGGAATAAAATGGCAAGACAACTATATACTGGGTACCCTAGATGTTAAGGCATTGTATACGGTAATTGAGAACAAAAAGGGATGTGAGGCAGCAACGTATTTTATGCAGAAACAAGGAACTCTCCCGGTCACTCAGATGGACTTTATCGGGAGTGCATCCTTTTATTTTAGAAAAAACTATTTTAAATATAAGAAATATTTTTATTTACAGACGTGGGGCGTGGCCATGGGGACGAGGTTCGCACCGGGTTCGCTAATCTATATGTTGGTCGGTGGGAAGAAGACAACATATTTTATGATGGCGGACTCCGGGCGGGCCTCGTCCTGTGGAAACGCTTCATCGATGACGTGATTTTTATATGGGAACATGGAGAGGAAAGCCTCAAGGAATTTTTAAAGGACATTAATAAAAATAAATTTTATCTGGAATTTACAGCAACATATAGTAAGAGGGAAATAAACTTTTTAGATCTAACTATATACCCAGTAGGAAACAACATCCAAACCAAAACATATATGAAACCCACAGATTCCAATAGCTTCATCTCTAGAACTAGCTGCCATCTCCCAGCTTGGCTAGACAATATACCTAAGAGCCAACTAATGAGAATCAGGAGAAACTGCACAAAATTGATTGATTACAAGGCAGAAGCAGATAAAATGGAGAAAAAAATTTGTGTCTAAAGGGTATGAGCAGGAAAAGATTGCACATGAAAGAAAGAAAATAGCAGAAATAGAAAGGGAAAAATATTGCTAAATCCAAATAAAAATGAAAAGAAAAATGATCCAGTGAACAACAAAAAAATAGAAAGTACAGAAAATGATATCCCACCAATTATTATCTCATATAATGGACAAACAAATAAATTTAGAAAAATAATTCAGAAATATTGGGAAATTCTGAAGGAGGACAAACTTATAGGGGAAAAAATACCACCGAGACCTAAATTCGTATACAAAAAAGCTGCGAATGTAGGAAATTTACTAGCACCGACTAATAGATGTGCAGGAATATATAATGGTAAGAAAGAAACAAAAGAAAAGGAGGGAAGTTTGAATATTCCAGCTGGTTTCTTCCCTGTAAAACCTGCGTAGCGTGTAAAAAAACTAACAATTCCAAACAAACAGTGATACATAATACAAACAATACATATGAACATAAAATCAAGCAGCATATAACATGTAATACAAAAGGCATTATATATGCTATAAAGTGCCCCTGTAGAAAATATTACATTGGCCGTACAAAAGAATGTTGAAGGAGAGAATGTACGAACATATAAATAATATAAAAAGAAAGAAAAAGGACATCCATTGTCCAAACACTATCAAGAGAAACATGGAGGGTGCTTTAAAAACTCATTGTTTTTTGGTCTAGAAATTATACATAGGGATAAAAGAGGTGGTGATTATATTAAAAAAATGTCCAAGAATGAAACAAAATGGATCTTCAATATGGACACATTACATCCTAGAGGACTAAACACAGAGATTGAGCTATTTGGGTTTGAATGAAGAGTAATACAGAGAAGATAGAAAAACAGGCATACCAGGGGTTAAAACCAGACACCAGGGCAACCTATAAAGCATAGCGAGGCATCACAGGCGTGTAATCCCTGACGAAGAACGACGCTAATCGTTCGAAACGCGTTGGATCAAAGGCACAGGTGTTTTGCCTCTCCTCTAACCCCGTAGCTCCTCGGTAGTGACGTCACTCGCTCCTAGCCGGAGCGTGAGCACAGGGGATCGGAGTTTGTGCCACCGGCCGGGGCACACTCCAGAGCTTAATAGGAACCCTTGCATGTCTAGTGTACCACAGGACCGCTGATACTGCAAGAAATACAAAGACTGGGAAGATAGAGAAGGTAGGCAACTCTACCGTCTTATTTTAAACACTGGTACTGGATTGGCAGAATTTAGTGTGTATTCACAGTCTGAACAGGTACAAAATAGCGCGATATCAACCATTTTATATATACTGATTTGTTTCACCTGATGCGGGCACGGCCGCCTCAAGATATCGCAGCTTGTAATTAAAGTTTAGCGCCAGTGAAGAAAGTTTTTGTATACATTTTTCACTTTCTGTTGTAAAATTTTTCAAAAAAAACTACATTTCTATATAAATTTTTCTCTAAATTTATTGTTCTACATGTCTTTGATAAAAAAAAGTCCAATAAGTGTATATTTATTGGTTTGGGTAAAAGTTATAGCGTTTACAAACTATGGTGCAAAAAAGTGAATTTCTGCATTTTGAAGCAGCTCTGACTTTCTGAGCGCCTGTCATGTTTCTTCAGTTGCTAGAATGTCAGGAAAGTATAAATACCCCCCAAATCACACCATTTTAGAAAGAAGACACCCCAAAGTATTCGCGGAGGGGCATGGTGAGTTCATGTATCATTTCATTTTTTTCACAAGTTAGCGGAAAATGACACTTTCTGAGAAAAAAAAAAAAAGTGTCAATTTCTGCTAACTTCTGGCAAAAAAAGAAATCTCAGACGGACTCACTATGCCCCTCAGTGAATACCTTGGGGTGTCTACTTTCCGAAAAGGGGTCATTTGTGGGGTGTGTTTACTGTTCTGGCATTTTGGGCGGGGCTAAATTGTGAGCCGCCATGTAAAACCTAAAGGTACTCGTTGGAATTTGGGCCCCTTTGCATCCAGGCTGCAAAAAGTGTCACTTATGTGGTATCGCCGTACTCAGGAGAAGTAGGGCAATGTGTTTTGGGGTGTATTTTTACATATACCCATGTTGGGTGAGAAATATCTCTGTAAACTGACAACTTTGTATAAATTTTTTAAAAGTTGTCGTTTACAGAGATATTTTTCACACACAGTATAGGTATATATAAAAATACACCCCAAAGCACATTGCCCTACTTCTCCTGAGTACGGCGATACCACATGTGTGACACTTTTTTGCAGCCTGGTGCGCAAAGGCCCTAAACCAATGAGTACCTTTAGGATTTCACAGGGCATTTTTACGCATTTGGATTCCAGACTTCTTCTCACGCACACCACATGTGACCCCATTTTGGAAAGAAGACACCCCAAGGTATTCCGTGAGGGGTATGGTGAGTTCATGTAAATTTTATTTTTGTCACAAGTTAGTGGAATATGAGACTTTGTAAAAAACAAAATAAAAAATAAAATATATCAATTTCCGCTAACTTGTGCCAAAAATAAAAATTCTGTGAACTCGCCATGCCCCTCACGGAATACCTTGGGGTGTCTTCTTTCCAAAATGGGGTCACATGTGGGGTATTTATACTGCCCTGGCATTTTAGGGGCCCCTAAAGCGTGAGAATCCAAATGCGTAAAAATGGCCTGTGAAATCTAAAGGTACTCATTGGTTTTAGGGCCTTTGCGCATCTTGGCTGCAAAAGTGTCACTCATGTGGTATCGCCGAACTCAGGAGAAGTAGGGCAATGTGTTTTGGGGTGTATTTTTACATATACCCATGCTGCGTTTGAGAGATATTGCTGTAAACGACAACTTTTACATTTTTTATTCAAAGTTGTCAATTTACAGAGATATTTCTCACACAAAGTATGGGTATATGTAAAAATACACCCCAAAACACATTGCCCTACTTCTCCTGAGTACGGCGATACCACATGAGTGACACTTTTGCAGCCAAGATGCAAAGAGGCCCTAAACCAATGAGTACCTTTTAGGAGGGCATTTTTACGCATTTTTCTTCTCACACTTTAGGGCCCCTAAAATGCCAGGGCAGTATAAATACCCCACATGTGACCCCATTTTGGAAAGAAGACACCCCAAGGTATTCTGTGAGGGGCATGGCGAGTTCATAGAAGATTTTTTTGGCACAAGTTAGCGGAAATTGATTTTTATAGTTTTTCTCATAAAGTCTACCTTTCTGCTAACTTTTGACAAAAAGTAAAATTTTCATGGACTCACTATGCCCTCAGCAAATACCTTGGGGTGTCTTCTTTCCAAAATGGGGTCATTTGTGGGGTGTTTGTACTGTTCTGGCATTTTGGGTGGGGCTAAATTGTGAGCAGCCATATAAAACCTAAAGGTACTCGTTGGAATTTGGGCCCCTTTGCACCGGGCTGCAAAAGTAGTCACTCATGTGGTATCGCCGACTCAGGAGAAGTAGAGCAATGTGTTTTGGGGTGTATTTTACATATACCCATGCTGGGTGAGAGAAATATCTCTGTAAATTGATAACTTTGAATAAAAAAATTTAAAAAGTTGTCGTTTACAGTGATATTTCTCACACACAGTATGGGTATATGTAAAAATACACCCCAAAACACATTGCCCTACTTCTCCTGAGTACGGCGATACCACATGAGTGACACTTTTTTGCAGCCAAGATGCGCAAAGGGGCCCTAAAACCAATGAGTACCTTTAGGATTTCACAGGGCATTTTTACGCATTTGGATTCTCACACTTTAGGACCCCTAAAATGCCAGGGCAGTATAAATACCCCACATGTGACCCCATTGTGGAAAGAAGATACCCCAAGGTAATCCGTGAGGGGTATGGCGAGTTCAGAGAAAAAAAAAAATTTGGCACAAGTTAGCGGAAATTGATTTTTTTTTTTTTTTTTTTTTACAGTCTCATATTCCACTAACTTGTGACAAAAAATAATATTTTACATGAACTCCCCATACCCCTCACGGAATACCTTGGGGAGTCTTCTTTCTAAAATGGGGTCACATGTGGGGTTTTTGTACTGCCCTGGCATTTGAGGGTCTCCGCAATCATTACACGTATGGCCAGCATTAGGAGTTTCTGCGATTCTCCGTATCCGTCTGTGTGGTGTTTTGGTGCACTTACAAAAGTTTCTTTGGTGGTCCCAAGCAAAAGGGACCACCAAAGGAACGATCAGCAAGCATATCAGACGCTGTTAACAAAACAGCGTCTGATATGCCATTTTTTTAACTTCTACAGCCTGCCAGCGCACGATCAGCGCTGGCAGGCTGTAGCTTACCTTCTCCCCGACGTGATCCTGTGAACACGCACGCGTTCACAGGAAATCTCGCCTCTCGCGAGATGACGCGCGGGCGCGTCAAAGAGGAACAGACCGACCGCCCGCAGGACGCAATCCTGCGTGAGGCGGTCGGAAAGGGTTAAGGTAGATTGACTTAAACCGCCCATCTCGACTCCTCCCCTCTTTTCAAACAGTTCATTTAGGTAGATGAGCAAAATAGAATTATTTCCCACCCATTCCCCATCTAGAAGGCAGCTTGTGGTATGGTTGACGAGTACGAGGAAGCTTTCCACATTGACCACCTCTCCTCGATCTTTGATCTGTTTTTACGTGTGGCAGCGTAAATGCATTCATGTTGCATATAGGCATTGACGAGAGCAACTAGTTCTGAGAGGTTCGGGGTAGTGGGTAGTTTCCAACTGGTTGCAATTAACTTGCGTGCTGCTGTTAAAATCCCCATCACTACCCATCTGTATCCATATGGGATCTCATTAATGCCAATCGCAAGGATGGCCAGCGGTGCCGTTAGGGAAATAGGGAGGCCCGAGATCTTGTTCAGAAGATCCCCTACTTCTTTCCAAAAGGGAGCAACCAAAGGACAACCCCACCACATGTGAGATGGTGTACCTCTTTCTCCACATCCCCGCCAACAACTGGAACTATATGACGGATCTGTGTGAGCAATACGGTCTGGAGTCAAGTACCATCTCAGTTAAATCTTGCGGTTCTGTTCCGCTTGATTGATAAAATTAGAGCCTGCCACTGCCCAATGAAATGCCACCCTCCAATCTTTAATGGACCACTTACATCCTAGTTCCAATTCCCATTTCGTCATATTAGCAGTTTTGACATCTAAACTTGGGCCTAGTGCTTTATACGCAGTAGATAAACCTTTTCCCATAGGTTGCTGGGTGTTGAACATTTTGCTCATAATGTGACATGATGAGGAGTCTGAATTCCGTGTCAGGGGCAATTGAATGGTGTTCAATAGATGTCTGATCTGGAGATATTGATAAAAGCATATATTAGGCAATTGATGGGAGCGGTGAAGAGTTTCAAACATTTTGATCCTAGAATCATCCAGAATCTGATCTAAGGTTGTCAGCCCCTTATCTTCCCACAACGTAAGATCTAGGTCTGAAATTAGATGAGAGAGGGCTCTCAATGGGATTTGAAAGCCTCTGCTCTAGCGTCCCTAACCCAACTTCTTCAGGTAACAATCTCCTTTCTGTTCCGCCTAGGTTGGATCATCAGCTGGCAGAAGTCGAACGTGAGCCCGTCGACTTCAGTAAGATATTTAGGCTTCATAATCGACTCCACTGGGATGTCGCTCCAGTTGACTCCAGAAAGAAGATCCCGGGTTCAGAACACGGCAAGTTCCTTTCCGTTCCCCGTCGAGTTGCAATCCGGACTCTCATGAAGATGTTGGAGCTCATGTCAGTGTCTGCGGAGCAGTCCCTTGGGCTCTATGGCACCTCCGCCCTCTACAGTCGGAGGTCCTCTCCAAATGGAATGGCAGCCCTGATGGGCTAAACTCCCTGTCCTTCTTCCTCATATTGACTACGGATGCGTCCCAAGTAGGCTGGGGCGCTCACCTAGACGACGCTCCAGTTCACGGGACCTGGTTTCCTCAGGAGTGGCTTCTTTCATCCAATCTCCGCGAGATTTAAGCTATCCGGCTAGTCCTTCTTCACTTAGCCCCTTAGATCCCTGTGCTCCCTGTCTTGGCAAACTCGGTATTCCCTCAGATGGTGGTGCAATCTTTTAGATGGGAAGTCTATGACCCAGCCAACCTGGGTCATATTGACTACGAATGCATCCCAAGTAGGCTGGGGCGCTCACCTAGACGACGCTCCAGTTCACGGGACCTGGTTTCCTCAGGAGTGGCTTCTTTCATCCAATCTCCGCGAGATTTAAGCTATCCGGCTAGTCCTTCTTCACTTAGCCCCTTAGATCCGGGGCAAAGCGGTGAAAGTCCAGTCAGACAATATGACTGCGGTACTTTACATCAACAAGCAGGGAGGCACGAGATCACTTCCCCTCCTTTCAGAGATCAGGGTGATTCTGGATTAGGCAGAGTTGTACCTTTCCCACTTCTATGCGATCCACATTCAAGGCTCCCTCAATATGATAGCGGCTGAGCCGCGGTCTTCCGTCGGTGGAGTGGTCTTTACATCCAGAGATATTTAAGCAGATAGTCCTCAAGTGGGTATGCCAGAGGTGGATCTCATGGCAACAAGGTTCAATGCCAAGTAGGAGAGGTTTTGCTCCCTTTACAGGGAGGACAACCCCCTGGCATTAGACGCTCTGTCAATATTCTGGAGGTTCAGGCTGGCATCTGTCGACATCTACCACCTCCTCCGAGGAACCTGCTAGACATCCTCTGGACGTCTCGAGATGTCTCCGGATCTATGTGGATGGATCAAGGAGTTCAGGAAAGAGGAAAATCTGCTAATCCTGTTGCCGTTAAGTTTAAAGGCTGTAAGGCATCCAAACCTTCCATCAGTCGGTGGATTGAGGAGGCTATTAGGGAATCCTTTGTTTTCCAATCTCTGGACCCTCCGGGATTTATAAAGGCCCACTCTACTAGAGCTGTGGCTACTTCTTTTGCCGAGAGGAGTCTTCTGCCTCTCGACATGATTTGCAAAGCTGCCTCCAGGAGCTCTGAATCGACATTCATCTCCCATTATAGACTAGATGCCAGTCTAGCTGAGTTTTCGGCCTTTGGGCAGACTATTCTTAGTTCTGCCAGGCAGGAAGGCCCTCCCTAGGGGTTTCTTCTTGCTATCTCCCCATCTGTGCTGCTGGTAGGACGTAAGGGAATCGTTAATTTCTAACGATAATTTGTTTTCCCTTAGTCCTAACAGCAGCACACAAATTTCCCACCCTAGTAAGTCTAGTTTTTTTCTTACTATAAACACAGTGGGCTGGGGGTTGACTTCCTCCTTTTAAGGAGATACTTAATTGTTAAATTGAGTTATTAGTCTTGGGATCATTAAACATTCCGCCGGTCCTACCAGTCGACGGGGGGTGGTTAACCCCACCTGTGCTGCTGTTAGGACTAAGGGAAAACAAATTATTGTTAGAAATGAACGATTTGTCAATGGTAAACTTCATCTGCTACTTACCTCAAATCTAGCCAGATCCATCTGTAACAGTATACTGTCTACTTCTGTGTTAATTATTTTACAAAAGTAAAGTACACGAAGGTCCGCCGAAACGCGCGTCAGGGCTGGTGCCATCCCGGAGGCAACGCATCATGGGTAATTGATTCTCGTCCTGGTCATACACTATTTTGTTATATGTAGCACTTGCACGTTATTTTGTAAACATCATTTTGTGGACGGATATGAACTATTCCCATTGTGTTTCTTCAGTTGATGTGGCCTTTTCCCTGCACTTATACCTGTTTTTAAATCATGTAATTATTTATTTGTATTGAATTAATAATAACATTGATACTGTTTTCAAGCGGTCTAGCAATCTCAATGTAGGTTTTATAATTACTTTACGCAGTTTAGTGTCATCTGCAAAAATTGATCTTTTACTGTGCAAGCCTTCTACTAAATCAATAATAAATATATTGAAGAGAATAGGGCCCCATACTGAGTAGGAGGAGCAGAAGCATCAGAACCAGTAGATGATGGGAAGGAAACACAGCTCCCTTCTGCTGAGGTGGTGGAGCCTTGACTGCTGCCACTGGGTGATGCAACGGTTGTTGCGTCAGGCTGTACCACTGCATTAGTGCCACGGTTTTCCCAGACCATTTTATGGTGACGCTACATGTGTTGTTGCAGGGCTGTGGATCCATCATTGGCACCCTGGCCACGCTTCACCTTCTGCCCACAGATTCTACAAATGGCCACGCTGACGTCTTCCGGAAGCTTGATGAAAAATTCCCACACTACCATTCCCACACTCGGCAGTAGGGAATTTTCCCCCCACCACTCCGTGCACCGCTAGTTCTTCCCGGAAAGGTAGGCTCCTGTAGATGGTCTAGCCCGGGCACGTTTGGCTCCAGACCTCACACTGCTGCCACCCTGCTTACTCACAGCCACTCTACTACAATGTTGGCTCAGGCGCTGCCTCACACGCAAGCTGCCACTCCTTTCTCCTGATGATGATGAAGCCCCCTCTTCACCCGGCTCCCAGATAAGATCGTCTACATCATCATCCACTACTGTCTGCATGTCATGGATGTCACCCTCACCAAGGCCACGTGCCTGACCACTCGCAACACCAGCTCCCATGCGACTCTCATTGTCGCTATTTGTCCGCCTACCGGAGGAAGCAGCGGATCTCTCATCCACATCTTGGCTGGGCAGTAGTTGCTGACTGTCCTCTAGAAGCTCGTCCTCTCTGAAAAGCGGAGCCGAGCAGACAGCATAAAATACTTCCTTAGCAGGAACAGAAAATGAAAGAGGCAGGTTCAGGACAGTTGGGGGCACAGAGCTTGTTCCCGGGTCATACCAACTAAGCATTGTCAGAGGAACGCACCGACTTCTTGGGGTGTCTGATGTCACTTGAGATGAGGTAGAAAACCAAGTCAACTATTCAAGGACAGCTGGGTTGCTGGTAGTGTTGAGCGAACTTGTTTTTTAATTTCTGCGTCCAAAGTTCGGGTTCGGGTTATCGAAGAATCCCGTTATGGATTCCAAATTCCATTATGGTCCGTAGTAGTGGAATCCATAACGGGAATCTTCGATGAACCTGAACTTTGGACGCAGAACTTAAAACACAAGTTCGCTCAACACTAGTTGCTAGTCAAAACCCGACCACTGGATGACACTGGCAGCTCTGGACTGTCGCTGCACCTGCTTCTACCACCCCCGACCTTCTTCTGCTACTACATCTGCCAGCAACAGGAACATTTTGTCCACTGCCTGTTCCCTTAGAAGGGCCTGTCACCTGTCTGTCAGACATACTGTACTGTAACAGTAACTGTAAGGGTGAAAGAGCAGTATTGTCAGGTTGCAATTTTACCGCCAAAACAAGGAAGAATGAATGTACTTAAATATGAGAACATGAGCACCCTAAAATGTGTAGTATGTGTAGGCTGCAATTTCATACCAATTCCACAATTAGAGATTAATGGATATATTTCTGTGTAATACAACCTGAGCACCCTTAAATGTGTAGTATCAGGCCACATTTTCATCCCAATTGCACAATTAGTGATTAACGGATATACTCATGTGTAATAAAAGATGAGTACCCTAAAATCCGTAGTATTAAGCCACAATTTCACCCCAATTACTCAATCAAGGATTAACAGATTGAATGATATACAGTGGAGGAAATAATTATTTGACCCCTCACTGATTTTGTAAGTTTGTCCAATGACAAAGAAATGAAAAGTCTCAGAACAGTATCATTTCAATGGTAGGTTTATTGTAACAGTGGCAGATAGCACATCAAAAGGAAAATCGAAAAAATAACTTTAAATAAAAGATAGCAACTGATTTGCATTTCATTGAGTGAAATAAGTATTTGAACCCCTACCAACCATTAAGAGTTCTGGCTCCCACAGAGTGGTTAGACACTTCTACTCAATTAGTCACCCTCATTAAGGACACCTGTCTTAACTAGTCACCTGTATAAAAGA
Source organism: Bufotes viridis (assembly GCA_033119425.1). Taxonomy (NCBI): domain Eukaryota; kingdom Metazoa; phylum Chordata; class Amphibia; order Anura; family Bufonidae; genus Bufotes; species Bufotes viridis. Next base: position 205,655,565 of record CM065591.1, read on the forward strand.
CACCTGTCCACAGAATCAATCAATCAAGCAGACTCCAAACTCTCCAACATGGGAAAGACCAAAGAGCTGTCCAAGGATGTCAGAGACAAAATTGTAGACCTGCACAAGGCTGGAATGGGCTACAAAACCATTAGCAAGAAGCTGGGAGAGAAGGTGACAACTGTTGGTGCGATTGTTCGAAAATGGAAGGAGCACAAAATGACCATCAATCGACCTCGCTCTGGGGCTCCACGCAAGATCTCACCTCGTGGGGTGTCAATGGTTCTGAGAAAGGTGAAAAAGCATCCTAGAACTACACGGGAGGAGTTAGTTAATGACCTCAAATTAGCAGGGACCACAGTCACCAAGAAAACCATTGGAAACACATTACACCGCAATGGATTAAAATCCTGCAGGGCTCGCAAGGTCCCCTGCTCAGGAAGGCACATGTGCAGGCCCGTCTGAAGTTTGCCAATGAACACCTGAATGATTCAGAGAGTGACTGGGAGAAGGTGCTGTGGTCTGATGAGACCAAAATAGAGCTCTTTGGCATTAACTCAACTCGCTGTGTTTGGAGGAAGAAAAATGCTGCCTATGACCCCCAAAACACCGTCCCCACCGTCAAGCATGGGGGTGGAAACATTTTGCTTTGGGGGTGTTTTTCTGCTAAGGGCACAGGACAACTTATTCGCATTAACGGGAAAATGGACGGAGCCATGTATCGTGAAATCCTGAGCGACAACCTCCTTCCCTCTGCCAGGAAACTGAAAATGGGTCGTGGATGGGTGTTCCAGCACGACAATGACCCAAAACATACAGCAAAGGCAACAAAGGAGTGGCTCAAGAAGAAGCACATTAAGGTCATGGAGTGGCCTAGTCAGTCTCCGGACCTTAATCCAATCGAAAACCTATGGAGGGAGCTCAAGTTCAGAGTTGCACAGAGACAGCCTCGAAACCTTAGGGATTTAGAGATGATCTGCAAAGAGGAGTGGACCAACATTCCTCCTAAAATGCGCAAACTTGGTCATCAATTACAAGAAACGTTTGACCTCTGTGCTTGCAAACAAGGGTTTTTCCACCAAGTATTAGGTCTTTTTTTGTTAGAGGGTTCAAATACTTATTTCACTCAATGAAATGCAAATCAGTTGCTATCTTTTATTTAAAGTTATTTTTTCGATTTTCCTTTTGATGTGCTATCTGCCACTGTTACAATAAACCTACCATTGAAATGATACTGTTCTGAGACTTTTCATTTCTTTGTCATTGGACAAACTTACAAAATCAGTGAGGGGTCAAATAATTATTTCCTCCACTGTATAAAAGAACGTGTACCCCCAAAATTCTGTAGTATCAAACAGCAGTTTCACCCCAATAACAAAATTAAGGATTACTTGCATTACTGATATATCAAAGAATGCAAACAACATAAAATCTGTTGTATTAGATCACTTTTTAACCCCAATTAGTGCAGCAATGTGTAATAGAATAGCCCCTATTAGCCAGGCTTTACACTGTTTAATTGTTCCCTTGCTTTCTCATAACTCGCCACAGTGTTTGGGGTTTGGAGCAGTCCCACCCATTTAGGCCACGTTTATTTCTGTGATTCTTGTTTTATATGTATTGAATGTGCCATTGCATATGGCTGGTAAACATTCTGTTGCACCTGGAAGCCGGTGTCACATGGTCTGTTGTAGGTGTAGCTTGCGGCCTCATCTGTTCCCCATTGCATTGTTGGTCCTGCAATGCAGGTGAGTGGGAGGGGGCTGTAGGCTGCTTAATACCTGTTCAGACCTTGTTCACACACCATAGGTAGTCTAGTGGTAGGACCCCATGTCATGCTGAGATACCGTGAAGTGGTGCTTAAAGGGGCTCCGATATGTTCCTGATTGGAAATATTGGCGAATCTCTCAGCTTTTAACACCAGAGTGAGGGATTAGCCAGTGTTGTCAGTTGCTTATCCATGTGGTGCATCTTTTTTCTGTGAGTTATGTGCTTATATATTTTCATCCGCACATGCTTTATTTTGTGTAGGATGTTTGTGTGGTGCTTGTGGTTCGCGCCGGTATCCTCCATTGTATGCAATTTTTGCTGGGGATAGCCGTTCGCTGCGAACCACATGCGGAGGAACTGCGGAGGAACTGCCACATGCGGCAATCACTGCAAACCGCAGGTAAATTCAGACCTGCGGTTTGCAGCGCTTTGCGATGTATCTGATCAGAAACTTTAAAATGCTACCAAATGTTTTTTTTTTTTTTCTGTAACCTCCCCCCCCCCTCGTGCCCTCATTGTGATGGGCGGTGCTTGGAGGGGAGGAGGCTTGCGGGCGGTGCGGCAGGCGGTGCGGGGGCGGTCGGGCGCGCGATCCTCTGCCCGCCCCCCCGCTCATTTTCAGGATGGCCGAGCTTAGCAAGCAAAGAGTCAGCACATTGCTGACACTCTGCTTGTAATGGCTGACATTCGTGCAGGCACAGATGTCAGCCTTTTAACCCCTTCCATGCCATAGTCCGTAGGGACTGCTGTATGGAACGGGTTAAGAGGGAGGGAGCTGCTGTGGGGGGCTGCTGTGCCTGGTGCATCCCCCCTAGCTCCAGTCCCCAGCTTCCCTCCCAATCCTCCGCTGCTCTGTTATAGCAGTGGAGGAGGGTAACCATGGCAACAGGACGCCTTCAAAGGCGTCCTGCTTGCCATGCTAACAGAACTCTGATCAGACTTCTGCTAAAGGCAAAAGTCTGATCAGACTAAGTGCCAAGTAAAAAATACAGTACAGTACATTATATAATGTACTGTACTGTATTATACAGACACCAGATCCACTGGATCTTCAAGAACCAAGTGGGTCTGGGTCAAAAAAAAAAATTAAAAAGTGAAAAAAGGTAAAAATAAAAAAAAACATTTATCACTAATAAAAATTAAAATAATTAAATACACTACACATGTTATATATCACCGCGTGCGCAACGACCTAATCTATAAAATGGGTTTATTACTTTCCCCGCACGGTGAACATCATAAAAAAAAAAAAAACTATGATAAAATTGAAATTTTGCCCACCTCACTTTCCAAAAAAGTTAATAAAAGTGATCAAAAAAGTTGTATCTACACCCAAATGGTACTAATCAAACCGTCACCTCGTCCAGCAAAACATGATACCTTACCTAAGAAAATCGGCTAAAAAATTAAAAAATTATGGCTCTCAGGCTATGCAGACACTAAAACATGATTTTTTTATTAATTCAAAAATATGATTGTGTAAAACCTTAATAAATAAAAAGTAGAAATATTACTTATCGCCGCGTCTGTAAGAACCTGAACTCTAAAAATAACACATGACCTAACCCCTCAGGTGAACACCGCAAAAAAGAAACAAAATTTTTTGTCAAAAGCCATTTTTTGTCACCTTACATCACAAAACGTCTAATAGCAAGCGATCAAAAAGTCATATGCACTCCAAAATGGTGCCATTAAAACTGCCATCTCATGCCGCAAAAAATGATACCCTATATTCAATTAGATCGCTCTGTAGTATCGGGTGCTACCCTCTACTGTATTAAACTATTCCTCAAATCGATAGCACCACACCAAAATATAATAAAACAATATTATTTTATTAGAAATTCTTTTAAAATTACAAACAATTTATTAACAATTTATTTATTAAATTGTTTGTAATTTTAAAATAATTTCTAATAAAATAATATTGTTTTATTATATTTTGGTGTGGTGCTATCGATTTGAGGAATAATAAAAAAATGATACCCTACCTAAGAAAATGGCCCAAAAAATTAAAAAATGATGGCTCTTAGGCTATGCAGACACTAAAACATGATTTTTTTTGTTTCAAAAAATATATGATTGTGTAAAACCTAAATAAATAAATAAAAAGTAGACATATTATGTATCGCCGCGTCCGTAAGAACCTGAACTATAAAAATAACACATGAACTAACGCCTCAGGTGGACACCGCAAAAAAAATTTTGCTGTAAAAAGCAGTTTTTTGTCACCTATCACAAAAAGTGTAACAGCAAGCGATCAAAAAGTCATATCCACCCCAAAATAGTGCCATTAAAACCGTCATCTCATCCCTCAAAAAATGAGCCCCTAACTAAGACAATTGGAGAAAAACTTTTTAAAAAAATGACTCAGACTATGGAGATACTAAAATGGTTTTTGTTTGTTTAACAAAGGATATTATAGTGTAAAACCTAAATAAATTTCAAAGAGTAGACCTATTGGGTATTGCCGCGTCTGTAAGAATCTTTTCTATAAAAATAACACATGAACTAACCCCTCAGATGAACACAGTCACAAAAATAAAATAAAAACGGTCTCAAAACAGCTATTTTTTCAAAATTTTCCATTTTAATAATTTTTTTTACGGTAACAAAGTAAGGGTTAACAGTCAAACAAAATTCTATATTTATTGCCCTCATTCTGTAGTTTACAGAAACACCCCATATGTGGTCGTAAACTGCTGTATCACCAAACGACAGGGCATAGAATGAAGGGAACGCCATATGGTTTTTGGAAGGCAGATTTTTGTTTTGTTTGACACCATGTCCCATTTGAAGCCCCCCTGATGCTCCCCTAGAGTAGAAACTCCATAAAAGTGACCCCATATAAGAAACTACACCCCTCAAGGTATTTAAAACTGACTTAACAAACTTTGTTAACCCTTTAGGTCAGAGATGCCCAACCTGCGGCCCTCCAGATGTTGCAAAACTACAACTCCCAGCATGCCTGGACAGCTTACAGCTATCAATCTACAGCAGGGAATTGTGGGAGTTGTAGTTTTACAACAGCTGGAGGGCCGCAGGTTGAGCATCACTGCTTTAGGTGTTCCTCAAGAGTATATGGCAAATGGAGATGAAATTTTAGAATTTCTATTTTTTATTACCTTGTATCACAAAAATGTATTATAGAGCAACCAAAAATAATATGTACCCTAAAAATAATTCCTCCAAAACTGCCACCTTATCCAGTAGTTTCCAAAATGGGGTCACTTTTTTGGAGTTTCCAATCTAGGTTGAAGTTTCTACTCTAGGGGTGCATCAGGGGGGCTTCAAATGGGACATGGTGTCTAAAAACCAGTCCAGCAAAATCTGCCTTCCAAAAACCATATGGCGTTCCCTTCCTTCTACGCCCCGCCGTTTGGCCATACAGCAGTTTACAACCACATATGGGGTGTTTCTGCAAACTACAGAATCAGGGCAATAAATATTGGGTTATATATTAATGATAGATACAGCACTCAGCCATCAGGAGATAATGCAGAAACAATGTAAGAAAAATAATGTGGTTTTCTTTCCGCAATTGATTGTAAAAAGATATTCGATTCATTCATATCCCATAAACACATGCATAAAAATGCTAAAAAACAATAGATTATAGGATCAATTAATCCTATGAAGGCATACTGTGGCTTACACCTTCAAAAATTTATTTCATAAGAGGCCTGCTAATTAATTATTCACTATAAAAAGCTTAATTATTAAAATGTAAAAATATATATAAAAATTAATTGCAGCCAGTAAAAGTCAATCCGTTCTCAGAAATAGCCGTCCTTCACCTATATAGCTCATAAGATTAACATTAGTGTGCTCAGTACATACAAAGTGTCCGATTTGCTGTTTATCCATCCGGCTACAATTTGATCATGTTTCTCCACAGAAAGTTATTCATTTATGAGCGATAAGTGACTTAAGTGCAAAAGTTCCAATATATTAGCAAAAGTATTTCAGTCCCGGTGGCGTCCCACCTGCTTAGGGCATTAATAATATCTTACACTATCCGGTTGGACAGCACAGCTCGTGTCTCCTGTTTCCTCGGCGTCCCTCGTGTACACTTTCTTGGCAGTGTCACATATTCCGGGTCCCTCCCAGACTGAAGAAGAAGTCAGCAATTCCCAAGACTTCAAAACGCGTCTGGGAGGGACCCGGAATATGTGACACTGCCAAGAAAGCGTACGCATTGCGATTATTATTATTCTTCCACCGTCCGGAGAAAGAAAGGAGTTTTGAAACCTTGCAGGCAGCCCCGCTGCACTTGGCCAGCGAGTGTAAGCGAAGCATACTGTGTCGGTTGATCCTGCCTCTGCCTGCTGGAGAGAAGGCAGGTTAGAGATACGAAAGACACGAGGGACGCCGAGGAAACAGGATTCAAATGGAAATTCTGAAATGTTATGTCCATTTACCATGAACTCTTGTGGAACACCTAAAGGGTTAACAAGGTTTGTAAAATCAGCTTTGAATACCTTGAGCGGTGTAGTTTCTAGAATGGGGTCATTTTGGGGTGGTTTCATTTATGTAAGACTCACAAAGTGACTTCAGACCTGAACTGGTCCATAAAAAGTGGGTGTTTTAAAATTTTCTGAAAATTTTCAAGATTTGCTTCTAAACTTCTAAGCCTTGTAATGTCCCCAAAAAATAAAATGGCGTTCCCAAAATGATCCAAACATGAAGTAGACATTTGGGGAATGTAAAGTAATAACTATTTTGGAGGTATTACTATGTATTATAGAAGTGGAGAAATTGAAAATTTTTGATAAATTTATTTTTTTATACAAAAAAATTAACTTTTTTGACAAAATGTTACCAGTGTCATGAAGTACAATATGTGATGAGAAAACAGCTTCAGAATTGCCTAGATAAGTAAAAGCGTTTTAAAGTTATCACCACATAAAGTGACACTGGTCAGATTTGCAAAAAATGGCCTGGTCCTTAAGGTGAAATAGGGCCGTGTCCTTAAGGGGTTAATGAGACTTTCCTTAATGTACTCTCTAACAGAATTGCACTCCGGACCGGATAAGTTATATATTCGACCATTAGGGAACCTGTAACCTACCACTAGGTCACTAGCACAGTCATATGACCTATGGTGTGGCAAACCCTCCAGGTCGGATGAGGAGAACACATTAGCATATTCCTGGATATATGGGGGTAATGTTCTAGATTCAGTAGTGATACTTGCCTGAACCATAGATAAACAAGAGTTACACTGAGGACACAATTTTTCGACCTATGCAATTGAAGCCAAGGTATACCTAAAACTACCTCCATGGGCAAATTTTCCAAAACCAAAAAAAACACATTTTTCGGTATGACACACCCCCACTGTTACAGTTATTTCGGGTGTACAAGACTTAACGGTACCTCCTAATAACGGGTTAGAATCAATGGAAACAATGTAAACTGGACTTGGAAGGGTTAAAATAGGAATTCCCACTTGCAACGCAAATTTTAGATCAATAAAATTAAAGGCAGACCCGGAATTGATAAAGACATTACCTGAACCCCTGTTTAATCCTCTAGAAATAGTAACAGGTACTAGTAATTTTTTCCTTAACACCCCTGGGAGTACCTTGTCTTTAGATCTTACTGGATCCTTAGGACACTGTGGAATCCAATGATCAGAGTCGCCACAGTAAAAACATGTACCACGACGGCGTCGTAGGTCTCTTCTGGTCATGCCCAGATGCATAGGTTTGTCAGTAAAGGTTTCTGTCTTGACTCCCACCGGACTGGTCTCGGGTTTAGACATAACCTGAGGAAAAAACAGGTGCTCCCGTTGTCTCTACCTAATGTGTCTGTCCAGTCTAACAGCAAGGGTCATGGTTTGTTCCAAAGTCCCAGGGGAAGGATAACATACAAACATGTCTTTTTGGGTCTCAGACAGACCCGACCTGAACTGCCATTTGAGGGCCAGTTCATTCCAACCAGAGGGAACGCACCACTTTCTAAACTGAGTACAGTAATCCTCTACCGGTCGGTCACCTTGCACAAGAGATTTGAGCTGACTCTCAGCTATGGTTGACCTGTCTGGTTTGTCATATAGAACCCAAAGGGCCTGAAAAAACGCGTCAACTGACCTAAGACACTGAGAGTCGGAGGGTAAGAAAAACGCCCAATCCTGGGGGTCACCTTGTAATAAGGAAATAACAATTCCCACTCTTTGCTGTTCAGAACTAGAGAAAAGGGGTCGCAGATGGAAATACAGTTTACAACTCTCTTTAAAGGCTAAAAAACACTTGCGCTCCCCAGAAAATCGGTCTAGGAGTTTAACATGGGGTTCCGTCTGTAACGTGGATGAAGGGGAAACAGAGAGTTTACGAGCAGTTTCTTGCGCTTGTAACCTCTCTCCTAACTCCTGGACAATCTGAGCTAGGTTCTGGACATGATCCGCGGATTTTGCAGCGGATCCATAGTGGAAAAAAGTAAGGCCTGTGAATCTGTCACGATGAGGGGGTAAGGGAAACTGCAAAACTGACTCAGCCCACACCTCTGTCCCTGTCTACTTGCACTTACCCATCCTAGGTAAAGGAGCGCAACTTGACGGCGGTCCCTGACCTGAGTAATTGCGGGAGAGACACACAAGACAGACAAACACAAAGGAGTCTGACTAGCAGGGTCAGGAGGGACCAGAATCAAAACGCGCCAGAGGTCAAAACCAGGAGATGCAAAACAGACCAAGGAAGCAGACGAGGACAAGTCAGAAAACACTAGCCAGGAGTCAAAACCAGGAGATACAACCAGAATCCAGAAACAGACGAGCACAGAGCACACACGAGTCGAGATACAATACCTAACCAGGGGATATCACTGAGGACACACAAGGTATAGGACCATATTCACAGGCAACCTGTGGCCAGCAGGCTGCCTGTTTAAATAGGCCTAGCTGGTGAGTCACATTACGTGACTGGCGTCACGTGACTCACAGCCCCCCAAGCCGAGCACCGATCATCATTTTTGGCGTCGGCTCACCCGCTGCTCGCCTGCTGCCATTGAGACGAGGACGCAGGCTATGTCCTTGCCCCTCTCCATGCGCAGGGTGCCAGCGGTGCAGAGGAGGAAGAGTGCGACGCCGTCACCCTTTAACAGCGTTTTAAAGTTATTACCACATAAAGTGACACATGTCAGATTTGCAAAAAATGGCCTGGTGCTTAAGGGGAAAAATGGCAAGGTCCTTAAAGTAGACAAATCGCCAGGACCAGATGGCATACACCCCCCCGTATCTTAAGAGAATTAAGTACGTAATGTCATAGCCAGACCCTTATTTCTGTTATTTAATGACTCTATACTGACAGGGAGTGTTCCATAGAATTGGCGCATAGAAAATATGGTGCCAATATTCAAAAAGGGTCTAAAAACAGAGCCCGGAAACTATAGGCCAGTAAGTTTAACATCTGTCTTGGGTAAACTGTTTGAAAGTTTTCTAAGAGATGCTATCTTGGAGTACCTCAATGAAAATAAGCAAATAACGCCATATCAGCTTATATATCATCATTTGGCTTCATGAGGTCATGTCAAACTAATTTAATCAGTTTCTATGAGGAGGTAAGTTCTAGACGTGACTGCGGCAAATCAATGGATGTCGTATATCTGGACTTCTCCAAAGCATTTGACACTATACCGCATGAGTGGTTAGTATATAAAATGAGAATGCTTGGACTGGGAGAAAATTTATTTTGTTAAGTAACTGGCTCAGTAATAGAAAACAGAGGGTGGTTATTAATGGTACACACTCAGATTGGGTCACTGTCACTGGTGGAGTACCTCAGGGGTTAGTACGGGGCCCTATCCTCATCAATATATTTATTCATGATCTTGTAGAAGGCTTGCACAGTAAAATATAAATGTTTGCAGATGACACTAAACTCTGTAAAGTAATTAATATGGAAGAGGCCAGTACACTGCTACAGAGGGATTTCGATAGATCGGAGGCTTGAGCAGATAAGTGGCAGATGAGGTTTAACACTGTACAAATGTAAGATTATTCACATGGGAAGGAATAATTCAATTCACCCGTACATACTATATGGTAAAACACTAGGTAACACTGACATTGAAAAGGACCTAGGAATTTTTGTGAACAGCAAACTATGCTGTAGAAACCAGTGTCAGGCAGCTGCTGACAATAAGATAATGGGTTGCATCAAAAGGGGCATAGATGCCCGCGATGAGAACATAGTCCTACCACTTTAAAAATCACTAGTCAGACCATACATGCAGTACTGTGTACAGTTCTGGACTCCTGTGAACAAGGCAGAAAATAGCAGAGCTGGAGAGGGTTCAGAGGAGGGCAACTAAAGTAATAACTAGAATGGAGCAACTACAGTACCCTGAAAGATTATCAAAATTAGGGTTATTTACTTTAGAAAAAAGACGACTAAGGGGTGATCTAATTATTATGTATAAATATATCAGGGGTCAGTACAGAGATCTCTCCCATCATCTATTTATCCCCAGGACTGTGACTGTGACAAGGGAACATCCTCTGTGTCTGGAGGAAAGAAGGTTTGTACACAGACATAGAAGAAGATTCTTTATGGTAAGAGCAGTGAGACTATGGAACTTTCTGCCTGAGGAGGTGGTGATGGTGAATTCACTAAAATAGTTCCAAGAGGGGCCTGGATGTATTTCTGGAGTAGTACAGGCTATAGCTACTAGACATGGGTTGTTGATCCAGGGAGTTATTCTGATTGCCTGATTGGAGTCTGTAAGGAATTTTTAAGTGGGGAAAATTGGCTTTTACCTCACAGTTTTTTTTTTACCTTCCTCTGAAAGTACAGTCTGTCCCAGCAGTATCGACACCCTCACACCCCCTTGAATCTCAAGTGAAGCTCTCGGATCATTTGTCAGGAGACAGATTGGGAGGTTTAGACAAATGAGAGCCTGTGATGTTTGGAAACCGCTTGGCGCAATCATGACCACAACGATGAGATGATTTGATTTTCTTTATTGATAACCTTAGTCACCAAGGTTAGTAATAAAGCAAATCAAATCATCTCATCGTTGTGGTCATAATTGCGCCAAGAGGGATGGCTACCCTGTGGTCTGAATATATGAAGCAATTGGCAGCACCGACCTGTTGAATCTACATGCTTTCACTAATGTTGTGCTTATGTTTGCACAACACAAAAAGGTGAGCACGATCATCAAATTTTACTTCACAAGTACCAGACTTACTAACTTATGAGCGCCTTTCCCTTTTCTTTGTTCGACACACATTTCTCAGTTGATAGGTAGCAATTTGTTTCTTTCAGGGAGAGTTGTAAGATATATTTTCACCTAAGGCCTCAATCATCAGGGTCTGAACATCAGAAAGTGGGTCTTTTCTCTCCCCTCTAATGCTATGGAATTGTATTAAGTAGATTAGTTTTTTCTGCCCTTGGCTTGTTGTATAATGAACATGACCGGGTGGCCTTTGTGGAATTGAAGTTAGTTTCTCTCCAGGGGCGGGCACAGGCTTTTAGAGGAATATTGTGCTGAATTCCCTAGATGGTGTGTGACTGCTAAATGAAATGATCTGGCCTTGAGATCCCAAATTTGTCAGGGTTCGCCGGGCACACTTAAAGACTTATTAGTTAATTACCCTACTCCTGTCTTTCTGGATTAAACTACGACCTTAGCTATCTGATTAGACCGTTGAGTGAAGAAACATAATAGGGAACATTCTTGTGCACTACCTCTTAGTTCTAGTCCTGAGTATCAATTGGTATCAATTTCTACTCCGCCAGACATTAGGAATCACAGGAGAAACAAAGGATTATGTTTTTATTGCGGTTCTGTAGATCATCTGTTGAAGTCATGAATACCTTCTAAAAAACTTAGGGTAGAAAGAAATAGGAAGGAGACTCTTCTGGTGATCAGGTATTTCCTAAAACGTCCAATAAAGTGTTACTTCCTGTATATATCTCCTATATGAATTGTAAATGAACTGCAGAGGACTTTCTTGATTCAGGGGCCGCAGCTAGTTTTCTGGATGCAGGTCCTTCAACTCTTGCTAATGGCTCTTATCAGCCATTAGCAGAGTCCTTTTTTCTAAGTAACACGTGGACATGCCGGCAATTAACCAGGACAGTGGGACAGAGGTGAAAAACTGTGACTGTCCTGCCAGATCCGAGATGGTTGGGAGCTATTTATATGTATAACCTCACTGTCCTTTATCACCTACACTCTGGTTATACTGCAAACTGTACCCCATCACCTGCACTCTGTACATACTGTATAACCATACTCTCCCCAAAAATATCACCTATTATAGTTCCTTGTGGGACTATTAAATGAAAAATTACAATTAAAAAGAAAACAAAACTTTTTTTCAAAAAAAACAACAACATGTTTCAATGGAAAAAAATAGCAAACATAAAATCTCCACATATTAGGTATCACACTGTCCATAATGACCCGCAGTACGCAAATAATATGTAATTTATCCCATATGGTAAACACCACAAAAAAACTGAATAAAAAGCGATCAAAAACAGTTATGTACCCCAAAATGATACCAATGAAAACTAAAAGGATTTCTGCAAAAATCAAGCCTTTACAAAGCTCTGTAGAAAGAAAAATAAAAAAAGTTATGGGTCTTCAGATGCAGCAATGCAAAAACATTTTCTTCTTTTTTTTAACAAAAGGGTTTTTATTGTGCAAAAGTAGTAAAACGTAAGAAAACTATTTTGAACAGTTTCTGTTACACGCCATGTTGCGGCAGAATCTGTGATTTCTTCCCCACTCACTCCAGGTATTAAAAAAGAGGGTGAGGTGTGGAAGTGTAAGGTGCTGCCCCCAAGGGCACGATCGTGGTGATGCGGTCTTACCAGTTCTGTGTGTCACGATCCTCCTACCTGGATACAATCACTCCCCAGGGTTAGGCTCCGTAGCATTCAAGGAGTTATAGTTGGTGGAATAAGCTGAGTCCAGGCTTGGTCTAGGCAGTAACGGTTTTACTGGAATAAACTTGAGATAAATTTGTGTCATCCAAACAATATGTGATCTTTTTCTTAACTGTAGCAGGCAAAGGGTAAACTTGAATACCATGCTTTCTCTTTCTCTGCTGCTGTGCTAATCTCTGGCTTCAGTCTGGTTCCTGGACTTTCTGGCAGTTCTGCTACCTTAAAGTGGGGTGCCTTTAGCCGTTGACCCCATCGTAATACTCAGTCTATAAACTACAAGGAGTCGTGGTGCTCTATGAGCTGCTTCCCCTGGAAGACTCCTGCTGCAGGAGGGGGGGGGGCACTCCCCTCACTGTGCCATGTATGCTCTCCTTCCAACTCTCAACTCCACTAACTCTTCCTACAACCACTCCCTTGGTAGAAAGCAGTACTAGCCCTCCTCTGCCCAAAAGGGTGGAGAACCGAGCGGTAAGTTCCATTCTATCTAAAGATCTCTCTGCCAGGTACACTGCCCCCTGCTGGACAATCAGACACAATACATGAAATACATTACATAAGTTACATAGCAATTATTAATGCACAGTATAAGAGGACCTGGAATCAAATACAATTACACAGATGACATTATTGGTTAGCCCAGTGGTCAGCAAACTGCGGCTCTAGAGCCACATGTGGCTCTTTAGCCCCTTGATATTGGCTTTTCCAGGTGCGGGCTTACATGTACAGTGCGATCACATTTTCGTTGCCTGTGGCTAAAATCGGCAGGGGGTGAGGACCAGGAAGCGGTGAAGGCTCTGTACTCACTTTTTTCTGGTCCTCGGCTGTAGGCTGTGCGGGGCTGCGCACAGTGTGAGGCGCACTGTGACGTCACGCTGTGCACGCCAGTTCACAGCACAGCCGGCAGCAGGAGGAACACAGAGGGAGGGTGTTGAGGAGAAGCGGCATCCAGGAGCAGGAGAGGTAAGTGCTTTTTTATGAAACTTGGGGATGATATGAGGCAATGGGGTGATGAGAATCATAATGGGGGATATGAGAGGTATCATGGATGATGAGAGGCATCATGGATAATAAAGGGGATGATGAGAATCATAATCGGGGATATGAGAGGCATTATGTATGATGAGAGGCATCATTTATGATAATGGGGATGATGAGAGGCATCATGGATAATAACAGGATTGATAAGAGGCATCATGGATAATAATGGGGATGATGAGAGGCATCATGGATAATAACAGGGTTGATAAGAGGCATCATAGATGATAATGGAGATGATGAGAGGCATGGGGCTCTTATCTGAGGTCTGATTGGGGGTCATTTACTTTGGGGTCTGAGCTGACGTCTGATCTGAGGGAGGTCTTATTAACATTGGGGGTCTGATTAGTGGTTTGACCTGAGGTGTAATGAAAAATAAAACCTACGTGCGTCTTATAGGGTGAAACGTTGTGGAGTGAAAGATGTAGTGTCGAGGATTGAGAACGGTATGTTCAGATGGTTAGGAATACCCTTATTAAGCTAATAACAATGTACCTTTCTATATAGTTTACGTTTAAATAATTTGGCTCTCAGAAAAAAATTAATTTGCTGTTTTGTTGATATTTGGCTCAGTTGACTAATAAGTTTGCCCACCACTGGGTTAGCCTATTAGAGACTGTAGCAGGGTATAGGAATGATAGTGCCCGCTCTGGGGTACTACAGAAGGAGACGGACCAAAAGGCCTGTCTCATTCATTATTTTATACGCCTGGTTTAGGCGTAAAAAATGGTCTAAATGTAAGACAGCAAGGAAGCTTTCTTACAACTAGAATTGGTAGTGGATATGCTGAAGTTATGTAGAGGCCTGTACCTCTGCGTAACTTCAGCGATCCACTGGCTGCGCAGGGGCTTATTAAGACCTGCGTCTAAAATGCTGTTCTTAATAAATGTGCCCCTATATGTATTTGGTATTGCTGTAATCATACTGACCCAAAGAATACAGTTACCGTGTTATTCATGCCGCAAAAAGAACGTTGCAAAATTTATAATGTAAGAACTCAGGGCACTATTGCTGTTTTTTTACTATCCCCCTCCCAGAAAGAGTTAATACAAGTTAATCAGTAAGTTATGTGTACCTCTAAATGGCACCATTTACAACTTGTCCTTTGGAAAAATAAAAATAAAGTTATAGCTCTTGGAAGGTGATGCTGAGAAAAAAAATCACTTGGTCAGTACAGGCTGGTCATTAAAGGGGTTGCCCAAGTTATATTTATTGATGACCTATCCTCAGGATAGGTCATCAATATCAGATCGGCAGGGGTCCGACACCTGGCACCCCCCATAGATTAGCTGTTTGAAGAGAAGGCGCGTGCCGTGCCAGCGCTGCCTCCTCTTCATTGTTTACCTGCTTGCCGTCGCATCTGCAGCGGTGAGCAGGTGTAATTACAACCAAGCCATCCCATTCATTCCATTTATTTCCTATAGGAACGAGACGTCCCATTGAAATGAATGGGACGGCTTGGTTGTAATTGCACCTGCTCACCGCGGCAGATGCGACGGCGAGCAGGTAAACAATGAAGAGGATGCAGCGCTGGCACGGCACGCGCCTTCTCTTCATACAGCTGAGCGGCAGGGGTGCCGGGCCACCGTCAATCTGATATTGATGACCTATCCTGAGGATATCAATAAATATGACTTTAATCCCTTTAAGGGATTATAGTATAACTGCCATTGTTTTCTCCTCATGTGTAGGGTGGGCGATGAGGAACTTTTTTAAATACACTTTATTTAGAGAACTTGTACATTTACAGTATATGAGAAAACTTGCCCATAAATTTCTGAAGTGTCCTTTAGCAATGCTCTCTAAATGAGTGTTGCTACGGCATATCAGTCTTCACAGTTTCCTTCTGTATATTTATAGTAATCTAAATATAAAAAAGGATGTATATATTGTAAGAGGGCGCAAGGTTCTGTCGTCGACGGAAGGTACGTGTCACCGACTTTCCTGGCCTCGGTGAGATAAGAGCCGGATTTTTTGTGTGTCAGCAGCAGCTAGTGCTGCTTGACACATTGATATTTAGTATGGCTACAAAGCCGATCCGGGCCGGCTCTTATTGGGAATAGTCAAGTGCTGGGTGGGAGACTATTCCCCACGGTCCAGGCCGGACTTTTTCCGGGCCTTTAAAAAGGCAGCCACCTCAGCAGGTGGGGAGGTGATTATCCTGGAAGCTGCTGGTGTTACTGTGGAGCTCTCAGGGCTGAGAGCAAGAGTCTGCAAACAGGCGTGCAGTCTACCTGGAAGCCTCTGGTGGAAACTTTGCGTGGCTGAGCTAACTGCCAGGTGTGAACTAACACCGACCACTCAGGTGACCTTGCTGTGGGACTGATGTTTTTGCCTTGTGTTTTGCCTCGTGTGAACAAGCACTAAGACTGTTTCTGTTTTGCCTTGTGTGAACAAGCACTAAGACTGTTTCTGTTTTGCCTTGTGTGAACAAGCACTAAGACAGTTTTTGTGTTGCTGAGTGTGAATAAAACACTTCTGCTTTACCCAGAGAACTGTGTACCTTGCCTCTATACTGCGTCCGCAAGCCTGTCTACCAGAGCAATTCCCCACAATATGTATGTATGTGTGTATGTTCCGCGATCACTCAAAAACGCAACCATCGGTTTCCACGAAACTTGGTATACACATCCCTTGCTACCTGAAGAGAAATCTTGTGGGGGTCAGCTCTCTAGGACATACCGTTCCTGAGATATTCCCAAGAAATACATTAGCCAATAGAAGCCTGGTCACATAACCCTTATCAGCCAATAGAAGCTCGCAGGCCCTTAGTCTCCACATACACACAGTTTTACTCCAGGTTTCTTTAACAACCCAGCCATTTTTCTTCACTGCTGTAGGAGGTCAGCTTTAGGCTAGGGCTACATGACGACATGTGTTGCATGACAATTTTTATAATCATAGTCTATGGTGTTGCACTGCGACATGTGACATGCTGTGACTGCTACACAGCTCAGCAGACAGTATCACATAATAGACCAATAGACTTAGATACACAGCATACAGTATCACACATGATAGAATTAGATATACAGCTCAACAGACCGTATCACACATGATAGGATTAGATACACAGACAGTATCACACAATAGACTTAGATGCACAGCAGAAAGTATCACACAATATAAGATTAGATACACAGCTCAGCAGACAGTACCACACATGATTGTATTAGATACACAGCTCAGCAGACCGTATCACACATGACAGGATTAGATACACAGCTCAGCAGGCAGTATCACATGATAGAATTAGATACACAATTCAGCGGGTAGTATCACAGTAGATAAGATTGGATACACAGCGCAACAGACAGTATCACACAGGATTGGATCAGATACACAGCTCAGCAGACAGTATCACACAGGACAGGATATTAGATACACAGCTCAGCAGACAGTATCACACAGTATAGGATTAAATACACAGCTCAGCAGACAGTATCACACAGTATAGGATTAAATACACAGCTCAGCAGACCGTATCACACAGGATAGGATATTAGATACACAGCTCAGCAGACAGTATCACACAAGATAGGATTAGATACACAGCTCAGCAGACAGTATCACACAGGATAGGATTAGATACACAGCTCAGCAGACAGTATCACACATGTCGCAGCATGTCACATATCGCAGTGCGACACCATAGCCTATCATTATAAAAATTGTTGAGACAAAATGTCGACGACATGTCGTCGTGTAGCCCTAGCATTAAAGAGGCAGGGCACTGTGGAGGTCACTGATAAACAGGCATTTACTGTGGATGTTCCTGTTAAGGGGACAGGCCGCTGTGGAGGTCACTGTTAAAGGGGCGGACACTGTGGAGGTCACTGTTAAGGGGGCAGGGGCCACTATTAAAGGGCCAACTGTTGTGGAGGTCACTGTTAAGGCAGCGGGGTACTTTGAAGGTCATTGTTAAGGGGGGGGGGCTCCTGAGGAGGTCACTGTCAAGGGAGTGGGTACTGTGAAACTCACTGTTAAAGAGGCGGGCTGCTGTGAAGGTCAAAATTAAGGGGATAGGCTGCTATGGGGATACTGTAGATATCTTTTAACGACACACACAAACATTAAATTAAATAGATAAAATATACCCGTGCAAAGCCGGGTCCTTCTGCTAGTCTATATATATAAAGAAGGACGTATGTATGTGTGTGTATATGTTCCGCGATCACTTAAAAATGCAACCATCGATTTCAACTTGGTAACACATCCCTTTCTACCTGGAAAGAAATCTTGTGGGGGTCACAGCTCTCTAGAACGTATCGTTCCTGAGATATTCCTAAAAAATTACCTGCATTAGCCAATACAAGCCTGCAAGTCTTTCTCTTCATATCCCAACTGCCATACACACAGTCACATGTCCCTTATCAGCCAATAGAAGCTTGCAGGCCCTTAGTCTCCACATACACACAATTTTACTCCAGGTTTCCATAACAAACCAGCCATTTTTTTCACTGCTGTAGGTCAGCTTTAGGCTAGGGCTACATGACGACATGTGTTGCACGACAATTTCTATAATGATAGTCTATGGTGTTGCACTGCGACACGTGACATGCTGTGACTGCTACCCAGCTCAGCAGACAGTATCACACAATAGACCAATAGACTTAGATACACAGCAGACAGTATCACACATGATAGGATCACCAGTGACCTCCACAGCACCCCACCCCTTAACACTAACTCCCACAGTGCCCCACCTTCTAAAAATGGGCCCTCCACAGCAGCCCACTCCCTTAACTTTGACCTTCAGAGCAGCCTGCCCATTTAACAGTGAGTTCCACAGCACCCCAGCCCCTTGACAGTGACCTCCATGGGAGTACGCCCCCTTAACAGTGACCTTTACAGCACCCTCGCCCCTTAACAGTGACCTCCACCATTCCATGCCCCCTTAACAGAGACCTCCACGGCATCTGCCCCTTTTACAGTGACTTCCACAGTACTCCGCTCCTTTAACAGTGACCTCACAGTACTCTGTTCCCTTAACAGTGACCTCCACAGTGCCCGCCCCTTTAACAGTAACCTCTACAACGGCCTGACAATTGTCCAATCGAATTCCTTTTTTTACGGGGCATTATTGTATTTAATTGACAGTAAATAAAACCCCTCAGTATTAGTATACACTTAAGGTCATGTGAGTTACATTAGCCTCTACAACAACGTTGGCTAAGCATCGCAATCGAAATCGTATTAACTCACACATAAGCTGCCTTATACTAAGAATGTCCTTTGTTTCCTTTAGCAACCAATCAGAGCTCATATTAATGACCTGTAGCAAAATAGAAGCTGAGCTGGGGGACGTGGCTTGGCTGCTGAGCTGAATGGCTGCCTGATTTCCTAGCTCCGGCACATAGCGACCTAAAAAAGCTATTTTCCCCTCTCATCAGCCACGAAAATTACTCAAAATGGGCATCAACCCTGCACTCAACACCCCAGGCATGCCCCGAGGAAAGAAAACCAACCCTAAACAGGGTAAAATCGACTTCTACTTTGAGAATGGGTTGGACACAGCACTTACAGGCCAGACAGAGCAGCATACTCGACTGTCTACATGGAAACCGTAACCTGCAGCTTCTACACCAAAACATTGGGTGGACACCCAGACTGAGCCAACTCCTCTTCATCTACCTCAGAGCTCGGCGTCCACTGCGGGGAGCCCGGGCAGCAGAGAATCAGCGCGCTTATCTCTAGTGCAGGAACACGTGGCAGCACGTCCGCCATCTTCCCCAGCAGAGGCTGAGTATTCGGCATGAAGCCACAGAGGAGGTAAGCCGGGGGACCCCTGCCATTCACTCTGTATCATCTATGCTACAGGGCTTCCCAACCTCTGAGCCGCCTGCCTCAGGGAGCCTCCTGAAGGATATGTTGATCGCCTTCAGCACGACTCTGCAACAAGAATTCTCTACGTTATTGCCCCCACTCCATAACTCCATTTCACACTTAGATGCCAGAGTATCCCATGTAGGGCTTAAAATGGGGGAGTTTACAACTTCCCATAATCAGCTCATTGATAATCATGAAGATCTTTCTGCTGAGCTAGACCGTCTAAAAGCCAAAATAAATGACCTGGAGGACCGCTCCAGGCGAAATAATAAAAAGGTTAGAGGGATCCCAGAAGAAATTGGGCCTGCAGATCTATCAGAATATCTGAGATCACTTATGCAACAACTCTTACCTGCATGCTCTCCTCAGGACTTGATAATTGACCATGCACATAGAGTGCCCAGGCCCAAGCATTTGCCAGTAACAGCTACTAGAGATACGTTTTTCATTTTTTCAAGATCAAAGAAGCTGTATTATCAGCAGCCCGTCAACTCCCACAGCTGCCAGCACCATATCAGCCTGTGAGATTATACACAGATCTCTTTGCAGCTACGCTCCGGCAAAGACGACTACTAATTCCGGTCATAGCAGCACTAAGGGAGCACAAGATAATGTACAAATGGGGCTTCCCTGTGAAGTTGATCCTGAACCACGATGGGAAACAACATAGCATTGTTCGCTGGAAGAAGGTCGTCGTCTGCTGGGATCCTGAAACATCCCTGTACCTGCCCCAGATGGCATCTCCCACTCTCCACAGCAGCACCTTCAACCAGAGTGGTACACTGTC
The DNA here is from genome assembly GCA_033119425.1 of Bufotes viridis. Classification (NCBI taxonomy): domain Eukaryota; kingdom Metazoa; phylum Chordata; class Amphibia; order Anura; family Bufonidae; genus Bufotes; species Bufotes viridis. The sequence goes on from CM065591.1 coordinate 205,675,866, forward strand.
AGCGGAAAGAGGGAACCCAAACACTGACTGATGTGGCTCATTTGATGTGCCGTAGAGCCTTCCATCAGTGCTAGGCATCAAACCGGACTTTTCCCCTTAAAATCCTCCTATCCGGATTTCATACCCCTTCGGGTATCTGAGTAATTTCCAGTCTTTGAACTTTTTGTTTCTCTTTTATTTTTACCTTATTTTCTCTTACATTCAACCTTTCAGTTTAGGTATATGTTCTTATTACTGTATACTTGTTCACACTGTTTAGTCTTGGGAGAAATTTTTTAAAATGCGGTCCGACATGCTTTAGAGAGGGCATTATGTCCATTATATGAACTGAAGGTAGATCCTAGCTTCCTAACATTTCCCCATGGTTCTTAACATTGTATCTATCAATGCTAAAGGTCTGAACAGCCCTCAAAAAAATCATATCTGTGGTCAGAAGCGGCTCTTCTAAAGGCGGACATACTCTGTGTGCATGAATCGCATGTTATCAGCAAAAATGCGCACAGGATAAGACATCATTCATACTCTCAGATAATACAATTCCACTATTGTAAAAAACAGAGAGGGGCATATTAGCCTTTAATAACTCTATTGCTGTCACATTTGATACCACTATTGTTGACGTGAATGGCAGATACATTATTGTGGTCTGCTCGTTAAACAACATCTCTTATACTCTACTTGCTGTATATGCACCTAATAAGCATCAGATCCACTTTTTAAATAGAGTACTAGCTAAAACCGCAAAAGTACGCAAAGGTCATTTAATCCTATGTGGAGATTTCAACATAGTGCCTGATGCAGAAATAGACTCTACGGCAAGTAATAGAGGGTCATACCCCATCTTGAACCCCCTGTTGAGGCGAGAAGAATTGTATGACGTGTGGAAGTTACATCATGTTGCAGAAAAGGATTTTAACTTTTTTTCTCCCCATCTACTCACGAATTGACCTAATCCTGGTCAGCAGGTCACTCTTACAGCTAGCATTCCAATTCAAAATCGACACAATAAAATGGTCACATCGTGCTGCCGCCTCCTTTTCTGTAATGTAAGAGACACACTCTGGCGCTGTAGCCCCTATCTCCTAAGGTACACAAAGCAGAATTGACCACTGCTTTAAATGAATACTTTAGTTTAAATTGCGATTCAGTTTCAAGTCCACACATATTATGGAATGCTCATAAAGCTTTTATTAGAGGGAAACTCATCAAATTAGGTCACCAAGCGAAAAACCAAAGAGAACAAAAGCTGCAATCTATACTCTTCCAATTAACTGCACTAGAATCCCTCAATAAAAATACCTTCTCCACATAGAGCTGTCCAGATTCATTCTCTCAGAACTCAACTTAGAGAATGCCTTCTTTTAAATTATGGAAAGAGTCTGCGATCAACCAAGGCAAGGTATTACTCACAAGACAATAAAGCGGGCAAACTGCTTGCCCGCCGCCTCAAAATGCGAGCGGCTAAATCAAGAATCCCACATATTATTCATTCTGCCATTGGCAACAATATATAATACCCGAAAGATATGGCGGATCAATTTGTATCATATTATTCAGCGTATACAATCTCAAAGACTCACCTGATACTTACGTTGCTTCAGCTATGGAAATAAGCGCGTATTTAACAACCTTAAACCTCTCATCCTTGTCTCCCCAACAAAGAGGTCTCTTGTCCAGCCCTATTATGCAATCTGAGGTGATCAAAATTATATCCTCTCTCCCTTTAAACAAATCTCTGGGCCCGACGGTTTATCTAATTTATATTTTAAGTCCTTTCAAGATCAATTGACTCCCCATCTTATACCAGTTTTTAATGTGCATTTACTGAAGGATTTTTTCCTACAGAAATGCTTGCGGCTACTATTGTGACCCTTCTGAAGCCGGGCAAACCCATTTCCCTTTTAAATACTGATCTGAAAATATACGCAAGAATCCTGGCCACCAGACTAGCTAATGTTTTACCCTTCCTAATAGATGCTGATCAAACAGGTTTTGTAAAAGGGAGACAAATTACGGATAGCACCCATCGGACCCTGAACCTGATTGACCATATAAACAGTAAGCGGAAGGAGGCGTTGCTGATCACTCTTGATGCCGAGAAGGTGTTTAACCGCTTACATTGGTCTTTCGCCTTTTCAGTATTAGAAACTATGGGATTGGGTTGGACATTTATCAATGCGATTAGAGACCTCTATTCAGGCCCTCCCTACTGCAAAAGTATTAATCAACGGGGCCTTGTCTTCATCTTTTCCCTTAACAAATGGCACACTACAAGGGTGTCCCCTCTCACCGTTAATTTTTATTTTAGCGATAGAACCTCTCACACAGGCTATACGACAACACCCGGATGTCAGCGGTATACAAATAGGGGGCAAGCAGCACCGATTATCCTTATATGCAGATGACGTCCTACTTACATTATCCACCCTAGAATAGCTTTACCGGCTGCAAAATGCCTAATTAAAACCTACGGTCGTCTATCTTACTATACAGTTAATGAAACCAAGTCCCAAATTCTGCCTTTGAACATAGCAGACCAACTGCTTCTCTCCCTGAAACAGGACTTCCCCTTTGAGTGGAGACAAGACCGTATACAATACTTGGGAATTGCGAATACCCCAATTATATCTAAGATGTATGATCTCAATTATGTTCTACTATTAGATACGGTCAAACAAGATGCTGCTTCTAATAGCAAATACGAAATATCCTGGGTGGGCCGAGTAGCAACATTTCAAATGCTTATCCTACCTAAATTGCTCTTTCACTTTCAAATGACTCCTGTTGTAGTCCCCAATTTCTTCTTTAGGAAAGCACAAAGCTTACTAACTAATTTTATATGGTCAGGGAAGAAACCGAGATTAGCGGCGGGTATTATCACTAGGGATGTCCCGATACCATTTTTTAACACCGAGTACGAGTACCGATACTTTTATTTAAGTACTCGCGGATACCAAGTACCGATACCAATTTTAACAATAAAATAAATAACACATTTATTTTGTGACCACTGACCAACTAAAAGTCCAAAAAACATAACAGCCCCCCAGCCTCTTACTCTCATCAAGCCCCCCCAGCCTCCTATTAGCCCCCCAGCCTCTCATTAGCCCCCCCAGCCTCTCATCAGCCTCCCGCCTCTTCCTCTCATTAACCTCCCCAGCCTCTCATCAGCCCCCAGCCTCTCATCAGCTCCCCAGCCTCTCATCAACCCACCGCCACTTCCTCTCATTAGCCCCCCCAGCCTTTCATCTGCCAACCAGCCTCTCATCAGCCCCCCAGGCTCTCATCAGCCCCCCGCCTCTTCCTCTCATTCACCTCCCCAACGTCTCATCAGCCCCCAGCCTCTCATCAGCCCCCCCAGCCTCTCATCAGCCCCCCAGCCTCTCATCAGCTCCCCACCCTCTCATCATCCCCCCGCCTCTTCCTCTCATTAGCCCCCCCAGCCTCTCATCTGCCCCCCAGCCTCTCATTAGCCCCCCAGCCTCTCATCAGCCCCCGCCTTTTCCTCTCATTAGCCCCCCCAGCCTTTCATCTGCCCCCCCACTTCTTCCTCTCATTAGCCCCCCCAGCCTCTCATTAGCCCCCCAGCCTCTTCCTCTCAGCAGCCCCCAGCCTCTTTCTTTCAGCAGATCCCTCCAGCCTCTCATCAGCCCCCACCTCTTCCTCTCATTAACCCCCAGCCTCTCATCAGCCCCCGCCAGTTATTAGCCCCCAGCCTCTTCCTCTGAGCAGCCCCCAAGCCTCTTCCTCTCAGCAGCCCCCAGCCTCTTCCTCTCAGCAGCCCCCATCACCTGCCCCCGCCTCAACTCCCCCAGTATTAAAATCATTGGTGGCAGTGGCCACAGAGTGCCACTCCCCTTCCATCATTGGTGGCAGTGGCCACAGGGTCCCCCTCCCTCCCGTGCGCCGTGGCCGCCAGGCTCTCCCTTTGTCTGTGCGGCGAATACTAATGCTATAAGCAATGCGCCGCACAGATAGAAGGAGAGCGGGTGGCCACGGCGCACGTGAGTATAATGCTGCTCACTAACTGACCATGGCAGCCAGGACTTCAGTAGCGTCCTGGCTGCCATGGTAACCGATCGGAGCCCCAGCATTATACTGCCGGGACTCGGATCACTGCCACTGCACCACCAATGATGGAGGGGACGGGGAGGGCGCACTGCTACCAATGGGGAGGGGGACCCTGTGGCCACTTCCACCAATGATTTATACTAGGGAGGGAGGGGGTTAGAGTGCACTGCGCCACCAATGCAAATGGTAACATTCCCGGCACCCGGCCTCTAAAAGGGCTGCGATCCGCGCAATTAACCCCTCAAACCTGAGGGGTTAATTGTGCGGATCGCAGCCCTTTCAGAGGTCGGGTGCCGGGAATGTGAATCACTGGGCACAGAATGGAGCTGCCACACAGAGGTCCCGCCCCCACGCCGATCAGCTGGGACACGCTGCCGTACCCACGCTGATCGGCTGAGAGTGCCGCCGCCGCTGAACTGCCTTCCGGTATCGGCAACGGTATTGGGGATGTTTGCATGAGTACAAGTACTCGGCAAATGTCCGGTATCGGGACATCCCAAATTATCATTAAAGCCAAACTCATTGGCGGTTTAGGCTTACCCAACCCGTTAGACTATTTTTTAGCGATCCAAACACAAGCTCTTAGAAAATGGTGGACTGAGGATGTTACTACTCCGTGTGTACAGATTGAATCCGAGTTGGCTCCTAACAAACACCTTTGAACTCTCCTGTTAAACAGCATAAGCAATTCCCCATTTAAGCCCCTGCCCTTACCAAGTATCTTGAAAGCAGCGGTCCACCATTGGCGTACTTTCCACCATAACAGCACTCATTAATATATCCCCACTAAAGACATTGCCCCGTTGCAACTGGTGGAATTACATCTCCCAGAAACCGATCTGAGTCATTGGCGTCCCTTAGGTCTCTTGAGTGTCTCCCAACTATATGACAAGGATGTGGTTAAATCTTTTGGTGAGCTACAACTTGAATTCGGAATCCCTAATAGAGACCTTTTCAAATATCTTCAGGTACGGCATCTATTGCAAACAAATTTTCCACATCAGGTACAGGCTAACAAAGCTTGAATTGAAATGTGGGCATCCCCAATTCATGCTCTTACCAAAAAGGGAATAAGACCATTGTACATGGCTCTGGGATCCAAAGATGCATTCTCTAAATCTACCCCACTACGAGAATGGGATAGAGAACTGCAATTAGCGATTCCGAATTCAGACTGGCTGGTTGCGTTTAAATTTATCACAACTACTTTCCGCAGCATGTCTATAGTAACATAGTTCAGAAGGCCGAAAAAAGACATCTGTCCATCCAGTTCGGCCTGTCCTCCTGCTAGTTGATCCAGAGGAAGGCAAAAAAATCCTGTGAGGCAGAAGCCAATTTTCCCCACTTAAGGGGAATAAAAAATTCCTTCCCAACTCCAATCAGAATAACTCCCTGGATCAACAACCCATGTCTAGTAGCTATAGCCTGTACTACTCCAGAAATACATCCAGGCCCCTCTTGGAACTATTTTAGTAAATTCACCATCACCACCTCCTCAGGCATAAAGCTCCATAGTGTCACTGCTCTTACCATAAAGAATTCTCTTCTATGTTTGTGTACAAACCTTCTTTCCTCCAGACGCAGAGGATGTCCCCTCGTTACAGTCACAGTCCTGGGGATAAATAGATGATAGGAGAGATCTCAGTACTGACCCCTTATATATTTATACATAGTTATTAGATCTGCCCTCAGTTGTCTTTTTTCTTCATGTCTGAGATGGTATTACAGCCCAGTAAGGCTAAGTAAAATTTATCCAGGAAACTCTAACTTATGCTGGAGAGGCTGTGGCCATAGGGGCACGCTTTTGCATGTACTATCGTCCTGCCCATTAGTATCGCTAATATGGTTAGAGATTTTCAATACAGTATCCAAACTTTACGGCCTCAATATTGAAATTTCACCATGTAAAGCCTTATTTCTTATGGGAATGTTTGATATTCCAACCCATAGTAGAATCCCTGTGGCCCACATTTTCATATCAACTAAAATTGCTATTGCCAGATGTTGGAAAACTACTAAAAACCCCACAAAAGCAGAGATCGTGTCTAGGGTAAATAACAATTGCTCATATGAAAAGATCATGGCCTATAAAGACTACAATATTGAGAAGTTTGCACGGCACTGGGAAAAAGAGCTGAATGTCACAAATCCGAACATGACTATAACGCAGAATCTAAAGGCGGACATAGCAGAGCTGGAGAGGGTTCAGAGGAGGGCAACTAAAGTAATAAGTGGAATGGGGCAACTACAGTAACATGAAAGGTTATCAAAATTAGGGTTATTCACTTTAGAAAAAAGACGACTGAGGGGAGATCTAATAACTATGTATAAATATATCAGGGGTCAGTACAGAGATTTCTCCCATCATCTATTTATTCCCAGGACTGTGACTGTGACAAGGGGACATCCTCTGCGTCTGGAGGAAAGAAGGTTTGTACACAAACATAGAAGAGGATTCTTTACGGTAAGAGCAGTGAGACTATGGAACTCTCTGCCTGAGGAGGTGGTGATGGTGAGTACAATAAAGGAATTCAAGAGGGGACTGGATGTATTTCTGGAGTGTAATAATATTTCAGGCTACAGCTACCAGAGAGGGGTCGTTGATCCAGGGAGTACTTCTGATTGCCTTCCTCTGAAACAACTAGCAGGATGACAGGCCGATCTGGATGGACAGATGTCTTTTTTCGGCCTTATGTACTATGTTACTATGTTACTATGTAACCAAGACTTAAGTTTCTCTTTGCTTGTTAAATTTTATTATTTCCTTCTTTGTGCTTTTTTTAGATTTTGTTAATGTCCTTTTTTGTTGTTGTACTGCACTGTACTATGCATCACATTACTTAACTAACTGGAGATCATAAGTCACGCATATAATGCAATTTGTATTCGCATGTACACCTTTGACTCAAGGATATCCTTACTGTCATACAATTTCTGTAATCTGATAATTTACGGTGCAGATTCTCTGTTAAAATACTATAAAATTTAAAAATGATGGAAAATAAAAATAAAAGCTGAGCTGTGATTGGTTGCTATGAATATCCAGGCTAACTGCCACAACAGCCAACAGACAATGGCTCCTGTAGTTTGGCAGTTAGGTTACTAAGAGTATTTTTTGACAAATAATTGGAAAGCGCGGGATGAAAATTTCTACTCAAAACATAGTCTATGACATTTCCCGAGTCACAGGAGGCAGCTATGCAGATTCCTTTAGACATACATACACTCAGCTTTATATATTAGATATCTCTCTATCTATCTTTTCTCAGCCCTCCTGTCTCCTGCTATTTTGACACTGATCAGTGTGACCAGCGCTGACAGTGAATAATCCTCCCTGGTTCAGAGCACCGGGAGATACTTGGGAGCTGGCACTCAGTGCTGCTATTGAAAAGGAGAATAGATTGGAAGAAGCAGATTTACAGCATATATTGTATCTACACACGTGGACAAAATTGTTGATACCCTTCTGTTAAAGAAAGAAAAACCCACAATGGTAACTGAAATAACTTGACAAAATAATAAATTAAACTTTACTGAAAATCAGCTAATGAAAATCAGACATTGCTTTTGAATTGTGGTTCAACAAAATAATTTTTAAAAAACAAACTAATGAAACTGTCCAGGACAAAAGTGATGGAACCCCTAGAAAAGATTGAAAATAATGTGACCATAGAGACATGAAAATCTAAGGTGTGTTCAGTTATTAGCATCATAGGTGTCTTCAAACCTGTAATCAGTCTGCCTATTTCAAGGGTGAAAAGTAGCCACTATGCTGTTTGGTATCATGATGTGTACCACACTGAACATGGACCAAAGAAAGCTAAGGAAAGAATTGTCTCAGATTAGGCTACTTTCACACTTACTGTAGGCTTTTCCGCCATTCACTATAATGGGGGAAGGCCAGAGGTCCAGCCCCAGCATGGCAAACATGCCGAGCGGCGGTCAGACAAAAACTACAGCATGTTAGCAGTGGACCAGCGGTAGCACGGTTCCGGCGGGCTGTTCCCCCGCCGGAACAGCCTGCCGTAAAAAGCTACCGCAAGTGTGAAAGTAGCATTAGAAAAGAAATTATAGACAAACATGGTAAAGGCAAAGGCTATAAGACCATCTCCAAACAGCTTGATGTTCCTGTTACTACAGTTGCCCATATTATTCTGAAGTTTCAGGTCTACGGGACTGTAGCCAACCTCCCTGGACATGGCCGCATGAGGAAAACTGATGACAAATTGAAGAGAGGGATAATATGATAATCAAATAGCCCAGAACAACTTACAAAGAGATTCGAGGTGAAATCCAAGGTCAAGGGACATCAGTCTCAGATTGTATCATCCGTTGCTGTATTAGCCAAAGTGAACTTAATGAAAGATGACCAATGAGGAGACCACTGTTGAAAGCAAATCATAAAAAAGTGAGACTGGAATTTGTCAAAATGCATATTGACAAGCCTTTGGACAGATGAGACAAAACTGGAGCTTTTTGGCAAGTCACATCAGGTCTATGTTAACAGACAAATAAGTGAAAAAATAAAAAAATCAGTTAAAAACATTGTCAGTTTTTCATTGCCATTTTCAACTATTTGTGCATCTATTTTATGTCCATCTTGCATCCGTTTTTCATGGTCGTTAAAATGGCCATAAAAAATGGCTGAATTTCATTGGGCCTGCAGTGCCCTCAGTATACATAATGTCCCCCATAGTGGCCCCAGCAGTAATAATGTCCCCCTAGTGGCCCCCAGCTGTAATGTTTCATATTTGTAAAAAACAAAAAAAACTCATCCACTTGCACATGCAGAGGCAGTCACTCCTCTTGATTGAAAAGGATTTGCTGAAGGACCTGCGCCCAGCATGAGCGCACAGTGACGTCATCACGCAGGTTGCAGGTCCTTTTCAATCAAGAGAAGAGGAAAGTATTTTTTTAATCCCTAAAAGGCCATATCTTCATAGTGTACCAGTTTTTAACGGCAGTTAGACAGGTGCACTCCTGTCTAAGCAGCCAGTAAAAACGATCCCATTGATTAAACTTGTCCTATTTTTTGACGGCTGGTATTAACTAGCCATTAAAAAAACAGCCATGTGAATAGTCCCATAGACTGCAATGGTTCTGAGTTAATTTAAGGTTACCATAATTTTTGTCCAGGCCAGTTTCATTACTTTTTTTCAAATTACTCTGTTGAATCACAATAAAAAGGCAATGTCTGATTTTCTCTAGATAATTTTCAGTAATTGTTACTTTTGTCAGTTTCAGGTTATTTCAGTGACCATCTCTCCTTCACTGAGCTGCACAAAGTCCATGTGATGTTACAGGCCAAAAACAGGGTAGAAGGTATACAAATAAAGCATATCAGAACATTTTACAACTTACCCTTTTGCAGTTACCCAATTCTAGAGTACTGCACCATGAGTACTGCACCAGCTGATCCCATAAATCAGGGATGGCCAACCTGCGGCTTCCCAGCTGTTGCAAAACTACAACTCCCAGCATGACAAGACTGCCTACAGCCATCAGCCTACAGCAGAGCATGGTGGGAGTTGTAGTTTTAAAACAGCTGGAGAACCGCAGGTTGGCCATCCCTGCCATAAATGCTTGATTGGCGATATATTTTGTGAATGGGCAGGCCAAGGAAGTGTTGCAATCTGGCAGAGACATTCCTGGTAAACCCTTGATGTGTGGGAAAGTATTATGCTGCTGAAAAATTCAAAACTTGCCCACACACAGAACTGGTTTCCCAGGAATGTCTCTGCAAGAATGCAACTCATTTGACCGCAGGAAGTCCTGCACATATTGCTGAGCTGTTAGTATCCCTTGTATCACCACTAGAGGCAGTGGGAGAATGCCCTCTTGTGGTAAGACCTAGTGTCTAATTAAACCACCCCTGTAATCATTTACATATCAACCTGAGACATAACTGCATGCCAAGTTTTGCAGTAATCTGACATTTCTATCAGGGTGTGTTATTTTATTTTTTTTGTCAATGAGTGTATTTATACCACTTGTTTTTGTTAATTACATCGAGAAATATGGTGTTCATAAAGTGTCGTATTTATAAAGTATCTGTTCCATTTATTGGGTAAAGCGACTTTTTTAGAAAAAATTGCAAGTAAATGGTACTGAGCTGCAATAAGAAGCAGAGCTATCCAATAGACCGCACTGTGCTTGGTAAGCTGAGAAGAGGGGGTCCTGGGGGTCGGAGGATAGGTCATCAGTTTAAAAAACTCTGAGAACCCCTTTAAATCACTAGAGGAGGCATAAAATATACTCATCTTTCCCACATGACCACTCTGTTCACTAACACCATGCAAACATTTAACCCCTTCCTGACCACTACCATACATGTACTGCGAAGTTGGGACTTTAAACATGGTGCCCGCTCAGGTGTGCGGACGCAACAGCAGACGGGTTTCTGCTGTTTTACACCGAAGGCACCTGGAGGCAAAGTCCATGAATGATGATAACGCTGATCACAGATTTGTAAGCCCCCCAGATGTTGTGGTCAACTGTGACTATGGTATCTGAGCAGTGAAACCCCTGGAGTGCTGGGCTGCCGGAGCCTGAACGGCTCGTCTGTGCTGAGATCGAGGGGGCAATTTGGTTGACGTGGCAGCCTTGTGTCTTTTCCTCCATAGGGCCCAGCCCCCTACCAGTCATCTCCACAGTGCCCCACCCTCTTAACAGTGACTTGAGATGTCGCGAACATAACATTTTCCGTTCGCGAATGGCGAACGAGAATTTATGCAAATGTTCGCGAACCAGTGAACAGGGCGAACCACCATAGACTTCAATAGACAGGAGAATTTTGAAACCCACAGGGACTCTTTCTGGCCACAATAGTGATGGACTGTGGCATGCCGGAGGAGGATCCATTGCAAAACTCCCATGGAAAATTACGTAGTTGATGCAGAGTGTGGTAAGTTGAATTCGCAATGCGATTAATATAACCTGCATTAATCACATTGCGAATTCAACTTAGAGCTGGGTTTCCTAATGGTTGTATTGCTAGAATATAACGAAGATTATATATTCTAGCAATACAACCATTAGGAACTAAGATCTAAGTTGTAATCGCAATGCGATGAATATAACCTGTATTAATCGCATTGCGATTACAACTTAGATCTGCGTTCCTAATGGTTGTATTGCTAGAATATAACAAAGATTGAGAATATAGCGCTATATTCTCAATCTTCGTTAAATTCTAGCAATACAACCATTAGGAACGCAGATCTAAGTTGTTATCACAATGTGATTAATACAGGTTATATTAATCGCATTGCGATTACAACTACTAACACTGCAGCTTCAGAATGAATCTAAGATGGATGCCGTCCTTATAAACTGGAAAACCAAAATAGCTAGTTCTGCCAGGAGTACAGACATTCTAAATTCCCTACTGGGATTATCTCTACAGCAAGTAGCTGAGGAGCCAACCCGGAAGGAGGCCATTTTAGATTTGGTGTTCACAAATGGCAATTTGGTAGCTGTTATCACTGTAGGGGAAAGCTTAGGATCCAGTGATCACCAGTCAGTGAGGTTTACTATAAGTACAGTGACTGAGTCACTCCACACAAAAACAAAAGTTTTAGATTTTCGGAAAACAGACTAATCTAAAATGAGATCAGTGGTATACGAGTCCCTATCAGACTGGAACAATTTCAATGGAGTCCAAGAGAAATGGGACTACTTAAAATTGGCACTACTGAAGGCAACAGAAAAGTGCATTAGGCTTGTCAGTAAAGGCAAAAAAAGGAAGAGACCACTGTGGTACTCAGCAGAAGTGGCCAAAATCATTAAAAACAAAAAGATGGCATGTGGCCTGAGGTGAAGGTGTCTAATAGCCCTGAGACAGGGGTAACCCTAGCAGAGTGGCCTGATACCACTGGAAGGCCAGAACCCTGGGAGCCCGAGTCTGAAGGGCCAGCGGTAGGGGTGACCACTGCTGCAGCGGTAGTGGGGGAGACAACCCCACTGAGTGTAATGGTGGGAGACACGGAGGACTTGCCACCGGGACCTGAGTTGGCAGACCTCAATGTCTCCGGGGAAAATTTTGGGACCGCACAACACCGGGACCAAACCCTAACCAGGGCCTGGGAGAATGTGCTGGAAATTGATGGTAAACCCCAGAAACCAGGGGCTGAATTAATGTTCCCACGATTTATTGTTCTGCAGGATATGTTGTATCGGGTGAACCAAATCCGAGGTGAACCTGTTGAACAGTTGGTGGTGCCCACAGCGTATCGCAAGCTTGTCATGGAGCTTGCCCACCAACATGTTCTTGGGGGACACCTGGGGTGGCAGAAAACCCAGGACCGCATACTGCAGCGGTTTTATTGGCCCAGTGTGTTCAAGGAGGTAGAAAATTATTGTAAGTCCTGTCCAACCTGTCAGGTAACTAGCCCCCAGCCACATTTCCGTAGTCCTCTGGTACCTCTGCCAATTATTAAAGTACCGTTTGAGCGAATCGCTATGGATTTAATTGGGCCTGTACCAAAGTCTGCTAGGGGCCACCAACACATTCTGGTAGTTCTCGACTATGCCACTCGGTATCCGGAGGCGGTGCCTCTGTGACATACCTCAGCTAGGCTCATTGCCAAAGAGTTAATGGAGATGTTTTCCCGTGTGGACCTGCCAAAAGAGGTTCTGACAGACCAAGGGATCCCTTTTATGTCCAAAGTAATGAAGGAACTGTGTAAATTGTTGCGTATAAAGCAGTTACGGACGTCCGTTTACCATCCGCAAACAGACGGTCTTGTTGAGAGGTTTAATCAAACTCTAAAAAATATGTTAAAAAGGGTGGTGTCTAGAGATGGGAAGGACTGGGACCTGCTTCTGCCCTATCTCATGTTCGCAGTGCGAGAGGTGCCCCAGGCCTCTACTGGGTTCTCGCCCTTCGAACTGCTTTATGGCAGACACCCTCGGGGCCTGTTGGATATCGCCAAGGAAGCATGGGAACAACAGCCTGTCCCCCACAAAAGTGTCATTGAGTATGTCGCCCAGATGCAGGAACGGATGGAAAGGGTGTTGCCCTTGGTCCGGGAGCATATGGAGGCAGCACAACAAGCCCAGAGTAGGGTGTACAATCGTCAGGCTCGGGTACGGGACTTCAGTCCGGGAGATCGGGTTTTGGTTCTGGTACCCACCCTTGACAGCAAATTCCTAGCTAGGTGGCAGGGCCCCTATGAGGTGATCGAGAAGGTAGGGGAAGTAAATTACAAGGTACACCAGCCAGGGCGGCGCAAGCCGGAGCAGGTGTACCACTTGAATTTACTTAAGCCGTGGAAAGATAGGGACGCGGCCGACGACCACAGCCCCCGACCAGGGCTTCTAGGTGAAAAGGGTCCAGCCCCACAGTTCGAGGCCTGTGAAGCCGTAACCACGGTAAAAATTGGAGACAGCCTGTCTTCCAAACAAGTTCAGGAAGTCAGGGAGTTCCTCAGTCGGAACACGGATGTGTTCTCAGACCTCTCTGGCCGCACGTCTCTCATCCGACATGACATCGTCACTGAGCCTCAGGCCAAGGTCCGGTTAAAACCATACCGGGTACCCGAGGCTCGGCGGCGGGCCATCGCGGAGGAAGTGCAGTTAATGTTGAAGCTCGATGTCATTGAGGAGTCGAAAAGTGAGTGGGCCAGTCCCATAGTCCTAATACCCAAGCCGGATGGGACGTTGCGGTTCTGCAACGACTTTCGCAAGTTAAATGAAGTATCCAAGTTTGACGCGTATCCCATGCCCCGAGTAGACGAGCTTGTTGAAAATTTATTTTTCTGTGCTGGACCTCACTAAAGGGTACTGGCAGGTACCCTTAACGGAGACGGCTAAGGAAAAAAACGCGTTTGTTACCCCGCAGGGCCTATATCACTACAAGGTGTTACCCTTTGGCCTGCATGGCGCCCCGCCACTTTCCAAAGGTTAATGGACATAGTGCTGCGACCACATCGTCGGTACGCCTCGGCCTACTTAGATGATGTAGTCATCCACAGCACCGACTGGGAAAGCCATTTACCCAAGGTGCAGGCGGTAGTGGATGCCCTGAGGAAAGCTGGACTAACCGCCAATCCAAAAAGTGTGCGATTGGGTTGGAAGAGACCAAATATCTGGGATATGTAATTGGGCGGGAGTCATCAAACCTCAGGTAACTAAGGTAGAGGCCATTCGCAACTGGCCCCGACCGGTCACCACCAGGCAGGTAAAGTCGTTCCTGGGGATTGTAGGATACTACATGAGGTTTGTGCCCCACTTTGCCACAATAGCAGCGCCATTGACAGACCTGTTGAAGGGGCGAAAGTCTGGGAGGGTTAGCTGGAGTGAGAAGGCGGAGGAGGCTTTCTCCGCGTTGAAGTCGGCCCTGTGTGGGTCCCCGGTTTTGGTGACATCCGACTTCAACAAGGAGTTTGTCGTACAGACCGACGCCTCGGAGGTAGGCCTCGGTGCGGTACTGTCGCAGGAGGTCAACGGGGAAGAACATCCCGTTGTCTTCCTGAGCCGTAAGCTCAGTCCCGCTGAGTCCAGATATAGTATAGTGGAGAGGGAGTGCCTGGCTATCAAGTGGGCACTCGAATCTCTCCGCTACTACCTGTTAGGGAGGAGGTTCCGTCTGGTGACCGACCATTCCCCTCAAGTGGATGAGTCAGGCCAAGGAGAGGAATGCTCGGGTCACCAGGTGGTTCCTATCCCTTCAAAATTTCAAATTCTCCGTGGAACACAGGGCAGGCCGCTTGCAGGGCAACGCAGATGCCCTGTCCTGCGTCCACTGCCTCACGTGTGTTCACCCCTCAGGGTTGAACAAAGGGGGTGTGTAAGAGGGTGCAAGGTATCATATGCGATGGCAGGTACGTGTCACCGAGGTTGCTGGCCTCGGTGAGGTGAGAGCCGGGTTTTTGTCTGCAGCAGCTAGTGCTGCTAGACTCTGTGACTTAGTTTGGCTGCAAAGCTAATCCGGGCCGGCTCTTACTGGGAGTAGGTAAAGTGTAGGGTGGGTGCCTACTCCCCACGGTCCAGGCCGGACTTTATCCGGCCTCTTTAAAAGGCAGCCTCCTTAGCAGCTGGGGAGGTGATTATCCTGGAGCTGCTAACAGGGCTGAGGAGTTCTCTGTCCTGGAGGAAAGAGCTCAGCAAGGAGGTGTTTTGTTCCTGGCTACCTGAAGCTGGATTCTCCTGCGGCGGGGCCGACAGCGTGGTGCGAACCTGCACCTACACCTCCCAGGTGACTGAACCCGTGTTGGCCTGTTTTGTTTTGCCTCCTTGTGTCTGGCCTGTGTGAATTACCACCAAGAGACTGTTTCTGTTTATTTTTGTGTCAGTGTGAATAAAACACTGTTTGTTGCACAATTCTGGACTCCTTGTTTTGCCTCGGTACTGCACCCGCACCGCTATCTACCAGAGCGACTCCCCACACAATTCACAAGAAAGGTAGTAGAGAGGAATCAGGCAACTATAGGCCAGTAAGCCTGACATCAATAGTGGGGAAATTAATGGAAACCATACTCAAGGAGAGGATTGTGGAACATCTAAAAACCCATGGGTTGATTGATAAAAAACAGCACGGGTTTACTTCAGGGAGATCATGTCAAACTAATCTTATTGACTTTTTTGATTGGGTGACTAAAATAATAGATGGCGGAGGTGCAGTAGACATCGCTTATCTGGACTTTAGTAAGGCATTTGATACTGTTCCACATAGAAGGCTTATCAATAAACTGCAGTCTTTGAGCTTGAGCTCACATATTGTTGAATGGATTAGGCAGTGGCTGAAGGACAGAAAACAGAGGGTTGTAGTCAATGGAGTATATTCAGACCATGGTATTGTTACCAGTGGGGTACCTCAGGGATCTGTTCTGGGACCCATATTGTTTAATATCTTTATCAGCGAAATTGCAGAAGGCCTCAATTGTAAGGTGTGTCTTTTTGCTGATGACACAAAGATTTGTAACAGGGTTGATGTTCCTGGAGGGATACACCAAATGGAAAAGGATTTAGGAAAACTAGAGGAATGGTCAAAAATCTGGCAACTAAAATTTAATGTCGATAAGTGCAAGATAATGCACCTGGGGCGAAAAACCCAAGAGCAGAATATAAAATCAGTGATACAGTACTAACCTCAGTATCTGAGGAAAGGGATTTAGGGGTCATTATATCAGATGACCTAAAGGTGGGCAGACAATGTCATAGAGCAGCAGGTAATGCCAGCAGAATGCTTGGGTGTATAGGGAGAGGCACTAACAGTAGAAAGAGGGAGGTGCTCGTGCCGCTCTACAGAGCACTAGGGAGACCTCATTTGGAGTATTGTGTGCAGTACTGGAGACCATATCTGCAGAAGGATATTGAAACTTTGGAGAGAGTTCAGAGAAGAGCTACTAAACTAGTACATGGATTGCAGGACAAAACTTACCAGGAAAGGTTAAAGGACCTTAACATGTATAGCTTGGAAGCAAGAAGAAACAGAGGGGATATGATAGAAACTTTTAAATACATAAAGGGAATCATCACGGTAAAAGAGGAGAGAATATTTAAAAGAAGAAAAACTGCTACAAGGGGACATAGTTTTAAATTAGAGGGGCAAAGGTTTAAAAGTAATATCAGGAAGAATTACTTTACTGAGAGAGTAGTGGACGCATGGAATAGCCTTCCTGCAGAAGTGGTAGCTGCAAATACAGTGAAGGAGTTTAAGCATGCATGGGATAGACATAAGGCCATCCTTCATATAAGATAGGGCCTGGGGCTATCCATAGTATTCAGCATATTGGGCAGACTAGATGGGCCAAATGGTTCTTATCTGCCGACACATTCTATGTTTCTATGTTTTTTGATAGGAGATGGGAGCGTCTGGGAGGGAGGGTATGCTGATTGGCTGGAATGTGTCTGCTGACTGTGAGGTACATGTTCGCCGGCGAATAGTTCTGGACATCACTAACAGGGACCTTCACAACACCCGGCCCATTAAAAGTGATTTATGCAGCAGCCTGCCCCCTTAACAGTGACCTCCACAGCTCCCCGCCCCTTAACAGTGACCTCCACAGGGCCCAGGCCCTTTAACAGTGATCTCCACAGTGGTCCGCCCTCTTAACAGCTACTACCACAAACCCCCCCCCCGTCCCCATAGTAACTTTCAAAGCACCCCACCCCTTAACACTAACCATAACAGTACCCTGCCCCATTAAAAGTTACCTCCACAGCTCCCTGTCCCACATAACAGTGACCACTACAATACCTTCAAAGTGCCCCGACTCCTTAAGAGTGACCTCCACAGCACCCCATCCCCTTAACAGTAACCACCACAGCACCCCATCCCCTTAACAGTGACCTCCACAGTGCCCCGCCCTCTGAACAGTGACCTCCACATCACTCCACCCAACAGTGACCTTCACAGCACCCGGCCCATTAAAAGTGATTTCTATAGCAGCCTGCCCTCTTAACAGTAACCTCCACAGCTCCCCACCTCCTTAACAGAGACCTCCACAGGGCGAGGTGCTGTGGAGGTCACTGTTAAAGGCGTGGGACAGTGTGAGGGGTCACTGTTACGGGGGCGGGCCACTGTTGAGGTCACAATTAAGGGGGCGGGGTACTGTGGAGGTCAATGTTAAGTGTTAAGGGGGAAAAGTATAAAAATGTGGTATCACTGTATGTACTGACTCGGACTGACCTGAAGAATGAAAGTAACAAGGCAGTTTTATCGCATAGCAAAAATTTTAAAAACTAAACCCATAAAACTGTGGTGGAATAGTATTTTTCCCCCCAATTTCACCCCATTTGGAATGTATAGGCTTCCCAATACCTTTTATGCAATATTGAATGGTGCTACTATAAAGTCCAAATTGTTACGCAAAAAATAAGCCCTCATATGGCTATGTGAACGGGAAAATAATAGAAGGTATGGCATTGGGAAGGCAGGGAATTTAAAAAGAAAGTGTAAAAACAAAAAGTCGCTCGGTTAGGATGGGGTTGAAGCACAACTAAACTTTCAAAAGACTCAAATAAGCTGTTCTGTGTGTACATGAGGAACAGCACTATTTCTGACCTTTCTGTCTTTTAGGGCCCATTTACACAATCAGCTCTATAGGCTCTATAAAAAATATCACATAATATATCCTGTCAGATGAACGCTGTAAAAAAATAAAAACTGTGCCAAAATAATAAATGAAAAATGTGCCAGAACAGGCATTTTTTGTCACCTCGCCTTACAAAATGCGTAATATCGAGTAATCAAAAAATCATATGTAACGCAAAATGGTACCAATTAAAACGTCACCTCATCCGGCAAAAAATAAACCCTCAAATAAGACAATCACTCAAAAAATAAAAATGAATGGTGCCCGTAAACCAATCAAAATCTGCACTGAAAAAGCCATATAGGGCTCCTGGTCCTGCCATGTGCCCTTACAGCAGTTTATCACCACATATGGGGTGTTACCGTATTCAGGAGAAAATGGGCAACAAATGATGAGGTGTTTTTTCTCATGTTACCCTTTGTGAAAATGAAAAATTTGGGGCTAAAGCAACATTTTATTGGAAGGACTTAAACTTTTAATTTTCACAGCCAAGTGTTTCTAAATTACATAAAAAGCTTATGGGATCAAAGTGCTCAGTAAACTCCTTAATAAATTCTTTGAGGGGTGTAGTTTCCAAAACGGGGTCACTTTTTTGAAGGTTTCCACTGTAGGGTTACGTCAGGATCTCTTCAAATACAAAATGGTGCCCAAAAACCACTCTAGCAAAATATGCCTCCAAAAACCATGTGGCGCTTCTTTCCTTCTGACCACAGCTATGTGCCCCTACAGCAGTTTACCACCACATATGGGGTATTTCTGTAAACCACAGAATCAGAGTAATGTATATTGAGGTTTATTTTGCTGTTAACCCTTGCTGTGTTGCAAGAAAAAATTGATTAACATGAAAAATTCCACCTCCATGTTCCTTTAATTCTTCTGCAACAAAGTTTGTAACATCAGTTTTGAATAAGTTGAGGGGTGTAGTTTCCAAAATGGGGTCATTTATGGGTGGTTTTTGTAAGGAAGAAAAGCTATGTTAGTAACTTCTTGTTAACCTCCTTATCTGCACTCCGTCCCTCAATCGTTCCCTGGATGAAACCGCGCCCTTTCTGGTACCAGGAGAGCACACAATCAGACAACCAACTCAGGGTATGCTGAACGAGAGCTCTGTTTATTTTTGGCATTACACTCATATATATAACATGAAAGTTACTTAACTAAAAGAGGAAGTTGGCTTTTACTCCAATGGGAAGTAGACACAAACAGAAGAATACTTATTTGGACAGGCTCAGGCAATGTGCTAAAAATGTTGTTGGTTACTAGGCAAAGTACATGACATTTTCTAGAATCTTATGAGTTACATCCTTGCTAAGCAATAAAGACAAAATGGAGTCCCTTGCCTTCCCTTCAGTTTTCTATTATGTAAGCTCCTCAAAATGACTTTATAACTGAATTGGTGCTTAAAAAAAATAGCTTTGGAAATTTTCTTGAAAATTTAAAAAATTGCTTCTAAAATTCTAAGCCTTCTAACGTCCTAAAAAAATTAAATGTAATTTACACAATGATGCCAACATAAAGAAGACATATGGAAAATTATGATTGATAACTATTTTCTGAGGCATTACTATCTGTCTTAAAAGTAGAGAAAATCAAATTTAGAAAATTGTGAATTTTTTTAAATTTTTGGTAAGTTTGTGATTTTTTTTATAAATAAAGGTGAAATATATTGACTCAAATTTACCACTGTCATGAAGTACAATGTGTCACGAGAAAACAATCTCAGAATGGCTTGGATAAGTAAAAGCGTACCACAGTTATTACTACATAAAGTGACACATGTCAAGATTTGCAAAAATGGCCGGGTCAGGAAGGTGAAAACTGGCCCGGGGTAGAAGGGGTTAAAACTCTGCATACTAAAATCAACACAATTGTGTGTGGGATTGTTATTGAACTTGCAGACAAGAACAGGCATTTCTATCATAGGGCAGGATGTTCCGATCTGCAAAATGTGAATGGCACATGGGCCTTTATCCTGCATTTTTATAGACTTTATTGTTCTTATTGTCAGTTTTCTCCGAGCTTAGCTTCAGGAGGGGTGGAGACTAACTGTCATGTCTCCCATATACAGCACACTTAGGCCCCTTTCACACGAACGATACAGATTGTGTCCATATCTGTTCAGGAAAAAACTGAAGGCTTTGGATGCAAGTGCAGTAAGTTTTGTCTGCGATTCCATTCAGTGTTTCAGTTTTTCTGCACTCAGTTTTGAAGAATTTCAAACAACATCGCCTGGCAACCATCAATTTTATTCACTTCTACTGGACCATCTGAAAAATGCAGAATATAGAACATGCTACGATTTTCACGTAACACAGAGATGATGAGTGAAAATCAATGTGTACACATACCAATAGAAATGAATGGGTCAGGATTCAGTGCCTGTGAGGAAAACTCGCCCGTGTGAAAGGGGTCTTAGGCTACCTTCACACAGGGTATCAGTGGTGCCTGGCCAGTTGGTGTTTGCTGGAGTCGGCTCAAACTGATATGTGAACTGCACTTCAACACACAGCTCTGGTGTCTGTACACTGATAGCGCCAGACAGAAATACATGCAGCATTTTTCTGTCTGGCGCTATTTTACATCCAGCATCAGAACTGATGCGGCGGATATATATGGTCCCATAGAAAACTATTGGATCAGTTGTGGCTCAGTTTCTCTCCAGCGTTTTCTGCTTCACACCGGGGGGGAACTGAGCCGGACGTATTTGTAGGGGGCCTTACAGAAAAAGGAGATCCTGTCCCTGCATTTGACACTCAAAAGCAGCAGCCTGGAGGACATTATGCACCAGTAGTAAGAGATATAGAATGAATCCTGCACTGGGGGGAGGTAGAACAATCAGGCTGTGTTCACGTGACAGAATATATTTAGACAGCCAAAAGTGTTTTGAGGTCCGCATATTGCGGATCCGCAAAACCAGGATACCGCAATTGCAGTCCCCAATGCACGGGCAACATCCATGCCGCAGATGGATCCAGACCCATTCAACTTGAATAGGTCCGTGATCCGTCCGTTCTGCAAAAAAAAGTAGCGCATGCACTACTTTTTTGCGGTGCGGAGGCACGGCCAGAAACACGACGGAAGCACTCTGTAGTGCTTCTGTGGGGTTTCGCTCCGTCCTTCTGCATTGCATCTCCCAGATAGCGGACCCATTTAAGTGAATAGGTCCGTGATCCGTGATGCACACGGCCAGTGCCCGTGTATTGCGGACCCTCTGTATGCGGGCCGCAATATGACCACGCCCGGCGCACGGTCGTGTGCGTGAGCTCTTAGGCCCTATTTACACGTCCGCACCCGTTCCGCAAATCTGCGGAACAAGTGCGGAACCATTCATTTTGAATGGGGACGTGATGGATGCGGAGAGCACACACTGTGCTCTCCGCATCCGCATTTGCGGAGCGCGCTGCCGATCTCCTGGCTGGCGGCTCCACAATAATATAGAGCATGTCCTATTCTTGCCCGCAATTGCGGACAAGTATAGACATCTCTATAGGGCTGGTGGCAAGGTGTGTTGCGGATCCGCAACACACTACGGACGTGTGAATTAGGCCTTAAGGTGTATTTTATGCTGCAGTTTGCCATGGATCCGCACATAGATTAGCCTCATTGGCATTCCCTGGGGCTAATCCTTGTGTTTTCCGTTACTTCTATGGCAGAAAAAGTTGAGTGTAATGGTGAAGCAGGAACTGTCTGCTTCAGCATTCAGCTGACGGTGCTCTCACCACACCCCCTGGGCTAAATAACAGAGCGCCAAAGCCGGAGAATGATGATGAATCCCCCATCCTTGTGCTGATGTGGTCAGCACTGCGGGCATCATGATGTCACTTCGCCATGCCTGCTGCTGAGGAGAGCATGTGTGCTCTATTGGCGGGGGGACGGGGGT
Organism: Bufotes viridis; assembly: GCA_033119425.1. Classification (NCBI taxonomy): domain Eukaryota; kingdom Metazoa; phylum Chordata; class Amphibia; order Anura; family Bufonidae; genus Bufotes; species Bufotes viridis. The sequence continues at coordinate 205,697,856 of CM065591.1, forward strand.
GAGAGGAGTTTTTACTAATAATTCAGGGGCCAGCTACATGCGTCACTGATAATGTCCCCACTTGGACTTTTTAAAATTTGGGAGGTATGACCATCTACTACATCATCTGCACTCAGAGTTATACCTGTGGTGTTACATAGGACTGCAGGTAAGACTTTTACGGCATATCCACAGGAGTCCAGTAGATTCAGCTCCCACCACAGGTCTCATTCTCCATAGAAGTAAATCAAGAGAGCCACACATGTGGAGCCACCTCTCCATACACTGCATTAGGCAAATGGAGCTCTGATCTCCAGACATAGTCTTAGTCTATCAGACTTATGGTATGTACACAGAAAAGTCAAAGATGGTAGTAACCCTTTATATGATGGTCGCACAGTATTGCAGGTTTACCCTGTGATTGCTACATGAGAATGCACCCTTAATAGCAGATTGCCCACCTTCCACGATGTATCGCCAGTAACTGCAAAGGCTGAGAGGGAACACCGGACCGCATAGTCTCAGATAAACGTCTCTGCTGGGAACGCTGCTTCACAACACTGCACCTATGCATCTTCTTGGTGGACCTGTGCATCTGCAGGGACCAGACTAGAAACAAACTGGGGCTGTGATATCCTACCCTCGGGGGCGGATTGGCCATAGACCTTACAGGGAAATTTCCCATTGTGCCAATGCCTGAGCCCCCCTCATAGCCGGCCAGTGGAAGTTTTTGGGGATGTATTTTGTGATGGACTGTGGTATTTGGCTCTGCTGGGCTGGTATAATGTGCCACAATACGGTATTTCGGACTCGCCTACAAAATGGGGACACTTTTAGTATTTTTCCAGGGCCACTTTGAGTTCCCAGTCCGCCCCTGCCTACCCTCAAATTCACTTTCATTTATACTCCTGATTCCTGCTCAGTTAGCCTAGCAGCATACAATGTAAAAAAGGGTGCAGTTCATGGGGGACAGTTTTCTGGTGTGCAAAAGCTGCATTTTGTGCAAAAAATGCTACATTTTCAATTTTACGTTACCAGCCTTGGGCGGAAAGCATGAGAAAAAACATGCTTTTTGCCCACTGTTTTTAACGTAGTTGCAGTTTTTGCAGATGAAACAAGTTAAATGATCACTATTCAGTCCTGGATGAATCCGTTTTGTCCAGATCCGGTTGTATTAAATAGAAAATTGAACAAACCGGATCCGGCATTAAAATCACTGTAAGTCAATGGGTCCTGGATCTGGTTTCTTTTGTAATAAAACAATTGGTCTAGTACCATTGACCTACATAGATTTTTCATGCTTGAACCTGCATTCCCTGAATTTAATAGAGGCTGGTATGGCACCAGAGGCGGTAGTATTTTGCATAGGTTTCTGTCCTAAAGAGATCACCTTGACGCTGGGGGACAGGTACAAATGATTTTGTTAAAATGTATTTGCCAAGAATCTCACATTTATGACCTAGCAATAGCATTGGTACATTTCCTATAGTGAGTATGGCACTTTATTATTTCCGTGAGAGCGCTGTTGCTTTGTCTTTTTGTAATTTTCCACTATTAGAAGCACCCGAGGCTTAAAAAGGTGGACTGCGCCTTTAAGAGGTCGCTCCGGCAGTGAACAGCCTGCATTTCAGACTCCACAGTGAGGACCATTGTACAGTCCAGCATGTGGTCCTGAAATCACGGACGAGTTAACCTGCTACAATAGAAAACAGCAGTAAGTCCATGGAGACTCCTCTGTGACGCTACAAAGATCAGCAGATGTTTGTGAAAATACGTCGGAAATGCGTAAAAATTCGGCCTTGCGCGAGAATTTGGGCGAGACTGCTATTGCCGCTGAGCCCTCTAGGGGGCCACATCCGATCAGCTCAAACAATGAGGCGCAGGAGCCTGTGAGCTCGGACCACAGTGCGACATTGACAGCAAGGCTCTGCCCGCCCTTCTGCAAGCGGCCGCTGCCTGGCACGGCACCCGCCTTTAGGAGAATGATTGCTGACTGCAGGAGTCGTTCACCAGTGCACCAGAAATAGCCCCGGTGTTCCTATATAGATAGAAAACCCAACGCCGCCGGTACATTGCAGCAGAACTCCTCCTGCCTTCTGCCCCTATACACACACACTACAAGTCGTCGCCCCTCGGATCTGCGCTTTGCAGTCCCTCCTCCTCTTTCTTCGCATGTCTCTTTGCCTCCTCCTTCCTGACGCTTCCTCTCTCCCCTTTACTTCCCTCCTCCCTTTCTCTCAGCATCCTTGGGGACGTAGAGGAAAGAGAAAGCGGAGGGAGTGCCCTCGGCTCCACCACCGTTAGGACCAAAAACGGGGTACGTTGTCCTTCCGATTGCGGTCAGTTGTGACGGGGTGTCAGTGGTCGCTGCTGGGGCCGTGGGTTCCTCTCCTTATTCGCCTCAGCCTGTCTCCTCAGCCCGTCTGTGCTGTGCCTTCCTCCTTCCATTTGCTGTATTATCCGTGCTCCTGTCTATGGATACTACATTCCACCACCATTTTCCATCCTTGTAAAATCTGCCCCCCCCCCCCCCCTTCTTTCTCCATTTTGCTTCTGTCATTTTCTCGGATACATTGCAGCTTCATTTGTCATTCACCTTAGGGCAGTGGTGCCAGCTTGTCATGCATGCTCTGTCTGTACTGAATCCCTCCCGTGTAATATGTCTCCCCTGTCCTTCTTGCTCCAGGAAAGCCAGGTGAAATGATGCAGAGGAAAGTAAAGCCTCCCTCAGGGGTGGGTCCAGGCCGCTCTGCAGAACTGCGTGTTTTTCGTGGCCCCTCAAGTACGGCCCACGAATCTCGTCTACCTGGTGCACCTCTTAGACGCCAGAGGTCTCTTACAAATCTTTCCGTGTTGACCGATGCCGAGAAGAAATTACGCCTGTGTGGTCCTGACTGGTGTGATGACCTATCTGCAGTGACGCCTCCAAGGACCCATAACGCGGGCCCCGCGTCACCTGCCATGTCCAGGGCGCTATCTCGCTCAGAACACTCCCTTCTTCAACCCAGGACACCTAGCCGCATTCCCCGTGGTCCATATGCTGAGGTCAAACCACTAAGTAAAACCTCAGACACCACCACTGGTGGCCCCTCAGCAGAAGATCCTACAAAAGAGCCCTCTGATGACAAGAAGGCATTCCTCAAAGTGGACCCCGAACTAGTGGTGACTGTTCTGGGTGATCTGGAGCAGCTGCTCTTCAGTCAGATGTTGGGTAAGAAAAAAGCACAATGATGAATCTGTAAATTCTCTGGGAAGTGAGTCAGCGCATGGGGCCCCGCTTCAGATATTCCCCTTCCCTATAACATAACAGGGCTTCAGGCCTTAAAATGATTCCACATTTTTATACCAGCACCTGGATCTGAAGATCTAATGGTATCTAATTAGATATTTAGGACACGCCCCCTGAGCTGTGGCAGGGAAGGAGCTACAGCAGAAAGGATGTGCTCCCTGAGCTGGAGTAGGGAAAGAGTTGTAGCAGAAAGGACACACCCCTGAGCTGGGTATAAATCTAACAGATTAACTGGAGCAATTAATGTGGACATTTCTGAGGGCTGATTGTCATGTACTATGACATTTTTTACTTCATGGCACTTTAAGGCCCCTTTCACACCAGCGAGTTTTCCGTGCGGGTGCAATGCGTGACGTGAACGCATAGCAACCGCACTGAATCCTGACCCGTTCATTTCAATGGGGCTGTGTACATGAGCGATGTTTTTCACGCATCACTTCTGCGTTGCATGAAAAACGCAGCATGTTCTATATTCTACGTTATGGTCCCATAGAAGTGGATGGGGCTTCAGTGAAAAACGCATTGCATCCGGAAGCAAGTGCAAATGCAGTGCGTTTTTCACTGATGGTTGCTAAGAGATGTTGTTGGTAAACCTTCAGTTTTTTATCAAGCGTGTGAAAAACGCATCAATACTCATTGCACCTGCCCGGAAAAAACTGAACGCAATCGCAGACAAAACTGACTGAACTTGCTTGCAAAATAATGCGAGTTTCACTAAACGCATCTGGAGCCAATCCGTCACGCTCGTGTAAAAGAGGCCTAAATGCTACAATTTGCAATTCCTCTCTTATTCCTTTTAGAAATGATTGCATAAACTGACAAATGTACAGGAAGTGCCACACTGTGTAGAGACACGCCCCTTTTTATAAGGCGGTTGTTAATACGCAGCTGACAATTTATTCCTATCTTTCTAGGAGGAAGAAAAGAGTGATGGTACAATGCAAGCAAAGTTATGTATTAGGGTCTATACACATACAAAATTTGGTGTGTTTTACCAGTAAAAAAGATGGTAGAATAAGGCCTTGTTCACACGTCGGTGACTTCCATCAGTGATTGTGAAACCAGGTGCGGCTCTAAACACAGAACAGGAGCAAATCTTTCTCTTATACCTTATGTCTGTGGAGGCTCCAATCCTGGTTTTGGCTCACAATCACTGATGGAAATCACTGACCAAACACTGAAGTGTGAACTAGGCCTAACTGCGTGCCCTTTTTTTTACCACACATTCTGTAGTGTGTGCTTGCTTGTTAGCGGTTTCTTCATGTCATGGTCATGTCAAAATGCCTGAAAAAACGCCAGGTGCCTTAGCATGCTGCATTGTTGCGAAGAATCTAGAAAGACATAAATCTCCAGCTAATTAGCAAAAATGACAGAAATGTCCTGCTTTTCCCATTTCCCATAAAGTCTAAAGTCTGGAGCTGAAGCTGACTGACGTAAATTAAATAATAGTAAAAATGCTTAAAGGGGTTGGCCACTTTCTGGTTACTGTTGACCAATGATGACACTTACTAATATAGACTATGTTGAACTTCTGCACCATTTTCTATATTTTATAAGGTTTTCCCCCTTGTTTACAGAGTCTTTTGTGCCGTCCACACAGAGGTCCTGCCCATAAGATGGCCGCTGATGGAGGGTCATGTGACCAGGCAGATCACCTCCATTCCAATACATTGCACCTGCCATCTGTACTTGTTCTGTTGGGAGTTCAGTGCAGGTGCAGTGTCTGAATGGAGGAGACATCACATGGAGGTGATCTGCCTGGTCACATGACCCTCCATCAGCGGCCATCTTATGGACAGGACCTCTGTGTGGCTGGCGCAGAAGACTTTGTTAACAACGAGGATTTCTTATGAAAAATAGAAAATTGGGCCGAATTTTAACAAAGGCTATATTAGTAAGTGCCGTATATCATTTCACAAGTACATTGGTCAACAGTAACGAGAACATGGCCAACCCCTTTAAAAGGTTAATCTAGTGGTGTACACGTCTTATGATTCCATTGTCTGTATAAGGTTTTGTGTCACCTACTGGCTGTGGCCAACAACCTTAGGGTGCATTCATACGCTGCAGGCTTTGTTGCAGAGTTTTCCGTGAATAAAAATAATTTCCATTCATTTCAATGGGTGACAAGCACATGGATTCCTGAAAGCTGCATTTAAGTGAATGGAACTGATTTTCAGTCACATTAAAATTCTGCAACAAAATCTGCATTGTGTGAAGGTTCCCTAAGGCAACCTTATGTCACACAGACCATTGCAGTCTATGGGGCTATTCACATGGCCGTTTTTTTAACAGCCAGTAAACAGCAGCCGTCAAAAAATACGACAAGTCCTATTTTTGGCTGTTTTCATGTCCAGAAGGACCCCGCTGAAATCAATGGGACGGTTTTTAAACGGCCGGGTAAACAGTAGTGCATACGTCTAACTGCTGTTAAAAATGGGTACACTGGAACAATATGGTCTTTTAGGGGTTAAAAAACAAACAAACAATACCTCATCCACTTGCATGCGCAGCGGCAGTTACTTCACTCTTGATTGAAAAGAACCTGTCGAAGGACCTGCACTCGGTGTGATGACATCATCAGGCACTCATGCTGGGAGTTGACTGCAGGTCCTTCTGCAGGTCCTTTTCAATGAAGAGAGGAGCGACTGCCTCTGTGCAAGTGGATAAGGTTTTTTTTTTTTGCTAAAGCAAAACATTACAGCTGAGGGCCACTATGGGGGACATTACTAATTCTTTGGGCCTTTATGGGGAACATTACTAGTTCTTGGGGCCTCTATGGGGGACATTACCACTGGTGGAGGCCGCTATGGGAGACATTACCACTGCTGGAGGCCTCTATGGGGGACATTATTACTGCTGTGGGAAACTGTGGGGGACATTATTACTGCTGGGGGCCTCTACGGGGGACATTATTACTGCTGGTGGGCCTCTATGGGGGACATTATTACTGCTGTGGGAAACTATGGGGGACATTATTACTGCTGGGGGCCTCTATGGGGGACATTATTACTGCTGGTGGGCCTCTACAGGGGACAATATTACTGCTGGGGGCCTATACGGGGGACATTATTACTGCTGGGGGCCTCTACGGGGGACATTATTACTGCTGGGGGCCTCTACGGGGGACATTATTACTGCTGGTGGGCCTCTACGGGGGACATTATTACTGCTGGTGGGCATTATGTGGGACATTATTACTGCTGGGGGCCTCTATGGGGGACATTATTACTGCTGGGGGCCTCTACGGGGGACATTATTACTGCTGGTGGGCATTATTTGGGACATTATTACTGCTGGGGGCGTCTACGGGGACATTATTACTGCTGGTGGGCCTCTACGGGGGACATTATTAATGCTGGGGGTCTCTATGGGGGACATTATTACTGCTGGGGGCCTCTACGGGGGACATTATTACTGCTGGTGGGCCTCTATGGGGGACATTATTACTGCTGGGGCCTCTATGGGGGACATTATTACTGCTGGTGGGCCTCTACGGGGGACATTATTACTGCTGGTGGGCATTATGTGGGACATTATTACTGCTGGTGGGCCTCTACGGGGGACATTATTACTGCTGGTGGGCATTATGTGGGACATTATTACTGCTGGGGGCCTCTATGGGGGACATTATTACTGCTGGGGGCCTCTATGGGGGACATTATTGACTGTTGGGGGCCTCTACAGTGGACATTATTACTGCTGGGGGCATCTACGGGGGACATTATTACTGCTGGGGGCGTCTACGTGGGACATTATTACTGCTGGTGGGCCTCTACGGGGGACATTATTACAGCTGGGGGTCTCTATGGGGGACATTATTACTGCTGGGGGCCTCTATGGGGGACATTATTACTGCTGGGGGCCTCTACAGAGGACATTATTACTGCTGGGGGCATCTACGGGGGACATTACTGCTGGTGGGCCTCTACGGTGGACATTATTAATGCTGGGGGTCTCTATGGGGGACATTATTACTGCTGGGGGCCTCTACGGGGGACATTATTACTGCTGGGGGCCTCTACGGGGGACATTATTACTGCTGGGGGCCTCTACGGGGGACATTATTACTGCTGGTGGGCATTATGTGGGACATTATTACTGCTGGTGGGTCTACGGGTGACATTATTACTGCTGGTGGGCATTATGTGGGACATTATTACTGCTGGGGGCCTCTATGGGGGACATTATTACTGCTGGTGGGCCTCTATGGGGGACTTTATTACTGCTGGGGGCGTCTACGAGGGACATTATTACTGCTGGGGGCGTCTACGGGGGACATTATTACTGCTGGGGGCCTCTATGGGGGACATTATTACTGCTGGAGGCCTCTACAGGGGACATTATTACTGCTGGGGGCCTCTATGGGGGACATTATTACTGCTGGGGGCCTCTATGGGGGACAGTATTACTGCTGGTGGGCCTCTACGGGGGACAATATTACTGCTGGTGGGCCTCTATGGGGGACATTATTACTGCTGGGGGTCTCTATGTGGGACATTATTACTGCTGGGGGCCTCTATGGGGGACATTATTACTGCTGGGGGCCTCTACGGGGGACATTATTACTGCTGGTGGGCCTCTATGGGGACATTATTACTGCTGGGGGCCTCTATGAGGGACATTATTACTGCTGGGGCCTCTATGAGGGACATTATTACTGCTGGGGGCCTCTATGGGGGACATTATTACTGCTGGGGGCCTCTATGGGGACATTATTACTGCTGGGGCCTCTACGGGGGACATTATTACTGCTGGGGGCCTCTACGGGGACATTATTACTGCTGGGGGCCTCTACGGGGGACATTATTACTGCTGGGGGCCTCTATGGGGGACATTATTACTGCTGGGGGCCTCTACGGGGGACATTATTACTGCTGGGGGCCTCTACTGGGGACATTATTACTGCTGGGGGCCTCTACGGGGGACATTATTACTGCTGGGGGCCTCTATGAGGGACATTATTACTGCTGGGGGCCTCTATGAGGGACATTATTACTGCTGGGGGTCTCTATGTGGGACATTATTACTGCTGGGGGCCTTTATGGGGGACATTATTACTGCTGGGGGCCTCTACGGGGGACATTATTACTGCTGGGGGCCTCTACGGGGGACATTATTACTGCTGGTGGGCATTATGTGGGACATTATTACTGCTGGTGGGCATTATGTGTACTGAGGACACTGCAGGTTTTGGGATCTTTATTAAAAGAGCCAATGCAATTCATCCTTTTTTCATGGCCAGAAAATGGATGCAAATAGTTGAAAAGCTGCTAGTGAGTCCGTGTGCATGTAGCCTTAGTGTTGGTTTGTACCTTGTGGCTTTCGGCTTCTTTATGTAGGATGGTAAGATACTGTAGTTACAATGAGACTGCAGCTCTTGGATTATACCTGGACTTCTTTTAAAGTAGTAGTTTATAGAACTATTACTACTACTATGCAGCCATATTTTTCGACATATTAAAGGGAATGTGTCATCAGAATATCACTTATTTTCTAAATCATGTTTTTATGTTTAACATATTTTTAAATATTTTTTGATGATGTTATTTTTTAATTTTCCATGTCAATATCTATATTTAAACAAAAAACATAAAATCCTGCAGTTTTCCCACTGGTCACTTAGCCTAATAGGCACCAGTTCCTGGTCTGTACAAATCACTTTACTGCAGTTACCTGCTTATCTGTCATTCTAATCCTGCCTGTAATGATACCAGCTCTGTGTACAGATAAGACAGGATCCACCATTCACAAAAGGTGATTGTCAGATCTTATCTATCCTTCCCTTTTACAATCCCCTCTGCATGGGTCACAGAACATGTCTAGAAAACTCTTCCATAGAAGTCAATAGAGTCCCCTCCAGACCATTGTTTTTATGGCCCATGGGCTTCCTAAATGCTGTTAAGAACATCTCAGGCAAGATGGCCGCCCCCATATTAATGTTCAGGAAATAGAATAAAGAAATCTGTAATCAGAAAATAAAGACAGATTAGAGAAAAGGAGATATGTTGCTGTCTGTTTTGGTAACACCTTTCCTTTAAAGGGGATCTGTCACCTCAGTTTCATTATACAGTGATACATGAGTAGTCCTGCAGATTAGGAGTCCACATCACTATTTTTTTATTTTCCTACTGCCCCTGGTTCCCCGCTATCAGCCCTTAGAGCTGCCCTGAAATACACAGTCCAGACTGCTGTGCTGCTCTAATAGAATGGAGAGGACTCATGTGCGCATGAACAGCAGTACTGACAGCGGAGGAACGGGGTCAGGGGTGTGGAATTCCTATCGCCCGACGCCCGGGACATGCAGTTCCGGGCGCCGAGCAAGTAATTTGAACAGTTGTTTAATCCTGTGCGGACAAGTAGCAGGGACATGTCGGTTGGGCAGTAATAGGAGCGGTCATATGCGTGCCGCGAGCTGACCGCTCCTACATCTATGTCAGCGTGCCCCTGCATCGTGCATATGACCCGTACATATCACTTCCTGCAAGCCGCCCCCCACTCCTCCCGACTCCTGTATCGAAGTCTCCGCCCACCTGCCAGCACAGGAGTAATTGCAGGCCAAGATGGGAGAAGAGGAGTGAGAGACCCCACGGCCCCTTGCAGATGAGTGTTCCTACTGGAGCCTGTCCACATCGCAGCTCCCGGCCTGACCTGCAAGCGCTGACTGGGGTCACATAGCATTATACTGATTTATGATGCTATGTAACCCTTACAGTTCTGGAATGTGTTGTATAACACTGACAGCATTATGTCAGTGTTATCCAATACATTCCAGAACTGTAAGGGTTACATAGCATCATAAATAAGTATAATGCTATGTGACCCCAGTCAGCGCTTGCAGGTCAGGCCGGGTGCTGCGATGTGGACAGGCTCCAGTAGGAACACTCATCTGCAGGGGGCCTAAGAGCCAGGGTGTCAGAAATAAAGGTTGTGCTGTCTGTCTTCTGAGGCTCTGCACATGGCACTTGATAAACTATAATGTCTCTCTGTTGCCCCCATACAGTATAACGTCTCCTTGTGTCCCCATACAGTATAACGTCACCTTGGGGCTGCCCCATACAGTATAACGTCTCCTTGTGCCCCCATACAGTATAACGTCACCTTGTGCCCCCATACAGTATAACGTCACCTTGTGCCCCCATACAGTATAACGTCTCCTTGTGGCTGCCCCATACAGTATAACGTCTCCTTGTGCCCCCATACAGTATAACGTCTCCTTGTGGCCCCCATACAGTATAACGTCTCCCTCTTGCCCCCATACAGTATAACATCACCTTGGGGCTGCCCACATACAGTATAATGTCTCCTTGTGCCCCCATACAGTATAAGTCACCTTGTGCCCCCATACAGTATAACGTCACCTTGGGGCTGCCCTAGTGCCCCATACAGTATAACGTCACCAAGCGGCTGCCCCCGCACAGTATAACGTCACCCTGTGGCCCCCACCCCCATACAGTATAACGTCTCCCTGTGGCCCCCACCCCATACAGTATAACATCTCCCTGTGGCCCCCGCCCCCATACAGCATAACGTCTCCTTGTGGCCCCCGCCCCATACAGCATAACATCTGCTTGTGGCCCCCGCCCCATACAGTATAACATCTCCCTGTGGCCCCCGCCCCCATACAGTATAACATCTCCTTGTGGCCCCCGCCCCCATACAGTATAACGTTAGTATAAGTTCAGGACAAGTAGATGGTCATGGGGGACAAGTAGATCGAGCCCCGGCTTTAGTCCTTCGACAAGTAGTTTTTTTTTAAATTTCCACACCCCTGGGGGTGCAATGGGAAAATAGTCATCTGGACTCCTTATCTGCAGTACTAGTCATGTATTACAGTAGATACTGGTCCAAACCGAACCATTGGGTTCCCTTTAAAGAGGACCTTTCACAGCAGGTTGTGTAGGGCATACTGATGGCTTACTATTTTCTCTATGCGCCGCTCTGTTTGCCCGCTATGCCCCCCGTATTGGTTTCCTGCCTGGTATGTAAATCGGCACAGGGAGAGGAGACAGCCATGTTTCCCACTGGCTGTGAGATGACCAATCACAGCGGAGAGCGTCACAGCCAGGGAGAAGGTTAGCTTTTTTTGAGAAACATGGCTGTCTCTTTTCCCTGTACCGATTTACATACCAGGCGGGAAACCAATACGGGGGGCATAGCGGGCGAACCATAGAGAAAATAGTAAGTGCTGTAACATGCCATCAGAGTAATATGTCTTTTAATTTCTTCCTAGGGGTCTCCTGGAATAAATCTAAAATATAACTATGCCCAATAATGCAGTGCCTATACTTCCCCTGGAATTCTGTACTGTCACACATCAGTTATGAGCAGGCCGTGAACCGCATGTCCCTACAGTGATGAATAGCAGCAGCAAGGGTCACTAACTTTTCAAAAAGCATTTGATATATCATAGAGACATGTGAAAAGTTTAGATTGGTGGGGGTCTCAGCGCTGAGACCCCCACTGATCCCTAGAACACGAGACAGGCTCCATAGACGTCTATGGGCGCTTCTTGATACCGTGCTCAGCAGTGAGGCGATGGCGTGCTCCATGTGCACACTTCTCTACCCTTCTTCTAGGTATCTGTGGGGGTCTCAGTGCTCACACCCCCATTTCTGACCCATGTACTGCTCCATATTGTAGCCCACCCATTGCTTGTGCACACCATTGTCCTCAAGTCTCAGTAAAAGCGCAGATTGATGATAGAAAAGAAAATCCAAGAGTCGATTTCCATCCTTGGAGAAAGTTAAAATCTTGTGACCTAATCGAGATTTAAGACTTTCCTAAAAAACTTCCCAGTGGCCCCCTGTAAGCTCTTGAAGAATGCCCTTGGTAGCAGGATGGGTACCATCTGAAAATGGTAAATAAGCAATGCCCATATTTACTGCATTAAAGAGCCCTTTGTTAACATGATCAATGCTATTAAACCAGGCATGCTCTCTGGTAGGGTTGATCATGCTGAATAAAACATTATGTTTGCTACGTCTGTAGGTAGACACGTTCAGCACGGTGTTAAGTGCTCTAAGGGCTCAGTCTGGCCCCTTGGTGCTTGAACCACCTCCTTTGCATATGATTAAAAACACAGATAATCTCAGCAATGGTTCTGCCTACAGGCATAACAAAGGTATCATTTTAATCAGCATGATCAACCGTACCAGGCGGTATGCCTGGTTTAATAAGGTTTGTCATGTTGACAGATGCTCTTTAATATGGCCAAACCCAAATAGTTGTGGATGATTATAAAGTCTGTATTGAAGGGTGCACCGAAAGAGAGGTATGCAGTTTAATATATAATTCTCGGCTAAGTCAGCAAGAATTTACACTCCAAGATGTGTAAAGGGAATCTGTCAGCAGAGACCGCCCTATCCAGCTGTTTGCATAGACACATAGCTGTGGTTCACCTGATTAAAACGCTGTCTTTCTTTTGTTGATCTGAGTTATAATACTTTGCTGCAATGAGGGGGATCACCATTGCTCTTGTTCCACCCATTCTCCCCTCCAGCCCCTTCCTTGCTGCTTTGCCACTGCCTGGTCCTGTCAATCAAAGCAGCCGGGGGGGGGGGGGGGCTGGAGGGGAGAATGGGTGGAACAAGAGCAATGGTGACGCGTATAAGGCTACTTTCACACTAGCGCTTCTACTGGATCAAACAGGGTTCAGCAAAAACGCTTCCGCTACTGATAATACAACATCTGCATCCGTTATGAATGGATCCGGTTGTATCATCTTTAACATAGCAATGACGGATCCGTCATGAACTCCATTGAAAGTCAATGGGGAACGGATCCGTTTTCTATTGTGTCAGAGAAATTGTGCCGCATCCCAGGACGGAAAGCAAACTACAACATGTTGCGGTTTGCTCTCCGGTATGGGAACGCAACTAAACGGAACAGAATGTATTTTGGAGCATTCCGTTCTGTTCAGTTCAGTTTTGTCTCCTTTGCCAGTGAAAGGAGACAAAACGGAAACGTTTTTTTTTCCGGTATTGAGCCCCTATGACGGATCTCAATACTGGAAAACTAAAACGCTAGTGTGAAAGTAGCCTTAAAGGGGTATTCCCATCACTCTCTTTCATACTTACCTGCTCCCGACACGCCGTCCACTTCCTGGTTTCGGCAGGGGGCAGGCTCCATCTTGATTGACGTCTTCTCCCGGCCGGGCCGTGCACTGGACTGAGCGCGCACTCCGGCTGGGAGAAAACAAGAAGTCGTCTGCGCAAGCGCAGCCACCGCGATTCCGGAGAAGAGCGGTGTCTGTAACCAGGGGAGACGGAAGACAACAGTCAGGTAAGTATATCTTAACAGTGATCATTAAGATGGGAATACCCGTTTAACAGTGATCATTAAGATGGGAATACCCCTTTAACAGTGATCATTAAGATGGGAATACCCCTTTAACAGTGATCATTAAGATGGGAATACCCCTTTAACAGTGATCTGTAAGATGGGAATACCCCTTTATCGGTGATCATTAAGATGAGAATACCCCTTTAACAGTGATCATTAAGATGGGAATACCCCTTTAACAGTGATCATTAAGATGGGAATACCCCTTTAACAGTGATCATTAAGATGGGAATACCCCTTTAACAGTGATCATTAAGATGGGAATACCCCTTTAACAATGATCATTAAGATGGGAATACCCCTTTAACAGTGATCATTAAGATGGGAATACCCCTTTAACAGTGATCATTAAGATGGGAATACCCCTTTAACAGTGATCATTAAGATGGGAATACCCCTTTAACAGTGATCATTAAGATGAGAATACCCCTTTAACAGTGATCATTAAGATGGGAATACCCCTTTAACGGTGATCATTAAGATGAGAATACCCCTTTAACAGTGATCATTAAGATGGGAATACCCCTTTAACGGTGATCATTAAGATGGGAATACCCCTTTAACAGTGATCATTAAGATGGGAATACCCCTTTAACGGTGATCATTAAGATGGGAATACCCCTTTAACAGTGATCATTAAGATGGGAATACCCCTTTAACAGTGATCATTAAGATGGGAATACCCCTTTAACGGTGATCATTAAGATGGGAATACCACTTTAATAGTGATCATTAAGATGGGAATACCCCTTTAATAGTGATCATTAAGATGGGAATACCCCTTTAACAGTGATCATTAAGATGGGAATACCCCTTTAAGAGAAAGTGTCATAACTCCGGAATGGGGAAAAAGACAAACAGCATGTTAATCGGGTGAACCCCAGCTATGTGTCTATGAAAAACGGTTGGATAGGGAGGTCGCTGGTGACAGATTCCCTTTCATGGATGTATTGTGCACATGGGTAGAAAAATGATTTGATGGCTGAGAAAAAATCTCTGAAGCAAGATGACGTTTCGAGCCTTGAAGATCTTTCTCACAAGAACAAGTGAATGGTTAGAACGGTCGAGCAGAAGGTTATCCGCATATAAAGCTCATTTATGATGACGATCACCAGTTCTCACAGCCATGGTATCTGGGGAACTGTTCCATGGCACTGACATAGAGCAAGGGGGGCAAGAAGCAGCCCTGTCTAGTCCCATTAGATATGGGTCATGGAGGACGTATTGTAGGGGGGGATTGTAGTAGAGCGAAATTATTTTGCCACTAGTGATGTTGGGTTAGAATTGTTGGGGTAAAGCGTCTATTGCTTGCGGAGCTGTTGCCAACTTGATGCCTTAAAGTGCCTGTTATCAGGTTGTAAGTTGCTGTTAAGGTGACAGCATTGGACAGCAGCAATAAATATGTAGAAGCAGCACCACCGGGCTCCGGGGATGGTATCCACGATGCAACAGCCAGACACGGCCACGGATCCACTCAGCCACAATCAAGGAAATAAAAATCAGGTTGTCAGCAGCATCTTCCATCAAAAATTCTTTATTCCAGACTCCAAGACATCAACGTACACATGCAGGATAGCAGCAACGTTTCGGCTGGTATACAGCCTTTGTCAAGCTCATTTTACAAGCAGCAATGCACATATTTATACTAAAAACACTCCCAGTTAGTACACCCCCCAATTTGCAATGGACCAATCCCCTAAGTTAGAATTCAATACCCTATTTGCATAATCTGGTGCACCTGTATGTAAATTATCTCAGAAGGTACCAACCTCTTTCATGATCCACGCTGGGCTCCCGTCTCCCCAAGTTACCTGTCCCATTCCAATGACGTCACATATCCGCGCCTGTTTCATCAGGGCATCACACCATGCCTCTGTTACTGCGCTCCCTTGTGACGTCAGCGGTATGCGACCCGCGCCACACAACAGCGGCATGCGTCAGAGTGGCGATCACGTGACAAATCACATGATCGCCACCCCGTACAACCTAAACAACACAAGATGTTTCAAAAGGGGCGGAAGCCAGCGATACCAATAATCATTCATATATGCTTCCCACTGTAAATATACAGGTAATCAAGTTATTACATATCATGTCATACATATGAAAATGGGATATATGTCCAATCAGGGCGCATTATAACCTGGCCATACCAATTAAAATCAACAAATACATGAATTACCTGAGGATATACATATTTATTTCAGTCGATAGAGGAAACATTGAATTCTAGATTCAAACCATAAGGTTGTAACGATCTTAATGTATGAATCCATTTAAGCTCTTTTCTACGGAGAATTTTACATCTGTCCCCACCCCTTCTCGGAATTTTGACATTATCGATTGCACGAAATCGCAATTGATTCACCGAATGTTTGAATTCAACAAAGTGTTTAGCCACTGGTTTATCCAGAGCCCCTGTTCGGATAGTACTTTTATGTTTATTGATACGCTCACGTAATTCCATAGTGGTCTCACCCACGTAGATCAAACTACATGGGCACTGTATTATATATATCACGTATGATGATCTACACGTGTAATAGTCCCTAATTTTATAGACTTTACCACTATAGGGGTGTGTGAAGCTATCTCCTTTGACTATATTGCTGCAATTGCAGCAAGACAGGCATGGGAAATTGCCACATTTCTTAGGGGCCAATAATCGTTGTTGCATTACTAAACCACCTCCTACGTCTGCCTTCACGATCCTGTCTCTAAGATTAGGACTCCTTTTGTATGCCATCATTGGTGATACTGTAAATTCCTTGACCGTGGGCATCCCTCGATGAAGGATTTGCCACTCATCTCTAAGTATTCTGGCTATCCTGCCACTATCATCACCATAGATGGATACAAAAGGGATCCTTACATTTTCCTTATTCCGGGATGCTCCCACCATAGTGGAGTCCCGGTCCATACCAAGGATCCTCTGCTTTTACGTCGTAACAGACTTTTCGGGTATCCCCTAGTCAAGAATTTATTACACATCTCCTCTACTCTGTCGACAAATATTCCCTCATCAGAGACTATTCGTCGTACACGGAGAAGCTGACTCCAAGGAAGAGAATCAACCATTTTACGTGGATGGTTACTGTCATATATGAGTAAAGTATTTTTGTCCGAAGGTTTTGGAATAGATCACTTTTAATAATTCCATCTTCAATGTACACGCGTACGTCTAGGAACTGCAGTTCCCTCACAGAATATGTGACAGTGAACCGCAGGTCCCGGACACCCGCATTTAGGTGCTCATGGAATTCCTCTAACTCGAGTGATGTCCCATTCCAGATCAAGAAAATGTCGTCGATGTAGCGCCACCAACATAGGACCCTCTCAAAAAAGCGGGATTGATACACCAGTCGATCCTCGACCTCTGCCATGAAGATGTTTGCGTAGGTCGGGGCCACATTCGACCCCATAGCCACACCACGCTTCTGCTGGTAGAAGGTGTCCCTGAAGAGAAAATAATTTCTCCTCAGGACCACCTCCAAGAGGTCGAGGATCAACCGGCGCGCCCAGGAGAGAGTCCCGTGCTGGCAAGCGCCACATCGACGACATTCAGACCATATGAGTGATCAATTGAAGTATACAATGAGACCACATCAAAACTCACCAAGAGGAAGCGCTCTGGCAAGTTCACTTCTCTTAATTTCTCCAGAAAATGTCCCGTATCCCTGACATAGGAGGGAGCCGAGGTCGCATGGACCCGTAGTATCTTATCCAGAAAGATGGAGACAGTGTTAAATATCGAGCCGCGGCCCGACACAATGGGGCGGCCCGGCGGGTCGACCAAACTCTTGTGAATTTTTGGTAATACATATATCACTGGGGTGATAGGATGGCTGACTAATAAATATTTTCTCAATTCATCATCAATGATTCCATCATATTCCGCCTTATCGCATATCTCCCCCAGGATATCTGCAATTTCCCATTTGGGATCTTTAGTCAATATCTCATATACCTCACTGTCTGCCAACTGTCTGGATATCTCACCTAGGTACCTGTCAGTGTCCATGACGACCACGGCTCCCCCTTGTCCGCTGGTTTTATCGTGATCACCTCATTGGTGCTCAGCTCACGAATGGCCTGTTGTTCTTGTCCCGTCACATTGTATCTCAATGATCTATGGTCTTCCACTCTCAACCGGTCAATACGCCTTTTGACTGCCTCAATGTAAGCCTCAACTGCATGAACATTCTGTGGTGGGGAAAAAGAGCTTTTATTATACAATCCTAATTTTTACATGACAACATCTCATTATCAATATCACCCTCATTCCGGTGTGTATCATTCTTAGTGGAAAAAAATGCTTTAAGGCGCAATCGTCTAAAAAACCTTTGGAGGTCTAATTCTAGCTCAAACCAATCGCGAGAGGGGTCGGGCAAAAGGTCAAGCCACGACTCAACACACTTATTTGTATATCACTTAATTGTATGGAGGAGATATTTACTACCAGATCTATTGTCTGCGCGCACCCCGTCTGGTGGTTCTCCCCTGTTGGAATTTGGGGGACCTAATTGTGTCGGAGGAAGACCTTTTGCGGGTTCTGTGGTGTTTCTGCCCGCCCCTTCGATATCCACCTCTCCTCCCCCGATTTCCTCCTAAAAATTAGATGCCATGGATTCGTCCGTGGAATCTGATTCACCCGTAGTGAAGCCAAATTTGTGTTGTTCAAATCGTCGCCCCTTCTTTCGTCTGTGTTGTTTTTGTGTTGAATTAGCTTGCCAATTATACACTTTCCCTGTTACATAGTCATCTGCATCTCTATGCCATTTATCCCTTTTGACTCGCTCCACCTCATTCCTATGTCTAGAAACATGCTGAATTAATTTTTCTTTATAAGATTCATAATCATCGGCAGACATTAATGCTTGTATCTGAATGTCCAAATCACTCAGAGTTTTTTCAGGGCATCCACTTCTCTCTGAAGAAAATCAATGTTCAATAACATAAGTTCAAAGGAATATTTGTTATTCACGGCTTCAAAGGCTTTACAAAATTCCACATTGTTAGGGAATAAATTAGGTCGTAGATGGGAACGAAGTCCTCTTGGTATTCTCTGTTGTCTAAAATATTCCCTTAAAGTGATTAAGTGCAATTCCATAGTATTAAGTCTCTTGGTCTCCTGTTCAGCTTTCCGCTTTAATACATCAATCGATGGGGACTTCAGAAAAGTTACATCTCCTCCATCAACGTCAATTAATCGACGTATATCCTCGTCTGTGTATGAATACGTTTGTCTTACCGGAGTCTCCATATTCTTACCCGGGCCCACCGGAACTTCCATGATGTAGTGTCACCAAGGATATTCAGTCCCTGTGCACGCTTCCCGAATCCAAACACCAGCAATAAATATGTAGAAGCAGCACCACCGGGCTCCGGGGATGGTATCCACGATGCAACAGCCAGACACGGCCACGGATCCACTCAGCCACAATCAAGGAAATAAAAATCAGGTTGTCGGCAGCATCTTCCATCAAAAATTCTTTATTCCAGACTCCAAGACATCAACGTACACATGCAGGATAGCAGCAACGTTTCGGCTGGTATACAGCCTTTGTCAAGCTCATTTTACAAGCAGCAATGCACATATTTATACTAAAAACACTCCCAGTTAGTACACCCCCAATTTGCAATGGACCAATCCCCTAAGTTAGAATTCAATACCCTATTTGCATAATCTGGTGCACCTGTATGTAAATTATCTCAGAAGGTACCAACCTCTTTCATGATCCACGCTGGGCTCCCGTCTCCCCAAGTTACCTGTCCCATTCCAATGACGTCACATATCCGCGCCTGTTTCATCAGGGCATCACACCATGCCTCTGTTACTGCGCTCCCTTGTGACGTCAGCGGTATGCGACCCGCGCCACACAACAGCGGCATGCGTCAGAGTGGCGATTACGTGACAAATCACATGATCGCCACCCCGTACAACCTAAACAACACAAGATGTTTCAAAAGGGGCGGAAGCCAGCGATACCAATAATCATTCATATATGCTTCCCACTGTAAATATACAGGTAATCAAGTTATTACATATCATGTCATACATATGAAAATGGGATATATGTCCAATCAGGGCGCATTATAACCTGGCCATACCAATTAAAATCAACAAATACATGAATTACCTGAGGATATACATATTTATTTCAGTCGATAGAGGAAACATTGAATTCTAGATTCAAACCATAAGGTTGTAACGATCTTAATGTATGAATCCATTTAAGCTCTTTTCTACGGAGAATTTTACATCTGTCCCCACCCCTTCTCGGAATTTTGACATTATCGATTGCACGAAATCGCAATTGATTCACCGAATGTTTGAATTCAACAAAGTGTTTAGCCACTGGTTTATCCAGAGCCCCTGTTCGGATAGTACTTTTATGTTTATTGATACGCTCACGTAATTCCATAGTGGTCTCACCCACGTAGATCAAACTACATGGGCACTGTATTATATATATCACGTATGATGATCTACACGTGTAATAGTCCCTAATTTTATAGACTTTACCACTATAGGGGTGTGTGAAGCTATCTCCTTTGACTATATTGCTGCAATTGCAGCAAGACAGGCATGGGAAATTGCCACATTTCTTAGGGGCCAATAATCGTTGTTGCATTACTAAACCACCTCCTACGTCTGCCTTCACGATCCTGTCTCTAAGATTAGGACTCCTTTTGTATGCCATCATTGGTGATACTGTAAATTCCTTGACCGTGGGCATCCCTCGATGAAGGATTTGCCACTCATCTCTAAGTATTCTGGCTATCCTGCCACTATCATCACCATAGATGGATACAAAAGGGATCCTTACATTTTCCTTATTCCGGGATGCTCCCACCATAGTGGAGTCCCGGTCCATACCAAGGATCCTCTGCTTTTTACGTCGTAACAGACTTTTCGGGTATCCCCTAGTCAAGAATTTATTACACATCTCCTCTACTCTGTCGACAAATATTCCCTCATCAGAGACTATTCGTCGTACACGGAGAAGCTGACTCCAAGGAAGAGAATCAACCATTTTACGTGGATGGTTACTGTCATATATGAGTAAAGTATTTTTGTCCGAAGGTTTTTGGAATAGATCACTTTTAATAATTCCATCTTCAATGTACACGCGTACGTCTAGGAACTGCAGTTCCCTCACAGAATATGTGACAGTGAACCGCAGGTCCCGGACACCCGCATTTAGGTGCTCATGGAATTCCTCTAACTCGAGTGATGTCCCATTCCAGATCAAGAAAATGTCGTCGATGTAGCGCCACCAACATAGGACCCTCTCAAAAAAACGGGATTGATACACCAGTCGATCCTCGACCTCTGCCATGAAGATGTTTGCGTAGGTCGGGGCCACATTCGACCCCATAGCCACACCACGCTTCTGCTGGTAGAAGGTGTCCCTGAAGAGAAAATAATTTCTCCTCAGGACCACCTCCAAGAGGTCGAGGATCAACCGGCGCGCCCCAGGAGAGAGTCCCGTGCTGGCAAGCGCCACATCGACGACATTCAGACCATGTGAGTGATCAATTGAAGTATACAATGAGACCACATCAAAACTCACCAAGAGGAAGCGCTCTGGCAAGTTCACTTCTCTTAATTTCTCCAGAAAATGTCCCGTATCCCTGACATAGGAGGGAGCCGAGGTCGCATGGACCCGTAGTATCTTATCCAGAAAGATGGAGACAGTGTTAAATATCGAGCCGCGGCCCGACACAATGGGGCGGCCCGGCGGGTCGACCAAACTCTTGTGAATTTTTGGTAATACATATATCACTGGGGTGATAGGATGGCTGACTAATAAATATTTTCTCAATTCATCATCAATGATTCCATCATATTCCGCCTTATCGCATATCTCCCCCAGGATATCTGCAATTTCCCATTTGGGATCTTTAGTCAATATCTCATATACCTCACTGTCTGCCAACTGTCTGGATATCTCACCTAGGTACCTGTCAGTGTCCATGACGACCACGGCTCCCCCTTGTCCGCTGGTTTTATCGTGATCACCTCATTGGTGCTCAGCTCACGAATGGCCTGTTGTTCTTGTCCCGTCACATTGTATCTCAATGATCTATGGTCTTCCACTCTCAACCGGTCAATACGCCTTTTGACTGCCTCAATGTAAGCCTCAACTGCATGAACATTCTGTGGTGGGGAAAAAGAGCTTTTATTATACAATCCTAATTTTTACATGACAACATCTCATTATCAATATCACCCTCATTCCGGTGTGTATCATTCTTAGTGGAAAAAAATGCTTTAAGGCGCAATCGTCTAAAAAACCTTTGGAGGTCTAATTCTAGCTCAAACCAATCGCGAGAGGGGTCGGGCAAAAGGTCAAGCCACGACTCAACACACTTATTTGTATATCACTTAATTGTATGGAGGAGATATTTACTACCAGATCTATTGTCTGCGCGCACCCCGTCTGGTGGTTCTCCCCTGTTGGAATTTGGGGGACCTAATTGTGTCGGAGGAAGACCTTTTGCGGGTTCTGTGGTGTTTCTGCCCGCCCCTTCGATATCCACCTCTCCTCCCCCGATTTCCTCCTAAAAATTAGATGCCATGGATTCGTCCGTGGAATCTGATTCACCCGTAGTGAAGCCAAATTTGTGTTGTTCAAATCGTCGCCCCTTCTTTCGTCTGTGTTGTTTTTGTGTTGAATTAGCTTGCCAATTATACACTTTCCCTGTTACATAGTCATCTGCATCTCTATGCCATTTATCCCTTTTGACTCGCTCCACCTCATTCCTATGTCTAGAAACATGCTGAATTAATTTTTCTTTATAAGATTCATAATCATCGGCAGACATTAATGCTTGTATCTGAATGTCCAAATCACTCAGAGTTTTTTCAGGGCATCCACTTCTCTCTGAAGAAAATCAATGTTCAATAACATAAGTTCAAAGGAATATTTGTTATTCACGGCTTCAAAGGCTTTACAAAATTCCACATTGTTAGGGAATAAATTAGGTCGTAGATGGGAACGAAGTCCTCTTGGTATTCTCTGTTGTCTAAAATATTCCCTTAAAGTGATTAAGTGCAATTCCATAGTATTAAGTCTCTTGGTCTCCTGTTCAGCTTTCCGCTTTAATACATCAATCGATGGGGACTTCAGAAAAGTTACATCTCCTCCATCAACGTCAATTAATCGACGTATATCCTCGTCTGTGTATGAATACGTTTGTCTTACCGGAGTCTCCATATTCTTACCCGGGCCCACCGGAACTTCCATGATGTAGTGTCACCAAGGATATTCAGTCCCTGTGCACGCTTCCCGAATCCAAACACCAGCAATAAATATGTAGAAGCAGCACCACCGGGCTCCGGGGATGGTATCCACGATGCAACAGCCAGACACGGCCACGGATCCACTCAGCCACAATCAAGGAAATAAAAATCAGGTTGTCGGCAGCATCTTCCATCAAAAATTCTTTATTCCAGACTCCAAGACATCAACGTACACATGCAGGATAGCAGCAACGTTTCGGCTGGTATACAGCCTTTGTCAAGCTCATTTTACAAGCAGCAATGCACATATTTATACTAAAAACACTCCCAGTTAGTACACCCCCAATTTGCAATGGACCAATCCCTAAGTTAGAATTCAATACCCTATTTGCATAATCTGGTGCACCTGTATGTAAATTATCTCAGAAGGTACCAACCTCTTTCATGATCCACGCTGGGCTCCCGTCTCCCCAAGTTACCTGTCCCATTCCAATGACGTCACATATCCGCGCCTGTTTCATCAGGGCATCACACCATGCCTCTGTTACTGCGCTCCCTTGTGACGTCAGCGGTATGCGACCCGCGCCACACAACAGCGGCATGCGTCAGAGTGGCGATTACGTGACAAATCACATGATCGCCACCCGTACAACCTAAACAACACAAGATGTTTCAAAGGGGCGGAAGCCAGCGATACCAATAATCATTCATATATGCTTCCCACTGTAAATATACAGGTAATCAAGTTATTACATATCATGTCATACATATGAAAATGGGATATATGTCCAATCAGGGCGCATTATAACCTGGCCATACCAATTAAAATCAACAAATACATGAATTACCTGAGGATATACATATTTATTTCAGTCGATAGAGGAAACATTGAATTCTAGATTCAAACCATAAGGTTGTAACGATCTTAATGTATGAATCCATTTAAGCTCTTTTCTACGGAGAATTTTACATCTGTCCCCACCCCTTCTCGGAATTTTGACATTATCGATTGCACGAAATCGCAATTGATTCACCGAATGTTTGAATTCAACAAAGTGTTTAGCCACTGGTTTATCCAGAGCCCCTGTTCGGATAGTACTTTTATGTTTATTGATACGCTCACGTAATTCCATAGTGGTCTCACCCACGTAGATCAAACTACATGGGCACTGTATTATATATATCACGTATGATGATCTACACGTGTAATAGTCCCTAATTTTATAGACTTTACCACTATAGGGGTGTGTGAAGCTATCTCCTTTGACTATATTGCTGCAATTGCAGCAAGACAGGCATGGGAAATTGCCACATTTCTTAGGGGCCAATAATCGTTGTTGCATTACTAAACCACCTCCTACGTCTGCCTTCACGATCCTGTCTCTAAGATTAGGACTCCTTTTGTATGCCATCATTGGTGATACTGTAAATTCCTTGACCGTGGGCATCCATCTGGATAAGATACTACGGGTCCATGCGACCTCGGCTCCCTCCTATGTCAGGGATACGGGACATTTTCTGGAGAAATTAAGAGACGTGAACTTGCCAGAGCGCTTCCTCTTGGTGAGTTTTGATGTGGTCTCATTGTATACTTCAATTGATCACTCATATGGTCTGAATGTCGTCGATGTGGCGCTTGCCAGCACGGGACTCTCTCCTGGGGCGCGCCGGTTGATCCTCGACCTCTTGGAGGTGGTCCTGAGGAGAAATTATTTTCTCTTCAGGGACACCTTCTACCAGCAGAAGCGTGGTGTGGCTATGGGGTCGAATGTGGCCCCGACCTACGCAAACATCTTCATGGCAGAGGTCGAGGATCGACTGGTGTATCAATCCCGTTTTTTTGAGAGGGTCCTATGTTGGTGGCGCTACATCGACGACATTTTCTTGATCTGGAATGGGACATCACTCGAGTTAGAGGAATTCCATGAGCACCTAAATGCGGGTGTCCGGGACCTGCGGTTCACTGTCACATATTCTGTGAGGGAACTGCAGTTCCTAGACGTACTGCGTGTACATTGAAGATGGAATTATTAAAAGTGATCTATTCCAAAACCTTCGGACAAAAATACTTTACTCATATATGACAGTAACCATCCACGTAAAATGGTTGATTCTCTTCCTTGGAGTCAGCTTCTCCGTGTACGACGAATAGTCTCTGATGAGGGAATATTTGTCGACAGAGTAGAGGAGATGTGTAATAAATTCTTGACTAGGGGATACCCGAAAAGTCTGTTACGACGTAAAAGCAGAGGATCCTTGGTATGGACCGGGACTCCACTATGGTGGGAGCATCCCGGAATAAGGAAAATGTAAGGATCCCTTTTGTATCCATCTATGGTGATGATAGTGGCAGGATAGCCAGAATACTTAGAGATGAGTGGCAAATCCTTCATCGAGGGATGCCCACGGTCAAGGAATTTACAGTATCACCAATGATGGCATACAAAAGGAGTCCTAATCTTAGAGACAGGATCGTGAAGGCAGACGTAGGAGGTGGTTTAGTAATGCAACAACGATTATTGGCCCCTAAGAAATGTGGCAATTTCCCATGCCTGTCTTGCTGCAATTGCAGCAATATAGTCAAAGGAGATAGCTTCACACACCCCTATAGTGGTAAAGTCTATAAAATTAGGGACTATTACACGTGTAGATCATCATACGTGATATATATAATACAGTGCCCATGTAGTTTGATCTACGTGGGTGAGACCACTATGGAATTACGTGAGCGTATCAATAAACATAAAAGTACTATCCGAACAGGGGCTCTGGATAAACCAGTGGCTAAACACTTTGTTGAATTCAAACATTCGGTGAATCAATTGCGATTTCGTGCAATCGATAATGTCAAAATTCGAGAAGGGGTGGGGACAGATGTAAAATTCTCCGTAGAAAAGAGCTTAAATGGATTCATACATTAAGATCGTTACAACCTTATGGTTTGAATCTAGAATTCAATGTTTCCTCTATCGACTGAAATAAATATGTATATCCTCAGGTAATTCATGTATTTGTTGATTTTAATTGGTATGGCCAGGTTATAATGCGCCCTGATTGGACATATATCCCATTTTCATATGTATGACATGATATGTAATAACTTGATTACCTGTATATTTACAGTGGGAAGCATATATGAATGATTATTGGTATCGCTGGCTTCCGCCCCCCTTTTGAAACATCTTGTGTTGTTTAGGTTGTACGGGGTGGCGATCATGTGATTTGTCACGTAATCGCCACTCTGACGCATGCCGCTGTTGTGTGGCGCGGGTCGCATACCGCTGACGTCACAAGGGAGCGCAGTAACAGAGGCATGGTGTGATGCCCTGATGAAACAGGCGCGGATATGTGACGTCATTGGAATGGGACAGGTAACTTGGGGAGACGGGAGCCCAGCGTTGATAATGAAAGAGGTTGGTACCTTCTGAGATAATTTACATACAGGTGCACCAGATTATGCAAATAGGGTATTGAATTCTAACTTAGGGGATTGGTCCATTGCAAATTGGGGGGTGTACTAACTGGGAGTGTTTTTAGTATAAATATGTGCATTGCTGCTTGTAAAATGAGCTTGACAAAGGCTGTATACCAGCCGAAACGTTGCTGCTATCCTGTATGTGTACGTTGATGTCTTGGAGTCTGGAATAAATAATTTTTGATGGAAGATGCTGCCGACAACCTGATTTTTATAGCATTGGACAGCAGTCGTTTGTCCAATGGTATGAGCACCTTCATGACTCCTGAGATTTCTGTTAGTCAATATCATCCTGTGTCTTGGAGTCTCAGCCACTGCGGTTGTGCTTGGAATTCCAGTGGTTGACTGGTGTCTGGGTGAACTCTGACTGCCATTGCTCCTGTATGACGCTTTCTCTCAATAACGTTTCCGCCACCCATCCTATCCTGCCCCATTATTTAGAGGATTTTTCATGTGTCTTCTCTGTCTCAGAATGCAAACAGTTGTCTTTCCATAGGGAATATGACTGCACTCCCTTCTGTTCAGTTCAGTTTTGTCCCCATTGACAATGAATGGGGACAAAACGGAAGCGTTTTTTCCCGATATTGATCCCCTATGACGGATCTCAATACCGAGCACTATGCTTTGCAATCAGTGTCCTTTACCATTGGTACCCAACTTTAATCAACTTCACGGGGGGTGCAGAGTCTTTACCAGACATGGTCTTAGGATCCCTAACACCTTGATCAGGATGAGGTCTAATGTTAAATGGAAGACAGCATTGAGCATTATGAACGGCTTGTTTCAGTCTTTTTAATGTTCCCGCTGTATTCCGAGTGTTCAGAAATGATGTTTTCAGGGACGTTATAGGCTGGTTTGTAGATGTTTACTTAGGTTACCTTCACATCTGCGGCAGCAGTGCAGCGGCAGGCAAGTGGAGGATGGTCTGGATACAAACGGACAGCATGTCTGCCGGACCTCATTAGACTTTAATGGGGCCGGTGGAGATTCTGTTTGCATCCGGCAGTGCCGGATCCAGCTCTGACGGAACAGCCTGCTGGAATGAAATACAATGTGAAGCCAACCTTAGATGACATAGTCATTTTCTTTTCTGACCAGGCTCCTCATGTCTCTTTTGTTCATGTTGTGATGAAATAAATTACATGAAAACTTACTGTTTGCCAAACAAGAAAAATGTGTGTTTAAGGTTCAGGATGTGATTTTTTGGGGGTTTGTCCTCTCGGCTTAGGTTTTTGGTATGGATCCTGCCAAAGCGCAGGCGATTGGCGACTGGGTGCAGGCGAAAACCATTAAAGGGGTTTTCCAGTTTGCATCAACATCCTTTAAAATAATCATTTTATGAAGATACAGAAGCTGTAATTTTGTTTTCTTTTACCTTTGTTGCTTCTTTCTTCTATTGTGTGCTGTGGTCACATGACCATGTCCTTGTAGTGTCATGTTATGTCCATGGGCTTGTCAAAGCAGCGGCAGTGATAGGGGTGTGTGTAAGAGATGGGTTGTATAACACAACAGGCAGTACTACATACAGAATGTAACCATGGTGAAAATGGTTCAGGAGAATCTCCTGGCCTCAGGAACATTTGGGTGGTGGTAGATCAGATTTTCGAACTGTGTAATCCAATTCCGCTAAGTTACCTAACTCATTGACTTTATCCAAGTTTTTTGGAGGGCGTTCTGTGCCAAGGGTAAAGTTGACTTGCCGTTCTCGTCTGATTACCACCCAGCGTCTAATGGGCAAACTGAATGTGTTGGAAATAAAATCCTCAGATGTTACTGTATGTCTATGACAGACAGGATGCCATTCCTTCCTCTGGTTGAGTTTGCTTTAAGCAGCCAGGTCCATGACTCCATCAAGTCCTCTCCTTTATGCAGTAATTATGCTTTCAATATGTGTTTAATTCTTGTTCTTCCACTGATTCCAACACTCCTGAAGTAGAGTTGTGTAGTGACCAGTTTATAGCAGGTTTGAACTCAGGTTCGGCAAAGTATTGAAGGCTCAGGTAGAAGAGGGTTGCAGATAGAAACCATTCTTCTGGGCCAGTATTCACTTATTTTAGCTTAAACTTAGTATTTCTTCTGCCAAATCTGGACATAAGTTACCGTAATTGGGCCATATGAAATAATTCAGGTCATTAACCCATCCGCCTACCATAAACTCCATCCATCTTTCATGATTCCAACCATCTTTCTTAAGTCCCTATTGATGCAATACCACCCTCCAGTCAATATTGATAAGTTTCTGCCACCACCTATCTTAGTGAGAGTTAATCTTTGGTTTGAGGTGCAAGGTATTGTGAACTCCAGATGGGTAAAGGGTGCCTTCAGCATTTAGGGCACTGGAAGGCATATGGTTTCAAGGAGAGCTCGTGGGTTGCTGTCAGCTCGGTGAATGCCTCCAAGTTGGCCAAAAGATTTCACCCTGATCATCCATTCAGACTTTGTCATGAGGTTGTCTCATCATAGACAATGGGGGCAAATCGCTAGGATACGCCCCCATTGTCTTATAGGTGCAGGTCCTACCGCTGGGACCCGCACCCATATAGAGAATGGAGCCCCGCAAGGTGGTGGCTGGAGGATTCTGTTCCGGACACCACCAATCCGGCTCCTCCATAGAAGTGAATGTAAGCGTACCGCGCATGTGCGACCCCCGCATGTGCGACCCCCGCTCCCATTCATTTCTATGGGGCTGAAGGAAATAGCCGAGCCAGCGAAAGGATGTAGCTTGATGGGTTCAACTGCTTTGTTGCAGAGAAGCAGAAGGCAGGTTGGAGACCCAACCAGTGGGATTGGTGCTCTATTCAAAGGGTCTCTATGAGCATGATCAGCCGTATGAAACCAGGGATACTATCTGATAGGGTTGATCATGCTGTTAAAAACGATACCTTTTCTTTGCCTGTATGTTAAACTGCTGCAGAGATATGTGTTTAGTATTCATATACAAATTAGCGCATTTGAGCATCGGGGATGGGGCAGAACTGCAGATGCAATCATGCTTCTCATATCTGTCATAGCTCTGGCTTAAAGCTTCACTCCGAGAAACAGATCTCCAACTAGATATGGGGAGTATTATGTATAGTTGTCAGGAAAGAAGTATACTTTACGCTAAAGCCTGTTTTTTAGATGTTAAAATAAAAAAATGACTCACCTCTTCCACTTGCACGTGCAGAGATAGCTGCTCTTGATGCAGAAGGACCTGCTCTGCCATCGTGATTAGGTCACCATGAAAAAAACTTAGTGAAAACAGCCAAAAATAGCACGTGTCTTATTTTTTGACTGCCGTTATTCACATGTGAATAGCCCCTTTGACTTCACGGTTTTAAAGACAACCATGTGATATCCTTTATATGGCTGTTTTTCACTGTCATGTGAATGTAACCTAAGAGACTTAAAGGAGAACAGCAGCCATCTTTGTATTAATAAAATCCAATAGATCCAGTCACAAGGTCGGTAGCAAGGGGCAGAAAGCTCTCGTCTTTGCCAGCATAGTGAAGCTGTATAGAGGCCCCATATTGCATGCTTGCCTTTATGTCTTCTTATATCTGAAAAAACGTGAGTCTGACATATCACATCCTGCGGCCTAGTCTCAGTGCTGTGAAGACCTAGGATGTGGTGGGCTCTGGCAATCCCTAGTGGGCATCAACTGGTTTCTATAGCAGTTAATTAAACATACCCTGAGGAGAAGGAATACTATCTTGGATGCTCGCAGCCTCGGTAATTCCCGTTCTCTAATGTTATGTCTTCTGTTGCACTTCCCTGCATCATCTGCAAGATCATAAAATATTTGAATATGCTGAGTTTATTGGTTTAGTATAGTCTTCTGGGACTCTTACTTCTGCTGCAGTTTGAACGGAGCAGTCTAATGGCTGAACCTTAAGGCTGTATTAGACAGCCCAATTTAACAGGCTATAGTCAGGAAGGAAGCGTTCTTTACTGGCAATCGCCTGCTCGCTAGCGGGGGAGACCAATGCTCTTACGTGCAGCCAGTTCCTTCTCAGTATAGGTAGGAGAGATCATATACCATCGTTCTTCCCCATACTGAATCATTGTTTGCCAGCAGCAGATCATGATTGGACACCACGATCTACTGCTCGCAAATGACTTTTCTTTAATTTGTCAAAAGATTTGGATTGCCTGATGAACAGATCGCTCTTGCATCGGGCATTCGGCGGCAGTATTACACTGCCAGATCATCGCTAACAAGTGTTACTACGAGCGCTTGTTAGGGATCATCTGCCGAAAAATTGGCAGGTGTAATGCAGGCTTTAGAATCTGGGTGGGAAATGTCCTCATCTAGAGATTTGCAGACGGACTCTAGCAGGGCTATTGTATGCATGGCTGCCTTTTTTGCATTTGAGACGCACCAAATCAGCACTCTCCTCAATCAGCTGCAAGGAACCTGAGGAGTCTCTTAGCAATAGATGAGGAAGATGTTGGGGAGCCGCTGTATGGCGCCTCCCTGGGGTGGTCCACCTATGCAGGTGTCTGTGGTCAGAGCCTGGCTCCTCACCGCATGTGAGCAATGTCTTCAGCATTAAGATTCTATTTTAAGGGCAGTAAGCAAGTTGGGAGACAGTTCTCACATCTGCTTAGTGCCGTGTCCCGGCCACGCACCTTTAGATTTTTTTCATCTGCAGGACAATGCCTTTGGAACTGGACCCTTTTTGCTATTCTCCTTTTATTGTAGTGGCGGTATTATGGGCTAAGATTTTGTTCAGTTGGATTCTATTACAGATTTTGCTCTTCTGCAGCCTTCATGCATTCTCCTCCTTGCAGGCAGCTCAGTCCTCTCAGACAAGCTCTCTGGTGACTTGGTTTCTAGCTCCTCTATCCGCAGTCCTAAACACAAACTTAAACTGACATTTTTACATCCAAATAAACTGAACTTAAGTGAAAAAGGATGTCAGCTTTATGAGTGTTCAGGACAACAGGGAGAGGGGATGCAGAGCTGACAGATTTCACACTAAATAGGGCTGAGCAGCCTGCAATGTATACACGCAGGCTACAGAAGACACATGAAGCAACATGTTATTTTAAATACATATAATATAGCCAGTGCAATAAAAAATGACAGTGTTTTAAAAGGTCATTAACTTTTCAAAAACTTTTGATATGTCATAGAGACTTATCAGACGTTTAGATTGGTGGGAATCTGAGCACTGAGACCCCCACCGATCCCTTGAATGAGGGGAGAGAAGTGTGCACATAGCTCAATCTTTCTCTTCTCGCTAGAAGTCTTTGGGCCCGCCTCGATTCCGTCCTCAACAGCAGAAGAAAAGAAAAAAAGTGTGATATTCCTATCCTAGCAATAGTTTCAACAAAAAGAGAGGGAGTTGCTCATAGGGTAAGTATATCCGGTAATACGGGACCCCTGTAGGATAAATAATGCTTACCTGCTACTGTTATGCGAAATAAGGCACAGCGCTAGTATAAGCAAAGAAGGAGCTGGTGATGGTCGGTGCAGCCACGATAAGTAGCCAAGAAGAAATGTAGAGTTAAAAGTGGAAAAATAGGATCTTAGACCGGATTGGTGAGTCCCGGGTCCGACATCTGTTGGGTGCAGCAACATGACCAATGGAATGATGATAAGAATCCTTTATTTAGGCATACCTCCCAATTTTTGAAAAGAAGGAAGAGCAAAATGTACCGCGGCTATTTTTTTCCACACTAGGCCATGCCTTTAACTCCACCGAAAACATAACTAAACACCTACTCCCACCCAGTCCCCTAAATGCCCCCACATAGTAATTATTATCCTTTTATATCACCACACAGTAGTTATGCCAGCATTGTGCCCCCTTCACAGATTATGTCCAGATATATGCCCCCTTCACAGTAGTTATGGATAGATATGTGGCCCCTCACAGTAGCGATGCCCAGATATGTGCCCCCTCACAGTAGTGAATTCCGGATATGTGCCCCCTCAAAGTAGCAATTCCCAGATATGTGCCCCTTCATAGTAGCTATGCCTAGATATGTGCCCCCTCACAGTAATATGCCCAGCTGTGCCCCCTCACAGTAATATGCCCAGCTGTGCCCCCTCACAGTAATATGCCCAGCTGTGCCCCCTCACAGTAATATGCCCAGCTGTGCCCCCTCACAGTAATATGCCCAGCTATGCCCCCTCACAGTAATATGACCAGCTGTGCCTCCCTCACAGTAATATGCCCAGCTGTGCCCCCTCACAGAAATATGCCCAGCTGTGCCTCCCTCACAGTAATATGCCCAGCCGTGCCCCCTCACAGTAATATGCCCAGCTGTGCCCCCTCACAGTAATATGCCCAGCTGTGCCCCCTCACAGTAATATGCCCAGCTGTGCCCCCTCACAGTAATATGCCCAGCTGTGCCCCTCACAGTAATATGCCCAGCTATGCCCCTCACAGTAATATGACCAGCTGTGCCTCCTCACAGTAATATGCCCAGCTGTGCCCCCTCACAGAAATATGCCCAGCTGTGCCTCCCTCACAGTAATATGCCCAGCCGTGCCCCCTCACAGTAATATGCCCAGCTGTGCCCCCTCACAGTAATATGCCCAGCTGTGCCCCCTCACAGTAATATGCCCAGCTGTGCCCCCTCACAGTAATATGCCCAGCTGTGCCCCCTCACAGTAATATGCCCAGCTATGCCCCCTCACAGTAATATGCCCAGCTGTGCCTCCCTCACAGTAATATGCCCAGCTGTGCCCCCTCACAGAAATATGCCCAGCTGTG
Organism: Bufotes viridis; assembly: GCA_033119425.1. Taxonomy (NCBI): domain Eukaryota; kingdom Metazoa; phylum Chordata; class Amphibia; order Anura; family Bufonidae; genus Bufotes; species Bufotes viridis. The sequence continues at coordinate 205,730,900 of CM065591.1, forward strand.
CCTCCCTCACAGTAATATGCCCAGCCGTGCCCCCTCACAGTAATATGCCCAGCTGTGCCCCCTCACAGTAATATGCCCAGCTGTGCCTCCCTCACAGTAATATGCCCAGCTGATCCCCCTCACAGAAATATGCCCAGTTGTGCCCTCTCACAGTAATATGCCCAGCAGTGCCCCCTCACAGTAATATGCCCAGCTGTGCCCCCTCACAGTAATATGCCCAGCTGTGCCCCCTCACAGTAATATGCCCAGCTGTGCCTCCCTCACAGTAATATGCCCAGCTGTGCTCCCTCACAGAAATATGCCCAGCTGTGCCCTCTCACAGTAATATGCCCAGCTGTGCCCTCTCACAGTAATATGCCCAGTTGTGCCCCCTCACAGTAATATGCCCAGTTGTGCCCCCTTACAGTAATATGCCCAGTTGTGCCCCCTTACAGTAATATGCCCAGTTGTGCCCCCTTACAGTAATATGCCCAGTTGTGCCCACTCACAGTAATATGTCCAGGATTGTGACTCCTTAACAGGCAGTAAAAAAAGCAGGGACAGCTGCCAGAGAGTGGGACATACCGCACCTCTCCTGTACCGGACTACAGGACAGCCACTGAAATCCAGGACTGTCCCACAAGATCCGGGACGGTTGGGAGGTATGATTTAAGTGCTGGTAAAACCATCAGATGCCACCTTTTTGAAGTCTGAAAGAGTTAAACAAGCTGTACACTTTCAGCCACAACCCCGTTCTGAGGAGACACAGGCGACTAGTTCCATGTAGATACACACGCTGGTTTGAGTGCCAACTATATTCCGGAGGGGCTTGCTGCAGCAATTTGCCTGCATTTATCCTGCATTTGTTCCTGTTTGTAATTCTGTAATCCATCTCTGTTCTCGTCCTACCTGTGTGCTCCTACACTTCCAGCTCCAGTTTCATTTATGCTCGAGTTTAAGTTAACCCTGCCCATTTACGTTGTTTGTGTTCCTGTCAAGTACTGAGCTTGCCTGCCCTGCTTCTGTCCTCACTACCACACAGCCTGCATCTACACTACCAGTGTGCAGTCTGGATCTAATTACCTGCATTTAAGCCTTAGTGACTGTTCAGACTGTTTGTGCGATTTGCTTTCGGTTTTGGTGCTTTTCCTGTATCCTGAGCTTCTGGTGCTTGCATTGGAGTCCCTGAACCCAGTGGGTCAACTACCTATTACATCAGGACCATCCCAGGAGGTAGTGGTCCTGTTGCGTCCGTGCAGCGAAGGCCAGATCAATATTTATCCGTAGATGTTTATGGAGAGGGGAGGGGAGAGGAGCAGTGAGCAGCAGAGTGAGAGAAACATAGGCATGATTCAGCAGTTTATAGAAAGTGTTACATCTCACCCACAAGTGCCTGTTTCACATCAGTACTTCACTGTCCTATATAGTGCTTGTAGGTCAGGTGTGTGGAATTCCTATCGCCCGACGCCCGGGATATGTAGTTTGTTAAGTAACTTAGCCCTGCTGCGGGCAAGTAGCGGGCTCTGACGGGAATTTAGCACCGGCCCCGCAGCTCTTATCCAGTATATATGTAGTTAATGTCTTTAGAAGTAGCCCGACCTTAATAACTATTGTTGCGCAGGCTCCCCGGGCAGCTCTCTGTTCCTCCACGCTCCGCCTGTCTGCTCCGCCCACTTTATGAATGAAGGGGCAGACGGCGCATGGAGGAACAGAGATGTTAAACTCAAGCTGCCCGGGGAGCCTGCGCAACAATAGTTATTAAGGTCAGGCTACTTCTAAAGAGATTAACTACATAAATACTGGATAAGAGCTGCGGGGCCGGTGTATTACTGCAGAGTAACACTGCACCGGCCGCTGCGAGTGCCCATCCCCCCATAGTGTTGGGGGTCTGTGGCTGACACTGTTATGGGGTATATGTGGATGACACATATATAGCATAAGATGCTATATATGTGTCAGCCACAGATCCCCCATAACAGTGTCAGCCACAGATCCCCCATAACAGTGTCAGCCACAGATCCCCCATAACAGTGCGTCATCCAAGGATCCCCCCATAACAGTGCGTCATCCAAGGATCCCCCCATAACAGTGCGTCATCCAAGGATCCCCCCATAACAGTGCGTCAGCCACAGTCCCCCCCATAACAGTGCGTCAGCCACAATGCCCCCCCATAACAGTGCGTCAGCCACAATGGCCCCCCATAACATTGCGTCAGCCACAATGCCCCCCCATAACAGTGCGTCAGCCACAGTGCCCCCCATAACAGTGTGTCAGCCACAGTGCCCCCCATAACAGTGTGTCAGCCACAGTGCCCCTCCATAACAGTGTGTCAGCCACAGTGCCCCTCCATAACTGTGTCAGCCACAGTGCCCCCCCATAACAGTGTGTCAGCCACAGTGCCCCCCCATAACAGTGCGTCAGCCACAGTGCCCCCCCATAACAGTGTGTCAGCCACAGTGCCCCTCCATAACAGTGTGTCAGCCACAGTGCCCCTCCATAACAGTGTGTCAGCCACAGTGCCCCCCATAACAGTGTGTCAGCCACAGTGCCCCCCATAACAGTGTGTCAGCCACAGTGCCCCCCATAACAGTGCGTCAGCCACAGTGCCCCCATAACAGTGTGTCAGCCACAGTGCCCCCCCATAACAGTGTGTCAGCCACAGTGCCCCCCCATAACAGTGCGTCAGCCACAGTGCCCCCCCATAACAGTGTCAGCCACAGTGCCCCCCCATAACAGTGCGTCAGCCAAGGTGCCCCCCATAACAGTGCGTCAGCCACAGTGCCCCCATAACAGTGCGTCAGCCACAGTGCCCCCATAACAGTGCGTCAGCCTCAGTGCCCCCCCATAACAGTGCGTCAGCCACAGTGCCCCCCCATAACAGTGCGTCAGCCACAGTGCCCCCCATAACAGTGCGTCAGCCACAGTGCCCCCCCATAACAGTGCGTCAGACACAGATCGCAGGGCGGCTGTGGCTACGGTGCCATTCACTTCAATGGATAGTCACGCCCCCTCCAGGCATGAGCCGGCTGTGATGTAGTGCGTTCTGGACAGAATCATTTGGTGTGAACAAGGACTAAACTTATAGTCATTTCACGCCACAAAGACTGGAACGCAAGCTGGCCACCTCGCTGCATAAAGAAGCGTGGCAGAGCATTGAAGTCCATGGCACGGCAGCCACCTCCTCGCCCGCAGTGGTGGCACATTACTGCCTGTGTTCCAGTCCAGTGCCATCTGCTAAAATAGTGGTCGCAGCATTCCTGCAGATTGCACTAGACCGGGACGCGGCACCAATGTCTTTAAGACCTTCTTTAAATACGGTTTTGATTTTAAATATTTTTTTTTTATCAGGACAAGTAGATTGTCATGGGGGACAAGTAGATCGAGCCCCGGCTTTAGTCCTTCAACAAGTAGTTTTTTTTAAAAATTTCCACACCCCTGTAGGTGATTCTGACTCAGAGAGATAGGTAGCAGAATCTTTTTGCGTAGCCTATGGGCAGCCATGATTCTAGGTAGTCTACACACACTAGTGCAGGGACAACTGAGAATTATAGGTGGAGCCACATACAAGTCATGTAATGGTGCTATTACTCATGCATTATACCTATGGCAGTTCAAAAAAAATTTAGGCTGAGGTTTCACGTGATGGAAAATCCAGCGGAAAAAAAAACGCAACAAAACCGCACGTATTTTACAGTCTTCATTGAGAAGGGAGAAATCCGCTGTATAAATTGACATTCTGTGGATTTCAAATCTGCAATACCGCAGCTTTTCTGCTGTGTTTTTTTTACGCAGCATTGGGAATGAGAATTCCGGAGTGCTTATTCACTTTGCTGGTACTGTACAATGCTGTGTATTTGCCATGTGAAAATCTGCCATGGCAAATCCACAGCTAATGAGTCACATGTGACCCCGGCCTTAAACGTCATTTTCCACAAACCTTTTTAAGACCTTTTTCTGTCATATATTGTCCTCCTTTGTGTGTGTTTTGGCTTATGACTTTTGGCGCAAGCTTGTAGCTGTCTCTAAGAAATGCACGGCCTGGCTTAAAATGTTCTCGTAATGGTAGATCAAGAGACAGTCCAAAATAAGCAGCGATGACCCTATCTTGTGACTTAGTCATTTGACTCTCCAGTTAGGAGTCTTCCAACTGATTATCTCTGCTCTGTTTTTACTTATGGTTTTGTGAAATTCAAGATGATCATTCAGTTCTGTATTGAAAAATACAGCCTGGGAATTGACCTGCCTAAGAATTCTACTTTTACACACCACTTGTTTTCTGGGATTTTACTACTTATGGCCTATCCTCTGGATAGGTCATCAGTATCTGATCGGTGGGAGTCCCGCTGATCAGCTGTTTGAGAAGGCAGTGGCGCTGCTCTAAGCGATGTGGCCTTCTCCGTGCTTACCAAGCACAGCGCCGTACATTGTATAGTGGCCGTGCTTGGTATCACGCTCAGCTCCATAGATGTAAATGGGACTGAGTGCGATACCAAGCACAGCTGCTATACAATGTACGCCGCTGTGCTTAGTAAGCACGGAGAAGGCCACATCGCTTAGAGCAGCGCCACTGCCTTCTCAAACAGCTGATCAGCGGGACTCCCACCGATCAGATCCTGAGGATAGGTCATAAGTAGTAAAATCTTGAAAAACCCCTTTAAGTTTATTTTGTGGAGGAATAACCTGCAGCACTTAGATGCAAAGAATGACCCAAATGAGAGTTCTTTGCATATGCATAGTTCCCCCAATAAATATACGTAGGTGTATCCAGACTGTAGATTATGTAGGGTGTTTTGGCCTAATAGGACTTTTATCAAGTCTTGTCTGGAAGGATAAGTGGGGGGAGCCCGTGCAGCCACGCACTCGATGAGATCCCTCACTTATCCTTCCAGACATGACTTGATGGAAGCCCTAATGGACCAAAACACTCTACATCACCCACAGTCTGGATATAACTACATATATTTGTTGGATAAGTTATGCACGTGGCAAATACTGAGCACAGTCAATTTGACGGATTGCTGAGCTTTATTTCTCTATATGATGTGGATTTGTAGAATCCTTCAGTATACTTGAGGTGTGCGGCTCCACCATCTCTCTCTTATTTTTAGATTCTTATGTATTCTTATATTTTATATTCTATATCATTACCGATAGTCTGTTAACTTTGTGGTCTTGTGAGCAGAGGATTCACTTCATCTTGACTAAGTTAATTTCACAGAAAAATACATTATATATATATATATTTCGATGTTACTGTAACCACTATAGACTTCAGTGAAGTGTGCACATAGGTGGGTCACATCGCCATTTGGCCTCGTCCTGGATGCTTTCTGCTTGTCACCGCCGCTCCTGCTCTCTGCTCTGCACTCGACTACTCTTACCTTGTAACTAACTGCTGTGCTCATTCTGTGTTCCAGCTACCTCATCAGCAATATAACATTCCTACTGACGCTCTGCTGCTCTAAATTGTTTATGCAAAGAGGTATCTCCCAGGAATATATAACCATCTCGCTAGTACCACCATTTGGAAGTTGCTCCCTATAGGCACTTGAACACGTTGCGGACCGTGCAGTTTTTCTACGCAGATTTCTATGCAGAAAAACCGCAACGTAGTACAGTACCAGCAAAGTGTATGAGTTTACACAAATCTCTTGTACACCTTGCGGATTTTTGCAAATTTGCAGAAATTGACCTAAAATGCGAATTTCCAAATCTGCAGCATGTCAATTATGTTTGCAGTTTTAGCAGTGGATTTAAGCCTTTTCCAATAAAGGGTGAGATCTGCAGCAAAACCACATCAAATTTGCACCAAAAAATGCTGTTAGAAATTGCAGATTTTGGTGCAGTTATGGTGTAGAAATGCACTTAAAGGAATACTTTATATCTTACTCATATAGTTTACCTTAAAGGGACTCCAGCAACCTCTCTATCAAATTGTTTGCATAGACACATAGCTGTGGTTTACCTGATTAAAATACTGTCTTTCTTTTGTTGATCCAAAGCTCTGTTCCCGTGTTACTCTTTTTTCTTAAAGGGGTTGTCCAAGTTATATTTATTGATGACCTATCCTCAGGATAGGTCATCAATATCAGATCGGCGGGGGTCCGACACTCGGCACCCCCGCCGATCAGCTGTTTGAAGAGAAGGCGAGCGCCGTGCCAGCGCTGCCTCCTCTTCATTGTTTACCTACTCGCCGTTGCATCTGCAGCGGTGAGCAGGTGTAATTACACCCAAGCCGTTCCATTCATTTCAATAGGACGGCTCGTTCCTATACAAGTGTATACTACAGAGCCGTCCCATTGAAATGAATGGGATGGCTTGGTTGTAATTACACCTGCTCACCGCTGCAGATGCAACGGCGAGTAGGTAAACAATGAAGAGGAGGCAGCGCTGGCACGGCGCTCGCCTTCTCTTCAAACAGCTGATCGGCGGGGGTGCCGGGTGTCGGACCCCCACCGATCTGATATTGATGACCTATCCTGAGGATAGGTCATCAATAAATATAACTTGGACAACCCCTTTAATATGCAAATTAGGTGCAATGAAGGTGTCACCATTGTTCTTATAGCACCCAAGCTCAACTCATTACTGTGACCAGCCCCCCTCCCTGGCTGCTTTGATTGACAGGCCCAGGCGATGGCAAAGTACCAAGGGAGGGGCTGGCAACACAAAGGAGTGGAGCTTGGGTGCAAATAGGCACCCGCATTGCGCTAAAAGCCTATATATAATTTTATGGGAAAAGATTCAGTGATCTATGTTCGTGATTACAATATTAGAGAGGAAGAATACATTAATTGGGGAAAACTGAACAACCTGTTGGACAGCCTTTAGTCTGGATACAAGATGAGATATGGTCGGGCATGGGGATATGGAGACAGGTTCCATATGGTGCCCTGTGGTACATTTGCCCACCGGTGTTACAGTTGGGCCTGTAGATCCTGCATAGTCATGAGTTTGCTGCAATTGTAGTCCCACCTGGTCCCATAAATGATCGATTGGCGATAAATCTGGCGACCACGCAGACCTAAGAAGCATTGCAATCTGGTGGAGACACACACTTCACATTCCAATACTTCCATAAAGACCAGAACCACTCCTTAGGGTACTTTCACACTTGCGTTAAAGTTTTCCGGTATTGAGTTCCGTCCTAGGGGCTCAATACCGGAAAAAAAAACTGATCAGTTTTATCCTAATGCGTTCTAAATGGAGAGAAATCTGTTCAGTATGCATCCTGGTGTCTTCAGTTCAGTCACTGTTACGGTATACGGCCGGAGAAAATACCCCAGCATGCTGCGGTATTTTCTCCGTCCAAAATTCCGGAATACTTGCCGGCATTATTTTCCATTCAAATGCATTAATGCCGCATCCGGCACCAAGTGTTTTGGCAAAACGGATCCGACCTTTAAAAATGCAAAAAATAAATAAATACCGGATTTATTTTTACGGATGACATTGGAGAAACAGATCCGGTGTTTCAATGCATCTATTAGACGGATCCGCAAATGCTTTCCGTTTGCACCTGGATTTCCGGATCCGGCCGGCAGTTCCGGCGCCGTATCCTTACAACGCAAGTATGAAAGTACCCTTAATTGAACAAAATTGGCCTTGCTGCTTAATTAAGAGCTACCAAAAAAATTTAAAAGAACCACAATAATTAATTTAAAAACTTCTAGTAATAAATAACAATATAATAAATAATAGTTCACCATAAATAATAAAAATTCCATGCTGAACACTTCAAAGTCTGTAATGGGAGACAACTCCATTCACGTACATTTAACCCCTCAGATGTGCTGATTAACTTCATCATGACATCTGAGTGGTAATTTACTGGGAGTGGAATGATCCAAAAACAATGGCAGAAGTGCATTTTTTTTCAGTTGTATCCTATGTCGAATTTTCCCAGCTTTCTACTACATTGTATGGGACATCTAATGGTGCCTCTACAAAGTACAACTTGTCCCACAAAAAAGGAACCCTCATCTGTATTAGCTGTAAAAACGCTCAGCTGTATTAAAGAAAAAAAATAAAAGTTGTGGGTCTTAAAAGGCATAGAGCGAAAAACAGAGTAAAAAATAAAAATTCTGAAACAGATGGCTAAGTCAGGAAGGGGTGTTAAACTAAATACTGTGTAAAAATGTGCCATATATACACGATCAGATCAGGCTCAGCCTAATGACTCCTCCAGCTGTGCAAACTAGGGAGTCACATCTTGCTACAAATGTAAAGTTATAAAGTTTAAAGCAATCTGCTACCTTTTGTTCACTAGTTCACATCTGTGACTTGTAATTCCAACTCTTTCATTTAACCCATTCATGACCAGGAGTGTTTTGGGTCTTGATGACCAGAGCAAAATCTCACGTAGTGCTGCATTAGAAAGTGGACTTTCTGTCGAACACATAGGAATTTTTAATGATTTCCACTTGGAGTAGATTTTTGTAGGCCCTATATAGTAATAAATGGGCAGAGAAAGGAAGACATATGTTCATATTTTTTTTCTAAAGTAGCTGGTTCAGTCTATAAAACCTCAAAAATGAATTTGCTTCTTCTCTTGAGGATAGTTACTGACGTACGATGCCAGTATAGCACAGCAAGGACTCGGGCACATTTTTTAAGACCGGTATTTTAGATGCCAGTCTTACTAAACCCCTGTACTGGCGGTGGATCCACCAGAGTTAGATGCTTCTCTCCCTCCTTCGGTCTCATTCTTACAAGACACATGAGGTGCAAGGATTTTTTTTACATCATGGACTTTCCTGTGAGCACTAAGACTGGCTGTCATAGTTATTATAGGATTTAGACCTGAACCAATCAGTTCCTGATGATCCAAAAGAGACAGAATAGTGGGGAATTCAGCGGTGCTGCAGTGGAATAGAATTCTTCAAAGATGGTAGCGCAGATACTTTATTCAGGACTATGGGGAACATTTATTACCAGGTGTACGCCACAATAGTAGTGCATTCAAGTTGCAGGTTTTGTTGCATGCCATTTTGAGGTCAAACCTGCAACTTTTCCCGCTCACGCCACTTTTCCGAAGAAAAGGGGCCGTGGTGAGGAAGCGGGCAGACCTGGCTCATTTCTCATTTTCCATGTCTGTTTTTGGCGTGGAAAGTTACCTAAATCTACAGCACCTAAATCTACAACCGTCCCTGTGCTGGCATCAGCCTTAGGGAAGGAACTGGGCATATGCAATCTCGCACATCGCGAGATTTACGGCGATATACAGTGGATATAAAAACTCTACACACCCCTGTTAAAATGTCAGGTTTCTGTGCTGTAAAAAAAATGAGACAAAGATAACTCATTTCAGAACTTTTTCCACCTTTAATGTGACCTATAAACTGTGCAACTCAATTGAAAAACAAACTGAAATCTTTTAGGTACTGGGAAGAAAAAATATAATAATATGGTTGCATAAGTGTGCACACCCTTAAACTAATACTTTGTTGAAGCACCTTTTGATTTTATTACAGCACTCAGTCTTTTTGGGTATGAGTCTATCAGCATGGCACATTTTGACTTGGCAAGATTTGCCCACTCTTCTTTGCAAAAACTCTCCAAATCTGTCAGATTGCGAGGGCATCTCCTGTGCACAGCCCTCTTCCGATCACCCCACAGGTTTTCAATCTGATTCAGGTCTTGGCTCTGGCTGGGCCATTCCAAAACATTAATCTTCTTCTGGTGAAGCCATTCCTTTGTTGATTTGGATGTATGCTTTGGGTCGTTGTCATGCTGAAAGATGAAGTTCCTCTTCATGTTCAGCTTTCTAGCACAAGCCTGAAGGTTTTGCGCCAATATTGACTGGTATTTGGAACTGTTCATAATTCCTTCTATCTTAACTAAGGCCCCAGTTCCAACAGAAGGAAAAGAGCCCCAAAGCATGATGCTGCCACCACCATGCTTCACTGTGGTATGGTGTTCTTTTGGTGATGTGCAGTGTTGTTTTTGTACTAAACATATCTTTTGGAATTATGGCCAAAAAGTTCAACCTTGGTTTCATCAGACCATAACACCTTTTCCCAGATGTGATTTTGCAAAATGTAGCCTGGCTTGGCTTTTTTTCTTCGTAAGAAAAGGCTTTCGTCTTGCCACTGTACCCCATAGTACAGACATATGAAGAATACTTGCCAGATATTCCTGCAGCTCCTTTAATGTTGCTGTAGACCTCTTGGTAGCCTCCCAGACCAGTTTTCTTCTTGTCTTTTTATCAATTTTGGAGGGACGTCCATTTCTTGGTAATGTCTAAGAAAATTTCAGGAAATACCAACTAGAGCAGCTGAACTTTATTTGGGGTTAATCAGAGGCACTGTAAATGATGGCACGTGTGTGCTGACTCCAATTTAACATGATTTTGAATGTGATTGCTTAATTCTGAACCCATCTACATCCCCAGTTATAAGAGGGTGTGCAGACTTATGCAACCACAGTATTTTAGTTTTTTTTTGTTTTCTTCCCTCCGCCTAAAAGATTTCAGTTTGTTTTTCAATTGAGTGGTACAGTTTATGGGTCACATTAAAGGTGGAAAAAGTTCAGAAATTATTTATCTTTGTCTACTTTTTTACAGCACAGAAACCTGACATTGTAACAGGGGTGTGTAGACTTTTTATATCCACTGTAACTGTGAGCAGGCGGTGCTGGGCTCCTTAACAGGGGGGCGTGGCTGGGCACAAAAATCATGGAAGCAGGTGATTGGACCATGTGACCCAGTGACGTCACCGAAGGTCCTTTACCCCCCGCCCATGTGAAAGGGGCCTAAGTGTTTCATTAAGTGTTCCAACAACAAATGAGAAACAGTCCGCTATTATATTTGTAAACTTACCCATAACGGAAGGAACATCACATCACATGTTTACAAACAATAGTCATAGCACAATTAACCCCTTCAGAACACAGCTAGTTTTCACCTTAAGAGCTCATGCACACGACCAACGCCGTGTTTTGTGGTCCGCAAATAGCGTATCCGCAAAACACTGATCCCGCCCGTGTGCATTCCGCAATTTGCGGAACGGGCCGCCCATAATAGAACGGGCCGCCCATAAGAGAAATACCTATTCTTGTCCACAAAACGGACAAGAATAGGAGATGTTCTATTTTATTGCGGGGCCACGGAACGGAGCAACGGATGTGGACAGCACATGGAGTGGCCCCATTGAAGTGAATGCTTACCCAAACAACGTTCGTGTGCATGAGCCCTAAGGTCCAGGTGGACATGTTTCACTTGTGGTAAAAACTTTGCTATGCTTTCACTTATCCCAGCCATTCTGAGATTGTTTTCTAATGGCACGTTGCACTTTATGATGGTGCTAAATTTGAGTCAATATGTCTCACGTTTCTTTATAAAAAAAAATCCAAAATTTACCAAAAACTTTCCGCATTTCAATTTTTCTACTTTTAAGACAGACCGTGATACCTCATAAAATAGTTATTATTTAGCATTCCCCATATGTTTACTTTATGTTGGCATCATTTTGTAAATGTCATTTTTTTTTGTACGTTAGAAGGCTTCTAATTTTAGAAGTCATTTTTACAATTTTTAGGAAAATTTCCAAAACCCACTTTTTTAAGGATCAATTCAGTTATAAAGTCACTTTGTGGGGCTTACCCACAAATAACCCCACTTCAGAAACTACACCCCTCAAGTTATTTGAAAGTGATTTTACAAACTTTGCTAACTCTTTGGGTGTTCCATAAGAATTAAAGTAAAGTAAAGGTTATATTGCAAAATGTCACTTTTTTTTGCAGATTTACCATTTTAATCCATTTTTCCTTAACACAGTAAGGGTTAACAGTCAAACAAAAATCAATATTCATTACCCTGATTCTGCAATTTACAGAAACACCCCATATGTGGTTAGAAACTGCTGTATGGGCATTGGGCACAACACAAGGTTCAGAATGGAAGATTGGTCTGGTTGCGCCAAATTGGTTTTGGAGAGCAGATTTCACTGGAATAATTTTCAGCCACCATGTTGCATTTGAAGAGGCCCTGAGGTACCCCTAAATTGGAAACCCCCCAAAATTATCCCATTTTGGAAACTACACCCCCCAAGGAATATTTCAAGGGGTGTAGTAAGCACTTTGGCCTAACAGTCATTTAATAGAATTTAGAAACACGTGAAAATGAAAAACTACATATTTTACAAGAAAATGACACTTTAGGTCCAAATCTTTCATTTTCACAAGGAGTAACAGGAGATATTGCACCACACAATTAGTTACCCATTTGCTCGTGAATACCCCATATGTAAACTGCTGTTTTGGCACACTGCTGAGTTCATAAGAGAAAGAGCACATGTGCTTTAGAGGCCTAGATTGGTGATTTATACAGCACAGGCTGACCAATGCAGAGGCTCTAAGGTGAAATATAAAAAAGACACCCTCAAGAAGTGACCCCATTTTAGAAACCACGCCCCTCACAGAATTTACTAACGGGTGTAGTGAGCATTTTACCCGACTGGTGTTTTGCAAAAATGAACTTACAACAGATGGTGCAAAGTGAAAATTTAATTTTTTATCGAGATGTCATTTCAAGTGCCCAATATATTGTGTCCATTGTGTGCCAGTGTGAAAAGTAAGCCCTATAACTATTATTATGCCATGCTTCCCGGTTTTAGAAACAGCCTACATGTGGCCCTAATCTTTTGCCTGGACATATAACACGGCTCAGGAGTAAAGGAGCACCATGTGCATTTAAGGCTCAATGTGGTGATGTACACCACTTGTACTGACTACTGTAGAGACTCTGGGGTGAAATAAATGGACTCAAGTGACCTCATTTTGGAAACTACGCCCCTTAAGATATTTATTAAGGTGTTTAGTGAGAATTTTGACCCCACTGGTATTTTGCATAAATTAATAGTACACTGTGGAAACGAAAATTGCAAGTTTTTCACAGATATAGCATTTCAGTACCCAATATGTTGTGCCATCTAAGACAGACCATGGCCTTTAACCGCTACAGGACCGCCGCACGCAGGATTGCGTCCTGGCGGCGGCCCTGTAGCTCTGATCGGACGCATCTAGGCGTCATCTCGCGAGACGCGCCCGCACATGCGCAATGCGCGCCATCGGCGAGCTCGCATGTAGTTATACTACAGCCTGCCAGTGCCGATCGTGCGCTGGCAGGCTGTATATGGCAGAAAAAATCGCAGATCAGACGTTGTTCTGTGAACAGCGTCTGATCTGCTTGCTGCCCGCTTCTCTGGTGGTCCCTTTGCTTGGGACCACCAGAGAAAAAATATCAAAGTGCACCAATCACCACATTGATCAATGTGAATGGAAAAATCTGTGACGTTCATTTTTTTCTTTCAGCCCAGAGGCTGAATGGAAAAAAAAATTCTCATTACCCGTATGGTCAATATAAGGAGAATCGCAAAAACTCCTAATGCTGGCCATACGTGTAATGATTGCGGAGACCCTCAAATGCCAGGGCAGTACAAAAACCTCACAAGTGACCCCATTTTAGAAAGAAGGCACCCCAAGGTATTCTGTGAGGGGTATGGCGAGTTCATGTAAAATTTTATTTTTTGTCACAAGTTAGTGGAATGTGAGACTGTAAAAAAAAAAAAAAAATACCATTTCCGCTAACTTGTGCCAATTTTTTTTTTCTGTAAACTCGCCATGCCCCTCACGGAATACCTAGGGGTGTCTTCTTTCCACAATGGGGTCACATGTGGGGTATTTATACTGCCCTGGCATTTTAGGGGTCCTAAAGCGTGAGAATCCAAATGCGTAAAAATGGCCTGTGAAATCCTAAAGGTACTCATTGGTTTTAGGGCCCCTTTGCGCATCTTGGCTGCAAAAAAGTGTCACACATGCGGTATCGCCGTACTCAGGAGAAGTAGGGCAATGTGTTTTGGGGTGTATTTTTATATATACCCATGCTGGGTGAGAAATATCGCTGTAAACGACAACTTTTTAATTTTTTTTATTCAAAGTTGTCAATTTACAGAGATATTTCTCTCACCCAGCATGGGTATATGTAAAAATACACCCCAAACACATTGCCTACTTCTCCTGAGTACGGCGATACCATGAGTGACACTTTTTGCAGCCAAGATGCTAAAGGGCCCAAATCAATTAGTACCTTTTAGAGATGGCATTTTACGCATTTTCTTCTCACGCTTTAGGGCCCTAAAATGCCAGGGCAGTATAAATACCCACATGTGACCCCATTTTGGAAAGAAGACACCCCAAGGTATTCGCTGAGGGGCATAATGAGTCCATGAAAAATTAAACTTTTTGTCAAAAGTTAGCGGAAAGGGAGACTTTGTGAGAAAAAACAATAAAAAATCAATTTCCACTAACTTGTGCCAAAAAAAAAATCTTCTATGAACTCGCCATGCCCCTCACGGATTACCTTGGGGTGTCTTCTTTCCAAAATGGGGTCACATGTGGGGTATTTATACTGCTCTGGCATTTTAGGGGCTCTAAAGCGTGAGAAGAAAAATGCGTAAAAATGCCCTCCTAAAAGGTACTCATTGGAATTTGGGCCCCTTTGCGCATCTTGGCTGCAAAAAAGTGTCACTCATGTGGTATCGCCGTACTCAGGAGAAGTAGGGCAATGTGTTTTGGGGTGTATTTTTACATATACCCATGCTGGGTGAGAGAAATATCTCTGTAAATTGACAACTTTGAATAAAAAAATGTAAAAAGTTGTCGTTTTCAGCGATATTTCTCACACACAATATGGTATATATAAAATACACCCCAAAGCTATGCCCTACTTCTACTGAGTACGGCGATACCACATGTGTGACAATTTTGCAGCCAAGATCGCAAAGGACCTAAACTAATGAGTACCTTTAAGATTTCACAGGCCATTTTACGCATTTGGATTCTCACGCTTTAGGGACCCTAAAATGCCAGGGCAGTATAAATACCCCACAAGTGACCCCATTGTGGAAGAAGACACCCCAAGGTATTCTGTGAGGGGCATGGCGAGTTCACAGAAAAAAATTTTTGGCACAAGTTAGCGGAAATTGATACTTTTTTTGTGTTTTTACAAAGTCTCATATTCCACTAACTTGTGACAAAAAATAAAATTTTACATGAACTCACCATACCCCTCACAGAATACCTTGGGGTGTCTTCTTTCCAAAATGGGGTCACTTGTGGGGTATTTATACTGTCCTGGCAGTTTAGGGGCCCCTAAAGCGTGAGAAGAAGTCTGGAATCCAAATGTGTAAAAATGCCCTGTGAAATCCTAAAGGTACTCATTGGTTTTAGGGCCCCTTTGCGCACCCAGGCTGCAAAAAAGTGGCACACATGTGGTATCGCCGTACTCAGGAGAAGTAGGACAATGTGTTTTGGGGTGTATTTTTATATATACCCATACTTTGTGTGAGAAATATCTCTGTAACGACAACTTTTAAAAATTTTATACAAAGTTGACAATTTACAGAGATATTTCTCTCACCACTATGGATATATGTAAAATACACCCCAAAACACATTGCCCTACTTCTCCTGAGTACGGCAATACCACATAAGTGCCGCTTTTGCAGCCTGAGTGCAAAGGTCCAAATTCAACAGTACCTTTAGCTTTACATGGCGGCTCACAATTAGCCCGCCCAAAATGCCAGAACAGTAAACACACCCCACAAATGACCCCATTTTGGAAAGTAGACACCCCAAGGTATTCACTGAGGGGCATAGTGAGTCCGTCTGAGATTTTTTTTTTTGCCAGAAGTTAGCAGAAATTGAAACTTTTTTTTTTTTTTCTCAGAAAGTGTCATTTTCCGCTAACTTGTGAAAAAAATGAAATGATACATGAACTCACCAAGCCCCTCCGTGAATACTTTGGGGTGTCTTCTTTCTAAAAGGGTGTCATTTGGGGGTATTCATACTTTTCTGACATTCTAGCACCTGAAGAAACATGACAGGCGCTCAGAAAGTCAGAGCTGCTTCAAAATGCCGAAATTCACTTTTTGCACCATAGTTTGTAAACGCTATAACTTTTACCCAAACCAATAAATATACACTTATTGGACTTTTTTTATCAAAGACATGTAGAACAATAAATTTAGAGAAAAATTTATATAGAAATGTAGTTTTTTGAAAAATTTTACAACAGAAAGTGAAAAATGTCATTTTTTTGCAAAAATTTCGGTAATTTTTGATTAATAGCAAAAAAAGTAAAAATGTCAGCAGCAATGAAATACCACCAAATGAAAGCTCTATTAGTGAGAAGAAAAGGAGGTAAAATTCATTTGGGTGGTAAGTTGCATGACGGAGCAATAAACGGGTAAAGTAGTGTAGTGCGGAATTGTAAAAAGTGGCCTGGTCATTAAGGGTGTTTAAGCTAGGGGGGCTGAAGTGGTTAAATTGTACCGAGATACACCTCTAACAGGTAGACTCTAAAATCAATATTTTAATGGTATGCACTAAAAGGGCAACAAAAGGCCCACATAACAATGCTTATTTCTCTAATGAAAGGTAAATCCAATATACATATACCTCGGCCCAGGGTAGGAGTGAGAGAACAAACGGGATTAAAGAATGGAGGGTACAGGTGAAGCTCACCCTGCTATGTTCCTTATGTACCGCTCAGCCCGGAGGAATACCCTGATGGTGGTGATCCCCCGTCCCCATACCTCACCCTAAATATCCCTGGGTCACCCTAAGATCAGCTGACACTCCGACGCGTTTCCCCCTTTGTTTATATCTGGGTTCATCAGGGGGCCATAAGAAGTCAGGAAAATGATCAAAAATAAAACAACAATGTGATAGCAGTGATGTACTGATGTAAGGAGGGGGCTGGTAGAACCAGCGGTACCTGTTGATGATAAAATGGCACAGTCTGAATGATACACGGACAGTCCACTATGTATGTATCCAGCCCTCTCCAGGGTCCGCGACAGGGTCAGTATATTGTACCGAGTACTGAAATGCCATTAATGTGGACGTCAACTATTTAGGTACGCTGCAGGGTTCAGGAAAGGCCACCTTTTGGCTTTTGCAGGGCAGATTTTGATGGATTGGTTTACAGGTGCCATGTTGCTTTCACATAGCCTCTGGCGAACCAGTACAACCATTTTCTGAGAAATATATGTTTTTTGTTTTTTTTCTCCCAATGGAGCTGTGTGAGGGCTTATTTTCTTGTGGGATTAGTTGCCATTATCATTGGCTCTGTTTTCGGGTATACGCGTGTAAGTTTCTGATGTGAGAGTGGTGCCATGTACGTGTCTGATGTGCCAGTGGTGCCGTGTATGTGTCTGATGTATGAGTGGTGCCGTGTATGTGTCTGATGTGCGAGTGGTGCCGTGTATGTGTCTGATGTGCGAGTGGTGCCGTGTATGTGTCTGATGTGCGAGTGGTGCCGTGTATGTGTCTAATGTGAGAGTGGTGCCGTGTATGTGTCTGACGTGCGAGGGGTGCCGTGTATGTGTCTGATGTGCTTGTGGTGTCGTGTATGTGTCTGATGTGTGAGTGGTGCCGTGTATGCGTCTGATGTATGAGTGGTGCCGTGTATGTGTCTGATGTTCGAGTGGTGCGGTGTGTGTGTCTAATGTGAGAGTGGTGCCGTGTATGTGTCTGACGTGCGAGGGGTGCCGTGTATGTGTCTGATGTGAGAGTGGTGCCGTGTATGTGTCTGACGTGCGAGGGGTGCCGTGTATGTGTCTGACGTGCGAGGGGTGCCGTGTATGTGTCTGATGTGCGAGTGGTGCTGTGTATGTGTCTGATGTGCGAGTGGTGCCGTGTATGTGTCTGATGTGCGAGTGGTGCCGTGTATGTGTCTGATGTGCGAGTGGTGCCGTGTATGTGTCTGATGTGCGAGTGGTGCCGTGTATGTCTGATGTGCGAGTGGTGCCGTGTATGTGTCTGATGCGAGAGTGGTGCCGTGTATGTGTCTGATGTGCGAGTGGTGCCGTGTATGTGTCTGATGTGAGAGTGGTGCCGTGTATGTGTCTGATGTGCGAGTGGTGCCGTGTATGTGTCTGATGTGAGAGTGGTGCCGTGTATGTGTCTGACGTGCGAGTGGTGCCGTGTATGTGTCTGATGTGCGAGTGGTGCCGTGTATGTGTCTAATGTGCGAGTGGTGCCGTGTATGTCTCTGATGTGAGAGTGGTGCCGTGTATGTGTCTGATGTGCGAGTGGTGCTGTGTATGTGTCTTATGTGCGAGTGGTGCCGTGTATGTGTCTGATGTGCGAGTGGTGCCGTGTATGTGTCTGATGTGCGAGTGGTGCCGTGTATGTGTCTGATGTGCAGTGGTGCCGTGTATGTGTCTGATGTGCGAGTGGTGCCGTGTATGTGTCTGATGTGCGAGTGGTGCCGTGTATGTGTCTGATGTGCGAGTGGTGCCGTGTATGTGTCTGATGTGCGAGTGGTGCCGTGTATGTGTCTGATGTGCGAGTGGTGCCGTGTATGTGTCTTATGTGCGAGTGGTGCCGTGTATGTGTCTGATGTGCGAGTGGTGCGATGTATGTGTCTGATGTGCGAGTGGTGCCGTGTATGTGTCTGATGTGCGAGTGGTGCTGTGTATGTGTCTGATGTGCGAGTGGTGTCATGTATGTGTCTGAGGTGCGAGTGGTGCCGTGTATGTGTCTGATGTGAGAGTGGTGCCGTGTATGTGTCTGATGTGAGAGTGGTGCCGTGTATGTGTCTGACGTGCGAGTGGTGCTGTGTATGCGTCTGATGTGCGAGTGGTGCCATGTATGTGTCTGATGTGCGAGTGGTGCCGTGTATGTGTCTGATGTGAGAGTGGTGTCGTGTATGTCTCTGATGTGCGAGTGGTGCCGTGTATGTGTCTAATGTGAGAGTGGTGCCGTGTATGTGTCTGACGTGCGAGTGGTGCCGTGTATGTGTCTGACGTGCGAGGGGTGCCGTGTATGTGTCTGATGTGAGAGTGGTGCCGTGTATGTGTCTGACGTGCGAGTGGTGCCGTGTATGTGTCTGACGTGCGAGGGGTGCCGTGTATGTGTCTGATGTGAGAGTGGTGCCGTGTATGTGTCTGATGTGAGAGTGGTGCCGTGTATGTGTCTGATGTGAGAGTGGTGTCGTGTATGTCTCTGATGTGCGAGTGGTGCCGTGTATGTCTCTGATGTGCGAGTGGTGCCGTGTATGTGTCTGATGTGCGAGTGGTGCCGTGTATGTGTCTGATGTGAGAGTGGTGCCGTGTATGTGTCTGATGTGCGAGTGGTGCCGTGTATGTGTCTGATGTGAGAGTGGTGCCGTGTATGTGTCTGATGTGCGAGTGGTGCCGTGTGTGTGTCTAATATGAGAGTGGTGCCGTGTATGTGTCTGATGTGCGAGTGGTGCCGTGTGTGTGTCTAATATGAGAGTGGTGCCGTGTATGTGTCTGATGTGCTAGTGGTGCCGTGTATGTGTCTGATGTGCGAGTGGTGCCGTGTATGTGTCTGATGTGCTAGTGGTGCCGTGTATGTGTCTGATGTGCTAGTGGTGCCGTGTATGTGTCTAATGTGCGAGTGGTGCCGTGTATGTGTCTGATGTGCTAGTGGTGCCGTGTATGTGTCTGATGTGCGAGTGGTGCCGTGTATGTCTCTGATGTGCGAGTGGTGCTGTGTATGTGTCTGATGTGCTAGTGGTGCCGTGTATGTGTCTAATGTGCGAGTGGTGCCGTGTATGTGTCTGATGTGCGAGTGGTGCCGTGTATGTGTCTGATGTGCTAGTGGTGCCGTGTATGTGTCTGATGTGCGAGTGGTGCCGTGTATGTCTCTGATGTGAGAGTGGTGCCGTGTATGTGTCTGATGTGCTAGTGGTGCCGTGTATGTGTCTGATGTGAGAGTGGTGCCGTGTATGTGTCTGATGTGCGAGTGGTGCCGTGTATGTGTCTGATGTGCGAGTGGTGCCGTGTATGTGTCTGATGTGCGAGTGGTGCCGTGTATGTGTCTAATGTGCGAGTGGTGCCGTGTATGTGTCTGACGTGCAAGTGGTGCCGTGTATGTGTCTAATGTGTGAGTGGTGCCGTGTATGGTTGCTCGCCTCTGTACCCTTCTAGCTTTCCAAAAATGGTTAATGGTGAGACATTTTCTTTGTAAATCAGTATATATTATGCAGTCTTGCTAAATCTATTGTCATCCGTTTTGTTGGGATTTGGGTTTTCCAGTGACTGTATTTCGTTTTTATGTAATACCATATCCTTCTGTGACTTTTTAAGCTGTTTAAACAGATGCTGTTACATTATTATTCCACTAGGTGTCCCTCTTGTCTTTTGTATTGTGTGGATTCATTTTTAATGGCATGCTTTGCCTTTTTATGGATTATTTAATAAAGTATATATATTAATGATGTGATTAATGGGAGTTTTACATGATTATTATTATTTTTTTATTTCATGTAACCTAGTTGGTTTAGGATTGGATATGAATAAACATCTAGCCCCTTTTTAAATGTTGCCATAGTATCTGCTATTACTACCTGTTCGGGGAGGGTATTCCATAGCTTGACTACTCTAACTGTAAAGAGCCCTTTCCTGTATTGATCACCTTTCCTTCACACAATGAATATCCCCTGTTCCTTTCTAAAGTCCTTGGAATGAATAAATCATGCGCCAGTTCTTTGTATTGACCACTCATGTATTGATACATGTAAATAAGATGACCTCTAAGACGTCTTTTTTACAAGCTGAACGAGCCCAGATTTTAATCCTTTCATTATAGGGCCACCTGCATGCGAGTGTGGGTGAACTCACATAAGATCCACACAAATTTTCATGTGAATTTATTTATGTTTCTGCCACATATCCGTAACAAAATCTATAATTTCTAATTGTGGATTTTGGAGCGGATTAGATGCGATTTACAAAATACTAACAAAATAATAAAAATAAAAATTTAGAATTTTAGTAGCAAAACAGTAACAATGCAGTTACATGACAAGAATCTGCATAACTAATCATATGCTAAATAGTTGCAAGTCCATTATTTATACATTATATGTGTCACAGATATATCAATTGGACCAGCAGAATGAGTCCAGAAGAAACTCATAACATTTAAGAGAAGAGCAAAAAGTAAAAGAAGAAAAAGAACATCTATGTCTTTTATCGAAACCAGTCATCTCCTATGGCATTAGAGTAATAAAATCAAAGATCAGAAAGAAAAATTACATTTAAAATCTCCAGCCAGCACATAAGGTGGTAGTCAGGGAATCTGTGGATCATCTAGTAAAAGACGGTTTTAAAATTGTAAATAACAAGAGATTAGCTTGTAAGTGTAGTAAAGCTTTCCCAAACTTCAAATAATCGTTCTGTGTGTGATTTTCACTTAGAGGATGCCTCCACCCAATCAGTCTTCATAATAAATGTTTATTTGTACAGGAATAATTTGCATGAGGGCACCCCTGGGTGAATCCATTGATTTTAACCCCTGCTGTCGCCCTGACGTGTAGGGGAACTCGTCCTTATCAATATATCCAAATATTGCCTATGTGGGATTTTAGAGAACAAAGGAGACGATGTGCAGAGGCATATTTGGAGATTTTTATTCCAGAAATGTTTGATGACCAGGCAATCTCAAAGACAATGATATATATTTGCTGCCCCAGCCTCGCATCTGAAACAGTGGTCTGTGGGAAATATACCTATTTTGTGGCCCCCGTAAGGGGTTTGTATAAATCCTGTGGGTTATCTGAAGGACTATTTCCATCTAAAGGCTAGAGGGAAGGCATCTAAGACTATATTCAATGACTAAAAGTATTGTGAAAGTAGTTAAAGTAGGAATATCACCTATCCGTTTGTTGAGGGCTGTTTAGGAGGTGGTATAATCTAGGGCTATGATGGCTAACCTCCAGCTGTGGTAAAACTACAACTCCTAAGATGCAAACTTGCTTGGCTGTTCTCTGAACTCCACAGAAATGAATGGCGCATGCTGGGAGTCATAGTTTCACCACAATTGGAGTGCCAGAGGTTAGCCATCACTGATCTAGGGGGACATGGAGATAACGGTAGTATCTCAGTGTGTGTCCCTTCAAAGATGTTGGGTGTGAGAAAAATTTGTGTAGAGCAATGTTCCAGTCAGTGACTGATAAGAAAAGAAGGAATTTAGAAAGATAACTGTGGGCTTGGATATAGGGAAAATAGTTATATGGGCCTGGGGAAATTTGGTCTTGAGATACGGGAGCGAAAGGATCTTACAGGATTCCATGTCCAGCAATTACTACAAGTGATGTATACGCCCCTTCCCCCGACACCAGGCGTAAAAAGCCCTAAGTGGATATCCTCTTGAAAGTCAGGAATGGCAATCAAAGGGAGAAATAGAGAATAGTTAGGATGAGCTTTTCTAATAAGCTGCATTTTGTGCACTGTTTGCACTGTTTGCGAAGTGCTTATCAAGAGCACCTTTTGCAGACGTCCTTCTGCCTTCTTATTAAAACTGGAGTGCAATAAATTTGCAAGGGGGTGAATCATTGATTGCGGGAAGATTCAGTAAATATGGAGGTATCAAAAATCCAGTCTATCGCTATGCCGAGCAAAGCGGCTATGTTGTATGCGCGAATGTTCTTTAAATTCTGTTCCCCGTTAACGCAGAGTTGTTGCAGTATGTTAAAAAGTATCTGTGGGCGCCCCCCTTCCAGATAAACGCTCTATAAAAATAGTCGATCCTCCTTTCATCCCTGGGACGTAGGTAAATCAGTAACGAGTGAAATAAGGGAGTCGCGGAAACTCCACCATTTTGATAGGGTGTGAATGCCCTGTAAACGAGAGTGGTCTCCAAGATGCTAATAAATGTTCCAGGGAGACAAAGTAAGGCATTGGGTTGGTAATTTAGAGATACAGATCCTCAAGTAAGATATGTAAGAGTGTTGCCAGCTAAATGGGAAGGGAGAGGTCTGATTTATGTCCATCCAGCAAGGAGTAAGGCTTCCAATTTGTCCCAGTTAATATGGTAACCAGAAAGTCCCTTTAATTAGATATCCTGCATCAGTAAATGTAATGTAGCTTCAGGGTGGGTAACAGTCAGTAAAATAGTGTCTGTGAATGCCTCCGAAGAAATGTGATGATGCAAAGTGTAGAATGTTATGGAAGGGCAAGGTGGGCATAATAAAGTAACGGATTGAGAACTACATTAAAGAGTAGGGTGAAATGGGACACCTTTGATGTGTCCCCCGGAAAATGTCTGTGAGTTGTTGGGCGTTGAACGTGGCAGCTACAGTGTATCGTATGTTTTTGACCGATTGTTTTTTGTAAATCCCTGTTGTGAAAGGTGAATAAAGTTGGGGAGAAAGGTTTGGTAAGAAGTTTATATTCAATATTCAAGAGAAAAATGGGTCTCTACCTGGTTTGGAAAGCAGGATGGTTCTAGATTCTGTAAAGAATGTAAATGGAGTGTTATTAAGATAAATGTCATTAAACAGTCTAGTGAGAGCAGGGACTCGTTCAGGGCAGAGAAATTTACTGTTGAATAGTTCCTAATTTACTTTATGGACTTCATCTTCGGTTATAGCCTCCTCAAGAACTGATCGTTAGTCGTGGGGTCCGCCCGGTAAAAGTTTTTAAAATAATCATACAGTAAATCATGTCCCCTCCCAATAGGAGTGTGAAGAGCCCGTGGACAAATCTGTTATAAGATTAATCAGACGGTATTTGGTACGAGAATGTATTAAACAAGAGAGAAGTTTACCGATTTGTTCGCTTTTTGAAAATAGGTGTTTTGATCCATTCTCGCCAGCCATCTCACCTGTGCTTAATATTGTGTTCGAGGATGACCTAAATAAGAAAGTATTGTCTGTATGGGCAGGTCTGAGGTAGTTAGAAAAGTCATCTGAAGTAAATACATAGGACGGAAGCTTCAAAAACATCATCCTCTCTTGGAGTAGCAAACAGGAAATGCTCAGTGTAATTGGTGCGTGGTCAGTGACCACGATGGTGTGTATTACAGAGTCTACTACAGCAGTTTGTGTTGACGATATCCGTAAAGAATTGATTCTGGAAAAGGAATTATGCGCCTAAGGGTACTTTCATACTTGCGACAGAGTGATCCATACGGCGCATTGCTCACATAGCATAGCTTTGTGAACCATGCGACGCAGGGACCCGGTGACGTCATCGAGGAGCGCCCTGGCCGCCGCACGGAAGTGAAGTAGCTTCTCCCCCGGCTCCCCGCTGCTTTTCTATGGCAGCTGGGACTTTAGTAGCGTCCTGGCTGCCATGGTTACCATTCTTAAGAGCTAAACGGCGGATATGGCGATGCGCCGAAACGACGTTTAGCTTAAAGTCAGATCCGGATTAATGCTTTTCAATGGGCATTAATTCCGGATCCGTCCTTGCGGCATGTCTTCAGGATTTTTGGCCGGAGGAAAATCCGCAGCATGCAGCGAATTTTGCTACGGCCCGAGGACGGAACTCTAGGACGGAAAGGAAAAACGCAGATGTGAAAGGGGCCTAGCGGAACGTTATGCCGGAAAAGATAAAGTACCCTAAGAGTAATAAGTGTATTATTGGGAAGTGGGATGGTTAATCCTCCACCTGTCACAGAGAGTGATATTGTCCATCAAGGACAAAATATCTTTCAAGGGTGGGTGAGAGGAGGAGCAAGATGTGAACCTGTCTAGAGATGGGTTCAAGACACAGTTAAAATCTCCCCCAATAATCAGATTGTGATCCTTTCTAGCCAGCAGCAGGGAATTAAGATGCGGAAAAAGAAATCTTTGTTTTGTTGATTCGGGTCATAGATATTCAGTAAGGAGTATCAGTAGTAGATACTCTCCTCTCCACCAGCTCCTCTTCCACTGAAAACGTCAGACCTGTATAAAACAATATGGCCACTCCTCTCGCTTTAGAGATTTAATTAGCTGAATAACAAGAGTCAAGCCAAGAAGTTCTCAGCATGGCCCCCGAGTGCCTCTTCCAATGTGTGTCCTGTAAGAAGATCACAACTGGTTTAAGTTGTCTCAAATGAGTAAGGACTTTTTCAAGCCCCAATATAGTCTAGGGGCTAGATGGTGTTATGTGGCTATTGGTCTGAACAGGCCGTCTATGCTAGTAACTGTGGTACGCTGGCTCAAAGTCGGCGGTCCCCGCTCACGTCTATGAGGAGCATTATCCCAGAGCATGTCCCAGTCTAAGGATTCAAGGCAGAAGGACCTCCACTCTCTCGGTACCTCGGTTGGTCGGGACCTCTACCCCAGGCTCTCTTATCTTCCGACGGACTGCAGTGTTGTGTAGGAGCAGTGAGGCCTATATGATGGACGGTCGCATGTACACTCTCAGCTAGAGCGCACAGCCTTGGAACTTGACAGTCACCTGTCTCAGCTCCCAGAATATCTGGAGACTTAAGTAACAGGCTCCCCTTGGTGACAAGTCGGTATCCCCACACTTGGGTGAGTGAATCCTTGTGGTGGAGGTGTGATGCACACCACAGTTAAAATGTGGCCTTACTGGGTGTGAGTTTCACTGAACGCATCCTGACACAATCCGCATCGTTCGTGTGAAAGAGGCCTTATGTGAATTTGGCTTCCCATCCAAATTTGTATGTGCAATTATGATTATGTTTAACAATCCAATGGCTACACTACTAGTGAATAGTATACTTTACCCTCCTTTGAACTTTTGCAATGAAACTTGACAGGGATGCCCTCCCCCCTTACTTTTTATCATAGCCCTATTTCAAGCTATTAAAAAGGATGAATAGTGTAGTTGGGCTACGCCTTCCAGATGTACACCACAAATTGTCAGCCTTTGTAGATGACCTGTTATTAATTGTAATTTAAAATTCCAACTTTACATTCCGGCAATCAATGTGATTCTCCAGCGATTTGGTGCCTTGTCTAATTTTCAGATTCATCTTTTACACTCAGTTCACACTTTCGCGTAAAACGCCGCGTTCGAACGCGCAAAAAAACGCACAACAGTACAGGAACCATGCATTCCAATGGGGGTGGTTCACACTTGCGCGTTTTTATGCGCGTTCGAATGCGCCTAAAAACGTCCGACGCATAAGCAAGTATGTTCGCGTTAATTCGGGAGTTTTTCGAGGGTTTGGTGCCAATATACTTCAATGGGAAACGCGATACGCGTGTTGTTCGGGCGTTTGTGCGTTTTTCAAAGTTTGCAACATACTGGATCAGCCACCATGGAATGTCACACCTCTAAAGCACTCAGATTGGCCAAACTATATCATTGGTCATTGGCCAACTATGCAGTCAATCACATAAACGCGCGTCAAACGCGCCTACACTATTTACCAAAACGCTAGAACAAAAGCCGCGTTAACGCCCTTCTTGAACGCTCAGAAAACGCTAGGCTTCAAAACGCTCAGGTCTGAACCCAGTGTTAAAGGGTTTCTGTCACCAACTTTTGACATTATAAGCTGTCTGACATTAGCTATGTGCTAATGTCAGACCAGCTTGATAATGTCTTTTTTATAAAAATCCGCTGTATATATAGTCTGAAAAACTTACTTTTATATTCTGTAAATTAGCCTCTAGGAGCAGGGGGGGCGTTGCCCTGCTCCTAGCGGCTCCGTCCGGCAACCTGCTGGCACGCCCCTTCACACTTTGATTGACAGTGCAGGGCAGCGATCCTCCTGCACTGTCTCGTTCTGAATCGCGCCGCGCCGCCGCTCTGTATTCGGGCGCAGGCGCGGTGAGCAGAGGACGCTGGTGCCTGCTGTCCTCTGCTCACCGCGCCTGCGCCGAATACAGAGCGGCGGCGCGGCGCGCGATTTCAGAACGAGACAGTGCAGGAGGATCGCTGCCCTGCACTGTCAATCAAAGTGTGAAGGGGCGTGCCAGCAGGTTGCCGGACGGAGCCGCTAGGAGCAGGGCAACGCCCCCCCTGCTCCTAGAGGCTAATTTACATAATATAAAAGTAAGTTTTTCAGACTATATATACAGCGGATTTTTATAAAAAAGACATTATCAAGCTGGTCTGACATTAGCACATAGCTAATGTCAGACAGCTTATAATGTCAAAAGTTGGTGACAGAAACCCTTTAAGTCGCAAGTACTTAATGTTACTGTTCACTTACAGACACAGAAAGCATTGGTGCTTCATACACCCTTTCAATGGTTGAATGAGTATATAAAGGTTTTAGATGTCAATACTACCTCTGACCCATCACATCTTTATCGATAAAACTTGCTCATTTGGTGGGATCGGCTTACCAGGCTCTTTTTATTACAATAAGGGCTTGTTCACATGAACATGCCGTGTTTTGTGGTCCGCAAATTGCGGATCCGCAAAACACGGATGCCGCCCGTGTGCCTTCCGCAATTTGCGGAATGGAATGAACGGCCCTTTATAAAAATGCCTATTCTTGTCCACAAAACGGACAAGAATAGGACATGACTTATAATTTGTGCGGGGCCACGGAACGGAGCAACAGATGCGGACAGCACACGGAGTGCTGTCCGCATCTTTTGCGGCCCCATTGAAGTGAATGGGTCCTTACCCGAGCCGCAAGAAGTGCGTCTCAGATGTGGAACCACACCACGGTCGTGTGAATGAGCCCTAAGGCTGTTCAGGGAATGCAGGGCCTGGAATGGCGGAGATCCTCTAATGACGACTGGATATTCAAGCTGAATTGGTCATTTCTAGAATATCTCTGAGAGCTTTATTGCTTCTTCAATGAAAAAGCTAGAATACTCCTGGGATGCGGAGCAAGATGGATCCGTCATGACCCACAATGCAAGTCAATGGGGACGGATCTGTTTTCTCTGACACAATAGAAAATGGATCTGTCCCCCATTGACTTTCAATCGAGTTCATGACGGATCCGTCTTGGGTATGTTAAAGATAATACAACCGGATCCATTTATAACGGGTGCAGATGGTTGTATTATCGTTAACGGAAGCGATTTTGCTAAACCCTGCCAGATCCAGCAAAAACGCTAGTGTGAAAGTAGCCGTACAAAGATTTTCAGGTTTAAATAAAGAATATTATGTTTGTTTGTAGTGCTGCTATCTGACTTGGTCAAGGTCCAACAGCACAATGAAGTTTTCGTTAATCACCATCTAATGCAGGGATCAGCAGCCTGCGGCACTCCAGCTGTTGTGATACTAAAACTCCTAGCATGCACACTTCCATAGAGGTGAGTGGAGTATGCATGGAGTTGTAGTTTCACAACAGCTGTGTGCCTGAGGTTACTGACTCCTGATGTAATGATTATTAGATAAATTACCTTATTATGAGCTAGTCCACGCTACCATGGTAGTTTCAGCCTGTTGTGACAGCAATAGTGACCAGTGTAAAAACTAGAATATTGTAAGATTTTTCTTTTGAATAGTCACACAAGTTATATATTAAAATGATAATGATAATGATAATTACATGCTATAATGCAATAATACATCGTGCTTTTAATATGATCTTTCTCAGATCCTGAGACTCAACGGAAAAGAACTGTTCAAAATGTGCTGGATCTCAGACAAAATTTGGAGGAGACAATGTCCAGTCTTCGAGGATCTCAGGTAACACACAGGTAAGAACTATTTGAATATAAAAACTTAAAAGTGAGATTGTGACCCACATCCATAGAATGAATGTAAGATTTAAAGTTGTCTCAAAACACCCCTTCCCATATGCCATCTACATGTATTAGGCAAAACAGAGAGCCGCTCTGACAGATGCCCACTCCCATATAAGTCTGTCACAAGAGATCATTGATCGGTATCAGTCTCTGCTCTTGGCCCCCATTGATCAGAATTCCACATATCCAGTGTTATATAGCATAAAATTTCATTGTGAGATTATCCCTTGCTGGATTCCGGCAGGCAGTTCCTTCCAGGAGGTAGCATTCTGGTGTATTCTCTGCAGGGAAGACCAGATACCTGTATAGGGGTTAAAATGTGAAAACCAGGTAAACGTCAGG
Source organism: Bufotes viridis (assembly GCA_033119425.1). Classification (NCBI taxonomy): domain Eukaryota; kingdom Metazoa; phylum Chordata; class Amphibia; order Anura; family Bufonidae; genus Bufotes; species Bufotes viridis. Next base: position 205,759,653 of record CM065591.1, read on the forward strand.
ATATCGCCTTTAGATTTAGTCCCAAGTCAAATCCATTGGTTGGCAGAGTGATTCCACTGCCAGTCTAAAATTAACTCTACCCAGTTTACCATGCAGGTCTTCCTAGACTCTTTCTCAGCAGAAAACTTCCTGCATCATGCCTTTGTGAATCAGTCTTGCATACCAACCTTGCACCTAGAGAATTGACATCTACCAGTGGGATGGTGCTTCCTAAATCCATCTGATACATCACTGGGCCTGTGGAACTTCAAGTGGCTGCTCTCCGCATGGAGAAGATTTTGTTTTACATTCTACCTGTGTTTACCAGTCCCCTTCTGCTGGGACTGCTCTGGCTTCGCCTGCTCTGCCCTGTTCTAGACTGGAACTCAGGACATATTCTACTTTGGGGTTCTGCCTGTCATCCTCGCTGTTTTACATCTGTAAAGCCTTTCTGACCTCCACCTCTTCCTCAGAATATCGAGGGGTTGCCTTTTGCCTCTGCCAGTACAGAGGTGTCTTCTTCAAGAAGTAGGCTGAAACTCTGCTGCCTCATCCTCCTTACGCTTGCCCTATTTACCTGATTCCTGGGACTACTTCCCCACTGTCATTGCCTGAGACACAAGCCATGTCAGAGTGTATTGAAGGAAACCTGGAGAGAGGTTTGGTGCTGGATTCATCTCTCTGGCCCTGTATTGTGTATTTGTAATTGCAAGGTTATCATAAAAAAACAAGTACCCCCTGCCACTGATTTCAGATCGTTGATAGGCCCAGTGGAGTCGGAATATTTTCTACACTAGACCTTCAGGGTGCTTACAGTTTGAACTGGATCCTCGAGGTGCATGAATGGAAAACCGTTTTCACTTGTGAGACAGACATGTGAATACCTGGTAATGTCTTTCAGTCTCAGCAATATTCCTGTGGTATTCCAAGCATTTGTCAACGACATCTTTCATGATCTTCTCTACATCTGTGCCATAGTGTATTTAGATGATATCCTGATTTTCTTGCCAGATCAGATCTTTCATCATAAACATGTTTGCACTGTCCTCCAATGCTTGAGAGAGAACAGACTCCATACTAAATTTGAGATATATATATATATATATATATATATATATATAAATTTGGGATATCTTATCTCCAACCAAAGTATTATGATGGATCGCCAGAAGTTATATCCCCCCTTCTTCTTGCTTACAGGCTATTCAACGATTCCTTTGTTCCCTTCCCTGGCTCGCAAAGGACCAGGGCGCACACCCTATTCTTCTCCAGCCAATGGCTGGGTACCCTGGGGTACTTAAAGGCTATGTACACCTTTGGAGGCAATTTTTATTTATGATTGCATTTTACTTATTTTTGGCTAAATATCATATTTTTGTTAATTAAAAATATTGAGCCATTCTGTCACAAAGGGTTAACTGTTTAACTGTCTGCATCCTACTTTCACTTTGTGCTGGTCATCTAATAACCCTTATTTAAGCCACATTCTTATTAGTAAGATAAGCATTAAAGGGATTCTGTCACCACCTATAACCCCTCTGACCTAAACATATGCTCATGTCCAGGGTAATATCAGGATTCCCAAGCTAGCCTTAATAAATTAATCTGTGGCTTTATTTTCCTAAAAAAATGGTTTTACTAACTTATTTAAGGTGCCCAAGGGGAGGTCCGTTGATCCATTTAGCCCGGCCGCACCCCTCGCCGTTCGGTGCCCAGCACCGCCTTCCCTTTCTTCAACGCCGCCTTCCACAGCTAAACGCCGCCGACGCAATATGTTAATACCTCCCCGTCCCTCTGTCAGATCCCGCACCTGCGCACTAAGGTACCTTTCCCTATGGGAGAGTGCCTCAGCAACAGGTTAACTAGCTTTCTAGACTCTGTGAAGTTGTGCTGTTATTGCTTGTCTACCCATGTATTAACCTCTGCCTGATTTTTGCATTTTGACCCTCCGGTGCCTAACCCAACCCTTCACTGCTTGCCTTAACCTTTGGACTGTTTCTCGGATTCATAAGTACTCTGCTTTCTCTGAGTTTTTTCTGTCACTTTAGTGCTGCACACCATAGTCTCTTGTCCCCTGTGGGCAGCAGCCATACACGTGAACACTGCTCCCAAGAAGTAGCGACCTGGTACTTCCCCTACACCGAAGACCGGATCCCTGTATAGGGGTTAAAATGTGTAAATCAGGAACCACCAGAATAACCCCCTTAGGTTTAGCCCTAAGTTACACTGCCACAAACCTGGATTAGTTGCTCAAGATACGGCTCCTCTCCATAGCAATCCAGGTTTCTCGTTTATGACATCACTTCTAATAAAGGCTATGGTGACTGGCTGTCAGTGAGAAGACATTTATGTGCGCCTTGACACCAAATGTCCTTCTGCTAAATGCTTAGAAATGGTCTGGGTAGAGACAGCGCTCTGTAATGAAGGCACTATCTGTGTCTGGCTGGTGGCCAACAAAACTGTGGAAGCCGCTCTTGCTTGTTGGTGGATCAAACAATCCTCTGTACTAGTGGTCTGTTTTGGCCATCCGGAGCCTGTTAGCTGTATGTGCAAGCCCCCACGTAACCACTGTTCCCAACACATCCTGTCATCTAGGTCAGAGCAGCCTAGATGGCAGGCAGTTAATCAAAGTGACCATCTTACTTCTTCCTTTCTAATGATGCACCCCCTCTCAAGGCCTGTCAGCTGGGCAAAATGACTTGGAGTGTGATGTAGAGACATGTCTAGCAGTCAACGATTTCTCACAAGTGATACACCACCTAAAAGTAACCCTTGAGAAACTTTTCATAGGACAGTGGGGGAAGTACTTCTGTGCCCTCTTGTGGCAAAATCCAGTGTCTAATCAGACCACCCTTCCCGCTGCTTGATTCTGCAGGCATTCCCATACGTTTCCTTTAGGTGGCGGTGCCTCCGGCAAATAATTCCCGACCTTCTGGGTCCAAAGTAACATAAATAGCAGAAAGAAGCCGCTGCACTCCAATCTCAGTAAACCTTTTCTTCTTTATTGCACCCAAAAATAACAGCGACGTTTCGACCTCAATGGTCTTTATCAAGCTTATCTGTCCTCAACCAATGACAGCGTTCCCATGGGTATATAGAGTGCCTGTATACCGGAGGTACACTATTGTATTGTTCTAATTTACTGTGTCCCACCTCTGCCTGCTGTGGGGAGTCGCTCTGGTAGACAGCGGTGCGGGTGCAGTTTAGAGGCAAAACAAGGAGTCCAGATTGTGCATCAAACAGTGTTTTATTCACACTTGCACACCAGAAATGAAAACAGTCTCTTGGTGACAGTTCATACATGTGACGAGACCAATCTCGCCACATTGCATTGGAGAAACCTGGTTGCTCGCCTGCTGCCTTTGGACTATGGCCCCCTGTTAAAAGACATCTTTTTTACCTGCAGAAAAGCTTAATTCGTGCTTTTCTGCCTGGGGTTCGGTAGTTTTGGTTGAATGTGTTATACCCCAGATAGGAATCCCATGGAGCCCATTCGTATGAAACTGACTGTAAAGACTTTGGCTCCATGGCGATTAAACTGTATTCGTGTGGTCTGAGCGCCATTCACTTAATAATGTGCGCTCAGACCTGAGCTATCTGGGGATATGTTAAATGTATAGTTTTAATGTAATGTGTCTTACCTGGTGTATTTTAACAGTAATGCTTGTTCTGTGTCCCCATGTGCATAATGGAGTCTTGTCTCTGAAATGTCTGTGTGTATTGTAAAGGGTGGGACATTGTGTATTGAATAGTGATGTCTGTCCTATTGTCCCCACATGTGTATTGGCGATTTCCCTTTGTCCTGAGAGATAATTGAATGACTCCTCAATTGTCTCAGGACAGAAAGACATTGTGTATACTCCTGCCTGTGGTGATTGCATTACCCATGTAGGGTGATTGTATCACAGGCAGAGGGAGAGGATATGCTGGGGGTGTCTGTATTGTCCCAATGTGTGTGATTGGCTGCTGTATCCTGTGTCGCAGTCTTCCTTCTGGTCCTCTAGGGAGTGTCCACCAGGTGGGAGACCTGGATAAATACCAGGCAGGTAGCCGTTAATAAATGAGAGAATTCCTGTTTACCATCAATACGGAGCCTCGTCTCGTTCTTGGGGGATTCACTGTATGCTGTTAGAGACTGATTGCCAGGAGTGTAAGCTGATTGTCTGCTTTTCCTGTTCGTCTGCTAGCAGCTATTTGGGAAGGTTCAGTACGGGAGTTGGAGTGCTATTTTGTATCCAGTTCGGGAGTTTGGTGTTCTGCAGTAGCTGTGCCTATATCTCTGTAAAGGGGCCGATCGCCTAAGCGGTTTTTACCCCTTGTCTGCAGAAACGGTCCGTTACAATTGGTGGCGAGCAGCGGGATCGTTCCTACAGCCAGAAGGACAGCTACAGGAGACACCATTTCCTTGGATTTACAAGTGGGGGCAACGCATGTCCCAGTACAGCGACCCTAAAAGCACCAGAATGGAACCAGCAGTGTCATACGAGGAGGAGGACCTGGATGGCCGGGATGCATTAAGGAAAGGCATCTGGTACCAGGCCCTGGACAATGTACAATACCAGCGGGGTGAGAGTCTCCCCAGTGAAGAGCAGCGGTGGCAGAAGCAAGTGGCCCTGCGGATGCCCTTTCTGGGAGAGCAGCCCCTGGATGAATGGGTGAAGGAACTAGAGCACCGGGTATGGCAGGAGCTATGGCTGGAGGATGCCTACCAGGCGCTCTGGTGGTATATGGCACAGTATATACCCTGGACAGCCGAGCATGACAAGCCAGAGGGAGAGGAGTTTGATGGTTCTGGCTTGTTATGGGAGTCCTTTGCAGAGCCTGACTTGGGAGTCCTGCGCAGAACAGACTTCAGGACATTTTCTACGAGAGGAGGCTAGGCATGGCGGGGATGACCCCCATGAGGTAGAGCAAGACCTGGCTCACCTAGCAACCCTGGAGTGGGAACTGGAGCAGGACTACCGAGATCTCTTCCACTCCATTGGGAAGGCTCAGCAGGACAGCAAGGTGACAGATCCAGTTCCAGACCCATTCCGCTGGGAAGATATTATTGAAATTTACTGGGAGGAACCCCAGGCGGGAGGTGGAGATGGGACCGAGGTCTCTCCACCGGTATTGCAGGAATTGGGAGCCTGAGCTCCATTCCCCAGCGGGAGATATTGCAGGGAATTGGGAGCCTGAGCTCCATTCCCCAGCGGGAGATATTACAGGGAATTGGGAGCCTGAGCTCCATTCCCCAGCGGCAGAGCTGAGCTACAGGGGGCAGAGGTAGTTGTTCCTGCCCCACAGCAGCAAGCGTGATTTTTCGGGGTGGGAGCCCGGTCTCCAGTCCCCAGCGGCAGAGTAACCAGCAGGGAATAGAGAGCCCAGTCTCCTTTCTCCAGCAGCAGGACTCTGTATTGGGAGGAGAGACAGTCGGTCTCCCTCCACTGAGGAGGAAGGAATGTATGGGAGAGGAGCTTACTACCACCTCTCCCCAGCGGCGGATCACTAATGGGCAGGGAATAGAGAGCTCAGTCTCCTTTCCCCAGCAGCAGAGCTGTGTAACCAAAGGGAGACAGTCGGTCTCCAGCAGCAGGACTGTATATCTAAAGGGAGACAGTCGGTCTCCCCTCCAACAACCAGGCTTCAACCAGGCTACCCTCCCAGTAGCGCTGGCAACAGGAGCAGAGTGACGGGTCTCTGCCCATGCAGCACCCACCAAGTCAGCGTACCCGTACCCAGCACAGCCGTGGTGAGGCACCTGGACATGGACAAGCTTCTCCTCTACCCAGTTGCAGTAACTATTTATTGTGGGTGGGCTGTGCTGTTGATTGTGTTTTGTGGGTGGGCTGCTGGACTAACAAGGGCACTGACCGGCAGGAGGTCAGATACCCTGTTAGTCTGTTTGGAAAAAGGGAGAGATGTGACGAGACCAATCTCGCCACATTGCATTGGAGAAACCTGGTTGCTCGCCTGCTGCCTTTGGACTATGGCCCCCTGTTAAAAGACATCTTTTTACCTGCAGAAAAGCTTAATTCGTGCTTTTCTGCCTGGGGTTCGGTAGTTTTGGTTGAATGTGTTATACCCCAGATAGGAATCCCATGGAGCCCATTCGTATGAAACTGACTGTAAAGACTTTGGCTCCATGGCGATTAAACTGTATTCGTGTGGTCTGAGCGCCATTCACTTAATAATGTGCGCTCAGACCTGAGCTATCTGGGGATATGTTAAATGTATAGTTTTAATGTAATGTGTCTTACCTGGTGTATTTTAACAGTAATGCTTGTTCTGTGTCCCCATGTGCATAATGGAGTCTTGTCTCTGAAATGTCTGTGTGTATTGTAAAGGGTGGGACATTGTGTATTGAATGGTGATGTCTGTCCTATTGTCCCCACATGTGTATTGGCGATTTCCCTTTGTCCTGAGAGATAATTGAATGACTCCTCAATTGTCTCAGGACAGAAAGACATTGTGTATACTCCTGCCTGTGGTGATTGCATTACCCATGTAGGGTGATTGTATCACAGGCAGAGGGGAGGGATATGCTGGGGGTGTCTGTATTGTCCCAATGTGTGTGATTGGCTGCTGTATCCTGTGTCGCAGTCTTCCTTCTGGTCCTCTAGGGGAGTGTCCACCAGGTGGGAGACCTGGATAAATACCAGGCAGGTAGCCGTTAATAAATGAGAGAATTCCTGTTTACCATCAATACGGAGCCTCGTCTCGTTCTTGGGGGGGATTCACTGTATGCTGTTAGAGACTGATTGCCAGGAGTGTAAGCTGATTGTCTGCTTTTCCTGTTCGTCTGCTAGCAGCTATTTGGGAGGTTCCAGTACGGGAGTTGGAGTGCTATTTTGTATCCAGTTCGGGAGTTTGGTGTTCTGCAGTAGCTGTGCCTATATCTCTGTAAAGGGGGCCGATCGCCTAAACGGTCTTTACCCCTTGTCTGCAGAAACGGTCCGTTACAATACACAACAGAAATCATGTGGAAAAACCAAAAACAGGCCAACACACGGTCCAGTCACCTTGGGTGGTTTAGGTGCGGGTTCACACCTAGCAGTCGGCTCAGCCGCAGGCGATTCCACCTTCAGGTCGCAGGGCAACACCACCTTGCTGAGCTCCTTCCTCCAGGACAGAGAATTCCTCAGCCCTGTTTGCAGGCTCCAGGATAATCACACACACACAGACACAGCTGCTGGCTGCGTTTTATACCCAGCCCCAAAACATGGACTGGACCGTGGGGAGCAGCCACCCACCCTACTCTTTAGCTGCTCCCAGTAAGAGCCGGCCCGGATCGGCTTTGCAGCCATGCTATTTAACAGAGCAGCACTAGCTGCTGCAGACCAAAAACCCGGCTCTTACCTCACCGAGGCCAGCAACCTCGGTGACACGTACCTGCTATCAAAAACAACACCTTGCACCCTCTTACACACCCCCTTTGTTCCAACCCTGAGGGGTGAACACACGTGAGGCAGTGGACGCGGGACAGGGCATCTGCGTTGCCCTGCAAGCGGCCTGCCCTGTGTTCCACGAAGAATTTGAAATTCTGAAGAGATAGGAACCACCTGGTGACCCGAGCATTCCTCTCCTTGGCCTGACTCATCCATTTGAGGGGAATGGTCGGTCACCAGACAGAACCTCCTCCCTAACAGGTAGTAGCGGAGACTTTCGAGTGCCCACTTGATAGCCAGGCACTCCCTCTCCACTATACTATATCTGGACTCGGCGGGATTGAGCTTACGGCTCAGGAAGACAACGGGATGTTCTTCCCCGTTGACCTCCTGAGACAGTACCGCACCGAGGCCTACCTCCGAGGCGTCGGTCTGTACGACAAACTCCTTGTTGAAGTCGGGTGTCACCAAAACCGGGGACCCACACAGGGCCGACTTCAACGCGGCGAAGCCTCCTCCGCCTTCTCACTCCAGCTAACCCTCCCAGACTTTCGCCCCTTCAAGAGGTCTGTCAACGGCGCTGCTATTGTGGCAAAGTGGGGCACAAACCTCATGTAGTAACCTACAATCCCCAGGAACGACTTTACCTGCCTGGTGGTGACCGGTCGGGGCCAGTTACGAATGGCCTCTACCTTGGTTACCTGAGGTTTGATGACTCCGCCCAATTACATATCCCAGATATTTTGTCTCCTCTAACCCTATGGAGCACTTCTTTGGGTTAGCGGTCAGTCCGGCTTTCCTCAGGGCATCCACTACCGCCTGCACCTTGGGTAAATGGCTTTCCCAGTCGGTGCTGTGGATGACTACATCATCTAAGTAGGCCGAGGCGTACCGACGATGTGGTCGCAGCACTATGTCCATTAACCTTTGGAAAGTGGCGGGGGCGCCATGCAGGCCAAAGGGTAACACCTTGTAGTGATACAGGCCCTGCGAGGTAACAAATGCGGTTTTTCCTTAGCCGACTCCGTTAAGGGTACCTGCCAGTACCCTTTAGTGAGGTCCAGCACAGAAAAATAACGGGCTTGTCCTAAACTTTCAACCAGCTCGTCTACTCGGGGCATGGGATGCGCGTCAAACTTGGATACTTCATTTAACTTGCGAAAGTCGTTGCAGAACCGTAGCGTCCCATCCGGCTTAGGTATTAGGACTATGGGACTGGCCCACTCACTTTTCGACTCCTCAATGACATCGAGCTTCAACATTAACTGTACTTCCTCCGCGATGGCCCGTCGCCGAGCCTCGGGTACCCGGTATGGTTTTAACCGGATCTTGGCCTGAGGCTCAGTGACGATGTCATGTTGGATGAGAGACGTGCGGCCAGGGAGGTCGAGAACACATCCGTGTTCCGACTGATGAACTCCCTGACTTCCTGAACTTGTTTGGAAGACAGGCTGTCTGCAATTTTACCGTGGTTACTGCTTCACAGGCCTCGAACTGTGGGGCTGGACCCTTTTCACCTAGAAGCCCTGGCCGGGGGCTGTGGTCGTCGGCTGTGTCCCTATCTTTCCACGGCTTAAGTAAATTCACGTGGTACACCTGCTCCGGCTTGCGCCGCCTGGCTGGTGTACTTTGTAATTTACTTCCCCTACCTTCTCGATCACCTCATAGGGGCCCTGCCACCTAGCTAGGAACTTGCTGTCAAGGGTGGGTACCAGAACCAAAACCCGATCTCCCGGATGGAAGCCCCGTACCCGAGCCTGACGATTATACACCCTACTCTGGGCTTGTTGCGCTGCCTCCATATGCTCCCGGACCAGCGGCAACACCCTTTCTATCCGTTCCTGCATCTGGGTGACATACTCAATGACACTTTTGTGGGGGACAGGCTGTTGTTCCCATGCTTCCTTGGCGATATCCAACAGGCCCCGAGGGTGTCTGCCATAAAGCAGTTCGAAGGGCGAGGACCCAGTAGAGGCCTGGGGTACCTCTCGCACTGCGAACATGAGATAGGGCAGAAGCAGGTCCCAGTCCTTCCCATCTCTAGACACCACCCTTTTTAACATATTTTTAGAGTTTGGTTAAACCTCTCAACAAGACCGTCTGTTTGCGGATGAGTAAGCGGACGTCCGTAACTGCTTTATACGCAACAATTTACACAGTTCCTTCATTACTTTGGACATAAAGGGGTCCCTTGGTCTGTCAGAACCTCTTTTGGCAGGCCCACACGGGAAAACATCTCCATTAACTCTTTGGCAATGAGCCTAGCTGAGGTATGTCGCAGAGGCACCGCCTCCGGATACCCAGTGGCATAGTCGAGAACTACCAGAATGTGTTGGTGGCCCCTGGCAGACTTTGGTACAGGCCCAATTAAATCCATAGCGATTCGCTCAAGCGGTACTTCAATAATTGGCAGAGGTACCAGAGGACTACGGAAATGAGGCTGGGGGCTAGTTATCTGACAGGTTGGACAGGACTTACAATAATCTTCTACCTCCTTGAACACACCGGGCCAATAAAACCGCTGCAGTATGCGGTCCTGGGTTTTCTGCCACCCCAGGTGTCCCCCAAGAACATGTTGGTGGGCAAGCTCCATGACAAGCTTGCGATACGCTGTGGGCACCACCAACTGTTCAACAGGTTCACCTCGGACTTGGTTCACCCGATACAACATATCCTGTAGAACAATAAATCGTGGGAACATTAATTCAGCCCCTGGTTTCTGGGGTTTACCATCAATTTCAGCACATTCTCCCAGGCCCTGGTTAGGGTTTGGTCCCGGTGTTGTGCGGTCCCAAAATTTTCCCGGAGACATTGAGGTCTGCCAACTCAGGTCCCGGTGGCAAGTCCTCCGTGTCTCCCACCATTACACTCAGTGGGGTTGTTTCCCCCTCTACCGCCGGAGCAGTGGTCACCCCTACCGCCGGCCCTTCAGACTCGGGCTCCCAGGGTTCTGGCCTTCCAGCGGTATCAGGCCACTCTGCTAGGGTCACCCCTGTCTCGGGTCCCTCAGATACCTTTATTGCCGGCCACAGCGCCGGAAAACCGAGGAAGTCCCTCCCAAGTATTAGTTCGTGTGGGAGTGTAGTAGCGACAGCCACCTCGTGGGTCCACCTACCAGCCGCTGTGGACAAAGTCACTAGTGCAGTGGGATAGTCTTTCAGGTCTCCGTGGATGCACAGGACCCCGACTTTACGGCCAGTATACTCCGCCCAGGCCGTACCAGGGCAGCCCTTACCAGGGAGACTAAACTCCCGGAGTCCAGCAGAGCCACCGCCAGCGAATCTCCCACCTCTACCTGACACAGGTGGTTATGGTCTTGTACCTCACGGGTGCCAGTTGCGCACAGCTTCCGTGCATACAAGGAGTGGCGACCCCGTAGTTCACCTCCATCAGCTCATCCCGGCGCGGACAGTCGGCCCTGATGTGGCCGGGCTCCTGACACCTCCAGCATACCACGGGAGGCGGGCTCGCAGGGGTATATTCCGTGCAGGCCGCTCTGTCGCGGACGTTGGAACTGGGGCAGAGGCCTCCGGGGTTTAACTGACCCCTTCCCAGCAAGACTCCCCTGCAGGTTTCTGGTGGCCTCGTGCCGCTCCACCAGGTCGACCATCTCCAGGGCATTGGTGGGCGATACCTGGCCGATCCAGTGCTGGAGAGGGTAAGGCAAAGCCCTCCAGAAGACATCGGCTAACAGACGGTCGAGCATAGCAGTGGGAGTCAGTATGTCTGGCTGCAGCCATTTTGCAACCGTTGTAGCAAGTCATAGTATTGTGGCCGGGCGGGTTCAGCCGGGTTAAACTCCCACTGATGCACCCGCTGGGCCCGGACCAAAACATTCACCCCCAGTCTTGCCAGGATCTCACCTTTCACAGTCGGGTAGTCAGCTGCTTGGTCACCTGGGAGGTCAAAAAATACTTGCTGGGGTCCAGACGCCAGGAACGGAGCGATGACCTCTGCCCACTGTTCTCGGGGTAATTTCTCCCTCACGGCCACCTTCTCGAACACCGCCAGATAGGTCTCAACATCATCCGAGGGGTCATCTTAGGGATCGCGGTACGGACAGCTTTCCGGGCATCGTGGGCGCGGTGGGGCGCTCCTGCCGCTTGCAACGCCATCACGTGCTGTAGCAGTAGCTGGTTGGTCTCCCGCTGCTGCACGTTAGCCTCTATGAGGGCTTTCACAGCCGCCTCCATTTTGTCGGGGATCACAGGCTGCAACTTTGCCGGCTTAATATAGGACATTCACTTTTGCCCAGCAAAAACAAAGTTCGGCGTTCACGCCAGCCTCACTGCGCATGCCCGCATCCTCCACCAAATGTGGGAGTCGCTCTGGTAGACAGCGGTGCGGGTGCAGTTTAGAGGCAAAACAAGGAGTCCAGATTGTGCATCAAACAGTGTTTTATTCACACTTGCACACCAGAAATGAAAACAGTCTCTTGGTGACAGTTCATACACAACAGAAATCATGTGGAAAAACCAAAAACAGGCCAACACACGGTCCAGTCACCTTGGGTGGTTTAGGTGCGGGTTCACACCTAGCAGTCGGCTCAGCCGCAGGCGATTCCACCTTCAGGTCGCAGGGCAACACCACCTTGCTGAGCTCCTTCCTCCAGGACAGAGAATTCCTCAGCCCTGTTTGCAGGCTCCAGGATAATCACACACACACAGACACAGCTGCTGGCTGCGTTTTATACCCAGCCCCAAAACATGGACTGGACCGTGGGGAGCAGCCACCCACCCTACTCTTTAGCTGCTCCCAGTAAGAGCCGGCCCGGATCGGCTTTGCAGCCATGCTATTTGACAGAGCAGCACTAGCTGCTGCAGACCAAAAACCCCGGCTCTTACCTCACCGAGGCCAGCAACCTCGGTGACACGTACCTGCTATCAAAAACAACACCTTGCACCCTCTTACACAGCATACAGGATTGGCCCTGTTCTGCCTGTCCTGACCTCTCTCTTATCTACGTATTGACCCTGTGCCACTTGACTGCTGAGTTGCCTGAATTCTGCCTGTTCTGACCTTGGCTTGTCCACTGGCCATGCTTTTAAAAGTAAAGGAGGATAGTTTTCCAAAATTAAATTTAGTTAACTAAGAGTAAGGCTACCCTTAGCACCAAAATCTGCTGACATGTGCTGTTCGGTGTGTTTTTTTATTTTATTTAAGATTGTTAATTTTAAGATTGTTAATAATTAGTATACATTTAAAATCGTGAGTTAATTTTGCATTCCTAGGCCCAAGAGAGCTGTGTGATGTAGAGAGTCATATATGAGTGAGCTTGTCTTATGTGGACAAGTGGGCTCACATAATATAATCAAAATGTGTGCTAAGAACCTTAAAGGGGTTAGCCAAGACACATGCACACGGCCGTATGTTTAATTTAATAGGGCCACAAAAGATGCAAACAGCACACCGTGTCCTGTCCACATGTGTATGTCTGTTCTGCGGCCCTGCAAAAAATATAGAACAATGTCCTATTCTTCCCAGTTTTGCAGACAAGGATATGAAATTTCTAGAGGAGTTTGAAAAAAAATGTGGCATGAGGCCTAATATAGACCCCACAGAGTGGCTGACCTGCGGTGGTTATCATACTCATCTGGTCCCCACCACTGGGTTCGGTCTCTGTCTCTTCTGGACTAGCTCTTCTTCTTCCTGCAGCGCTGAAATCAACATCCGCTGACTGGTTAACGTGACCGCTACAGCCAATTATGGGCCACAGTGGTAACCTGCCCCTCTTGTGTCACGACAACTGCGTCCTGGGATGCAAAGCAAGACGGATATGTCATGATTCACAATGAAAGTCAATGTTGACAGATCCGTTTTCTCTGACGCAAAAGAAAACAGATCCGTCCCCCATTGACTTACAGTGGTTTTAGAGATGGATCCGTCATTGCTATGTTAAAGATAATACAACCGGATCTGTTCATAACGGATGCAGGCGGTTGTATTATCGTGACGGAAGCATTTTTGCTGATCCATGACGGATCCAGCAAAAGCGCAAATGTGAAAGTAGCCTAAGTATGATCTCCACCGTAGGTGTGCCACTCTGTCTTTATTCATCTTGGATAACCCATTTAAATCTACAGGTACAGTAAATATAAAGTTATTCAACTTAAAATAATAAAAATATTACATCCTTGCATATATCCTGTTGCTCACAGGGCACTGCTGCATCTTTGTGATTGTTTGAACATAGTTTTCATAAACAAATCTAATATAATAGTATATCGTTTTTATATAGTATATGTGGAGTCAGTAAACAATCTGCCCTGCGGAAAGTCACCACTGCTGTTTGTATGGACAACCAGGCCTTCCTCCAGCACCATTAGAGAATGGTTGACTCCACTCCACAGGCCTGGTAGCAAGTCTATTATATTTTTAATTTGCTGTTCTTCTTTCAGTCTAATTGTACATGTTGATATGTATATATGTATTTTTTTAGCTCTTTAGATATGACATGTTATGACAGTGATGATGCCAATCCTCGCAGTATTTCCAGTCTGTCGAATCGCTCTTCTCCTGTGTCCTGGCGTTATGGACAGGCCAGTCCACGTCTGCAAGCAGGGGAAGCTCCCTCACTTGGTGGTTGTCGTTCTGAACATGGTGGAGGAGCCTGGCAGTTCTCTCACACTATGCCCCTCCGTGGTGGTTCACGACTCTGCAGCATTACCCAACGTTTAGAACTTCTAGAATGCGGTGGCCAGGATTTGAAATCAGGTTATGGAAGTGACTCTGACTGTAAATTGGCAAAAGAGGTGACACATGAGGATGATGATATTATTACAAGGTGAGTACTGTATCACTATTTCACTTGAGATGTATAATTAGACATTTGCAATGAGTGTGTTAACATGTACTGCCTAAGGATTTACTTATATGTTGTTGAGGTGAAATTGAAACTGCATGCATTTTTGCAATAGTTTTCAATGTGGTGGCAGTTTTATTGGTAAAATATGATAAATAAAATTGCCTGACCTTTAAAAACCTAAACCATATCAAAAAGTGCAGTAAAAGCTCATGCGATTTTTCCATTACATTTTTTAATGTGGTCGCAGTGGCTTCCATGAAATATACCTTATTTTTCGCTTTTTTCCCACCAAAAGTGGGAGAGATATGGCAGTATGTCTTATAAAGCGCTGACTAATATACAGTAGGTGAGGGGAATGAAGGACTGCCAGTACTCGCCCTCTCTGATCTTTTTCCCTGGGGCTGTGCTGCACTGTCCTGACGACATACAGCGCCAGGACGTAGTGCACACACTATTACCTGATGCTACACACAGTGCGGGCCAGAGAAGACAAGGGATCACGACTGCTGCAGCAGACCTCAGATCAGTCCCCCATCAAACTTTCATGCTAGACCCCAGTATCAGACCTCAGATCAGAGATAAAATAAGTATATTCACTTATCTCTCCTGCTCCGCCGCCGAATGTATTAAATTTATCTCTGATCTGAGGTCTGATACAGGGTCTGGCATGGAAGTCCGATGGGTGGCTGATCTGAGGTCTCATGGGGTGGGGGTCTGACATGGAAGTCTGATGGAGGTATGATGGGGGCCTGATATGGAGGTCTGATGGGGGTCTGATCTGAATTCTGGATACGGGGGTCTCATCTGAGTTCTGCATATGGTAGTCTGAGTTTCTGATATGGTCATCTGCTCTGAGGATCTGATATGAGGTCTGATGAAAAATTGTCTTTCTTATTTTCCTCCTCTAAAACCTGGGGTGCCTCTTATCATCAGGTGCATCTTAAAAAGCAAAAAATACGGTAATCTAAGAGCAAATATACTGCTACAAGCAGGGATTTTTTTTACATTTTTATATCGGTCCTCTACTACAGATGTAGCAGGGTTAGCACTCCCACTAAGGGTACTTTCACACTAGCGGCATAGCTATCCGGCAGGCTGTTCAGGCAGGTGAACAGCCTGCCGGATCCGCCATGCCACAAGTACCCGTGCACTGCCGTGCTGCCTCTACGTCCCCATTGACTATAATGGGGCGGGGGGCGGAGCTACGGCAGTGCACGACCGGATCGCCGGACTAAAAGTACTGCAGGTCCGACTTTTTAGCCTAAATATGTGGGTATAGATGGTCTAATGAGTATTTAAACCATATAAGGATAACCCCTGTCAACCTTATAAACAGCATAAAATCCCAGGCATGCCTAGGGTTGGGCAATATACCGGTGTCTGCGATATACCGCGGTATTAAGAAACTGTGATATGGCGATATCACAGTTTCCTAGTAACCGCGGTATTTAATGACGTCATAGGAGCAGTCGCACGTGTGCCGACCGCTCCTAAAACGTCCATATACTGCGCCTGCACAAAGGAAATGTTGGTCCCCGCAGCGGCTGCCTCCTGCTTTCTCCTACTTGCCATGACTCCGCCCCCGAACTGACACAAAGCCCGGGAACTGCGGGCACAGAGCGGCCCCTTACATACTGCAGCCGCATCCTGGAGTACATAGAAGGGAAAGCTGGGGGCACTGGAGACTGGAGACCCTTGGGATCGGCACATGAAGTTCCCCGCAGCAGCCACTGCCTCCTAGCCCCGCCCACCACCAAAGGCAGGAAGTGCCGGGACAGCAGCAAGTGAGGGAGGCCATGCAGGTCTCTCTCAGGGAGTTCTCCAGATCCTGGCCTGCCACTGTCCAAGGAGGGAGAAGCAGGTAAAAGATAGTGGCCCTCTCCTCCTAGGCCCCAGCTGTAGCCCCTGCACAGGGCTTCTCTACACACTAGAAGGTAATGGAGAATATACCTGTCAGGAGGCCCAGCAGTAGAATCCCCCCACTAAAATGTCTCCCTGTGGCCCCTATACTGGAGCAATAAGGAGACATTACTGTATGGGAAAGGGGTTATAATGTCACCTTGTGGCCCTCATACAGTATAACGTCTTCATGCATCTGCCCCCATTCAGTATAATGTCACCTTATGGCTGCCCCCATTCATTATAATGTCTCCTTGTAGCTGCCCCCATACAGTATAACGTCTCCTTGTGCCCCCATACAGTATAACGTCTCCTTGTACCCCCATACAGTATAACGTCTCCTTGCATCTGCCCCCATACATTATAATATCTCCTTGTGGCTGCCCCCATACAGTATGTGAACTTGAAGCTGCCCCCATACAGTATAACGTCTTCAGGCATCTGCCCCCATACAGTATAACGTCTCATTGTGGCCCCCATACAGTATAATGTGACCTTGTAGCTGCCCTCATACAGTATAACGTCTTCATGCATCTGCCCCCTTACAGTATAACGTCTCCTTGTGGCCCCCTTACAGTATAACGTCTCCTTGTGGCCCCCTTACAGTATAACGTCTCCTTGTGCCTGCCCCCATACAGTATAACGTCTCCTTGTGCCTGCCCCCATACAGTATAACGTCTCCTTGTGCCTGCCCCCATACAGTATAACGTCTCCTTGTGCCTGCCCCCATACAGTATAATGTCTCTTTGTGCCCCCATACAGTATAACGTCTCCTTGTGGCCCCCATACAGTATAACGTCTCCGTGTGGCCCCCATACAGTATAACGTCTCCGTGTGGCCCCCATACAGTATAACGTCTCCTTGTGGCCCCCATACAGTATAACGTCTCCTTGTGGCCGCTCCCCATACAGTATAATGTCTCCAAGTGTTTTTTTTCTTCTAAATGGGCATTTATCGTGATATATATCGTTATCGTGATAAATTTCTTAATATCGTTATTGTGGCAATATTTTTGATATTGCCCAACCCTAGTCATGCCCATTACAAAGCTATGGGCATCGGCCTCAGTAGCAGTTTCTGGGCATGCGCGGGATCTAGGAGCGTCAGGGGAGAGCAGAAGCCGCCCAGCGAAGTGAATATTGATGAGCTGGGCGGCGCTACAATCCGGCAGTTAGGGTGCGGTTGGGCACAACAGAAGATTAAACACCGCCTCTTGGGCACAAACAAGATTGCTTTGGAGAGGTAATAAAACTTGATTTTATGCTGTTTATAAGGTCGACAGGGGTTATCCTTATATGGTTTAAATGCTCATTAGACCATCTATGCCCACATATTTAGGGTTAAAAACGCATTTTGGCCCTGTCAGTGTCCCTTTAAGCCACATTTTACTAAGCATTCTGTATTAATAATGCTATTATTTTCCTTTATAACCATGTTATAATAAAATCTGCACAACACCGAACCCAAACCCGAACTTCAGTGAAGAAGTCCGGGTTTGGGTCTGGGTATCACATTCAGTTTTTTTTATCATGCGCATGCAATACGCATTGCACTCGCGCGGAAAAAACTGAATAACGCAACGATTTTACCTGAATGCACCCGCATCCTATCCGGCCTTCACCCGAGGCGCCCGTCTGAAAGAGGCCTAAGTGTCCATGAGATTTTTCTAGTCTCATACACTTTACTGGTTCTTTATTAAGGCTCATGCACACGACCGTATTTTCTTTCCGCTTCCATTCCGTTTTTTTTGCTTACCGTATGCGGAACCATTCACTTAAATGGGGCTGTAGAAAATACGGAAGTTACTCCGTGTGTATTCCGTTTCCGTTTGTCCGCATAGCCTTTCTGCAAAAAAGTATTGCATGTCCTATTATTGTGCGCAAATCATGGTCCGAGGCCCCATTCAAGTCAATGGGTCCGCAAAAAATACGGAACGCACACGTAACACATCTGTATTTCATCCGTATTTGTAGAAATGCTATGCCCAGCACATATTGCTCATGTGTTTGGTGATTAATACGTTACTGTTTCAGTATACGATCCGCAAAAAATGGCTCAAATACGGAAACCATACGGATATGTTTTCTGCAATAACTGAACAGAAGAGGACTTAAATTAGAGGGGAAAAAAAACTCAGATACTGAACAACGGATCCGTGAAAAACGGACCGCAAAACAGCAACGGTCGTGTGCATGAGCCCTTATACTGAGTTTTTTCCACATGGATTCTCGTGAAAAACCTAATGTAATGGATGCTGACAAAAAGCCTCAAACTCCTGGCTTAATCAGCGTTTTTTGTATTGTTTTTTTGCACATGTCTTTTCAAAGGAGCAAAAAAATAATCCAGTTGGAGAAAAACACTAGAAAAGATGCTACGCAACCACTCTGAATCCGGCATTTTTTCTCTCATTGCAATTTAAAAAGAAGTGATATTGATATAAAAAATGCATTTCAAAAACTTGCCTGCTTGTCCTGTGTTTACCATAGACCTCCATGCAACATACGGAGCTTTTTTTGCCTAAAAACACAGCAAAAAGTGCCAGCAAAAATAAAAATGCACCAAAAAATGTCACAAAAATGTAAAAACAAAAAAAAAACTGTGTGCCACCAGCTAATGCATATATTTTTGTCACCTCATTCTGCCACATTAACCCTATTGTTGTCATAGTTAATTCATTCTTAGTGTGCAGGATTGAGATTTCTGGTACATCAGATTGTTGTGCATTTTAAGTGCCCTGCAGTGAATGTGTTAATATGTGAGGAGGAGCCCATGCGTCTGGTGTAGGGTGTGAAACGTTAGTAATCTTTTGGCTGTGTTCCTGGTTGACAACTGGAAATATGGAGCATTTCACAACTGTGTTCGCTAGCCCTGAGCAGGGACCCCTCTGCGATACCCCTCAAGACGGGCCTGGGAAGCAATAACACCGAGGGAGTCATGGAACGGTACGGTATAACAGGACACATACCTCAGCTGGTTGCAGAATTATGTATGCATGTCTGTGTACTCGAGGTGAAAAAAGAAATGTTCTTATTTAACCAGACAAGATAATGACGTTATCTCATTCTAAATATGTTTAATAGTATAAACTGTATTTGCATTATTGTTCGTGTCAGAAGCTGAGACCATGTTGGAGTCGCCTTATGTCTCTGAGGAAGTGTTGCTTTGTGTCTGTGACTGATTCTGTGGTTAGAGCAGTGGCGTTCTTTCATACAGTACGTGGAGAGGAGAGGGCCTGCAAGAAGCAGCAACCGAATGCTAACATTTTGTGACAGCTTTATATATGCATGGTAGTGTGTCTATCTTGAGGATGACCACCACACAATAGCTTACCAATATCCAGATGTGCTTTATCCTATCATAGATGTGCATCTATAGAAATTTTTTGTCGATTTGGACATCAGTGGTTTTCTGTAGGCCGCGGGTCTGCAGAAAGAAAGAACACAGACACATGCACTATTTTGGTCTCTTTTGGTGACCAATCACGTCCATTTCAAGCCTGTGGGTCTGTGACAACCACTGAGAACATAGATAGCATCCATGTTCTTTCACTTTTTTTCATGGACTGTTTTTAGGAGAGGTTCTGAAAATTACCTTTTCAGCCTAGCAGTGCGCGTGGAATACATAACGTGACACACGGACGGCAAAAATACACACATGGACCACACACCAGACTCTTCACGGATGTTGTTTCAAATGAAATATTGACCATCTTGTCACAGATGTCATCTTGGACACAGACTTGTGAATAAGGTCTAACACTTTAGAGATTTAGACAGCACAAACATAGGCGTCTTTCACACGTCTGTAATGATGTTCATGACAACAGTCAGTGTTTCATCCCTAAAGATGTCTGTGAAGGGTTGGTTGGTCTGGTTGTCTCTTTTTCTTCTGTGTGTCAGGCCCCATTCACACAACCATAGTTTTGATCCGCATTCGATCTGCATTTCTGCGGATTGAATGTGCTACCATTCATTTTTATGGGGCTGCAAAACATGCAAATAGCACGCCGTGTGTTGTCCGTATGTCTGTTCCACAGTCCTGCAAAAAAGGTTGAAAATGTCTAGTGATGAGCAAACTTGTTTAGTTCTGCCAAAGTTCGGGTTCGGGTTCGGGTTATCGAAGAATCCCGTTATGGATTCCACTACTACAGACCATAACAGAATTTGGAATCCATAACGGGATTCCTCGATAAATAAACTCAAGAAAAGAATACCGAAAAAAAATAATCAATATCTTATATCTCATAAAAATAATCAAGTTTATTGAAAGAACACTAGACACAACAAGGGTTAAAATCACTGTATACAATGAAACATCATGGCTGTGTGAACTGAATAGGTCCCGCACGCCTCCCTGTCAAACACCAACCATAATATAATAGTGAGTGCCCCAGCAAAAGGTAATACGCCAATATATTAATTAAAGTGCATGTGACTCTGTCAACAGAAAAGTAGTAGGCATAATACTTATCATAGCAGCAATGGAGCAAGTAAAAGCATGGTGGACAGCGGATTAAAAAATAAGAGACATCACTTGTAATAATTGCATATTGGAGGGGGCGAGGAAGCGCCCAACGAGGGTGTCTTCATTGGTCCCTGGTGCAGGCTAAGCACAGAGCTGGAAAGCAAACCGAAACATCGGCGGTCGGAACCAACATCTATGCTTGCGCAAGATGGCGCCGGACCGGAAGTCGGCGCGCGGTGCGTTCCAAAGACCGGAAAGAGCACCGCGCACGGCAAACGGAACCAGCACATGCACCCTAGGTTTCAAAAGGCGACCATAGAAAATAAAATTTACAGAGATACCAAATACAGTTACAAGAAAAAGTATGTGAACCCTTTGGAATGATATAGATTTCTGCACAAATTAGTCATAAAATGTGATCTGATCTTCATCTATGTCACGACAATAGACAATCACAGTCTGTTAAAACTAATAACACACAAATAATTAAATGTTACTATGTTTTTATTTAACACACCATGTAAACATTCACAGTGCAGGTGGAAAAAGTATGTGAACCCTTGGATTTAATAACTGGTTGAACCTCCTTTGGCAGCAATAACTTCAACCAAACATTTCCTGTAGTTGCAGATCAGACGTGCACAACGGTCAGGAGTAGTTCTTGACCATTCCTCTTTACAGAACTGTTTCAGTTCAGCAATATTCTTGGGTTCTGGTGTGAATTGCTTTCTTGAGGTCATGCCATAGCATCTTAATCGGGTTTAGGTCAGGACTCTTACTGGGCCACTCCAGAAGGCGTATTTTCTTCTGTTTAGGCTACTCTGTTGTTGATTTACTTCCATGCTTTGGGTCGTTGTCCTGTTGCAAGACCCATCTTCTGTTGAGCTTCAGCTGGGGGAATTTTTCATCAATGATAGCAATCTATCCAGGCCCTGACGCAGTAAAGCAGCCCCAAACCATGATGCCCCCACCACCATACTTCACAGTTGGGATGAAGTTTTGATGTTGGTATGCTGTGCCTCTTTTACTCCACACATAGTGTTGCGTGTTTCTTCCAAACAACTCAACTTTGGTTTAATCTGTCCACAGAATATTTTGCCAGTACTGTTGTGGAACATCCAGGTTCTCTTGTGCAAACGTGCAGCAATGTTTTTTTTTGGACAGCAGTGGCTTCCTCTGTTGTATCCTCCCATGAAATATTCTTGTTTAATGTTTTACGCTAACAGGGATGTTAGCATATGCCAGAGACTTTTGTAAGTCTTTAGCTGACACTCTAGGTTTCTTCTTTACCTCACTGAGCAGTCCGCGCTGTGCTCTTGCAGTCATCTTTACAGGATAGCCACTCCTAGGGAGAGTAACAGCAGTGCTAATCTTTCTCCATTTATAGACAATTTGTCTTACCGTGGACTGATGAACAGCAAGGCTTTTGGAGATACTTTTATAACCCTTTCCAGCTTTATGCTGAGAGCTCTTTTGTCCGAGGCATCATTCACATCAGGCAATGCTTCTTGGAAAAGCAAACCCAGAACTGGTGTGTGTTTTTTATAGGGCAGGGCAGTTGTAACCAACACCTGCAATCTCATTTCATTGATTGGACTCCAGTTGGCTGACACCTCACTCCAATTAGCTCTTGGAGATGTCATTAGTCTAGGGGTTCACATACTTTTTCCACCTACACTGTGAATGTTTACATGGTGTGTTCAATAAAAACATGGTAACATTTAATTATTTGTGTGTTAGTTTAAGCAGACTGTGATTGTCTATTGTTGTGACAGATAAAGATCAGATCACATTTTATGACCAATTTGTGCAGAAATCCATATCATTCCAAAGGGTTCACATACTTTTTCTTGCAACTGTACATACAATACAAGAAATACCTAAAGAGGTGTATAAACATAATTTAAACAGAAAAAGTGAACCTATAGACATGATTATTAAGTATTAATATAATGATATCGACCAATCACAACATCATAATCAATAGCCCATACTGCAAATTCCAAGTGATACATACATAATTAACATATACTGCATATAGCTGTGTACCAAAATAAATAAAATATACGTGTGAATACCCCATATATACAATACAAAAATATGTGAAAAATTGTATATAAACATAATTTAAACACAATAAAATAAAATACAATTTTTTTTTTTTATATGAACCTATAGGCATAATTCTTGAATATTGGCATCATGGTATCAACACATCCTAACCGTTTATCCTGTTATTTAATCTTATTTTATATTTTTATATATTTTTATTTTTATTTTTTTAATATTTTTTATTATTTTTTTTTTATATATAGATATTTTTGTTATTTTTATATTTACTAATTTATATGAATATTATTATTAAATATTGATATCATAATGTCCATAATCCCAATATCACAACAAATAGCCCATTTCAATACAATAGAAATTCCTAATTTTCTATTCATTATTAACATATAGACCAATAACCACAACCCTTTTCTTCAAATAGATATTATAATACTGTCGCCAAAAGAAACCATATAGCCTACACCAGGGACCAAGAGGGAAAACATAACAATTCTTCGATAACCCGCACCCGAACTTTGGACGCAGAACTTAAAAACTAAGCTCGCTCAACACTAAACATGTCCTATTCTTGTCTGTTTTGCAGAAAAGAAAAGGCATTTTTACAATGGATCTGAAAAAAAACTGATGCAGAAAGGAAGTCACATGAACGTCATCCATATTTTTTGTGGATCTGTGTTTGTGTGAATGCACCCTTATCAGTATTCCACATGCAATGCTAAGCTGAAAAAGGGAAACCCAGAGCATCTCCTACCAGTGGTCAGTGAAAACCACCGATGTTAAGTGCTCCACATCCTTAGTATTGTATTGGCCAAAATTTTGGAGCCCCTCATTTTATAATTCAGATGCACCCAAAAAATTTTTTTTCTTTTTTAAATTTTTTAATGATAAGAAGCTCTGCGATGACAGGGGCCTTGGGGTCTGCCATTTACGGAATCCTATGAGGCCCAGCCCACCATGTATTGTACTGCAACAGGGATCAGACTCTTGAAATGTCCCATAGTGGGACAAAAATAAAATTGATAAAAATAAGGAATTGTTGCGTCTGTAACAACTGGCTCTATAAAAATATCACATGATCTATCCTATGAGTAATGCCATAAAAAATAGAATTCTGCTAAAACAGCTATTTTTCCTCAAAAAAGTGTAATATTGAGTGATCAAAAAGTCATATATACCCTAAAATGGTACCAATAAAAACGTCAACTCTTCCCACAACAAACATGCCCACACACAAGACAATAGCCAGAAAAATAAAAAAAAATATGACTTTCAGAAAATGGTGATACAAAGACATGATTTTTATTTCACAAATTCTTGTAAAACTGAAGCAAATAAATAAACGTAGACATATGTGGTATTGCTGCATCTGTAAAGACCTCCTATACAAATATCACATGATCTATCCTGTCAAGTGAATGTAAAAAATAGTGTCAGAACAGCCATTTTTGGTTATCTTGCCTCACAAAAAGTAATATCGAGTGATCAAAAAATCTGATGTTCTCCAAAATAGTACCAATGAAACCATCACCTTATCCACAAATAACAAGCTGGATATAAGTGACCCTTGGTTAAGATCCCATATTTCTCTATGTTAATGCCGTCCTGTCTGACCAAGATAGAGCGGCTCAGATTAACGGAACAAACACACCTGCAGCTATTACGTATCAATAGACCGGCCAGGAGATGTCAAAACTGACTAATCCCCAGGCCTTGTGATATAATAAGGGCCCCATAATGCCTATGCATGACATCTAGATAACCAAGCCAACCGGTCAACGATACGTTGCTGTGCATGAAGACCACCATTAATGACATTTTACTGCTGTGGTGTATAAAGGGTCGATTAACACATACTATGTCATATATCCATCTTTTATGTTACCTCCAATGGACATTATAACACACATAGAAAGAACCCTAACAATAATTGATACAGTATAAGCATTTATTGCAGATTCCAGGCATAAGTGGATTGGGATGGAAGGGTAGGGAGAGCATTAATAGATGGGGTTGAAACGGATGCAATCCATGAACAAGATCGTGCTACTTCTATATATAAAATGTTTTGCCACCCCCAAAAGTTGCTTTCTCTGATAGTATGGCAGAAAGTTCACACGTTAGGCTACTTGCACAATCACGTACTACGGTTTGCACACATGTGCTGCCGGAAGCCCGTCCCGGCCCCATTTACTATTATAAGGGCCGGACGGAAATCCGCCTGCAGCACGGCTGAGCAAAAACCGCTGCACGCTGCATTAGGAAATTCTTCAGATCTTTTCACTTTTTCCAATTTTGTTATGTTTCAATCTTGTGCTAAAATAAATAAAATAAACATGTTTCCCATTATTTTGCACTCAATACGCCATGATGACAAAGTAAAAACAGAATGTTCGAAATCCTTGCTAATTTATTATAAAGTTAAAATGTAACTATTGCACTGATGCTATACTCAGACCCTTTACTCAGTACAATACTTAGTTAAAGCACCTTTGGCAGTGGTTACCGCCTTCATTGTTCTTGGGCATGATGCAACAAGCTTTCCACTCCTGGATTTGGGGATTTTCTGCCATTCTTCTGTACAGATCCTCTCAAGCTCTGTCAGCTCTGGCTTGGCACTCAAGCACATCCAGAGTTCTACCTAAGCCACTCATGTTTTGTCTTGGCTGTGTGCTTAGGGTCATTGTCTTGGGGGGTAAACCTTAGGCCCAATCTGAGGTCCAGAGCAGTCTGGATCAGGTTGTCGATAATATCTCTTTACTTTGCTTAATTCAGCATTCCCTCAACTATGACCAGTCTCCCTGTCCTGCCACTGAAAAACACCACCACAGCATCATACTGCCATCACCATGCTTCACTGTAGGGATGGTATTGGGCAGTGACTGATGCTTAGAATTGAGGCCAAAATGTTCAATCTTGGTTTCATCAGACCAGATAATCTTGTTTCTCACTTTCTGAGAGTCCTGATAACAAAGACTGAGTAGATAAATAAACATATTTAGAAGACCTTTATTTGTCCACCTTTACCAGCTAGTAAAAGTGCAGATACAGATGCAGCCAATGTTATCTTGACATCAAATCGCTTTAAAGTGACCATCTGGGTGCACCTGGAGTTATGCTATTACTGGCTACATCTTTACTTGTGTTCTTTTCATATGTCTAAACTGTGATGAAATCTAAACTGTGATGAACGTTTGTGATTTTAAGGTTAATATGTGTATGACCTTGAAAATTTTGCTCATGCTCAGACTTATAAATGTCATGCTCTTAAAGGGGTTGTGCCATTATAGAAAATAAAAATCATATAGTACATGACAATATCTTTTTAAAGAGAGCGATACGGATTGTGTCAGGCTCTGTTCTGTTCAGGAGTTTAATTGGTTTTGTCCGCGATTGTGTTCAGTGTTTCCAATTTTTCCATCTGGATTGTATCCGGATTTCATGCATTTTTCAAGAAAAACTGAAGAACCTACATCTCCTGGCAACTATCAGTGAAAAATGCTGGCATCTGGATGCCTTCTGTTTTTCACACAAGCACCATGCACTTCTATGGAGCCAAGGCTGAGTGAAAAACGCCCAATATAAAACATTCTATGACTTTTCCCGAATACAGATATGATACATTAAAAACGATGCTCGTGTACACAGACCCATTAAAATATATGGGTCAGGATTCAGTCCGGACGGTATGCGTTCACTACATGCATTGCATCCGGACTGAAAACTCGCTTGCGTGAAAGAGGCCTAACAAAGCTAGAACCAGCCCTGTACCTCACATGGATCCAGAGATCTCCCCATTCATTGCTCCATTTGCCTGACAGAAGATATGGCTGGTGACAATTGAAGATTTAATCTGAGCTAGTGCGACCACCTCAGTGAGGTTTGCAAGAAATAAGGAAAAGATCGTACAGCAGGTGGCACTATACAGCTATATTTTATTAAAGTATTCAGATCCAGGTGCTGGTTAGAAATGTAGAATATTTTTCGTGACACAACCCCTTTAAAGTTTCACTTATCTGCATGGCCTTGTTCCATACTATAGGTTTGCTTCTGTCCCTTCCCTGCACTCCTACTAAAACCACTGCAGTTTTTCTATAATCATAAGTATGTCGGCGATGATGATCAGTTGCCTTATTGGCAGTATAGGCTTAAGTTGTAGCCTTTAAAATGACAGAAAGCGAATTCTGGAACATTGGCATTTAACAGTTCAAGGACCCAGGACGAGAGTGCTTGTCCTAAACGGCTGTCACTTTACACTCCAGGACGAGCATTCTCGTTCTGTGGTCCTTCCCATTGTGTAGTGCCGCAATCATCGACAGGCGCCTGGCTGTTACTGAAAGCTGGACCCCTCCTGCATCCACCAGCATCAGTGACTGCAGCATATAGAAGGTTCGCACTCCCTCTCCTGATCCATTGGGTACCCGCGCTGCAGTGGTGGGGACCCGATCGTTGCCATGGCAGCCCCAAGACTTTCAAAGGCCTTGGGGCCCGGCACCTACGGAGAACAGATGTATTGTACTGCATTGAAATAGAGATCAGGCCCTGAAATGGTGAACTCCCATAGTGGGACAAAAAGTAAAATAAAAGTGTTTTTAACAATAAAAAAAATGTAAAGTTTCTAGTAAAAAAAATTGCCCTTTTCCCAGAAAAAGAGACATTAAAAAATAAAACCCGGAAAAAAAAAACAGACATATTAGGTATCGCTGCGTCCGTAAGAAGCTGCTCTATAAAAATATCACATTATCCACCCCGTCTGGTCAACACTAAAAAAAATATAATAATAAAAACTGTGCCAAAAAAGGTATTTTTTGTCATATGTACTCTAAAATAATATCAATCAAACCTTCATCTCATGCTGCAAAAAATGAGACCTACATAAGACAATCGCCCAAAAAATAAAAAAAGATATGGCTTTCAGAAAATGCAGATACTAAAACATCATTTTTTGTTTAAAACATGCTCTTATTGTGTAAAACCAACATATATTAAAAAAGCCAGACATATTAGGTATTGCTGCGTCCGCAACAACCTGCTTTAAAATAATGTCACATGATTTAACCCATCTGGTGAACGCCTTAAAAAAAATAATCAAAAACTTTGCTACAAAAGCCATTTTATATCACATCTTACATCAGAAAAAGTGTTATACCAAGCGATCAAAAAGTCATGTGTGCCAAAATGGAACCAAACTGTTATCTCAGACCCTACCTAAAACAATCGCCCAAAAAATAAAAAAGATAAGGCTTTCAGAAAATGGAGACATAAAAACATGATTGTTTTTCTTTCAAAACTACTTTTGTGTAAAACCAAAATAAATTAAAAAAATAGACAAATTAAGTATCGCCGAGTCCGTAACAACCTGCTCTCTAAAAAATATCACATGTCAAGTGAAAACCGTAAAAAAAGAAAATAAAAACCATGCCAATTTTTTTTTATCACCTTACATCACAAAAAGTGTAATACCAAATGATCAAAAAGTTGTATGTACCTCGAAATAGTACTAATCAAACCATCACCTCATGCCATAAAAACCAAGCCCCTACATAAGATAATCACCCGAAATTTTAAAAAAAATGGCTTTCTGAAAAAGGAGACACAAAAACATGATTATTTTTTGCAAAAATGCTTTATAATGTGAAATTGAAACATATTTAATATGTAACCTGTCACAAAAAGCATAATATACAGCAATTAAAAATCATATTTACCCCAAAATAGTACCAATAAAACGTATCACCTTATTCCGTAATTTCCAAAATGGGGTCAATGTTTTGGAGTTTCTACTTTGCCCTCCAAAATCCATGTGGCGCTCCTTTTCCTCCTGCCGTGTGCGCATACAGCAGTTTACGGCCACATGTGGGGTGTTTCTGTAAACTGTATGTATGCAAAATCAGAGTAATAAATATTTTGGCTGTTAACCCTTGATGTGTTGCAGGAAAAAATTAATAAAAATGGAAAATCTGCCAAAAAAGTGAAATTTACAAATGTAATCTCCCTTTTCCTTTAATTCTTGTGAAACACCTAAAAGGTTAACAAAGTTTGCAAAATCTGTTTTGAATAAGGGGGTGTAGTTTCTACAATGGGGTCAGTTATGGCTGGTTTCCACTATGTAAACCCCATAAAATGACATCATAACTGAAGTGGTCCTTAAAGAAAGTGGATTTCGGAAATTTTCTAAGCCTTATAAAATCCTAAAAAAATAAAATTACATTTACAAAATTATGCAAACATGAAAGTGGACATATGGAAAATAAGCAGAGAAATTCAAATTTTGAAAATTGCAAATCTTCAAAATTTTCTGTAAATTTGGGATTTTTTAATAAATAAAGGTGAATTATATCGACTAAGGTTTTCCACCATCATGAAGTACAATATATTGCGAGAAAACAGTCTCAGGTTTGGATAAGTAAAAGCATTTTGTAGTTATAACCACATAAAGTGTCAAATAAAATAGAAAATGTCCTGGTCCCTCTGGTTAAAAATGGCACGGTCCTTAACCTCATAAGGACCCATGACGTACATGTACGTCATATTTGGCTGGGACTTAAAAGGGTTGTCCAAGTTATATTTATTGATCACCTATCCTCAGGATAGCTCATCAATATCAGATTGGCTGGGGTCTGACACCCGGCACCCCCGCCAATCAGCTGTTTGAAGAGAAGGCATGCCCAGGGCTGCCTCCTCTTCATTGTTTACCTGCTCGCCGTTGCATCTGCTGGATCTCACAGGCAGGAAGCTGTACGTGTATTACAGTGTGTAAAACACTTACAGCCAATACAGAAGTATTGTGATGCATTGTAAAGAGGATCAGACCCCAAAAGTTGTAGTCCAGGAGTGGGACAAAAAATAAAGTAAAAAAAGAAGTTAAGAAAAATAAAGTTTTACAAAAAAATTAAGTTTCAAGTAAAAAAAGCGTCCTTTTCCCCAAATAAAGTAAAAAAATTGTAAAAATAGGGAAGAAAAGACATATTAGGTATCGCCGCGTCTGTATCGAACGGCTCTATAAAAGTATCACATGACCTAACCCCTCAGATGAACACCGTCACAAAAATAAAATAAAAACTGTGCTAAAAAACATTTTTTTTGTCTGCTTACATCACTAAAAATGCAACACTAAGCGATCAAAAAGGCGTATGCCCCCCAAAATAGTACCAATCTAACCGTCACCTCATCCCGCAAAAAATTAGCCCCTACCTAAGACAATCGCCCCAAAAATTTAAAAACCTATGGCTCTCAGACTATGGAGACACTAAAACATGATTTTTTTTTTGTTTCAAAAATGCTGTTATTGTGTAAAACTTACATAAATAAAAAAGTCTACATATTATGTATTGCCACGTCCGTAACAACCTGCTCTATAAAAATATCACATGTCCTAACCCCTCAGATGAACACCGTAATTTTTTTTATAAAGACGTTGTTAAAAAAGCCATTTTTTGTCACCTTACATCGCAAAAAGTGTAATACCAAGCGATCAAAAAGTCATATGCACCCTAAAATAGTACCAATCAAACCATTATCTCATACCGAAAAAAGTGAACCCCTGCATAAGATTCGAAAATAGATGGTTTTCAGAATATAGAGACACTAAAAATTCATTTTTTTCAAAAATGCTTTATTATGTAAAACTGAGGCAAACAACCCAAAAAGTATTTGGTATTGTCGCGTCCGTAACAACCTGCTCAATAAAAATACCACATGATCCAACCTGTCAGATGAACATTGTAAATAACAAAAAATAAAAACGGTGTCAAAACAGCAATTTTTTGTTACCTTGCCTCACAAAAAGTGTAATATAGAGCAACCAAAAATCATATGTACCCTAAAAAAGTACCAACAAAACTGCCACCTTATCCTGTAGTTTCCAAAATGGGGTAATTTTTTGGGTGTTTCTACTCTAGGGGTACATTAGGGGGTCTTCAAATGTGACATGGAAACTTAAAATTATCCCAGTGAAATCTGCCCTCCAAAAACCATATGGCGTTTCTTTCCTTCTGCGCCCTGTCGTGCCCGTACAGCAGTTTACGACCACGTGTGGGGTGTTTCTGTAAACTACGGAATCAGGGTAATAAATATTGACTTTTGTTTGCCTGTTAACCCTTGCTTTGTTACTGGATAAAATGGATAAAAATGGAAAATCTTACAAAAAAGTTAAATTCTGAAATTTCATCTACATTTTCCTTTAATTCTTGTGGAACACCTAAAGGGTTAAGAACGTTTGTAAAATCAGTTTTGAATACCTTGAGGGATGTAGTTTCTAAATTGGGGCCATTTATGGGTGGTTTCCCACTCCTGGACTTCAACTTCAGACCTAAACTGGTCCTTAAAAAGTGGGTTTTGGAAATTTTCTGAAGAATTTCAAGATTTGCTTCTAAACTTTTAAGCCTTCTAACGTCCCAAAAAAAGAAAATGTCATTTAAAAAATGATTCAACCAAGAAGTAGACATATGGGAAATGTAAAGTAATAACTATTTTAGGAGGTATCACTATCTGTTTTAAAAGCAGAGAAATTGAAATTTTGAAAATTGCTAATTTTTTCAAAGTTTTGGTAAATTTGGTATTTTTTGATAAATAAAAATGAAATATTTTGACTCAAATTTACCACTGTCATGAATTACAATATTTAACGAGAAAACAATTTCAGAATGGCCTGGATAAGTAAAAGCGCTTTAAAGTTACTACCACATAAAGTGACACATGTCAGATTTGCTAAAAATGGCCTGGTCCTTAAGGTGAAAAATGGCAGGGTCCTTATGGGGTTAATATGTTAAGTAAAGCTTTTGGGTATGATTTGCACAAGTTGTTATCACTGATAACTACATACCTGTATTATTTTCACAGTTGGGATGAGAGCAGTTCCATAAGCAGTGGTCTGAGTGATGCGTCAGGAAACCTTAGTTCCGAGGAATGCAACGCCAGTTCTTCTCTTACCTCCTTACCATCCACGCCAACTGCATCACGACGAAGCTCAACTATTGCTGTAAGAATGAACATAAAAACACTGTTCTCTCTCTTCATAGTGAATCATTTATTTCATATTTCAGTTTCATTTGGGGTTCTGTATACACTGATCTAAAATACACAGCGGTCACACTAAATATTTAAAATAGTTAAAATACTCTTTGTAGCATTTTTAAAGGAAGTGGCACGGGTGTTTGCTGACAGGAAATGTAATGTTAAACCAGGTAAAAGCACTTGGAGGTCTAGCTGAGCTAAATGTAATGATACCTTTTGCTTAGCCATTCTGTGCACCCTTGTTCCTCCTGCTTCCTTTGCCAGGCTACTGCATAATTATAATGCCTAGTCCTGTCAATCAAGTAGAGGAAGGGAATGGCAGCGGAAGCAGGACGAGCAAGGGTGGCTTGGGCACCCCTGATGCACTTAATTGCTTGTTTGCATATAGATTAAAAGTACTTTTTCTTCTTGAATTAGGCAATATTGTAGTGTAAGATATCTAAAAAATATCTGAAATACCTGGTAAAGAATTCTACCTGATTTAACAGTGAATTTGCTGTGAGGGACTTTCTTTAAGAAGTATTTTAGGCTAAGGTAGGGATTTCAAATTCATAGTACATAGGTATTTATGATGTTTAAAACTTATGAAGTTTTGGATATTATATGCATATTTATTTGTGTAATCTATAGATATACAGTTGCATGCAAAATGTGGGGCACCCTTTGTCAGAATTACTATTGCTGTGAACAGTTAAAGGGGTATTTCCATCTCAGACAATGGGGGCATATCACTAGAATATGCCCCCATTGTCTGATAGGTGCGGGTCCCACCGCTGGGACCTGCACCTACAACGAGAACGCGGCCCATGCTCCCATTCATTTCCCAGTTCCGTTCTCATTGCACCTATCAGACAATGGGGTATATCCTAGCCATATGCTCCCATTGTCTGAGATGGGAAAACCCCTTTAAGCAAGTTGAAGATGAAATGATCTCCAAAAGGCATAAAGTTAAGAATGTCACCTTCTCTTTGTACCTTAAGAAAAAACAGTTTTTTATTTTCATCTTTTATATTTTCAAAATAACAAAAAAGTAAAAGGGCCCAAAGCAAAACTTTGAGCATCTGTATGGCTCTGTATAGTTAGTACCCAGTACGCCCTTTGGCAATTATCACATCTTGTAAAGACTTTTTGTAGCCAGCCTAAAGTCTTTAAATTAATGTTTGAGGGATTTTCATCCATTCTTCCTTGCAAAAGTCATCCAGCTCTGTGAGATTCCTGGACCCTCTTGGCTGCATTGCACTTTTGAGGTCTGTCAACAGATTTTCAATGATGTTCGGATCAGGGGACTGTGAGGGCCATGGTAAAAACTTCAGCTTGCACCTTTTGAGGTAGTCTGTTGGGGATTTTGAGGTGTTTTAGGATCATTATCTATGTGTAGAAACCATCCTGTTTTCAACTTCAGCTTTTTTACAGTTGTGTTATATTTGCTTATGGAATTTCATTGAATCCATTCTTCTCCCTACCCGTAAAATGTTCCCATTGCCATTGGCTGCAACACAACCCGAAAACATGATTGATCCACCCCCATGCTTAAGGGTTGGAGAGGTGTTCTTTTCGAGAAATTCTGTGCCCTTTTTTTCTCCAAACATACCTTTGCTCATTGTGACCAAAGAGTTCTATTTTAACCTCATTGATCCACGTAAGTTGTTTTCAAAATGCATTTGGCTTGTTTAGATGTTCTTTTGCACTTCTGATGCTGAATTATGTGGTAATGATACAAGAGAGGTTTTCTTCTGATTACTTTTCCACGAAGGCCATATTTTTTCATGTATCGATGAACAGTAGAACAATGTACCACAACTCCAGATTCTGCTAAATCTTGCTGAAGGTCCTTTGCAGTCAAGTGGGGTAGCTCATTTGCCACAATACTACGAGCAGCTTTCTCTGGAAATGTTCTTGGTCTTCCAGACCTTCTCTTGACCTCCACTGTTCCTGCTAACTGCCATTTCTTAATTGCATTTCGAATTGAGGAAATGGCAACCTGAAAACTCCTTGTTATCTTATAGCCTTCTCCTGCTTTATGGGCCTCAACCATTTTCATTTTCAAGAGTGTTACGCAGCTGCTTAGAAGAACCAATGGCCGCTGTTTAGGGGAGTATGAGTAGTTATAAAGCCCACCGCACTGGCCACACTCCAGAGAAATTAGATTTAGGTGAAGCCACAAAAGTGCGCTATATTTGCGGACTGATGAGAGTTAAATTTTTCACATAGCAGCAGAACCCTTGATTGCCTGGCCAAGAGTTCCAACACACTGCCCGGGCCACACCCCAGAAAAATTTAATTTATGCAAGATGCAGAAGTGTCCCACATTAGCAGATTTTAAGTCAAATATTCCATATAGCAGCGGAAACCTTGCCACACCATGGATATATACCAACCACACATAGGACATACGCAACACACTTAAACATAGGCAACGTGCCACGCTGCATGTATATCCGCCCCTGAATGGAGGACCACAGGTACTGTTCAATCACATGCAGATACAGGATAGGAAGGCTTACTTTCCTACTTTCATGTCTGTGAGAGTGGGGACACCACACTGACTGAGTAATCTCCTGTTACTGCCACTGCGCTACCTTACCTGCATGCTATGGACTGGCAAACAGGAATTGACATGCTGCACAGAGTGACATGCTAATGCTGGTAGAAAAGTTATGGGTAAGGGGGGTAGAGGTAAAAGTAAAAAACATTAGGTCACCCTTTAATCTAGCTATGCAGCCATGAAATACACTGCTCAGTTTATCATATGGTCATATAAATGAGATGAGAGGTTCTATTTAAAAATTACGCTTTGTACTGCACAGAGTTTGTGGGACTGATGAAGGACCACTCTTGGTGTGCGGGCACATTTGGGCATTCTTCAACTCCCCAGTGGGTCAATCCAACAGAAACCGACACAGATCATCGCAGCTATATTAACAGTAAGACAATGCATCACAGATAATAAAAATAATATTTGGTTGAAAAGGTTCACAGTAGACAAAGGGTTTATGGGACTGAAGGCCCACAAGCCATTATTTGTAAAAGGTAGTTATATTGTATATCTGTTTTGTGACACTCTGGGAATTGTTAGCATTTGATAATTTGGCACTTGATTGGGATTGTAAGGTTCTGTTCATACTGTTGTCATGCCTTCTGTTTTTGCAGGATCCATGAAAGATCCATTATCATCCATTTTTCTCATCAATTAGGAACCTTTTTTTATAATGAGCTCATCAGATATCCCTTTTTTACTGGAAAGAATACAAGTGTATGCTGGTATTCTGATATTTTTCATAATCAAAAAGGAAGCTGAAGGGTTTTACTATTACATTTTCCAGAAATAACACGACCCTATTACATGTACTTTAATATGTTAAGCAGTTAACAAAACTTAAAGGTCTATACTTATACTGTATTTTCTCCACAGCTACGCACTGATTCTGAAAAGCGGTCACTGGCTGAGAGTGGATTAAGCTGGCACAGCGAATCAGAAGAACGTGGTCCTCGCAAGATGGAGTATGACAGTGGAAGCTTAAAGTCAGAACATGGTTCATCCCGCTGGCGCAGAGAAAAGAATGATGATAGTCCAAAATCTGATATAAAGAAACCTGTCAGTCTGGGACAGCCATTGCGGAAAGGAAAAAACCCACCCGTTGGTGTTACATCGCCTATCACTCAAACTGGACAAGCAGTTTCCAAAGGAGGAGGTAGTTTATTAATCATTTACAAACTAAATACAAATATACAGTAGTGTTCCCCTTCCGGATATAAAAACTGATACTTACTACCTCAAACCTTCCACATTCCAGATGTAAGGGTTCCTTCACACGCGCCACATTTTGTGGCAGAAAATTCTACAACTGAAAATCAGTTCCATTCATTTGAACGGGACAGCAAGCACATGTATCTTCAAGTTCCATTAAAGTGAATGGAACTGAGGCTCCCTAATCTTCCCTGCTGGGCTTTGTTTTCATGACTGCAGTAGTGACATGACTGTAAAGAGTATGTGACCGCTGTAGCCAATCACTGCTGAGGTGAGTGATTGTCTGCAGTGGTCACTTGTGGTGTACAGGCATGTCATCATTGCAGCCAAAAACATTAAGTTATAGCTGCAGTGGTGGAGAGGGTTGTAGGTTTCAGGGTAGTGAGTACAGGTTTCTTTTTAGTATTCTGATGCCTTCCCTCATTTGAAAAAATTACTTAAACAAACCCTATTTTAAGATTTTTTTTCATTTTCCATGTTGCTATGTATATATTTTTTTTAAATATCCTGAAATTCTGAAATATTCACCTCTGTAATATTACTTTTCTGCAGTAATCTCATAATCATCACAAGCAGGATTACAAAGATCGGTATATATACTATATGAACAAAAGTATTGCTATACGTTTCGTAATCATGAATTCAGGTATTCCATTCAGTCCCATTGTCACAGGTGTATAAAATCCAGCCCCTAGTCATGCAGTCTGCCTTTACTAACATTTGTGAATGAATGGGCCGTTCTAAAGAGTTCAGTAAAGTCCAGCATGGTATTGTATTGTGATGCCACTAGGGATGAGCGAATCGACTTCAGATGAAATATCCGAAGTCGATTTGCAGAAAACTTTGTTCCAATACTGTACTGAGCAGGAGCGCCACACAGTATTAGAATGTATTGGCTCCGATGAGCCGAAGTTATTCATAAATTAAGTTTTATGGTGAAAAAACATTTCCCGAACTCGGGTTCGGTTCCAAGTGGAGCTCCTGCTCCGTACAGTATTGGAAGAAAGGTTTATGTGAATCGACTTTGGATGTTTCATCCGAAGTCGATTTGCTCATCCCTAGATGCCACTATTTCAGGTTTGTGAAATTCCTTCCCTCCCAGATATTTTACAGTCAGCTGTGAGTGGAAGCATTTAGAAACCACAGCACCTCAGCCACAAGGTGGTAGACCACATGCTGTAAAGTTACTGCTGAGGCACGAGGCCCTCATTCAGCAGGGGATAAATTGAAGTTTACCTTCAAATTTATGTATTTGTGTGCAAAATTTATGAAAGTGGCAGACAGCGCTTGCTGAATTTTGCACAGGCAAGGTATCACATTGTGACTTATTTTTACTTACTGTATTTCAGTGGAGTGCAGTTGAGACAATTTTTTGAGACAGTTCCTATGATACATAAGGCCAAAACCCAATTTACTCCACAGGAACGCCCACAAACAGCTGGAGTTGCAAAAAATAACTTTGGCCTAAGTTGCAAAAAATAACTTTGGCCTAAGTGATTTATTTGCCATATTAAAAGGGTTTTGCCATCACATACAATGGGGGCATATTTCTAGGACAAGAACAGAGCGGGGAAATTAATGGAGGGCACACTGCGCATGCGCAGCTGCCCCCATTCATTTCTATGGGGCTGCCGAAAATAGCCAAGCACTGGCTCGGCTATTTCCGTCTGCCCCATAGAAATGAATGGGAACAGGGGATGCTCGTGCCAGGTGCACTTCCATTCACATGTATGGGAGCATCGCTTGGTGGTGGACGGACCCTGGGTTTTCCAGCCACAGCTCTCCGTTCTCCTTGTAAGTCCCGCACCTATCAGACAATGTGGGCATATTGTATGTGATGGGAATACCCCTTTAAAGAAGTCGCAGATTTTCTTGCATGCCATTTTTATGGCCAAATCTACAACTCTCTTCTCCTTCTGACAAGTGGCGAGAAATGGGGGCATCGTAAGGCCGGTGAGTGGCGGCGCATCTGGCCTGGCATATTTATATTTATTTATACCAGTGTGTGTGTGTATATATATACACAGAGAGAGTGCACAGGATGTACCATTGACAATATTGATGGTTACATCTCACCTTCTCACTCTCCTTACACAATGACCTCTGTACAGGTCACAGAGCATATATAGAAAACTCCACCATAGAAGTCAACAAACATCTCCAGTCTACAGGTTCCTATGGTCCTTGTGACTGTGGCAAATCTCATGCTACTAAAGCAAAATGGCTGTCTCCATAATCATGTATAGAGTAAAAAATCTACTATGAGAAATTGAAAACAAAATTTTAAAAATATACAGTCGTCCCTCAATCTACAATATTAATTGGTTCCAGGACAACCATTGCATATTGATACGATTGTAGCTTCAGTCCATAACTTTATGGAAAACTGGTTTCGAATCCCTATGACATCCTAGCCCCATGTCACTGATTTCAAATGTCATCCCATGATCACAGAAAATGAAATGAAGATATAAGAAAAATAAGAAGAAAATGAAGATAGAAAAGTAAACGAGTATGACAGTATCATACGCAGTAAGGAGCTGTGTGCTTACCTGTTCACAGTTCCTCTGTTCTACAGGGGTGTGGAAATTGTATCGCCCGACGCCCGGGACATGCAGTTCCGGGCGCCGGGCAGGTAGTTTGTTCGGTAGCTTAGCCCTGCTTCAGGCAAGTAGCAGGGCTGACCGCAGCTGCCTTAGGGCGCAGAGACGCTGAGCCAAGGGAGGGGGCGGAAAAATTTAAATAAATCACTTGCACCCCTCCGGCCTGTTCTCCTCTGTGTGATCATAATATCTTGGGCTCCCGACAAGTTTTTGAGGACCTGGGAACACTCAACCAATCAGTGGCTGTAGCTGTATCACGTGTCAGGCCAGTGATTTCCTGCTTAGCCAATCACTGGCCTGACACATGACACAGCTGCGGTCACTGATTGGCTGAGTTTTACCAGGTCCTCAAACAACTTGTCGGGAGCCCAAGATACCAGGATCATACAGAGGAGAAGGGGAGTTGCTGCAGACGGGACCAGATGAGCATAATTTTTCTTACACATTAATAGAGGGGGGAGGGAGAGGGGTGAAATGTGACATGAAGGGGGAGAAATGTGACATGGGGGTGGGGTGAAATGTGACCATGGGGGGGGGGGGTGAAATGTGACATGGGGGGGAGAAATGTGGCATGGGGAGGAGTGATGTGACATGGGGGGGAGTTATGTGACATGGGGGAGAAATGTGACATGGGGGGAGAAATGTGACATGGGTTGAGAGATGTAACATGGAGGGAGTGACATTTCTCCCCCTCCATGTCACATCTCTCCCCCTCCATGTCACATCTCTCTCCCCCTCCATGTCACATCTCTCTCTCCCTCCATGTCACATCTCTCCCCCTCCATCTCACATCTCTGCACCTACATGTCACATTTCTCCACCTCCATGTCACATCTCTCCACCTCCATGTCACAACTCTCCACCGCCATGTCACATCTCTACACCTCCATGTCACATCTCTACACCTCCATGTCACATCTCTCTACCTCCATGTCACAACTCTCCCCTGCCATGTCACATTGCTCCACCTCCATGTCACATCTCTCCACCTCCATGTCACATCTCTACACCTCCATGTCACATCTCTCCACCTCCATGTCACATCTCTACATCTCCATGTCACATCTCCCGCCCCCCCTCCATGTCACATTTCTCCACCTCCATGTCACATCTCTCCACCTCCATGTCACATTTCTCCACCTCCATGTCACATCTCTCCAGCTCCATGTCACATCTCTCCACCTCCATGTCACATCTCTCCACCTCCATGTCACATTTCTCCACCTCCATGTCACATCTCTCCACCTCCATGTCACATCTCTACACCTCCATGTCACATCTCTCCCCCTCCATGTCACATTTCTCCACCTCCATGTCACATTTCTCCACCTCCATGTCACAGTTTTCTTATTAAATTATTCTTTGTATCAGGACAAGTAGATTGTCATGAGGGACAAATAGATCGAGCCCCCGCTTTAGTCCTTCGACAAGTAGTTTTTTTAAAGAAATTTCTAGTACTGGAAGAGGCTTGGTCCTGTGACTGATGTAGCCAATCAGTAATGTGCCATTCTAGCTTGCAGCAGTCAAAAGGCCAAGTCACTTCTCGA
Source organism: Bufotes viridis (assembly GCA_033119425.1). Classification (NCBI taxonomy): domain Eukaryota; kingdom Metazoa; phylum Chordata; class Amphibia; order Anura; family Bufonidae; genus Bufotes; species Bufotes viridis. The sequence goes on from CM065591.1 coordinate 205,799,153, forward strand.
AGCAGCCAGTAAGAGAGTTATGTTACTTGAATGCTGGGACTTTGAACAGATGAGTGCATTTTTCTTTTTTTAATTGGCACAATTTATGGCCTGGGGTTAAAGGGGTTTTCTGAGATTTTTTTTTACTGATGACCTATCCTCAGGATAGGTCATCAGTATCTGATTGGTGGGGTTCCGACACCTGTTCAGCTGTTTGACAAGGCACCGGTGCTCCTGTGAGCACCATAGCCTTTTCTTTGCTTTTCCTAGGCCAGTGACGACACATTCATCGATGACACCTAGAGGTAGCTCAGGCTCATAGAAGTGAATGGGGCTGAGCACGATACCAAGTACAGTCGCTATGCAATATAGGGCGCTGTGCTTGGTGAGCAGGGAGAAGGCTACAGGCGTGCCAGTGCCTTCTCAAAACAGCTGATTGGGGGGGCCTCCGGTGTTGGACCCCACCGACCAGATACTGTTGACCAGAGGATAGGTCATCAGTAGAAAAAAAATCTTGGAAAACCCTCTTAGCAAACTCCTAGAATGGAAACCCCTTTAAGCATTTTGCTCCACTCTTGTAAAAAAGTTTCATATTATGGTGCACACTATTTATGTTCTATAATCTGCTATGTTTCTTGCTCCTCAGCAATTTTGAAGTGGTGAAAAAGTGGGCTGGGGATAAACCAGGAGCGACATCGCTGTCATTTCACTTTTAAGGGTAGTATATGAAATGCTAGTCTTAGTGGCTCTGCTCCTTTACATTCACTTTTAAGAAGTTTTTCACATTTTTTTTTAATAATACCCACCACCCAGCTGGTCCTGTGAAGGGAAGTATACCTAACTTCTCTGTGCCACTCAGTTCCTGCTGTGCAAGCGTCCTGTAGAGATGGGGTTATGTGCACTGTTGCAGCCAATGAATGGCCTCACCGGTGTCGTGTCCCCAAGCAGCACATGACCCAGCTGTGAAAAGATTATGAAATCACTATTTACTATATTCAAGTAGATGCATTAAAGGGGTTATCCCATGATTACTGTAAAAAGTGAAAATCAGACATCATATAGTACATGACAGTTCCTTCCTAAGAAAGCTAGAACCAGTGCTGTACCTCACATGGATCCAGAGATCTCCCCATTCATTGCTCTGCTAGATTTATATCAAGCTGACAGCTAAAGGAGATCGTCTTTTATGCTGCGTGTCTCAGATCTCCCTATCACAGCTCAGGAGGCAGTTTAAGGATAAATCTGAGCATGTGCGGCCATCTCAGTGAGCAGGTCAAAGAAAGAACAAACAGCAGGTGGCGTTATACAGATATATTTTACTGAATAACTCAGTGGCTATGCTAAATTTTTAATTATATGCAGTTACAAAAGTATTTAGATCCAGATGCTGGTTTGAAAACTGTGCAATATTTTTCATGGGACAACCCCTTTAACCTGCAGACAACAATTTCTTCAGCTTCACAAAGTACAGGTAGATTGTATTGTAATTAAAGAGAAGCATGTTTTTACCACAAATACACTGTAAATGAATCTTGACAATAATAGTGATTATTAACTGCCATAGTTATTTTTTTTGCCTTTTATTTACAGTATATTCGAATCTTTGTTATTTTTCAGGAGTTAAGCCTGAACAGAAAGCAACTGATAAGTCTAAACTGACCCTAAAAACTTCTGGACTGCAGCGGTCATCTTCTGATGCAGGACGAGATCCTCGATCACCTGACACAAAGAAACCTCCTTCAGGCATTAACCGTCCAGGATCGTCTTTTGGCTATAAGAAGCCAACTGCCCCTTCTTCTCCGCTCACTGGTAATTCAGCCACTCTAGGTAAAATGCCAAAATCTTCAGGGATCCCTGTGAAACCTGCTTCAGGGTCTGTAAGTGGGAGCCGGAAGACAAGCTTAGATGTTACAGGAGCAGCAGAGCCCGGGTTCCTCTCTCCATCTGCCCGCACCAATATACAGTACCGTAGCCTTCCACGGCCTGCTAAATCTAGCTCTATAAGTGTTACTGGGGGTAGAAGTGCTGGACGGCCACTAAGCAGCAGTGTGGATGCCAGCCTTGTGCCAGTACAAGGAAAGTCTATGGGGACTCCGTCTTCCCGGCTTAAGGAGCCATCAAAAGTTGGCGGAGGTCGACTGGGAGTCAACCAAACTGATCGTGAAAAAGAAAAGGCTAAAGCAAAGGCTGTAGCTCAGGACACAGAATGCAGAGCAAACGCTAAAGTGGATGCAAATGTGGCAAATGTAAAGGAAGGCGCCCCAACAACACCTCACAGGTGAGCATAACTTACTGAATCTCTTAATATTTCTACTTTGAACAAATATTGAAATAGTTACCTTGATCCTACTGATCGTATTTTTAATCTTTTATTCTAGGGCTGCGGCAAAACCTTTCATTAAGACACCTACCTTATCAAATCTTGATAAAGTCAACTCAAACAGCCTAGATTTTACTCCTTCTGTTACAGATGTGGTGCCAAGTAAACACCTCGAGGTCCCTACAGGTGTTGCTTGTCTGACACCAAGTCCTGCACCTATCCTAAACATCAATTCAGCCAGCTTTTCCCAGGGACTGAATAACTTTAGAATGTACCCCAAATTGTCAGGGTTACATCGTAGCATGGAGTCACTTCCTCTCACTATCAGTGTCCCTCCTGCCCAGTATACTGAAGATGGGGATGATCAAACACCAGATACTGGGTGGAATGATAGCAACCTCAAGTCACCTGCACCAGAGTGGTAAATGTAGTTATATTTATAATAGCGTTTTTATTTCAGGCATTTGGATGCAAAGCAGATTTATGTACAAAAAAGGTTGTGTATCGAAGTTTTCCATTTGAGTTTGTCAGAATCTCCTATTATTGTGTAGTAGCTTAGTGTCCATTTACATGAGCTGGTACATGAAATCCTGATCATTGCCCACTTGTGTGAGCTGCATTTACATGCAGAAATCATCCCTTCTGTATTGGAATGAACAATAGCTTCTGAGATTGATCATTTACACAGGGAGAGTGCTGCAGCCAAAATGATAACTTTATGAGCTGTGTAAACAATCGGGCCACCCAATAAATCAAAGCTTGTCCGGTGGATGAAGGTAAGGCAAGATAAAATTTCTCTTATGAGATTGATAGCACATTTACACTGCCCAATTATCAGGAGCAAGTGTTTGTAGGAACGCACCTTCCCAATAACTGAACATATATAATTTTTTACCTGCTTTCCTAAAATAATCTAGTAAGATGGTATGGTTGGAAAAATATGCAAGTCTATCAAGTTGAATCTCTACCATCTCCAGAAATCTAATAATCTTGTAATATTATGGGGGTCATTTACTATTCTGGAATACGCCTAAATTAGGCAGCGCAACTGGACGGGCCAGCATGCCTATTTCATTCACTATTTTCTGCGCTTCTTTTAGACGTAGAAAATGGTCTAAATGTAAGACAGCTAGGAAGCTGCCTCACATTTAGAACTGGCACTGGATGCGCCAAAGTTACGGAGAGAGGCCTGCGCCTCTTAATAACTTCGGCGTAACCACCCCCAGCCATGGCCTTTAATATGACTGGCGTCTAAAACGCCGGTCTTAATAAATGCGCCACTATATCTTTAAAGAAAAGCATCTAGTCTCATCTTACATGCTTTCAACAAATCAACCATAACAATATCCTCTGGTGGAGAGTGCCATAGTCTCATTAAAGAGCGATGCTGCCTGTGCCTGCACTAACCAATAACACAGCTCCTTACAGCAGGGAGCTTTGTTATTGGCTAGTTTGGGCGGCTGCCAGAGTGATACAGTTCCCTGCAGCAGGGGAAACTGGCGGGAGCGGTAAGGAGGAGGGGCTAGCTCCCAGGGGTGGCTGTAGTAAGGGGTGCCGGGCGCGCTTCCCAAGGACCCTGGCAAATATGGCTCAGCTTGGTGCTCGGCAGAATTTGCTGTGACATAAAAAAGTAAGATAACGCCACTGCAGGCTGAGATGAGAATCTTGAAGCAAGCAGAGCAGCCGATGACTCCCGCTGAGAGGCTATAAAGGAGACAAGTTACCAGGTAACCATGTCTCCTTCCACCCACCCGCAGCAAGGGACAGAAGCATCCAAGTTTGCTCAGAAACAATTTGTGCTAATCAAATTAGTTGGAAGAGAAGCAATAGAGGTGCAGGTCCGGAAAAGATCAGCCCCATGTCAATAATGGAAAGGTTTGATTTAATCCTGCCTCCTTTCAGATTATAGTAATAACCCTATAATGGACCTGAGTAACACATTCCCTCTCCAACAACATTCTGTGTTATGGCTTCATTAAAACTAATAGCATCCATAAACCTAAAATTTCACTCATACCACTCCATTCTCCACACTGTTTATGACCTTACCACACACACTGTGCCACATACATCACACACTCCTCTACATACAACACAAGATGCACCACATACATCACACACTGCGCCATATACAACACAAGATGTGCCACATACATCACACACTCCTCTACATACAACACAAGATGCACCACATACATCACACACTGCGCCATATACAACACAAGATGTGCCACATACATCACACACTCCTCTACATACAACACAAGATGCACCACATACATCACACACTGCGCCATATACAACACAAGATGTGCCACATACATCACACACTCCTCTACATACAACACAAGATGTACCACATACATCACACACTCCTCTACATACAACACAAGATGTGCCACATACATCACACACTCCTCTACATACAACACAAGATGTGCCACATACATCACACACTCCTGTACATACAACACAAGATGTGCCACATACATCACACACTCCTCTACATACAACACAAGATGTGCCACATACATCACACACTCCTCTACATACAACACAAGATGTGCCACATACATCATACACTCCTCTACATACAACACAAGATGTGCCACATATATCACACACTCCTCTACATACAACACAAGATGTACCACATACATCACACACTCCTCTACATACAACACAAGATGTGCCACATACATCACACACTCCTCTACATACAACACAAGATGTACCACATACATCACACACTCCTCTACATACAACACAAGATGTGCCACATACATCATACACTCCTCTACATACAACACAAGATGTGCCACATACATCATACACTCCTCTACATACAACACAAGATGTGCCACATACATCACACACTCCTCTACATACAACACAAGATGTGCCACATACATCATACACTCCTCTACATACAACACAAGATGTGCCACATACATCACACACTCCTCTACATACAACACAAGATGTGCCACATACATCACACACTCCTCTACATACAACACAAGATGTGCCACATATATCACACACTCCTCTACATACAACACAAGATGTACCACATACATCACACACTCCTCTACATACAACACAAGATGTGCCACATACATCACACACTCCTCTACATACAACACAAGATGTGCCACATACATCATACACTCCTCTACATACAACACAAGATGTGCCACATACATCACACACTCCTCTACATACAACACAAGATGTTCCACATACATCACACACTCCTCTACATACAACACAAGATGTGCCATACATCACACACTCCTCTACATACAACACAAGATGTGCCACATATATCACACACTCCTCTACATACAACACAAGATGTACCACATACATCACACACTCCTCTACATACAACACAAGATGTGCCACATACATCACACACTCCTCTACATACAACACAAGATGTGCCACATACATCATACACTCCTCTACATACAACACAAGATGTGCCACATACATCACGCACTCCTCTACATACAACACAAGATGTGCCACATACATCACACACTCCTCTACATACAACACAAGATATGCCACATACATCACACACTCCTCTACATACAACACAAGATGTGCCACATACATCACACACTCCTCTACATACAACACAAGATGTGCCACATACATCATACACTCCTCTACATACAACACAAGATGTGCCACATACATCACACACTCCTCTACATACAACACAAGATGTGCCACATACATCACACACTCCTCTACATACAACACAAGATGTGCCACATATATCACACACTCCTCTACATACAACACAAGATGTACCACATACATCACACACTCCTCTACATACAACACAAGATGTGCCACATACATCACACACTCCTCTACATACAACACAAGATGTGCCACATACATCATACACTCCTCTACATACAACACAAGATGTGCCACATACATCACGCACTCCTCTACATACAACACAAGATGTGCCACATACATCACACACTCCTCTACATACAACACAAGATATGCCACATACATCACACACTGCGCCATATACATCACAATATGTGCTACATACATCACACACTGCGCCATATACATCACACACTGTGCCAGAAACATCACACACTGCGCCACATACATCACACACTCCACCACATACATCAGACACTGCACCACACACATCACACACTGATGTTTGTAGTGTAGTCTGTGATGCATGTAGTGCAGTGTGTAGTGAATGCAGGCAGGCTATAATAGCCTAGTGATAAAGTACATGGAAAATCCACTATATTGGACTTTTTTACTTGGCTAAAAAAATCTGCTGTTATTTGGACCAATAATGGTTCCCCTTAATAAATACCCACCTCTTCGGCGTCTGTTAACATATATAAGTTTTTTTTTTTTGTGTACATTAAACGTATGACAGAAACGTGATATGAACCCGGCCTAACTGACAGGGAAGCTGAAAAGACTCAGCTGACTATGGTGGAGTCTGTTCAGTTTCCATTAAAGAGCCTGTCTTTTTACCAGACAAAAAAGTGCTGCATGCAAGGCTTTTTTGTCTGGTCTTTTTGACAGAATCTGCAATAGAGGCTTCAAACGCAGCCTTCAAAGCAGATGTAGGCAAGTAATATGTATTTGTATTACTGCAACTTTCGTACTCCTCCTCGGTTAAAATACTCCTCAAAAATGGTAAGAGGAGTATTTTTACTCTTCTGGAAAAAATGTAGTGCGACTGGTTATTAGTTCACTCCAAACAGTTTTTTCCAAACTGAATAACTCCTATTTGATAATATCTGTGTACTACAGTCTATTCATTCTAATCAGTACCTTAGTTTCTCTGAACCATCTCTGCTTGTGCAGTGTCTTGTTCTGTACACTTATGCAAAGGTGCATACTGTGTGCGTCATTTACCCTAAGTTCACACCTAAGCGTTTTACAGCGCGTTCAAACGCACTGTAAAACGCTCAACACATGAAAACCAATGCTTTCCTATGGCCCTGGTTCTCACTTGAGCATTTTACAGCGCGTTTGAACGCGCTGTAAAACGCCCGAAGCAAAAACAAACGCGCTGAAATACGCGCGACAAAAACGCGCGTAAAACGTGCGTTTCTAGAACGCTCAGGTCTGAACCCAGGGTTAGAGTTTCACATGCCAGTCTTAGTAAGAAGCTGACAGGAGGAAGATCCAACCATTTTATTAAGAGATGCACTCCTCTTAATAAAGTTGTCGCATCTTCTGCAGTCCATGCGCTGTAAACTGAAATCTACTCCAGGTGGGAACTAGAGGAGATTTAGGTTATTATTTACACTAGTCGCAACATTTTTTCTCAAAATGGTCTTTACACGAATGTTACAATTTATTTTTTTTATGCCAAAAGCTTTTGTAAACTATACTTTGTGCTGTCAGGGTTTTAAGTTCTTAGCCTTACTTGTTTATTTTTATTCCCACAGTTCTGTCCAGGATCGAAACACTTTACCAAAAAAAGGATTGAGGTTTGTATGTTTGAGTCAGTATTGTAGCACCCAGAGCCTTTAACTGAGGGGAAGCAGGCAGGCTAGTGTGATCAGGCATCATAGACTGTTTTCTTGATATGTTTGAGTAACCACTTGCTTTCCCCATAAATCAAACAATTATTGATCACATTTCTTATGTATATTTTGCCATCCCTTTGTTATTCCTGCTAGAAGTTTCTGAATGAATTGCCAGGTGGGAGTGTGCTCCTGAAGAGTTTGATATTGTCATAAAACTGATGCTCCTGAATTGTTACTGCATTTAGAATGCAAGTAGTTACTAAAACAGACATGTCAGGAAAGGTCCTTAAAGATGTACTATGTACTATTATAAAGCAAGTAGACAGAAAGTTCAGATGCACACTACTTTCATGGTTGTGCAGTAAGGCACAACGCTCATAAGCATCTGGTGGAAACTACCTCTGTGGCAGCGCAGATGAAGAAAGATCCATTTTTAGCAACCTTCTCTCACATGTCAGGAGAGGTACATTGCCTTCAAAATGAATTCATACCTTGAACTGTTACACATTTTTTCACGATACACCCCGAACTTAAATGTATATTATTGGGGTTTTATGTCAGAGACCAACACAAAGCAGCAAATATGTGTGAAGTCAAGAGAAAATGATACATGGTTTTCAAAATTTTTAGTAAAGAAAAATCTGGAAAATGTGGCGTGCATTTGTATTCAGCACTCTGATACTCCTAAATACTGTAAAATCCATTGTGACAAATCTCCTTCAGAAGTCACCTAATTAGTAAATGGAGTCCGCCGGTATGTCGTTTATTCTCAGTATAACTATAGCTGTTCTGTGAAGGCCTCAGAGGTTAGTTAGTGAACATTAGTGATTAGTGACAGCGTCATGAAAACCAAGGAACACTTCGCAATTTTGAAGTTTTAGCAGTAGGCCTAAAACTTTGCTAAAATCATTACTGCATGTTTGTACAGTGAAAAGGGTGCTACTTGTGTAATGTAACGTTTGTACAATGGCATGCAAAAGTTTGGGCATCGCTGGTCAAAATTACTGTTACTGTGAAGAGTTAAAGGGGTTGTCTTAGTTTAGCAAGTGGCATTTATCATGTAGAGAAAGGTAATACAAGCCACTTACTAATGTATTGTTATTATCCATATTGTTTCCTTTGCTGGCTGGATTAATTTTTCCATCACATTACACACAATTCGTTTCCATGATTATGTCCACCCTGCAATCCAGCAGAGGTGAAAAAGCGCACTCCTGTTTTCCGATAGCGTGCAACCACGACCACTGCTGCTGGATTGCAGGCTGATCGTAACCATGGAAATGAGAAGTGAATAATGCAATGAAAAAATGAATCCAGCCAGCAATATGGACAATCATAATACATTAGTAATTGCCTTGTATTAAAGGGGTTGTCCGAATTATAAAAAAAAAAAAAAATAGCACTGTTATTCTGATGTGCAGCAATATATAACTAAGTTAAGCAAGTTTTAGGCCAAAATTTTAGGCCAATATTTCCTAATTTCCCTGCTTGCCTTCTGGCCCTTTGTTTATCTGCAATAACAACAATCTCTGAGGTTTTCCTCATGAATATTTGTGCCCCTTCCCCTGCTCTACAAAGAGAGTGAATACAAGTCTGCCCTTAGTGATATGTCTGACTGCTAGGATGCTCAGCAGCATGTCGTATGTGTAGGACTACAAGTCCTAGCTGTACAATGACATTGCTGATACACACAGGAACTTCCCCTACCTGTTCTTGTGCAATGCTCTGCAGAACTCCTCCAGTCTGTCAGCTCTGTGTCTGCAGGATGAGTAGGGAGGATCCTGTGTCTCTTCACTGCCTGCAGCTACTCAGTAAAGCCTTCAGCCCTCTCTGCTGCTGAAGGGGTTAATCTTTCCTGAAGTATCAAGTGGGAGGGAGACACAGGGCAGCACTGCAGGGGGGCGTGGCCAACACAGTGAAGTCTGTTATGCAGACACAGATCTGCTCTCTCAGGCTTGTGCACAAAAGATCATCAGAGCAGGGAGAGAAGCTGACCTCACAGGTCATGTGACCCTCAGTGAAATTTGAGAAAGCAGCCACTGCAGATGCAGTAAGTGCATTGTAAAGCTCTTACATTTGCCTAGTTAGAAACATACAAAGAATAAAAAAAGTAACTCTGAAAACCCCTTTAACATTCTCTACATAATAAATACCACTTGCTGAAACCCTTTTAAGCAAGTTGAGGTTGAAATGATCTCCAAAACACGTAAAAGTAAAGATGACACATTCCTTCTGTATTTTAAACTAAAACATTTTTTTTTTATTGTCATCTTTTACATTTTCAAAATAACAAAAAAGTAAAAAATGTAATAACTAGGTATAAGCGAATCGACTTTGGATGAAACATCTGAAGTCGATTTGCATAAAACTTTGTTTCAATACTGTACGGAGCAAGCTCCGTACAGTATTAGAATGTTTTGGCTCTGATGAGACTTCTCATAATAACATTAGAAATTGAAGTAATAAAGTAATACCTTCGGCTCATCAAAGCCGATACATTCTAATACTGTACGGAGCGCTCGGTCCGTACAGTATTGAAACAAAGTTTTATGCGAAGCGACTTCGGATTTTTCATCCGAAGATGATTCGCTCATCCCTAGTAATAACTATTTTATGAGTTATCACTTTTGGTTTTAAAAGCAAACAATCTCAGAATGACTTGGATAAGTAAAAGTGTTCCAAAGTTATTACCACATAAAGTGACATGTCAGATTTGCAAAAATGGCCTGGGCAGGAAGGTGAAACTGGCCTGTGGTTGAAGGGGTTAAAATGTTGAAAAGTGTATTACCTTTTAGAGATCATTTCATCTTCAATTTGCTTAATTGTTTACAGTAACTTTGACCAGGGGTGCCCAAAGTTTTGCATGCCACTGTATATTTTACACACAAAGTCTGTCATACTGTTACTAAAGTCTGCCATACTATTACTTTTTTATTTTATTTTTTTATGAAAGAAAAAAGGGGGGAAATTGTGTATGTGTACGTAGTCTGCTATACTATTACTAAAACTGTTTTTTTCTACTGTATATTTTTTATTTATTTTTTAACTTTTTTAACGACTGTAATTATTTTTTTTTAAAGTGAATTAACCCTTTCCTACCACTGCCAGGGCAGGAAGATGTTAATTCACAGACAGCAAGATCACACTTCACTTTACAGCCAGCAGGGGTCACTCACGTAGCTAAAAGTGCCCCTGTTAGTAAACGTTTACCTCACTTTTACCCTGGAAATCACTTTGGCTGGTCTCTGGGATCTTCACTGTGTCTAATGAAAGTGCGGTCACGATGATCTACAGTGCCATGGGGCATCAGCAGATTGTATTGTAATCCACTGTATATATATAGCTCGTTACAGTTAAATAGCCTACCTCCCCGACGTATAAAGTTGTGCAGTGGTAGGCATGTTGTTAAAGAGAACCTGTCAACTCTGCTAACATGTCTGTTTTAGTAAATACTTGTATTCTCCATGAATTAAAAATCCCTAAGTATCTTTTTTAGAACTGTGCATTGTGTAGTTCCTTTGTTATTCCTCCTAGAAACTTTCAAATCAAATAATTACTGGGTGTTATCAGATGGGGGGCCGTACCTACAGAGTCTGTTACTTTCCAAGCAGTGCTGACAGAGTTAGGGTACGTTCACACGACGACAATTGTCGCGCGACAAAAAGTCGCACTATTGTCGCGCGACAATTTTTATAATGGGAGTCTATGGTGTCGCAGTGCGACATGCGACATGCTGCGACTGCGACACGACAGTCGGAGAAAATCCATCTGGGATGGATTTTTTGCGACTGTTGTGTCGCAGTCGCAACATGTCGCATGTTGCACGTGCGACACCACCATAGACTCCCATTATAGAGCTGTCGCGCGACATTAATGTGACATCAATGTCGCGCTACAAGTGTTGCAGTGTAGTGGTTCCCAAATTGTCGCGCGACTTTTTGTCGCGCGACAATTGTCGTCGTGTGAACGTACCCTTAGATTGTGTAGTAAAACACATGCCTTTGACATGGAAAATTTAAAGGGACCCTGTCATGTTGAACATGGTGTCTGAGCTGCAGGCAGAATGTTACAGAGCAGGAGGAGCTGATAGCTGAGGGTCCTATTAGTGATTGTCAGCCTTCCCTCTGTGACTGTGTATACACAGAGGTGTTAGTCACTGATAGGACCGTCTCCTTCACTTCAGAGCCCAAGTTATAGTGAATCTTTTCCCACAAAACTATATATTAATCTGCTCAGCAAATCCTGCTCGATAATATGTTGCCTGCAGATTAATTAGCATTTTCTTGATGATAGGTTGCCTTTAATAACCAGTCATCAATTTATTCATATTCAGTTGGTATTATAGAGAATAGCGTTATGAGATAATATGCCTTAGAATTTGAATGTGGAATATACAGGTGAAACTCGAAAAATTGGAATATCGTGCAAAGCTCATTTATTTCAGTAACGCAACTTAAGAGGTGAAACTAATATATGAGATAGACTCATTACATGCAAAGCGAGATATTTCAAGCCTTTATTTGTTATCATTTGGATGATTATGGCTTACAGTTTATGAAACCCCAAAGTCACAATTTTGAGGTACCCTATGCTCAAGGGGTATGGATTATTTGGCTGACTAGAGTTTAACACTTTCAGCTTAGAATATTGAACCTTTTTACAAAATTCTAATTTTAAGCTGCCTTAATGCACTTCCTTTTAATTTGCATTACTGAAATAAATGGACTTTTGCACGATATTCAAATTTTTCGAGTTTCACCTGTAATGTATTTGCTAAACGAAAAGCAAAATTATCTAGGAAAAATAGCATAGGTGTGGGAAAGGGGGTCAGATATCCACCCTTATGCTAAATTCAGATCTGGCAGCACTCTAACAGTGAATAATGGTACATGAAACTATTTCACACTACTTAAAGAGGACCTTTCATGGGTCCAGACATTATGAAATAACGAGCAGGTTATGTAGGCCATAGTGCAGGGATGTAATATCGCTTACTAATTTGTCTGGGTGCCGCTCAGTTCCCCCGCTGTGGCCCCCGTTCCCTTCTCCCGCCCGGTATGCTAATGAATAGCATCGGCATAGGGAGGAGGAGACTGCTCTGTTTCTCAGTGAGCGTCACCTTCTCCCTGGCTGTGACGCTCTCCACTGTGATTGGACCATGCTACAGCCAGGGAGAAGGAGACGCCCATTGAGAAACAGGGCAGTCTCCTCCTCCCTGTACCGATGCTATTCATTAGCATACCAGGCAGGAGAAGGGAACAGGGTCCACAGCGGAGGAACGGAGCGGCGCTCAGACAAACTAGTAAGCGATATTACATCCCTGCACTATGCCCTACATAACCTGCTCGTTATTTTATAATGTCTGGACCCATGAAAGGTCCTCTTTAACTACAGAACAGCCAGTCAGTAAACTACATGCAATTGTTGTTTTCACGTATCAGGTATCAGTCACATTCTCAGGATGAACCCAAGGAGAGGCGTCATTCACACACCATTGGGGGCATTCAAGATAATAGTGATGAATTATCTCCTCTACCTCCACCTTTACCACTTACTAACTTAGGAAAACCTCCCTTAGCATGTTTGGGTGAGTTTGATATTTGTTTTATGCCTCTGTTAATTTTACAATAGATGAAAATATATTATTTTTCTAGTATACAATGTTTATATTTCCCACAATGGGGCACATTACAGAAAATGGGGCACAAATTGTCTTAAATTTAGTATAATATATTTGGTAAATGTGTCAAGTAATGAATTTGATGCACAATATTTGTCACAGTTTGCTATAAAAGCCTGGAGAATGTGTATATGTTGATTCATGTTTAATTTCGTCATACACTATTGTTTTTTTTTCAGATATCTAGATTTTCTAGATATTGATCACCTACGTGTATCTACAGGGTTTGTAATCAATTTCAGATCGGTGTGGGTCAGACACTCGGCATCTCCATGATTTTCTTTTCTGCAACTGCTGGCACAGGAAATATAACAGTGGACACTGCAGCTTCTAACCCCACCCTAGGCACCATAGCTCATTTATCCCTATATCAAAGGCCATAACAGACACATGTAAAAAAAATACTTCAGTCACAATTTGTGCAATAAACAGACTAGTTTTTTCCTTTTTTTACTATGGAATGAAACATAAAAACAAGAAAAACTAAAATAGAAATGACATAAAGTGTTTCATCTTATTACCCAACAGTGAGTCCTTCTTCTGCTCCTCGTATTGCTCGGTCAAGCAGTATTCCAGCTCAAGACTCTTCTTTTGAACTTTTCAGTTCTTCAAATTTAGGGAGTTCACTATCTCTTGCTGATCGGCCTAAAGGAACAATGACTCGATCAGGGTCATTTAAAGACCCTCCTGATGATGGTAAGTGCATACATTTTATTTTGTACAAAAAACATCCAGAATTTTGTACTTGAAAAAGAACTGCAGAATTAAAGGGGTTTGGTTCGGAGCTGAGCTTAGACATACCCCCATCTTCACCCAGGCAGCCCCCTTAATATATGCATTCTAGCATTTCATGCTCCGATGCTCTCCTTTGCCCTGTGCTGAATCGCGCAGGGAAAAGAATATTTTAGGAGATCCGGTGATGTACTGGGCTCTCCATAGGGACTGCTACTTGGAGGCTTCTGCCCGGCAGTGAGCCTGGTGACGTCACCGGCACTAATGGGTGGGTTTGTAAAATGGCTTGGGCAACGCTAAAGCCTGCCCATCAGAGCAGGTGACTACACCAAATATACTGCTGGATGGATGCTTCCGCCTAGCAGTGTAAAAACATAAACAAAAAAAGTCCTTGCCCTGCGCGATACAGCACAGTGCAAGGGAGAGCATTCAAGCATGAAATGCTCCGATACTAATATCAGAGGGCCTGCCTGGGTGAAAACAGGAGAATGTCCGGGTTTAGCTCTGAACCCGGACAACCCCTTTAACTATGTAGTTTTTGCTATCATTCTGATAAATCGAATGTGTTACTTACCATACTTGCAGATGAGCAGTATGAGAATAAAAAATAGCAATCTAGTTTCCTTACCTGCAGTCATGTAGTACTGCAGGTAATAGTCCAATATTGTGGTGACATTCCCTTTAAGACCATTTAGGTATGATTTGATTATATGCAGAAGAATAAATGATGTTATATGTTGACACCACTGATAGACTTATATAGTTACTTATATAATCACATTATCAAGATGACTTCTGACTTTTTAAATAGTTTATGCCTATACGCAACAGCAATAGAAAGCTACAGCCTAAGGCAATGTTCAGCTATATAATTTAATATTATATGCACTGCGCAGTTGTCGATTGAGACAAATGATCCCAATGTGTATGTCAAAATGGATTAGATGCCTTAAGGGGTCGTCCTATCTGGGACATTTATGACATATTGGTAGAATATGCCATAAACGTCAGATTGGTGCAGGTCTCACCTCCTATCTCAAGAACAGGGTCCCACTGTGAACAGACCTCATTCTTGAGGTAGGAGCGGGTCCCAGACATGAGACTAGCTCTTGTCTTGATATTCTAAAGATGTCCCAGATGAAAATACTCCTTTAAATGTGATGTGAGCAGATCCTGCAGTAATGATGAGACCATTGAGGCTGTTTGTGCACTTACGGTGACATCACCTATCATACAGAAGCCGTAATAGAGCAGAGGAAAAACAGACGAAGCCAACACTGCAGGCAGAATATAGAGTAACATGTATAAACTAATGGGTAGTGGCTAAAGGAGTCTTCTGTGTATGGGGCTCACAACGGGTTTGGTGGGAAAGATGTTTTAAAAGGATACTTCACCCTCATCCCTTTTCTCTCCCATTCTAGTGCATACTGTGTTCGCACTGGCTTCCTAGTTCACTGTTGACACACTGGAGCAGAGATGCCTGCTGTGCTAATCGCTGCCTGAAGTTGGTCACATTGGCAGCCAGGCATATCCAGAGACCAATGGAAAACCAGTATGCATTGAACAGGAGGCATTGAACAGTGTGAAATGGTTGCGAACCAACACACGTGAACAGTATCAAGGTGGCTTACACCTGAAATGTCTAAGGGGTGTCTCATGAGATCACACTGCTGAAACCAGTCTGACACTGTCTGTGGCTCAGGTTCCCAGCTCTTTGAATCTGGGTGGTAAAAACCGCCCAGTTGTCAATTTGTTCATGAATAAGTGTATCGTGTGTATAGTAACAGTATTGTTTGGGTCCTGGGGAGCATCTGTATGGAAAGAAATACTGCTCTTAATTATGGGGACAAGATACAGTATTGTCAGTTTTACTTTCTTGGCTTCAAAATTATTATTACTAGAAAAAACATGAAGGCTGACTACATTTTAAAGCTTCTCACAAATTAACTTTTGCTGGGGACAGTGGGTGAGGATCCATTCCAGTCTCCTTAAGCCTGGGACGAGTCCAAATACAGTAGTATGCTGCTTTAGACTTCAATTCCCATACTTCTAACCAATGAGCCCTGTCCAGATCTATGCCCCTATCCTCAGCACACATGGTGTGTAAGCAGGGGCGTAGCTAAAGGCTCATGGGCCCTGGTGCAAGAGTTCAGCTTGGGCCCTCTTCCCTCAGTGCTTTGTGTGTCTTCTTATGCGGCACAAGTGTCTTTGGGCCCCCCAGGGTCCTGGGCCCGGTAGCGACTGCTACCTCTGCACCCCCTATTACTACGTCCCTGTGTGTAAGAGACGGTTTATGTTCACAGCACACAGAAAACAATGGTCTAGGACTCAGAATATACATTATCATGACAGCACGGGGAGGGCAAAATAATTGCAGGTCACAGAAGTCCGTACTCACAGCACACAGAGTCGAAAGATCCAGAACACAAGACATTTATTGCAGAGTCAGTCTATTCAGGGTTGCTGAATAATAAACTAAAACCAACATGTACAGAGGCACTCAATACTTCATAAATGAATTATATAATGACTGGAGTAAGAAATGCACTTACTATGTACTGGAGGAAAGATGTGGCTGTCATATACAGAAAACAGAAGTCTAAGAGGCTGAGCCTTCTACAGTGTTCAAGACTTGAGCCCTGGATTGGGAAGGGTCCTCTGCACTGAGCTCAAGCGCACTGATCTCTAGAGCCAGCCAGTGAGGACATACCTATGCTGTTGTCTACCCTGCTAAGGATGGGATTCACCTTGTAACACCGAGGGACAGTGAAATTGCTAGAAGGAACCCATCGTGGCAAAGATTTCAGTGTTTTTTGGGTGAATAACATAAAAATGTGTCTATAAAAGTGATTTATAGATAAATTATTTTACAGACAAATTGATAGAGATGTTCACCACACCCTTGCACTATGTCTACAATCACGAGCACGGTCAGCTACTACCCTCTTGCTAATAACATGCTCTTGTAACCAGCAGAAGGCCAGCTCCAGTGATTAATAGTATTTAATATATAAAACTAAATATATTTCAAGTATACATAAACAAATATATGTGAAATAAACCCAAAAATACAAAAAAATAAAAAAAAACGAACAGTCTTGGCCCCTCTGCAGAACCTTACTTAGGGCTCACACCTTTATGGTTCCATTTACTGGTTAGGTAAATATATTATAGATTAAAGTCAAATTAAACAAACAATATATAGTCAGATTGTGTACAAATGTTGTGCTGGGAAGCGAGTCTCACCGTCCTTACAGGTCTTCAGGTGATGCTGCACCTTGTTATTCCACATAGTACGGCTCTCGGGCTTGTTTCTGCTGCTGAGATCGTTCTAAGCGGTGCTTGTGCTCTGCTTCTCTGCACTCCAGACCCCTACAGCTGATGTTTCCTCGCTCAACATGCCTTTGGAGCTGAATGGGATTCCCGGAGTTTTATGGGCTGGCGATATCGCTCCATGAGCTTTTCACAGCTTACTGCCACTTGACCATACAGTGTTATAGACGGATTTTTGGAAACAGTGTTCATACTTCTAGCGTCAAATGCGTTTTGGAACCTCCTTTCTCTCTCAGTGGCGAAAATGGCGATATGAGTCTTATAACCATTTTAGCACTATGAAACTGGCTGACCTGTTACATGTGCATTTGGCAGCTGAAGGCATCTATGTTGGCCCCATGTTTGTATGTGCATGCATCGTTGAGAAAAATTAAGTTTCAGTATTTGAAAATGAGCACATGCAACAGGTCAGCCAGTTTTATAGGTACAAATCTGCTGACAGATACCCTTTAAATAATGCAAATGGATGTCAACTTTGGACTGCACAATGGCTCAGTGGTTAGCACTCTTGCTTTGCAGCGCTGGGTCCCTAAGTCTGGATCTGATCAAGGGCAACATATGCATGTAGTTTGTATATTCTCCCCTGTTTTCATCCAGTGTTTTACCTTTAATCCTTTGCCTACCGCTGCACTATTTTATATGTCGCAGCAGTAGGCTCCTATCTGTAACCGACATAAAAGCGCTGGAATACATTGCGTTCTGCTGGCTGCCAGTGTTGCTGCAGATCTCTGTGACCAGCACGAACAGTCAGGCTGTGATAGATCCTTACAAGGATACAAGGATCTATCATAGTGTTAAATGTAAAAGCTGGCAGGGAGCACTTTTCCTTATGTAAGAGCTCTACCTGCTGGCTGTAAAATGAACTGTCAGCCTGCAGGCTGTGAATTTTACCCCTTTCTGCCCTGAATATGGCAGGAAGGAGTTAATTCACTTAAAATAAATAAAAAATTAAAAAGTTATAGCAGTAGTTACTAGCATTACCAAAAATACAGTCCAAAAAATAGTAGCAGTTAATAGGGTGGCACTACTATGACCCCTCAATATGGTAATGTTTGTGCTGGTCAGCTCGAGTCCCGGGTCCATATATCCACTTCAGCGGTGCTCAGCCCCAAATAGAAGCAAGTTATATGAGCCACAAAAAGAAACAGGAAAAAGGCGGCACTCACCACATAACATGGAATCTTCTTTTATTGATCCAGGTGGGCTACATACATATGCGTAGCAGGGAGGGCGGACAATCGTACCTCACCACAGTGAACTCGTGGCGACGGCCGTTTCGCTCCGGATCGCGCTTCCTCAGGCCACTGATGTCAGGACACTTGTACGTCCTACCCTTTATATCATCGATACACCAAAAGAGTATACATGAACTCAGAACGTGAACCGAGTATAAAAACAATATAGAGGCATAGCACAACAATTGAAACAACAACACTACTTTTTTACAAAAATACACTCAGGTCCCAGAGCATCGTAACGCATGATCCATTTGGATTCTCTTCTCAACAAATTGCGATGCCTATCGCCCCCTGTGGTTGCCAAGGAATTACCTCCAATCCAGCAAAACATAGAACTTCGGGGTTGCCTCCATGCATAGACCTAACATGTTCTATTAAACGTGGGCACCCCTTCCCTGTGGTAATGGAATTAAAATGTTCCCTAATCGCATAGACTCCTGATCGTCTTCCCTATACAAAATCTCCCCCAACTACAGCTGACCATATATACCATATATTTAGCTTCATTAACCTTATGCTCTATACCTCCCACCTTCAAAAATGGCTGCTGACTATTATACATACAATATGAGCAATTACCGCATCTGCGGTTGCCCATTGGTACAAAACTCCTAAGCCAGGTGTGTGGCTCATCATCCAAGAAACGACTTTGAACTACTTTATCCCGCAACGTGCAGGTCCTCCTAAAGGTCACCAAAGGTTTATCATCAATCAAGTCCCTTGTGTCGTCCCTCATCAAAATCTCCCAATTCTCTCTAATCACTTGTTTTATTCTTTCTGCCATCGGTGAGGTACCCTTGACCGCCCTCCATTTACACATTTACATAGATGCCAGATATGTGAGCTAAATGGTAAAGGAATTGTCTGACTTAGAAAACACTTTTTTATTTACTCTATTTTGGAGTCATAACATGACTGCCCTATTCTAAGGGTCAGTATGATTACAGCAATCTAAAATTTGGGGAAAGGAAATAGGTTTAAAAGAAATGGCACAGCGCAGTTATAAGAGAAGATACTCCAGAAATGTCATTTAAAAGGAAAAACATTAATGATATACTAGGTCAGAGATAATATTCCCCTTTAACCTCCTAGCTTACAGAACAATATGTATTCATGCCCCAGTTACAGTACCTTGGTATTACCAGGAATGATATATAATATATGAAAAGCGCCTTTATTTAAACTTACAATACAAGCACTGAAAATAGATCAAAATTCATAGTTACAGTTAGTTACCTATTCTGTACTTTTAAAATCACAGTCATATATCTACTTATACACCGTGTGTCTAGCTTTTAATACTTAACATTTGGATGCAAGATGGACTGTTCTTCCCTATCTTGGACCTCACATGAAATGAGTAAGAGGGGAAAGGAGACAACAGGTCCATTGCCATGACGGTATAATCACAGTCCAATTACCTAAAATCATGAATCTCAGCCCTGTAACAGTTTAATTATGGAGAGTATGAGTATCTCGTGTAGTGCTTCCGTGGCGTTCCGTGCCTCCGTTCCGCACCACAGCTCCGGATTGCGGACCCATTTAACTGAATGCGTAATGCGGGTAGTACACGGCTGGTGCCCGCATATTTTGGACCCGCTGTTTGCGGGCCGTAATACGGCCACGGCCGTGTGCATGAGGCCTAATACTGTTTCTGAACATTACAGCAGCCTCCTGTGTGTCTGTCTGTAAGTGGGATTTATCTCTCCTTATCTGTTCTATGAGCTCTGGAGCTGAAAACAAAAAACGAAAGGACGTCACAGCAGTACAGTGCTGGTAGACATCCCATAGAAGGATTGTACAAAGAATCAAAGCCATTATGCAAACTTTTTTTGAAAACTCAGGTACTTGTTAAGTTTTAGGCCTCTTTCACACGGCCGTAGTTGGCCCGTGCCCGTGCTGCGGGCCGCAAATAGGGCAGCAGCAGAGGATCGCGGACCCATTCACTTGAATGGGTCCGCGATCTGCCTGTTCCGCAAAAAGATAGGACATGTTCTATCTTTTTCTGGGACGTAAGTACGGAACAGAACACCACGGGAGCACTCCGTAGTGCTTCCGTAGTGTTCCGTTCCATCATTCTGTTCCGCACCGTTCCGCATCTCCGGATTTGCTGAGCCATTTAAATAAATGGGTCCGCATCCGTGATGCAGAATGGCCACAGAACGGTGCAAATGCGGTCCGCAATACGGGCATGTGACACCTACGGCCGTGTGAAAGAGGCAATGTAGATAGGCATTTATCACACTATATCCTATTTTTGACGGTTTGGGTTTTGGGTTCCCAACCAGAGATAGTGCACCCATCAACTCCTTTTGTGTGCAGTGTGAGCTCCACTCCTTGTATATAACTTGTTTTACCTTGTTTAAAAAAAAAAAGTTTTTGCATTGCTGCATTCCAAGACCCATAACTAGTGTTGAGCGAACTTGTGTTTTCAAGTTCTGCATACAATGTTTGTGTTCGGGTTATCTAAGAATTCTGTTATAGATTCCGCTACCACAGACCAGAACGGAATTCTATGACAGTATGCGCCACGGAAGCCTATAAGAAGGCATTCCATATTGCATTCCGTCATAATAGAAGTGTATGGCCAGCAATAGAAGTGCATGCCTTCATAGAATTCTGTTATGGTCTGTGGTAGTGGAATCCATAACGGGATTCTTAGATAACCCGAAAACTAACCTTGTACGCAGAACTTGAAAACACAATTTTGATCAACACTACCCATAAACTTTTTATTTTTATTTCTACAGAGCTGTGCGAGGACTAGATTTTTGTGGGACAATTTGTAGTTTTCATTAGTACCATTTCATTCAATTGTTTATCCTGGCAACTAAGCAAAAAACAAGCTTTCAGCCTTTTTTTTTACAGGGTTTACTGTGCGGGATAAATTATATGATAATTGAATAGTGCAGGTGGTTACGGACACTGAGATACCAAATATGTGGACGGGATTTTATTTTTGCAATTTTTTCCTTTTAAAAAGCATTTTTTCAATGGAAAAAGCTGTACTTTTTTCTTTTTTAGAGACTTTTTAATGATCACCATAAAATCCCATATCAGCGGCTATGTGTTCTCACATTCTTTTAGCTAATTTCAGCTTGGTTACTTTTATGGATGAGCGAATCGACTTTGGATGAAACATCCCTCACTGATTAGATGTTTGAAGGGGCTACAAATCTTGTGTGAGCACTTTATCCACTGTGATGTCTACCTGCACATAGTCTGCCTTGTAGTGGCGGTGCAGTGTAATTACATCTGCCTCTCTCATTCAAGTGAATGTAAACATAAACTTTGAGGACGCAGAGAGCGCCGCAGCCGATTAATGGGGATGGCGAGAGTTGGAACCCGCCTATCTGATATTGATGGCCTATCCTGAGGATGAGTCATCAATATCATGAAAACAGACAACCCCTTTAATGGTTTATGCATTCATACCTACTTCTAGGGAGGTTGGAAGACAGCTGAAAATGTTTAGCAAGTTTTGCATTAAAGGGGTTCTCCGGGAATTAAAAAAATGAAAATACTTAAATATTACTTTATTATAAATATATTCTCAAATACCTTTCGTTATTTGCAATGGCTCGTTTTGTCTGGGGAGCAATCATCGGGAGAAACAAAATAGCCGCTGTCCATTAGTTCATACAGAACCTGTCCCGATCACACATAAAGAAAAGTTACTGTAACACTGAGGTAAAGGGCTGCCTCATCCTCCTCCTTTTTTCTACCTGTCAGGGATTATGATCCCTAATACAGATGATAAGAACTTTAGCTGAATCTCTGGGGGATTGGAGGTCATGAGGAGACATGAAGTACAGAGAGGACAGACAGGACAGACTGTGGTAATGGAGACTGTAAACAAGTGCTGCTGCTCATTAGCAGCATCTCACCCTCCTCTCATGTCTCCTCATCATCCCCATTCTCACAGAGATTCACCTGTATTCAGGATCATGATTCCTGACCAGCAGATCAGAGAGGAGGATGAGGCAGCACTATGGCTCATTGTGGTGAAGTAACTTCCTGTGTGATTAGGACAGGTTTTGTGTGTACTGATAGGACGGCGACCATTTTATTTCCCCTAATGATTTCTCCCTAGACAAAGCAAGCCATTCTAAGTAATGAAAGGTATTTGTGAATTTATTTATTATAAAATAATATTTAAGTATTTTTATTTTTTTAATTCCTGGAGATCCCCTCTAAAGATAAAACCTTCAGGGATTACTGATCTGTTGTTACTATTTTGTTCTTGAATATTAGGCTCTTTCAGAAACTGGGGGCGCCCCCCCCCCCCCCCACCTCAAAACAAAAAAATCTATCTTTCTGATGTTGTTTCTCCCTATCAAGCCAACATGCACATGGGTAATTTGGTTGTGTATGTTTGTACAAAAGATTGCATTAATTAAAGATGAAATGAAACATCCAGCTACCATATAATGTCTGTCAAGTTCATATTTACACATGAAAACAGTAGCTCAGTGAAGATAAATTTAAATGTCAGTCACAACCAGATAAACTAAGCATAAGGGCCGTGTAGATGATAACATTTATACACAGGATTTTCTTATTTTTTTTTTTTTTGTAGTGAAAGGGCCACTAACAACTTAACATTCACTTAAAGGGAAACTAGTAATAATATACGAAGATGGTGCACAGGATATTAAGGCAATAAAACGGGGTGCTCTCAGAGAGGTGGTGCCACCCAACACCTCAGTAGTAGAGTAAATGGTATGAAAAATCTGGGCACTCCACTGATGTATGGGATTAAAATTAATTAATAATTTAATGAAGCAGATGCGGTAGTGACAAAACAAAGTGCAATTCAAATGCTAAATAAGTGTCAATGCTACAAAGTGCATATAGTGCAAAAAGTGCAACGAATCAATTAAAAAATACAATGGATAAATAATAAAATGAATCAAAATTGCACGTGCCCAAACTGTATGCTTATAATTCATATATATTCATGTGACCTCCAGTGATAGATCAATAAAAGTGCATGAGCAGTTCAGCAGTAGAATTCCAACAATAAAGTGTCAATTAGCAGCAATGGATATCACAAAAGCAGTCCAGCGATATCAATCCACACAATAATGGCTATAGGAGAGTCCAACAGTCTAGGTGCGATTTGAAAACGCAGCAATCCACAATGTGAACCTACAGCCTCCACACGAAGCAACAGGAGACGATGCTCCCCTTTGGTATACTGCAAATGTCTTTGGCGTCTGAAACTGAATACAACAGCGGCGTCCCGCTGAAAGAGTTAATGACACGTGTCTAACTACTACCGGCAGTAAAAAACAGATTCCACTGTGCTGGTGTTAGTACATTACCCACTCTGGACGCTAAACTTGCTGTGTCGTCCTTGCAAGCGGGTTTCCTTAGGGCTCGGCGTCTTCAAGGAACCTGTGAGTATCCGGTTAACATGGGTCTATGACCTCCGCGCGTTGTCCCAAAATGGAATATTGCACAATGCGGTTAACATGCCGGTGTAGACTGGACTATAAAGG
Source organism: Bufotes viridis (assembly GCA_033119425.1). NCBI lineage: Eukaryota > Metazoa > Chordata > Amphibia > Anura > Bufonidae > Bufotes > Bufotes viridis. The sequence continues at coordinate 205,823,482 of CM065591.1, forward strand.
GGGTCCTGACCATACGCGTTTCGGGGTGAATATCCCCTTCTTCAATGGTTAATCCGGACCCCTCATTCAAAACATTTTTATAGCCTTCTGTGTGGATCTGGGTGGAGTCAGAGCTGTAGGTTTGGCACTATGTAAAAGTTGGACTGGATAACAAATTAAGTGCCGCTGTATATTCATCACTCTGTGTTTCATTTTGGATTGATCTATAACCTCATTCTGGATTTGTATACATATAAAAAGTGCAGAATAATATATAAAGAAATTACTTTATTAGGAATCACTCAAATGTTAAAAATATTGTTAAAAGCCTTCATGACACCATAACTTCTGATATCTAAGGTCATTCGACAATGTTGCGAGCTGTGAATAGTGATGGACTCATCACTATTCACAGCTCGCAACCTTGTCGAATGACCTTAGATATCAGAAGTTATGGTGTCATGAAGGCTTTTAACAATATTTTTAACATTTGAGTGATTCCTAATAAAGTAATTTCTTTATATATTATTCTGCACTTTTTATATGTATACAAATCCAGAATGAGGTTATAGATCAATCCAAAATGAAACACAGAGTGATGAATATACAGCGGCACTTAATTTGTTATCCAGTCCAACTTTTACATAGTGCCAAACCTACAGCTCTGACTCCACCCAGATCCACACAGAAGGCTATAAAAATGTTTTGAATGAGGGGTCCGGATTAACCATTGAAGAAGGGGATATTCACCCCGAAACGCGTATGGTCAGGACCCCCTTTATAGTCCAGTCTACACCGGCATGTTAACCGCATTGTGCAATATTCCATTTTGGGACAACGCGCGGAGGTCATAGACCCATGTTAACCGGATACTCACAGGTTCCTTGAAGACGCCGAGCCCTAAGGAAACTCCGCTTGCAAGGACGACACAGCAAGTTTAGCGTCCAGAGTGGGTAATGTACTAACACCAGCACAGTGGAATCTGTTTTTACTGCCGGTAGTAGTTAGACACGTGTCATTAACTCTTTCAGCGGACGCCGCTGTTGTATTCAGTTTCAGACGCCAAAGACATTTGCAGTATACCAAAGGGGAGCATCGTCTCCTGTTGCTTCGTGTGGAGGCTGTAGGTTCACATTGTGGATTGCTGCGTTTTCAAATCGCACCTAGACTGTTGGACTCTCCTATAGCCATTATTGTGTGGATTGATATCGCTGGACTGCTTTTGTGATATCCATTGCTGCTAATTGACACTTTATTGTTGGAATTCTACTGCTGAACTGCTCATGCACTTTTATTGATCTATCACTGGAGGTCACATGAATATATATGAATTATAAGCATACAGTTTGGGCACGTGCAATTTTGATTCATTTTATTATTTATCCATTGTATTTTTTAATTGATTCGTTGCACTTTTTGCACTATATGCACTTTGTAGCATTGACACTTATTTAGCATTTGAATTGCACTTTGTTTTGTCACTACCGCATCTGCTTCATTAAATTATTAATTAATTTTAATCCCATACATCAGTGGAGTGCCCAGATTTTTCATACCATTTATTCACTTAAAGGGGTTATCACACAAGATAAAAGAAAATATCTGGAATAAGGCATTGCACGCCATTATTTTAAGGGTCCATTCACATGATCGTATTTCTGGATCCGTATCTGTTTCGGAACGGGCGCGGACTGCATCCATAGTTCCATTCCACAGCCCTGCAAAAAAGACAGCCTGTCCTATTCTTGTGCGGACTAGTATATGCATTTCTATCATAGGGCTGGCCGTACCAGTGGAATGTACACCACTAGTACTCCTATTTTGCGGATCTGCTCTTATCGTCGTGTGAATGGACCCTAACTATGGAAAAAACAGTGCTCCGATGAAATTTTCACTATTTTTTGCTCTTACTTATCTTCATTTTTTTGTGTCTGTACTGTCTGTGGGTGGCCGGCAATTTGTCAAACACCAGTTTCTCCCGGGAAGGCGGTGCAGTCCGCTATTGTTAATGCCTTCCTCCCTGCATAGGAAATAGTCCCTCAGACGCATTCCATAAATAAATGTAACCATGGTATTTAATGTCATTTCCTTCTCCACTGTCTAAAGAGATAGAACTAGATATTTCTCTGAATTTAGAAGTAGCGATGAATAAATGAAAGGTGTGATATCATATCAGGAAAGCTACTGGGCATGTTAGTCCACCACTGAATGCAGGAGAAGGTTGACCAGAATATGGCTGCAGGAGAAATAACTGACTGGACAATGTAAATGTAAAAAAATGGACAATATTATTATTTTATGCATATTGCAGTATTACTTAATTTAAAATGCCTTAGGGCTCTTTCACACTAGCGTTTTTGTTTTCCGGCATAAAGATCCGTCGTCGGGTCTCTATGCCAGAAAAATCCTGATCAGGATTATCCCAATGCATTCTGAATGGAGAGAAATCCGTTCAGGATGTCTTCAGTTCAGGACCGGAACGTTTTTTGGACGCAGCATGCTGCGCTCTTTGCTCCGGCCAAAAATCCGGAACACTTGCCGCAAGGCCAGATCCGGAATTAATGCCCATTGAAAGGCATTCATCTGGATCCGGCCTTAAGCTAAACGTCGTTTCGGCGCATCGCCGGATCCGACGTCTAGCTTTTTCTCAATGGTTACCATGGCAGCCAGGACGCTAAAGTCCTGGTTGCCATGGTAAAGTGTAGTGGGGAGCGGGGGAGCAGTATACTTACCATCCGTGCGGCTCCCGGGGCGCTCCAGAGTGACATCAGGGTGCCCTACACGCATGGATCACGTGATCCATGCGCATGGGGCGCTCTGACGTCATTCTGGAGCACCCCGGGAGCCGCACGGACTGTAAGTATACCGCTCCCCCGCTCCCCACTACTACTATAGCAACCAGGACTTTAATAGCGTCCTGGCTGCCATAGTAACCTGAAAGCAATTCGAAGACTGATCAGGATCCTGATCAGTCTTCTAATGCTTTCAGGCGACTTGCGTTCTGACGGATCCGGCGGGACGGAAGTGCCTGCCGGATCCTCAGACCGCAAGTGTGAAAGAGGCCTTATTCATTGCATAATAATACTTTTTACTGGATAACCCATTTACCATTCATGCAAGCTTTTTCCCTGTCATTTTTTCCTCGGTACAATATTTGTGCAGGTTGGAGCGTGATCTGTAAGCTCTAGTACTGAATGGTAAAGAATTAAATTGCCTTTTGTATATTAATAAAATTACAACAGTTCCCTAATTTTATACGTTGAACATTTTTGTTTTAAAGTCACAGTTGTGTTATTCTTTGTTATATGGCTATGTCTTCTGTACTAATATATTCAACTATTTATTTTTCAGTCCACGGTTCTGTTCTGTCTCTGGCATCAAGCGCTTCTTCAACATATTCCTCTGTAAGAACTGTTTGGTTGCATACATCGCTGCCCATTCTAGAAAAACATTAAGTTCATTAACAGTGCATGAAAGAATCTCTGCTTGTGCTTTGGATGCAAACAGGCTCAGATCTGCTAATTCTGTAACCTTCTCTCTGTTTTTTCCCTTGGCATGCCAACCTTTTCTATCAGGCTGAGGAAAGGATGCAGTCAGAGGTACTTTTCAAATTCTTTCCTGTGTTGCAGTTTTTTCTTTGTCCGCTCCAGCTTTCTGCTAGAGATACCATTTTATGTCATTTTTAAGCTTATTTTTTTTTTTCATGTGGGATGCAGCAAATTCGGAAGCTACGAAGAGAACTCGAATCCTCACAAGAAAAAGTGGCAGTTTTGACTACTCAGCTGTCTGCCAATGTAAGTGCCCAGAATTGTAGCAGGATGCGAATGATGAGATGTTATTGTAAGTGAATTTGACCTTGTTTAAATCATCATAGACTATCAATGTCCAAAACGTGTAAGCCCCAAGTTTGACTGCATGGTCAGTAGATAGTTCTTGGCTCTTTGTTCTAACTTGTAAATCTTGCAGATGGATGAAGCTTATTTGTCCGCTTTCCACTGCATATTTGCTTTTTACATTTGAGTAGTCTGTTATGTAGGAGTTTGTGGAACAATTCTAGTTTATACTATAGTGTAAACCATACATCATTTTTTCTGTCATTTTGAAGAAAAGAATAATGCCACACGCTGTGCTTGCCAAAGGCATTGTGAAAGAAGGCACTAAATTAAATGCTTGCTTAAGCAGACATCTTTATTGACCATTACCTCCTTCCTATAGTCATGGCATAATAGGAATAAATCCTGTATAACAATTTAAAAGACTGAATAATCCCTCCCCCTCCTTTTCTAAATAACTCCTATTCGCCAGATCATTCACTGTTTAAGCACCTGTATACCCCTATAGTTTTTGTTGGAAAGTTCCCAATGTAACCCAATTAACAAAAAAGACTGTATGTACAGTATGTCTGCAAACTAAAGCTCTTTGGGAAACGTGTCCAGCCTCTGAATCCAGTGAAATTCCCTTGTACAGACTTTTGGGGTCATTTATTAAACAGAAATGCGCCTAAATTAGGCGTATTTCTGGTGCAGATTGCGGTACAAAGGTCCTTTGCACCACAATTTGTGACTTCTCCCCACTCACGCCAGGTCTAAAAAAGTTGCTGTGTGGGGGGCAGGGTCAGAAGACCCGTCTCATTTACTATTTTCTATGCATCTCTTAGGCGTAGAAAATGGTCTAACTGTAAGACAGCTAGGAAGCTGTCTTACATTTAGAAGTGGCGGAGGATCCGCCGAAGTTATGAAGAGGCGCCTCTTCATAACTCTTGCGGATCCACCGCTAGGTATAGGGCTTATTAAGACCGCCATCTAAAACGCTGATCTTAATAAATGTTCCCCTTTATGTGTCCAATCTCCACCTCTTTGAGGCTTGGACACACGTTCGCAGCCTCGTACCTTGAAGGAGGATAAATCACCTCTATGATAATCATGAGAATGACATGATATCGCTGAGATATGTCTAGTATTTATACCTGAGACCTCATTTACATATTTGGATATTCTTTTACGGAGTGAACGTATCATTGATCCAAGGTACAGTATTGTTGTTACATGATTTACAAGTTATAAAGGATACAAAATAAGTAGCAGTACAATTTTAAAGGGGTTTTCGGGATTTTAATATTGCTGACTTATCCTCAGGATAGGTCATCAATATCAGATTTGCAGTGGCGTGGCACCCCCACCAATCAGCTGTTTGAAGAGAAGGCTGCGCTTGTGCAAGTGCTGCCTTCCCTTCATTGTTTACCTGCTCGCCGTCCACATCTCAGCACTGAGCAGGTGTAATTACAAGAAGCCATCCCATTCACTTCTATGGGACGGCTCTTTCCTATTCAAGTGTAAAGGAATGAGCTGTGCTATAGAAGTGATTGAGAGGGCTTCTTGTACTGTAATTATACCTGCTCACCGCTGCAATGTCGAGCAAGAGCGCAGCCTTCTCTTATACCAGCTGATCGGCAGGGGTGTCGGACCCCCGCCAGTCTGATATTAATGACCTATCCTATGGTTATATACGATAAGACCTTTTCGTATAGAACCAAGTTCTAATTTCCCTCTTGAAAAACTTGGTTATATACAATCGGACATTACTGGAATGCCTGCTGGCCCCATTTACTATAATGGGGTCTGGCAGAGATCCAGCTGCCACCCAGCAAATATGTGTGCAGAGCAGGTAGAGGCCGGATCTCCACTGGACCCATTATAGTTATCATAACGTCTGGCAATGCCAAATCAAAAGAGCTCCAAGCTTCTCTGCCGGAACTCCTGCTGGCAGGGTGAAAGAAGCCTTAGATTTACACACTTTGGCAAGTGTATAATTCTTTGTTTTTTACATAATTTTTTTATTATAGCTTTAAGTACTTCTTCTTTGCCTTCCTGTTTTAGCAGTTTCAAGACTTGACTTTATTTTTTTTATTGCCCCTTTACATTTTTATTTATTTACATTGTTTTTTTTCCGGTTCCTAGACCTTTTCGTATGTACCTCTCACAATAAAATTTAAGATGTTTTTAAAAGTATCCGATTGGCTAACTCTGATTTGGGCTGTTTAGCCTTATTTACTGTACTGATGTGTTATTGTGGCAGCTGGCGGCCTAATCTAGGCCCCTAGGTCTGTCATCTTATCACACCAGTTAGGCACTGCCCTAGTCAGTTACTACCATCTACTTTTTTATCACATATCTACAGCCTGTATGTGAATATTCTATATATTTTTTTAAACAGGAGGACGGTTTTCTGGATATAATTTTTATGTCACTCCATGTATTATGCTTCATGTTCTGGCTTTTTAACTTCCTCTTTTGTTTGGACTTTTAACACGGCAAATAGCCTTGCTTGACTTTCTAAGTTAGACTACTCACGCCAACCAGAGAATCAAGGGGGGGGCGAGTGACTCAATTAGATCATTACACATTACAATCATAAATAACTGCAATGCACTTCTGTAGGCATCTTTGCCTATGAAAAAAAACAGTATAAAAAGCAATGTTGGTTGTATGTTGTACCCCAAAGTGGTACGGTTAAAACATCAACTAATCCCACAAGAAACACGGCTACATCGTTGCAAAAAGTAAGGTTTTAAAGAAATTAGTAAGACATAGAAATATCTAAATTTAAAATGATAAAGTTATATGGACGCCAAAATGGTATTCGCATAATACAACTCATTCCATTCCAGAAAAAAGTTGTGTCTCTCAAAAGGTGGGCTTGAAAAAATATGCCACAATTTGAAGGCCAAAATCCAGTAAACCACGTTCTTACAGGGGTTGTTTATTTTTACTAAGAAATCTGACAATGTTTGAGGAATAATTTGCAATTCTGAATTAATCAGTACTTATCTAGAGGATCCAGCGCTTTCGGTCTGGTTCTCCCAGTTGGTCCTCCTTTACCCAGCGGTGATGTTACAGTGATAACACTGCAGCCAGTCACTGGCCTCTTCTGCTGTTATGATTGGCTGAAGCAGTCACATGTTGACAGCTGGGTAAACGCAAACCAGCCGGGATAACAGAACAGCAGCGCTGGATGTGCGGCTCAATTCAGAATTGCATATATTCCCCAAACATCATCTGGTCTCCTTCTGACTGGGCAATCCCCTTAAGAGTATAGAGCAACACTAATTAAATAATAAATGTGAACAGTGTTTGTCTACAAGATTTTCTGCTTACTTGTGCAACAAACAGTCCTGTAGAAATCCTGCCGATCTGTTCAATTGGTAAATGGGTGAGGAATGGGACTTAGTCAAGAGGCATAGCATAATCTGCTGACAGGGCAGAAGAGTTAAGGCCCCCATACACATTAGGGCATTGCTGACTGAATGCATCGAGAACGGTGGGTTCGGCTGATGGCCTAATGTATGTGGGGAGCTCCTGACTCTACCCTGACAGATGTTCTGGGGGGAGAGAAAGATCAGGCAAAGCGAATATTTTCACCTCATCCTTTTGTTCTCCAGGGAGATAAGGTACTGCCGCTTTCCTCATTCAATACATAGACACATTCGGCCAGACCTTCCACAGCTTTAGCCTACTGTTGCAACCAATTTTTTCACAGAAACATGAAATTGAGGAGCAAAATGGGGCAAGATTGATCTAGGACAGGCAGACAGAAAGAAGATTTCTTTAGATGTTTGAGACAAATTTGAGACAAAATAGGATAAAAGGAAAGGAGGAGATGTTTGCGTAATTTGTATGTTTAGTTTTTCATTAAGGCACAATTCACTTGACCATAATTATGGTCTGCATCCAATCTGCATTTTTTGAGGATCTTATTGTATCTACCTGATCTAGCGACAGCCTGCTTTTAAAACTGCTTCTTTCACTCCCCCGACATGTTTCGTCAGATCCCTGACGTTCTCAGGAGTACATGGGCAATGGCAATGTGAGACGCCATGTCTGGGTTTAAATAGCCTCGGTTACTCAAAGTAGCGGTGCTTAACCAACCATATGTTGTTACGTCACTGTAACGCGTCCAGCACCATCCCCTTAGTGTGGGGTGTACTGGCGCGTCACACAGTTGTTTACCTAGCGCCGCCTCCTATATTCACCACTGGTGAGTGTATAGACATTATTTCTCACTAGAGGTGACAAATAAGAAGGGAGAAGGTGGTGTAAAAGTGAGTACACTCCATGAATACTCAAATATAAGGCCCCTTTCACACGAGCGTGACGGATTCGGTCCGGATGCGTTCCGAATGCGTTCAGTTAAAATTCGCGATTTTGCTAGCAAAATAAGTCCGTTTTGTCTTGTAAATTTTTTTCCGGCTGGGTGCAATGCGTTTTGATGCGTTAATCACACGTGTGATAAAAAACTGAAGGTTTACAAACAACATCTCCTAGCAACCATCAGTGAAAAACGCATCACATCCGCACTTGCTTGTGAATACGATGTGTTTTTCACACAGCCCCATTCACTTCTGCGTGAAAATCGCAGAATATTGAACATGCTACAATTTTCACACAACGCAGATGTGATGGGTGAAAAACAACGCTCATGTACACAAACCCATTGAAATGAATGGGTCCGGATTTAGTGGAAAACTCGCTCATGTGAAAGGGGCCTAACACTCATATTGCAAATAATACAAAACAGAACCAAATAGAAACCTTTAGAAAGTATACTCAGTACAAACACACAGTCAGGTGGGCCCTGATAAACACCAACCCCTACAAACCAACCTCCCGATATAATTACAAAGTCCCACAATACAAAAGTGGGGGGAGGGGGGTGGGATTTGGGCTTATCAGGCAGCCCTCATTGTGTATTCCTTCTGAGAGTTATATTTAAATACTTATAATCTGTGCTGTTTTGTCTTATTTGCAATACAAGTCTTCTTTTTGTATACATCTTGTCTGCTTACTGTTTTTGCACACCTCTTTTTCTGGATTGCATTAGTTTTTTTGCTTGTGGCGGTTTCAACACAGTGAGAGACATTCATCAAAACTGGCATACTCATACTGTAGTCTGGATTTCCCTGCACTGCCATGAGATGCCGTGCGCCATATATTGAAGTCTACTCCAGCTAGGGCTGACATAGACTTTAGCTATAATTTATACCACTTTCTGGTGAAAGTAATAGTAAATCTGGCGGGTGAAGTGAAGCCCTGCCCCTCTCGCTAAGCCTCACCCCTTTTCCAAAGTGCAGAGAAGCTTAAATAGACGCAAATTTTGCGTGCACCATAATTAGCAGCTTTTTTAAGCCAAAAACCTTTAGAAAACGTCACCCGGATGCTTACTTAGCAGCTCCAGACAATCTTTGGGCATATGTCTTATCAGCTTAGGCTACTTTCACGCCAGCGTTTTTGTTGGATCCGTCATGGATCAGCAAAAACGCTTCCGTCATGATAATACAACCGCCTGCATCCGTTATGTACAGATCCGGTTGTATTATCTTTAATATAGGAATACGGATCAGTCTCTAAAACCATTGTAAGTCTTTTGTGTCAGAGAAAATTGAGAAAATGGATCCGTCTCCATTGATTGTGAGTCAAGGTGGAGCCGTCTTGCTCCGCATCCCAGGATGCACTGAAAAAACGCTGCTTGCTGCGCTTTTGTGTGCGTCATGGGAACGGAATGCATTCTGGTGAACTCCGTTTCCTTCAGTTCAGTTTTGTCCCCGTTGACCATGAATGGGGACAAAACTGGAAAGTTTTCCTCCGCTATTGAGATCCTATGACGGTTCTCAATAGCGGAAACCTAAAACGCTGGTGTGAAAGTAGCCTAAGATAGCCACATGATTGAAAGTGTGAGGGCTTTATTTTGGTAAGATAAACGAATGCAAGTACAGATAACAGTGTGTTTAAAGCAGCAATTTAATCACATATGGTGCTGTTGGCCAAACATTCACCAACTGACATAGAACCGGTAATGCATGCTTTGAGAATGGGGAGAGGTGCTGCCAAATACCTATGATGGCTACTTTCACACTGGCGTTTTTACTGGATCCGACAGGGTTCAGCAAAAACGCTTCCGTTACTGATGATATAACCATCTGCATCCGTTATGAACGGATCCGGTTGTATCATCTTTAACATAGCAATGACGGATCCGTCATGAACACCATTGAAAGCATCCCAGGACGGAAAACAAACTACAACATGTTGCGGTTTGCTCTCTGGTCTGGGAATGCAACTAAACGGAACGGAATGCATTTTGGAGCATTCTGTTAAGTTCAGTTTTGTCCCCATTGACAGTGAAAGGGGACAAAACTGAAGCGTTTTTCTCCGGTATTGAGTCCCTATGACGCATCTCAATACCGGAAAACTAAAACGCTAGTGTGAAAGTAGTCTTATCTCATGTGAGAACAGAATTAATCAGGCATATTAAAATCAAACAGCCCAATCCTATCGGCCCATATGCATTAGAGGGTCAGCTGGTCTTGCTTTACGTGTGTATGGACAAGTAAACATTTCATTAGACCAATAAAAATGTTGCATGTCTTTGGAGTGTGAGATTTTTTTATTGAATGTGAAAGAAATATATCCACTAATGTCAGTAAAAGTCATGTATATAATATTGTGACTTCCTACATGTTATAATTGCTGATTGCAAAAGTTTTTATGTAAAAAAAATGCTAAACGTCTCAGCTTACAAAAATATATATAATTCTTTCTACATTGTTTCATTTTTTCAGGCAAATTTAGTTGCAGCATTTGAACAGTCTTTAGTGAACATGACTTCGAGGCTACGTCATCTAGCTGATACTTCACATGAGAAGGTAGTAAATGTTATCCAATGATAGTAAGGGTAGTGTCACATATATGTAAAAAGAACACTAAAAATATGTATATTGCCCGTGCTTACTGGTGATGACCAAATAGCTTGTTCTGTATCTTATGTTGCCACTTTATCTGATAGCCACTAATTGTTGCAAAGTTCCTAGAAATAAATACAAAGTGCTTGTATGCGTTCAACTACAGTCACTTGCCTTTTTCCTGCAGCTTTTTTTTTTAACTAAGATGCTAGATCCTCCTTGCTTGAATCTTCATCTTCTACTTACACATAGCAGTGCCTCGGTCGGCGGCGTTAGCTCGTGTTTCGGAAGCCAACAAGTTTCCTGGAGTGTCGGTGTGATGTCACACTGTACAGAAGCCTTGGGCGACCAAAAGAAATCCAACGCATTTTGGAGACACCTGTCTCCTTCGTCAGGGATAATGGTCCTATCTTTCTGCATGTTCTTATATAGGCTGTTTCCAGGAAAAGCTTGTCCTATACTAATCAGGATCGATGTTGCATATTTGTTCCTTTATGATTATTTATCATGAACTGTGCAGTAACTCTTTTATTCCTTATATAAAGCCTACTAAAATTCTTTCTGTGAACATCTTTAAAATGCAAACAGTTCAATTTCCTGGTTTAACCACTCATGTGCCAGACTGTTTAATTCATATATCCATTTGCTTTATGCTCTGGACATTTGTTTTTTGAAATCTCCCCCACGTATATCTGGTTTGATTGTGTTGTGGCAGACCTAAGGTCAGTCACATGATGATCGAGCCACGTGTTCAAAGTGAATGACGTCGACGGAGGAAAATGACAGAAGCCAGCACACAGGTTAAAACTCTGCCATGTTCCCAAATTGGGAGTGTCCTAGGCCCTTTATTTATACCCCTTCCAAGGGTGTAACCTCTTAAAGTATTGACATGATTAGTTTACAAATATTCCAACAATAACTTCTGATTGGTACACAAATAATCTTCTAAAGGGTTAATTGCTGAGACCATGCTTCTTTAGCAAGAAATGCATATTGGCTACTTAGCACATACAAACCTTATCTTGCTAACTTCAATAGTTTTTAGCTTGCACATCACTGTCATCTTCTTATGGCGCACACAGAAATGAAACACATAGTCTCAAAATAAAAGGGAGTCTCAGGAAAGCTGGGTATTTCCTTAATATTTTCCTCCTCTTGTTTCAATTTCTGAGGGCGCTGAAGAATCTCTTCACATGGTAGATGTTTCCTCTAAAGGCTCCATTGTTTCATTTGTGTATCTAACTCCTAAACTACCTAAGCAAACAAATGACAATTTAGACAGCCCGTATATCACAGAGTATACAGATAAGCTGCATAGACCATGCGATGCAAGCATCAATTCCGGTTTGTCTAGTAGTTGTAATTTTTCCTAAACAATCATACATTTTATTTAAATCACACAAGGAACACAAGCACACACTATTTAAGTGGATGTAGGTGAAGAATCGTTGTCCCATGCATCATTGTCCATAATTCTGGATACACCTTGATGTACTTCTGCTCCTGTGTTGGAATCTGTAGGAGCTGGTAGGTCAGCCATACCGCTAGGAGCATCAGCAGTAAGCCTAAAAGTTTCTGCATAGCTGTGGTCCTCTGTTGTAGAATCAGGACGATGAGCATCATCTTGGGCGTTGCTGTCCCTTGGTTGGACAGTGCTGCTAATTATGGCATATCCTTTGACCAATATGGTGCGGCCTTGAAGTGTAGCCACTTGGAGTAGGCCTGGAATCGCCCTGAAGGTCGACCTCTGTCCTCCTCTGGTCACCACTACGAACACTTCAGTCATGGGAGGCCTGGGACGGACACCTCCTTTCAGCCAAAGATGCGTCACCATCCGAACGTCCACTTAGGTCCTGAAGCTACTTAATACAGAACAGAAAGTGATAAACACAGTAATAGTGTCACCTGGGTGATTCCATCTTGGACCACCACTATAGTGTCTCCATACTGTTGAGAGTGTGCAGAGCTTGTGTGATCCCTAGAGTCTTTATTATGTGTCCCACTCTATCTCCCTAGTGAAGTACCTCTGTCTGACTCTATCACCTCTGGAATCCCATATGTGCGGACTACTTCTGACAGTATTTAACATCAATGGCTACAAGGACATACTCATATGTTGCCACCTTGGGTAGCAGTATGTAATCCACCTGCGCTCTTTGAAAACGGTACAAAGGTTTGGGAGTGTGTTTCTTGTGGCTCTTTGCGAACCTCACAGGATTATGTCTTGCACATGTAAGACAACCCTGAACAAACTTTTCAAAGAGGCTCTGAATTCCAGGGCCAAACCAATGTTCTAACACTAGTGCACTCATAGCTCCTTATGACAAATGAGTAGGGCCATGTGCAAAATTGGCCATAATTGGATACAAACTCCGAGGCAAACATGTTCTGCTATTTACCTGCCAGAGCTCTCCTGCCTTTGTGGCCCCTGCTTCCATCCATACCTTTTTGTCTCGAGGCGTTATCTGAGCCTGTAGTTCCTGCCAGAGCGATAAGTCTGGCGTAGTTGGCAAAGACATTGTCAGGAGTGGCAGACTGGCTGCTTGTTTGTCTGCTTGGTCTGCTTGAGCGTTTCCCACGGCTAGCGGATCATCTTTCATCACGTGGGCTGGTACTTTAATCATGGCTACCTCTGTGGGCAGCTCTAGGGCCTCTATGAGACTGTACTGCTTCAGACTTTTTAATTGGTTTGCCCGATTAATGGTGTTTCAGTAACATTTGGTAACCCTTTTGTTTCTGCAATCATCAATTCATGACAGTTATGATTTGCAATTGGATCAGACATATCTATTACTCCCCCTTCCCCCTCCTCTTCTAAATCCGCTGGCAACAAAGTAGCTGGATTTAGAACTGTACATCGCTGTAAGGTAATGCGGTGACTGAGTAGTGTCATCTCATATTTTGTGATGTGGCATCTATAGGTACTTGGTTTAACCACGTGTGTGGATTGGGCACTTGTGTATTTATTACAGTTACAGCATTTACTGCCCTTAAATAATGTACCAAATGATAGACTGGAGGCTGACCCTTTACAGGAAATAGGGGCGTATTGAAGGGGCTTTTTGTAGGGATTATTAACCATTTCCCCAACAGAAGAAGAAGAATTTTGTGGGTACTGATGTACACATGGTGGCTTAGTGCCAGGTTTTAGCTGTACGACTACTTGAGTTACTGGCAGTCTACCAACGTCTGTCTTAGAAGTCGCCCACTTTGGGACTTTAGACAGCGAGTCTGGGGGTGTAATTTTAGCGGTAGAGGAGGCTTTAAGTGTCATTAAGGACATAAGTGCACACAGAGTCTCTTCAGGCACAGGGGCTGTGATTTGGTTTTTTTCTGAATTGAAATCGACAGATGCTTTCATGGCACTAAGCACGTCAGTTCCCAGTAAATTGTATGGACTATCTGAGCTTACCAACACACGCGGGACAATAGATAAAGCATCATGAATGTTAAGTTTAACAGGCTTTGTTAGTGGGAGTTTAACAGAAGTTCCCTCAACCCCTTGACAATAGATGTAATTTGAGGAGATAAGCTCCTCAGGCACATATTTTTCTTGTATTAGGGTATGGGCTGCTCCTGTGTCTACCAAAAAGTCCTCACATGTGGATGTGGTGATTAATTGTGGACTTAGGGATGTGTCAAGGGGGTAGTTAATGTTGAAGGTACTTACAGGATTGCCGTCAGTTCATTGAGTAATGACCCTTTTTCGCACAATTCCAACATGTTACTTGGTCCCAGTTTTGTACGTTTTTTTGGAACCCACCCTTTGGTTTGAAGGGTTGGTTAGCCATTATTGGCTTCTTTTTATTTTGTAAGTCTAGCTCAGCTCCCTTTGGTATGGCCACTAGGTCAGGGAACTGGCAGGTCTGCCAGTCAGGGCAAGCCTTTTTTACAGCATCCTGTATGGGTGCTTTTAATCCAGACATGAATGTATGTTTAAGTAGTCTCATGTCCTTACTATCTCCTGTCTCATACCCATAGTCAAGCCAGAGCTGTTCTAAAGCTGTGGCGTAGTCATCTACAGTCTGCTTAGCGTCTTGTGTGTGCGTCATAAAGGTATCAGTCTGATTGTCCTGTTGCTTTTTCACCCAGGGTTTGAGGGCCATAAAAAACTCCTGGCCCGACTGGTCTGTGGCCTTATCTATAGGGGTCAGTACGGGGGTCTGGCAAAGTGTTACACATGGCCAACAACTCACTAGGGGTCCATGGCTGATAAACATTATAATCATGTGTTTCCACTTGCCCATTTCTGACTGTGGGGAGTATCTTATTGACCAGTGGGTATAAGCCTCTCTCTTGAGTCTGGGTTTTGTTGTCCACACTTAGGACATCTCAACCCCTCCGGGCATTATATGGAGGTGGTGCTGTTGTAGAGAGATTTTTGTGGGGGCTAATACACCGTACTTCATGAGGGATGATTCATTCTTTTGTTGGCAATCTAATCACATCCCCTATTTCATACACATTCCCTTTGTCAGTGTCTTTTACCTTATGGGCAGTCATAGTCATTCCCTGGGCTACATCATACCACATTGTGGCCTGGTCATATTTGTTATGGTCCTCCAACGACCCCTTAAAATTAGAAAGAAATTTCTGCCATACTGATTCATCCAATGTTACATTCACACCTGCTCCCAGTTTCTTTTACATTTGTCTACAGTCTTTGGTTACTTTAGTTTCCCTTTACACATTGCATAATTTTAGCTGCAGAGACCCATTTCTCTGCTTTCTTCTCAGAAGAACTCTTACTCTGTGTAGCCCCCATCCCGTCGGTGGCTCCTTGTAATTCACTTTCCAGGTACTCACACACCTGCTGAATTACAACAGTGCTATTGGACACTATTAGTGGTGCTGTGGGCACACTTCCGAGGCAGCACCACTTTTCTCCACTACCAGTGGTGCTGTGGGCACGCTTCCAAAGCAGCACTATCCACTGGTTGGCAACACTACAGTATAGTCTTGCCCATACATAGAGTAACTCACACGTCTTCTCTGGGGTTACGCGCTGGAAACACCTTAAACCCCTCTACGTTCTTTCTATGGCACAGGAAGCACACAAACACTGCTATGCAAATTATTTTATACCTACGTATGTATACAATATGCAGCACAGGAGTTAGCAGTAATGCAGTAGTTCTTAGAATACAATATCAGCAGGCACTACATGTGAGATCACATAACATGACATAACATTGGAACAACCCCTGACCTCTGGCGCCTTTTCAGGTACCAACAAGGAACTACAGGGCCCTTATGCAATCCTACTGAACAGCTTTATACACTGCCACTTCTCATAGCCAACTCTAAGATAGGTCCGTCAACCTTTTTCTCCACCAGAACAAGAGGCCTCCAGAGACAGGGTCCGGACAAGCCAGTCAGTGAGCTCCAGACTTTCAGGTTGGCTCAGGGGGAGCAGGGTCAGACCCTTCCTTGACTCAGCTTATCTTAGCCATTCACACATTCGTGCATTCATACGCCTAGATACAATTTGCACATATAGGGGAATTAAAGCAAACGTTCACCAAGAATACGATGCAGGCACCACATTCACACACCGCACTGCAGAACAGTGATCAGAGCTCAGGAGACAGGTAGTAACACAATGGGTTACTTACCACGGTCTTCCTGGGTTCTGGTCTCCGTATCGGGGTCCGCAGCTAGGATTGTTGTGGTGCCCGCATTCTCCACCATAAAATGTTGTGGCAGACCTAGGGTCAGTCACATGATGATCGAGCCACGTGTTCAAAGTGAATGACGTCGACGGAGGAAAATGACAGAAGCCAGCACACAGGTTAAAACTCTGCCATGTTGGGAGTGTCCTAGGCCCTTTATTTATACCCCTTCCAAGGGTGTAACCTCTTAAAGTATTAACATGATTGTTTAACAAATATTCCAACAATAACTTCTGATTGGTACACAAATAATCTACTAAAGGGTTAATTGCTGAGACCATAATTCTTTAGCAAGAAATGCATATTGGCTACTTAGCATGTACAAACCTTATCTCAACACACATTGCTAAGTTCAATAGTTTTTAGCTTGCACATCACTGTCATCTTCTTCTGGTGCACACAGAAATTAAACACATAGTCTCAAAATAAATCGGAGTCTCAGGAAAGCTGGGTATTTCCTTAACAATTGTTTCACTGCCCGCAAATATGGAACCTTCAAAAATACCTTTATGTCGTTCCTTATAATGCCTTGATAAAGGATGATTTTTGAATTTTTTTCTTTATATTAGTCATGTGTTCATTTATTCTGGTTTGTAGTGCTCTTATAGTTCTGCCCACATATTACACGGCCATTTAAAGTGTAACTGTCTTTCTTTATTTTATACTTGTGATGTGTAGGGGCAATGTTACTGACCATTTTTGAAATATACTTTAATTACTAAAACCATACATTTCTATTAGAAAAAAAGCCATAAAGTGGCCCATTTTGCGCCTTAGCAACGCTTCTCTGTCTTCTGTTTACATAACACAGTCAGTGTGAGTAAGTCTCCACTGTTTGTAAACAGAAGACAGGGGAGCGTTGCTAAGGCTCAAAATGGACCACTTTAGAGCTATATTTCTAATAGAAATGTACAATTTCAGTAATTAAAGTATATTACAAAAACAGTTAGCATCACTGCCCCTACACTTTAGAATAATAGAAAAAGAATGACAGTTACACTTTAATAAAATAAATAACTCCTGTTGATTTACACATGATGCGATCCCTAATATCATATTTTACTCCCATATTGTCTACCTTAAAAATTGGGCTAATGTGGCAGAACTATCTGATGTTGGTGACATATCCCTTCAAAGTCAACGAGCCGTGTATAATGCAATGGAAAAATTACCCAGCCACTACCTATCTTCAATGCTCTTACTGAGGGAAGGAGGTTGTTGGCCAAAATCTCGCGATACATGGCCCCATCCATCCTCCCTTCAATATGGTGCAGTCGGCCTGTCCCCTTTGCAGAAAAGCACCCCCAAAGTATGATATTTCCACCCCCATGCTTCATGGTTGGAATGGTGTTCTTGGGGTTGTACTCATCCTTCTTCTTCCTCCATACACGGCGAGTGGAGTTGATACCAAAAAGTTTTATTTTGGTCTCATCTGACCACATGACCTTCTCCCATGTCTCCTCTGGATCATCCAGATGGTCATTCATGGCGTTGGGTGTTACTAACGATAATCTTTGAGACTGTGGTCCTAGCTCTCTTCAGGTCATTGACCAGGTCTTCATGTGTAGTTCTGGGCTAATTCCTGGACCTTTTTCAGAATCATCTTTACCCCACGAGGTGAGATCTTTCATAGAGCCCCAGACTGAGGAAGATTGACAGTCATCTTGTTTTTCTTCCATTTTCTAATAATTGCGCCAACAGTTGTTGCATTCTCGCCAAGCTGCTTGCCTATAGACCAGCCTTGTGCAGGTCTACAATTTTGTCCCCGGTGTCCTTAGACAGCTCTTTGGCCTTGGTCATGGTGGAAAGGTTGGAGTGTGATTAATTGAGTGTGTAGACAGGTATCTTTTATACAGGTAATAAGTTCAAAGAGGTGCAATTAATGAAGGTAATGAGTGCAGAGTAGGAGGGCTTCTGAAAGAAAAACTAACAGGTCTGTGAGAGCCAGAATTCTTATGATGGCTTATGATGTCCCTTACTGTACACTGAGAAATATTAAATCTCTTTCCAACTGTTTTTAATGCTGATCTGTCCATAATTTCATGACCACGTTCAGATGACATAGATGGAGGCCTTTGTTTATCCAATATACTTACCCAGCCATCACATACTCAATGCCACTATTTCCATACATGTTGCATTGTGATAATGTCAGGGCCATATACAACACAAGCCCTGGGCATTAAGATATCTTTATCACTGAAAAATATCAAACTGTGTATCATTAGTTTATATCCCTCTTCAAGAAGCACATCCATGGGAATAAACTACACAAGCTTTTTGGCCTTTTCCCTTTGTTATTCCAGCCATCGTTGTCTTCTGAATGTGTTTTAATTGTGTCAGGCAGATTTTTACACTGCTTATGCTACTGTATTTTTATCACTTAGTTCTTCATCCCAATAAATATCGTTTTTTTGTACATTACCTCTGATTACTAGGACTCTGAGCTTGTGGAACTGAGGGAAACTATTGATTTACTTAAATCAAAGAACTCTGAAGCACAAGCTGTTATTCATGGTGCTCTCAATCTTCATGATCCTGCACCCAGAGGTAAGCCAGTTAAGCATTTATATTTGCAACTATTTTTGTAGTTTCCAAAAAAGTCCTTATTTTCTTATCAAACTGTAAAAAGTACAACTTTATGTACTCAGAAATATTGACAAGATAGGTCTGTTTTAATAGTTTTGATGTATAGAATATAGAAACACAGTGTCAAACACAGTACAGTAGTCATACTACTAAGCATGAGAAGTGAGAGCTAGTCGAAGAAAGATAAAAATTAGGAGAAATATTCATCTTGTGTTTTGCGCAGATGTTGGTGGAGATAAGCCCTTATTCACACAGTCAGTGTTCGGTCAGAGATTTCCGTCAGTGATTGTGAGCCAAAACCAAGTGTGGCTCTAAACACAGAACATGTTCAGATCTTTTCATTATACCTTATGTCTGTGGAGGCTCCAATCCTGGCTTCGGCTCACAATCACTGATGGAAATCACTGACTTGTGAATGAGGCATAAGGATCAGGTAGTTGGATTTAAATAGCCCCATAGTTTTGTTGTTAAGATGGTAAGTCTCTCAGCTGCTCTGGCCTTCTGTCCATTCACAACTCGTGAATGCTCAGCTTAACGAGCAGATATGGGTGGAACCTAAAGATATCCTGTTACAGCCTTAGTTACCAAACATTCAAAGCCAAGAAAAAGGAAATGAACAATAACAAACAAGTTTTAACCCACATTTTCATACTCCACATTAAATGGTACAAAAAACTCCATGCTGTTTTCCTCAGAGCCCCAGTGTTGCAGCAACGGCTGAGCCACTATGCTGCCCTATTCTAGTAGCTAAGAAAACACAGAACATTAACCTTTGACTGTGAATGGGTACATAGTGAATGGCATTATTAAATAAACCTGTAGAAGTATCTTACACAAATGATATGATGGGAAAATATTATAGACACTGTCCCTTTAACAACCACATCCCCTAAATAGAAGTGTATATAGCTGTTTATAAATCAAATGAATAATTACCAACTTACTGTCACTTTAGGAGACTCCGCTAGAAACATTTTTCAGCACAATTTAATTTCATGTTGAATATCGCTTTCCTATTTATTCTTATAAGGTAGCTTATACATTAGCTTGTGCAATGAAGAAATGTACCCATTCCCCTACATAAGAACTGTGTGATACATCTCTGGGTATTTCAAACTTGTTCATCTTATAATTTTCATTGCAAGATTTACTTTTTCTGTAATGTTATACTGCTAGTACAGATTTCTTAATTGTAGTAAAACTTCAGAGCTACACTTGCTATTCATTAATTTCTGTTCATTTGATTTTTATTCTGTTATACTAGAGCTGCGAATTAGACGTCAGAATTCATCTGATAGCATTTCCAGCTTAAATAGCATATCAAGCCACTGTAGTGCAGGGAGTGTCAAGGATAGTGACAACAAAAAGAAGAAGAAGAAAAGTTGGGTAAGCTATGCAGTATCTTTTCTTTTTCAGTTGCCCACGTTCAGATATATCTACCACTTTCTTGTATGGTTAAAGGGGTTGGCCACTTTCTGGTTATTGGTCACCAATGTGTTTGTGAGATATGACACTAACTAATATAGCCTTTGTTTAAACTCTGCACCATTTTCTATATTTCATGAGGTATGCCCCCCTGTTTACAGAGTCTTTTGTGCTGTCCACATAGAGGTCCTGCCCATAGGATCGCCATATTATATAGTCATCTTACAAACACATTGGTCATCAATAACCAGAAAGTGGCCAACCCCTTTAATAAACATGAACAATTTAGATCACATTCTCAGTATGTTGATTTTGATTCCTAAGCAGTGATGTTTATTCTTATTTTCACTACCGTGAAAGGAACGAGCCTTCACTTTCATAGTTGTATAATGGTGTTAAAGAAGACTTGTTTTGACCTTTTGAAATTAACTTGACTTATATGGCAAGATTCCTATTTTCCCCCCAATCATTATTGTATTTTCTTTTAATCTGTGCCACCAATCCGTGTCCATTTATGTTCCCAATTCGTTCTGATGCAATGTATGTAAATGCAGAACCTAGATCCAATGGGGTGCAGAAATGCTTTCCGCTCAGTGGGCAGCATCCTCACCATCGCACTGACACTGTCCAGTAGACACTGTCAAAGCAATGCAGTGGCACAGCCTGATTTCACAAGGTGAGACTAATCTCCCAAGACCAGGCTTTAAGAAGACGTGGTTTGGTATTCACAAGTGGAGAAGCAGGACCTGAAGGGATGCGGACTAAGGTGGACTTATTGAAGACGAATAGAAATCATTGACCACAACTCTCTGGACACGGTCCTTCAAGCAGTTTTCAGTCCAGTTACAAACTATATTTTCTGAGCCTATATACCTTATTTTACCTATTAAACGTCTATGAGGGACAGTATCAAAAGCCTTTAAAAAATCCAAGAACACTACATCCACAGCCGCCCCTCTGTCCAGGCTACTACTCACCTCCTCATAAAAACAAATCAGGTTAGTCTGACAACTTCTGTCCTTGGTAAACCCATGCTGGTTATTACTTATGATATTATTTACAGTCACATACTCCTGTATATAGTCCCTTAAAGGATAACTGTCACATTTAGACCCTCATTTCAGTTTTCATATATGTAGTTACTAGTATGATAATATTCCTGAATCAATAACTATTAGACTTACTTACTCCTTATTTAATAAGATTCAGCCCTTAGCAACCAGTCTGCATAAAACTGCAATTTCACTATTCTATTAAAATTGCCGCCCTCAGCCCTGAGCCTAATCCATAGGACACCTGCAGTGAAGTTAGTGAAGACCAGCACTGTATAGGGGGGTCTTGCAGTTAAATTTCCAGGTCTGGCTGAAGCCTGTAGTCTTCCTACAAGCTCTCCTCTTATCAGATAAGGCTGTCATTTATACACTGAGCAGCCACATTGTCCTGCACTGCTAAGGGAGTGTCTGCCAAGCACAGGCATGTGGAGAAGTTCACACACACAGCCCAGCACTGTTATCTCCTGTCAGGAAGAACCTGGCTTTTTATACATTCCCTTACAATGTTGACTCACTATCAGTTCCCAGTGCACGCAGCGCAGCGTGCTCCGTCCTCATCTGGTAGACGGAAGGAGCATAGCAACCTGATTTTATCTCAGGTAACTATAGCCAATACTGGGGACTTTTAGGTGGCTTTTAGGGGTTATTTATTAAACAATCAGAAATTAAAACAGGGCCAACAAGGTGATATTAATCACCAAAATCCAATAGTAAAAAAAAATAATAATTGACAGTTATACTTTAAGAGTATTTCAAACATTTTTCCCACAACAGACGTTAAGCTTACTAGTTAATAATTATCTGTGGAGGACCTAGAGCATTTTTTGAAAATGGGCACCACATTTACCTTGCGCCAGTCACTTGGCACTGTACCAGTCCCTAGAGAATCTCTAAAAATTATGAACAGGAGCACAGCAATAGCTAAGTGAGTTATCAGCCCTGGTACCACTGATATCAGCTGCTTTCTCTTCTTTTCTATATACAGAGCTAAAAAAACATTTAGGAACTCTGCCCTTTCCTTATCTTCAGTGACCACTCATTACCATTATTAGTGGACCTACCTACTCTGACCTTGTTTTTTTTAGCGTTTTTTGAGGATGTTTTTCTCTCTTTTGCCACCTGCTGTTAATTTTGTATTTTTGCAGATTTTATCTTTTTTTTTTTTTTTTTTACATATTTTATTAAGCCCTTTGTAATTTTTAAAGGCTACAGCTGACCCCTCAGATTTGTACTTTTAAAAGCCCTTTTTTGTCATTTATTGCCCTTTTTACAGTACCTGTAAGCCACGTGGGGTTTAATTTTAGCTGTTTATACTTGTTACCTACATGAATACATTTCTCGCCCATATTCATTGGGGGACACCGGAACCGTGGGTATAGCTGTGTCCTCTAGGAGCCGTTGATACTAGGCAGAAACTGTTAGCCCCTCCCACGGCAGCTATACCCCCTCCAGCCTGGAGAGAGAGCTTCAGTTTTTGCTTAGTGTAAAGGAGGCAAGACCTCCCTGCTTCACAGGGTGGCTTTTATTCTTTTCATTTTTTTCTTTTTTCTTTTTTTCCCTTCTTTCCCACGCCTAGCCTCCCTGTTCTCCCGGGGAAGCATGCCAGTGTTGATCCTCCACACTGCCTCCTCCCCCACATGAAGACAAAGTGGACCAGGGCAGCCGCGCTTCCCTGCATCACGCCAGCCCAAGGGTCACCTGCTCCAAGTCCCTCTTCCACTACGGTGCCAGTAGCTGAAGAGGTGACCCTGCTGGAGTGGAGGGAGGGTGAAGACATCGCACAGATAAGAATTCCATGGCTGCTCCAGCCCACCAAGCGCCTGGCCTTACACCGCTTAGTACGATATCTTCTCCAATTCCAGTGCCCGTCCTTTCGTCTGTGCATGAGAGTGTTGGGGAAGATGGTCGTCTGCTTCGAGGAGATTCCCTTTGCCCAGTTCCACTCACTCATGTTTCAGATGGCGATCCTGTCCTCCTGGAACAAATCGGCCAAGAGTCTGGACCACCTCTTCTGCCTCTCTCCTCAGGTGAGGGCGTGCCTCTATTAGTGGCTGTCGGTTTCGCTCCTGGGGAAGTCCTTCCTCCTGGTGTCCTGGACGGTTGTTACCACTGACGCCAGCCTGCTGGGTTGGGAGGGAGTCTTCCCTCCCCGGTCAGTCCAGGGCACATGGTCTCGGTCGGAGTCCAAACTTCCGATCAATGTCCTGGAGCTCAGGGTGATTCTTCTGGCCCTCCGGCACTGGACCCACCTCCTCAGGGGTCGCCTGGTCTGAGTTCAATCGGACAACGCCACGGCGGTGGCATACATAAACCACCAAGGGGGGACCTGCAGCGATGCAGGAGTCTGCCAAGATCTTGCGGTGGGCGGAGGCCCACTTGCCGACGCTCCCGGTGATCTACATTACAGGTGTGGAGAACTGGGCCGTGGACTTCCTCAGCAGGACAACAATTGATATGGGCGAGTGGTCTCTACACCCAGACGTCTTCGAGGCCATCTGTTGACGTTAGAGTCGCCCGGACGTGGACCTGATGGCCTCGAGGTTCAATCGAAAACTTCCCACCTTTCTCTCCCGAGCAAGAGTTTCGGAGGCATGCGGCGTAGAAGTTCCTTGGTCACTGCCTCTCAGAGACGACCTTCTTTCGCAGGGTTCGATCCTCCATTAGCATTTAAGGTCTCTTCGTTTGACGGTGTGGCTGTTGAGACCACCATTCTGACATGGTGAGGGCCAGGAAGCCTGCGTCGTCCATGATCTATTACTGGACCTGGATGTCTTTCCTAGGCTTCTGTGAGAACCGGGATATTCCCCCGCTCTGCTTTTCTCTCGCCACAGTCTTATCCTTTTTGCAACCAGGGTTGGACCTCAGTTCCTTGAAGGGTCAGGTGTCGGCGCTGTCTATTCTTATTCAGCGCCCCCTGGGGCTCATAAAAACCTTCCCCCAGGGGGTGGCTCATTCAGTCCCTCCGTACCGTCCACCCCTGCCACCTTGGGATTTGAATACGGTCCTCTCGGTGGTCCAAGCCTCTCCCTTTGAGCCCTTACTGAAGATTTCTCTGCGGCTCCTGTCCTGGAAAGTTTTTTTTCTGGTGGTCATCACGTCCATCAGACGAGTGTCTGAGCTGGCGGTGCTCTCTTGCAGGGAATCCTACCTGGCGCTTTACAAGGATAAGGATGTCCTCTCTCCTGTTCCTTCCTTCCTCCCAAAGGCGGTCTCTGCCTTCCACATCAATGAAGACATCGTCCTCCCCTCATTCTGTCCCTCCCCTTCCCACCCTAGGGAATGGGAATTGCACCATCTGGATGTTGTCCGGGCTCTGAAGATTTATTTGGCGCTCACCAGTTCCTTCAGACGCACGGACTCCCTTTTTGTCGTCCCTGAGGATCCTCGCAAGGGATTGGCGGCCTCCAAGGTGGCAACTGCTCGTTGGATTCGGTCTGCAATTGCTGAGGCTTACTGCTCCCGGGGCAGGGTTCCGCCCTTGGGTGTCACAGCCCATTCCACCAGAGCGGTAGGCACCTCTTGGGCTCAGAGGAATCGGGCTTCGGCCGCACAGCTTTGCAAGGCGGCCACGTGATCCTCTTTGCACACTTTCACAAAATTTTACCAGGTGCATTTTGGTGCATCTGCGGACGCTGCCTTGGGCCGCATGGTCTTACAGGCGACAGTTTCTTAGTTGCCTGCTGGGACGCTTGCTTCCATGTGTCTGTGGCTTTCCCTCCCTGTGGACTGCTTTTGGACGTCCCATGGTTCATGTGTCCCCCAATGAATATGGGCGAGAAAACGAGATTTTTGTAAAACTTACCAGTAAAATCTCTTTCTCGCTCTTCATTGGGGGACACAACACGCACCCAGTTGTTGTACGGTCGTAGTGGCGGCGGTTTCTAGTTGGGGCTCTGTTGGGCCCTTGGCTTGTTGGTGTTCCACGTTCTTTTGTTGGTGGACTTGCTTCTCCTACTGCTTGTGCACAAAACTGATGCTCTGTCTCCAGGCTGGAGGGGGTATAGCTGCTGTGGGAGGGGCTAACAGTTTCTGCCTAGTGTCAACGCCTCCTAGAGGACACGGCTATACCCACGGTTCCTGTGTCCCCCAATAAAGAGCGAAAAAGAGAGTTTACTGCTTAGTTTTACAAAAATTTCGTTTTTGCAGTGTAATTACCCAGTGTGGATTTAAAGCTCTACATTGTTATAAATTACTAGATCCAACAAAGCATTGCCCCCTAGTGTGACTTTCTCTTCTCCCCTCGCAGCTGAGGCAGAACTATGACCCCAGTCAATATCTGGGAAGTAAAAATCTCCAATTATGACCACTGTATCAGCCTGTGCAGCCCACTCAATTTGGTTATACTGCTGAATTTCTATCTCCTATGCGTTTACAGTAGATTACACCAAGTATTATTTTTTCAGAGTTTATTTCCCTTTGTAATTCCGCCCATAAGCTTTCAACATCAGTTCTAATCTGCCTCCCCAGAAAACCTTGGGGGTAAGGGAACAGGATATGTGTTGTAGAAAGGGCACAATTCAGGTAAGACGACTGAGCCTACTTGTTCAGGTGGCACATGTTTGCTGATGTGCACCAGGTTGGCTTGTCAGTGAAAAAAAATGAAGTAGCAAACTCAACTGGCTGCCATGGCTTCTGCTACTTGTTGTAGCAGAGACAGCTGGAGAGTGGTGACTTAAATTAAGGTGAAGGAGCGTAAATGTGCCACATTTGGAGAATTACAAGAAAAGTTTTACGGACTGCTGACCAGAAGTATGAATACCATAGAATATGGTGAAGGCGAGGAAGTGTGCCATATTTGGAGAATGACAAGACAATTTTTACAGATAGCTGGCCAGTGGGAGTGATGTTTGCTTGCTGAATACAATTTTGGTGAAGGCACAGAACATCGTTACATTTGGAGAATGACAAGAGACATTTTACAGACAGCTCGTCAGAGGGCGCAATGCTTTCTGAATTTTATTTTGGTGAAGGCACAGAAGTGTGCCACATTTGGAGAATGACGAGGCACGGTTTATGAACAGCTTGCCAGAGGCATTAATACCTGCTGAAGAAAATTCTGGTGAAGACGCAGAACTGCTCCACATTTACCAAAACAAGTGGTATAGCAGCAACTGCACTGCCAGCACCTTGGCCAGGTGGGAGTTCAGATTGCACACAAGCTCATTGCTGGTGGCGAATAGTTTTCTCATAGCCACACATTTCAGTATGGATGTCTCACGATGGAGCGGAACACAAGGAGGAGGAAGATTCTGCACAGAAGAAGCAGCTGATGATGATGCACTGTACTGCTTGGGTATGTGGCCTGTCTGCTACCAAGAAGACGAGGAGAAGGATGGAGTTGTTCCAATTCTGAATGCTGGATAGTTCTATTTTTTTTTACTGAATCCGTTGATGCTGCTTCATATGCTGCAATAGAGCCCTGTTATCTATGTTTGTATTTTAATGCCCATGGCTTATTTGAATCCTGCAGATCTTCCATACGGCAATTCTTTTGTCAGTACTGTGGAAAAAAAATGCGAAATGGGAGATATTCTCACAGAGCTAGTAGCGGCAGCCAAACTTGGCTTTGGTTTGGCTCCTTTTAAGTCTGTGCTCACAGTATTTGCAGCATCACCAGTTCCTAAGATGACCATAGTAGAAGTACATCTGGCCCTCGCAGTTTTTTAGAGGTCCTGGCCGAACATTGCCTCTGCTCTAAATTGCTGCCACTGTGGACACAGCCCTCATCCTCCTTTGATATCACCTCCTCCTCTTCAACACTCCAATCCATCTCTCAGGTCCCTCCTATCCGTATGAGCCAACCCAGAAGATAGGAGGGCTCATTCTCCGTAACCTCGGGCCCTACTTACCCCGATGATCCCTAGTGGTAATGTCAGGGCTAAAGACGACCTGTTCCTCCACAGCATGGATGGACAGGTCTCCACCGGCCTAGCTGCAAGGAAACAAAAGAGACTGTATACAGTAACTGGATCGGCAGGTAAGCACACAATACACCACACTTACCTGCTCCAGCAATACCAACTAGAACCCGAGCAAGTTGTACTAGTACCCACACCCCATACAGGCCAGGACACCGAGGTAAGGAAGCAGGTCACCTCCTAATGCCACAGTACACACAACCACACCCAGGTATCCAGCACACCAGTTACTGCCTGGAAACCCCAATGCAAACAGGACTCATGGCGGCCCCAATCAGAGCAGCATATAGACTTGTTCACCCCTCTGGGAAACCATGGAGCCCACTTCTGCAGGCACAACCCACAGGGGTAAATGTCAATCATCCATGCTGATCACAAACACCACAACGACCAGACATGGAACACCAGACTAGACAATAACAACAAAACCCCAACATAACCCACACCAAACAACATAACAGGTCAGGAAGGGAAAGGAGACAAAGGGTGACAAACGATCTCCAACTAGGATTCCCTCACACTGGACAGATGACTCATCCAAAGAGGAGCAGAGCTCCTACTCATATAAAGGCAGACAACCATCTGACCTCGGGCTCACAACACCAGTATAAGAAGAGCTCTGAGGCCACACCCAGCCCCACCTAGCACCCAACTTAACCCCCAAACACACCAGGATGGGAAGGAACACAAAACTTAAAGGGGAAGTGTCCAAACATGCTAAAACAACATGTTGCCACCGGCAACAAGTATGCACGGCAAAAGTGTCATGGTCCACTACACCAGACCATGACACAGCCGTGACACCGACCCTGGCCTGGCCACACCCTCCCTACTTCCAAGTGGCGAAGATGGCCTGAAAATTCCAGTGTGACAATATATTGTTGCAACATTTGTACGCCACAAACTGCTGTGAAAATGTTTAATGACCCCCACTATCCTATTCATCTGAATGTTACTTCCAGAAATGCATGTCTATGTTGCAAAACAATGGGGGTCATTAACTAAACGTGTCTTGGTCCTTTTTGTGAAAAAAAAAATATAGCATAACTCCTTTTTGTAACTTTGATTTACACCCATGCGACAATAGTCACATGGGCATTTTTACGTCATGTTTGCCACTTATGTGTGTCGGGGGCCAGGCTGGGTCTTGGATCCCAGAAGATTTATGTTCTTATGATCTTACAGCAGCGCAGAGGAGGAATCTAAGATCAGTGTAAAAAGCCAGTAAATGACCCCCATGGGATTCAAATGTAGGGACTGGATTTTTCAGTCAAAAAATATATGTAGCTAAATTTCCATATATGACTATACCCAGAATAAGGTTTTATGGACTCATGGATTCCAAATTTGAGCTCTTTGGAAGTGACAGATGTAGGAAGGTGATACATTGGCAACATGTGTCTGCCGCTGCCCCGTTAGCCCAGGCAGGCATGGCCATCGCTCCAATCATGCTGTGTGTTTGTACTAGTATTCAGTAAAATTTCTCTATAGTACTACAAAGGTTAACTTTGCCTCTTGCATTCTGTTCAGCTGCTGACTAAGGTGCTTATTAACCCTCCTATTTATTTTGGGCTGTTTGTTCCACCATCTTGCCTGAGCTTAGTGACCTCAGACTTGTTTTATGGATACACTTGAATTCAGCTTTCCCTGACCTCGGATTTATTTTACATATACATGCAAATTTTGCCTGCCCCGACCTTGGCCTGTTTCCAGAATACGAGTATTGTCTGACAACTCTGTGCTTCACACCGGTGTCTCTGACTCCTGTGAGTCAACTGCTAATTGCACCAGGACTATTCAAAGAGTTAACAACCTTGTGGATCCCCTGCATCGAAGACCAGAACGCTGTGTAGGAGTTAAAGGGTGAAAACAAGGTCATCACCAGGATAATGCCTTAGGACTAGCCCAAAGTCAAACTGGTTAGTTGGTAAAGTGTTTCCATATCCACTGTCCATTATAGAAGGCTGTATGTATGAACACAGTTACAGCAATGAAAGACTTTTGTAGCCATATCTACAAGTTTGGAGTTTTGTAATTGAAGAGAACAATATATAAAAAAAATTGCAGTAGAATAATAAAATATAATGAAAAAAACCAAACACCAAATATGGGGCAGTGATCAGCTCCTCGCTTATTCAAATAACATTTGGATGCAACACTCAGTCCAAACTGCAACACTCAGGTTGAAAGCACTACCTGATTCATAGTTCAAACAAAAGGCAGAGCAAAAAAAAGCAGAGAACTCTCAAATGAGTTGAGAAAATATTGCATAAAGTAAACTGAAATATAATCAGTCTTGTCATCACACATATACAACTGGTTGCATATCCGTATCTTCCATGACTCCAGCGTTGGTCTTTTTATTTTTTGCTAGCCTCCCCATCTAGCTGCTGTCAATGCCATAAGTTTCAGCATCCAAGAGCGGTGAATTGTCAGATGGTCAGTCCCCAGTGCTCAATGTCCACAACTGCCCACCTGTACCACCCTTACACAGTTCTCATATATTTTCCTCAGTACGTTTTTTAAGGTTTATTTCTTTTTACATTCCTGTTGGGTATTTCTATCCACAGAATAAGGAATAAATTGTCTGGAAGGGGGGTGGGGTGGGTGTGCACCAATAGGTTCCCCACTGATCACAAAAACAAGGATCCTGTTTCTCCCTGTATAAATGGAGAAGCAGTCAAACATGCTCCATTCATTTCTACGAGACTGACAGAGATAGTTGAGTACAATGCCCAGCAATCTCTGGCATCCCTGTAGAGATGAATAGATTGACTTCCAAGAAAAGGAAAAAACAAAAAAAGACAATGTCAGTGAAGATGCTGCTAAATGCTACTTGCAAAACTGAAACAAATGGAATAATGGTGAAAAAAGCTAACTTTTTGAATTGCTGAGGTCCCATCATCAGACACGGTTTAACACAAAATATGAGAAGTTACATATTTATACAGAAAAAGACATAGAAATAGTGTTGTATGTGAAACTGAGATTCCATAGTAGTTGATATCTTTTAATGGCTAACTAAAAACATAATTAGAAAATCGCTGGCTTTCGAGACTACTCAGGTATCTTAATCAGGCATGGTATAACACAGTATCTGATGATTCACATATTTGTACTCAAAAGTACATAGAAATAGTGAAGTAGATGTCACAAGTGATATAAAGCAGATCAGTATGAGTGAAGTAGTAAACAAACACTTGTAGCAGTTATAGATAATGAGTGTGAAAGTTGTATTGTCTCCTGATACAGATCTAGTCTGTGAATGGGATGAACCCAAAAGGTCTGAGGAGCTAATTCCTTAAGAGATGGTAGAAGGACATAAATCCATGCGACACATTCATTCCTGATCTGAGTGTATCATAGGTTGTCATTAGCTTCTACTCCCAGACTCCCCTAATTTGAAATTTACTTTTAAAGCGGTTGTCCAGGTTCAGAGCCGAACCTGGACATATCCCCATTTTCACCCTGGCAGCCCCCCTGACTTGAGCATCGGAGCAATTCATGCTCCGATGCTCTCCTTTGCCCTGCGCTAAATCGCGCAGGGCAAAGGCATTTTTTTTTTTAGTTCCGGTGACAAACCGGCTTTCCACAGAGCTGCCAGGCAGAGGCTTCCACCCAGCAGTGAGCCCGGTGACGTCACGGCACTGATGGGCGGGCTTTAGCGCTGCCCTAGCCTATAAAACGGCTAGGGCAGCGCTAAAGCCTGCCCATCAGAGCCGGTGACGTCACCGAACACACTGCTGGGCGGAAGCCTCCGCCAGGAAGTGTGTTACTGTAAATAAACGAGCCTTTGCCCTTCGCAATCAAGCGCAGGGCAAGGGAGAGCATCGGGACATGAAATGCTCCGATGCTCTTGTCAGGGGGGCTGCCTGGGTGAAATTGTCGGTATGTCCGGGTTCAGCTCTGAACCCGGACAACCCCTTTAATATTGAGACTTTCATGTCTGTGATGATGAGTTAGTTATGGCTACATAAATGTTTCAGTACAGGTAGATTGCACATATCATGTATTTAGTAAGCCTCATATCATGAAGTTCAAGTTGCCATTCAGTAAGTAGTTTTGACGTTGTGCTATTTTCAGCATACTTCCATTTAGTCATTAGGTATCGACTACTAGTGATGCTCAATCTGTTCAGAAATCTGGGTCAATATTTTTCTTCATATTTTCTATAGTTATAATGTTGGCAACTGTAGAAAGTAATATGACCTTTCTAACTGCCTTGTACATACCTTATTTAGTAATGTGACCTTTCTAACTGCCTTGTACATATTTAGTAATGTGACCTTTCTAACTGCCTTGTACATATTTTGTATCATAACCTTTTTAATTCAACCAGGTGAAAAGATTTTGTTTAAAGGGCTGTCCAGTTTTTTAACTTTAAATTTAAATTTCTACCCCAGCCTGCTGTGCCTGTTGAAAGATCCATACTCACTTGCTTCCAGCTGCTCCATTCCAGCTCCCTTATCAGGTCTTCTGGTCCCCATTCTTTAAACAAAAATAGGAAAAAGCTGGACAACCCCCTACAATACTAATGGATTTGTGGTTTGGATGTGTCAATCATGCTCACCAATAATTAGCTATATATACTGTAACATGACCAATTATTTTTGTATGCTACAGTATTTGATATAGGTTTAAATTTTATGGTATTTTATAGTGGTAATGTATATTTACACTTAACTTAATTGGAAATTGTTTATTGCAAAATCATAAAAAGGTTATTTTTTCATATATAGAATGTAGAAGTATATTTACCATTTCTTGAATTGTAAGAACTATGAATGTAATCTTATTGATATTTATAGTTGCGCAGCTCATTTAATAAAGCATTCAGTATGAAAAAAGGACCCAAGTCAGCCACCTCCTACTCTGATATTGAAGAGATGGCAACTCCTGACTCATCTGCACCAACATCACCAAAACAACACCATAGGCCACCAGGTCCAGAGTCACCTTCCTTGCATTCCTCACCTTCATCCTCAGTGTATGTATTTTATATTTTATGTTCAGTCTGAGTTTATTAAATACATTTTGAAATAAACAGAAGATGACCCTTTCCAGTAGACCATTCCAGAAACAAAGACATAATGATCCATGCAGTATAATAAAAAGTACAATGCATTAAAGACTTTGTCCCCATACCTACAGTAAATACAGTACCTTGCTAGTAAATACATGTTTGACTGAAAATCAGAATCACCAGTTAGTCATCTGCATTGATTCTTATGCAAGCCTTCTTCAGTAGTGGATAATAAATAAGGAAAAGTCTAACTTTTATAGCGCCAACATATTTTGCATTGACAAGTAAAATTAGACATCAGTTGAAATGTAACTATTTTATGCTTATCTAGTTTATTTGAAGCTCAAGAAGGCGAGGAGCCGGAAAAGAGAGAAGTGTCTAAATTACGGTCAGAGTTATGGGAGAAAGAGATGAAGCTAACTGACATTCGCCTGGAAGCACTTAATTCTGCCCACCAACTGGAACAGCTTAGAGAGACCATGCATAATATGCAGGTAATTTGACATACAAAATAAAAGAAACCCTAGTAATTAGTTTTATGTAGCTACATTCTATTTTTTATTCTTGTTTTGCCATTTCTCATCAGCTGGAAGTTGACCTGTTAAAGGCAGAAAATGATCGTTTGAAAGTGGTACCTCCCTCAGTACCCACAATCAATCCTTCTGCTTCCCCACGACGTTCATTGGCATTGACTCTAAACCAGTCTTTAGGAATCTCTGCATCATCAGATACAGGTAATACCACAAAAATGTTGTGTTAAGGGATCAGCAGCTCCACATTTTCTTCCTGATGGTTCCAGCAATAGCAGTTGGTTTTGGCAGTAATTATTTATTCAGTATAACATTTCTCATTCACATTGCTTGATATGATTGCTAATTAGACCATCAAAATCCTCGTAGAAGAGGTTTGATATGCTTTCTTGTAAGATTTTCATTACCTTGCCCAGGATTCTGCTAGTATCACAAGGTGGGCAGGAGAAGTTTTTGTGCGGTGGGTTTGGGGTGTCATTTTTTTTTTTTTTTTTTTATAGACCATTGAGGAACTTTATTGCTATTTATTTACTTACACCATACTTTTTCACTGTACACAGCAGCCCCTCCAGATACTCTATTTCAGTGATTGTATACTGTAGACTTGCTTAAATTTAAACAAAATATGAAGCTTCTTTGGATTGTAGGAAACCTTGGCACACTATTGCATCTGACAACTTTGTATCTCCACTTTTCAGTCCCTCCCATTTTGCTTGGTTTCTCTTTCACTTCCAATGCCAAAGATAATATGTGATAAGCATTCTCCTTAAAGGGAACCTGTCACCAGGATTTTGGGTATAGAGCTGAGGACATGGGTTGCTATATGGCCTCTAGCACATCTGCAATATCCAGTCCCCATAGTCACGTACAGGACTCATCTCAGGTTAATTTGCATATGTATCAAATCAGTTTTTTTACACAATAAAAGCACACAGAGCTATGGGGACTGGATATTGCAGATGTGCTAGAGGCTATCTAGCAACCCATGTCCTCAGCTCTGTACAAAAAATCCCGGTGACAGGTTCCCTTTAACACTGAGAGTTCTGTGATAAGAACAACATATTGTAAAAATTCATTTCAAAAACAGAATCATACACAGTCAAGTCACATTATTATGAGCACTTCACACGTTCGACATTGGCAGCACGTAGCTGCACACAATCCAAGATGGCGCCGGCTCAGGATGTGTAAAATCGCTCCAGTTCTCGCAAGAACTCGAGCTTCTTCTCCCTGGCTAAGAGCGGGGCGCGCTGATTGGATGCGCTCCGTGCCATGGAGAAGAAAACCACGCACGGGAGAACTTCAGGAGCTCACACAGTTGACCCTAATCGGCTCATTTACATATGAGGCGCAAAATATTACAGGGGCCACCGCGGATGAACGGATGGAACCTTTTTTTAAAAAAAAAAAAAGCAGAACCACCACCACCTGGGGCAGACCTGTAAGTCTATATATGTATTTTACTAAACATTTTTCCGTGAAAGGTCCTCTTTAATGTAATTAAATATTTAATTAGAAGATGAATTAATTGCATTATGCTTAACTGGAGTGCCGTGGATAATTTTAAATTATTGATTGACTGACTAAGGGCTTGTTCACACGACCGTATGGTTTTGCGGTCCGTTTTTCACGGATCCGTTGTTCAGTTTTTTGGATCCGTTTTGTTTCCGTTCCGTTTTTCTGTAAAAACAGGAACTTTGTAATGATTGCAAACACATGTGCAAAATGGGCTGGGCATAGCATTTCTAGTGCATGGATCCGCAAAAAACGGATGACATACAGACATGTGTTCCGTATGCATTCCGTTTTTTTATACAGACCCATTGACTTGAATAGAGCCACTGAACGTGATTTGTGGACAATAATAGGACCTGACTCAAAATGTTGCGGAACAGAAAAACGGAAATACGGAAACGGAATGCATATGGAGAACATTCCTTTTTTTTGCGGACCCATTGAAATGAATGGTTCTATATACGGACCATATACGGAACGCAAAAACCGGCCCATATACGGAAAGCAAAAAACGTTAGTGTGAATGAGCCCTAAGTCTTTCACAGGCACTCACATCTCACAAGTGTGCAGACCTCAACTTTTCTCTTTACCTGTGCTAAGCCTGTGACATCCCCGAATTATCTTCTATGTCTTGAATTATACATCTTGCAGATCTTTCTCCAATGGATGGCGTGAACGGTTCTCTTCAAAGGGAAGTTACACTGCGTACTGTAGTGAGAGTACCCCCACAGCATATTATTAAAGGTGTAAGTTTTTCATATTAACCTACATAAGGAAAAAAAAAGATAAAAATACTGTATATAATTTTTTCATTGTAATGTAATTATTTATTGTATGCATGAGAAAACAAATCATTTTGTGATTAGCAAAAACGATATAATAAATAATATGATAATTTATGTCTGGTTCATTTTATTAGTCATCTAATTATTTTTCAGGATCTGAAGCAGCAGGAGTTCCTTTTGGGCTATGTAAAAATTAGTAACAAAGCTGACTGGAAAAGTCTGGACGATGCTGTTTGCCAAATTTTCTTGGTAACTTTCTATTTTACAGCTCTGTAGTTTATTCCTGTTTTGTCTGGATGCTAAATTGTACATCCTATAATTCTAATTATTTTATTATTTATTTTTTCTTGTAGGATTATGTTAATCAGGTTGACCCTGGAGCTACATTAGGTCTAGGGAGAGATTCTGTGACTGGGTATAACCTAGGACATGTAAAGAGGGATCTAGATTCACATAGTCCTGATACTCTTCCTTCCAGAAACCTGCGCAGCACTACAAATATTATTTTGCACTTAAAAGGTTGGTTGACAAGTTTAGGGATAGTCGGTGGTTTGTTTACTAGTCAAACTCTAAAACTAATATTTGGGCTTTTTTATCTTTCTGCAATTTCTGTATTCAGGTCTGAAGGAGAGATGCGTTGACCTCCTTGTGTTTGAGTCACTTATACCTAAACCCATGCTTCAGCACTATGTTAGCTTGCTGCTTAAGCATCGACGGTTGCTGTTGTCTGGTCCGAGTGGGACTGGGAAAAGCTTCCTAGCACATAGACTGGCTGAATATTTGGTGGAAAGATCAGGACGAGAGGTCACTGAAGGCATAGTTACTGCTTTCAATATGCATCAGCAGTCTTGCAAGGTTAGTGAATCTCTTTCTTATACCTATGTATGGTACTGCTTTCTGACATTTGCAGCTAGCCTATTTTGTTTAATTACTGTAAAGTATATAAAGGAGAAAAGATTTTCACAATCATTACCTTTTCTATGCCTTTAATGAATAACTGTTAAAATGCAGGATTTAATCTCAGAGCAGAACAAAGTACAGTAACAGGCCTTATACTGTACAAGTAACCTACCTTTAGGTAAAAACATAAACAAAATACAGAATAATAAGTAATAAACTTTTTATTAGGATAGTTAGTATGTTAAAAATAGAAATACAACAAGAAACAGGCTTCTTTCACACTAGCGCTAAAATCTTCTGACAGTGGAACAGCCCGCCGGGGTTCATCATATCCGGCATAGCTGGATACTACTACCGGAAACCATCGACTACAAAGGGGATCCTGCAGGGATCTACTCTGTTTATGGCATTAGTGCCAGGATTTGGCCAGACAAAAACTGCTGCAAGCACTGTTTTTTGTCCAGCCAAATCCTGGCACTTTGTCAGAAACAGGCCGGATGCCTGCCGGGTCCAATTACAGCCAGTGGGGTCCGGCGGGGTAAGGTACTGTAGTATTTGGCTATGCTGGATACAATGAAATCCAGCAGGCTGTTCCTCTATTGGGACATCCTGCCGGAAGATTTTAGTGCATGAGAAGGAATCGGATCTCACAAACTTAAGGATGTTTTCCAGGACTAGAATCTTGATGACCTAGTTAATATTACATGGGTGAGGGTCCAACAACCGACACAGTCACTGATCAGCTGTTACCTGCAGCTGCTGTTCAAGGAAGTCAACAGTATACAGAGTCAGAACACCACAGCTCTGTATATTGTGTAATGGCCATCCTTGGGTACTGCAGTTCAGCCCTATTCAAGTCAATGGGGATGCAGGTTAAAAGAGAAACCTAAATTCTATTATAAACTGAGCGTACACATCAGCTAAACTCACAGATTTCAGTAAGTCCTCAGGAAAACACTTCCTAAGCCAATCCTCAAAGAACCGCACAGGATTGGGTCCCTCGGCCTTTTCAGGGATCCCCACAAAGCGGAGGTTATTGCGGCGTGACCTATTTTCTAGGTCCTCTGTTTTACTGATAAGGAGAGTGACATTGTGAATCACCTTGGCCATATCACGTTTTAAAGGAGACACTTGATCTTCAATTTGGCTCACTCGGCCCTCCACAGCAGCGACCCTCTCATTAACCTTTTTCATGTCCTGTCTAATAAAAGACACACTTTCCTGTAGGGATCCCATAGATGTAGTAAGGGCCAATAAAGATGCCCCACAGTTTTGCACAGCAGCATAAATGTCCTTGTTGGAAGGATCTGAGATCTGGGGCACAATAGATGTTGAGGCCAGGAAAGGAGTAGCAGGAGGGGGACAAGAAGAATCCAGAGCCCTCAGTTCACTTGCCTGCACTTCTTTTACACCGCCATCTTGTGAACCGGCGTCCAGGGAAGGAGACAGCACAGGAGTAGACATAGGCTGTTCCGGCTGATCGATGTCGCGGCTCCCGGGGTCCGCCGCTTCTGAAGACGGAGTGACCCTTGCAAACTGTTCCAGCCGGGCCGCGACCTCTGCTGACTTAGAGGACACGGCGGCGCCATGTTGCTTACTCGGGGTAGGCCCCGGCCCCTCTTTATCTTTCTTGGTGGAGCGCGTCATGGTGACCGGTAAGTACCGCGGTGCCCAGGATGTCCCCCACTCAGGGCAAACAGGCGGAGAGCCGCAGGAGCGATGTAGCCGCAGGATGGTGGAGGATTCAGTTAGGGCTGCCCGGGAGCTCTGTCACACGTGTCCTCTCACATTGCCGGCCAGGCCACGCCCCCCAAACGCACAGATTTCAGATCGAATGACCATCTAATGTGTAAGGATTCCATTGTCATCAAAATGTTGTCTGAAAGAAGGACTGGGTGTGTTGTATTTCAGTATGCCCAATCCTGTGTTTCCCACAGTGTGTTTCACACATCTTTCTCCCTTTGACGTGTCAGGCTTTTCCGTTCTTCCTCTGTGCCTAACTCTTTAATTAAAGGTTTTAAAATATACTGTGGCTTCATAAACCACAGCATTGTTAAGGTGTGCTGTTTATAGTCTTTAAAGGGAACCTGTCATCAACTTTATGCTGACCTCACTAAGGGGAGCATAAAATAGTCACAGAAATGCTGATTTCAGCGGTGTGCCACTCATGAGCTAAAAGTAAGTGGTTGTTGAGAACCAGCATCACCATCATTGCAGCCCAGGCCTTGAAAAGAGTCAAATCTACATTAGAAGAGTCATGGTTATCAATAATCTCCTGCTCTCCCGGCCCATCTGCTGATGATTGGCAGTTCTCTCCTAGAGAGAAAGGGAGAAAACTAGGTAGAAGACGGTCAGTCATCAGCAGGTGGGCAGGGAGAGCAGGAATTCATGAAGACCATGACTCTTCTCTGGTGGCCGTGACTCTTTTCCAGGCCCAGTCTGCAATGTTTGTGATGTTGGCTCTCGGCAACCACTTACTGTTAACTTATAAATGACAGACCGCTGAAATCAACTCACCTGTCTCTACTTTATTCTGCTGTTAGTATAGCCAGTATAAAGGTGATGACAGGTTCCCTTTCATTTCAGTGGGTAAAAATCAAATTTTTACATTCAGACGAATCTCGAGGCATGTCCTAGACGTGTTCCTTTTTTCCTGCTTCAGCAAATCTATTGTAGTATTTAAAGAAGGACCACCGCTTTTGGGCTATGTAGGGTGCTCGTCAAAGGTGATGTCCCCGTCTCCACTCCAAGGACTACGTAAGACTTTCTAGACCAGGATTGCACAAACACAGCAAATGAACCAGAAAGCCTGATGAAGGGCACAGTAATGGCCCGAAACGTTGCTTTAATTCACACGTATTTGCAAATGAAACAATCTGGTGTGCTGTCAAAATTTATATGAAAGTCTTCAGCAAATCTATTGGCAGACATAGTCAACCTCTTAACCTTTTCAGGACCAGGCCATTTTTAGCAAATCTGACATGTGTCACTTTATGTGGTAATAGCTTTAAAACGCTTTTACTTATCTAAGCCATTCTGAGATTGTTTCCTCGTCACATATTGTACTTCATGACAGTGGTAAAATTGAGTCAAAAAAATTCATTTTTATTTATAAAAAAAATACCAAATTTACCAAAAATTTGCAAAAATTTGCACATTTCCAAATCTCAATTTCTCTACTTTTATAATAGATAGTAATAACTCCAAAAATAGTTATTACTTTACAGTCCCCATATGTCTACTTCATGTTTGGATCATTTTGGGAATGCCATTTTATTTTTTGGGGACATTAGAAGGCTTAGAAGTTTAGAAGCAAATCTTGAAACTTTTCAGAAAATTTGAAAACCCACTTTTTAAGCACCAGTTCAGGTCTGAAGTCACTTTGTGAGGCTTGCATAATAGAAACCACCCAAAAATGACCCCATTTTAGAAACTAAACCCCTCAAGGTTTTCAAAACTGATTTTACAAACTTTGTTAATAAAATGGAGATGAATTTCTCTCTTTTTGGCAGATTTTCCATTTTAATCCATTTTTGTCCGCTAACAAAGCAAGGGTTAACAGCAAAAAAAAATTCAGTATTTATTGCCCTGATTCTGTAGTTTACAGAAACACCCCATATGTGGTCGTAAACTGCTGTACAGGCACACAGCAGGGCGCAGAAGGAAAGGAACACCATATGGTTTTTGGAAGGCAGATTTCACTGGGATAATTTTTATTTTTTTATGGTGTTCACCTGTGATATTTTTATACAGCAGTATTTACGGGCCCGGTGATACCTAATATGTATACTTTTTTATTTATTCAATTTTTACACAATAACAGCATTTTTTAAACAAAAAAATCATGTTTTATTGTCTGCATAGTCTGAGAGCCATAGTTTTTTTATGTTTTGGGCAATTGTCTTAGGTAGGGTATCATTTTTGCGGGATGAGATGACGGTTTGATTGGCACTATTTTGAGTTTAATATGACTTTTTTTATTGCTTGCTAATACACTTTTTGTGATGTAAGATGACAAATAATGGCTTTTTTGACACGGTTTTTATATTTTTTTTTTTGACAGTGTTCACCTGAGGGGTTAGGTCATGTGATATTTTTATAGAGTCGGACGATACGGACGCGGCGATAGCTAATATGTAATATTTTTTTTTTTACTTGTAACTTTAAATGATTTTTTTTTTACTTTTTTACTTCTTTTTTTTACTTTATTTTTTTTTGGGGGTCTGATCCTCTTTACAATGCATTACAATACTTCTGTATTGTAATGCATTGGCTGTAAGTGTATTTCTGAATGTAATACATTTACAGCTTCCTGCTTGTGAGATCCAGGGGGCTGGATCTCGCAGGCTGTCACGGATGGCACCCACAATGCCTAAGAAAGATATTGGACTGCCTTCCCTGCCATCGGGTCCCCATCACAGCAGCTCTGATGGGCACGTGCCGCAGTCAGCGCTGACCGCAGCACATCAAGGGTAAATGCGCCGGCATCAGTGTTTTCACCGATGCCGGCGCATACAGCAGGGGCCTGCTATCAGTGACTGCCGAAGCTCGTGCACCCGCCCGATCAGCGTGCCGTACATGTGCGGCACTGGGCGTTAAGTCCACTGAGCGTTACATCAAATGCCACAACTAATTAGGGTGAGAGGTGGAATACACAGCTGCTCTCCCGCTGCAGCTACTAGAATTGGAGAAGACTCAGATTCCATCAGTGCTGTGATCAAACATGATTGATTAATTCAGGGGGTTGTCCAGAATTAGAAAAACATTGCTTTCTTCTAAGATCAAAATCAGAACCACCCTGTTGCTCTGCCGCGTTGGTGCTGGTTTTGGTAGAAATGGGGTATTTTCTTTCTAATCCTGGACAACTCATTTAAGGCACTGTACAATGGTGGACCTCCTTGTAGCCGTGATAGCAAGTAAAGGTCCCAGAACTGTCTCTTGTACAAGCCTGTTAAGGCATATCAGATGTTGGTGCGCAGGAACAATACACTGGCATACATAAGTATGTCAATATGTTGTTATTAATAAAATCAGTTTAAAATTAAAGTTCCCTTATAGGACAATGTAAACCGAAAATAAAAGGAACTCCAAAATTGTTGTATTGCTGCGTTGATGCAGAAATAAAATGTATTTTTACTGGAATGCTGAGATTAAAATCGAAACATTTGTGTGGCGTTGACTCACTTCCGCAAATGGCATTCGTCATGTAGCTAAATTTAATACAAGCCACTTACTAATGTTTTGTGACTGTCCATCTTGTCTCCTTTGCTAGCTTGATTCATTTTTCCATCGCATTATACACTGCTTGTTTCCCAAGGGTTATTGCCACCACTGAAGCTCAGAGACAAGGTGGCTGAGATGGGAACTGCAGCAAATGCTTAGCTATGCATTCTCCCACAGTCCCGGCCACCAGAGTGGCTGGCACTTTTCTTATATTGTGTCAGCACGGCCACCATTGATGGATTGCAGCGGTGGTCATAACCATGGAAACGAACAGTGTATAATGCAATAAAAAAATAAATCAAGCCAGCAAAGGAAGGAATATGGTCAGCGACAATACATTAGTAACTGCCTTGTATTAACTTTGTCTACATAATAAATGCCATTTGCTGAAGTGGGCCAACCCCCTTTACATGGTAAAATATAACATTTTAAAATTGTTTGCTATTTTTTTGTTTTTACATTTTTGCCCTCAGAACAGTGATAATTGTCTCCATAAAACTGAATACAATTTGTTTTAAAGGTGTTATTCCATGAATTAAAATATACGGTATATCTGGAGTAATGCAGCCCATTATTTTAAAGGGCATCCGTCAGCAGATTTATACCTATGAAACTGACTGTTACATGTGTGCCTGGCAGATAAAGGTGTCTGTGTTGGTCCCATGTTCATATGTGCCTACATTTCTGAGAAAAATGATGTTTTCATATATGCAAATGAGCCTCTAGGAGCAACAGGGGTGTCGCTGTTACTCCTAGAGGCTCAGCTCTGTGCAACTGCTGCACCTTCTGCACTTAGATTGATAGGGCTGTGATGGCGTTTTCACTGCCTGGCCCAGTCAAAGTGCAGAGGGAAGGCAGTTGCAAAGAAAGCGGAGCCTCTAGATGTAATGACAACGCCCTGTTGCTCTTAGAGGCTGATATCCATATATAAAAAAAAGTCATTTTTCTCAGCAATGCGGGTCCATATGGACATGGGACCAACACAGATGTCTTCTGCTGCCAAGCACACATGCAACAGGTGAACCAGTTGACCTTTAACGATGTGAATGCAAAAATGCTGATCTCCAGTACAATTTTCAGCTTTGTTTCTCCATTGTAATCACATTATCTGGAGGACTTCTCTCTTCCCGTTCTGTGGGTGAGCAGCAGCTCATCAAGCACCTGCAACCCCAGGAGTGCATTACAATCAACTCTTATTTACCGTATTTACTGGTGTATAAGATGACTTTTTAACACCTGAAAATC
This sequence comes from Bufotes viridis, assembly GCA_033119425.1. NCBI lineage: Eukaryota > Metazoa > Chordata > Amphibia > Anura > Bufonidae > Bufotes > Bufotes viridis. The sequence goes on from CM065591.1 coordinate 205,866,073, forward strand.
TTCTCAAAAGTCGGGGGTCGTCTAATACGCCGGGTGTAAGGCTGCACAGGGGAGAAGGAAGCAGTCCCTCCCTCCCCCTTTGCTGCTGCTGCCACTAATGAGGAGAGAGGGGCGGATGCACCGCTCTCCAATGAGAACGAATGTTTAATACATTGCCTGTACCCTACCTCTGACAGGGCGCTGTAATGCCACGGCAGTTAACCCCTCAGGGTGCCACATGTGAGTTACCGGAAGAGGGAGAGCCCGGCGGCCGCAGCGCATACAGTAAGAGACTGGCCGGCCCTGTCTGGTGCTTTTTTTGCAGGGAGACGTTGGTGGGAGCGCAGGAGCAGGCAGATGAGTGGCGGGGCAGGCTTTCCTGCCACACATGCCTGCTCGGCACTCACCAAAAAAAGTAAATTAAAAGTAGTGTTCTTTAATCACCAAAAGCTTTTGGTGATTAAAGAACACTACTTTTAATTAACTTTTTTTGGGCGTGCTGTGGAATTTTTTATTTACCTAGTTGGAAGTTGGATCGTCTTCACAGCCGCTGGCACACCATAACTATTTGACTGCAGTGCCGCTCACACCATTTTGGACTATCCACATATATAAAGATAGTAATATAATCCATGAAAAAATATGTGGAAACCAGACCCATACCCACATAAAAATAGATGCCATAGTGGAAAATAAATATATAATTACATATGGAAGCCAAATGCACAATATAGACTAATATCAAACCACCCCAAAGCAGTCCTATGTAAGGCAGTACTGTACAGGCATCCTGAAAGTGTAAAAATTGAAGGTAAGTACTGACCACTAGGGCACTTGACACCCGATTCTGCTTTGCAGTTGCTTCTTCTGGGGATAACCTCATGTCTGTTCCACCCACAATATATACTAGTTTGAACCAATCAAAAGGATTTCCCACAAATGAGGCATGATGTAGCAGATTGATTTCAATAAGGCTTATTTGGTAGTTATTTCGATCAGTTATTGTGAGCCAAAACCAGGGGCTGATCAAATAACTGAAGTGTGAGCTAGGCCTAAAATAGCTCAGAAGAACCATCACATAACATTGCATATGTCATGTCCACTTGCGTTCTCCAAGTTTTGAATCCACACCGTGCCATTGGGGAAGAGAACTACGCTACCAAGAGCAAAAATTGTCTTGGGACGCAAGTTCCACACCCCATGTACTACATCGCATGTGGCTGCCTCTGAGGCAAGTAAAACAGATAAAATACATTCATAAATAACTTGATGGGCCATTCCAAGCAGAAGACAGTTGTATGCATGCCCCGAGACCACATTTCAGTCCTTTAAGTAGACTAGTAGTTGCACAATACAGTATTTCACAGACTTTAGGTGCATAACATGGAATACATGGAAGAAGAGAAGGGGACCCTATAATCTTCCTCCCAAAAAATTATATCAGTACTTTAATCAATATAAATATACCACTAAGTGCAGGGGCAAAGGAAACAAAGTGGCACATGCAAGGTGACAAACAAAAGGACAAAAAAAATGCAAAGTGCGTAACAAAATTAATAATACATGTGCTTAAAACCATAAATACAGTATATAATAATTCATATAGCATGCTAAAACGTCAATACATATAACAAAAATTAAATGACAGCAATCACAAAATTGGCCCTGCATATATAATGCATCATGTACATAAATATAATCTGTAACACCCCAGCAGAATTTACAACCTCCCACCATACCCTCACCCAAAACAGCATCAGTCTCCAGAAAGTCCCATGTAGATGAGACTTATATAAAAAAAATCCACCTACTTTTTTACCAGGATGCATTGCAACCAGATCTCCTAAATGGTAAATAGTCACTGCATCGATATCATGGTAGGCTAGAACAAATGAAACACAAATGGACCCTGACACAAGGGAACGCAATAAACCTTCACCAGTATACCTATTAATGATAAACTCGATTATATGCTCCCCCTCCACTGAAGGCTGGGGAGGAGTGACCCTGTATTTAAAGAAAATGGAGCAAAAACTGATACCCTCATTTAGTTAGCAAGCTAATGCCTTGCAGGGTCACTGGCCTAAGATATATATGTGAATTAACAATCTTTTAGGAAATAATTTACAAACAATAATATTAATGTGTATATATTAACCCATAAGCTGGCCCTCTACCAATGTTTATTTCTTTAAAAACATTTCTGAAATCACATTTCTTTGATACTATAATCATTTTATATATTAAGTTAGGAAAATCTGTTGATATATCTAACTTTTACTTTATTTTCTTAGGATCTGCAACTGTATTTGTCCAACTTGGCGAACCAGATTGACAGAGAGACAGGCCCTTGTGATGTCCCTTTAGTCATTTTACTGGATGATGTTAGTGAAAGTGGGGCCATTAGCGAATTGGTGAATGGGGCCTTGACCTGCAAATATCATAAGTGGTAAGGGGCAACTGCAAAGCTGTATAGCAAAACAGCTTGTAAAAATATATAATATTGCATATGACCTAAAACATGTCTACCTTGTTTACAGGGAATCTGTCACCTTTGGCTAGCAATGTGAAGTATAGTAATACATGAATGTTACTGCTGACTTCACATACTCACCTCTGTTCTCCCGCTGTGCACCCACTAATTGCCCCTGGAATTATTGAGAGGACTTCTGATACAGTCCTCCTTATAGTATTTAGTTAGTTAGTATGGTTGAAAAAAAAGACACATGCCTGTCAAGTTCAACCAAGAAATGAGAGGGGATATGGTTGAAGGGAAGGGGTGTGAGAAATTAGAATTCTACACATTTACATCTTAAGGGTGTAAAAAAGGCATGCTCTGTTTAAAAAACCCATGCGGTTTTTGCAACAACATAACTGGTTATGGCAGCAAAGGAAAAAGCAAATCACACAGCAAAACGGAATTACATTAATGAGAAAATAGAAGTACATTAATGTCTGAGGTACTCTGTTCCGCAGACTCACAGCCTTGTCGCCTCTGGAAATTTACCTTTTTCTCCAGGCGGTGGCAGAGGAGACTATTAGTAATGGATCACCACAGGTAATTGAACATAACACTGGGACATTCTTGCTAAGTTGTCTATTATCAGAAATACTTCCACAACTGTAATATTTGTACATCTTGTATATTCTTTCATGTCAGTAGCATACCTGGATTCGGGATCTTGGGCACCCATACACATTCAATAGCTATCTCTCCCAAATGCCTCCTGACTGCCCCATACATGTGCACGTTCAGCTTGGCCAAATGTGTATGTGTATTTTATAGGGAGAGCAGAGAAATCCACTGCCAGACACTTCTGGTGGCGGCTTATTTCCCCGAAGAACAAAAGGGTTAGGACGATAATCTTCATTTCTCCTGATCCTTGAGACTGCAGCCCCTACCTCCACCCACACACACAAGTTCGGCTGACAAAAGACTAATGTGTATGGCCAGCTTTACTGCTCCAACCAATCACAGTACTTAGCTGTAGATGCCGAGGACTTTGAGTGGCTGCAGTCGGCACATGCTATATTCAGGTACTTAGAGACACTAGTGCACACTGATGTGGCATAAAATTGGATACTGTTGAACACTAAAACCTATGAAATCCTGTGAGAATGACCTATTGTCCCTTTGTAGGTCCTATAGTGAATAGCCTAGACAGTGTTGTTTGCCTTATTCACTCTGGGAAACAAGAGTATTTGAATTTATTGGTAACATCAACCAGAGCCAGGGATAAAAACAGAGAGTGGAGGGTATTCAAGACTGAATAGGACCTACAAGGGGACAACAGGTCAGTCTCACAGGATTCCATGCGTTTTAGTGTTCAATAGTATCCAATTTAATTCCATAGCAGTGAGGACTAGTGTCTCTTAGGCTGGTTTCACATCACGTTTTTCTCATCCGTTTCACATATACAAACTGATGGCATACAATGGCATCCGTTCACCATAGAGTTCCAAACAAAAAGGAAGGTATACGTTTTTTTTACCATTGTAAAAAAACGTATAATTTTTTTTACTGGACTCTGCAGGATACAAGAATGTGGGCTGATGCTTTTTTTTTTTGTAATGTATACATCAAACAGAGGCATAAAACATGATGTGAAGCCAACCTAAGTATTACATTTTGCACCCGACCGTGTGGTCGATCCGTGTGTTGTTTTTGCTGCTGTAAGTTATTTCCTTTTCTTTTAAGTAACCTGTTATTTTGTAACCTTTACTTGCAGCCCTTACATTATTGGAACTACCAATCAGCCAGTGAAAATGAGTGCAAACCATGGACTCCACATAAGTTTCAGGTAAATATTTTAGAGGTTAAAGAGCTCATTGCTATGCGCGTACAGTTCTGTGAAAAAATAATGATTCTCTGTGAGAACTTTTTTGTATTCAGTTTTATTTTTTTCTCTTCTCTTTAAAAGGTAACGAAGCATTGATATCATGACATGTCAGAAATAGCATACTGACAAAAGATAATCACATCATGAGTACAGTACAGCAATATGAAAACCAGTATGCCATTACAGAATAAGGGATTATAAACAGAATACTGTAATAGGGTGTAATGTCAACCACAATGATGGAATCAGTAAATTACTAGTATGATAAAGAATAATGTTTTATAATCTGAGTACACTTGAAGTACAAAGCTGAAAAATATGGTTGCATGGCATATTAACAGAGAACCCCATGTGGTAAGAGAAGGTAGCTAACTTGTAGGATGACAGTAGGAGCATACTGTAAGTAGCAAAAATGTGGACTCTGTGACAACAGTTGTAAGAACCCAAAAAAAGGTAATGAGGTTATTCCTTGAATGATCTTCACACCAAAAGTCCTCAAGGGTTGTTAACCACTGTTCCAAAGTGATTTGCATTGCTGCCAATCCATAAAAAAATACGGTATTTATCTTCCAGCATCAGCCAATGGGATATGTCTGTCCAGTCAAAGTTTACACCATTAGACAGTATTAGCAAATCTACCCCAGTCTATCTCTGTCCTCTATTTATGTTAGACTAGCAGAAGGACCCGGCTTCCTACGGCTATATTTCATCTATTTCATTTAATGTTTGTGTGTGTCATTAAAAGATATCGACAGTATCCCCCATAACAGTGACCTCTACAGCACCCCGCCCCTTTAACAGTGACCTCCACAGCGGCCGCCCCTTTATTAGTGACCTCCACAGTAGCCTGTCTCGTTAACAGTGATTTCCACAATAACACTCCCCCTTAACAGTGACCTCCACAGAGGTCCGTTCCTTTAAAATGTGACCTCTACAGCACCCCGCCCCTTAACACTGACCTCCTTAGCGGACCGTCCTCTTAACTGTGACCTCCACCGTTCCCTGCCCTTTAACAGAGACCTCCACAGCGTGCGCCCCTTTAACAGTGATCTCCACAGTATCCCATCCCCTTAATAGTGTCCTCGACAGCAGCCCGCCCCTTTAACAGGGACCTCCACAGTATCCCGTCCCCTTAACTGTGACCTCCACAACAGCCCGTCCCTTTAACAGTGACCTCCACAGCATCCCGCCCCCTAAACAGTAAACGCCACAGCAGCGCGCCCCTTTAACAGTGACCTCCACAGCGGCCACCCCTTTATTAGTGACCTCCACAGTACCCCATCTCCTTAACAGTGATTTCCACAACACCCCGTCCCCTTAACAGTGGCCTCTACAGCAATCTGTCTCTTAACACTGACCTTCATAGCGGATCTTCCCCTTAATTGTGACTGGCCTGCCCGTCGGCTTGCCAGAGGTCCAGTTTTAGGCCGGACAGTCCGGCTTTCAGACTCCCTGTCCTCCGTCCGTCACAGGGCCTGGACAGACACAGGGATGTCCTTTTGAGCAGCTCCCTCTCAGACAGCAGCACTCTGCTGTCTGAGCATGAGCTGCAAGGAGAAAGTCACCCTCCCTCCCACCCCTGCAGCTGACAGAAGTTAATTTTTACCTTCATATTTTCAATCCTCATCGGCTGCAGAGTGGGAGGGGCGTGACCTATCCAGATAGGGTGCGTGACTTAGCGGGACCTGGGGGCGGGGTTTTTAAGTCCATCTTTCGAGGGTGGCCTGAATGGCCACCCTACCTTCCCCGAATGGCCACCCTACCTGCCCCCATAACTGTGACCTCCATAGCACTCAGCTCCTTTAACATTGTCATCCACAGCACCCTGACGCTGAGCCTGATCAGGCAGTACACTATACAGTGTATTGTAGAGGCATCAGACCCACTGGATCTTCAAGAACCGAGTGGATCTGAGTCAAAAAAGTGAAAAAAATCGAACTTCTTCCTATATCCGCAAATATAATTGGTTAAAAATGCTAAAAATAAAAAACACTAAACATGTTTGGTAGAAAAAAAGAAAATAAAGAAAAAAAAACTTTGATGGAATAGCAATTTTGCCCACCGCACTTCCCACAAAATGGTATTAAAAGTGATCAAAAGAGTCATATGTACCCCAAAATAGTACCAATCAAACCGTCATCTCATCCCGCAAGAAAGGAGCCCCTACCTAAGACAATCGACTAAAAAATAAAAAAAGATATAACTTTCAGAAAATGGAGACACTAAAACATGATTTATTTAGTTTAAAAAATGCTGTTATTGTGTAAAACCAAAATATATTTGAAAAAACAACATTCCGTATTGCTGCATCCGGAACAACCTGCTCTAAGAAAATATCACATGCGCTAACCTGTGTGGTGAATGGCGTAAAAAAAAAAAAACTGCCAAAAAGCCATTTTTAATCACCTTACAACACAAAAAGTGTAATACCGAGCGATCAAAAAGTCATATTTACCTTAAAATGGTACCAATCGAGCTATATAATGAATACATTAAACCGACCAAACCAGAAAATGAAACATATAACCTAAATATGTAGGGGGGGGGAAGTGTTGAAAGCCAATTTGGCCCTGAGAAAGAGAAAAGACGTAGCAGATACCAGCTTTGTCATCCCCACGTGGTCAGGGAAATAAAACCTAACTAGAGTAATCCCTATATGTTTTCCATGGACCACATATATTTGCAAACTTGAGTGGGAAAAGAGACTCCCAGTGTGCTAATTGTTCAAATCTGTAAACCCGATCTGCCATGACCCGCCAGTGTGTAAGTATGGGAAGCTCCCTCTTTTTCCAGTTTCTCACACTCAGTACTCTGGCTATCGCCAAAAGAGGCTATAGTAATCCTTTAGTTTCACTTGGAGCCTGCAACTCTGTGAATAAATTTAGGAGGCACAATTTGGATTAAAAGGGGATAGTATTACCACATATTTGTAATAATGCTTCATGCAAGGATGACCAGATTTCCGCTACTTCAGGTGTATTTATTTTTTCCACAGATGTGAATTACAGATCTGTGAATTTTTTGCTTAATGGGGTTGTCCAGGATTTTACAAGTGATGACCTATTTTCATCATAGGCCATTACTATCTGATTCGCGATGATCTGTGCTGCAGTAACCAGTTCAGTCTATTGTCTAGTTCCAGCACCAGAGCTGTTCGGCAAGGGTGTGGGGTGTCAATTCCCACTGATCAGATAGTGATGGCCTTATCAGGATAGGTCATCGCTTGTAAAATTCTGGACATCTCTTTTAATAATTTATCAGTTAGGCCGGGTTCACATCAACATTTAGCTTTTTGTTCTTCTGATCCATCAGAAGAAGAAAAAAATGAACAAAAAAATTGTTATTTAGAGCAGTAGGTATTATCAGTTAGTTTCACTTCTGTCAGAGATGAGTTATTTTTGACGGGAGAAAAGGTACTTTTAGCAGGAGTTTTTCTCCCATTAAAAATAACTGATCTGTGACCAAGTAACACAAACTTAACATATTTATTTTTATTTTTCTGTTCTTCTGAAAGATCAGATGACCTGAAAGCTAAATGGGGACATGAATCTAACCTTATCTGTTATTTTCTTTAGTTATGATATACTTTTTTTTTACCTTAAACAGGTTGTCCTTACTTTTTCACATGACTGTATGATTCAGATATTATGGACTCTATGTCTGCTTAGTAGTAGTATGCAGTGAAAAACATTTTGTCCTTTGCAGGATGCTAACTTTCTCTAACAATGTGGAACCAGCAAATGGGTTCTTAGGTCGATATTTACGTCGAAAGCTGCTAGAATCTGAGGGCAGCATTGGAACTGGACATGGGGAGCTACTCAAGGTTCTTGATTGGGTCCCTCGGCTGTGGTACCATTTGCACACTTTCTTGGAGAAACACAGTACTCCAGACTTCCTCATAGGTATGCAACTATTTACTATATAATTTATTTTCTGTTTATTTAAAGTGATGCACTCTCAATAGAGTCAATATGCACCTTTCATTTGCACTACTACTTGAATCACTGTACAGCATTTTTGTACAGTAACCTAAAATTACAATAATACTTATTACATAAAGATATCTGTAATTACCGTATTTTTCGCCCTATAAGACGTTTTTGAGGAGGAAAATAAGAAAAAAAATATTTTGAACCTAAAGGTGTGCTTTTGGGGGGTTTTGAACTAATGGTGGTCTGTGGATGACACTATTATGGGTGATCTGTGGATGACACTGTTATGGAGGAGGATCTGTGGATGGCACTGTTATGGGGGAGATCTGTGGAAGACACTTTTAGGGGGGGGGGGGTTTGTGGATCTTATGCTATATATGTGTCATCCACAGATCCCCCCCATAACAGTGTCCCCCAATACACCAGGCCCCGCCGCTCACAGCAGTCTTCATATCTAAACTGTAATCCTTAACCTCTTGGTAACTTTAGTTAAAGTAGCGCTGTCCCGTGTACTACTACTTACTATCAAGCTCCTGTAGCAGGCAGAGCCTCCGGCAGCGTAACGTCACTCACGTCACGCGCCTGCTCCTCCCACTTTATTAATGAAGCAGGCGGAGCAGGTGCATGACGTGAGTAAGTGACTTTACGCTGCCAGCCTGCCTGCTACTGGAGCTTGATAGTAAGTAGTAGTACACGGGATAGCACTACTTTTAACTAAAGGTACCAAGAGGTTAAGGATTACAGTTTAGATTTGAGGACTGCTGTGAGCGGTGCACCTGGCCCCACCTAGATTCCAAGTGCAGTTCCCGGCCTCCTGCCCCTCCACCCAACACGCTGATACATCGCAGACTACTCTGTGCAGCATTGCAGCGGGCGATGTATCAGTGTTAGCGATGTAAAAATGGCAGCATTCGCCCCATAAGACTCACTGCCATTCCCCCCGACTTTTGGGGGTAAAAAGTGCATCTTATGGGGCGAAAAATACGGTTACATTCATGGCTCTTCTTATTTTAAAATGCATTACAGTTTGGAAGGTGATCATTGTTTACTTTTATAGGTCCTTGTTTTTTCTTGTCCTGTCCAATTGGAATCGAGGATTTCCGTGTATGGTTTATTGATCTGTGGAACAACTCTATTATTCCATACCTTTCAGAAGGAGCCAAGGATGGACTCAAGGCAAGTGTGCTACTGTATTGTGAAGAATATTGGTCCAGTACTCTTATTGGGTCAATTTTAAAGGTATTTTTTTAATGTGTTTGGTTATACAACCCCCTCAAAAGTTGAGATGCTGCAAAAAAATGTAAATAAAATTGAAATGCAATGATCTGCAAATCTCATAAACACATATTTTATTCACTATAGACCATAAATTTCTAAAAAGTTCAGAGACTCTATAAAATGTAAATAAATGTAAATATAAACAGGATGCAGTGATTTGCAAATCTTATAGACCCATATTTTATTTACAATAGATTATAGAACACATATCCGATTTTGAAAGTGAGACATTTTACCATTTCATGAAAAAAGTTACAAGACAAATCAAAAAATCTGGGACAGGGCTAAGTGATGAGCGAACCGGGTTCGGACTGCTCTTTCGGAACCCGGTTCGTTCCTACCCATAATTGATAATGTACAGCTCCGTACAGTGATAAAATGTATTGCTTCGAAAGTGTAATTACAGTGTAATTACACTTAAACCGTCCCATTCCCTTTATGGGATGGTGCCTTTCTATACACTTGAATACTACAGAGCCGTCCGTAGAAGTGAACGGGATGTCGTAGGTGTAATTACACTGCGTGGTGCTGCGATGTCCAGCAGGTAAACAATGAGGAGAATGTACGAATGCTGAATTCACTTCATACAGCTAATCAGCGTGGGTGTCGGAAGTCAGGCCCCGCCAATCTGATATTGATGACCTGTCGTGAGGGGTTGTGCCAAGTTTTCAAGTTATTCCCTATCCACAAAATAGGGCAGGGATATCAAGCTTGTGTCCCTCCAGCTGTTGCAAAACTACAACTCTCAGCATGCCCCGATAGCTATAGGCTGTCTGAGCATGATGGAAGTTGTATATTTGCAACAGCTGGAGGGCAATGAGTTTAACATATGTGGAATAGGGGATAACTAACTGATCTGTGGGGGTCTGACCGCTGGGACCCATATGATCCCAAGAACAGCGCCCTGTGTTCCCGCAGTCTGATGAAGCGGCAGGTTGAGAAAATCGGAATTAGACTTACAGGTAATTCGGTGGGTATATGTGCCTACTAATGTGTAATGCTGCTGCCCTGCGGTCCTCACCCCTGCACACATAAATAACTTACCTGCTAATGGGGCTGGGACGGGGGGCATAGTGTGATCTGGCCAGGGCAAAAAACATACAGACACCAGCAAGAAAAGAAAAATTCTGGCTTGAAAGGTGGCCACTCTGAGTGGAGGGGGAGGGCAAGGAGCATGGTGAGCTTCAGGGAGAAGGAGCGACAAGGGACTTCTGCGCTTGCTGTACAAAGAGCTTAGCGTTAGCCGGCCATCTCCTTCACAAAGCAGTTCAGAACGAGTCTCGGCCGTGGAACTGCTGCGGTGGCTGTAACCATAGGAAACATAGGGGGAAATGCATCTATATCTTTTAAAATATACATTTATTTTAAATACATGTATTTAATGAACTTTTATTTATGGGGTATACTTTTATTTTTAATATTTCTAATGGTGGCAAAACCCCTTTAATGCATGTGCAGTGACAGGATAATGCCAATCTGTTGATACAGTTGGTGTGTTCGCCAGGAGCAACACATGCAGTAGTATCCAAATACTATTTCAGGATTCTTTGACCACTATCCTTCTGGTACCACCAGCATCTGCTCATCACCTCTGCTGTTCACAGCCCCCGCCGGTTCCATCCTGCATTTGCCACTTCCTATACACTACGAAGGGGACCCCAAGATATTGTGTTCTGAATCGGTGTACAATACAATTCAAGTTACAAGTTAATCAGTTCCCTTCAGACCAGTCCAAAGTAGTTTTTTTGGTTTCCCTCTTCCCCAGCGAAGCACTCACCTGAGCTACTCCACTTTGGGGACTAATTGACCCACTGACGTATAATCTTTGTGTTTTTTTTTATTTTTACTACCTTCCACAAGGTCCTTATGAAGCCTGATCGCATGGTTTCAGCAGCTTCTTCACTTGTTGAGGCCCTGGTACCTGCATTATGGGACGGGTTGTCTGGGCTCATTAAGGCCTCTTGCACACGACTGTATGCCCTCCGAGACATACGGTCCGTGAGCGGGCCATATGTCCCTGAGCGGCATTGATCGTGCACACGGGAGCGCACAGCATCATAGATTACAATGATGCTATGCACGTTGGGCCGCCCGCGGAACTATTGTCGAGTGTGGGACAATAGCCCCTGGGGCGGCTGACGTGCACAGCATCATTTTAATGTATGATGCTATGCGCTCCTGTGTGCATGATCAATGCCACTCACAGACCTTGTGTCTCGGAGGGCATACGGTCGTGTGCAAGAGGCCTAAGGAAGAGCTGGAAGGATGAGACATGCCGTCTACATTGTTGACCTGATCCCTGTGGCCATCTGTATAGACCTTTACTTGAAGGAACGTTTCATGGACTCCACATGTGAGAGGCGAACTCCCTGATTGGCCTCATGCTTTCAGAAGCCCCTCCTGCTCCTTTAACTCCTGCCCAGGAACCTATGCAGGTAAACAGCGTTAGACGTTAGACTGTTAGAAGAGGAGGACAAGCACAGAAGCAGTAACGACTTCTGTATGTACTGTGGAGGCAGTATGTTGCGACCATCCCCACAAGTCAGGAAACTCCAGCACCTAGGGTTGATGTCAGGTTTCCTGAACAAGCCTTCCTGAATTCGGTTCAGCAGGTAACTTCCTGCACCAGATCTTGGTGATCCAGCACGGCAGACCTACTGTACCCCTGGAGAAGTTCTTGGTGGTGGCGTTTGTTAACAGGTCTCCACTCCCAGAATCCATCCAATATGCCACTGTGCCCATGGACCTCCAAGTGTGAGCCCTGCATTTGGAGAAGATCTCCTAACATTCTGCATGTGTCCATTAGACCTCTCTTGTTGGGATTGCCGTGGCTCCGCTTCCATGCTCCTATAATGAGCTGAAAAAGTGAGCAGATTTTGGTTTAGGGTCCTGATTGTCACTCAGACTGTCTGGCTTCTGTACGGCCAGTTAGTGTTTACATATTATGATTACATGTTGTTTACGTGGAGCTAGGGTATTCACAAAGTCGGATCTCTAGGGGGAATACAATTTAATCTGAATACGAGAGAGATGAGTGGAAGACTGCCTTTAACACTCGAGACAGCTATTTGTTTTATGCAATGCCCCTGCAGTTTTCCAAGACTTTGTTAGCCATGTGTTCTTTGACCTGCTGCATGTCTGTATGGTGGTCTACCGAGATGACATCTTAGTTTTTTCTCCTGGTCTGTCTACGAACCAGAAGCACAGATGAATTTGAGAAAACCTCCCTACCCTTCCTGGGTAATGTAATCTTGACAAAGGTATTCAGATGGATTCTGAGAAGTTGACAGAATTACTGGACTGGCCCTGCTCTATGGGTCTGACAGTTGTTTTTTTGACTGCCAATTACTACCGGCAATTCAGTGCCTACTTTTGTTCTCTGACCTCCCCATTATCTTCTCTTACCCAAAAGAGGGTGAACACTGGGGATTTGACCCCAGAAGCTCAGTCTGCATTTTTGTCCCTGAAGTGAGCCTTCCCATTCAGCCCCAATTCCCCACTTCCTGGACGTCTCCAAACAGTTCATCTTGGAGATGGACACATTCTCTAGAGTTGTCCTCAGAAAGAGGCTTCCGCCAAAATAATTAAGTGTAGCTTCTCTTCAAGTTATTCTTGTCTGCGGAGCAGAATTACTCCATTGGGGACAGAAAACTGCTCACTATCAAATTGGCCCTGGAGGAGTGGTGGTTGTTTTTTTGCCTGATTTGATTTTGGCAGCCCTGGCCTGGGGGCATAGCTCCAAAGTTGCTGTTCACCCTGCTCTCCAAAGACCTCTAGTTTGATCACCCAACATTATTGGTAGCTTACAATTTCGAAGAATTTTATTGTTGTCTGTTCTACTTGTGCCCAGAACAAAACCCAAAACAAAGACCTGCAGGACTTTTACTTCCCTTTCCAGAGCCTAATACTCCATGGCAACATATTGCCCAAATGTTTTTTTTAAATAGCATATTTTGTACCACTGTTTGGTCTTCCTTCTGCAAGTCAAGTGGCCAACTTCGTGAAGCATATTTTCCAGTTGCTTGATTTGCCTCTTTACATCCTGTCATATAGACAACTGCTGGACATCAAACTGGACTTTTCTTCATGGCATGCATCAAGCAAGTTTTGGTCAACTATTTACAACACTTCACATCTGCAAGTTATAATGACTGGGTAGCTTTACTCCCCTGGGCACAGTTTCCCTACAATGACCATTCCAATGAGTCCACCAGTAAAACCCCTTTTCTTTATCGTGTATGGTCACTAATTACAGGTCCATCTTCCAGTAACTGTCTCTTCTTTAGTTCCGGCAGCTGAGTTCACCCAGTTCTGGCAAGAAACTAAAGTATCTCTGCTACATGCATTGGCTTATTTATTTGAGCAAGTTTGTTAATCACAAGCACATGACTCTGTCTCAGCCTACATCAGTTTTCTCCTGGGAGAAGTTCTGGCTTTCCTCAAAAATATCATACTCAAGGTGCCCTCATACAAGTTGGCGCCCGCTTCACTGGTCCTTTCAAGGTGTGGAGAAAGTTTATTCCATTCTGTTATAAATTGCACCTTACTGCCTCTTCACATATTTCCTAATTCCTTTTATGTCCCCCTCCTAAAAAGTTGTATTCACTCATTACTCCAGAGGTTCTGCTCCTGCTTCTGTTCCAGTTGGCATTGAAAATTTACAGTCGTGGCCAAAAGTTTTGAGAATGAGACAAATATTAGTTTTCACAAAGTTTGCTGCTAAACTGCTTTTAGATCTTTGTTTCAGTTGTTTCTGTGATGTAGTGAAATATAATTACACGCACTTCATACGTTTCAAAGGCTTTTATCGACAATTACATGACATTTATGCAAAGAGTCAGTATTTGCAGTGTTGGCCCTTCTTTTTCAGGACCTCTGCAATTTGACTGGGCATGCTCTCAATCAACTTCTGGGCCAATTCCTGACTGATAGCAATCCATTCTTTCACAATCACTTCTTGGAGTTTGTCAGAATTAGTTGGTTTTTGTTTGTCCACCCGCCTCTTGAGGATTGACCACAAGTTTCAATGGGATTAAGATCTGGGAAGTTTCCAGGCCATGGACCCAAAATGTCAAGGTTTTGGTCCCCGAGCCACTTAGTTATCACTTTTGCCTTATGGCACGGTGCTCCATCGTGCTGGAAAATGCATTGTTCTTCACCAAACTGTTGTTGGATTGTTGGAAGAAGTTGCTGTTGGAGGGTGTTTTGGTACCATTCGTTATTCATGGCTGTGTTTTTGGGCAAAATTGTGAGTGAGAAGCAACCCCACACATGAATGGTCTCAGGATGCTTTACTGTTGGCATGACACAGGACTGATGGTAGCGCTCACCTTTTCTTCTCCAGACAAGCCTTTTCCTGATGCCCCAAACAATCGGAAAGAGGCTTCATCGGAGAATATGACTTTTCCCCAGTCCTAAACAGTCCATTCACCATACTTTCTGCAGAAGATCAATCTGTCCCTGATGGGGTTTTTTGGAGAGAAGTGGCTTTTTTGCTGCCCTTCTTGACACCAAGCCATCTTCCAAAAGTCTTTGCCCCACTGTGCGTGCAGATGCGCTCACACCTACCTGCTGCCATTCCTGAGCAAGCTCTGCGCTGGTGGTACTCTGATCCCGCAGCTGAATCCTCTTTAGGAGACGATCCTGTCGTTTGCTGGACTTTCTTGGACGCCCTGAAGCCTTCTTAACCAGAATTGAACCTCTTTCCTTGAAGTTCTTGATGATCCTATAATATTGTTGATTGAGGTGTAATCTTAGTAGCCACAATGTCCTTGCCTGTGAAGCAATTTTTGCAACGCAATGATGGCTGCACGCGTTTCTTTGCAGGTCACCATGGTTAACAATGGAAGAACAATGATTTCAAGCATCACCCTCCTTTTAACATGTCAAGTCTGCTTTTTTAACCCAATCAGCCTGACATAATGATCTCCAGCCTTGTGCTCGTCAACATTCTCACCTGAGTTAACAAGACGATTACTGAAATGATCTCAGCAGGTCCTTTAATGACAGCAATGAAATGCAGTGGAAAGGTTTTTTTGGGGGGATTAAGTTAATTTTCATGGCAAAAAAGGACTATGCAATTCATCTGATCACTCTTCATAACATTCTGGAGTATATGCCAATTGCTATTATAAAAACTTAAGCAGCAACTTTTCCAATTTCCAATATTTATGTAATTCTCAAAACTTTTGGCCACGACTGTACATGTATATGAAGTCAAGTATTCTGGACATGAAAAAGATCAGAGGCAAAACTTTCTTCCTGGTAGAATGGAAAGGTTTTGGTCCTGAGGAGATTTTGTGAGCCCGTTGAGAACATTAAAGGGAGTCTTTCACCCCCCAAACCCCATTTTTCAGTACTCACATATTTCTGTTCTAAATTGCCCCCCCATTAAAAAGCCTCTTACCCCATTGTTTCACAGCTTACCTATCTTCATAAAATGACTTTTATTGCAGCTGTCAATCACAGCTGAAGGTGTCCAGGGGCGGTGTCATAACGGGCAGTGCCCAGGCCGCGAGCTCATCTTCCTAAGTGTCCACGCCCCCTTTCACCCAGACGGCCCGCCCAGTGTCTTCTGCTTGGCCTCCTCCTGAAGTGGCTAAATCCCGCGCCTGTGCCTAGGATCCGGCAGTCCGCGCCTGCGCACTGGTTTTACCGATTACTGGCGCAAGCATCGGGGTATCCTGTGCGCAGGCGCGGGCCAGTACAGCGATACTCCTGGAAGTGCTGCGTCGGAGGGCTGTTCAGAGCGGACTGCCGGATCCTCGGCGCAGGCGCAGGATTTAGCCACTTCAGGAGGAGGCCAAGCAGAAGACACTGGGCGGGCCGTCTGGGTGAAAGGGGTTGTGGACACTTAGTAAGATGAGCTCGCGGCCTGGGCTCCGGCCGTTATGACACCGCCCCTGGGCACCTTCAGCTCTGATTGACAGCTGCAATAAAAGTCATTTTATGAAGATAGGTAAGCTGTGAAACAATGGGGTAAGAGGCTTTTTAATGGGGGGGGTAATTTAGAACAGGAATATGTGAGTACTGAAAATTGGGGTTTGGGGGGTGAAAGACTCCCTTTAATGTTCCTCTTCATCTGAAAAGATTCCTGCAGCTGTCCGGACCAAAGAAGAGAGGGCGTAAGGTTCTTAGGGTACTTTAATAATTGGCTTCTTCCTCTCGGGTGGACCAGACCCGTCAGCCTTCCTCTACAGCCTTGCAGTGCACTTCCTCTGGCTCTTTAAGGCCAATGTGCATGCACCCTAATACACACCAGCCAATGACTGGTCACCTTTCACTACTTAAGGCATCTTCCCCTATGGGAGGGTGCCTAAGCAATAGGTTTCCTAGCTTGTTAGTTCTTTCAAAGGTGTGCTGTATTTTCTTGTCTGCCCATATACTGACGCCCCTATTGACCCTTCGCTGCCTGCTCTGACCTTGGACATTTGATCGGATTGCTCATACTCTGCCTGCCCTGACCTTGGTTTGTCCCTGACCATAATTCAGTCTGATCCCTCTGTGCTCTGCGTCATTGTGTCCTTGACCCCCATGGTTCAGCTGTCAATCACACAGAGACTTCTCCACGAGATAACCGCCAGGTGGTCCCCCTGCAGTAAATTCCAGATCCCTATACCTATAAAGGGTAAATACCAGGAACTCTTAGGATTAGCCCTAAGTCAAATCTGTTGGTTAATACAGTGGTTCTACACCCACTGTATTTGAGTAAATGACCACATTTGTATAATGATCACCCAAAAGCTTTGAATGAATAAAGGACGCTGTCCTTATTATGACAGACTTTTATTGTACCCCGACACCTGTGTCTGAGTTAGGGTTGTTTCGGGTATCGAACTTTCGATACCCAATCGATACTTTTCTCTGGTATCGCACTCGATACCAGGAAAAGGATTTTATCGATACTGGGCTGCGCTACTGCACAGCCCAGTATAGGAGAGCGTGGCTGCGCTGCTCTCAGCGCGGCCATGTTCTCCTCGGCAGCACAGGGAGAAGGAGGCAGCCTCTCCCTCCCCCTGTGCTGCCGCTGCAACCAATAGAGGGAGAGGGGGGCGGAGCGGGGGCGGGCGCACTGGCCAGCAATGCCGAGTACAGTTTCATATATAACTGCAGGCAGAAGACACAGGCTGCCGGCACCTGCCTGTGACCCAGCACTGCAATCAGAGGCAATTAACCCCTCAGGTGCGGCACCTGAGGGGTTAATAGCCTCTGATCGCAGCGCTCGGTCACAGGCAGGTGCCGGCAGCCTGTGTCTTCTGCCTGCAGTTATATATGAACGTTATTAGGCTGGCCAGTGCTCTGCCCCCCTCCCCCTCCCTAGTATTAAAACATTGGTGGGCAGTGTGCCCCCCAGTAATAAAATCATTGGTGGCAGTGGCCACAGGGTCCCCTCACCTCCTCCTCATTGGTGGCAGTGGCAGTGATCGGAGCCCCAGCAGTGTAATGCTGGGGCTCCGATCAGTTACCATGGTAACCAGGGCGCTTCTGAAGTCCTGGCTGCCTTGGTCTGCTCCCTGCTGCTGTGTGCACTGTGCACAGGGCAGCAGGGAGAGGGTGAGATCCTATTCACCCTGATAGAGCTGTATCAGGGGGAATAGGATGAAAAGATCCCAGGTTCTGCCCCTAAGGGGGGAAATAGTTAATAAATAAACTGTAAAAAAAAAAAAAAAGTTAAAGTACACCAAAATATTAATTATAAATCACCCCCTTTCCCAATTTTACATATAAAATATATAAACAATACATAAATAAAATATTACATATCGCCACGTCTCAAAAGTCCAAACTATTAAAAAATCCACTTTTATGCGGTGAACGCTGTAAAAGAAAGAAAAAGAAAAAATGCACGATTCGCCATTTTCTTTTCGTCGCCTTGTCCCCACAAAAAAGTAGGATAGGACTGTTGTATTATGAGCCGGCGGTTTCATAAAATGTGGAATGCACACGGATTTTTTTGGCGTTTTTTATTTTTTCCGCGTGGTATCGAATGGTATCGAGTATCGCAATACTTTTTTATGGTATCGATACCGAATCAAAATTTTGGTACCGAAACAACTCTAGTCTGAGTGCTTTTATTTTCTCTGCTGGCCAGTTTAAACTCTCTTCAATTAATAACTATTTGAGTGAACTCCTCTGTGCAGATTTACCACACTTACCCAGAAGAAGAATATTACTTTAATATATCTAAACTGGAACTAAAGTATTCTAGCAGAGTCATATACCAGTGAAATGAGCAGAGAGCCAACACATAAGCATTTTAGCCAGAGAAATGAGTATCTGATTCTGGCTAAAAAAGCCCCAAAACAGCTAAAGCTGTAATTATGGGCAATTTTAGAGTACCATCAGGAATTCACTGAAATGATTCATTGTCAATTAAGTTGCTGATCATTTCCAGTGCCCCCTGAACTGCTCAAAGATAGCAGCACACACCATGGACAACACAGTCAGTCAGTGACTATAATTGTGCCTAAGGGAGCCCTTATGGAGTGGGAGGACAAACATATGTTAACAGACAATGAAAGTGTGGGGTTTACTCTCTGTTTGACTTTAACTATTCTCTGGGTGAGAGGTTATTTCTTCTCATAGCAAAGAAATATTTCTTTACATAAAGGGTGAAAAGTGGAGCACTTGCCTAACTAATCACTACTGTGCCTTATCAGGCTGCTGCTCTTCGACAGCACAACCCTAATTCCGCCAGTTTTATAGGTTTTGTTTTTACAGTGTTCCCTATGCAGTAAAACTGACCTGTTACTTTCATTCTCCAGGTCAGTATGATTATGCTGATACTAGGGTTGGGCGATATAAAAAATATTCCCGCTATAACGATATTAAGAAATTAAATGCGATAACGATATATATCGCGATAAATGCCCATGTAGAAAAAAAAAACACTCAAAACGTGTATTGGTGTTTCCTTGTTGCCCTCATACAGTATAATGTCTGCTTGATGCCCCCATACAGTAATATGTGTTAGTTGCCCAACCAAGATCAGGGTCACTGTTCCCCCCAATCTGATGGAGTGGCCGTTTGGGCGTGCGCCCTGCTGCTCCATTCATTCTTTATGGGAGTGCTTGAGAGAACAGCGATCAGTTATCTATGACACTTCCATAGACAATGGGACATGCTAGCAGAAAACCCTGATAAGTGGGTTGTTCAGAGTGCACCCATCATAGGTGCACATTGTCAGAAAGGGCACACTGGCATCATCAACGTGTCTTTCAGCCAAATAAAACATTGGGGGTCATTTGCTAAAGACCAGTGCTTTCCATATGGGTCTTAGTCCCTACACACTACAGCCATATTACCGCAACCCCAGAGTGCAGTGCCTGAAATCTTAGCCCCTGCCCCGGCCTCTCCGTGCAGCAGCCACCAGAGCGCTGGTCTCCTGGCTCCGGGGTTTATAGCCGATAGAAGCCATTTCTTTGTCACCTAATGGATTTGAGATGACGTTATGCCCCGTGACTAGGGTTTTCACAATATCAAAATTTTGATTCAATTTCAGTCCCATAAAAAGTATTGCAATACTCAATACCACGCTAAAGAAAAATAAAACTCCAAAAAGCCATGTGCATTCCGCATTTCATGGAACGTCCGGCCCATACCAGTCCTGTCCTATTTTTGAGGGGACAAGGTGACAAAAAAATGGTGAACTGTGTGTCTTTTACATTTTTTTTTCTGTTATGGCATTCCCCGCATAGGAGATATTTTTCAGTACTTTAATAGTTTGTACTTTTTCAGACGTGACGATAGTAATATGTTGTTTATATATTTTATATGTAAAATTGGGAAAGGGGATAATTTAAAATTTTAATATTTTGGTGTTTTTTTACTTTTTATTTAATAACTATTAGTCCCCTTATTAGCTGGAACCCTTGTCCTAGTCACCTTAATAGATCTCTATTAGGGTGAATAGGACTTTACTCTTTCCCTGCTGCCCTGGGCTTTGTGCACACAGCAGCAGGGAGCTTACCATGGCAGCTATGGAAGGCTTCAGCATTGTCCTAGCTGCCATGGTAATTTCACTGCTGGGGCTTCGATCAGAAGCTACCACTGCACCACCAATGAGGAGGGGAGGGGACCCTGTGACCAATGGGCCACCAATAAATATATCAATGAGATGGGGGTCGCCTGTAGCCACTGCGCCACCAGTGATTCTAGTACTGGGGGGTTGGGGGAGGCGCACTGCTCCACTGATTATAATCTATATTAATGGGGGGCCGCTGCACCACCAATGAATCAAATTCATAATAATGGGGAGGGTAGAGGGCGCACTACGCCACCAACTAATTTAATTAGCCTCTTAATACAAATATAGACTGCGGTTGCCGCCCTTATGCCACAGCCGGCGCCCGGCCTCAATGACTGGGATCCCGCCGTACTGTGCCAATTAACCCCTCAGGTGCCGCACTTACTATTATATCTGGGCGTCGCTCTGTTCGCCCACTGTGGCCCCTGTTACAGTCTCCCGCGCTGTATGCTTATTACTACTATCGGTACACCAGGGAGGAGACATCAGCTTTTCTCCCTGAGGGTACCTTCTCCCTGGCTGTAGCGCTGTCCAATCGCAGCGCAGAGCGTCACAGCCAGGGAGAAGGTTTTTCTCCCTAGCTGTGACGCTCTGTGCTGCTATTGGACAGCGCTACAGCCAGTGAGAAGGAACGCCCAGGGAGAAAAGCTGATCCTTGCTAGGGGCAACAGGTGCGTGCCTGGGATCGCAAGCTTCCATTTTTTACACTCACAGATGCTGACCATTAATTGACCATGGCATCTGAGGGGTTAAATGTTTGTGATTGACGTTATTGTCAATCACATACATAAGCCCCAGGTGGCTGCTGTTGCACTGGGTGGGCGGAGGTAAGTAAGACTACATTTTAAATTATCCTTTTCCCAGTGAAGGTGTGATATTTATGGATTATCTTAACCTAAAGCTCCTCTGTTCAGAATGTTTTATTGAAGACATAAGATCAGGTAGAGAGTGGGTTGAGAAACAAAAATGAAAAATGTAGTATGTGTGGGTCTGGTGTAACATAGATTGCAATGCATTATCACTATGTAAAATACATATATGTCATATAGGAT
Organism: Bufotes viridis; assembly: GCA_033119425.1. Taxonomy (NCBI): domain Eukaryota; kingdom Metazoa; phylum Chordata; class Amphibia; order Anura; family Bufonidae; genus Bufotes; species Bufotes viridis. The sequence continues at coordinate 205,887,680 of CM065591.1, forward strand.
GGTCCCTGGCAGTGCAGTTTGGTTTGGGTAGGGTTTAGAATGTTTTTTCTTCATTTCTGTTTTTATTATTACAATTTTTTTTTTACTTATTTTTAACATTTTTTTTAGCTAGAGTAACCTTGATAATTGGATCTGTTATCCATGCAGTTCTCGGTATGCAGATCACATATAATAGTGTATAATTGCTGCTGGCAAACTGCTAGTAGGGGACAAATCACATCACTTTAGCATCTCTGCCATCTGCACATGACAATTGGAGACACCAACTGTCATTAAGGGTCATTTCAATCCAGCTATTAGGTTTTATTGTGAAACATGGTATTCAATTTTATGGTAAGCTATATATATATATACACTTTTGATTTAAAGAGGACCTTTCATGTTTTTTTTTTTTAGTTTAGATAAATACCTTTCCTTGCGGCTGTGACGCTCTCCGCTATGATTGGACCGCGGCACAGCCAAGGAGAAGGACACACCCATCGAGAAACCCTGGTGAATCCTCCTCCCTGTACCGATGCTCAGGATTAACATACTGAGCGGAAAAACTTCAGGGGGGCATAGCGGGCATACGAGCGATATTTGAAAAAAACAGGCAGGGTGGCAGCATCAGCGGGGGTACCCCACAAGGAAAGGTATTTATCTAAACTAAAAAAAAACATTAAAGGTCCTTTTTGTATATCCTTGGCGAGTACATCTGGAAAATCTTCCAACATACTGTATGTGTCACACGATGAAGAAAAGTATGCTATGCTTTTTAGTTCATGAGAAAAAAAGGATGAGTATGCAGCAAGCCTGGGAGGAGAGATGAGGAGTACAATAGTAGTATTGGTGTTGCAGATGGTGGCAGGGGTACTCACGGTGTCAGTAGTACTCACAGTTGCAGTAATACAGTGGCAGTCCTCACTCTGAGACTCCCTGAGCCGTGCAGTGATGGGAAGAGTGCACCCTTTCTTCCTTTCGGGGCTTACCCCCTGTGGAGGCCAGCCTGGTGGAGTTTCGGGATGCCCTTATTAGGCCTGCTCAATGTATCGCGAAAGCAATCGCAATTAATCGCCATATCGCAATTTGCCGACCCAAAAATGCTGCAATTATATTACCGTATTTTTCGCTTTATAAGACACACTTTTTCCCCAAAAAAAGTGGGGGAGGGGAATGGCAGTGCATCTTATAAAGCGATGGTTGACTTTCTACGTGACACTGACACTGTATCTCCAGCCTCTATGCTGCACAGCGCGGCCGGCGATACATCAGTTACAGTGCGGGGAGGGAGGAGGGGCTCGTGGAAAGTCGTTATTTTATTGAACACATGTTTTTATATCTATTTTATTTATCTGTTCTGTGCAGTGCAGTTGAAAAACACTGTGCATTTCAGTTCTTGAGTTTCACATTATGAGTTATCTGTGTGTGCTTTTACCTTGAAAATCCAAGCAGATAGACCTCTAGCACAATTCCCTTAAAATATTGCATCGCATATCGTTATCGCAATTTTTAGGGCCCTAATCGCAATCGCACAAAATTCCCATATCGTGCAGCCCTAGCCCTTATTATCAGTGAGTTTGTGCGTGCAAGGCAAGGATCCCATGAAGGTGGCAAAGTATAATGCCGTGGCAATGCGGGTGTTGATCCATGCAATGACAAAGCTGGTCTCAGAGGTGATAGATGAACTGATTTACTAGCAACTTTAGCAGTTCACAAATACACGTGCTGGCCAAGCTAGACACAGTTATTATCACACACATTTTATAGACTGCTTTCCCAAGACAGCGTATAGTGAGTGTAGAAAGTATAGAGGTTCCCTCTGATTTCTGTTGCAAATAACCTGCACAATTCGGCCAAGGGGTGCTACCCTTTTCTCTCACTCTTTCTATGTATGTATTTCCACAGTACAGCTGGGTGCAGTTCTCCCAATAGTACTCAAACAGAACAGTCTGTTCTTTTAACTGCTTCAGGACCGCCGTACGCAGGATTGCGTCCTGCGGGCGGTCCTGCTCTTCTGTTCGGACGCGCCGGGGCGTCATCTCGCGAGACGCGAGAGTTCCTGTGAACGCGCGCGTTCACAGCGTCGCGCGTCTCGAGAGTTGGACTAAATCGCATCAAACAGCTATATCAGATGCTGTTTTATGAACAGCGTCTGATATAGCTGCTACCTGGTCCTCTGGTGGTCCCATTTTCTGGGATCGACCACCAGAGGACCAGGTAACACAGTAAAAGTTGCACCAAACACTACACTAACCCCCCCCCACCCCTCACCTATTAACCCCTTGATCACCCCATCTAGACCCCCTGATCACCCCCCTGTCATTGATCACACCCCTTGTAAGGCTCCATTCAGACGTCCATATGTGTTTTGCGGATCCGTGGATTCACGGATCCGTGGATTCACGGATCCGCGGATCCGATCCGCGGATCCTCAAAACACGGACACCGGCAATGTGCTTTCCGCATTTTGCAGATCCGCACATTGCCAGAACTATATAGAAAATGCTTTTTCTTGTCCGCAATTGCGGACAAGAATAGGACATGTTCTATATTTTTGCGAACGGAAGTGCAGACCCGGAGCGCGGATCCGTAATTCCGGATCCGAGCGGGACAAAGTCTGTCCCCATAGAAATGAATGGGTCCGCAATTCCGTTCCGCAAACAGAATTGCGGACGTGTGAATGGGGCATAAGGGTCCCTTATCACCGCCAGTTAGTTAGCTACTTGTTAGGTAGTTAGCGCCCAGCCCACTGCACCGCAGTCACTGATTTGGCAGAGATTTTTTCATCCACATTGCGAATGAAAAATCTGTGCCGTTCATTTATTTTTTTTTCAGCGCAGAGGCTGAACGGAAAAAAATCTCATTACCCGTATGCTCAATATACGGAGAATCGCAGAAACTCCTAATGCTGGCCATACGTGTAATGATTGCGGAGACCCTCAAATGCCAGGGCAGTACAAAAACCCCACATGTGACCCCATTTTAGAAAGAAGACACCCCAAGGTATTCCGTGAGGGGTATGGCGAGTTCATGGAAAATTTTATTTTTGTCACAAGTTAGTGGAATATGAGACTGTAAAAAAAAAAAAAAAAAAAACAATTTCCTCTAACTTGTGCCAAATTTTTTTTTTTCTGTGAACTCGCCATGCCCCTCACGGAATACCTTGGGGTGTCTTCTTTCCACAATGGGGTCACATGTGGGGTATTTATACTGCCCTGGCATTTTAGAGGTCCTAAAGCGTGAGAATCCAAATGCGTAAAAATGGCCTGTGAAATCCTAAAGGTACTCATTGGTTTAGGGCCCTTTGCGCATCTTGGCTGCAAAAAGTGCCACACATGCGGTATCGCCGTACTCAGGAGAAGTAGGGCAATGTGTTTTGGGGTGTATTTTTACATATACCCATGCTGGGTGTGAGAAATATCGCTGTAAACGACAACTTTTACATTTTTTATTCAAAGTTGTCAATATACAGAGATATTTCTCTCACCCAGCATGGGTATATGTAAAAATACACCCTAAAACACATCGCCCTACTTCTCCTGAGTACGGCGATGCCACATGTGTGACACTTTTGCAGCCAAGATGCGCAAAGGGCCCAAATTCCAACGAGTACCTTTTAGGAGGGTATTTTTACGCATTTTTCTTCTCACGCTTTAGGGCCCCTAAAATGCCAGGGCAGTATAAATACCCCACATGTGACCCCATTTTGGAAAGAAGACACCCCAAGGTATTCGCTGAGGGGCATAATGAGTTCATGAAAAATTAAACTTTTTGTCAAAAGTTAGCAGAAAGGGAGACTTTGTGAGAAAAAACAATAAAAAATCAATTTCCACTAACTTGTGCCAAAAAAAAAAATATTCTATGAACTCGCCATGCCCCTCATGGAATACCTTGGGGTGTCTTCTTTCCAAAATGGGGTCACATGTGGGGTATTTACCGTATTTTTCGCCCTATAAGACGCACCGGCCTATAAGACGCACCTGGGTTTTTGAGGAGAAAAATAAGAAAAAAAATATTTTTAACCAAAAGGTGTGCTTTTGAAGTAATGGTGGTCTGTGCATGACAGTATTATGGGGGGGATCTGTGGATGGCACTGTTATGTGGGGGAGATGTGGATGGCACTGTTATGTGGGGGAGATGTGGATGGCACTGTGATGGGGGGGATCTGTGGATAGCACTGTGATGGGGGCATTTATGAATGACACTGTAATGGATTGGATCTGTGGATGATACATATATAGCATCTTATGCTATATGTGTCATCCACAGATCACCCAATACAGTGTCATCCACAGAGTGCCCCCTTTTCTAAAACATCTGGCCCATGGCTGCTTAGGGGCGGAGCCTGGCAACACATGGCGGGCGGCCCGCCGCTAACAGCGTGACTGCTTGTATAACATTTAAAATCTTTAATTATGTCCCCTTATTTCCTAAAAGCCTAGGACAGTAGCGCTCTGCTAACCTGCTATACCGATCCTCTAGCAGGCAGAGCGGTGCGGCGGCAGGCTGGTGTGTAACGTCCTCACTGGCGTCATCTGCCTGCTCCTTTCACTTTATGAATGAAGCAGGAGGAGCAGGCAGATGGCGTCAGTGAGGACGTTACACACCAGCCTGCCGCCGCACCGCTCTGCCTGCTAGAGGATCGTATAGCAGGTTAGCAAGCGCTACTGTCCTGAGCTTTAGGAAATAAGGGACATGATTAAGATTTTAAATGTTATACAAGCAGTCACGCTGTGACGGCGGGCCGCCCGCCATGTGTGCCAGGCTCCGCCCCCTCCTCCTTCCATGCTGATACATCGCAGGCTGTGCGATGTATCGGCTTCAGCTATAGGAAAATGGTAGTATTCGCCATATAAGACGCACTGCCATTTTCCCCCCACTTTTGGGGGGAAAAAAGTGCGTCTTATATGGCGAAAAATACGGTATACTGCCCTGGCATTTTAGGGGCCCTAAAGCGTGAGAAGAAAAATGCGTAAAAATACCCTCCTAAAAGGTACTCATTGGAATTTGGGCCCCTTTGCGCATCTTGGCTGCAAAAAAGTGTCACACATGTGGTATCGCCGTACTCAGGAGAAGTAGGGCGATGTGTTTTGGGGTGTATTTTTACATATACCCATGCTGGGTGAGAGAAATATCTCTGTATATTGACAACTTTGAATAAAAAATGTAAAAAGTTGTCGTTTACAGCGATATTTCTCACACGCAGCATGGGTAGAGGTAAATATACACCTCAAAACACATTGCCCTACTTCTCCTGAGTACGGCGATACTAAATGAGTGACACTTTTTGCAGCCAAGATGCGCAAAGGCCCTAAAACCAATGAGTACCTTTAGGATTTCAGAGCCATTTTTATGCATTTGGATTCTCACACTTTAGGGGCCCCTAAATGCCAGGTGAGTATAAATACCCCACATGTGACCCCATTTTGGAAAGAAGACACCCCAAGGTATTCCGTGAGGGCATGGTGAGTCCACAGAATTTTTATTTTTGGCACAAGTCAGCGGAAATTTTTTTTTTTAATTTTGTTTTTTACAAAGTCTCATATTCCACTAACTTGTGACAAAAATAAAATTTTACATGAACTCACCATACCCCTCACAGAATACCTTGGGGTGTCTTCTTCCAAAATGGGGTCACATGTGGGTATTTATACTGTCCTGGCATTTTAGGGGCCCCTAAAGGGTGAGAAGAAGTCTGGAATCCAAATGCGTAAAAATGCCCTGTGAAATTCTAAAGGTACTCATTGGTTTTAGGGTCTTTTGCGCACCCAGTCTGCAAAAAGTGGCACACATGTAGTATCGCCGTACTCAGGAGAAGTAGGGCAATGTGTTTTGGGGTGTATTTTTATATATACCCATACTTTGTGTGAAAAATATCTCTGTAAACGACAACTTTTAAAATTTTTATACAAAGTTGACAATTTACAGAGATATTTCTCTCACCCAACATGGGTATATGTAAAAATACACCCCACAACACATTGCCCTACTTCTCCTGAGTACGGCGATACCACATAAGTGCCGCTTTGCAGCCTGGTGCGCAAAGGCCCAAATTCCAACGAGTACCTTTAGGTTTTACATGGCGGCTCACAATTTAGCCCCGCCCAAAATGCCAGAACAGTAAACACACCCCACAAATGACTCCATTTCGGAAAGTAGACACCCCAAGGTATTCACTGAGGGGCATAGTGAGTCCGTCTGAGATTTCTTTTTTGCCAGAAGTTATCAGAAATTGAAACTTTTTTTTTTTTTTTCCTCAGAAAGTGTCATTTTCCGCTAACTTGTGAAAAAAATGAAATGATACATGAACTCACCAAGCCCCTCCGCGAATACTTTGGGGTGTCTTCTTTCTAAAATGGTGTCATTTGGGGGTATTCATACTATCCTGACATTCTAGCACCTGAAGAAACATGACAGGCGCTCAGAAAGTCAGAGCTGCTTCAAAATGAGGAAATTCACTTTTTTGCACCATAGTTTGTAAACGCTATAACTTTTACCCAAACCAATAAATATACACTTATTGGATTTTTTTATCAAAGACATGTAGAACAATAAATTTAGAGAAAATTTATATAGAAATGTAGTTTTTTTAAAAAAATTTACAACAGAAAGTGAAAAATGTCATTTTTTTGCAAAAATTTCGGTAATTTTTGATTAATAGCAAAAAAAGTAAAAATGTCAGCAGCAATGAAATACCACCAAATGAAAGCTCTATTAGTGAGAAGAAAAGGAGGTAAAATTAATTTGGGTGGTAAGTTGTATGACGGAGCAATAAACGGTGAAATTAGTGTAGTGCGGAATTGTAAAAAGTGGCCTGGTCATTAAGGGTGTTTAAGCTAGGGGGGCTGAAGTGGTTAATATGGTGGGGGACCTTCAGTTTACCAAAATGCAGGGAACTCTATAATCAAAGTATAGGCATTACCTTGTATGACAGATACTCAGCACTCTTCCTTGTATGGCCGTTAAACCTTCTGTTATATCCGGCATTTTTCTCTCAGGGATGGCACATATACTGTCACTTTGCTGACTGCTGTAGGCTCACAGAGCTGAGGTGCTTTCCTCTCAGTCAGCAGTATACCAGTATTACCAGTGTTATTAACATTTAAAAAAACTTTTAATATGCTATAGAGACATATCAAAAGCTTTGAGCAGTAAGGGGCTTAGTGCTGAGACCCCCACTGATCTCTAGAATGAGGGAGAGAAGAGCGTACGTATTGCGCTCTCTCTCGTTACTGCACAAGACAGGCTCCATAAAAGACTATGGGCCCATCTCGATTCCGTTAACAACAGCAAAGAGAGAGCGTAATATGCGCACATTTCTCTCCCCTCATTCTAGAGATCATGGTGGTCTCAGCAATCCGACCCCACTGATCAAAACGTTTGATATGTCTCTAGTGACAATTGAGATTTGCAATTGAAAGTAAATCTGCACACTTTCTACATTTACCTTCTTTCTTTCTTCATTACTATAGGTTCATGGACAAAGAGCTGCCTGGGAGGACCCAGTTGAGTGGGTTAGAGACACACTACCCTGGCCTCTGGCACAACAGGACCAGTCAAAGTTGTTACATTTACCACAACCCACTGTGGGCACCAGTCTCTCGGCGTCACCACCTCGAGAACACATTGTGAAGGAATCACCACCAGCTTCCTTGGAGTCAGACCCACTGGTATACCTAAATTATTTTATAAATTGTCACTTAGGCTCTGATTGCATCATGTTTTTTGTATATCCTTGTAAAGTACATCTGGAAAATCTTCCAACATACTGTATGTGTCCCACGATGAAGAAAAGTATGCTATGCTTTTTAGTTCATGAGAAAAAAGGATGAGTATGCAGCAAGCCTGGGAGGGAGATGAGGAGTACAATAGTAGTATTGGTGTTGCAGATGGTGGCAGTGGTACTCACGGTGTCAGTAGTACTCACAGTGGCAGTCCTCACTCTGAGACTCCCTGAGCCGTGCAGTGATGGAAAGAGTGCACCCTTTCTTTCCTTCAGGGCTTACCCCGGTGTAGGCCTGCCTGGTGGAGTTTCGGGATGCCCTTATTATCAGTGAGTTTGTGCGTGCAAGGCAAGGATCCCATGAAGGTGGCAAAGTATAATGCCGTGGCAATGCAGGTCTTGATCCATGCAATGACAAAGCTGGTCTCAGAGGTGATAGATGAACTGATTTACTAGCAACTTCAGCAGTTCACAAATACACGTGCTGGCCAAGCTAGACACAGTTATTATCACACACATTTCATAGACTGCTTTCCCAAGACAGCGTATAGTGAGTGTAGACAGTATAGAGGTTCCCTCTGATTTCTGTTGCAAATAACCTGCACAATTCTCCCAATTCGGCCAAGGGGTGCTACCCTTTTCTCTCACTCTTTCTATGTATGTATTTCCACAGTACAGCTGGGTGCAGTTCTTCCAATAGTACTCCAACAGATGGCCAGTCTGTTCTCTTAATATGGTGGGGGACCTTCAGTTTACCAAAATGCAGGGAAGTCCATAATCAAAGTATAGGCATTACCTTGTATGACAGATACTCAGCACTCTTCCTTGTATGGCCGTTAAACCTTCTGTTATATCCAGCATTTTTCACTTTGCTGATTGCTCTTGGCTCACAGAGCTGAAGTGCTTGCATCTCAGCAGTATACCAGCTATAGTTTAGAGGACCAGAACACACTTGGCAACTATCTCTAAGGCCAAGCAATTAATTCTTTATCCCTATAATAATTAGCAAAAAAAAAGAAAACATATACGGTACATCCAAACATTTTGTAGCAGGCAGTGGGTGTGGACCCGCTGTGCCAACTAACCAGTTTAACTTTGGGCTAAATCCAAGGGCGCTCTCCTAGTGGTTCCCTGGTATTTACCCTGTACAGGGATCTAGACTTCTCGCAGGGAACCAACCACCTACCTTCTGGAGTAGTCTTGGTGTAGTTGTCTGCTGACACATAGGGTTGCAAACACCAAGGAATCTCATGCATATTACATGCATATGCACAATTCCACGATCAGGGCAGACAGTGTAAGGCCCTATTCACACCTCCGCAAATGGGTCCGCATCCGTTCCACAATTCTGCGGAACGGTTGCGGACCCATTCATTCTTTATGGGGCCGGAGATGAAGCAGAGAGCACACTATGTGCTCTCCGCTTATTTGCGGAGCGCGGCCCCGAACTTCAGGGCTTTGGCCCCGAACTTCCGGGCTGCTGCTCCGCAAAGAAAAGTATGCTATGCTTCTCCGATGAAAGATAGATAGAAGATAGCCTTGCAGCTGCGGACAAGAATAGGCGTTTCTATGGGGGGTGCCGACCGGATGTGTTGCAGATCCGCAACACACCACGGACGTGTGAATTGAGCCTAAATGCGTAATCCAGATAGCAATTCCAAGTTCAGGGCAAGGAACAGAATCAATAGTCAGACTAAGTACAGTAAACAGGTAGTCAGATGAGAGTTACTAGAGACTAGACATATTTGCACCCAAAGTAAATGAGAAAACAGGTTTATGAATTCACAAAATTAAAAAAAAAAATCCACAAAGGGTTAAAACCTTTTAAAAACATGATTTATGCAAGTGGGCCCAAATAAGAAAAGAAGTGGACCCCACACCGGCACTAACCCACAATAAGGTTGAAATAAAGAGAAAAAGCCCTTTTCCATATAATATAAAACGACCTAAACCTTATGATGCCAACCAATGCTTAATCAAAGTTCATGAACACAGACATATGTGGGTATTTTATGCAGTCCTAAAAACAAAAGGAATTACCACAAAATATACTGAAGATAATACTACAACATCAATCTGATATAGGGGAAATAAATTATTTAAGCGTGAGCAAAGAAAAAAAAAAATCTAAGAAACAGGGCTAAGCATGAAATCTGGACTGGTGGAACCCCCACACATATCACCGCCACTGCATCTTTATCAGGGGTATTAAACAATTCATATTATCCTACATGTCAACAATATTAACATTGATTACTTACAGCACCAGCACATGTGTGATCCCCAGAACTCGCAAGGGGGCGGATTGGCAATGCACCTTACCAGGAAAACTCCTGGTGGGCTGATTGCCTTTTACTAGGCAGTGGGCCGGCAGAGCCCGCTCTCACGTCTCACACTTTGTGTCTTCAGCAGCCTGCTCCAATACACATTGCAGGCCGCAAGGCCTCCTGCTCTCAGTCATTATCATGCATTGTGCATGATAATGACAGCAGAGGCTAGCATTGCTGTGCTGGCCTGCGATGTGTGAGAGCTTCAGCCGATCAAAATCCTCTGTGGTCCCCACAAGGTGAGACCTCCCCCTCCTGCCCACACCGTGCACTGACAGTGCTGCAGAATACTAGCCTGGAGCAGTTACATGATGTGTGCCAGCTAATGACAGCCCTCCCTCCCGACTCGATTTCCTGCTCTCCAAACATGGAGACATTGGCCTTCCTGCTATCAGGTTTGTTGACACTACCTCTTGGTACTTCATCAGTCAGTCCCTCAGCCTGGTCCCTCTGTGTGCCATGTGCTCACGAACTATATTGCAGGACAACCCCTAGTAATAGATATGTACTTCAGTAATATATATATATATATATATATATATATATTACTAGGGGTAGTCCTGCAGTGTGTGTATATATATGTGTGTATGTATATGTGTGTGTGTATATATATAGTGGGGTAGTGCTGCAGTGTATATGTGTGTATATATATGCTGTATCTCCACACCCCACCGGACTAACCCTGGTAATAGATGTGTACTGCAGTGTATATATCTATTACTAGGGTTAGTCCTGCAGTATGTATATATGTATATATATATCAGTCAGCTGTCAGTGTTATACAATACATTTCAGAACTGCAAGGGTTACATAGCATCATAAAGGTCTACTGCATCCGAACAATGAAAAAATAAACGGTAATGTCAACTCAACACGACCACTGGTTGTTTTGTGGTTCGCAAATTGCGGATCCGCAAAACACGGATACCGGCCATGTGCATTCCGCATTTTGCGGAACGGATCATCCGTCCCCTAAATGAACAGTCCTATCCTTGTCCGTAGTGCAGACAAAGATGGGACATGTTTTAATTTTTTTGCGGAACGGCCATGTGGACATATGGACATGGAATGCACATGGAGTCATTTCCGTTTTTCGAGGCCCAGTTGAAGTGAATGGTTCCGCATACAGGGTGCAAAAAACAAACAAAAATAAGTTTGTGTGCATGAGCCCTTAGATGTTACTTGACTTAGTATTTTTATATTTAACATATTTAGATTTTTTATTTTTTACTTCAGTATATGGGGGGGATTTTATTAAAATTGGTGTAAAAGGAAACTGGCTTAGTTGCCCTGGTATTTCTGAAAAATGAAAGAATCGGATTGGTTGCTTTGTGCAACTAAGCCCGTTTTCCTTTGCACCTGTGTTGATAAATCACGCCTTATATATCTATTACTAGGGATAATCCTGCAGTGTATATGTATTAGGCCCATAATGCACACAACCATATCTGTTTTGCAAATCGTGGATCCAGATACTGTTCTTTTAAAATCGGCATTTATTTAATTGGCAGAACAGACGTATATGTCCATACACACACAAACACTGCAGGACTACCCCAATAGACATATATACTAGCAGAAGAACCCAGCTTAGCACAGGTCTATTTCATCTATTTCATTTAAGGTTTGTGTGTGTTGTTAAAAGATATCAACAGTATCCACTATAACAGTGACATGTACAGTACCACGCCCCTTAACAGTAACATCCACAGTGTCCTCCCCTTTAACAGTGACCTCCACAGCAGCCACCCCTTTATTAGTGACCTCCACAGAACCTGTCTCATTAACAGTGATTTACACAATTACCCGCCCTGCGACCCCAGTTTTGCACCACTGCTGTTTTCCCCAGCCACTACCTAATACTGCCAGCAGTTTTCTCATGGTCCAAACTGCAGACAGACTTTGACAAAGACTATCTGGGACTTTACTACTTTTTACCAATCCTCAAATTAAAGGGACCAGTACTGCAGTAACCAAGCTTGGCCACTACACAGTGTACTGAGCTGTTTCGGCACAACAGCTCCTGAACACAACTGATCAGCGGGAGTGCCAGTGTGACTTAAAACAGCAAGTTTCTGACTCTGTGTCCAACTCTACAACAAGGTAGGAGATTTAAGACAGCTGATTCTTATCAACATTGCCTGTGATTGAGGTGGTTTTCATGACTCAATACTGTGACTCAATACAGATTTCTTTGGCTATTTCTTTTGGCTTGTTTTTTGGTTATCCTTGCGGTTGCTATTTCTGCTTATATCTAATCTCTTTGTAACAACTCTGGATTGTCTCTGGATTTCACCTCTCGTTTACTGCATTCTTCGTGTTTGTCTCTCCTGGTTTTTGACATCGGTTGTTCACAGGGCCAGTGCAAGGATTTTTGCCAACACAAGCAAAGCTACATTTTGGCGCCCCCTTGATCACATTATGACTCCCTATTGTGTCACACTTCTCGCCCCGCCCCCCCCCCCCCATGGCACATCATCCCCCCCACATGTCACATTTCTCCCCTCCATGGCACAGACTACAGACATTTGATTTGTCCCCCCTCGCATTGTGTCACCCGTGACACCCCCCCCCCCCATTAATGTTGTGTAATAATTATAAACAATATGCGCTCTGCGCTCATCACCTACCACCTACCCTGCAGGAGTCGACAGTCCGTCTGGGCTGGCTGTGTGAGTTACAGTCACCAACAGCTGCTCCAGTCCCTGCTGCTGCCCGCCGCGGAGCCACTCGCCAGTCACACACCCCTGAGTACCCCCATGACCGTGTTGCCGCTCTGTGAGTGAGGACCGGGGCTGCATGGCACATGCAGGCTGGGGTAGGTGGCCGCAACTCACTTCAAGTGATTTAAAAAAGTTCATTTTTCCGCCCCCCTTCTCTGCGCCCTAAGGCAGCCGCTTGGTCTGCCTTATTATAGAACCGGCCCTGGTTGTTCACTCCTCTTTTACCTCTCTGCTCATTCTAGAAGGTCTACTACTTGTGTGCCCACACCAATATTTTTATCATCTCTGCAGACCTCTCCTTGGTCCCTAGCAGCCAAGTCCATCCTGCCTTGCAATGAGCTCTGGTGGATACCTAGGGGTAACCTTAGTTTCATACTAACTGGATTGTTTTTTGGAATGCTGCCAGCAGTTTTGTGGTTTACTGGCGTTGGTCTGGATGGTGACTGTTGTACTCTCGAACATTAGACTAAATTGCACAAACTGTTTGTGAAAAATTAAGTACACCCTTAGCGCCTTAGGAGTTAAGGAGTTCTGCTAATTAAATGCCCTTTATTAAGCTCTGTAAAGGCAGACATTTTGGCAGAAAGACATCAAAAATGATCTTAGAGAAGCAGTTGTTGCTGCCCATCAATCAGGGAAGGGTTATAAGGCAGTGAGAAAGATTATTCAGAAGTGGAAAACATTTAAGTTTGGCTGATTCAGGGACATACAAGAGAACAGTGATCCGAAACATACAAACAAATCTACAACTGAACGGCTGAAAACAAAAAGAATCAAAGTGTTACAATGGTCCTTTCGAATTCCAGACCTCAATCCAATGGAAATGCTGTGGTTGGACCTTTAGAGAGGTATTGTATGCATAAACAAGAATAGGAAAAATTCCTCCAGAATGATGTGAGACTAATAGTCATAAAGGAAAGAATTCAAGTTATTGCTGCTAAAGTGGGTTCTACAAGCTATTGCTTCATGAGTTGTAATTAGTTTTTCACACAGTTTTTCTATATTGGCTTCATTTTTGACAAATTATAAAACAGTGGAATATGTTGTATGTTATTCATCTGAGGCTATATTTACTTAATTTTATTTCTTGATACATAATATCAATAAGTTAATAGAAACGTTTTTCTCATAACTGTATATTATCAAATTATTCAGTGGCCAAATATTACAGTATTGCAGCTCTTCATATTTCGGTCTCAAACATCTAAATAAATCATTTATAGTGTAATGGCAATCTGCCTTACTACCACAAATCTGCTAGGTAATGGTTTCTGAACTAAAAGAAACAATTTTAAAGCCCTCCCAACATGTTTTGCCAAGACAGAGTATTCAGGGTAACATGGCTATGGCAAAAGGGCACCGTTACACCTAGGCTATGTAGCCTTCTAAAACCCTCTCAAGAAGTCTTTCCCCTCTCATCTGACTAAAGGAGTTAATGCTTCAGTCGCATCACTGTTCTCACTAGATAAATCATGCAATCTTTTTTTTTTTTTTTTTAAAGGACCCTTTAAGACAGGCTGAGAATCCTGCAGATAATCGCTAACGAGCATTTAGAAAAACTTAAGTCAGTATGGGGACGAGCGATGGCATTAATGATCGCTCCTCCCCATACTTGTCCCGTGTAAAGGGACCTTTAGTCTAGGCAACGTGTCCTCAGACTTAGGCTGCATTCACACGGCCGTATGTATTTTGCGGTCTGCAAAATGCGGATCCACAAAAATACGGATGACACCCGTGTTGCATCCGGGTTTTTTTTTGCGGATCCATTGTAACAATGCCTATCCTTGTCCGCCTTCTGTCAGCTTACCAAGCACAGCTACATGGTGGCACTAACTACTATATCACAATAATGACCTATCTATATATAATGGCATAGCTTAACCCCTTAAGGACCCAGACATTTTTCACCTTAAGGATTTTTAGCAAATCTAACATGTGTCACTATATGTAGTAATAACCTTAAAACGCTTTTACTTATCCAGGCCATTCTGAGACTGTTTTCTCGTCACATATTGTACTTCATGACAGTGGCAAAATTGAGTCAAAACATTTCATTTTTATTTATAAAAAAATACCAAATTTGGAAAAATTTACAAATTAGCAAATTTCAATTTCTCTACTTTTATAATAGATAGTAATAACTCCAAAAATAGTTATTACTTTACATTCCCCATTTGTCTACTTCATGTGTGGATCATTTTGGGAATGCCATTTTATTTTTTGGGGGACGTTACAAGACTTAGAAGTTTAGAAGCAAATCTTGAATTCTTTCTGAAAATTTCCAAAACCCACTTTTTAAGGACCAGTTCAGGTCTGAAGTCACTTTGTGGGGCTTACATTAATAGAAACCACCCAAAAATGACCCCATTTTAGAAACTACAACCCTCAAGGTGTTCAAAACTTATTTTACAAACTTTGTTAACCCTTTAGTTGTTCCACAAGAATTAATAGAAAATGGAGATGAAATTTCAGATTTTCACTTTTTTGGCAAATTTTCCCATTCTAATCAATTTTTTCCAGTAACAAAGCAAGGGTTAACAGCCAACATCACCCAATATTTATTGCCTTGACTCTGTAGTTTGCTGAAACACCCCATATGTGGCTGTAAACTGCTGTATGGCCAAACGGCAGGGCACAGAAAGAAAAGAGCGCCATATGGTTTTTAGAGGGCAGATTTTACTGGACTGGTTTTTAGACACCATGTCCCATTTGAAGCCCCTTTGATGCACCCCTACAGTAGAAACTCCCAAAAGTGACCCCATTTTAGAAACTTAAGGATAAGATGGCAGTTTTTTTGGTACTATATTAGGGTAAATATAATTTTTGGTCGCTCTATATTACACTTTTTTTGAGGCAAGGTAACAAAAAATAGAAATTCTGAAATTTCATCTCCATTTGCCAATAACTCTTGTGGAACACCTAAAGGGTTAACAAAGTTAGTAAAATCGGTTTTGAATACCTTCAGGGGTGTAGTTTCTTAGATGGAGTCACTTTTATGGAGTTTCTACTCTAGGGGTGCATCAAGGGGGCTTCAAATGGGACTTGGTGTCAAAAAACCAGTCCAGCAAAATCTGCCTTCCAAAAACCACATGGCACTCCTTTCCCTCTACGCCCTGCCGTTTGGCCATACAGCAGTTTACGACCACATATGGGGTGTTTCTGCAAACTACAGAATCAGGGTAATAAATATTAAGTTTTGTTTGGCTGTTAACTAGGGATGAGCGAACCCGAACTGTATAGTTCGAGTTCGTACCGAATTTTGGGGTGTTCGGGACACGGACCCGAACATTTTCAAAAAAGTTCGGGTTTGGGTTCGGTGTTCGGCGATTTCTTCCCGCTTTCTGAAGGGCTGCACAGCAGCCAATCAGCTAGCGTTTAACTTCTTGCCCTAAAAAGCCATCACAGCCATGCCTACTAATGGCATGGCTGTGATTGGCCAAGTGCAGCATGTGTCCCAGCCTCTATTTAAGCTGGAGTCACGTAACGTCACTCTGCTCTGATTAGTGTTAGGGATAGGACGCAGCTGCTGTGAGGGCGAGATTAGGCAGGGAAAACTCAGCAAAAACAACTAATGAAGTGATCGATCTACAGCTGTGAATCATTCAACTTCTGCTAGTTAATTACTCACTGGTTTTTAGGCTGCACGGAGCGTTTTTCTGTCACTTTTTTCTGGGGTGATCGGCGGCCATTTTGTGTCTTGTGGTGCACCAGCACAAGCTGCCACCAAGTCCATCAATCCATCAATACTAGTTTTTTTTTTGCTATATCCTACATCAGGGGCTTGGCTATGCTTATTGTCACCCCTAGAAACTCAGGATAGAAATTTCTATATTTTATTGAGGGGTTAAATTCAATTGCCAAAATAGCAATCCCCTAAATCTGGTGTCCCAGCAGTGGCTGGACAAGTTTAATAGTGTCCGGCAAAGAATATATTTTTTCTGGGGTGAAATTCAATTGCCAAAATAGCAATACCGTAAATCTGGTGTCCCCGCAGTGGCTGGACAAGTTTAATAGTGTCCGGCAAAGGATATATTTTTTCTGGGGTGAAATTCAATTGCCAAAATAGCAATACCAGTAAATCTGGTGTCCCAGCAGTGGCTGGCCAAGTTTAATAGTGTCCGGCAAAGGATTTATTATATTCTGCGGTGAAATACAGTTGCAAAAATAGAAATACCGTAAATCTGGTGTTCCAACTGTGACTGGACAAGTTTAATAGTGTCCGGCAAAGGATATATTTTGTTCTGGGGTGAAATTCAATTGCCAAAATAGCAATACCATAAATCAGTGGTTTCAGCTGTGGCTGGCCAAGTTTAATAGTGTCCGTCAAAGGATATATTATTTTCTGGGGTGAAATTCAGTTGCAAAAATATAAATACCGTAAATCTGGTGTTCCAGCTGTAGCTGGACAAGTTTAATAGTGTCCGGCAAAGGATATATTTTGTTCTGGGGTGAAATTCAATTGCCAAAATAGCAATACCATAAATCAGTGGTTTCAGCTGTGGCTGGCCAAGTTTAATATTGTCCGGCAAAGGATATATTTTTTTCTGGGGTAACATTCAATTGCCAAAATAGCAATACCGTAAATCTGGTGTCCCCGCAGTGGCTGGACAAGTTTAATAGTGTCCGGCAAAGAATTTATAAATAGATAGCCAGAAAGTTTTAGGCGCCTGTAAAAAAAAAGGCCTGAATTTGAATTCAATACATTGGGCCAAATAATTTTTTTCTTATTGTGGTGAACGGTAACAATGAGGAAAAGATCTAGTAAGGGACGCGGACATGGTCGTGGTGTTGTTAGTGGACCCTCTGGTGCTGGGAGAGGACGTGGCCGTTCTGCCACAGCCACACGGCCTAGTGAACCAACTACCTCAGGGTCGAGTACCCGCCAGAATTTACAGCGATATTTGGTGGGGCCCAATGCCGTTCTAAGGATGATAAGGCCTGAGCAAGTACAGGCGCTAGTCAATTGGGTGGCCGACAGTGGATCCAGCATGTTCACAACATTATCTCCCACCCAGTCTTCTGCAGAAAGCGCACAGGTGGCGCCTGAAAACCAAGCCTATCAGTCTGTCGCATCACCCCCATGCATATTAAGGAAATTGTCTGAGCCTCAAGTTATGCAGCAGTCTCTTATGCTGTTTGAAGACTCTGCTGGCAGGGTTTCCCAAGGGAATCCACCTAGCCCTTTCCCAGTGGTGGAAGACATAGAATATACTGATGCACAACCACTTATGTTTCCTGATGATGAGGACATGTGAACACCAACTCATCGGAGTCCACACGTCTCTGATGATGACGAAACACAGGTGCCAACTGCTGCGTCTTTTTTCTAGAACATTATACAAGACCAATTTAAAAAATGATTTTAATACAGAAATGTTGGCCTACTGTAAAGTCTGCACAGTATATGCACTCAATACTTATCCGTGGCTCCTTTTTGATGAATAACTGCATCAATATGCTATGGCATGGAGGCGATCAGCCTTTTGACAATATCCCATAGATTTTCTTTGGTGTTTAGGTCAGGCAAGTTTGCTGGCCAATCAAGCACAATGATACCATGGTTATTAAGGCTGGCTTCACACGTACGTTTAATACGGACGTGAACTGTCCGTGGTAACCTGGGCTGGATTTCTGCTTAGAGCAGAAGCGCACGGCGTCATTGGTTGCTATGACGCCGTGCGCTTCCTGCCGTCACTGTAGTACAGTAATACAGTCGTATAGATCATACCAGTGTATCACTTTACTGCAGCAGCACGTGATACCATTTCATATAGGAGCTGAGATACAGCGCTCGGCTCATTCAGCGTCAGGGAGAGCAGATAGTAGTCAGTGACAGATAGCGTTTTGCTCTAAACTTACTGATTTCACTCCAAAAACCTTATTGAAATACCTTACAGTCCTTTTATGGACTACAGTGTGTGTTTGACAGCAGTGCAGCACCTTTTTTTTTTTTTAAAGCAGGGGTTTGCTACAGCACTATCAGGGACAGGCGTCACCAGGAAGGGACAGATAGTGCAAGGCTTGAAAATCGTTTTATTAACTACCCAAACTTCTAAAAGACAGAAAAATTTCAGATTAGTGACATCTACAATATGCCATCATAAAGCAGTGTGTTGGGAAGATATTATGAAAAGGGGCTTATTCACTACAGTGTGCCTGGTACTGAGATATACACTGCACCATCATAAAGCAGTGTGTTGGGCAGACATTATAAAAAGGGGCTTATTCACTACGGTGTGTCTGGTACTGAGATATACACTGCGCCATCATAAAGCAGTGTGTTGGGCAGACATTATAAAAGGGGCTTATTCACTACAGTGTGCCTGGTACTGAGATATACACTGCACCATCATAAAGCAGTGTATTGGGCAGACATTATAAAAGGGTCTTATTCACTACAGTGTGCCTGGTACTGAGATATGCACTGCACCATCATAAAGCAGTGTGTTGGGCAGATATTATAAAAGGGGGCTTATTCACTACGGTGTGCCTGGTACTAAGATATACACTGCACCATCATAAAGCAGTGTGTTGGGCAGATATTATAAAAGGGGGCTTATTCACTACAGTGTTCTGGGGAAATTATTCACAGAAAAAACTAGATAAAACATCCTGCACGATATGATATTGAGTGCGCGGATGAACATGGCTGCATTTATCAAATCACAGAAAATGGTGCACTAAAATAAATGCAAACATTATGTGGAATAAGCCCTCATTCTGATAACGTCTGAGACACTTAGTCAACATATTTTGATCAAAACACATCTAAGCCCACCCACCAAGCGACAAGGTGGTCTCAGTCCAGGCAGGTACCTACGCTAAACCTATTAATGATGTTTTTCTGGGGAAATTAACCTAACTTATGCCACATCTGTGTGTGCGTTCAATCTGCATCCGTTATATTAATTACTCTAGCAGAGAGTGATTTATATTTTGGCCATAGTTAACTAGTTTTGGGCACATCTGTGTATCCAATATAGAACTACATCCGAATACAGTGTGTATATTAAAAATTACATTCCCTTGGGCCTAGTGTAGTGGCCAAAATGTGTATTTTTTTGTATCCAGGACCTTACTGCATCTCAATACAGTGTGTATCGTAAAAATTGCATGATCTTGGGCCTAGTGTAGTGGCCAAAATGTGTATTTTTCTGTATCCAGTACCCTACTGCATGTCAATACAGTGTGTATCGTAAAAATTACTTTCTCTCGGGCCTAGTGTATTGGCCAAAATCTGTATTTTTCTTTATCCATTACCTTACTGCATGTCAATACAGTGTGTATCGTAAAATTACCTGCTCTCGGACCTAGTGTAGTGGCCAAAATCTGTATTTTTCTGTATCCAGTACCGAACTGCATGTCAATACAGTGTGTATGGTAAAATTCACATTATCTTGGGCCTAGTGGAGTAGCCAAAATCTGTATTTTTGTTGTATCCAGTACCTTACTGCATCTCAATACAGTGTGTATCGTAAAAATTACATACTTTCGGGGCTAGTGTAGTGGCCAAAATCTGTATTTTTCTGTATCTAGTACTGTCCTGCATCAGAAAACTGTCTTTAGCGGATAGTAAAACAATCTGCACCACATCTACAGACAAAACCAATAATATAAAGAAGGCGAGCAGAAAGGGACGGGGAAAAGGGCGTGATGCTGATGGTACAAGCAGAGGCCGTGGCCCTGGGCGTGATGCTGATGGTGCAAGCAGAGGCCATGGCCCTGGGCGCAAAGAAACTGGACCTGGTGCCAGTAACATACTAACATAGTATATAAGACCAAAAAGACATTTGTCCATCCAGTTCGGCCTGTTTCCTACTAGTTGATCCAGAGGAAGGCAAAAACCCCTGTGAGGCAGAAGCCAATTTTCCACACTTAAGGGAAAAAATTCCTTCCCGACTCCAATCAGGCAATCAGAATAACTCCCTGGATCAACGATCCCTCTCTAGTAGCTATAGCCTGTAATATTATTACACTCCAGAAATACATCCAGTCCCATCTTGAATTCCTTTATTGTACTCACCATCACCACCTCCTCAGGCAGAGAGTTCCATAGTTTCACTGCTCTTACCGTGAAGAATCCTTTTCTATGTTTGTGTACAAACCTTTCCTCCAGATGCAGAGGATGTCCCCTCGTCACAGTCACAATCCTGGGGATAAATAGATGATGGGAGAGATCTCTGTACTGACCCCTGATATATTTATACATAGTTATTAGATCTCCCCTCAGTCGTCTTTTTTCTAAAGTGAATAACCCTAATTTTGATAACCTTTCAGGGTACTGTAGTTGCCCCATTCCAGTTGTTACTTTAGTTGCCCTCCCCTGAACCCTCTCCAGCTCTGCTATGTCTAGCACCAGCACCAGTGCACCAGAAAAAAAACAAAAAAATCCACCTTACCCAGATTCACGTCCAACTTAGCTTGGCGACGCAGGACAACACTGTCCAAGGAGGACCAGTGCGAACAGTTGGTCGGTTGGATTGCAGAAGATAATGCTTCCAGTCCGTTAAGCACTACCCTTTCTTCCACTAAGTCCAGTCTCTGTAGCCAAGAGTCTGATCAACTGAATCCTTACTCTGATCCTTCTTCCTCCCACCATGTCGCGTCTGGCCAAACAAGTGATCCCACACTCGGATATTCACATGACCTCTTTTCATCACTAGTACTTGGTTTGGCTCTCTCGCCAAGCATGGTTGAAGAGGTACCTGAGATATTGTGCCCTGATTCTCAACCTCTTGAGCCTTCACAAGAGGATGATGGTGGTGAGCGGCAATCATTCGTTCACGAGGTGGATGATGATGAGATGATGTTACTATACTGACATGGAAAAGGATCTAGGAATTTTAATAAACAGCAAACTAAGCTGCAAAAACCAGTGTCAGGCAACTGCCGCCAAGGCCAATAAGATAATGGGGTGCATCAAAAGGGGCATAGACGCCCGTGATGAGAACATAGTCCTACCTCTTTACAAATCGCTAGACCACACATGGAGTACTGTGTACAGTTCTGGGCTCCTGTAAACAAGGCGGACATAGCAGAGCTGGAGAGGGTTCAGAGGAAGGCAACTAAAGTAATAACTGGAATGGGGCAACTACAGTATCCTGAAAGATGATCAAAATTAGGGTTATTTACTTTAGAAAAAAGACGACTGAGGGGAGATCTAATAACTATGTATAAATTTATCAGGGGTCAGTACAGAGATCTCTCCCATCATCTATTTATCCCCTGGACTGTCACTGTGACGAGAGGACATCCTCTGCGTCTGGAGGAAAGAAGGTTTGTACACAAACATAGAAGAGGATTCTTTACGGTAAGAGCAGTGAGACTATGGAACTCTCTGCCTGAGGAGGTGGTGATGATGAGTACAATAAAGGAATTCAAGAGGGGCCTGGATGTATTTCTGGAGTGTAATAATATTACAGGCTATAGCTACTAGAGATGGGTCATTGATCCAGGGAGTACTTCTGATTGCCTGAATGGAGTCGGGAAGGAATTTTTTACTCCCCTTAAGTGGGGAAAATTGGCTTCTACCTCATGGGGTTTTTTTTTTTTTTGCCTTCCTCTGGATCAACTAGCAGAATGACAGGCCGAACTGGATGGACAGATGTCTTTTTTCGGCCTTATGTACTATGTTACTATGTTACACAGTTGTCAATCACTGAGGTTGTGGTTAGGTCAAGTCAGGAGGATGAGCAAAGTGAGGAAGTGGAAGAGGAGGTGGTGGACAATGAGGTCACTGACCCAACATGGCAAACTGAAAAGCCGAGTGAGGACAGCAGTACAGAGGGGGAGGGATTTGCAGCACCGCAACAGTCTAGAAGAGGCATTAGGGTACAAAAGGGAGACGTCAGCCCACACCAAACAGGCCCGCAACCGTTACACCGAGCACCCCCAAGCGTAAATCTACCTTGCCAAAGGGTAGGTGTTCCGCAGTATGGAGCTTTTTTGAGGAAAGCGCAGACGACGAAAGAGTGGTAGTTTGCAACCTGTGCCGTACAACAATGGGCCATCCCTTCGTACGCAGTCCCCAGCCTCCACTATTTTTAACCGTGTGCCGTACCCACCTTACACCAGCATGTGTCCCACGACATCACCCGTGCCCTGACCAACGCACTTAATGGGAAGGTCCACCTCACCACGGACACATGGACAAGTGCTGGTGGCCAGGGACGCTACATTTCCATGACCGCACACTGGGTGAGTGTTGTGGAGGCCGGGAGAGAGTCGTACCTTGGGATGGCACAGGTGCTACCCACACTCAGGATTGCTGGCCCTTCGTCCATCAGGGTCTCCACCAGCAGCTATGTTACTGGCTCCAACCCCCACTTCTCCTCCGCTGCCTCCTCCTCCACTTTCACCTCCAACAGCATCCATCAGTCGCTAGATGCAGGCCTCTTCATAACTTCGGTGGATCTTCCGCCAGTTCTAAATGTAAGAACAGCTTCCTTAGTGTCTTAAATTTAGACCTTTTTCTATGCCTAATACAGGCGTAGAAAATGGTAAATTAGACGTGCCTGCGTCCCCTTCCCCGCCCTGCCCTCTTTTTTAGACCTGGCGTGATCTGTTGCTCCGCAATCTGCACCTGAAATACGCCTAATATAGGCATATTTTAGCTTGATAAGTTACCCCCTTTATCCCTTAATATAGTATCAGGACAACTATGAGTATATACTGTACTATATATGTAGTTTGATTTCCAGTATACTGTACCTCCACATGCTACCCAGCTTTCCAAAGCTGCTAAAATCTGCCCAATTATACAGTGAAGTATGGAATTATCACTGTGTAACTAGGCAGAATTTACTGAAAATCAATTAATAAAAATCAGACATTGCTTTAGAATTGTGGTTTAATGGAATAATTTTAAAAAACAAACTATTGAAACTGGCGTTGACAAAAATGATGGTACTTTAAAAATAATTTGAGCATAGGAACATGATAAACTAAGGTGTGTCCTATAATTAGCATCACAACTGTCTTTAAACTTGTAATCGATCAGCCTATTTACAGGGTGAAAAGTGGTCACTGTGCGGTTTGGTATCGTGGTGTTTACCACACTGAACATGGACTGAACAAAGCTAAGGAGAGAGTTGTCTCAGGAGATTAGAAAGAAAACTATAGACAAAGATGTTAAAGATAAAGGCTATAAGACCATTTTAAAACAGCTTGATGCTCCTGTTACTACAGTTTCACATATTATTCAGAAGTCCTCCCTGGACATGCCACAAGTGGAAAATTGATGACAAATTGAAGAGATGGATAATACGAAAGGAATCCAAAGAGCCTTGGTTACCATCACAATCTGTTCACTGTCTTGAGTCCAAAGTGGACTTAAAAGGGTTTTTCAAGATATTTATACTGATGACCTATACTCAGATTAAGTCATCAGTATCTAATCGGTGAGGGTCTGACACCCGGGACCCCTGCCGATTAGCTGTTTTGAGAAGGCATCAATGCCCCTGTGAGCGCCGCTGCCTTCTCGAAGCTTATCAAGCACAGCTCCATACATTGTATATCGGCTGTGCTTGGTATCACACTCAGCCCCATTGACTTGAATGGGGCTGAGCTGCTCCTAGGCTATGTGACACATGAATGAATCATCACAAAGCAGAGAGAAGGCCTCTGCACTCACATGAGTGCCAGTGTCTTCTCAAACAGCTGATTGGCAGGGGTCCCACTATCCTCTGGATAAGTCATCAGTATAAAAATCTCAGAAAAGCCCCTTAATGGAAGACAGCCGAGGAGGAAACCTGCGAGACTGAAATTTGCCAATATGCATATTGACAAGCTACAAAGCTTCTGGGAGAGTGTCCTTGGACAGATGAGACAAAACTAGAGTTTTTTGGCAAGTCACATCAGTTCTGTGTTCACGGATGCAAAAATGAAACATACAAAGAAAAGAACATTGTACCTTCTGTGAAACATGGAGGAGGCTGTTATGTTTTGGGGCTGCATCTAGCACTGGAGCAAAATGTGCTACTCAGTGTCAGAAACCTTGGTTTCAGTTGCAAGTCATGGGTCCTCCAACAGGATAATGACCCAAACCACACGGGTAACAACATCCAAGAATGGCTAAGAGCATCCAAGAATGGCTATTCTGTGGTTTTCGATGAGTCCTGATCTAAATCCTGTTAAACATCTGTGGAAAGAGCTAAAATACTGTATGCAGTCTGGGGAAGGCACCCTTCAAACCTGAGACAACTGGAGCAGTTTGCTCACGAGGACAGGTATAGAATTCTTATTAAAAGTTACAGAAATCACTTGATTGCAGTTAAGGGTACCATCATTTTTGTCTTGTCCAGCCCAGTTTCATTAGTTTGTTTTTTTAAATTATTCTGTTGTACCAAAAATCAAAGCAATGTCTGATTTTCAGCAATTTTTTTTTTATTTTTACTTTTGTCATTTTCAAGTTATTTCTGTGACCATTGTGGCGTTTTCTTTCTTTAACAGAAGGGTGCCAACAATTTTGACCACTTGTGTACGTACTGTGTCTGGTACTGAGTATGTACTACAGGTTGTACCAAATGTATTTTATATTATTAGTAACTAGCAGATTCCTTCCAACAAAGTGGCCTAACTCACTGTGTAGTAAAAAAAAAAAAGTATGCAGCATAAAACCAGCCTTCTCCTCCTAAACTTTCAGGCTCACTTGCAATAGCATCGGAGGGCTAAAATTGTGATATCTGACAAAACAAGAGCCAGGAAAATAAGGGGCTTAGGTTAGGTTTTTGTTGAAGGTTTTTTTATTTTTATTTTTTTGAGCAGTAATAAATGATGGCATGTAAGGTACATACATGCATGCTCTGCTGGGCATGCACTGTGTTGTGAATGAGAGAAGGGAGGACACTGATGTCAGACATGTCTGGCAGTGGATAATCTACCTGAAAATAGAAGGATCAAGCATACCGAAGGCCATTCATGTTGAGGCACTTTTCTCTGATAAGATATATTACAGTATTTCTTATATTCAGCTGTACTGTAGTTATCCAAGGAATCCATTCACATTCCATTTATCAGCCAAGTTAGCCAAAGCACAAGAGAAAACTTTTGAGATACTGGATTGAGTCTTTTTTTTTTGTCTTGCAGATGGCAATGCTCTTAAAACTCCAAGAAGCAGCCAACTATATTGAATCACCTGACCGAGAGACGATGTGTGACAGTGATCTATCTTCCACCATCTGAAGATTCAAATATCTTCCAAAAGCAGTCTGAAACCACAATAGGATACCTATCCTCTATACAATACCCTAGTTGCAAAATGGAGCGAAATTATATTATTCAGATGCATTCAGATTTTTATTACCTTATTTCACCTCTATTTCTGAATAATTATGTCGTCCTGGCTCAGAAATCAAAAAGCAAGTGTTGCCACAGATGTTTTTTTTATTATATGTTTTTTTTCTTTTTTTATAATGGAAAATTCATAAATCAAGTTTTAGGAGGAAGTTCCTACTTATTTTATTTCTTATATGTTAACCTTACCTCCCAGGCCTAAGTACTGAGTCTGAATTACTACATGGATGGCAGCTTCTTTTGTTAAGGACAAAATAAGTGGCTATTATTGATATATATATATAGATACATATATATATATATATATATATATATATATATATATATACATTGGAAACTAGAATGTTATGTTTCAAGACTGTTATTGGTATAACTGTACTTCCTATGTGATATTATTGAAAACATAAATGTCAGTTTTTGGATACGTACCCTTCTAAAAATATTGTTTACACAGTCCAGTTTTGATCTAGGGTTTAATGTATTTTATTTCAAAACCAAGGAGTGAATTTAAGAAAAGAAAAAGATCAAATATCCAGATTCCAAACACATCAAAAGGTCCATTAAACTGCACTGTGTGGACCTAACCAAAATATAATTTCTTCTGTTAAGAATGTTTCTCATGCTTTTCTTTTGCCAGTTGGAACTCCCCTCACTTGTATTCCCACAAAAGAATGCTAGACACAATAATAGGGACCTATATACTGCTACATCTTTTGTTTTTAGAAAATTTGAAGTCAGATATATTGTTCTAATTTTCAGTGCGGCCAGGTCAGGTTTCCTATTGCAGTTTTGGAAGCCAAAATCAGGAGTGGATCATAAAAAAAAAGAAAGTATAAAGGGCAGATACTACTTCTCTTTTTTGAATTACCTGTTGGTTTTAGCTTCCAAAACTGCATCAGAAAACCTGATCATGTGGCCGTACCCTTAAGGGTATGGGCAGAGGCATAGCTAGGGGTTCACCCAACCCAGTGGGCTCCCAATGTGTGTTTACAACTACAGAAGTATATCCTAAGGCTGATTTTCCACAGTTTTCAGGTTTTTTGTTGATGTTTTTTAAGCTAAACCCAGGTGTGAATCATTAAGGGGGAGAAAATACTGTATATAGGACAGGTGCTACTACTCCTCTTTTATTCAGTGCACTCTTGGTTTTGGCTTCAAAAACCTAAACAAAAACGGAATGTGGATACCCAGCCTCATAACAGTAGTTATATTGAATTCCAACTGAACAAGAGTGCTGTATATGCTATTATACAACATATGTCTTCTTCGTTGACCACCACCAGACTACTGCTGGGTTGATTTTGACCACAGGTTACCTGCAGTCCTATGTAAAGTAACACCACAGATAACATAGTGATAACACTCTGAATGTTGGTAATGTAGTAGATGCTACCTACAGTGGCCTGTGCCTGTTCCATGGAACTTTAAATTAGTGTCTCTTCCTCCTTCTTGCTGGGCTGAAGTTGCTCTTCTGGTAGCAGCAGCGTGGCAAGAGGGAGAAGGCGCCAGCTTAGAGCCCTGTACAGAACTACGTTAAGGGTCCATTCACACGTTCGTAGAATGGGTCTGCATTCGTTCCGCAATTCGGCGGAACGGGTGCGGACCCATTCATTCTCAATTGGGACGGAAAGAATGCGGACAGCACACATTTTGCTGTCCGGTCCGCGGCTCCGTACTTCCAGTCTGCGGCTCCCGAAAAAAATAAAACATGTCCCATTCTTGTCCGCAATAGCAGACAAGATTAAGCATTTCTATAGGAGTGCCGGCCCAGTGTATTGAGGATCCGCCCACTCCATCAATGCACACAGTGAAAATTGTGATCATTGTCAGGGTGTTTAGCTCTAGAATTTAGAACAGGCACAGTGAGATCCAGCGGTCATCACCCCTACAGAGGACTTGAGCGGATGCGCTCTGCTCCCGTACACAATTAACATCTGGTCCCTTGGTGGACCCCTCTCCTCAGTGGACCCTGGGCAGCCACCCACCCGCCCGCTAGCTACACCTCTGGGTAAGGGTATCATTCTGTAAGATGTAAATACCAAGCACTGTACAGTAAAGAGCCTTGTGAAGCAAAGTACGGTATGGCAATTCATTAGCAGCAGCAGGAAACCATTATATTAAACAAAATTTTCAGTATACAACATTACTGTAATGTTAATAGACCTAATAGGGATGTGTCATTTAAGAATTTTGAATTATTTTTAATTCAGTTTTTAAATATATTGCTTTGTAATTTGCAAATTTGTTTTTTTAGATTTTTTTATCCTAAAAATTATTGATATTCTACATTGTTGCAGAACTTTGACAAGCCTAACCAAAATAACTTAAAGCAAATGATCAATAATTCATTACAACCTGAAAAGGTTATTGAATTCAGTATTATAAACATTTCAGTCATTATAGCTTAAATATAGGAATGTATGCTAAATTCAATGTCAGCATTGATGCAGTGATGGGCAACGTGCGGCTCTCCAGCTGTTGCAGAACTACAACTCCCAGCATGCAAAGCCTGTCTATAGCTATTAGCCTACTGCAGGGCATGGTGGGAGTTGTAGTTTAGCAACAGCTGGAGAGCCGCACTTTGCCCATCACTGACATAGTGCATCAAACCTATTGTGTGTATGTTTTTCTATAAAGCACTGTAGATCACGCAGCTATGCTGAATTCTATGAGACAATGAACTTGTTTTGCCCCTTTTG
The DNA here is from genome assembly GCA_033119425.1 of Bufotes viridis. Taxonomy (NCBI): domain Eukaryota; kingdom Metazoa; phylum Chordata; class Amphibia; order Anura; family Bufonidae; genus Bufotes; species Bufotes viridis. Next base: position 205,916,424 of record CM065591.1, read on the forward strand.
ATAAATATTTAAGTCGGTAATTATTAGTATGTTATCGGGGATGTTAAAGGGGATTTTCCAGCCTAAGAGCTGATCAACACAAAGCTCCAAAGAACCTGTGCCCAATTTAAAAACAAAAAAGTCACCTGTTCAGAATCCCACAATTTCCACGGTGCTGCCCTCTTCCCAGCAGCTTTCTGTCCCTGTTGGATCAGAAATGGCTTGGTCCTGTAACTGCTATAGCCATTCAGTGGGCACTCATGCTAGAACAGCACGTCTCTAAGTGCTAGCACGTGACTGCTTAGGCCAGTGATTGGCCACATAGGTCATGAGACCAAGCCACTTCCGTCTGGCGGAGACAGGAAAACGGCCAGGAACAGGGCAGCAGCAACGCAAAGACAGGACTGTAGACAGAAAATAGTTATTTTTTAAATTGGAAACAGGTTTAAAGCATTGGTTTGGTTGGCTCCTAGGCCGGCAAACCCCTTTATGTTGGGTATATAACAGCATTACTAAGGGGCTTCCTAAGTAAATAAAATGAAACATTCAAGATTTAGAATAGTTTTATTCCAGATGTGTATATTTTATGTAGAATGGTTGCAGACACGATACTATTATCAAACATTTTAGCAGCATTTTGTGCTGTTTAAATTAATGTATTTGTAGTGCTGACTTTCAAGTTATCTAAAATGCACTTTACTTTTTCTTTGGTTTATTACAGGTAAGCAACTTCAGGGGGTTAGTACACTAATGAGTAGCTTTGTCTATGGTTTTATATCCGAGGAGGTCATGTGATAGAGGGGAAGATGCTGAGCTCTGAGATATATAAATTTGACTTAATATATATATGAAAAAACACTGCATATATTAGATAGTACTCATATAGAAAGTTGTGCTTCCTCCTGCCCCCAATCAGTCAAAAGTCTCCCTATTTACAAATTTTACAAACTCATGAACTCGCTCAGAAATATTTAGAATCCCACTTTATTGGCAGGCGAAATAACTACTCTTACTCCTTTCTACATATACTTAATCTCATAGAAAATTATATATCCCTTGAGCTTAGTATATACAACTCTGTTATATGCTTCCCTCCTAGCACAATGACAAATCCACTTTAATACTATGAGAGTAGGAGAATGATGGCTGGTATTTGGGGTTATACAAAGCCATATGGCGTTGGTGCTAAGATCAGTTTGTCAGTTTCAGGGGAACACCTGCAGATACCTTTCTCCCATTATTCATTCTGTCAGGACTTGAATTTAAGACTTCTTGGTGCTTTAGAGCTATTTGGTACATGTAAGTGACCCTAACGAATGGACTGATGGAATAATATACTGCTGACAAAAATACCTGCCTGCAAGACATGGATCTGTGCCTCCTATGTTTTCCCCCACTATGGCTATTATGAATGTTTCTTTTAAAAAATCTTTTAAAGTTGATTCTTGACGTACAAATATCAATCTATGGCTCTGATCATGTACTGTTGTATTAGATGGATAGATAGAGTAATTTGAAATGGTTAGGACATTTCACCATCTTCATTTAGCCACTACCAGTAGATGTACAGTAGCTTGTTTCCCAGCAAATCAATATTGAGCATAAAACTTTAAAAGGAAATTGCAAATTGGAAAATGACAGATTTAGCAATATTAAATAATGAACAGAAAATAAAGCAATTATATAAAACATTTTCAACTAATTAATTTTGATGAATACACATTTTCTTATGTTGAGCTACTTGTAGTGTTTCTGTATGAAAAACAGTGACTTCTGTTTATAAGCTGCAGTTTAATACAGTGGTCCCTCAAGATACAATGGCCCACCTTGCTCAGGGCCGACCTGGGGATTCACCTGTTCCCTTGTGGCCCAGTCCGAGCCTGCCTCAGGATACAATATTTTTAACTTACAACGGTCTTTCTTGAGCATCGTAAGTTGAATCTAGACTCAACATACAGTGCCTCAGTCTCAGATCCAAGCAATTGCTATGAACGTTTCTCCGGTAAAACATTTGTATTGGCGTCTAGTAACTCTTCTTTGCAGTACAGTGCCCTACATGCCATATACTGACCTCTGTGCCAGGATGCTCCTGTGGATGTCAGATGATGATGGCGGCTCCATTTTATTTTTCTGATACACTGTGTACTATACAGACCCTGAAGAAGATCATGTTCTCATCAGAGAAAGTGATTTAGAGCATCCATCAGCTATTCTTGTTCTATGTAAGGACCTTCCTTATCTGTCTTAGTTATCTTTCTTAAATTGTTACCTTGGGATGACATTTGAGGGCTTTGGAACCAATTACTAGTTTTCCATAGAGTTATGAAGTAAAGTTACAATGGTGTCAACATACAATGGTCGTTTCATAACCAATTAATATTGTAACTTGATGGACCATTGTATTTTGTTTATTAAAAACTCAGTATTGGGTCTATTATACTTCATGAAGTGGATTAAAAAAATCATTGTAAGAAAAGGAAAACCATTGCAGCAGAAAGTTTTTACAATTGTAAAGTTGTTTTCAAAATTGAGAATCATTGATTTTTATACAAAAGATCACAGGTGCTAGTAAGGGATTATTTTAAAGTTCCCCTTTGAGAAGGCCTAAAATTTTGCTGCTGTTTTTTCTGTCCAAGCAAGATTTATCATGGTGCTTAAAACAACCCACAAAAGTATATTCACATAGGGCAGTTATATATTTAAAAACAAAACTGCATATAAATACTGTGTGCATTTTTTAGCCTCCATTTTACCACTATCTGCTGCACAATTACAGGCCCTTTATGAATATACCCTGAGACATCAGTGGCCTTAGGGTGGGACGTACAAAACATTCCCCTCCTCATTTGTACACAAACTCCCCTATTGTTTGCCTTTTACTTTATTCCAGTTCCTGGATGTCTTTAGAACAGAATATTATGGACAGTACCATTCTGGTAACATGTAGCATGTTGTTTTTTATGTATTTATAAAGTTGTACCATTGGAAAACATATATTCAACAATAATTTTTATTTGATTTTTTTGTGAATGTTCCCAGTTAAAATGTGTCCATCTCAAAGTTAACAGTGTATACTTTAATGTTATAAACTATAATATAAGTGGATATAATGAGACTTAAAGGGGACGAGAGGTGAAAAATGTGGAAGACAATAAACTATTTCACACAATTAAGAATTTCATAGAATTACAAATGCAAATATTTGTTTGTGTTGACTGACTGCTTTTGCCGCATGTTTGAGTCTTACATGGTTTTAAATTATTATTTTTTACCGTGTACATTATATTGGTAATAGATAGCCCATCCCAGGATGGTTACTGTAATAGAAAATGTATCCACTTAAGAAAGAGTTCTTATTCCATGACAATGACTGCAATCTATATATAGAATGGAATTAGGAATAATACTGGTGCATCTCAATACATTTGCATATCATTTATTTCAGTAATTCAATTCAAAAAGTGAAACTCATATTATATAGATTAATTACAAAAGAGTGATCTGTTTTAAGCATTTATTTATTTTAATGTTGATGATTATGGTTTACAACTAATGAAAACCCAAAAGGCAGTGTCTCAGAAAATTAGAATATTGTGAAAAAGTTCAATATTGTAGACTCATGGTGTCACACTCTAGTCAGCTAATCAACACAAAACACCTGCAAAGGTTTCCTAAGCCTTTAAGTTGGTCCCTCAGTCTGGTTCAGTAAGCAACACAATCATGGGAAAGACTGCTGACTTGACAGTTGTCAAGAACACAGTCATTGACACCCTTCATAAGTAGGGGAAGCCACAAAAGGTCATTGCTAAAGAAGCTGACTGTTCACAGTGTGCTGTATCCAAACAAATTACTAGAGAGTTAAGTGCAAGGAAAAAGTTTGGTAGAAAAAGGTGCACAAGCAACTGGGATAACCACAGCCTTGAAAGAAATATCATGAAAAGGCCATTCAAGAATTTGGGGGACTGCGGCTGGAGTTAGTGCTTCAAGAGCCGCCACACACAGACAAATCCAGGGCATGAGCTACAACTGTTGCATGACCCAGAGTAAACGTCAAAAGCGCCTTAACTGGGCTAAGGAGAAGTGGTCCAAAGTCCTGATGAAAGTAAATTTTGCAGAGCCTGGAAGAGTGAAGAGTCACACAATCCAAGTTGCTTGAGATTCAGTGTAAGGTTTCTACAGTCAGTGATGGTTTGGGGAGCCATGCCATCTGCTGGTCTTGGTCCACTGTGTTACAGTATATCATATATCAAAGTCAGCACAGCCGTGTACCAGGACATTTTAAAACACTTCATGATTCCTTCTGCTGACAAGCTTTATGGAGATGCTGATTTCATTTTCTAGCAGAACTTGGCACCTGCCCACACTGCCAAAAGTTTCATTACCCAGTTCAATAGCCACGTTATCACTGTGCTTAATTGGCCAGCAAACTCGCCTAACCAAACACCATAGAGAATCTATCGAATGTTCTCAAGAGCAAAATCAGAGACACCAGACCCCACAATGGAGACGAGCTGAAGGCCGCTAACAAAGCAACCTGGGCTTCCATAACACCTCAGCAATGACACAGGCTGATAACCTCCATGCCACACTGCATTGATGCAGTAATCCATGCAAAAGGATCCCTGACCAAGTATTGGGTGCATATACTGTACATACTTTTCAGTAGGCCAATATCTCTGTATTAAAAATATAATTTTTTATTTGTCATATAAAATTCTCATTTTTTGAGATTCTAACTTTTGGGATTTCATTAGTCAATCATCAACATTAAAAAAAATAAACACTTGAAAGAGATCACTGCGTGTAATAAATGAGTTTTACTTTTTGAATTTAATTACCAAAATAAACTAACTTTTCAATAATTTTCTAATTTATTGAGATGCACCTGTAGCTGTAACGCAAAGGCATCAGCTATTTCAAATACACAAAATATCCAGGACAAACCAATGTTGATGTCCCTTTGCATGTTTCCCCAATGGCCTACTTTCATGGACACTGGTAGAATTCCCACCCCGAGCTTGGGCAGCAGGAACCGCTTGGCACAGGAGCCACTAAACATAAACCCCCTTGTGCTTGCTAGCACCCACATCACAGTGTACATTCTTGTGCAATACTTCAATGTACAGTATGAACAATTAGGTCTCAAGTTCTCCTCTGTTGGCCCACATAAACATGTATACTGTATTTTCCAGACTATAAGAAACACCTCGGGACAACAGAAAATTAGTAATAAATATTTTCTACTTATTAAACCGTCCCTGGTGGTTTAATGAAAGGGGGTGGGGGTTAAGGTCAGTAACTTAAACACACAGCCTACTGCATACACACCTGACAAACACAGATCTGCTACACAGTTAACATGCACACACAGCACAGCTGCATACACCCCATGACAAACACAGCTCTCTTACACAGCTGACATATACACACAGCACTGTCATATATAACTAACAAACACCTCTGCAACACAGCTGCATACTGTACACCACATGACAAACAGCCTTGCTACAAAGCTGGCATATACACGCAGCACTGCTATACACCTAACAAACACAGTCTGCTACATATACATCCTAATCACACATATAATTATCTTTATTAAGAGATCACATTTCTCTACACTCCTACCACAGTATTCTCTTCCTGGTTCTGGTCACTCCCTCTCATGACATCATCAAAGGTCATTTAGCTTCCAGTTTTCATCTTCTTTTACTGTACCTTAGGACCTTTGAGCATGGAGATGGCTGTGCTCCTCTTCAAGATTGAAGAGGAATACAGCCTGCACCTCACCCTTCTACCTGTACTAATCATTCAGATCAGTGTCAGACATAGAGAGCGAGAAGTGTACAGACCTCCCTCATTGATCCAGTAGAGCGCTCTATGAGAGCTCTGCTGGATCATTAAGGAAGCAATCAGAAACATAAATGCCTTAGTGTATTATGTGGTCATCTAAGCACATGATGGTAGTATTTATGCTACAAACCAACACAGGACAACACTAAGGCATATATATTAGATATGTGCCTTTAATAAAAATATTATACTTTATCAAGTATTGCAATTGCAGCAGGCCCTCCTGTAGCATTTGACATTATCTCACCTCTGATGAGCTGTTCATAGCCCCACCCATTTCTCACCAGCTTTAAAATGCTAGTTTTAAATAAAAGTAGGTGTCTCACCTTGTCTAGTCGATGAATAATGGTGGGTGCTATGGTCTTACTGGCTGTCCGAAACCAGAAAAGCCTCTATATATAAAAGTAAATAAATAAACTAGCACCTCCACACCCTTTCAACGATAGCAAACAATAATTAGTGTATGCTTATAAAGTTATTGGATAAAATTCTTTATTATTCTATATTAAATTGATTCCTATGCAATCCAACAAACATAATACGTACAGTGCCTTGAAAATGTATTCATACCCCTTGAATTTTTCCACATTTTTTCATGTTACACCCACAAACTGAATTGTACTTTTTGGGATTTTATGTGATAGACCAACACAAAGTAGCAAGTGTGTGAAGTGAAAAGGAAATGATACATGATTTCCAAATGGTTAATAAATAAAAATCTGAAATCTGTGGCGTGCATTTATATTCAGCCTCCCTAAGGCAATACTTTGCAGTACCATCTTTTGCTGCAAATACAGCTGCAAGTCTTTTGGTGTATTTCTCTACCATCTTTGCAAATCTAGAGGCTAAAATTTTTGCCCATTCCTCTTTGCAAAATAGCTCAAGTTCAGTCACATTGGATGCAGAGCGTCTGTGAACAGCAATTTTCAAGTCTTGCCACAGATTCTCAATGGGGTTTAGGTCTGGACTATGAGCCATTCTAACACATGAATAAAAACCATTCTATTGTAGCTCTGGCTGTATGTTTAAGATCGTTGTCCTGCTGGAAGGTAAACCTCAACCCCAGTCTCAAGTCTTTTGCAGCCACTACCAGGTTTTCCTTCAGGATCTCCCTGTATTTAGCTTCATCCATCTTCCCATCAACTTTAACCAGCTTCCCTGTCCCTGCTGAAGAAAAGCATCCCCACAGCATGATGCTGCCACCATGTTTCACATTGAGGATGGTGTATTCAGTGTGATGTTAGTTTTCTGCCACACATAGCATTTTGCATTTGGCCAAAAAGTTCACCTTTGGTCTCATCTTACCAGAGCACCTTTTTCCACATGGCTTCTACATGGCTTGTGGCAAACTGTAAATGCAACTTCCTATGGCTTGCTTTCAAAAATGGCTTTCTTCCTGCCACTCTTCCATAAAGACCAGATTTGTGGAGTACCTGACTAATAGTTGTCCATTGGATAGATTCTTCCACATGAGCTGTGGATCTCTGCAGCTCATCCAAAGTGACTATGGGCCTCTTGGCTGCCTTTCTAATTAGTGCTCTCCTTGCCGGGACTGTCAGTTCAGGTGGACAACCATGTAGGTTTGCAGTTGTGCCATATTTCTTCCATTTTTGCATGATTGAACAGTGCTCAATGGGTGTTCAGCTTGGGATATTTTTTTTTATAACCTAACCCTACTTTACACTTTTCCACAACTTTATTCCTGACCTTTCTGGTATGTTTCTTGGTTTTCATTATGCTGTTTTATCACTAATGTTCACTAACATTTTATTTAGGGGTATCAGGGTGCAGGAGGCTGAATACAAATGGCCGCAACACTTTTCAGATTTTTTTTTATTAAAAATGTTGAGAACCATGTATCATTTTCTTTTCCCCTCACACATACTTGCTAATTTGTGTTGGGCTATCACATAAAATCCCAAAAATATATATATTTAAATTTGTGGGTGTAACATGAAATCTTGAAAAGTTCAAGGGGTATGAATACTTTTTAAAGGCACTGTAAATAGAACATGATGCAATCATATACATAATATAAAAAATTATAAAAATGCATAAAATTTCTTGGATGTGTATGGCTGTTATGGACAGTGTGCACACATGTAGATAAAAAAAAATCACCGGGCCAATGTGATCAAAGTTACTTCCTAGTCAGTAGTGTACAAATGTCCACCACTTGACATTTTACTACAGTTCACTATTCCAAAAGTTGACCATAAATAACGTGTTTTCCAGATATTTTAGTCATCTTATATGCTGACTGGCAATTTAAGAATGGTCTTAATAATACTGGCCGTAAATATGTATCTAAATTCAAACTTCAGGCAGTACCTATTTGAGGAGTGCACCTATTGTATGTGGCAGATAACAAATGAGAAAGAGCTTTGTGCTCCTTACCACTTACTGTAGTGAAGGGCAAACGTAATGTAATATACTCTGACGAGCAAAAGGGTAACAATGTTTTGAACTTTAGACTTTCACGGTCCATATCTCATCCACTACAGCTTCGAATGCAAGACTACCATCATTTTATAGACAATCATCTTGGCTATCTCATACATAAATTGGACTTGCAACTGGAGGTGGAACAATCTTTTTCTTCTTGTATACTACAAATTACAACATGTTCTCTCATTCCCTAATAGTTCAGTGTGTTATTAGGTTGATTCCCAAGGGAAAGGTCACTGGTTCAATTCCACGAGCAGCCATGAAGAAGATTTCCTAAGAAAAGAGAAACAGCATCATCTTGCTAATCGATAGCGGTATCTCGACCAAGAAAATTGCCAAACTGCATCATGTGAGTGCCATAACAGTTGGAAGAATATGAAATGAAGTCCGTCCATCCATTCCAAAGTCAAGAGGTGGACATCTAGGCAAAATATGGAGTATCCTACAAGACGAGTTACTTCGTACACTTGAGTACTATGGATATGAAAAGGATGACATAGTGTTCCAGCAGGACAGCGACCCGAAACATACGTCGAGATTGGCAAATAAATGGTTCTGGAAGTAGAGGTACTGGATTGCCCTCCACAGTTTCCACACCTCAACCCAATCGAACACGTGAGTAGAGTTGAAGCAAAAGCTGTATTCGTACCCAAGTGAGTTGACCAGTGTGCACCAACATTGAGAACGTGTAGAAGAGACCTCAGAACAGATTTTTGTCAAGACATGCTTGAATCTGATCTAGAGTATGCCCAGAAGGATTCAGGCAGTGTTGAAAGCCAAAAGGTGGATTTACAAAATACTAAGAAAATAATAAAAATTACAGTTTAGAATTTTAGAAGCAAAACAGTAACAATGCAGTTGCAGGACAAGAATCTGCATAACTAATCATATGCTAAATAGTTGCAAGTCCAATTTATGTATGAAGTAGCCAAGATGATTGTCTATAAAATGATGGTAGTCTCATGTTCTAAGCTGTAGTGGATAGTGTGATATGGAGCCTGAAGTTTAAAACATTGTTACCCTTTTGCTCGTCAGTGTAGCTCCTAATGCAGTTCTCTTCTCCTCTCCACGGGTACTGCCATCGTGTACATGCAGTGTTGTCTTGCTTCTCCAACACCAGTAGTTCACCAGTGTACATATGTTAGTCTACTTTCACACTCGCGTTTTGGCTTTCCGTTTGTGAGATCCGTTCAGGGCTCTCACAAGTGGTCCAAAACAGATCAGTTTTACATGAAAAAGGATCCGCTCAGAATGCATCAGTTTGCAGCGTGTTGATGTTTGTCTGATGAAACTGAGCCAAATGGATCCGTCCTGGCATACAATGTAAGTCAATGGGGATGGATCCGTTTTCACTGACACAATCTGGCACAATAGAAAACAGATCCGTCCTCCATTGACTTTCAATGGTGTTCAATACGGATCTGTCTTGGCTATGTTTAAGATAATACAAAGGGATCCGTTATGAACGGATGCAGACGGTTGTATCATCTGAACGGATCTGTCCATGATGGATCCGCACAAAGCACAAGTGTGAAAGTAGCCTAAGGTGGCTTGGTATGATTGATGGTGCTTCGTTTTCTTAATCATGGCGTGTACTTCCACTCTTATCTGTACAGTACTACTCTCTTCCTTCCTCTCACCGCATACAAATACAGGTATAGATGGACATGGTGATTACTGGTGGCAAGTATCACTCCACATATAACTGCTAGATGTGTTTCAGAGCCATTGTGGCCCCTCAGTAGCATAATTTTCAGACCGTAACTGAACACTATATATGGCCAAGCATACAGTATATAAACATGTTATTCATTGGCACTAGAGAGGAGCGAAAAAAAAAAATATATATATATATTTGGTTTGATCCGAATTTATTTGCGGCAAATTTAGTTTAAAAACAGCTATTTCCTGGCTGCAGAGAGCCTTTATAGTGGTGTAGAACACTGTGCCTTTCAGTAACACGCATAGAGAGTCGGCTTTGGTAGTGAAATAATACTGTGAGTCCGTATGACAGGCGTCACTCTTAGAATCACTGTACAGTTCACTTATTTGGGCAGTCACGGGGCTAAAACTGACCAAATAACTCAAGTATGAACTGAGCCTTACAGGACGATGTTAACGCCAAGTAGAAGCACACTCCTTTTACATCGTCCACATAGATGTCTACAGAACCTGTTTTATTAAACGCCTATACAAGTGGAGCCCCCCGACCGAGTGGAGAGGGTGTCAGCAGTAAGTTTGAGTTAACGTCACTGATTATTTTGCCCTTCTTCTGATACGTCAGAACAATGACCCCCAAAAAACGGATCCTGTCTGTTGAGCATCCGCCTTCACTCGGTCAGCATTTGGTCAGTAATCCATCAGTATTGCTAATGCCAAACAAAACAGGTGTGGAACCAAAACAGAGATAACACGTGAATGGAATATTTGCATGTCTTCTGTGTTTTGTACCCACTCATGCTTTTGGCTACCAAATCACAAGCCAATTCTGATGGGACTATACAGGCCGTACAGCTGCTACACAGACAGGATCCGTTGTATGTCTTATTTTTCCATGCTTCTGACAGATCAGAAAAAGGGTCAATTAATGAATTGTCAGCCAGGCCAAAAGGCAAAATAGTGGCCCAGTCATGAAGTGGGGATTGTGGGAACAGCATGAGAAGTCCACAGAGTGGCCCTATCACATAGTGGTGAGGTAAAAGCAGCATGAAGAGACCACAGAGTGGCACAATGACAGACTGTGGAGGTTGCAGCAGCCTCAGGAGGAGTCCACAGAGAGGCACAATGACAGTGTGGAGGTGGCAGCAACATCAGGAGACCACAGAGTGTCAAGGTGACATAGTGTGGAGGTGGCAGCAGCATCAGGAGACCACAGAGTGGCAAGGTGAACCGCTGGGTTGCTGGTCACGACACGACCGCTAGCTGACACTGGGAGCTCAGGCCTCTCAAATTGACTTGTGCTGCCACGACCCCTTACTCTGCTGCGACCTCTGCTTGCGCCAGAAACATTTAGACCTCTGCCACTCCCCTGCGCAGGGCCTGGTACTTCTCTATCTTACATACAGTTAGATCAAATAAAAAAGGAAATTAAAACACCCCAAAAAAGTCAGTAATTTTCTCCATCACACAACAGCTAATATGCACTTTTTTCCCCACTAATACACAGAAAAAAGGGCTTTATAACATACAGTTGTGTTCAAAATTATTCAATATAAGAAGATTGCAAAGATGTTAAACATACCAAGAGACACCATAGGAAGCATCATTCGCAAATTCAAGGCAAAGGGCACTGTTGAAACGCTACCTGGTCATGGCAGAAAGAAGATGCTGACTTCGACTGCTGTGCGCTACCTGAAGCGCAAAGTGGAGTAAAGTCCCCATGTGACTGCTGAGGAACTGAAAATAGATTTGTCAGATGCGGGTACTGAAGTTTCAGCTCAGACAATAAGGCGCACACTGCGTAATGAAGGCCTCCATGCCAGAACTCCCAGGCGCACCCCCTTGCTGTCTCCAAAGAATAAGAAGAGTCGACTGCAGTATGCAAAAAATCATGTGGACAAACCACAAAAGTTTTGGGATAGTGTTCTGTGGACTGATGAAACAAAATTAGAACTGTTTGGGCCCATGGATCAACGCTATGTTTGGAGGAGGAAGAACAAGGCCTATGAAGAAAAGAACACCTTGCCTACTGTGAAGCATGGCGGGGGGTCAATCATGCTTTGGGGCTGTTTTGTTTCTACAGGTACAAGCTTCAGCGTGTGCAAGGTACCATGAATTCTCTTCAGTACCAGGAGATATTGGATGAAAATGTGATGCAGTCCATCACAAACCTGAGGCTTGGGAGATGTTGGACCTTTCAACAGGACAATGATCCCAAGCATACCTCCAAGTCCACTAGAGCATGGTTGCAGATTAAAGGCTGGAACATTTTGAAGTGGCCATCGCAGTCACCAGACTTAAATCCGATTGAGAACCTCTGGTGGGACTTAAAGAAAGCAGTTGCAGCACGCAAGCCTAAGAATGTGACTGAACTGGAGGCTTTTGCCCATGAAGAATGGGCAAAGATACCCGTAGATCGCTGCAAGACACTTGTGTCAAGCTATGCTTCAAGTTTAAAAGCTGTTATAACTGGAAAAGGATGTTGTACTAAGTACTAAGATTGAATGTCACTTGGGGGTTGAATAAAACTGATAATAATGTGAGCATAGAAAAGACATTTGTGGTTATTTCATTATAAATGTTATGTTATATTTGTCTGACTTACAAGTGCCTCTTTGATTTAATTGTAAACAAGATGACTGAAATGATCAAAATCAATGTCAAACTGGCCAAAACACTCAATTTCAGTGGGGGTTGAATAATTTTGAACACAACTGTATAACTGCACCGCTTAACGCCAAATATGTTTTTCTTTTGCCACTAATACACGCCACAAAAGGCTTTAGAACATATAACTGCACTTCTAATCGTCAAATATATTTTTTCTCTTTCCAATAATACACGCCACAAAAGGCTTTAGAACATATAACTGCACAGCTGATCGGCAAATATATTTTTTCTTTTTCCAGTAATACACGCCACAAAAGGCTTTAGAATATATAACTGCACCATTGAACGGCAAATATATTTAGTTTTTTCCACTAATACACGCTACAAAAGGCTTTAGGACATATAACTGCACCGCTGAACGGCAAATATATTTTACTTCTGCCACTAATACATGACAAAAGGGGCTGTAATTTTGGCACTTCACCACACAACGGCTAATAAGTCCTTTTTTCCCACTAATACAAGCCCAAAAATGCTTTAGAACATATAACTGCACCGCACAAGGGCAAATAAGACATATCAATATTTCCTTGAAATGAACCCTGTTAATGCCTGTTTCAAACAGCACTTGCACGCTAATAAGAATGGTTTGCTGGAATTACAGAGCTGTATAATGGCAATTTGGATCAGTCAGTGCAGCAAGGTGTAATAGGATTGTTCCTATTACCTAGGCTGTAAGCTCCCATACGAAACCCTGTTCAACATAAATGTTGTAGAATGATTCCTCCCTATCCTTTCTCTACACCTTGAATAATCTTTCCCTGCACTTGTAAATCTTTTTTTTTAGTACAGTGACGTTTTTTTCGCTCATCACTAATTGCCACCTTTGGGAATAGTGAACAGAAGTAAAATATCAACTTTGATCGCATGGGCCCTGCAATTTTTTATCTATGTGTGCGCACATTGTCAGTAAGAGCCAAACAGGGGATTATTTTTATGCATTTTTATTATTTTTTATGTGTTGTTGATGCTTTGTATATGATTGCATCATGTTCTATTTGCACATTCTGTTTGTTGGGTTGTTCTGGTAGTATAGGGGGTCATAATAAAGACTGTTATCCTATATCTTCATCAGCATACACTAATTATTATTTGCTATAGCTGCCAGGGTGTCGAAGTGCTGGTTTATTCATTTAGTTTTAAATATTTTATATCCAGTGAATATTTTGCACATGTGACCATGTGGTAAGTATGTATATAATGCATGTTTGTGGAAAGCATGAGTATGTATACTTCGATGTACGTGTTAAGAACCTGTATTTCTGCATGCATGAAGTGTAAGTTTACAAATCTGTATGAATGTATGTAGTGACTGCATTCTAGATAAGATATGAGGTACTGTGGCTGGAACACACTGTTGGAATATCATGGCTAAAAATCAATCAGAAACATTTGTATGACAAGTGAAGTCATGCACAAGGTGTGTTGGTACACGTACTTTGGTACACTACACATTGTCATGTAGTAATAATATCGCAATAGCACATCAACAACAACACCTGTATCTTCTCTCCACTCTGGCTTAGTGTGTATTGTGACAAAAAAATAAAATACAAATCTGTCTGGAAGCTTTCAATTAAAGTGGAGCGAAACGATTCGTTAGAATAGAACTTCGACCCAAAATTTTGAAAATAATTTTATTCAGTAGAATCAGAATTTGTTCAGATTCATTTGGGTAGAATTTTCCCTGAGATAAAGTGAATTTCCAGACATTTTGATACACATTCGACTTGGGTACTCGAATCAAGTTTCTTGGTGGAATTCGGATGAATTGAACTGAAAGAAATTTTAATACATTCACTTATCTGTACATTCACTCTTGGTCGAAAACTGAAACCACAAAACATGGAGGGTAATGGGGTAAACACAACAGTGTAGTAATCAGAGAACAGCATATGTAGACAAAAAGATATTCTTTCACCTGGAGAAGTCATGCAATCAATGAGCACAACTCCATGACATACAGTTGTGTTCAAAAGTATTCAACCCCCACTGAAATTGAGTGTTTTGGCCAGTTTGACATTGATTTTGATCATTTCAGTCATCTTGTTTACAATTAAATCAAAGAGGCACTTGTAAGTCAGACAAATATAACATAACATTTATAATGAAATAACCACAAATGTCTTTTCTGTGCTCACATTATTATCAGTTTTATTCAACCCCCAAGTGACATTCAATCTTAGTACTTAGTACAACATCCTTTTCCAGTTATAACAGCTTTTAAACGTCAAGCATAGCTTGACACAAGTGTCTTGCAGCGATCTGCGGGTATCTTCACCCACTCTTCATGGGCAAAAGCCTCCAGGTCAGTCACATTCTTAGGCTTGCGCGCTGCAACTGCTTTCTTTAAGTCCCACCAGAGGTTCTCAATCGGATTTAAGTCTGGTGACTGCGATGGCCACTTCAAAATGTTCCAGCCTTTAATCTGCAACCATGCTCTAGTGGACTTGGAGGTATGCTTGGGATCATTGTCCTGTTGAGTCCTGGTGTCTCTTGGTATGTTTAACATCTTTGCAATCTTCTTATAGCCATTGCCCTTCCTGTGAAGAGAAATCACCTCTTCTCTTGTCTTCCTGGACCATTCTCTTGACTTCACCATGTTTGTAAACACACCAGTAAATGTCTAGAAGGAGCTGAGTATCACAGTCATTTTAAATCTGCCAAATTGGTGCTTATTATGCTTGATTGCTGCTCCCTGACATCCACAGGTCTTTTCAATACCTGATCGAAAACACTTGAATGAACCTCTGTTCTTAAGAGTGGTAGTCTTTAAGGGGTTGAATAATTGTGTCAATGAAAAAATCACAAAAAATACATTTAATACTGTATTACAAAAACAATTGATTTAATTTTAGTTGCATTTGGTTCTTTGTAAGTCCTTGTAAGATTTCATTCTGAACATAATTACAAATGTACAGTAAATTCCCTAAAACCCTTTACAGCATTGGGGGTTGAATAATTTTGAACACAACTGTATATCTTACCAACAATCCAATGGTACAGAAAGACTGAAAGCAAGTTGTCATCCAAGAGTAACCTTTCATTAAACAATACATAGGTTGAGGGTATTTGTGAAGTGTATAATCGTTATTAAAAACACCTGCATAAATCATTTTGGTTCACAATCACAAACTTTTTTACAGGTACCTGTGCTTTCTTCCGGAGGTGATAACTTGCTGAGCAGCCACATCTTAGACCAGCTCCAGACTAAAAAGCCAATAATTACGCCTGCTGAGCTTCCACATCACTCCTGAAGGACCCATTCACCACACCAGTGACTTTGCAAACATCTGGAGGCACAGTCATCTTTTTAATCCCCAAAGTTGTTGTGCTCCCTTTCATCTGGGGCAAGCAACACCAGTGCCATGCTGAACCATTGTGGCGACGGGCCTGCACATTTTCATCTGTCACACCTGCCAGGCAAGCTTCCTTATACCTGTAGGCAGGGAGATTTTGGGGCTATATTTATGCAGTCCAAGAGGACCAAAGACTGCTGCCCACTGAATCTGCTGCTGCCATCTTTTCTACACCAACAGTTGCCACATACACATCTTCCTCTGCCAAGAGGCATCTCTTCTGCTGTACTGACTAGTGAGTGAAAGCACCTCCAAGCAAGGGCGGGTTAAGTGCATGATAGACCCGGGGCTGTCCACCCAAGTCGGCCCCACCCTCCATTTTAGTTTAAAAAAAAATTCTGTATGAAGAGGCTGCAGTGCTTCGTGAGCGCCACAGTCTCTTCCTAGGCCATATGATATCACATTCATCATTCACATGGTCTAGGTGCAGCTCTGTCCCATCTGATTGATTGGGTCTGTGCTGCAATACCAAGCACAGTGCTATCAAATGGACAGCACTGTGCTTGGTAAGGAGCAAAGAGGCTGCGGCGTTCACTGGAACATCGCGGTCTCCTCAAGCAACGGATTGGCGGGGGTGCCAGGAATCATACCCCCACCATCTCATAACTCTCTGAGTACAGAGGTCATAGATGTTACCTGCAATCCTATGTAACACCCCGCATAAAACAATAATTCACTGCTACAGAGGACTGCAGGGAACATTTACTACGTTATCTGTACTACTTTTAAGATCTGTGCATGGCACTCTTTTGCTAATGCCAACATAAAGTAGACATATGGGAAATGATGGCATTGAGGCATTACTATCTGTCTTAGGCTACATGCACACGACCGTTGGTGTTTTGCGGATCCGCAAAACACGGAAGCTTATCCGTGTTCTGTTCCGCAATTTGCGGAACGGAACACAGCCCATTATAGAAATGCCTATTCTTGTCCGCAAAACGGACAAGAATAGGACATGCTATATTTTTTTTGCGGGGGCACGGAACGGAGCAACGGAGTGCTGTCTGCATCTTTTGCGGCCCCATTAAAGTGAATGGGTCCGCGGCCGAGCCGCAAAATATGCGGCTCGGACCCGAACAACGGCCGTGTGCATGAGGCCTTAAAAGTAGAGAAATTCAAATTTAGAAAATTGTGAATTTTTCCAAATTTTTGGTAAATTGGGGATTTTTTTTATAAATAAAGGAAAAATATTTCGACTCACATTTACCACTTTCATGAAGCACAATGTGTCATGAGAAAAAAGTCTCAGAATGGCTTGGATAAGTAAAAGTGTTCCAAAGTTATTACCACATAAAGTGACACATGTCATATTTGCAAAAAAATGGCTTGGGCAGTAAGGTTAAAACTGGCTCGGGGTAGAAAGGGTTAAAAGGCTTCTGTCACAAGAATCATTGTAGTGAAACAGGTTGGACTTTGGCGTGTGCATTTTAATACCCTGCGTAGTGCCGAGTACAAATGGTAGCAAGCTTCTCTCCTGTATTCCCCTGTGTATTGAAGCACACTGCAAAGGAAGGAGACTAGGAGAAGTTAGAGGCAGACATGATGATGTTTAGGCCCCTTTCACATGGGCGAGTTTTCCGCGCGGGTGCAATGCGTGAGGAGGACGCATTGCACCCGCACTGAATCCGGACCCATTCATTTCTATGAGGCTGTGCACATGAGCGGTGATTTTCACGCATCACTTCTGCGTTGCGTGAAAATCGCAGCATGTTCTATATTCTGCGTTTTTCACACAACGCAGGCCCCATAGGAGTGAATGGGGACGCGGGAAAATCGCAAGCATCCGCAACCAAGTGCGGATGCGTTGCGATTTTCCCGCATTGTTGCTTAGCAACGGGACCCGATCTCTATTATTTCCCCTTATAACATGGTTATAAGGGGAAATAATAGCATTCTTAATAAAGAATCCATTGTTAAATGATGAGGAAGGGGTTAAAAATAATAAAAGTTAACTTACCTTAGCCACTTGATCGCGTAGTCGCGATCTGTCCTCTCTTTCCCTGCAGCATCGATGATCTAAAGGACCTGTGATGATGTCACATCACATGGCCCAATCACCTGCTCCATCACTATGGTGATGGAGCATGTGATTGGTCCATGTGACATCATCCAAGGTCCTTAATCACTATCCTCAGGCTGTGGATAGTGCTTAAGGACCTTGGATGATGTCACGTGGTCACATGGACCAATCACATGCTCCATCACCATAGTGATGGAGCAGGTGATTGGGCCATGTGATGCTGTGACATCATTACAGGTCCTTTACATCTTTCAAGCTAACGGAGAGGAGGCCGGGCTTCGCGATCAAATGGAACAGGTAAGTAATTATTAGTTTATTATTTTTAACCCATTCTGCACCGGGTTCAACATTAGGGAGATGGCCAAGGGTATTATTTTACATTATAACTATGTTATAATGTGAAATAATACCAGCGGGACAATTTCTGACCCAAACATGCACTTCTGTGAAGAAGTGCAGGTTCGGGTCTGGGTACCAAAAGTGCCGATTTTTCTCCCGCGCGTGCAAAACGCATGACAGCGCTTTGCACTCGCAGGGAAAAATCGCGGCAATTCCCGCAACGTACCCGCACTGTTTGACGGAGTGCACCCGCAACGCCCGTCTGAAAGAGGCCTTATACTGCAGCAGCAAGGAGAACAGAGCCTCTAGGAGTAACGGCAATGCACCTGTTGCTCCTAGAGGTTAATTTGCAAATATTAACAGTTTCTCAGAAACAAAGCCACAGATGGGGATGGGACCAGGACTGATAGCTTCTGCACACATTGCACAGGTCAGCCTATTTCACTACAATGATTATGGTGGCATAAGCCCTTTAACATTTGAAACCAGATTTCTCCATACCTGGCCTGTTGGGGTTTCTTTAAAGTCTAACAGACTCAATAATTCATGACAGACACCTCTCAGACTGTGGGTGTAAACTCACACTGCAGTTAGCTATATATCATTCTGGGTTATATTGATACCTGAGTGTGCTTAGGCTGGGCTGCCATCAAAAATTTCTGGGCCCCATATAATCAAACTGCCAGGGCCATGGGTTTTTGAACATCTGCAGGCTATATATTTCATCTTATTCACAGGCTTTATACCACTGAAAAAGTTGGTTGATGCACTTAAAAGTAGTATTTCATTAAATCAATTCATCCATTTCCTCTTTATAATATCCTCTCTCTCTATGTATGTTAACATTTTCTCTGAATTTATATCTCAGACTCCACAAATGCATATATATATGACTCAAGTATTTACGCACCCATCAAAGGCTCAATTAGGATATGCAAAAAAAAACTCAACCATGGTATAATTTGGTCGGAAACAGTTCTAGAAATATGGGTAACCTATCATTAATGCATGAAACTTGAAGGGCCTGCACTTCAGGAGTATACCTCAACAAATTAATACTTAAAGGCTATGTACACATTTGGAGGCAATTTTTTATGATTGCATTTTACTCATTTTGGGCTAAAAATACTTTTTTTCAATTGGTCTTTATTAAAAATATTGAGCTGTTCTGTGTATTTTGTTTGGGTTCTGTGTGTTTCATTTCCCTATTGTTTATATTAGGCCTGAAGGAGACTCCTGTTCCTCCTTAATTTTGGAGCAACATGTGGTTTCGTCCCTGCCATTAGTACCAGGGTACTATAGGGCTAGATAGGACTCTAGGTATTCCTGCATATGAACTTACCTACCTTTGGGGTCTGTTCATACTGGTAGTCAGTCAGGATTTTAGTTAGGGTTTTCACTAGGAGGTGTCCATCTTCCTTCCCTAGTTCTCAGGCCTGATTCCATGTTCCCCTTTCCCTCCTATGCTCGGTATGGTGTTTCGCTCCCACATCGAAGCGTGACATTATAAACCGCCAAAACCGTCATTTTTTGTTTGCTTGTGTGCAGCCATGGATCCTGCATTAGCAGGTCATCTGCAAGGACTGTCTTTGGAGGTAGCTGACCTCTGCACAACCGTCTCGCAGATGCAGAGATCACAAGCTGTAGGTCCTGGTGGTAGTGGTGGAGACCAGGTCTATCTGGAGCCTAAAGTTGCCCTCTCGGACAGGCTACGTCCACACTCATCTGGGGATGAGAAACAGTGAGTCGGTGTGGTTATTTCCTTGCTTAAGGGGGATGCACAGTCATGGGCTTTTTCTCTGCCAACTGGATCGCAGTCTCTCCGGTCGGTAGATGAATTTTTCGAAGCTTTGGATCTTATCTATGATGATCCAGATCAGACCTCTCTGGCCGAAACCAAGCTGTGCGGCCTTCGTCAGGGTGATGGTTCCACTGAGATTTATTGCTATGAGTTTAGGAGGTGGGCTATGGATACAGAGCGGAACGATCCTGCCCTCCCTAGTCAGTTTTGTCAAGGGTTATCAGAGAGGCTGAAGGACGCTTTTGCCTTTCATGAAACCCCAGTGTCTCAGGAGGCTGCTATGTCTCTTGCTATACGCATTGATAGACGCCCAAGAGAGAGATCTAGGGGCCCCCACTCTCATGGCGTACTATCACATGCAGGGCCGGCTCCAGGTTCATGTGGATCATGTGGGCCCTTGGGTGATAAAGCCTCAGTGGGCCCCCTTGTGGCATTTTGCACAGTACACGCAGCAATGAAGCTACATGTGTTATAGATGTTGCCAAATACAGTAGACAGAACACACTACAGAGCGGATATATGTGAATCAATCCTTATACCCCTACTTTTTTTTTTAATCTACCCAGTGTTTTAATCCTTCAGGTCTACTCAGTATTCAGTTTTTACTGTAAACCCTCTAAAAAGAAACAGATATTAAATATGAAAATAAATTTCAATATGAACGCTGATAGCACTATGCTGCTGCCTGACCCTGTGCCTCCCAATGCCCAATAAATATCAATATGATGATATTTTAATTTGGAGCCTGCAGGGCAGGATGCAGCAGACTAGGGCTGTCACAATACCAAAATTTTGATTCAATTTCGATACCATAAAACAAGTATTGCAATACTCAATACCATTTATACCACGCAAAAAAAATAAAACATCAAAAAAGCCATGTGCATTCCGCATTTTATGGAACATCCGGCCCATAATCGAACAGTCCTATCCTATTTTTTGGGGGGACCAGGTGACAAAAAAAATGGCGAATCGCACCGTTTTCTTTTCTTTTTTTTTTCCTCTTACAGCACTTACCACAGAGGAAAATGTTTAAATATTTTAATAGTTTGGACTTTTCAGACATGGCGATATGTAATACTGTATGTTTATCTATTTATTGTTTATATATTTTATATGTTAAATTGGAAAAGGGGGTGATTTATACTTAATATATATTTCTTTTAACCTTTATTTTTTTACTTTATTTAATAACTATTTCCCCCTTAGGGGGCTTACCATGGCAGCCAGGGCTTCAGTAGCATCCTGGCTGTCATGGTAACCGATCGGATCAGAAGCTGCCACTGCCACTAATGAGGAGGAGGGGAGGGGAACCTGTGGCCACTGCCACCAATGATTTTAATAGGTGCGGCACCTAAGGGGCACGCTTCGTGTTCTGTGATACTAGGCAGGGTGATGTTTAAAGGGACCGCGACTGCTGCAATTTTGAAGTGAGGAAATGAGTGAGCCCCCTAAGAAACAGTGGGCCCCAACGCTTGCCCGGGTATACCGGGTGCTGATGCCGGCCCTGATCACATGTTGTATCGTCCTCCTCTGACACTTTCGGTGAAGTTACTCCGGGGTTTATGTCTGGGAACGAACCCATGCAATTAGCGAGGCTGCTCCTGGATCCGCTTTTAAGCATACTGATAATAGGAAGGGAGTGTGTTTTTTCTGCGGACAGAAGGGACATTTTATCAGAGTATGTCCATATATTGAACGGCAAAAACAAAAAAGAAGGACATTTAATTCCCATCTGACTCTTGGAGGGGTGAGAGGAGAGTCAGAAAATGTGCATTTGTCTTTGACTGGTAGTACCAGATTCCCCCTGACTGCTGAGGTGGCGCTAGAGTCAAAAACTGTGGGGATTGAGGAGTTTATTCAGAACCTTTAACTGACATGACTAAGAAAGGGACAGATGTTTCAGAGTGGTCTGATTTGGCGTTGCGAGCCTTTTCTGCGATTAAGGAATGCTTCTCTTCCGCCCCTATATTGGTGCAGCCGGATGTATCACATCCTTTCATTGTGGAGGTGGACGCATCTGAGGTGGGGCTAGAAGCAGTTTTATCATAGGGCCCGTCACCTGGTAAATGGCGTCCTGTGCCTTTTTCTCTAAAAATCTCTCTTCCGCAGAGAGAAATTATAATGTGGGGAACAGTGAGTTATTAGCAATTAAGTTGACTTTTAAAGAGTGGCGTCATTGGTTGGACGGGGCGATTCATCTAATCACGGTGTTCACAGATCACAAAAACCTGGCTTACCTTGAGTCGGCTAAACAACTGAACCCAAGGCAGGCCATATGTTCTTTGTTTTTCAACAAATTCAATTTCACTGTCACCTATCGTCCTGGGGTAAAAAACGTCAAGGCAGATGCCTTGTCACATAGTTTTCCTGGAGGTGGTGATTTTGAAAATCCGAGTTCTATACTGTCGGAAGGGGTGGTGATATCCGCTCTTTACCCTGACCTAGAGGTGAAGGTGTTAAAGGCCCAGGTAGATGCACAGGATTCTTGTCCCTCTGGGAAACTGTTTGTGCCATCTGAATTGCGTCACAAGGTGTTTGAGGAACATCACTGTACGGTTCTTATGGGACACCCTGGGAGCAGATCCACTGCTGACCTAGTATCTCTCGTAGATTCTGGTGGCCGGGGTTGCGTGAGTGTGTTGATGACTATGTGTCAGCTTGTAGTACCTGTGCACGCGCTAAGGTGACACATACTCAGCCTTCCGGATCTTTACTTCCATTGCCCATCCCATCCAGACCATGGACTTACTTATCCATGGATTTTATCACTGATCTACCTAATTCTTCAGGAAAGACAGTTATTCTGGTGGTAGTTGATCGCTTTAGTAAAATTGTGCACTTTATAGCTTGCCGGGCCTACCTAAATGCTAAAACACTTGCACAAGTTTTTGTTGACAACATTGTGAAACTCCATGGCATTCCCTCTGACGTGGTCTCGGATCATGGGACTCAGTTTGTTTCCAGATTCTGGAAAGCGTTCTGTACAACTGTCCTTTTCTTCGGCTTTTCTTCCTCAGTCGAACGGACAGACGGAGCACACTAATCAGAGTCTGGAGACTTACTTGAGGAGTTTACTATAAACCACCTAATATACCAGAGTCCACAGAAAATCTATTACTAAACGAGATAGACAAGGCCGCAAATCATAATGAGGTGGTTATTATGGGGGACTTCAACTACCCAGATATAGACTGGGAAACTGAAAGCTGTACATCCCATAAAGGAAACAGGTTCTTGGCAATAACCAAAGACAATTACATTTCCCAACTGGTCGAGGACCCGACTAGAGGGACAGCCATACTGGACTTAGTATTAACGAATAGACCTGACAGAACAACAGATGTGCAGGTTGGGGGACACCTGGGAAATAGTGACCATAAAGTAATAACCTTCCAATTATCATTCAAAAGAGCATTTCTACATGGAGGAACAAAACTTCCAAACTTCAAAAAAGCTAAAATTAGCCAACTAAGCAAGGCCATAGGCCTAGCTAACTGGGACAAAGGCCTCAAAAACTAAAATACAGCCACAAAATGGGATATCTTTAAAAGCATCCTAAAATCTCATTGTGAGAGGTACATACCGTATGGGAATATTAAGGAACAAAAAGAAACCAATGTGGATAAATAGGAATGTAAAGAAAACAATAAATGACAAAAAGAAAGCATATAAATCACTAAAACAGAAAGGTAGTGAGGAAGCACTGAAAAACTATAAGGAAAAAAATAGAACATGTAAAAAACTAATAAAAGCGGCCAAACTAGAGACCGAGAGATTAATTGCCAAAGAGAGTAAAACTAACCCTAAAATGTTCTTCAATTATATAAATGTTAAAAAGTATAACTCTGACGGTGTTACTTAAAGAGTATTGAGGGGGAAGTTGCAGAGAGCGACGAGAAGAAAGCAAAACTGTAAAATATTTTTTTCTCCAATGTATTCACTGAGGAAAAAAAACTGTCAGATGAAATTCTAAATGTAAAAATAAATCCCCCATTAAAAGTGTCCTGTCTGACCCAAGAAGAAGTACAACAGCGACTTAAAAAGATTAAAATAGACAAATCTCCAGGACCGGATGGCATACACCCCCGTATCCTAAGGGAAGTAAGTAATGTCATAGCCAGACCTTTGTTTTTTGATATTTGTGGACTCTATACTGACAGGGAATGTTCCACAGGATTGGCGCATAGCAAATGTGGTGGCAATATTCAAAAAGGGTCCAAAAACAGAGTCTGGAAACTATAGGCGGTAAGTTTAACATCTGTTGTGGGGAAACTGTTTGAAGGTTTTCTGAGAGGATCTCAATGGAAAAAAGCAAATAACGACATTTCAGCATGGCTTCATGAGGGATCGGTCATGCCAAACTAATTTAATCAGTTTCTATGAGGAGGTAAGTTCTAGACTTGACAGCGGAGAATTAATGGATGTCGTATATCTGGACTTCTCCAAAGCATTTGATAATGTACCACATAAAAGTTTAGTATATAAAATGAAGATGGTCCGACTGGTAGAAAATGTCTGTAAGTGGGTAAGTAACTGGCTGAGTGACAGAAAACAGAGGGTGGTTATTAACGGTACACACTCAAATTGGGTCACTGTCCCTAGTGGGGTACCTCAGGAGTCAGTACTAGGCCCTATTCTTTTCAATATATTTATTAATGGTCTTGTATAAGGCTTGCATAGTAAAATATACATTTTTGCAGATGACACTAAACTGTGTAAAGTAATTAACACTGAAGAGGACAATATACTGCTACAAAGGGATCTGGATATATTGGAGGCTTGGGCAGATAAGTGACAGACGAGGAATAATGCAAGTCAACCGTACATACTAAATGGTAAAACACTCGGTAACTGACATGGAAAAGGATCTAGGAATTTTAATAAACAGCAATCTAAGCTGCAAACACCAGTGTCAGGCAGCTGCTGCCAAGGCCAATAAGATAATGGGTTGCATCAAAAGGGGCAAAGATGCCCGTGATGAGAACATAGTCCTACCACTTTACAATTCACTAGTCAGACCACACATGGAGTACTGTGTACAGTTCTGGGCTCCTGTGAACAAGACGGAGATAGCAGAGCTGGGGAGGGTTCAGAGGAGGGCAACTAAAGTAATAACTGGAATGGGGCAACTACAGTACCCTGAAAGATTATCAAAATTAGGGTTTTTTACTTTAGAAAAAAGACAACTGAGGGGAGATCTAATAACTATGTATAAATATTTCAGGGGTCAGTACAGAGATCTCTCCCATCATCTATTTATCCCCAGGACTGTGACAAGGAGACATCCTCTGCGTCTGGAGGAAAGAAGGTTTGTACACCAACATAGAAGAGGATTCTTTACTGTAAGAGCAGTGAGACTATGGAACTCTCTGCCTGAGGAGGTGGTGATGTTGAGTACAATAAAGGAATTCAAAAGGGGCCTGGATGTATTTCTGGAGTGTAATAATATTACAGGCTATAGCTACTAGCGATGGGTCGTTGATCCAGGGAGTTATTCTGATTACCTGATTGGAGTCGGGAAATAATTTTTTATTCCCCTTAAGTGGGGAAAATTGACTTCTACCTCACAAGGTTTTTTTGCCTTCGTCTGGATCAACTAGCAGGATGACAGGCCGAACTGGATGGACAGATGTCTTTTTTCAGCCTTATATACTATGTTACTATGTTTTGTCTCTGAGAACCAGGAGGAGTGGTCTTCGATTTTTCTCTTTGGCAGAGTTTGCCATAAATAATTCTAGACAGGAATCCACTGGGAAGTAGCCGTTTTTTGGGGAATATGGATTTCACCTGCAATTTGGCACATTTTCTGGTTCAGATACTTCTGGTATCCCTAAGGAGGAATGTGTTTCGTCATCATCGTCATCTATATGGCAGAAAATTTAAGATAACTTGATGAATATGGGCAACAAGTATAAACGTGTGGCTAACAGGAAACGTATGAAAGGTACGGACCTAAGAGTGGGTGATTCTGTGTGGCTGTCAACAAGAAACATTTAAGTTGAAGGTACCTTCTTGGAAGTTGGGTCTAAGATTTATTGGTCCATATAAGATCACTGCCATTATTAATCCTGTAGCTTTTCGTCTTGAACTCCTTCAGGCCCTGAAAATTCATAATGTGTTTCATAAATTTTTGTTGAAGAGATATGTTGAACCTTTTTAGCCGTCTTCCTCTCCACCCGCTCCTGTCATGGTGGATGGTAGTTTGGAATTTCATATCGCCAAGATAATTGACTCTCGAGTTCTCCATAGATCTCTTCAGTATCTTGTTCACTGGAAGGGTTATGGACTAGAGTAGAGGATGTGGGTCCTGGCATCTGACGTGAATGATAGTCGTTTAGCGAAAGCTTTTCACAGGTCTCACCCGAATAAGGTCGGTCCTGGGTGTCCGGAGGTCACCCCTACTGTCACGGATATTCCCCCGACAGGTGGCAGGAGATCAGTGAGACTGGCAACATGTGGTTTGATCTGACATGTTTTCCATTCAGATCAAATTACGTCTGTGTTGTTTCTGGTGCTTGCCACACCTTCTTTCCCCAGGTGTGGCTATTAGGGTCATTTAACCTTCTCTATTTATAGTTGCTTCTCCCATAATGCTGTGTGGTTTATAGCTTCTGTTTGGACCTCTGGATAGATTGTGGTTGGAAAAAATCACAGAATGAAGTGGCCTAAATGGGAGGAACTGCTCAAAACCCCAAACACTGTAGCGTGTTTATAACTGGGGGAGCAATTCCTCTGCATGTGATCAGCTGCACAGCAATCCCCAGCAAAAATGCGTACAATGGATCATGCGGCAGCGGATCACATGCACCACAAAAACATCCTTAGCACCTATCGGACTGTGTTCACACACTACAGGTAGGATAGCGCTAGGCTCCCATGCCACACTGAGATACCTTGACGTGGTGCGAACGGGCTCCGATATGTTCCTGACCAGAATATATTGGCGAAAATCTCAGCTACTAACATCAGCGTGAGGGTTCGGCCAGTATGGTCAGTTGCATGCTATTATGGTGAACTTTTTTTGCTGTGAGTTATGTATATGTATATTCTCATCCACACATTATTTAATCTTGTGTAGGATATTTTTGTGCTGCATGTGATCCGCTGCCACATCCTCCATTGTACCCATTTTTACTGGGGATTGCTGTGCAGCGCATCACATGCGGAGGAATTTCTCCCCCGGTTATAAACACGCTACAGTGTTTGGGGCCTTGAGCAGTTCCTCTCATTTAGGCCACTTCCTTCTGTGATTTTTTCTTTATATGTATGGAATGTGCCAATGCTTATCATTGGTAACATTCTGGTGCACCTGGTAGCCTGTGTTACATGGCCCGTTATAGGTGGGGCTCGCAGTCTCCTCCTCCCTCCCATTGTATTAGTGATCTTACTATGGAGGTATGTTAGAGTTTGGCTGAGAGTCGGACCTTAGCACCTATCGGACTGTGTTCACACACTGAGATACCTTGACGTAGAGCGAACAGGCTCCGATATGTTTGTGACCGGAATATATTGGTGAAAGTCTCAGCTTCTAACATCAGTGTGAGGGTTCGGCCAGTATGGTCAGTTGCATGTTATTATGGTACACCTTTTTGCAGTGATTTATATAGATTGTGGTTGGATCTCGGCTGAGTTCCTGGTGCTTACATTGCTACTTTGAAGTTAAGTCTTTCCTTTCCCTTTTGCATTTTGTTTGGGTTTTGTGTGTTGCATTTCCCTATTGTTTGTATTAGGCCTGAAGGAGACTCCTGTTCATCCTTCCTTTTGGAGGAACAGGTAGTCTTGTCCCTGCCATTAGTACCAGGGTCCTATAGGGCTAGATAGGACTCTAGGTATTACTGTGTATGAACTCACCTACCTTTGGGTTCTGTTCATACTGGTAGTCAGTCAGGATTTTGGTTAGGATTTTCACTAGGAGGTGTCCATCTTCCTTCCCTAGTTCTCAGGCCTGATTCCCTGTTCCCCCCTTCCCTCCTATGCCCGGTCTGATGTTTCCATCCCACACTGAAGCGTGACATGTTTATAATGTCAGAGAGCAGAGATACGGAGCAGTCAGGTGAGCTAGCTGACGGAACATAGAGAAAATTCTGATCCTGCTACTAGAGCATCTCAGCTCTGTACATAAAAAAGAGCTCCATATTTTTAATAAAGACTAATTTAAAAAATGATTTTTAGCTCAAAATGAGTAAAAAGCAATAATAAAAAAATTTGCCCCAAAGGTGTACAATGCAATTAACTTTTATTTTTGATTAAAGTGCAAAAATCTCCAGTGCACTCAAAGAAAAGGAACACTCTTACCACTGGGACATGTGTGGTCTTACCTCATACCCCGTCATGACAATTCCATGCAGAGTTGGTACTATTTGCAGTGGGGTGCATTTAGGGCAGGGGCAGATTGGCCATAGGCCTTACAGGGAAATTTGCCAATGGGCCAATTCCTAGGGGGCCACCCAAGCTCCACTCTCTGCAGATGCTCGGGTACATAATGAGCTCTCAGCGGTAATTAATACTGTGAGAATCAAGCATGTACCCAGCCAGTGAACGCACATGTCCTCCTGAATTCAACTTCCCATGTCCCCTGCTCCATATCTTAATAAGAGACAACTAGAGAAGGAGGAAAACAGAAAATGGCAGCTATTGATGGCCAACACAGAGGAAAAGCCTTTGGGGCATAATATATTGTGCTGCACTGTGGTATATGGTATTTTGTGCTATGGTATTGCTGACCCCCCCCCCCCTACTTCTGTTGCCAAGCCTACGTTCAATTTAGACACTCCTACAACATGTTGCCCATGTTCCCAATACACCACTGATTTAGGGAGTCCTAGTCAGCAACCCTGGACGGTCCAGAGCTCTTTTCAGGGAGGGTGCTCTGCTACCTAGATGAGGATATTAGACCAGGCTAAGTATGGGGCAAACCAGGGTAAGCGACCCATCTGTGTTTGAACCTTTATATGTACCTTCCATTCCTGCTTAGTATACTCCAATAATGTAGCATTAAGACCATTCCTTTTCTTTGAGTGCACTAAAGATTTTTGCACTTTTCTGATATATGTTTTCACCTTGTGGGCATCATTTTAAAGTATTATAAATAAAAGTTAAGTACTATTTAGTTGAGGTATACCCCTAAGGCGCAGGCCCTTCTAGTCTCATTTAGGATATGCCCAGACAAAAAAATGCTTGTGGATTTCATAATTCCACTGCAAATACGCTGCCAAATCTGCATATTTTACATGCATATTTCATTATGGATTTGCCATTGGTTTCACTCTATGCATTTTAAATAGTGAAATCCACAGAATAGTGAAAATCTACAGAAAGAACTGACATGCAGATTTGAAACTTGCATGCCCATTTACACACAGATATTTTTTTTGCAGTGCTTGGATGAGATTTGCTGCAATTGTATTCTGTTGCGGATTTCCCGCCTGCAAATCTGGACCCAAAAACTGCAGGATTTCTGCTACATGTGGACATGGCCAAATGTCATCTTCCTCAATGGACCAAGATGCTACATATAAAAATATTTATCCTTCATACTGCTTTTTACAGTGTCATGGCTAAGATATGTAGTACAATAGTCATCGTCAGCCATCACTCAGTGTCCAAGTCAGCTTGCAGTTTTTGGACATGTTCTTTAGACTGCACAGTACTATATAGATTAGTGTCATCTGCAATTAATTCCTATTAATATACATTAATTCCATCTTTAATATCATTAATAAATAGATTAAATAATAGAGGAGCAGTGAACCTTGGGGTAGACCACTTATAACCCGGGACCATTCTGAATTGACCATTGACCTACCTGCTCTGACCTTGGATTTTTAGGATTTAAATACGGTATTTAAAAAACATTTTGGGATTTGTTTTTCTCTCTTTTGCCACCTGCTGTCTATTTTGTATTTTTGCAGATTTCATCTCCTTTTTACAGATTTTATTCAGCCATTTGTAAACTTCAAAGACAACAGCTAACCCTTTTTGTCATCGATTGTCCTTCTTACGGTAGCTGTAAGCCATAAGGGGTTTAATTTTAGCCATTTATACTTGTTACTAGAGATGAGCTATTCGAAAATTCGATTCGGTCGGTTCACCGAATTTTCCAAAAATATTTGTGATGTGATGTGGCAGCAGCATGACGAGACCACAGAGTGGCACCAGTGACATAGTGGTGAGCTGGCAGCAGCATGAGGAGACTACAGAGTGGTGATGTGGCAGCAGCATGACAAGACCACAGAGTGGCACATTGACAGAGTGGTGAGCTGGCAGCAGCATGAGGAGACCACAGAGTGTCACATTGACATAGTGATCAGGTGGCAGCAGAATGACGAGATCACAGAGTGGCCCAGTGACATAGTGTTGAGATGGCAGCAGCATGAGGAGACCACAGAGTAACACAGTGACATAGTGGTGAGCTGGCAGCAGCATGGGGAGACCACACAGTGGTGATGTGGCAGCAGCATGAGAAGACCATAGAGTGGCCCAGTGACAGAGTGTTGAGGTGGCAGCAGCATGAGGAGACCACAGAGTGTCACAGTGACATAGTGATGAGGTGGCAGCAGAATGACGAGACCACAGAGTGGCCCAGTGACATAGTGTTGAGCTGGCAGCAGCATGAGGAGACCACAGAGTGGTGATGTGGCAGCAGCATGACAGGACCACAGAGTGGCCCAGTGACATAGTGTTAAGCTTGCAGCAGCATAAGGAGACCACAGAGTGGTAAGGTGGCAGAAGCATAAGGAGACCACAGAGTGGCACAATGACATAGTGGTGAGGTGGCAGCAACATGAGGAGACCACATAGTTGCCCAGTGACAGAGTGGTGAGGTGGCAGCAGCATGAGGAGACCACAGATTAACACAGTGACATAGTGGGGAGGTGGCAGAAGCATGTGGAGACCACAGAGTGGCACATTGACAGAGTGGTGAGCTGGCAGCAGCATGAGGAGACCACAGAGTGGTGATGTGGCAGCAGCATGACAGGACCACAGAGTGGCCCAGTGACAGAGTGTTGAGGTGGCAGCAGCATGAGGAGACCACAGAGTGGCACAGTGACAGAGTGGGGAGGTGGTGGGCAATACCACTACCAGCTGAAGATGGTGGGTGGCAGTAGGAGCACCTGGCAGCAGGTGTGGCATCAGGCGGCTGGCAGCATCAGAATAGTAGCTGAAGCAGGTAGGCAGAAGAAACAGGTCTCTTTTGACAAAGTTTAGGTGTTGCACCATGGATAATCTAGTCTGATGCATCAGGCATTGGTGTTTGAAAATCCTGGCTGATCCACGCCTGAGTCATCCTCATAAAGGTCAGTTTCTCCACATTTTGGCCCCCGCCGCACTAAACACCCGCTCTGACGCCACACTGCTGGCCGGGCAGGAAAGCTTGTCCAAGGCAAACTCGGCCAGTTGCGGACAAAAATCAAGTTTGGCTGACCAGTAGTCCAGGGGATATTCGATGTGGGGTGGCAGGGTGCACTCCAAGTATGCCACAACCTGCCGGTTCAGGTTCTGCTCTATGTCTAGCTGTTGCTGCTGGTGAGTAGTTCTTTATTAGGCAGGTGAAGAAAACTGCTTATCAGCGACTCTAGACTTAAGTTGCTGCTGATGGAGCTGGTACTGCTCCTGCCCCCCCCCCTCCATCCCAGTAACCATGGCAGTGGAACGTGAGTGCAGAGGGCCCGGTCAGATCTGCGTGAGGATGGGCAATGGCGCACATAGGCAGCGGTCAACTGACTACATAGGATTTCTCGATAGTAGTTCAGTTTGTCTTCTGCCGCTGCCTCACGTGCAAGCTGCCACCCTCTTCTCCTGATGAAGTCCCTTCTTCACCCGGCTCCTAAGTGCAAGCGGCTACATAATGATCATCCGCTACTGTCTGCACGTCACTGATGTCCCCCTCAACGGTCTCAGGGCCAGGAGCCTGACCGCTCACAACACCTGCTACCAGGCGATTCTCATCGCTACTTGCCCTCCTACCGGAGGAATCGGCAGATGTCTTCTCCAGATCTTGGCTGGGCAGTAGCTGCTGACTGTCCTCTAGTAGCTCGTCCTCGCTGAAAAGTGGAGCCAAGCCTATTGCATATAATACTTCTTGTGCTGAAGGAACAGAAAATGACAGAGGCAGGTTAAGGACAATTGGGGCCACAGGGCCTGGTCCTGGGCCATGCCAACTAAGCGTTGTGTCAAAGGAACCCACCAACTCTTGGTTTGGGGTGTCTGATGTCACTTGCAACGAAGTCGAAGACCGAGTCAACCATTCAATCTCCGCTGGTTTGATAGTCAAGACATGACTGCTAGAGGGGGCGTGCCCTGCACGCAATGGCGCCGGACACTTGATTTGCTCGCTCCGCTCACAGCACCCGCTCATCAGCACATATCAGCCACCCCTGAACCCCAGAGTGAGAAATCCAGTGCCTCAACAGATCTGTCCATGATGGGGAAGCTTAGGAAGCGAGTTCTTCAACAAGGCGACTCCGCCAGCCTCAGGCCTAGCAGCAGACCGGAAACCCACACACTCCTCGACGCACTCATCACCTGCTGCGTATTCGGAGTCCAGGGAAGAGTTTTATGTATCGCCTTCATCTCAACCGCTCTCAGAACACACTATAAGGCACTTGCTCGACTGCCTAAGGACCTCGTTACGAGATCACATGCAAGGTATGATGAGAGAGATTAAAAGGGACTTGCAGGCTTTGGGTGACCGCACCACTCATGTTGAGGGCAAGATGGTGTAGTTTGCCATCTCACATAACTCTCTTATAGACGCATATGAAGCTTTGGAGGAAGAGTGTGTGAGACTAGCCACTAATGTCCAAGACATGGAAGACCACAATAGACGGAACAATGTCCGTCTCCGGGGAGTCCCAGAATCGGTGGCCCCAGACGCCCTTGAGGGCCTATTGAACGAGCTTATAAAAGCTGCCGTTCCTATGGCGACAGAGCTTTATCTCACTGTGAATAGAATTCCGAAGCCATCTGGCCTTGACCCGAGTACCCCAAGAGATGTACTGGCCAGAATTAATTTTTATCATATAAAAGATGTCTTTCCCCACAAACTCCATGAGAACGCCACATCATTGGAATTGTTTGCAGGAATTTCGGTTTATCCTGACTTGTCTGCAAGCACCTTGGCTAAGCTTAAGGAGTTCGCACCTGCTACTAAGATCCTGCGGGAGAACGTTCGGTACAAAGGAGGGTTCCCGGTGAAACTTTTGATTTACCATAAAGGCGTACTCCACACATGCAAATGACTGCAAGCAGCTCAGTCTGTGCTGTATTTGTGGTGCTTTATATCCGCCTTGCCTCATTCCCCTGCCGGTACCTCTACCAGACCGGATAAAGTGGCTCCTGAATGGGAAAAGGTCTGAAATGTTCCACATCCTCTACTCCTCCTGTTTGGGACACAGAGATGCCTCACCGGGTGCCTGAGCCCTGTTGGGCAGGTGATCCCATCAGTTCCAGGACTTCATGCAGGTCCTTCTTCTACCTCCTGGCAAAGACGTAGCCTGCAGATAAGACTTCCGCAAGTTTTCACCATTTATTACAGTTTATTTGTTATTTTTTCTGTCTTAATTTTTTCCATTTTTATATTCACCTTTATCGCTCCCTCTACTGTATGCCGCCTTCAGATGAGTCAGCTCTCCTCCCTGCAATCTGGATAACAGGATCTCTCTTCATAGGACACACCTATCTAGGGGGATAATATTTTGGACATTCCAGCATCCTCTCTTCGCTCATTTAATATGGGTTTGAAAATCATTTCTCTTAATGTAAAGGGATTGAACTCCCCTTTCAAGAGATCATTGATCTGGAAGGCGGTCCAATCCTCGCATTGTGATATATTTATGGCACAGGAGACACACCTAATTGAGTCTGACTCCCGCAAATGCTCACATTGCATGTTTCCTCATATGTTTGTTTCCCCATCTATCAAGAAGGAGAAAGCGGGGGTAGCTGTGAGGGTCAGATCAACTGTGGCTTTCCGGCTGCATAAATGTATCACTGATACAGGGGGAAGATATATCATTCTTAAATGTTATCTGGACAATGTATTGTACACCATTGCGGCCATGTATGCTCCCAATTCCAACCAGATCTCTTATCCCCGCATAGTCTTCGAGAAATTGTAGAAAATAGCTGTAGGGGCTGTAATTATAGGGAGCGACTTCAACATCCCAGTCAACTCTGACATTGATTGCTCCAGAGTGGCCAGCTCCATTAGGCCTGACGTCAGTTGCTTTGAAAGACTTGCTACCATGACCTTTGGAGATACCAACATGCTGGCGAGTGAGATTTTACATTCATGTCCTCAGCACACCTATCTCAATCACGCCTAGATTACTTTTTGGTTTCTAAAGACCTATTGTGCGGAGTGTCTGAGACAGGAATTGGGAGCATTACATTGTCGGATCATGGACCTATTAGTCTAACGATTGACACTGGTCTCCCCGGACCTCCTTTTCCTGCGTGGAGGCTCAATCCATTCTTGCCACGTAGTAAGGAGCGGTCAGATATGTTTATTTGTGAACTGCAAACCTTTTTTGCTCTTAATGACACCACAGAATCTCTGTGTCGACTCTTTGGTGCTCTCACAAGGCCTATATGAGAGGTCTACTGTTAAAAGAGGCCTCCAGACTTAAAAAAAAGAGAGAACAACATTACAACAACTGACCCATAATCACTAATAATCTAGCAGTCTTAGAAGCCCGACGGCTTCACTGCAACAGCAGATTTTGTTGCTTTGCACTCAATTAAGGGCACTATTATCATATAAACATGCATATGCCATGCAGACATTAAGAGCTAACCACTATCAAATGGGGGACAGGGCCGGTGCCCTTCTAGCTAGATTCCTTAACCGTAGAACAGCTGCCACTAAGATTGATTAGCTAACTGTAGCCGATACACCTACTGTCACTCATCCCCAGCAGATAGCTGATGCCTTTGCATCCTATTATTCCACCTTATATAATATCAAAGAAGATAGTCACTCTACCCAACCCACAGATGTCTCCATTGCCGCCTTCCTACAGGATATTTCCTTACCTTCTCTATCATCTTTGGAGGTGGAGGCCCGCAATAGTCCCATTTTCCCTAAAGAAATCCAAAAAGCTATACTGGCATCTAAGCCACATAAGGCCACAGGCCCTGATGGGTTTATGGCTGATTATTATACAGCCTTCCACCTGGAACTGCTCCCTTATTTGACCCTATTATTCAACCATTTTATGTGCTCCGGCCCTGTCCAGCCAGAGATGCTGGAAGCCACAGTGCTGCCAAAGCCTGGAAAAAAATTCAACACCCAGGCTAACTTCCGTCCAATATCACTGCTAAATCTTTAGTTGAAACAGTTTGCTAAAGTACTTGCTACACGTATTAACCATGTCTTGCCATCATTAGTGGCAACAGAACAGGTGGGCTTTGTAACCCGACGGCAGTGTAGAGACAGAACTAAGAGAATGTTGAACCTGATCCAGGTAGCTGAAATATCCAGAACCCCCAGAACTCCTTTGACGCGAAGAAAGCTTTTGACAGGGTCCATTGGGGGTTCCTGGAGCAGGTTCTCCGCAAGTTCTGTTTCAGCAAAACATACTTACTGCCATTATGGGTCTCTATTCTTTCCCCTCTGCACGGGTGTTGGCCTCTGGCTTCCTTTCTTCCCCATTCCAAATTACTAATGGGACTAGAAAGGGGTGCCCATTATCCCCCCTGGTTTTCACACTGGTGAAGGAACCCCTAGCCGAACTGCTTGGGTCCTCCCCCCAAGTTGCTGGTGTTAGAGTTGGGAATCAGTCGCATGTCATCGGCTTATATGCTGATGATGTAATTCTATCATTAACAGATCCTATCATCTCCTTGGGGGTGGCTGTGTCCATTCTTCAGTAGTTCTCTGATGTATCCTATTATAAGCTAAACATCTCCAAATCTAGCATTCTCCCCTTATATCTTCAAGATCAGGCCAGAGGCCACAGCCAGCAGAGGTTTAAGTTCAAGTGGACTGATGACCATATCACCTAACTAGGAATCCTATTACCCCCTGCTAATAAAAGAGTGATCCCCCTCAACTTTAATCCTTTGGCGGACGAACTAAGAAAGGATTACCTTAAGTAATGCATTGTGAGGATAAATGCAGTAAAGATGTTAATCCTACCAAAGATTTTGTACCGCTTTCCGTGCATACCTCTAAAAATACCCAAACACTATATACAGAAATTGCAGACCTCTATGCACACTTCTCTCCTATATACTATCCCCTATGCTGGAGCTTATGTGGAAGCAGAGGTTCCCCTTCCCACATGTGGTGGTATTGCCCATCTGTTATAACTTTATGGAGCAGAGTCTCAGATCTGATTGAGGAGGTGACAGGCTTGATTATACCACTAACCCCAGAATTAACTATATTAAGTATAGGAATAGAGGACATCCCTTCTGAATTCAGATGGGTGGTTGCTCACATCCTCACTGCCTCCCGGAAACTCATAGCCAGAAATTGGAAACTCCCTCATATGTCCAATATTTCTGAAGTAGCCCAGTTGCTTAACTTTTATATGCAATCATCCTTGCGATCCAGGATAAAAGCCCACAACCAATGGCTACCATGGTTATGTTGCAAACATGCTACCCTCCTACCGGATGGAATATGGTAACAACTGTAGCTGACCATTTGTGCTGATGTACTCTACTGGGGAGCGACATAATATAAGTATGATGTTACTTTTGCTTTATTTTTGTTTTGCTTGTTTCTGTTGTATTGTTGTATTGTCCTTATTTCTCTGTTCATGTAAATTGAAAAAAATTCTCAATAAAAACCGATTGATACTAAGACACGACCGATGACATGACACCACTGAACAGCTAAAAGACGCAATTAGATTTCCTATTTGTACACCCCAAAACAGGCTGTTGCCCAAAAAATTTCACCACTGAACGGCTAATAGACTCAATTAGATTTCCTATTTGTACACCCCAAAGGAGACTGTAGCCCAAAGAAATTTCACCACTGAATGGCTAATAGACGAATATTCAGCTCTGTTCTGGCAGCAGGTGATGGTTACCACGCTTTCAGAGGCGTCCTGCTTGCCATGATAATGTAACTCTGAACAGACTTCTGCTAAAGGCAGAAGTCTGACCAGACTAGTGAAAAGTTAAAAATACAGTACAGTACACTATATAGTGTACTGTACTGTATTATACTGACATCAGACCCACTGGATCTTCAAGAACCAAGTGGGTCTGGGTAAAAAAAAAATGTAAAAAAGTGAAGAAAAAGTAAAAATAAAAAAAACACATATCACAGAATAAAAATTAAAAAAATTAAATACGCTACACATATTATGTATTGGCGCGTCCGTAAAACCCTGCTCTATAAAATTATCACATGACCTACCCCCTCAAGTAAATACCGTAAAAGAAAAAAAAATGGTGTAAAAAAAGCCATTTTTTGTCACCTTACATCTCAAAAAGTGGAATACCAAGCGATCAAAAAGGCATATGCCTCTGAAAATAGTACCAATCAAACCGCCATCTCATCCTGCAAAAAATAAGCCCCTACATAAGACAATCGCCCCAAAAAATAAAAAAAATATGGCTGTTATTGTGTTAAAGTAAAATAAATTAAAAAAAGTATACATATTAGGTATTGCTGCATCTGTAAAAACCTGCTCTATAAGAATATCACATGATCTAACCCCTCAGATAAATACCGTAAAAAAAATGAAATAAAAACAATGTAAAAAAAAAACATTTTTGTCACTTCACATTACAAACACTGTAATAGCAAGCGATCTAAAAAGTTATATGCACTCAAAAATAGTGCCAATCAAACCGCCATCTCATCCTGCAAAAAATACCCCACATAGGATAATCGTCCAAAAAAATTAAATAAATATGGCTCTCAGACTATGGAGACATTAAAACATGATTTTATTTTGTTTCAAAAATGATATTATTGTGTAAAATGTAAATAAATAAAAAGTATACATATTATGTATCGCTGCGTCCGTAACAACCTGCTCTATAAAACTAACACATGATCTAACTCCTCAGATGAACACGGCAAAAAAATAATATAAATACCGTGTCAAAAGCCATTTTTGTCACCTTACATCACAAAAAGTGTAATAGCAAACGACCAAAATGTCATATGCACCCCAAGATAGTGCCAATCAAACCGTAATCTCATACCGCAAAAACTGAGCCCCTACATAAGACAGTCTCCCAAAAAATAAAAAAAATATGGCTTTCAGAATGAGAAGACAATAAAAAAATATTTTTTTCAAAAATGCTTTGTTATGAAAAACTGAAACAAAAAACCAAAAAAACACAAAAAAGTAGTCATATTTGGTATTGTCGGGTCCGTAACAACCTGCTCTATAGAAATAGCACTCGATCTAACCTGTCAGATCAACTATGCAAATAACAAAAAATAAAAACTGTCCCAAAACAGCTATTTTTTTGCAAATTTTCCATTTTAATCTATTTTTCCAGTAACAAAGCAAGGGTTAACAGCCAAACAAAACTCAATCTTTATTACCCTGATTCTGCAGTTTACAGAAACACCCCATATATGGTCGTAAACTGCCGTATGGCCAAACGGCAGGGCAGAGAAGGAAGGAAACGCCATATGGTTTTTGGAAGGCAGATTTTGCTGGACTGGTTTTTTGACACTATGTCCCATTTGAAGCCCCCCTGATGCACCCCTACAGTAGAAACTCTAAAAAAGTGACCCCATTTTTGAAACTATGGGATACGGTGGCAGTTTTTTATTTGTACTATTTTAGGGTAAATATGATTTTTGGTTGCTCTATATTACACTTTTTTTTGAGGCAAGGTAACAAAAACAAAAAAAAAATCTAAACTTTTGGGTGGTTTTTATTATGTAAACCTCACAAAGTGACTTCAGACCTGAACTGGTCCCTAAAAAGTGGGTTTTTGAAAATTTCTGAAAAATTTCAAGATTTGCTTCTAAACTTCTAAGCCTTGTAATGTCCCCAAAAAATGAAATGGCATTCCCAAAATGATCGATACATGAAGTAGACATATGGGGAATGTAAATCAATAACTTTATTTGGCAGTATTACTATGTATTATAGAAGTAGAGAAATTGATACTTGGAAAATTGCAATTTTTTCAAAATTTGGGGTAAATTTGGTATTTTTTATAAATAAAAATGAAATTTTTAGACTCCATTTTACCACTGTCGTGAAGTACAATATGTGACGAAAAAACAGTCTCAGAATGGCCTGCAAAAGTAAAAGCATTTAAAAGTTATCACCACATAAAGTGACACTGGTCAGATTTGCAAAAAATGGCCTGGTCCTTAAGGTGAAATAAGGCTGAGTACTTAAGGCGTTAATAAACCCCAACAATGGCTGTATGACAATGTAAATTCACCGCAGAACGGCCAATAAGAAGTACTTATTTTTCCTATTAATAAACCCCAACAATGGCTGTATGACAATGTAAATTCACCACAGAACGGCTAATAAGAAGTATTCTTTTCCTATTAATACACCCCCTAATAATAAATATAACAATCAAAATTCCCACAGCACGGCTAATTAGATGTATTTTTTCCCTATTAATACACCCTGTAATTGGCTGTAGTACAATGTAACTTCACCGCTGAACGGCAATTATGACATATATTTTCTCCTGTCCCCCCAGCAAAATAACAATCAAAATTCACTGCAGAAAGGCTACTAGGACAGAGGTATATTTCCTATTAAAACACCCCGTAAATAACTGTATTACAATGTCACTTCACCACAGAACGGCAATTAAGAC
This sequence comes from Bufotes viridis, assembly GCA_033119425.1. Classification (NCBI taxonomy): domain Eukaryota; kingdom Metazoa; phylum Chordata; class Amphibia; order Anura; family Bufonidae; genus Bufotes; species Bufotes viridis. The sequence goes on from CM065591.1 coordinate 205,956,334, forward strand.
GTATTCTTTTCTATTAATAAACCCCCAAAAAAGTAAAAAATGTAAAATCAACGCAGAAAGGCTAAAAGTAAATACGTATATTTCCTATTAATACACCCTGTAAATGGCTGTATCACACAGAACTTGTACGCCAATAACAAGCAAGGTTTAATGGAATTACTGATGTATCATATAGTGCAAACAACCTAAAAGCAGCAGTATAACTGCAATTTGGATCCCCATTTAGTTAGGCAAGGTGTAATAGTAATCACTTCTATTACCCAGGCTGTACACTCTTCTATTGCACCCTGTTCTCCTTTTATAGTGTAGATAATGCCTCCCTATCCTTTCCCTACACCTTGAATAATCTTTCCTGAACTTCTAAATCGATTTTCTATCACAATAAAGTCATTCCTAGCACTGTTCCTAGCAACTATCATATCGCTCCCTGCACTAAGTACACTGGAAAATGGATGAATCCACAATGGCTGAGGCCATTTATAGGGCTGTGACATCACAGAGGCTGGCCACTGCTGATTGGCTGCATGCATGATATTGTGAGTGATCCCTCGTTCCCAGAGTTCTTTGCTCCATGTTCTAACACGTGCAGCAGCCATTTTAGGAAAAATGTGATTCGTTACCATGAAGCGCAAGGAAATTCGGCTTCAGTGCGAATCAAATTTTTCCTGAAATTCAGATCGAATTCGACTTCGTCAACTTCGATTCGTTCATCTCTACTTGTTACCTACAGGAATAAATTTTTTGGTGTTATTATTCAATGTGGATTTAAAGCTCTCCTATTTATCCTCTGCATTATTAGGTACAATAAAAATATTTTTTCAAAAATGCTTTGTTATGAAAAACTGAAACAAAAAACCAAAAAAACACAAAAAGTAGTCATATTTGGTATTGTCGGGTCCGTAACAACCTGCTCTATAGAAATAGCACTCGATCTAACCTGTCAGATCAACTATGCAAATAACAAAAAATAAAAACTGTCCCAAAACAGCTATTTTTTTGCAAATTTTCCATTTTAATCTATTTTTCCAGTAACAAAGCAAGGGTTAACAGCCAAACAAAACTCAATCTTTATTACCCTGATTCTGCAGTTTACAGAAACACCCCATATATGGTCGTGAACTGCCGTATGGCCAAACGGCAGGGCAGAGAAGGAAGGAAACGCCATATGGTTTTTGGAAGGCAGATTTTGCTGGACTGGTTTTTTGACACTATGTCCCATTTGAAGCCCCCCTGATGCACCCCTACAGTAGAAACTCTAAAAAAGTGACCCCATTTTTGAAACTATGGGATACGGTGGCAGTTTTTTATTTGTACTATTTTAGGGTAAATATGATTTTTGGTTGCTCTATATTACACTTTTTTTTGAGGCAAGGTAACAAAACAAAAAAAAATCTAAACTTTTGGGTGGTTTTTATTATGTAAACCTCACAAAGTGACTTCAGACCTGAACTGGTCCCTAAAAGTGGGTTTTTGAAAATTTCTGAAAAATTTCAAGATTTGCTTCTAAACTTCTAAGCCTTGTAATGTCCCCAAAAATGAAATGGCATTCCCAAAATGATCGATACATGAAGTAGACATATGGGGAATGTAAATCAATAACTTTATTTGGCAGTATTACTATGTATTATAGAAGTAGAGAAATTGATACTTGGAAAATTGCAATTTTTTCAAAATTTGGGGTAAATTTGGTATTTTTATAAATAAAAATGAAATTTTTAGACTCCATTTTACCACTGTCGTGAAGTACAATATGTGACGAAAAAACAGTCTCAGAATGGCCTGCAAAAGTAAAAGCATTTAAAAGTTATCACCACATAAAGTGACACTGGTCAGATTTGCAAAAAATGGCCTGGTCCTTAAGGTGAAATAAGGCTGAGTACTTAAGGCGTTAATAAACCCCAACAATGGCTGTATGACAATGTAAATTCACCGCAGAACGGCCAATAAGAAGTACTTATTTTTCCTATTAATAAACCCCAACAATGGCTGTATGACAATGTAAATTCACCACAGAACGGCTAATAAGAAGTATTCTTTTTCCTATTAATACACCCCCCTAATAATAAATATAACAATCAAAATTCCCCACAGCACGGCTAATTAGATGTATTTTTTTCCCTATTAATACACCCTGTAATTGGCTGTAGTACAATGTAACTTCACCGCTGAACGGCAATTATGACATATATTTTCTCCTGTCCCCCCCCCCCCCCAGCAAAATAACAATCAAAATTCACTGCAGAAAGGCTACTAGGACAGAGGTATATTTCCTATTAAAACACCCCGTAAATAACTGTATTACAATGTCACTTCACCACAGAACGGCAATTAAGACGTATTCTTTTTCTATTAATAAACCCCCCCAAAAAAGTAAAAAAAATGTAAAATCAACGCAGAAAGGCTAAAAGTAAATACGTATATTTCCTATTAATACACCCTGTAAATGGCTGTATCACACAGAACTTGTACGCCAATAACAAGCAAGGTTTAATGGAATTACTGATGTATCATATAGTGCAAACAACCTAAAAGCAGCAGTATAACTGCAATTTGGATCCCCATTTAGTTAGGCAAGGTGTAATAGTAATCACTTCTATTACCCAGGCTGTACACTCTTCTATTGCACCCTGTTCTCCTTTTATAGTGTAGATAATGCCTCCCTATCCTTTCCCTACACCTTGAATAATCTTTCCCTGAACTTCTAAATCGATTTTCTATCACAATAAAGTCATTCCTAGCACTGTTCCTAGCAACTATCATATCGCTCCCTGCACTAAGTACACTGGAAAATGGATGAATCCACAATGGCTGAGGCCATTTATAGGGCTGTGACATCACAGAGGCTGGCCACTGCTGATTGGCTGCATGCATGATATTGTGAGTGATCCCTCGTTCCCAGAGTTCTTTGCTCCATGTTCTAACACGTGCAGCAGCCATTTTAGGAAAAAATGTGATTCGTTACCATGAAGCGCAAGGAAATTCGGCTTCAGTGCGAATCAAATTTTTCCTGAAATTCAGATCGAATTCGACTTCGTCAACTTCGATTCGTTCATCTCTACTTGTTACCTACAGGAATAAATTTTTTGGTGTTATTATTCAATGTGGATTTAAAGCTCTCCTATTTATCCTCTGCATTATTAGGTGACAGTATTTGCTCCCAGTCTATGCCCCGAAATGCTGCCCTCAGCCCGGGGTAATTGACCTTTTTAAAATTAGGTGTTTTTGCTCTCCCCCTGCCAGAGTTTGTTTTTTTTACTTCAGGGAGAATAAAATTATTTTACGTTCACTACTACCTGGTGTTTATCGATCAGTAACAATTCGAACAAGCTCTGAACCATTAGAAATTACCAGATCCAACAGAGCAGCCTTTGCAGCTGCCCTATTTGGTTTTACAGATGAACTTCTATCTCCTCTCTGATGTTAGGGGTTCTATAGATTACTAGTGATGAGCCTCCCGTGCCATATTCGATTTCGCGATTGAATTTTCGTCATATATTCGTCTAACTCCAATATTCGCCATTATTCTATATATTGCGAATGTTACGCGAATTTATATTGGCATTGCGAATTAAACTAAGAGCTGAGTTCCTAATGGTTGTAACTTGTATTGCTAGAATTGACGAAGATAACGAATATCACGAATATAGCACTGTATTCTCAATCTTCGTTATATGTCAGCAACAACCATTAGGAGCTCAGCTCTAAGTTTAATTCGCAATGCGAACATATACTCGCATTGCGAATTCAACTTAAAGCTGGGTTCCTAATGGTTGTATTGCTAGAATATAACTAATATCACCAATATAGCACTATATTCTCAATCTTCGTTATATTCTAGCAACTGCCAACAACCATTAGGAACTTAGCTCTAAGTTGATTTCGCAATGATTTCGCAATGCAAACATATACTCGCATTGCGAATTCAACTTAGAGCTGGGTTCCTAATGGTTGGCTTGCTAGAATATAACGAAGATTAAGAATATAGTGCTATATTCGTGAATTCGTAATATTCGTTATATTCTAGCATTACAACCATTTGGAACCCAGCTCTAAGTTGAATTCGCAATGCGAGTAATTCAGATTATATTAATCGCATTGCGATTACAACTTAGTCAAATTTGTGAGATCGTGATTCTCACATCCGACAGTACATTTTAGCATGGAGGCGTTCCCATGCACATGGGAAGTCAAGAGAAGCGGCAACGGGCATTGACTGGAGCGGACAGGGAGCCAAGAATCCTCCGGACAGGTAAGAACAGCTTTTGGGAAGTGGGAAGACAACCAGAGAGCAACAAGGATTAACAACTTAAAAAAAAAAAAACATAACGAATATTCAAAATAGCGAATATATAGTGCTACATTCGCAATATTCACTTTAAAAATTCTCTATTTGAATATTCGCGCTCAACACTATAGATTGCACCAAGTATTATTTTTTCATTGTTTATATTCCTTTTTAATTCCACCCATAAGGTTTTAACTTCCTCACCGACAATTGCCACTTTCACACTCGCCTTATATCACTCCTCACATACAGGCACACGCCTCACTCTTTTCTATTGGCCCTGTCTTTCCTAAATAGTGTAAAACCCTGAATATTAACAGCCCAGTCATGAGAACAGTCCAGCCATGTCTCAGCCACACCAAGTACATATATTTATTCTTCTAGTACAGGGGTAGGGAACCTCCGGCTCTCCAGCTGTTGTGAAACTACATCTCCCAGCATGCGTACTTACTCTGCTCTTCTCTGAACTCCCATAGAAATTAATGGAGCATGTTGGGAGTTGTAGTTTCACAGCAGCTGGAGAGCCGGAGGTTCCCTACCCCTGCTCTAGTACCATAGCATCCAGCAACCCCATTTTGCTTGCTAGACTTCTTGCATTTGTGAACACACATTTTAAATTGCTACTAGAGATGAGCGAACTTTAAAAAGTTCGGCGTTCAGCGTTCGGGTTGTGGTAACTCGCGCATCCCGTTATGGATTCCACTATCGCGGCATATGGAATCCATAAGGGCGGCTTCCACCAACCCGAACTGTTGAACAGCCGGAAGGACCTGGGGTGATGTCACCGTCATGTGATCAGTGCAGGGGGCGTGGCTCAGCACGGGATCAAATCGAACACCTGAAATAGTATACTGAAATCTGTGACAGGGCATCTCTAAACAGTTCAACTGTTTGTGTGGTTTGTAAAAACAGCAATATAAATCTACAATGTATGTTTTACAATGCAAAGGATACCATTTTAAATCTCAGTGAAAACACCTGAAATACTAGGGCATCTCCCGACAGTTCAAGTGTTGGTGTGAGGGGAAGGAATAATATCATAGTGGGTGGACAACTTGCATTTTACACACATAAGAAATTAGGCCCAAATCTGTTAGTGGTGACGATACTGCATTATTCTCAAAGTAAAAGGTCAGTGGCAGTGTCTTAAGTATGTTTGTAGACAGGAAATTACATTTAATTGTGCCTCTCTGTCTTCAAGTTCAAGAAAACAGACTTGCAAACCGTTCCATACCTTAGGTGACTGTGTAAATTAGGCCTAATGTCTGAAATATGGATGGGTTTCAAACGAAAGACCCAGGGCCTGGCCTTGTCCTCCCAGGGCCAGAATGGGGGTAGTAGCAGCACCAGCTATCTGACCAGAAGTAGTAGTAGTAGGCCACAGTTATTTCTGGCTTTGGAAAGGCACATTATTATCATTGAGGAGAAAGAGGATAAGATTGTGGATTGGATGGCTCACTCCTTCTCACAGCAAGATGACTTGGAGATCACTTCCGAGTCTAACACAGTGGCTTAGAGAAGCATTCCTCCTGCATCTCCTTACAGACTCAGAGAATCTTTTCAGTGCCGTCCTCTGTGTGTTTACTGCCCCTTCATAGTGAGGTGCCTTCTTTTTTTCCTAAGAAGAGGCAACAAAACCCCACTACGTCCTATGGCAGATTGTCAAGAGCGTCTTCCTGTTGATAACTTGTGTGAGAGAAGACAGCATTTGGACTGCCCTGAAGAGGAGGTTCAGGAGGAGGTGGGGAACCCCATGCATAGCTGTGGTGGTCATGGTAATAGTGGCACCCGTGTCCACTGTATTGGCAGTGACAGTGGCAGTTGGGGCAAATACAGAGCAGGGAACTGGAAGGAAGGCCTAGGAGGCACCATGATATGTACATCACATCACATCACAATCTGATTAAAGTGTCAGGTGAGGACTCCGATTATTATTGTGTGTTGGACAGGACCTGGGAGCTAGATCGAGGTGCTAAGGAGGAAATAACATCACATGAGGAGGGTGGTGGCAGCAGCAACAATAAAGAGTAGGGGCAACATCTGGCCAGAACCTCCCAAAGGACTGCCAGGGCCACATCTGCTTTGGGAACTGGTAATGCCACTGACACTGTCAGCGCATTAGTCCCAAAATGTGCCAGAGCTTGGTTGCTTCTAGGTCTGCGCAAGTATTTTCTGTCTGGCAGTTTTTCTCCACACTGCTGGAAGACAGCAACATTGTTCCTTGCAAGCTCTGCAAGAGTAAAATAAGCGATGGGCAGTCAAGCATAGTCACCACAGCTCTATTGACCCAGCGAAATTACCTTATCACCTGGGCAAACAGTGGTGCCCGCCAACTACCACAAGAAGAGTTTCCTCCTTCTCACAGTCTCCCTTTTGGCAGCCAGGCTGCATAAACGGGAATGGGGTCTTTCATATCAGTGTCATCACTTTCTGCTTCTCCCGCTCAGACTCCTCTTCTACTCCGTCATCAGCCATCAATAATGGAATGAGTACCTAGGAAACAAATTTACACACCCAGCAATCCAGGGGTATGCAAGCCTAACTCCCACCTGGCCTAGTTTCTGACAGTGCAGTCGCTGCTGTACAATTTAGTAGTCTGCTGCCTTTAGGGAGCTGATGGCGTGCGATTAGCCTCACTGGAAGATACCTAACTGAAGGGTTCTATTACTGAGCTATTTTATATGGGCTTTTGAGTTACATCTATACATTTGTTTGCTTGGAGCTTGTGTGGAGTGGACTTTGGACTGTAGTGTAGCTGTAATGTGTTTATATTGCAGTCCAAGGTCTATATACATTAATATATCAGGAACATAGAGGTGAGAGAGTTCTCCAGGAACTGTTTTGCTGACACATAGCTTTGACTCTTCAGATAAGATAACAAATGTGTAGCTAAGACTCGTGTCTCTCTATCATTGGATAAATTTAAACATCATGTCATTGGACTAAGACTATATATGTTTCATATACCCAATAAACGCCAGAGTGGCATTGTATACCAGAATCGTATCGTGTGTCAATGCTGCTCTCCTAGCGCTAGAAAAGAATCAAATCAAGCTGAATACCAAGTCTAGTACCAGGGGTAGGGAACCTCCGGCTCTCAGGCTGTTGTGAAACTACATCTCCCAGCATGCGCATTTACTCTGCTCTTCTCTGAACTCCCATAGAAATTAATGGAGCATGTTGGGAGTTGTAGTTTCACAGCAGCTGGAGAGCCGGAGGTTCCCTACCCCTGCTCTAGTACCATAGCATCCAGCAACCCCATTTTGCTTGCTAGACTTCTTGCATTTGTGAACACACATTTTAAATTGCTACTAGAGATGAGCGAACTTTAAAAAGTTCGGCGTTCAGCGTTCGGGTTGTGGTAACTCGCGCATCCCGTTATGGATTCCACTATCGCGGCATATGGAATCCATAAGGGCGGCTTCCACCAACCCGAACTGTTGAACAGCCGGAAGGACCTGGGGTGATGTCACCGTCATGTGATCAGTGCAGGGGGCGTGGCTCAGCACGGGATCAAATCGAACACCTGAAATAGTATACTGAAATCTGTGACAGGGCATCTCTAAACAGTTCAACTGTTTGTGTGGTTTGTAAAAACAGCAATATAAATCTACAATGTATGTTTTACAATGCAAAGGATACCATTTTAAATCTCAGTGAAAACACCTGAAATACTAGGGCATCTCCCGACAGTTCAAGTGTTGGTGTGAGGGGAAGGAATAATATCATAGTGGGTGGACAACTTGCATTTTACACACATAAGAAATTAGGCCCAAATCTGTTAGTGGTGACGATACTGCATTATTCTCAAAGTAAAAGGTCAGTGGCAGTGTCTTAAGTATGTTTGTAGACAGGAAATTACATTTAATTGTGCCTCTCTGTCTTCAAGTTCAAGAAAACAGACTTGCAAACCGTTCCATACCTTAGGTGACTGTGTAAATTAGGCCTAATGTCTGAAATATGGATGGGTTTCAAACGAAAGACCCAGGGCCTGGCCTTGTCCTCCCAGGGCCAGAATGGGGGTAGTAGCAGCACCAGCTATCTGACCAGAAGTAGTAGTAGTAGGCCACAGTTATTTCTGGCTTTGGAAAGGCACATTATTATCATTGAGGAGAAAGAGGATAAGATTGTGGATTGGATGGCTCACTCCTTCTCACAGCAAGATGACTTGGAGATCACTTCCGAGTCTAACACAGTGGCTTAGAGAAGCATTCCTCCTGCATCTCCTTACAGACTCAGAGAATCTTTTCAGTGCCGTCCTCTGTGTGTTTACTGCCCCTTCATAGTGAGGTGCCTTCTTTTTCCTAAGAAGAGGCAACAAACCCCACTACGCCCTATGGCAGATTGTCAAGAGCGTCTTCCTGTTGATAACTTGTGTGAGAGAAGACAGCATTTGGACTGCCCTGAAGAGGAGGTTCAGGAGGAGGTGGGGAACCCCATGCATAGCTGTGGTGGTCATGGTAATAGTGGCACCCGTGTCCACTGTATTGGCAGTGACAGTGGCAGTTGGGGCAAATACAGAGCAGGGAACTGGAAGGAAGGCCTAGGAGGCACCATGATATGTACATCACATCACATCACAATCTGATTAAAGTGTCAGGTGAGGACTCCGATTATTATTGTGTGTTGGACAGGACCTGGGAGCTAGATCGAGGTGCTAAGGAGGAAATAACATCACATGAGGAGGGTGGTGGCAGCAGCAACAATAAAGAGTAGGGCAACATCTGGCCAGAACCTCCCAAAGGACTGCCAGGGCCACATCTGCTTTGGGAACTGGTAATGCCACTGACACTGTCAGCGCATTAGTCCCAAAATGTGCCAGAGCTTGGTTGCTTCTAGGTCTGCGCAAGTATTTTCTGTCTGGCAGTTTTTCTCCACACTGCTGGAAGACAGCAACATTGTTCCTTGCAAGCTCTGCAAGAGTAAAATAAGCGATGGGCAGTCAAGCATAGTCACCACAGCTCTATTGACCCAGCGAAATTACCTTATCACCTGGGCAAACAGTGGTGCCCGCCAACTACCACAAGAAGAGTTTCCTCCTTCTCACAGTCTCCTTTTGGCAGCCAGGCTGCATAAACGGGAATGGGGTCTTTCATATCAGTGTCATCACTTTCTGCTTCTCCCGCTCAGACTCCTCTTCTACTCCGTCATCAGCCATCAATAATGGAATGAGTACCTAGGAAACAAATTTACACACCCAGCAATCCAGGGGTATGCAAGCCTAACTCCCACCTGGCCTAGTTTCTGACAGTGCAGTCGCTGCTGTACAATTTAGTAGTCTGCTGCCTTTAGGGAGCTGATGGCGTGCGATTAGCCTCACTGGAAGATACCTAACTGAAGGGTTCTATTACTGAGCTATTTTATATGGGCTTTTTGAGTTACATCTATACATTTGTTTGCTTGGAGCTTGTGTGGAGTGGACTTTGGACTGTAGTGTAGCTGTAATGTGTTTATATTGCAGTCCAAGGTCTATATACATTAATATATCAGGAACATAGAGGTGAGAGAGTTCTCCAGGAACTGTTTTGCTGACACATAGCTTTGACTCTTCAGATAAGATAACAAATGTGTAGCTAAGACTCGTGTCTCTCTATCATTGGATAAATTTAAACATCATGTCATTGGACTAAGACTATATATGTTTCATATACCCAATAAACGTCAGAGTGGCATTGTATACCAGAATCGTATCGTGTGTCAATGCTGCTCTCCTAGCGCTAGAAAAGAATCAAATCAAGCTGAATACCGAAGTCTAGTACCAGGGGTACCAACTACCAATAAGAGGGGAAGAAATGAATATTCCTAACAATCTGGGGGCTCTGTCCGGGATCGAGAAGGTCATCCTCGGGTCTGGTGAGAAGAGACACCAATTTTGTCCTCTGGCCGATCCGAGGGCACTGGCCACGCCTCGGAGTAAGTACAGAGTTTTTGTTGTTTTTTTTTTGTATCCGGGATACATAGATAGGTACTCAGGGAGTACTCCAGTATTGTGTCAGGGACACATACGATACAACTCAGGGAGTTGTATACAGTTCAGGAACTGTCATAGGTACTCAGGGAGTACTCCAGTATTGTGTCAGGGACACATACGATACAACTCAGGGAGTTGTATACAGTTCAGGGAACTGTCATAGGTACTCAGGAGTACTCCAGTATTGTGTCAGGGACACATACGATACAACTCAGGGAGTTGTATACAGTTCAGGGAACTGTCAGATAGGTACTCAGGAGTACCCAGTATTGTGTCAGGGACACATACGATACAACTCAGGGAGTTGCACACAGTTCAGGGAACTGTCAAGTTAGGAATTTAGGGAAGTCCAGTAACAAGGAAAGCGTACTTCAGAGGGCTTGACTTCACAGAAGGTTTCACAGCTTGATTTGATTCTTAATAAGATAATTATAGAAGTTTTGAATGATAAGTTGTTTGATAATTGTAGAAGTTTTGCATGATAAGTTGTTTTGTCTAACATACTTATATAAGGGGAAGTGACAGGCTGGGTGGTAAGTGTACAGCTGTCGTCCCAAGACTAACATTCTGTTTTGCTATTGCTGTTTTGAATTCTGTTTGTAAGAAAATAAGTTTTGATAATAAGTAGTCAAAAATCTAAGACAGAATGCCCTAAACTAGAACCAGGAGAATCATGTAAATAATATGTTGCCCGAGTCAGTCCTACAAATTATTATCTTGTTAACCCATGGGTAGATAATTTGGCAGGATGGACAGAGGCAATGGAAGTGGTAGACCCCTTTCCCAGGGAAGGAGATAATAGCATATATCACATGGACATGGTCAAGGGTCTATGCTTAGGCGACACTGCCGCCTGGCTGTATTTTGAACCTGACCCTTCATGGGATATGTATTATATGCAGAAAGGAGGAGAACAATGGCTAGAGATAGCTCCTCACTGGTATGACCCCAACATGTGCAAAAGGTTTAAAAAGATCAAAAGACGATAGAAAACTACATGAGATACAGACTAAGAATGAAAATGATAAAAACATCAGATGTATCCCCCACCTTCATATGTACATAAAATTAACTGTTTAGCGCTCAGGATTTAATAGCAGCCAGTCACATAATAGCAGGACACGCAGTTAATAAACAACCCACACCCTCAATTGTATCGAGATATAATTTAAGGAACAAGGGTTAAGTGGAAAAGGATAGTGAGATAAGGGGATCTGAGACATCCATGCCTTTTTTGACGGTTGGTAATCAACTGATGAAAAAGGCCTTGGACATAGATGACCTTAATAAAATTATTAAACACTGCCCCAAGCCTACTGTGGCTCCGTCTGGCACAGTGGCTTATTTAAAGAAAGCCTGTAAAGGGAGAAATGTGCGAAAGACAGCAGGAAACTTTCATAGATCAAATGATAGAAGCCAAGACTTCCAAACCATGAATAACTGCTGTTATAACTGTGGACAGCAGGGACATTGGGCCAGACAGTGCACAACACCCAGGAGAGACACGCAGAATCAGGGAGCACACAGCCAACAACAGCCCATGACACAAAGGGGACAGAATACAGATAGACAGGGTACGCAGACTCAGCCCAGGTTCCCCATTGATTGAAATCATCAACAACCCTACTGACGGGGCCCGGAGGGAGTCACCCCAGCTTTCACACAGGTCACCACCCACTGGAAAGATACACCGATTATTTTGCTTAAAGTTGCAGGAAGGAAGGTAGGATTCATGGTAGACAGCGGCACCACCTCCAGTGTGTTTCACAAAGACATGTACAAGGGACTTGTTTGTGAAGTTGGACTTGGCAGTGACAGTAAAAATGACGGACTAAGTATTCACTCAGCCACCATGCCCATAGTGACCCCGGCTATATGTACTTTTGTTAGTTTACAGGACCACCCTGAGCTAGGAGACATAAACCCTTCACTATGGTCACAGGGCGACTATGACACGGGCTAGATTGATTGCACACCTTATCAAGCCAATCTTAAACCCGGTGCCACACCAGTGTATCAAAAGCAATACTCACTGTCCAAGGAAAAGATTGAGGGTCTACGGCCAATGATAGAAGAATTTCTGAGAAGAAATCCTCGAGGAGGTGATTTCACCTTACTCTACTCCCTATCAATCCTGTGACAAAGGCAGATGGTACTACCCGCTTTGTCCAGGATTTGAGGGCAATCAACAATCTCATTGTGCCCATAGCCTCAGTGGTTCCTGATGTCACAACTCTCCTTTCCTCCATCCTCGCGGAAGCCGTCTGTTTAATAAGAGTACCATTTTGATTTTTCCTTTGAGGGACGTCAACTGACCTGGGGTAGAATGCCACAGGGGTATGCTGATTCACCAGTTGTGTACAGCATTGTCCTCCAAGCCACTTTGAAACCCTGGCACTCCCCAAGGTTCCATCCTGATGCAGTATGTTGATAATCTACTGTTGTGCAGCATGTCAGTGGAGGCAAGTGTAAATGATTGTTGAAATGGTTGTTAGAATGTGGTCATAAAGTGTCGTTAAAGAAACCGCAGTGGTGCAAAAAGCAGGTTGAATACTTGGGCTTTGTCCTCACACAGGGGGAAAGAAGAATCAGTCCCGGGAGAATCCAGTCTATTGTGGGTCTGGTCACCCCACACCAAAAAGGAAATGCTGTCCTTTCTTGGTATGATAAACTACTGTAGACAATGGATCCCCGACTGTTCTTAATATGACAATATTTTGAGGCAAGCCACTCTGGAAGAATCCCCAGAGCTAATAAGATGGTCAAAAGGAATGTTGAATGCTTTCGATACTCTGAAATGTTCATTGATGTGTAGCCCAGGATTGGGCCTCCCTGATTATAACCTACCATTCCACATGTTTGCACAACAAAACTGTAAAACCATGGCGGGGGTACTCACTCAAGAACACGGGGGAAAGTTGCGTCCTTGTGCTTTTTTTTTTCTCAAAGGTAATGCCTGTCCCTGCACAAGGGATGCCGGCATGTCTACGTGCTCTTGCGGCCTGTGCGATGATGGTGGAATTAGCCACACCCTTTACACTGGGACACTACACTGTCTTGCATACTATCCATGACGTAGTGGGACTACTCAGAGGTATTCATACGCAGCACATGTCAGCACAAAGATTGTCAGGATATGAAGTCCTTTTACTCAGTGATCCATCATTACAGATTAAATATGACTCACATACGGCAGGACCAGCACCTATACTGAATGCATTACTAGGACTAAAAGGGACAGAAGACTTTTTACCAGACAAACATGACTGTCTCAAGGTACTCGAATACGAAACCTCCCCCAGACTAGACTTGTCAGCCACCCCCATACCGGACGCACCAGAAGTGTTTGTAGACGGTTCATGTTCACGTCCACTCGATACCGTCTACTGTGCAGCATATGCAGTAGTGATGCTGCCAGATATTATCCTTGAGTCACGACCTGCTCATGTGCAATCAGCCCAAGCTGCAGAACTAATAGCACTTACAAGGGCATGTCAAATACACAAACACAAACCTGTCACAATATACACAGACAGCAGATATGCACATGGGGTAGTGTGGGACCATGGGGTAATCTGGCAACGCAGGGGTTTCACCACAGCTGACGGTAAGAAAATATCTCATTCCCAGCTTATAGATGATCTGTTGGCCGTCCTTCAGCTTCCCTAACAAATAGCTGTTATACATTGCAAAGCACATACTCGAGGAAAAGATTGGGTTTATCCTGTTTTGCAGAAAAATCCACACACTGGATTGGTCTGCAAAGAGGGGAAACCATGTATACCCCAGCACAGCGCTGCACTTTTCATAGCACATTTTTACGGAGTAGAACACAACAGCATCAAAATTTTCTTGTAGAATGCATGAATCGAACAGTTAAAGACAAACAGCAGCTACTTTTGAGAAATGGAAACAAACTCTACCTATTATATTGGCAGAAATAAGAATGACTCCTAATAAGAGGTTAGGACTGTCACCCGTTGAAATCCTCATAGATAGGCCCTTTCCAACTCCTTGGGCAAATCACCCCCTAGTGGTACAGGAAGGCGACATAGACCAGAATAGGGAAGAATATGTCACAAAACTGAAGAAAAAGTTGCTTGTAAGTTTCCCTCTCTTCCACAGGAACCGACGCACTCGTTCCGAGCTGGAGACACGGTGGTGGTCAGGGTACTACGTAAAGGAAAAGATCTAAAGGAGCTGGCATTCGGACCCCCTACCACGGTGGTAGCAGTCACTAGAACGGCGATTCTCACAGAAGAGGCTCCGATCTGGATTCATGCTAGCAGAGTGAAAAGGATCCCTGAGGTTTCTTCTCCGGTGTCCAACAAAGACAAAGAGCGGAGCTCAGAAGAAGCCTTGCCACAGGCTGAAGATGAAGACCCCACAATATTCTGGGAGATTTGTGTCTGCTGCTGATTATTAATCTTTGTGTTTTTTTTGCCAATCGGACTCATTACCACTTGTATTTATCATCCAGAGGAGATGAGTTTATTATGTGGTACACCAAATAATCACACAGTCTCTAAAGGAGCACAGGAGCAAGATCCAGTTGTTCCTGGCCCCTCTTATTCTGAACAGAATAGTATAACCAGGATAGTGAAGGCCCTAAATGCCCTAGATTAAAGATTTACAGAGTTCACGAGACCTTACACAAACATGTGTTGTTACTGTATCCAATGTATACCCTCATTAGTTAATACATTTATGAGATATAGGCGAGTCTCAGATACACCACAAGCTGCATACATTTAGGTACCTTAGGAAACCCTGGGTCTCCAGAGGATTACCAACAATACTTACAGAAATATTTTGAAAGGAACAAAATGAAAAACCAAAAATGAAATATGTAGATGGTTTTTAAGAGGGGATTGAAGGGTTCTATTACTGAGCTATTTTATATGGGCTTTTTGAGTTACATCTATACATTTGTTTGCTTGGAGCTTGTGTGGAGTGGACTTTGGACTGTAGTGTAGCTGTAATGTGTTTATATTGCAGTCCAAGGTCTATATACATTAATATATCAGGAACATAGAGGTGAGAGAGTTCTCCAGGAACTGTTTTGCTGACACATAGCTTTGACTCTTCAGATAAGATAACAAATGTGTAGCTAAGACTCGTGTCTCTCTATCATTGGATAAATTTAAACATCATGTCATTGGACTAAGACTATATATGTTTCATATACCCAATAAACGTCAGAGTGGCATTGTATACCAGAATCGTATCGTGTGTCAATGCTGCTCTCCTAGCGCTAGAAAAGAATCAAATCAAGCTGAATACCGAAGTCTAGTACCAGGGGTACCAACTACCAATAAGAGGGGAACAAATGAATATTCCTAACACTAACCAGCATTATTTCTCCCAAAAAGCCATCCCTGCTTTGTATTCTCACCTGGTGGAAAACATGGGCCACTCCTTGCAATTGTCACTGTGGCAAGGTGCACGTGATGTGGGCACCTGGAGCAGCTGTTATGGGCAGGGACAATACATGTCTTTCATAGCCCACTGGATGAATGTTTTTTGTGGCAGTGGCAAGGCAGAACCCCAGCAACAACGACAGGTCCTTTTAATGCCTCCACGATTTTCTCAGCATGGCTCCCACACCAGGCACTTATCTGCCTCCTCCACCCCTTCTCCATGAATAAACTCCCATCCCCAACAGCATCAGTGTCGGTCCCGCTTCCCCTCGTTTCTATCACATTAAGTTAAGTCAAGCGTTACCTTACAGTGTTGGAGCTGATTGGCCTGGGAGAGAGTAGGAACACAGGCGAGCAGTTGCTAAAATACTTAATGCAGTATCGTCACCACTAACAGATTTGGGCCTAATTTCTTATGTGTGTAAAATGCAAGCTGTCCACCCACTATGATATTATTCCTTTTTTTTTTAAAAAAGTACACTGGCTTGAGCAAGGTTCTGGAAGTGTCCAGGAGACTGTGCTTGCCTTTCAGCCTTTGTGTGGAGAGGAACGCTCTCATGGACTTGCAGCAATAGAACTGTTTGCCGTTAAACCGCTTAATCCGCGATATTACAACGAGCTGGAATTCAACATTGCACATGCTAGAGCATCTGTATGAGCAGCAGAAAGCTGTGAACGATTTTGTCGAATTTTTATCACGAATATCGACTCTTTGAAAATTCGCGAATATTTAGAATATAGTGATACCTAGTATACCTACCTGCTTCTTGCTTGTGGGCCAATGTGAGAAGACTGCAATATTGTAGTCTGTAGTGAATTAGAATATTCTTCATTATTATTTAATTTTTTTTACTTTTCTGCGAAAAATCGGCAATGTAATTTTCGCGTAATGCGAATATTCTAACACCCGAATATATAGCACTATAGAATATAGTGCTATATTTTCATTTTTTAGAATATTCGTTATTTTTTTCCATCTGAAGTCATGATTCCCCACTGCGTAAGTTGCTTTTGGGCCAATGACTGTTCACATAAAATTGAAAAAAATGACGAATAGTCTAAAAAAAGAATATATAGCACTATATTTTATAGTGCTATATATTAGTGTTTCAGAATATTCGCATTACGCGAATATTACAGTGCCAATTTTTCGCAGAAAAGTAAAAAAAATAAAATAATGAAGACTATTCTAATTCACTACAGACTACAATATTGCAGTCTTCTCACATTGGCCCAAGAAATTTTTATTTATTTTTTTTATGGGAAAAATCGGCAATGTAATATTCGCTTTATGCGAATATTCTAAAACACGAATATATAGCACTATAGAATAAAGTGCTATATATTCGTTTTTTAGACTATTCGGCATTTTTTCCAATTTAATGTGAACAGTCATTGGCCCACAAGCAACTTACGCAGGGGGAATCATGACTTCAGATGGGAAAAAATGATGAATATTCTAAAAATAGAATATATAGCACTATATTCCATAGTACTATATATTTGGGTTTTAGAATATTCGCATTACGCAAATATTTAATTGACGATTTTTCGCAATCAATTGAATAATCTCGTTTAAGAATATTCGCGAATTTATGACGAATATTCTAACGAATATTCACGAAATATCGCAAATTCGAATATTGCCCCTGCCGCTCATCACTAGGAGCATGTGTTGTTTCGAGGTCAGGCAGTGGCAGCCCATCTGAGATGCTTGTCGGGTGCTGAAGCCATTCGAAGAGACCACAAGATTTGTCAGTAGGGACAACTGCGGCATGAACAGTCTCATATTTATCATAGAACAGATACTGACGCTCATGCAGCAAGGGACTACAGCGGAAGAAGATCAACTAACGCATCTTGCGGTGTGCCCCATAGCTGTTGGGGACCCACAAGGAGAAACTCTCAAAGAGGAGAATGAAGATGAGGAGCTGCCACTGGAAGAGGAGTCGGAGGGCTGCTGGTGCCACTACCACCACAGCTACTACTCCTGACTGCTAATTCAATACTGCTACTACTATCAATGCTACATATCTACCGTTACTACTACTACCCATAGACAGCTGATCTACTGCCTTGTCTGTTTCATGCTATTCTGCTTCTGACGTTACTATTGTGGCCACATGCTTCTATTACCCTACCCTTTCCACATACACACTGAAATGCTGCTTCTCCAAATTAAATAATTTTTCTAGGCTTGTTGAAAACGAGCCACTCTTTCTTCTGACAACACTTGTGCATGCATTTTGCCTCCATTAAGGCTTAATCTTTGGAGGCTTGGTCCCAACAAGCCACTTTTTCTTCTGAAAAGTAGCATGTGTACGTGTCGTATAGGCAGGCATTCTGACTTTGTTAAGGCATTATTTTTGAATGCTTGGTGCCCCAACAATCCACTGTTTTTGTTTGTTTTTTAAAATCCCATAATACCGTGTGTGCTTAAACACTATCTTCCCACAAAAAGGGACAAGTTTTGAATGCTTTGGAATATGAAAAAGCATAACACATGCAACTGCAATTTTTTTTTTAAAACACTCTGGGGGTCATTTATTAAACTGGTGTAAAGTAAAACCGGCTTAGTTGCCCATAGAAACCAGTCAGATTCCAAGTATCATTTTTGACAGCTCCTTTGGAAAATGGAAGGTGGCATCTGATTGGTTGCTATGGGCAACTAAGCCAGTTCTACTTTACATCTGACAACGATTTACTATTGCTGTTATTTCGTTTAAGAGCTTATAGAGGGAGGATATATTTGAGACGGCACACCAATTTTTGTATTTTGAATGCAATTAGGTTTTATTCAGCCAGGCATTTAAGCAACGTTTCGGGCTTTAATAGGTGTAGCCCTTCATCAGGCTGTAGTATTACAAGAGACAAAAAGACAAGAAGGCATATATTGAGTATATACATGACAGGGAGTAGGTAAACATATATAAACATGATTGGCAATATAAATAACAATGATTTCAACATATACATGATTAATGTCAATAGTAAATAGGATGATAATAATATGAATAGTATCACAATTCTAGATCATTCACTATACACGCTGAGAAATTGTACACCTGTATATCCATAAATACGTATGTATCCATAAACCATATGTACAACAGATTTCTTATACACATCTATGTTAAGATGGAGCGGCGTGGCAGTGTAATGTTAATCACTGGTTGTGCAGTGTGGTAAATTAAATGGCTGGGTATTCAAACAGAGCCAGTATGGAATGCGGTCAGATGATGTATATCTCTTTAATTGTATAGAGTTTCCTGAATGCTCTGGTCCTCACAGGAGAGAGGATGAATAGGTCATCAGGCACAGAGTTCCCTGTACATGGAGGGGAGAGTGGTGCTCCAAACAAATTGACACCCTCTGAAGGGTAGTCTGAATGATGCCTTAGTGTCCAAAAATTGTAGAACATAATAGTGGAGATGTGGGTGTCAGAAGTTCTTACCTCATGGTTCGTAATGCGTCTGGGATAAGGCCGGCTGGTAGTGTTTGCAAATGCAAGTGCGCTTTAAGGCGCCAGTGGAGCGCGTCATAGAGGAGGTGCTGGTGGGCGGGGTCGGGATTACCCCGTGTCAGGCCAGTGAGCGCAGGTGCGCCGGTCAATCCGGCTTGTGTGGTAGGGAGGCGGGGCCTTATGCAGGCGCGTGCGCCTTGTGTTGTATAGGTAGTCCGGTAGCAGCGCGGTTTGCGCTGGGAGTATGCGTCGGCCATATTGGAAATGGGCAAGGCTGCCTTACATGAATTATATGCCTGTCAGACACCTCCAGATGCGCATGTGCGCGCCGTGGTGCGCATCGGCCATTTTGGAAGTGGGCAAAGTGCCCTTACATATACAATGGATGTGCCGGACTTTTAGGGAGCCCATGGGTAGGTTGGTAGTGGGACACTAATTGTTTACCGGCCCCTAAGCGGAGGATATATGAATATGTGGGGCTGGTAGAGGACTAGTTATAGATGATAGTGATGGCTAGAATCTGGAAGTTATGTATTGGATGAAAAGGCTAGAGTCTGGTTATATACACAAATTTTAGTATGTAACGAGTACCATAGGTAGTAAGAACAAGAGCACAATATAAATATGACGGTTAACATGTGACTTTACAATTTACAGACAATATGTGGTGATAATACCGGAGTCTAATTGAGGCTGGAAGGATCATAGTGTGTGTTGAGCGAGTGTCCCCACATCGCTACCAGACGACACTAGACCTATGGGAGAAAGAGGGGATAACGTTAATATTCTATAATAACATAAATCATTCCCAACGATAGTCTTTATTAAGTCCACGTGGTAGGAGGGTGCTAAGACGTTTGATCCAGGCCATCTCTCTCTCTGGAGAACAGACTCACGGTTACCCGCGTCGTGGAGGTGGAATCAGTCGATGACCTGGTACCTAAGTTGGCTAGGTGAGTGTTTGTGGATCTTGAAATGTTCCACTAATGGTGCGTCCATTTTCTCTAGCGTATATTGATTTGTGCTGTCCAATACGGTCTTTGATTTTTGTGTGGTTTCGCCACGCACTCTAGTCCACAAGGGCATTTTATCAGGTAAACCACATCGACGTTAGGCAAGAGAGTGTCCCTGTAGTTTGAAAGTTTACTCGCTAATGGGTGGGTAAGGTGGGGCCTCTGGTTATGTTGCACAGTGGGCACAGGACAGGCAAGCACGTGCCCTTCACAGGGAACCGTGAAGGGCACGTACCCTGCCTGTCCCAGCCCACTGTGGCAACATAACCAGAGGCCCCACCTTTACCCACCCATTAACGGGTAAACTTTTCAAAATACAGGGACACTTCTCTTGCCTAACGTCGTATGTGGTTTACCTGATAAAATGCCCTTGTGGACTAGGGTACGTGGGCGAAACCACACAAAAAATCAAAGACCGTATTGGACAGCACAAATCCAATATACGCTTAGAGAAAATGGACGCACCATTAGTGGAACATTTCAAGATCCACAAACACTCACCTAGCCAACTTAGGTACCAGGTCATCGACTGGATTCAACCTCCACGACGCGGGGGTAACCGTGAGTCTGTTCTCCAGGAGAGAGAGATGGCCTGGATCAAATGTCTTAGCACCTTCCTACCACGTGGACTTAATAAAGACTATCGTTGGGAATGATTTATGTTATTATAGAATATTAACGTTATCCCCTCTTTCTCCCATAGGTCTAGTGTCGTCTGGTAGCGATGTGGGGACACTCGCTCAACACACACTATGATCCTTCCAGCCTCAATTAGACTCCGGTATTATCACCACATATTGTCTGTAAATTGTAAAGTCACATGTTAACCGTCATATTTATATTGTGCTCTTGTTCTTACTACCTATGGTACTCGTTACATACTAAAATTTGTGTATAAAATTTGTGTATATAACCAGACTCTAGCCTTTTCATCCAATACATAACTTCCAGATTCTAGCCATCACTATCATCTATAACTAGTCCTCTACCAGCCCCACATATTCATATATCCTCCGCTTAGGGGCCGGTAAACAATTAGTGTCCCACTACCAACCTACCCATGGGCTCCCCTAAAAGTCCGGCACATCCATTGTATATGTAAGGGCACTTTGCCCACTTCCAAAATGGCCGATGCGCACCACGGCGCGCACATGCGCATCTGGAGGTGTCTGACAGGCATATAATTCATGTAAGGGCAGCCTTGCCCATTTCCAATATGGCCGACGCATACTCCCAGCGCAAACCCGCGCTGCTACCGGACTACCTATACAACACAAGGCGCACGCGCCTGCATAAGGCCCCGCCTCCCTACCACACAAGCCGGATTGACCGGCGCACCTGCGCTCACTGGCCTGACACGGGGTAATCCCGACCCCGCCCACCAGCACCTCCTCTATGACGCGCTCCACTGGCGCCTTAAAGCGCGCACTTGCATTTGCAAACACTACCAGCCGGCCTTACCCCAGACGCATTACGAACCATGAGGTAAGAACTTCTGACACCCACATCTCCACTATTATGTTCTACAATTTTTGGACACTAAGGCATCATTCAGACTACCCTTCAGAGGGTGTCAATTTGTTTGGAGCACCACTCTCCCCTCCATGTACAGGGAACTCTGTGCCTGATGACCTATTCATCCTCTCTCCTGTGAGGACCAGAGCATTCAGGAAACTCTATACAATTAAAGAGATATACATCATCTGACCGCATTCCATACTGGCTCTGTTTGAATACCCAGCCATTTAATTTACCACACTGCACAACCAGTGATTAACATTACACTGCCACGCCGCTCCATCTTAACATAGATGTGTATAAGAAATCTGTTGTACATATGGTTTATGGATACATACGTATTTATGGATATACAGGTGTACAATTTCTCAGCGTGTATAGTGAATGATCTAGAATTGTGATACTATTCATATTATTATCATCCTATTTACTATTGACATTAATCATGTATATGTTGAAATCATTGTTATTTATATTGCCAATCATGTTTATATATGTTTACCTACTCCCTGTCATGTATATACTCAATATATGCCTTCTTGTCTTTTTGTCTCTTGTAATACTACAGCCTGATGAAGGGCTACACCTATTAAAGCCCGAAACGTTGCTTAAATGCCTGGCTGAATAAAACCTAATTGCATTCAAAATACAAAAATTGGTGTGCCGTCTCAAATATATGTACCAAGTATTTAGGCACCTGGAAGTGGAGCCAGGACCAATCCGAAACGAGCACCCTGCATAAACTGCCAGTAAAACTGTTGAGTGCTGTGATCCTTCTGATATTTATAGAGGGAGGATGAGAGAAAAAGGAAAAATTCATTAAAAAATTAACAAATAGAGATAACATCTTTTCCTAAAAAAAAATCTGAGTCCTATGAGACTAGAGGGTGTTATATACCAATTTTCAGGGCAATTGGAGCCACTTTGATTCGGGTAGAATTGATTTGGGTCCGAATAGCACTTTCAAAAAAAAAAATTTTTTCAATTATTTTCCTCTGTGAATACAGTGGAGAAAAAAGGTGCTAACTAAAAACATATCTTTTTGGTTTGTCTTATCACATCCTATAATCTAACTCTTCTCCTTCCATCCTACCCTTTAACATTAATCCTCAGAACTTGACCCATCATCCAATAGTATCCACAACACCCCATGCACTCAAAAGCACTACAGATGCCAGCTGGTGGCTGGCTCATGCAGCTTTACCCCTTTGTTGTTAGGATAGCTGGACTATTGTGCAAAACAAATACTTCTTACCTTTTTGTGCCACCCCTAGATTTGAGCTCTCATGAGCTTACTCCTCTTGTTTTAATCGTGACTTGTTTGCGTATAATGTATAATTTTGTTCCATTTGATTGTAAAAAAATGCATATATAAACAAATATTATAGATATTATAGATATATTATTATTATTTATATTATTAAAACTTATACTTAAAGTATAGACTGATAGTGGTGCTAGGTCAGTGATCACACAACCAAGCAGTGGCTTGCTTTAAACAAGTTGTCCAAAAATGATACCTTATCAAGGGGCAGATTCCTGCCCATGTTCATACACACAATGTAGCATTAAAAGAAGTAGTGTCTTGTTCTGAACAAGCAGTCCCAAAATTATGCCTTAATGGGGAAGATGCCTGCCCATGTTTTTAAACACATGATAGTAACAGAAAAAGCAGTGGCTTATTCTGAACTATCATCCAAAAAGTCTTCCTTTTTATGGGAGGAGCAGCAGCATAGTGTGGATGCGGAACCTAATGGACAAGGCAGGAGATGTGAGGCTGCGTAGGGAAATTGGTAGTGGCACCATGAACAGCACAGTATGGAACCTGAAAGACAAAGGCAGAGATGATTGGTTGTGTATGTGCAGTAGTGGCAGTAATATATATGGTTGCAGCAGCAGTACAGTATGAAACCTCACAAAAAGGAGATATGTGACTTTGTAAGGATATTAGCAGCAGTAGGGTGAGTAACAACTGTAGTGGCAGCAGAAATACTGATTGAAACATGATGGAGAGGCAGACCACATCAATGGCATGATTGGACTGGTGATAAATAGCAACTGTCAGCAATGACTCACTGAATCATTCATTTTCACAAATGTGATGTTTTCAAAACTTGTGGAGGACAATTTTGTCTGCTAGGTTGTGATGACCCCACCTACTGCTCTGAATACCTTTTATGGCAGTATACTGGAGGCTGGACAAGACAGTATACTAATAGCAAACTGTGCCAGGTCCAGGTCCAGCAACACTGTTTGTCCTGTCCTCGTTACCATGTGTACCCCTAGGGCGTGTATGGGCTTGGCAGGCAGATAAACACCCTCCTACTACTCAGTAAATTGAGACCAGGTAATGATCTGTAGCTTTAATGAGCCAAAGTAAGTTGGTGTGAAACTGTAAACCAGTAACATAAAAGATGCAATAAGTACATGAACTGCAAATATACATATCATAGAACAGCATACAACATGTCTGCAAGGTTAGCTGACTAGGCCCTTACTTTACATGTGAACTACTAACTAGCTGCCTACACAGAAATACACATAATGCATGTCTATAGCTAGTAATAATCATGTAGACATGAAAGAACAGCAAGAAATAATGCCTTACCGGCTATGCAGCCTATAGTAGAAGTTTAGATAGTCTTGTACAGCAGAGCATGTGAGGAAAATGGCAACTTCTAGAAGACTACTCCCCTTCTTGTAGATAAGTGAGGACACAAAGAGGAGGAGTAACAAAGAGGCTGAACATACACAGATAACAATATAGAAGTCGTCAGAAGGTGGCGCTAATTGACCATGTTTTAATACAGGAAGAACCCTATATGAATTAGCACACATTTATAAGAAGCTGTCTGGAGACATGACACTCCCCGTCTGGTATTGATTAATACCACTATCAGTCATCAGGCGATAACAGGAGAATGAGTTCACACACTGGTCTAAGGAACAGCTTGGTCTCTTGTGATCTGCAGACCTTTACTTCCACTTTACGGACATTCCCATCCTCGCTTGGAAATGTCTTTGTGACAAGTCCTAGGGGCCACTCATTTCTTTGCAACTGACTGTCCTTTAGAAGAACAACATCCCCAAGTTTCAGGTTGGGCCTGACAGTTTGCCATTTGTTTCGTGGTTGTAAAGTGGATATGTACTGTTTCTCCCACCTGTCCCAAAATGTATTGGCAAGGCACTGTACGTGCCTCCATTGACGTTTATAAAGATCTTTGGTGCTGAACTCACCAGGAGGAGTACTCACTTTCCCAATCTTCTGGGTAAGGAGGGTTGCAGGAGTGAGAAGGAATGGTTCCTCTGGATCGCTCAGAACTGGAGTCAAAGGTCTAGCATTGATGATGGCTGTGACTTCAGCCATGAAGGTTACAAGGCTCTCATGAGTAAGTCTAGCAGTTCCTACTTGTAAGAAGATGGAATCCAGGATTCTGCGGGCTATACCAATCATCCTCTCCCAAGCTCCACCCATATGAGAGGAGTGAGGTGGGTTAAAGGTCTAAGTGCAATCCTGATCCCTCAGGTATCTCTACACACTCTTGCCATCAATATTGGAGGAGATATTTAGTTCTTTAGCTGCTCCAACGAAATTGGAGCCTCTGTCAGAGCGAATGTGCTTTACAGGACCTCTAATTGCAATAAAACGTCTAAGAGCGTTGATAAAGCTTGAGGTATCCATAGATTCGATGACTTCAATGTGAACAGCTCTGATGGTCATACACGTGAATAAGACTGCCCAGCGTTTGCTGTTTGCTTGGCCTCCTCTAGTTTGACGTGTTGTGACAGACCAAGGTCCAAATACATCCAATCCAACGTTGGTGAAAGGAGGATCCATACTGAGTCTATCAACAGGTAGATTTGCCATCTTCTGTGTCTGTAACATACCACGAAGTTTACGACACATGACGCATCTGAAGATAATGCTACTCACACATCTTTTCGCCCCAACTATCCACAATCCAGCAGTATGTAGATCCAACAGTCCAACAGTCTTCCTTGGTGCTTCAGTTGGATGTGATAGTATCGTACAATCAAAGTAGTAACGTGATGATTCCCAGGAATTATCAGAGGATTTCTTTCCTCGAGCTCGAGACTTGCTTGTTTAAGACGACCTCCTACTCTCAGTAGACTGTCCTCGTCCAGGAATGGGTCAAGCTTTTTTAAAGAGCTATTTTTAGGGATAGACTTATGGTTGGTGATGCAGTCAATCTCTCTGGTAAATACTTCATGTTGTATGGTATAAATGATGATTTTTTTTTAATGCTGGAATTCTGTCACAGTGTAAACCTCTTGGCAGTGGTGTCAGCCTTTACACTGCCTAACATGATTACAATTGGTCTCTTTAAAGGCACGAGCTATGTGGGCTAGACAGGTAATGGCTCGTACGAGTGATTTCCAAGTGGAGAATCTTTTGAAGCGATGAGAACCAAGGGAGTCGAAGGATGTCACTGTGTGAAGTGCAGACACTTTGGGACGGATCTCAGTGTCTGAGTCTTCGTCCACTAGTTCGCATATGTTGTTCTGGTGAACAGCTGAACCTGGATTACGTAAGAATGCAGGACCAGTGAGCCAGGTTGTGTCTTTGAGATGACTTGCTGCAACAGCTCTTGTAGTGTCCACAATTCTGAGATAGGCTACAGCAGATATAGCTTTAACAGAAGCATCGGAAAATATGCAGAGTGTATGGTCTTGGACATCAGTAGATGGCACAGGAGCATATGGGCGTGAGACATTAAGGCTAGACAGAGCTGTCAGGGAGTTTCTCCATTCTACCCACATATTCTTCTTTTCAGGGGATAATGGAACATCCCAGTCAGTAGTTTCACGGATTAAATCTCTAAGCAAGGCCTTACCTTGGATAGTGACAGGAGCTACAAAACCCAAAGGATCATACAGGCTGTTGATTGCAGATAGGACACCTCTACGGGTGAAAGGTTTTTCTTCTTTGCTAACTTGAAAGGTGAAGGTATTGGATTTCAAGTCCCATAGAAGTCCAAGGCTGCGTTGGACAGGTAAAGTATCTGACCCCAGATCCAAATCTCTTAGGTCATTGGAATGATCTTCAGTAGGGAAGGCTTCCATAACCTCTTTGCTGTTTGAAGCAATCTTGTGGAGTCTCAAGTTGGAACAGGCGAGCATGTCCTGGGCTCTTTTGAGGAGACTGATTGCAGAATCAATAGACGTAGAAGTCTTTTTCTACAAACTGTCTTGTATCTGACCCATATTCTCTCTCTCCTTCCTGAGCAGAACGTCTGAGTCCATAAATAGCAACAGCAGGTGAGGGGCTGTTCCCGAAAATGTGTACTCTCATGCGGTACTCTATGACATCTTTTAAAGGGTCATTGTCTTTACACCAGAAGAATCTGAGGAAGTTTCTATCCTTCTCTCTAATAAGGAAGCAGTGAAACATCTGTTGGATATCGGCAATCAGACCGACAGAATCCTTGCGGAAACGGAGGAGTACCCCTAGCAGTTTGTTATTTAGGTCAGGGCCTGTCAGGAGTACATCGTTTAAGGAGATGCCTTCATATTTAGCACTAGAGTCAAACACGACTCTGATCTGACCTGTTTTTTTTGGATGATATACTCCGAAAATTGGGAGGTACCAGCATTCTTCATTAGCTTCAAGGGGTGGTGCAATCTCTGCATGATTGTTCTCAAATATTTTCTGCATGAAACAAAAGAAGTGTTCTCTCATCTCTGGCCTTCTTTGGAAGTTACGTCTAAGAGGAGAGAAACGTTTAAGTACTTGTACTTTGTTGTTAGGTAGGCGCAGTCTCGGAGTTCTGAAGGGAAGAGGCGCAACCCAACTGTTAGTGCTGTCCTTCACGAAATCTTGTTCCATTATTTCCAAGAACAGCTTGTCTTCGATAGATAGTGCCACTTGATTGTCATCTTTTGTCCTTTGGAAGACTGTGCATCCTAAGTGATCTTGGTCCCTGTCACTAGAGACATCTGTGAAGGAACAAGGTAGATGGGAAGCACACGGTAGCTCCTTTATGAGGAAGTTGTTGACACATGGTTGGAAAAGTGAGGGGCGCTCACTTGCTAGCGTGTTTGTTAACATATTGTGAACTGACTCTGGCTTGTGCACACTCCCAAGGCAGACTTCTCCTATTAATACCCATCCTAGATCCAGCCTTTGAGCATAAGGAGCGTTGCCAGGACCATTTATGTGCTGTCTCACTTTATGGACTCATAGGATGTCTCTCCCGAGTAGCAATATTATCTTAGCCTGTGGGTCAAGTTTTTGGGATCAGGTGGGCTATATGCTTTAGGAGTGCATGATGCATTGCGACATCTGGAGTAGGAATTTCAAATCTGTGATCAGGAATTTGATTGCACTCTATTAGAGTTGGTAAGGGCAAGCTGATCTCTCCGTTTATCGCTTCAACTTGGAAACCGGATGCTCTTCTCCCCGCCGTCTCCACAAATCCCGCACAAGTCCTTAGTGAGTATGGGAATCTGGGGCTTTTAATGTTGAATATGTCAAAATAGGTTGAGGTGGCTAGAGACCTATTGCTTTGATCATCTAGAATGGCATACATTTTGACTGCTTTGTCTCTTTGACCTGTTGGGTAGACTCGGACTAGACATATTTTGGAACAGGATCTTCCACTTATGGATCCTTTGCAGATCTCAGTGCACTGTGGAGTGACCTCCAGGGTAGCGATAGCAGTGTTACCCTCCTCTCCACCATGCAGAATGGTATTGTAAGCGTGTTGTAAAGTCCATGGAGCTGGTCCAGGATGTAATGCTGTACTATGGTCTGTGCTATCACATTCTTTACACTTTTCACTAACCTTGCAGTCTTTGGCTAAATGAGCGGTTGAAGAACAGCACTTGTAGCAGATGTTATTTTCTCTAAGGAAGGCTTTATGCTCCTCGATGGGTCTTTCTCTAAAGCCCCTACATGTCAGGAGAGAATGTGGTTTTCGGTGTATAGGACACTGATTACCAGGGTTTTTAACTTTGTTTGTTGCATGGTAGGAACCAGCAGACCTGTGGAGAGAGTCTGAAGGGAACAGTTCAGTCTTGTGAACCGCCACTGAAGCTCTACGTGAAGGAAGACCTGGAACAGAAGTACATGCCAGTGTAAAATCAAAACTAGGATCATTTCTTATCTTAGCCTGGTCACGTATGAAGTCTACAAACACAGAAAATGGAGGAAATGAAACATGGTGTTTTTCTTATAGTTAGAACCACATTTGACCCACTCATTTTGTAAGTCGGGGGTTAACTTTTTGTACTATGAGGTTAACGCCCCTGGCAGTGTCAAAGAATGTGAGTCCCGACAGATCACCTTCAGATTTGGCTACTTGAAGTTCCATTAATAAGTCACTAAGTTCCCTAAGTTTCTGAAAGCCTTTGGGAGCTATTCTAGGAAATCTTCTATCCTTTTAAAGAAAGAGTTTTCTATTGCCTCTGCTGAACCATAACATTCGTCAAGTCTGTCCCAAACCATTTTTAGTCCGATCTCTGGGTTTCTTATATTAATGGACTTGATTCTTTTTACATGCTCAGCAGATGCAGTCCCTAGCCACTTAGCTAAGAGGTCTATCTCTTCGCTGGGGGATAGTCCAACATCTTTGATTGTGTTCTTAAAGGAAGAGCGCCAGGCCCTATAACTCTCAGGGTGATCATCAAACTTCCCAAGTCCCTTGGCAACCAGCTCACGGCTTGTGAGGAACTTAACGATGTCCATGCTGGTTTGATCAGGAGGAGAGTAAGCCGGCAGTGTGTTGCGATAGGGAGAAAATGGTGTATAATCATACCTGTCAGTAGTCTCTCTTTTAGGTTGGACTGTATCATACCTTCTAGGCACGAAAGAAGATGTTTCTGGAACATTATGCGCAGGTTGGAACTCCTGATGAGAAGGCGGGTGGTCCCTACTTAGTTCATTTCCTGGATTGTCCTCTGTCCTGTGGGTTAGAGACTTCCGGGGTTGCTGTGAGGCGAGTTCGATGAAATCCGTCGATGAGGTCTTGTTGAAGATCTTCTGTCGGCTGGAGAGTGTCGATCATTCTGGAATGTCGATGGACATACTCTGAAGTGCGCTGCAGGGAATCTTGATGGATGAGATCTAGGCTGGCTGGACCGCTGCATCTTTCGTCGTCTGGGTGAAAGAGTGCTTCCAGGGCCTCTGCTTTGGCAATGGCTGCGGCAGCTTCCTTCTGCACTGAGAGCTTCTCCAGTGCCGCTTGCTGACTTGCCTTTTCAGCTTCAAATGTTGCTTGTCGTAGCTTTAGTTGCATCTCTTGCTCTGCAAAGGCAGCGCGTGCTTTTGCCGCCTCCGCTTCTGCACGTGCAATGGCGGCGGCATTGCTGACTGATGAGGATCTTGTACAGCGACTGGCTTTAGTCCTTGTCTTGTAAGAAGTTTGGCTTTGTGACATGATGCTGCTGTTCAGGATCTTGACTGTGAAGAGACTGCTGCGTTCTCATATGCAGGTAGCTGCGTGGTGGGATAGCGACCTCTGAAGTCTGTATCTTATTTTCCACTCGCCAGGTCGCAGCCGTTTCACTGTCCTGTCCTCGTTACCACGTGTACCCCTAGGGCGTGTATGGGCTTGGCAGGCAGATAAACACCCTCCTACTACTCAGTAAATTGAGACCAGGTAATGATCTGTAGCTTTAATGAGCCGAAGTAAGTTGGTGTGAAACTGTGAACCAGTAACATAAAAGATGCAATAAGTACATGAACTGCAAATATACATATCATAAAACAGCATACAACATGTCTGCAAGGTTAGCTGACTAGGCCCTTACTTTACATGTGAACTACTAACTAGCTGCCTACACAGAAATACACATAATGCATGTCTATAGCTAGTAATAATCATGTAGACATGAAAGAACAGCAAGAAATAATGCCTTACCGGCTATGCAGCCTATAGTAGAAGTTTAGATAGTCTTGTACAGCAGAGCATGTGAGGAAAATGGCAACTTCTAGAAGACTACTCCCCTTCTTGTAGATAAGTGAGGACACAAAGAGGAGGAGTAACAAAGAGGCTGAACATACACAGATAACAATATAGAAGTCGTCAGAAGGTGGCGCTAATTGACCATGTTTTAATACAGGAAGAACCCTATATGAATTAGCACACATTTATAAGAAGCTGTCTGGAGACATGACACTGTTTCAATCTGCTTGCCCAGAAGACAATGGGGTAAGGGAATGGGGTATGTGTACAGTTCAAGTAGTACTGAACCTTGTTCAGGCAGAAGGTATCCAAGTGCTGATGTGAACCAGATTGGTGCGGCACTTGAAAAACAATGCCCCATCATACTCATCAAAATAAATTGGCAACTGTGGCTTCTTCTACTTCTCATACCAGAGGTGGCAGCAGGTCGGTGACAGAGGGGATGGAGTGGGGCCTTCGGGTCAGATGTAATGGCGGCCGGCATCTGCCCAGTGAAAGCTGCAGAAAGCTGTGTACAGAGCATATAATAGTAATATCCTTTTGTCTCCATTCTGCCATAAGGGAAGCATTCCCCCATTTTGCTTTAATAGTGAGGGTCTGAAAGCATTGCTATACAGTAGTCATCACTTTGCTTGTCAGGAAATGCTCACCGGCCTGGCTCACCATTTCCTTCTCCACGGGACATTGCCTGTGTGGGTCCCTAACAGCTATAGGGTAGCCAGCTAGATGTGGACGCCGTTTCTTTTTTCACTACCACTTGTTGCATCAGTGTGAGTATTTGCTCTAATATAAATATCAGGTGAATAACATTGTTGATGCTGCTGTTATCCCTAACAATAAATCTGGTGGTCTCTGTGATGGTAGATGACACATATCCCTGATGAGCTGCCACTGTCTGAGCATAAAATAAATCATTGAGAAGTATATAAATAATAATAGCATAATTATAATAATAATAATAATAATAATAATAATAATAATAAATATTGTATTGTATAATATATATATTTATATATATATATATATATATATATATTTATACACACACACAGTGGATATAAAAAGTCCACACACCCCTGTTAAAATGTCAGGATTTTGTGATGTAAAAAAATGAGACAAAGATAAATAATTTCAGAACTTTTTCCATCTTTAATGTGACCTATAAACTGTACCACTCAATTGAAAAACAAACTGAAATCTTTTAGGTGGATGAAAGAAAACAAAAAAAAAAATATTTGTGCTTGCATAAGTGTGCACAACTTCTTATAACTGGGGATGTAGCTGTGTTCAAAATTAAAGGTGGAAAACGCTCTGAACTGATTTATCTTTGTCTCATTTTTTTACAGCACAGAAACCTGACATTTTACCAAAGGGTGTATAGACTTTTTATATCCTATATATATATATATATATATATATATATATATATATATATATCTATATCTATATATATATATATATAATTATATGTATATACACACATACATATAGTATGGTTGCCTCAAATTTATGAAATGAGAACAGTTTACATGTATAAGATGCTACTGCATAATCTTTAAAAATACACCAGGGAGCTGCCTGACATAAGATGCAACTTTTCTGGGACTTTTTTGCTACATCTTCAAGTGTTGCAGATAACAAATGTGCCATAATCAAGGTCTAATCTCATTTTTTAATGTTAAACATAGACCACTTTGAAAAGTTTTATGTCTCATAAATGCCACACCTAGGATTAAGGCCTCTTGCACACGCTTACGTTGCGTTTTTTGCGTTCCGAATACGGAACCATTCATTTCAATGGATCCACAAAAAAGGAAGGTACTCAGTATACCTTCCAGTTCCTTATTTCCGTTCTGTTCAAAGATAGAACATGTCCTATTATTGTCCGCATAACAGACAAGGATAGTACTGTTCTATCAGGAGCCAGCTGTTCCGTTCTGTATAAAACGGAATGCACACGGACGTCATCCGTATTTTTTGCGGACCGCAAAATACTGAAAAAGCCATATGGTCGTGTACAAGAGGCTTAAGGGCGTAGCCACAAAAAATGTGACTAGTGGGAATTAAATGAGGATTATAACTGTGAAAATGATTGTGCTGTGGTATTCTGACTATTGCTTTATTCTGCAAGTCAGACAACAGGGTACCGCAGAACAGATGGATTTCAGTATTATTTGGTATTCTGCAGTCAAAAGATGATGCTTTCATTAGAGTCCATGAGAATACATGTGTCCCTGTACATGTGGCTGAAGCAGCATAGAAGATACAGGAAGTGAAGTACACAGAAGAAGGGGTGGAGCATTGAATGGAAATGAGTCACAGATATCAAAGAAGAGAAGAAGAAAAACAAGTGCATTACCAAAAATGGCCACTAGATGGGAGTATATAACCAAATATAGAAATACTGCATAGGAAATGGTTCAATGATTCGCTATATAAATTTCATATAAATTTTAACTGTGTAGCAGCACACTCCCCGTCTGGCATTGAAAATGTCACTATTTTAACCATAACGGTAGTTATACAAATGCAAATAAACAACAGTGCAATTTGCTTGATGTCTGAAGACCTTGCAATGGTGTCTGAAGCCTTATCCACTTGGAAAAACGTTCAAAGCGGTAATGTCTGAAGCATTATCCACTTGGAAAAACGTTCAAAGCGTTGACAGCCCAAGACGAGTCTTTGTTCAGTTCTGGGGACAAGGGTTTTAACTTCGGGACGAATCTCCAGGTCTTTGTCAGGTTCTAGAAGACTTAAGACGTCAGCTGTGGTCTCTTCTGTGTGATCCAACAGAAATTCAAGACCTGTTAACCAGGAAGAGTTTGCAAAGACACTTACAGACACTGGCCTAGTGGCATGATCTGCAGGATTAATTTTAGATGGGACATAATGCCATTGTTCAGGTTTAGATAATTTCCTGATTCTTTCTACACGGTTGCTGATGTAGACATAGATGACACCAAATTTTACACAGACAGTAAAGTTGTTCTGGGCTACATATACAACCAGACTAAACTTTTCTATCTGAATGTCTAGCTCGCGCAATATGAAATCTGCGATTTCTACAGCTAGCACAGTCCCATAATGTTCAAGCCTAGAAATTGTGTGCTCAGGTCTAGGTGCTAACTTAGCTTCCCCAAACAGAAACCCTATGTGGGTTTGATTAGAACAGTCTCTCACCTTGAGGTAGGCAACAGCCACTATGGCCTCAGTAGATGGGTCTGAGAAAATGTGAAGCTCTTTCTCCGGCTTGTAGCAATTGAGGCTAAGGTGTAACAGCGCGGTATATGGATTCCATCTAAAGCGTGTAGAGATTGCTTCTAGGACTCCCACTTTGAAAGCTTGGCAGATGGCAGTGGAGCATCCCAATCTTTAATAGATTCTGAGATCTGTCTAAGTAAGGCTTTACATTGTATGGTAATGGGAACCACAAATCCTATTGGATCGTATAAGCTGTTCACCAATGACAGAACACCACGCTTGGTAAATGGCTTGTCTGTAGTGCTGACTTGAAAGCCGAAAGTGTCTTTTGATAAGTCCCACCGTAGGCCCAGACATCTCTGTATAGGTGTCATGTCCATTTCCAGATTTAAGTTTTTAAACCTTGTTGCATGATCGCCAGGTTGAAAGGCTTTCATAACAGCAACACTGTTTGAGGCAATCTGTGTAGTCTGTTAGCCTCAGAAAACATACCGTGTGTCCTTTGGAGCATGTCTATGGCTTCTTTGTCTATAGGTAAACTTTTAAGTCCATTGTCAACATAAAATTTTCCTTTAACAAAGTGTCGAGCATCCGCGCCATTCTCCTTTTCTCCATCTAGGGCAGTCCTTCGTAAACCGTATGTTGCAACAGCGGGTGAGGGACTATTACCAAAAACATGCACCTTCATGCGGTATTCAATAATCTCATTGTCCATGTTGTTGTTACGGTGCCACAGAAACCTTAGGAAGTTTCTATGATCTTCACGTACAATGAAGCAATGAAACATTTGCTCAATATCAGCAGTTATGGCAACTGGTTCTCTTCTAAACCTCAAAAGTACGCCTACAAGTTTGTTGGTTAGATTCAGGCCATTGAGAAGAACATTGTTTAGGGATACGCCTTGATGCTTGGCACTGGAGTCAAATACTATCCTGATTTGTTTTGACTTACGTGGATGATACACTCTGAAGAAAGGCAGATACCAGCACTCATCGTGTCTTTGAAGTGGTGGCGCTGGTTCAGCATGATCATTTTCAATGATCCTTTTTATAAAGGCGATGAAATTGTCCTTCATCTCAGGTCTGTTCTTTAGCATTTGTTGAAGTAAGTTGAATCTGGATAGAGCGTGTTTATGATTGTTTAGAAGTTTGACCCTAGCAGCTCGAAGAGGTAATGGTGCAATCCAGTTGTTAAACTCATCCTGAAAGATTTCCTTGTCCATTATTTTGATGAATTCTCTGTCTACAACTGACAAGGCTATATTTTTGCCCTCACTTGTAGTACAAAACACTGTGGTACCTAGTTTGTCATCACAAAGGACAGGAGTAGTGTTGAGCGAACCCGAACTGTATAGTTCGGGTTCGTACCGAATTTTGGGGTGTTTGGTTCGGGTCCGTTGTTCGGCAATTTATTCCCGCTTTCTGAAGGGTTGCACAGCAGCCAATCAGCAAACGTTTTACTTCTTGTCCTAAGAAGCCATCACAGCCATGCCTACTGATGGCATGGCTGTGATTGGCCAAGTGCAGCATGTGACCGAGCCTCTATTTAAGCTGGAGTCACGTAGCGCAGCACGTCACACTGCTCTGATTAGTGTAGGGATAGGATGCAGCTGCTATGAGGGGAGATTAGGCAGGGAAGACTCAGCAAAACCACTTAATGAAGTTATCGATCTACAGCTGTGATTAATTCAAATTCTATTAGTTCATTGATTACTGTTTTTTAGGCTGCCCAAAGCGTTCTTCTGTCACTTTTTTCTGGGGTGATCGGCAGCCATTTTGTGATCTTTTCGTGCACCAGCACATGTTTTGAGCTGCCACCAAGTTCAACATACATTTTTGGTTTCAATAGTAGGCTTTTTTTTGCAATATCCTACATCAGGGGTTGTGCTTATTGTCACACCTTGAAACACAGGAGAGAAATTGCTATATTTTATTGAGGGGTGAAATTCAATTGCCAAAATACCAACCCCCTAAATCAGTGGTTACAGCTGTTGCTGGCCAAGTATTAAACTGTCCGTAAAAGGATAGATTTTTTTTTCTGGGGTGAAATTCAATTGCCAAAATACAAATCCCCTAAATCTGGGGTTCCAGCTGTGGCTGGCTAAGTTTTATACTGTCCGTCAAAGGATAGATTTTTTTCTAGGGTTAAATAAAATCCCTGAGATAGAAATCCTAAACATCTGTGCTTTCTGCTGTTCCTCTCCAAGTGTAATTCTGTCCGTAATAGGGTATATTACACTCAGCGTGTCAGTGTCTAAATGCAAGGCCTGAAAAATAACTCCTCTATATTTGCACACGCTACTGTGCATCTCCAAGTGTATTTCTGTCCGTAAAAGGGTATATTACACTCAAGGTCTAAATACAAGTGCTGAAAGCGTAATCCTCTATATTTGCAGACACTATTGTGCATCTCCAAGTGTATTTCTGTCCGTAAAAGGGTATATTACACTCAGGGTCTAAATACAAGGGCTGAAAGCTAAATCCTCTATATTTTCACACGCTACTGTGCATCTCCAAGTGTAATTCTGTCCGTAATAGGCTACCTTTCAGCCAGGGCCTAAATACTAGGCCTAAAATTGATATTCCCCTAAATCTGTGGTTTCTGCTGTGCCTGTATTAGTGTAATGCGGTACATAAATAGAAAGCTAGATAGTGTTAGGTGCCTGTAAAAAAGGCCTTAATTTGAACTCTATAAATTCGGCCAAATAGGCTTTTCCTTATTGTGGTGAATGGTAACAATGAGGAAAACATCTAATAAGGGATGCGGACATGCTCGTGGTGGTGTTAGTGGACCCTCTGGTACTGGGAGAGGACGTGGCCATTCTGCCACAGCTACACGTTCTAGTGAACCAACTACCTAAGGTCGCAGTAGCCGCCATAAACTACAGTGATATTTGGTCGGGCCTAATGCTGTTCTAAGGATCGTACACAGACAGGCGCTAGTCGATTGGGTGGCTGACAGTGGATCCAGCAGGTTCACATTATCTCCAACCCAGTCTTCTGCAGAAAGCGCACAGGTGGTGCCTGAAAACCAAGCCCATCAGTCTGTCACATCACCCCCATGCATATCAGGGAACCTATACGAGTCTCAAGTTATGCAGCAGTCTCTTGCACCTGTTTGAAAACTCTGCTGGCAGGGTTTTCCAAGGGCATCCACCTAGCCCTTTCCCAGTGGTGGAAGACATAGAATGCACTGACGCACAACCACTTATGCTTCCTGATGAGGACATGGGAATACCACCTCAGCAGAGTCAGTATGTCACTGATGATGACGAAACACAGGTGCCAACTGCTGCGTCTTTCTGCAGTGTACAGACCGAACAGGAGGTCAGGGAGGAAGACAGTGTGGAAGACGATGCAGGGGACGATTAGGTCCTAGACCCCACATGGAATGATGGTCGTGCCACTGACTTTCAGAGTTCAGAGGAAGTGGTAAGACCGAGCCAACAGCGTAGCAAAAGAGGGAGCAGGGTGCAAAAGCAGAACAGCCGTTGCCAAAAGAGTTCACCTGCTACTGGCCACCGCCACCAGGGACCGAGCACACCAAAGGCAGCTTCAAGAAGTTCCCTGGCATGGCACTTCTTCACACAATGAGCTGACGACAAGACCCGAGTGGTTTGCACGCTGTGCCATCAGAGCCTGAAGTGAGGCATTAACGGTCTGAACCTTAGCACAACCTGCATGACCAGGCATCTACATGCGAGAAATGGGCTGCAGTGGAGTAAGCACCTACAAAACCAGGAAGGGGCTCAGGCCCCTCCTGCTCCCTCTTCTGCTGCTCCCTCGGCCTCTTCCTCCACCTCTGGAGGAACGTTGGCACCTGCTGCCCAGCAAACAGAGGATGTGCCATCAATACCACCACCTCCGTCACCAAGCATCTCCACCATGTCACACGGCAGGGTTCAGCTCTCCATCTCACAAACCTTGGAGAGAAAGAGTAAATTCCCACCTAGCCACCCTCAATCCCTGGCCCTGAATGCCAGCATTTCTAAACTACTGGCCTTTGAAATGTTGTCATTCAGGCTGGTGGACACGACAGCTTCAAACAGCTGATGGCGGTGGCTGTCCCACAGTACGTCGTTCCCAGCCGCCACTACTTCTCCAAGAGAGCCATGCCTTCCCTGCACAACCAAGCACCGGATAAAATCAAGTGTGCACTGCGCAACGCCATGGTCCACCTAACCACAGATACGTGGACCAGTAAGCACGGTCAGGGACGCTATATCTCCCTAACTGCACACTGGATAAATATAGTGGCGGCTGGGCCCCAGGGGGAGAGCTGTTTGGTGCACGTCCTTCCGCCGCCAAGGATCGCAGGGCATCATTCTTTGCCTCCTGATGCCTCCTCCTCCTACTCGGCATCCTCCTCCTCTTCTTTCACCTGCTCATCTGGTCAGCCACAGACCTTCACCACCAACTTCAGCACAGCCCGGCGTAAACGTCAGCAGGCCGTTCTGAAACTCATGTGTTTGGGGGACAGGCCCCACACCGAGCAGGAGTTGTGGCGGGGTATAAAACAACAGACCAGTGAGTGGTTGCTGCCGGTGAGCCTCAAGCCCGGTCTCGTGGTGTGCGATAATGGGAGAAATCTCGTTGCAGCTCTGGGACTAGCCGGTTTGACGCACATCCCTTGCCTGGCGCACGTGTTGAATTTGGTGGTGCAGAAATTCATTCACAACTACCCCGACATGTCAGAGCTGCTGCATAAAGTGCGGGCAGTCTGTGCGCGCTTCTGGCATTCTCATCCTGCCGCTGCTCGCCTGTCTGCGCTACAGCATAACTTTGGCCTTCCCGCTCACCGCCTCATATGCGACGTGCACACCAAGTGGAACTCCACCTTGCACATGCTGGAGAGACTGTGTGAGCAGCAGCAGGCCATAGTGGAGTTTCAGCTGCCGCGCGCACAGGTGAGTCGCACTGCAGAACAGCACCACTTCATCACCAATGACTGGGCCTCCATGCGAGACCTGTGTGCCCTGTTGCGCTGTTTCGAGTACTCCACCAACATGGCCAGTGGCGATGATGCCATTATCAGCGTTACAATACCACTTCTATGTCTCCTTGAGAAAACACTTAGGGCGATGATGGAAAAGGATGTGGCCCAGGAGGAGGAGGAGGAAAAGGGGTCATTTCTAACACTTTCAGGCCAGTCTTTTAGAAGTGGCTCAGAGGGAGTTTTCTTTGCAACAGCAGAGGCCAGGTACAAATTTGGCCAGCCAGGGCCCACTACCGGAGGACGGGGAGGACGAGTATGAGAAAGAGGTGGAGGAGGATGAGGATGAAGCATGTTCACAGCAGGGTGGCACCCAACGCAGCTCGGACGCATCACTGGTGCGTGGCTGGGGGGATACGGAGGACGATGA
The DNA here is from genome assembly GCA_033119425.1 of Bufotes viridis. Taxonomy (NCBI): domain Eukaryota; kingdom Metazoa; phylum Chordata; class Amphibia; order Anura; family Bufonidae; genus Bufotes; species Bufotes viridis. The sequence continues at coordinate 205,995,494 of CM065591.1, forward strand.
CGATACGCCTCCCACAGAGGACAGCTTGTCCTTACCTCTGGGGAGCCTGGCACACATGAGCGACTACATGCTGCAGTGCCTGCGCAATGACAGCAGAGTTGCCCACATTTTAACGTGTGCTGACTACTGGGTGGCCACCCTGCTGGATCCCCGGTACAAAGACAACGTGCCCACATTAATTCCCGCACTGGAGCATGATAGGAAAATGCGCGAGTACAAGCGCACGCTGGTAGACACGCTCCTGAGAGCATTCCCAACTGACAAGGTGGGACAAGTCGAAGCACAAGGCGAAGGTAGAGGAGGAGCAAGAGGTTGCCAACGCAGCTGTGTCACGGCCAGCTCCTTTGAAGGCAGGGTTAGCATGGCCGAGATGTGGAAAAGTTTTGTCAGCGCGCCACAGCTAACTGCACCACCAGCTGATACGGAACGTGTAAGCAGGAGGCAGCATTTCAACAACATGGTGGAACAGTACGTGTGCACACGCCTCCACATACTGACTGATGGTTCGGCCCCATTCAACATCTGGGTCTCCATATTGTCCTCATGGCCAGATCTAGCCTTTTATGCCTTGGAGGTGCTGGCCTTCCCTGCGGCCAGTGTATTGTTGGAACGTGCATTTAGCATGGCAGGGGGCTTCATTACAGACAAACGCAGCCGCCTGTCCACAGCCAACGTTGACAAGCTGACGTTCATAAAAATAAACCAGGAATGGATCCCTCAGGACCTGTCCATCCCTTGTGCCGAATAGACATTTATAACTGCCTCGTCCTCAACCATAGATTCTTGTACGCCAGGGAATTTCTTTATTGAATCCTCTTTTTTTTTAATTGTACCATTATTTTGGGGGCAACACCAATTTGAATAAACCTCTCCTCTGTCTGGGTGCCAGGGGCCTACATTTCAGCTAATCGCCTGCTGCTTTGGTGCGTGACATTAACCTCTTTTTGCTGTCAAATGACCTATCCTCTGTCTGGTTGTCAGGGGCCTAAATACCTGAAAGTGGCCTGTTCCATTGGTGGGTAACATGATGCCTGTTTTGCTGCTATGGGATCTTTCTCCTCTATCTGGGTGCCAGGGTCCTACATTTCAGATAATCGCCTGTTGCTTTGGTGGGTGACATTATCCTCTTTTTGATGTCGAATGGCCTCTACTCTGTCTGGGTGTCAGGGGCCTATATGCCGTTTAATCACTTGTTGTCTTGGTGGGAGATATTAAACTCTTTTTACTGTCAAATGACCTCCCCATTGTGTGGGTGTCAGGGGTCTATATTTCGTTTACTTGCTTGCTGTCTTGGTGGGAGACATTTAACTCTTTTTACTGTCAAATGACTGCCTCATTGTGTGGGTGTCAGGGGCCTATACGTCGTTTAATTGTTTGCTGAATTGGTGGGAGATATTAAACTCTTTATACTGTCAAATGACCTCTACATTGTCTGGTTGTCAGTGGCCTATATTTCGTTTAATCGCTTGCTGCATTGGTGGGAGACATTAAACTCTTTTTACTGTCAAATGACTGCCCCATTGTGTGGGTGTCAGGGGCCTATATTTCGTTTAATTGCTTGCTGTCTTAGTGGGAGACATTAAACTCTTTTTTTACTGTCAAATGACCTCTCCTCTGTCTGGGTGTCAGGGGCCTACATAACTGATAATGGCCTGTTCCATTGCAGGTTGACCTAAGGCCTGTGTTGCTGTTACGGGACCGCTCTCCTCTTTGCGGGTGCCATGGTCCTCCTGAATTAGTAAATGAGGCCTGTGGCATTGCTGGGTGAAATCAATACTGTCTTGGCGTGATTTTAACTCTCCTCTTTGTGGGTTCTGTGGGCCTGAATGTTTAAATAAGGCCTGTGGCCCTGCAGGCAGACATGATTCCTTTATGGCTGTGATGACAACTTCAACTCCCATGTATGGTTGCCATTGGCCTGAGTCTGTGAGTGAGGCTTGTGACACTGCTGGCAGACATGAATCCTTCTTGGCTGTGATGTGAACTTCAACTCCCATGTATGGTTGCCATGGCCCTGAGACTGTGAATGAGGCCTGTGGCACTGCAAACAGACAAGAATCCTTTTTGGCTGTGATGAGAACTTCAACTCCCATAGCATTCCCACCTGACGCCACCCCAAACTCCTATTCCACCTCCTCCTCCAAGTTGACAATTGATATTGGTTAATTTTTTTTTATGTTATTTTAAGTTATTTCCCTATCAAAATTTGTTTGCAGGGGATTTACCCACATTTTGCTGCCTTTTGCCGCCCTCTAGCCCTTTCCTGGGCTATTTTACAGCCTTTTTAGTGCCCAAAAGTTCGGGTCCCCATTGACTTCAATGGGGTTCGGGGTCAAGTTCGGGTCGAGTTTGGATCCTGAACACGAAAATTTTTGTGAAGTTTGGCCGAACTTCTCGAACCCGAACATCCAGGTGTTCGCTCAACTCTAGACAGGAGTAACATCAGATACTTGGATGATGTAAAGAAGCTTATCCTTTACTTCATAATGGTGAGGGCACTGTTTGAAGTGGGATGCATGTCCATTTCCCAACACGTAAGTCTTGAAGGAGTGGAACTCAGATGATGTACACATCCTGTCCAAGTATACATCTCCCACTATTACCCAGCCTAGGTCAAGTTTTTGTGCATAAGGGGCGTCGTCAGGCCCATCGCACTGGTTGAGTACTCTATGTACTCTGAGAATGTCCCTTCCTAACAGGACTAAGATTTCAGCACTCTTGTCCATTGCAGGAATCTCATCAACAAGGTGTCTTAAGTGAGGATGGTTATATACATCTTCTGGAGTGGGAATCTCTTCCCTTTCGAATGGTATCTGGTCGCACTCAACTAAAGTTGGTAGGAGTATGCCCTCTCCCTCGTTGATATGAGAGACCATGAACCCATCAACCCTTCTGCCGAAGGTTTCTACACGACCACAACAGGTTCTGAGAGTATATGCTGTGGCTTGACCCTCTATGCCAAAGATCTCAAAGAATTTAGGCTTAACCAGGGATCTGTTGCTCTGTTCATCTATTATGACATACATCCTAGTAGCTTTCTCAGGATGACTCTTTGGGTATATCTTGACTAGGCATATCTTGGCACAGCATTTGTGGTCCTTGCTTTCTCCACAGACTTCTGTACAAGAAAAAGGAACATTATCTTTGGTTGGAGCACAACACTTGTAACATACTTGCAACATACTCCAAGTTTCTGGAGAATCTCCCCGCGCTCTTGTAAAGTCTTTGCTCTAAGCCCATGATATTTCTTAAGAGGGTGAGGCTTCTTGTAAATAGGACACTGCAGGTCATCCACAAAGCCCTGATCAGTAGGTGAAGTTGTGAAGGGTGAGATGTCTGTCCTTGTAACAGATATTGCTCTATTTAAGTCTCTATGTTTAGCTGCTTTATTCTCATACCTTGATGATGGTGAGGATGAAGCAGGTAGGTTGGGTTCACTGAAGCTGAAGTTGGGATAGTTTCTCATACAGGCTTGATCACTAATGAACCTGCAGAAGTATAAAAATGGAGGAAAAGATACATTATAGTCTCTTTTGTATCTTGAGCCCTGTTGTGCCCATTTCTCTTGTAGGCCGTATGGCAGTTTAGACACCACTGGGTTGACACCATGAGCGGTGTCCAGGAAGCTTAGTCTAGGTAGACATGGGTCAGTCTTTGCCAACTCTAGCTCCATGAGGAGGTCAATTAGATCTTGGAGCTTGCAATAGTCTTTGTTCCCTATTTTGGGAAGTTTTGCAGTCTCTTGAATAGAGCACTTTCTATGGCTTTAGAGCTACCATAGGCTTGCTAAAGTCTTGCCCATGCAGCAACAAGACCTGCATCTGGGTGATCAACATGTACTGTTCTGAGTCTTTTAACATGACCTGCAGATTCTGGTCCCAGCCACTTTATGAGCAAATCAAGTTCCTCCTTAGTAGTTAGGTTGAGATCAGCAATAATAGCCTTGAAGGTTGATCTCCAGGCCCTGTAGCTCTCTGGACAGTCGTCAAACCTTGAGAGGCTGGTGTTAATCAGCTCACGGCGTACCATGTATCTGACAACGTCATTGATGTCTGGTCTCTTACTCCTTGGTGTCAAAGTAACTTGTGGAACCCCTTGGGTGTGAAAGTTCTCTGGTGATGTAGTGTGAGGTTTACCAGGGTAAAATGATGTTGCATGAGTGTTTAACTGTGGTGTAGTCTCCAAGGCTTGTGCTGGCTGTGGCTTGAGCTGTGGCTTATTACTGGAAGTATCCTTGTTGTTGGCATGAGTTGATGTGGTTTGCTGCATAGATGTACTTGTGTTGTAGACTTGAAGAGGCTTAGGCATATAGAGCTGAGAGGTCTCTGTGTTGAGAGTCAGAACAGTGTTGTTAATAGGAGGTACCGGAGATAACTCTGTATCTTTGCAGAGAAAGTATTCACTGGTGATGGGGATAAGGCTGTCTGACTAAGTACTTTGACCCATTGCTTGTTCCAGGACTTTCAGCCTTGCAAGGGAAACTGCTTCCTCCCCTTCCATTTGCAGAATCTTTATTTGTGAATCTGCCTCTCTTGTTGAGCAGCCATTTGTGCTTGATGAGTTACCTTGCATGCTTCTACCTCTGCTTGTTGAGCAGCCATCTCGGCTTAATGAGCGACCTTGCGTGCTTCTACTTTTGCTTGTTTTCTGGTAAAAGAGCTTTGCACCTTTTTTGATTCAGCATCAGCGCGGGCCTCTATTATCTTGTTGCTTAATGTTGAACTTCTGGAGCGAGAGGATCTAGAAAAAAGTGAAGTGCGCCTGGTTGAAGTGGATATGTGAGATTTGGTCTCCTGCAGTTGACTAATGTGGAGTTCTGCCTTAAACTTAGCATTTTGTACTGCAAGATTTCTTTGTTGGTTCAATGCATCAGTCCTGACCAGTTCTGCTGAAGAATCCTCTATATTACAGTCCTTCAAGAAAGCTGAGTATTTTGCAGATAGCTGCTGGTAGCATACATACATAGCAAAAAGGTGATTTATAGAGTCTCTTATTTCAGCTGGTTGGTCATTAGAGTGTGACAAAACTGACATGCAGTGTGAGGTTCTGTCCCAGAGGTCAGACAGATTGCTGAAGAACTTATCTCTAATGGCTCCATAGTTTTCTCTGAGTTTCTGTGTTGGTTTTATTGTACGTTTAGGTCTTACACTCTGTTCGGTAATATCTGCGGAATCTGCTCCCTGTACGTCTGCCGGTTCAGAGGCATGATATATCTGCGTTAGCTCAGCCATAAAAGTTCAGAGCCTTGTCTAGACATTTTTTACGTCGAAAAAAATGGTACTGTCTCTTTAAGAAGACGAACAGCAGGTGGGGTAACACAGTTCAATGTAGAGAAACAGCTTTCAACATTTACTTGAGGTGCAGTGAGCTTCTGCGACCATGTGCTTTCACAAGATGGCGGATCGCACTGAGCTTGATTGCAGATTAGGCACACACATATACACAGCAGGCTGTATGAATTCTATGCATCTTTTGACTATTCTGACTCCGATTGTTGTAATAGCGATTTATCCCTAGTGAGACATCTATGCCTGGCCTGTATAAGCAGATATAATCACTGCGGACAATCCTTATCAGATAGCTTGAACTCACCAATACCGTGTTAATCCAAGAAGTTGCTTTATTCTGTAAGTCAGACAACAGGGTAAACAGAACAGATGGACTTCAGTATTATTTGGTATTGTGCGGTCAAAAGATGATGCTTTCATTAGAGTACATGAGATTACATGTGTCCCTATACATGTGGCTGAAGCAGCATGGAAGATACAGTAAGGGAAGTACACAGAAGAAGGGGTGAAGCATTGAAAGGAAATGAGTCACAGATATCAAAGAAGAGAACAAGAAAAACAAGTGCATTACCAAAAATGGCCACTAGATGGGAGCATAAAACCAAATATAGAAATACTGCATAGGAAATGGTTCAATGATTCACTATATAAATTCCATATAAATTTTAACTGTGTAGAAGCATATGAACACAATAAACGAGAATATCATAAAAAATTTTATTTCAGTAATTCAGTTCAAAAAGTGAAGCTCATATATTATATAGATTCATTACTCATAGAATGATCTATTTCAAGCACTTATTTCTTTTAATGTTGCTGATCATGGCTCACAGCTAATGAAACCCCAAACATAAGAAGCATTTACCTGGGCTAAGAAGAAAAAGGACAGGACTGTTGTTCAGTGTTCCAAAGTCCTTTTTTCAGATGAAAGTAAATGCATTTCATTTGGAAATCAAGGTCCCAGAATCTGGAGGAAGAGTGAAGAGGCACAAGTGCAAGTTGCTTGAGGTCCAGTGTGAAGTTTGTACAATCAGTGATGGTTTGAGGAGCCATGCCATCTTCTGGTGTTGGTCCACGGTGTTATATCAGGACAAAAGTCAGCGCAGCCGTCTACCAGGGAATTTTAGAGTACTTCATGGTTCCCTCTGCTGACAGTCTTTATGGAGATGCTGATTTCATGTTTCAGTATGACTTAGCACCTGCCCACACTGCTTAAAGTATCAACACCTGGTTTAATAACCATAGTATCACTGTGCTTGATTGGCCAGCAATCTCATCTGACCTAAAATCCATACAGAATCTATGGGGTATTATCAAGAAAAAGATGAGAGACACGAAAACCCAACAATGCAGGTGACCTGAGGGCCGTTATCAAAGCAAACTGGGTTTCCATGACATCCCACCTCACATGTGTGGCATATTAAGGTGCTGATTAGACAGCACGAATATTGCACAGGTGTGCTTTAGACTGCACACAATAAAATGCCACTCTGAAATGTGCAGTTTGATCACACAGCACAATACCACAGCTGTCGCAACATTTGAGGGAGCGTGCCATTGGCATGCTGACTGCAGGAATGTCTACCAGAGCTGTTGGCCGTGCAATGAATGTTCATTTCTCTACTATAAGCCGTCTCCAAAGGCATTTCAGAGAATTTGGCAGTACATCCAACTGGCCTCACAACCGCAGACCATGTGTAGCCACACCAGCCCAGGACCACCCCATGCAGCATGTTCACCTCCATGATCGTCTGAAACCAGCCACCCGGACAGCTGCAGCATCAATCTGTTTGCATACTTAAAATCAAGTAAGATTCCCTATTTACTAAAATTTTTTTTATATTAGTGGGTATCTGCTTTTAAAAAAAAATGAATTTTATATCAGTTAAATCTTTATCATGTGCAGCAGCAGAGTGTCTTTAGAGGCTGTGATCATAGATTGGATGTTTTATGTATTGTAACTTACAGGGACAAGTGATTGACAAGCATGGAATTCTTTTTATCAACCAGGACAGAGACTTATGTTACTATTATCCCCAGGGACGTAGCTAAAGGCTCATGGGCCCTGGTGCAAGAGTTCAGCTTGGGCCCCTCTTCCCTCAGTGCTTTGTGCGTCTTCTTATGTGGCACAAGTGTCTTTGGGCCCCTTCAGGCTCCTGTGCCCGGTAGCGACTGCTACCTCTGCACCCCCTATAGCTACGCCCCTGGTTATCCCACATCTTACTGGCTCCTTCACAGAGTATAATGTTGATGTGACTTTGACTGTGGATGATGCCAAAATATGACTGACTTATTTTTAAAATACGAGGATGCTTGCAAAGTCAAAATTCAGCACAGTGTTAATGTGTTATTCTTAGAACTTTAATTGAAGAAAAAGCTGGCCCAACATGGCTTGCGCTCTCCATTCAAATCTTTATTCAAGGATGACTTAAAATTCACCCTTGAAGGAAATCACTTATGGATAATTGTTCATTTAAAATGATGAACCGTGTTGTAAAAAGAAAATCCATAGCAGCTTCCTCACTAATACTGAAGAACTAAATTAGCTGTCCTCTAATTCTATATAAGGACTCAGTTGATTTTAGATGTATGAATCATGCCACCTCAGCTCATCTAAATAAAAAAGAGGTGGATTTAATTAATACAAGGGTCTCAAAATTCAATTAATGCTACTCACCAGAAAATGGCTTAAGAAATCATCTCACCGAGAGGCAATTCCCTCCCCTGGTATAGTGGTCCAATCTCAAAGCAGAACCCATACTATTCCAAAGAATAGCAATAAAGTCCGATAAAAAAATGAAATAAAAAGTTTTTCATAGGGAACGCTGTAAAAACTAAAGCCATTTCTGAATTTTTCTTCAGCTTCCGACTATACGTAACAGTAAATAATAAAATTCGAAAATACAACTTGTCCCACAAAAATCAAGCTCTACACTGTATGAACGGAACTATAAAATAGCTATGGCTGCAGGAAGTCGAGGAGTTAAAAAAAAATACGCAAAAATTAAAAATCACTGGGTCCTGAAAACATGAATTCTAAATCTAGTATGGAATTAGGCGTGGTTCTGGACGTAATAATAAGGCCCCACTATTATTAATTCCAACAATAAAGGTGGTGTGAATAAGGCAAAGAACACTTCTAATATTTCACCATCCAATTAAAGATAACGACACAGTGAGTCTAGTGGATAAAACTGACAAGAATACCCTTAGCTCCATACTTTGTATGATCTAATACTCTTTTCTGGGTTATCTTCTATTTTGGTACGTGATGAGTTATTATGCTTCCCTTTCTGAGCATATATCTCCAGTCTCTGAAACTAAAAAGGTGAATACTTGTAATAATACTATTCCGACCTTGCAGGGTAAAGTAGGAGGCTTAATATCAGACACAATTGCCTTAATAATTATTTTATTACATCAGATGCCGATAACATTACATTTTCATCCAATTGTATATCTGATAGTGTTTGTTTAGATTACTTCCATGCCCCTGTTTACACTGTTCTGACCTGGTCATTTCTAAAAACACAAATACACTTCGCTTTCTGAATTTCTCTCCGTCCCCCTCCCATCCTCAAATTCCCTCTCAGGTTTGCCTCCCCAGAGAACAAACCACTTAAAAGAATGGCAAACCTCGAGGCCAGTAATGTGGGTGAAAAATCAGGAATAAAAACAAACTGGTTTTGTAAATATCTTTAATCTGTCTTCATATATGTTAAAACAAAATTAATTCTCCCTATTATCAAAAGGGACTCTCTTTTTGTCCGTCTTCTTCATAGTCATGATTATTTTAGATTAACTCAGACTAGACACTTTGCAAGAACAGACAAAACCACACATAAGAAAACTTTACCATGTGAACTGACTAGTGAAGATAATAGAAAATTGTGTCAAGTCTAGATCGACATTTTTTCCCATACACCACAGGGGTTATTATTTGGAAGTATTCCATCATTTAGGCTTAGAGCAGTTTACAAATCTAGACTATATTGATTTTGTAACAAAACAATCAGATAATCTTACAGTGCAGCTATAAAATTGCTAAAGAAAAATAATACCATTGTTATCAGGCTCACTGATAAAGACAGCAGGACAGTGATTTTAGATAGGTGAGCCTACAAAGAAGAATCTAATAGAATATTGTCCAATACTGAATGTTATATTCCTTTCACCACTGACATGATGCATCAGGTCAAAATGTGTTTACACCTAAGAAATGTTTGTTCACTTATTGTTTAGTTTACCCCCTTCAGTATCAAGCGACCTCTCACCTTAAATCCCAGGCTGATTTTTGCAAATCTGACATGTCACTTTATGTGGTAATAACTCTGGAAAGCTTTTACCTATCCAAGCCATTCTGATTGTTTTCTTGTGACACATTGCACTTCATGTTATTGATAAATTTGAGTCAATGTTTTACCTTTATTTGTAAAAAAAACTAAACAAATCTATGGGGTATTGTCAAGAGGAAAATGAGAGATACCAGACTGAGCAATGCAAATGAGCTGAAGGCCACAATCAAAGCAACCTAGGCTTCCATAACACCTCAGCAGTGCCACAGGCTGATCGCCTCCATGCCACACCACATTGATGCAGTAATTCATGCAAAAGGAGCTCGACCAAGTATTGAGTGTATATACTGTACAGGCTTTTCAGTAGGCCGGGACAAGAGGAGAAAAAAGAAGAGGGAGTTAGTCACAGGCCCTTTGGAAAGAAAGGGTCTGGGATATCCAGGCAGGGTGCTAAAGGAAGAACCGTAGATAAAAGTTCCAGGTGTATTTAGTTACTCAAGAGGTGATAGGCTGCCACAGGCATACAGTCCAAATAACGAATATCCTATGTGGACGTAGTACAAAGATAAAGAAAAAGGAGAAAAAAAAAAAAGCCTATAAGTGGTGCCAGATACCTCTGAAGTAATACCTCACTAGATGATTGTATAAGATGATAAAAACATTATAATAAAAGCGTTATGATAAAAACGAAGAAAGACACTCACTTTACCCAGGAGGGGCAGGGTGGGATAAAGCTCAAGACACCCACTCTGCTTCCTCTTGAGCCTGGGTCGCCTATAGGATCTCCAGAAATAACGGCAGTCACACGTGTTACATCTGGTTCCTTTAATTAGCACAAGTCACATACATTGTCCGGTATTTAAACACTGTGAAAAAGCGCCAAAAAGTAGAGGAAGTGGCGTTACTTCCGGTCTGCGCTCCAGCGTGAAATGCATTGGGACCGGCGTGACATACGGTTAGTTCCGGTCTGCGTTCCAGCGTGGAACGCATCAGAGCACATCGGAACTGAAATCACAAGTATTCGTGGTAGAGGTAGGCCATATATACATATATGAATGGTAGGTACGATCCTATGAAGGCTAGTACAATATAACATTCGAATATATGAAAGTTATGTTCGCCGAAACTCTCGGACCGGAAGTGATTTGGAACGATCAGTAGGTTCTAAATATGGAACCGATATAGGTAGAGCATATAAACATGAATAAAAATCACATCCTGAATCTATAATATCTCTTAAAAATCAATACATAGTTGCTCCTTGATGTATATATACCGTAATATAAATATATGAATATAAAATCGTATAAAAAAAATATATATGTATATAGATATATCATTATCTCTCGATGGTATAAAAGGGGCCACTATAAAATGGTGTTACATAGAAATACGCAACTAGGTACATAGATAAATGGATAGATAGATAATACATAATGCATATTACATGGGGGTATCATATCTACAGACAGGAGGAATAATTGGTCAGTACAACACGGGGTGCATGATGCTTCATAAAGTATATATCGGTAATAATGTTAAAGAAAAAATGAATAAAATAAGTCATTCTTTGCCAATGTCGCATAATCAGTATCCATATGGGGAAATATTCCTCTTATGTAAAGAGCATGAAAGGAGTGGTACAACAATGGATGTATATACTAAGGCTACATGCACACGACAGTGGAAAACGGACATGTGATGTACATTTTTTTAATGGCCATGAAATGTATATTTTAAGACCAATGGTAGTCTATGGAGTTATTCACATTGCAGTTTTTTTGACTGTTAATGAAAAACGGACGTAAAAAAATAGGAGATGCTCTATCTTGTCCGTTTTTCACTGACCGACTGACCCTATACAATTGAATGGGTCCATTGTTAATGTCCATCTCTCAGAAAGGCATCAGTGAAAAAAGGGTCCGTAAAAAATGTCCATTTTTAATGGACGTTTTTTTTCACTGTCGTGTGCATGTAGCCTAAGGGTCCTAGTAGTTGTTCTCCTGGAACACCGTAGTATTGGGGATTGTGTCAGTGGTATTAGCGCTAGATTTTAGTAGTTTGAGTATTCCATTGATTCATTGAGTCCAAAAGGTGATAGTGTATTAAAAAGGTAAATCCAATGCATTTCTTTTCGGCATAATTGTTGGTAGGAAGTAGTGATATGTTCTATAGGTGACACTTTCAGAGTCGATGGGTCATCATTGTGTTTTTCAGAGAAATGGCGAGAGATGCTGTGGGTTAGAATACCCCGTCTAATATTAGAGCGGTGCTCATTCATTCTCTCCCTAACTGTTTGTGTGGTTCTGCTGACATATTTAAGTTTGCAGGGACAGGTCAATAGATACACCACATTTTTTGTACCGCAATGTAAATCTTGTTTGATCTTCCAGATCTCATTTTGGGCCTCTTTAGATGTATCAGTCAGTATTCCTTTGACCCCATTGGTGATCATGGTACAGCATAAACATTTTTTGAGCTGGCATTTCCGTATCCCTGTCATATTAGGGTGAGAACCATCTTCGTGGTGGCATTGATTAGCCCTTTTGGGTACCCCTTCTCATTAAATCTACTTTTAAGAATCTCTAATTGTTCTCTCATCACTTTGTCCTCGGAGCAATTTCTCCTAATTCTTTTTATCTGACCAAATGGAATATTGTTTTTCCATTTGGAATAGTGACAACTAGAATAATCAAGGTAGCTGTTTGCGTCAACTTTTTTGAAATGAGTTTGGGTTGTGATTTTGTTTGATATTGTTTTGATATGGCTGTCCAGAAAGATGGCTTCCTGAGGGTCATGTTCAGAACTAAATTCCAGACCCCAGCTATTGGTGTTCAGTTCTTTAATGAAGTTAACTAGTCCCTCCTTGTGTCCATCCCAGAAATGTATAATGTCATCAATATACCTTTTGTAGAGTATAATATGCTCATGGGAGATGAGGCCTAATTTTTCTTCGAAGAGGCCTACAAATAAGTTGGCATAGGAGGGTGCAAACTTGGTCCCCATAGCTGTGCCCTTAGTTTGTAGATAAAATTTGTCATTAAAAGTGAAAAAGTTATGATAGAGGATAAAATGAATCAAGTTAAGAATAAAATCTTTTTGAACTGAGGGCATTTAGTGGTCTTTAGCTAAAAAATGCTTAATTGCTTGTAGGCCTAATTTGTGTTGGATGTTGCTGCACAAAATCTTATTACTCATTTTAATGCCAAACATAAAAACATCAGGCAAATACTGACTAAATATTGGGACATCCTCCTCAAGGATCCGATTTTAAGAGACTCCCTACCTAAACAACCCTCAATTACGTTTAGGAGAGCCCAAACTCTTAAAAACCAAATTGCTTCATTCTGCCTAAAACTAGAGACAAAAAAAGCGACTCCGTCCCCAGGAACTACCCGAGACCAGAATATGACAGGGATACGGAAATGCCAGCTCAAAAAATGTTTATGCTGTACCATGATCGCCCATGGGGTCAAAGAAATACTGATTGATACACCTAAAGAGATCACAAACGAGATCTGGAAGATTTACATTGCGGTACAAAAAATGTGGTGTATCTATTGACCTGTCCCTGCAAACTTAAATATGTCAGCAGAACCACACAAACAGTTAGGGAGAGAATGAATGAGCACCGCTCTAATATTAGATGGGGTATTCTAACCCACAGTGTCTCTCGCCATTTTTCTGAAAAACACAATAATGACCCATCGACTCTGAAAGTGTCACCTATAGAACATATCACTACTTCCTACCAACAATTATGCCGAAAAGAAATGCATTGGATTTACCTTTTTAATACACTATCACCTTTTGGACTCAATGAATCAATGGAATACTCAAACTACTAAAATCTAGCGCTAATACCACTGACACAATCCCCAATACTACAATGTTCCGGGAGAACAACTACTAGGACCCTTAGTATATACATCCATTGTTTTACCACTCCTTTCATGCTCTTTACATGAGAGGAATATTTCCCCATATCGATAAGAATAACTTATTTTATTTATTTTTTCTTTAACATTATCACCGATATATCCTTTATGAAGCATCATGCACCCAGTGTTGTACTGACCAATTATGCCTTCTGTCTGTAGATATGATAACCCTATGTAATATGCATTATGTATTATCTATCTATCTATCTATCTATCTATCTATCCATTTATCTATGTACCTAGTTGCGTATTTCTATGTATTACCATTTTATAGTGACCCCTTTTATACCATCGAGAGATTGATATATCTATATACATATATATATTTTTTTTATACGATTTTATATTCATATATTTATATTACGGTATATATACATCAAGGAGCAACTATGTATTGATTTTTAAGAGATATTATAGATTCAGGATGTGATTTTTATTCATGTTTATATGCTCTACCTATATCGGTTCCATATTTAGAACCTACTGATCGTTCCAAATCACTTAGCTTAAGTTTTCTTTTCCTCTTTATATATTTTTTCATTTTTTATATATTTTTTATTTTTTCATATTTTTATTTTTTATTTGTATTTTATTTATTCTTACACTCTTTATTGTATTAATTTACTTGTCCTAATATATACATACATACATATATTTTATACCTCTTTATTACTTATTCTTTCCCATTCATTTAGGATTATAATTTTCCCTTGTCACCCTTCTGAGGTTATAGACATCCCGCTTTTTGCGCATTTACGTTATTGCTCCGGATTGATTAACTCTAAATTTATGTTCTTAAACAATCCCTAAACTATTTTTGGCCATATATAGGCGTGCTGTCCTAGCCTGTGGTTTATCTGTCTCCCTATCTGGCCTATAGTGTCATGTGACAATAGGTTTTGTTATCACCACTACTAGTCTGTAGACTCACATGTCTTTCAATATGCGCAGATAGCCCCTCCTTCTTCTTTTTTCTAGTAGCCTCTTCTGATCACACTATCGCGCCACCAAGACCGGAAAGTTACTTCCGGTCCGAGAGTTTCGGCGAACATAACTTTCATATATTCAAATGTTATATTGTACTAGCCATCATAGGATCGTACCTACCATTCATATATGTATATATGCCCTACCTCTACCACGTATCCTTGTGATTTCAGTTCCGATGTGCTCCGATGCGTTCCACGCTGGAACACAAACCAGAACTAACCTTATGTCACGCTGGTCCCAATGCGTTTCATGCTGGACCGCAGACCGGAAGTGAAGCCACTTCCTCTACTTTTTGGTGCTTTTTCACAGTGTTTAAATACCGGACAATGTATGTAACTTGTTTATGCTCCTGATGAAGGGGATCCTATAGACCCCGAAACGCGTTGAGCCTGCACTTTACCCTACTCTGTGCTAATTAAAGGAAATTAACCAGATGTGCCACGTGTGACTGCCGTTATTTCCCGAGATCCTATAGGCCAGTGTTTCCCAACCAGTGTGCCTCCAGCTGTTGCAAAACTACAACTCCCAGCATGCCTGCACAGCCAAAGGGCATGCTGGGAGTTGTAGTTTTGTAACCGCTGGAGGCACACTGGTTGGGAAACACTGTTATAAGCGAGCCAGGCGCAGGAGGAAGCAGAGTTGGTGTCTTGAGCTTTATCCCACCCTGCCCCTCCTGGGTGAAGTGAGCGTCTTTCATTGTTTTTATCAGAACGCTTTTATTATAACGTTTTTATCATATTATACAATGTCTTTACTATTACATTACTCAACTATTTTATAAGTAGGTATATTTGCTTTTTAAGCTATTGCTGTTAATTTTAAGGGAAACAAATTGAAGACACCCCACAATTAGCCACTAATGATCATCTAGTGAGGTATTACTTCAGAGGTATCTGGCGTAACTTATAGACTTTTTTTTCCTCCCTTTTCTTTATCTTTTCAGTAGGCCAACATCTCTGGATTAAAAATAATTTTTTCAATTAGTCTTATTTAATATTGTAATTTTATCATCAACATTAAATACACACTTGAAATAGATCACTCTGTGTAAAATGAATCTATATAATATGAGTTTCACATTTTGAATTAAATTACTGGAAAAAATTAACCCCTTCCCGACCAGCAGTGTACATGTATGGCAGTGGCCAGAACTTTAGAGAAGGTGCCTGTTTGCGAGTGGAGCAGGTGACATAGTTTTAAACAGCAGACACTCGGGACTAATGTCCATCACCAGCGGTAATGCCAATCACAGACATTTAATGTGACCATGGCATCCGAGGGAGCAAAAACCTGGAAGCAGGTGTGCTACGGCTCCCATGATCCACACTGCAGCACCCTGTGTCCTCCTGAATGAATAGAAGCTGCCTCACATTAGTTTGTATGGAGCCCCTGCCTGTGACAGAGCTCCACAGGAACATAGGGGTGATTTATCAAAACTGGTGCAAAGGAAAACTGGCTTAGTTTCTCTTAGCAATCAATTAGATGCCACCTTTCATTTCTCAGAGCTCCTTTGGAAAATAAAAGGTGGAAGCTGATTGTTTGCTATGGGCAACTAAGCCAGTTTTCCTTTGATAAATCTGCCTCATAGTGTATTTCTCATACACTTCAACTATAAAAACTATAAAAAATTAAGTGTAAAAAAAAAAATATGTTTAAAAATAAAAAAAATATATAAAAATTCAAATCACCCCCTTTCCCTAAAATGTAAATAAAAATATGTCAACTATAATAAAAATACACATCATGGGCATTGCCGCATGAGAAAACACCCGTACTATTAAAATATAAAAATATTTATCTCTGCGACAAACGGCAAAACCAAAAAAAAGTCGCTCTACCTCCCACAAAAAAAAAGTCACATGAGCCCGTAAGAATAACCTATTTGCGGTGCAGCTAGAGCACCACTGCGCCACTTCACCAATTAGGTGTCGAAGACCACAGGCACATACTGTACATTCACCTGTTATTTGGTTGGAAACTGCCCTTTGCGATATAATATTCCAAGCGGCTGTTCATTCCAGAACAGAGCTTTATCTCAGCCATCTATGTGCGCACAATCATCATTATTATTGATGAGTGAAATTTTAAAAATTCGAGTTGGACACTATGCCGAAGTTCTTCCAGAAATTCGATTAGTTCCCAATGAATTTATCATAAATCATGATAAATCTTGTATACCCAGGCCACTGTGCCCAAGCATATGCATCCCACTTTGTGGCCCAATCACATTGTGAAAGTTTGGAACTTAAACTGCAGGGAGAGGGTATCACTATGTGGACATTCTAGTGCACCCATATGCATAGTTAATCCGTTCAGTAGGTACTGTGCCGTCAGCATAACAGGCGGTTGTAATCTGTCGCTGTCTATATCACTGTGCGGGGCACCAAGATTCATAGCTAATTCCTTCTGTTAGCTGTGGAATTACTGTGCATCAGTATCACAGGTAAATAAAAGCATCAGGTTTAATTTATCTCTGTGAGCTTAACCATGCAGTGCTCCAAGATTCAAGTAGTGGCCCCATGACAGAGTGGGGACGGTGGCAGCAGCAGTAGTAGTGGCTCCTTGAAAGAGTGGGCAGAGGAGGCAGTGGCAGTAAGACTGTGTTAACATCACTGTTTATGTTTCTGTTCTTCTGATCCATCAGAAGTACATAAAACAAAAACAAAAAAATCCTGTATTTTGAGCATCCATAAAGCCTCTTTCAGCATCTTGTAAGTGCTTTGCATCAGTTTTTTATGAGTAATTGTAAGCCAAAAACAGGAGTGGGTCCAAAACAGACATAAAATGTAATGGAATTATTTGCATCTCATCTGCATGTTGGTCCCACTCCTTTATTTGGCTTAGAAATTCTGTTCAAATACTGCCCAAACAATGCCCAAACATTGACTAAAAGAACGTATTAGCTACAATGAATGTTTGTCGAGTTGGTGAAGTGATTTGAGTGGTTCATTCCATTAAACAACAACACTCCTCCCATATGGCAATAATACAGCTGTCATATTTGATCCTTCCAGCAAGTGCGGACCATCTGGTTTTAATCCTAATGCATGTTGAAAGCAAAATATGTACCAATAAGTTCATAGTATGGAGGGATCAACAGGGGCTAATAATTTTTTAAATTGCACAGTGACATAGAATTTGTTTATAATTTGTTGTGGCTGTAAGGCAGCATGCACACGACACTGAAAAACGGACATGTGATGTACATTTTTTAACGGCCATCATACGTCCGTTTTATGACCAATGGTATTCTATGGGGTTATTCACATGGCAATTTTTTTGAATGTCAGATAAAAATGGACGTCAAGAAATAGAACATGTTCTATCTTGTCCGTTTTTCACTGAAAAAGAGAGAGAGAACAAAAAGCAACCCTGCAGCGGTATTTAGAAAAGTATCAAAAAGATTTTATTGAACATATATTAAAAATTATAAATCATAGAAGGAGGTAGCAAGAAAGCATAGACGCCACCCTGGACCTTATAGAAAAACGTACAAGAACATATATGTATCTAGCATCGCTAGAAGGTAATATAAAAGAAAGTCAAACGCTATACTGTTTTATAAGTATGGTATATCAAAGCCTCGCTGTAGCCTTCAAAAAGTCCACAAAAAAGGAACAATATTAAGGAGAAGTGTCTTTGTATATAGATAATGTTGGTGGTACAAGGCAAACAGAAAAAGACATAAATCGTGCTAGAACAGAACCCGAAGGGGTACTTACCAGTAAGAAAATGGAAGGGAGGGACCAGGATGGCGTCAACCCCGACGCGCGTTTCGACCCCCGGACGAAGGTTTGCCGAAACGCGCGTCGGGGTTGACGCCATCCTGGTCCCTCCCTTCCATTGGTATATGGATTGGTATATTGGTCCAGGGTGGCGTCTATGCTTTCTTGCTACCTCCTTCTATGATTTATAATTTTTAATATATGTTCAATAAAATCTTTTTGATACTTTTCTAAATACCGCTGCATGTTGCTTTTTGTTCTCTCTCTTTTTCTGTGTTTGTACAGAGTATATGCAGATATACATATTATAAGCATCTCAATAACAAAGGCCCCACCACTGAGTGTACAAATTGTAGTTAGGGCATGAGATACCTCCGGGTTTCTTCTCTTTTTTTGTTCTGTTTTTCACTGACAGACTGCCCCTATACAATTGAATGGATCAATTTTTAACGTCTGTTTTTTAGAAAGGCATCAGTAAAAAAATTGTCCGCTAAAAATGTCCATTGGGGGCAGTCTGTCAGTGAAAAACGGACAAGATAGAACATGTTCTATATCTTTACGTCCGTTTTTCAAAAAAACTGCCATGTGAATAACCCCATAGACTACCATTGGTCTTAAAGCGGACATGTGATGGCCGTTAAAAAAATGTACATCACTGTTGTTTGCATGTAACCTAAGAGGGACGCCGAATAATTCTCTAAAACAGAAAGTGGTAGTTAGGAAGGATGAATTTGGGTCCAGTTGGTGGAGTGATTTGTCTGGTAATACCGTCATAGTTCCGACCATAAATGATTGCAATTAAAATGCAGACTATTTTTTTTGCTAAACAAACGTATTAGTTACGATTAATTTGGGTCGAGTGGGTAGAGAGATTTGTGTGGTTCATTCGGATAACCAACGGCAAAACCTCCTGTATGGCAATAATCCAGCTGCGATGTTTGATCCATCCAGCAAGTATGGACCATCTGGTTTTAATCCTAATGCATGTTGAAAGCAAGGTACTACTTGACCCCAGGCGTTCCGCATCCAACTTCCCTGAGGGCTGCACTGAAAGGATTGCCCTTGCCGATGGGTGTGGGTTACCCGCTCAATGTAGTTTGTCAGAGGGATCGGGAATTGTACAAACCGGATTCCAAAAAAGTTGGGACACTAAACAAATTGTGAATAAAAACTGAATGCAATGATGTGGAGATGGCAAATGTCAATATTTTATTTGTAGTAGAACGTAGATGACAGATCAAACGTTTAATCCGAGTAAATGTATCATTTTAAAGGAAAAATATGTTGATTCAAAATTTCACGGTGTCAACAAATCCCCAAAAAGTTGGGACAAGTAGCAATAAGAGGCTGGAAAAAGTAAATTTGAGCATAACGAAGAGCTGGAAGACCAATTAACACTAATTAGGTCAATTGGCAACATGATTGGGTATAAAAAGAGCTTCTCAGAGTGGCAGTGTCTCTCAGAAGCCAAGATGGGTAGAGGATCACCAATTCCCACAATGTTGCACAGAAAGATAGTGGAGCAATATCAGAAAGGTGTTACCCAGCGAAAAATTGCAAAGACTTTGCATCTATCATCATCAACTGTGCATAACATCATCCGAAGATTCAGAGAATCTGGAACAATCTCTGTGCGTAAGGGTCAAGGCCGTAAAACCATACTGGATGCCCGTGATCTCCGGGCCCATAAACGACACTGCACCACAAACAGGAATGCTACTGTAAAGGAAATCACAGAATGGGCTCAGGAATACTTCCAGAAACCATTGTCAGTGAACACAATCCACCGTGCCATCCGCCGTTGCCAGCTGAAACTCTACAGTGCAAAGAAGAAGCCATTTCTAAGCAAGATCCACAAGGCGTTTAAACTGGGCCAGGGATCATTTAAAATGGAGTGTGGCAAAATGGAAGACTGTTCTGTGGTCAGATGAGTCACGATTCGAAGTTCTTTTTGGAAATCTGGGACGCCATGTCACCCGGACCAAAGAGGACAAGGACAACCCAAGTTGTTATCAACGCTCAGTTCAGAAGCCTGCATCTCTGATGGTATGGGGTTGCATGAATGCGTGTGGCATGGGCAGCTTGCATGTCTGGAAAGGCACCATCAATGCAGAAAAATATATTCAGGTTCTAGAACAACATATGCTCCCATCCAGACGTCATCTCTTTCAGGGAAGACCCTGCATTTTTCAACAAGATAATGCCAGACCACATTCTGCATCAATCACAACATCATGGCTGCGTAGAAGAAGGATCCGGGTACTGAAATGGCCAGTCTGCAGTCCAGATCTTTCACCTATAGAGAACATTTGGCGCATCATAAAGAGGAAGGTGCAACAAAGAAGGCCCAAGACGATTGAACAGTTAGAGGCCTGTATTAGACAAGAATGGGAGAGCATTCCTATTTCTAAACTTGAGAAACTGGTCTCCTCGGTCCCCAGACGTCTGTTGAGTGTTGTAAGAAGAAGGGGAGATGCCACACAGTGGTGAAAATGGCCTTGTCCCAACTTTTTGGGGATTTGTTGACACCATGAAATTCTGAATCAACATATTTTTCCCTTAAAATGGTACATTTTCTCAGTTTAAACTTTTGTTCCGTGATTTATGTTCTATTCTGAATAAAATATTAGAAGTTGGCACCTCCACATCATTGCATTCAGTTTTTATTCACGATTTGTTTAGTGTCCCAACTTTTTTGGAATCCGGTTTGTAATACTGGAGCAGACTAATTTATTTGGGAAAAGACTAATTTATTTAATAAAAGACAAATTTATTCACTAAAAGACAAATTTTTTCACAAGACTAATGTTTTCACTAAAAGAATAACTTTTCACATAAAATAATAATTTTTCCGCCAAAAAACAACGATCAATTAGTGGTCAATTCTGATGTGCGAAGAATCACTTCATTTTCACTGCTCACGGGGTGTTAAATAAGATTGCTCAGTAACACTAAATCACAGTAACTGTCTAAAAGAAGCAGTTGAATATCAATGTGGACACACCACAAACAATAGAATGAGACAGGTGTATCACCCAATTTGAGAATCATAGTATAATAAAAGTGTTTATCTATTAAACAAGGTGGACACCTAACGAACAGTAGAAGTGGTTTATTCACCCTAATTTGAGAATCAAGGCGTAATAGAATTGCTTATCGATTTAGCAAGGTGGACACCCCAATAACAGTTAAATTAGAAATCTTATTCACCCCAATTTAAGATTCAATCCGTAAAATAATTGCTTATCTATTTAACAAGGTGGACACCCCATAACATTTAAATGAGAAAGTTTATTCAACCAAATTTGAGAATCAAGGTCTAATGGAATTGCTTATCTATGAAACCAGGTGGACACCCCAATAACAGTAGTATTAGATAGCTTATTTACCCCAATTTTAGAATCAAGGCATAACTGAATTGCTTATCTATTTAACAAGGTGGATACCCCAATAACAGTTAAATTACACAGCTTATTCACCCCCATTTGACAGATGGTTACTTAACAATTTCCATATGTCTACTTTATGTTGGCATCTATTTGAAAATAAATTTTTAAAAAATTTCAAATACATTTCCAACACCAACTTTTTTAAAGACCAGTTTACTTATGAGTAGAGTAGAGAATCGATCTGCATTCTCTGGGAGGGTCCTGTGCTGGCTACGTTACATCGACAACATTTTCATGATATGGGGTGGGACCAGGGAAGAATTGCATGATTTTCACACTCACCTTAATAGGGGTGTTCCTGGTCTACAGTTCACAATTACAGTGTCAGAAAATGAATTACAATTCCTTGATGTCATGGTAGATATCATTGATGGTGTTATACACACAGACATGTATCAGAAACCCACAGATAGAAACAATCTATTGGTTTATGATAGTTACCACCCGCGACGCATGGTTGACTCCTTACCATGGAGTCAACTATTGAGAGTTAGAAGGATTGTCTCACAATAAGGGAACTTTTCCAGTACAGTTGACGACATGTGTAACAAATTCGTCAATAGGGGTTACCCAAGACAACTCCTATTGAGAACAAAGAAAAGGGTCATAGGTATAGATAGAGAGTCCACGCTCATTAAGTCATCTGGCAACAAGACCATGAATAGGATCCCTTTTGTCTCCATTTTTGGACAGAACAGTGGTACAATTTCCAATATCCTTAGAAAGGAGTGGCATATTTTACAACGGGGGTTACCCGAGATAAAGAAATTTTCTGTTCCTCCGATTATGGCCTGCAAAAGGAATGCCAACCTACGAGATAAGTTGGTTAAATGTGATGTTGGGGGTCCAAAATTGGATCGGCAATCATATCTAGCACCCAAAAAGAATGGCAACTTTCCATGCTTGTCATGCTGCAATTGCAGCAGCTTAATAAAAGGGAATACATTCACACACCCGTACAGTGGTAAAGTATTTCAAATCAATGTTTTTTTTACCTGTCGATCAAGAGATGTCATTTATATGATACAATGTCCTTGTAGTGTCATCTATATAGGGGAGACTACAATGGAGGTGATAGAAAGGATCAATAAACACAAAAGCACACTAAGAAATGGTACGTTGGCTAAACCAGTTGCCAGACACTTTATTGAGCAAGGACACTCCATTAATCTGTTACGCTTTAGAGTCATTGATGCAGTTGGTTTCCTCAGAAGGGGTGGAGACAGAGAAAAAATCTTAAGGAAAAAAGAACTTAAGAGGATATACACCTTGCGATCCCTGCAACCACATGGTCTCCATTTAGAGTTCAGTGTGGCAGGGATTGAATAAGGTGCCCCCCAAACTATGAGATATGAATGTACTTTATTGAGATCATCCTCTGTATTATGTATAATCTCAGTGATTTTATATTTGTTTTTAATTGATGTCTGTTACATCCTCAAGATGGTTATATGTAACTTTCTTTCCATAATCATAGACCTAGCCCACAGATAAGTGTGTATCACCATGTTGCATATATGTCCTGCCATAATGCATTAAATATGGATATATATATGATATGAATTATTGTGTGGATAGATCTTCGCACCTGAGTTCCGCTTTTGTAGTGTCTATGGTCTGAGTTGGATGTTACCCTGACAACTTGATACTCTGTGATGTCACATCCGTGCGCGGCATATAGCCCTAGTGTCGGCTGTGTGACATGAGGACTGACGTATTGCGACGCTCCAAGCGATATTTCCACGAGATTTTGTAGCGTAGTTGCCTGGGTGACATGTAAACAACCAAGTAGCGCGAGTTTGCGCAGTAGGTGAACAGAGACGCGAATATTGAGCGCGAGCTTGTAGGAACATGGCGAACTATACACAGGTGAGAATACTGATTTATGCAAAAGAGGGTTTATATTTGCAAGCAGCCATGATTGGCTAGATACTGCAGGTTGATGTACATGATTGGAGGAAAGTTTTTGAGGAAGGTGGTGGTTACTCTATTTAATGTTGGTATGTGTCACTTTCTGATTATGCTTGATAAAGGCTGGTAACAGCCGAAACGTCGCACTCTTTTCGCAATAAAAAAGAAACAAACCGGAGATGCTGCTGCGACTTTTTTACTTCAGTTTACTTTTGAAGTCACTTTGACCCCATTTTAGAAACAACACCCCTCAAACGATTCAAAACTGATTTTAGAAACATGGTGAGCGCGATTACGTCATCAAAGGTCCTTTGGCAGGTCCTGAAAGAAGAAGAAAGAAGATGATGCCCGGCTGTGCGATCTATTGAATAAGGTGAGTTAAAAATGTTTTAATTTTTTAACCCCTTAAGCCACTTTTGAGTAGGCATTCTGCATTAAGAATGCTATAATTTTCCTTTTTAACCATGTTATGAGGGAAAATAATAAAATATACACAACACCTAACCCAAACCCGAACTTCGGTGAAGAAGTCCGGGTTTGAGTCTGGGTACCACATTCAGTTTTTTATCACGCGCGTGCAAAATGCATTGCACTCGCGTGGAAAAAACTGAAGAATGCAATGCAATCGCAGTCAAAACTGACTGAAATTGTGTGCGCACTTGTGTGGGTTTCCCGCATTGCACCCGGGACGCATCCGGAGCGCTTGTGTGAAAGAGGCCTTACCCATTTTTTCCTGAATACTGAAACACCCTATATGTGATCGTAAACTGCTGTATAGGTACAGCACAGGACTCAGAATGGAAGGGGTGCCATTTGGTTTTTAAAGGGCACATTTTGCTGAAATGGATTTTGGGCGCCATGTCACATTTAAAGAGACCCTGAGGTACCCCTACAGTGGAAACCCCTAAAACATGACCCCATTTTGGAAACTGTACTTCCCAAGGAACTGTTCAAGGGTTTTAGAGAGCATTTTGACACCAAAGGCATTTTTCAAAACAGTTGCCATTTCAGTGCCCAATATCATGTACCCATCAGTTGCCAGTGTAAAACGTCAGCCCTATTGTTATTATGCTGTGCTTGGTTTTTGAAATACCCTACATGTGGCCTTATCTTTTGGCTGAACATATCCTCTTAAAAAACAGCAAGCATATTTTGAGGCCCAATGTAGTGATTTACATTGCTTGTGCTGACAACTGTAGACAACTGTAGAGGCTCAGGAGTAAAAATGCAGCAAGCAAGTGCTGACAACTGTAGAGGCTCTGGGGTGAAATAATAAATGGAACCTCCAAAAAGTGACCTCATTATGTATACCTGTCATGTCATCTCTAGATAAGTCCTTTTCCCTTTTTTCCTTCTGTGTCTGTTTTGAGTAGGCCCCTAGGGCGACGCTGGCTCCTTCGGTTGTAGAAGGAGCTGGGTGTCTCTTTACCTCTTCCTTACAGTCCTAGGTACGTGGGCACATGCATATCTACCATCCGGATATGCACATGGGCATAGCAGTATAGGAGAAGTGTTTTAGGTATCTCTAGGAGGTGACCCCTTTTGTTCCCTAGCATTTGGGGCCTAGTCAGTTGTTTTGTTTGCCTTGCTGTGTTCAGTTTCCTTCCCTTATCTTGCCTACCGTGACAATACCTCAAGGAGTGAGCATTTTGATGCCACAAGTATTTTGCGGAAATGAATGTGCAGCAGACTGTGCAAAGTGAAAATTGCAAGTTTTTCCCATATATAGCATTTCATTGCACAATATTTTGTGCCCTGCTGGTGCCATCTGAGACACACCACGCCCTTTACATTGTTAGGCAGGTCTTACTAGGTACAGAAATGCCATAAATGTGGACATAAACTTCCGTTTGGGTACGTTGCAGGGTTCAGAAGAAAAAGACCACCTTTTTGATTTGCAGCACAAATTTTTAAGGATTGGTTTCTGGGTGTCATGTTGCTTTTAAACAGCTTCTGGGGTACCAGTACAGCTATTCTATGACAGCCATACGTTTTTTTTTATTGTTCTCTTGATTTGATTGCTTGATATTATGATTTTCCTTGAAGATTTTTATGTTTACTTTTTTACGGCTTTCATTACATGGATGTAATGATACCAAATATGATTATTTTTAGTTTTATATAATAAAAGCATTTTCTTTTAAATCAGATTTTTGTGTTGCCATTTTGTAAGAGACATATATTTTTGTTATTTTTCTGTTGATGGTTTTGTGTGGGGGCTTGATTTCTGCCAGATCAGTTGATGTTTTCATTGGTACCACTTTTGATCGCTTTATGTTATGCTTTTTGTGAGGTGACCAAAAAATAGTGGTTCTAGTACTGTTTTTATTTTCATTTTTTTACAGCGTTCACCTGATCGGATAGGTCAAGTGAACGCTGTGAGCAGGTCGTAACAGATAATGCAATACCTAAATCATGTTTTTTGTTTCGCCATGTTCTGAGAGACACATTCATTTTCAAGTGATAGTCTTGAGTGGGGGCTTGTTTTTTGCACGATAAGTTTTTATTGGTACCATTTTGGGGTACATAGTAATTTTTGATCACTCGACATTACTCTTTTTCTAAGGCGAGGTGACAAAAAATGGCTGTTTTGGCATCGTTTTTATTTTTTGACAGCTTTACGGTCATTGCAGATGTAACATGTCTTTTTATACATTGTAAATAAGTTGATGAGGAGAAAGTGCACTTAAAAAAAAAAAAGTTGACTTTTTTTTATACGACTTTTTTTCCTTTTTTTAAATTTTTGGTGGGACTTCAACTTTTAGGGTCTGATCCCTTTTCCAATGCAGTACAATACATGCTGTATTGTATTACATTGGAACTGTCGGTATTACAATGTGCCTATGATTTCCAGCCTAGGGGCTGGGCCTCATTAGGGTGGCCTTTTGTACAACCCCAAAAAGAAGGACACCCCGAAAAGGAGGATATCGTACCAGGGACTGTGACGCTCAATACAGAATGCAGAGATACTACAATATACAGATACAGATAATACTATGCACAGAATTGAAACAATTTATATTACAGCATCAGCTAAATACTGTAAAATAAGAAATCTGTAAGATAAATAATTGTTGTACTCACCAAACTTAGCGTCTACTTACAATATTTTTGACGATAAGAGTTTGACAATGCCCAGGAATTTCTGATACATTTTATGTACATTCTTCTCCAAGGTTCACACAGATCTGAAGCTCTGCCTTTACACTATCCACCTGCAGCTGGTTTCTCTAATTTCTCCACGTTGAAGACATCATAGAAGGAACACGCTCTGAAAGCTCTTTTCAAAGAAATCATATATGTCATAAGTATTTATTTGCCTGTTTGTAGAAAAGAACAAAATCAGTTTCACATTTTCTAGGTAGATCTGGAGTAATATTCACAGCAAAGTCAAAAAGGGATCCCTAATGCCTTATTCACACATCAGTGTTTTGATCAGTGATTTCCATCAGTGATTGTGAGCCAAAACCAGGTGCGGCTCTAAACACAGAACAGGAGCAAATCTTTCCCTTATACCTTATGTCTGAGGAGGCTCCAATCCTGGTTTTGGCTCACAATCATAGATGGAAATCACTGACCAAAACACTGACTTGTGAATGAGGTTTAAGTCTCCTCTCAAACTTGCCATTCAGATCTGTCATTAGCTTTAGTGATGAGAGAACATTCAAAACAGAATAAGGGTCCATTCACATGTCCGTAAGTGTTTTGCGGATCTGCAAAACACGGACACCAGCAATGTACGTTCCGCAATTTGTGAATCGCACATTGCCGGCACTATAATAGAAAATGCCTTTTCTTCCCCTCAATTGCGGACAAGAATAGGACATGCTCTAATTTGTTCGAGAACGGAATTGGCGGATCCGGAAGTGCGGATCCGGAAATGCGAATGCAGACAGCACATAGTGCCCGTTCCGGCCCCATTGAAAATAAAAGGGTCCGCAAAATTGAGGAACGGGTGTGGACCCAACTTGAGGACGTGTGAATAGACCCTAATAGTGTATGGAGATCCGTACAGGATTAGAATGTATGGGCTCCGATGAGCCGAAGTAAGTTATTCGTGAAGTTGCACGTGACTTTGTTGAATAACTTCAGTAATTGATTTTTAAAGTGGAAAACCACTTTAAAACTTGAAACCGAACTTGGCTTAGTTTTGCATAAAGTGACTTCGGATGAAGCATCTGAAGCTCGCTTTGCTCAACACTAATTAGCTGGTATACTGAGGTATGCAGAAGGATTTGGCCTTCAGTGCTTCAATGCAGCCAGAGAATAATTTCAAAGCATGGCCGTTTCAGTTCTTGAAACACGATGTTGTGCTTTCTATAGTTCACAGTGGCATTGCCCGCTTGTGTAAGCAGACATTTTGGTCAAATCTAGACCAGCAAAAGAAAATCCCCTAAAACATAACCTTTAATATTTAAATTAAAAGAGCGGGGCCAATACCCCTGGACTCACACATACAAAAGAACCATCCTAGCACACCTTAGGACACTGGCCACCTGCAAGGATGGGAACTAGACTCACACTCGGTTCTACCACCAGCTCAGGGGGACAGCTATGGGGAGCCCTTGTGCCCCCACTTATGCCAATCTCTTCCTGGGCTGGTGGGAGGACCAATGTGTCTTTCCAGACCATGACACCTGGTGGTCGGAGAATATCATCTTCTGGACTCGTTACATCGATGACGTGTTCGTGGTCTGGAAAGGTGGGTCAGAGGAATTCCGCCTGTTTATTGGGGAACTCAACAATAATGTAATAGGCCTCAGATTTACGTATGAGATTGACCCCCTATCATTGGCATTTTTAGATGTCAAAGTGTCCAAACAGGAGGACAGATTGGTTGCTGATATGTATAGAAAGACCACGGCAACCAATTCTCTCCTCCACTGGGATAGCCACCACCCTAAACCCCTTAAGTGTGGCATCCCGAGAGGACAGTATCTTCGGGCACGACGCAACTGCATGACCAGGGAAGCCTTCCTGGTAGAGGCCAGGACTCTCCGCAACAGATTCAATGATAGGGGTTACCCACAATCGGTTCTTACAGACGCCTTCAATAATGCACTACGTAGGGACCGTGACCAACTTTTAACACCACGGGCACGGGAGGCTGACAGTGTACAATTAGCTCGCATTATTTCTACCTTTGACTCGGCGAATGTTGAGGTAGTAGATATCCTGAGACGCTACTGGCCCATTTTGAAAATGGACCCGGATCTCGGGGATATTCTGCCCCAATATCCAGCCATTACATATAGACAGGGTAGGAACATCAATGACAGATTGGTACACAGTCACTGCACTCCTCCCCGGGGAACTAATACATGGCTGGATCGTAAGCCCAGGGGGATGTTCAAATGTGGGGCCTGTAAGGCCTGTGATTTCGTTTGGACATCCAAAACAATAACATGCTCGGTAACGGGACATGTATTTGAGATCAGGGACTTTCATAATTGTAAAAGCCGATGGGCCATCTATGTGTGCCAGTGCCCTTGCCCCTTGATTATTTGGGCAAAACCATCAGGGAGGCACGCAGACGGTTCTTGGAACATATTAATGACATTAATAAGAAAAAGGACACCCCAATTGCGTCCTATGTAATTGACAAACATGGAGGCGATCCACGTTCCCTGAGATTTTCTATACTGGAGGTAGTACCACCAGTGGGATCGGAAGATACTCCAGAAGGAGTGCAAATGGATTCATCGCTTCAGATCTCAGTCCCCCCTTGGCCTCAATGAAAGGATTACGTATACTTGCTTCCTGTAGTTCCATCTGCATGACCCCCCCCCTAGTGGTTAACCATGGGGTCCTGTATTAATGGACTGGGTATGTTTGTCCGAAAAACTATGCATGCTTCCCTCTATGGTATCACCTATGGAAGTAGCTGACCGGATGTGGGAAACATCCAAATTGTTGAACAAATACCCGCTCTTTATCTGATGCGGAAGTACCTTTGTTACCATTTATAGTCTGATGGTGATCACGTGTGATGGAACTTTCTTTCATTATCTGCCCTCAATATATCTGACCGTTATCTTGGGTATTCCCTATCCTCCCTATATAGAACACTATGTACTTTTTGATATATCTCATGTCCCTGCCAAATATGTAATCAGTATTATGGTATGCGTATTCTCCTGGCGATATTAAACTGGTGCGATATCAAACTGGCGATCTGGGCGGCGCAATTATGGCCAGTGCGCCTATATGATATTAAACTGGCGCGATATTAAACTGGTGTACCTGACATGACGTCAGCGATGGGCGGAGTTCAAACCATATGTGTTCCATTGACAGGAAATGATGCAATTTCCTGTGTGTTTTCCACCGACAGGATATGACATCAGCTCAAGCTATATGTGTTCCATTGACAGGAAATGATGTCAAGGATACTGAAACAGGCAGGACGTCGGCGATTGGACAATATCGATGCCAATCTGGATAACAGGAAGTGATCTAGGGGCGGGAATACTTTAAAAACTTGAGAGGAATTAGGCCAGTTAGACACAGGGGGAATATAGAGATGGAGTGAATGGAACAGCGTGAGTACTGAGAAATCTTATTTTAAGCTTTAAGAGCCTGTTTTTTTTAACTGTGGTCTATGTCTTAGTATATCCTTTTTGGCTTTTAGCTGTGCATCTGCGTACCTGGTGCCCCGTATCGGTGTATCAGTGGGCACTATCAGTACTGTTTGAGCCATGTATCGTAATTGGCAGCAGGTGACAATTGCAACTGGACCTTGACAGAGTGAGTTGAATGGATTTATTTGTGAGCCTTGTGTGGCATGTGCATTTTTGATCGACGTTCATCCTATCTCTGTCTCTTTTTATTTCAGGTCCTTATCACTAAGTACTCTGCGGTCTGTATCCATTTTTTATCCCCTTGATGTCTGCAATTTGGGCGTGTGTTGTATCACTAGCACACTATTTTTGAGCGCTCTCAACCAAGAGTGCGGCACTTATTGTTGTGCGTGACATGTATCTATATGCTTGACATTTAATTGTGTCCTCCTGATGAACCCCTGCTCTTGATTGCAGGGGGGAAACGCGTTGAGGTTTCACCTCACATGAGGTTTCATATCATTGTGTTTTGATTAGAGCTCATTTGAGCTCTGGGCTGACTTTATATGCCCTTGAGTACCCTGGCTGTCATATCAACACGTGGGGTACAATAAGTGTGACTATTCTGGTGCATACACGCTATAATTTATGTATTTAGAATCAATTGTATCTTAGATAGCATCCTTTATGTGTACACCAGACTATGCACAGTTGACACCTGCCACCTGTTTTTTACTCGCTGTCCGCTAGACCCAACACAGGGACCAGCAGGGTCAGCGAGATAAGGCACGAGGACAGGGAGTCCCCACCATCAGGGGAGGTCCCTGGGCTGAGACTATAGTCAGGGACAAGATAGGGATATTTTTCCCGTCCTGACCTAGTTCCCATCCCTGCAGGTGGCCGGTGTCCTAAGGTGTGCTAGGATGGTTCTTTTGTATGTGTGAGTCCAGGGGTATTGGCCCCGCTCTTTTAATTTAAATATTAAAGGTTATGTTTTAGGGGATTTTCTTTTGCTGGATTTTGATTGTCTGATTAATCCCCAACATTATTTATATATATGATTATTGGTTGGAATTGACTTCAAATCTAGACCAGTCTGATCTAGCTTGGTTGCTTATAGCTTCAGAAGTTTCATTACTATCGCTGTAAAAATCAAGCAACAGATGTTCCACCACTTTGTCAAAATGAAAATATCTGAGAACTGGTAAAACACTTTGTTGCATCTTTGTTTGAAGCATCTGTTGGCAGCAGGGCCGGCGCCACCTGTAAGGCGACCTAGGCAATTGCCTAGGGCGCAATTTAGCAGGGGGCGCCGGAACCCTGCGATTGAAAAAAAAAAAACAAAAAAAAAAAACTTATGTGGTAACGGGGCGGCCGGCGCGCCGCCCCGCTATCATGTTGCACTGCCTGAGGGGGGAGCGGACCGTACCAGGTGACACCAGTCCCTGGGGTGACACCCGGTGCGGTCTCCCCGCCCCCAGGCACCAGAGCAGAGTCGCGGCAGCGGAGCGTGCAGGAGGAGGGCGGGCCGGCCTAGTGCTGGCAGGCAGCCTATCAGAGGCCGGTTCAGGAGGCGCGATGACGTCATCGCGCCGCCTGAGCCGTACAGCACGGGACACAGGCCGGAAGAGGCCTGCATCGCATCGCTGCCATGGAGGTAAGTATGTGTTTTTTTGTTTTTTTTTGTGTTTTTTTTTTTTACTCAAATCAGGGTGGAGCACATATGTGGGGGAGCTACTGGCACATAAGGGGGGCTTGCTGGCACATAAGGGGGGAGCTACTGGCACATAAGGGGGGCTATTATTATTGTTATAAGGCCGCCTCTGTATATTATTATAATGGCCCCCTCTGTACTATTCTTATCTTAATAGCCCCCACTGTATTAGTATTATTATTTATACAGAGGGGGCCATTATTATAATAATAGCACAGAGAGGGCCTTTATATTAATAATAATACCGAGCTGTGTTGCCATGTTGGAGGGGGAGAATTGGGATATACCCTATATACTGTGTATTATATTATGGGGGCACTAGGAGGAAGGCGGGAGAGGAGCACTATGGGGGCATTTACTAGGGGCACTATATAGGGGTATTTCATACTGGTACATTATGGGGACATTAGCTCAGCTGGGGCATTACAAGGGGGTATTTTTGCACTGTATATTAAAAGGAGAATTATTACTACGGGGGGTATTATGGTGGGCTTTATTACTCCCCATGTTATGACCCCCAGTAGCAGCACCAGCCTCTCCCAGCTCTGCTATCCCTCTGATCCTTCTCCAAATCCTTATTCTGATATCTTTCTCTTTAGGATAAAACACATCATCAGCTCCGCCGATCCCCACAGTATACCTCTACACCGATCCCCCGGCCAAAGTGTGAAGTGGTGTCCGAGATCCCCAAGGGCCAAGCAACTGTAAGTTTTCATGTGAAATATGTTTGTTATACACATATAGCATACACTGCGCACAGCGTCATTGATTACTATGACGCCGTGCGCTTCGTGTCGCCGCTACAGTACCGTAATGGCAGATCATCTGATGGGGGGGGGGGGGCGTCAATTTTTATCTTGCCTAGGGCGGCAAAAATTCTTGCACCGGCCCTGGTTGGCAGTAAAAATGGCAGGTTGTTTTCTTTAATGTAGCCTATGTGCATCTGCACAGAATATGGAGCTAGCACATTTTTAAATACAGATTTTGCTTTGGTTTTCTCACAGGTAACACTTTTAGCAATAGAGGAGTCCTTGCAAGTCTTTCTATCAACTTTAATGTCACAGTCTAGAGATGAGCGAACCTGTTGAGGTTTGGTTCAGGTTCGCAGAATTTTTCAAAAAGTTCAGTTCGGACCAGAACCGGTTCGGTCTGAACCAGATTGGCTCCGATTGTGCTAGAAATTGGTTTATAATAAACTTCAAAATAAACTTCATCAAGCATACTACATAGTCATTATGGGACCACGGATGTACACCTCTTTGTTGTAAAATAGACACCACAATTGCACATCCCTTATCATGTGGGATTGAGTTATACAGTGCCTCCACATCCAAACTGGCCAGGCATACATCCATTTCCACCTGGACCATCCACCCTCTTAATTACGTCCATAGAATCACGGACGTACGATGGAAGGGCAGTAACAAAGGGCCGCAGTATTTGATCTACATAGGTACTGACTGGATGTGTCAAACTGTCTGTACCCGAGACTATCGGTCTCCCTTTGAGTGGCCTCAGGCCTTTATGGACTTTTGGTAGGCCATAAAAACATGCCATTTTAGGATATGTAGGCAACAAAAAACCCATCTCAGTTTTACTGATGAGTTTGGATTGAAGGACCTGTGAAAGTATTTCATTCAGCTCTTTTATATCTTATGTCAGAGGACATCTGGCTGTGTCAGCCAGCCTCTGGATATAGGAGCGCTCTGCTCCCATCATGTGACACTGGGTGGGCGTGGTCCCAAATTAGTGTGGGAAGGGTTTTACTGCATAAATAACCGATGTTGCCGCGGCGGCTTCACGCGAATGACATTACATTTAATAGTGGGTATTATTCTTGTCCCAGCTATTAATAATTCCCGCTATATAATATGCGCTGTGTATATCTCCTAATCCCGTATTCTCTGCACTGGTAGCTATGGAAGTGTAATTAGGGGGCAAGCCTTTTGTCCACGCCCTGGCCTCTTCCACGATAGACAGCTGCATGGGCTACCGCTATTGGAGGCATCCCACTGGGCAGTGGCATGATGTAGGCAGCAGCAGCAGCCATACGAAACATGTTAGTAGACAGCCAGCAGCAGTGGCATGGTGGCAGCAGCGGGATGATGGAGGCAGAGGCAGCAGCAACCATACGGAACATGAGAGTAGGTAGGACAGCAGGCAGGCAGACAGCAATAGTGGCAAGATGGGGCATCGTCAGATCTATTCATCGGCCTCAGCTGGAGGAGTGTGAAAGTCCTCCCAAATCGATGCTTGGTTCATTTTGACAAAATTGATGCTTAGGACAATGGTGGAGGACAACTTGGTCCGTTTGGGGGCAGAACGCCCCCTGTGGTGTTAAAAACGCTCTCCAAGTTTACACTGGAAACTGAGCAAAAAGAAGAAAGTGCCAGTGCTGTGCCAGTTCAGGCCACTGTTTTAGTCTGCAAGCCCAGAAGTCCATGGGTCAGGAAATAGGTTATGTGCCGGAGACAGGCCACAGTGTAGGTAGGCCTGAACCTGGGCATTGAGGCCGGA
Organism: Bufotes viridis; assembly: GCA_033119425.1. Lineage (NCBI taxonomy): Eukaryota > Metazoa > Chordata > Amphibia > Anura > Bufonidae > Bufotes > Bufotes viridis. Next base: position 206,029,884 of record CM065591.1, read on the forward strand.
GGTCTTAGCTTGCTGAATGGCCTCAGCCAGTGGCGTACCTCTAATAGAGGCAGACCACGCAGCTGCTATGGGGCCCGTAGGGGAAGAGGGCCCGGCTGTGGAGGAAAGGCTCCGCTCCCTTATTACAATTAGTGCAATAGCTCCTTCCTAGAGTCCTTGCCAGGGCCTCTGGCTCCCCTTCCAGCTCCCCTCACTGCTTCTCCTCACCCCACCCCCCCAGCAAGGGCCCGATTCTGTCAGCAGTCTGCAACATGTCCACAGAGCTGCACTGATGAGGAGAGGTCCGTTTTTCAGCAGCTACATCAGGATGTGCTGCTGCCATCAGAAGTCTCCCCAGTGCTCCCCTCCCCCACTCTGCTGCTCCTCTGCTGTTATGTAATCCATGTGCAGCAGCCGGGACAGAGAAAGGGGGGAAGAGAGCCTGCTGCACGGCCTGCTGAGGAGAAGATGTCCTCCCATCATTTCTATTTACCCTGGAGACCTGCACAGAAGGTAAGTGTAAGATGTCTGTGTTCCTGTGTAGTGTACTGTACTCAGTATATGTATGTGATATATGTATGTGTAATTGTCTAATTAGAGATGTGAAATACATCTACAGTATGACTGAGTAAATGTATATGTCTGTGTAATATATGAATAAACACATTTATTTAATGTGTTATGACTAGTATTGAGCGAACTTGTGTTTTCAAGTTCGGTGTACAAGGTTCGGATTAACTGAGAATCCCGTTATAGGCTTCCGTGGAAGTGGAATCCATAAGAGGCATTCCGTATTGCATGCTGGCCATAACTTCTATTATGACGGAATATAATACAGAATGCCTCTTATGAGCGGCTTCCGTGGAAGTGGAATCTATAACGGGATTCTTAGATAGAGCGGCAGGGGCCATATTCGTATTCGTGATATTTCGTGAATTTTTATTAGCATATTTGTTACATTCGCGAATATTCTAAAAGCCGAAATATAGCACTATATCCGATATAGTGCTATATATTCGTTTTTTAGAATATTCGTCTTTTTTTCTCCATCTAAATTCATGATTCCTCCCTGCTGAAGTTGCTTGTGGGCCAATGACTCATTGGCCCACAAGCAAGAAGCAGTGAGGAATCATGTGTTCAGATGGGGAAAAATGACGAATATTCGAGATAACGAATAAATAGCACTATATTCGTAATATTTGCAAATTATCGAAGTTGCGATATTCGTGGTTAATATTCGCTATTTGAATATTCGCACTCAACACTATTCTTAGATAATCCGAACACGAACCTTGTACGGCGAACTTGAAAACACAAGTTCGCTGAATACTAGTTACAACTGACTGTTAAAGGCGTTGTCCTGGTTCAGAGCTGAACCCGGACATATCCCCTTCTTCCCCCACTCAGACCCTCTGACATGAGCATTGGAACATGAACTGCTCCGATGCTCATGTCAGAGGGTCTGAGTGAGGGAAGAAGGGGATATGTCCGGGTTCAGCTCTGAACCCAGACAAAATAAAGTCATCTGATCATTGCACTTTGATGCCGTATTGGTCTTCGTTTACATCTCTGGTGGTCGGTATCTGGTAGAGAACATCCTGCCAGAGTTCACCAGTTCCAGCATTGCTGGATTCTGCTCTTCACCAGTAGAACAGTTTTTGTCATGCAGAAACCCTGCTGGTAGTCTGCCATAGTCTATGGCAGGAAAGCTCAACCTGCAGCCATCTAGCTGTTGCAAAACTACAACTCCCAGCATGCCCTAATAGGTGTAGGTTGTCCATGTATGCTGGGAGTTATAGTTATGCAACAGCTGGAGGGCTGCAGGTTGGGCATCCCTGGTCTATGGGGTCCAGTGGTGAACGGTAGAATCTAGAAATGCTGGATCTGGTGAACTCTGGCAGGATGTTCTCTGTCGGATCAGCCTGCCGGATACAGTCACCTGAGATATGAATGAAGCCTTAGGCTGCGTTCACATCACTGTTCTGATCCTGTATTTAAGGCATTCATTATGCTCAGTTATGCACATTTTGCATCCTCTTTAGCCATTTTCGTCTGAGATCTGTTTTTTTAGTTCTACACAAAGTATTTTATTTATTTTTTTGTATAAAATAACGTATCTCAGACGGACATGGCTAAAACGGATGCAAAATGTGCCTAACTGAGCATAAGGGATGTGTAAAATACAGGATCCGTTATTTTATATATTTTTTTGTTTCTTCTGAAGCATAAGAAGAACGGAAAATTAACAGTAATGTGAACGCGGGCTTGGACGGTAGTGCTTTATAGTACATTATACCTATGAATGTCACCCTATGTGTTTTGCGAGCACACCCCAGGTTATCAAAAACAGTAATAATCTGTAATATAGCACCAATGTACCTACTTAAGACACCGTCAATGGGTAAGGGAGGGACTGGGGTAGAAGGTTGAATGGGAACCAGGAATGGGTAGTCAGAGGGGCTTGGGAAGGATCATGGGGGCCCAATTCAGATTCCTGCTATGGGGCCCAGTGAATTCTATGTACGCCCCTGGCCTCAGCCTGGTGTGGCATGTGACAAAACAGTTCCATCATGTTGAGGAGACTCAGCTGAATGCTGCTACTGCTACAGCTTTTGCTGCTTGTGGCTGCAGGAGGTTGGTGGTTGTGGGAGGCGGAGAGGGGTCTCCCTTTCAGACACACTGGAGGCAGGCATCTGCTGGCCAAAAGCTGCGGCAAGCTGCGTACACAGTGTTACCTAGTAATAACGTAATTTGTCCTCCCTTTCGGCGCAAGGAAACCATTGGTCAGGCAGCCAGGGAGATACACGCAGTCTCACCAGAAGCATGTCACCACACGAAGACATGTCTCTCATTCTCCCAGGTGGTCTCTGTCCCTCCGGCGGGACATCCCTCACCCCTTGCTGGCCAAGAGGGGAACGGTGTCATCCCCAGTAGGTGGAGCTAGTAAAGGTTTGCACTCTGTAAGATCCACTCCGGATCTTGGTTCTGTTGGGAGATGGGACGCTGTCATTCTCAGAGCTGACACTGGTCAGGGGTCCTGGGACACCGTACCCCTATCGTCAGCTGTTACCAGGGAACCTCTGTTGTTATGTCTCCTGACTTAGATATGTAGTGAGAGATTCCTTCCTCTGCACACTCTCAGCCCTCTCATGTGCTTTCCTGGTCTGAAGCTAGAGATTGGGTGTGATCTCAACAGTGTCAGGTAATCTGTGGAGGGATATTTAAACCTGGTCCTTTCCCTCACTTACTGCTAATTATTCAGTTACTTCCCTGGCTCTGGATCTGAAGCTATCTGGTGAGTGGTTGTCATTCTGGCCAGCATGACCGAAGAGCCAGTTCTTTACAACTTCACCCCCCTTTCCCCACGGAGTAGATTAGGTGTCATGGCCGGTGTCACTGTCATCATCATCCTCTTGCTGCTGCTGCTCCTCCTATGGCAGCACCTCCTCCTCCATGGCAGTTTCTTATTGTACGTCCCCAACAGCTACATGGCGGAGAGCAATATGTGTTAGCTGTTCCTCTTCCTCCGTCGCCCCCTGCTGCATCAGTGTCTGTTCTAAAATACAAATGAGGGAGATGAGGGATAACTGCGGTATGAACGTCATGAGCTAGAATATGTGTTAGTCCCCAGGGTTTAGGGAGGCCTAGGATGCTGCGCATTGTTGTTGACCATCTTGCCTAGTTGGAGTTGGAGGGGTGACAGTCAACAGGATGTTTGGTGCTTGATGTACTTTAGCAACTGCTCCCTTTGTGGCTACTCTTGCACAGGCTGATCAGCTCCAATACCGCATAGCAACGCTTAACACGTGATAGGAAGGAGGAAGAGTGGGAGCAACGGTGTGCCCTGCTGCTTTTGGGGACTGTAGCGTGTCCATGGAGGAGGCGATAACTGCTTGCTTTGGGAGCCAGCCAGATGCAATCATGGGGGTGGGGGTCAAAGAACCTTGCCATGTTGCTGGAGTCCTGCCTTGCCAGTGCTGCAAAAAACATTGACCCAGTGGGCTGTGGAACATGTACTGTTTCTGCCGGTAACAGTGGCTTCATGTGTCCATCATGGTGTGCAGCTTGCCACACAGCAATAATTGCAAGGAGACGCCGGCATTCTCCACCATGTGACAGTACAAGGCACTACTAAATGGTATCGCAGCAACTGTGTAATGGTCAGCAGAGGAAGAGACCGTAGAGCAGGATTCAAGTACAGGACAGCGGATAAGGAAGCTGAAACAGAAACCGGCTTTATTAAAAGAGAACTGTAACTGCCAAAAAATCAGATTAACAGTATGAATAGCTCGATAATTCACAGTAAAGATAATAGAAATTTGCATAAATACACAAATGAGTAGCAAAAACAAGTACAGAAATGGCAGGCTACTCTCTTCTAGATATTCCTATCTGTCCCCGCTACCTGGGGTGAACTTCTACAGTGCACTAACTAAATTCTTTCCTCTATGTCCTAACACAGGTTAGCAGCAGTGCACTCACAGTTCTGTGTCCGGCATATGCAGGCAGGTGCAGTATGGATCCTAATCCGCTTGCTTGCTTGCTTGGCTCTGAGTGGTCTTCTCCTCTGTGCTAGATCGCAGGTCAGGCATCCACGTGGCTCAGCTCTGGCAGGGGTGGTGCTGCAAGCTTCACTTTGTAGTCTCTGTAACTCTGGTCAGAAATAGTCAGTAGCTCAGGACATATCATCAGCCAGGGCCCAGGTTCCCTCACAAGTGTCTCAAATAAGCGCCTCACAGCAGCCAGTCTCCCTTAGTCCAGGAGCAACCACACACTCAAGTCCCTGATAGTCTGTGTCACAGCAGGGAGAAATCACTCTAATCTTCCCTGTGGATCTCCCTCACACCTTGGACAGAGTCCTTCTCTGTGTACTCAGACAACTTCAGCCCCGGCTCACTGCTCACCCCGGGAACACTTTTTTAACTCCATATCCTCTGGAACACAACACCTGTCACTGTCTTACTCAGCAGCCTCTGGTGGCTGGAGGGAAACATGACAGTCTGCGTATATATATATATATATATATATATATATATATTGTGGTAAGGTGCAGGGTGCCGTCCTAGATGGCAGGTACGTGTCACCGAGGTTCATAGCCTCGGTGAGGTAAAAGCCGTTTGTTGGTGTCAGTAGCAGGTAGTGCTACTGACACATTTGCTAGATAGCATGGCTGCAAAGCCGATCCGGGCCGGCTCTTACCGGGAGCAGCTAAAGTGTAGGGTGGGTGGCTGCTCCCCACGACCCAGTCCTGGTTTTGGGCTGGGTTTAAAAACTCAGCCAGCACTAGCAGCTGGGAGAGTGATTGTCTTGGAAGCTGCTGCTAGTGTTGTGGAGCTTTCTGGGCTGGAAGGACGTGCCCAGCAAGGAGGCGTGCAGCCGTCCTGGAACCCTGAAGGAGGATTGTCCTGCGGCTGGGCTGAGAGCCAGGTGCGAACCCGCACATCAAACCTGCCAGGTGAATGGAACCTGTGTTTGGACTTTTTGTTTTCCCCTTCATTTGCTGATGGGTGTGACTTAACACCAATTGACTTTCTGCTGTTATTTTGATGCAAGTGTGAATTAAACACTGTTTGCTGCACCTTCTGGACTCCTTGTTTTGCCTCAGTACTGCACCCGCACCGCTGTCTACCAGAGCGACTCCCCACATTTGGTGTCGGATGCGGGCATGCGCAGTGAGGCTGGCGTGAACGCCGAAGTTTTTTTGCTAAGCACGAGTGCATGGAATATATTAAGCCAGCAAAGTTGCAAGCAGGAATTTCTGGCAACATGGAGGCTGCTGTGAAGGCTCTCATAGAGGCTAACGTGCAGCAGCGGGAGACCAACCAGCTACTGCTACAACATGTGATGGCGTTACAGGCGGCAGGAGCGTCCCACCACGTCCATGATGCCCGAAAGCGGTCCGTGCGGCGATCCCAAAATGACCCCGCAGACGACGTTGAGACATACCTGGCGGTCTTTGAGAAGGTCGCCGTGAGGGAAAAGTTACCCCGTGACCAGTGGGCCGAGGTGGTTGCTCCGCTCCTGGCATCCGGACCCCAGCAAGTTTTTTTTGATTTAGCAGATGACCAGGCTGCTGACTATCCCACGGTGAAGGGGGAGATCCTGGCCAGACTGGGGTAAACGTGTTGGTCCGGGCTCAGCGGGTCCACCAGTGGGACTTTAAAGCGGCTGAACCCGCCAGGCCGCAGTACTATGAGTTGCTGCACAGGTTGCAAAAATGGCTGCAGCCTGACATTCTAAGTCCGACTGCTATGCTGGACCGTCTGCTGGCTGACATGTTCTGGAGGGTCTTGCCTTACCCCCTTCAGCACTGGATCGGCCAGGTATCACCCACCAATGCTCTAGAAATGGTCGACCTGGTGGAGCGCTATGAGGCCACCCAAAACTTGAAGGGGGTGTTGTTGGGAGGGGGCCGGTCAAACCCCGGAGGACTCCCATCCAGTCCCGACGACTGGTACCCGAGAAACCTGCTCGGGTGTACCCTCTGTAGACCCGGCCCCGATAGTCTGCTGGCGGTGTCACGAGCCTGGCCACGTAAGGGCCGACTGTCCACACTGGGGAGAACCCATGGAGGTTAATTATGGGTACCGGGCTTCCATGTATGCCCGGAGACTGTGTGCGACCGGCACCCCGAGACAATAGACAATCATCATCTGTGCCAGGTGCAAGTCGGGATAACCTGGCCGTGGCGCTGTTGGACTCAGGGAGCCTAGTAACCCTGGTAAGTGCTGCCCTGGTACAGCCCACCCAGTATACGGGCCGGAAAGTTGGTGTGGTCTGCATACACGGAGACTTAAAGGACTATCCCACTGCGGTAATGTCTCTGTCCACGGCGGCCGGCACCTGGACTTGTGAAGTGGCGATCTCCTCAACGCTACCCTATGAACTAATAATTGGGAGAGACTTCCCTGGTTTTCCGTCACTATGGCCTGAGGTGAAAGTGGCTAATAGCCCTGAGACAGGGGTAACCCTAGCAGAGTGGCCTGATACCACTGGAAGGCCAGAGCCCTGGGAGCCCGAGTCTGAAGGGCCGGGCGGTAGGGGTGACCACTGCTCCAGCGGTAGAGGGGGAGACAACCCCACTGAGTGTAATGGTGGGAGACACGGAGGACTTGCCACCGGGACCTGAGTTGGCAGACCTCAATGTCTCCGGGAAAATTTTGGGACCGCACAACACCGGGACCAAACCCTAACCAGAGCCTGGGAAAGTGTCATAATAATTGATGGTAAACCCCAGAAACCTGGGGCTGAATTAATGTTTCCGCGATTCATTGTCCTTCAGGATATGTTGTATCGGGTGAACCAAATCCGGGTGAACCTGTTGAACAGTTGGTGGTGCCCACAGCGTATCGCAGGCTTGTCATGGAGCTTGCCCACCAACATGTTCTTGGGGGACACCTGGGGTGGCAGAAAACCCAGGACCGCATACTGCAGCGGTTTTATTGGCCCAGTGTGTTCAAGGAGGTAGAGAATTATTGTAAGTCCTGTCCCACCTGTCAGATAAATAGCCCCCAGCCACATTTCCGTAGTCCTCTGGTACCGCTTCCAATTATTGAGGTCCCGCTTGAGCGAATCGCTATGGATCTAATTGGGCCTGTACCAAAGTTCGCCAGGGGCCACCAACACATTCTGGTAGTTCTCGACTATGCCACTGGTATCCGGAGGCGGTGCCTCTGCGACATACCTCAGCTAAACTCATTGCCAAAGAGTTAATGGAAATGTTTTCCCGTGTGGGCCTGCCAAAAGAGGTTCTGACAGACCAAGGGACCCCTTTATGTCCAAAGTTATGAGGGAACTGTGTAAATTATTGCGTATAAAGCAATTGCGACGTCCGTTTACCATCCACAAACGGACGGTCTTGTCGAGAGGTTTAACCAAACTTTAAAAAATATGTTAAAAAGGGTGGTGTCTAGAGATGGGAAGGACTGGGACCTGCTTCTGCCCTATCTCATGTTCGCAGTGCGAGAGGTACCCCAGGCCTCTACTGGGTTCTCGCCCTTCGAACTGCTTTATGGCAGACACCCTCGGGGCCTGTTGGATATCGCCAAGGAAGCGTGGGAACAACAGCCTGTCCCCCACAAAAGTGTCATTGAGTATGTCACCCAGATGCAGGAACGGATGGAAAAGGTGTTGCCGCTGGTCCGGGAGCATATGGAGGCAGCGCAACAAGCCCAGAGTAGGGTGTACAATCGTCAGGCTCGGGTACGGGGCTTCAAGCCGGGAGATCGGGTGTTGGTTCTGGTACCCACCCTTGACAGCAAGTTCCTAGCTAGGTGGCAGGGCCCCTATGAGGTGATCGAGAAAGTAGGGGAAGTAAATTACAAAGTACACCAGCCAGGGCGGCGCAAGCCGGAGCAGGTGTACCACGTGAATTTACTAAAGCCGTGGAAAGATAGGGACACGGCCGATGACCACAGCCCCCGGCCAGGGCTTCTAGGTGAAAAGGGTCCAGCCCCACAGTTCGAGGCCTGTGAAGCAGTAACCACGGTAAAAATTGCAGACAGCCTGTCTTCCAAACAAGTTCAGGAAGTCAGGGAGTTCCTCAGTCGGAACACGGATGTGTTCTCGGACCTCCCTGGCCGCACGCCTCTCATCCGACATGACATCGCCACTGAGCCTCAGGCCAAGATCCGGTTAAAACCATACCGGGTACCCGAGGCTCGGCGACGAGCCATCGCGGAGGAAGTGAAATTAATGTTGAAGCTCGATGTCATTGAGGAGTCGAAAAGTGAGTGGGCCAGTCCCATAGTCCTAATACCTAAGCCGGATGGGACGTTGCGGTTCTGCAACGACTTTCGCAAGTTAAATGAAGTGTCCAAGTTTGACGCGTATCCCATGCCCCGGGTAGACGAGCTTGTGGAGAATTTAGGACAAGCCCGTTATTTTTCTGTGCTGGACCTCACTAAAGGGTACTGGCAGGTACCCTTAACGGAGTCGGCTAAGGAAAAACCGCTTTGTTACCCGCAGGGCCTGTATCACTACAAGGTGTTACCCTTTGGCCTGCATGGCGCTCCCGCCACCTTCCAAAGGTTAATGGACATAGTGCTGCGACCACATCGTCGGTACGCCTCGGCCTACTTAGATGATGTGATCGTCCACAGCACCGACTGGGAAAGCCATTTACCCAAAGTGCAGGCGGTAGTGGATGCCCTGAGGAAAGCTGGTCTAACCGCCAATCCAAAGAAGTGTTCGATTGGGTTGGAAGAGACCAAATACCTGGGATATGTCATTGGGCGGGAGTCATCAAACCTCAGGTAAATAAGGTAGAGGCACACGGAATTGGCCCCGACCGGTCACCACCAGGCAGGTAAAGTCGTTCCTGGGGATTGTTGGGTATTACATGAGGTTTGTGCCCCACTTTGCTACTATCGCTTCGCCATTGACAGAGTTGTTAAAGGGGCGTAAGACAGGGATGGTCCGCTGGAATGAGCAGGCGGAAAAGGCTTTCTCCGCCTTGAAATCGGCCCTGTGTGGGTCCCCGGTTTTGGTGACACCCGATTTCAGGATAGAATTCATAGTCCAGACCGATGCCTCTGAGGTTGGCCTTGGTGCGGTACTATCGCAGGAAGTCAACGGGGAGGAGCATCCCGTTGTCTTTCTCAGCCGCAAGCTCACCCCAGCCGAGACTAGGTACAGCATAGTCGAGAGAGAGTGCCTGGCCATCAAGTGGGCACTCGAGGCCCTCCGTTATTACCTGTTGGGCAGAAGCTTTCGCCTGGTGACCGACCACTCCCCACTCAAGTGGATGTCCCAAGCCAAAGAGAGGAATGCCCGGGTCACCAGGTGGTTTCTGTCCCTACAGAATTTTAAATTCACGGTGGAACACAGAGCGGGCCGGTTGTTAAAAACGCAGACGCGCTCTCCCGGGTACACTGTTTGTCGTGTGTCCACCCCTCAGGGTTGAACAAAGGGGGGTATGTGGTAAGGTGCAGGGTGCCGTCCTAGATGGCAGGTACGTGTCACCGAGGTTCATAGCCTCGGTGAGGTAAAAGCCGTTGTTGGTGTCAGTAGCAGGTAGTGCTACTGACACATTTGCTAGATAGCATGGCTGCAAAGCCGATCCGGGCCGGCTCTTACCGGGAGCAGCTAAAGTGTAGGGTGGGTGGCTGCTCCCCACGACCCAGTCCTGGTTTTGGGCTGGGTTTAAAAACTCAGCCAGCACTAGCAGCTGGGAGAGTGATTGTCTTGGAAGCTGCTGCTAGTGTTGTGGAGCTTTCTGGGCTGGAAGGACGTGCCCAGCAAGGAGGCGTGCAGCCGTCCTGGAACCCTGAAGGAGGATTGTCCTGCGGCTGGGCTGAGAGCCAGGTGCGAACCCGCACAACAAACCTGCCAGGTGAATGGAACCTGTGTTTGGACTTTTTGTTTTCCCCTTCATTTGCTGATGGGTGTGACTTAACACCAATTGACTTTCTGCTGTTATTTTGATGCAAGTGTGAATTAAACACTGTTTGCTGCACCTTCTGGACTCCTTGTTTTGCCTCAGTACTGCACCCGCACCGCTGTCTACCAGAGCGACTCCCCACAATATATATATATCTATATATAATTATATACTGGAAATGCTGCAGGATGATCAGGGCTGCCTCTTACATGCCTCTCAGTCTCTACTTAAAGGTGGCCGCCTTTGGCCTTGCTATATAGTCCATAGAAAAAATGGTTAGTGCAATTTTTATACGGCAGTACAACATTGTCCACAATACACCCAGGTTGACCAAATGAACTCAACGGCAGCATACCTGTTTGGTGGAACCCCTGCAGTAAGCCTACTGGATCTACTGAGGTCTTGGCTATATGTTAATACCTGTCTCTCTCCACTAGGACCTGCCAGTCTGGATTTATCCACTACAACAGGAGATTCGAGTGTGTCCGAGGGTCCCTCTTCATTACGGGCCGGTAATGGTTCTGTGACAGTGACTTCATCACCTGCAGCCTGGGAGGTCTCTCCAATGTTAGGAGTAGTCCACCAGGCTTCACCATCGTTTCCATCAGAGATAACAAGTTCTGAGTACGGGGCAGGAGAAGGAGGTACCCTCTGAACAGGTGTGGGATCTTCGGACCGGCATGGCCGTAACATATTCCTATGTATTGGGCCCTATTCTCTTCAATATATTTATTAATGATCTTGTAGAAGGCTTGCACAGTAAAATATCAATTTTTGCAGATGACACTAAACTGTGTAAAGTAATTAACACTGAAGAGGACAGTTTCTGCTACAGAGGGATCTGGATAGATTGGAGGCTTTGGCAGAGAAATGGCAGAGGAGGTTTAACACTGACAAATGTAAAGTTATGCACATGGGAAAGAATAATGCAAGTCATCCGTACATATTAAATGGTAAAACACTCGGTAACACTGACATGGAAAAGGATCTAGGAATTTTAATAAACAGCAAATTAAGCTGCAAAAACCAGTGTTAGGCAGCTACTGCCAAGGCCAATAAGATAATGGGTTGCATCAAAAGGGGTATAGATGCCCGTGATGAGAACATAGTCCTACCACTTTACAAATCACTAGTCAGACCACACATGGAGTACTATGTACAGTTCTGGGCTCCTGTGAACAAGGCAGACATAGCAGAGCTGGAGAGGGTTCAGAGGAGGGCAACTAAAGTAATAACTGGAATAGGGCAACTACAGTACCCTGAAAAATTATCAAAATTAGGGTTTTTCACCTTAGAAAAAAGACGACTGAGGGGAGATCTAATATCTATGTATAAATATATCAGGGGTCAGTACAGAGATCTCTCCCATAATCTATTTATCCCTAGGACTGTGACATGGGGACATCCTCTGCATCTAGAGGAAAGAAGCTTTGTACACAAACAGTACAGTAGCTTTGTACGCAGTGAAACTATGGAACTTGGCCAGGTTGGGGTTCACCTTCTAGACAAGCTAATTGCTGTTCAGAAAAGCTTTCTCATGGCTGAACATCCTGTTATAGATGTCTCATGATGGAGCAGAAGACAAGGAGTCTTAGCAGGAGGAGAAGGTGATGATGATGACAAGGATTGGGTGGCTGCCACAAAGAGAACCAGGAAAAAGGAGGACAAACGTGTTCTGATTGGGAATGCTGGCCAGTTGTATTTTCCCAAAGGATCCGGTGATGCCGCCCCATGTGCTGCAATAGAGCTCTCGTACTTATGTTTGTGTTTAACGCCTCTGGGCTTATTTTCATCTTGGACAAGGCTGTAGTTTTGTATACCCACCTTGTGAAGAAAAAAGGTATAAAGGAAATACTCTCACAGAGCTAGACGCAGCCCAGCTTACATCACCAGATCCCGAAGCATACATGGCCCTGGCTGTTCTTTGGGAAGTACATCGCCTCTGCTTTTTATAGCTGCTGCAACGCCCTCCTCCTCTGTTACCTCATCCTCAGCACCCAGGTCCTGTCCAACACACAATTGTCTACAAAAGTCCTCACCTTCCCTGCAACTTTTATTAGACTGTGAGGTATCATGATGGCAGTGTCATTGAGCCCCGGATGTTTTGTCCAGGGCCCTGAATGTTATGGCCGCTGGCCAGGGCCGACATCATGGGATGGCGATACTGCCATCGGGGGGCTGGGGGCTATGTTTATGTCTGCACCTATAGGTAATGGGTCCCCCTTCAGAGCACTCATCACAGCAGTGTCACATCCGGTCAGTCCAGCATCTTATCTATGAGGCCCCACTGCTGCTTTACTAGTATTCTCTAATCACTAATGAAGCCGGTGGAGTCTGACTAACATCAGGGTCCACCCACCCGTGTTATTAGTGAATATTTCTAGTAGGGCAGCACTGGGGCCTGATAGATGCCAGACTGAGCCGATGTGACACTGCTGTGATGTGTGTTGTGCTCTGACAAGGGCTTGGAATAAAGTACAGAGACGGTTCCGGTCCATATAACCAGGGAGGGCAGATGGGGGAGGGCATTACCCTTCAAAGTGAAATAAAGTGAGGAGCTGATGACTTTGCATAGGGGAACCAGGGGCAAATGTCGGCAAATGCCAAGACTATAAAGTATCCCTATTCCAGGGCACCACAGAATAATTACTGGGGCACTATGGGGTCACTAATATTACTAGGAGCATTATATGGACATTATTATTACTGAGGAATATAGGGGGCTTATTACTGAGGGAATTATGGGTGGCATTACTATTACTGGAGACACTGGGTCCTTATTACTAGAGATGAGCGAATCGAAGTTGACGAAGTGGAATTCGTTCCGAATTTCAGGAAAAATTCGATTTGCACCAAATCCGAATTTCATCACACTTTGTGGTAACGAATCGCATTTTTCCTAAAATAGCTGCTGCACGTATTGGGACATGGAGCAAAGAACTCTGGGAACGAGGGATCACCTACAATGCCATGCATGCAGCCAATCAGCAGCCAGCCAGCTAGCCCCTGTGATGCCACAGCCCTATATATAGCCTTAGCCATTTTGGATTCTGCCATTTTTCAGTGTGGTTAGTGCAGGGAGAGATGAAAGCAGGCGCTAGGGATAGTGCTAGGAAATACTTCATTGTGCTAGAAAAACAACAAGTTCAGGGAAAGATTAGTCAAGGTGTAGGGAAAGAATAGAGAGGCATTATCTACGTTATGAAAGGAGAACAGGGCACAATGGGAGCTATTCTATTACACTTTGCTGCACTTATTGGGGACACAAATTGCTTTTAGGTTGTTTGCACTATTTGCACGATTTTACATTGTTTAACTTTTTTTGGGGGGAGTGCATTCATGAAAAAATATGTAATAAGTGCCAGTCAGTGGTGAAGGTACATTGTACTACAGCTATTTACTGGGTGTATTAATAGGATAGATACATATATCCTATTAGCCGTTCTGCGTTGATTTTACATTGTTTTACTTTTTTGGGGGGTTTATTATTAGGAAAACAAATTTATGTCAGACAGACAGGTGATAGGCCCTTCAAAGGGAATGGGCAGTGGCCAAAATGTTTCTGTCGCAAGCAGCGAAAGAGGGGGGGGGGGTGGCAGCAGAAGTCGCAGCGAGAGGCCTGAACTCGCGGTGTCATCTAGTGGTTGTGTCTTGACCAGCAACCCAGAGGTGCTTGAATGGTTGACTAGGTCTTCAAGTTCGTCGCAAGTGACATCAGACACCCCTAGCCAAGAGTCGATGGGTTCCTCTGACATGATGCTCAGTTGGCATGGCCCAGGAGCAGGCCTTGTGCCCCATCTGTCCCCTCAACAGGAGACGTATTATATGTCGTAGGCTCGGCTCCACTTTTCAGCGAGGACGAGCTACTAGAGGACAGTCAGCAACTACTGCCCAGCCAAAATCTGGAGGAGATATCCGCCAATTCTACCGGTAGGCGGGCAAGTAGTGATTAGGAGAGTTGCGTGGGAGCAGGTGTTGCGAACGGTCAGGCTCCTGGCCTTGAAACTGTTGAGGGGGATATCAGTGACGTGCAGACAGTAGTAATAATGATAATGATGTATCCGATCGCACTTGGGAGCCAGGTGAAGAAGGGGCTTCATCAGGAGATGACCACCCACTGTGCAGGAGCATACCATCCTGGAAAGTAGTGGTGCAGGGGTTCACGGAGGGAGCGGTAGCAGGCTGTCAGCGCAGAGCGTCGGGGCGTAAAATATATGTCCTTTATGGCCCACTGGGTAAATGTGGTTCCTGCACAGCCACTCCAGCAATTTGGCCAGCTGACACCGCTTCCGCCTCCACGCTCTCACACTGTTGGTCCTGCGACAATGTCCGTCTCTGCCTCCTCATCCTTAACCATGTCCTCTGCCTCCACTGCAGGGACAATTCACAGTGCCCCACCAGCATATCACATGTGCAGTGCACAACGGTGTCACGCTGTTCTGCACCTAGTTTGCCTGGGCAAACGGAGTCACACAAGGGAGGAACTGCTCTGTGTCCTTCATCAAGAAATCGAATCCTGGCTTTGTCCTCAACAACTCAAAATCGGAACCATGGTGACCGACAATGGGAAAAACATGGTGTCAGCGCTGCGTCAAGAAGGGCTAAGCCATGCGCCCTGCATGGCGCACGTGTTTAATCTGGTTGTTAAGCGGTTCCTAAAGTCTTCTGCCATCTGCAAACATCCTGAAAATGGCCAGGAAACTTTGCATGCACTTCAGCTACTTGTACACTGCAAAGCACACCCTCCTTAAGCTGCAGCGGCAGAACAGCATCCCTCAACATAGGCTAATATGCAACGTTTCCACCCATTGGAATTCCGCCCTCTATATGTTGGACCGACTATATGAACAGAGAAAGGCCATAAACAATGTCTTGATGATACAGGTGAAGACAAAGGTACTGCCCTGTGTAACTTCGATGTTAGCTAGTGGCAGCTCATGCGTGAGACCTGCTGTTTGTGTTGCACATATGCTGAAACTATGGTCAATAATTCCAATGTATGAAGGGAGCGGGCTGGGTAAAACCAGAAGTGTTTTTATTGAACATTTTTCTGCAATGACAAACCATAACCTTCAGTCTGGTAGACAGGATAGTAACAGTATATTCTCTCCCTACAGATTAATACACATCTATCTATTCAATACTGACATTCACATATTCAGCTATAACATTCTTACCATGTGCAGCTCTATTATTCCTGAACCTGCATCACAGCATACAAAATAGTATAGTAGAAGAGAATATATTAACATCAGCTCCTATAGCAATCCCATTCACTATGCATTATCACTAGGGATGTCCCGATACCATTTTTTTTAAAAGACAGAGTACGAGTGCCGATACTTTTATTGAAGTACTCACCGATACCAATTATAACAATGAAATAAATAACATTTATTTTGTGACCACTGAATAACCAAAAGTAAAAAAAAAACAGCCCCCAGGCTCTCATGTGCCCCCAGCCTTTCATGTGCTCCCCAGCCTCTCATGTGCCTCCCAGCCTCTCCCTCTTATCAGCCCCCTCAAGTAACTCATGCACCCCCTCCCTCCCCAGTATTAATCATTGGTGGCAGTGGCCACAAGGTCCCCTTCTCCCCCCCATTATTGGTGGCAGTGGGAAGTGCGCCCTCCCTTCCCCCCCATCATTGGTGGCAGCGGCAGGTCCGATCGGAGTCCTCTGAGGGCGCACTGTGCCACCAATGCAGAGACTGAAGAACATTCCCGGCACCTGACCTCTGACAGGACGCTGTGATCTGCGCAATTAACCCCTCAGGTGCCACACCTGAGGGGTTAATTGCGCGGATCACGGCGTCCTCTCAGAGGTTGGGTGCCGGAATGCAAGTCACAGAATTTCTTCCCCCACACCGAACTGCTGAGAGCACCGCCGCAAGTGGCCTGCAGGTATCGGCAGTGGTATTGGGGACATTTGCACGAGTACAAGTACTCTGCAAATGTCCAGTATCGCTCCCAATACCGATATTGTTATCCGTATCGGGACATCCCTAATTAACACCATGTGACACATCAGTTTACTTCACTAACATTTGCACAGTGTTTACCTACTCACACTGTGAATTAAATTCTTTTTGCCCTGTTTATTGCTATGAATATGTGTTCTCTTACCTGCAATGACAAAGCATAACCTTCCGCCTGGTAAACAGGATATTCTGTCCAGCCAGGAACAAAAGGTCTGTATTTTAAGTTCCCACTTGCTATTTGCAGTGCTATGTCACTCAGGCTTTAAACACTCTGCTGCCATCTACTGGTGATTTAGTAGAATTGCCCTGAGTTTGATTTTGATTTTCAGAGCCATACTTTTGGATTGCTGAAACTGAAAATGGAATAGGTATTAGTTTATTTTTATGGGGTGCCTATTTTTGACATACCTTACACTCTCCCCCACGAAATTTGATGTCGTCCCTGACATACGCAGACTTTAGTATGAGAACCACATTCTTGTACTCATCTTCCAATAACTATAGGGAGCCAAGGTTAAGTAGTAATACCATTACTTGAGGAACTGTCCTCCCTGTAACAACTACTCCCAATTATGTCACAGCTTCCCACCCGGCCCACAGCACTATGAAGCCTGGTGGGATATTGTAGCCTATAGCCAACTAGTAAGAAACCCCTTTAACACAGGTTTGATATTTGTGTGTATGATATTGTAAGACAAGAGTTGATGGAAAACTAGGGGACACCTTATTACTTCTGTCCTCTTTTCTTTTCTTCTCTTTTTAATTAAGCGGAATGCCCATGGTATGTTACCAATATATTATAGCAGGCATGCTCAACCTGCGGCCCTCCAGCTCTTGTAAAACTACAACTCCCATAATGCCCTGCTGTAGGCTGATAGTTGTAGGCTGTTCGGATATGCTGGGAGTTGTAGTTTTGCAACAGCTGGAGGGCTGTAGGATGAGCATGCCTGGATTATAGCATAACCACCTATTGTTCTCTATATTTTTTTTCTTCTACCTAGTTTTCATCATTTAAAGCTATTTTACCTGGAATGTCTGCAATAAGAGTGCAAGAAATTTCCTTTTTGCTAACCACAGAACATAACATCTAACATTTTTAACATAAGTAGACATTAATGAACCATAGCATTAAAGACATGGATACGGTTACCATTTTTAGAGTCCTCAGCAAAACAATCTGGGCTTAGGTACCAGCTAGGGTAAATCTGTGGTGTATGTGGTGTCTATGACCTGTACTGCTGCATTCCTGGCAACACTACTGGGTTGACCCAAAGTGTCATAAGTCATCTCCTGTTCCTGCTGGGCTGTATCCTGCATAGCCGTAAGGTATATCAAGCATCCTCAAACTCGCCTGCATCGCTGTCAACTATCTCAGTTGGGTTTTCTGGTGAAGGGTTTTCTTCTTCTGTGTTTCCTGATGGACATGTAATGTTTTCAGATGGAATTACAGGCTCTTCCTCAGTAATTTCCACTGTAGCTTCCTCTGTACTTTCCTCTGTAACTTCCTCTGTATTTTCCACACTCATTTCCAACTGGCAAGGATAGAAGTTACTGCGTTACTGGAATGAACAATCTCCACTTTTCTTGTTCAAGATTCGAGTCATCTTTTGATATTCCCTCCGATATCTGTGTCGCTGGTTGAAGAATCTTATAAACTTGGCCTAGTCTTCTGGTACTGGGGGTGTTAGGTATCTGCTGACCTTGGTCGACGGGTAAGTAATCACAAGGCAATAACAAATTGCGGTGCAGGATTCTTGTTCCGCCTTTTACAGTTTCTGGCTTTACTTCATACACTGGGCTATATTCACACTTTTTCCTCAGACCGATATGTACAGCGTCTTCCCAGAATGATTTCAGATTTCCTGGTCCTCCTCTTTCAGTAAGGTTTCTCACAAGGACTCTACCTACTGCCAGATGAGAGTTCAACTCCATTAATTTTTCTGTCAAAGTGCTCTTTTCTTCTTTGCGCAGCTTGGGTAGCAACCTTTGAAGCAACCTGATAGGCTTCAGTCATCCTATCTGTCCACGTTTTTACATACTCAGAGTGATTCTTATATTTTTCCTTTACTGCGGTATCAAACATGCTGTCTATTTGGAGTCTTGGAGATTTCCTGAACAGTAGGAAAAATGGATTATACCCAGTGGCTTCACTTTTAGTGCAGTTGTATGCGTGTATTACCTGGGCAAGTGAGTTATTCCAGTCTTTCTTGGAATCTGCTGACAGGGTCCGAAGCATAGACAACAGAGTACGATTGAATCTTTCGCATTGTCTGCTACTTTCCGGATGATATGGAGTCGTATGGGAGTTCTGAATGTGGCAGTTAACTGGTTTTCAAATTCTTTTCCCATTTCATGGTGAATTCTGGTGGAGAATCCAAATTTCAAGAAAAGTTACTGAATATATTATCGGCAACAGTCTTTGCTGACTTGTTTTTGGTCGCGTAGGCCTGAGCAAACCTGGTAAAGTGGTCTATTACTACTAGTATCCAATGGAAAAATGGGATCCAGCTTCTTATGGAATAAAAACGTTTCTTTATTGGCTCATCATATAAAATCCATCAAAGTCACAGAAAATAACATCAAAGTGATGCGTTTCGGGCTACAGAATCCAGCTCTTCATCAAGACATAACAAAGTGTATTAAAACTAGTATGTACTCATAACCTCCTTTGCATGTCTCCAGATGGAGAAAGTCGATGGAGACCATCTCAAAGGTATAAGTGGTGACAATATTGTTCAATGGAGCTCTGGTAGGCTTATTGGGACGTTTGTCTTTCAGACAGGTGCACTGGTGAGTAATGTATTTCTCGTTATCGCTCTGCATATGTGATCAAAAGAACCTTTCCCTGATCAAGTTTAAAGTTCTTTCCACTGCTAGGTGACCCATTTCTTTATGCAATTCTTTCAACACCTATGAATGATACAGCTTGGGTAATACCAGTTAAGAACCTGAGGGCGTTTTTTGTCTCAAAATTCCGTCTTCGTCAAGGTATAATTTGGTCCATTGCTTCAATAGTATGAAGAGATCAAGCTGTGCACTTTGTCATTCCTGTTTTGATGGGAACCTCTTTTGGTTTTTGTACTCCCACACTGGACCGATGACTGAGTCCTCTTTTTGGGCCGTCCTTTTGGTCTCTTTAGGTATTTGAGCTAGCTTCTTTTGGGTACCATCTATTGTTGACATTGTATTTGCGATGGTTATTGGACACAGCCAAGGCGTTTGTTCTGTCCTCCTTATGTGTGAAGGTACATAGCTTGACAGACAGCTAAACCTCTCCCGGCAATGAATTGACAATGGAGTAACGTCCAACTTTGTCTTTATTGCAAGGGTATACATATGGTGAAACAGCGATGCTACCGTGGGATTAGATGTGGAGGATGACTCCAGAGGCTTCCACACCATGTGCTACCTGTGGCAGGGATGACTGTGAATGAGGAAAATGGCTGTCACTAAGTTCATGGGTCACAAGCTATGGAACTGAAGTAGATCAAACTTCAAATATGAATAGCTGTAATGTATGTAAACGGCCACTAGATGGTGCTGTTACACAACTAATAGAGAATTATACAGAACATATATTGAATATGCATAAAACTATACATTAATTAACAAATAAGCTTGCTGAAGGCATGACACTCCCCGCCTGGTATCTATAAGGATACCACATTAAGTCACTTCTGGAGAGAGCAACAAAATCAGTTCCGTAACGTCTATAAAGGGGTCAAGTCTCTTGAGTGAAATATCCTTACCCTTTTGATTTTGGAGGAGTTCAAGTCCTTGAGCATAAGCCTCTTGTTGGATACAACGGATAATAACGTCTCTGTGTGAGCTCGTCTACTGTATGGGCCTTGTGACAGTAATGCCAACCTTTGCAGTGCTCTGATCCGGTAGGTGTGGCTCCAAATGATTTGGCTATATGGATCAAGCTAGCTATAGCTCTGTTCAGTTATTTCCATGTAGAAAACTTGTTGAATCATTTGGACCCAAGCTCTCTGTTTTGTGGTGAGTAGAGAAACATGAGGACGAATCTCTACAACAACATTAGGTTCCACCAGCTCAAATGAGTTTTTCTCAAGAGTGTCAAGTACAGGCTTGTAGAGGAATAGTGGTCCTGTGAGCCACATGGTATCTTTAAGGTAGGCTCCAGGAACAGCTCTTGTAGCATGGCCTGCAGGGTTGAGGTCAGTTGGTACATAGTGCCACTGGGTAGGCTGCGGAGACCTCCTGATTCTTTGAACTCTGTTATGAACATAGACATAGAATCTCCTAGTCTCATTGTAAATGTAGCCCAACACTACATTGCTGTCTGTATGAAACACTGTGCTATCAAGTTTTACATTTATTTCTGACACAATAAGGTCTGCTAGCTCTACTGCCAGATCAGAAGCACAAAGTTCCAGTCTTGGTATGGTAAGTGAAAGGGATTTTTAACCTTGCTATCAGATGCATATTGGATATATATTATATTTCTATCAGGCACTGTCCCTTGTGTTGATTATACACGGTTTAGAGACAATACAGTTCATTTCCTCTGAAGACAAATGTTCCAGAGGGCTCTTAATTAAAGTATGTGAGCTCACCCCACCAGACACTACAGAGATTGACAGACAGTTATCACTTGGAAATACAATGGATAATTGTAACCTCATGTACATGACAGCAAGCTGTAACGAGTTCAACTTATTAGCATCTAGATTAACCTTGGCCAATATGTAAAAAAAACCTTTCATGTATTGTATATGGCAGATACCAGTATTGTTTACCGAAGTCCCAATCCTAACGTGTCACCCACTCCAGTAATTTTGGTGTTCCCACCCCCAATGTCCTATAAATATGTGCTGTGCAATAAAGACTTCAGATATTGGCTACCTAAGTTAAGTCTGGGAAGATGGTATCTCCTGGCCAGTGCAACTAGGATATTCACTGCAAGGAGAAATATATATGGGGGCAACACTGAATCTGGGAATCCAACCAGGAGTCTAGTATTGGTATTAACTAAAATAGTTTTATTTAAAGTTAGTTACTTATAAGAACTATAAATGATATACAAATCTAAAATGTAAGAACAGACGTCTCTAATTGGATCTTCAATGCAACTTCTCAAAATAAGTGACTAATCAGCTAATATTCATAACTCTGTGACTTCAAAGTGCATACTGTGCAAATATAAACATCAATTAGATTAGACTCAGCATATAGTGCAAATTAATCCTGTGCAAATCCCTTAATAAAACCCTAAAATACTCTTTCTTGAATCTTGAGATCCGAAAAACAGTGTCACAACTTCGTGCTACATAGATTAGTGAAAATAGTACCAATATGGACACAATATCAGCCGATATCCTTATTTGTTGCTGCAGTATTGCAGAGTAGTCCTATGCCAGGAGACAGTGATTACTGTTCAAAAATAAACTATGCACTTATGGCAGAGTAATCCTGTGCCAGGAGCCAATTGCTGCTGTCCAAGGAATAAACCGTGCGCTTGTATAATAAATAGAATGATGGTACCTCAACAATTCAGCAATGAATGATATGGGCCCACTCTCAGTACGTAGTCCGGTACTTTAAGTTATTAGATGTCACATGCGGTTATCCTTACATGCGTTCAGCCGCTTGTCTTCCGCGGCACTCTCCTCCTCACCTCTGTATGCCAGCCCGTGTCCCGTGCCCCGACTGCCTTACCTGCAATCCCCGCGCTCAGTTTGCTCCACGGCACCCGCGGCGTCCCGCGTGGTGTCTCAGCCTGTACGTGGCGTCCCACGTGATGGCGCTGGGGGGTGAGTCTGGCAGCAGGCAGCGTTGGGTCCTAGGAACCGTAGGATATTGTATTCCTTTGTTATAGTCCTTCTTTAGTCCTGGGCTGAATTTGAATATATTAATGGTGGGAGAGAGTATTAATAATATCACCGCTATTATCCCAAACGCGTTTCGGGGTTTACACCCCTTCTTCAGTGGATATTAGCGATGTATACAATGTGCCCTTATATAACCCCTAATCCCCTACTAAACTGGGTGATTTAAAAAATCCGAACTGGATCCACTCAATGCAATTAGGTATCGTTCCTGGGTATAATAAACAGTAAAACTATAAAACACACTTATGCTCGTATAAAGCAATAGAACACACTTATACTTATATAAAAAGGCAAATGCCTGATAAAATTGGTTAATACACAATAAAAGTATAATATTATGTCACACATAACCTGTGTATATGTACTTTGTATACTAAAATAGTTTCTTTGTATCAAGGGAATACTTTATTACCATATCAACCCAGAGATGAGAGGATTAAAGTTGGTGGTAGTAATATGGGAAAGGAGGCAAGGGAGAGGAGGGATCGAGGTGTCGGTATAAACGGCCAGACCTCGATCCCCCATCGCCCACCCGCCCCCCTCCCCTATAAAAATCCAAAAATCTCCATCTCTTAGTTCAGACCCTTTGGAATCAACGTATCGAATTCAAATATCTGTCTGGACTCTTGTCGGGACATCTGTGCCATGAAATCTCCTCCCCTCCACGATCTCTTTACTTTCTCAATTGCCATATAAATTAGCCCTGTAGGGTCACTATTGTGTACCAATTTAAAATGTTTGGACACAGAGTGAGCCTCATAACCCTTCTTGATATTCGCAATATGCTCACTAACTCGTTTCTTAAGGGTTCTTTTCGTACGGCCTATATATTGTTTGTGACACGGGCATTCAAGCATGTATATCACTTCAATCGTGTCACAAGATAGAAATTCTTTAATTTGTAACTTAAATTTGTTACTAATTGATTGAATTTCTTCTTTCTTTTTAGGAAAAGTTGTTATCCTGCAGTTTGCACACCTCCCACATCTAAAAAAACCTTTCAAGGTAAGCCAGCTATTCCCTGCTTTTCCTTTTTGTTTATAATTTTTTTTTTATAATTTTGTACAGCCACTCACTTACTTCTTGCCTGGGGTACTTAGTTGACCTGGACTTCAGCTCTGTATGCTTATAGTGGTCCATTCTTAATCCCTGACCAGAATTTTCTATGATTGGATTTTTTTAGGAAATATTTTTTGAGACATAGGTTTCTAATAAATTTCTCAATTCCTATATATGTGGAAAATTTATCAATTGAATTAGTTGGGGCAAATTTTAATCCTTTATCCAATAATTTATTTTGTGTGTTATTGGATAAAGGATTAAAATTTGCCCCAACTAATTTGATTGATAAATTTTCCACATATATAGGAATTGAGAAATTTATTAGAAACCTATGTCTCAAAAAATATTTCCTAAAAAATCCAATCATAGAAAATTCTGGTCAGGGATTAAGAATGGACCACTATAAGCATACAGAGCTGAAGTCCAGGTCAACTAAGTACCCCAGGCAAGAAGTAAGTGAGGAAATGGTAACCTTTAGAATGAATGTAGAAAGGGATTTGAGGAAAATGAAAATACGAAAAATCAATAATAATTTATCTAGAATTGAGAATAAGGCAATTCAACAATTAAAAGAGATGAAACATATTACCATTAGACCAGCGGATAAGGGGGGGGGGCGATCGTAATCATGGACTCGGAGAAATATCGTAATGAGTGTATGAGACAGTTGAATGACATCGCAACATACGAAAAGCTCAATAAGGATCCCACAGAGGACTTTTATAAAACATTACAGAAATACAGTAACAAAGGTCGGGAATCTAGTATGCTGCTGGAAAAAGAAGCACATTTTATTATGTCAACAGAAAAGAGGATACCCACCTCTTACTGTATTCCAAAAATACATAAGAGTTTGGACAACCCCCCGGGACGACCTATCGTCTCAGGGATAAACTCTATTACCTCAAACTTGTCCCAGTATCTAGACAAATGGTTACAACCATATGTAAAGAAATTACCTTCATATATACGGGATACCACAGAAATAGTGGCACTCTGCGAAACAATAGAGTGGAAGGAAGGTTGGGTTCTAGGTACCCTAGATGTAGGGTCCCTATACACAATCATTGAACATCAGGCAGGATTGGAAGCCTTACACCAACAATTGTCTATTGATAATACTATACCACGAGATCAAGTGGAATACTTGTTGGAAGGTATCCAATTCATTCTAAGGCACAATTATTTTTCATATGAGGATGTCTTTTATTTACAAAAAACTGGGACCGCCATGGGCACCAGATTCGCCCCGAGCTATGCTAATTTATTTTTGGCCCAATGGGAATCAGAGAACATCACACCCAGGCTCGGGGCGGATCTGGTGCTCTGGAGGCGTTACATAGACGATGTGATATTCATTTGGCAGGGTAATGAGAGTGAATTGAAAAGGTTTTTGCGTGAAATTAATGCAAACGATAAAAATTTGGTCTTCACACCCTCCACGAGTAAGGAAATGATCGAATTTCTTGATTTAGATATTAAGGTAGATGGTAGGAAGTTAAGGTGTAGTACCCATTTCAAGCAAGTAGCTAGGAATAGCTACATTAGGTTTGACAGTTGCCACCTCCCCCGGTGGTTGATTAATGTCCCAACAAGTCAATTTCGTAGACTGAAAAGGAATTGCACAGTTGAGGAGACGTTTGAAGAAGAAGCCAGCCTTTTAAAGCAACAATTCGCTGATAAAGAATATCCACTGAAAATAATTGAAAATTCCCTCCAAAAAGTTAGAGATATGAAAAGGGAAGACTTTTTTAAAATGAAGGAGGTAGAGGTTGAGAAGAAAAATGAGACGTCCCTTATAGTTTTACCCTTCAATTCGCAACATCGGGCGATTGAGAAGATAGTAAAAAAGCATTGGGCCCACTTATTAAAGGACAAGTGGATTGGTTCTTTACTGGAACAAACTCCGAAAATTGTGTACACTAAGGCTTCCAATTTAGCGAATAAAGTGGCTCCCACTGTACAAAATTATAAACAACAAGGAAAAGCAGGGAATAGCTGGCTTACCTTGAAAGGTTTTTTTAGATGTGGGAGGTGTGCAAACTGCAGGATAACAACTTTTCCTAAAAAGAAAGAAGAAATTCAATCAATTAGTAACACATTTAGGTTACAAATTAAAGAATTTCTATCTTGTGACACGATTGAAGTGATATACATGCTTGAATGCCCGTGTCACAAACAATATATAGGCCGTACGAAAAGAACCCTTAAGAAACGAGTTAGTGAGCATATTGCGAATATCAAGAAGGGTTATGAGGCTCACTCTGTGTCCAAACATTTTAAATTGGTACACAATAGTGACCCTACAGGGCTAATTTATATGGCAATTGAGAAAGTAAAGAGATCGTGGAGGGGAGGAGATTTCATGGCACAGATGTCCCGACAAGAGTCCAGACGGATATTTGAATTCGATACGTTGATTCCAAAGGGTCTGAACTCAGAGATGGAGATTTTTGGATTTTTATAGGGGAGGGGGGCGGGTGGGCGATGGGGGATCGAGGTCTGGCCGTTTATACCGACACCTCGATCCCTCCTCTCCCCTTGCCTCCTTTCCCATATTACTACCACCAACTTTAATCCCTCTCATCTCTGGGTTGATATGGTAATAAAGTATTCCCCTTGATACAAAGAAACTATTTTAGTATACAAAGTACATATACACAGGTTATGTGTGACATAATATTATACTTTTATTGTGTATTAACCAATTTTATCAGGCATTTGCCTTTTTATATAAGTATAAGTGTGTTCTATTGCTTTATACGAGCATAAGTGTGTTTTATAGTTTTACTGTTTATTATACCCAGGAACGATACCTAATTGCATTGAGTGGATCCAGTTCGGATTTTTTAAATCACCCAGTTTAGTAGGGGATTAGGGGTTATATAAGGGCACATTGTATACATCGCTAATATCCACTGAAGAAGGGGTGTAAACCCCAAACGCGTTTGGGATAATAGCGGTGATATTATTAATACTCTCTCCCACCATTAATATATTCAAATTCAGCCCAGGACTAAAGAAGGACTATAACAAAGGAATACAATATCCTACGGTTCCTAGGACCCAACGCTGCCTGCTGCCAGACTCACCCCTCAGCACCATCACGTGGGACGCCACGTACAGGCTGAGACACCACGCGGGACACCGCGGGTGCCGTGGAGCAAACTGAGCGCGGGGATTGCAGGTAAGGCAGTCGGGGCACGGGACACGGGCTGGCATACAGAGGTGAGGAGGAGAGTGCCGCGGAAGACAAGCGGCTGAACGCATGTAAGGATAACCGCATGTGACATCCAATAACTTAAAGTACCGGACTGCGTACTGAGAGTGGGCCCATATCATTCATTGCTGAATTGTTGAGGTACCATCATTCTATTTATTATACAAGCGCACGGTTTATTCCTTGGACAGCAGCAATTGTCTCCTGGCACAGGATTACTCTGCCATAAATGCATAGTTTATTTTTGAACAGTAATCACTGTCTCCTGGCATAGGACTACTCTGCAATACTGCAGCAACAAATAAGGATATCGGCTGATATTGTGTCCATATTGGTACTATTTTCACTAATCTATGTAGCACGAAGTTGTGACACTGTTTTTCGGATCTCAAGATTCAAGAAAGAGTATTTTAGGGTTTTATTAAGGGATTTGCACAGGATTAATTTGCACTATATGCTGAGTCTAATCTAATTGATGTTTATATTTGCACAGTATGCACTTTGAAGTCACAGAGTTATGAATATTAGCTGATTAGTCACTTATTTTGAGAAGTTGCATTGAAGATCCAATTAGAGACGTCTGTTCTTACATTTTAGATTTGTATATCATTTATAGTTCTTATAAGTAACTAACTTTAAATAAAACTATTTTAGTTAATACCAATACTAGACTCCTGGTTGGATTCCCAGATTCAGTGTTGCCCCCAATCTAACTAATATAATATAATTCCTTGCATGGTGACCTTTGTGGGTGGTGTCACAAAGTGGTGAGCACCTGTATTTGTCCATATCCTGGAGGGAGTGTAGCCGCCTGTTGTTCCATTTAGAGAAATATATATGGCTTGGAGGTCTGATGCCTCATTGTATAACCATCTCATAACCACCTTGAATTGGAAAGAGCTAACAGTTTGGTGTCAGAAGGTGAGATCCGCCAAAAACAGTATCTGGTAAGTAATTCTATATTTTTTTATATATAGTATTGCTACCCTATACTGTAAGAGTGGATTATTATGAACCCGGTAAGCGCTTCTGTAGCGATTCCCAGGAATCTGATATTCCTAAAGAAAATTAAAGGGGTCTGTAGTCCCCTAATCTGAAAAACAGTACTATGTGCAGTGAATATCCTTTGCTAAAAATGTATATTGCTGTAGAGTTGCTTAAGCATTGTTTAGTCGTTATATATATATAAGATTCAATTTACTGTATAGATTGTGTATATATAAACTGTGTATAGATTGTGTAGAGATTGTATGCGAGTTCATGCTAAAATTGAAGGTGAAGGTATAACCTTGACCATCCAGAATAGTTAAAAATCAACCATAAATTCAGGAGTAGTCATGAGCCTGGATTAGAAGAAATACCATCCAGAATAGTTAAAAATCTAACATAATTCCAGGAGTAGTCATGAGCCTGGATTAGAAGAAATACTATCCAGAATAGTTAAAAATCTAACATAAATTCAGGAGTAGTCATGAGCCTGGATTAGAAGAAATACTATCCAGAATAGTTAAAAATCTAACATAAATTCAGGAGTAGTCATGAGCCTGGATTAGAAGAAATACTATCCAGAATAGTTAAAAATCTAACATAAATTCAGGAGTAGTCATGAGCCTGGATTAGAAGAAATAGGATGAAAAACATATAAACTGATAAGCATAAGGTTTGTCAGTAAGTATTTTCTCTAAACACAAACATAATCATCCTTAGACAAACCTTCAAATTCAGCTGATCTCACTGTATATTTTTAGCTTTGTAAAATGGGCAATTCATATGGTATCCCAAAAAGAAACTGAATTTTAAATTTAGAACTGAAAATCATGTTCCTAAGTCTGCTGCAAATCACTCTATGGTCAAACTGTCTCCTAAGAATAAATTGGGGGAAAGTCCAAAAATTTTGTCCAGAGGTGTTTAGGTCCATTTTATACTAATCCTTGGGTAAATAATATGTGTAAATGGACAGAAGGAATGAAATGTACTGACCCATTCCCAAAAGAGGTGTCTTTCTCAGATTTTCATATTGCCATGATCAAGGGCTTATGTTTGAATAACATGGACGCTTTTCCATGGTACAAAGGAGACCCTCACTGGGATAAAATGTATATGAAAACTTGTCCCTCACTGGGATAAAATGTATATGAAAACTTGGCTTGACAAAGGCCTCATGAAGTAGGCTGAAACGTTGCCTTGGAATAAATTGGGTCATCACCATTTAATTCAGGAGTGCTGCCTCTTCTCTGGGATCTATCGATCTATGAAAACTTGTGGACAGGCTTGGTTATCATTGCAGATCTTTTGGACTGACTTTGGCAGTTCAAATGAAAAACAGAAAATTAAAAGCCCCATTGTGACTCCAAATCCTGGCCCACCCCCATATGTGCGAATGTACCCTATATTAACTAAATTAACCACAGAATCAGATGATGAGATATGCGCACAGTTAACTGTCCCACAAGCTTCTGGTTTTACAGAACCTGAAATACAGGAATTTTCTGAGCATGCAAATCACTCTATTGTAATTCTGCACAGCCCAATAGAACAATGTATCCACGGGCAGCAAAGAGTTAGATTTCTGAATCAGGAGATACCCTTCCCATAGCAGCTGAAGCATTCCCTTTTGTGATAATGGGGAATCAGATGGTAAGCCATTACCATCCACTGTCTTAAATCATATTATTAAGAATTCTCCAGATCCCAGAAAAAAACCCGCGGCCACTGTATCTTACTTGAAAAGAATGTGTAAAGGCCAACAGTTTACTGTAGAGGATTTTAGATTAATTTTAGAGGGAGTCACAGGATATCAGGATCCAGCAGAAGGCGGTTTTAACTTTGAAGCATGTGACACTCTTACAATACCCAGTGCAGACATCACGCCTGACAATTATCCCTTAAGGACTTCTGTCCAGATAGAGACAATGTGGACTCAAGTATTGGCACAATTGAAAAAGATGCATGGTGGTAGGAAAGATATTGGGATAGCCACAGCATGTAAACAGAAGCCTGGGGAAAGTGTGTCAGATTTTTCAAAGAGATTTAGACAAACTTGGATAGAGGAGGCAGGTTTGGCAACTGCAGATGATATGGGTTTAATGTATACACAGACATCTGTTGCAAATTTGCTGCCAGAAGTTGCTAAGACTTATAAAATAATTGTGGATAACTGGCCAACATTGACCCCTGTGCAGACCATGAGGCAAATTATAGAAAAGGACTCGGCGGGATGTTTTGAGGTCCAACAGCAGACCATCAAATCATCAGCTCATGACATACATTTCTCCCAGCCCCGCCCTCACCATGACAATAGGTAGTAGATTTACAGACAAGTGTGGTTTCCAGCAGCACACAGGGCCTAGACCAGGGGTAGGCAACCTTTGGCTCCCAGCTGTTGTGAAACTACAACTCCCAGCATGCATAGTTGCTCTGCTCTTCTAAGAACTTACATAGAAATGAATGGAGCATGCTGGGAATTGTAGTTTCACAACAGCTGGGAGCCAAAGGTTGCTGATGCCTGGCCTAGACAAACCCCACGTGTATGTTTTAGGTGTAAACAACCAGGGCATTTTGTTAGAAATTGCTCTTACCCTCCCCCAGACCTGGCTCAGCCAATACCCACACAGACTCGACAAACACAGATTAAATATCCCATTCAGTGGGAAATGAATACAGAAAACCCACAATGAAGGTGCCCACACTCAGTCACCATGTATGATCTAACCTGCACTGCAGAAGAAAAACCCATGAACAAACTAATTTTTAACAGATCATTCTTTTTTGCCACATATCCCTCTGTATAGAGAAGAAAAAAAAAGGAATTAATATAATATACATCTCTATATATATATTTAATTAACCATACTCTGTGTATAGTATCTGTTTTGGAGTAGGATTGGGACATACCTGCAGCATTGTCCTAAACTTGATCCAATCCAGGGAGATCTATATGTACTGTTGAAACCACGGTATTCATCTCCACAAGAACTAAATTTCATTCTAGGTAGTATGGTGAAATGTGTATATATATATATATATATATATATATATATATATATGAGAAAATATAGATTTAAGGATCTCTCTCCTGTCAAACAAGGAAGATTATCTATTGACTGTGTAAATACTTTCACTTGTGAGTAGCAAATTGTTCCCAGTCTGACATCGCTTACTGGGAGATCCAAGAGTTGACCAAAGAGGCTAAAGGTCTTTGGTCAAAGGGAGTAGTGGTAGATTTCCACTTGCAGTGGTAGGGATTCCCCAAATAGCAGTCCCCGTTCTTATAGTGCCAATACATGGTTTAGGACACAAGGGATTCAAACAATGGAGGAAGAAATTCAAAGCTTGTGTGCTGAAGCCAGAATGACTCCAGACTCAAGAACCAAGAAATCTTCTTTTGAGATTTTTTATGGGAGAGTCTTCCTAGCTCCTTGGACAATGAGTCAATTAATTCTTATGCCTGGAGACTTGCAGCAGATACAAGAGGAATATGTGCCAAAACAGTGATTATTGTGATACTTCGCTTTTGTTTCCTTTGCCAACAGTTGCACCAACCTACCCATTCAAGCCTGGAGACAGAGTCCTGATGAAGTCCCTCCATAAGTTGAAGTCGCTGGACCCACCCTATGACAGCCCAGGCCATGACCAGAACTAAAGTGTCAACAGACAACTATCCTACTTGGATTCATGCATCCCGATTGAAGAAAGTCTTACCTCTGCCTGAGTGACCAGAACCAGACGAGTCCCAGTTGGATCCAGTCATTATGAAGAAGCAAGCTTCAGTGGTCTGTACAATGCCAAAATACACCCCTACCCCTGGAAGACCTCACATCCGTGCCGCAATGGCATTCTTTGTAGCAGACACAACGCTAGCAGCCACTGTTTGGCTAGTGGCAATGTGTGCCCACCACTCTGAGAAGCTACCCTCGATATGCCCCTCATCACCCCAGGAAGCAAGAGACATTCACGTCTCCACTCTGCAATTGACGCCAAGCCTAGTAGACACAAAGGACACATGGTGCTACTCTCAGAACAACACTGATCCCAAAGGCTTATTTTATGTTTTGTGTTCTTTCTTACTTTTCTTTTCCACTATGCAGGAGATTTTTTTCCTACTGTGCGCCAATTACACAGAAGGTTTTTTCAAATCTCCTTCATAGTTATTTCAACTTTCCTTTCTCTTTTTTCCCCTTGTCCACTATACAGGGGATTTTTTTCCTACTGTGCGCCAATTGCACAAGAAGGTTTTTTTTATCTCCTTTATGATTTCTACTTTTGTTTCATATGTTATGTACATATACACACAAGGTCTTTAGCTGGAGGAGGACACAGTGCGGCTCTCAGAATAAAAAATTATCCCGTTCTTTTTTTGTATAAAAAGTTGGGACCAATGGTTGGGTTTAAAGAGATTTTTAACCTTGCTATCAGATGTATATTGGATATATATTATATTTCTATCAGGCACTGTCCCTTGTGTTGATTATACACGGTTTAGAGACAATACAGTTCATTTCCTCTGAAGACAAATGTTCCAGAGGGCTCTTAATTAA
The DNA here is from genome assembly GCA_033119425.1 of Bufotes viridis. Lineage (NCBI taxonomy): Eukaryota > Metazoa > Chordata > Amphibia > Anura > Bufonidae > Bufotes > Bufotes viridis. The sequence continues at coordinate 206,061,896 of CM065591.1, forward strand.
AGTATGTGAGCCCATCCCACCAGACACTACAGAGATTGACAGACAGTTATCACTTGTAAATACAATGGATAATTGTAACCTCACGTACATGACAGCAAGCTGTAACGAGTTCAACTTATTAGCATCTAGATTAACCTTGGCCAATATGCAAAATAAGCCTTTCGTGTATTGTATATGGCAGATACCAGTATTGTTTACCGAAGTTCCAATCCTAACGTGTCACCCACTCCAGTAATTTTGCTGTTCCCACCCCCAATGTCCTATAAATATGTGCAATAAAGACTTCAGATATTGGCTACCTAAGTTTCGTCTGGGAAGCTGGTATCTCCTGGCCAGTGCAACTAGGATATTCACTGCAAGGAGAAATATATATGGCTTGGAGGTCTGATGCCTCATTGTATAACCACCTCAAATTTAAAAGAGCTAACAGTAAGCTCAGGACTTGGTGCCAGCTTTACTTTGCCCATTGTAAAGCCAATTTGGATCTGGCCTTTAATGTCTATAGTTTTAAGGTAAGCGACTGCAACGATTGCTTTTACTGAGGCATAACAAAATATGCACAGCTGCCTGGATTGAACCTCAGGAGGAGAGAAGTGGGCATATGGCCTATGTATACACACATTAGATAATGCCTTTAGAGAGTCTTTCCATGTTACCCATAGTGCCTGTTTCTCTGAGGGAAGTGGCAAATCCCAATCACATGTATCTGTGGTTAATTCTCTGAGCAGAGTCTTACCTTGGATGATCACAGGGGCTACAAATCCAAGTGGATCGTAAAGAATGTTAATGGTGGACAGGACTCCCCATCATGTGAAGGGTTTCTGTTCTTGGTCGACCTGAAAGGTAAAGGTATCAGATTTGAGGTCCCTACTGAGCCCTAGGCTGCGTTGCATGGATAATCGGTCTGTTGCCAAGTCTAGATCTTTTAAATCACGGCCATGATCTTGAGTAGGAAAGGCCTCCATAACAACTTTGCTGTTTGAAGCTATCTTATGCAGTCTGAGGTTTGAACAGGAACGCATACTTTGAGTCCTTTTGAGTAGACTGATTGCGGCCTCTGGTGAGTGAAGTGACTTTAAGCCATCATCTACATAGAAGTCTCTTTCAACAAACTTCTTAACGTCTTTTCCATAGTCTTTTTCACCTTCTTGGGCAGAAAGTATAATTCAAAAAATAGCGACTGCAGGAGATGGGCTGTTGCCAAAAACATGCACTTTCATGCGATATTCTATGAAGTCTTGGGTAGGGTCATTGTCATTGAACCAAAAGAATCTTTTCCTGTGCTCTTCTTTAACTAGGAAACAATAGAACATTTGTTCTATGTCTTCAACTATAGCAATTGATTCTTTAAGGAATCTGATGAGGACACCAATAAGTGTGTTATTGAGGTCTGATCCTGTCAAAAGAACATCATTGAGAGAGACTCCCTCATTTTGTGAACTAGAGTCAAATACCACTCGGATTTGTCCTGGTTTCTTAGGGTGGTAAACGCCAAAGATTGGTAGGTACGAACATTCTTCCTTTTCTTTTAGGGGTGGAGCTACTTCTGCATGGCTGTTCTCCAATATCTTGTTCATGAATAAGAAGAAATATTCCATCATCTCTGGTCTTTTCTGAAAGTTGCATTGGAGTCAATAGAAGCGTTTAAAGGCTTGATCTCTGTTGTTGGGAAGACAACGTCTCTGTGCCTTGAAAGGCAGTGGTGCAACCCAGGTGCTCGTTTTATCCATGAAGAATTCTTGCTCCATTATGTTTAAGAAGGTCTTATCTTCAATAGAGGGAGCTATCTTGTGGTCTTCCTTTGTCCTCTGGAACACCTTGCATCCCAAATGGTCTTGGTCTTCACCACAAGAATGGTTCTCGATTTCTGAAGAGTCAGGACACTTTAGAAAAAAGACGACTGAGGGGAGATCTAATAACTATGTATAAATATATCAGGGGTCAGTACAGAGATCTGTCCCATCATCTATTTATCCCCAGGACTCTGACTGTGACAAGGGGACATCCTCTGCGTCTGGATGAAAGAAGGTTTGTACACAAACATAGAAAAGGATTCTTCACTGTAAGAGCAGTGAGACTATGGAACTCTCTGCCTGAGGAGGTGGTGATGGTGAGTACAATAAAGGAATTCAAGAGGGGACTGGATTTATTTCTGGAGTGTAATAATATTACAGGCTATAGCTACTAGAGAGGGGTCGTTGATCCAGGGAGTTATTCTGACTGCCTGATTGGAGTCGGGAAGGAATTTTTTTTTTCCCCTTAAGTGAGGAAAATTGGCTTCTGCCTCACAGGGGTTTTTTGCCTTCCTCTGGATCAACTTGTAGGAAACAGGCCGAACTGGATGGACAAATGTCTTTTTTCGGTCTTATATACTATGTTACTATGTTACTATGTTACATAGTACACTTGCCGGCTTCTCTCTTACAAGGAACCTGTTAGGACAAGGCTGAAAGAGGGATGGACGTCCATTGTCCAAGGTACTTGTGTAAAGAGAATTCACTGCATTTGGCTTGTGAACATTTCTTAGGCAGACATCACCTATAGTGTTGAGCGAACAGTTCGAGCATCGTTCGGGTTCGTACCGAATTTTGGGGTGTCCGGGACCCGGACCCGAACCCGGACATTTTCAAAAAAGTTCGGGTTCGGGTTCGGTGTTCGTCGATTACTTCCCGCTTTCTGAAGGGCTGCACAGCAGCCAATCAGCTAGCGTTTTAATTCTTGCCCTAAGAGCCCATCACAGCCATGCCTACTAATGGCATGGCTGTGATTGGCCAAGTGCAGCATGTGACCCAGCCTCTGTTTAAGCTGGAGTCACGTAGCGCCGCACGTCACACTGCTCTGACTAGTGTAGGGAGAGGATGCAGCTGCTGTGTTAGGGCGAGATTAGGAAGGGATTAACTTAGCCAAAACACTTAATGAAGTGATCGATCAACAGCTGAGAATCATTGAACTTCTGCTAGTTACTTGCTCACTGGTTTTTAGGCTGCACAGAGCGTTTTTCTGTCACTTATTTTCTGGGTTGATCGGCGGCCATTTTGTGACTTGTGGTGCACGAGAAGAAGCTGCCACCAAGTCCATCAATCCATCAATACTAGTTTTTTTTTGCTATATCCTACATCAGGGGCTTGGCTGTGCAAATTGTCACCCCTAGAAACTCAGGACAGCAATTTCTATATTTTATTAAGGGGTTAAATACAATTGCCCAAATACCAATCCCCTAAATCTGGTGTTCAAGCTTGGGCTAGACAAGTATAACACTGTCTGCTGTCTGGCAAAGGATAGATTATTTTCTGGGGTGAAATTAACCTGCCAATATAGCAATACCCTGGATCTGGTGTCCCAGCAGTTGCAGGACAGATTTCATAGTATCGCTTACACATATATTTTGTTCTGGGGTTAAATTAACCTGCCAATATAGCAATACCCTGGATCTGGTGTCCAAGCAGTTGCAGGCCAGATTTCATAGTGTCCGCTTACACATATATTTTGTTCTGGGGTGAAATTAACCTGCCAATATAGCAATACCCTGGATCTGGTGTCCCAGCAGTTGCAGGACCGATTTCATAGTATCCGCTTACACATATATTTTGTTCTGGGGTTAAATTAACCTGCCAATATAGCAATACCCTGGATCTGGTGTCCAAACAGTTGCAGGCCAGATTTCATAGTGTCCGCTTACACATATATTTTTTCTGGGGTGAAATTAACCTGCCAATATAGCAATACCCTGGATCTGGTGTCCAAACAGTTGCAGGCCAGATTTCATAGTGTCCGCTTACACATATATTTTTTTCTGGGGTGAAATTAACCTGCCAATATAGCAATACCCTGGATCTGGTGTCCAAGCAGTTGCAGGACATATTTTATAGTATCCGCTACACATATATTTTGTTCTGGGGTGAAATTACCCTGCCAATATAGCAATACCCTGGATCTGGTGTCCCAGCAGTTGCAGGACCGATTTCATAGTGTCCGCTACACATATATTTTGTTCTGGGGTTAAATTAACCTGCCAATATAGCAATACCCTGGATCTGGTGTCCCAGCAGTTGCAGGACAGATTTCATAGTGTCAGCTTACACATATATTTTGTTCTGGGGTGAAATTAACCTGCCAATATAGCAATACCCTGGATCTGGTGTCCCAGCAGTTGCAGGACCGATTTCATAGTGTCCGCTTACACATATATTTTGTTCTGGGGTTAAATTAACCTGCCAATATAGCAATACCCTGGATCTGGTGTCCAAACAGTTGCAGGCCAGATTTCATAGTGTCCGCTACACATATATTTTTTCTGGGGTGAAATTAACCTGCCAATATAGCAATACTCCTGGATCTGGTGTCCAAGCAGTTGCAGGACATATTTTATAGTATCCGCTACACATATATTTTGTTCTGGGGTGAAATTACCCTGCCAATATAGCAATACCCTAGATCTGGTGTCCCAGCAGTTGCAGGACCGATTTCATAGTGTCAGCTTACACATATATTTTGTTCTGGGGTTAAATTAACCTGCCAATATAGCAATACCCTGGATCTGGTGTCCCAGCAGTTGCAGGACAGATTTCATAGTGTCCGCTTACACATATATTTTGTTCTGGGGTTAAATTAACCTGCCAATATAGCAATACCCTGGATCTGGTGTCCAAACAGTTGCAGGCCAGATTTCATAGTGTCCGCTTACACATATATTTTTTCTGGGGTGAAATTAACCTGCCAATATAGCAATACCCTGGATCTGGTGTCCAAACAGTTGCAGGCCAGATTTCATAGTGTCCGCTTACACATATATTTTTTCTGGGGTGAAATTAACCTGCCAATATAGCAATACCCTGGATCTGGTGTCCAAGCAGTTGCAGGACATATTTTATAGTATCCGCTTACACATATATTTTGTTCTGGGGTGAAATTACCCTGCCAATATAGCAATACCCTGGATCTGGTGTCCCAGCAGTTGCAGGACCGATTTCATAGTGTCCGCTTACACATATATTTTGTACTGGGGTTAAATTAACCTGCCAATATAGCAATACCCTGGATCTGGTGTCCCAGCAGTTGCAGGACAGATTTCATAGTGTCAGCTTACACATATATTTTGTTCTGGGGTGAAATTAACCTGCCAATATAGCAATACCTTGGATCTGGTGTCCCAGCAGTTGCAGGACCGATTTCATAGTGTCCGCTTACACATATATTTTGTTCTGGGGTTAAATTAACCTGCCAATATAGCAATACCCTGGATCTGGTGTCCAAACAGTTGCAGGCCAGATTTCATAGTGTCCGCTACACATATATTTTTTTCTGGGGTGAAATTAACCTGCCAATATAGCAATACCCTGGATCTGGTGTCCCAGCAGTTGCAGGACCGATTTCATAGTGTCCGCTTACACATATATTTTGTTCTCGGGTTAAATTAACCTGCCAATATAGCAATACCCTGGATCTGGTGTCCAAACAGTTGCAGGCCAGATTTCATAGTGTCCGCTTACACATATATTTTTTTCTGGGGTGAAATTAACCTGCCAATATAGCAATACCCTGGATCTGGTGTCCAAGCAGTTGCAGGACATATTTTATAGTATCCGCTTACACATATATTTTGTTCTGGGGTGAAATTACCCTGCCAATATAGCAATACCCTAGATCTGGTGTCCCAGCAGTTGCAGGACCGATTTCATAGTGTCAGCTTACACATATATTTTGTTCTGGGGTTAAATTAACCTGCCAATATAGCAATACCCTGGATCTGGTGTCCAAGCAGTTGCAGGACAGATTTCATAGTGTCAGCTACACATATATTTTGTTCTGGGGTGAAATTAACCTGCCAATATAGCAATACCCTGGATCTGGTGTCCCAGCAGTTGCAGGACCAGATTTCATAGTGTCCGCTACACATATATTTTGTTCTGGGGTTAAATTAACCTGCCAATATAGCAATACCCTGGATCTGGTGTCCAAGCAGTTGCAGGCCAGATTTCATAGTGTCCGCTTACACATATATTTTGTTCTGGGGTGAAATTAACCTGCCAATATAGCAATACCCTGGATCTGGTGTCCAAACAGTTGCAGGCCAGATTTCATAGTGTCCGCTTACACATATATTTTGTTCTGGGGTGAAATTAACCTGCCAATATAGCAATACCCTGGATCTGGTGTCCAAGCAGTTGCAGGACCAGATTTCATAGTGTCCGCTACACATATATTTTGTTCTGGGGTGAAATTAACCTGCCAATATAGCAATACCCTGGATCTGGTGTCCAAACAGTTGCAGGCCAGATTTCATAGTGTCCGCTTACACATATATTTTGTTCTGGGGTGAAATTAACCTGCCAATATAGCAATACCCTGGATCTGGTGTCCAAACAGTTGCAGGCCAGATTTCATAGTGTCCGCTTACACATATATTTTTTCTGGGGTGAAATTAACCTGCCAATATAGCAATTCCCTGGATCTGGTGTCCAAGCAGTTGCAGGACATATTTTATAGTATCCGCTTACACATATATTTTGTTCTGGGGTGAAATTACCCTGCCAATAAAGCAATACCCTGGATCTGGTGTCCCAGCAGTTGCAGGACCGATTTCATAGTGTCCGCTTACACATATATTTTGTTCTGGGGTTAAATTAACCTGCCAATATAGCAATACCCTGAATCTGCTGACCCAGCTGTTGCAGGCCAAGTGTAAATCTGTCCATAAAACGATACCTTTCATCCAGGGCCTAAATACTAGCCCTAAAAGAGATATTCCCCTAAATCAGTGGTTACTGCTGTGCCTGGATTAGTGTAATACGCTACATAAACAAATAGGCAGATAGTGTTAGGTGCCTGTAAAAAAAAGGCCTGAATTTGAAATCAATACATTGGGCCAAATATTTTATTCCTTATTGTGGTGCTTGGTGAACGGTAACAATGAGGAAAACATCTAGTAAGGGACGCGGACGCGGTCGTGGTGGTGTTAGTGTACCCTCTGGTGCTGGGAGAGGACGTGGCCATTCTGCCACAGCCACACGTCCTAGTGAACCAACTACCTCAGGTTCCAGTACCCGCCAGAATTTACAGCGATATTTGGTGGGGCCCAATGCCGTTCTAAGGATGGTAAGGCCTGAGCAGGTACAGGCGCTAGTCAATTGGGTGGCCGACAGTGGATCCAGCATGTTCACAACATTATCTCCCACCCAGTCTTCTGCAGAAAGCGCACAGGTGGCACCTGAAAACCAAGCCCATCAGTCACATCACCCTCATGCATATCAGGGAAACTGTCAGAGCCTCAAGTTATGCAGTAGTCTCTTATGCTGTTTGAAGACTCTGCTGGCATGGTTTCCCAAGGAAATCCACCTAGCCCTTCCCCAGTGGTGGAAGACATAGAATGCACTGATGCACAACCACTGTTGTTTCCTGATGATGAGGACATGGGAATACCACCTCATCGGAGTCCGCATGTCTCTGATGATGACGAAACACAGGTGCCAACTGCTGCGTCTTTCTGCAGTGTGCAGACCGAACAGGAGGTCAGGGAGGAAGACTGTGTGGAAGACGATGCAGGGGACGATGAGGTCCTAGACCCCACATGGAATGAAGGTCGTGCCACTGACTTTCATAGTTCAGAGGAAGAGGCAGTGGTGAGGCCGAGCCAACAGCGTAGCAAAAGAGGGAGCAGGGGGCAAAAGCAGAACAGCCGCCGCCAAGAGAGTTCGCCTGATACTGGCCACCGCCACCAGGGACCGAGCACCCCAAAGGCAGCTTCAAGGAGTTCCCTGGCATGGCACTTCTTTAAACAATGTGCTGACGACAAGACCCGAGTGGTTTGCACGCTGTGCCATCAGATCCTGAAGCGAGGCATTAACGTTCTGAACCTTAGCACAACCTGCATGACCAGGCATCTACATGCAAAGCATGAACTGCAGTGGAGTAAACACCTTAAAAGCAAGGAACTCACTCAGGCTCCCCTGCTCCCTCTTCTGCTGCTGCCTCGGCCTCTTCCTCCGCCTCGGGAGGAACGTTGGCACCTGCCGCCCACCAAACAGAGGATGTGCCACCGACACCACCACCTGCGCCACCAAGCATCTCCACCATGTCACACGGCAGCGCTCAGCTCTCCATCTCACAAACCTTGAGAGAAAGCGTAAATTCCCACCTAGCCACCCTCGAGCCTCTGGCCTGAATGCCAGCATTTCTAAACTACTGGCCTTTGAAATGCTGTCATTCAGGCTGGTGGACACAGACAGCTTCAAACAGCTGATGTCCATGGCTGTCCCACAGTATGTTGTCCCCAGCCGCCACTACTTCTCTAAGACAGCCGTGCCTTCCTGCACAACCAAGTATCCGATAAAATCAAGTGTGCACTGCGCAACGCCATCTGTGGCAAGGTCCACCTAACCACAGATACGTGGACCAGTAAGCACGGCCAGGGACGCTATATCTCCCTAACTGCACACTGGATAAATGTAGTGGCGGCTGGGCCCCAGGCGGAGAGTTCCTTGGCGCACGTCCTTCCGCCGCCAAGGATCACAGGGCATCATTCTTTGCCTCCTGTAGCCTCCTCCTCCTACTCGGCTTCCTCCTCCTCTGCTTCCACCAGCTCATCCAGTCAGCCACACACCTTCACCACCAACTTCAGCACAGCCCGGGTAAACGCCAGCAGGCCATTCTGAAACTCATATGTTTGGGGGACAGGCCCCACACCGCGCAGGAGTTGTGGCGGGGTATTGAACAACAGACCGACTCAGTGGTTGCTGCCGGTGGGCCTCAAGCCCGGCCTGGTGGTGTGCGATAATGGGCGAAATCTCGTCGCAGCTCTGGGACTAGCCGGTTTGACGCACATCCCTTGCCTGGCGCATGTGCTGAATTTGGTGGTGCAGAAGTTCATTCACAACTACCCCAACATGTCAGAGCTGCTGCATAAAGTGAGGGCCGCCTGTGCGCGCTCCGGCGTTCACATCCTGCCGCTGCTCGCCTGTCTGCGCTACAGCTGCAACTTCGGCCTTCCCGCCACCGCCTCATATGCGACGTGCCCACCAGGTGGAACTCCACCTTGCACATGCTGGAGAGACTGTGCGAGCAGCAGCAGGCCATAGTGGAGTTTCAGCTGCAGCACGCACGCGTCAGTCGCACTGCGGAACAGCACCACTTCACCACCAATGATTGGGCCTCCATGCGAGACCTGTGTGCCCTGTTGCGCTGTTTCGAGTACTCCACCAACATGGCCAGTGGCGATGACACCGTTATCAGCGTTACAATACCACTTCTATGTCTCCTTGAGAAAACGCTTAGGGCGATGATGGAAGAGGAGGTGGCCCAGGAGGAGGAGGAGGAGGATGAGGGGTCATTTTTAGCACTTTCAGGCCAGTCTGTTAGAAGTGGCTCAGAGGGAGGTTTTTGCAACAGCAGAGGCCAGGTACAAATGTGGCCAGCCAGGGCCCACTACTGGAGGACGAGGAGGATGAGGAGGAGGTGGAGGAGGATGAGGATGAAGCAGGTTCACAGCGGGGTGGCACCCGACACAGCTCAGGCCCATCACTGGTGCGTGGCTGGGGGATACGGAGGACGATGACGATACGCCTCCCACAGAGGACAGCTTGTCCTTACCTCTGGGGAGCCTGGCACACATGAGCGACTACATGCTGCAGTGCCTGCGCAACGACAGCAGAGTTGCGCACATTTTAACGTGTGCGGACTACTGGATTGCCACCCTGCTGGATCCCCGGTACAAAGACAATGTGCCCACCTTACTTCCTGCACTGGAGCGTGATAGGAAGATGCGCGAGTTCAAGCGCACGCTGGTAGAGGCGCTCCTGAGAGCATTCCCAAATGTCACAGGGGAACAGGTGGAAGCCCAAGGCGAAGGCAGAGGAGGAGCAAGAGGTCGCCAACGCAGCAGTGTCACGGCCAGCTCTTCTGAGGGCAGGGTTAGCATGGCAGAAATGTGGAAAAGTTTTGTCTCCACGCCACAGCTAACTGCACAACCACCTGATACGGAACGTGTTAGCAGGAGGCAGCATTTCACTAACATGGTTGAACAGTACGCCTGCACACCCCTCCACGTACTGACTGATGGTTCAGCCCCATTCAACTTCTGGGTCTCCAAATTGTCCACGTGGCCAGAGTTAGCATTTTATGCCTTGAGGTGCTAGCCTGCCCGGCGGCCAGCGCTTTGTCTGAACGTGTATTCAGCACGGCAGGGGGCGCCATTACTGACAAACGCAGCCGCCTGTCCACAGCCAACGTGGACAAGCTGACGCTCATAAAATGAACCAGGCATGGATCCCACAGGACCTGTGCCTCCCTTGTGCAGAATAAACATTTATAACTGCCTCCCCATCAACCATGTATTCTTGTACTCCGGGGCACTTCTTTATTGAATCCTCATTTTTTTAACTTTACCATGATCTTGCGGTGCAACCCAAAGTTGAATGAACCTCTCCTCTGTCTGGGTGCTGGTCCGAAATAACTGAGAGTGGCCTTCTCCGTTGGTGGTGGATATGACGCATGATTCCTTGCTGTGGGACCTCTCTCCTCTGTCTGGGTGCTGGGCCGAAATAACTGAGAGTGGCCTTCTCCGTTGGTGGATGATATGACGCATGATTCCTTGATGTGGGACCTCTCTCCTCTGTCTGGGTGCTGGTCCGAACTTAATGAGAGTGGCCTTCTCTGTTGGTGGTTGATATGACGCATGATTCCTTGCTGTGGGACCTCTCTCCTCTGTCTGGGTGATGGGCCGAAATAACTGAGAGTGGCCTTCTCCGGTGGTGGGTGATATGACGCATGATTCCTTGCTGTGGAACCTGTATCCTCGGTCTGGGTGCTGGGCCTAAATAACTGAAAGTGGCCTTCTCCAGTGGTGGGTGATATGACGCATGATTCCTTGCTGTGGGACCTCTCTCCTCTGTCTGGGTGCTCGGCCTAAATAACTGAAAGTGGCCTTCTCCAGTGGTGGTTGATATGACGCATGATTCCTTGCTGTGGGACCTCTCCTCTGTCTGGGTGCTGGGCCGAAATAACTGAGAGTGGCCTTCTCCGGTGGTGGTTGATATGACGCATGATTCCTTGCTGTGGGACCTCTCTCCTCTGTCTGGGTCCTGGGCCGAAATAACTGAGAGTGGCCTTCTCCAGTGGTGGGTAATATGACGCATGATTCCTTGCTGTGGGACCTCTCTCCTCTGTCTGGGTGCTGGGCCGAAATAACTGAGAGTGGCCTTCTCCGGTGGTGGTTGATATGACGCATGATTCCTTGCTGTGGGACCTCTCTCCTCTGTCTGGGTGATGGGCCGAAATAAATGAGAGTGGCCTTCTCCGGTGGTGGGTGATATGATGCATGATTCCTTGCTGTGGGACCTCTCTCCTCTATCTGGGTGCTGGGGCCGAAATAACTGAAAGTGGCCTTCTCCAGTGGTGGGTGATATGACGCATAATTCCTTGCTGTGGAACCTGTATCCTCGGTCTGGGTGCTGGGCCGAAATAACTGAAAGTGTCCTTCTCCAGTGGTGGGTGATATGACGCTTGATTCCTTGCTGTGGGAACTGTATCCTCTGTCTGGGTGCTGGTCCAAAATAAATGAGAGTGGCCTTCTCCGTTGGTGGTTGATATGACGCATGATTCCTTGATGTGGGACCTCTCTCCTCTGTCTGGGTGCTGGTCCAAACTAAATGAGAGTGGCCTTCTCCAGTGGTGGGTGATATGACGCATGATTCCTTGATGTGGGACCTCTCTCCAATTGATATTGGTTAATTTTTATTTATTTTATTTTACTTTAATTCCTTTCCCTATCCACATTTGTTTGCAGGGGATTTACATACATTTTGCTGCCTTTGGCAGCGCTCTAGCCCTTTCCTGGACTATTTTACAGCCTTTTAAGTGCCTAAAAGTTCGGGTCCCCATTGACTTCAATGGGGTTCGGGTTCGGGATAAAGTTCGGCTCGAGTTCGAATCCCGAACCCGAACATTTTCGGCAAGTTCGGCCGAACTTCTCGAACCCGAACATCCAGGTGTTCGCTCATCTCTAATCACCTATAATGACCCACCCCAGGTCAAGCTTCTGGGCATATGGAGAATTGTGAGGACCGTTTATTTGTTTTCTCACCTTGTGGACTCTTATGATATCTCTTCCAAGCAGAAGTATTATTTGGGCTTCTGGGTCGAGTGCTATGGATTTTAGATGTGCATGATGTAATGCTGCCTCAGGCGTAGGAATTTCTTCTCTATTGTTTGGCATCCGATTGCATTCGATCAAGGTAGGTACAGGTAGGGATGCGTCACCATTTATGGATTCGATTTGGAAGCCAGTAGCTCTTCTGCCTTTTTCTTCACTCACACCTGTGCAAATTTTAAGTAAATATGGAGAACAGTGTCCTTTAATATTGAAGATATCAAAGAAAGTCGAGTTAGCAAGAGATCTATTACTCTGATCATCAAGGATGGCATACAACCTTACTGCTTTCTCTTTATGACCGATGGGGTAAACTGTAACAAGACAGATCTTGGAGCAAGATTTGTTACTAAGACCTTCTCCGCAGACTTCGGTGCCCTGGGGTGTTACTTCAGGAGGTACTGTGTCTCTTTCCTCCCCGCCTTGCTCTACAGCCTGTTCTGAGGGAGTGAGAGTCCATGGAGCTGGCCCAGGGTTTAAGGTTGTATTGTGCTCTTCACTATTGCATTCAGAGCATTTGATGTTTTATAGTACAGTCTTTTGCAAGATGATAGGTTGATGCACAACACCTGTAACAAATGTGGTTCTCCTTGAGGAAAGTTTTGCGGTCCCTGAGAAGTTTTTCTCTAAATCTTCTGCACTTCAGCAATGAGTGTGGTTTCTTATGTAGCGGACATTCTCTGCATAGGTCTTTGGATGAGATCTTTTCAGACTCTGAGGTACTTTGGAAGATATACTGGTCTTGTGTACTGCAATAGGTGTACCTTTCATATTACGAAGTGAGACAGGCCTACCTGGTTTGGGGTAAGTGGTGACAAACATTGAGAAGTCAAAGCTGGGATCATGTCATGACCCGTGGTTTCGGTCGTGACTCTGTTGTGTCGCATGCGGTTGCCAGCGGCGAGGTTTGCCGCATGTGAAGTACTGTTACTTGGTAGTCTCATGTGCAGTTGCCGCTGGCAACATGTTTGGTTATGCATGCGTGTCTGGTTTCCCATTGGTGTTGTTGGCAGCGTAGCACCCTGAGCTTTGTGCAAGGCAGCTCGCTGTCAATGCATGCGGTTGCCTTCGGCAACATGTCTTTGAGTGTTTTCACTTCCCCTGTTTGGTGTGCATGGGGTTAAGGTGTGTTTGTTAGGTGTGGTGGGTGTGACCTCAGGCCTCCTTATATGTTGGTGTGGTGGAGCCTGAGGTCAGTTTGGTTTTGTTTGTCTGTCTGTGTAGGAGCTCTGCTCCCTGGCAGAATCTTAGTCTGTGTGAGCCACCCTTAATTGTTACATTGTTTCCCTTGCTCTGTCTGTCTGTCCCCTTCTGCGAGCTTCTGTTTGACCTTCCCCACCTGGTGTATGCTGTGATGGTGCGGGCTTTGTTTGGAGGTTTGTGTTGTGGTGTGTCTCCTCCGGAAGGGGGTTGCTTTCCCGGAGGGGTTTAAGCAAACAACTAGACAGTGCGTTTCCGCTTCATCTCGTCGGCAGCAGGTAAGTGTTGATAACTTATGTTGTCTGTTGCCTTGTTATTACTCAACTGCCGTTTGGCTGTGTATCCTGTCTAGTTGTTGGCCAGCTGCTGGGCATCTGGAGACGCCTACTCATCCGTGACTCTGGATGAGCGGATGGTCTATGCTCTCTTTCCAGGGATATTAGGGCTCCAGGTTCGTGGGCATGAGCCTCCTTAGCATCTGAGCTGGCTCATGCATTAGTAGTCTAGGGGCAATTTTAGGGACTCGCCAGGAGGTGATCTGCTCATTGTTCCCTGCATTCCTGCTCAGTAGTTGTGGACAATGCATGGTGGGGGGGTTTCTCCCACTCTTCACCATGATGGATCATTCCTAGTCTTTGCTTGCTGGTGCACAAAGTCCACAAAGAATGAGAATGGAGGGAATTGGACATTGTGCTGTTGCTTGTACCTGGAACCTTGAGCAATCCATTTATCTTAAAGATTATAAGGTAGTTTCTTTTCTATGGGGTTTACACCACATGCAGCATCTAAGAATGCCATACCTTGCAAATCTCCTTCAGCTTTGGCAACTTGGAGCTCTGTCAGTAAGTCACTCAGTTCTCTCAGCTTCTGGAATCCTTTGTTTTGGATCTTGGGGAAATCCTCAATTCTTTTGAAGATTGCGTTCTCTATCACTTCTGGTGAGCCATAACAGTCCTCAAGTCTCTCCCATATCATATTTAACCCTGGGCTTGGGTAGTTAATATTAATAGCTCTAATCCACTTTGTATGCTCTACCGATTAATTTCCTAGCCACTTGACAAGAAGATCAATTTCCTCACATACAGATACATCTAGGTCTCTGATTGTATTTCTGAATGATGATCGCCATGACCTAAAGCTTTCAGGTCTGTCATCAAACTTGGAGAGCCCCGTTGGTTATGAAATCACGTCGGGCAAAGAATTTTAGAAAGTCTGACATACCTGGATCTCTGGTGGATTGTTGCTGCAGTAGTCACCGTCTACTTGTTCCTTCTTAAAGGATTTGAATGCAAGTTGTATTGAGGGCATTGAGGGCTGATGTCCTATGAAACTGTTGTCTCGTGCAAAGCAGGGTTTTTGGTAACTGAGGTTACTTGTGTGAAAGGAGTCTGCTGGGGTTCTTCAGCAGGGGTTGACGCTGCTCTTGGACTTGTTGTTGACTCGCAGGTGTTGAGGAATCGCAGTTTCTAGTATCTAGCTGGTAAGAAGCCGTTGTTTTACTGCGGTCCGGGAGTCGCAGTTCCTCATATCTAAACTTGTAAGAAGCCGCTGTTTCACTGTTCTGTCCTCCGTAAATGTGAAGGTACATAGCTTAACAGACAGCTAAACCTCTCCCGGCAATAAATTGACAATGGAGTAACGTCCAACTTCGTCTTTATTGCAAGGGTATACATATGGTGAAACAGCGATGCTACCGTGAGCTTAGATGTGGAGGATGACTCCATGACCACCATGTGCTACCTATGGCAGGAATGACTGTGAATGAGGAAAATGGCTGCTGTGTGCAGTGATGATGATATCACTAAGTTCATGGGTCACAAGCTATGGGAACTGAAGTAGACCAAACTTCTAATATGAATAGCTGTAATGTATGTAAACGGCCACTAGATGGTGCTGTTACACAACTAATAGAGAATTATACAGAACATATATTGAATATGCATAAAACTATACATGAATTAACAAATAAGCTTGCTGAAGGCATGACAGCGTTTCTTCTTTCTGTTGTACTTGAAGTGCTTGGGTTATGCAACTAATGACTTTGGGGTCGACTTCTTGCGAACACTGTTGCATGTATTATTCAGGACTAAGCAGGACTGCCAGGACTGGCATAAGAGAGAGTACATCCGCATCCGCATTTCTCTAACCTGGACGATACTTGATGAAATTAAAGTCAGCAAGTTCTACAACCCATCGGTGGCCTGTTGCATTTAGTTTAGCAGTAGTTAGGACATACGTTAGTGGATTGTTGTCTGTTTTTCAATTCTATAAATGTTAAAAAGTATAAATCTGAAGGTGTCGGCTTTTTAAAGAGTAATGAGGTGGAAGTTGCAGAGAGCGACGAGGAGAAAGCAAAGCTGTTAAATATTTTTTTCTCCAATGTATTCACTAAGGAAAATAAGCTGTCAGATGAAATGCTAAATGTAAAAATAAATTCCCCATTAAGTGTCCTGTCTGACCCAAGAAGAAGTACAACAGCGACTTAAAAAGATTAAAATAGACAAATCGCCAGGACCGGATGGCATACACCCCCATATCCTAAGGGAATTAAGTAATGTCATAGCCAGACCCTTTTTTCTGATATTTGCGGACTCTATACTGACAGGGAATGTTCCACAGGATTGGGGCATAGCAAATGTGGTGCCAATATTCAAAAAGGGTCCAAAAACAGAGCCTGGAAACTATAGGCCGGTAAGTTGTGGGAAAACTGTTTAAAGGTTTTCTGAGAGATGCTATCTTAAAGGATCTCAACAGAAATAAGCAAATAACACCATATCAGCATGGCTTTATGAGGGATCGGTCATGCCAAACTAATTTAATCAGTTTCTATGAGGAGGTAAGTTCTAGACTTGACAGCGTTGAATGAATGGATGTCGTACACCTGGACTTCTCCAAAGCATTTGACACTGTACCGCATAAAAGGTTAGTATATAAAATCAGAATGCTCGGACTGGGAGAAAATGTCTGCATGTGGGTAAGTAACTAGATCAGTAATAGAAAACAGAGGGTGGTTATTAATGGTACACACTCTGATTGGGTCACTGTCACTAGTGGGGTACCTCAGGGGTCAGTATTGGGCCCTAGTCTTTTCAATATATTTATTAATGATCTTGTAGAAGGCTTGCACAGTAAAATATCTATTTTTGCAGATGACACTAAACTGTGTAAAGTAATTAACAATGAAAAGGACAATATACTGCTAAAGAGGGATCTGGATAGATTGGAGGCTTGGGCAGATAAGTGGCTTGGGCAGATAAGTGGCAGATAAGGTTTAACACTGGCAAATGTAAAGTTATGCCCATGGGAAGGAATAATGCAAGTCACCTGTACATATTTAATGGTAAAACACTCGGTAACACTGACATGTTAAAGGATCTAGGAATTTTAATAAACAGCAAACTAAGCTGCAAAAACCAGTGTCAGGCAGCTGCTGCCAAGGCCAATAAGATAATGGGTTGCATCAAAAGGGGCATAGACGCCCTTGATGAGAACATAGTCCTACCACTTTACAAATCGCTAGTCAGACCACACATGGAGTACTGTGTACAGTTCTGGGTTCCTGTGAACAAGACAGACATTTCAGAACTGGAGAGGGTTCAGAGAAGGGCAACTAGAGTAATAACTGGAGTGGGTGGACTACAGTACCCTGAAGGATTATCAAAATTAGAGTTATTCACTTTAAAAAAGACGACTGAGGGGAGATCTAGTTACTATGTATAAATACAGTATATCAGGGGACAGTACAGAGATTTATCCCATCATCTATTTATCCCCAGGACTGTGACTGTGACGAGGGGGCATTCTCTGCGTCTGGAGGAAAGAAAGTTTGTACACAAACATAGAAGAGGATTCTTTACTGTAAGAGCAGTGAGACTATGGAACTCTCTGCCTGAGGAGGTGGTGATGGTGAGTACAATAAAGAAATTCAAGAGGGGACTGGATGTATTTCTAGAGTATAATAATATTATAGGTTATAGCTACTAGAGATGAGTCGTTGATCCAGAAAGTTATTCTGATTGCCTGATTGGAGTCGGGAAGGAATTTTTTATTCCCTTTAAGTGGGGAAAATTGGCTTCTACCTCACAGTTTTTTTTTTTTGCCTTCCTCTGGATCAACTTGCAGGGTGCCAGGCCGAACTGGATGGACAAATGTATTTATTAGGCCTTATGTACTATGTTATATACTATGTTACTATAGACTACAAAGGATGGACAGTAGTATAGATAGCTTTGGAATCTTTCACATATGTCCCACTTGATAGCGAGGAATTATAGGTTTCCTGAATGCATGTGATAGTTCTTCTCAGCAGGTGAGAATCCTGGACCCGTAAGCAATTATTTTTCCTCCTGCTCTTGGTACAACACAGCTCCTAGTCCTTCTTGCGAGGCATCACAGTGCAGAATTAAGGATTTGCTATAATCCGGGTAGCCCATAACTGGAGCATGTGCTAAGACCTCAATGAGTCGGTTCAGCACTACCTGGTGGTGGTCAGTCCAGACTATAGACTGATGAGAAGGTAGTTGACTTTTCAGTTTTGGTGATGGCTTCTTCCTCCTCTTATGTTAGTGAGCCGGTACTGACATAATGGCAGGTGTTATATCCGCTTATAACAATTCATACAAGTGTTGGATGTAAGGACGATAGTAGGAAATGAATCCTAATAACTTCCTGAGTTCTTCAATGGTCTTTGGCTTTTTGTTCCTCAAGGCAAAGCAAAAAATATTCAGATAATGAGTAGATAAGTGAGTCCCATGGAATTTGAAAAAGCACATAGAAGAAAAACTTGAGAATCCTAAATCATAAATTTTATTGGTATCCTTAAAACGACCAAACTGGTCGAACAATATACACAAAACCCTAATAAGGATGAAGGAGGGGCCCAGGGGTAGGTATTATGAGGTGACAACACTATCCCTATTATGATACTGATTGGCCCGCAGCCCGGAGGCGTCACCTAGAGGTGGTGATCCTCTGTCCCCGTGCCTACCTTTGATTACCCTATTTCTGGGCTGGTGGGAGGACACCATTGTGTTTCTTGATTGTCATCAATCGGTCTATGGTCTCGGTATATCGATGACGTTTTCATCATATGGAACGTGAGGAGTACAGAATTCACAATTCACTTAGTTTGTTGACAGTCTTAATGACAATGAAATTGGCCTCAGTTTACTCATGAGATTCATGAAGATTCCATCACCTTTTTGGATGTCAGGGTCTCTAAACAGGGGGAGAGGTTGGCAACCACTATTTTAGAAAGCCTACTGCTAACAACAGTATATTACAGTGGGACAGTTGCCATCCTCTCCCCCTCAAGAGGGGCATACCTAAAGGCCAATACCTTCGGGTTAAAAGAAATTGCTCTAACCAAGAGGAATTTTACAGTGAGGCCAGAGGACTTTATAATCGGTTCAGGGATCACGGGTATCCCCAGAGCGTCCTCAGGAATGCTTTCAAGGAGGCCAGGGCAAGTGACAGAAGCGATCTCCTCATCCCCAAGGGATTAATTAACAAAACAAAAAAAGTTTACCAATCGCTCACAATACCTATAGTATGGGTATACTCACATAACTGACCCTAGAACCAGAGGAATAAATCCCCCACAGGGTAGTGGGTAACCAGCAAGGGATATACTGCTGCACCCACAGCAACCAATAGTTGATGGAACACTATTTTGGGTTATATAGTATATTTTGGACTGTATCCCGTGGATACAACCTATCGGTAAGTATGTGTATTATATGCTAAACTAATGAGTAGTCCACGGCATAAACCCTCTGGGCTCATAAGGAGGTGTCCCACTCAGGCCAGTCGAGAGGAACCAGCTGACATGGCTCATAAACAGCCAACTGTCAGCATAGACTGGCCAGAGCATAATGATATGGAAGGCTCGACACGTTTCTGTGCGCCTAATTAGCGCACTTCCTCAGGAGCCAGACACCACACAGCAAAACCCTGCCTGGGCCGCACTCTCTAGTGTGAGAGTTGGAGTATTTAAAAGTGGCTTGATGTATGCCACGGCACTTGTGCTGGCCGCAAAGCTGCCGTGTGAATGTTACAATTTATCGGGGAGGGACCCAGCCCCGTAGGTGTGCCTCCGCTCGTTCAGCCAATGGGGTAGACACCTCCGATGATGCCGCACAGCTGGTGAGTCAGAGGAGTCGGCTACACCTCGAGTAAGGAGCATCAGCGCTACTGTACACAAGTTTGGCGGCCGTACTGTAGATAAAAGGTAAAAGACAGATATAGGTAATTCCAGAAGGATAAAGAAACATATTAATAACAGTATTTTTTACTGGCAATAAGATGCGCCATGACGATCGCCGCAATAGTTTATGCAAATCATAATACAAATACATGTAAACTGGGGAAAGGAATCCCATTACAAGGACAAAGAGCTATAAGAGGAAGAAAAACTTAACACAGGGGAGATAAAATTGGTCCCAAACAAAGGATGTCAAAACCTAGTCTTTAGATAAATGGAGTAAATGAGATGGAGTCATTGAGGACGTGGGGTTTGATCGTATGCAGTTTAACGTGCCTCTTTTTGTAACAAAATGTTATCAACATCGCCTCCTCTAGATGACATCGTAATCTGCTCAATTCCTTGACATTTCACGGAGGTCACTCTGCCTTCATGACACTCCGACATGTGTCGTGCAATCGGATACAGTCCAAAATATACCATATATCCCAAAATACACTATCTAATAGTGTGCCATCAACTATTGGTCACTGTGGGGGCAGCAGTATATATCTTGCTGGTTACCCACTACCCTGTGGGGGATTTATTCCTCTGGTTCTACGGTCAGTTATGTAAGTGTACCCATACTATAGGTATCGTGAGCGATTGGAAATAGTTCGCTGCTACACTGATACCAATTAAGTTGATCACGGATATTATTCCTTCTGACCCGGTTGACACTTTATTGGGCCCTTCCCCCTTATGTTTTTAACATGGATTATTAATAAACTCTTTTTGTTTTGTTTATTTATCCCAACGTTTATTCTGCTGCCTAAATATCCATATCTTGTGTGACTCCCCTAGTATCTTAGTGGGAAGTCTGCCATATTTATGTTACATAGTAACATAGTACATATGGCCGAAAAAAGACATCTGTCCATCCAGTTCGGCCTGTCATCCTGCTAGTTGATCCAAAGGAAAGAAGTACTCCCTGGATCAACGACCCATCTCTAGTAGCTATAGCCTGTAATATTATTACACTCCAGGAATACATCCAGGCCCCTCTTGAATTCCTTTATTGTACTCACCATCACCACCTCCTCAGGTAGAGAGGTCCATAGTCTCACTGCTCTTACCGTAAAGAATCCTCTTCTATGTTTGTGTACAAACCTTCTTTCCTCCACACGCAGAGGATGTCCCCTCGTCACAGTCACAGTCCTGGGGATAAATAGATGATGGGAGAGATCTCTGTACTGACCCTTGATGTAGTTATTAGATCTCCCCTCAGTCGTCTTTTTTCTAAAGTAAACAACCCTAATTTTGATAACCTTTCAGGGTACTGTAGTTGCCCCATTCCAGTTATTACTTTAGTTGCCCTCCTCTGAACCCTCCCCAGCTCTGCTATCTCCATCTTGTTCACAGGAGCCCAGAACTGTACACAGTACTCCATGTGTGGTCTGACTAGCGATTTGTAAAGTGGTAGGACTATGTTCTCATCATGGGCGTCTATGCCCCTTTTGATGCAACCCATTATCTTATTGGCCTTGGCGGCAGCTGCCTGAGAACCGGTTTTTGCAGCTTAGTTTGCTGTTTATTAAAATTCCTAGATCCTTTTCCATGTCAGTGTTACCGAGTGTTTTACCATTTAGTATGTACGGGTGACTTGCATTATTCCTTCCCATGTGCATAACTTTACATTTGTCAGTGTTAAACCTCGTCTGCCACTTCTCTGCCCAATCCTCCAATCTATCCAGATCCCTCTGTAGCAGTATATTGTCCTCTTCAGTGTTAATTACTTTACACAGTTTAGTGTCATCTGCACAAATTGATATTTTACTATGCAAGCCTTCTACAAGATCATTAATAAATGAAATAAAGAATAGGGCCCAGCACGGACCCCTGAGGTACCCCACTATTGAAAGTTGGCCAATCTGAGTGTGTACCGTTAATAACCACCCTCTGTTTTCTATCACTCAGCCAGTTACTTACCCACTTACAGACATTTTCTCCCAGTCCGAGCATCCTCATTTTATATACTAACCTTTTATGTGGTACAGTGTCAAATGCTATGGAGAAGTCCAGATATACGACATCCATTGATTCGCTGCTGTCAAGTCTAGAACTTACCTCCTCATAGAAACTGATTAAATTAGTTTGCCATGGCCGATCCCTCATGAAGCCATGCTGATATGGCATTATTTGCTTATTTCTGTTGAGATCCTCTAAGATAGCATCTCTCAAAAAACCTTCAAACAGTTTCCCCACAAAAGATGTTAAACTTACCGGCCTATAGTTTCTGGCTCTGTTTTTGGACCCTTTTTTGAATATTGGCACCAGATTTGCTATGCGCCAATCCTGTGGGACATTCCCTGTCAGTATAGAGTCCGAAAATATCAGAAATAAAGGTCTGGCTATGACATTACTTAATTCCCTTAGGATATGGGGGTGTATGCCATCCGTTCCTGGCGATTTGTCTATTTTAATCTCTTTAAGTCGATGTTGTACTTTGTCTTGGGTCAGACAGGACACTTTTAATGGGGGATTTATTTTTACATTCAGCATTTCATCTGACAGTTTATTTTCCTCAGTGATACATTGGAGAAAAAAAATATTTAACAGCTTTGCTTTCGCCTCATCGCTCTCTGCAACTCCCCCTTCATTACTCTTTAAATGGCCAAAACCTTCAGATTTATATTTTTTAACATTTATATAATTGAAGAAAATTTTTGGGTTAGTTTTACTCTCTTTGGCAATTAATCTCTCGGTCTCTAGTTTGGCCGTTTTTATTTGTTTTTTACATGTTCTATTTTTTTCCTTGCTACCCTCCTGTTTTAGTGATTTATATGCTTTCTTTTTGTCATTTATTGCTTTCTTTACATTTCTATTTATCCACATTGGTTTCTTTTTGTTCCTTAACCTTTTATTCCCATACGGTATGTACCTTTCACAATGAGAATTTAGGATGCTTTTAAAGATCTCCCATTTTGTGGCTGTATTTTTGTTTTTGAGGACTTTGTCCCAGTTAGTTATGCCTATGGCCTCGCTTAGTTGCCTAAATTTAGCTTTTTTAAGTTTGGTATTTTTGTTCCTCCCTGTAGAAATGCTCTTTTGAATGATAATTGGAAGGTTATTACTTTATGGTCACTGTTTCCCAGGTGTCCCCCAATTTGCACATCTGTTGTTATGTCAGGTCTATTGGTTAATACAAACCGGATTCCAAAAAAGTTGGGACACTAAACAAATTGTGAATAAAAACTGAATGCAATGATGTGGACATGGCAAATGTTAATATTTTATTTGTAATAGAACGTAGATGACAGATCAAACGTTTAATCCGAGTAAATGTATCATTTTAAAGGAAAAATATGTTGATTCAAAATTTCACAGTGTCAACAAATCCCAAAAAAGTTGGGACAAGTAGCAATAAGAGGCTGGAAAAAGTAAATTTGAGCATATCTAAGAGCTGGAAGACCAATTAACACTAATTAGGTCAATTGGCAACATGATTGGGTATAAAAAGAGCTTCTCAGAGTGGCAGTGTCTTTTTAGAAGCCAAGATGGGTAGAGGATCACCAATTCCCACAATGTTGCGCAGAAAGATAGTGGAGCAATATCAGAAAGGTGTTGCCCACCGAAAAATTGAAAAGGCTTTGCATCTATCATCATCAACTGTGCATAACATCATCCGAAGATTCAGAGAATCTGGAACAATCTCTGTGCGTAAGGGTCAAGGCTGTAAAACCATACTGGATGCCTGTGATCTCCGGGCCCTTAAACGACACTGCACCACAAACAGGAATGCTACTGTAAAGGAAATCACAGAATGGGCTCAGGAATACTTCCAGAAACCATTGTCAGTGAACACAATCCACCGTGCCATCCGCCGTTGCCAGCTGAAACTCTACAGTGCAAAGAAGAAGCCATTTCTAAGCAAGATCCACAAGCTCAGGCATTTTCACTGGGCCAGGGATCATTTAAAATGGAGTGTGGCAAAATGGAAGACTGTTCTGTGGTCAGACGAGTCACGCATCGAAGTTCTTTTTGGAAATCTGGGACGCCATGTCATCCGGACCAAAGAGGACAAGGACAACCCAAGTTGTTATCAACGCTCAGTTCAGAAGCCTGAATCTCTGATGGTACGGGGTTGCATGAGTGCGTGTGGCATGGGCAGCTTGCATGTCTGGAAAGGTACCATCAATGCCGAAAAATATATTCAGGTTCTAGAACAACATATGCTCCCATCCAGACGTCATCTCTTTCAGGGAAGACCCTGCATTTTTCAACAAGATAATGCCGGACCACATTCTGCATCAATAACAACATCATGGCTGCATAGGAGAAGGATCCGGGTACTGAAATGGCCAGTCTGCAGTCCAGATCTTTCACCTATAGAGAACATTTGGCGCATCATAAAGAGGAAGGTGCAACAAAGAAGGCCCAAGACGATTGAACAGTTAGAGGCCTGTTTTAGACAAGAATGGGAGAGCATTCCTATTTCTAAACTTGAGAAACTGGTCTCCTCGGCCCCCAGACGTCTGTTGAGTGTTGTAAGAAGAAGGGGAGATGCCGCACAGTGGTGAAAATGGCCTTGTCCCAACTTTTTTGGGATTTGTTGACACCATGAAATTCTGAATCAACATATTTTTCCCTTAAAATGGTACATTTTCTCAGTTTAAACTTTTGTTCCGTGATTTATGTTCTATTCTGAATAAAATACTAGAAGTTGGAACCTCCACATCATTGCATTCAGTTTTTATTCACGATTTGTATAGTGTCCCAACTTTTTTGGAATCCGGTTTGTACTAAGTCCAGAATGGCCGTCCCTCTAGTCGGGTCCTGAACCAGTTGGGAAAGATAATTGTCTTTGGTTATTGCCAACCTGTTTCCTTTATGCGATGTACAGCTTACAGTTTCCCAGTCTATATCTGGGTAGTTGAAGTCCCCCATAATAACGACTTCATTATGATTTGCGGCCTTGTCTATCTCATTTAGTAATAGATTTTCTGTGGACTCTGGTATATTAGGTGGTTTATAGTAAACTCCTATTAGTAATTTATTATTGTTTTTGGCTCCATGTATCTCTACCCACAGTGACTCCACATGTTCATGTCCTTCACTTATATCTTCTCGGACTGTGGGCTTTAGATAGGACTTTACATAAAGGCAGACCCCTCCCCTTCTCCGGTTTTGACGATCCTTTCTAAACAGACTTTAACCCTGTACATTAACTGCCCAGTCATAGCTGTCATTCAGCCATGTCTCAGTTATTCCCACTATATCATAGTCCTCCTCACACATCACTAATTCCAGTTCCCCAGTTTTGTTAGTCAGGCTTCTGGCATTAGTGTACATACAATTAAGAGGTTTTTGTATATTTTTAACACTACACCTTTCCTTCTGAACTGTTTTAGTCCGTCCTTCCATTCCTCCCCCAGTCCCACTACCTTGCCCCCAGTATCTATCTGCACTATATTCCCCCCCTATAACGTAAGTACCCTCCCCCCAGTCCCTAGTTTAAACACTCCTCCAACCTTCTCGCCATCTTTCTCCCCAACACAGCTGCCCCTTCCCCATTGAGGTGCAGCCCGTCCCTACGATAGAGCCTGTAGCCGACAGAGAAGTCAGCCCAGTTCTCCAGGAATCCAAACCCCTCCTTCCTACACCAGTTCTTGAGCCACTTGTTAACCTCCCTAATCTCCCGTAGCCTTTCTTGTGTGGCTCGTGGTACAGGCGGTATCTCGGAAAAAACTACCTTTGAGGTCCTTGCCCTAAGCTTTTGACCTAAATCCCTGAAATCATTTTTAAGGACGCTCCACCTACCCCTAACTTTGTCATTGGTTCCGATATGGACCATGACCGCTGGATCTTCTTTAGCCCCTCCCAGTAATCTGTCAACCCGATCCGCGATGTGCCGAACTCTAGTGCCGGGAAGACAGCACACTGTTCAGCGATCACGGTCTTTGTGACAGATTGCCCTATCTGTTCCCCTAATAATGGAGTCTCCCACTACCAGCAACTGTCTGGCCTGCCCTGCTCTGCTGTTCCCCTGCTTACTGGAGCCTACATTCCCCTGACTGGCAGAGGAAGTATCCTGCTGCAGCAGTTCTGTCCCTGAACTGACATCCCCCTCATCTGCCAAACGTGCAAACTTGTTGGGGTGTGACAGATCAGGGCTAGCCTCCTTGGCACTCTTCCTTCTACCTCGCTTTCTAACTGTTACCCAGCTAGCTACCTCACTTTTCTCAGCCTCCTCACTGTCACTCTCCCCCTTATCTGCTCCATAGAGTGCTTGCTCGGTGAGAAGTAAACTCTTTTGCAAATACTTAATGCCTCTTAGTGTTGCAACTTGCCTGTTTAGAGACTCGATTTGTGATTCCAGGCGGGTAATTTGCTCACATTTTGAACAAAGATATACACCCTCGAACGGCTGTTCCAACACTGCATACATCATACAAGATGTGCACTGGACGGCGTTGTCAATTGTGCAACACATACTAAATGGGAATTACAGAAAAGCGAAAAATACAATATAATGTAGTAATAAGAAACTGACTAATTGCAGTCCCCCCCTGAAGTCCCTGACTCTGAAGTCACTTAATCTTAAGTCACACACTTATACAAACACACACTTAATCAAACACGCGCCGCTCAAACTCGCGTTATATGTCTGCTTTAACCACTTAAGGACCACAGGTTTATACCCTCCTAGTGACCATGCCCTTTTTTACAAATCAACTTTAACGGTTTATTGCTCGGTCATGCAACTTGGCACCCAAATAAATTTTATCTCCTTTTCTTTTCACTAATAGAGCTTTCATTTGGTGGTATTTCATTGCTGCTGACATTTTAACTTTTTTTGCTATTAATCAAAAATGACCGAAATTTTTGCAAAAAAATGACATTTTTCACTTTCTGTTGTAATTTTTTTTTTAAAAACTACATTTCTAACTACAATCTAAATTTATTGTTCTACATGTCTTTGATAAACAAAAAATCCAATAAGTGTATATTTATTGGTTTGGGTAAAAGTTATAGCGTTTACAAATTATGGTACAAAAAAGTGAATTTCCACATTTTGAAGCAGCTCTGACTTTCTGAGCACCTGTCATGTTTCTTCAGATGCTAGAATGCCAGGATAGTATAAATACCCCCCAAATGACACCATTTTAGAAAGAAGACACCCCAAAGTATTCGCGGAGGGGCATGGTGAGTTCATGTATCATTTAATTTTTTTTCACAAGTTAGCAGAAAATGACACTTTCTGAGAAATAAATAATAATAAAGTTTCCATTTCTGCTAACTTCTAGCAAAAAAATAAATAAAATCTTCCACAGACTTACTATTCCCATCAGTGACCTTGGGGTGTCTACTTTCCGAAATGGGGTCATTTGTGAGGTGTGTTTACTGTTATGGTATTTTGGGTGGGGCTAAATTGTGAGCAGCCCTGTAAAGCCTAAAGGTACTTGTTGGACTTTACGCCCCTTTACGCACTTAGGCTGCAAAAAAGTGGCACACATGTGGTATCGCCGTACCCATAAGAAGTAGGGCAATGTGTTTTGGGGTGTATTTTTACATATACCCATGCTGGGTGAGAGAAATATCTCTGTAAATTGACAAATTTGTATAAAAAAATGGAAAAAGTAGTCATTTACAGCGATATTTCTCTCACCCAGCATGGGTATATGTAAAAATACACCCCAAAACACATTGCCCTACTTCTCCTGAGTACGGCGATACCACATGTGTGACACTGTTTTGCAGCCAAGATGCACAAAGGGGCCCAAATTCCAATGAGTACATTTAGGATTTCACAGGGCATTTTTATGCATTTGGATTCCAAATGACTTCTCACGCTTTAGGGGCCCCTAAAATGCCAGGGCAGTATAAATACCCCACAAGTGACCCCATTTTAGAAAGTAGACACCTCAAGGTATTCCATGAGGGGCATGGCGAGTTGATAGAATTTTTTTTTTGGCACAAGTTAGCGGAAATTGATTTTTTTTTCTTTTTTTTTTTTTTTTTCTTACAAAGTCTCATATTCCACTAACTTGTGACAAAAAAATAAAAATTTACATGAACTCACCATACCCCTCACTGAATACCTTGGGGTGTCTTCTTTCTAAAATGGGGTCACTTGTGGGGTATTTATACTGCCCTGTCATTTTAGGGGTCTCTAAAGCGTTAGAAGTCTGAAATCCAAATCCGTAAAAATGCCCTGTGAAATGGAGCCTTACAGGGGGGCGATCAATGACATGGGGCGACAGGGGGTGATCAGGGAGTTAGTATGGGGTGATCATGGGTTAATAAGGGGTTAATAAGTGACAGGGGGGGGGTTGATGTGTGGTGATTGGTGCACTTACATAGCTGCCCGTGTCCTCTGGTGGTCCCAAGCAAAAGGGATCACCAGAGCAGCGGGGAGCAGGCATATCAGACGCTGTTTACAAAACAGCGTATGATATGCGATTTGGATGCGATTTACTGACATCCACAGCCTACCAGCGCATGATCAGTAAGTTCTTACCTGTCGGGCTGCAGTGAAATCTCGAGTCTCGTGGGATGACGCCGATAGGCGTGATCGAGACCTGAGAGAACCACCTCCCGCACGCCTTTCGGCGTTAGCGTGACGGGAGGTGGTTAAATGGAGTTCTCAGAACCAGCCTGTTTTTTTTCCTCTGGATTCAAAGGGCTGAGCTACTCTCAGCTGACTTTTTATAGTCTCCTAATTGGACAGCCGCACCCTAATTACTCACCTGTGCAACCCCTGGAGAAAGAAAGAAAAAAAAAATGTTATCACAGAACAATGAAGCTTGTAGCAGAATCAAATCCCAGTGTACAATGCAGTCAAATACAGCCACTAATTAATGCCCACAAATAATTTAGCTCTTACTTAATCTTAAGTCACACACTTATACAAACACACACTTAATCAAACACGCTCCGCTCAAACTAACTTATATGTCTGCTTTAAATGGAGTTCTCAGAACCAGCCAGTTTTTTTTCCTCTGGATTCAAAATGTTGATAGTGTTTGTGGGAATTGTTCTATTCTATACTTTTGTGGGTGCCCCTTGTCAGGTATGCATCTTGTTTAGGGAGTACATAGTGTATACATGTTGCAATTGTTGCCTCGTGGATATATGGGCATTATCCTTGTGCCATCTTCCGCTGAGTATAATTGTTTTCTTGTTTTTTGTTTGCTCTTAGTACCTCACATTATGTCCTCTTACACTAGCCGGCGCTTCATAGGGAGGTGAATCACTGTGCCCTGTTCTGATTGCAACCAGAACCGGAAGTGCAGCTTAACGCACCAATATGCATTCCACAGTTGGTGAGACCGCTGCGTTCCACTGTGGAATGCAACCGGAACCGGAAGTGCGACCTAGTATAGCTATTTTAGCCGGCGTCCTCGGCCATACCGCAGGTCCAGTTATCCTGGACCTCGGGTGGGGCTGAACACCTGCTAGTGGTACATCTGAATATAAGTACTTTGATCTATTTATTCCTGACATGTACTGGGCATTGAACCATCGAGTTTACTGATTGGGGTTTGCTTTTTTTTTATCTTTTAGGTAACACTCAATTATCCTATATCCTAACAGTGTGCTATCACCTACTACAGGAACTTCTGTATCTACCAGTCCCACCTTTATCTTCATTCTCCCTCTCCTCCTTTTTTCTACCTGGAGGGGGGCGGAGATAGGTTGACCTTTTTGACTAAACCCTTCATTGTGAGCACCCGTCTTGTGTGCCACCTGATGAACCCAAATGGGTTGCATCTGACATCAGAATCCTCTTTAGCGAAGGCATGGCATTCTTTCCTTAGCATTGTCTTGCCTATCAGTTGATTTTCCTCCGGTAGGTGTTCTATAGGTACTGGTGGATCTCAGTGTTCTCAATGAGCAGAGCTTATCGTGGACTGACTCATGTTTAAATTGTCCATTCGACCTTCCAGCCCTGATTTGGATGACTGCAGACTATGAGTTACCAGGTGAGTGGCCACACTCACTGATTCTTTTGGTTTCACCTGAGCTGGGTATGTTGTCTTGATGGGCTCAAGGCACCCAATCCTAGTCTGACTTGGAAAGATAACGTCTCGCTTAGTAGTATTCCAAACCGGGATGGATAATTTGGAAACTTGTCCCTTTTTGAGTGACACTAATGTCTCCCTGATATACAGTCCGTCTGGCACATCATGAGTCTCATCAGGTGTAAACAATACCGTCTGATCTTGCAAGGCTGGTTTGGCATGAGCTCTACATCTGAGATATGTCACAATGTTTGCCGGAATCCTTTGGCTCTTTGTACCAGTCTTTAGTGCAGTACCACCAGTTTCTCTCAGGCTGGCTTGTAGTTGACTCACCAGGATTTCTGCTTTGGGGTCAGCAATTCCAAAGCGGCTCCTAGTAGGTCCACAAATCCTTTCTTTGACAACTGTCTCCTTGAAGAGTTCTTCTATGACATTGTATCCAATGATTGGCGTCTATGCGACTTTCTCATCTGCTGATACCACAAGTGGCACTACTAGCTGTTTGGTGTTATTACTTCCCACTGTTAATTGAAAAACTACCTCAATTCACCCGGAGGAAGGAATTTCAGTCTCATTGCGGCCTTCCCGCTGTCTCCAGTTCTCATTGTTGATGTTCATCTGAGAGCCGGTGTCCCATAGGGCTTGACCTGGAGTACTGTCTATTTCACAGTTCACAAGGCACCTTTTTCCAACGAGACTCAGTAACTTGCTGTTCTGTCTCATGGTAACGCTGTCCACATGAGTTGGAACTTGCTCAGCCATCTGGAGGGGTCTTTGGTTATATCAGTTGAGCACTCATTGAACGGAGTCTGGATATCCTCTACCAGCTGTGGTACTTATGGTTATTTTGGAGCTAGCTGGTTTGCTACCTACAAGAGTTGCACTTTGGGACACAGGGTTGGTTCTAGGACAGGTTACTGTCGGTCCCTTGACAGTAACCCTTTTCCGTTTAACTGGTTTGGTCTGGGCGTTTGGAAATATCTTGCTCTATGTCCAGATCGTCCACAGTTGAAGCAATGATTGCAGGCACGTCTCTGACCGTTCCTTTTACAGGATTTACAACTTCCATTGTTCGTACCCACTGTTACCCTGTTCGGAATTCACGGTCTTGTCGGGTTCTCGAATCTTGGAGAAAGTTCTTCATCTCTATCATCTCTTTTTGCATCTGTAGTATCAGCTTTTCCAGTTCAGAGTTTCTCTTAGACAGCTGTTGAATCGTTGGGCCACTTGACTGTGGTGGAGACCAAGGTGTGGTGTTGGCAGTTGTTGTCAGGACACTTGGTTCCTGAGGACACTGTAAGGTGTTAGACTGACATTCTTTGCCTTTGGTTGAACTGCTATGTTGAGCTTTCTTTTGCTTCTGTTCCCTTTCAATCTCCATATTAGCGGCTTCTTTTGTTTTCTCTATGAGCACCTCATCTGGAATGGAAGGGTCATCTAAATACTGCTTTAATTGGAATTTGATGTGGTCATTTCTCAGTCCAATACCCACTGATCTTAGAAATTTCTTCTGTATCAGCTCATTCCCGAAATGTTCTTCAGAGCCTTCCACTTGGGATACAAATAGCAACCGATCTTTTAATTCAATCGCTCTGAACAGGAAATTCTGCAGAGTTTCATGACTTTTCTGGGAAATATTGAGGAGTTGCTGCCTTGCTGGTACAGTTTGGAGGCGTTCTCCTCCTTGTAGTGACTTTTCAAGATTCGTCTAAATTGCACTAGAGTCAGTCCATTTTTCATCTCCAGCATCCCTCTGAGGCTTAGGTCAGGGCTAGTAGTTTTGGCCACTGCTTCAACGATCTCAGTCTCAGGATATCCTTTCTGTAGTCCCAGGTCGGTTTGGTGTATTAGATTGGTGTAGGACAGCTTATCCTTCTGCTCTTTTTCTCCAATCTGGCCTGTGATCTTGAAATCTTTTCTGATTGTCACCTCTGGGAAGCTACCATGGTGTAGTCTCTGAGTAAGCGGAACTGGCTCTGATTGTGGCTGACTGTTACTTGAGTCTTTACTTTTGGTACTCAGTTCTTTAATCTGTTCCTTAATTATTCTAACCGTTTCCTGGAACTTCTTCTGCATAGTGTGATACTGTTGCTTCAAGTCGTCCAATTGCTGTTCTGGTTCGGGCTCTTTCTCACTGAAGATTGGGTCTTCTGCATTGTCCCTCTTCTTCTCTAGCTCACTAAGGAATCTTTTTGTAGCTTGCAGAAAGTGTGTCACTGTCTCCTCACTTTCAGCTTCGACCAGTTTGTCTATTACCTCATTAATGATCCGCATAAAAGGGTTTTTCCCTTCGTCATGCTGGCTTTGGGGGGGGGCTTTGATGAATTGGCAAATCTCGATGAGATCACCCACTGATAAGTGGATCAGGTGTCCACTGATTTCATCCTGCAGTCTCTCTAGATCCATCGGTGTTCACTGGCCGTGCTGCAAGGGTTAATATCCAAATCTTCCGTAAACTTCGCGTAACCGCACTTTTTTTCACTTCCGGGACCGCTTCTTTTACACCCGCTCCCTGTACAAGCCACCAATTTTGTTGCACATATGGTCAATAATTCCAATGTCCGAAGGGAGCGGGCTGGGTAAAACCAGAAGTGTTTTTATTGAACATTTTTCTGCAATGACAAACCATAACCCCCAGTCTAGTAGACAGTATAGTAACAGTATATTCTGTCCCTACAGATGAATACATAGCTATCAATTCAATACTCACATTCACATATTCAGCTGTAACATTCTTATAAGAGATAACCCATTACCATGTGCAGCTCTATTATTCCTGAACCTGCATCACAGCAAACAAAATAGTATAGTAGAAGAGAATATATTAACATCAGCTCCTATAGCAATCGCATTCACTATGCATTAGCACCATGTGACACATCAATTTACTTCACTAACCTTTGCACAGTGTTTATCTACTCACACTGCATCACCAGCAGCCTTAGCTGATTACAGGGATGTGAATTAAATCCTTTTGCCCTGTTTATTGCTTTGAATATGTGTTCTCTTACCTGCAATGACAAAGCATAACCTTCCGCCTGGTAGACAGGATAGTAACAGGATATTCTGTCCAGCCAGGAACAAAAGGTCTTTAAGTTCCCACCTGCTATTTGCAGTGCTATGTCATTCAGGCTTTAAACATTCTGCTGCCATCTACTGGTGATTTAGTAGAATTGCCATGAGTTTGATTTCTATTTTCACAGCCATACATGGATTGCTGAAACTGGAAATGGAATAGGTAATAGTTTATTTTTATGGGGTGTCTATTTTTGACATACCTTACATTTGCTCGGAGGCTACTTTGTCAGTCGCCAGGACTATGGGATGAACAATGTCCACTGATTCATGTCCTGGAACAGATGTTGCTAAATCTGCCTGGCCAGGGGACAGGAGACGTGGAGACTACATCTCATGGCCACGTGAGCTATGGGGGCTGAACAGGAGGAGGAGGAGGACATTCGAGCACAAGCAATGCATAGAGAAATGGGTGGTTTTTCTACACAGGTGACAGGAGAGGAGGAGCAGGAGCAGCCAGAGGAGCTACAGGGCGATGAGGAAGACGAGGCAGAGGACCCAGACACACCGTGGCAGTATGCAGTGGAGATGGAAGCAAGGAGTCCCTCCGAGTCACTTCCGCAAATAGCCTGATGCATGCTCACTTGCTTGCGTAGTGACAGCTGAATTGTCACCATTTGCCAGAGGGATGACTACTGGCTCTCCACCATGTTAGATCCTCACCGGTCCAAAATGGGGGGCCTTTTTCACACCCGCTGAGCAGTTGGACAAACTAAACTACTATTGAGACATCCTTTATAGTCAGTTGGCTGCTGCCTTTGTGTGCCATCACCCATTCTCATGCAGGTCTGACCAGGGGGGCCCTCTGCGCTCATGTTTAACTGCCATGGCTGCTGGGGGGGATGGGGGGCAGGAGCAGTACCAGCTCCATCAGCAGCAACTTAAGTCTAGAGTCGCTGATGGGCAGTTTTCTTCACCAGCAGCAGGTAGACAGTAGCAGAACCTGAACCAGCAGTTTGTGGCATACTTGGAGTGCACCCTGCCACCCCACATCAAAGATCCCCTGGACTACTGGGCAGCCAAACTCGATTTGTGGCAGCAACTGTTCGAGTTTGCCCTGGGCAAGCTTTCTTGCCCGGTTAGAAGTGTGGCATTAGAGCGGATGAGAAACTGACCTTTGTGAAAATACATCAGGCGTGGATCAGCCAGGATTTTCAAACCCCAAGACTGATGCATCAGACTAGATCATCCATGGTACCACGCCAACAATTTGATGAAAGAGACCTGTTTCTTTTGGCTACATGCTTCAGCTACTATTCTGATACTTCCACCCGCCTGATCCCACACCTGCTGTCAGGTGCTCTTACTGTCAGCCAACATCTTCAGCTGGTTCTGATATTGCCCCCCCCACCTACCTACTCTGTCACTGGGCCACTCTGTGGTCTCCTCATGCTGCTGAAACATCACCACTATGTTCTCCTCATGCTGCTGCCACCTCACCACTCTGTGGTCTCCTCATGCTGCTGCCACCTCACCACTATGTCACTGGGCCACTCTGTGGTCTCCTCATGCTGCTGCCACCTCACCACTATGGTCTCCTCATGCTGCTGTCACCTCACCACTCTGTGGCCCCCTCATGCTGCTGCCACCTCACCACTATGCCACTGGGCCACTCTGTGGTCTCCTCATGCTGCTGCCACCTCACCACTATGTCACTGGGCCACTCTGTGGTCTCCTCATGCTGCTGACATTTCACCTCTCTGTGGTCTTCTCATGCTGCTGACATTTCACCACTCTGTGGTCTTCTCATGCTGCTGTCACATCACCACTTTGTGGTCTCCTCATGCTGCTGTCACATCACCACAAGGTCACTCATGCTGTGGACTTTTCATGCTGTTCCCACCCTCCCCACTTTGTGACTTGGCAACTATTTTGCCTTTTTGGCCTGGTTGACATAATCATTTATTTGACCCTTCTTCTGATCTGTGAGAAGGAAGGAAAAATGAGATGTACAATGGATCCTGTCTATGTAGCAGCTGTAAGGCCTCTATGGTCTCATCATAATTATCTTATGATTTGGTAGCCAAAATCAGGAGTGGGTACAAAACACAGAATACATGCAAATATTCTATTCATGTGTCATCTCTGTTTTGGATCCACTCCTGTTTTTTGGGGGGTTTAGCAATACTGATGGATTACTAACAAAATGCTGACCAAGTGAAGACGGATGCTCAACAGACAGGATCCGTTTTTTGGGGGTTATTGTTCTGATGGATCAGAGGATGGGCAAAATAATCAGTGACGTCAACACAAACTTACTGCTGACACCCTCTCCACTCTGTTGGGGGGCTCTACTTGTATAGGCGTTTAATAGAACAGGTTCTGTAGACATCTACATGGAATCAGATGACGACGATGTAAAAGGAGTGCGCACCGTAAGTGCCCAAATAAGTGAAGTGTGCAGTGATTCTAAGAGAAACGTCTGTGATGTGCATGTCATACCGACTCATTGTATTGTTTCACTACCACAGCAGACTACCTATGTGTGTTACTGCAAGGCATAGTGTTCTACACCACTATACAGGCTCTCTGGAGCCAGGAAATAGCTGTTTTTCAATGTAATTCTCCACAAATAAATTTGGACCGAATGTTTTCGGAAAATTTGGCAAAGCGATGGAATCAAATTTTTGAGAAATACGCTTATCTCTAATTATTACTACTGGTAGCACAACCAGGACATTGCTATTGCTGGGGCCACTGAAGGGGACATTTTTACTACTAGGACACTGTAGGGGCATAACGGGGGCCCTATAACTACAGGGGCAATATAGGAATGCATTAGACAGTAACCACTGAGGGTTCTATAGGGGACATCATAACGACTGGGACACTATAAAGTTGGATGAATACTATTGGAGGCACTACAGGGGAGCCTTATTAATACTAAAAACAGTCTTATTACTGCTGGGTGCACTATGGTGGCCATTATTATTGGGACAATATGGAGTGCACTATCACTAACAAGCACTCTTTGGGAGCAGTATAGTTATTGGGGACATTGTAGAGGGGACTATTACTAATAAGGGCACTCTAGGAGAGATTTATTGCTATTAGTAGGGCTTTTATATTACTATAGGGAAACTAATCTGTATGGCAATAAAATTTCTGTGGTATAATATTTGGGGGGCACAGCAGGCACAGTACTGGGGCAAATCACAGAAAATAATGCACAATAGTTTCAAACATTATATATGGACTAAGCCCTGATTCTGATATGATAACATCTGAGTCTTTTAGACAATATATTTTAACACATTGTGTCCGCCTGCCAGCGACAAGGTGGTCCCAGTCAGGCAGGACCTGCTGTTAATCTATCTATGCCATTGGGCATCTACATTCAGGAGAGCAGACCCTGCACATATAGTGTGCTGCTTCTTGTTACCTCTGTGTGCAATCAAGCAACCAATGAGAGGAAGAGCACACATAACTACAGTGTATGCACCACCTAATCAAGGTCGCCTGTGGATAGGCAGGACAAAAGTGGACAAAAATGCTACTATCAAGATAAAAGAAAATCCTATTCACAGTTGAAGGTGCCACTTTTTCAAGTGTATCCTTCAGACTATACAAAAATCACAGAAAAAGAAAAAAATAGAAAAGTGAGGAGCATAAGATGTATGTTTGGTAAACTCTGCAGAGACGAGACGTGGCTGAAAGAAGGAAAGAAAATGTCTACGTCATAGGAGGCGTTACCTGTGAGGCACTGGGTGGGAGAGGTGTACTGTATGGAGTTGTATCCACCTGTATGTTTGATAGTGTCCATGCAGAAAGTAAAATATATGTTCAGAGCTAGGGTGTGGGGGAGACATGGCAGGTACATCGAGAATATGGCACATATGCATTGGGGCTTGGGTCTTGGATCTTTTGAGAACCTAGCAATGCCCCTGTATGGTGGACTCCTTGCCCCCTCCCCCGCTCCGCATTTGCCCCAACTGCCACTGTCATTAACCCCACCACCAATAACGTGGCTAGGGGTACCACTATTACTACCACCAATACAACTATGAATAGGGTCCCCAGCCTCCTTCTGAACCTCCTCCTCAGGGCAGCCCAACCGATGACTGCTCTCACACAAGTCATCATCAGGGAGACTCACTTGACTATCTGCCGTAGGGTGTAGTGGGGTTTTCTTGCCATTTCTTAGGAAAAAAAGTAGGCATTCTACTAGGAAGGGGCAGTAAGGGTCTGCAAGGAGGAGGAGCAGGAGGAATGTTGGGACTTCTGGCTCTACGGTATGGTGTCAGATTCAGAAGTCTCCTCTATGTCACCCTGCTGAGCCATCCAATCCACAATCTCATCGTCTTTCTCCTCAATGATGATGATGTTGTACTTTTCCAAAGCCAGAGACAACTATGGCCTACTACTACTACTACCACTGATGGCCAGATAGCAGCTGCTGCTGCTAATACCCATATTCTGGCTATGGGTCTTTCGTTTGGAACCCTTCCGTATTTCTGACAGTTTTGTACCTAAATGTCACACAAGGTATGGAACGGTATGCAAATCTGTTTTCTGGAACTTAGCCGGCTGCTATGCTCCACAACACTAGTGGTTGGCATCCTCACCGCTTGTAACTAGAGATGGCCGGAACTATTCGCTGGTGAACATAGCTTGTTCGCGTCCGCCGCGGCGGGCGAACATATTCGATGTTCGCGTTCGCCCCTATACTTTATTATTGAGCAAACTTTGACCCTGTACCTCACAGTCAGCAGACACATTCCAGCCAATCAGCATACCCTCCCTCCCAGACCCTCCCACCTCCTATCTAAACACAAGGACAGCATCCATCTTACATTCATTCTGAAGCTGCAGTAATAGTAATTGTAAATCGCAATGCGATTAATATAACCTATATTATTCGCATTGCGAGTACAACTTAGATCTGAGTTCCTAACGGTTGTATTGCTAGAATATAATGAAGATAACGAATATAGCACTATATTCTCAATCTTCTTTATATTCTAGCAATACAACAACCATTAGGAACTCAGATGTAAGTTGAATTCTCAATGCGATTAATATAACCTGCATTAATCGCATTGCGAATTCAACTTAGAGCTGAGTTCCTAATGGTTGTATTGCTAGAATATACGTTATATTCTAGCAATACAACCATTAGGAACTCAAGTCTAAATTGTAATCGCAATGCGAATAATACTTACAATTATTAATCACTTTGCAAATCCATTTGATGCCTCTATTTGATTGTATATGACGGTTGACTATGACTACCACCAACGTTCTGCTGCCTCCAAAGCAAGATATCTGAACCCCCCAGGGGCCATTTGGGCGATTTTGATAGAAAATGCATCAAAAACGCATCTGCGTTTTTATAATTTTTTCATTTTTTAGTTTATTTTTTTGTGTATTTTGCCACATTTGGTTGTATATTTACATTTGGTATAGGCAAATATGGTAGTCTAGATGATTACTCTGCCCAAATCTATATTCAGCTACATGGCTTAGAAAATATGCTGTCAAACAATGATCCTAGGTTTTGGTATAGACACATGATCTAGACTACCCCCGCCCGCCTCCTCTGTCTATTCCATGGTGTCTAGTGGACCTATCAGAGTGTCAGCACATTGCTGATACTCTGATAGAAACGGCTGACATCTGTGCTTGATCAGATGCAAGCCGTTTAACCCCTTCTATACCGCTGTCCGTACGGACCGCGCTATAGAAGGGTTAACAGGGAGAGAGCTCCCTCCCTCTCCCATCGGGGGGCTGCTGTGCCTTTGCAGCCCCCCAACAGGATGGGATCGCAGAGGGAGGGAGCCCCACTCCCTCCCCATCCATCACCCGCTGCTCTCTTATGGCAGCGGGTGATGGTTGCCATGGAGACAGGACGCTTTCAGAAGCGTCCTGCTCTCCATGGTGCTGAAAGTCTGAATAGACCTGCTAAAGGTCTATTCAGACTTTGTAAAGTACAAAATACAGCACAGTGAACTATAAAGTGTACTGTACTGTATTATACAGACACCAGATCCACTGGATCTTTCAGAACCAAGTGGGTCTGGGTAAAAAAAAATGTAAAAAAGTGAAAAAAAGTAAAAATAATAAAAAAAACACATATCACTGAATAAAAAATAAAAATAAAATACACTACACATATTATGTATTGCCGTGTCCGTAAAAACATGCTCTATAAAATATCACATGACTGAACTCCTCAGGTGAACGCCATAAAGAAAAAACCAAAAAATGGTGTAAATAAGCCCTTTTTTGGCACCTTACATCACTAAAAGTGTAATACAAAGCGATAAAAATGGGTATGCCTCCAAAAATAGTACCAATCAAACTGCCATCTCATCCCGCAAGAAATGAGGCCCTACCTAAAACAATTGGCCAAAAAATAAAAAAGCTATGCCTCTCAGACTAAAACATGATTTTTTTTGTTTCAAAAATGCTTTTTAGTGTTAAATGTAAAAAAAAAACTAAAAAGTAGACATATTGGGTATCTCCACGTCCGTAAGAATCTGCTCTATAAAAATATCACATGGCCTAACCCCTCAAGTAAACACTGTAAAAAAAATTAAATAAAAACTTTGTCAAAAAGCCATTTTTTTGTCACCTTACATCACAAAAAGTGTAATAGCAAGCGACCAAAATGTCATATGCACCCCAAGATAGTGCCAATCAAACCACCATCTCATCCCGCAAAAAATGAGCCTCTATATAAGACAGCCGCCCAAAAAAAAAAAACTATGGCTTTCAGAATGTGGAGACACTAAAAAATATTTTTTTTCAAAAATGCTTTATTATGTAAAACTGAAACAAAACCCCCCAAAAAGTAGTCATATTTGGTATTGTCGCGTCCGTAACAACATGCTCTATAGAAATAGCACACAATCTAACCTGTCAGTTCAACGATGTAAATAACAAAAAATAAAAACGGTCCCAAAACAATTTTTTTGCAAATTTTCCATTTTAATACATTTTTCCAGTAACAAAGCAAGGGTTAACAGCCAAACAAAACTCAATATTTATTGCCCTGATTCTCTTGTTTGCACAAACACCCCATATGTGGTCGTAAACTGCTGTATGGCCAAACGGCAGGCACAGAAGGAAGGGAACGCCATATGGTTTTTGAAAGGCAGATTTTGCTGGACTGGTTTTTTGACACTATGTCCCATTTGAAGCCCCCCCTGATGCACCCCTACAGTAGAAACTCCAATAAAGTGACCCCATTTTGGAAACTACGGGACAAGGTGTCAGTTTTGTTGGTACTATTTTAGGGTAAATATGATTTTTGGTTGCTCTATATTACACTTTTTTTGAGACAAGGTAACAAAAAAATAGAAATTCTGAAATGTCATCTCCATTTGCCAATAACTCTTGTGGAACACCTAAAGGGTTAACAAAGTTTGTAAAACTGGTTTTGAATACCTTGAGGGGTGTAGTTTCTTAGATGGAGTCACTTTTATGGAGTTTCTACTCTAGGGGTGCATTGGGGGGCTTCAAATGGGACATGGTGTCATAAAACCAGTCCAGCAAAATCTGCCTTCCAAAAACCATATGGCGTTCCTTTCCTTCTGCGCCCTGCAGTTTGGCCATACAGCAGTTTACGACCACATATTGGTTGTTCGTGCAAACTGCAGAATCGGAGGAATAAATATTAAGTTTTGTTTGGCTATTAACCCTTGCTTTGTTACTGGAAAAAATGGATTAAAATGGATAATTTTACAAAAAATTGAAATTCTGAAATTTTATCTCCATTTGCCATTAACTCTTGTGGAAAACCTAAAGGGTTAATGACGTTTGTAAAATCAGTTTTGAATACCTTGAGGGGTGTAGTTTCTAGAATGGGGTCATTTTTGGGTGGTTTTATTATGTAAGCCTCACAAAGTGACTTCAGACCTGAACTGGTCCCTAAAAAGTAGGTTTTTGAAAATTTCTGAAAAACTCCAAGATTTGCTTCTAAACTTCTAAGCCTTGTAACGTCACCAAAAAATATAATGGCATTCCCAAAATGATCGACACATGAAGTAGATATATGGGGAATGTAAATCAATAACTTTTTTTGGCGGTATTACTATGTATTATAGAAGTAGAGAAATTGAAACTTGAAAAATTGCTAATTTTTCAAAATATTTGGTAAATTTGGTATTTTTTTATAAATAAAAATGAAATTTTTCGACTTCATTTTACCAGTGTCATGAAGTACAATATGTGACGAAAAAACAATCTCAGAATGGCCTGGATAAGAAAAAGCATTTTAAAGTTATCACCGCATAAAGTGACACTGGTCAGATTTTGAAAAAATGGCCTGGTCCTTAAGGTGAAATAGGGTCGTGTCCTTAAGGGGTTAAATCGCTGTTTTTCTGATATTTGGCTCAGTTGACTAATAAGTTTGCCCACCACTGTACTAATCTGACTGGCATTCAGTATCAGGCACTGAATAAGCACCAATATTAGGAGCACCCACTTCAGACGTGATACAATAGACAAGTGGGAATCAGTGTCAAACAAATTTCTTTAATTTGGGAAAGCAAGTTTGTAATACACATAATAATGCCCTCCAGGAATATATTTATCCTGAGGGTACATGTGGCTATTCCCAATTGTTCCCTGCTTAAGTACCCAGTCAATTAGGTTTGGTTTTTGGTCTCCCAGTTTTAATAGTATATCATTGTATTTTAAACGTTTCATAAAGTAGTGACTAATAACATAGTAACATAGTTTATAAGGCTGAAAAGACATCTGTCCATTCTGTAAAGTGCAGACACCTTCAGATTTATACTTTTTACCATTTATATAATTGAAGAACATTTTAGGGTTAGTTTTACTCTTTTTGGTAATTAATTTAAATTCTCGATCTCTAGTTTGGCTGCTTTTGTTTATCTTTTACATATTCTATTTTTTCCCTATAGTTTTTCAATGCTTCCTTGCTACCCTCCTGTTTTAGTGATTTAAATGCTTTCTTTATGTCATGTATTGCTTTCTTTACATTTCTATTTATCCACATTGTTTTTTTTTTCTTGTTCCTTAACCTTTTATTCCCATAAGGTATGTACCTCTAATAACTCGATTTTAGGATGCTTTTAAAAATATCCCATTTTGTGGCTGTATTTTTATTTTTGAGGACTCTGTCCCAGTTAGTTAGGCCTATAGAATCTCTTAGTTGGCTAAATTTTGCTTTTCTAAAGTTTGGTATTTTTTGTTCCTCCCGAAGAAACACTCTTTTAAATGACCGTTGGAAGGTTATTACTTTATGGTCACTATTTCCCAGCTGTCCCCCAACCTGCACATCTGATCTTCTGTCAGGTCTTTTGGTTAATACTAAGTCCAGTGTGGCCGTCCCTCTAGTCGGGTCCTGAACCAGTTGGGAAAGGAAATTGTCTTTGGTTATTGCCAAGAACCTGTTTCCTTTATGAGATGTACAGGTTTCAATTTCCCAGTCAATATCTGGGTAGTTGAAGTTCCCCATAATAACGACCTCATTATGATTTGCCACCTCGTCTATTTAGTTTAGAAGTAGATTTTCTGTGGACTCTGCCCTGTCATTACTATCATCCAGCCATATCTCATCTCAGTTATTCCCACTATGTCATAGTCCTCCTCACACATCACTAATTAAGTTTACGTAATTAACCTCCCCCCCCAGTCCCTAGTTTAAAAAATCCTCCAACCTTCTAGGTATCTTCTCCCCAATAACAGCTGCCCCTTCCCCATTGAGGTGCAGCCTATCTCTACGATAGTGCCTGTAGCAGACAGAGAAGTCAGCCCAGTTCTCCAGGAATCCAAACCCCTCCTTCCTACACCAGTTCTTGAGCCACTTCTAAATTTCCCTAATCTCCCGCTGCCTTTCTTGTGTGGCTCGTGGTACAGGTAGTGTTTTGGAAAACACTACCTTTGAGGTCCTTGCCCTAAGCTTGTGACCTAAATCCCTAAAATCCTTTTTAATGACGCTCCACCTACCTCTAACTTTGTCATTGGTTCCGATATGGACCGTGACTGCTGGATCTTCTCCAGCCCATCCAAATAATCTGTCAACCCGATCCACGATGTGTCGAACTCGAGTGCCAGGAAGACAACACACCGTTCTATGATCCTGGTCTTTGTGACAGATAGCCCTATCTGTATCTCTAATAATTGAGTCTTCCACTACCAGCACCTGTCTGACCTGCCCTCCTCTCCTGGTCCCCTGCTTACTAGAGCTGACATTCCCCTGACTGGCAGAGGAAGTGTCCGGCTGCAGCAGTGCTCTCCCTGAACTGACCTCCCCCATCTGCCAACCTTGCAAACTTCTTGGGGTGTGTCAGATCAGGGCTAGCCTACCTGGCACTCTTCTCCATACCCCGCTTTCTAATTGTTACCCAGCTAGCTACCTCACTTTCCTGAGCCTCCATGCTACCACCCTCCTCCACATCTAACCCAGAGAGTGCCTGCTCAGTAAGCAGCAAACTCTGTTCCAAATTGGCAACGCTTATCAGTGTTGAAACTCGCCCGGTTAGATACACGATATACGATTCCAAATCGGCAATTTGCTCACATTTTGAACAAAGATATGCACCCTATGGCTGTTCCAGGACTACATACATTAGACAAGATGTGCACTGGACTGCGCTGTCAATAATGGAACTCGTACTAAATGGTGATTATGCAAGAAAAGAGAAAAAAATACAATACATTGCAGTGATAAGAAACTGATTTACTGTAGTCCCCTCCTAAAGTCCCTGAATCTCAAGTCACATAATCTAAAGTCACATACTTAATACAAACACACACTTGAACTCAAACACGCGAACGCTCACAAACTCGCGTAGTTTGCCTGCCTGTATAAGTGCAGCTCCCAAACAGCTTCAAACCAGACAGCTTTTTTCCCCTGGCATAAGTATTTAAGCTGTATATACTGCCCTGTTTCGAATTATATAGAAAAGTGATGAAAGAGGCGTGTGCAGAATAATTATTTATAAACCCACTACAGAACAGATTCTGCTTCTAAATAGCTGCACAGACCAACCATGTTCTGCTCATAGTTACATACTAGGACAATGGTCTCCAACCTTTTTTGTATCAGTCTGGTTTAATGCCAAACAATTTACATATGGCCTAGGGTAGGGGGGTACAGGTGGGGAAATCATGCATATAACAAAACACTATAATTAATAATCCTCTTTAGACCCACACTCAGTGACTTACAGGTGATGTCTCCTTCTTTCAAAAAGTAAATTCAAAAGATTTGAGAATGAGTAGGCTTATGCAGGCTAAGTGAATAAATATATTTACTAAGTTTGATTAAATTTAAGATAACACAGACAAATAACATACAGAATAATAAAAAGTAAATAATCATCACTGGCCTGGGGGCGGGGGACTCAGAGTCAGCCATGCTAACACACAATGCTGACA
Organism: Bufotes viridis; assembly: GCA_033119425.1. Lineage (NCBI taxonomy): Eukaryota > Metazoa > Chordata > Amphibia > Anura > Bufonidae > Bufotes > Bufotes viridis. The sequence goes on from CM065591.1 coordinate 206,105,874, forward strand.
CCCGTGGATGGACAAGAGTACTTACATCCTACCTAGAATGAAGTCTTCAGTGGAGTACCCCCTAATTGGTGGTACAAACCAGAGTTATACCTTTCAGACCCTCCTACAGTGTGCAGCACCCATGTCTCTGAGATCACTCAGAAATGTAGTCTTATCAGTACAATCGGGGGGGAGGGGGTACTAACTATCTCTAACCCACTACATTACAAGGAAGACTTTATTACACAGAATATTAAAGGTAATATACAAGAGACAGAATTTAAGGGGACAGAACCAATCAGTTCTTCAAAATACCCTTACAATACACTCATCTGTCTGGATTTGTTCTCTTTCCTTTTTCTCACAGTTCTGCACAGATCACTTTAATGACTTCTTTGGACCACAACTTCTTTCTGCATAATTGAACACAGCTATTTAGTATTAATGCCTTCAACTATGCCCCAATTTAGCTACGCCCCTGCATATAAGTTTATACAGCGTGAAACTACAACTCCCAGTATGGCCTGTAGACTTGTAAAGGTATGCCGGGAGTTGCTGTTTCACAAAAGGGAATGCTACCACCCATTATTGAGAGGTAGACTACACGAGAGGCTACAGCGCTGATCAGGCACAGTCAGTGGCAGAATTAACATTTTCATTTAATCACTTACAGGTAACATCTAATCTACAGTTCTTCTCAATCTGCTTCAGACTTCCATGATGACTTCTCCAGGCCACGACTTCACTCTGTATAGTTTGCCAGCCATATGTCTTCGGCTTCTCGCTTTAACACCTCTAAATCTGAATATAATAGCAACATTTAATGTGCCACTGAATACAATAGTGTAACATACTATGTCCCCTGAAAATAAAATGCCACACACAGTACCCCTAATGGTAGTACCCCTATAGATACTGCCTCACTCTCTGTGCTCCCTGTGTAAGCCATGTACCGGGGTGGGCTTCCCAGGATACAGCAAAGTCACGAAGGAGGAATGAAACCCCAACACCGGCTTTTGCCAAAACAGAATTTAACTTAAATGTGGCAATGAGCACATCACAAATGCTGGGAACACACAATAAATTTACATACACCCAGCCCGAAGCCTGAGACCCTTGTGGTGCACAGCGCGGCACCCTCCGATGGATGCTAGAGGAAAGTGCGGCAATTTACCTACTGATAGGCACAACTAAACAGCCACACTGTCATGCCCTGCTCTGGTTCGATGCAGAGGTCTGTCAGGTTGGCAGCACGTGTGTAGTTTTCTGTTTACTTGGAGTGAGCTGTACCTGCCTCCCTTCAGGTGCACTGGGTGGGGTCGTTTGTGTGAGTTTAAATCAAGCACCTACCCGGTGTCCCTTGCGGGTTATAGCTTTTTTCTCACTCTGAGGAAAGTTGGATTGCTTTTTCGGCTCTGCTTTAAAGATAAGTGTGTTTTTGGTTTCCATTTGTGAACTGTCTAGGCTGTTAGTTAGACACCTGCTTCCTCCAGGATTAGAGGAAGCAGGCTGCCTTTTTTCCCCCTGTCTACTATCTCAGGGACTATAGGGTTTATACAGTCTTAGGCACGGGGGCACGTTTATTCCCACCTTTGGGGTCTAAACGTGTGCACAGCAGTCTAGGGTTAGCTGATAGGATCTTGTCAGGAGGTTATCCCCAGCTTTTGCCTAGACGCTTGTTTGTTGTTTCTTGTGTTTCTATTGTATCTTGTACCCTTCCCGGCGTGACATTATAACCCGCCCGCCATAATAATTCCTAGACTGTTGTTTCTTGTGTTTCTATTGTATCTTGTACCCTTCCCGGCGTGACATTATAACCCGCCCGCCATAATAATTCCTAGACTGCCTCTGCTGCTAGGAAAGGGAGTCCGTTGATGCATTAGTGGATCGCATGCAGGGATTATCCCTGGAGGTTGCCAATCTGCGTAATTCTGTCACATGTTGTCAGAATGCTCTGGCATCAGGTGCTATTGGAGGAGGTCAAATTTATGGGGAGCCTAGAGTCGCTCTTCCTGATAGATTTTCAGGGGGTATGGATGACTTTATTCGCTTTAGAGAGTCCTGCAGGCTGTACTTTCGGTTGCGGCCATCTTCGTCTGGCAATGAGAGTCAGAGAGTGGGGATAATTATTTCCTTGCTTAAAGGGGACGCTCAATGCTGGGCATTTTTGCTGCCAACCGGTTCTCTGGCACTTCGGTCGGTAAATAAATTTTTTAAGGCCTTGAGATTGATTTATAATGAGCCAGATCGAGTCTCGATGGCGGAATCTAGGTTGCGTAATCAGAGAGATTGAAAGATGCCCTTGCTTTTCATGAGTATGCGGATACATTGGAAAATGCTATGTCTTTGGCAGTGCGCTTAGATAGACACATTAGAGAGAGGAATAAGGCCCCTTCATTGCCAGAGATTCCTTCTGAAAGTGGTTTTGTCTCACCGGTTCCCCAGGTTAATATGACATGTAATTCTGGGATGGGGGAGGAACCCATGCAGCTGGGTCAGGTGTCTTTTCGTTCAGGTAATATGAACTTTAGGAGGTTGCATAAGTTATGTTTTTACTGTGGAGCAAAGGGTCATTTTGTTTATGCTTGTCCTTTGCTGAAACCGCAAGTTGATGAGAATGGTCCACAAAGAGGTTTACGTAAAAAAGAAAAAGAAACATCCCTGACTCTTGGTAGTGTTAATGGGGTGCCAGAGCAAGCAGGAATGCAATCTCCCTGCAATACCCGTTTTCTCCTTCCAGCTATGGTGGCGCTAGAATCAGGAAAACTGAAGTTTGAAGTGTTTATTGACTGCTGGAGTAAACCTTATTGATTTTCTGTTTCTTCAAAATCTGGGCCTAAGTACGTGCACTTCGGAGTGAGAGATTCCGGTGTTTAATTCTTCCCCTCTTTTTCAGAAGAATCTCAGTCATATTGTTCATGGTATTCGGCTATGGGTGGGTGATTCGCATGTTGAAATAATTTCGTGTTTTGTCATTAAAAACTTGCCTGCTCCTATGGTCCTTGGTTTGCCGTGGTTGATTAAACATAACCCTACTATTGATTGGCAGGCAAGACAGATCATTGGTTGGAGTGAATTTTGTTCAGACAATTGCTTTAGTGCAACTATCGCAGTGGTGTCTTCTACGGTTTTACCTCAGTATCTCTCAGATTTTGCAGATATCTTTTCGGAGGTTGGGGCTCAGGAGTTGCCTCCTCATCGTGAATATGATTGTCCTGTTAATCTCATCCCAGGGGCCAAGTTGCCAAACTCTCGGCTGTACAATCTTTCTCAACCCGAAAGAGAGGTCATGCGGAAGTACATAGCCGATAGTTTGGCAAAGGGTCATATTAGGCCCTCAAAGTCTCCGGTCGCAGTTGTTTTTTTCTTTGTAAAGAAAAAGAATGGATCGCTTAGACCTTGCTTGGATTTTCGAGAATTAAATCTCATTACGGTCCGTGATGATCAAATTCCTTTGATTTCTGACCTTTTTGATCAAATTGTTGGAGCCAAGATTTTCTCCAAGTTAGATTTAAGAGGGGCCTACAATCTGATCAGAATCAAGGAGGGGGATGAGTGGAAAACGGCCTTCAACACGCACGAGGGTCATTTCGAAAATCTGGTTATGCCGTTTGGGTTAACGAACGCGCCAGTGGTGTTTCAGCGATTTGTCAATGACATTTTTCATTTGGTGGGAAGGTTCATTGTAATTTATTTGGATGACAAATTAATTTACTCCCCTGATCTGAAGACCCATCAGAATCACGTGAGAAGAGTTTTGACAATCCTTCGGGAGAATAAATTATATGTTAAGTTGGAGAAATGTGTGTTTTCTGTCCTGGAGCTTCCGTTTTTGGGATACCTGCTTTCTGGTTCTGGTTTTCGGATGGACCCCGAAAAGGTCCGGGCGGTTCTGGAATGGGACCAACCAGAGAATCGGAAAGCTTTGATGCGATTTTTGGGGTTTACCAATTATTATAGAAAATTCATTTTGAACTACTCTACCATTGTAAAACCGCTGACCGATATGACTAGGAAGGGAGCCGACTGCTCTGCCTGGTCAGATGAGGCATTGCAGGCCTTTTCAGCTATTAAGGAGTGTTTCGCATCTGCTCCCATTCTGATGCAGCCTGATGTGTCTCAACCATTTGTGGTGGAGGTTGATGCATCAGAGGTGGGGGTTGGAGCAATGCTGTCGCAGTGGCGTCTGTGCGCCTTCTTTTCCAAGAAACTCTCGGTCGCCAAGAGGAATTATGATGTAGGAGATAGGGAATTGCTGGCCATCAAATTGGCCTTTGAGGAATGGCGTCACTGGTTGGAGGAGGCTAAATAGTCACTGTTCTTTACTAGATTCAATTTTGTGGTTACTTTTCACCCGGGGATTAAAAACATCAAGGCAGATGCTTTGTCTCGTAGTTTTCCGGGGGAAGTGATTCGGAGGACCCTGCTCCAATTTTGGCTGATGGAGTGGTTGTCGCCGCTCTGTACCCCGAGTTGGAGATGGAGGTGTTGGAAGCCCAGGAGGCGGCTCCTGATTCTTGTCCCCCAGGGATACAAAAGTATTCAAGGAACATCACGATACTGTCCTTTCTGGACACCCTGGTGGCAAGTCCACCTTTGATCTTATTTCTCTGGGGTTACGTACGAGAATTGAGGATTACGTGGCAGCTTGGGCGACCTGTGCACGGTCAAAGGTTGCTCACACTAGACCTTCTGGTTCACTTCTTCCATTTAACTTTCATTCTCTTCAACTTTTCATCCGCAGTCGAATGGGCAGACAGAGCATACTAACCAAAACCTGGAGACCTACTTGAGGTGTTTTGTGGCTGAGAACCAGGGGGACTGGTCCGCATTCCTATCTCTAGCAGAGTTTGCCTTGAATAACCGTAAGCAGGAGTCCACAGGTAAGTCGCCATTTTTTGGCGCATACGGTTTTCATCCTCAGTTTGGTACCTTTTCTGGGACTGGTTCCTCTGGGATGCCAGAGGAGGAGAGATTCTCTTCTGCCTTGTCTTCTATCTGGCGGGGGATCCAGGGCAATTTGGAGAAGATGGGTGAGACATATAAGCGTATGGCTGACAGGAGACATGTGACTGGTCCGGACCTGTGTGGGTGATCTGCTGTGGTTATCTGCTAAAAATATTAAACTAAGAGTACCATCTTGGAAACTGGGTCCAAGATTTATTGGACCTTACAAAATATCTGCGGTTGTCAATCCAGTTGCGTTTCGTTTGGATCTTCCACAGACCTGGAAGATCCATGATGTGTTTCATAGATCTTTACTTAAGAAATATGTGAGACCAGTGGAACCATCGCCATTGCCTCTTCCCCCTCTTCTGGTTGATGGTAACTTTGAGTTTGAGATCTCTAGGGTTCTTGACTCGCGTGTTCTTCGAGGTTCCCTTCAATACTTGGTACACTGGAGGGGATACAGTCCCGAGGAGAGGACGTGGGTCCCGGCTGTGGATGTTAATGCCAGCCGACTGGTGAGGGCCTTTCACAGGCCCCACCCAGATAAAGTTGGTCCTGGGTGTCCAGAGGTCACCCATAGAAGGGGGGGTACTGTCATGCCCTGCTCTGGTGAGGTGCGGAGGTCGTCTGTCAGGTTGGCAGTACATGTGTAGTTTTCTGTTTACTTGGAGTGAGCTGTACCTGCCTCCCTTCAGGTGCACTGTGTGGGGTCGTTTGTGTAAGTTTAAATCAAGCACCTACCCAGTGTCCCTTGCGGGTTATAGCTTCTTTCTCACTCTGAGGAAAGTTGGATTGCTGTTTCTGCTCTGCTTCAAAGAAAAGTGTGTTTTTGGTTTCCATTTGTGAACTGTCTAGGCTGTTAGTTAGACACCTGCTTCCTCCAGGATTAGAGGAAGCAGGCTGCCTTTTTTCCCCCTTGTCCACTATCTCAGGGACTATAGGGTTTTTCCAGTCTTAGGCACAGGGGCACGTTTATTCCCACCTTTGCACAGCAGTCTAGGGTCAGCTGATAGGATCTTGTCAGGAGGTGACCATTATCCCCAGCTTTTGCCTAGATGCTTGTTTGTTGTTTCTTGTGTTTCTATTTTATCTTGTACTCTTCCTGGCTTGACACACACCTTACCTGTTATTACCCTAAAAAAATCAAGAACTGTCTGGGTTTGTGGTACGGGCTAGCCTGTGTGCAGCACAACAGCTTACAAACTTACAATGCTCTACAGTATTCCCCCTTCGATAACTGGTTTTGTAGCATGTGCCTGAGTATTCCTTTTGAGACAAAACGCCAGCCTGGCTTGAGTTTGTGGGGAAATTTATCAGCTCTCCAGTGTGAAATGTCACTTTAAATTGTGGAGTCCTTGCAATGAACAGCCAGCGACACTTGTGGCCTGACACAAACAGAAAAACCTATTTAACTAACTACAGGCCTGGTCTCAGTCTCCAGGATTCTAGGCGCCAACACTGTGGTGAGGTGCGTACACAATCAGTCTTGCCAACCCGGGTCTGCTGGTGACTGAGACCCGAACAAAAGCTTCTCCAACAAGCATGAGGTACAGTATGTGTTGCTTTGCTCCTCAGTTCTCATCAGCACAATCCTCGTACCTCTGGACAGGATCAGGGCCTTACTGGGCTGTAGTTTTGGTCACTGAAGAGTGCTCCCACACCTGGACGTCAATGGATCCTTCTCACACACAGCTCCTGGATCCCCTCCAAGCTTTCCCCAAGATGGCTGCTCTATCTTTTTCTCTCCAGGCTTTTGTTACTACACCTCTAATGAATATGGAAAAATATACAGTCTGTTATGTGTTAAGTAAACAGTGGCATCTTGTTGCCAAACAGCAGATTGTCAGACCAGATATTTAACTTAATTTACAGTATTCAGACAATGAGAGCTGTTTCCCCATCTCACGCCTGTATATATTGCCTCTGGCTCAGTGCCCCTATACATATACTCCAAGGTTCTGTGCCCCTTTATATTGCGCCTCTTGTTTTGTACCTCAGTTATATAGTGCTGCTTGCTCTGTACTCCCCTTATATAGTGCCTCTTGCTCTGTCTATACCTCATCTTTTGTGCCTCATGCTATACCCCCATATTGTGCCTCTTCTCTGTGTCCACAGATACCAAGCTTTATTATCTGTGCCTCCATACTGTGCCTTTTCTCCATGGCCTCATGCTGTGCCCTCATACTGTGCCTCTTCTCTATGCCCTCATGCTGTGCCCCTATACTGTGCCTCTTCTCTATGCCCTCATGCTGTGCCCCTTCTCTATGCGCTCATCCTGTGCCCCCATACTGTACCTCTTCTCTATGCCCTCATGCTGTGTCCCCATACTAAGCCTTTTCTCTGTCTTCATGCCGTGACACCATATTGTGCCTCTTCACTGTGCCCCCATTCTATGGCTTATGTTGTGCTTTCATACTGTGCCTTTTCTGTGACAGCCACTAAGCAAAACTAGAGCCAAATACAATTGCCAGACCATCCAGACGTTATCAGAACTCCTAGGCCTCTTGAGTCCTGCCGTTCCTCTGCTTACTAATGGCGGCATTGACAGGTCAGTGAGGTTGTCACATGACACGTCAATAACATCATTAGGGGCGGTGATACTCACACTGCAATCAGAGAGAAGGAGACGGGCACTGCCGACTGCTAGTGGAAGTAGCATCTCAGTGGAGCAAGAAGCTGCACACAATCTCTTTAGAAGCAGTGAGGGAGAGTGCAGCTGCAGGGTAATATTCTCAATCGCTGACAGCAGCAGCAGCATTCAGTTTAAGTCCCTTTCTGAATTAAACTGAGTACTGCTGGTGATCAGCTGTAGTGTCGCCCCCTTCATCTTGGTGGAGTTATGCGCCCTGTGTGGTCAGACAGGTCGAACACCCCAAAGGCCGGCCCTGTCTGGATCCATGTACAGGAATGGTTCTAGTTTTGTTAGGAAGAGATTGCCATGTGCTATATGATGTCTGATAACCCCCTTTAAGTGAACTGTGCATCAAACCTTTTAGTATGAAGTCTGGCAATAGGATGAAATATGTGACCTTCAAATGTTCAAAAATTGAACAGGGCTGGCAGCCCAGCTGACGAATGTATTGAGCAGATTCCTTCAGGGACCATACACGCATGGTCCTAGACCTACTAGCAGTTATAGATATACACTGGTGCATGCACTGAGCTGTCTGTATTAGATAGCAGATTGCATACTGTACTCTGTGGAAGATTCTGTGCACAGAATTGAGGGCATGTATGGTCCCTGATGTAGACAGCCTGCCTCAATAAGTATCATCACCAGTGATGTTCTCAATGTTGCTGCAGGCCTATTGGGACATAGTTAATGAAACTAGAATATGGGGCATCACTGGTGATGGGGCTGTGTGAATAATAGGTCATGCGACATACTTCTGGATAATGGGTATGGGAAGGGTGCAGTAATGTGTTTATATGTGTTTAGCATACAGAGGGGTAATGTTGAAGATTTTAAAAAATAACTCGGACAGCCCTTTGTTTCTGTACTAGTTGTCTATGTACGGCCGCTCCTGAACATCCTAGCAGAGATGATGTCAGTGACAGCAGGACTCCCCATAGAGAAGTCAGAGTTTTTTTGCTTTTTTTTTTTTTTTTACCAATCCTGCCTTCTCAATTGCTCTATACATAGCACTCAGTGCATGGTATAGACCTACCTATGCTAGGAATATTTACCACATTCAGCTATTCTGCAGCCAAGCCAATAAACTACTTTATACAACTTGGATAGCAATACTAAATATAACCAGGTTCCATCAATAGGACAACCCAGCCGCTATTAAACGGTTTAATAGGATTCAACAACAGTGCATACAAGTTACAGAAAGAAACAATACAGGAAAGGGGGAATAATTCAGCTCTTGTCTATTTATCCCAGGAGCTGTAATTTAACTTCTGATGTTATAGCATGGCCCCACTCTCACAGACTCTCCCCCACACGTATCCAGGTGTTTTTTTTTTTTTAAACTTGCTCTGACTTGCTCCTGACTGGATGGTTAAAGGGGTTACCCAATTGTAAAAATGCCCCCCACAATGCCCGGGCCCCTCCTATAGATCATACTTATCCCACTCCTCAGCACCCACGTCAGTCAGGATCCCTGCACAGCTGCCTCTGCATCTCCCCATCGCGTGGATCAAAACATCGGCAACAAGGGGTGCAGCCAATAGCAGGCCGCAATGCTGACCAGTCTCCTCTAATGACCCTAGCAGAGCCCTCTCCTAGAGCTGTGTGCTAGCATGAAAATATCATATACACTATATACTATAGCTTCACCACACTGACATCAGCACAGAAAGCTAATATGCTGATGTCTGCTTTATTCACATACACAATATATGACTAGAAAGGCACCAGTATTATGTGTTAGCTTATAAGCATAGAAAAAAGAGGTTTATCTTTGCGGTAATGTTATAGTTTAGTGGTTAAGTGATTGGTTTTGCATGTACCGATTCCATCTAATATATAAAGCTGTGTGTAAGTCCGCTAAAGGAATCCACACCATCGCATTTACAATCAGTGCTGCTGTCTGAGAGTGAGCTGTTCAAAAGGACATCCCTGTGTCTGTCCAGGCCCTGCGCCGGACGGAGGATAGGGAGTCTGAAAACCGGGCTGTCCGGCCTAAAACCTGACCTCTGGCCACCCTAGGGGCAGGCTTCTGTGGAGGTCACAGTTAAGGGGGATGGTCCGCTATGGAGGTCAGTGTTAAGGGTCAAATTGCTGTAGTGGCAACTGTTAAGGGGAGGGGTGTTGTGGAAATCACTGTTAAGGAGATTGGGTACTGTGGAGGTCACTAATAGAGGGGTGGCTGCTGTGGAGGTCACTGTTAAAGGGGCGGGCTGCTGTGGAGGTCACTGTTAAGGGGGCGAGATGCTGTGGAGGTGTGAAGCCGGGTCCTTCTGCTAGTTTGTGTGTGTGTGTATATATAAATATTACAGTTTTTTTTATAATCATATTTTGTGTCTGTGAATAAACCAATAATAGGTTTTACCAGAAAAACCTCACTATTGTCAATATAGTAAGGCTTTATTATTATATTATATGATTATATATAATTATAGTATAGCCTTTTTATTATAGTTTTAAATAAGAGACCAAACAAATAACAGAAAAAACACTTATATCTCTCCTAGGACCTCAGTGAAAAAGCAAAAAAAAAAAAAAAAAACGGAGCAGGACAGCACCACTAGCTGGAAAATTGCTCAATGTTGTTGCAGCGGTGCTCGCGGTGTCAGGTCCCAGCCTTAGAGACCCCTCAAATGCAAAAAAGATTTCAGAAGATGTCGCAGCACTCTCAATCCAATAATCATATTTATTCACACCGAAGAAAAGCAACGTTTCGACACACAGGTCTTTCTCATGCTACAAGCTACACTTGTAGCTTGAGAAAGACCTGTGTGTCGAAAACGTTTCTTTTCTTCGGTGTGAATAAACACGAATATTGGATTTAGAGTGCTCCGACATCTTCTGAGATCTTTTTTTCTCCTAGGACCTCTGCATGCAGAGTAGACCACTATACCACCAAGCTATAACCATATAGCTTACAAGTATAGAAAAACATATATACGTACATATCATTGGTATCTTTCTATTGATATATTGTACCTGTGAATAAATATGTAGATTAGGTTTCTGAGCAGATCTTGGTGTGGTTCAACTATAGTACATAGAGTATATGATATTGCTAGCACACAGCTCTAGGGCACAGCTCTGCCCTCACAGCCTGCTGTCTAGTTCTGTCAATCAAGGGGAGGGGGAGTGTGCAGAGCACAGGGGGTGTTACAAACAGTGCTCAAATGATTGAGCCCTATCTCCTGGCGCTCCAATTGCTCATTTGCATGTGAATAAAATGCAGCTTTTTATTGTACAGATAAAAGAAAGGTATTGTTTTAATCAGCATGATGACATAGTGGGAATAACAGAGACATGGCTGGATGATAGCTATGACTGGGCAGTTAATGTACAAGGTTACAGTCTGTTTAAAAAGGATCATCAAACCCAGAGAGGGGGAGGGGTCTGCCTTTATGTAAAGTCCTGTCTCAAGCCCACAGTCTGAGAAGATATAAGTGAGGGACATGAACATGTGGAGTCACTGTGGGTAGAGATACAATAAAAAATTACTAAAAGGAGTTTACTATAAACCACCTAATATACCAGAGTCCACAGAAAATCTACTACTAAATGAGATAGACAAGGCCGCAAATCATAATGAGGTGGTTATTATGGATAACCACTACCTAGATATAGACTGGGAAACTGAAACCTGTACATCTCATAAAGGAAACAGGTTCTTGGCAATTACCAAAGACAATTACCTTTCCTAACTGATTCAGGACCCGACTAGAGGGACGGCCATACTGGACTTAGTATTAACCAATAGACCTGACAGAACAACAGATGTGCAGGTTGGGGGACACCTGGGAAATAGTGACCATAAAGTAATAACCTTCCAATTATCATTCAAAAAAGCATTTCTACAGGGAGTAATAAAAATACCAAACTTCAAAAAAGCACAATTTAGCCAACTAAGCGAGGCCATAGGCCTAACTAACTGGGACTCTGGCTCCTTTTTGAAGTCAACAAGAATGAGCCTGATAGTGCAAGAGAGGAGCCAACACTTAAAGGAGTACTCATCAATATGTAAATCCCAGAGTACCCCTTTAAAACACAAAAAAAAAATGTGCCAAAAGATGGAACAAGCCCCCTGGCGGTGGGCACAATCTACTAAATGTTAAATACACGCACAGCACATAAGAAATCAGTTTAAAATGTATGAATATTTTAAAACAATATTGTTATTACTGAGAGTTTGCTCTGAGTTAACTTATAAAATAACTAGACACAATAGTACTCATTGTATTGTCTCACATAGTATGGTACGGTATGTCTGAGTCTATCCATGTTCAAATACAGCCCTGGTATTGCTGCAATTAAACAGGAAACATAATAAGGGTGATTACTAGGTAACACATTCTATCATCTACACCTCCCTCTAGCGCATGCGTCATGAGAGGCCAGAGTGGGAGCCGTCCGCTGGCACCTGTGGGGACATAGTAAGAGCTGGTGTGTGCTCTTGTCTTGTTACTGCAGCACGCCAGTTGAGATCTCCTACTAATGAATGGCGCATGCGAATGGAGCAAGCTTGGGCAGATAAACACGGGGTCTGCTCATGTATAAACAAATAGTCAAATTGATATCGTTAATCTGTCTGTTAGTTCGGTGGGTGACACATACCCATTTTTTGTGTGAGGTACACCTGCATTGCATACGTGACAGGGAAATTAATATACTGTAGTTAATCCATCTGTAAGATTGGTGGGTGACATTACCATTTTTTGTTAGGTACACCTGCACTGCATAGATGACAGGAAAATTAATATAGTTAATCCATCTGTTAGATTGGTGGGTGACATATTACCATTCTTGGTGTGAGGTGTGACAGAGAAATAAATATAGTTAATCCGTCTGTTAGTTCGGTGGGTGAAATATACCCAATTTGTATGAGGTACACATGCATTGCATACATGACGGGGAAATTAATATAGTTCCGTCTGTTAGTTCGGTGGGTGACCTCAATGAATGAGGAGAGCATTAAATAAGGGACATGGCCCTGGTTGTAATGCTGCTTGTGCTGGTGGAGCTCCTGCTGCAGGGAGAGGATGTGGTCGATCTGTGCCAGCTACACACCCAAATGAAACACCCTCCTCAGGTGCACATAGGTGACCGAACGTTCAGTGTCATTTTGTAGGCCCGAATACTGGTGTATGAATGGTGAGGCCAGAACAAGAGGCGGTAGTAGATTGAGTGGCTGACAGTGCCTCCAGTTCCTTCACATTGTCTCCCACCCGGTCCCCTGCTGAAAGCGCAGAGTTGGCACCTGCATGGGCATCTGTCTTTCACCTCACCCCCATGCAAAGCAGTCTGAGCCCCAAGTCATTGACTCTGCTGGCAGGGTTTCCGTGGGCAGTCCACATAGCCCTGCCCCAGAAATGGAAGAGATTGAGTGCACCGATGCCCAACCACTTATGTTTCAGGATGTGGACATGGGAGGACCACAGCAGCACGTCTCTGATGACAAAACACAGGTGCCAACTGCTGAGGCTTTCTACATTGTGCAGACCGCCAAGGAGGGCAGGGGTGAGGAGTGGGTGAAAGATGATGTGGAGGCAGTGGCGTATCTATCACGAGGCAAACAAGGCATTTGCCTAGGGCGGCACTTCCAATGGAGCGGCAAGATGCCTTGTTTGCCTCAGTGATAGATTTTTTTTTTGTCCGGGCTGTGGATGACACTAAAGAGGGGGGGGAATCTGTGGATGACACTGAGGGGGGTCCCGAGTTTAGTCTCGCCTAGGGCAGCACAAAACCAAGATACACCACTGTGTGGAGGATGATGAGGTCCTAGACCCCACATTGAATCAAGGTCATGCGAGTGACGTGTGCAGTTCAGAGGAAGAGGTGGTAGTCACACAGCGCCAGCTGCACAGCAAAAGAGGGAGCAGGGTGCAAAAGCAGAGTGGCCGTCCCCTAGCCAGTATGCCTGCTACTGCAGTGCCCACCACACCCAGGGACTGAGCACACCAAAGCCAGCTCCAAGGAGTTCCCTGGAGTTGCAGTTCTTCAGACAATGTGCTGATGACAAGACGCGAGTAGTTTACACGCTATGCAATCAGAGCCTGAAGCGAGGCATAAATGTTCTAAACCTGAGCACCACCTGCATGACCAGGCATCTAAATGCAAAGCACAAGCTGCAGTGGAGCAATCACCTCAAAAACCACAAAAGATCTCAGGCTCCTCCTGCTCCCTCTTCTGCTGTGGTCTTGGCCTCTTCCTCTCCGTCTGGAGTGACAGTGGCACCTGCCACCCCACAAACAGAGAATGTGGCAGCAACGCCACCACCACCGTCACCAAGCATCTCCACACTGTCCCATGGAAGTGTTCAGCTGTCCATCTCCCAAACACTTTAGAGAAAGAGGAAGTACCCCCCTACCCACCCGCGATCCCTGCCCCTGAATGCCAGCATTTCAAAATTACTGGCCTTTGAAATGCTGTCATTCCATCTGGTGGAGACAGAGACTTTTAAAAACCTTATGGCAGTGGCGTCTGGGCCTGAGGCGGATAACAGTTTGGCGCATGTCCTTCCACCACCAAGGATTGCAGGACGTTTCTCTTTGCCTCTTGTTGTCTCCTCCTCCTACTCCGCTTCCTCCTCATCCGGTCAGTGTAACACCTTCAGCACCAACTTCAGCACAGCCAGGGGGAAACTACAGCAGGCTGTTTTTAAACTCATCTGTTTAGGGGAAAAACCCCACACCACACAGGATCTGTGGACGGCCATAGAACAACAGACCGATGAGTGGTTGGTGCCACTGAGCCTCAAGCCCGGCCTGGTTGTGTGCAATAACGGGCGAAATCTCGTAGCAGTTCTGGGCCTTGCCGGTTTGAGGTACATCCCTTGCCTGGCGCATGTGCTGAATTTGGTGGTGCAGAGCTTTCTGAAAAATTACCGCGATATGTTAGAGCTGCTGCAGAAAGTGTGAGCCGTCTGTGTGCGCTTTCGGCGTTCTTACCGTGCTGCTCGCCTGTCTGTTTAGCATGGCAGGAGGGGTGATCACAGACAAGCGCAGCCGCCTGTCCACAGCAAATGTGAACAAGCTCCCGTTCAATAATATGAACCAGGCATGGATCCCACAAGACTTGCCCGTACCTTGTGCTGAATAGACAAGGCCGCACCCAGCCACTGTTATACTCCAGCGCACTTTCTCTTCGCATTCTCTTTTCTATTTCCCAATGTTTTGGTGTCTTCCCAAATTTATATAAAAATAAAGGAAAAAAAAAAAAAACCAGAAACAGTGTTGGCTACCTCCTCCTCCTCCACTACCACTTCTACCTACACCTCCACGTCCACCGCCTCCTCAACCTCCTACTCCACTTTGACCTCTGCCTCCTAGTTCAAGATTATTATTTTCTATTCTATTCTATGTTATGTTATGTAATTTCCCTATTGACATTTGTTTGCAGGGAAATTGCCCTGCTCTTACCCCCATTTTGCTTCCTTTTGCAGCCCTCTAGCCCTTACTATGACTATTTTACAGGCATTTTAGTGCCCCAAAGTTCGGGTCCCCATTGACTTCAATGGGGTTCGGGTCCCGAACCTGAACCTTGAGCTGAAGTTCGGCCGAACCCAGACTTCTAGGTGTTCGCTCATCCCTACAGGCCTCTGTAGGGCTGCTACAGTAAGCAGAAGGTAGGAAGGAGCTAATGCCGGTGAAGAATGTGTTTCTCTGTATGTTCTGTATATTGGTACTGCATTTATGGGATTGAAAATGAGGCTTCAAAAGCAGCAAAGAACTATATACTGTACAATGCAGTATATACATTCTAATGTATACTGTAAAGCAGTATAGAACTACCGTATTTTTGCTTTATAAGAAGAACTGTATTAATAAGGAGTGCCTAGGTTTTAGAGGCGGAAAATCATAATTTTTTCTTTCATGAGACCTCAGATCAGACGCCAATCTTCAGACCCCCAATCTTCATCAGACCTTAGAACATACGCCTATATCAGACCTCAGATCATATCCCTATATCAGACCTCAGATCAGAGCACAATATTGGACCTCCATATCTGACCTCAGACCAGACCCCCATATCTGACCTTAGACCAGACCCCCATATCTGACCTTAGACCAGACCCTCATATCTGACCTTAGACCAGACCCCCATATCTGACCTCAGACCAGACCCCCTTATCAGACCAAAAATAACAAAATGAACTTGCCTCTAATACTCTGGACAGCATCGCCACTCTGCACTTCCAGCTACTCTTCCTGCATTCATTGCTCTCTGCTCTTCTCTGGGTCCAAACTGCACTGTAACCTGACGTCGAACAGTGTCAGTTCATAATGCGCCGTGCAGTGCGGGTCTGGAAAAGGGAGTGATGAGGACAGCCAGTGCTAGCACAGCAAGACTCACCAATCCCTGTGCCTCCTGCATACTGGTGTATATACTGTGCAATGCATTATCTGTATACTGTAAAGCAACAAAGAACTATATACCGTACAATGCATCATTTGTATACTGCATAGCAGCAAAGAGCTATAAACTGTATGATGTAGTATCTGTATACTAGCAAAGAGCTTTATATTGTATGATGAATTATCTGTATACTGTCCAGCTGTGAAGAACTATACATCATATGATGCATTACTGTATAATGTATAGCAGCATAGATAGCTACTGTGTGAACTCTGCATTTTTCTCACTCCAATCAGAAGACATGGCTATTTTCATCCGCAAAGTAGACTAAAATAGGACACGTTCTATAATTTGCAGAACAGCCGCACAGATCCTTAAAAAATACAGATGTGTGCATGGTCCCATAAGGTCAGTGCGCTATTTGCAAAAAATGTGGATAACTCACGGATAAAAAATATGGTTGCTTGTATGAGGCCTATACCTTTATGATGCATTAACTGTATGCAGCAAAAAACTATACACTGCATGACGGCATTGGCTATACAATGCAAGGCAGCATTAATATACAACAAAGAGCTGAATTATCTGTACACTGTATAATACCATTAGTTGATTACTGTATTGAGGTATTAATTCGGTATTTTATCATGGTATGCAGCTTACCATGTAATACACAGTAGTTGTAACTTTGTCTTTGCTTGGGTAGAGATTATAGGGGGTCATTTAATAAGGACCGATATAAATTATACTAAATGTGTTGGGCCACAGTGGGATTACCTTCTTACACTCCACTAATCTGCATGCTTTTTATAAAGTGGCGAGAGTGACGAAAAACACAAAAAGGGCACTGGTTTCCAGTTTTTGATTATATATAGCAGTAAGAATGACTATTTTGGGTGCTAGTGGCAGACCACGCAGCTGCTATGGGGCATTTGGGGGAAGTGAGGTGGCCATGGATGGAAGGCCTGTCTCCTAATTACACTTGGATAGCTAGCTGTACAGAGGAGAACATACGATGTGGAGAAGGACCTGTGATGATGTCATCATGTGACCAAGGCAGGAAGACCGAGCTCAGCAGCACAGAGAAATGGTGAAGGACCTGAGTGATGTCATCAGCATGTGACCTGTGCAGAGAGACAGAGCTCAGCAGCGCAGAGAAATGGTGAAGGACGTGAGTGATGTCATCACCATGTGACCTGTGCAGAGAGACAGAGCTCAGCAGCGCAGAGAAATTGTGAATAACCTGAGTGATGTCATCACCATGTGACCTGTGCAGAGAGACAGAGCTCAGCAGCGCAGAGAAATGGTGAATGACCTGAGTGATGTCATCACCATGTGACCTGTGCAGAGAGACAGAGCTCAGCAGTGCAGAGAAATGGTGAAGGACCTGAGTGATGTCATTACCATGTGACCTGTGCAGAGAGACTGAGCTCAGCAGTGCAGAGAAATGGTGAAGGATGTGAGTGATGTCATCACCATGTGACCTGTGCAGAGAGACAGAGCTCAGCAGCGCAGAGAAATTGTGAATGACCTGAGTGATGTCATCACCATGTGACCTGTGCAGAGAGACAGAGCTCAGCAGCGCAGAGAAATGGTGAAGGACCTGAGTGATGTCATCACCATGTGACCTGTGTAGAGAGACAGAGCTCAGTAGTGCAGAGAAATGGTGAATGACCTGAGTGATGTCATCACCATGTGACTTATGCAGAGAGACAGAGCCAGGGCCGGTGCAAGGAATTTTGCCAGCACAAGCGAAGCTACATTTTGGCAACCCCCCCCCCCCATGATCGCATCATGAAAGTGATGTAAAGAAAAAAAGGTCATTTAGGAGCCCCCCCCCCCTTCTATGTGCCCTAAGGCAGCCGCTTGGTCTGCCTTCTTATAGCACCGACCCTGGACAGAGCTCAGCAGCGCAGAGAAATGGTGAAGGACCTGAGTGATGTCATCACCATGTGACCTGTGCCGAGAGACTGAGCTCAGCAGTGCAGACAAATGGTGAAGGACCTGAGTGATGTCATCACCATGTGACCTGTGCAGAGAGACTGAGCTCAGCAGTGCAGAGAAATGGTGAAGGACGTGAGTGATGTCATCACCATGTGACCTGTGCAGAGAGACTGAGCTCAGCAGTGCAGAGAAATTGTGAATGACCTGAGTGATGTCATCACCATGTGACCTGTGCAGAGAGACTGAGCTCAGCAGTGCAGAGAAGTGGTGAATGACCTGAGTGATGTCATCACCATGTGACCTGTGCAGAGAGACTGAGCTCAGCAGTGCAGAGAAGTGGTGAATGACCTGAGTGATGTCATCACCATGTGACCTGTGCAGAGAGACAGAGCTCAGCAGTACAGAGAAGTGGTGAAGGAGGTGAGTGATGTCATCACCATGTGACCTGTGCAGAGAGACTGAGCTCAGCAGTGCAGAGAAATGGTGAAGGACCTGAGTGATGTCATCACCATGTGACCTGTGCAGAGAGACTGAGCTCAGCAGTGCAGAGAAATGGTGAAGGACGTGAGTGATGTCATCACCATGTGACCTGTGCAGAGAGACTGAGTTCAGCAGTACAGAGAAGTGGTGAATGACCTGTGGGACGTCACATTGTGAGGGGGCTGAGCTCATGTGCTGTACGTGGAGGAGAGTTAGTGGTTTTCTTGGTACAGCCCATAATAACATCCTAGAAATGCGGTGGGTTTTATTTCTGTCCTATTATAACTCTCTCCATGTAATTGTCCACAGATGCCCTACAACAGTCTGGTAATGCTGGGAGTTGTAGTTCTCTCTTTTTATACCCCTCTCCATATCATGTCCACTGATGCCCTATGATAACAGTCTGGTAATGCTAGGAGTTGTAGTTCTCTTATATCCCTCTCCCAGTAATGTCTACTGATGTCCCATAATAACAATCTGGACATACTGGGAGTTGTAGTTCACACCTTATAACCCTCACCCAGTAATGTCCTCAGATGCACCATAAAAACTATCTGGACATGATAGGACATATAGTTTTCTCCTCGTTTATCCCTTTATATATTGCCCTCTAATTTTAAATAAAAACCTAGTCGTGATGAGACATGTAGTTCTCTACAGCATCTGAGATGTGTATTAGGCTTTGCTCACATCTGTGCTAGTACCTTTTGATCTTCTCCCGTCATAGGAGCACAACAATGAAAATCAGGGTAGTGCGGCATATGCCGCTTCACGATGGTAACACCTGATGGATCCTGTTGACTATGATGGTTTTTATTATGGAACCTGGCAGGCTGCAAAATCGTGTCCAGCATTAATGACCAGATCTGTAAAGAAGGCCCTTAACGGAGATGTGATCAAGGCCTTTTGTGTTCTGTAGCCTCAGATTATCATGTTCCACAGCAGCTAAGGTGTGTATTATAAGGTTCTGCACAATCTGAGTTATGTAATATGAGGTTCTACAGCAGCTGAGGTGTGTGTTATATGGTTCTACAGCAGCTGAGGTGTGTATTATATGGTTCTGCACAATCTGAGTTATGTAATATGAGGTTCTGTAACAACTGAGGTTCGTATGATGAGGTTCTGCAGCAGCTGAGGTATGTATTATAAGGCTCTGTAACAGCTGAGGTGCGGAATATGAGGTTGTGTAACAGCTGAGGTTCGTATTATGAGGTTCTACAGCAGCTGAGGTGTGTATTATGAGGTTATGTCGCAGCTGAGGTGCGTAATATGAGGTTCTGCTACAGCCAACGTGTGTATTATGAGGTGTTTCAGCATCTGATGTGTGTATTATGAGTAGCAGCTCTTCAGCAGCTAAGGTATGTATTAGGAGGTTCTGCAACAGCAAAGGTATGTATTAGGAGGTTTTTCAACAGCTGAGGTGCATATTATGAGGTTCTGCAGCAGCAGGAGGTGAGTAGTATGAGGTTCTTCAGCAGTAAAGGGGGGGGGCTGTATTATGAGGTTCTGCAACGGCTGTTTTTTGCCCTTATGCTAAATCTGTAATAGATACCAAGGGCACTATGTTTCATTTATAATACTGGTGTCTTCTTATATGGGGGGGGGGGGGTGGTATTTGGCCCCACAGACTCAGATGTGACTGCTGCTTCTTAACCCCTAATAATATTAATCTTTATTTATAAAGCACCACCATATTCTGCAGCGCTTTACAATTCAGAGGGTTCATGTACAAAACAAGACATTGCAAAGTTACTGGCTAATGTTTAACTGAAACACTAGGAGAGTAGGCCCTGCTCCCAAGAGCTTACAATCTATGAGGAGGTGCCGGGTGACACAAAAGGTAGTGCTTTGTGCCCAAGTGATGTCCCTCCATCTGTACTGATCCTGCCTCAGGGTCCCATGGTTTCAAGGGCCAATATAAGGCACATGGACCTAAAATCCACATCCCAAAAAAGCCACCATAACCTTACCTCAGAACTGTGTGTGAATCCTACACAAATCCAGTCTGCTGGTGTGTGCCTTCATACCTGGGGTCCACTGGATACCTAGAAAAGAGGGACTACCACCAACATTGCATTGTTTTACAACCACTGTAAATATACATGAAGCAGCCTGAAGGATTTTCTGCTGTCACCATCTGGGTCAGTGATGGTCCCAGTGGGACCAGGAGTTTTGCATATTAGGGGACTGAGATGGACCAATCGGGACCGGGATGCAGGAGGACGTGGCAGGAATGAGAATGAGGAGAAGAGAGAGGGAGGGGACAGGAGAGGAGCACGCGTGTCTCTGTACTACTGCAGGCAGAGTTGCAGATAACCGGGGAGAAGAGGGCAGCAGGACCGGGAACTCCGCGAGCAGGTAAGCAGGGCAGACACAAAGGACTGCAGCAGCATGCCCGGAAAGCAGTCCTTGTGCCTGTGGGGTGGTTACTGCAGACCTGCCGGGGACGGGGTGGGGGTGCTGGGGTTCTGCGGCCAGCCCTCCCCCGACAGCTCCATCAGAGTTCTGTCTCTGCACACATTCTGCAGCATCAGCGCTCTGCGCGCCCTTCCCCCATTCGTCCAACCAGCGGTAATGGAAGACGCATCATCTGAGGGAACTTCATTGCAGGCAAGCCACACCGCTTAATGGGCTAATGCAGAGAGGAAAAAGCCGCAGTATCCGCACTAAAAACTTGGAGGAGCAAACGCCTTGTCTTCACCCGCTGTATGCGGCGTTTTGATGCAGGCTGAGAGACGAGTGCTAGGCGTTAGTTTAGGTTAGTTTGGCTGCTGCAGCATTTCTTCACCCGGCCACCAAGGAGAAGACCTTCTCCCGAGAGGGCGCTGTCCATGGTCCCTGCGGGCAGTGACGCTCTGGGTTTTCTCGGACGAGCCCGGGTGCGGCTGTTGTCCACCAGAAGGGTTTTATCTTCGGGTAGGACCTCATTACTTCTAGGGGTGACTTTGCTGATTGGCTGCAGAGTCTTGGACTGTGGCAGATGATTGCTCAGCAGTGTTCCTCCTTGTGCATAGGTGGGAATACTGCGGCTTCTAGTGCTGCAGAGGCTACCCCAGAAGCTCTGCCTTGTGCTAGTGGTCCTCACCGATGCTACCCACTGGACCATGTTCATCTGTAAAAGGTTGTGACACTATAAAAAACTGACAGAGATGAATTTTATGTATTTTTTTTTTCAAGGTCTTGTGGCTCATGACAGACACCTCCAGCACTGCAGACACCAGCGCTGCTCCGCTCTAGCCTGCGGTTCTTTTGCTGCAGGTTTCCCATGTATTGCACAGCTGTGATTACAGCCCCCACCCCACCCCCACCTTTACCTTAGCCCAAAAATCTCTCAGATAGTGTCTTCGCAGTTTTCTGGACTTCCATACTCCAGCTTTACTTTAGCATAGGTTCAAATAGCTGATCTCAGGCCCAGTTGGATGTGAATTGGGGGCCCATCAGGCACCACTGGTATGCCATCATACCACAAAACTGACAGAGCATGGTATTTTCCATTTAAAATGGACATAGATGTTGCTTGTGGCCATTTAAATGAAGTGAAAAAAACAACAAAAGGGGTGTACAGCGGATCCTGTGATGGGCCCAGGCCCTGATACCACAGTGTGCCTCAAAGGCCCAGTAGAAATGAACCCATCTGGCCAGTCATGCATCGCTAAGCACAACTAGTATTCTCCAATTGGCCATACACATGTGATGTCAATGAAAAGACATTCCCTTTTTGTGGTTTTTGAAGATTCATTGTCGCTTTTAAATGTGCAAACAATGTTTATTTTTCATACTTTTTTTAAGTGGTGTTATGATTTCATTGTGTTATGCAAACTAAGTGGGAGGGGAAGAAAAACTCGCCTATATAAAAAACACGCCTGCGTTGGGCAGGATATGCCCCCCTGATGAAGCAAAGGTGAATAGACGGGAAGCCAGTCAAATTGTTTTATATGCCTATATTCCTTGCATGTTTGTGAGTATAATAAAAACTGGTTTGTTATTAATATCCATTGTGGTGCTTCACTATTTTTTGCCTGTCTGGTCTTGACCATTATGGGAAAGGCGAATAGATGTTTTGCGAGAAGCCAGCGATTGGCGTATTGGTAAATGTCAGCACAAACTGAAGTGGTCTGAGTGGAGTTTTTGGTGAGCAGCGCGGTTCTAATATTGCAGTCCACCACTAAGGTCTATTTCTTTGAATCAAAACCTTTATTCATAGTATACGGGTTGGGCCCCAAGAATAACTTCCTCTGGTAGGCCCAAGAAACGTTAGTCCGACAGTGGGGGTGTATGCAGGATTTCCTGAAGAGGGAGGGTGCTCTGCATCCGCGTTTCCGGTCCGCGGCTCCGTACTTCCCGAAAAAAATAGAACATGTCCTATTCTTCAATCCGCAATACTCTATGGATGTGTGAATGTAGGGCCGGCACCCCTATAGAAATACCTATTCTTTTCCGCTCAATGTGTGCTGTCCGCATCCTTTCCGCCCCCATTGAGAATGAATGGGTCCGCACCCGTTCCGAAGAATTGCGGAACGGATGCGGACCCATTCCATGGACGTGTGAATGGACCCTAAGGAGTATGGAATCCACAAAGGACAAGCAGATCAGTTACTGAGTGCAGGGGTGGACTGGGAACTTAAACTGGCCCTATGTTGTAGGGGGATTCAAATGGACAACACATGTAGACGGGTCAGCGCATAATAGCGCCTCAGCAGAACCAAATACCACAGTGCAGCAGAAAATATTACTGCAGCAGCAGTAGTGGCCATCAATAACTGACATGGTCCGTCCTCCAGTTGTTTCTAATTAAGATATAGAGCAGGGGGCTTAGAAAGTGAGATGTGGTCCAAAGCAGCCCTACCTTCCCCTAGTAAGGACCCCTACAGTACCCCCAGTAGTATGCTTCCCAAGTAGCCAAGGTAAGAAGATAAAAATAAAGTCCCATTCCAAGCTGCCATCTCTAGTGCAGGTCACAGACCTCTTGCAGCCTGAGAAGCCTGCGTCATTTGTACTCTGAGTCATATAGTGGCTTGTGTCCTTTGAGGATGACCGGCAGGGCAGAGAGCCTTGAGCTCCCATACCCCGCTGCAGTATTCTTATCACCATCCTGAGGGCGGCAATATAATTGAATTCAGGAGCCCACCGGCAGCCATGTACATAAGTTCCTGATGAGAGCATCAGGTCTCCATGTACTTGGTCAGCGGCAGTGAGGAGGCTTTGGTTGGCCTTCTGGGGGCATTGGCCCACCGGGAAATTTCCCTGTAGGTTCTATGGCCGGTTCGCCCTTGACTGAGTGACAGGAACTGAAGATTGATTTTTGGAAGCAGTAGATGTTCTTTGCAGGTCTACAGCTACTGATTTCTGTAAAAATTCCTGTCACACACTAAATACTGTACTCTGCTAATCCCCTTTGGAAGTCCTTTCCATCATTATTACCGTGTGAAAACCCCTGATCCATATCTATCTCCTGAGGAATCCCTGCACCCATTTTACCCCAGACAAATTAGTTATTTCCTACTACTTTATTCCGCTTAGACAGTTTTGCCAAGCGTCTTTGCGTAAGTGAAATCAGCTTGGTATATGTACTGTAAATCTACCCAGGTTCTGAGAACCTGCAGGAACCAGCCTTGGAAAGCACTGCCCTGGGGCTACATCTGATGCTCCTTTGATGGAACATCATGATACAGCCGTTAATCATTAACTCTATTATGTTGATCTTCAGGACATTAACATTTAACCATGAAAATGTAGGGCAGGCAGCATGCTACAGAGCAGATTACTGTATAGCTTTATGGGAAATGATTCAACATTTGTCATTTATTTTTAACCCCTTCAGGACCCTGGGATTTTCTATTTTTGCATTTTCGTTTTTCACTCGCCGCCTTCGCATAGTCCTAACTTTTTTATTTTTCCATTCACATAGCCCTATGAGGGCTTATTTTTTGCGGGCCAAGTTGTACTTTCTAATGGCACCATTTAGGCCTCTTTCACACGAGCGTGACGGATTAGGTCCGGATGCGTTCAGGGTGCGCTCATTGAAACGCGCACCATTTTGCAAGCAAGTTCAGTCAGTTTTGTCTGTGATTGCATTCAGTTGTTCAGTTTTTTCCGTGTTTTGATGCGTTTTTCACGCGCATGATAAAAAACTGAAGGTTTAAAAACAACATCTCCTAGCAACCATCACTAAAAAACGCATTGCATCTGCACCTCCTTGCGGAGGCAATGCGTTTTTCACGCAGCCCTATTCACTTCTATGCTGAACATGCTGCGATTTTTACGCAACACAGAACTGATGCGTGAAAAACAACGCTCATGTACAAAGACCCATTGAAATGAATGGGTCAGGATTCAGTTCGGGTTCTATGCGTTCACGTCACGCATTGCACCCGGGTGGAAAACTCGGTTGCCTTACGGTTGCAAACCATGTAGTAGGAAGCGGGGAAAAATATTCCAAGAGGGGTAAAAATGGGAAAAAATACAATTCTGATAAAGGTTTTTATTGTTTATTTTTTTACACTGTACACTATGCGGTAAAATTGACGTGTTCAAATGATATAGTGGCTCACCTGTTTGCTATCATGTACAAGGTGCTCTATGTCGGTCTGACTCACCCTGTCAATAATGCGTATACCAACGAATATAGAGACAGGCACTCTACATATGGTAACATACGGAGAGAGAATCGTTCAAAATAATATCCACTTGAATACATAAAATAACATAAAATATCAAAAATGATCCCTAAAAACACAAAAAACTCCCCCAAAAAATAAATAGATCTGCTAAAAATTTATAACAATTGCGCGATTTGGGCCTATATATGCCAAATAAGATGAGATTCATACAATCACGTAATCAGTTACAATCAGCGTAACAATACATATTAAATATATAATGAAATATATGATGCATTCAAATAATCATTTGGATAATAGTCCCTCTCAGTGTCCAGTCTCTTTTTTGATTAGAGATAATGAGAGATCAATATATCCACATAATTGAAAACACAGCAATCAGTGCTGTTGGCAGTACTGTGTCTCAATGTAGTAACTTAGATCAATGTTATCTCCTGTTGGCTCAGCTGGGTATATTGCAATGTTCACACTGTGATATATAGTTTTAGCTGAGTTGCGATATTATAGTTTAAA
Organism: Bufotes viridis; assembly: GCA_033119425.1. Taxonomy (NCBI): domain Eukaryota; kingdom Metazoa; phylum Chordata; class Amphibia; order Anura; family Bufonidae; genus Bufotes; species Bufotes viridis. The sequence goes on from CM065591.1 coordinate 206,131,344, forward strand.
GAAATACTCTTATGCCCAGTTCATTAGGTTGTATATTGTACTGTAGGCTATGTAGCTTTCATAGTGGCAGTCAGGTACTATCATATGCCTCCTGTGGCGTCTCCCACATGGCATCGGTACACTGACTGCTATTACCTTTTCCGTTGTCTTCACAGTCTATTGCCGCTTATGTGTAGACGGTTTTCGGTCTGAGCTCCACAGTTGGCGTCCCACGTGGTTGTGGCGCCGCTTAGCGCCCCACATGTTGTATGTCAGTCTATTCAGTGGACTCACGGGCAGATGAAGACAAATAATGGAAGCGCTTCCAAGTTAGTAATTAAATACTGTCCATCAAAAGGTAGGGTTTGCAGTTACAGTATTGATTCCCCAGACGCGTTTCAGAGTCTGAGTCTCACCCCTCTTATATGGCTGTTTTTATTTTTTTTCCCATTACGCCATTTGCCGTATGCCATTAATACTGTTATATTTTAATTGCATGGGCATTTTCGCACACGTTAATGCCCATTATGTTTTTAATTTTTTTGTTAAGTATTTTTATTTTAAGGAAAGGAGGGTGATTTGAACTTTTATGTTTTTTATCTTTTACTTTTTTTTTAAGTCATCTTGGGTGACAATAACTGGCAATCATTAGATTGCCCATTGTGTTCATTGATGGCTAAATAGTCATCATTGAACACTTAATTTGGAATATAACAATACAATACTGCCACCTAGTGGCCTCTATTGGTATATTCCTGAAAAAGGCATTGAAGCCTGCTTGAGGCTTTGGGCTATTTCAGCAATATAACAGGTTCCCCGATCTCAGTTGGGGAACTCCGTTACTGAAGCGGAAGCGTGCGACTTCCGCTTCCAGACTGATCAGATGCCGTGGTCACATTTGACTACGGCATCTGAAGGAGAAAATTTATGCGATCAGCCTTATGGCTGATCGCATACATGTGCCGCTGGTCTCTGCTATTTAGAATAGCAGAAACCGGCGGCTCTGGTGCCTTCTGCACGTGCGAGCGGGTGCCATGCTTAGGGAACGGACTTCCGCCATACATATACAGCGTAGTTTCTTAATGGGTTAAAGGGGTTTTCAAGCCTGGAGAAATTGATGGCCTATCTTCAGGTTGGATCATCAATATCAGATCAGTGGGAGTCAGACATCCGGTACTTCCACGATCAGCTGCTTTTGACAGCCATCCTCACTGGAAACTAAACAGTGGATGTGCCAGAAGCAGAAAGGGAATGAGAGCTGAGATGCAGTACGCTGGCACAGCCACTACACAGTGGACACAGCTGATCAGTGGGGGTTGTAAGATGTCGGAGCCACCATTAATCTGATGTTGATTTATCCTGAGGACAAGTCATCAGTATCTAAAGGCTAGAATACCCTTTGAAAATCTATTTCTGACCTCAGTAGCCATGTGAGTGGGCTTTTCAGAGATTGACAGTTATATCAGTATTTACACTAATACAGGGAAGGTTGTCAAGGATAAGACTGCCACATGACCCATGGGTGCAAAAATTGCACAAGTGAAAAAAACGTCACAAAAAATGTGTGTACTGAGTTTTTTAATTCCCACATATTTACATCTAACATCTGAAGGTGCATAAAAAAAAACGCACCAAAAAAATCTATTTAAACAAATGTAACAAAAACTATGGGGCAGATTCGCAAATCTAGTAGCTTTAGCTTACATAAATTTATACAGACTACATAGACATTTACCAGATTTATCACAGAGGTTCAGGCTGGGCAATAAATTTGGTGTGTAGCTACTTTAAGACTGAATTTTACACCAGAATTGTGACAAAATTTTCTCAAAAACTATGCCCCATTTCCATTAGGCCATACCTTTTTTTTAGACCAGCGCAGAAACTCTCTGTCTACACAATGTGTGACCACTGCTTCATTTAAACATGGGACATTAGGCCCCCATTCTCAAGATCAGCGGGTGTCCCAGCAGTTGGACCCCCCCATTGATCACAGATTTATCACCTATTCTGTGGATAATTAGTAAATAGTTTTTGTGGGCCAGGCTCTTAACCCCTTTAGTACTGAGCCACTTTTCACCTTAAAGAGTTTCTGTCACCTGAAAAATGGATATTAAGCTGGCTAATATTAGCGATGTGCTAATGTCAGCTGAACATAACTATATTAGTGCCAGCTCACTGCCTGAAGCCGTTATTGAGAAAAACGAACTTTTATAATATGCTAATTCGCTTCTAGAAGCAAGGGGGGCGTTCTCCCACCTCTGGCAACGCCATGCTTCACTAGATTGACAGGGCCAGTCAGCGTTGGTGTCCTACCTCTGTCCCTGTCTGCAGGGTAAATCTCGCACCTGCGCAGTCCCGTTCAGTATACGGTGCAGGAGCAGCTAGTGAAGGGCGCTCGCTGGCTGCCAGATTCCTCACTGTGCCTGCGCCGAATACTGGACGGCACGAGATCTCCCCAGCTCACAGGGCCGGCAGGAGGAGGTGAACGCTGCCTTGCCCTGTCAATCTAGTGAAGCAGGGCATGGCTAGAGATGGGAGAACGGAGTTATTATGTGCTAATAACTTTGGAACGCTTTTACTTATCCAGGCAATTCTGAGATTTTTTTCTCGAGACAAATTGTACTTATTGACTGTCATAAATTTGAGTCAATATATTTCACCTTTATTTATGAAAAAAAACAAATTTACCAATAAATGTTGAAAAATTTGCAATTTTCTAAATTTTAATTTCTCTGCTTTTAAGACAAAAAGTGATACCTCATAAAATATTTATTTTTTAACATTCCCCATATGTCTGCTTTATGTTGGCATCAGAAGGCTAATGTGACCATATGGATTTTGGAGGCAGATTTTGCTAGAATGGTTTTTAGGCGCCATTTAAAAAAACAAAAAACAATAATAAATTACAAATAGGAGTGTATTATAAACCACCTAATATACCAGAGTCCACAGAAAATCTATTACTAAACGAGATAGACGAGGTGGCAAATCATAATGAGGTGGTTATTATGGGGGACTTCAACTACCCAGAGATAGACTGGGAAACTGAAAGCTGTACATCCCATAAAGGAAACAGGTTCTTGGCAATGGCCAAAGACAATTACCTTTCCCAACTGGTTCAGGACCCCACTAGAGGGACGGCTATACTGGACTTAGTATTAACCAAAAGACCTGATAGAACAACAGATGTGCAGGTTGGGGGACACCTGGGAAATAGTGACCATAAAGTAATAACCTTCCATTTATCCTTCAAACGAGAGTTTCTAAAGGGAGGAACAAAAATACCAAACTTCAAAAAAGCTAAATTTAGCCAACTAAGCGAGGCCATAGGCCTAACTAACTGGGACAAAGTCCTCAAAAATAAAAATACAACCACAAAATAGGAGATTTTTAAAAGCATTGTAACATCCAATTGTGAGAGGTACATACCTTATAGGAATAAAAGGCTAAGAAACAATAAGAAACCAATGTGGATAAATAGAACAGTAAAGAAAGCAATAAATGACAAAAAGAAAGAATATAAATCATTTAAACAGGAGGGGAGTCAGGAAGCACTGATAAACTATAAGGAAAAAAATAGAATATGTAAAAAACTAATAAAAATTGCCAAACTAGAGACCGAGAGATTAATTGCCAAAGAGAGTAAAACTAACCCAAAAATGTTCTCTCTGAAGGAGTCGGCCCTCTACATAGCAATGAGGGGGTGGCAGAGAACGACGAGGATAAAGCAAAACTATTAAATAATTTTTTCTCCACTATATTTACTGAGGAAAATAAACTGTCAGATGAAATATAAAAGTAAATTCCCCATTAAAAGTGTCCTGTCTGACCCAGGAAGAAGTACAACAGCGACTTAAAAAGATTAAAATAGACAAATCGCCAGGACTGGATGGCATACACCCCCGTATCCTAAGGGAATTAAGTGATGTCATAGCCAGACCTTTATTTCTGATATTTACGGACTCTATACTGACAGGGAATGTTCCACAGGATTGGCGCATACGAAATGTGGTGCCAATATTCAAAAAGGGTCCAAAAGGAGAGCCTGGAAATTATAGGCCGGTAAGTTTAACATCTGTTGTTGGTAAACTGTTTGAAGGGTTTCTAAGAGATGCTATTTTGGAGTATCTCAATGAAAATAAGCAAATAACGCCGTTTCAGCATGGCTTCATGAGGGATCGGTCATGCCAAAATAATTTAATCAGCTTCTATGAGGAGGTAAGTTCTAGACTTGACAGCGGCGAATCAATGGATGTCGTATATCTGGACTTCTCCAAAGCATTTGACACTGTACCTCATAAAAGGTTAGTATATAAAATAAGGATGCTCGGACTGTGAGAAAATGTCTGTATGTGGGTAAGTAACTGACTGAGTGACAGAAAACAGAGGGTGGGGATTAACGGTACATACTCAGATTGGGTCACTGTCACTAGTGGGGTACCTCAGGGGTCAGTATTGGGCCCTATTCTCTTCAATATATTTATTAATGATCTTGTAGAAGGCTTGCACAGTAAAATATCTATTTTTGCAGATGACACTAAACTGTGTAAAGTAATTAACACTGAAGGGGACAGTTTTCTGCTACAGAGGGATCTGGATAGATTGGAGGCTTGGGCAGAGAAATGGCAGATGAGGTTTAACACTGACAAATGTAAAGTTATGCACATGGGAAGGAATAATGCAAGTCACCCATACATACTAAATGGTAAAACACTCGGTAACACTGACATGGAAAAGGATCTGGGAATTTTAATAAACAGCAAATTAAGCTGCAAAAACCAATGTCAGGCAGCTACTGCCAAGGCCAATAAGATAATGGGATAAAAGGGAGATAGATGCCCATGATGAGAACATAGTCCTACCACTTTACAAATCACTAGTCAGACCACACATGGAGTACTGTGTACAGTTCTGGGCTCCTGTGAGCAAGGCAGACATAGCAGAGCTGGAGAGGGTTCAGAGGAGGGCAACTAAAGTAATAACTGGAATGGGGGGATCTACAGTACCCTGAAAGGTTATCAAAATTAGGGTTATTCACTCTAGAAAAAAGTCGACTGAGGGGAGATCTATTAACTATGTATAAATATATCAGGGGTCAGTACAGAGATCTCTCCCATCATCTATTTATCCCCAGGACTGTGACTGTGACAAGGGGACATCCTCTGCGTCTGGAGGAAAGAAGGTTTGTACACAAACATAGAAAAGGATTCTTCACTGTAAGAGCAGCGAGACTATGGAACTCTCTGCCTGAGGAGGTGGTGATGGTGAGTACAATAAAGGAATTCAAGAGGGGCCTGGATGTATTTCTGGAGTGTAATAATATTACAGGCTATAGCTACTAGAGATGGGTCATTGATCCAGGGAGTTATCTGATTGCCTGATTGGAGTCGGGAAGGAATTTTTTCCCCTTAAGTAGAGAAAATTGGCTTCTGCCTCACAGGTTTTTTTTTGCCTTCCTCTGGATCAACTTGTAGGAAACAGGCCGAACTGGATGGACAAATGTCTTTTTTCGGTCTTATATACTATTTTACTATTTTTTTTAGTATTTGAAGAGACCCTGACGTACCACTACAGTGGAAACCCTCAAAAAGTGACCCCATTTTGGAAACTACACCCCTTAAAGAATATATTAAGGGGGGTACTGAGCACTTTGACCCCTTAAGTGTTTTACGAAATTTGGAAAAACTTGGCTGTGAAAATGAAAAGCTTCATTTCTTCCAATAAAATGTTGCTTTAGCCCCAAATTTTTTATTTTCACAAGGGGAAACAGGAGAAAAAGCACCCCATTATTTGTTACCCATTTTCTCCTGAATACGGTAACACCCCATATGTGGTGGTAAACTGCTGTGGGGGGACATGGCATGATTCAGAACAGAAGGAGCGCCATATGGCTTTTGCAGCGCAGATTTTGATGGATTAGTTTAGGGGTGCCATTGGTTTTTATTTTTTAGGTGACTGTCTTATGTGGGGGCTCATTTTTTGCAGGATGAGTTGACATCTCCATTGACCCCACAAACAAGTTATAATAATAATGATAATACAGCACCAGCAAAGTGTATATAATGCCATGAGTATTTTCAAATCCACATCATGTCAATTGTGCGATTTGCTGTGCAGATTTCACCTTTTACAATGCAAGGATGAAATCGGTGGAATCTCTAACAGAAAATGGAAAAAACACATGTTTTTGATGCCGAAATGCATAGAAATCCGCATGGAAATCTATGCAGCCTTTCTGTTTGTAAACCTGCACCTGTGTGCAGATTCTCTAAATGGTTCCATTAAAAAATACAACTTGTCCCGCAAAAATAAGCCCTCATATGGCTGTGTGAATGATGTACTGTATTTAAAAAGTTGGGGCTTTTGGAAGATGAGGAGGGAAATTGAAAAACAAAAATTGTTCTGGTCCTTAACCTCTTTGCCATAACCAGTGCCGTAACAATTGCACTGGTTGCTAACCTTTTCCTGACCACCATAAACATGGCACCCACACAGAAGCTAGGCGTCTGCCATAGCTGCTGGGTGCCTGCTGTTTTGCACAGCAGACACCCAGAGACAATAACACCAGTCATTGATATTTAACCGCTTAGATGCTGTGGTCACCTCTGACCATGGCATATGAGGGAGCTTTCCCTAGGGGCACTGTGCTCCAGGGGCTGAATGGCTTACATTACGATCTACCGATGCCCTTTGGTGCTACTGATCTCTATGACCTTGCTGCGACACCCTGTTACGGTGATCCATCTAAATGTAGTGGAAAAGACGGCAGGGGCACACTCTCCTTGATGATGGAGCACATCCTTCTGACTGTAAAATTCACTGTGAGCCTGCAGTCAGGACAGGAAAGGGATAATTCACTTTTCCATTTATAAAATGAAAAGTAAAAAATAAATAAAACATTTATTTAAAAAAATGTTATTAGTTTTAGCAAGAGTTTAGCAGATTATGAGACTATGTGCACACTTTTTTTTCCACCCTTTTTCTTTCATAAGGAAATGTATTACTAATTGATTGCTCATTTATGAAGGAGTAGGAGTAGGAGTGTGACAAAATTCAGTCATTGTCAGTGTTTTGGCTTTCTAACTCCACACCCTCATTTCTGTGGACGCCCAGTGACGCCCTCATTGCACCAAACGCCTAATTTGTATATTGAAAAAAAAGTATTGTAACTCAGGAACAGAGCCCCGGACAGATAAAAGAAACAGCCCTCTAATTAATCTGGTGAACCACAACTATGTGTCTATGCCAACATTTTTTTTTTTTTTACGAAAAACGCCTGTGCAGTCAAAGCGTTCCCTACATGCCTCAAATTTCTTGAGGGGTGTAGTTCCATAATGGGCTCACATTTCGTGGTTTTGCACTGTAGAGGTACCTCTGGTTGTCTTGCGTCCATATAGCACTTTACAATCACATATGGGGTGTTTCTGTAAAAGGCAGTATCAGGGGTAATAAATATTGAGGTTTGTTTGCCTGTTAACTCTTGATGTGTTACTGGAAAAAGGAATTAAAATTGAAAATACGCAAAAGATGAATTTTTAAAATTTTACCTCCATTTTCCTTTAATTCTTGTGGAACACCTAAAGGGTTATTGGAGTTTGTAAAATCAGTTTTGAATAGTTTGAGGGGTGTAGTTTCTAAACTGTTGTCATTTATGGGTTCAATCTATTATAAAAGCCTCTCAAAGTGACTTCAGAACTGAATTGGTGCTTAAAGTGGGTTTGGGAAATTTTCTGAAAAATGGAAAAAAATTGCTTCTAAAATTCTAAGCCTCCTAACATCCTAAAAAATGAAATAATATAAAATGATGCCAACATAAAGTAGACAAATGGGGAATGTTAATTAATAGCTATTTTATGAGGCATCACTATCTGCCTAAAAATCTGAGAAATAAAATTTAACAAAATTGCGATTCCTTTCAAGTTTTCTTTAAATATAGCAATTTTTTTAATAAATAAAAGTAAAACATATTGACCCAAATGTATTGATAACATGAAGTACATAAGTACTTATGAAAGTACATAATAAAACAGATCTCAGAATGACCTGGATAAGTAAAAGCATTGCAAAGTTATTACCACATAAAGGGACACGGGGCTGAGGGAAACAATATAAACACCAGGCATGCTGGTCACATAATACCAACCTGTTCTCTACAGTTAACGTGTCATCAGCTGGATATTTCAATGAGAGGCGAATACGTTTCTGACAGCAGCACATCTCCCAAAGAACAATGGACTGGGTATGGTGAAATGGAACATGCCTGTACCCAGTTACTGGTCTTTATCTCGGGGAACAGACTGTTAGCCGCTTTCACACAAATGTATTTGCAATCCGTATATGGCCTGGATTTTAGGTACCGGAATCCACTGCTAATGTTAATGAATAGAATTATTCACATAGGCGTATTATTTCCATCAGTATTTGAGATCCGCAGTGGGTCCTTGTTTTGTGTGTATTTGGAAACAAATGTACATAAAACAAGGACACACTGTGGGAGTTCATCAAAAATGCAGGAAGGAAGCAATACGCATGTCAATTCTGATAAAATCCTGAAACAATACTGATGGTATATCATCTGGAATCAGAATACGGACAGATTTGAATACGCTTGTGTGAAAGTGACCATTATCTCATGTGTATGGCTAGCTTAGAAGGGAACCTGTCAGATACCTCTCTGAGAGCAGCATGCCATGATAACAGGTGCACTCATCTGAGCAATGGGGGGAATTTATCACACTCTGCGTTGTGACTTTTTGGGTCCCTTGAGAAATATTTTTGTGGCTTACATTTTTAAATTTTATAGCCCTCGTGCCAGTATTGAAAAGTTGGTGTGGTTAGCTATGTTGATGACTTTTACTCCAGATTTATCATTGAGACCGTTTTTTTTTTAAAAAGTTGCAAATTAATTCCAGTACAAAGGTGGTGTAGGAAAACTGGAGTAACATTTCTAGACAAGACTGTTCAGAAACCAAATTAAACAACTTCTGCCGTTTAAAAAAATTTGTTGCAAAGTACTGCAAAAAGTACCACTACTACAGAGTATGCAGACTACTGCAAAACTGACTTCAAATGATAAATTCCCCCCAACGGTGTCTGTTATGTATGATTATGGTGTTTAAAGGGTTTCTGTCATCAAGTTTTGACATTATAAGCTGTCTGACATTAGCTATGTGCTAATGTCAGAGCAGCTTGATAATGTCTTTTTTATAAAAATCCGATTTATATTTTGGCTGAAAAACATACTTTTATAATATGTAAATTAGCCTCTAGGAGCAGGGGGGGCGTTGCCCCTTCTTACTTTGAGTGACAATGCCGGGCAGCGATCCTCCGCACTGTCTCCTTCTGAAATCCCGCGCTGTCCTTGCTTCCGGGTGTACTCAGTGGTATTCAGCGCAGGCGCGGTGAGCTGAGGACAGCAGGCACCAGCGTCCTTTGCTCACAGCGCCTGCGCCGAATACAGAGCGGCGGCGCAGGCGCGGGATTTCAGAAGGAGACAGTGGTGGAGGATCGCTGCCCGGCACTGTCACTCAAAGTAAGAAGGGGCGTGCCAGCAGGTTGCCGCACGGAGCCTCTAGGAGCAGGGCAACGCCCCCCCTGCTCCTAGAGGCTAATTTACATATTATAAAAGTATGTTTTTCAGCCAAAATATAAATCGGATTTTTATAAAAAAGACATTATCAAGCTGCTCTGACATTAGCACATAGCTAATGTCAGACAGCTTATAATGTCAAAACTTGATGACAGAAACCCTTTAATCCTTACAGCACGTGGCCACTGCAGTGAGGGACACATTTAAATATATTCAAGATATACAGGCTCCCATTGCCAATCAGCATCTGGAGGGTGGGAGGAAGAATACATCAGACTCTTCACAGTGCTACCCTTGTAAGGGTGGCACCACCAGTGTAGTATATTTGCACAGGAACTAGTGAGGCAGCATATTTTATACTACTTTACTTCAGCAATGAAATTAATACACTGGCTTGTACAGTGACCATATAAGTCTCTGCAGATACACAAACTCAAACACAGGTCTCACCTCTCAGTGATTACAGATCTGGCCTCGCTTTCCTGTAGTTTTCTTATCCTTAACTCTGGTCTCAGTCTCTTCTGCACTCTCTGGATACTGCTGTCTTTCACAACTGTCCTTTCAAAGGTTTCTACGCGATGTTTTCAGACTCTCTCCCCTACACTCTGTGAGCACAGAGCTACGTCCCTTCTTTCTATCTCTTTCTACAGTCTCCAATCCCAGGTTGCCTCAGCACACTTAGTACAATCTGCCATACAGGCCCAATTGTGAGTGCCAATGGCTGCCATGGCAACTGGAATCCTTACAAAGGCATCCAGCTCTGCCAGCTACAGAAGCCTATGAGGCCCCTTTAAGGATTTTGTTTCCAAAATGGGGTAACCTTTTGGGGTTTTACACTGTACTGGTACCTCGGGGGCTCTGCAACTGTGACATGACACACCAGTGGTTTCTTCCTTTCTGAGCCCTGTGATGTGCTCATACAACAGTTTACAACCAAATATGGTGTGTTGTCGTATTGAGGAGAAAATGGGTAGCAAATTGTGTGGTGCTTTTTCTCCTGTTACCCCTTGTGAAAATAAAAATTTGGGGCAAAAGCAACATTATATTGTAAATATGTAATTTTTCATTTTTACAGCTAAGTGTTTCTAAATTCTATAAAATGCCTGTGGGGCCAATGCACTCAATGACTGGAGGGTGTAGTTTCCAAAATGGGGTCACTTTTTTAAGGTTTTTACTGTAGGGGTACCTCAGGATCTCTTCAAATGTGGTATGGTGCCTGAAAAACTATTCCAGCAAAATCTGCCCTCCAAAAGCCAAATGGTGCTTCTTAGCCTTCTGCGGCCTGCAGTGTGTAGTTTACGACCACATATGCTGCCGTATTCAGGGGAAAATATGTAACGTAAATTATGTGGTACTTTCTCTCTTGTTATCCCTCTCTTTTGTTCATGGAAATAAAAATCTGGGACTAAAGCAAGATTTTATTGGAAAAAAAAAGTATCACAAAATGTATATTAATTTTCACAGCCAAGTGTTTCTAAATTCCGAGAAATTGCCTGTTGGATTAAAGCTATCTATACATACATTGAGGGGTATAGTTTCCAAAATAGTTAGAGGAGTTGGCCACTCTGTTAGCACTTATTAAAACTATAAAGAAAATAGGGAGATATTACACTTACTAATATATCTTCTTAAGCAGATCTGCCTGATTTCCTTGCTATTGGCAGCTACGCCCCCTCCTGTCCTGCTCTCACAGCAGCCTGTCTTGGCCATCCCTGCATGTGCCAAGGGGGAGCTACCTCATCCATGCCTGAAGAGTGTGCTGCTGTCTGGGTCCTAAAGCACCCTGCTTGTATCAGAGGTGCTTTCCTTCTGTGGCTGGCACTCCTGGCTGTGCAGGGCTGGCAGGGGCTTAGCAGGGACACTTGTTAAAACTAAAATAAAGAAACTTTTGCAGCAGGAAGGGAGACTGACGGGAAGCTGTGATGGCTGTTCTGACTGCAGGCTCTGGTCCCTCTGTTTCCCATGTCCTGAGAGGATCCTGCCAACATGTGAGGATGTACCAGATCCAGAGCAGCGCTGTGGACCACAAACTGTGAGCAATCCCAGTGTCTGTCCTGTTTGTGGCCCCTCTGCACTGTGTTCTTATCACAGACATAATATTACAGCCACACCAACAGTTCAGGAGCTTTAACCTCTTGTGACCTGTCAGTATGGCTGAGGTCAGTGATATCAGCAGCAGTCACTGGTCTCACCATCTATATTTGTGTGCCCTCTCCTTCCTGCACTCTGTATTTGGTGATACGTGACCCCAACCACTGTATATAGAGATCTGTGACCCGCTGTACATTCTATACAATGATCCGTGCTAACAGTAGCCCATGAGTGCCTCTGGAGGTCCGCTTCGGACCCATTTGCTTTAATGGGGACAGGTCGGAGATGCGGCCACAGCAAGGCAAACATGCCAAGAGGCGGCCAGACCAAAAAACGTAGCATGCTGAGCATCAGTGAATGTGAATGGGGCCGGAGAGGACTTCCGACAGCACTTGTGGGCTAGCGTTAGCACGGATCCGGCAGGGGAACAATGGATGCTCAAAATAAAGGATAATTTTTCTTTAATTTTCTTTTAAATTTTACAAAACGCGAGTGAGTGATTGCAAGTGCGTGTATGTCTTAACCCCTTGACGTCCAGCGCTGACGGGTCTTTAAAGATGGCGCCCCCTCCTGAACGCTGTGGGCGCCATAGCTGCGGGTGGCTGCCTGCTTCTTATAGCAGACATCCGCGGCTCATGTCCGCGACTGGTAGTAATGCCGATCGTGGACATTTAACCCTCAGATGCTCAGGCTTCCCCGTGTGGCGATCGGAGGAGCCGGAGCGTGTATGCAGCAACTTCTGTGTTTATGAATGACAGGAGGCTGCTGCATAGTATTTACTCTGGGGCCCTTGTCTGTAATAGACTCCATAGGAAACTAGTAAAATCATCATAGATTAAAATGCAAATGCATTGGAGTCTATTATAATAGCAATCGGATGATTGCATGTTATAGTTCCCTATGGGAAGTGTGAAAAAAAAAAAGTTTCAAAAAATAAATAAAAAAAAACATAAAAATTCAAATCACCCCCCTTTTCCCAAAATAGAAATAAAAGAACAAAAAAAATGTACAAAATACACAACGCCCATAGTATAAACATTTATTCCGCATACAGCTAACAGCAAAACGGAAAAAAGCATCCAATTGTCTGATTTGCCTTTTTTGGTCACTTTATTTTCATCAAAAAATTAAATAAAAAGTGATCAAAAAGTCATACACACCCCAGAATGGTATTAATAAGAAGTTCTGATTGCCCCGCAAAAATAAGCCCCCATACAGCTCCGTACACATAATTACAAATAAGATATAGGGGTCAAAATATAGCGACAAAAAAATAAAACTTTTTTTCCCCACTTTTTAATTTTTTTTATCACTATCAAAATGCCGGATTTGTACTGACCTGTAGAATAAAAGTAACCTGTCAGTTTTATCGTACATCGAACATCGTAAATGGAAAACCCGTAAAACTGTGGTGGAATTGTTTTTTTTTGCAATTTCACCCCAATTGGAATTTTTTTCCCACTACATCATATGCAATATTAAATGGTGGCGTTCAAAAGTACGACTTGTCCCACAAAAATAAGCCCTCATATGGCTAGGTGAACAGACAAAAAAGTTATGGCTCTGGGAAGGCAGAGAGCGCAAAACAGAAAACGCAAAAAATAAAATAAAAACTACGGGCCTGAAAGGGTTAAATGTGTAAGATAAGTAACTTTAGATTCAGGGACTTTATGAGGGGACTACAGTAAGTCAGTTTATAATTTAAATTGCATTGTATTACTGTATTTTTTCTTCTTTCTCTTTTCTTGTATAATCCCAATTAGCAAGTACAGTATGTGCTCCACGATTGACAAGGCAGTCCTGGAACAGTCGTTTGAGCGTGCATATTTTTTGCAAAATGTGAGCAAATTGCACGTTTGGAATCCCAGATCCTGTATCTAAAGTGAATTTCAACACTGAGATGCATTGGAAATATGGAATAGAGTTTACTACTCACTGAGGGGTAGATGAGAGGGAGGATGGTAGTATGGAGGATCAGGAAAGTGGGGTAGCTAGCTGGCTAACAGTTAGAAAGTGTGTGTGTGTGTTTGTGGGGGGGGGGGGGGGGGTTATGCCAGGTAGGTTAGCCCTGATCTGACACCCCCCAACAAGTTTTCTAGGTTGGCAGATGAGGGGGATGACAGTTCAGGGATGGCACGGCAGCAGCAAGACACTTTCTCTGCCAGTCAGGGGAATCTCAGCTCCAGTAAGCAGGGGACCAGAAAAGAAGCGCAGGCCAGACAGGTGCTGGTAGTGGGAGACTCAATTATTAGGGGTACAGATAGGGCGATCTGTCACAAAGACAGGAATTGTCAAACGATGTATTGTCTTCCTGGAGCTCTAGTTTGACATAAACGGAACGGAACGGAAAAACGGACATATGAAAACGGAATGCACACGGAGTACCTTCCGTTTTTTTTTTGCGGACCCATTGAAATGAATGGTTCCGCATATGGTCCGCAAAAAAACGGAACTGACACGGAAAGAAAATATGTTCGTGTGCATAAGGCCTAAGGGAAATAGATGAGGTGATAAATCAAATTGAGATGGTTAATATGAGGGACTTCAACTTCCCAGGTATAGACTGGGAAACTGAAACCTGTGGATCTCATAAAGGAAAGGTTCTTGACAATAACAAAAGACATCTGACTAGAGAGACGGCCATACTGGACTAAGTATTGACCAATAGACCTGACAGAACAACAAAAGTGCAGGTTGAAGGACACCTGGGAAATAGGGACCATAAAAAATTAAACCTTCCATTCAAAAGAGTGTTTCTTCATTTGAGGCACAAAAACGCTGAACTTCCGAAAAGCAGAATTCAACTGGTACCTGGCACCTCGGCACCAAAGCCAACTTGGAATTCAAGTTTCAAAATTGTTTTAAAGTTATAAAATCGAAGTCCGAAGTTATTCACTGAAGTCCTGTGAGAATTTCCCTCACTAGAGCCCATACATTTGAATGCTGTATGGAGATGAATCTCCGTACAGCATTTAAAGGATGTTTTGAGCGAATCAACTTTAGATCTTGCATCCGAAGCTCGATTCTCTCAACACTATTAATGATCTTGTAGAAGGCTTGCAATGTAAAATATAATTTTGTGCAGAGGACACTAAACTTTGTAAAGTAATTAACACTGAAGAGGACAGTATATTGCTACTGATGGATCTGGATAGATTGGAGGCTTGGGCAGAGAAGTGGCAGATGAGGTTTAACCCTGAGAAATGTCAAGTTATGCACATGGGAAGGAATAATGCAAGTCACTAGTACATACTAAATAGTAAAACACTGAGTAACACTGACATGAAAAAGGACTTAACTGTAGACACTTTAGAAACCAGTGTCAGGCAGCTGCTGCTAAGTCCAATAAGATTAGGGTGTGGGGAAAAGGGGCATTGATGCGTGTGATGTGAACATAGTCCTGCCAGTTTACAAATCACTAGTCAGACCGCACATGAAGTATTGTGTACAATTACAGGACTGTGACTGTGACGATGGGATATCCTCTACATCTAGGGTAAAGAAGGTTTGTACACAAACATAGAAGAGGATTCTTTACTGTAAAAGCATTGAGACTATGGAACTCTCTGCCTTAGGAAGTTGTGAGTGTTAACTCACTAAAGTGTTCAAGAGGGGCCTGGAGGTATTTCTGGAGTATGATCTTACAGGTTATAGTTAATAGATTTCAGGAGAAGGGTCGTTGACCCAGGGACTTATTCTGATTGGAGTCAGGAAGGATTTTCTTCCCCTAAAATGAGAAAAATTGGCTTCTATCTCACTAGACTTTTTGCCTCTCTCTGGATCAATTTGCAGGATAACAGGCTGAACTGGACAATCTATGTTACAATCTTTGTTAAAGAGGACCTTTCATGTTTTTTTTTAGTTTAATTCAATACCTTTCCTTGCGGGGTACCCCTGCTGATGCTGCCACGCTGCCTGTTTTTTCCAAATATCGCTAGTACGTCCGCTGTGCCCCCGGTAGTTTTCCCGCTCAGTATTGTTATAGAAATTTCCTTACCCCATGCTTACAAGCACGTGTATCAGGCTCCTTGTGTGTAAGGACAGGCCCCAATATTCCAGTAATCAGATAAGATGCTTCATGGTTGAGATCTGGTGAGACTGCCCTCTCGCCCAGACCGCCTCTTTATTTACATAGACAAAAGGGATAACAATAGGAAGGGGCAGGCCCAACACCTGACCACTCCCTTCATGTACAGTACAAACATACAGGAAGTGATGACACACAACATTTCTCTCAATCACCACTAGGGGGAATCTTGTTCAGCACCGATCAGTGATCAGTGCTCAACAAAGCTCACCAGGATTCTTATGTGGGCCTACTTAGAGGAACAGCGTCACCATCTCCAGCGGTTGATCAGGCGCACTGGAAATAACGAATGCACGTTCCTTTCTGTATATTGTTCTCTTAATAAATGCATCCCCACCAAGCCAATAAATCTGCTCTTTGGGCGGGGGCCCTAGCTGGCGCACATACATTTCCCAAGAAAACACTGCGCTGCAGCGCATCAGTCTCCCCCTGCCTACAGCCCAGTGCATAGCACATAGACTGTTTGCCAGTGGAGACCTCTGCACCCGGCAGCTGATTGTTCTCTACATCCACAGTAAGATATCCACTCCAATGGTTTACACACTGAGAGACATAATGACAATACATGACATATTAAAAACACATCCTAATAAAATTTCCACAACAGTATGTTAATCCTGAGCATTGGTACAGGGAGGAGGAGACACCAGGGTTTCTCAATGGGCGTCTTCTTCTCCCCTGCTGTGCCACGGTCCAATCACAGTGGGGAGAGTCACAGCCTGTGAGGAAAAAAAGCTCACCTTCTCCCTGGATGTGATGCTCAGGAAGAAGGAGATGCCCATTGCAAAACCCTGGTGTCTCCTCCTCCCTGTACCGATGCTCAGCTTTAACATACTGAGCGGGAAAACTGCAGGGGCGGCACAGCGGGGCGTATGAGTGATATTTGAAAAAAAAAAACAGGCAGGGTGGAAGCATCAGCGGGGGTACCCCGCAAGCAAAAGTATTGAATTACACTAAAGAAAAAATCATGAAAGGAGATGCCGGAGGGCACAGCGGGGCGAACGAGCGATAGTTGAAAAAAACAGGCAGGGTGGCAGCATCAGCGGGAGTACCCCACAAGGTAAGGTATTTAATTAAACAAAAAAAATAAAAAACATGAAAGGTCCTCTTGAAACTGTGATATGAACTCAGCCTCGGTGAAGGGTGAGAGGACTAGAGTGCACCAAAAGTAAACCAACTGGACTGCTGGTATGTACCCCCTTTTCTGCAGCCTTTCATTCAGCACACCAAGAACGGCTTGGTAACAAATATATCAAATTTTTTGAACACAGATGCGCTTGCTCATCTATCCAGTGCATTTATGGAGCACCCTTAATTCTTATGCTCTCCACCACAAATTCAGCATGGTGTAGCTGCAACAAGCTAGCTTCATTACAAATGATTCATAGCTAAAGCACTTAGACCTTGATATCCAAATGCTTATGTGTTGTTCACTTATCTTATCTTTTTGAATACAGGGGAGTAGCCCGAAGAGTGTATTGCAGCAGATTGGAAATAAACAGCTTTATAACTTGAAAGCGTGTTTTGATATAAAGTGTGTTTCGTGTTCAAATATCACTATTTTGCTAATGCTAAAGTATCTATTAAATTATATTATTTACTTTTATTTTCTATTTTTAAATTGGTGCAAACATATGCTAATCTATGCCTTAGATTTGAACTTTGGACAAAAAAAATCTTGTCCTCTAAAGAAAAGTGATTAAAAAGTCATGCACGTCCCAATGGAATCAATGAAAAATTCTAATCTCCCAGCCGAAAATGAGCCATCACACAGTAGACATACATATAGAAAATAAAAACGTTAGGAATATTTTGCTTGTGGGTGAAATTCAGGATGCACTCAAACCTTTACAGATGAACTTAATGTGGCCTTCTCTAAACTTTTGAATGCACGTGTCCAACTGTTCAGAGTTTCAGAACTTTTTGCACAACTTGCTGTTCTCTAACAAGGAGCTTAACAGCAAAATTCACAACAGGTGTTTGATCCATGAATCGCCCAATACATTTCCTGGTTCAATTAGAATTAGTATTTAAACAGTCCTTCTCATCAAGCTGTTCACATTTTGACATCATGAGACCAAGACGACACCTAACAACTGATCAACATTACCTCGCCATTGCGATGACTCTAGCAGGATGTTGTCAGACGGAAGTAGCCACTGAACTTAGGCTACTTTCACACTAGTGTTAATATTTTCCGGTATTGATATCCGTCGTAGGGTCTCAATACCAAAAAAAACCTCTTCCGTTTTGTCCCCATTTATTGTCAATGGGGACAAAACGTAACTGAACGGAATGCTCCTAAATGCATTTTGTTCCGTTCTCATACTGGAAAGCAAACCGCAGCATGCTGCGGTTTGCTTTCCGTCCTGGGATGCGGAGCAAGACGGATCTGTCATGACCCACAATTAGGGCTGAAACATCGATTTAATCGATGTACACCAGGCAAAAAAATCATTGATGTTCCTTTAGCAACCAGTAACGCGTTTTCAGATTTTCGGTCAGGTCTCCTGAAACCAGAGCTGAGTAGAGAGGCGAGTGGCGGCTTCATCCTGTGGGACTGGCGCTCACCATGGCCGCTGTGTGCTAGGCACCACATGTACTTCTGTCCCAGCGTCCTCTGCTGCCTCCCTGTCCTCTATCACTTACTGTATGGGCTCCATATGGTGGTGTGACCCAATACCCCACCCATGTCTTTGATATAGGTATCAGAGCTCTTCACTCTAATGGGGTCTCCCTCTCTGTGACGTCCATGTATTCTTATGGACAGAGGCTGATCCGAGAGGAGGACCCCTTTAATAGGATTTTCTGGTAAGAAGTAATTCCCTATCCATAGGACAGGGCATTACTATAAGATCAGAGTGGGTCTGAGTGCTGAGGACCCCACTGATCACAAGAATGGGGGCCCACATATCCTGGAATGAATGGAGGGCTGGTCAAGCATGCACACCGTCGCACCATTCATTTTCTATGGGACTGTCAAAGATTGCTGAGTACCGCACCTGACTATATCAGACAGTACAATAAAGATTAATGGAGCTGCAGTGTGCATGCTTGACCAGCGCTATATTCATTTTGGGGGTAAAGACCCCCCCATTCTTGTTATCAGAGGAGCTGAAGGGGATGCAACACTGATTCATGCTGCACCCGTCACAGTGTTTCCCTGCATAGTGATGCCCCAGCCATCCGCTATGCAGGAAACTGCAGCACATCTCCATTCAAGTGAACGGGGCAGGCTGCAATGCGTGGCAGTGCTTCTTGGTAGGGAAACCCTGTGAGGATATGTCCACACGGGATTCATACTTACCTGCAGTCTTACGCGCTGCCTCCGCTGTCTCCATTTTCCAGTCCCTGCACTTTTCACATCGGGCTGTGACTGCGGTGACTGATTTCAGTGGTGATGTGGTCACAAGCAGCACGTCAGCACTGAAGCTACTCATTGGCAGGAGTGGTGCATGTGACCAGGCCCACGCACAGCCGGATTTAAGGCAGGTAAGTATGACTCTTCTGTTTTAGTAGGCGGACTGCAAGCACTTCCAAAAAAAAATAGTAAACAGTGGTGCAGCAGGGAGTTGTCGGCACCCTGCCATTGGTAGTTGAGCACATGTAGGCGAGATACAATGACGTAATCACTCCTGCTTTGCTGAACCCAGACTGGAGCAGACGTGCTCCACTCTGTTCATTGGGGGAACATTGGTTATGTGAGTATTCAAATTGGAGGCAGTAAGGGGCATTACCATTACAGTCAATGGGCATCCAGCTATGACAAATGCAGCCAGTGAACTCCGGCAGTCTGTTCTTCCACCGGAACAGACTGCCGGAGTTCACAACATAACCTTAGATACAGATTCTGGCAGAAGAACAGCCTGCTGGAGTATACCGTATTGGGTATAGCCGGATACAACCAGCTATATGCTCTCATTGACTATATTGTGGTTGAAGGCCATCTGGCCATGTTCTGGCATACATGCTGCGTATCCTCCAAAGCTTTTTATTTATTTTTTTGTCCGAAAACCAGCTTGAATGCTGTAACAAGGCCGGACCCCATTACAGTCAATCGCTGCAGCAGCCGGCAGATAATCCAGCTATACCCGATACAGTACATTTTGGCAGGCTGTTTTTCTGAAAGAATGTATATTGCAGCTGTGAAAGAAGCCTTATAAAGCAATACGTTATTTTAAGAAGGATTTTCTTATTAGAGTACTCAAATAATCGTAAAAATAATTGGTAGAATACTCAATTACTAAAATAATCATTTGCTGCAGCCCTACCCACAATGCAAGTCAATGGGGACGGATCCGTTTTCTCTGACACAATGTGACACAATCGAAAACGGATCCACCCCCATTGACAGATCCGTCTTGGGTATGTTAAAGATAATACAACCGGATCCGGTTGGCTTGTATTTTCAGTAACGGAAGCATTTTTGCTGAACCCTGCCGGATCCAGCAAAAACGCTAGTGTGAAAGTAGCCTTAGAGTGTCAGAGTGTCATGAACAATGCCCTGCGGAACCAGATGATGAATGCCAGACAACTCCAGGCACATTTAAGGGACATGAAAGGCATTCAAGTGTCACATCAGACCATTTGAAGCCGTTTACATCTGCATGCTAGAGGACCTGCAAGGATACCTGACCACACTACCAGGCACAGGCATCATCGCCTCCAGCATCTACAGTGGACAAGAGACCATTGGCCTCAGTGCTGTTGACTGATGAAAGTCGATTCATGTTAACGATGTTGGAGACATCAAGGAACGCGCTATGCATCAGCCATTGTTGTCACCAGACGAACCTTTGGTGGTGGTGTTACTGTGCGGGCAGCTGGGTTTAGTCAATACAGAAATACCCGACACTACAGTGACAAGCCCATATTACTTGAATAACATAATTAATCCAGTCATTGTGCCTCTGCATGAAAAACACAGGCCTAATTTCTTCTTCATGGATGACAATGTGCCAGCTCATTGAGGTCACATCATTAGGGAACAGCTGCTGGAGACTGGGGTACTTCAGATAGAGTGGCCTGCACTTTCTCCAGACCTGAATCCCATTGAAAACCTAAGGGATCAGCTGAGTCACCATGTAAGGCTCATAACGCTGTACCCCAGAACCTCAATGACCTGAGGGATGCCCTGCAAGAAGAGTGGGATGCCATGCCTCAGCAGACAATAAGTTGACTTGTGAACAGCATGAGGCATCATTGTCATGCTGTAATAGATGCCCAAGGCCACTTGACAAGTTATTGAGACATTGACCCTTTTTTGTGGGGGTACCCACCACTTTTGTTGGTTTTGGTTTCAATACATTTCTTGAGATGAGGAAAACACCATTGCATTCTTTTACTTAAAGAGGACCTTTCATCAGGATAAAAAATATAAACTAAGTATGCCTACATGTAGAGCGGCGCCCAGGGATCTCCCTGCACTTACTATTATCCCTGGGCGGCGCTCCGTTCTCCCGATATTGCCTCCGGTATGTTCAGAGATAAGGCTCAACTAGGAGGAGTCTGCCCTTTTTGTCCTGAGCATCTCCTTCCAGGCTGTAGCGCTGGCCAATTGCAGCGCTCAGCTCACAGCCTAAGACACAAACATCACACCATTGCACACCAGAGTGCTGACTGGTTCACACAGAAGTACATTGAAAATAGTCATAAAGGTCACAATATGGCGATGCACATTTTTTTTTTAAGTATTAAAACACAAACACTATAAAAATGTATAATTAGAAAGTACTGATTGGAATTCTGATCAATTGCTATGACAGCCCAGGGCCTTGTGAAGGTTCCCAGGCCTGTCATAGTGAGCTACCTTTAAAATGTGTAAAAATTCCATAGTAATCAGTTACAGTCTATGGTACAAGGAATGAGCTTGCCTATTCAAGTTCAAAAAATTAAAATCACAATGCGTTCTCAATTTTACATATAAAAATAAACAATAGAAAATAAATAGGTATGTTAAAATAAAAAACGCATCTGCTAAAATATAAAAATGTTTTCCTGTGTGGTGAATGCCTTAATGGAAAAAACTTTAAATGAATGATTCAATGATTCAACTCTCCCAAAAAATTTAGTAAAAAATGATCAAAAGGATGTATCTACCCCAAAATGGTACGAATAAAAAGAAGAGTTTACCCCACACACACACAACAAAAAAACTGTTCTGTAGACAACAGGAAACAGTTATGGGTGTCAGAATATGGGGAACATTTATAGTTTTAAGTACAAAAATAATAGTATAAATTTGGTATTGCCATAATTGTGCTGCAATTTATAAGGTATGGTGAATATCATGAAAACAAAACCTGAAAAGCCATCCAACAAAGATTTTTTTCCCTTGTTTTTCAATACACTATATAGTGAATTAAATTGTGCCATTAAAACATACAACTTGTCCCACAAAAATTAAACTCTAATAAGGCTGTGTGAATGGAACAGTAATAAAATGTATGGGTCTTGGAAGGCGGAGCGGAAAAAATTATTCATAAAAGTGAAAATTGGCCAAGTCCTTAAAGGGGTTGTCCAGGATTAGAAAAACATAGCTAAATTCTTCCAAAAACAGTGTCACCCCTCGTGCACAGGTTGTGTCTGTTATTGTTATTCTCCATTAGGTTCCATTGGGCAGAGTTGCAATTCTGCACACAACCTGTGGACAGGCGTGATCCTGTTTTTGGAAGAAAGCAGCCATGCTTTTCTAAACCTGGACAACCGCTTTAAGGGCTTAGCCAAAGCACTCTTGATCAATACTCTTTTTTGCTGAAGCGCAAGCACCGAGGCTGTTTGTTACACATTTTCCAAACTTAGATATAATGAAATTCCTGAAAATGCAGGGATGGGACCCCAGCCAGCGGACCCCAACCTATTAGAGTTAAGGCCGTTTTACACTGCTCAATTGAGATTGTCGTGAAGGAAATGTTCCTTAGTGACAATTGCCTGCTTGTTGGTAAAGGAGACCGCTGCTTTTACACCGTGCCACGATCAGTAGCAGGGGCCTGGCTGACAGTCGTACCCCTGCTGCATGCACTAGCATTGGTGACAACTCTGATGGTGGTGGATTAACCCCTAGTATGCCGCCGTCAACGCTCACCGGCTTATGGGAGGTTTGCAGTCCCTTTCCTGATCCTCCAAAGCCTTTCAAAGCCTTGGGGCCCGGCAGCTAAGGAGACCTACAGGCTGGGTCTCATAGGCAAACTACCAATGTATTACACTGTGTAATACACTGATAGTCAATGCAGTACAATACAGATGTATTTTGTTCCGCTCTTCTGGAACTAAAGGCTGACCTGCAGAGGTTCGGCCGGATCATCGGTATTTGACTGTGTAAGTTTGCCACTGCTCGTTCATTGGGCAAATCGCATTTTCCATGCATGCTAAAAAATCATCATTTGCCAGCGGCAGATCGTGCCATCAAAACACTCTCTGCTGCCTGCAAGTTATGATTCTGTTTGGGGACGAGCAATGGCAATTGCTCCTCCCCATATTGTGGATGTAGTAGCAGCAGTCTTCTTCACTGACCAGCAGGCTATTGATTGTCTCCTGATGAGCAGGCTATTCCCTACAATCGTAATGCTCATCTGCAGGTGTAGTGCAGCCAAGACATTTGGTCCCAAGATCCCCTGGGACTAATTCTGAGGTACACACTGCCATGATAAGCTGGGAGGCTGCCGACTAGGTTAAATCCTCAAATTCCTCTGTACCTGTGAGGTTTATCAACAGAATGTCAGTGTGACAATTTACAGAGGAGATCTCAATACTGTAAACTGTAAAAGGAAGACTACCAGTGAGGGGACATATTTGTACTGGCAGTCTTCTTTTTCAGCACCTTGCCATCCAAGCCAACCCCAGACACATGTTTGTCTATGGGATTTTTGAAAGCCAATTTACTCTGTAATACTGTTCACACTGTCCTTGTATCAACCAAGCAAGGGAAAGGTATTGCATTTATGAAAATTTGGCCAAACTTTGACAAAGTTACAGGTGTTCAAAATTATTTCAGGTGGTAAACTCAGGACAAGGGCCTCAAATGTAATATTATCAGAAACAGTACCTTACTACTAACTACATAAGGCAAGCAGCAGGAGATTAGAGATGTAAACAAGTGGCTCAAGAGCCTGTGTAGGAAGGAAGGGTTTGGGTTACTGGAGAACTGGGCCGACTTCTGTAAGCTACATGCCCTACGACAGGAATAGGCTGCACTTCACTGGGGAGGTTGCAGCTGTATTGTAGGAGAAAATAGCTAGAAGGAGGAGTATTTAAACTAGGACTGGAGGAGGGCAATTACATTAATAAAGGGGAAGATAGGAGGACAGGAGGTAAATAATGGAACTGGGGTGCAATGGATGGAGAAGTGAGAACAGATAAATGGAAAATAACCAGAAACGTCATAATTGCACATATACTTCCAGAAGCCTGACCAATGAAATTGGTGAACTGGAATTAGTAATGACTGAGGAGAAATATAACGTAGTGGGAATAACTGAGAAATGTATGATATTTATGACTGTGCAGCTAACTTAGAGGGTTAGTCTGTTTAGAAAGTATAATAATAACTGGAAAGGGAGGGGAGTTTGCCTTTATGTAAAGTCCTTTGTTACAAAGTGGATGTGGATCTGTATTACCAACAGATTTGGCTTAGACCTACTCTGGAGGGCATTATGGCAGCCCCCTGCTCTTCATCCTTTAACCCCTGTATTGATATCTTGACTTCGCTGTTGGGGAACTCCCAAACTGCTACCTTCTAGAGTAAATACTGATACAAAGTAACCCAATCTAAACTGCGACTACACATGATTTAACAAAATATAGATGTAAAAATGTTTTATTATGCAAAAAAGGCAATTTAAGCCCCCAAAAAATAAATGAAAAGAGTGCACATGCAACACAAACATGAACAAGGGGGACAAAAATAGCATAGCAGTATAAATATTGTGACACAGTGAGAGGTTTGGTGGTAAAAAAAAACAGGTATTTTCCTCTCAGCCTGTGCTGCTGGGTTGATTGCAGCCAGGTGAGGGCAAATACTGGACCGGATTTTAGGTGCCGGTCCGGTTTTTTTTGGGTTAATGCCTAGGTGCCTTTAAAAGACAGCTGGGTTTTATGCAAACTCTCTCTCTGTGTGTGGGATCTGAGCCCTGTGCTGGGCTGAAAAGCTGAGACCTGTGTGTCAGAAGAGCAGGCCATTTAAAGACGGTCAGTGGACTTTTTGTGTTGCTGAGCATTCAGCCAGGTGTGAACTAACACCTAGGATTTGAGGTGATTTAACCTGGAAACTGCTGGTGTTCTGTGGAGCTCTCAGGGCTGGAAGCAAGAGCTTGCTAATAGGCGTGCAGTCTGCCTGGAAGCCTGAGGTTGGACTTTCCTGCGGCTGGGCTGACAGCCGGGTGTGAACACGCACCTAAACCACACAGGTGAATTTGATTCAGTCTTGGACTTTTGTTTTGCCTCAAGTTTTTGCTATGTGTGTGAAGTAACACTAAGTGACTGTTTTGAGTATTGTTTGTGCAAGTATGAAATAAAACACTGTTTGCTGCACTACCCGGACTCTCTTTGCCTCTATACTGCACCCGCACCGCTGTCTACCAGAGCAACTCCCCCACATTTGGTGGAGGATGCGGGCAATTGCAGTGAGGCTGGCGTGAAGCCAAAACTTTTTGTAGCATTTTTTTTTTTTTGGGCACTGTTGTATGTCCTGGATTAAGCCTGCCAAGCTGCAACCACCAACACAGGACAAGATGGAGGAGATGATAAAGCAGCTTGTCCAGGCCAACTTAAAGCAGCAAAAAAAGACATGAAGAGGCCGTCGCACAGCTGCTAGAGGCTAATCAGCGACAGCAGGACACGAACCAGCGGCTGCTGCAACACGTTATGGTGCTAGAAAAGTCAGGGATGCCTCAGGGAGTGCACGATGCCCGGAAAGCAGTCCGCATGGCCGTTCCCAAGATGACACCGACAGATGATGTTGAAACCTACTTGGCGATGTTTGAAAAGGTGGCCGTGAGAGAGAGACTACCCCGAGACCAGTGGGCAGAGGTCATCGCTCCGTTTCTGGCGTCCGGACCCCAACAGGTATACTTTGATTTACCGGACGACCAAGCGGCAGACTATTCTGTGGTCAAGGGTGAGATCCTGGCGAGACTGGGGGTGAATGTGTTGGTTAGGGCCCAGCGGGTACATCAGTGGGAGTTTAACCCAGCTGAGCCAGCACGACCTCAGTATTACAATTTGCTAAAACTCTTACAAAAATGGCTGCCGCCTGACGTACTTAGTCCCACTGCTATGCTGGACCGTATTGTAGCTGACAAATTCTGGAGGGCATTGCCACTACCCCTCCAGCGCTGGGTTGGCCAGACCTCTCCTACTAGTGCCGTGGAGATGGTGGACCTGGTCGAACGTTATGGGGCTACTGAGGAACTTAAGGGGGACTCTGGGAAGGGAGTAATAAAATCCAGAAAATCCCCTCCCCAGACCCTGCGGCCTGAGCTGAGAAAGACCGCACAGGATGTGCCCTTTGGGGATCGGGACTCTATAATCTGCTGGCGGTGCCATGAGCCTGGCCATGTACGGGCCAACTGTCCCCTCCTGGGTGAGCCCATGGATGTGAACTTTGGGTATCGACAGTCATTGTATGCCAGAAGGGTCGATGTGTCAGAGGTTAACCATGATGAACATTTGTGTCGGGTGGAGGTGGGAGACACTCCAGTGGCAGCGCTGCTGGATTCAGGGAGTCAGGTGACCCTGGTGAGGGCTTCCCTAGTGCGACCCACAGAGTTTACAGGCCGGAGAGTCGGGGTTTTCAGCATTCATGGAGATTTAAAGGAATACCCCACTGCTCTGTTGTCTGTAAGCACGTGTGTCGGCAGGCAGGTCCATGAGGTAGCTGTAACCACGAGTATGCCCTATGATGTGATAATAGGAAAAGACTTTCCATTGTTCCCAGCCCTGTGGCCGGCCATTGTACGTACAGTTCCCAGACAGGTAGGAAAACTCCCAGTAGTGAGGCCTAGCCCAGGTGAGGTGTTAGAACCCCAGAAACCCAAGGCAGAGGGACCCACAGTAGGTCCGGTGGGTGAGGGGAAGACAGTCCCCCTTAGTAAGATAGGTAGAAAACATAGGAAGGTGGCTCAGCCAGGCCAAAGCCGGACCTGCAATCGAGTGTCTGGGGTCCGTAGCCAAAGGGACCCGGTTTTGGTTGTTGGGCCACCTGTGAACAGTAAGGACAGCGCTAGGGGGAAGGGGACCTACAAAATGGCACAGAAAGTTGGAGACCCAAATTACAAGGTACACCAGCCAGGACTGCAAAAGCCGGAGCCGGTCTACCATGTAAATTTACGGAAACCTTGGAAGGTTAGAGAGACTTGTATTGAGAACAACCCGCGGCCGGTTTATCTAGGGAAAGAGATTCCGGTCCCTCTGTCTGCTAACAGGGAAGCGGCTGCCACAGATAAAATTACTGGCAGCCTTTCCACTGAACAGACTCAGAGAGCCAAGGAGTTTGTTAGACAGAACACAGAGGTGTTCTATGATTTCCCTGAATGCCCTTCCATAACTCACCGTGATATTGTCACTGAGCCCCAGGCAAAAGTCTGGTTAAAGCCGTACCAGGTGCCCGTGGCTCGGCGACAAGCCATCTCTGAAGGAGTGATATGGGGTTGGCCGCAGCCTGTCCCCATCTGGACAAAGAAGGAAAGTCCTGGGTCACCAGAGGGTTCGGGTGACTTCAGAACTTTAGATTTTCAGTGGAACACAGAGCAGGGCAGTTACAGGGAAATGCGAGTGCCCGGTTCTGGGTATACTGTCTGGTGTGTGTTCACCCCCTCAGGGTTGAACAAAGGGGGGGGGGGGGTATGTGACACAGTGAGAGGTTTGGTGGTAAAAAAACAGGTATTTTCCTCTCAGCCTGTGCTGCTTGGTTGATTGCAGCCAGGTGAGGGCAAATACTGGACCGGATTTTAGGTGCCGGTCCGGTTTTTTTTGGGTTAATGCCTAGGTGCCTTTAAAAGACAGCTGGGTTTTATGCAAACTCTCTCTCTGTGTGTGGGATCTGAGCCCTGTGCTGGGCTGAAAAGCTGAGACCTGTGTGTCAGAAGAGCAGGCCATTTAAAGACGGTCAGTGGACTTTTTGTGTTGCTGAGCATTCAGCCAGGTGTGAACTAACACCTAGGATTTGAGGTGATTTAACCTGGAAACTGCTGGTGTTCTGTGGAGCTCTCAGGGCTGGAAGCAAGAGCTTGCGAAGAGGCGTGCAGTCTGCCTGGAAGCCTGAGGTTGGACTTTCCTGCGGCTGGGCTGACAGCCGGGTGTGAACACGCACCTAAACCACACAGGTGAATTTGATTCAGTCTTGGACTTTTGTTTTGCCTCAAGTTTTTGCTATGTGTGTGAAGTAACACTAAGTGACTGTTTTGAGTATTGTTTGTGCAAGTGTGAAATAAAACACTGTTTGCTGCACTACCCGGACTCTCTTTGCCTCTATACTGCACCCGCACCGCTGTCTACCAGAGCAACTCCCCCACAATATCTATAAATCCACTTCAGGATAAGACAGCATAATGACCCCAGACCTATGTAAACACATGCAGTATAGTAACATAAACACCAAATAATGGGGTTACTTATCAAACTGGTGTAAAGTAGAACTTTTTCCAAAGGAGCTGTCAAAAATGAAATGTGAGATCAGTTCTGCTTTACACCAGTTTGATAAGTGACCCCATAAGTTTCCAAGAACGGAAAAAACAGAGAATGGGTGTCTCTTCACTATAATTAATAATAGTGTCTATGCAAGTTGACATTTCATGTATAATAAAAATAACACCAATATATATTTATAAATATATATATATATATATATATATATATTTATGATCAACATGCACATATGTGATCTAAAAGCAAAGACTACTCAGTGCAACAAAAGTACAACAAAGATGGAAAAAATTAAGGGGGTCAAACTGGTGTAAAGTAGAACTGGCTTAGTTGCTCATAGCAACCAAATTCCACCTTTCATTTTCCAAAGGAGCTGTCCAAAATAAAAGGTGGAATGTGATTGGTTGCTATGGGCCATTAAGCCAGTTCTCCTTTAAACCAGTTTGATAAATGACCCCATAAGTGTCTAAAATTATTAATGATTAACCCCTTAAGGACTCAGCCCTATTTCACCTTAAGGACTCGGCCATTTTTTGCAAATCTGACCAGTGTCACTTTATGTGGTGATAACTTTAAAACGCTTTTTCTTATCCAGGCCATTCTGAGATTGTTTTTTCGTCACATATTATACTTCATGACAGTGGTAAAATGAAGTCCAAAAATTTTATTTTTATTTATAAAAAAATACCAAATTTACCAAAAAGTTTCATTTTCTCTACTTCTATAACACATAGTAATACCGCCCAAAAAAGTTATTGATTTACATTCCCCATATGTCTACTTCATGTATCGATCATTTTGGGAATGCCATTTTATTTTTTGGGGATGTTACAAGGCTTAGAAGTTTAGAAGCAAATCTTGAAATTTTTCAGAAATTTTCAAAAACCCACTTTTTAGTGACCAGTTCAGGTCTGAAGTCACTTTGTGAGGCTTACATAATAGAAACCACCCAAAAATGACCCCATTCTAGAAACTACACCCCTCAAGGTATTCAAAACTGATTTTACAAACATCATTAACCCTTTAAGTTTTTCACAAGAGTTAATGGCAAATGGAGATAAAATTTCAGAATTTCGATTTTTTGGAAAATTTTCCATTTGAATCCAATTTTTCCAGTAACAAAGCAAGGGTTAACAGCCAAACAAAACTCAATATTTATTGCCGCGATTCTGTAGTTTGCAGAAACACCGAATATGTGGTCGTAAACTGCTGTATGGCCAAACGGCAGGGCATAGAAGGAAAGGAACGCCATATGGTTTTTGGAAGGCGGGTTTTGCTGGACTGGATTTTTGACACCATGTCCCAATTGAAGCCCCCCGATGCACCCCTAGAGTAGAAACTCCAAAAAAGTAACTCCATCTAAGAAACTACACCCCTGAAGGTATTCAAAACCGATTTTACAAACTTTGTTAACCCTTTAGGTGTTCCACAAGAGTTATTGGCAAATGGAGATGAAATTTCAGAATTTCTATTTTTTGTTACCTTGCCTCAAAAAAAGTCTAATATAGAGCAACCAAAAATCATATTTACCCTAAAATAATACACACAAAACTGCCACCTTATCCCGTAGTTTCCAAAATGGGGTCACTTTTTTGGAGTTTCTACTGTAGGGGTGCATCAAGGGGGCTTCAAATGGGACATGGTGTCAAAAAACCAGTCCAGCAAAATCTGCCTTCCAAAAACCATATGGTGTTCCCTTCCTTCTACGCCCTGCCGTTTGGCCACACAGCAATTTACGACCACATATGGGGTGTTTCTGCAAACTACAGAATCGGGGCAATATATATTGAGTTTTGTTTGGCTGTTAACCCTTGCTTTGTTACTGGAATAATGGATTAAAATGGAAAATTTGCAAAAAAATAGCAATTTTCGGACTGTTTTTATTTTTTGGTATTTACATCGTTGAACTGACAGGTTAGATTGTGTGCTATTTCTATAGAGCAGGTTGCTACGGATGCAGCAATACCAAATATGGCTACTTTTTGGGGGGTTTTGTTTCAGTTTTACATAATAAAGCATTTTTGAAAAAAATGATTTTTTAGTGTCTCCACATTCTGAAAGCCATACTTTTTTTTTTTGGGCGACTGTCTTATGTAGGGGCTCATTTTTTGCGATGAGATGCGATGAGATGTCGGTTTGATTGGTACTATCTTGGGATGCATATGACATTTTGGTCACTTGCTATTACACTTTTTGTGATGTAAGGTGACAAAAATGGCTTTTGACACCGTATTTTTTTTTGTTGTGCTCACCTGAGGGGTTTGGTCATGTGTTATTTTTATAGAGTAGGTTGCGACGGACGCGCCAATACCAAATATGTATACTTTTTATTTATTTATTTAAGTTTTACTCAATATTATCATTTTTTAAAACAAAACAAATCATGTTTTAGTGTCTCCATAGTTTGAGAGCCATATTTTTTTAATTTTTTTTGGGCGATTGTCCTATATGTGGTATAATTTTTGGCGGGATGAGATGACGGTTTGATTGGCACTATTTTTGGGTGCATAAAACTTTTTGATCGCTTGCTATTACAGTTATTGAGATGTGAGGTGACAAAAATGTTTTTTTTTTTACATTGTTTTTATTATTATTATTATATTTTTTATTTTATTTTTTTTTTTAACGGTATTTACCTGAGGGGTTAGATCATGTGATATTTTTATAGAGCAGGTTTTTACGAACGCGGCGATACCTAATATGTATACTTTCTTAAAATTTATTTTACTTTAACACAATAATAGCATTTTAGAAAAAAAAAATTATGTTTTAGTGTCTCCATAGTCTGAGAGCCATATTTTTTTATTTTTTGGGGGGATTGTCCTATGTAAGGACTATCCCGATTTTTTGCAGGATAAGATGGCGGTTTTATTGGTACTATTTTGGGAGGCATACGCCTTTTTGATCACTTGGTATTACACTTTTTGTGATGCAAGGTGACAAAAAAGGTTTTTTTTATGGTATTTGCGTGAGGGTTTAGGTCATGTGATAATTTTATAGAGCAGATTTTTACGGACGCGGCGATAACTAATATGTGTAGTGTATTTGATTTTTTTTGATTTTTATTCATTGATATATATTTTTCTTATTTTTCTTGTAGATCCAGTGGATCTGGTGTCTATATAGTGTACTTACTGTATTTTTTACTTTACAAAGTCTGAATAGGCTTCCTCTAACTTTGTCATTGATTCCGATATGGACCATGATCGCTGGATCTTCTCCAGCCCCTCCCAGTAAAATGTGGAGTCATTGTGGGTAGAGATAAATGGAGCCAAAAACAATAATAAATTACTAATAGGAGTTTACTATAAACCACCTAATATACCAGAGTCCGCAGAAAATCTATTACTAAACAAGATAAACAAGGCGGCAAACCATAATCAGGTGGTTATTATGGGAGACTTCAACTACCCAGATATAGACTGGGAAACTGAAACCTGTACATCCCATAAAGGAAACAGGTTCTTGGCAATAGCCAAAGACAATTACCTTTCCCAAATGGTTCAGGACCCAACTAGAGGGACGGCCATACTGGACTTAGTATTAACCAATAGACCTGATAGAACAACAGACGTGCAGGTCGGGGACACCTGGGAAATAGTGACCATAAAGTAATAACCTTCCAATTATCCTTTAAACGAGAGTTTCTACAGGGAGGAACAAGAATACCGGACTTCAAAAAAGCAAAATTTAGCCAACTAAGAGAGGCCATAGGCCCAATTAACTGGGACATAGTCCTCAAAAATAAAAATACAACCACAAAATGGGAGATTTTTAAAAGCATTGTAACATCAAATTGTGATCGATGCATACCTTATAGAAATAAAAGGCTAAGAAATAAGAAGAAACCAATGTGGATAAATAGAACCGTAAAAAAGCAATAAATGACAAAAAGAAAGCATATAAATCACTAAAACAGGAGGGAGCCAGGAAGCACTGATAAACTATAAGGAAAAAAATAGAATATGTAAAAACTAATAAAAACTGCCAAACTAGAGACCGAGAGATTAATTGCCAAAGAGAGCAAAACTAACCCTAAAATGTTTTTCAATTATATAAATAGTAAAAAATATAAACCTGAAGGCGTCGGCCCTCTACATAGCAATGAGGGGGGAGTTGCAGAAAGCGATGAGGATAAAGCCAAGCTATTAAATATTTTCTTCACCACTGTTTTCACTGAGGAAAATAAACTGTCAGATGAAATGCAAAATGTAAAAGTAAATTCCCCTTTAAAAGTGCCCTGTCTGACCCAGGAAGAAGTACAGCAGCGACTTAAAAAGATTAAAATAGACAAATCGCCAGGACCGGATGGCATACACCCCCGTATCCTAAGGGAATTAAGTGGTGTCCTAGCCAGACCCTTATTTTTGATATTCACGGACTCCATACTGACAGGGAATGTTCCACCAGACTGGCGTATAGCAAATGTGGTGCCAATATTCAAAAAGGGTCCAAAAACAGAGCCTGGAAATTATAAGCCGGTAAGTTTAACATCTGTTGTGGGTAAACTGTTTGAAGGTTTTGTAAGAGATGCTATCTTGGAGTATCTCAATGAAAATAAGCAAATTGCACCATATCAGCATGGCTTCATGAGGGATCGGTCATGTCAAACTAATTTAATCAGTTTCTATGAGGAGGTAAGTTCTAGACTTGACAGCGGCGAATCAATGGATGTCGTATATCTGGACTTCTCCAAAGCATTTGACACTGTACCACATAAAAGGTTAGTATATAAAATGAGAACACTTGGACTAGGTGAAAATATCTGTATGTGGGTAAGTAACTGGCTCAGTAATAGAAAACAGAGGGTGGTTATTAACGGTACACACTCAGATTGGGTCACGGTCACTAGTGGGGTACCTCAGGGTTCAGTATTGGGCCCTATTCTCTTCAATATATTTATTAATGATCTTGTAGAAGGCTTGCACAGTAATATATCAATTTTTGCAGATGACACTAAACTGTGTAAAGTAATTAACACTAAAGAGGACAGTTTTCTGCTACAGAGGGATCTGGATAGATTGGGGGCTTGGGCAGAGAAATGGCATATGAGGTTTAACACTGACAAATGTAAAGTTATGCACATGGGAAGGAATAATGCAAGTCACCCGTACATACTAAATGGTAAAACACTCAGTAACACTGACATGGAAAAGGATCTAGGAATTTTAATAAATAACAAACTAAGCTGTAAAAACCAGTGTCAGGCAGCTGCTGCTAAGGCCAATAAGATAATGGGTTGCATCAAAAGGGCATAGATGCCCGTGATGAAAATATAGTCTTACCACTTTATAAATCACCAGTCAGACCACACATGGAGTACTGTGTACAGTTCTGGGCTCCCGTGAACAAGACAGACATAGCAGAGCTAGAGAGGGTTCAGAGGAGGGCAACTAAAGTAATAACTGGAATGGGGCAACTACAGTACCTCGAAAGGGTATCAAAATTAGGGTTATTCACTCTAGAAAAAAAGACGACTGAGGGAGATCTAATAACTATGTATAAGTATATCAGGGGTCAGTACAAAGATCTCTCCCATCATCTATTTATCCCCAGGACTGTGACTGTGACGAGGGGACATCCTCTGCGTCTGGAGGAAAGAAGGTTTGTACACAAACATAGAAAAGGGTTCTTCACGGTAAGAGCAGTAAGACTATGGAACTCTCTGCCTGAGGAGGTGGTGATGGTGAGTACAATAAAGGAATTCAAGAGGGGCCTGGATGTATTTCTGGAGCGTAATAATATTTCAGGCTATAGCTACTAAAGATGGGTCGTTGATCCAGGGAGTTATTCTGACTGCCTGATTGGAGTCGGGAAGGAATTTTTTCCCCTTAAGTGGGGAAAATTGGCTCTACCTCACAGGGGTTTTTTGCCTTCCTCTGGATCAACTTGCAGGAAACAGGTCGAACTGGATGGACAAATGTCTTTTTTCGGCCTTATATACTATGTTACTATGTTACTATGTAGTGCAGTGTGTGTGGTTCAGTGTGTGGTTCAGTGTGTAGATCATACAATGCACTACATACATTACACATATCCATAAATTGCTGCACTTTCACCTTGTGGTGCAGATCAGACTGGATGTCTGGTCTCCCTTGCAGTTGTCAAGCACTCCATTCCTCTTCAGCTCCACGCCATGTTTGCTGGCGCAGCGCTGCCCCTGCTCTCCTCATACACTGGGACTCAGGAGCCGGCGCCTCCTCCTTCCAGCTCCCGCCGGCTTCCCCTGCTGCAGGGCGCTCTATGGCTCCGGCGCCAGCCCAAATTAACAAATAGCAAAGCTCCTTACTGTATGGAGCTTTGCTATTGGTCATTTCAGGCACAGGCAGCATCGCTACATACATTGCTGCAAATGGTGATAAGACATATATATATTATTGCCATTTGCAAATTCCTGGTCACATTGGCGACCATTTTGGTCGCCATCTGGACCACTTGATAGTGAGAAAAACAGTAATAAAATTCTGATAGGGGTTTGTTATCCATCAGTGATTGTGAGCCAAAACCAGGATTGGAGCCTCCACAGATATACTGTAGACTGGAAACTGAAACCTGTAGATCTCATAGAGGAAACCTGTCCTTGACAATACGTAGAACAATTACCTTTCCCAACTGATTCAGGGTCCTACTAGAGGGACCACCATTCTGGATTTAGTATTAACCAACAGACCTGGCAGAACAGACGTGCACGTTGGGGGGACACCTTGAAAATACTGACTATAACAAACTTTCAACTGTCATTCAATAGTATTTTGTCGGGGAGGCACAACCATACTACACTTCAGGAAAGCAAGGTTTGATCAGCTTACATTTTCATTCTGATTTATTTATTGTGTATTCATATACATGGTATGTACATTTGTACTATTTTTTGCTATTATGCCAATGAATATTTTTGAAACAAATTTTGTTTGTGAGAGGAACATATTTTATGGCAATAAAAGGATGAGGAATAGGAAAAAACAATGTGGATAAGTAGAAATTTAAAGAGACAATAAATAACAAAAAGAAAGCATTTAAATTACTAATGTAGAAGGGTTGTGAAGAGGCACAAAAAAACTATAAGGAAAACATATTGAATATGTAAAAGACAGATAACAGCAGCCAAGCTGAAAACAGAAATGCTCATTGCCCCAAAATCAATACTGACCCTAAAATGTCCTTCAATTGTGTAAATGGTAAAAAGGTTAAACGTGAAAGTGATGGCCCTTTAAAGAGTAACAAGGAACAGGCCTTAGAGGGATATGAGGAGAAAGTGAATTTAATATATTTTTTTCTCCAGTCTACTCATGTGAAGAAACTGAAATGCCAGATCAAATGCAGAGTGTCAAAGTAGACTTCCTATTAAAAGTGGGCCGTCTGACCCAGGAAGAAGTGCAGCAATGTGTTAAATAGATTAAAATTGACAATTCACGAGGTTCAGATGGCATACTGTCACACCTGTGACTTGTGTTAGAAGGTCTGAAAGACTCATTACACATGAGTCATCTGACAGCCTATTTTGGTTTTACTCTGTGTGTTGCTGGACATGATCCTGTTCAGGTGTGGATCATGTGATCTTTACCTCTTACTATTTCGTCTGACTTTACCCATCACTCCTTGCTCTGGATAGCTTCATTTGGTTTTGGACGAGCTGGAGTGTGGTTCTTGTTGAAGTCCTGTTCATCCATCATCCTCAGAAGTTGAGTGTTCCGCTTGTTGGGCTTTGTATTTCCCCCCCTGGTTGTTTACTAGGCCTCAGCGAGTCCCTCAGCGAGACCCTTTTTTCTTCCCTAACGGTGAGACCTAGTGTCTTTCCCCTTCCTTCTTGTTGTCTTATTGGTGTTCTCCCCTATTACATCCGTGACACATACACTCCCATATTCTGAAATATTTAGTAATATAATACTAAAAAGACAGACCTTTATATCTGACATTTAAGGAATATATAATGACAGAGTCTGTTCCACAGGATTGGTGCTTAGCAAATGTAAGGCCAATATTCAGGATTTAAAAAACTCAGAAAAATAGAGTCAGAAAAATACAGGCCAGTAAGTTTAACAGCTGTTGTGGGTAAACAGTTTTCTAATAGATGGTAGCCTGGAGTATCTCAATAAAAATAGGTGTATAACATCGTATCAGCATTGCTTCATGAGGGATCGGTCATGTCAAACTAATCAAATCAGTTTCTATGAGATGGTAAGTTTTAGACTGGATCACATACGTCATTCAAGTTATTACTTTAGTTGCCCTCCTCTGAAACCTCCCCAGCTCTGCTATGTCTGCCTTGTTCACAGGGGACCAGAACTGTACAGAGTACACCATGTGTCTTCTGACCAGTGTTTTTTAAAGTGGTAGGACTATGTTCTCATCACGGGCATCTATGCCATTGTTGATGCAATCCATTATCTTATTGGCCTTGGCAGCAGCTGCCTGATACTGGTTTTTACAGCTTAGTTTGCTGTTCACTAAAATTCCTAGGTCCTTTTCCATGTCAGTGTTACCCAGTGTTTTACCATATAGTATGTACTTGTCACGGGTATATGCGAACAACAGGAGTACAATCAGTGCACAAGCTACTGAGCGGACCCAAACTAGGGAGCATAAAAGGTAACCCCTGTCAGACCCGAAGAGCTCTCCCTGTGCTGCTATGCACATGCCCAGACCCTGATGGTGGGTCGAGGCATGCCCGCGTACCTACGGCTGAGTGACACCTGAAACCCCTATGATAAAAGGGGGGCACGGCCACCGGCTCCCTGCTCAGAATACGGACGGAACCGGGGTCGCCTCAGATCCAGTCAGCAAATAAACAAAAAAGGGCCGACACCTTCAGATTTATACTTTTTACCATTTATATAATTGAAGAACATTTTAGGGTTAGTTTTGCTCTCTTTGGCAATTAATCTCTCATTCTCTAGGTTGGCCACCTTTATTTGTTTTTTACATATTACATTTTTTTCCTTATAGTTTTTCAGTGTTTCCTCGCTACCCTCCTGTTTTAGTGATTTAAATGCTTTCTTTTTGTCATGTGTGGCTTTCTTTAGTGTTCTAGTTATCCACATTGGTTTCTTCTTGTTCCTTAACCACGCCAGGACCACCTAACGCACGGATGCGTTCGGCGGCCAGGCGGGTTATTCTGGATGGACGCATCAGCGCGTCATCTCGCGAGAGGTGAGATCGCGCTCACAGGATCGCGTCGGGGAGAAGTTAAACTTCAGCCTGCCAGCGCTGATCATGCGCTGGCAGGCTGTAGTAGTTAAAAAAAATCGCATATCAGACGCTGTTTTGTTAACAGCGTCTGATATGCCTGCTGCCTGCTCCTCTGGTTGTGCCTTTTGCTTGGGACCACCAGAGGAAACATATGTAAGTGCACCAATCACCACACAGACCCGCCCCATCCACCCCCCCATCACTGATTAACCCCCGATTAACCCCCGATTAACCCTTGATCACCCCATGTGTTTTGCGGATTCATGGATCCGCGGATCCGCAAAACACGGACACCGGCAATGTTCTTTCCGCATTTTAAGGATCCGCACATTGCCAGAACTATATAGTAAATGACTTTTATATAGAATAGGACATGCTCTATCTTTTGCGGAGCTGCGGACAGATGTTTGGGGGCCGAAACCCGGAAGTTCGCGGCCGCAGCTCCGCAAATGCTGATGCGGCGAGCACATAGTTGGAATCAGCTCCGGGTATGTCACGTGGGCCGGGGCTAGGCTCGCAAGAAGAGACTTCCGGTATTCTTGAGATTTTAAATAGTAATATTTTTGCATATACCCATACTGTGTGTGAGAAATATCTCAGTAAATGACAACTTTTTAAATTTTTTTATAAAAAGTTGTCAATTTACAGAGACATTTCTCTCACCCAGCATGGGTATATGTAAAAATACACCCCAAAACAGATTGCCCTACTTCTCCTGAGTACCCCATGTGTGACAATTTTTTGTAGCCTAGGTGCGTAAAGGGGCCGAAAGTCCAACGAGTACCTTTAGGTTTTACAAGGTTGCTCACAATTTAGTCCCGCCCAAAATGCCAGAACAGTAAACACACCCCACAAATGACCCCATTTCGGAAAGTAGACACCCCAAGGTATTCACTGAGGGGCATAGTGAGTCCATAGGAGATTTTTTTTTTTTGCCAGAAGTTAGCAGAAATGGAAACTTTATTATTTTTTTTTCCTCGGAAAGTGTCATTTTCCGCTAACTTGTGAAAAAAAATTAAGTCATAACTCACCATGCCCCTCCGCGAATACTTTGGGGTGTCTTCTTTCCAAAATGGTGTCATTTGGGGGGTATTTATACTATCCTGGCATTCTAGCACCTGAAGAAACATGACAGGTGCTCAGAAAGTCAGAGCTGCTTCAAAATGCGGAAATTCACTTTTTTGTACCATAGTTTGTAAACGCTATAACTTTTGCGCAAACCAATAAATATACACTTATTGGATTTTTTTTTATCAAAGACATGTAGCACAATGAATTCTGACACAAACTTGTATAGAAATGTAATTATATTTGAACAATTTTACCAGAAAAAGTAAAAAATATAAACCATGAAAAGTGGGACTGGCACTCTAGCGTACGGCAACCATAAAAATATAGAAACATTTTATAAAATGGAATCAATAAAACAAATATGATACACTATGAGTCATATAAAAATAGAAAAAAGTAATATAAAATTCTGGAAACAAGGCCCTAAAAAATATCTAAGGCCCTAAAAAATAATAGTCCTAATGTCCAGCTCCCAATAGATATAGACACACTTGGGCGTATATTAGAGCAAGATATAGTGTGGATGTTGGGAAAATAAAATGTTTATCGTCTTCTTTGTTATGGTATACCTTGTATTTAAATATATATTTTTGATGTTCCGAGTCCTCCAATAACTGAATAGTATCCCGGTTATATCTATAAAACTGGTTCAGTCTTACCGGTTCCGTAGAGGTCTGGTGTCCATAGGTATAGTGGCGTCTTGCTTGTTCTTGGGCGGCGTGTGTTATTAAAACTCCACGTTAAGCTCTTAATACCCACACGGTCTTGGTGGTATTTTGGTAGACGCCGTCTGTACAGACTCTCTCATGGTCACTGCTCTCCGGCACTCACGTTGGAATCAGCTCCGGGTATGTCACGTGGGCCGGGGCTAGGCTCGCAAGAAGAGACTTCCGGTATTCTTGAG
This sequence comes from Bufotes viridis, assembly GCA_033119425.1. Taxonomy (NCBI): domain Eukaryota; kingdom Metazoa; phylum Chordata; class Amphibia; order Anura; family Bufonidae; genus Bufotes; species Bufotes viridis. The sequence continues at coordinate 206,170,896 of CM065591.1, forward strand.
ATTTTAAATAGTAATATTTCTCATTCAGGAGCGCTCCCAAAAAATGCAGGTTCTTTATTTCCAAGAGTCCATCGTATATAAGATCTGTTAGAGCGGGGCTGTAGGACGCTAGACGCGTTTCGGGGTTAACTTCCCCTTCATCAGTATCTATTGGGAGCTGGACATTAGGACTATTATTTTTTAGGGCCTTAGATATTTTTTAGGGCCTTGTTTCCAGAATTTTATATTACTTTTTTCTATTGTTATATGACTCACAGTGTATCATATTTGTTTTATTGATTCCATTTTATTAAATGTTTCTATATTTTTATGGTTGCCATACGCTAGAGTGCCAGTCCCACTTTTCATGGTTTATATTACTTGTCTTTCTGATTGGGTGTTTCAGTCCTGAGACTTTGAGCACCTACTTCCGTGGGAAAAGAAGGAGTGAGCTTTTCCCAATCTATCTCTTCACGATAAAAGTTAAAAATACACTTTTTTTGAGAAAATTGCGGTCTTTTTTTATTAATATCAAAAATCTCAGCAGCAATCAAATACCACCAAAAGAAAGCTGTATTTGTGAGAAGAAAAGGAGGTAAAATTCATTTGGGTGGTAAGTTGTATGACCGAGCAATTGTTAAAAGTGGTCTGGTCATTAAGGGGGTTTAAGCTAGGGGGGGCTGAAGTGGTTAATAAAGGGGCTGTCCGCTCTTTTCTTTTTCTTTTTTTCTTTTAGACCCTCCAGTTTGGGTGGATCCATGTTGTTAATCATACTTGACTGATCCCTGCTGCTGCGTTTTGGCACCATTACTCCACAGCTAGCTCTGCAGGGTCTTCCAGCATCAACATCCATGTTGACGCCAATGTGGGGCCTCTCAAAAACTTGCTATAGGGCCCAGTTATTTCTAGTTATGCATGTGGTAGCTTTCATACAAAATGCCTATTGTCTTGTATTGTGTGCACATCACAGCCTGTTATACAGAAAATAATACTTTTTAACCAGTTGTCAATTGCCTATAAACCATAAGTGTCTACTTGGAATGTTTTAAAATGTCCTACAGAATTTCGTCTAGAAAAATGTAGCAATTTTTGCACTATATATTGATTATAATTACAATTATAATCCATTTATCTGTTTCTATATAATGTACAGTTTTATAGTAAGGCCACACAGGGCAGCCAAAGTGCCACTATGTTGTGGGTGAAAAATCTGAGCTGTTTTGGAGTGTTTTATTGTCTGGGTCCTTTTTTTCAGGTAAGGGTACATTCACACGACTTTATGTATTTTGTGGATCCCACCCGTGTGGGTTCCACAGCCAGCCCTATGATAGAAATGCCTATTTCTGTCCATTATTGTGGACAAGAATAGGACATGCTCTAGCTTTTTTGCGGGGCCACGGAACAGAAGTACAGATGCGGACATGTGGTGTGCTGTCCGCATCTTTTGTGGCCCTATTGAAATTAATGGGTCCACATCTGTTCCTTACCAGTACACTGAGGGCTTTAATAAAGGATTTTTGGCTTTATTAAAGGGCTTTATACTGATTGGTGGGGGCCCAACACCTGGAACTCCCACCGATCAGCTGATTGAGAAAGTACTGGCGCTCGCAGTAATACCACAGCCTTCTCGCACCTTTACCTAGGCCATGTGACATTGCATTCATCGGTCACATGGTCTAGGCGCAGCTCAGCCATATTGAAAGTGAAAGGGGCTGCAATACCAAGCACAGCTGCTATACAATGTAATGCACTGTGCTTAATAAGCAGAGAGAAGGCTGCGCTGCTACTGCTTTCACTGGTTTCTTCTCAAACAGCTGATCGGTGGGGTTCCTGGGTGTTGGACCCCCACTGATCAGATACTGAGACCAGAAAGCCCCTTTAAGGATTTGTTTTTGTTGGTCCTCTTACACCTGACAAATGTTCTAGAAATACTAACCGCATTTTTGCGATTAGTGATCCATTACTGTTCCTACTAAAACTTAATGAGAGGGATAATAACCCAAAAAATAGTTCCTGTACAGGGTCATCTTTATTGAGATAAAACACAACTTTTACTATTTATGCTAAAAGTAAATACAAGTGTGATCCACTAAAACTATCGTACCGTTACCACTCTTATGTTATGGTGTACAGATCACGTCTATCATCTGATAGGATATTGGAGTCAGGTGTATATAAAATTCTGTTGGGGGGGAGGGGTTGATCCACCAGTATTTTGGGGTGAGTCTATAGGTATCTAGATTACCCAATATGTCCCAGGTCTAGTAGTCTCAGTGTGGTCTGGTTGCAGGCTACTTTTTTGATTCGTCCAAGTACTAGAGAAGTACTGGAGAAGTACTAGATTTTGTGAGTACTCGGTTTAGGCAGCAGTCGTACATAGGTGTGGAGAGAGATGTCTTCCACTCTTGAGGTCTCCTCTTACTCCTTTCTTACATCCCATAGCAGGGAAGGAGAGAGGGGGAGAAGGTACATTCAGATCACACATATACACTAGGGCCCTAAAAATTGCAATAACGATATGCGATTTGATGTTTTAAGGGAATTGTGCTAGAGGTTGTAAGGGATTAGCTCTGGTCTCGGGGATCATTCACACAAAGATCTTCATCACTACTTGATTTCCGGTCCAAACAGTGTGATTTATTTTGGCACACAGCATAATAAAATAAATATAAACAAAAAACACCTTGCCTGTCTGGGCTATGCCTAAACATTTACGGTTCCCTACCTCACCTCTAAGTAGGGCTTAGTACCAGTCAGTGTCTCAGGCTCCAAGCCTTAGCAGGTTTCGCTTATCAGCGACAGTCCACACTGCGGTAAGATCAGGCTTTGCATAGCCTTGTGGTCAAACAGTCCACCTGACTGAGACCACTTCACACAGAGCCTCTGCTCTAGGCCTCTGAGTCACCAAAGACTCTCTCCCCAGAGTGAGCACTACCCAAGTCCAGCAAGCAGACTAAATTGAATTGCTGGCCGTGAGCAAGTCCCGGACTGTAACATGGAGAACAGGCACCCACCCAGCACATTGCCTGTTCCCAGTAAAAGCCCGCCCTGAACTAGCTGGAACCAGCTATGCTATATATTATGGTGTCCGCTAACTACTTTAGTGGACACCCAAACTATGGCCTTTACTCCACCAAGGACCGGAAACTTTGCTACACGTTCCTTGGTGACAAAACCTCGCTTTTAAATGCTTCCTTTGGACTCCACTGCCCATAACACTATTCACATTGCCACAAGGTCTATTTGCTTGGCTTTTCAAGGCAAATGCACACACAATTTACTGATAATGCTAAAATGTAGTTATGCTCAACTCAAGAACTGAAATGCACAGTGTTTTTCATAATAAAACAGCTTTTACTAAATTAAATAACATATTTGCATTACTGCAAAAGTACAAAATACAAAAATTGCCATTTTCTTAATAGCACTTCACAGAACAGATGAATAAAATAGAATAGATAAAGGAACATGTGTTCATTCAAATAACGACTTGCCTCCAGCCCTTCTTCCCTCTCGGCACTGTAACTCATGTATCGCCGGCCGCGCTGTGCAGCATAGTGGCCGGCGATTCATCAGTGTCAGCCACGTAAAAAAATCAACCATCGCTTTATAAGACACACTGCCATTTGGCCCTCACTTTTTTGGGAGGGAAAGGTGCATCTTATAAAGCGAAAAATCTGGTAATATCATTGCAGCATTTTTGGGTCGGCAATTGGCGATTGTGATATGGCGATTTATTGCAATACCGATTGCTTTGGCGATATATTGTGCTGGCCTAATATACACTCCTATCAGAACCGAGGTGTGGAGAGAGAACTCTTCCACTGCTGGGGTCTCCCCTTGCTCTATTCTTACAGCCCTAAGCGGGGGAAAGAGAAATCACACTAAAGTTGCTCCCACACACACTCTTCTATCAAGGTAGATTTTGATGTCTGTTAGTTAGCAACCACTATCCTGTTCAAAGGGTAGAATAGCAGATCCCTGCCTAAAAAATGTGTATGAGAAAACCCACCCTACTGTACATGTTTCCCCAGTGCACTTGCTTCATCAGGGGAGTTTGGGTTGTACTAAGAGGAAGCTAAAGGACCTGCCACATTTTATTGTAATATTGCACCCGCCTTTTGTTTTCCCAGCCAATAGTGAAGCCCCCTAGGGCCAGGGAACCAGTCTGGTTCTTGTAGGACCTCACTGGGTGGGTAGATCGCCTGGGCCTCTAGTTCTCTATTTTTTATACTTGGGTATGCCACCACCCATATTTTTAGTCCAATGTCAAAGAGCTGATACCTCTGACATCATTGAGGGGAGTGTCACTCTGACATCATTTGGGGGGCTGCCGGTCTGACATCATTAGAGGGAGTGTCGCTCTGACATCATTAGATTGAGTTTCGCTGTGACATGTAGGGGAGTGTCGCTCTCACATAATTCGGGGGAAAAGGCTCTCTGACATTAGGGGGAGTGTCGCTCTGACATCATTAGAGGAAGTGTCGCTCTGACACCATTTAAGGTAGTGTCATTCTGACACCATTAGAGGGAATGTCGCTCTGACTTCATTAGAGCGAGTGTTGCTCTGACACCATTAAGAGGAGATTAGCTCTGACATCAACAGGAGGAGTGTTGCTCTCACACCATCAGGGGGAGTGTTGCTCTCTGCACCATCAGGGGGAGTGTTGCTCTCACACCATCAGGGGGAGTGTTGCTCTGACATCATTAGAGGAAGTGTCGCTCTGACACCATTAGAGGTAGTGTAATTCTGACACCATTAGAGGGAATGTCGCTCTGACTTCATTAGAGCGAGTGTTGCTCTGACACCATTAAGAGGAGTCCAATAAACGAAAGCGTAGGCAGCATATCCAGTGAATGTCCCTTTATTGGGAACTGCTTACATGTGCAAACGTGAATATAAAATTGCTACTTTTCGGCTAACAACAAGCCTTTCTCAAGCATGTTCTATGGATCTAGGATTCCAGGTGGGCTGCTGCATTCCGTGAGACCGCAAAGATCTGGTGTGTGCTTCTCCACTACTTTGTTTATACCATTAAGAGGAGTGTCGCTCTGACATCAACAGGATTGCTCTCACACCATCAGGGGGAGTGTTGCTCTCACACCATCAGGGGGAGTGTTGCTCTGACATCATTAGGGGGAGTGTTGCTCTGACTTCATTAGGAGAAGTGTTGCTCTTATATCATTAGGGGGAGTGTTGCTCTGACATCATTAGGGGAAGTGTTGCTCTGAATTCATTAGGGGGAGTGTTGCTCTGATTTCATTAGGGGGAGTATTGCTCTGACATCATTAGGGGGATTGTCGCTCCGACATCATTAAAGGGGGTGTCGCTCTGACATCCTTAGAGGGAGTTTCGCTCTAACATCATTAGGGGGAGTGTCGCTCTCACACAATCAGGGAGAGTGTTGCTCCGACATCATAAGGGTGAGTGTCGCTTTGACATCTTTAGGGGGAGTGTTACTCTGACATCATTAGGTGGAGTCTCGCTCCGACATCATTAGGGGGACTGTCGCTCCGACATCATTAGAGGGACTGTCGCTCTGACATCATTAGAGGGACTGTCGCTCCAACATCATTAGAGAGAGTTTCGCTCTGACATCATTAGAGGGAGTGTCACTTTGACATCATTAAGGGCAGTGTCGCTCCGACATCATTAGAGGGAGTGTCGCTCTGACATTATTAGAGGGAGTGTCGCTTTGTGACATCATTAGAGGGAGTGTCGCTCTGACATCATTAGGGGGAATGTCGCTCTGACATCATTAGGGGGAATGTCACTCTGACATTATTATGGGGAGTGTTGCTTTGGCATCATTAAGGGTAGTGTCGCTCTTACACTATTGGAGGGAGTTGCTCAGACATCATTAAGAGGAGTGTCGGTCCAACATCATTAGGTGGAGTACCTTATTGCTGGCAAGTTCCCTCCCCCCTCTATGGCCAGGAAACAAATCTGGTCCCCGTATGACGACACTGGGCGGGTAGAACACCTGGGCCTCTAGTTCTCTATTTTCTGTGGGACTTAGGTTGGTCGTTCTGACATCATTAGAGAAGTTCTTTGACATTGGACTGAAAATGTGGGTGGTGGCATACCCAAATCCTACAACAAATAGAGGCCTAGGTGATCTGCCCACCCAGTGAGGTCATACAAGGATCAGATTGGTTCTCTGACCCTAGGGGCTTCACTATTGGCTGTGAAAACAAAAGGCGGGTGCAGGATTACAATAAAATGTGGCAGGTCCTTGAGCTTCCCCTTAACAACCCAAACTCCCCTGATGAAGCCAGTGCTGTGGTGAAACATGTAGGAAGGGGATAGGGCTTGCTAAGTAACAGACCTACAGAATTTACCTTGATAGAAGTGTGTGTGTGGGCAGGCAACTTTAGTGTGATTTCTGCCCCTTCTCTTTCCCCCTCTTAAGGGTGTAAGAAAAGAGCAAGGGGCAATCCCAGAAGTGCAAGAGGGCTTTCTCCACACTTAGGCTCTGATAAGAGTGTGTATGTGTGATCTGAAGGTACCTTCCCCCCTCTCTCCTTTCCCTGTTTAGGGGTGTAAGGAAGGAGTAAAGGGGTGATCTCCAGACCTATGTATGACTGCTCATTAAAGTGAGTATTCCCAAAATCGAGTACCTATTGGGTCATCTAGATACCTATAGATTCACCCCAAAATACTGGTGGATCAACCCCCCACCAGAGTTTGATGTGCACTTTGAGCCAACGCCTCACTCCAATATCCTATCAGATGATAGACGTTGCCTCCCCTTCCCCCTGCCTGCGTGCTTTATGTCAGCCTGAAATGTGTTACTGGGCATGTGCCTGCACGAGATTTCTTTGCAGACCTGAAGGCAAGTGTGGTCGGCGTTACCTCACGTCAGTGATGTAGTGGGGGGAGGGGCGACAACGGCACTGATGTAGTGTCTCAGCCTAGGAGAGGCGTGCTTGGGCTCTGGATGGGGCCATTGAAAGAAAATAACGCCCCTCTGGGCACCTTACTGCCTAATTTGCATACCCTACAAAGATGATTTTCCCAAGATAAAAAACAAGAAACGCCAAATGAAAGGTACATCAGGGAAGGAGGTGTTATGTTCTACATGGGAATAGTTTTAGTTTATTAGTGATAATCCAGGTGACAGATTTCCTTTAACCCTCTCATTTAGTTTTTACAGATGGTTCTGGATACTGTCCTTTTATATATTCTGTAGGTGACTGGTTTTGTGCATAGCAGTTTCCACGTTGCAAGGCAGGGACCTGTTATGGTGGGGTTAAAGAGACATTATACGACAGTCACTTTGAAAAATAGCTTGCCACTATAGCCCTACAGGTGTTTGCATCTTGTGAACAAGCTGGAATTTGCTGCATACTTGGATAAATGAAACTACAGTACAGTTTGTCCTCAATAATTTATTGCATGTCAGATCAGAAAGCTGCTCACAACAACATCAGAATGACATAAATGCAGGACAACTGCTTTGTTAGCAAGACATAGTCATATGTTCAGGAAAGTGCCTTTTTAGTAACATGCCTCCCCATATGTACTGCGCTTCACTTTATATCTATGCCTCACAACAACAAGAAATATATACCTATTATTCAATAAAAATGTTGCACTCAGCATGCTCAGTATGCCACTGGATGCATGTTTTATGGGATCTGGTTTTTAAAATGGGTTGCATTCTGGGGGTTTCTATAATTCAGACAGCTTAGTGCCTCAAGTGTGCGATGAGGCTTGAAATTTTCAAGCAAAATGTGTGTTCTGAAAGCCACTGGGTGCTCCTTTACGTGTGGGCTCTGCAGTTTATCAAAACATAACATTTGGGCCATAGTTGGGTTATTTCTGAAGACAGGAATGGAAATGGAATGGAATGATGCATTTTAGGTTGTATTTCTTCATTTGTCTTGATGGACACCCCCGGCGGTCTGTGCCTGTGCTGAGCCACTTCATGGTGTCGGTGGCCCAGCCCCCATCTGGTCCTCTCCTAGCTGTTCAGCACCTCAGAGTGAGGCCTGCAGCAAGCCAGCAACTGAGGAGGAAGTAAGTGAGGACTGGAGGCCACCTGTATGCCCACTGTCCCAGCGAGACAGTTTGTTTAACCCACCCATCACCTCTGTCCCCCTCTGGCCCTCCTGTGACTGTCCCTGGCCCACACACTGTGAGGCTACATTCACAAGAAGTATTTTGCGATCCACAGATTGGTAAGATATGGATGCGGTCCATGTGTGATCTGCATATTTTTGTAGACCCATTGACTTAAATGGGTCTGCAGTCCATATTTTGCAGAGAAGTATAGGACATGACACATTTTCTGTCTTGTGCAGAACAGAAAAAGTAATTTGCTTTTCGCATCCATGTGTCTGTTCAGCAAAGGATAGAAAAATGTGACATATATTATACTGGTTTGCAAAATGCAGATGGCACATGGACGTCATCTGCAATTTGCAAATCGCAAAAATACTTATGGTCCATGTCGTGTAAATGGCTTAAAGGTGTTGCTCAGACACGCAGGGCGTGGTTATTTATTAAGACCGGCGTTTTAGACACCTGTCTTAATAAATGACGTCTTAATAAATTACGTTTTAGACCAGCACATATCTGGCCATAGCTAGTGTGAGGAGGCACATATCTGCCCATAGTTACTGTGAGGGGGCACATATATGCCTATAACTACTGTGAGGGGGGCACATATCTGACCATAACTACTGTGAGGGGGCACATATCTGATAATAACTACTGTGAGGAGGCACATATCTGGCATAACTACTGTGAGGTGAGCATATCTGGCCATAACTACTGTCAGGGGACATATATCTGTCCATAACTACTGTGAGGGGGCACATATCTGTCCATAACTACTGTGTGGGGGCACATATCTGGCATAACTACTGTGTGGGGGCACATATCTGGCCTAAGCTACTGTGAGGGGCACATATCTGGCCTAAGCTACTGTGAGGGGGCACATATCTGGCCATAACTACTGTGAGGGGCACATATTGGGCCTAAGCTACTATGAGGGGCACATATCTGGCCTAAGCTACTGTGAGGGGCACATATATGGCCATAACTACTGTGAGGGGGCACATATCTGGCCTAAGCTACTGAGGGGCACATATCTGGCCATAACTACTGTGAGGGGGCACATGTCTAGCCATAACTACTGTGATGGGACACATACCTGGCCATAACTACTGTGAGGGGGCACATAGCTAGCCATAACTACTGTGAGGGGCAAATATCTGGCCTAAGCTACTGTGAGGGGCACATATCTGGCCTAAGCTACTGTGAGGGGCACATATCTGACCATAACTACTGTGAGGGGGCACATATATGACCATAAATAGCGTGAGGGGGCATATAGCTGGCCATAACTGCTGTGAATGGGGGCACATATCTGGCCATAACTACTGTGACGGGGCACATATCTTACTGGACTCTCTGTTGTCTGTGTCTGCCCCTGGCCTGAAACATTTTCAATTTGTGTTCTAAAAGGAAATCAGTGCTCCTTTATGCTTGGACCCTTTTGTGTGTCCAGACATAAGATTAGGGCAACAATGGGGATGTTATCGGGATGTTTCTGAAGAAACCAGAGACATACAAACCAGAGATACATTTTAGGGTGTGCTGCTTCATTTTCATGTGCTTTTTTAAAAAAACAAAAAGTCTTTAAAATTACACTTTTAAATAATGATTTTATTATAATGGATGAATTGTAATTATTTATAAATAATAGGTTTTTGTTCACCTGCTTTCATTAAAAATGGGGTTTCAAAATACTCACCACACCCCTAGGTGAATAGATCAAGGGGTCTAGTTTTCAAAATGGAGTAATTTTTTATTTTTTTTTATTGTTATGGCAGCTCAGCACCTTTACAAGCGTTCCATAGGGCCTAAAACATTTTCAAGCAAAATTTGTGTACTGAAAGCCACTGGGTGCCCCTTTACATTTGGGCCCTGCTATTTGTAAAGACATAAGATTAAGGTCAGAGTGTGGATATTTATGAAAACTGCAAAGAAAAACACCAAAAAAACAGTGACACCCCCTAATGAATAAATCAAGAGGTATAGATTTCAAAATGTGGTAATTTCTAGGAGGTTTCTATTATTCTAGCACCTGTAAGTGTCTGCAAACTTTTCTTGATGCAGGAAAAAAGTTAAATCTCCTAAATTTCTAAAAAAAAGTAAAGGTTTTTCAAAACATAGAGATATAGAATTTTTTTTAAAAAGTATTGAACGGTATTAATGTGTGTGTGTGTATATATATATTTATATATATATATATATATATATTGAAGTTAAAAATAGGAAAACTTGATAATTTAAAATATATTTAGTTGAATTTTTTAAATAAATATACGCAAATCGTATTGGTTACATTTTACCACCTAAATAAAGTGCAATATGTGATGAAAAAACAGTGTCCGAATTACTAGGATGTGTAAAATCTTTAAAACATGCCAGATTTTTAAAATCTGGCTTAGTCATTAAGGCCCAAGCATGCTTGGTCACTAAGGGGGTTAATTGTGCGATCCTGCTTAATTATTTTTATTCACTGATGTTATAAAAATTATTTTGTACTGCGGGTACTGGGTATTGCGGACCCATTCATTTTAATGGGGTTCGCGCACCGCATCCGACTGTCCGCAACGTAAAATAGTAGTGCATGAATTCCGTAGTGCTTCCGTGGGGTTCCGATCCGTGCTTCCGCACTGTATCTCTGGGTTTGTGGACCCATCAAGTGAATGGGTCCGCATCCGAGATGCGGGGTGCACATGGCCAGTGCCCCTTGTATTGCGGACCGCAATACAGCCACGGCGGGGCAACGGCCGTGTGATGAGCCCTAACTGTTATTTTCTTATGGTATTTGTAGTTATTCTATGGTGGTTTCCCTTTTATTATTTACAGAAACATAGAGAAGGACCAGCCACTGATGTGAGAAGATACTTCCATTACACTCCAGACAAAAATTGTGATTGAGTGGTGACAAAAAATTGTGATTGAGTGGTGACAAAAAAAAAAAGGTAAGGTACCACAGTTAATGTATAAAATAGTCCGAAAGAGCTGAGATTTAAAGGGAATATGTCACTGAATTTTTTTTTCTTCCAGTTAAAACCAGATTGTGAAACATTGTTTTTTTCTAATCTGTTTTTATTTTATGAATTTTTTATTCTATTTTCTGAACATGATTATAGTAAAATCACCAAAAATTCTTTAAAAATATGTGTAGTGTCCTGGATCAGGGAGAAATTTGGCATTTAAACATTTTTGGACATTTGCCTATTTCCCCTATGCAAAGTTAAAACTTCTTTATTTCACCAAAAAGGTTAACTTGCACTGTTTAATACTGTGTGACTGCATTTTATATATACAGGGAGTGCGGAATTATTAGGCAAATGAGTATTTTGACCACATCATCCTCTTTATGCATGTTGTCTTACTCCAAGCTGTATGGGTTTTTGGGTTCATTGAGAACATGGTTGTTGTTCAATAATAAAATTAATCCTCAAAAATACAACTTGCCTAATAATTCTGCACTCCCTGTATGTTGTGCTATATATCCTATTCATTATGACTGTATTTACATGGCTCTGTGGAGAGGGTTAATGAATACTGAGAGACTGTTACCCTAGGTGCACACCTAAGCGTTTTACAGCACGTTCAAACGCGCTGTAAAACGCACAACATGTGAAAAGCCATGCTTCCCTATGGGCATGGTTCACATTTGGGCGTTTTACAGCGCGCTTGAACGCGCTGAAAAACGCCAAACGCTGTCACTTCAGCATGAGCTTCTTTGAGGCGTTTTAACGCGCCTATGGGCCATGCTGAAATAGGGGTGAATCACTGAATCGCGCGTATGATGCGCGTTTCTTAGTTGCAAAAACGCGCATCCAAAAACGTGAGTAAAACGCGCGTCATACGCGCGATTCAGAAACTCTTAGGTGTGTTCCCAGCCTTAAAGAAGACCATGTTTTGGAGGGAAAAACCCAGACTTCTTTACCACCATCTTTTGGAGGGAAAAACCCAGACTTGTTTACCACCATGTTTTGGAGGGAAAAACCCAGAGACTTGTTTACCACCAAAAAGCAGGCAGCCTGACCTTTAAATTGTATGGTTTCAGCTATGTTATGTCTGGAAACTTTTTTTTGTCTGGAAAACCTGCTGTGTCATTACCATTGAGTATCATTGAAGCTCTAATGTAAGTCTATACCAGACGGGAGCTGAAACAATGTATCTGTTTGTGCTGGGTTTCTCCACTCCACCCCTCCCACTAGAAGGTTCTAGTCTAGCAAAAACTATATATAAAGATAGAAGTCAAAGCATCTGGTGTGCTGCAGTTAGGGAACAGTGCTTGGAAGAGGAGACTTTGCCAGAATACTTAGTGACCAGAAGAAGACTCTGAGACGGGGATATGCTGCCACAGACCCAGGATCACCAGCCTTGGACTAGGGTTCCAGCCTTCTGAAGAGAGAGAGGGACAGCTAGCTCAGGCCTTTCCTCTTCATCAAACCCTTCTTCTGCCAGGGAGGAGACTGGAGAAGCCAGCCCAATGCCTCGTCTGTATTGTTTTGTACCTGAATTCCTCCAGTAAAGAAGCACCAGGGTTTACTGCAGACCCTGACTCTCTGGACTTATTTCCAATTGGGATGCACCACGTCTTACCATCACTTACGGAGAGCAGCAACACGTGGTGACACCTCGATGGTGTCCAGGGGACCCAGCGTAGCGTTTGGGCCACCCCAAACCCGGCCACTGCATATGTTTAACAGAAAAACGTAAGCAACTAAACAAAACAACTAAACTAAAAACTAAACAATAGGTCATTTTCTGATGAAACATTCCCTTTAAATGTATAAATTACAAGTTTTACTGAATCTTTTCCCATTAAACTATATATTCATCTTTCTGCGTTTCCTATTCTATAATATGCTGTATGCAGATTGCACTGCATTTTATGGGGACAGTTTCTCTTTAACCCCTGAGGACATAGCTTAGTTTGGTGCTTTCTTTTTTTTCCCCATCTCCGCATTTCAAGAGCCATGCATTTTGTATTTTTCCGTTGTGTGAGAGCTTGGTATTTTTTCAAAGTAAGTTTTGCTGTAGTTTTTGATACCATTTCATATTTTAAAAAATTACAGTTCTGGGAATTGTTTTCCATCAAGAGACCCAGGGTATTGAAGCTTTAATTCTTATTTTGGCCAGCAGGTGACAGACCAACATAAGAAATGAGCAATTCTGTACCAATATGGAGATATAATAACCCTAATGGTACAGAAAAGTTCTGAAGGTCATATTAAGGTCATTTAAAGAAAAAAAAATGTTTTTTTCAAAGTTTAGATTTATTTTTACACTATTTAGATATAAAAAAAACTATGTATATGTGGTATCGTTGTAATCAAATGGATTACATAGATTGAAGGTCAGTTTTGCTGTTTTGTGTTTTTTTTCCCCCCCAATTCCACCCCATTTAAAATTTGTTTCCCGCTACATTGTATGCCATATTAAATGGTGGCATTAGACAGTATAACTTGCCTTGCAAAAAAATAAGCCCTCATACAGCTTTTTGAATGGAAAAATAAAAGAGTTATGGCTCAAGGAAAATAGGAAAGAAAAATGAAAACGCAAAAACTAAAAAACCTCTGGTATCATAAGGGTTAAAGGTTATGTACACCTTCAGGAAGCAATTTTTTAATGACTGCATTTTACTCATTTTAGGCTAAAAATCTTTTTTTCAATTGGTCTTTATTAAAATTATTCAGCCGTTCTGCCACAAAGGGTTAACTGTCTAGTCTTGTGTGAATTGTACTTTCACTTACTGTTACTAGTCATGTAACCCTTGTCTCTAAATTAGTAATTAGTATTACTAAGAGGTCATGAACGCTTATTTAAGCCACAAATTCTTATCAGTAAAATAAGAATTGAGCTGCAATCAGTGTGTAGGAGGTCAGAGATAAGGAGCATAGTCAGAAGGGTGGGGTCAGACTATAAAGGGTAGGAGTGATGACCACTGAGCAACAGCTGAAAGAAGGGAAGAGGTCATTAACCGTGTCAATGCTGAATCAAGACAAATCAAGGAGGCTGTTAGATTCCTCCATGCTCAGCCAATCTCTTTGATCTCCTGACATCAGTCACCTGAGGGACCGTGACACACAGTCACTGATGGAAAACACTGATCAAACACTGATCAGGTCAGTGTCATAGTCATACAGTATGCAGGTGGTAAATCCTTTAAGAAGTCTGAGTGTACAGACCATGTTCAAAGAGATGCAGAGAATAGCAAAGTTAAAGGGGTTCTGCAGTTTGTTACAAATGATGATCTATCCTCAGGATAGATCATCAGCATCTGATCGGCCGGGGTCTGACACCTGGGACCCCCGCCGATCAGCTGTTTGAGCTGTTAGCTCCCCGCCATTCAGTGAACAAAGCCTAGCCTCGCCCACGCCACTTGATACAAGTCGTGACGTCACTGGGCGGGGCGCTAGCAGTGGTAAACACTGATAAGGCCGCGGCGCTCCTGCAACACCGCTGCCTTCTCAAACAGCTGATCGGCGGGGGTCCCGGGTGTCAGACCCCGGCCGATCAGATGCTGATGATCTATCCTGAGGATAGATCATCAGTTGTAACAAACTGCAGAACCCCTTTAATCATCAGGAAAGCAGATAAGTCATTGGTAGGATACCATAATAAGGGGAACAATACAAGGGAAGAGTGGGGAGGAAGGAAAAGAAAAGAGAGGGGGGAAAGGAAGAAGGTAGAAGGGGAACATGGGGAAAAAGGAGTATCCGCAGACCATCTCATAGAGACCACCATGTGAGAAGATGAGGACAGCGCTGCAGATTAAAGAAAAGAAAAAAGAATGTCTCATTTCAGGATTGGGAATCATGAGGGTATTTGTTCGATTAAGGTACCAGTTTGTAAATTGGAAACAGGTACGCAATTGTGTCTTGCTTTGAGTGGGTAGAATCTCAATGATTCCCATCAAATAAAAAACTTTTTTCCATTCGCCTCTTTATGTTGGGCGGTTTCCACCCAGTCCATTCATAATAAATGAGATATAGTTTTTGTACAAAACAGTCTAAAAGGCAGGGCCTAGGGGTTGAGCCATTCCTGGAGTATAGCCTTGCGAGCCTCACTGGAGAGAATGAATAATAGTACATGAATATGACCATGAGATGACCAAATATCGCCCATAAAGGTGCGATGTGTAGGCAGCGAGTAGCTCAGTGGTTAGCATCGGTGCCCTGCAGCTGTCATGCCTTTTCATAAGTAAATAAACATTTATACATTATTATTGTTATAACGTGTATTCTTGGCCTATAAGAAGCCATGTTTAACTTATATTCACCCTCTTGTGTGAATCTTCATTCTAGAGCAGAATATGGGTTCAAGGAAAGGTTCTTCCTGGGAGATATGTGACTATCTAAGGGAGTGATTCTACCTCATCACTAGGCTTAGGCTATGAGCTGAGATAAGGTTCTTCCTGGGACACATCTGTCATCCCTTTATAATAAGGTTTATTAATAAGACAAACATATGATGTCTGTTTATTCATATAGTGGATCGTATTTTGTTTTGTTAATCAATATATCACATATATGTGTTTTATATTTGACATATTGGTTCTATTTTGTTACATGTTATAATCATATATTAACGTATATATATCCTGTGTGTGTATCACCAGAAGCGTGTATTCCAGAGGTATGTGGGAAAGCATGCTCAGTTGAATTTCTGCTAATGAGAAGTTGCTCAGAAAAGTTGTGTTATTTTCAAAAGATAAGGCACCTGTGAATTCCAAAAACCCACACATTTGTTGTCTACATTTTAGTTTCATGATGTGAGAACAATTAGGGCTCTTGCAGACGAGCGGATCTCCTGCATGTTATCCGCAGCGAGAATGAGAGCCAAGCTGTGCGGTGGACATCAGAGGCCCGAAGCAGTAACATGATAGATACTACTCCGTGCCTCTCTGTGACACTTTCACTACAAAATCACTGTGACAACTTTATCTCACAGTGATTTTGTAATGAAATGGTCACAGAGAGGCACGGAGCAGTATCTATCATGTTACTGCTTCATGCCTCTGATGTCCACTGCGTAGCTTGGCTCTCATTCTTGCTGCGGATAACACGCAGGAGATCCGCTCATCTGCAAGAGCCCTTATACTAGTTTCTGGGAATCTAGGTTTTTAATTGCTTCAAGTGTCAGGGGGTATGCCTCCCTTTTTCATGTACGTCCCAGGTGTTGGATGTTTACCACTTAACATGAAGTCACATTATATAAATTTAACTCTTAAAAGTTTCACATTTATAGATTACATAACATTGCCACCTTGGTATCGGCAGATAACATTACACCATTCACCACAAAGCATTTTGGGTAATGTATGATCTCATAGTACCATTACCATATGTGCACACTCTCTGATTTGGTTGGAAGACTGTTATCTAAAGGAGTGTATTCTTTTGATAAGTCTGTGAATAATAATCCTAGACGGGATGAGAGATGGAATTCCGAAAGAAAAAAAAAGACTACAAACAAAGGACTAAAATAGACACGTGGCCAGGGGAAGCAAAGCTTTAGATTTTATCCTGGATCACAGGGAACCCTCTGGAGAGCTGACCATCCCTCCGGAGCCCTACTCACCTTTTGACCCTTGGTAATGTATATCTGGGTTATTGCTTGCGGTATTGATAAGTTACTTAACCCAGTATATAGTGAAAGATCCCCATTTCCGTGGATCCGTAGTGTAGACACCTGGTCAATAGTGGTCTTCGTTTTAACAACGATGCATATTGTTAACAGGGCCAGACGCTGACCCAGTTCTTGGGGAGTGTTTACCTCCCTAATTTATACCAAGCTGGTAAATTTATAGTGCC
Source organism: Bufotes viridis (assembly GCA_033119425.1). Taxonomy (NCBI): domain Eukaryota; kingdom Metazoa; phylum Chordata; class Amphibia; order Anura; family Bufonidae; genus Bufotes; species Bufotes viridis. Next base: position 206,187,735 of record CM065591.1, read on the forward strand.
GCCATATACCTTAATTGTTTAAAATGTGATAGGAAGGGGTTGATACCCCTACTTTTCTTTAATTTGGATTTTTGCATATTATTCGTGTTGATTGGACATTGGAAAATGTGGATTGTTGTCTTTTCTGTGATGTGCCAGCACCATTTGGTGGTACAGATTGGTATTATACTTCATTGTCTATCATTGTACAGGTTGTATTATCGATTTTGTATTTAGTACTTATGTATAATAAACTCACATATATTTTTGCATAGACGATGGTACCTTGTTTTCTTTCTAGTTGCACAAAATAATTAAGGTTCTCGCCAACGAGCTGAGAGGTTATTATGTCACTTCAGTAGGATCAATAACTTTGATATTTTTTCCTTTGATGCTTTCTTTTGTTTTGTTTGTTTTGTATATAAAGCATTTTGCGCTTTATATCCGCAACACAGCGCTGGGGTCCTAGGTTTGAGTCCGACCATGGACAACATCTGCATGGAGTCTGTATGTTCTCCCCGTGTTTGTGTGGGTTTCCTACGGGTACTCTGGTTTCGTCCCACACTCCAAAGGCATACTGATAGGGAACTTAGATTGTGAGCCCCATTGGGAACAGCTTGATGCTAATGTCTGTAAAGCCTTGTGGAATACAGTAGCGCTATATAAGTTCATAAAATTAAGAAATAAAAGTTTACCAAGTGGGCAAGAGCGAAGGATTCAACCCTCTTCCAAAATTGTTGTATGGTGGGGCACTCCCAGAAACAATGGTGGAGGTTTTCATCCAGTTGTGAGCATCTAGGCCCGCTGGAAGTTGGAATTTTCCCATTAGAAATTTTGTAATGGAGAGACATATGCCCGGTGTGTGATTATAAGTGGCATGTCCCAATATCAAGCTGATGGCTTGTGTAGAGCATCAGTGACATTATAAATTGGCAGATCAGGGAAATGTTGTGTCCATAATGATATGCCCTTGCGGGTCACGGAATAGTTTAAGATGGATCTGAGAAAATATTTTGGGATTTTATTAGGAGTGTCCTTCATTGTTAACAGCAAGTTATCGGATCGTGTGGCTCAAAATGTTTAATAAAGACCAACTAAAAAAGTTATTTTTATCTCAAAATAAGTACAATGGAATAAGTAAAAAAGTTTCCCCAAAATGTGTACACAGCCTTTAGCCAAATTAGAGCTAAGGTAAGGAGGGTGGACATATCTGTATATATAGTACAGTCGTGGCCAAAAGTTTTGAGAATTACATAAATATTGGAAATTGGAAAAGTTGCTGCTTAAGTTTTTATAATAGCAATTTGCATATACTCCAGAATGGTATGAAGAGTGATCAGATGAATTGCATAGTCCTTATTTGCCATGAAAATTAACTTAATCCCAAAAAAACCTTTCCACTGCATTTCATTGCTGTCATTAAAGGACCTGCTGAGATCATTTCAGTAATCGTCTTGTTTAGGGTCCTTTCACACTTGCGTTCTGAGGATCCGGCAGGCACTTCCGTCCCGCCGGATCCGTCAGAACGCAAGTCGCCTGAAGCATTAGAAGACTGATCAGGATCCTGATCAGTCTTCGAAATGCTTTCAGGTTACTATGGCAGCCAGGACGCTATTAAAGTCCTGGTTGCCATAGTAGGAGCGGGGAGCGGTATACTTACAGTCCGTGCGGCTCCGGGCGCTCCTGAATGACGTCAGAGCGCCCATGCCCATGGATCACGTGATCCATGCGATCACGTGATCCATGCGTGTGGGGCGCCCTAACTTCACTCTGGAGCGCCCGGAGCCGCACGGATGGTAAGTATACTGCTCCCCGCTCCCACTACATTTACCATGGCAACCAGGACTTTAGCGTCCTGGCTGCCATGGTGACAATTGAGAAAAAGCTAAGCGTCGGATGCGCCGAAACGACGTTTAGCTTAAGGCCGGATCCGGATTAATGCCTTTCAATGGGCATTAATTCCGGATCTGGCCTTGCGGCAAGTATTCCGGATTTTTAGACGGAGCAAAAAGCGCAGCATGCTGCGGTATTTGCTGCGTCCAAAAAACGTTCCGGTCCTGAACTGAAGACATCCTGATGCATCCTGAATGGATTTCTCTCCATTCAGAATGCATGGGGATGATCCTGATCAGGATTTTTCCGGCATAGAGCGCCGAGGACGGAACTCTATGCTGGAAAAGAAAAACGCCAGTGTGAAAGGACCCTAACTCAGGTGAGAATGTTGACGAGCACAAGGCTGGAGATCATTATGTCAGGCTGATTGGGTTAAAATGGCAGACTTGACATGTTAAAAGGAGGGTGATGCTTGAAATCATTGTTCTTCCAATCTTAACCATGGTGAACTGCAAAGAAACGCATGCAGCCATCATTGCGTTGCATAAAAATGGCTTCACAGGCAAGGATATTGTGGTTACTAAGATTGCACCTCAATCAACAATTTATAGGATCATCAAGAACTTCAAGGAAAGAGGTTAAATTCTTGTTAAGAAGGCTTCAGGGTCCAAGAAAGTCCAGCAAGCACCAGGATCGTCTCCTAAAGAGGATTCAGCTGCGGGATTGGAGTGCCACCAGTGCAGAGTTTGCTCAGGACCAGTGCAGAGTTTGCTCAGGAATGGCAGCAGGCAGGTGTGAGCGCATCTGCACGCACAGTGAGGTAAAGACTTGGAAGATGGCCTGGTGTCAAGAAGGGCAGCAAAGAAGCCACTTCTCTCCAAAAAAACCCATCAGGGACAGATTGATCTTCTGCAGAAAGTATGGTGAATGGACTGCTGGGGACTGGGGCAAAGTCATATTCTCCGATGAAGCCTCTTTCCGATTATTTGGGACATCAGGAAAAAGGCTTGTCCGGAGAAGAAAAGGTGAGCGCTACCATCAGTCCTGTGTCAACAGTAAAGCATCCTGAGACCATTTATGTGTGGGGTTGCTTCTCATCCAAGGGAGTGGGCTTACTCACAATTTTGCCCAAAAACACAGCCATAAATAAAGAATCGTACCAAAACACCCTCCAACAGCACCTTTTTCCAACAATCCAACAACAGTTTGGTGAAGAACAATGCATTTTTCAGCATGTAGCACCGTGCCAAAAGGCAAGTGATAACTAAGTGGCTCGGGGACCAAAACATTGACATTTTGGGTCCATGGCCTGGAAACTCCCCAGATCTTAATCCCATTGAGAACTTGTGGTCAATCCTCAAGAGGCGGGTGGACAAACAAAAACCCACTAATTCTGACAAACTCCAAGAAGTGATTATGAAAGAATGCGTTGCTATCAGTCAGGAATTGGCCCAGAAGTTGATTGAGAGCATGCCCAGTCGAATTGCAGAGGTCCTGAAAAATAAAGGCCAACACTGCAAATACTGACTCTTTGCATAAATGTCATGTATTTGTCGATAAAAGCCTTTGAAACGTATAAAGTGCGTGTAATTATATTTCACTACATCACAGAAACAACTGAAACAAAGATTTAAAAGCAGTTTAGCAGCAAACTTTGTGAAAACTAATATTTGTGTCATTCTTAAAACTTTTGGCCACGACTGTATATACAAATTGATAATTGCTCAAAGTCATGTATTGCTTTTTTTTTTTTTCTGGATTGCCACCTATTCAGAGATGAAGCCTTCCATTTTACTCTCTTAAATTTATTTTTTTGTAGGCATCATGCATTTCAACTTCAAGAAAGCTGAGCCTCCACCTGAAACTCATACAATGCCAAGCAGCACAGAATTGCCTATTGTCTCTCAAGAGAACACAACTGCAGTTGCTGGATCTGGAGATAAAAGTGCTGATACATTTAGAAAAATTCAACAGGAACTTATGAATCAAATAAACAAGATTCCATGTAAGTTTCATTTCTCTTTTTATTGAAAAGAAGCATAAATGTACAAACACAATGAAAAGCTTCCATAGTCTATGATACAGCAGTAATATGTAGCAAGAAAGTGCATCACACATGAGCAATAATACACTAGGCAAGGGCATACTGCACCATACGATAATGGCAGTTACATCTCACAACTTGAGAATTAGTAAATAAAATAATTGTCATACTGAAGCGAGAAATAAACAAAGTGGTGTAAATAAGAAGAAAAAGAAGGAGTGGGAAAGATATAGAGGAGGGGTGAGGATTGGGAGTATGGGATAGGAAGACTCTATACTATATATACGTCATATTGTAGTTGCAACCGAAGTCACAAACTTAGTTGCCTTGTAAGCTGGTTAGGTATTGTGTTGTAGGCAATGGAAAAGTAACAAGAAATAGTCATTTTCTTGACGCTGGAAACCTCTATTGTTAATAGATCTTAAAGGTTTGAAAGGTTTTAAAGGTTCCAAAGCTGAGGCAAACTATGAACCAAAGCCAATGTTTGTCTTCCACGGTCCCAAGACCTTCAGGAATTTTGATCAGGTATTGGATTCCAAATGGGCCAATTCCTCAAAGCAAAATAATTGATCTATCTTGTCTACCCAGTCTGATAAAACAGGTGCAGATTCATTCTTCCACATATAAGGTATTAGCATGGTGGGCAAATTAATATTGGCCGGGGTAAGGCTCTAGTTCAGACACAATAGTAGGACCAGTTTGGGATCCAGAGAAAGTTTTGTGGAGCATATTCATTCAATAGCTGTCCCCACCTCCTTCCAGAATAGCTGTATATGTGGGCAGGCCCACCAAAGGTGAGAGAGGGAACCCATTCCCACACCATACCTCCAGCATGTGTCAAGTATGTCCGCATTAATCCTGTGGAGGAACGCTGGAGTCTTGTACCATCTAGTAACTTATATGAGTTCTCTTGTGTTCTGGTATATCTATTGAACCCATGGGAGTGCATTAAAATGAAGGCTTTTTCTGGGTCTGTAAGCGTGGTATTGAGTTTCCTCTCCTATGTCTCCAGAAAATATAACTGATGGGGCAATACAGACAGAAGAGATGTGTAAGAAAGAGACAATAGGCGTGTAGGGAATATTTCAGTGGAAATAAGTTTTTCTAGCCAAGACAGTGTGAGTGAGGGATTATATGGTAGGGACATCTCCCTTATGTCTCTGCGAAAGGCCAAAACATGCAGGATGGGTGCTGTCAGCACTCTCGGTAAAAAGGTTTTGAAAAGTGTGGACCAGACTGCCAGAGTTCACAGCGGACTGCACCAAGGCAGAAGGTGCAAGTGGACGTATCCTCCATAGAATAGGTCTTTCCATCGGGGATAGGAGATTGTTTTCTAGATCTGAGCAAAGGTCAGGGGAATGGGGTATAAGAAAGGATAAAACTCTGTTCACTTGCAACTGCTTTATAATACAGATTTAGGTCTGGAAGACCAAAGTCTCCCAATTCTTTCTCTTTTGTGAGAATGGAGTATGCAATTCTAGGTGATCACCTGCCCCAGAGGAATTGGGAAAACAGCCTGCGTATTTAAGTGAAGAAGGTAAGGGGAAGCCATATATGGACAGTTTGTAACAAATAAAGAAACTTGGGGACTATATAGGTTTTGAGGAAGTTTTTTCTTCCTATCCAAGAAATAAATGGGATTTTTAGGTATTTAAGTTGTGTTCGAACCGATTGTAAGAGAGTGTTGAGAGCAAAGGGCACATCCGGGTTTGCAGAGATGTCAATCCCCAGGTAGCATATACTATTCGACGCCCAAGTAAATGGGGTTGCTTGTTTTAAGGAATTAACAACAGATGAGTGGCAAGAGATATTTAGTGCTTCGGACCTGCTGTAATTGACTTTGAACTTGGAGACAAATCCAAAATCTTGAAAAACATTCATTAATCTGGGAAAAGCCATTTGGGGGTTAGATGTCATAATAAGCTAATCAGCGAATTCTGCTGTCAAATGTGAGTGTGAGCCAACTGGGATCCCTCATATTTGTGGGATCTTGCCTAATTCGCCAAAGGAGGGACTCCATCACAATGACAAACAGCGCCGGGATAGTGGGCACCCCTGACTAGGGTTGGGCGATATCAAAAATATTGCCACGATAACAATATTAAGAAATTTATCGCGATAACGATATATATCACGATAAATGCCCATTTAGAAGAAAAAAACACTTGGAGACATTATACTGTATGGGGGCAGCGCAAGGAGATGTTATACTGTATGGGGGCAGCCACAAGGAGACGTTATACTGTATGGGGGCAGCGCAAGGAGACGTTATACTGTATGGGGGCAGCCACAAGGAGACGTTATACTGTATGGGGGCAGCGCAAGGAGGCGTTATACTGTATGGGGGCAGCGCAAGGAGACATTATACTGTATGGGGGCAGCCACAAGGAGACAATATACTGTATGGGGCAGCCGCAAAGAGACAATATACTGTATGGGGCAGCCGCAAGGAGACGTTATACTGTATGGGGGCAGCCACAAGGAGACGTTATACTGTATGGGGGCAGCCACAAGGAGACGGTTTACTGTATGGGGGCAGCGCAAGGAGACGTTATACTGTATGGGGGCAGCGCAAGGAGACATTATACTGTATGGGGGCAGCTACAAGGAGACGTTATACTGTATGGGGGCAGCGGCAGCTACAAGGAGACGTTATACTGTAAGGGGGCAGCCAGTTGCCAGCCGCCACACAAGGAGACATTATGGGGCCACAAGGAGGAGACATTTTACTGTGCCTCTCTAAGTCACTCATATTCCCTTTTATTCCCTAATGCTCTCCCTCCCCTCCCTACTGGTGATGCTCAGGAAGGGAAGGGAAGGCAGCACAGCAGCAGGGCACAAGAAAACATTTCATTAACCCCTTCCCTTCCAAATCCATCCACAGGACCACATCCAATCCACCTAGTACAATACTTTTACAATTTAACATTATTGTCTGAGCGAGGCTGCTCATCTCAGTGACTCAGTCCTCCTCACACACACCTTTTTCACTTCTCATTTACTCCTCATAGGCCGGGAGTCAGGACAACAGGGCTCTCATGGGGTGGTGGCGTCTGCTCTGGAGTTTTCCCGCGGCTGCCTTCCTTCTCTGGTAATTCTGGGGGGCGGAGACTTTTAATATATGAGGGAGGCAGCCGCGGAAAAAATCTTTAACCCTCCCCTCCCCACCCCACCCTTTACAGGCAGAGCGCAGGCGCAGCCACCGCAGAGGACTGGAGAGAGATCCGAGAGTGAAACTCTGGAATGTGAGCTGCCCCGCCGGGCAGTGGTGTATCTTGGTTTTGTGCTGCCCTAAGCGAGACTAAACTCGGGCACCCCCCTAATATAAATTTGAACCGCCCCTTCCTTTCAAGGCCAAACCCCTTCCTCTGTAAACCCCGCTCTTCCTTTTAGTCTCCACCCTTTCCTGTATTTAAAAGTGAATAACGACAGCCAAACACCCTTCCAGGACCTCACACCCCTCCCTAGATCCCACTAAGTGTCATCCACAGATCCACTCCCCCCTTAAGTGCCATCCACAAACTCCCCTTAAGTGCCATCCACAGATCCCTCCACCTTAAGTGCCATCCACAGATCCCTCCCCCTTAAGTGCCATCCACAGATTCCCCCCCTTAAGTGTCATCCACAGATCCCCCCCATCCAGTGTCATCCACAGATCCCCCCCCATTCAGTGTCATCCACAGAACCCCCCCCCCTCTCAGTGTCATCCACAGATTCCCCCCCCCCCAGTGTCATCCACAGATTCCCCCCTCTCAGTGTCATCCACAGATTCCCCCTCTCAGTGTCATCCACAGATTCCCCCTCTCAGTGTCATCCACAGATTCCCCCTCTCAGTGTCATCCACAGATTCCCCCCATCCAGTGTCATCCACAGATTCCCCCCCATCCAGTGTCATCCACAGATTCCCCCCATCCAGTGTCATCCACAGATTCCCCCTCCAATGTCATTAACAGATTCCCTACCTGCCCAGCGCCGCCTCCTCCCAGCCCAGCGCCGTTGTAGGTAATTATTATTCACTTCACTTGCCTGAGAAGAGAAGCGCCGGAAGACTCACACAGGTGCACTGGCAGGCGCATGCGCACTTCAATGCCTCTGCCAGTGCGCCTGTGTGAGTCTTCCGGCGGATCGGATCCGCCGGAATCCAGGGGGGGAGAGAGGCAAAGGGGCAATTGCACCCCCCGAGAATGTGGGCAGCAATGCGCCGGGTAGGAGGAGGCGGAGCCAGGGACGCAGGAGCCGGCAATGATTTTTAATGTGCGGCGGCCGGCGGGTGGTGAGTGAGGAAGGCGCCGCAGACAGAGCGCATGACGTCACAGAATACCGCGATTATTAGAAAACAGTGATATCGCAATATCGCTGTTTTCTAATATCGCTGTATATCGTAGCTACCGGTTTATTGCCCAACCCTACCCCTGACTAGTGCCATTGTATATGGGTAAAAAGGGGGACAATGGGCCATTAATTTTAATTCTAGCTGAAGGGGCTTCATATAAGGAGAATATTGCTTTGATAAACTGTGGGTGGGGGTATGCCAAAGCTCAACAAGGCTGCCAACATATATTGCCAGCTTACCCTGTCAAACGCTTTTTTAGCATCCGTACTGAGCAATGCGAGAGGGATGCAGGAGTGTCTCACCTAAGATATTAATCTAATCAAACGCACAGTGTTTTCCCTGCCCTGCCTGCCAGTGACAAAGCAAACTTGTTCACAACCTTCAATATGTAGCAGGATCTGCATGCGTTGAGCCAAAATCTTTACCCACCATTTAGCATCTGCGTTTACGAGAGATATCAGGCGATAACTCCTGCACTCCTGAGGGTCTTGATTATCTTTATAGATAACGGTGAATTGAGCTTCTAAGGCTTGGGTGGGAAGACTACTACCTTCAAAGAGTGAAATACACAGGGCAGTGAAGTATGAAATTAAAGTGTCGCTAAAAGTCTTGTAAAACTGCATGGACAGACCATCTGGGCCTGGGCTCTTTACTGATGCAATAGAGGAGAGGGTTTGGCATATTTCTGTCTCTGTGATAGGAGCTAACAGTTAGGAGGAGTCTGGGTAAGTCTAGAAAATTGAGGAAAGCTTCTGTGTCTGCAGCAACTGTGGTTATTGGGGTGTCTTACGGGAAGGGATGTTATAGAGGGCCACATAAAACTGCTGAAATGTCTTTGCGATATTTGAGGTGGATTTGTAAAGGAGGCCATTGGTGTCTTTAGTAGATGGGATGAATGAGTCAGACCGTTTTTTTTTCAGTCTATGTGGACATTAGCTTGTTGCCTCCGTCGCCATGAGCGTAAGCTTTAAATTTATACCTGATGAGAAGTTTAGCAGAAGTAATATTAAGCAAATTATTCAACTCAAAGCGCAGGTTAGATAAGTCTTGAGTGGTGGCCAGGGCTTTAGTCTGTTTATGTGAAACATTTGGACATTCGGTACAGAAGGGAGTCAAGAGCTGCTGTACATTTCTTTTTGATCTTGGAACCTAAGGCTATTAGTACACCCCTGATCACTGATTCATGGGCCTCCCACACAATAGGCGTGGCAGTCTGAAGCGGAACCTTTCTTCTAAAGAGGCTTTTACCATTTATATGTGAGAAGGGTCCGCTATCAGGGTTTCATTAAGATGCCAGTTCCTCTGGGGCAAGTCTCTCAAGGTTATGGTGATAAAGACTAGGGCATAGTCCAAAATCGTAATGCTTCCTATATCTGCTGCATTAGCAAGTGCAAGATGAGCAAAGGACAAAAAGAGATAGTCCAGTCTATGGTAGGAGGAGCTAGTGTTTTAGTGTGTAGTCTAGGTTTGAATGATTAAAAGTGCTCCGTACATCGGTGACCTGTAAGTCCTTCAGAGCCCTCTGGAGTCTGCTTAGCAGTCTATAGGAAATACGTGTACGTTTGGTGGAGGAATCCAGGATGGGTTCAATAGGTAGGTTAAAGTCTCCACCCAGAATTACAACCCCTTCCTTTTTGCAGGGTCTGAATGAGCCACTGGATTTTCCATCTGTTGGGGGAATACACATTAGCTAATGTAACTGGTATGTCTACAATCTTGCCCTTAACAAACTGATAGCTGGATCAGCAATGAAGCCAATATGCTTGAATAGTAGTTGTTTATGTACAGCTATACTGACACCTCTTCGGGCAGACGTGTGTGTGCTATGAAACAATTGAGCAAAATATTTAGAAGGAAGACAGGGCACCTTACCTGTTTTAAAATGCATCTCTTGGTAAAAGGCAGTAGTGGCTTTGTCGTTGCGTAGAAGGGAGAAGACTTGTGAATGTTTACGTGGCTCGTTCAGACCTCTTGCATTCATGGAGGAGACTACAATATATACCATATTGCAATGAGCGCTTCCATCTGTATTCCATCTTGTTATTGAACAAAATTGTATGATAGGTCTTTGGCCACCCCTCGGCATCAGAACAAAGAAGGTCAAAGGATCTGAGCCAGTCCATTGACGCAATTCTATTGCACATATTTCCAACTCAGGCGAGGCAACGGCCCAGTATTAAGACCGACTCTTGAGTATAATAAGTTTCATTTCTGGGGCCCAATCACCAGTCTTAGACCTATAACATACTGTAGCCGGGCCTCTGTATGAACCCAGTCAAAAGGTGAAAATTAGATCTGGGCCGTATTTCAGTCCCACGCAAAAAAGAAATGAAAAAGAAAAAAGTAGAACAAGAGAAAAAAGAAAAATAAGAGTCGTTAGCTCACATCCGAGGAAGCCTAGGTACTAGTAAGCGGATCCACATAGTCAGAGACTCACTCAGATCTTGGAACACAAAGAACCTCCCCGCTTGATCTCCTCTGCTTTCCCATGAGAGATGATCTTCCATGTCTCAGGGCGTGGCATTCATAAAGGTACCTCAATAGGGGCAATGCCAAGAGAGTCCCAAGCCGCCCTCAGATCTTGAGGAGATCGGATAGTGATTTGTCTCGCATTGTTTATAATGGCCAATCCAAACTGGTATAGCCAGCAAAAAGGGGTCGTCGACGCTTTCAGGGCATCCAAAAGAGGGCACAATGTCTGCCTCTTCATAACGAAATTGGTCAGTTTCCCTGCTGCTTTACAAAGGCGCCGCTGTATCCACATAACTAAGCAAGCCACAGAAGACATCACGTGGCGGTTCATTCAGCTTTGGTTTCGGGCTGGAGTGGCCTCTGTAGGGTCTCTGGACTTATCCTTACCGTTTCCCCCATGTTAACACAGATAGAGGGTGTATAAAGGGGTTATTTGGCTGGTCCTTGTAGGGAGCTCAGACACTAGCAGCACAGCCAGGTTCTGCTCTTAACTTGACGACCTTTGACGTACTAGTATGTCATGGCAAACTTCGGTCACCGCGCTTCATTGCACAATGACAGGGATAAGATGGCTGTCCTGCACAGCAGACAGTCATCTTATCTAAAGGCGCAGACTACTTTGTTCACCCCCACAACAAATCAGTGCTTCTCCACACCAATGAAGAACAGAAGAAAATAAAAATACCATCTGAAACTGCTGCAGTGATTTTTTCCCCTCCCTTGCAGCAGTTTCAGATCCCCAATCTCTGTATCCCCCCCCCCCCACCAACCTTTCAGTCTGCCTTTGTCTTTTTTATTTTTGTCTCTTTTCTTTTTTTCTTTGTCTTTTTTCCAGCTCTGTGCCAATTTTTGTGTGCAAGCTGTGACTAACAAGCACATATGTGCGTATGTGTCTGATCAGCACCTGTGTTTTGTGTTTTGTGTTTGGCGCAGGAATTTTTTTTTTTCAAATCGGTGCTTTTTGTTTTGCTTTTTTTTTAAGTAAAAAAAGAAGAAACAATAGCTAAGGTTTTTTATACAGTATATACACTACTCACAAAAAGTTTGGAATATTTGTGGGTGAAATTTCACAATGAACCTAAAATGCACTGTAACCTTTACAAGTGAACTTAATGTGACCCTCTCTAAACTTTTGCACGCACATGTTCAATGTTTCAGTACTTTTCAATGTTTCAGTACCAACTGTTCAATGTTTCAGGACTTTTTGCACAACTTGCTATTCTCTAACAAGGAGCTTAACGGCAAAATTCACAACAGGTGTTTGATCCATGAATCACCCACTACATTTCCTGGTTCAATTAGAATTGGTATTTAAACAGTCCTCCTCATGATGCTGTTCACATTTTGGCATCATGAGACCAAGACGACACCTAACAATTGATCAACTGTACCTCTCCATTGCGAGGCTTCAAGCAGGATGTTTTCAGATGGAAATGGCCACTGAGCTTAGAGTGTCATCAGCAAGTTGCAACAGAGAGACTAGAAGAGTCATAAAAAGGCATAGAAGTGGACGTCCTTTGGCCACATCCCACATAGATGACCGCTTCATTGTGAACAATGCCCTGTGGAACTGGATGATGAATGCCACACAACTCCAGGCACATTTAAGTGTCACGTCAGACCATCTACGCTACACCTTGTGAATGGTACAATGACAAGCCCATACTACTTGAATAACATCATTAATGTAAGTCATTGTGCCTCTGCATGAACAACACAGGCCTAATTTCATCTTCATGGACAACAACGCGCCAGCTCATCGAGGTCGCATCATTAGGGAATGGCTGCTGGAGACTGGGGTACCTCAAATGGAGTGGCCTGCACTCTCTCCAGACCTGAATCCCATTGAAAACCTATGGGATCAGCTGAGTCGCCGTGTAGAGGCTCATAACTCTGTACCCCAGAACCTCAATGACCTAAGGGCCGCCCTTTAAGAAGAGTGGGATGCCATGCCTCAGTAGACAATAAGTCTACTTGTGAACAGCATGAGACGTTGTTGTTGATGCTCAAGGCCACGTGACAAGTTTTTTAGGCATTGACATTTTTTGTGGGGGGTATATATATATATATTGTATATATGAGAAATCCACGGCATTCCTCTGTAGACGGTGAAGAAAAGGGTATCTTTGTTTACAATTATCACAGCGACGTTTCAGTCCCCTCATGGAACCAACTGGCTTGAGAAAAGTTTCGTGAGGGGACTGAAACATCGCTGTGATATGTGTAAATAAATACACCTTTTTTTCACAGTCTACAGAGGAGTGCCATGGATTTCTTGAATATTCATGTACCCAGGATCAAGGGTTGAATGCTGGCACCCGGATTGCTACGTACAAAGAGTGCTGCCCTATTTTTGAAATCTCTATAAGTATATATGTATATATATTGTAAGGGATCACTCTCTCTCAGGGAGTCGCAATCACAGACTTCTCCTCTGACAACGGGTTCAAGTCCAAAAGGTGCTTTATTTTGGCACTTCAGCACCATAACACACATAAACATCGAAAATAAACACCTGCCTGTCTGGGCTCTACCTAATACACATGTTATTTCTACCTAACCTATAGAGCGCTATTCACACACGGGATTAGATCCGGCTTCCTCAGCCATATACGTTCCAGCAGCCTCCAGGCTGTGACCACACCAGCACTCTTGGCGGGAGATGGTCCAGAGGTCCTCCTGACTGACCATGCAACCTTCTTTCCTTAGGTGTCGCTGGGCCCCCCAAACTTCAGGCTTTACAAAGCCTTGTGGCCCCTCAGCTGAGACCACACAGAGCCTCTCAGGCTTCCTCAGCCTTTCTCCCTCCAAGTCATACACAGAGGGTTGTTTTATCCCTCCTTGATTACAGCAGCAGGCCTCACCTGCTATCACCTCTGGTAAAAGACAATACATGTAGTGGAAGGGTGTGGACTGGCAGATCCCACTACCAAACCTATCCCCCAGTCCACAAGAAATCCAGTTCAGAATAACATCTAGACAAAACTGTCTCAGCAAACTACACTTTGCTGAAAGCACTGCGGCTTTCTGGATTTCAGTTCTTACCCAGCTGAGTATCTGGGTGGGATATACACATCTCCCAGCACTTATACTGTACAGATCACCACTATACATATATATATATATATATAAAATATCTTTATGACAGGCACTAAACACCTAGTGTCATCACAGAATAAAATATGTTTAATTGTTCTCACAAATAATATACAAATGCACATGTAGTAGCACAATTAAAATAAAATAAATTAATAAAAATAGATCACCAAACTGTCTGGGTTAAAAGTGGTTAGTTAATTCACTTATTGTCCCACAGATCGCCACACATAAAGATTCGCTAGTTATTTTCTACCAGATTAAATACGGCGGTCTCAAACTCAAGCGATACACACCAGTCACAATGTACATGTTATATAGCGGTATATATACATAGTACCATGATACTTAGCATGAAGCAACTATCCGGTGCGTGATTTCTGCAAACTCCCACGCATTACTATATACTTTGCAGCAATGGATCAAATCAATTTCGCTACTTTGAATCTTCTGTATATCTCTTATGTCCTCTTATAAATCTATCCAATGAAGTCTCTGGTCACCTATTCTTGAGAAAGGCTCTAGTTCAGAGCCGAAATGTTGCATCACATGGGTGAATAAAGGAAAACCTTTTTTGTGGATCCCAGCAGTTCTGTTCGTTTTTCCATTTGTATATCTGTATATAGATAGATCCATTAGTGTTCTAATTTTTTACTGTGTAAATTTGTATACCATAGATTTGGCACACACATTTATGCAAAAAAAACATCTGCTTATGTGCGTCCTGCACCCGCTGAGTCAGTAACATCAATTACTGCTCAGTTTTTTGTGCATTTTTTTTAACCACTTCAGTTAGTAGTAGCTAGTGTGTGTGTGTATATATATTAGGGCTGCAGTAAACTATTATTTTACAAATCGAGTATTCTAATCGAGTAATCTAATAAGAATGTTACCATGGTAACCAGGGCTTCAGTAGCATCCTGGCTGCCATGGTAACCGATCGGAGCCCAGTTATATAAAGCCACGTCGGACGTCGGTGAAACCCGGACGTGAGACATCCGTGGTAACGCGGCCTGGATTTCTGCTTTCAGCAGGAGCACACGGCGTCGGTGGTTGCTATGATGCCGTGTGCTCCCTGCCGCCGCTGCACTACAGTAATACACTGGTATGATCTATACCAGTGTATTACTGTCTTGCAGAGGTGGCAGGGAGCGCACGGCGTTATAGCAACCACTGACGCGCGCGTGCGCTCCTGCAGTAAGCAGAAATCCAGGCCGCGTTACCATGGATGCACTGTTATGGGGGGGCACTGTGGCTGACGCACTGTTATGGGGGGGCACTGTGGCTGGCGCACTGTTATGGGGGCACTGTGGCTGACGCACTGTTATGGGGGCACTGTGGCTGGCGCACTGTTATGGGGGGCACTGTGGCTGACGCACTGTTATGGGGGGCACTGTGGCTGACGCACTGTTATGGGGGGCACTGTGGCTGACGCACTGTTATGGGGGGCACTGTGGCTGACGCACTGTTATGGGGGCACTGTGGCTGACGCACTGTTATGGGGGCACTGTGGCTGACTCACTGTTATGGGGGCACTGTGGCTGACACTGTTATGGGGGCACTGTGGCTGACGCACTGTTATGGGGGGCACTGTGGCTGGCGCACTGTTATGGGGGGCACTGTGGCTGACGCACTGTTATGAGGGGCACTGTGGCTGACGCACTGTTATGGGGGCACTGTGGCTGGCGCACTGTTATGCGGGGGCACTGTGGCTGACGCACTGTTATGGGGAGGCACTGTGGCTGACGCACTGTTATGGGGGCACTGTGGCTGACGCACTGTTATGGGGGCACTGTGGCTGACTCACTGTTATGGGGGGCACTGTGGCTGACACTGTTATGGGGGGCACTGTGGCTGATGCACTGTTATGGGGGGCACTGTGGCTGGCGCACTGTTATTGGGGGCACTGTGGCTGGCCGCACTGTTATGGGGGCACTGTGGCTGACGCACTGTTATGGGGGGCACTGTGGCTGACGCACTGTTATGGGGAGGCACTGTGGCTGACGCACTGTTATGGGGGGCACTGTGGCCGATGCACTGTTATGGGGGATCTGTGGCTGACGCACTGTTATGGGGGGGCACTGTGGCTGACGCACTGTTATGGGGGGATCTGTGGCCGACACTGTTAGGGGGGGGATCTGTGGCCGACACTGTTATGGGGGGGGATCTGTGGCCGACACTGTTATGAGGGGATCTGTGGCTGACACATATATAGCATCACGGTGCAGTGTGCAGTAATACACCGGCCCCGCAGCTCTTATCCAATATTTATGTAGTTAATGTCTTTAGAAGTAGGCTGACCTTAATAACTATTGTTGCGCAGGCTCCCCGGGCAGCTTGAGTTTAACATCTCTGTTCCTCCATGTGCCATCTGCCCCTTCATTCATAAAGTGGGCGGAGCAGACAGGCGGAGCATGGAGGAACAGAGATAATAGTTAATAAGGTCGTTAATTAATAGTTAATAATAGTTAATAAGGACGCTACTGTCACAACGGGTGAATAAACCACTATTTTTCAGCGTCACCAATGGGTGAATAAACCACTATTTTTCACATTATCCTGGAGTGCTGCTCTATTTTTTGGACTGGATTTTTGGGTAAGCTTGCCCTTTTGAGCCTACACCCGCAGTATTGTTTATAGGTTGGTGCTGCCTTACTTTTTCTAGTGTGTGTGTGTGTATATCACATGGAAGTTGCGTCAATGCATTTCGGGTTGTGGTCCTGGTCAAGACAATCTCCTCAATTCCAAACTGAATGTCAGAATGGGAAAGAAAGAGGATTTAAGCAATTTTGAGTGTGGCATGGTTGTTTGTGCCAGACGGGCCGGTCTGAGTATTTCACAATCTGCTCAGTTACTGGGATTTTCATGCACAACCATTTCTAGGGTTTACAAAGAATGGTGTGAAAAGGGAAAAACATTCAGTATGCGGCAGTCCTGTGGGCGAAAATGCATTGTGGACGCTAGAGGTCAGAGGAGAATGGGCCGACTGGTTCAAGCTGATAGAAGAGCAACGTTGACTGAAATAACCACTCGTTACAACCGAGGTATGTAGCAAAGCATTTGTGAAGCCACAACACGCACAACCTTGAGGCGGATGGGATACAACAGCTGAAGACCCCACCGGGTACCACTCATCTCCACTACAAATAGGAAAAAGAGGCTACAATTTGCACGAGCTCACCAAAATTGGACTGTTGAAGACTGGAAAAATGTTGCCTGGTCTGATGAGTCTCAATTTCTGTTGAGACATTCAAATGATAGAGTCCGAATTTGGCGTAAACAGAATGAGAACATGTATCCATCATGCCTTGTTACCACTGTGCAGGCTGGTGGTGGTGGTGTAATGGTGTGGGGGATGTTTTCTGGGCACACTTTAGGCCCCTTAGTGCCAATTGGGCATCGTTTAAATGCCACGGGCTACCTGAGCATTGTTTCTGACCATGTCCATCCCTTCATGACCACCATGTACCCATCCTCTGATGGCTACTTCCAGCAGGATAATGCACCATGTCACAAAGCTTGAATCATTTCAAATTGGTTTCTTGAACATGACAATGAGTTCACTGTACTAAAATGGCCCCCACAGTCACCAGATCTCAACCCAATAGAGCATCTTTGGGATGTGGTGGAACGGGAGCTTCATGCCCTGGATGTGCATCCCTCAAATCTCCATCAACTTCAAGATGCTATCCTATCAATATGGGCCAACATTTCTAAAGAATGCTATCAGCACCTTGTTGAATCAATGCCACGTAGAATTAAGGCAGTTCTGAAGGTAACACGGTATTAGTATGGTGTTCCTAATAATTCTTTAGGTGAGTGTATGTATATATACAGTTGTGTTCAAAATTATTCAACCCCCAATGCTGTAAAGGGTTTTAGGGAATTTAGTGTACATTTGTGATTGTGTTCAGAATGAAATCTTACTAGGACTTTTTAAAGAACCAAATGCAACTAAAATGACATCAATTGTTTCTGTAATACAGTATTAAATGTTTTTTTTTGTGATTTCTTCATTGACACAATTATTCAACCCCTTAAAGACTACCACTCTTAAGAACAGATGTTCATTCAAGTGTTTTCGATCAGGTATTGAAAACACCTCTGGATGTCAAGGAGCAGCAATCAAGCATAATAAGCATCAATTAGGCAGATTTAAAATGACTGTGATACTCAGCTCCTTCTAGACATTTACTCGTGTGTTTACAAACGTGGTGAAGTCAAGAGAATGGTCCAGGAAGACGAGAAGAGGTGATTTCTCTTCACAGGAAGGGCAATGGCTATAAGAAGATTGCAAAGATGTTAAACATACCAAGAGACACCATAGGAAGCATCATTCGCAAATTCAAGGCAAAGGGCACTGTTGAAACGCTACCTGGTCGTGGCAGAAAGAAGATGCTGACTTCGACTGCTGTGGGCTACCTGAAGCGCAAAGTGGAGAAAAGTCCCCGTGTGACTGCTGAGGAACTGAAAAAAGATTTGTCAGATGTGGGTACTGAAGTTTCAGCTCAGACAATAAGGCGCACACTGCGTAATGAAGGCCTCCATGCCAGAACTCCCAGGCACACCCCCTTGCTGTCTCCAAAGAATAAGAAGAGTCGACTGCAGTATGCCAAAAGTCATGTGGACAAACCACAAAAGTTTTGGGATAGTGTTCTGTGGACTAATGAAACAAAATTAGAACTGTTTGGGCCCATGGATCAACGCTATGTTTGGAGGAGGCCTATGAAGAAAAGAACACCTTGCCTACTGTGAAGCATGGCGGGGGGTCAATCATGCTTTGGGGCTGTTTTGCCTCTACAGGTACAGGGAAGCTTCAGCTTGTGCAAGGTACCATGAATTCTCTTCAGTACCAGGAGATATTGGATGAAAATGTGATGCAGTCCGTCACAAACCTGAGGCTTGGGAGACGTTGGACCTTTCAACAGGACAATGATCCCAAGCATACCTCCAAGTCCACTAGAGCATGGTTGCAGATTAAAGGCTGGAACATTTTGAAGTGGCCATCGCAGTCACCAGACTTAAATCCGATTGAGAACCTCTGGTGGGACTTAAAGAAAGCAGTTGCAGCGCGCAAGCCTAAGAATGTGACTGAACTGGAGGCTTTTGCCCATGAAGAATGGGCGAAGATACCCGTAGATCGCTGCAAGACACTTGTGTCAAGCTATGCTTCACGTTTAAAAGTTGTTATAACTGGAAAAGGATGTTGTACTAAGATTGAATGTCACTTGGGTGTTGAATAAAACTGATAATGATGTGAGCACAGAAAATACATTTGTGGTTATTTCATTATAAATGTTATGTTAAATTTGTCTGACTTACAAGTGCCTCTTTGATTTAATTGTAAACAAGATGACTGAAATGATCAAAATCAATGTCAAACTGGCCAAAACACTCTATTTCAGTGGGGGTTGAATAATTTTGAACACAACTGTATATATATATATATATATATATATATATATATACACTCCCCTAAAGAATTATAAGGAACACCTGTTCTATTTCTCATTAATGCAATTATCTAGTCAACCAATCACATGGCAGTTGCTTCAATGCATTTCGGGTTGTGGTCCTGGTCAAGACAATCTCCTGAACTCCAAACTGAATGTCAGAATGGGAAAGAAAGGTGATTTAAGCAATTTTCAGCGTGGCATGGTTGTTGGTGCCAGACGGGCCGGTCTGAGTATTTCACAATCTGCTCAGTTACTGAGATTTTCACACACAACCATTTCTAGGGTTTACAAAGAATGGTGTGAAAAGAGAAAAACATCCAGTATGCGGCAGTCCTGTGGGCGAAAATGCCTTGTGGATGCTAGAGGTCAGAGTAGAATGGGCCAACTGATTCAAGCTGATAGAAGAGCAACGTTGACTGAAATAACCACTCGTTACAACCGAGGTATGCAGCAAAGCATTTGTGAAGCCACAACACGCACAACCTTGAGGCGGATTCGCTACAACAGCAGAAGACCCCACCGGGTACCACTCATCTCCACTACAAATAGGAAAAAGAGGCTACAATTTGCACAAGCTCACCAAAATTGGACTGTTGAAGACTGGAAAAATGTTGCCTGGTCTGATGAGTCTCGATTTCTCTTGAGACATTCAAATGGTAGAGTCCGAATTTGGAGTAAACAGAATGAGAACATGTATCCATCATGCCTTGTTACCACTGTGCAGGCTGGTGGTGGTGGTGTAATGGTGTGGGGGATGTTTTCTGGGCACACTTTAGGCCCCTTAGTGCCAATTGGGCATCATTTAAATGCCACGGGCTACCTGAGCATTGTTACTGACCATGTCCATCCCTTGATGACCACCATGTACCCATCCTCTGATGGTTACTTCCAGCAGGATAATGCACCATGTCACAAAGCTCCAATCATTTCAAATTGGTTTCTTCAACATGACAATGAGTCACTGTACTAAAATGGCCCCCACAGTCACCAGATCTCAACCCAATAGAGCATCTTTGGGATGTGGTGGAACGGGAGCTTCGTGCCCTGGGTGTGCATCCCTCAAATCTCCATCAACTGCAAGATGCTATCCTATCAATATGGGCCAACAGTTCTAAAGAATGCTATCAGCACCTTGTGGAATCAATGCCACGTAGAATTAAGGCAGTTCTGAAGGCAAAAGGTGGTCCAACACCGTATTAGTATGGTGTTCCTAATAATTCTTTAGGTGAGTGTATATACACACACACATCCATATACCGCATTTTTTTGCCCTATAAGACGCACCTAGGAGGACAATAAGAATAAAATATTTTTCATTAGACCTCGCAATGTTAATCAGACCTCAGATGACAGCCCCAATCAGACCCCCAATGTTAATAGGACCCCAATTACACCTCAGATTAGACCTCCAATCAGACCTCAGCTCAGACCCCAATATGAATAACCCCCAATCAGACCTCAGCTAAGAGCCCCATGACTCTCATGAGCCTCCATATGCCTCTCATCAGCCCCACCATATGCCTCTCATCCGCCCCCATATCAGCCCCCATGCCTTTCAGCAGCCCCCATATCAGCCACCATTGCCATATTTCAGCCCCCATTGCCATATTTCAGCCCCCATATCAGCCCGCATTGCCATATTTCAGCCCCCATGTCTCTCATCAGCCACAAAACACATAAAACAAAAAAACACTTACCTCTCCTGCTCTGGACGCCGCAGCTCCTCGCCTACAGCGCTCCTCCTGCTCTATCTGTCACTGGCTGTGCTTTGAACCGGCATGCACATCGTGAGGTCACAGAGTGCCCTCACACTGTGCGCAGCCCCAGCACAGCCAACAGCCGAGGACCACGAGCGGTGAGTACAGAGCCTTCGCTGTTTCCCATTCCTCCTGTACTAATGAGCGATTCCATAATTGAAGCGCTCATTAGTATTCACCCCATAAGATGCAGGGACATTTTCCCCCCACTTTTGGGGTGAAAAATACGGTATATAGTGAAGTAAAGTTAATTTCAGTTAGTGCTAGTTTAAATTTTCCAAAGTACGCACGCATCATCTGCTAGCTTTCTATATATAATCAGTATCATACTTTTTACAAATCGCACCTCCACTCAGTTTTCAGTGAAGGTTTTTTCTTTTTTTTCTGTAGGTAGCCTTTTTTCCCTAAATCTTTATCTTATTCTTTTTCTTATTTTTTCTTCTAAGTATATAACAAGCCCCCCACTTGAGAAATCACCACATACCCCCCAATGATAAATTAAGTCTTTACTTTACACATGTTAAATCAAACACACAACCCACACTATTAAAAATAAAAATGGCCCATTCATCCCAGAGAATATACTCTGCTGAAGAGGCAGACACCATCATTGCCACTGAAACTGAGTCTTCCAGCGAGGGAGAAGAGAACACCACATTCCTCTACTCCCTCATCATCATCATCATCCGGTGATGAGGGACCCTCAAGGAGACACCCCAGAAGAGAAGCTGAGGTAGCCCCCCCTCCAGTGATCCCTTATGGACCCCTCCACCTGAAGAATATGTTCCCTAAATTGTACAAGCTGTATGACAGTACCTCCGGGTACACTCGAAGGCTCCAAGCTTATGAAGGGAAAGACTCCTAGATTGAATCGCCAGAATGCCCCCCCAGCCTAGGAGTTAGTGGAAAAATATTGTGGGACTTAATAAGGGTTTCCACCTCTATGTGGATAACTGTTATACCAGTATCACCCTAGTCATGTTTCTAACTGCCAGAGGTGTGGCTTGCGTCACAGTATGCAAAAATCAGAGAGACTGTTTTGCTGATAAGAGCAAGACTTCAGGTTGGGATAATCTTTAAAGAGAGACTCTTAACTGAACTACAGCTACACTTCAGAGGAAGGTTTATTATATTATTTTATTAAAGATAATAAGTAGTGTATACATATAGCGATATAATGTCCTTCTTTTGCACGTATCTATATACAAATGATAAAAAACATAATACACAATTACATCCACACTTAAGCTGGAGTCCTGACTACATCCAGGATAAAGGTACATACATCACCAATGGAGTTAACATCATCTGACAGCGACATCAGCTGGGAAGCTCTTTCAGCTAAAGCAGTTAGAGTCTCGATCGGGAAAACACTGATTAGGTCCCTACACGAGGCGAACTCCTGTAGGATAAGCTTCTGGCTTCTTTCCTGAAGGGTTACAGCTTTATACAGATTAAACAAAAAGCTTGTCAGAATATTTATACTGCTTCTGAGACAAGTCAGGATCTATAATTAAGGAGATACCAACTTATTTTCATAAACAAAAAAAGAGCTAAGTCGAGCTCTTTTATCTGCTCTGAGTTGAAAACAAAAGAAAACTGTTATACTATATATATATATATATATATATATATATATATATATATATATAATAATTCAGTGCAAGTCCCGGGCAATATTGTAGAGGTACACTTTATCACCGATCTCATACTCCTTCTTAGTGGTCTTAAGATCGTAATAAGTTTTGTTACTTACTACTGCTTTCTCAAGGTTCTTCTGCGCGAAAGCAAATGCTTGTTGAAGATATTGACTCCGCATACTGATGTGTCGTGGCTGCATTGATCAGATTATGATCTGCGGTGCGATACAACAGATGTTGTGGAAGTACCATTTTCCTACCCATCATCAACTCAAAAAGTGACATCTTGGTAGCAGACCTTGTAGTGGCTCTAATAGCCATAAGCACTAAAGGTAACTTCATGTCCCAGTCTTTACCTGATTCTTTAACATACTTCTTCAGGATATTGACAATTGACTGGTTATAACGCACAACAGATCCACTAGAGGCTGGACAATAAGCAATATGCAGTCTCCGTTTTACAGCCAAAATCTTCCACATTTTAGACATTACCTCACTCACAAAGTGTGATCCACAGTCTGAATCGATTCTCAATGGTATCCCAAATCTGGAAAATACATGGTTAATAAGTAAAGCGGCACATGTCTAGACTGTGTTATTACGAGCCGGTAAACACTCTACCCACTTAGTAAACACACAAGTAACTGTTAACATGTATTTGTTACCTCTGGATGACCTCGTAATAGGACCTATAAAATCAATCTGTATATCAGACCATGGCAGTGAGAAACCCTTTTTCTGAAGTGGGGCACGATGCATTGGACCTTGAGGTTAGAATTGAGCACCTACCAAACATCCTTAATAGTAAATTTGGACATCTTTCAACATATGAGGCCAGTAAGCATAATCACGTAGTAATTCATAGGTAATTTTCTCCCCACGGTGACTAGCTGTGGATGCACCAGGGGCATGTTGTAACATTAGGCTTCTAAATATAGTGGGAAGTACCCACTGTTCAATACCATTCTTTGAGGTCCTCATCAATAAACCATCTTGAATACTAAATTGAGATTTGGTTTTCACTAGTAATCGGAGGTCTTTTTGTGCATAATCGTCCTCCGATATGGGATTACTACTAGGATCTTTAATATGTTTATAGAAGTTTCCCAGTATAGTATCTTCCTTTTGGCTTTTAATCAGATCCTCACTTTTAGACTCTTGACTTCACTGAGCCACATGATCTGCAATCTGTTCCCTAGCTTGTTGTCTAGTGACAGCCTCAATGGTTATCATCTCTAATTGATGATCTATGTCTACATGATCACCATTTATGTCACCTTGTTTGGCAAATTTATCGGCTAGATCATTACCTTCTTTGTCCACATTCTGAGTTTTTGAATGACCTTTAGTTTTCTTCCAATAAATGGTTAAACCATTATCTTGGACTAACTAATCTATGGCACAAAACAATTTTGCATGTTTCACAGGTTTGTTATTGGACCGCAACATGTTATTCCTTTTCCAAGTAGGCATATATTCGCAAAACTGTTCCGTACATAATTGGAATCGGTGACTATGACAAATTCTTTAATATTGTGCTCTAGAGCAATTTGCACGGTCTAGTATACAGCGGCTAATTCTGGTACTTGGCTACTTTTAGCACCAATACTCTATCCTACTGAGACATTGGGGAATTCATCTGTCCAAGTAATTCCAATTCTTGCCACTTGTTTACTTTCATCTCCTACGATGGTGTGATAAGTTTGAAGGCTGATTTATTGGCATGTATTTGTGGGAGGGGCGTTAGTAGCACATTTATACCAGGCAGGCGCCTCCCTTGGGTGTGACAATGGTGCTGCCTAGTTTTTGTGTTCAGTCTGAGCCACCTGTTGCAGCACATGGGCTGAAACCGCAGCTTCCATAACCAGTTGGCGTTCAGGATCCCAGTTGAGGTCGTTCCGCTCGGGTGAGGGTTTGCGGCAAGCTCGTGCAGCATCGTCCCGTTACAGTCCGGCCGGTGATGTGCTGGCTCCTTTGGTGAGGAGGAGCATCATTGCACCAGAGCGATTCTGCCTGGCAGCCCACGTTTGGCCCCCACGCGGCTCTTTTGGTGAGGAGGAGCAGCACTGCACCGGAGCAATTCTGCCTGGCAGCACACGCTTGGCGCCCATGCGGCAGTACGGTTAGGCAGCAGGGGTCAGCGTGATTCCGTCTCGTTTTCTCGCATGCTTCTATGTCTTGCACAGGTCACCTTGCCTAGTTTGTCTGTGTATATCTGTATGTCTTTCTTGTCTGCTTTCACTTCACTGCTCGCCAGCAAACCTCTCTCGCTATCCGCTATTATTTCTGCAGACAGACTAAAGCCTTGTTCACACTGACATCCAGCATTATCCCCTTACTTGCATTATAGAGGGTGAGGCAGCTGATTACTCCAGGTGGAGCAGAGTTGCTGTTTACAAAGTGTTATTGTTTCTTTAGTATAAATGCTATTTTGCGATATGTATATTGAGTAGATGGTAAGCTCCTCTGTGTTGAGGTATCTTCCTAGCAAACCTCTCTCACTATCCACTATTATTTCTGCAGACAGTCTAAAGCCTTGTTCACACTAACATCCATCATTATCCCCTTACTTGCAATATAGAGGGTGAGGCAGCTGATTAACCCAGGTGGAGCAGAGTTGCTGTTTACAAAGTGTTTTTAGTATAAATGCTATTTTGCGATATGTATATTAAGTAGATGGTAAGCTCCTCTGTGTTGAGGTATCTTCCTTTGTCTTGCTTCATTTGTTTTGGAAATACAAAATGTGTGTGTGCCACTATAAGGTTGTGAACCTGAGTTGTGTATTTAAAAAGCACCTGTGCAAGGTGCTGGGGATCCATCTTCAGTTCAGTGTGTTAGCTGGACACTGGGGGAGCTACTTGCTACAAAGGTAATTGCAGATACCCATGAGGACCATTTATTTTGTTATTTTGCCTTGTTTTGTTGCTTTATTTGTGCTAAAAATAGATATGAGCTTGGCTTTCGCCAAGAACTGAGTTTAGCTTTTTTTTTTTACGGCATATACACCCACATCTCAACTGGGCGCATGTGCTGATGGTGGCAACGTTTGTATGTACTCACCTATAGTAGCGTGGTGTGGTGCTGGTGGTTTATATTACTGCATGCCTCATGTTAGTGTCAGCATACTACCACAGTGAGGATTGTCCTTACATGTCATTTTTTGCTTTTCAGGTCACGTCACAGCTCGCCATTCTCAGTTGATGTGGTCAATCACATCTTTTGCTAAGGCAGTAGAAAAAAAAAAAAGTCACATTACGGGTGGATTTCCCATTAGGTTACGGGCTTTGCTACTTGACATTTTATTTTTAGGTTGTTATAGGTTCAGAATGTTGGGCAAGTCGCGTTTTCATCAGTTTGTGGTGTCACAACATCAGTCCTGACCTGTCACTCAGGCCTCGGCAGTTTCAACCATTTCCAGCCAGGGTCATCATTGCATGTCATTTTTGCTGTTCAGGTCCTGTCACAGCTCTCTATTCTCCGTTGGTGTGCTCTATTACGTTTTTTGCTCATGTAGGAGGAAAGGAGAGAAAAAAAGAAAACTACAAAAAGGGTTCCCGGTTTGTGTCTTTCAGCAATTACTGGCATCAGTAACAGACCAAGGCCTTGAGAGTACTCTGTTGCGGTTCCCACGACACCACTCACCACTGGTGTTGGGCACGAGTATTCGCAGGGCGAGTTTTGGTCTTGAATGTCGTGATTTCGAGATTTTGCAAATATGTCGAATACATAACCCCATATTCGCAATTACGTATATTCGCTCTTAAGATGGATAGAAAGTGAGAGGGAAACTGTATCTCAAAAAAAAAAAAAAAAAAAAATTCTGACATAATTTCCCCAACTGTAGTTGCTTCTTTAACAATTTCCACTGTTCCTGTCAGAGTAAAGATTTAATAGGTAAAAAACTGTCCTGCGAATGTCCGTCACTTGAATATTCACATTATTCTATTCGCGGTTTGTATTCCCTTACCTACCTAGCGTTAACAGGTTGTGTCAGACTCCAGTATGCTGCATGTATTGCGAAAATTCGTATATGTCTTTTCGCGCCCTTCCATTTGCACAAATGACTCCCGCATTTCAAGCTTTCAATACGTGTAAAGCTGTTTAAACATTATTAATAACGTACAGGTTCCATGCGCACGCGAATATAACTTAGTCATGATATTGAATGCGAAATAACGAATATTGCGAAATTGCGACCGTGTGACAAATGTGATGCGGGTTGCTTGTCAAATGTCGAATATGGGTCTTTGCGCTCATCTCTACTCAACACCTCAGTCGTGCGGCATGTCCGTATGCCGGTATACAATTTAGGATTGAAACTGACAGCTATCGGGCCTTTCCTTCAGGTGAGGTGCGGCATATGCTGCCTCTAGATATGAAAGTTCTGGCCCGTGTTATCCGGGAGCTAGGTCGGTGGTGCTCTGCCTGTTCATTAGGTTCATAACTCAATCTAGTCAAGAGATGTTCTGGAATTCCAGAGGTTGGTCATATTAGTGTTGTTGCTGGCACTGGTTTTGTTGTCATTTTTTGGCCCCCAATATAATCATTTTCTTTCCGACATTCCATTCAGGGTGCCCGGTTCATGTCTTTTAGCAATTACTGACCAAGACCTTGAGAGTACTCACGGCACCACTCACCACCTCTCAGTTGTGCGGCATGTCCCTATGGCGGTGTCCAATTTTAGGGTTGAAACCGACAGCTATCAGGCCTTTCCTTCAGGCCAGGTGCAGCATATGCTGCCTCTGGGAACAAAGTTCTGGTCCATGTTATCCGGAAATTAGGCGCTCTACATGTTCAATATGTTTATACCTCAACCTGGTCGAGAGATGCTCTTGCATTCCAGAGGTTGGTCATGTTAGTGTTGTTGCTATGAACTATTGTGTATTATTTAGATGTGGGTTTTTGCCCCTTTTCAGGCATTCCTCCTACGCAGCGGTTATGGCAATTCAAGCCGCTTAGTTTAGTTAGTTAGTCAGTCAGGTAGACGGTTACGTGTCATGTAGCCCTGACCACAAGTTTGAAGGCCGATTTATTGGCCTGTATTTGTGGGAGGGGTGTTACTAGCACATTTATACCAGGCAGGCGCCTCCCTTGGGTCTGACGGTGTTGCGTACCCTCCCAACCCGCCCTTCTTTTTCATAAATACCTTTGCAGGGTATGCCCCCTTTCAGGCATTCCTCCTATGCAGCGGTTATGGCACAATTCAAGCCGCTTAGTTTAGTTAGCTAGGCAGGTAGACGGTTACGTGTCATGTAGCCCCGACCACAACCATCAATGTATACGCAGGGAAGTAAAGGACAATAATCTTCATCATATGCTTTGTAAGGGCAAGATTTTTGTTCCTCTAGGAAATCATCTACTAGCTCTTCCTTCTGAGAATGAGCTGCACAATCATGAAGTTCGGCAAGTCCTTGGGCTATCAGTCACTTTTTATTTTGTTTATACCGGATTTCCAATGGCCATCCTTGTAAAGGCAACGTCCAAGCAGTGATTCTGCCATTTGACAAATTACCATCCCTGATTTTGTCACTTTTTAAATATTGTAGGGGTTGGTGTGCCGTTTCGATGATGATTTTCTCACCCTGAATATAACTTCTAAAGTTTTGAAGTGCCCAGACTGTGGCTAATAAAGCTTTATCAGAGTCATTAAATTTTACTTCTACAGTCCCTGACAAAAGTCTTGTCGCTTCTCTATTTTGTAGAAACTCCTGCTATTAACCTGTTAAAGAGAAAGAAAACCAGTCCTGTACACTCACAGGGACAGAGTCACTTTGCGTCGCAGGTTCACACTAGTGTGGTGGACAATCCACACTCATACAGTATTTGGTAGATAGAAATAGAACTGCGCTGCTTCAACTCTGACACTCTATTTAAGTCAGGTTCTGCCGTCTATCCTCCGTTATTGTCCCGCTTCACAGGGATCCAATGGCACATGCAACCGTTCCCTCTGTGGGTTCAAAAGGAGTATGCGGACATAGTGTAGGTCCTTCACCAAATCCTGCTATTAACCTGACTTTTAATTAATCAATTGGTGTTAGAAATAGCTCATATGAAAAGCTAAAGCCCTCCCAAATGATGTTTAATTCACTGAAATAAATTAGTTTCACTGAAAAAATTTTTATCATTTAATCAAGACAGAAAGGTCAAATTTTGGCAAGACAAAAGTTTTGTCGCCTATACAGAAATTGAACAACTTTACTGCAAATCCAAAAATATGGCAGCAAATTAAGTAGTGGTGCTGTGAGATACAAATTTAATATCTTGTATGACTTCCATGAGCTTAAAGGACAGCATCCATGCGGTTTGGCAAGGATTCATACAATTTATTGATGACGTCATCAGGAATAGCAAAGAAAAGAGTCTTGCATGCCTCCCGGAGTTCATCAATATTATTTGGTTTCGTATTCCATGCTTCCTCTTTCATCCTACCCCACATATGCTCAATAATGATGTTCATGTCTGGTCACTGGGCTGGTCAATCCTGGAGCATCTTGATCTTCTTCGCCTTAAGGAACTTTGATGTGGAGATGTAAGTATGCGATGGAGCACCATCCTGCTGCAGTATTTGGCCTTTTTTATGGTTGAGAATATAAGAGGTAGCTACGATTTCTTGTATTTTAGACTATTGATGTTGCCTTCCACCCTGCAGATTCCTCGCACACCCCCATAGTGGATGTAACCCCAGACCATGATTTTGCCTCCACTAAACTTCACTGTTTTCTGGGTAAATCTCGGCTCCATGCGGGTTCCAGTAGGTCTCCTGCAATATTTGCGGCGACTGTGGTGTAATTCAACAGAAGATTCATCTGAAAAGTCCACTTTCTGCCACTTTTCCAGCGTCTATCCTTTTAGCAGGCTGTGGGCCTTGGCAAATGCCACACGGTTTTTCAATTGACTTTTGTTTAGTGCTGACTTATGGGCACTGATTCGACCATGGAGGCCTTTTCGAGACCGAATCCTACAAACTGTTCTGGTTGACACAGGGACTTCAGGTGACCAGGTCTCATGCAGCTCTGCTGCAATGGAAAATGGGCTGGCCTTGGATTTTCGAGCCAACAAACGGTCCGCTCGAGCAGTTGTCTTGCTGAACTTGACGCTGAGACACATTGAAGGTGTCTGCCACATCAGCAGTGGATCTGGTCTTCAGCCTCTTGATAATCAACACTTTAGTCTCAGGGTGAATCTTAGGCATGTTTGCAGAGGTCTAGTTGCAGTTGATGTGAAGGTCTAGTGTACTGGGGTTCTTTTTATACACACCTGAGACCTAATTGATCCATTATTAGTCATGGGTGAAGCTCATATGACAGGGGAGACAACACTTATGTCTTGGCAAAAATTGACTCAATGGGCTTTACCAAGCTGTGAATATTAGAATACTTTTTGTCAGTTTTGTTTTGCACTGAAACATTATTACAAAAGCTGTTGGGATTAAAATGACCCATTTCTTGTAACAAAATCTTGCTTAGAAATATATTTTAGGGGCACTTCAGGTCAATTTGTACACAAGGGACAAGATTTTTATCAGGGACTGTACAGGTGACAGGGACTTACTTGCATAAGCGATAACTTTATGCAATTTATCTTGTTTTTGACATAGTACAGCACTGATACTGACTTTTGTAAAACCAGTTTCCAGATAAAGGGGTTTACCCGCCTCTGGATATGCTAGACATGGGGCTTGGGTGAGTTTCCATTTAAGCTCAATCATGGCTTGCTCCTGATTTTCCCCCCATGTCCATGGTACACCTTTCTTTAACAAGGTCAACAATGGTTTAACCCCTTAAGGACCGGGCTCATTTTCACCTTAGGACCAGGCCATTTTTTGCAAATCTGACCAGTGTCACTTTATGTGGTGATAACTTTAAAACGCTTTTTCTTATCCAGGCCATTCTGAGATTGTTTTTTCGTCACATATTGTACTTCATGACACTGGTAAAATTAAGTCGAAAAATTTCATTTTTATTTATAAAAAAATATCAAATTTACCAAAAATTTTGAAAAATTAGCAATTTTCCAAGTTTCAATTTCTCTACTTCTATAATACATAGTAATACCGCCCAAAAAAGTTATTCATTTACATTCCCCATATGTCTACTTCATGTATCGATGATTTTGGGAACGCCATTTTATTTTTTGGGGATGTTACAAGGCTTAGAAGTTAAGGAGCAAATCTTGAAATTTTTCAGAAATTTTCAAAAACCCACTTTTTAGGGACCAGTTCAGGTCTGAAGTCACTTTGTGAGGCTTACATAATAGAAACCATCCAAAAATGACCCCATTCTAGAAACTACACCCCTCAAGGTATTCAAAACTGATTTTACAAACGTCATTAACCCTTTAGGTTTTCCACAAGAGTTAATGGCAAATAGAGATAAAATTTCAGAATTTCGATTTTTGGAAAATTTTCCGTTTGAATCCATTTTTCCAGTAACAAAGCAAGGGTTAACAGCCAAACAAAACTCAATATTTATTGCCCCGATTCTGTAGTTTTCAGAAACACCCCATATTTGGGCGTAAACTGCTGTATGGCCAAACGGTGGAGCGCAGAAGGAAGGGGACGCCATATGGTTTTTGGAAGGCGGATTTTGCTGGTCTGGATTTTTGACACCATGTCCCATTTGAAGCCCCCGATGCACCCCTAGAGTAGAAACTCCAAAAAAGTGACTCAATCTAAGAAACTACACCCCTCAAGGTATTCAAAACTGATTTTACAAACTTTGTTAACCCTTTAGGTGTTCCACAAGAGTTATTGGCAAATGGAGATGAAATTTCGAATTTCTATTTTTGTTACCTTGTCTCAAAAAAGTGTAATATAGAGCAACCAAAAATCATATTTACCCTAAAATAATACAAACAAAACTGCTACCTTATCCCGTAGTTTCCAAAATGGGGTCGCTTTTTGGAGTTTCCACTGTAGGGGTGCATCAGGGGGCTTCAAATGGGACATGGTGTCAAATAACCAGTCCAGCAAAATCCGCCTTCCAAAAACCATATGGCGTTCCCTTCCTTCTACGCCCTGCCGTTTGGCCATACAGCAGTTTACTGACCACATATGGGGTGTTTCTGCAAACTACAGAATCAGGGCAATAAATATTGAGTTTTGTTTGGCTGTTAACCCTTGCTTTGTTACTGGAAAAACGGATTAAAATGGATAATTTGCAAAAAAATAGCTGTTTTGGGACAGTTTTGTATTTTTTGTTATTTACATCGTTGAACTGACAGGTTAGATTGTGTGCTATTTCTATAGAGCAGGTTGTTACGGACGCGACAATACCAAATATGTCTACTTTTTGTTTTTTTTTGTTTCAGTTTTACATAATAAAGCATTTTTGAAAAAAATGATTTTTTAGTGTCTCCACATTCTGAAAGCCATAGTTTTTTTTTTTTTTTTTTGGCAATTGTCCTATGTAGGGGCTCATTTTTTGCGGGATGAGATGGCGGTTTGAATGGTACTATCTTGGGGTGCATATGACTTTTTGATCACTTGTTATTACACTTTTGTGATGTAAGGTGACAAAAAATGACTTTTTACAACGTTTTTATTTTTTATGTTTACGGCGTTCACCTGAGGGGTTAGGTTATGTTATATATTTATAGAGCAGGTCGTTACTGAACGCGACGATACCCAATATGTATACTTTTTTATTTATTTTGGTTTTACACAATAATATCCTTTTTGAAACAAAAAAAATATGTTTTAGTGTCTCCATAGTCTGAGAGCCATATTTTTTCAGTTTTTAGGCGATTGTCTCAGGTTGGGTATAATTTTTGCGGGATGAGGTGGCGGTTAGATTGGCACTATTTGGGGGTCATATGACGTTTTGATCGCTTGCTATTACACTTTTTGTGATGTAAGGTGACAAAAAAATGGCTTTTTGACAAAGTTTTTATTTTTTTTTTTACATTGTTTACTTGAGGGGTTAGGTCATGTGATATTTTTATAGAGCAGATTCTTACGGACGTGGAGATACCCAATATGTCTACTTTTTTAAATTTTTTACATTTAACACTGAAAAGCATTTTTGAAACAAAAAAATCATGTTTTAGTCTGAGAGGCATAGTTTTTTTATTTTTGGGCAATTGTTTTATGAAGGGGCTCATTTTTTGCGGGATGAGATGGCGGTTAGATTGGTACTATTTTGGGAGGCATACGCCTTTTGATCGCTTTGTATTACACTTTTAGTAATGTAAGGTGCCAAAAAATGGCTTATTTACACCATTTTTTATTTTATTTTTATGAGCGTTCATGTGAGGGGTTCAGTCATGTGATATTTTTATAGAGCTGTTTTTTACGGACGCGCGATACCTAATATGTGTAGTGTATTTTTTTTTTTTACTTTTTATTCAGTGATTTGTGTTTTTTTATTTTTACTTTTTCACTTTTTTACATTTTTTTGGACCCAGACCCACTTGGTTCTTGTAGATCCAGTGGATCTGGTGTCTATATAATACAGTACAGTACACTATATAGTGTACTGCACTGTATTTTTACTTTCACAGTCTGGTCAGACTTCTGCCTTTAGCAGAAGTCTGACCAGAGTTACTATACCATGGCAAGCAGGACGCTTCTGAAAGCGTCCTGCTGCCATGGTAACCATCACCCACTGCCATTAGAGAGCAGTGGGTGATGGATAGGAGAGGAGGAGCTCCCTCCCTCTGCGATCCTCATCCTGGGGGGCTGCATAGGCACAGCAGCCCCCGATGGGAGAGGGAGGAGCTCCCTCCCTGTTAACACCTTCCATACCGCGGTCCGTCCGGACCGCGGTAAGGAAGAGGTTAAGCGGCTGGCATCTGCAGCACAGATGCCAGCCGTTTTCTATCAGAGTGCCAGCAATGTGCTGGCACTCTGATAGAACCACTAGACACCAGGGAATTATTACAAGGGAGGCGGGCGGGGATCGCTATTGCGATCCCGCCTCCCGCACCGCCCGCCTCCCGCACCGCCTACCGCCTCCGCAACCACCCCCTGCACCCCGCCGCCATAACAAGATTGGGGGCTGCAGGGGGTTAAAATCTTTAACTTTGGGGCAAATTAACTCTCTGATCCCGCGGTCACAGACCGCGGGATCAGAGATCGCTGAAACCGCTGCAAACCACAGGTCTGAATTGACCTGCGGTTTGCAGCGATCGCCGATACGGGGGGGTCACATGACCCCCCTCGGCATTAGAACATGGTTCCTGCTGATCTACATCAGCAGGAACCATGTTGCTACTGCGCCCACATCGGGTGCAGTAGCAGTTTAAACACAGGGCGTACATGTACGCCCTTGGTCCTTAAGTACCAGGACGCAAGGGCGTACATGTACGCCCTTCGTCCTTAAGGGGTTAATGATTTCTGCATATTTATCAATAAACCTACGTGAATAATTCATCATACCAAAAAATGACCTCATTTCACTGACATTGGTAGGCATTTTAGACTTCAACACAACCTCCACCTTTTTCTTTTGGGGATTTAGGCCTTCAGAAGTAAACTCATGTCCCAAGAAGTTGATCTTAGTACGACACCATTGGGCTTTCTGTAAAGAGATTTTAACACCTGCCTCTCTCAACTGATTAAGCACATGCCTAATCTCTTGGATATGTTTTTCAAATAAGGTACTCTTTATCAAAATATCACCCACGTATGTTAAATTTCCTCTTTCAGTTGCATCAGGCATCGCCTTATGTAAAAAAACAGCAAATTCGTGACCTGAGTTTATATAACCAAATGGTAGTCTGGTCCAGGCTCCTTACCAAAAGTAAATGCCAATATATATTGGTCTTCAGGACTTACCTTGATGGTCCAATATCCATGAGCACAATCTAGTGTAGTAAAGATCTTGGCGTCTTGCATTTGTACCAAACATTGGTCGATATATGGCATGGGCCAGCCAGACATATATACACGTTTTTTTAGCTGTCGAAGATCAGCACATAAACGCCACTGACTCGGTTTAAGGATACCCAGAATAGGATTATTATAAGAACTGTGCACCGGTCTTATAATGCCTCTTTCCTTATTATTTACGCTAGAGAATCATAACATGCTAGTGGAAGACGATATTGCTTGATATAAACAGGAGGATCCATTGGATCAGTCTGAATTCTGGCTATGTGTATGTCTGTTAGACCACAATCATGTGAATCATTAGCGAAAATGTCCATGAACTCTAGGATAATTTTTTTTAACTATGGGCACTCCAGGTCATTAGAACACCCATGAGATAAAGATATTTGCTGATAAACCATCTCTAGGAACCCTGAAAAAACTTCAGGTTGACCTATTTCATAGGTTTCCTCAAGTCAGTGAGGTTATGATTCGACTTACCAGCCTTTTTGACAAACTTACGATATTCCTCAGTTCCCTGATCATTAAGGGTATGATCAAAGGTAAGAGGATTCCTCCACCTTGCAGTTACCTTCTTCAAGATTAAAAGTATATACTGAACTAATAGTGAACAATCCTTTAGGAGAAGAATAGAATGTTTGTTCAACCATTTGCTCCTCAGTGAGCTATGATTCAGGTATTAGGCAAATAATTACATTTTGAAACCCAAAGGTATAATAATTTGAATCTAAAGCTATACCAATTATGGTGTCTTTAGACAATTGGACTTTGGTTGGCATACCAAAATTAATAATTATTTGGGTTTGACAGGGTTGTAAATTCACCATAGGCAATTTTTGCAATCTGTTGGATAGGCATATGAATGCATCAGAATTCTTAACTTTTTGGCCTTTTGATACCTGAATGGGTAACAAGAAATGATTAGTACCTGGAGGGACTAAATATACAAACTGCATATGGCAGTATTTTGGATGATTTGAGAGCTTAATGTTCATCCATAAAATGATCAGGATTTCCTTTTAATCTAGTAGAAAGCGATGAGAGGGCACTCCTATATTCGGATTAGATTGTACTTAATTTATTATAGACAATATACATTTACTAAAAATCACACCAATACAAATAAAATGTTGCAATAAAAATTGAATAAGCTAGCTGTCAAAAGTTCATCCTTTTTTTTTTTTTTTTTTTTTTTTAAAAGGGAGGATACCCATATAAGTAAAATTAACAATTAGACTCCGATATAATGTCTTATTGTATATCCATCAGGGTCTGTTGCTCCAATGTCTCTGATCTCTGATTATATATAGTTTGCCTCTAATCTGCATATATATAGTGAGATTAATTAATGTTCATTGTCTGTTCCTAGGAGATTTGAATGGAATTAAATCTCAATAGAGCCTTGTAGTGTCTGTGGATTGTCTTTAGCAAAAAGTAACCATTAAATCATTATACACATGAACTTTCTTTTATAATGTTACTTTGGTTACTTTACCACTCTCGGCGTATGCGGGGACCCTCCTTATTGTAGATGTCTCCCGGACTTGTATTATCTGCGATCCACGTTGTTACTTGTATGCCGTGCAGCCTGTATTGTTGAATGCTGCTGGCTAGATATACATATCCTCTGCTGGGCCGATTTATACGATCTCCCGCCGCCAACGGCTTGTAGCGTTCCATGTTCCCAGGGAGAATCCGAATGCCAGTTATTATCGAAGTCCAGTGAGACAAGTTATTCTGAGCGCTCAGCAACAAGAAGTTAAAAATCACCACGTGGAACGCCATAAGATTGTGACGGCGGGAGATCGCGCAAGCCGGCCCAGCGGAGGACACACGCACAGAGCCGGTAACATCAAATAGAATAGGTTGCACGACATATACAACAGTCTACAAGTGGAACGCTACAAGCCGTTGGCGGCGGGAGATCGTATAAATCGGCCCAGCAGAGGATATGTATATCTAGCCAGCAGCATTCAACAATACAGGCTGCACGGCATACAAGTAACAACGTGGATCGCAGATAATACAAGTCCGGGAGACATCTACAATAAGGAGGGTCCCCGCATACGCCGAGAGTGGTAAAGTAACCAAAGTAACATTATAAAAGAAAGTTCATGTGTATAATGATTTAATGGTTACTTTTTGCTAAAGACAATCCACAGACACTACAAGGCTCTATTGAGATTTAATTCCATTCAAATCTCCTAGGAACAGACAATGAACATTAATTAATCTCACTATATATATGCAGATTAGAGGCAAACTATATATAATCAGAGATCAGAGACATTGGAGCAACAGACCCTGATGGATATACAATAAGACATTATATCGGAGTCTAATTGTTAATTTTACTTATATGGGTATCCTCCCTTTTAACCCCTTAAGGACGAAGGGCGTACATGTACGCCCTTCGTCCGCACTTTAAAGATGGCGCCCGCTCCCGCACGGAGCGGGCGCCCGAGCTGCGGGTAACTGCTTGATTCATCAAGCTGACACCCGCAACTCATGTCCGCGACCGGCAGCGATGCCGATCGCGGACATTTAACCCCTCAGATGCCGTGGTCAATCCTGACCACGGCATCTGATCGCGCAAAAACCGAAAGTTTCACTTCCGGTTTTCGCTCCGGCTCCCCTGATGGCCACAAGGGGGAGCCGGAGCATGCATTTAGTACCCTAGGTTTCTGTGAATGAAACCTAGGTTACTACTAACTATTCCTATGGAGCCTATGACTGTAATAGGCTCCATAGGAAATATGCGATTTTCTCATATATTCCAATGCTATTGCATTGGAATATATGAGAATAGCAATCTGATGATTGCATCTTATAGTTCCCTATGGGAACTATAAGAAAGTGGTAAAAAAAAAAAAAAAAGTTTAAAAAATAAAAATTAAATAAAAAAATATAAAAATTCAAATCACCCCCTTTCCCCAAAATGAAAATAAAATAAATAAAAAATAAAAAATTACACATAATGGGTGTCGCAATGTGCGAAAACGCCCATACTATAATAATATTAAAAATATTCACCATACGGTAAACATAAAAACGGAAGAAAGCGTCCAAATGGCTAATTCGCCATTTTTGGGCGCTTCATTTCCTAAAAAAATGAATAAAAAGTGATCAAAACATCATACGCACCCCATAATGGTATCAATTAAAAGTTTAGATTGCCCTGCAAAAAATGAGCCCCTACACTGCTCCGTACGCATAATTACAAAAAAGTTATAGGGGTCAAAACATGGCGACAAAAAAATAAAATAAAAAAATTCCCACTTTTAATTTTTTTTTCACAATCAAAACGCAAGAAAAACTATACATATTAGGTATTGCCGGATTCGTACTGACCTGAAGAATAAAATTAACCAGTCAGTTTTATCGCAAATCGAACGTTGTAATTTAAAAACCCGTAAAACTGTGGTGAAATTGCTTTTTTTTTGCAATTTCACCCCATTTGGAATTTTTTTCCCGTTTCCCACTACATCACATGCAAAAATAAATGGTAGCGTTAAAAAGTACAACTTGTCCCGCAAAAAATAAGCCGTCATATGGCTATGTGAGCGGAAATATAAAAATGTTATGGCTTTTGGAAGGCAGGGAGCGCAAAACAAAAACGCAAAAATCCCAAAACCCCCGGTCCTTAAGGGGTTAAAAGAAAAAAAAAAAAAAAAGGATGAACTTTTGACAGCTAGCTTATTCAATTTTTATTGCAACATTTTATTTGTATTGGTGTGATTTTTAGTAAATGTATATTGTCTATAATAAATTAAGTACAATCTAATCCGAATATAGGAGTGCCCTCTCATCGCTTTCTACTCTGTTTTGAACCTATTTAAGGCAAGGGTGTTGCCTACCTGAGAGTGAGCACCCACTCCATATATCCTGAAGAGAGAGCCAATGAATACCCCTTTATATCTCTTTCCTTTTAATCTAGTCCACGATGTGGAATTCACCAAAACGGTGTAATATATTGTTGCCAATATAAATAGGTTATGGGGGCTCATTGAGTACCAGGAATAAATGAGTAGCCGATTTACCTTCAATAGAAATGGATAACATACATTTCGCAATCACATGATGTCAGAGTCATCATATAATTCATGGACGCAATTATCCTGAGGATTTGGATACCTAATTACCTTGGGGTTGGCCAATTGTTTTAGTAGGTCCCTACTAATATAACTGTTCTCTTGGCGTAAATTCAGTTTAGCCCTCTTAGTCCTCCCTAGGTCATTAACCTGTAATGGGAAGAACACATCATCATCCACTTTTTCAATCCCTACTAGGAATTGTTCATGATCATTAAACCCATTAGGGTCAGTAGTTTCTGGATGTAGTTGAATCGTGAGAACATCACCTTCTAAGCAAACATGTCTAACTCTTTCAAGAGATACACATATGGTGTTATCTTCCTGTCCACCTACAGTGGAGGTCAGGATTGCTTGTAAGAAAGAGACATTGGGACACTGGCTATTCCTGAAATGGATCTCAATTGAATCCGGCCTTTCCTCTATTACATGGCAGTTACGCCGACTGTGATAGGATTGAGAATGTTCATAATTTATGGGCTTTTTGACCTGAGACCATATATTATTAGTAAAATCCACAATGGGATTTAATCTTTTAAGAAAATGATTAAACTATCAGAGGGCATATCCACTATTAATGTGGGATGGCTGATTATTTTATTTCCCACTTTGAAATCCAGCCAAGACCTTTAGGGTGGTACCTGAGACACTTACCAGGTTAGCATTAAAAAATGTTAACGTATACCTCTCAGAAGATACATCCTGTAATTGTTGAAAAAAGTTTTGCAATAATAGGGTTGCTTGGCTACCTGTATCCATTAAGGCCAAAATTTGCAGAAATTCTCATACAATTCCACTTTAATAATATATCGGTGTTCTATTTCCTCTAAGGAACAGAGATATTTTGAATGACAAGTGAAGTGGCAGTCTTGCTCTGCAGGCATTTTCACCCTGGACCCCCCTTTCTTTGCTTCAGAAGCAGGGTCTTCTTTCAGCACATCTGCAGGTTCTGTGGGCTGCAATATAAAATCACACACGTCGCCCCTCCTATTTTTGCCTTGTGGCATTGGAAGGGTTAAATTATTTTTAGGGATAAAGACATTTGTGTTATTTTGCTCATTTTTACATAACACAGAATCATCATCTTTTGCAGTATTTGTCCCCCTTACCTGCTCCCCCTCCCCTCATTTATAATTGGGAAGGGCTTTCTTCAGGAGTAGCTGCTCCTAAAAAAGGATTTTTGGGATTAGTAGTAAAAGCTTTGGATAAATCTTCCATCCTTTGCATCAACACTCCAAACTGTTTGGATCTGATCCATTCGCTCATGTAAATTGACTCTATTTTTCCCATAACCTTTTGGAGGTTGATTTGGGAATTTAGACCCTTGAGACCTACCAGAACTTTCTGATTTAGTCCCATTTTGACCCCTTTCTGGTCCGCATTGGAATCTCCTGTAATAACCTCTCTGATTTCTTCTGAAAGGAGAAAATCACCTATTTACAAAAAGATTCTTTTTATCTGGGCTTTCATTAATATTTGGCACCTTATTATTGTCTCGCCTAGGCTGAACTTTATTTGGTTAGGGGAGCTTTTTACAACCTCAGCATAACTCCTCCTAGGGGCCTCAAACTGTCCCTGATCCCTTTTTATGTGAGTCTCAGCTATTTCATCATTTGGTTTTTTATATCTCCTATCTTGAGACTCCTCGCTATTTTGTAAAGCAGCATACAGAGTTGAACTCTCTGTTAGCAACCAATCCAGAGTTTTTCTCGGATGGTAATCCCGGGCCAATATAAATTTTATTTTATTGGGAAAAGCATCATAAAACAACTGGATAAATTCATGGCTTTCAAAATTGGGTTCTTTTTCAGCTAGGCTATAGGCATTTTTGAGGACAGACAGAAATTCCCTGGGACTCTGATTCGGCCTACATTTTAGGGTAAACATGGCCCTTCTTGCATTTCTTTAATTCCCTCCATGATATGGACATAGATACCTGGTCTGAGGTGATGTCAGAGGTAAAGACAGAGTTTGGTCCCTATAAGTACTGCTGACTTATAGGGACCAAACTCTGTCTTTACCTCTGACATCACCTCAGACCAGGTATCTATGTCCATATCATGGAGGGAATTAAAGAAATACTGTACTTTGGTTCAAACACCCATGAAATAAATTCAATTTTTTGTTTGTCACGTTCTAAGTGTAAAGTTTTCATTGCCTCTTAAGTTTCTATATTTTTTTTTTATGAAAGGCGATGGCGATCCTTTCTTGGTAAAGAGACCCACAGTTTCTTTAAAAAACTTGATCATTTTGGTCGTATCAACCATGCGCTGATAGACTTTCTGTGACAAACTTTTGGAGGGTTTAGGAGGAGAAATTGGTTTTAATTTATGAAGAGAATGTTCCTTAATTAAAGTCGGTTCTTCTGCTTCAGAGGGGCTACTATAATCACTTCCTACATCTGATTCCCCCCTGGAAGGTCTAACCTTTACTCTGCTGGTGGATTTTTCCTGTCTTAACCACAACGGGGCTGGATCCCGGCTATCTCTCTCTTTTTGAAATGTTTTATTATCATTATACATCCTTTCGTATTCCTTTTCTAGATCTGATTTTAACTCTTTAAACTCTAATATTTCACTAGAGGCTTGACCTAATTTCCTTTCAAGAGTCTGAATTATTTCTCTATTCTGGTTATCTCTGTCACCATATTCTGATAATTTAGCAGACAATTGTGCTAATTCACCAGAAACCATGGCGGCCTTAATTTCAATCTCATCTATTTCTTTTTGTAATTGTTCAATTTTATCAGCCTGTTGACAGTTTTTAACTTTTGCCTTTTTTAATTGTTCTGCCAACTCACAGATCAGATACAACAATTCAGGCCAAGATTGAAGTACCAATAGATCCTTTTCTTTCTTGTGTTTAGCTTGAGCAATGTGACGGAGATAATCAGCAAACCTGGATTCCTTAGACCAAACATAATTTTCATATTCTGCAACTTTCCTTTGCAGACCAATTGCCCAGTCCCTCATATATTCTCCTTTATTTCCAATTTATCTTGAATAAACAACATTACATGATATTTTACTAATTCTTGAGTTTCTCTACTATGCATATCAGTCTTAATTTCTACACTAGCCTGAATAGCTTAGCTAGCCTCACTGTTGTCTCCCAACATTTTCAATTTGCACTACCAATACACTCTAATAAATAATTTAGCAAAAATATATATTTTGCACGGCAACCTTTGTCTCAACATGTCTAGCAGTTCTCAGCAGTGCCTCCAAAGTATGTCAGAATATTTATGCTTCTCCTGAAAAACAGTCTTTTATTTATGTAAACAAGCCAGGATCTATAATCAAGGAGATTACAACTTATTTTCATAAACAAAAAAAGAGCTAAGTAGAGCTCTTTTATCTGCGCTGAGTTGAAGACAAAAGGAAACAGGTATACAAAATATATATATTTATTAATAATAATTCAGTGCAACTAGAATAAAATATAAAATCAGTGACAATAAAATTGTAATAAACAATGATATACAACTGAGAAAAACCCCAATAACCTAGAGAATATAAAGATAATGAATACATGAATCGGATATCAGAATAATAACTGGAAACAAATATAAAAAATAAATAATATATACACCTGATTTCTCCCAGCCAACAGATGTTTCAGATTAAAACTGAGTTAGGTTTTCACCATATTTCATTTCCATTTATATATTCAACTATATAAATGACTAGAACTGAAATCAGTTTTCGGAGATGATACAGTAATATGTAAGTATATATCAACAGTATATATTTATCTCCCTAGACTAAAGAGGGTACCATTGATACTGCATGTATAATCACCCCAATTCAGTCTAGATCCTACTCACAGGATATGATTGATATAATATATATGGATATAATTAACTAATTTCCTAAAATACAGATAGAACTTTATACTATACCAAAGAATCGGCCTGGAAGAAATCAGGGTCAAGGTTCAGGACTGTACTATAGTCAGGTCCTATTCCCTCCTCTCTGATTCTTTTTGCTGTGGTGAGTTCTTCCTTAGATGGATTGATGATCATGATGATGATCATGATGAGGATCAAGTGGGGACCCCTTCTATCAGCTCATGCTGCCGTTTTATTCCATTTAGAAATGGGCTTGGGCAGGTTTATCAATAACTAGTGACATAATTTGTGTTACTCCCCCACCTATTTCACAACTCATGTCTTACTTCAACACCACCAATAGATGTCACTGGAGGTCTATGTGAAAAGTTTTGCAACCATGACTAGTTCTTATATTTTTCTATTAATTTAAAGGAGGGATAATCTTTAACCAAAACTCTAGACAGAACCTTGAATAGCCCTGAGAGAGACAAAGAGGTATATTACTTGTCAAACATCTAGTCTACACCTAAATTTGATTTACAAAAAACCTCTCTCAAGACATTTACTCATCTTATCTTAGAGAAATGAGTAACTAGTTCTAACCATTCTCTTATTTAGCAAGACTACATTAAAGACTCTTGTAATTCTATAAACACAATGATTATACCTGGATATAATGTAACTAACACACTTCTAATTATACAGAAACTTACAGATCTAAGACATACTATGTAAACCCAAAATCCATTTACATGATGATTAATATGAACATTACAATGAATAGTAAAATTAGATTCTCTTTACTTATTGAAAATAAAAATAAAACTCAGCACTTCCATCCATTGTCTCTTATATGAGTATATGCATGAAGCAATTTTATTGTATCTAACTAAACCCTCTCAGTTTTACAAAAGTCTCTACACAGATTCCTAATCTCCTAGTTAGTGATTTTCAGTCCAAAGGAAGTTGAACTCATCATGCCCTTTTAAAAACCCAGAAAAGATGGCTTCTCTTAATGTTCATTTCCAAATATCTGTATAGGCCTTCCTAATACAGGGTTCTTTTAGACCCAACAGTTCTGACAAGCTCCATTCCCTAGTGGAACGTAGCTAGCTCATGTACTCCATAATTGCCACTGTGTACGTGTTGTTCATCTGCTCTCACCCCAGACTTTGGAGTGGCCAGTTCCCAGGTCCAGTCAGAATCCCAAAACAAGCTTGAGAAAATAAGTAGACAAAGTCTTACTCCCTTGCACCTGCAGGTCTTAAATTGAATTAAGACCTACAATTAATCTGTTCATTAAATTTAAATGAACAGATACAAAATGGAATTCAAATGATCAGAAATTACATCTTCACACTTTAGAGACCTACCTAGATCATTAGTAGGGCTCTCCTCCATGCAGGGCTGGTTTTAGACAAAATGTGGCCCTGGGCAAAAAGTAGGGCCCCAAATCTTGTAATAATTTACTAACACAGTTACATTCTGTCGATTCCTGCCCTCCCTCACACATTTACACCCCATAAAATTCCTCACACAGATCTGCACCCTCAAGGCCCCAGAATATGCCGCATGTCCCCTCCCCTCACAACAATGAGTTCACCTTGCTCATGGCATCTGAGAGTGTTAAAAAACGGAAGCACGGGCTTCCTTTTCATGCAAGCTTTCCCACAACGGAGATTGGGGAAAGCACCCTGTTCTAAAAATGAGCCGCAGCCTGTACGAACCTGTAGAAAGCAGTGGCAATCTGACCCAAAGTTCGGACGAGGAGGTTGAGGTTCCTGATACCACCAGGCGTACCCGCCCCCGTGTTGCTAGACCACAGGTTGCGTAGGATCCGCTTTAAGGGCAGCAGAGTGGGGCTGGCGCTGTCGGATTACGTGGTGAGGCATACAGCAGCAGCGCAGCCCTTCCTGGACCTAGCACCAGCACTGCCGTAGAACATGGTGAAGTGGCGAGCACCAGAAGGGCAGTTGAAGCTGGTACGGTGGTACGTGCAATAGTTCCCCTGTCGCAGCCACCGCACAGACAGGCCCGTAGAGCCCCTAGAATCCATGAGGTGCTGGCAAACCCTGATTGGCAGCCCCCATCTTCAGCCGCACCAGTAGTTCCCTCTTTCACCGCCCAGTCAG
The DNA here is from genome assembly GCA_033119425.1 of Bufotes viridis. NCBI lineage: Eukaryota > Metazoa > Chordata > Amphibia > Anura > Bufonidae > Bufotes > Bufotes viridis. Next base: position 206,232,230 of record CM065591.1, read on the forward strand.
GAGTTCGGGTGGAGACAGCTCAGATCGGATGAGCACTGGGGTTTTTTGAGCTGTTCTTCACTGCGGAGCTCTTTGACCTATTCGTGGCAGAAACAAATCAGTATGCCACTCAATTTATAACCGCCAACCCGGGAAGCTCTTATGCCCAGTCTTTCCGGTGGAAACCCGTCCAAGTTTCCGAATTTAAAACTTTTCTGGGCCTTCTCCTCAACATGGGCCTAACAAAAAAGCATGAATTGCGGTCATATTGGTCCACGAACACAATTCATCACATGCCCATGTTCTCTGCTGCCATGTCCAGGACACGACCATCCTGCGTTTCCTGCACTTTAGCGATAACAGCACCTCTCGTCCCAGAGGCCACCCAGCTTTTGACCGGCTCCACAAAATTCGGCCCCTCATAGACCACTTTAACACCAAATTTGCAGATTTGTATACCCCTGAGCAAAACATCTGCGTAGACGAATCCCTGATACATTTTACCGGGCGCCTTGGCTTCAAACAATACATCCCAAGCAAGCGTGCCCGGTATGGGGTCAAATTGTATAAGCTCTGTGAAAGGGCCACAGGCTATACCCACAAATTTCGTGTCTGTGAGGGTAAAGATCAGACCCTGGAGCCGGTCATTGCCCTGACTACCTGGGGAGCAGTGGGAAGACAGTATGGGACTTGGTGTCACCCTTATTCGGCAAGGGGTACCATCTTTATGTGGACAATTTCTACACAAGTGTGCCCCTCTTCAGGCATTTGTTCCTAGAACAGATTGGCTGCTGTGGCACCGCGCGACCTAGTTGCCGGGGCTTCCCCCAACTGCTCGTTACCACCTGTCTTGCAAGGGGGGAGAGGGCTGCCTGGTGTAATGAAGAACTGCTCGCAGTGAAATGGAGAGACAAGCGTGACGTTTACATGCTCTTCTCCATTCATGCAGACACGACTATGTATTCAGGAGGTTCCGTGGCCCCAACCACCAGTGTAGTGAGCCGTCTACACGAGCGACATTTCCCCAAGACGCCCCAAGGTATTCGCTGAGTGGCATATTGAGTCCATGAAAGATTAAACTTTTTGTCACAAGTTAGCGGAAAGGGAGACTTTGTGAGAAAAAACTAAAAAAATCTAATTCCGCTAACTTGTGCCAAAAAAAAAATATCTTCTATGAACTCGCCATGCCCCTCACGGAATACATTGGGGTGTCTTCTTTCTAAAATGGGGTCACATGTGGGGTATTTATACTGCCCTGGCATTTTAGGGGCCCCAAAGCGTGAGAAGAAAAATGCGTAAAAATGCCCTCCTAAAAGGTACTTATTGGAATTAGGGCCCCTTTGCGCATCTTGGCTGCAAAAAAGTGTCACACATGTGGTATTGCCGTACTCAGGAGAAGTGGGGAAATGTGTTTTGGGGTGTATTTTTACATATACCCATGCTGGGTGAGAGAAATATCTCTGTAAATTGACAACTTTGCATAAAAAAAATGGAAAAAGTTGAAATGGAAAAAAAACAAAAAACAACAACAAAAAAAACCCAATTTCCACTAAAAATCTTCTATGAACTCGCCATGCCCCTCACAGAATACCTTGGGGTGTCTTCTTTCTAAACTGGGGTCACTTGTGGGGTATTTATACTGCCCTGGCATTTTAGGGTCCCCTAAAGCGTGAGAAGAAGTCTGGAATCCAAATGCGTAAAAATGCCCTGTGAAATCCTAAAGGTACTCCTTGGAATTAGGGCCCCTTTGCGCATCTTAGCTGCAAAAAAGTGTTACACATGTGGTATCGCCGTACTCAGGAGAAGTAGGGCAATGTGTTTTGGGGTGTATTTTTACATATACCCATGCTGGATGAGAGAAATATCTCTGTAAATTGACAACTTTGTATAAAAAAAATGGAAAAAATTGTCATTTACAGAGATATTTTTCACACACAGTATGGGTATATGTAAAAATACACCCCAAAACACATTGCCCTACTTCCCCTGAGTACGGCGATACCACATGTGTGACCCTTTTTTGCAGCCAAGATGCGCAAAGGGGCCCTAATTCCATTGAGTACCTTTAGGATTTCACAGGGCATTTTTACACATTTGGATTCAAAACTGCTTCTCGCGCTTTAGGGGCCCCTAAAATGCCACGGCAGTATAAATACCCCACAAGTGACCCTATTTTAGAAAGTAGACACCCCAAGGTATTCACTGAGGGGCATAGTGAGTTCATGGAAGTTTTTATTTTTTGTCACAAGTTAGCGGAAAATTTAATTTAAAAAAAATAAAATAAAATTTTCGCTAACTTGTGACAAAAAATAAAAACTTCCATGAAATCACTATGCCCATCAGCGAATACCTTAGGGTGTCTACTTTCCGTAATGGGGTCATTTGTGGGGTATTTCTACTGTCTGGGCATTGTAGTACGTCAGGAAACATGACAGGTGCTCAGAAAGTCAAAATGCGGAAATTCACTTTTTTGCACCATAGATTACAAACACTATAACTTTTACCCAAACCAATAAATATACACTTATTGGATTTTTTTTTTGATCAAAGACATGTAGAGCAATAAATTTAGAGAAAAATTTATATAGAAATGTAGTTTTTTTTAAAAAAAATTACAACAGAAAGTGAAAAATGTCATTTTTTTTACAAAAATTTCAGTACTTTTTGATTAATATCAAAAAAATTAAAAATGCCTCCAGCAATGAAATAACACCAAATAAAAGCTCTATTAGTGAGAAGAAAAGGAGGTAAAATTCATTTGGGTGGTAAGTTGTATGACGGAGCAATAAACGGGTAAAGTAGTGTAGTGCAGAATTGTAAAAAGTGGTCTGGTCATTAAGGGTGTTTAAGCTAGGGGGGCTGAGGTGGTTAAACAAGTTGGTTTTGGAAATTTTGTGGAAAATTTTACAATTTGCTTCTAAAATTCTAAGCCTAAAAAACAAAATGACATTTACAAAATGGTGCAAACATAAAGTAGACAGTATCACTATCTGCCTTAAAAGCAGAGAAATTCTAATTTTGAAAATTACCACCTTTTCCTGAAGATTACAATGCTATTTCCATTTATATATATTCACTGCATATTTCTATCTCTCTCTCTCTTTATATATATATATATATATATATATATATATACAGTAGTTGTTTAGACTGCATTAGTGATCATTTATAGTAGTCTTGGACAACAGTTAATGTTGATATCATACATTGTTTTAATAGCTAATAATAAATAAAAAGATTTGTTTTTCACTTTACCTTCTTACTTACAGTGCCTCCATGGGCCATCATAGCTATAGCTGTGGTAGCTGGCTTATTGATCATCACCTGTTGCTTCTGTATATGCAAAAAATGTTGCTGCAAAAAGAAGAAAGGAAAGAAAGAGAAAGGAAAAGGGAAGAAAAATGCAATGAACATGAAGGACATGAAAGGATCTGGCGGGCAGGTAACAAGTCACTATGCTTTCAGTTTACCATGTTGTCTACTAAAAACTGTGAAATTAGAAATTTACTACTTTATTACAATTTTTAATGCACAGTTTCTTAACATGTTTATATGGTAAACTATAACGCTCTTTTAAAATATCCACTTTGTTATAGACAATCTCTTTCCATATATACTTCATGGCTTATGAGTGTAATAGAGGGATTTGCTTGCCTATGCATTGCAGAGGTGGGCCATTGATTCCAATGGTGCATAGGGTATGTTCACATTTGCGGCATGCCTGATCCAGCTGCCTCTTGAGGCATAAATGCTGGCTGTAGGCCAGGCAAAAAACCGTTGTATGCAACAGATTTTTTTCGGCCAAAATACGACATTTATTCTGGAAACCGGCTGGATCAACGCTGGACCTCATTGCAATCAAGTAAGAATATGGCAAATCAGGCAGCCTGCTGGATCCGCTGCCACCGATCTGAATGTACCCTTAGTTTCTCGTGTAGACTAGTTTGGCCACTTTGTTATGATAAGGCCAAATTGAGCATCAGGTGTCTGAAAACCACGCTGTTTGGCAAGGTTTTTAAATTTTGTGTTAATTACTGCATGGCTTTGCTGGGAAGACTGGTGCAAAATCTCGAGGCCATAAGGGTCTCTTCATTAACTGGTGCATGGTTTTGCATGCAAACAGAAGTTTACCCGGAGTGCTATTAATAATAAGTTGGAAAACCTAACCAACATGCTGATTCTGCATGATTTTTATGCGATCCATGTGGCTTTTCCTTAGGCTATAATAACTTTTATAGTCATTTAGTCATAGTCAATAACTTTTGCAGTCATTTTATCTTTGAAGGCCTCTCAAATGGACAGTAGCTGCCTAAACTCGATAACTCCTTTAAAACTAATGTAATATGTTGCTTAACATGTGAAAATATTTTAATGTTTTATTACTGTATTTAATTTGTTCAGTATGAAAGATAATTGATTTTCTTCTTTACAGTAAAGAGTTCTAGCTTTGGTCAAGGCCTGTGACTGCTATGGCATCTAGACCTGAACTGCCATATCACAGAGCCCATCCACCATGGTGGCAGAAAAAGCAGACCCTTTTTTGTAATCATATAATGCCTTGAGGGAATATTGCACTTTTGCCATGATTTTAGGAACCTTGGCAAAAATGCAGCACTTTTGCTACAACCAAACCAAGACATGTGTCCTCACCCATGAGCAAGTAGATTACTGCATGCTTATACTGTGGCATACATTAACTTTTTTTTTTCTGGGGTTACCTGAAAGCACAATATTCTAATTGCTGCCTGACCACCTGCTAATCATTTTCAGCGCGCAACATCCATGCGTCCCTGTATGTCAACAATTATGTCTGCATATCCTGACAGGCACAGATGGACAACCTGATGTTCTGTATGTAATGAGCAGAAGCCACTGGGTATAAAATATTTTTAAGGCCACTAAAGGTTTTTAAATAAAATGCAGCTGCCTGCCAAATCGTTTAGTCTGACTTACTCTGCTGCTCAGGGCCAGCGTGGGGGGTGGTGGTGGGGTGTTGTAAAGTCCCCTCCCTTACATAGAAATCATTACTACAGTGCTGACAGGACCTGCAATAATGTCAGATGCAGCAGGCAGAACTCAGCAGAGGGGATGAAGGACCTGCGATGACCTCACCATCATGTGACCAAAACAGGAGGCGGAGCTCAGCAGGGCAGTAAAGTAATGAAGACCAGCCATCCATGTGAAGAAGTATGAATTCAATGTAAGTGCCAGGGAAATGCTGGGAGTTGTAGTCCACTTATACCTCCTGTTAGGTACATTACAAGAGGAGGTATGAAGAGAGGACTACGATTCCCAGCATATTCAGCTTGTTATGTAATCAGAGTACATTACAAGAGAAGGTATAAGAGGAGAGAACTACAACTCTCAGCATGTCTAGACCATTATTATTTAATATCAGGGTACATTACAACACCCTGGATATGCTGGGAGTTGTATATCTCCTCTTATAATATACTCTGATATTACATAATAACGGCTTGGGCATGCTGAGAGTTGTAGTCCCATCCTCTTATACGTCCCCCTGTAATTTGCTCTGATATTAAATAATAATGGCTTAGACATGTTTGGAGTTACAGTCCTCTCCTGTTATACCTCCTGCAGTAATGTGCTCTGAATTAGGGCCGGGACGATGGATAGGGGAGTGTAGTCATCCGCCTAGGGCACCACCATAAAGGGGGGCGCACTCATGGCCATCCAACTTCACTAGACGTCAGGCTGTTAGAACTGAGCAAGAAGCTGCAATGATATCATTGCAACCTAAGACACTATGGGGGGAAGCAATATATATTGGAACTAGTAGGGGGCACTACAGGAGGACATTAGAGCCACTGGAAGCATTTTGGGTATATTATTATTACTAGGGTACTGTAGGGGCGTTATTATTATTTGACGCAATATGGAGGGCATTGCTACTAATGGGGAGTATTATCACTATTAGGCCTCATGAACACGGCCGTGTGCGGACGAGTTGTATTACTGTAGTCCAGCGGCGGCATGAAGCGCACGGCGTCATAGCAACCAATGACGCTGTGCGCTCCCGCTGTCAGCTGGATTCCAGGCATGGATACCACGGTCCGCGCACGGCCGTGTTCATGAGGCCTTAGGGGCACCATTACTAATGAGGGCGGTCTGGGTGTATAGTATAGTATAGTGATTGTGGACATGGGGGGAGCAGAACAGGCACAGTATTGGGGGTAGCTTCAAGAGGGGCAGAGGTCTGACACTCGGCACTCCCACCGATCAGCTGTATGAAGAGATGGCGAGCGCTGTGCGCACATGCCGTCTCCCTTCTCTCTTCCTGCCCTGCTGCTATATGCCTATGGTACAGCAGCAGTGAACAGCACGCTCCGTCTCCTCAAACAGCTGATCGCCGGGTGTTTTCGGACTGTGTTTTAGCACATTATTACAAGATGTGGGCCCCCCTTCTGATTTTGCCCAGGGCCAACATTTTGTCTAAAACAGGCCCTGCTGCTGCTTCTCCTGCAGGATGTACCTGTCATCATTACAGGTTTAGCAGCAGCAGAGCCGTGTGAGAGAGAGCAGCCCAGGCAGGGTTAGCAGCGCTTTACTGCCCTGACCTCCTCACCACTGTGACCCGCAGAGCCTGGCCAGAAAGGTATCTCCAGCATCGCACAGCAGACAGACCGTGCATGTGCTGCAGGGTGGACGGAAGGAGGACATATTGAGTTTACACTGGGTCATTGGTATGTATGTATATATACTAATGTGTGTGTATGTGTGTTTGTATATATATATATATATATAGATATATATATATATATATATATAGATATATATATATATATATATATATATACACACAAAATACTATTTACTGCTTACCACACAGCAGCCCCCCATAGACATGTGCTTTTAATTCTGAAGGGGGGGTTCAGTCCCTGCCCCTCATTGCCTAATTACTAATAGCCTATTTCTAAAAAGGCAATGGGAGGTAGGAGGTACTGAACCCCCTCAGAATCTCAAGCATATGTCTATATAATATTATATGTGTGTATATATATATATATATATATATATATATATATATATTTATAAGTTATACAAACACACACACACATATATTATGTATTGTAAGACCTCTTCTTGCTCTGCTACATAGATGTGTAGAGCAGTATTGGCACAGGCTCAAAGGTTGAACCTGTGCCATCAGCTGTTGGTGTCGGCTATATATTGCTGAATCTAGCAGGACTGGAGTTAGCACCAGTTCTGCCATCTTAACCTGTTCGATGCTTCATGTGAACCTAAACACAACGCAAATAATATGTACCCATATTGTTCTTATAAGGGCTCATGCACATGGCCATAGCCGTTTTTGAGGTCCGCAAAACACTGACACTGTCTGTCTGCATTCCGTATCCGACCCGCAAACAATGTTGATTGGATGTGGACGAGAAGACGTTCGTGTGCATGAGCCCTTAGGTTAGTGCAATAATTGTACTTTTTTTTAAGGGGCGGTCCAATTCTGAGTTTTGCTATGGGGCCCCATGATTTTTATGTGCGCCCCTGTGTGTAGTATTACAGCTCAACCTTATTAGCTTCAATAGAACTGAGTTGCAATACGATACACAACCTATGATCAAGTGGGGCACCATTTTTGGAAGAAAGCAGCTATGTTGTTTAAAGACCTCCTTCACACTTTCATATTTTGGGCGATATTTTGCATTAGTATTTGTAAGCCAAAACTAGGAGTGGAACCTCATCACAGAAAAACTATAATGCAAAGATATGCACATCTGGCCATGTGCGCTCCTTATCATGGATGCAGACCCATTGACTTGAATGGGTCCTCGATCCCCAAGATACGACAAAAGATAGGACATGTCTTATCAGAGGCCCATTCCGCACCACAGAGTGCACATGACCAGTGCCCGTATATTGCGGATTCACCGTTTACGGTCTGCAATACGAGCATGGGCCCCTTACGTTCGCCTGCATGAGCCTTAATTCTGTACATCTCCTTTAAAAAGAATATTTTGTTACTGCCAGGCGATTAGTGTTGATTATGTTAGGCATTTATAATTTTTAAAGTATTTGAGTTTAACCCCTTTGCTACGAGCGCCTTACATGTAAGATGATGGAGCAAAGTGCAGACATGTCGCCCGCTCGCTTGTGCAGCGGGCGTAATGGTCGGCGGGTTTCCGATCATGGTCATTAAAGCCTTTAGATGTCGTGATCATGTGAGAAAAGTCACACACACTTCAAAATTATATCAATAAAACTACAGGTTATCCTGCAAAAAATTAGCCCCACACAGCTTAGTAGATATAACTATAAAAAAGTTATGGGGGTCAAAATATAGTAATGTAAGAAAAAAAACATTATTTTTTCAAATGTAAATCTATTTTTACACTATTTAGACATAAAAACCTATACATATGTGGTATCGTTGTAATCTTACTGACCCAGAGAATAAAGGGCACAGGTCAGTTTTGCTGCAAACAGAACGCTGTGGGAACAAAACACATAAAACGGGGGAGGTATTGCATATTTTTTTTCTAATTCCACCCCATTTGGAATTTTTCTCCTGCTTCCCGCTACATTGTATGCCATATTAAATGATGGCATTAGAAAGTACAACTTGTCCTGCAAAAAAATAAGCCCTCATACAGCTATGTGAACAGAAAAAGAAAAAGGTATAGCTCAAGAAAGATAGGGAAGAAAAATGAAAAAGCAAAAACGAAAAAACCTCTGTTATTCTAAGGGTTAAATGTTATTTTAGTTTTTTAAAGGGAATCTGTCACCAGCGACCTCCCTATCAAACATCTTGCATAGACACATAGCTGTGGTTCACCTGATTAAGGGCTCCTGCACACGACCTTATCCGTTTTTGCGGTTGGCAACAAAAATACTGTCTGAGTCTGCTGCCATTTTTTTCTGCACTCCTTTACAAATGTCCTATACTTTTCCGCAAAATGGACAAGAATAGGACATGTATTTTTTTGCGGGGCTGGGGAACAGACTTATGGGTGCGGACAGCACATGGGTGTGTTATCTGCATCTTTTGCGACCCCCTTGAGATGAATTGGTCCACGTATGATCCGCAAAAAATGTGGATCGGATGAGGACCAAAACTACAATCACCATACTCTTTTTTTTTAGGCCGCAAATCGCAGATCCGCAAAATACAGATACTGACTGAGAACCTGCTGCCATTTTTTTTTAGCACTCTCACAAATGTCCTATCCTTGTCCAATATTCTTGTCTCACCCAGTTGTGGACAGTGCCAGCGCAGCCTTCCCTTCATTGTTTACATGCAGTCCACAATATGGGCACCATGGCCATGCGGTTGTGTGAATGAGCGCTTACTGTCAAGCCTCTGGGCCGAATACTGGCATTTTGCCAGTCAGCATACAGCAGATTTCTTTTGATACTGGGTTTAGAGGGTTATTGCAGTATGTAAGGAGTATTTTCGTACAGTATAAATGAGTAAGAGAGTCTGTGCATGGGATGAAATGGTTAGAAGACCTGCATCTGGTGAAAACACCACTCAAAGGGAGAACTGAGTCTGTCACTACTATCAAATGGTGTGATAAGCACTAAACAAAGAAATGCCCAAATGTGCGCTGGACGTTCAGTCACTTTAGGATGTTGTCCAAATGCAGGCAAAACACTGGTATGCGCAACCACTGCAGATCAAGCATTCAAGATCAAGTGAATAAAAAACATTTCAAAATGTTCATAGAGTGCAGATAGACCCATAACATTTTTCTTTCTTTCTATGGAGCTGTGTGAGGGCTTGATTTTTGTGGAATCATTGGCATCATTTTGGTGTACATTCAACATTTCACTTTTTATTCTGTTTTTATGTGGTGCATAACTAAAAAATAGAAATTTTGACATTCTTTTCTTTATTTTATTTTGTTTGGTTTTTTATTTACGGCGTACAGCTGCTAGATAAATTACGTTATAATTAAATAGTGTGGGTCATTACGGATGTGGTGATACAAAATATGTGGTGGGGTTATTATTTTTCCATTGAAAAGCATTTTTTCAATGGAAAAATTTTTGTTTTTTTTAAGTTAATTTCTTTTTTTTTTTACACTTATTACTCCCAGAAACTTACTTTAAAATATGATTCTCTGATCGCTTCCATTGGGCTTGAGCGAATCGAGCTTTGGATAATAGATCTGAAGTCGATTCATTCAAAAACTTTGTTTTTAGGGCTCTTTCACACTTGCATTTTTGTTTTCCGGCATAGAGTTCCGTCGTCGGGGCTCTATGCCGGAAAAATCCTGATCAGTTTTATCCCCATGCATTCTGAATGGAAAGAAATCCGTTCAGGATGCATCAGGATGTCCTCAGTTCAGGACCGGCATTAATCCGGCCTTAAGCTAAACGTCATTTCGGCGCATCGCCGGATCCGACGTTTAGCTTTTTCTCAATGGTTACCATGGCAGCCAGGACACTAAAGTCCCGGCTGCCATGGTAAAGTGTAGTGGGGGAGCAGTAAACTTACAGTCCGTGTGGCTCCCGGGGCGCTCCAGAGTGACGTCGAGGGCGCCCCACACGCATGGATCATGTGATCGCATGGATCAAGCGATCCATACGCATGGGGCGCTCTGACGTCATTCTGGAGCGCCCCGGGAGCCGCGCGGACTGTAAGTATACTGCTCCCCTGCTCCCCACTACTACTATGGCAACCAAGACTTTAATAGCATCCTGGCTGCCATAGTAACACTGAAATCATTTTGAAGACTGATCAGTCTTCAAATGCTTTCAGGTCACTTGCGTTGTGACGGATCCGGCGGGCATTTCCGGCAACGTTTTTAAAGACGCAGATAGGAATTCCGTAGTAATTCGCCAAAGCCTTGCGTGACCTTGGGCGATATGAAGTTTGGCTCCACAGAGCTAATTCATTTTAATGATGTACGGAAACAGTATTAAAACCAAAGCTTCTAAACGAATCAACTTCGGATCTATGTTCGAAGCTTAATTCGCTCAAGCCAAGCTTCCATAGTACACCGTAATACTTATATAGTGCATTGTATTATGCTGTCAGTAGGATACTGATCACCAACCTAGAAAAACACTCAAGGCAGACCTTGTGGCCTTCATAAGGCCCCTGGCTGCAGTTTACAGACTTTGGCACCACTGCCATCTTAATCGTGGCGGTGCCGATGGCTGACAGAGTGAGTACCCTCCCTCTGAAACCACCTACATGCCATGGTCAATAATGACTGTGGCATCTAATGGTGTAAACAACCAGGATCAGCGATTCTGCCATTCTGGGCCATTAGAGCAGGAGCCTGGCTGTCATGAATGTGCCGGTGTTCTGCCAGATCTCTATTGATTGCCGAAAGTCTATAGCGGAAGTCACGTGGTGCACTGCACAAGCGCACTTCCACGAATCATCCCTGCTGCCTCCATTGAAGTACTTCACGCACCACGCGTGCGCACAATTAAGGGTATAGAGACGTCTTAAAGTGACAGTCATCTCCAGTAAAATACAGCATCTACATTAATTTGTACGCTCGCCACGCATCAGGCTCAGCCTCGATGCGCTTGGCATTTAGTAAAACTAACTCTATGCCGCCATTGATAGTAAAGAAGGAAATGGATGGTAAAGAAAGAGACTATCCATCTCTTTCTTTACCATCCATTTCCTTCTTTACTATCAATGGCGGCATAGAGTTAGTTTTACTAAATGCCAAGCGCAGCAGCAGGGCCAAGCCCCATGCGTGGTGAGCGAAGTGAGCCCGCGAGGGTACAAATTAATGTAGATTAATGAGCGCTGGTGGTGGGGGGGGTGGAGGTGACGGCGGAGCTGTATTTTAATGGAGATGAAATACAGCTCCCGCCAGGGGTCGAGTCGAGGGGGAACGCGTGGGAACGGCGTTCCTGCACTTTTTTCATAGCAGGAACGCCGTTCCCTTTCAGGGCCCCCCCGTCTTTAACGCTGGTAAAAGAACCAGGAAGCGGTGAACTAGGCTTTGTACTTACCGCTTCCTGGTTCTCTCATGCGGTGGTGGTGGGACGTTGTGATGGGCGGGCCTTCGTAACAGGGATAAGCGGCCGCCGGCCAGACTAAGAAAGAGGCTGAGTGGCTGGCTGTGCTGGGGAGCGTGCCGCTGCACAGGCACGTCTTCGCATGTGACGTTGCCAGCGAGCTCCGCCCCCAGCCAGAGAAGAAGGAGCGAGCCGAGCGCCAACCAGACGGCAGTGGTTCTGTTAAAGTAAGTTCTGCTGCGGCTGCCCAGTGCCCACCACACACTGTACTTGCCAAGCCTTGCCCGGGGGTGGAGGTTATAGATAGTACAGTGCTGGAGAAATGTCCTATTAAGGAGGGAATGAGGAAGGGGGGTCGTTTTATAAATTATAACCCCCACCCCCAATAGCACATTTCTCCAGTACATTTCTACATTATAAGTTTTATAAAACGACCCCCTTCCCACACATTCCTGCAGGACTCGTGCCCTGTTACATCTCTCATTATAACTTTCCCCAATAGCACATTTCTCCAGTATATTTCTCATTATAACCTCCTCAATAGCACATTTCTCCAGTACATCTCTCATTATAACTTATAATGAGGGATCATGGATGTACTGAAGAAATGTACTATTGGGGGTGGGGTTATAATGAGAAATATACTAGAGAAATGTGCTATTGGGGGGAAAGTTATAATGAGAGATGTTACAGGGCACGAGTCCTGCAGGAATGTGTGGGAACGGCGTTCTTGTACTTTTTTTCATAGCAGGAACGCCGTTCCCTTTCAAGGCCGTCTTTAACGCCGGGCAAAAGGACCAGGAAGAAGTGAACTAGGCTTTGTACTCACTGCTTCCTGCTGTCGGCTGTGCAGGGCTACGCACAGGCATGAGGGCTGAGGCACTCTGACGTCACACTGTGCGCAGCCTTCACAGCACAGCCGACAGCAGGAGGATGCAGATAAAAAATATTTTTTTCTTATTGTCACCCTCTAAAACCTAGGTGCGTCTTATGGGCCGGCGCATGTTATAGGGTGAAAAATACGGTGCTTGCTCCTCCTCCCGAACTCCCCTGCCCTTTGCGTACGAAGCACGCAGTGACGTCACGCGGAGGCACTGGATCTTGGGTGAGTTCCCACACTTTTTTTCCCAGGACTTGACCCCTGTCCCGCTATAGAATTTCGGCAAACTATAGACTTTTGGCAGAACACCGGGCTCCTGCTCTTCACTGTACAGAAGAACATACAGCAAGTAAGCATTATTATGATTATTGTTTATTTGAAAGCGCCATTAATTACATGGCGCAGTACATCAAGAGGGGATTATACATACATACTATAAAAATACAGTAAACAAGAAACTGTTAACAGACTGGTATATCAGAGGGAAAGAACCCTGCCCTCAAGGGCAATCTACGCACAAAGGAAGGGGTATGAACACATTAGGTAAGGGGAAATGCTGCTCATCTGGCTGTGTGGTGGCAACATGCTTCTTGCAGGAGGAGGCTTTCCTGAAGAGGTGGGTTTTCAGGGTACTTTTGAAGATTTGGATGTTGGTGGAGAGTCTGATCTACTAGGGTAGTGAGTTCAAGAGTAGAGGAGAGGCACACTAGAAATATTCTATGGTAAAACTTATGATATGGCACTCATATCTGGAGGATCGATCTTGTATAATGTCAATTTATTAGTTCATGTCTCAATAATACGTATCTACTAAAATACATAAATGATAGTACATATCCCATCAATAAAAACTTACAATAAAATAACATAAAATCATAAAATCAAAAGTGACGTGATAGGTAATCCAATCTCTGATTATAATGTCAAATGGCTGGTATCTCCAAAGGTGATGACTAATATCCACCAAGAATATAATCAATATGCAGAGTTCTTCACTTGCTGGTATTGCACAGTGTTATCTCTCCTCCGAGTATCCAACTCAGGATCACATTCAAACAGTTCGTTTTAATAGGGAATATAATCGCACTCTGCGAAAAATAGCTTATATAGTAGCGGATATAGTCGCACTCTGCGAATAATTTCTCATATTGTCATTGTTAGCTTTTCTGTATGTAGTATAAAGCATACTCACAAATCAAATTGCAGTAATGGTGGGACGCTTGATGGTGGGGGAATTGAGTTCTGGGTGGCGTCCCACCTGTTTAGAGCTATATTATTCCTTTACCTCCGTACCATTGAGCGACTTGATTTTTCTGGCTCCCGCTGTCTCGGCGCCCCACGTGCTTCAGCCACGGTTCACTTCGATCACTTGGAAATGAATCCACTGGGCTATATGGGTTTACTTTCAGTCGTCTGCTCGGGACAGTGGTAAGCCTTGAAATACTCAATAGTCATTAATACATGACTGTCACCTCCCAGTAGTTGTAGAGCGATCACTTTCCCAATCGTCAAGTGGCGAATAAAAGGGCAATCTCCAGCGTACGCAAAGTCCAATAGTGTTACAAAGTCCAGATTCCTCCCAGACGCATTTCGAAGTCCTGTAAATTACTGACTTCTTCCTCAGTGGTCACCTCTGGGACCTGCAACTATACTTAGAATGGATCCCGCAAAGCCCCGAGGTCGCACTGTGCATGCACGGCCGTCCTCCGTTCATTTCTAAGGGACTGCCAAAAATAGCCGATTGGCACGCTCGGATGTTTTCAGAAGTCACATTTCATGAATGTGAAGTGTGGCCAACACCCTGTTCTCTTCCATATGGGGCTTATGGGATGAGATGGCGGTTTGATTGGCACTATCTTGGGGTGTATATGACATTTGGTCGCTTGCTATTAGACTTTTTGTGATGTAAGGTGACAAATAACAACATTTTAACACAATAACAACATTTAAAAAAAAAAATATCATGTTTTAGTGTCTCCATAGTCTGAGAGCCATATTTTTTAATTTTTTTGGGGCTTATTTTCTGTGGGATGAGATGGAGCTTTCATTGGTACTATTTTTAGGAGTCACTTTCTTTACCGTTTTTCAGTTATTATTTTGGAAGTGTACCCGTCAAGATCTATGTTATCAGGTTTAAATAGAGGCATGTTTGGCAATACTATTTTAGGAGGCATGCGCCTTTTTGATCGCTTGGTATTACACTTTTTGTGATGTAAGGTGACAAAAAATGGCTTTTTTTACACAATTTTTTTTTTTTTTTTTGTATGGTGTTCACCTGAGGGGTTAGGTCATGTGATATATTTATAGAGCAGGTTTTTACGGACGCGGCAATACAAAATGTGTAGTGTGTAGTGTATAGAGTTGAGCGAACACCTGGATGTTCGGGTTCGAGAAGTTTGGCCGAACTTCATCCCGAACCCCATTGAATTCAATGTGGACCCGAACTTTTGGGCACTAAAAAGGCTGCAAAATAGTTCAGGAAAGGGCTAGAGGGCTGGAAAAGGCAGCAAAATGTAGGTAAATCCCCTGCAAACAAATGTGGATAGGGAAATGTATTAAAATAAAATAAAATAAATAAAAATTAAGCAATATCAATTGGACCCATAGCAGAGAATCAGGCTTCAAGTCACCCACCAATGGGGAAGGCCACTTTCATTTATTTAGGTCCCAGCACCCAGACAGAGGACAGAGGTCGCATAGCAGAGAATCAGGTCTCATGTCACCCACCAATGGAGAAGGACACTTTTAGATAATTAGGCCCCTGGCACCTAGACGGAGGAGAGGTTCATTCAACTTTTGGTTGCACCGCAATATAATGGTAAAATTAAAAAAAGAGGATTCAATAAAGAAGTGCCCGGAGTACAAGAATATATGGTTGGGGGAAAGGCAGTTATAAATGTCTATTCTGCACAAGGGATGGACAGGTCCTGTGGGATCCATGCCTGGTTCATTTTTATGAACGTCAGCTTGTCCACATTGGCTGTGTACAGGCGGCTGCGTTTGTCAGTAATGACGCCTCCTGCCATGCTGAATACACGTTCAGACAAAGCGCTGGCCGTCGGGCAGGCCAGCACCTCCAAGGCATAAAAGGCTAGCTTTGGCCACGTGGACAATTTGGAGACCCAGAAGTTGAATGGGGCTGAACCATCAGTCAGTATGTGGAGGGGTGTGCACAAGTACTGTTCCACCATGTTAGTGAAATGCTGCCTCCTGCTAACATGTTCCGTATCAGGTGGTGGGCCAGTTAGCTGTGGCGCGGTGACAATACTTTTCCACATTTCTGCTATGCTAACCCTGCCCTCAGAGGAGCTGGCCGTGACACAGCTGCGTTGGCGACCTCTTGCTCCTTCTCTGCCTTCGCCTTCCACATGTTCCCCTGTGACATTTGGGAATGCTCTCAGGACTGCGTCTACCAGCATGCGCTTGTACTCGCGCATTTTCCTATCACGCGCCAGTTCAGGAAGTAAAGTGGGCACATTGTCTTTGTACCGGGGATCCAGCAGGGTGGCAACCCAGTAGTCCGCACACGTTAAAATGTGGGCAACTCGGCTGTCGTTGCGCAGGCACTGCAGCATGTAATCGCTCATGTGTGCCAGGCTCCCCAGAGGTAAGGACAAGCTGTCCTCTGTGGGAGGCGTATCGTCATCATCCTCTGTATCCCCCCAGCCACGCACCAGGGATGTGCCTGCGCTGTGCTGGGTGCCACCCCGCTGTGAACCTGCTTCATCCTCATCCTCCTCCACCTCCTCCTCGTCCTCCAGTAGTGGACCCTGGCTGGCCACATTTGTACCTGGCCTCTGCTGTTGCAAAAAACCTCCCTCTGAGGCACTTCTAACAGACTGGCCTGAAAGTGCTAAAAATGACCCCTCATCCTCCTCCTCCTGGGCCACCTCCTCTTCCATCATCGCCCTAAGCGTTTTCTCAAGGAGATATAGAAGTGGTATTGTAATGCTGATAACGGTGTCATCGCCACTGGCCATGTTGGTGGAGTACTCGAAACAGCGCAACAGGGCACACAGGTCTCACATGGAGGCCCAGTCATTGGTGGTGAAATGGTGCTGTTCCGCAATGCGACTGACGCATGCGTGCTGCAGCTGAAACTCCACTATGGCCTGCTGCTGCTCGCACAGTCTCTCCAGCATGTGCAAGGTGGAGTTCCACCTGGTGGGCACGTCGCATATGAGGCGGTGAGCGGGAAGGCCGAATTTACGCTGTAGCGCAGACAGGCGAGCAGCGGCAGGATGTGAACACCGAAAGCGCGCACAGACGGCCCGCACTTTATGCAGCAGCTCTGACATGTCTGGGTAGTTGTGAATGAACTTTTGCACCACCAAATTCAGCACATGCGCCAGGCAAGGGATGTGCGTCAAACCGGCTAGTCCCAGAGCTGCCACGAGATTTCGCCCATTATCGCACAGCACCAGGCCGGGCTTGAGGCCCACCGGCAGCAACCACTGGTCGGTCTGTTGTTCAATACCCCGCCACAACTCCTGTGCGGTGTGGGGCCTGTCCCCCAAACATATGAGTTTCAGAATGGCCTGCTGACGTTTACCCCGGGCTGTGCTGAAGTTGGTGGTGAAGGTGTGTGGCTGACTGGATGAGCTGGTGGAAGCAGAGGAGGAGGAGGAGGAGGAAGCCGAGTAGGAGGAGGAGGCTACAGGAGGCAAAGAATGATGCCCTGTGATCCTTGGCGGCGGAAGGACGTGCGCCAAGGAACTCTCCGCCTGGGGCCCAGCCGCCACTACATTTACCCAGTGTGCAGTTAGGGAGATATAGCATCCTGGCCGTGCTTACTGGTCCACGTATCTGTGGTTAGGTGGACCTTGCCACAGATGGCGTTGCGCAGTGCACACTTGATTTTATCGGACACTTGCATGTGCAGGGAAGGCACGGCTGTCTTGGAGAAGTAGTGGCGGCTGGGAACCACATACTGGGGGACAGCCATGGCCATCAGCTGTTTGAAGCTGTCTGTGTCCACCAGCCGGAATGACAGCATTTCAAAGGCCAGTAGTTTAGAAATGCTGGCATTCAGGCCCAGGGCTCGAGGGTGGCTAGGTGGGAATTTGCGCTTTCTCTCCAAGGTTTGTGAGATGGAGAGCTGAATGCTGCCGTGTGACCTGGTGGAGATGCTTGGTGACGCAGGTGGTGGTGTTGGTGGCACATCCTCTGTTTGGTGGGCGGCAGGTGCCAACATTCCTCCCGAGCTGGAGGAAGAGGCCGAGGCAGCAGCAGAAGAGGGAGCAGGGGGAGCCTAAGTGAGTTCCTTGTTTTTAAGGTGTTTACTCCACTGCAGTTCATGCTTTGCATGTAGATGCCTGGTCATGCAGGTTGTGCTAAGGTTCAGAACGTTATTGCCTCGCTTCAGGCTCTGATGGCACAGCATGCAAACCACTTGGGTCGTGTCATCAGCACATTGTTTAACTCCTTGCCGACCGCCGAACGCAGGATTGCGTCCTGGCGGCGGTCGGTTTGTTCCTCTTGGACGCGCCGAGGCGTGATCTCTCAAGACGCGAGATTTCCTGTGAACGCGAACTACAGCCTGCCAGCGCTGATCGTGCGCTGGCAGGCTGTAGAAGTTAAAAAAAAATCACATATCAGACGCTGTTTTGTTAACAGCGTCTGATATGCTTGCTGTTCATTCCGTTGGTGGTCCCTTATTACACGTGTGGCCAGGGCAATGTGTTTTGGGGTGTATTTTTACATATACCCATGCTGTGTGAGAGAAATATCTCTGTAAATTGACAACTTTGTATAAATTTTTTTTAAAAGTTGTCATTTACAGAGATATTTCTCACACCCAGCATGGGTATATGTAAAATACACCCAAAACACATTGCCCTACTTCTCCTGAGTACGGCGATACCACATGTGTGACACTTTTTGCAGCCAAGATGCGCAAAGGGGCCCTAAAACCAATGAGTACCTTTAGGATTTCACGGGACATTTTTACGCATTTTGGATTCTCACGCTTTAGGGCCCCTAAAATGCCAGGGCAGTATAAATACCCCACATGTGACCCCATTTTGGAAAGAAGACACCCCAAGGTATTCCGTGAGGGGCATGGCGAGTTCACAGAATTTTTATTTTTTTGGCACAAGTTAGCGGAAATTGATATATATATATATATATTTTTTTTTTACAAAGTCTCATATTTCACTAACTTGTGACAAAAAATAAAATTTTACATGAACTCACCATACCCCTAACGGAATACCTTGGGGTGTCTTATTTCTAAAATGGGGTCACTTGTGTGGTATTTTTACTGCCCTGGCATTTTAGGGGCCCTAAAGCGTGAGAATCCAAAATGCGTAAAAAAAACTTTTTAAATTTTTTTATACGAAGTTGTCAGTTTACAGAGATATTTCTCTCACCCAACATGGTTATATGTAAAAATACACCCCAAAACTCATTGCCCTACTTCTCCTGAGTACGGCGATACCACATGAGTGACACTTTTTTGCATCCTGGGTGCGCAAAGGGGCCCAAATTCCAACGAGTACCTTTAGCTTTTACATGGCTGCTCACAATTTAGCCCCACCCAAAAGGCCAGAACAGTAAACACACCCCACACATGACCCCATTTCCGAAAGTAGACACCCCAAGGTATTCGCTGAGGGGCATAGTGAGTCCGTGGGAGATTTTTTTTTTTTTTGCCAGAAGTTAGCAGAAATGGAAAGTTTATTATTTTTATTTTTTTCCTCAGAAAGCTAACTTGTGAAAAAAAATGAAATGATACATGAGCTCACCATTTCCCTCCGTGAATACTTTGGGGTGTCTTCTTTCTAAAATGGTGTCATTTGGGGGGTATTTATACTATCCTGACATTCTAGCACCTGAAGAAACATGACAGGTGCTCAGAAAGTCAGAGCTGCTTCAAAATGCCGAAATTCACTTTTTTGCACCATAGTTTGTAAACGCTATAACTTTTACCCAAACCAATAAATATACACTTATTGGATTTTTTTTTATCAAAGACATGTAGAACAATAAATTTTGCGAAAAATTTATATAGAAATGTAGCTTTTAAAAAAAAAAAAATACTACAGAAAGGGAAAAATGTCATTTTTTTGCAAAAATTTCGGTCATTTTTGATTAATAGCAAAAAAAGTAAAAATGTCAGCAGCAATGAAATACCACCAAATAAAAGCTCTATTAGTGAGAAGAAAAGGAGGTAAAATTCATTTGGGTGGTAAGTTGTATGACGGAGTAATAAACGGTGAAAGTAGTGTAGTGCATTATTGTAAAAAGTGGCCTGGTCATTAAGGGTGTTTAAGCTAGGGGGGCTGAAGTGGTTAAAGAAGTGCCATGCCAGGGAACTCCTTGAAGCTGCTTTTGGGGTGCTTGGTCCCTGGTGGCGGTGGCCAGTAACAGTCGAACTCTCTTGGCGGCTGTTCTGCTTTTGCCCCCTGCTACCCCTTTTGCTACGCTGTTGGCTCGGTCTCACCACTGCCTCTTCCTCTGAACTATGAAAGTCAGTGGCACGACCTTCATTCCATGTGGGGTCTAGGACCTCATTGTCCCCTGCATCGTTTTCAACACAGTCTTCCTCCCTGACCTCCTGTTCGGTCTGCACACCACAAAAAGACGCAGCAGTTGGCACATGTGTTTCGTCATAATCAGAGATGTGCGGACTCCGATGAGATGGTATTCCCATGTCCTCATCATCAGGAAACATCAGTGGTTGTGCAGCAGTGCATTCTATGTCTTCCACCACTGGGGAAGGGCTATGTAGATTCCCTTGGAAAACCCTGCCAGCAGAGTCTTCAAACAGCATAAGAGACTGCTGCATAACTTGAGGCTCTGACAGTTTCCCTGATATGCATGGGGGTGATGTGACAAACTGATGGGCTTGGTTTTTAGGCGCCACCTGTGCGATTTCTGCAGAAGACTGACTAGCGCCTGTACTTGCTCAGGCCTTATCATCCTTAGATTGGCATTGGGCCCCACCAAATATCGCTGTAAATTCTGGCGGGTACTGGAACCTGAGGTAGTTGGTTCACTAGGACGTGTGGCTGTGGCAGAATGACAAATTCAGGCCTTTTTTTACAGGCACCTAACACTATCTGCCTGTTTATTTATGTACCGTATTACACTAATCCAGGCACGGCATTAACCACTGATTTAGGGCAATATCAATTGTAGCCCTAGTATTTAGGCCCTGGATGAAAGGTATCCTTTTATGGACAGATTTACACTTGGAGATGCACAGTAGCTTGTGAAAAAATATGTAGGATTATGCCTTCAGCAATTGTATTTTAACACTTTGTGTAATATACCCTTTAACGGACAGAAATACTCTTGGAGATGCACGGTAGCGTGTGAAGTTATTGAGGATGACCCTCTCAGCACTTGTATATACACCTTGAGTGTAATATACCCTTTTGCGAACAGAAATACACTATGAGATGCACAATAGTGCGTGCAGATTTACAGGATTATGCTTTCAGCAATTGTAATGTAACACTTTTTGTAATATACCCTTTTACGGAAAGAAATATATTTGGAGATTCACGCTGATTGTAATTTACCTTTTTACGGACAGATTAACAATTGGTCTGCAATAGCTGGAACACCAGGTTCAGGGTATTGCTATCTTGGCAAGTAAATTTCACCCCTGAACAAAATCTATCCTTTGACGGATACTATTAAACTTGTCCAGTCACAGCTAGAACACCAGATTTACTGTATTTCTATTTTTGCAACTGTATTTCACCCCAG
Organism: Bufotes viridis; assembly: GCA_033119425.1. Lineage (NCBI taxonomy): Eukaryota > Metazoa > Chordata > Amphibia > Anura > Bufonidae > Bufotes > Bufotes viridis. The sequence goes on from CM065591.1 coordinate 206,253,774, forward strand.
AAATAATATATCCTTTGACGGACACTAGGGAAATTGTCCAGTCACAACTGGAACACCAGATTCAGGGTATTGATATTTTGTCAATTGAATTTCACCCCAGAACAAAATCTATCCTTTGACGGATACTATTAAACTTGTTCAGTCACAGCTGTAACACCAGATTCAGGGTATTGCTATTTTGGCAATTAAATTTCACCCCAGAACAAAATCTATCCTTTGACGGATACTATTAAACTTGTTCAGTCACAGCTGTAACACCAGATTCAGGGTATTGCTATTTTGGCAATTAAATTTCACCCCAGAAAAAAATATATCCTGTGACGGACACTATTAAACTTGGCCAGCCACAGCTGAAACCAACTGATTTATGGTATTGCTATTTTGGCAATTGAATTTCACCCCAGAAAAAATATATCCTTTGCCGGACACTATTAAACTTGGCCAGCCACAGCTGAAACCACTGTTTTATGGTATTGCTATTTGGGCAAATGAATTTCACTCCAGAATATCCTTTATATCCTTTGCTGGACACTAGGGAAATTGTCCAGTCACAACTGGAACACCAGATTCAGGGTATTGATATTTTGTCAATTGAATTTCACCCCAGAACAAAATCTATCCTTTGACGGATACTATTAAACTTTGCCAGCCTCTGCTGGGACACCATATTTACGGTATTGCTATTTTGGCAATTGAATTTCACCCCTGAAAAAAATATACCCTTTGCCGGACACTATTAAACTTGGCCAGCCACAGCTGAAACCACTTATTTATGGTATTGCTATCTGGGCAATTGAATTTCACCCCAGAAAATAATAAATCCTTTGCCGGACACTAATAAACTTTGCCAGCCACTGCTGGGACACTAGATTTAGGGGACTGCTATTTTGGCAATTGAATTTCACCACAGAAAAAAATCTATCCTTTGCCAGACAGCAGACAGTATTACACTTGGCTAGCCACAGCTGGAACACCAAATTAAGGGTATTGCTATTTTGGCAATTAAATTTCACCCCAGAAAATAATATATCCTTTGCCGGACACTATTAAACTTTGCCAGCCACTGCTGGGACACCAGATTTGTGGTATTGCTATTTTGGCAACTGAATTTCACCCCAGAAAATAATAAATCCTTTGCCGGACACTATTAAACTTGTCCAGTCACAGCTGGAACACCAGATTTACGGTATTTCTATTTTTGCAACTGAATTTCACCGCAGAAAATTATCTATCCTGTGCCGGACACTATTAAACTTGGCCAGCCACTGCTGAGACACCAGATTTACGGTATTGCTATTTTGGCTATTGAATTTTTACCCCAGAACAAAATATATCCTTTGCCGGACACTATTAAACTTTGCCAGCCACTGCTGGGACACCAGATTCAGGGTATTGCTATTTTGGCAATTGAATTTCACCCCAGAAAATAATAAATCCTTTGCCGGACACTATTAAACTTGTCCAGTCACAGCTGGAACACCAGATATACAGTATTTCTATTTTTGCAACTGAATTTCACCGCAGAAAATAATATATCCTATGACGGACACTTAAACTTGGCAAGCCACTGCTGGGACACCGGATTTGCGGTATTGCTATTTTGGCAATTGAATTGCACCCCAGAAAATTATCTATCCTTTGCCGGACACTATTAAACTTTGCCAGCCACTGCTGGGACACTAGATTTAGGGGATTGCTATTTTGGCAATTGAATTTCACCACAGAAAAAAATATATCCTTTGCCAGACAGCAGACAGTATTACACTTGGCTAGCCACAGCTGGAACACAAGATTTAGGGGATTGCTATTTTGGCAATTGAATTTAACCCCTTAATAAAATATCGAAATTTCTATCCTGAGTTTCTAAGGGTGACAATAAGCACAGCCAAGCCCCTGATGTAGGATATAGCAAAAAAAAAAGACACAAAATGGCCGATGATCAAAGTGACAGAAAAACGCTCTGTGCAGCCTAAAAACCAGTGAGCAATTAACTAGCAGAAGTTGAATGATTCACAGCTGTAGATCGATCACTTCTTTAGGTGTTTTTGCTGACTTTTCCCTGCCTAATCTTGCCCTCACAGAAGCTGCTTCCTCTCCCTACACTAATCAGAGCAGAGTTACGTGCGGTGCTACATGACTCCAGCTTAAATAGAGGCTGGGTCACATGCTGCACTTGGCCAATCACAGCCATGCCATTAGTAGGCATGGCTGTGATGGCTTCTTAGGGCAAGAAGTAAAACGCTAGCCCTTCAGAAAGCAGGAAGAAATCACTGAACAACGGACCCGAACCCGAACTTTTTTGAAAATGTTCGGGTCCCGAACACCCCAAAATTCGGTACGAACCTGAACTATACAGTTCGGGTTCGCTCAACTCTAGTTACCAGACCCATTGGGTTTGTGTTCCCTCGTATGTGTGTGCACGGCACTGAAGTACAGTGAGCATGGATACCCTTTTCACCTTCATCGTCTGACGTCAGGCTGCACTGCTGCTACAGACTATTATGCTAAGTAATAACATTAGAGGATGCGTGGGCCCAGTGCAGATTTTAGGGAATTTGGGCAACAGGGAGAAAATAAAAAGAGTGCCTCTCCCACCAGCATCACATAATGCCAACATTAATAATAATTATGAGTAATTACATGTAAATCAAAGCAAAGAAATGTTCCTTATCAATAAACTCATGCTAAACAGTTCACACTCTGCAGGTGCTAGAGAACCTCATATTGCACACCTTAGCTGCTGCAGAACCTTATAATACACACCTCAGCTGCTACAGACCCTCATAATACACACCTCAGCTGCAGCAGAACCTGTTAAGACACAGCTCAGCTGCTGTAGAACCTGTTAATACATGGCTCAGCTGATACAGAACCTCATAATGCATGCCTCAGCTGCTGAAGAACCTCATAATGCATGCCTCAGCTGCTTCAGAACCGCATAATACATGCCTTAGCTACTGCAGAACCTCATAACATGTGGCAGTATAGCAGTAACAGTGTGCTATGCCCCCATCATTATCAGCTGCCTAGTGGTAAAACTGTAGTGCTTGGGCCCACAGTTAAATGCCGACTTATGGTTAAGGTGGGCCCTGGCGGTACGTACCTTCAAATGTGACATGGCACCCGAAAACTATTCCATCAAAATCAGCCCTTTAAAAGCTATATTGCGCTCCTTTAATTCTGATCCCTGCATTGTGAACATACAGCAGCTTTCAACCACATAGAGGGTATTTAGGTAAAATTCAGAATCAGAGTAATTATTATTGACATTTGTTTTGTTATTAACTCTTGCTGTGTTACTGGATGTTTAAAAATGAAGAATCTGCAAAAAAAAAAAATGGTATATTGACATTTCACTTCTACTTTGCTTTAATTCCTGTGGAACATCTAAATGGTTAATAAAGTTTGTAACATCAGTTTTGAATGACTTGAGGGGTGCAGTTTGTAAAAGGGGGTCAGTTATCAGTGGTTTCTATTATTAAGCCACCCAGTGTCACTTCAGAACTGAATTGGTCCTGTTTAATTTGGAAATTTTAAAAATTGCTTCTAAAATTGTAAGCCGTCTAACATCCTAAAAAATAATTCACTATCTGTCTTAACCACATCAGCCCCCCTAGCTTAAACACCCTTAATGACCAGGCCACTTTTTACAATTCCGCACTACACTACTTTCACCGTTTATTGCTCCGTCATGCAACTTACCACCCAAATGATAAAAATTTGAAACCGCGCTGCTCAGGATTTCAACACACGTGAATGAATCGGGGTATTCGCCTCCGTCTTCCTCAATCAAAGGGTTCGATCCTCATCAGACCGCCTCCTCTGTGGGGTTAAATGATCGGCAAATAGTGAAGTACCCTCTAGATGGTAATAAAAAAACGGTTTTATTCTACTCACAGACAAAGGTAGATAAAAGGCATATAACTATTAGTAAAATCGATCCAAATTCCTGCCCGACCCGGGTTTCGCACTCTGGCTTCCTCAGGGGCGACAACTGCGCATGTCCATCATGTGGCCCTTTAAATAGCCTGATTCCTCATTCCCAATCAGTGGGAACCTCATTCAGTCAAAAACTTACTAAAACACATCAATATATTCCATTATTCTCAAAAACCATCTAGTTGAAGATTATCACGTAAAAAGGTTAGTACCATAAATTATTACATATATCCATCATTCAATTTTTTAATTCATTTTACATTCCTCCAGTACCCGCACAAAATAAACCTCAGTAACACATATTCTCCACTTACATATTACCGCAACCTGCCTATATACATACTTTCATTCTTATATTTACCGCCTTGTCATAAACAGTTTATCCCTTATGTTCTCGGAGTGACCTAGTTTAGCTCTGCCCACTAATGATCACATGACTTAAGGGGTAACACTCCCACCTATTCCCATTCAAAAAGTTCAGATCACCTGATCCAGCCACCCAATGAGTATCTACAACTATGACGTATCCTGAAAGGTCCTGAAAGGTCTTGAAGCTAAGGTAACCCCATTTACTCATACCTCCCTCGGCGAGCTCTCTAATTTACCCATAAAGAATCTTCCCTTTATATTAAACAAGGTTTAAGATCGAACTCTATATTCATCCCACTTGGCTGTAGGGTCCCGAGTTGATAGATCCACTGCACCTCTTTCCGATTGATCAGTGACAGCGAATCACCTCCTCTCCAGTGAGGTTTAACCACTTCCACTCCAGCAAACTTCAAGCCCCGCGGGTTCTTACCATGCACCAGCTTGAAGTGAGCTGATACGCTGTGACTCATCAATCCTTTTTTGATATTTCTTATATGTTCCTGAATTCTTATTTTCAGCTTCCTAACTGTCCTGCCAACATATTGGAGTCCACATGGGCACTCCAATACGTATATTAGACCCTCATTTTCACAAGAACAGTTTCCTTTTATACTGAAACTCCCTCCATTTTTCTTAGATACAATACTGTTGAGCGTTCTCATTTTTTCTTTTGTATTCCTATTTTTACATCTGATACAGAACCCGCACCAAGTAAATTTCCCCCCCCCCCTTTACTCTGTTTTACACTCACTGGGGGGATGGCACTGTGTACCAACTTAGTTCGAATATTCGGAGCCTTTTTAAAAATAAATGAGGGATTTTCAGGTATGACTTTCCCTAATACTGGGTCATTCTTGAGGGTTCCCCAATTCTTTCTAACTGCTTTCTTGACGATATCCGCCATTGAGCAGTATCCTGTAATAAAGGAGAACCGATAGTCTTTCTCGTTCTTTTTTTCCTTCATGCTACCACTTCCTTTCTTTTTTTCCTCTTCTACATTCTGGATGCAAACATCCAGATTGTCTTCCTCATAGCCCCTTTCAAGGAATCGATCTTTTAACACCTTGCATTGTAGCCTATAGTCTTCCACTGTAGTGCAATTTCGGGCCATTCTCTTAAACTGACCTTTCGGTATATTGTCAAGCCAAGGTTTATAATGGCAACTTCTCTTGTCAATATATGAATTGACATCAGTTTCCTTAAAGAAGGAACAAGTTTTAAAACTACCATCTTCTATTTTTATACACAAATCCAGAAAGTTAATGGATACACTGCTAATCTCCCCCACAAACCTCAAATTCCATTCATTATGATTAAGCTGGTAAATATATTCCTCTAATCCTTCCTTTTCTCCTTCCCACACAAGGAGACAGTCATCGATATACCTCCTCCAGAGGATAAGTCTCCCCCTGGCCGTGTCCGCTCCTAGTGTGGGAAGGATAGTCACCTCCTCCCATGCCCCCATAAAGATGTTAGAGGACCCCAAAATAGGTGATGTACAGGGGGACTTCATTTTGAAATGCTTGGATTATTGCTTGGAGCATAATTATTTTTGGTTTCGGGACTCCTATTATGTACAACAGATTGGTACAGCGATGAGACGAAATTACGCCCCAGTTTTGCTAACATCTTTATAGGGGCATGGGAGGAGGTGACTATCCTTCCCACACTAGGAGCGGACACGGCCAGGGGGAGACTTATCCTCTGGAGGAGGTATATCGATGACTGTCTCCTTGTGTGGGAAGGAGAAAAGGAAGGATTAGAGGAATATATTTACCAGCTTAATCATAATGAATGGAATTTGAGGTTTGTGGGGGAGATTAGCAGTGTATCCATTAACTTTCTGAATTTGTGTATAAAAATAGAAGATGGTAGTTTTAAAACTTGTTCCTTCTTTAAGGAAACTGATGTCAATTCATATATTGACAAGAGAAGTTGCCATTATAAACCTTGGCTTGACAATATACTGAAAGGTCAGTTTAAGAGAATGGCCCGAAATTGCACTACAGTGGAAGACTATAGGCTACAATGCAAGGTGTTAAAAGATCGATTCCTTGAAAGGGGCTATGAGGAAGACAATCTGGATGTTTGCATCCAGAATGTAGAAGAGGAAAAAAAGAAAGGAAGTGGTAGCATGAAGGAAAAAAAGAACAAGAAAGACTATCGGTTCTCCTTTATTACAGGATACTGCTCAATGGCGGATATCGTCAAGAAAGCAGTTAGAAAGAATTGGGGAACCCTCAAGAATGACCCAGTATTAGGGAAAGTCATACCTGAAAATCCCTCATTTATTTTTAAAAAGGCTCCGAATATTCAAACTAAGTTGGTACACAGTGCCATCCCCCCAGTGAGTGTAAAACAGAGTAAAGGGGGGGGGGGGGGAATTTACTTGGTGCGGGTTCTGTATCGGATGTAAAAATAGGAATACAAAAGAAAAAATGAGAACGCTCAACAGTATTGTATCTAAGAAAAATGGAGGGGAGTTTCGTATAAAAGGAAACTGTTCTTGTGAAAATGAGGGTCTAATATACGTATTGGAGTGCCCATGTGGACTCCAATATGTTGGCAGGACAGTTAGGAAGCAGAAAATAAGAATTCAGGAACATATAAGAAATATCAAAAAAGGATTGATGAGTCACAGCGTATCAGCTCACTTCAAGCTGGTGCATGGTAAGAACCCGCGGGGCTTGAAGTTTGTTGGAGTGGAAGTGGTTAAACCTCACTGGAGAGGAGGTGATTCGCTGTCACTGATCAATCGGAAAGAGGTGCAGTGGATCTATCAACTCAGGACCCTACAGCCAAGTGGGATGAATATAGAGTTCGATCTTAAACCTTGTTTAATATAAAGGGAAGATTCTTTATGGGTGAATTAGAGAGCTCGCCGAGGAAGGTATGAGTAAATGGGGTTACCTTAGCTTCAAGACCTTTCAGGACCTTTCAGGATACGTCATAGTTGTAGATACTCATTGGGTGGCTGGATCAGGTGATCTGAACTTTGTGAATGGGAATAGGTGGGAGTGTTACCCTTTAAGTCATGTGATCATTAGTGGGCGGAGCTAAACTAGGTCACTCCGAAAACATAAGGGATAAACTGTTTATGACAAGGCGGTGAATATAAGAATGAAAGTATGTATATAGGCAGGTTGCGGTAATATGTAAGTGGAGAATATGTGTTACTGAGGTTTATTTTGTGCGGGTACTGGAGGAATGTAAAATGAATTAAAAAATTGAATGATGGATATATGTAATAATTTATGGTACTAACCTTTTTACGTGATAATCTTCAACTAGATGGTTTTTGAGAATAATGGAATATATTGATGTGTTTTAGTAAGTTTTTGACTGAATGAGGTTCCCATTGATTGGGAATGAGGAATCAGGCTATTTAAAGGGCCACATGATGGACATGCGCAGTTGTCGCCCCTGAGGAAGCCAGAGTGCGAAACCCGGGTCGGGCAGGAATTTGGATCGATTTTACTAATAGTTATATGCCTTTTATCTACCTTTGTCTGTGAGTAGAATAAAACCGTTTTTTTATTACCATCTAGAGGGTACTTCACTATTTGCCGATCATTTAACCCCACAGAGGAGGCGGTCTGATGAGGATCGAACCCTTTGATTGAGGAAGACGGAGGCGAATACCCCGATTCATTCACGTGTGTTGAAATCCTGAGCAGCGCGGTTTCAAATTTTTACTATATGACTTTCCAGTGTGTCCACTCACCACATTACATCGGAACCAGCAGTGCAAGTAACCGTCCGTGTTTTGGGACACAGGACTGACATTTTATTTATTTTCTCTTATACCACCCAAATGAATTTTGCCTCTTTTCCCTTTCATTTGGTGGTATTTCATTGTTGCTGACATTTTTACTTTTTTTACCATTAATACAAATTTAACGACATTTTTGCAAAAAAATGACATTTTTCACTTTCTGTTGTAAAATTTTTCAAAAAAAACTACATTTCTATATAAATTTTTCTCTAAATTTATTGTTCTACATGTCTTTGATAAAAAAAAAGTCCAATAAGTGTATATTTATTGGTTTGGGTAAAAGTTATAGCGTTTACAAACTATGGTGCAAAAAGTTAATTTCGGCATTTTGAAGCAGCTCTGACTTTCTGAGCACCTGTCATGTTTCTTCAGGTGCTAGAATGTCAGGATAGTATAAATACCCCCAAATCACACCATTTTAGAAAGAAGACACCCCAAAGTATTCGCGGAGGGCATGGTGAGTTCATGTATCATTTCATTTTTTCACAAGTTAGCGGAAAATGACACTTTCTGAGAAAAAAAAAAAAAAGTTTCAATTTCTGATAACTTCTGGCAAAAATAAAATAAAATCTCAGACGGACTCACTATGCCCCTCAGTGAATACCTTGGGGTGTCTACTTTCCGAAATGGGGTCATTTGTGGGGTGTGTTTACTGTTCTGGCATTTTGGGCGGGGCTAAATGTGAGCCGCCATGTAAAACCTAAAGGTACTCGTTGGAATTTGGGCCCCTTTGCACCCAGGCTGCAAAAAGTGTCACTTATGTGGTATCGCCGTACTCAGGAGAAGTAGGGCAATGTGTTTTAGGGTGTATTTTTACATATACCCATGTTGGGTGAGAGAAATATCTCTGTAAATTGTCAACTTTGTATAAAAATTTTTAAAAGTTGTCGTTTACAGAGATATTTTTCACACAAAGTATGGGTATATATAAAAATACACCCCAAAACACATTGCCCTACTTCTCCTGAGTACGGCGATACCACATGTGTGCCACTTTTTGCAGCCTGGGTGCTAAAGGCCCTAAAACCAATGAGTACCTTTAGGATTTCACAGGGCATTTTACGCATTTGGATTCCAGACTTCTTCTCACGCTTTAGGGGCCCCTAAAATGCCAGGACAGTATAAATACCCACATGTGACCCCATTTTGGAAAGAAGACACCCCAAGGTATTCTGTGAGGGGTATGGTGAGTTCATGTAAAATTTTATTTTTGTCACAAGTTAGTGGAATATGAGACTTTGTAAAAACAAAATTAAAAAAAATATATATCAATTTCCGCTGACTTGTGCCAAAAATAAAAATTCTGTGGACTCACCATGCCCCTCACGGAATACCTTGGGGTGTCTTCTTTCCAAAATGGGGTCACATGAGGGGTATTTATACTCACCTGGCATTTTAGGGGCCCCTAAAGTGTGAGAATCCAAATGCATAAAAATGGCCTGTGAAATCCTAAAGGTACTCATTGGTTTTAGGGCCCCTTTACGCACTCAGGCTGCAAAAAGTGTCACTCATGTGGTATCGCCGTACTCAGGAGAAGTAGGGCAATGTGTTTTGGGGTGTATTTTTACATATACCCATGCTGCGTGTGAGAAATATCAGCTGTAGACGACAACTTTTTACATTTTCAAGTTCAAAGTTGTCAATTTACAGAGATATTTCTCTCACCCAGTATGGGTATATGTAAATACACCCTAAACACATTGCCCTACTTCTCCTGAGTACGGCGATACCACATGTGTGCACTTTTTGCAACCAAGATGCGCAAAGGGGCCCAAATCCAATGAGTACCTTTTAGGAGGGCATTTTACGCATTTTTCTTCTCACGCTTTAGGGCCCCTAAAATGCCAGGGCAGTAGAAATACCCACATGTGACCCCATTTTGGAAAGAAGACACCCCAAGGTATTCCATGAGGGGCATGGCGAGTTCATAGAAGATTTCTTTTGGCACAAGTTAGTGGAAATTGATTTTTATTGTTTTTCTCACAAAGTCTCCCTTTCCGCTAACTTTTGACAAAAAGTTTAATTTTTCATGGACTCATTATGCCCCTCAGCGAATACCTTGGGGTGTCTTCTTTCCAAAATGGGGTCACATGTGGGGTATTTATACTGCCCTGGCATTTTAGGGGCCCTAAGCGTGAGAAGAAAATGCGTAAAATGCCCTCCTAAAAGGTACTCGTTGGAATTTGGGCCCTTTACGCATCTTGGCTGCAAAAGTGTCACACATGTGGCATCGCCGTACTCAGGAGAAGTAGGGCGATGTGTTTTGGGGTGTATTTTTTATCCCATGCTGGGTGAGAGAAATATCTCTGTAAATTGACAACTTTGAATAAAAAAATTTAAAAAGTTGTTGTTTACAGCGATATTTCTCACACCCAGCATGGGTATATGTAAAAATACACCCCAAAACACATTGCCCTACTTCTCCTGAGTACGGCGATACCACATGTGTGACACTTTTTTGCAGCCACGATGCGCAAAGGGGCCCTAAAACCAATGAGTACCTTTAGGATTTCACAGGCCATTTTTACGCATTTGGATTCTCACGCTTTAGGACCCCTAAAATGCCAGGGCAGTATAAATACCCCACAAGTGACCCCATTGTGGAAAGAAGACACCCCAAGTTATTCTGTGAGGGGTATGGCGAGTTCACAGAAAAAAAAAAATTTGGCACAAGTTGGCGGAAATTTTTTTTTTTTTTACAGTCTCATATTCCACTAACTTGTGACAAAAAATAAAATTTAGCATGAACTCGCCATACCCCTCACGGAATACCTTTGGGTGTCTTATTTCTAAAATGGGGTCACATGTGAGGTGTTTGTACTGCCCTGGCATTTGAGGGTCTCCGCAATCATTACACGTATGGCCAGCATTAGGAGTTTCTGCGATTCTCCTTATATTGAGCATACGGGTAATGAGATTTTTTTTTTCGTTCAGCCTCTGCGCTGAAAAAAAAAAAAAAAATGAACGGCACAGATTTTTTCATTCGCATCGGTCATCGTGGATGAAAAAATCTCTGCCAAAATCAGTGACTGCGGTGGGGTGGGCTGGGCGCTAGCTACCTAACAAGTAGCTAACTAACTGGCGGTGATAAGGGACCCTTATGCCCCATTCATACGTCCGAAATTCTGTTTGCGGAACGGAATTGCGGACCCATTCATTTCTATGGGGACAGACTTTGTCCCGCTCGGATCCGGAATTACGGATCCGCGCTTCCGGGTCTGCACTTCCGTTCCGCAAAAATATAGAACATGTCCTATTCTAGTCTGCAATTGCGGACAAGAAAAAGCATTTTCTATATAGTTCTGGCAATGTGCAGATCTGCAAAATGCGGAAAGCACATTGCCGGTGTCCGTGTTTTGAGGATCCGCGGATCGGATCAGCGGATCGGATCCACGGATCCGTGAATCCACGGATCCGTGAATCCACGGATCCGCAAAACACATATGGACGTCTGAATGGAGCCTTACAAGGGGTGTAATCAATGACAGGGGGGTGATCAGGGGGTCTAGATGGGGTGATCAAGGGGTTAATAGGTGAGGGGGTGGGGGTTAGTGTAGTGTTTGGTGCAACTTTACTGTAGTTACCTGGTCCTCTGGTGGTCGATCCCAGCAAATGGGACCACCAGAGGACCAGGTAGCAGCTATATCAGACGCTGTTCACAAAACAGCGTCTGATATAGCTGTTTGATGCGATTTTATTCGCATCTACAGCCTGCCAGCGATGGATCATCGCTGGCAGGCTGCTAACCGAGCTTGCCGTGCCGCGCTTCTGTGTGAGCACGCGCTGCGCGCAGCGCGTTCACAGGAAATCTCGGCTCTCATGAGATGACGCGCCGACGCGTCATCTCAGAGCTACAGGACCGCCCGCAGGACGCATCCCTGCGTTAGGCGGTCCTGTAGTAGTTAAAAGCAGAGAAATTCAAATTTAGAAAATTGCTATTTTCTTCAAAATTTTCCTTAATTTTTTTTTTCCCCATAAATAAAGGTAAAACATATTGACCCAAATTTACCACTAACTTGAATCTCTTGGATAAGAGATTTTATTTCCATATAAAGTTGCAGAGTTATTACCATATAAAGTGTCAGATTTGCAAAATTATGCTGTGTCGGGTAGTTGAAAATTGGCTGTGTCCTGATAAGTTAAAAGTTGTCTCCTCCATTCCAGTTCATTGTGACTGAAAATATTGATTTTGAAAAAAATGATTTAGTGTGTATGCCCATCTTTAACATGGAAAATGTTACCTTTGCTAGTGATTTAAGTTTTAATCTGTATAATACAAGCTTGAGGAAAGGGAAAATTGTATGGGCTGTGGTTAATTTAAAATCTCCTGTATTAATATTCTTTTAAAATAGATCTTTAATAATAATAATTTAAAACAATTACAGCACTATATGCTAGCAGTAAGGGGAATTCTGGAATTCAATATACTGTATATCCCCTGGGAGACAGATAGGCTTTATTCAGTGAATATAAAGTCCGAAAAAAATTAAAAATAAAAACCAAATAAACAAAAGTTCAACGCCGTGTTACTGTTGGTATTTCTTCTTACTATTTATGTGCAGGAAAAAAAATAAAAACAAAAAATTACGGTATTTTAAGCCTACAGATGTTAATGGCTATATAGATACTAATAGTTGCCATTAGAGCCCTTGGATTAAAAATGTCCCGGAAGGACAGTTTGCTCGTATATATAGGAATTGTACAGATGTATCAGATTATAGGGAACAGAGTAAAATTATACAAGAGCGGTTTGAAGAGAAGGGTTATGATGGGGAAGAATTAGGTAAAATCAGAGAGAGTGTAGTTCAAAAGATAGAAACAAGGGCAATGAAAAAGAGGGAAGAAAAAGATTATAGGTTTGTATTTTTTACTCAGTTTAGTGCGATTACGGGGTCAATGAAAAATTCATTGTGGAGAAATTGGTTCGTTTTAAAAAATGACCCTGTTTTAGGAACGGTTATCTCTGCAAAACCAGAACTAATATATCGGAAGGCACCTAATTTGCGCAATGTTCTGGTGCATAGCTATATTCCAACTAAAATAGTGAAAAAAGAAAAAAAACTGTTCACTTGGTGCAATTTCTGCATTGCTTGCAGAAACCGCACCAGGAAAGGAAAAAAAGGAAAAAATACACAGAAAGTAAACTAAATGTGGAGTAGAATATGATATTAAAGGTTAACTGTGAACATATGGGAGTAGTTTATCTTTTGAGATGTCCCTGTGGACTTTAATACATAGGGAGGACTTAAGACACAAATTCAGGAACATATTAACAATATTAAAAAAGGCTTAGAGAGCCATAGCGTGTCTATGCATTATAAAAAAGCGCATAGGACCCGAGGGGATTGTGGTTTGTGGGGGTTGAAAAGGTTAAAACCAACTGGAGGGGAGGAGATCCGATAATGAATATTAATCGACGAGAGGTCGAATGGATTTACCGAATCAAAACGCTGCAACCCTTTGGTCTAAATACAGATTTTAATTTGAAACCATGTTTAGTGGAATAGTGGTAGCTCTGATAATTATGTGAAAAAGAAAATATATAGAAGTTCGCTCTAGTGTTTATAATTATGGGTGAAGTGATAGTAAGTTTTTAGTGAATCCAAGGATTTTATTGGTTGGGGGAAGTACAGGGTGGAATTCCCTTTTTTATGAAAGGAGGTGTATGACGCGAGTAGTGAGTTGAGAAGATATGAGTGTTATAGGAATTTTTGAGAGTGAAACTATTTGGGTTTATGAATATCAGATAGGGATTCTCAATTTGAATATGGGGAAACTTAATTTTATTGGCTCTGTTTGGTCTGAGTGACGTATACAGATGTCATGATTAGCAAGAATGTTTTTATGTTTGCTATTATTAATTTATATGATGTCCGAAAAAAGAGTTATTTATATGAAATATTATATAGATTTTTATGAAACATTATATGGATCTTTACCTTTGTGGTTTTGGAGGGGGTGGGAGGGGAGTGTCTTCACAGACGAACTCTGCCTTAAGAGACCGCCCAAAGGAGGATGTTTCAATTGGGTTTTAAAGACTGGTTATATGCCTATTTATGCTGTACTTTTGTGAGTATAATAAATCAGTTTTTGTATACCGAAATTGGCGGATCTTCACTATGTGTGCCAAACCTTAATTCTGCAGGAGGTCTGTTCGTAAATAGGACTGACTTACTGCGGTACTCAGACGTTTGGGTGCATTCAGAAGGATCCCCATATCTACATATACACTCGGAAATTTCAGCTTGTACCTGGCAGCACGACCACCTTTTTGGATTGAGGCTTTATTCAGTGTTTGGTCAGTGATTTTTATGAATGATTGTATACCAAAACCAGGTGCAGGTCAAAAACGTAGAACAGGTACAAATCTTTCCATGATACCTGATCTCCATGTATTCTGCACTCCTGGTTTTGGATCAATATCACTAACTGAAATCACTGACTAAAATACTAATGTGAATCAGGCCTTAGAATTACTTTATTTTTCATAAAGTGTATGAACCATGGATATATTTACACACATATTAGAACTTAACAGGTGAATTTTACCCCTGGAAGCTAGGTGTATTTTAATTATTCTCTTTGGGGGTCTCACTATTATCTAGAACCCAGAAGATCCAGTAAGTTTGCTGGGATCGTAAAAATCATCCAAAACAAAAGGAATCATTTACGGTAGTCCTTTAGGTGTCCTGGAATCCTGGACAATAAAGTTACTCCCAATTTAGAAAAATAATTTATGTAAATGTCATCCTCTTATGCCCAATGTTATTTGTCAAATTCTCCACCCTCTCAGTACTCTGGAGTCTGAGTTACGGCTAACTTTAAAATGTCTGGCAACTGGTGGGGGTTGGAAAGGTTTGTTCACTCGCATAGATTCTGATTCTAACTTATCATAATTCTTAATACTACTAATATATTCACAAATCCTTATTCGCAGTTTGAGACTAGTTTTTCCTATATAGAATTTTCCACAGGTCATTGTACAGGTGATGTGTTCTGTAATTTGTTAGATTCTTCCAAAGCCATCCACAAAGGATTTCATCTTTATAAGCATTCTGTGTGCTGTACACATTCCACAAGGGAAAAAGTCAGGATATTTTTTTGACTTTTTAGAAATATCTATAGTGAAGTTAATCTTGACAATCTGATCTTATCAATCATCCCTGGGTCTATCATTAATATTTTCCAGTGATGGTCGAATATACGTCATTTCTTGCAACCTACTGTAATGAAACATGTCTTACTGTCCTGTTATTTTTCTTTTACCTCTAAGAGTTCATTGCAATCTGTGCGTGGGGCTTGATTGTATGCTGTTTTAATTTGTGAAAATTGCATTACAATACCCTATTTTTAGCTCCTGTGCTCCAGTTTTAAAGGGGTTTTCTGAGACTTTTACATTAATGCCCAATGCTCTGGAAGCGCCGGTGCTGATACCTTCTCAAACAAGCTGATCGCCAAGGGTCCCGGGTGTCCAACCCCCACGATCAGATACCAGAGGATACGTCATTATATAAAAGTCTTGGAAATCCCTTTTAAATTGGTCCCATTAGTCCACTTTGTCTCTGACTCTAGGACAGTGGTACCACAAAAAGAAACGATCCAGTAGTCCTTCGGCTTGGTTTCCTATCTTTGTTGTCCTTCTCCTGGGGAGTACCCAGGGGCACACATCATGAGTTACATACTCTCCTCTCAACTTCCACCTATCAACTAACTTTCTATGCCTGCCTCTTACTATATATATATGATGTGAAAGTGTGTAAATGCAGTTACCAACCTGTTGTGAGAAGTTTGCAGCTATTACAGAGAAAATATACACTGGCACAAGATGATATACACAAAAGTTTGACATGTCCCCTTTTCACACGTAGTGCAGCTGTACTGGATTTTTATGGATTTTGGGTTACATACAATATAAAATGTGGTAACTCTTGTGTGCCTGGCTATCGTGAAGCATTTCTCATTTTTGTAATGGGTCCTGCCTTCCGTCCTTCATCTACTAGTTCTTCAAACTGGGTATTCAGATCTCAACATAATGTTTTATAACATGGCTTTTTATACGATTGGTCAATGTGGCCAAATAATTACGTTTCTTCTCTTAAACATCATTCCATGTCTTCAGTTCCTCTAAGGCAATTTTTCTTGGGGGAGGTCATTGGGGGCAGGTAAATTATTCTCTTAACCCCTTAAGGACCGGGGGTTTTGGGATTTTTGCGTTTTTGTTTTGCGCTCCCTGCCTTCCAAAAGCCATAACATTTTTATATTTCCGCTCACATAGCCATATGACGGCTTATTTTTTGCGGGACAAGTTGTACTTTTTAACGCTACCATTTATTTTTGCATGTGATGTAGTGGGAAACGGGAAAAAAATTCCAAATGGGGTGAAATTGCAAAAAAAAAGCAATTTCACCACAGTTTTACGGATTTTTAAATTACAACGTTCGATTTGCGATAAAACTGACTGGTTAATTTTATTCTTCAGGTCAGTACGAATCTGGCAATACCTAATATGTATAGTTTTTCTTGCGTTTTGATAGTGAAAAAAAATTAAAAGTGGGAATTTTTTTATTTTATTTTTTGTCACCATGTTTTGACCCTATAACTTTTTTGTAATTATGCGTACGGAGCAGTGTAGGGGCTCATTTTTGCGGGGCAATCTGAACTTTTAATTGATACCATTATGGGGTGCGTATGATGTTTTGATCACTTTTTATTCATTTTTTTAGGAAATGAAGCGTCCAAAAATGGCGAATTAGCCATTTGGGCGCTTTCTTTCCGTTTTATGTTTACCGTATGGTGAATATTTTTAATATTATTATAGTATGGGCGTTTTCGCACATTGCGACACCATTATGTGTAATTTTTTATTTTTATTTATTTTATTTTCATTTTGGGAAAGGGGGTGATTTGAATTTTTATATTTTTTTATTTAATTTTTATTTTTAAACTTTTTTTTTTTTTTTTTTACCACTTTCTTATAGTTCCCATAGGGAACTATAAGATGCAATCATCAGATTGCTATTCTCATATATTCAATGCAATAGCATTGGAATATATAAGAAAATCACATATTTCCTATGGAGCCTATTACAGTCATAGGCTCCATAGGAATACTATGTAGTAACCTAGGTTTCATTCACAGAAACCTAGTGTACTACATGCATGCTCCGGCTCCCCTTGTGGCCATCAGGGAGCCGAGCAAAGCCCAAGTGAAACTTTCGGTTTTTGCGTGATCAGATGCCGTAGTCAGGATTGACCACGGCATCTGAGGGGTTAAATGTCCGCGATCGGCATCGCTGCCGGTCGCGGACATGAGCTGCGGGTGTCAGCTTGATGAATCAAGCGTTTACCCGCAGCTCATGCGCCCGCTCCGTGAGGGAGCGGGCGCCATCTTTAAAGTGCGGACGAAGGGCGTACATGTACGCCCTTCGTCCTTAAGGGGTTAATAAAGGCTGTATTAGACAGCCCGATTCGCTTGTTCACTAGCGGAGGAGACCGCTGTTATTACATGCAGTAATCCCCTCCACAGAATGGGGGGGAGCGATCATTATGCCATCGCTCATCCCTATGCTGTCTAGTTGTTTGCCAGCAGCAGATCGTGATTGGACAGCATGAACTGCTGCGGGCAAACAGTGATTTTTAAGCGTGTTTAAAAATCACAGTTGCCCACTGAACCGATTAATCGGGCAATAGGCAATAATTTATTTATCCCAGACCCAGTCCCAGAATTGGGTATATCTGTTGTACCTTTTTGATGAAATTTTTTTTTAAATCTTTTGTTATTTCAAATTTACAGATGGATTAATTCTTAATCAGTCTCTGTGAGCCAGTGTACATAGTTTGTTATCTCTTCACGAATGAGAACAAAAGCCATTAAAAAGCCTTTGAAAGAGTGTGTTTATCGTACCATTGTTATGCAGAAAGTCCATCAAGATACCAAATAAGAATGGATACATATGTATCGAGTCTGGTTGTCAAACCAAACTGAAAGCCCCTTTTTAGAACAGAGATTTGAGCTCCCATTAATGTATGTTGTGAGCGATTAATAATATAAATGGAGTTCCCAACATGGAGTTTGCAATCTGCTCTTAGATTCAAACTTAGCTCCTTTGGGCATGTCCATTACATTAGTACATGCAGGACATCTGTGAATCCAGAAAACTGCTGTCTTCACTAGTTTTCATATCAGCACAATGTCATTCTTGTACTACCTAACTTTTTTTTGAGGCACTGATACAGTGCCTTTGCATAAGGCCGGTATATGTAGGCTCCCCACTCAAGAACGCCGGAAGTAATCAGATGGACACAGTAGTTATTGGAAACAGCGGTTTTACTGAATTCATATGGGGCAACAAGCTTTGCAGATATAAGATATATATTCTTATAAGAGACAACTAGCTTAATCATCGTGTTTACTTATTACAAGTAGTCTCTTTAGGGGCAAAAGCGCTGGTGGTTACAAACGTTTCATTATACTGTCTGGGGACACGTAAGGGGCAAAATAATGAATATAATGCATGGGGGTCCATAATGAGGCATCCTACTGTGTGGGGGAACATAATGGGGCATCATATTATGTGGGAGTAATGATGGTACATTATACTGTGTGGGAGCTCATAATGGGACATTATACTGTATGGGAGCTCATAAGGTAATATTCTACTCTGTGGGGGCACATATTAATTGCATCTAAATAAATTAATCTCCATCTATAGTCACATTTAAAGTTTGGTGGTATGAAGAACATATAATGTTATAGACTAATGACACCATCTGCATCCTGCAGAACCTGAAAACCATTCTTGTTACCATTCTCTTTATATATTTGACCTGTTTGATATTGGGACAAGACTTGCCTCCTAGCAGTTGATGTAGCTCCCCGATCCTTAACTGTCCCTACTCTGCTATGCTGGGTTGACAGAAAAACCTATCTTGGTGTAATTGTAGAGAGACTGATTTTATGCTAATAATTTGATACATTTATTGAGTTTATTAAGAAATGCAGCTATACGCTGGGTCTCACTTACTTTAACCTTGGTAGGGTGTGTTATGTTATCTCACAGCCTGAAAGACGTATTAAAATAAATTAATACATTTTTATTTGTACTTATATTTAAAATTTGGGGATTAGTCAACTGACAATGTATATATATGTCCAGGCTACTAAGCCAGTGGTATGTGGAGCGGGAATTATGTATAGCCTTACACACACACACCATTAGCTTAGAAAATCAACAAATGTCTCATCACATATGAAGATGAAGACATACAGATAAATTGGCCTCAGCTCAAAGCAAGATTAGGTCAACGTCTACCCTATCTCTCTTTGGAGAGTATAGTTTTAGGAGGTTGGTGACTGATTTTAGTGTATATGGTTCAGTAAACGGTGTTTGGACCAGTGGCTACTGCTGTCTTGATGAAAGTGATAGCCCGTTGCTTACAACATTACAGCAAACAGGAGTCACAGACTTCAGAAAGCCACACACACTTGCGCTCTACAGCAGACCCTGTAATATACCACTATGCACCTAACCTGCCTAGTAATGGGTGACCACCTTGCTTGCTATGCTGACAGGCAGAGTTACCCTCTGTAGCACTCAGTAACCATGTGCTGCCTGAATAGCTATGCCTCACTGATAACATAAATTGGCATAAATTGAATGTTTTAATTTTATGATCATTTTCATATCATTAATGTCCATCAATCTTGTGATTTCCATAATCCTATGATTTATGCTTCTTCATGTTGTAATTTCAATGTTGAGGAGTCTATTGCTTCTCTTGCATTGGAAGAATGACAATGTAACATTCCTCTCCCATGTCCTAACAGACGTTGTCATAAAGGCACATTCAAGTGGGGACTGTTGCTTGTCACTCGTGCCTGTTGGATATATAATACTTCTTTTTCCAGCTAAATTAATGTGATGATTGCAATTTCTTTATTGTCTTTAATTTCTTTAATAAAAATTTCTTTTTAAAATGTTGAAAACCCTCTGCCTGTAGACTGGGGTGGCCTGGCACTTAACTATCTGTCTTTCTCGCTCTGGCTATAATCTAGAAATGCAGAATAGTTAACCGTGAACAATGTACTATATGTAGAGACTGTTGTTGAGGGGTTCCACCCCTTGTAAAGCATGTTATCCCTTCACTTCTACAGTTACATTAAAATTATGGCATGCTAACTTCTATTTCAACGCATTTTCCACCTTCAGTAGACTGTCAGGCCAGACTCTCCCACAATGCTGGACATCTGGCCTACTTGCCTACTCCCTGTCGCGGTTCCAGCATTTTCAGTCCCCTCCACGCAGCGCTTTGAACCTGCTCAACAGTATCCGGTTTGACTGAGGTCATATGTGCCACTGCAGCCAATCACTGCTTTGACTTAATTGCATCAAAATTTAATATGAAAGACCAGTCAAAAACCTCTGCTCAAGATAAAGGAATACCAATTTTATTCCTTCACTGGATCTACTAACCCTTTCCCTGCTTTTTAGAATGGGCAGATCCGCCATGGCAGAATGCCTAGAAGCTTATTAATCATTGGTATAATTATACATATTTTCTGTGAATGTAGAGTTTTACAACTCTACTAGTATGAGAGTTTTGCATCACAGGCTGAGGCCTGCTACATGCCTGCTCTACCTAACCCCACTTGTAGGGTGTGTTTATTCACCTCCTCTGGCTCTTAAAGGGCCAGTGTCCAACCACCTCAGTCTTCGTCTGCAAATGACTACCCTCCTTAGGGTATTAACTTCTTAACAGTGCGAGGGCTATGTGAGGGCTTTGAAAAAAGGACCTAACCGTTCAACCCGAGCAGAGCTCGGACAGCAGCATAGGGTAGGGGGTTTTAACCCTTCATATCTTGGGCTGCATAGTAGCTAGAGATATAGACCGAGATTTTGAGCAGCATTAGCTTTTCTATATCGGAAGATATAACCTTTAGAAATCTGGTCAGCATCTCTCCTCAAAATTTCCCTCACCTCTGACAAAACTCAAAGACTGCTTCTCACCGTTCGACTTTGGACTGGATAAACTCTCTTCTTCATTAATAAACGCTGAGATCTCTTTCAGAGGTCTATTGAATCAGGATAGTACCTTTTTCCCTGTTACTTAAATGTCGGCCATACTGAGCACTCCTCTGTTAGGTAAGCAATACAAACACTTATGTGAACGTATTTGGCCCTTTCTCTTATCTAGCAGACATCAACTCTTGGTTTGAATACTTATGCAACCAAACTAAAACCATATCTAAAGTAATCTCTATAATATGCAAACATACTATTTCACTAGACAATCAATTCATTATTTTATGGGTACGGCCACATGGTGAGGTTTCTACATGCAGTTTTGGAAATGTCAAATTCAGGGGTGGATCAAAAAGGAGAGTAACTATAAAGGACAGGTAAAATGTAGCCTCTTTTTTGAATTCATATCTGGTTTTGGCTTCCATAACCGCATAAAAAACCTGACCATGTGGCCATACATAGCAAAAAAAAAAACTGTGAGGTAGAAGCCAATTTTCCGACAGAAATTCCTTTCCGACTCCAATCAGGAAATCAGAACGACCCATCTCTAGTAGCTATAACCTGTAATATTATTACACTCCAGAAACACATCCAGGCCCCTTTTGAATTCCTTTATTGTACTCACCATCACCACCTCCTCAGGCAGAGAATTCCATAGTCTCACTGCTCTTACAGTGAAGAATCCTTTTCTATGGTTCTGTACAAACCTTCTTCCCTCCAGACACAGAGGATGTTCCCTCGTCACAGTCACAGTCCTGGGGATAAATAGATGATGGGAGAGATCTCTGTACTGACCCCTGCTATATTTATACATAGTAATTAGATCTCCCCTCAGTACCCTGAAAAATACCCTGTAAGAGACTCGGAAAAGGAGCCTTACAGTAGAAACTCCCAAAAAGTGACCCCATTTTGGAAACTATAAGGTGCCAGTTTTATTGGTACCATGTTGGGGTACATATGATTTTTAATTGCTCTATATTACTTTTTTTTGTCAGGCAATGTAACAATAAAATGGCTGTTTTGGCACAGTTTTTATTTTTTACAATATTCATCTGACAGGGTAGATCATGTGCTATTTTTATAGAGCAGGTTGTTACGGACACAATTATATCAAATATGTCTACTTTCTTTGTTTATTTCAGTTTTACATAATAAAGCATTTTTGGGAAAAATGTTTTTGTGTCTACATTTTCTGAACTACTTATTTTTTTATTTTTCTGCTGATCATCTTGTGCAGGGACTTGTTTTTTGCAGGAAGAGTTGACGTTTTTATTGGTACAATTTTTGGGTACATATGATTTTTTGATCATTCATTATTACATTTTATGGGGCAAGGTGACCAAAAAATTGGTAATTTTGGCACAGTTTTTATTTATTTATTTTTCCAGCCTTCTCCTAAGGGGTTAGATCATGCAATATTTTAATACAGCAGATCGTTACGGACTATTTATTTAAGTTTTCAACAATAATAGCATTTTTGAAAAACATGATGTTTTAGTGTCTCCATAGTCTGAGAGCCATAGCTTTTTTATTTTTTGACTGATTGTCTTAGGTAGGGTCTCATTTTTTGTGTAATGAGGTGACGGTTTGATTGGTACTATTTTAGATTTTTTGGAGTTGCAATTTTTGTGATGTAAGGTGACTATAAATGTCTTTTTTCGCACTATTTTTATTTTTATTTTTATAAGGTGTTCACCTGAGGGGTTAGGTCATGTAGTATTTTTATAGAGCAGGTTGTTCCGGACGCAGCGATACCTAATATGTCTACTTTTTGAAAGTTATTTCTCTTTAGCACAATAATAGCAGTTTTGAAGCAAAAAAAAATCATATTTTAGTGTCTCCATTGTCTGAGAGTGATAGCTTTTTTTATTTTTGGAATGATTGTCTCAGGTAGAGGCTCATTTTTTGTGGAATGAGGTGACAGTTTGATTGGTACTATTTTGGGGGGCATACTCCTTTTTCTTTGCTTGGTGTTGCAATTTTTGTTATGTAAGGTGACAAAAATTGCTTTTTTATACAGTTTTTATTTTTTACTTTTTACAGTGTTCATCTGAGCGGTTAGGTTATATGATATCTTTATAGAGCCGATTGTTACTGACGCAGCGATACCTAATATGTATATTTTTTTATTTATTTCACTTTAACACAATAATAGCATATTTGAAACAAAAAAAATTGTTTTAGTGTCTCCATGTTTTGAGAGCTATAGTTTTTTTATTTCTTGAGTGATTTTATTATGTAGGGGTCATTTTTTGTGGTGATGAGCTGATGGTTTTATTGGTATCATTTTGTGGGACATACACCTTTTTGATCGCTTGGTGTTGCACTTTTTGTGATAAGGTGACAAAAATGGCTTTTTTTTTACACAGTTTCTTATTTAAAAAAATTTATGGTGTTGATTGGAAGGGCTGGATCATGTGATATATTTATAGAGACGGTCGTTACGGACGCAGCGATACATAATATGTGTGTTTTTCTATTATTTTCTATTTTTTATTATAAAATCAGGGGAAAGGAGTGTTTTTTTTTCTTTTTTTACTTGAAAGTTAATTTTTTATTGAAAACACATTTTCAGACTGTGGAGGTACACCCCTACAACTGGTTACCTCCCTTCTGTACCCTTACTGAAGCCTAATAGCAATTCATTCATAACTTCTAGTGCAAATAATAAAGGAATGGCACAACATAGAGCCATAAGAATAGATGTTCCAGAATTGTTATTACATGGGGAATGCATGAAGCTTTTAAAATAGGCAGGTCAGGAGCGGGGAAAGGTCCTCTTTAAAGCCTGCATTAGGCAGATCAGTGAGCGATTGTTGGGAGGGAAGCAATCCCTCCTGACACTTGCTTGCTAGGTAGTGGAAGAGACCGCAGCTATAAGGCTAGGGCTACAGGACGACATGTGTCACGTGACACATAGTGCACAACTAGACTTCAAAATGTGTTGTGTGACATTTTGTCGCACCAATGTCGTGCAACAATTTTTATAATGATAGTCTATGGTGTGACATACTGCAACGCGATAGTCACAGAAAAATCCATCTTGGATGGATTTTTTGCTACAGTTGTGGTGCAGTCGCAACATATCGCATGTTGCAATGCAACACCATAGACTATCATTATAAAAAGTGTCGCGCGACATTGGTGCGACACATGTCGTCGTGTAACCCTAGCCTTACAAGCAGTGTTTTCCTCCGCAGCATGGGGAGGAGCAATAGTTATGCCATTGCTCGTCCCCCTACTGTCTAGTGGTTTGCCTGCAGCAGATCGTAATTAGACAGCATGATCTGCCGCTAGCAAGCGCTGATTTTTAAGCTGGTGTAAAAAAGAATTGCCCGATGAACGAGCATTTGCTCATTCATCAGTCAGTCGGTGGCAGTATTACTCTGCAAGATGATCACTAACGGGTGTTTATGCGAACGCTCGTTAGCGATTATCGGCGGAAATGTCTGCCAGTGTAATACAGCCT
This sequence comes from Bufotes viridis, assembly GCA_033119425.1. Classification (NCBI taxonomy): domain Eukaryota; kingdom Metazoa; phylum Chordata; class Amphibia; order Anura; family Bufonidae; genus Bufotes; species Bufotes viridis. Next base: position 206,278,348 of record CM065591.1, read on the forward strand.
TAAGCCACATTCTCATCAGTAAGATAAGAACTGTTCTTTGAAGCCAGCAGATGAAACATGCATCAAGGTGGACATTCTTCCTGGTGGTGTGATACCAAATTTTCATGATGTCTCAGGGTATGTGTTCATAGGATTTTAGGATTTTAGGTTTATTATTATTACGTTTTTGAGGTCGACCTTACATGCATTGTGTACATGTACATTGTGATATCAGCATTTATTATCTACTTCTGTTATATATGTGGCTGTGAACCATTGATTACTTTATATTATTATTTATGTGATATATATTTTGTCTCTATACACATATTATTTTTGCCACCACAGTTCTATTTATATGACATCATTCTATTTCTATTTTTTATTCTTTGTTTTTTAATTTTGTACATATTTGTTGAGACACAGAGTGTGGATTACACCGCCAAGCACTCTGTATTGTTGGGATTCTTTCCTTCAATAGTTTACAGCAATACTGATTTTATAATATTTGTAATTTTTGCTGTTTTGGAATAAATAAATTATGTAATATTTTTATTTTTGGCTCGCTCTTTTTTCTTTCTTTTGTGGTTGAAGTAATTCAGCCTTAGGCCTTGTTTACAAAGTCCGTGTTCGGTCAGTGATTTCCATCAGTGATTGGGAGCCAAAATGAGATGCGGGTCTAAAGATAGAACAGGTGCAGCTCTCTCCCTTAGGCCTCTTGCACACGACCGTGTGCTGGCCAGGCCCCTGCTGCGGACCACTGGAACCCTCCGTGGGGCAGTCGCACTTGAATGTGGTACGCGATCCATCCGTTACGCAAAAAGATAGAATAAGTTCTATTTTTTTGCAGAACGGAAGCACAGAACGGAACCCCACGGAAGCACGCCATAGTGCTTCTGTGGGGCTCCATTCCGTGCTTCCGTTCTGCACCGCATCTCCGGATTTGCGGACCCATTTAAGTGAATAGGTCCGCATCTGTGATGCAGAATGCACACGGCCAATGCCCAGTGTTTTGTGAACCCGTCGTATGCGGGCCGCTATACGGCCACGGCGAGGCAACGGCCATGTGCAAGAGGACTTAGGGCTCATGCACACGAATGTATATTCTTTCTGTCTGTTCCGTTTTTGGTTTTTTTGCGGGCCTTATACGGAAGCATTCATTTCAATGGGTTTGCAAAAAAAACGGAAGTTACTCGTCTGCATTCCGTTTCCGTATGTCTGTATTTCCATTCCGCAAAAAAATAGAACATGTCCTATTATTGTCCGCATTACAGAAAAGGATAGTACTGTTCTATCCGGGGCCAGCTGCTCAGTTTCGCAAAATATGGACGCACGCGGACGTCATCCATATTTTTTGCGGATCCGTTTTTTGCGGACCGCAAAATACATACAGTTGTTTGCATGAGACCTAATACTTTATTTCTGTTATAACTTCCACTGCTGGTTTTGGCTCAGAATTCCAGATGGAAATCACTGACCAAATAACTGACTTTGTGAACAAGGCCAAAAGCTGCATTACTGTCTGAGTGAGGCCTCACATGTAGCTCAAGTGATTCACGAAAAAGAAATTTGCAATATGCACATCAGAATTAAAATTCAAGTTTCCTATATAGAATTAAAAAGGAAAGGAGCCTTCACACACTGAGGATTTTTTTGCAGAATTGTATGAAACTGAGAATCAATTCTATTCACTTGAATAGGGTTGCAAGCACATAAATTTCTGCAAGCCTCATTCAGGTGAATACATTTTCAATTGGGGTTATTTCTGCAACAAAATCTACTGTGTATGAAGTCACCCTAAGGCTACTTTCACACTTGCGTTGTTGTTTTCCGGTATTGAGATCCGGCAGAGGATCTCAATACCAAAAAAAAAAAGTTTCCATTTAGTCCTCATGCATTCTGAATGGAAAGAGATCTATTCAGGATGCACCACGATGTCTACCATTCCGTTAGCATTCCGTTTTGTGACCAGACACAAAATCACTGCAAGCTGCGGTTTTGTGTCTGGTCATTAAAACGGAAAAAAATGGATACGTCACTGAAAACAACGTAAGTCAATGATGATGGATCATTTTTTTTAAGGAGCCTTTTGACTTTCAATGTATTTAGTGACGGATCCACTTTTTTCTGTTTTGATTTCACATAACCGCATCCTAAAGGAACGGATGCATTCTGATGTGCAAAATCAAAACGGATTTGTTTAATTTATGCAAGTTTTGAAGTAGCGCAAGTTTTTCATAGATGCAGACAGTGTCTCTCTTGACAAAGTGACTGTGACCAGGAAGCAGTGTATCTGTAAAGGTCTATTCACAAGTTACTGTCAAACCACATTTTATGCAGTGATACCATATTAGCAAAAATGTTGCAAAAGCAGGATATTACCACAAAACAGATCCCAGCAATTCATATAATAAAAAAATTGTTAATGAATTAGGAGAAATGCGATTGGCTGAGCACTGAAGGGAAATTAAGGGTACTTGAGGATCTAAGGGAATTAAGTAGTTTTCATTGGAGGTTTACCAATACATTTTGGTGGCTTGTATATTCAACTTTGTTTTAATGCAACTGTCCTGTCATGATGAGCTCAAAAATAATGCGTGAGCCAGTATCTACAGAGGATAACTACCTGCCACTTGTTTTCTGCGGATCGTGCTGCTTGCTTGCTTTTTAGCTCTACATTGGCTATATTTCCCTCTAACATCTAAATGATTTTGCCCTTTATACCATTACTGTGATCGTAATATATATACAAGAACTTTCATACCCCCCAAAAAACTAATTGCAGCTCCTTTTCCTCTCTTCTCTTGCCTTCTTGTCTTTCTACTGTCTTCAACTGATGTCTATATGTCCCCATTGCTGCATCATGATAACTCCCTATGTTGGTAAGTGCAAATGCATGATTGGTATTTCAAACAATAAACATATTTAATTATGATATAACTACAAATGAGTTTGTGGAGGGCTGGCTAAGCCCAGATTTTTTTTGTAGAAGAGGGTTTGGTTGGACACTTTTTTTTATTCTCTTATGTACAGTGATAGCAAGTATGTGTATGCTATCAGTGTGGCAAAATTATAGTACTTGAGCACACTCTGCTGGGCAGACAAAAATTGGGCCAAATAATATTTTGAGAATTTGGGGTAACAAGTTATATCATATAAATGCTTGATGCCTATACAGCATGTCTTACAAGATGGTTGATGGTGGGTATGAGTGTTTGTTCTTTTATAACTATACAATTTACAAAAAATACTATTATTTATTACATTTTTGTTTAGATTTTGTTTTGCCTATGGGCATTAGTTGTAATACAAATTGTTATCCAAGAGTTCCTCTTCACACTGCAGATACAATTTTTATAATTGTTGGCCTTTAAAACACTATTTACAGTGATCTCTGTGAAAAGTGATTTAAAGTGTTCTTCTGGTATACCCTATTGCCTTGTGTGGTGCTGATATTATTAACCCATTAGTGACCACCAATACACCTTTTTATGGTTATCACTAATGTGACTTTGGTTAGGTTAGCCTTTTTACTGTGAAGTGCTGGTGTGGGACTTTAAACCACAACATCTCAGCAGTTTAGAGGGAGGGAGATTGCCTGTAAAAGTTCACTTGTGGGACTAATTGATGGTAAAAAAATTAAATAAAGCTTTATAAAAAAAAAACTCAAAGTTAAAAATGATACACCCTTTTCTAATGAAAAAAAAAGTTTTTTCACTGGAAAAAAAATTGCAAAAATAAAATCCCCTCCACATAGTTGGTATTGCCATGTCCATAGTGACCCTAACTATACATTTGGCATACAATTTATCCTGCATGGTAAATGCCTCCACAAAAAAATGTGAGAATTGGAATAAAAAGTGATCAAAAAGTATTATGTACCCCTAAATAATAGAAATGAAAACTAAAAGTCCTGCAAAAATCAAAAACAGTTCAGTAGAAAGAAATATAAAAAAAGTTATAGGTCTTGAGATGTGGCTTTGCAAAAGCATTTTCCTTTTTTTTTAAATGGGATTTTATTGTGCATAAGTAATAAAACTTGTGAACAGTTAACATGTTATTTATGCTGAAAAATGAATGTCGGAAAACTTATAAGAACTCAGTGGTAGTATTGCTGTTTTTTTCCCATCCCTTTCCCAGAAAGAGATAATATAAGTTAATCAGTAAGCTATGTGTACCCCAAAATGATTGCATAAATTGTTAATACATGTGAATATATAAAATTCATAGATCCTTCAGGTAGAGAAAAGGGGGCTGCAGGCTGCTGAAATGTAACTCTTTACAAACCTCCTTACTCACCAAAATATATATATTTTTTTCATTATTTAGTACAGAACAATGTACTAGTTGGCTGGGTGAGATACCTTTGTGGCTGCTCTTGAGGGGCAGGTAATACTCCCTTGCAGAAGGAAGAAAACAATCTAGTGCCACTTAGCGAGTTTTCCACACGGGTACAATGCGTGACATGAATGGGTCTGTGTACATAAGCAGTTTTTTGCACACATAAGTTCTGCGTTGCGTGAAAAACGCAGCATGTTCTATATTCTGCGTTTTTCATGCAGCCCTGGCCCTATAGAAGTGCGGATGCAATTTATGCAAGTGCAAGTGCGGATGCAAGTAAGTGCAGATTCAATGCGTTTTTCACTGATGGTTGCTAGGAGATGTTGTTTGTAAACCTTCAGTTTTTTATCACGCGCATGAAAAACGCATCAAAATGCATTGCACCTGCGCGGAAAAAACTAAACAACTGAACGCAATTGCAGACAAAACTGACTGAACTTGCTTGCAAAATGGTGCGAGTTTCACTGAACACACCCTGAATGCATCCGGACCTAATCCGTCACGCTCGTGTGAAAGAGGCCTTATAGGTAGCCATTTCTGACTCTCTAAAGAGCCTTGTCAGTAAAGTGCAGGGTACTGGTAGGCTGGTTAAGGTTACTTTGACACAGGTCTCTGGACACAGATCCAGGTCCACCTCCCATCAACCTAAAGAGGTTGAGTCAAGATGTTAACCCTGATATCCATTCAATGCAGTTGGGTGTGTATGTACAGTAAATCAGAACACTTTTACCCAACAATCACAGCAGGACACTGCCTATCACGGAATAGCAACTGTGATAACAGCAATCCGACTATAAGGAAACCTAACTAGATAACCCTGAGCATTTCCTCTGGGTGGAAAGGAATCTATGTTGTGTTTACCAGATAGCTGCTGGCAGGTGGGGCGGACAAGTCGAACCAGCTGTGGTCTGAAACAGAGCAAACGTAAGTCAAAGCGGTATGCAACAGTAATATCAGAAACAAGTAGAGTCAAAACCAAGAGAGACAGAGGTACAGAGATGCAAGGCAGAAGAATGGTCATTAATAGTTAGAAGTCAAACACAATAGCAGGCAAAGAGAAGTTGGGTAAACAATCTAGGTTGGAAACACAAGAATACTCACTATAAGCAGAGAGATCTAATACATGGCAAACAGCTGTCCGGGCAAGATTTGCATAGAGCACCAATGCCGTCAGTTCACATATGATTGCGGATCTCATGTACTGAACTGTGAGCTCAGTACAAAAGATCTGCGATCAAATATGAACTGACTGTATCAAAAAACACTAAGATACAGTAATTTCAGTTCAGGAGAGCCACGGTTGGTCCAGGAACCCTGGTGTTGCTTCTACAGGGACTTATGAAAGGCATTTGGAAAGATTTAGTGAGTTTAAGACTGTATGGGTTCATGACCTGAATGATTTCTTATGGACCAATGAACTTTGATCCATGTTTGGCAGAGGGAATCTTAAGTTTCTCATTTCTTGTGAAGAACCACACCTTCTTACAACGTGTAAATATTGGGCCAGAAGAGCACTTCCAATCTGTAGCCCTCTTCTGCCTTCTGAATTAGCCCACAATATTTTGCACCTCAGCCCAATCATGTTTCAACTGGTCAGTATAGTATTGGAATCAATGGAAGAAGAACCAAAACATGGATTGAAACCATAAATACAGTAAAAAGGAGAGTTCTGGGTGGATTCTTGCATCCAGTTGTTTAATGCAAAGTTGACCAGAGGAATGAATAACACCCAGTCTGGCTGATAGTCGGAGACATAACGTCTGAGGATCTGTTCTGACGTCTGGTTAACACGTTCAGTTTGCTCATAAGACTGGGTGGTAAGCAGATGAGAATGTCAAGTTTACCAGGAGCTTGGCACACAACACCCTTAAAAATCTGGACACAATGGGGGACATTTATCATTTGTAGAGATGATTCGGCAGCTTCACAGAAGTTTGACAAAAAATTAGATTTGTTATGAATTAAAGGAAATCTGTCACCTGGATTATCAATAATAAAGTAAAACTATTCCCATGAAGAACATAACACCTTCTTCCCTGATGTACCTTTCATTTGGCGTTTCTTGTTTTCTATCTTGTGAAAATCATCTTTGTATTATATGCAAATTAGGCAGTAAGGTGCCCAGAGGGGCGTTATTTTCTTTTAATGGTGCCCAGGAATGCCCCCATCCAGTGTCCAGGCCATCCCTCCGGCAGAGACCAAGCACTCCTCTCCTGGGCTGAGACTCCACATCCCCATCAGCATCGTTACTGCCCCTCCCTCTGCTACATCACTGAACTGAGGTAATGCTGCCCACATTTGCCTTCAGGTTCACAGAGAAATCTCGTGCAGGCGCATGCTCAGTGACACATTTGAGGCTGATGACCTCAGCACGACATGAAGCATGGAGGCAGTCTTCAGTACTGCCTGCGCAATATTTTTCTGTGAAGCTGTAGGCAAGTGTGGGTGGCATTACCTCGCGTCAGTGACGTACCAGGAGGAGGGGCGGCAAGGGCACGGATGGGGATGTGGAGTCTCAGCCCAGAAGAGACGTGCTTGGGCTCTGCTATAGGGTGAGCCTGGGCACTGGATGGAGGCATTCCTGGGCACCATTGAAAGAAAATAACGCCCCTCTGGGTACCTTACTGCTTAATTTGCATATTATACAAACATGAATTTAAAAAGATAAAAAAACAAGAAACGACAAATGAAAAGTCCATCAGGGAAGGAGGTGTTATGTTCTACATGGGAATAGTTTTACATTATTAGTGATAATCCATGTGACAGATTTCCTTTAAGTCGTCACGAATCGCTATATTAAAACCTCATCCAGCCTATCAATGAATGGGACCATTTTAACAGCCGCTTGGACAGAAGTGCACCTGTCTAAAGGCTAGTGAAATATGGCCTTTTGGGTTTAAAAAAAAAAATCATTCACTTCACCCACTTGCTCGGTTAGAGGAAGTCTGCTCCTTTCTTGATCAGTGATGATGTCACCACGTGATCACGCTGAGAGCGCGCGTTGACATCTTCACACTGAGCACAGGTCCTTCGGTAGGTGATTTTCAATTAAGAGAGGAGCAGACCGCCTTTGCACAAGCAAGTGGATGAGGTGAGTATTTTTTTCCCGTTCTTTCTAAGACCACTCCAGCTGCCATTTTAGGAAGAATGATTTGTTACCATGAAACGCAAGGAAATTCAGCTTCGTTTACAATTTAATTTGATCTAAAATTTGGACCTAATTCCAGTTCGGATGCTTTGCTTTGCTCAACACTAATCATTTGGTATTGTTTTTGTGTTAGTTTTAAGTCTGTCTTTGCTATATGTGCCTGCAAAGATTTATGAAATGGCGCACCTTAAAAATATATATAGGGTGAGTGTAATCTGGTTTACAGAGGTTGCGATTTTTTTTCAACTATTGCAAAAATCGCTGATCCTATTCTCAGGAATACCATGTAGTCTCATATTATGTTGGGTAAACAATTTGGACAAAGTCAACAAGTTAGGTAATTTAGTCAGTGGAATTACCAGTCATGAACTACTTCTAGTGCTCTGAGTTGAGGTGGTACAAATAGCTTCTCAGAAGGCAGAGCCTGGGGGATTTAGAATTGTGCACCCCTGATCTCTTCGGCAGGTCTGAGGAGACCACCAAAATGACAATGACAGTAGAGAGTATTGGTTCTGGAACAGAATTGCTCAGCTCTACAGAACTAAAACATCTGGACAGCTTGTCTACCTTGACATTCTTAGACCCAGCCCAGAAAGTTACCACACAATTAAATTTGGCAAAAAAACATGGACCATCTAGCTTTCTTGGCATTCAACCCTCCAGCAGATTCCAAATGCATTAGATTCTTATGGTCCTTAACTATAGTGACATAATGAGTTGCCACTCCTCAAATGCCCATTTAACTGCTAACAATTGGCTTCTGCTGGCGAAGATTCCAAGAGAAGAAGGCATAGGTTTGTTAAGTTAGTGAGACACAATGGACCCTGAGATAGGACAGTTCCCACCCTCTCCTCAGAAGCATCTACCCTGACAATAAAGGGCTGTTGAAGATCCAGCTGAACCAGAACCGGTACAAAAATGAGACCATTCTTCAAAAGCTTCTGGATTCTAGTTACCTACATCAGTCTACCTCTTAGTAAAGTCTGTCAGAAGCTTTGCTATTTTAAAATACCCAGTAATACATTTTCTATAATAATGGACAAGCCTTAGAGTGTACCTCTAGTTACAACTCACTTCCCCTAATTAAATAGTATGTGGGACATTAAGCAACTTATTATTTTCTAAACCTCTGTTTCTTTGTTTTCGAGCTATGGATCCTGAAGACATGCCTCAGACACTGTAGTTTGTCGTCATAAAGGACTGATCTGTGTGCTTGTTGTCTAGGAGAATCTATATCAAGTACTGTCAGATGCTGGAGACTTTCTAGTTTCTACACGCTAAGACAGAGGAGCCTCTCCTCCCCTCTGAATTCTCCTGATTTCACTCTATTCAGAGAGTAGACAGTCATTACTGTACAGCAAGTGAACATGTCAGCATGTGACTCGGTCAGAAAACTCAATTTGAGTCTCTGAATCGATTCTACCCGAATCAAAAACACTCCCATTGGCCTTAAAATCGGTGTATGACGCCCTGAGGTTTCCTAGAACTATTTTTTCTCTTGTCTTTCTCTTTTTATTTTGTCTCTCTCACTCTTTCCCCCTTTCACATGTGAAAATACATGGTTGACGTTCCATAAATTGTCAGCTATTAGGGGCAGATGCCTGCTGGTGTTTAAAAACACACTATGATATTGGAAAAAATAGTGGCTTGTTCTGAACAAGTAATCCAAAAATTATCACTTTTGGGATCAGCAGCAGTACAGTATGGGACCTGATGGACAGGAGATGTGCAACTGTAGGGATAGTAGTGGCAATATGGTGAGTAACAGCTAGAGTGGCGGCAGCAGCAATACAGTATGGAACATGATGGACAGGCAGCAGCAGTGCTTGGTGATCGCAAATCTATTTATTGGCATCAGACAGAGGTGGGTAAAAATCATCCCCGATCCATGCATAACTCATTTTCGCAAATCTACTGTTTTGTAAATTTGTAGAGAGACCATTTTGTCCACTTCAATGAGATGACACCACCGACCATGAGGAATATCCACTCTGACAGTATACTGGAGGCAGGACAAGACATAAAAACCAGTGGCCAGTTCTGGCCACTGTTTCAACCAGCCTCCCCAAAAGTCAATGGGGTTAGGCGAGCCATAGAAGCGATAGATAGATATATATAGATAGAAGCTGTTCTTATTCCACCATCCCTTGTTGGATTGGCGTGAGCATTTTCTCTAATATAAATATCAGGGGGATGACATTGTTGATGTTGCTGTTGTACTAGCTGACAAATTTGGTAGGTTCTTTGAAGGGCTTGAGTACACAAAATAACACACGTGGTCTGCTGTGGTGGTCTTGTGCATGTTGTAATTATTGACCACTTTACACTGCTCATACAGATGCTCCAGTATATGCAAGCGAGTTGGAACATCACAGGTCAAGTGGTGCAAAGGTAGACTGACACTGTCATGGACATGGCCAACACCTTCTGCAAGCCACAAAACTTTTAAAAAAAGGGTTGCACTAACAAATTTATCACATGCGGAATGCATGGAACATTTGTCATTTCCCCCAAATGCATCACAGTCACACCTTTCGAGCCATTCTCTCTGAGTACCTTGCACAACTGTTGTTGTTTGTGGGGAGACATCCAGCAGGAAATTTGCTTTTTGATGCAGACTACCAACTGATCTGCTGTGTAACTTCTCTTACTCAGGCTCAACATCATGGTAATGCTGCAGTTTACACATATGAGGAAGCAGGTGGAGTGTAAGTAGAACTCTGCCCTGTTTCTGTTGGGTACTGGAGGAAGTTCATTGACAGAGACATGGAGGGAGAAGGTGGATAAGTGTTTGGTGTGGAAACCAGAGCGGCACAAATGTAGAGGTGTGCATAGGACGTGGCCTTGTTGCCGTGGTGCAGTATTGCTGCTGTCTCCCAAAACTTTGATGCAATGGACTGTGAAAGACGAGTACTGTCCTTGGCTGTTACAGCTGCTCCATGTGTCCATAGTTGCATACACCTTGCTGCACAAGGAGTTTCCCCTGTTCTCCACCACATGAGAGTACATGGCTTTATTGGAAAAATAATGGAAGACAAGACAATTTTGTGGAAAAAATACTCAATTGGACAAAGTACAGCTTGCAAATGGCGATGGTTCGATATAGCAGGCACACTGGGAAGAATGGAATTTATCAATTTTGGGGAACACAAGGAGCTTGAAAGCAATATTTGGCTATATCTACCTGACTGATTGGTTGTTGTTCAGATTTCCTGTTACGGAATCTTCTGCAGCAAATCTGCAGCGTTGTACAGTAAGGCAAATTAGTTTTTAGCCAATATATCAGGTTAGGTACACCAGTCTCTGCTAAATAGAAGTTTTGTAATAACATTTTCAATTGTTGTTTTAAAAAAAAATGCTCAAATAGACACAATCTGTGCCAAAATATATGCTGCTGGTGATGCTGGAAACTATACTTATTTGTACACTTAGGCCACCTTCACACGAGTGCGGTGAGCACACATAAAATCTGCACAATCATGTGGATTTATGTGCGTTTCTGTAGCATGTCCACACCAAAACCTGCAATGTATAATTGCAGTTTCTAGTGCTGGTTTAACCACTTCAGCCCCCCTAGCTTAAACACCCTTAATGACCAGGCCACTTTTTACAATTCTGCACTACACTACTTTCACCGTTTATTGCTCGGTCATACAACTTACCACCCAAATGAATTTTACCTCCTTTTCTTCTCACTAATAGAGCTTTCATTTGGTGGTATTTCATTGCTGCTGACATTTTAACTTTTTTTGCTATTAATCAAAAATGACCGAAATTTTTGCAAAAAAATGACATTTTTCACTTTCTGTTGTAAAATTTAAAAAAAAAACTACATTTCTATATAAATTTTTCTCAAAATTTATTGTTCTACATGTCTTTGATAAAAAAATCCAATAAGTGTATATTTATTGGTTTGGGTAAAAGTTATAGCGTTTACAAACTATGGTGCAAAAAAGTGAATTTCGGCATTTTGAAGCAGCTCTGACTTTCTGAGCACCTGTCATGTTTCTTCAGGTGCTAGAATGTCAGGATAGTATAAATACCCCCAAATGACACCATTTTAGAAGAAGACACCCCAAAGTATTCGCGGAGGGGCATGGTGAGTTCATGTATCATTTCATTTTTTTCACAAGTTAGCGGAAAATGACACTTTCTGAGAAAAAAAAAAAAGTTTCAATTTCTGCTAACTTCTGGCAAAAAAAAATGAAATCTCAGATGGACTCACTATGCCCCTCAGTGAATACCTCGGGGTGTCTACTTTCCGAAATGGGGTCATTTGTGGGGTGTGTTTACTGTTCTGGCATTTTGGGCGGGGCTAAATTGTGAGCCGCCATGTAAAACCTAAAGGTACTCGTTGGAATTTGGGCCCCTTTGCGCACCCAGGCTGCAAAAAGTGTCACTTATGTGGTATCGCCGTACTCAGGAGAAGTAGGGCAATGTGTTTTGGGGTGTATTTTTACATATACCCATGTTGGGTGAGAGAAATATCTCTGTAAATTGTCAACTTTGTATAAAATTTTTTAAAAGTTGTCGTTTACAGAGATATTTTCACACACAGTATAGGTATATATAAAAATACACCCCAACACATGACCCTACTTCTCCTAATACGGCATACCACATGTGTGCCACTTTTGCAGCCTGAGTGCACAAAGGCCCTAAACCAATGAGTGCCTTTAGGATTTCACAGGGCTTTTTTACGCATTTGGATTCCAGACTTCTTCTCACGCTTTAGGGGCCCCTAAAATGCCAGGACAGTATAAATACCCCACATATGACCCCATTTTGGAAAGAAGACACCCCAAGGTATTCCGTGAGGGGTATGGTGAGTTCATGTAAAATTATATTTTTTGTCACAAGTTAGTGGAATATGAGACTTTGTAAAAAACAAAATTAAAAAAAAAAATATATCAATTTCCGCTAACTTGTGCCAAAAAATAAAAATTCTGTGAACTCGCCATGCCCCTCACGGAATACCTTGGGGTGTCTTCTTTCCAAAATGGGGTCACATGTGGGGTATTTATACTGTCCTGGCATTTAGGGGCCCCTAAAGCGTGAGAATCCAAATGCGTAAAAATGGCCTGTGAAATCCTAAAGGTACTCATTGGTTTTAGGGCCCCTTGCGCACCTTGGCTGCAAAAAGTGTCACTCATGTGGTATCGCCGTACTCAGGAGAAGTAGGGCAATGTGTTTTGGGGTGTATTTTTACATATACCCATGCTGCGTGTGAGAAATATCGCTGTAAACGACAACTTTTTACATTTGTTTATTCAAAGTTGTCAATTTACAGAGATATTTCTTTCACCCAACATGGGTATATGTAAAAATACACCCCAAACACTGCCCTACTTCTCCTGATGCGGCGATACCATAGTGACACTTTTGCAGCCAAGATGCAAAGGGCCCTAAAACCAATGAGTACCTTTAGGAGGGCATTTTTACGCAATTTTCTTCTCACGCTTTAGGGCCCCTAAATTGCCAGGACAGTATAAATACCCCACATGTGACCCCATTTTGGAAAGAAGACACCCCAAGGTATTCTGTGAGGGGCATGGCGAGTTCATAGAAGATTTTTTTTGGCACAAGTTAGCGGAAATGTGATTTTGTATTGTTTTTCTCATAAAGTCTCCCTTTCTGCTAACTTTTGACAAAAGTTAAAATTTTCATGGACTCACTATGCCCCTCAGCGACTACCTTGGGGTGTCTTCTTTCCAAAATGAGGTCATTTGTGAGGTGTTTGTACTGTTCTGGCATTTTGGGTGGGGCTAAATTGTGAGCAGCCATATAAAACCTAAAGGTACTCGTTGGAATTTGGGCCCCTTTGCACCCAGGCTGCAAAAAGTGTCACTCATGTGGTATCGCCGTACTCAGGAGAAGTAGGGCAATGTGTTTTGGGGTGTATTTTTACATATACCCATACTTTGTGTGAGAAATATCTCTGTAAATTGACAACTTTGATTAAAAATATTTAAAAGTTGTCGTTTACAGTGATATTTCTCACACACAATATGGGTATATGTAAATACACCCAAGCTACATGCCCTACTTCTCCTGAGTCGGCGATACCATGGTGACACTTTGCAGCCAAGATCGCAAAGGGGCCTAAACCAATGAGTACCTTTAGGATTTCGAGCCATTTTTACGCATTTGGATTCTCACGCTTTAGGACCCCTAAAATGCCAGGGCAGTATAAATACCCCACATGTGACCCCATTGTGGAAAGAAGACACCCCAAGGTATTCTGTGAGGGGCATGGCGAGTTCATAGAAAATATTTTTGGCACAAGTTAGCGGAAATTGATTTTTATTGTTTTTCTCATAAAGTCTCCTTTCTGCTAACTTTTGACAAAAGTTAAATTTTGCATGGACTCACTATGCCCCTCAGCGGAATACCTTAGGGTGTCTTCTTTCCAAAATGGGGTCACATGTGAGGTGTTTGTACTGTTCTGGCATTTTGAGTGGGGCTAAATTGTGAGCAGCCATATAAAACCTAAAGGTACTCGTTGGAATTTGGGCCCCTTTGCACCCAGGCTGCAAAAAGTGTCACTCATGTGGTATCGCCGTACTCAGGAGAAGTAGGGCAATGTGTTTTAGGGTGTATTTTTACATATACCCATACTTTGTGTGAGAAATATCTCTGTAAATTGACAACTTTGATTAAAAAATTTAAAAAGTTGTCGTTTACAGTGATATTTCTCACACACAGTATGGTATATGTAAATACACCCCAAACATTGCCCTACTTCTCCTGAGTCGGCGATACCATGAGTGACACTTTTGCAGCCAAATGCGCAAAGGGGCCCTAAACCAATGAGTACCTTTAGGATTTCATGAGCCATTTTTACGCATTTGGATTCTCACGCTTTAGGACCCCTAAAATGCCAGGGCAGTATAAATACCCCACAAGTGACCCCATTGTGGAAAGAAGACACCCCAAGGTATTCTGTGAGGGGTATGGCGAGTTCACAGAAAAAAAAAATTTGGCACAAGTTAGCGGAAATTGATTTTTTTTTTTTTACAGTCTCATATTCTACTAAAAATAAAATTTTGCATGAACTCACCATGCCCCTCACGGAATACCTTGGGGTGTCTTCTTTCTAAAATGGGGTCACATGTGAGGTTTTTGTACTGCTCTGGCATTTTAGGGTCTCCGCAATCATTACACGTATGGCCAGCATTAGGAGTTTCTGCGATTCTCCTTATATTGAGCATACGGGTAATGAGATTTTTTTTCCCGTTCAGCCTCTGGGCTGAAAAGAAAAAAAATGAACGGCACAGATTTCTTCATTCGCATCGATCAATGTGGATGAAAAAATCTCTGCCCAAAAATGTGCAAAAAAAGAAAAAACGGCACAGATTTCCTCATTCGCATCGATCAATGTGGATGAATAAATCTCTGCCAAAAAATGTGCAAAAAAAAAAGTAGTAAGGCCCCATTCACACATCCGCAAAAATGTCCGCATCTATTCCGCAATTCTGCGGAATAGATGCGGACCCATTCAGTGTGAATGGGGCTGGCGGTGATGCGGAGAGCACACTATGCGCTTGCCGCATCAGCATTTGCGGAGCTGCGGCCGCAAACTTCCGGGTTTCGGCCCCCAAACATCCGGCCGCAGCTCCGCAAAAGATAGAGCATGTCCTATTCTTGTCCGCAATTGCGGACAAGAAAAGGCATTTCTATATAGTTCTGGCAATGTGCGGATCCGCAAAATGCGGAAAGCACATTGCTGGTGTCCGTGTTTTGCGGATCCGCGGATCCATGGATCCATAAAACACATACGGACGTCTGAATGAGCCTTACAGGGGGTAATTAGTGTCAGGGGGTGACAGGGGGTGACATGGGGTGATCGGGGTTAATCAGGGGTTAATCAGTGACGGGGTGGGGGTTTTGGGGCTGATGGGTGGGGGGTCTGTGTGGTGATTTGGTGCACTTATAAAAGTTTCCTTTGGTGGTCCCAAGCAAAGGGACCACCAAAGGAACGATCAGCAAGCATATCAGACGCTGTTAACAAAACAGCGTCTGATATGCCATTTTTTTAACTTCTACAGCCTGCCAGCGCACGATCAGCGCTGGCAGGCTGTAGTTTACCTTGTCCCCGACGTGATCCTGTGAACGCGCGCATGCGCGTGCGCGCGTTCACAGGAAATCTCGCCTCTCGCGAGATGACGCGCCCGCGCGTCAAAGAGGAATAGACCGACCGCCTGCAGGACGCAATCCTGCGTTAGGCGGTCGGTAAGCGGTTAATATGGTTTTAACGCAGATCTTACCCTTCCATTGAAAAGGGTGAAATCCACAGCTAAAACCACATAATTGACATGCCATTAATTTTGAAATCTGCGAGGAAGGTCAATTTCCGCATCGGAAAATCTGCAAAGTGTACATAAGGATTGTTAAATATCATTCATTTTGCTAGCACTGTAATGCGCTGAGTTTTTTGCATGGGAGCCTGTTCGGAAAAACTCATGTATTCCTCAAAGTGTATAGCTGGGGTTAAGCTACATGCACACAAAAATGAAAAAATGGCCCTGAAAAACAGATAAATTGCCGTATTTTTTGCTTTAAAAGACACACTCCCCCCCCCCAAAAGTGTGTGTGTGTGTGTGTGTGGGGGGGGGGGGTGTTAGTGCGTCTTATAAAGCGAACACTGCCATTTTCACTTTGCTGACACTGATACATCGCCAGCCGCTATGCTGCACAGCACGGCCTGCGATGTGTCAGCGGAGAGGCAGGAGGGGCTGGATGCCGGCAACTCGCAGCGGGGCCCATTGCAGTCACTGTACTCTGTTACACCGGGCCCTGCACAGCAATGTTCATATGTAAAGTGTAGTCATCATGTAATCCTAATTAAAATAGCACAATCCTCTGCAGTAGTGCTTATTATCAAAGTACTGTAGCAGGCAGGCCGGCAGCGTAACGTCACTTACTTCGTCACGAGCCTGCTCCTCCCACTTCATTAATAAAGCAAGCAGAGCAGGGGCGTGATATAGTTAGTGACGTTACCCTGCCGGCTGGCCTGCCTGCTACGGTAGTTTGATAGTAAATACTACTGCAGAGGATTGCGCAACTTTAATTAGGATTACATGATGACTACACTTTACATATGAACATTGCTGTGCAAAGGCCTGGTGTATTGGGGGTCACTATTTACACAGGGACACTTATGGAGGGGATCTTTGGATGACTCATATATAGCATAAGATGCTATATATGTCATCCACAGATCCCCTCCATAACAGTGTCATCCACAGATATCCCCATAACATTATCAGCCACATATGCCCCCCTAACAGTGTCATCCACAGATCCCCTTAACAGTGTCATCCAGAGAACCCCCATAACAGTGCGTCATCCACAGATGCCCCCATAACAGTGCGTCATCCACAGATGCCCCCATAACAGTGCGTCATCCACAGATCCCCCCCATAACAGTGCATCATCCACAGATCCCCATAACAGTGTCATCCACAGATCTGCCATAACAGTGCGTCATCCATAGATGCCCCCATAACAGTGCGTCACCAACAGATCCCCGCAACAGTGTCATCCACTGATCCCCCATAACAGTACTTCATTCACATATCCCCCATAATAGTGTCATCCACAGATCACCATTAGTTCAAACCCCACCAAAAGCACACCTTTTGGTTCAAAATATTTTTTTCTTATTTTCCTCCTCAAAAACCTAGGTTCGTCTTATCATCAGGTGCGTCCTATAAAGCTAAAAATATGGTATATCGGCTTTTTTTCAAATAAAAATCCCAACCCCTCCGGTGCCCTCAGTATACATAATGTCCCCCAGAAGTAATAATGTCCACCATAGTTACCCCAGCAGTAATAATATCCCCCATAGTGGCTCATAATGTCCCCCATAGTGGCCCAAGCAGTACAAATGCCCCCCCCCCCCCATAGTTGCCCTCAGCTGTAATGTTTCTTTTTAGCAAAAAATGAATAAAAAATCACTCACCTCATCCACTTGCATGGGCAGAGTCCTTTGCTTCTCTCTTGATTAAAAAGGAACTGCCAAAGGACCTGCGCTCAAGTGTGATTATGTCACATCATGCTCCCAGCATGATCTCGTGGTGATGTCATCACACTGAGCGCCGGCCCTTTTGGGAAACCAAATACAGTTGCAATAGCACATCTTCTTGGTGTAGTCAAAATTAACACTGATTTTGATATACAAAAAAAAAACGAAATGCATGCGTATAAGCTGTAGAAAAATTGCACAGGCACAATAGGATATCCCAACTGTTCTGTTGTACAACATATTAACAGCTCCAGTCCTGGCTACAGACACACAGTACACTAACTGTCCTGTTCCTAATGATAAAATCTGACTTTCTGTAGTAATCTAATCTACATCAGTAAATATATATTTTTCCCTACACTTTCCCTGCAAAACCCTAAAATGGCTTGTGTGTCTTAATGCTGTTTCTGAGAATATATCTAGAGATGAGCGAACTTTAAAAAAAAGTCCGGTGTTCGGCGTTCGGGTTGTGGTAAGTTGCGCATCCCGTTATGGATTCCACTATAGCGGCATATGGAATCCATAAGGGGCGGCTGCCACCAACCCGAACTGTTGAACAGCCGAAGGACCTGGGGTGATGTCACCGTCATGTGATCAGTGCAGGGGGCGTGGCTCAGCACTGGATTTGATACCTGTATGCGTAAATAGCCTTCCTCTGAACCATCAATCCAGACATATGAGTCTTTCTGGTGGCTGGCGTTTAGAACAGGAGAAAAGCTGTTCTGTTTACCCCAGTCTTTGTTTTCTCTTTTGAACTGGCTTTGCTTATCATAAATTAGTTGCATCTAATTTTCAACAAAAATTACACCTGTCTCCAGGTGTACTGTAAATATTAGTAAATTTGTTGGGACTGAAGTCCAGGCCTGGCCCCAAGCATGCCCCCGCCTGTGCGACAAAATATTGTCTTTGTAAATGATCCCCAATGTTGTAGGTTGGTCTGAACTCTGAATAAATAAATGAAGGGAGAACAACAACTATGGTACATTGCGTCACCTGTTTGTCTTTGGATTTAACTGTTTTGTATTCTGCCTCCTATTGTGTAGAATCACTAATGAATTCATAGGACACTACTGTTACGTACAAGTCTTGATCCCCTGTGCACTGGAGTAAAACATGCTCCTAATTTCTGTAGCGGCATAACTGAGGCTACTTTCACACTCGCATTTTGGGCGGTTCCATCATGGATCTGCAAAAACGGATCTGTTACAATAATACAACCGCAAGCATCCATCATGAACGGATCCGTTTCTATTAGCTGTAACATAGCCAAGACGGATCTGTCTTGAACACCATTGAAAGTCAATGTGCCAGGTTGTGTCAGAGAAAACGGATGCGTCCCCGATGACTTACATTGTGTGCCAGGAAGGATCCGTTTGGCTCAGTTTCGTACAGCCGGACACTGTGTCCTTAGTCACGGCTCAATAGTGTGAACATGGACAACACGTTTAATACACCTTCGACGTGTTTCTGACGCACACTACGTCCGTAGTCATGGTGCTATGGTCTGAACATGGACAACACATTTAAATACCATGGGGATCCAATCATCATATTGCCCTGATCACATGGATTATACATCTAATAAACCGAGGAAGTATCCCCTCCCCCCATGCTGCATAATAAAAACAATTTATATCTGAGAATAAAAATAAAACAATAATACAAATTCATACAATCAAATAGTTTTATTTTTGCTCCCAGATATACATTGTTTTTAATATGCAGCATTGGGGGCGGGGGGGGGGGGGAATCTTCACAGGTTTATTTGATGTATAAATGTGATCAGGACAATTAATAATGATTGGATCCCCATGGTATAAAAGTGGTAAAAGTGGTGGTGAGTCTTATGATGGAGTTTTAATATGTACTAATAAAGAACAGGTTTTATTCATGCTCGACTAATCATGCTAGACAAAGTTAATACGAGACACTTACTAATGTATTGTATTGTAATATAGTGCCTGCCTTGCTGGCTTAATCCATCACATTATACTCTGCTCATATCGGGGGGTTACAACCACCCTGAAATCCAGCAGCATTGGCTATGCCCACACACTATAAGAAATTTGTGTAGGCACCGCCACCGCTGCTGGATTGTAATCCCACCCTGGATAGGAGCAGAATATAAAGTGACTGAAAAATAAATCATGCCAGTAAATGAAGCAATATGGACAATCACAATACACTAGTAAGTGCTATGTACTTGAAATCTGTGAAAAAATGTTGATTTTACTAAAGGGTACCGATGTGACTTGCATGTCATACAATGGCAACAGCCGACCAGACTAAATGTAACGATGCATTTTTAAGTATAATTTTTTTGTAAAATAAGATACATTTTATTGTCGTTTTCAGATTTTTTAGGATGATGATGATGATGCAGAGACTGGTTTAACAGAAGGTGAAGACAAGGAGGATGAGGAAAAAGAAGAGGAGAAACTTGGAAAGCTACAATTCTCCTTGGATTATGACTTTCAGAATAACCAGGTAATAACATTGAGGTAAAAAATTCATTTGATGCTTAAGACAAAGGTAAAATGAGTCTCCCAACCACAAGTGCCAGTCTCTGTATCCCCACTGAACGTGTTCTGAAAGGGGTTTATCTCCAAAATCTGCATAAATAAATCCTTATTGTACACTAAAGGTCCTATTACACTGCCCCTGATGTTTGGGCAGTGTGAGTGTCGAAGGATGATAACACATCCATCGGCATTCATTTCCTTCAGCCTGATTTCATAGGCCGATGCAAACTGAATGTGAGAGGGACTATTGCTACTGGCTACTGCCACTTCTATTCTGTTGGTAGCACATCCCAGGGAGATATGCTACAGATAAATGCACATCTTTTGTCCTGATGAAATACTAATCAACTAATGACCATTTGCTTGTAAGTTCCAAAAAGACTGCAGATAAAAATACAACCCAATATAGTGGTATATCCTGTGCTCAAATACAACTGAGACCAAGACACATATCCATAAAAGTAATGATCTCAGTTTAAACTATTTTTATAGCTCATATGACTGGGGCTAAAGTGATAACCACACAACAAAAACTGTAATAATGTAATAATAAAGAAGCTAGCATACTCACAGTCAGTTCAGATTCGTAGCCTTCCGATAAAGCAATCATAAGTCTGTGTTACAGAAAAGACTGTAGACTCGGTTGTAAATTAGAGTCTACAAGGTACAGTCTCAAAAATATTAATATGTACAGTATGACAAGCTCTCCGACATGTATCCTGGGGATATGCCCCATCCAGTCTACCCATAGAGAAGGCAGATAGAAAATAGAAAAGGGGGTTATAAAGGGGGTAAATGGCCTGGTCTTATACTTATTAAAAAAGTCACTGGTCTTTAGTATGGTGGTGTTAAGCTGGGCCACTCCACATTAACGTCCCAACACATGATTAAAAAAATGATTTTGTTCATCAGGGGCAAGCAAGCACATAAGGATAAGCAGGCATATAAAGAAACAGCGAACCAACCAAACAAAAGCAACAATTTATGTTTAGCAAGGAGCCACTGACTGAACATTAGTGCCTGTATTTCATTAGGGGATCTAGGGATAGCATATCAAAAAAAATTACATGTCTCAATGGTTGTTACTTTTTACCTACTCTTTTACTGAAATAAACATTTTAGACACCATCATCAAGATACAGAACAATAAAATAGAAACAACTCTTTACCAGAAACCAACTGGCTGCACAGCATACCTCAGATGGGACAGTTTCCACCCCAAACACATAAAAAACCCCATTATCTACAGTCAAATTATCAGATACAACCACAGACAGGGATGAATTCCTTGTAAACCTCACAAAGACATTTTTGAGTCAGGAATATCGTCCAACTACAGTGTAAAACCAAATTGCCAGAATACCAAGAGGTGAGCTCCTACAATACAAAACAAAACAAAACAAGAAAACCATTGGGTACCTGTAGTAGTCACTAGAGATGAGCGAATTTTTCCAAAATTCGATTTGACAGTTCGCCGGATTTTTTTACAAAAATTCATCTCGATCCGAATATATTTGTGGCGAATTACATTAAAAACCGCCATTTACTGGCTGCACAGAGCCTTTATAGTGGTGAAGAACACTGTGACTTGCAGTAACACGCATAGGGAGTCTGCAGGACATGCAGATAACATGATCTCAGAATCACTGCACACTTCACTTATTTGGGCAGTAACGGGGCCAAAACTGACCAAATAACTCAAGTATGAACTCAGCCTTACAGGTCGTTGTTAGCATTAAGAAGAAGCGCACTCCTTTTACACGATCGTCAGCTAATTCCACATAGACATCTACAGAACCTGTTCTATTAAACGCTTATACAAGTAGAGCCCCCTGACAGAGTGGAGAGGTTGTCAGCAGTAAGTTTGTGTTGACCTCACTGATTAATTTGTCCTTCGTCTGATCCGTCAGAACAATAACCCACAAAAACGGATCCTGTCTGTGGAGCATCTGCCTTCTCTCGGTCGGCATTTGCTCAATAATCCATCACTATTGCTAATGCCAAAAAAACAGGAGATGACACAGGAATGGAATATTTTTATGTCTTCTGTGTTTTGTACCCAACCCTGCTTTTGGCTACCAAATCATAAGCCAATTCTGATGGGACCATACTGGCCTTACAGCTGCTACACAGTCAAGATCCATTGTGCGTCTCATTTTTACTTCCTTCTGACAGATCAGAAGAAAGGTCAAATAAATCATGATGTCAGCCAGGCCAAAAGCCAAAATAGTGGACCAGTCATGAAGTGGTGGTGGTGGTGGTGGGGGGACCGCATGAGAAGTCCACAGAGTGGACCTATGACATAGTGGTGAGGTGGAAGCAGCATGGCAGAATTACAGAGTCTGGAGTTGGCAGCAGTATGAGGAGGCCTTTGAGTGGCACAATGACAGAGTCTGGAGGTGGCGGCAGCAGCAGTAGCAGCATCAGGAGAAGGCCACCAAGTGGCACAATGACAGAGTGTGGAGGTTGCGGCAGTAGCAGCATCGGGAGAAGGCCACCAAGTGGCACAATGACAGAGTCTGGTGTTGGCAGCACTATGAGGAGGCCACCGAGTGGCACAATGACAGAGTCTGGAGGTGGCGGCGGTAGCAGCATCAGGATAAGGCCACCGAGTGGTACAATGACAGAGTCTGGAGGTGGCAGCAGTATGATGAGGCCACCAAGTGGCACAGTGACAGAGTCAGGAGGTGTCAGAAGTATGAGGAGGCCACAGAGTGGCAAAATGACAGAGTGTGGAGTTGGCCACAGTATGAGAAGGCCACTGAGTAATACAATGACAGAGTGTTGAATTGGCAGTAGTATGAGGAGGCCACTGAGTGGCACAATGACAGAGTGTGGAGGTGGTGGCAGCAGCAGGAGCAGCATCAGGAGAAGGCCAACGAGTGGCACAATTACAGAGTCTGGAGGTGGCAGCAGTATGAGAAGGCCACAGAGTGGCACAGTGACAGAGTCTCGAGGTGGCAGCAGCAGCAGTAGCAGCGTCAGGAGAAGGCCACCGAGTGGCACAATGACAGAGTGTGGAGGTGGTGGCAGCAGCAGTAGCAGCATCATGAGAAGGCCACCGAGTGGCACAATGACAGAGTCTGGAGGTGGCAGCAGTATGAGGAGCTACTGAGTGGCACAATTACAGAGTCTGGAGTTGGCAGCATTATGAGAAGGCCGCCGAGTGGCACAATGACAGAGTTCGGAGGTGGCAGCAGCAGCATCAGGAGAAGGCCACCGAGTGGCACAATGACAGAGTCTGGTTTTGGCAGCAAAACTATTGAGCGGCCGGAGTGCCCCACACACCTCCTGCTATCTTCCTACACCTGTTCCCTGGCGGCATAGTGCCTGACGAAGGCCGTAAAGGCCGAAAACGTTTGCACTTATATGTTGCCTCATTTCTACTATGGAAATAAACAAGCACAAAGAGCAAAGAAATCTCTTCATTTATTGCTGTGTCTTTTGGATATTATTATTACGGGTCGGGACCCCATTCACAGCATCAAAGAAGGCAGACAGCCACAAAGTCTGGTTTAATCTATCAGTATGAGGAGGCCACTGAGTGGCACAATGACAGAGTTTGGAAGTGGCAGCAGCAGCATCAGGAGAAGGCCACCGAGTGGCAAGGTGACATAGTGTGGAGATGGCAGCAGCAGCATCAGGATACCACAGAGTGGCAAGGTTACATAGTATGGTTATGGAAGCAACATCAGGATACCACAGAGTGGCAAGGTGACATAGTGTGGAGATGGCAGCAGCAGCATCTGTATACCACAGAGTGGCAAGGTTACATAGTATGGTTATGGCAGCAACATCAGGATACCACAGAGTGGCAAGGTGACATAGTGTGGAGATGGCAGCAACAGCAGCAGGATACCACAGAGTGGCAAGGTGACATAGTGTAGATATGGCAGCTGCAGCAGCATCAGGATACCACAGAGTGGCATGGTGACATAGTGTAGAAATGGCAGCAGCAGCAGGATACCACAAAGTGGCAAGGTGACATAGTGTGGATATGGCAGCAGCATCAGAATACCACAGAGTGGCAAGGTGACATAGTGTGGAGATGGAAGCATCAGGATACCACAGAGTGGCAAGGTGACATAGTTTGAAGATTGCAGCAGCAGCAGAATACCACAGAGTGGCAAGGTGACATTGTGGTATCCTGCTGCTGTTGCTGCCATCTCCACACTATGTCACCTTGCCACTCTGTGGTATTCTGCTGCTGCTGCAATCTTCAAACTATGTCACCTTGCCACTCTGTGGTATCCTGATGCTTCCATCTCCACACTATGTCACCTTGCCACTCTGTGGTATTCTGATGCTGCTGCCATATCCACACTATGTCACCTTGCCACTTTGTGGTATCCTGCTGCTGCTGCCATTTCTACACTATGTCACCATGCCACTCTGTGGTATCCTGATGCTGCTGCAGCTGCCATATCTACACTATGTCACCTTGCCACTCTGTGGTATCCTGCTGCTGTTGCTGCCATCTCCACACTGAGTGGCAAGGTGACATAGTGTAGATATGGCAGCTGCAGCAGCATCAGGATACCACAGAGTGGTATGGTGACATAGTGTAGAAATGGCAGCAGCAGCAGGATACCACAAAGTGGCAAGGTGACATAGCGTGGATATGGCAGCAGCATCAGAATACCACAGAGTGGCAAGGTGACATAGTGTGGAGATGGAAGCATCAGGATACCACAGAGTGGCAAGGTGACATAGTTTGGAGATCGCAGCAGCAGCAGAATACCACAGAGTGGCAAGGTGACATAGTGTGGAGATGGCAGAAGCAGAATCAGGATACCACAGAGTGTGAAGGTGAGATAGTGTTAAGATGGCAGCAGCAGCATCGGGAGACCACTAAGTGACCCGGTGACAGAGTGGGGCGGTGGGTGGCAATACCAGTACCCGCTGACGAAGGTGGGTGAAAAAAGGAGCACTTTGCTTCACATGTGTGGCATCAGATGGGTGGCAGCATCAGAGTAGCAGCTAAGGCAGGTAGCTAGAAGAAACCGGTCTCTTTTTTCAAGGTTTGGGTGAGGCGGCATGGATGATCTAATCAGATGCATCAGGAATTGGTGGATGGAAATCCTGGCTGATCCACGCCTGATTGATCTTGACAAAGGTCAGTCTCTCCACATTTTGGGTGGACAGGCAAGTTCTCCTTGGGGTAACTATGGCCCTGGCCGCACTAAACAGCTGCTCTGATGCCACACTACTGGCCGGGCAGGACAGCTTTTCCAGGGCAAACTGGGCCCTGCAGTTTGGCTGCCCAGTAGTCCAGCGGATCTTCAATGTGGGGTGGCAGGGTGCTGTCCAAGTATGCCACCACCTGCTGGTTCAGGTCCTGCTCCAGGTCTAGCTGCTGCTGCTGGTGAGTAGTTTCTTCACTATGATGGTGAGGAAAGCTGCTCATCAGAGACTGTAGACTACAAATTGCCTGTGCTCCAATGTCCTCCTCCCCCTCCTCCTCTTCCAGTTCAGCCCCCAAAGGGCTCATGTGGCCCTCATGTGACCAGCCATTGTTACCACCAGTGGAATGATGTCGTTCATCCCGTACTCCTGGCAATTGACAAATAACGTGGCGTCCTCAAAGGGCCTGAGCAAACGGCAGGTGTCACGCATGAGCTGCCACTGGCTGACATCAAAGTTACACAGGGGAGTACTCCTATACACTTGGATCATCAAGAAATCGTTGATGTCCTTTGTTCGTAAGTCGGTCCAACATATGGAAGGTGGAATTTCAACGGGTGGAAACGTCGCATATCAGCCTATGTTGGGGGATGCCATTCTGCCGCTGCAGCTCAAGGAGGGTGTGCTTTGCAGTGTACGAGTGCATGCAAAGTTTCCTGGCCATTTTTAGGATGTCTTGCAGATGGGTGGAAGACTTCAGGAACCACTTGACAACAAGATTGAACACGTGTGTCATGCAGGGCGCATGGCTCAGCCTTCCTTGACGCAGCTCCGACACAATTTTCTTCCCGTTGTTGGTCACCATGGTTCCGATTTTCAGTTGTTGTGGAGAAAGCCAGGATTCGATTTCTTTATAAATCACACAGAGCAGTTCCTCCCCTGTGTAACTTCTTTTGCCAAGGCAAACAAGGTGCAGAACAGAGTGACACCGCCGTGCCCTGCACATGTGGTATGCTGGAGGGGCACGGTGACTTGTCCCTGCAGTGAAGACTGAGGACATGGTGAAGGATGAGGAGGCAGAGGCGGACATTGTTGCAAGACCAACGGCGTGACAACGTGGAGGCAGAAGCGGCGTGACCTGGCCGAATTGCTGGTGTGACTGTGCAGGAACCACATTCACCCAGTTGGCCGTAAAGGACATGTATTGTTCCTGACTGTAGTTACAGCTCCACATGTCGGCGCTGCCATGCACCTTGGCAGACATCGACAGGCTGAAGGTATGCCCCACATTGTGTTCTACATATTTGTGCAAGGCTGGTACTGCCTTTTTGGCAAAGAAATGACAGCTTGGGACTCTCCACCTCGGTTCGGCATAAGCCATCAGTTCTCTGAAAGGTGCAGAGTCCACCACTTGGAAAGGGAGGGACTGCAGCACCAGCAACTTAGCCAGGAGCACATTCAGCTTCTGCGCCGTTGGATGATTGCACGCATACTGCTGTCTCTTGGCAATCACTTCGGTGATCGATTGCTGACGGAATGACTGACGAGGAGGAGGAGGAGCAGGAGCATCAGGACCAGCAGATAATGGGAATGACAGACAGCTTCCTTCGGCTGAGGTGGTCGAGCCTTGCCACTGGGTGATGCAGCTGAGCCACCGATGGCGACGCTGCATATGTTGACACAGGCCACGCTTCACCTTCTGCCCACAGATTCTACATATGGCCACGTTCACCTCCTCCAGATGCTTAACAAAAAACTGCCACACCGCCGCGTAGGTGATTTTCCCCCTAACATTCCCCACTGACTGACTGCTACCGCTGCTGCCTCCGTGAACCCCTGCACCACTATTTCCCAGGCAGGTAGGCTGCTGCGAAGCCGGTTGGTCTACGCTGGGCACGTTTGGCTCCCGACCTCCCACTCCTGCCACCCTGCTGACTCTCAGCCATGCTACCACCTTGCGGGCTTAGCCGCTGCCTCACAGGCAAGCTGCCACCCTCTTCTTCTGATGATGATTGTTAAAGTAAATATTAATTATTAATATTTTGGGTTAATATAAAAAATTAATATTCATAAATAGGTGTGAGTCGTCTATTGATGACTCCGCCCATTTATACAAATACTACCTCCTTGTTGCACTTACACTTTCCTGAACTACATGCGTTATACTATTACGGCAGCAACTACTACAGTAAATGACTATATGCTGTACTTTGAATAATAAAGTATCTATTGCACAATTTCACAGTCTAATCTACAGTCTAATTATTGCTATAACTATATATATATATATATTTATATCAATGGACATATAAATATATATACTTAGAGTCGCACTCTGTAATACACAAACAACACTGCAATACTAGCGATATAATAATAATACACCTAACTACACTATACACAATAGCTATATATACACACTTAGGCTACATGCACACGACCATTGTGTGTTTTGCGGTCCGCAAATTGTGGACCAGCAAAACACAGAAGGCGTCCGTGTGCGTTCCGCAATTTGCATAACAGCACGGACAGTCATTGATATAACTGCCTATTCTTGTCCGCAAAACGGACAAGAATAGAACATGTTATGTTTATTTTGTGGACCACGCAACGGATGCGGACAGCACACGGAGTGCTATCCACATCTTTTGTGGCCCCATTGAAGTGAATGGGTCCGCATCCAAGCCGCGAAAACTGCGGCTCTAATGCGGACCAAAACAACGGTCGTGTGCATGAGGCCTTACACACACATGTTATTTAGCAGCAGCCCACCCAACCTGGCTATGTACTGTCCCTACGAGGCATAAAGGGGTTAAACACAATCGTGGCACTGCAAGGGTTAATATACGATGCATGCCAGGGATATACTACACGGAACACAATGCAGGCCAGGGGTGATATGGCACCGCAATGCACGAGAGAAAGGGTTAACAGGATATGTGTGGATGGCACTGCAAGGGAAGCAGGTCAGGGATACCACACAATATATGGTAGGGGTATTGCAGGGGTTAATGGTATTGTGGCAAGGATATATTGGTGGCAGTTGGTAGAAAAGGGTTAATTGCAGGGGTATAATGCGTTGGTGGTATAGGGTTATAGAGAGTTATTGCTGGTTCAGGGGCCATTGCTGGTTCAGGGGTTATTGTTGGTTCAGGGGTTAATATCAGGGAATGAGGGCAGCAAGAGTTAATGATATGGTAAATGCAGGGCAGAAAGGGTTAATGCTGTGGCATAGCAGGGGTTAATAATACTCAGCCAAGCTCGTTTCTAGGGGTGCTCATCTCTAGGGGATGATCTTCTGCTCGTTCTCCTGGGGTATGATTCTCTTGTCCGGGCTGCACGGCTCAACTGAAGAGCGCAGGGCTGCCGGACTATTTAAATCCATCAGAAGAAAATACCAGGCACTCCTGGGGGATTTCTCCCCTCATGGTGCAATTAATTGCCAACTACCAGCACCGATATCTGGGTTAACCCCTTGATGGTCTATCTGACTAGGCCCCATTGCACAATTTGTTACCTGGCTATTATTACTGGACACATTGCAATTATTTGCACAAGGGCAATTCCTTGCAATGTGTCCTTTGTTCCCACACCTAAAATACCTGACTTGGCGTCCTTTCCTGTGTGTTTTGTCCTTACCAGCGTTGCAGTGTTTCGCTATATGACCTAAGCCAGCACATGCTAAACATCTGATGTTTGTCCTGCACGGCTTAGGTCCGTCTACACTGCAGTCGTGCTCCCTTCTCCTGAACTGTTCCGTCCTCAAGGACGCACTCTTTACAAGATTTCTTTTTCCCAAAGTCAGGGAAAAATCTCTGTTAGTCTGGACAGGCTAACATTTTGTGAGATTTGGCCTGTCATAGACTAATCTCCCCCCTTTTTGGCCTGCACAAGGAAAAAGAAAGGGCCTTGCACCATTTTGGCAAAATTGGTGATGACATGTTGCATGCCAGTCATCAATTTAGACCTTACAACAATCTCGTCATTCAATTTGGCTACCATCACGTTAGTAGAGGCAGCCTGTTCCTTGAAGGCCTTGATCTCAGCATACGAGTGAGTCAACTGAGCCTCTATTTCCTCCTTCTGCCTCTGCAGCTCTACTAACTGTGACTCTATTCTAGCCATCTGCGTGTCTCAGTTAACGGTAGACTGTACATTCTCTGCCAGCTGTGCCCGAAATGCCGAAACCTGGTTCGAATTACTGGCACAGCACTGGCAATGAATGGTCGGAGAAATTGTTTATGTTTTCCTGTCCTTGTTGCTGCGTGGAGGAGGTACTCTAGTGCCAGGAACTAGTGTTGAGCGATTATACTCGGCCAAACAAGCTATGCTCGGCACATGGCGGGTAAGTACTGCCCTCCCTGTAATGCCGTAGCCATGTTGGTTACTGGCATTACAGTGATTGGCTGGCCGGATCGCGTCATTGGCGGCTATATAGCACCCGATGGAGCATGTTCGGCTCAGTCTTAGTCAGGGAGAGCTGTGCATAGGAAGGGAAAGACAGTGTAGGGAGGGATATTGGAATATTTTTATTGGAGAGACTTTTCAGAAACCCAAAAGTCTTTAAGGACTATTGTGTGTGGCAGCAGCAATATATATTTTTTTAGCGCATCCTGCGTTAAATAGCATCTAATAGGCTGCTGCGGACAGTTAAATTATATGTGTCACATCCCCGGTGTAAAGTGTGCGCATCCCAAAAATATCTGTGACATCCAGTGTACTTTTTCCGTAGACAGTGTCCGCAGTGTCTGCTGAAATGAGAATGCAAAACATGAGGAAAAGAGAGATGGTGGATGCTTTTAGCGTCCTCCTGCACTAAGTGGTTCTCTTGGATGCAAACAAAATACACCCTGGCAGTGGTTGCCTCTCTCCAAACATAGGACCTTTTTTGGGGGCAATTAAGTCCTTTAGCATTTAGAGATAAGATTTTGAGTCCCATAGGGATGGGGAGAGGCTCCGCCCACCAAGGTTCGTATAGCAGTCAATAAACAGTTAACCAATCAACTCTATAGGCAGTAAATAATAAAAAAAAAATTATCTGTTCAAAATGCTATAGCAATACAAGTAGCAAAACAGATAAAAAGAGGGCAAGAGCAAGTGAGAGGAAATAAAGGGAAAGAGGAAAGCTGGTGGAAACACAGAATCAGGCGGTCAAGAACCGTCTGTGTTTGTTCGGTGGCGTAACTCCACAGATAAGGCCGAGAGGAACCTTGACTGTTCGTAACTGTCAGGCAGGCAGCTGCATCATATATAGAAGTACCTAAACAGGAGGGAAAAAGATAACCCCACATGATTGGCGTGAGACGCTCCTCACAGCCTTAATAAACATATTTAGTTAGCAAGGAAGTGCTATGGAGGTCACCCATTATCAGGACCGTCTCAGGTGTCCGGTGGTCCAGGAGTAGCTGTAGGGTCAGTCCGGAAGCGTTGACCATGCTGTTTCGGAGGTATCTGAATATCCCAGGATTGGAGGAGTTTTTGGCCGTCCTCAACGGATTTCACCATGTGGGTCTTGCCGTTTTTCCGAATAAGGAGTTTTAATGGGTATCCCCATTTGTACGGAATGTCATTATCCCTGAGAGCAAGAGTGATAGGTTGCAAATATCTTCTTTGGCGTAGTGTCGCCATGGAAAGGTCTGCAAATAGTCTGACGGATTGATAAGGGGCTGTTCACACTTCCTAGCTGCCATCATTAATGACTCTTTGGTATGAAATAATTGGATGCGAGCGAGAGTGTCCCTTTGAACATCAGAGCTCAAGTGGGGTGGTTTCGGAACCCTATGGGCCCTGTCTATGATCATGTCAGGGATCGGGATCCGTGGTAGAAGCGCTTTAATAAGACCCTTCAAATATGGTTGTAGGTCTTGGGGGGCCACGTCCTCCGGCATACCCCGGAATTGTACATTGTTCCTCCTGGCGGTCTTCAATGTCTGCAATTTTTCTCTTGATGGTCTCAAGCTCATCTGCCATGTCATTATGGGCATCTATAATATTGTTCTGTGAGTTTGCAAATTCAGCCATTTTGTTTTCTACATTGAGGAGTTTATCCTCCGCTTTTTGTACCTTGGCGGCAAGGGGGTTAATCAGCCCCGCCATATCTGCATGTAATGAATGCTTTAGTGCTAGGAGCATATTTTTTAGTGAATCCTCAGAGAGGGGCTTATTTGAGGTATGGTAGGCTTGTATGGGGTCTGCTAGAGGGGCTTTTGTTGGCTGTGCCCATGCATCAGCACTGACCTGAGGAGGGTGGGTTGTCTCCAGACGCGGTCTCTGTTTCTGTGCACTGGAGGACGGCGAGGCCCAGGAGGGGTCCATGTTGGCGCCGTCTTGGGGAACCGATGCCCCGGATGTCCGGGCCTCATCAGGAGTCGGAGGTAGTGAAGGGAACTCTGCCTCATTCAAGGAGAAGGTGTCTTTGCCCAGAAGAGGTGAGGGAGAGCGGGAATTGCGCTGCGGTGGTGATGCGCTGTGAGGAGGCGACAGGCGCCCTGCGGTTTGTGAGCCGGCGCCATCTTTGGCAAGGCCCCGGTCGAAGAAGCCATTCAGTTTCCCGCTCTGTACTTTGGGCAGCTGCTATTTGGACTTCCTCATCATCCTAGGGAGGGTGTCCGGCATCAGTAGAGACAGGAGGGCGTTGGTAGGAGCAGGGGTAGCTCTGGGGAGCTCGATTGTAGTTGCTTTGGTGCAGGAGCTGCAGAGTTAGGTTGCCATTCCTCTCAGCAGCCAAGCCCCCCCCCCAAATATAATGTTTTACAGGGTCAGCTCATCTGCAGGCCCTCGCATATAATTTTTTAGAGGGTCAGCCCACCAGCAGGCCCTCACCTACAATCTTTTACAGGGTCAGCTCACCTGCAGGCCCTCACATATAATGTTTTGCAGGGTCAGCTCAACTGCAGGCCCTCACTTACAATCTTTTACCAGGTCAGCTCACCTGCAGGCCCTCGCATATAATGTTTTACAGGGTCAGCTCACCTGCAGGCCCTCACCTACAACCTTTTACAGGGTCAGATCACCTGCAGGCCCCCACAGACAATGTTTTACGGGGTCAGCTCACCAGCAGGCCCTCACCTACAATCTTTTACAGGGTCAGCTCACCAGCAGACCCTCACCCCTAATGTTTTAGAGGGTCAGCTCAGCAGCAGGCCCTCGCCCCTAATGTTTTAGATGGTCAGATCAGCAGGCCCTTGCTCCAAATGTTTTTGTGGGTCACCAGCAGCCATCAATCATAATTTTTCAAGCATGAGTATGATGCCCTCCTTTATGTGTAACAAATGGTGTATTGGAGTGCCGGTTCCTTGTAATTTTTGGCAGTCCTTTCCTTTAGCGCATAGGCTTTATTAGTGTAGGAGTCTCACTACACGAACAATTGTACCACAATGTGAATGAGGCCCTCCTTTATGTGATATTCAGGTTGTATCCGAGTGCCTCTTGCTTGTAATTTTTGGCAGCACTTGCACTTTATATACAAGTAAATATACAGGAAAGAATATTTCCTAACAATTTTTCCTCTAAAACCGATTTTATCTTTGGTTTTGTGCGTATTATTGTCAGTCTGTAAAAGTGGCGTACTACTCGGACAACATCGTTCCCAGCAGCGACCTGGGAGTCCAAGATGCATCCAGAGATCATCCCCATGCTGTTCCCTAACCATTTTGGTGGTGTTTCCATCAATTTCTGACCTTTTCCTATAAACCAAACACCCTCCCCTCGGGTTGTCCCATTGACTTCCATTATACTTGGGTGCTCTGTAGAGCACCTGAGCATCCTGATGTGTTTGGCCCGAGCACTTGGGTGCTCAATCAACACTACCAGGAACGCCATCTCCCAACCAGCCGGACTTCTGTTCAGCTCCAATGGTGATGGTTCTCTTACAGTGACGGTATGTGACGACTTCTTCCCAGGATGTTTGCACGTGATTGAGGTTTGTGTAAGGCAATCAGAAAATCGTTAAAATCCAAAAGATTAAGATTAATCTAAAGATTTTAGGTTCTCTGCTGTAGATATTGCCTTGTGTTTAGTTCTGATTGAAAAAAACGCCTTACCTGTCTGAACTTTTAGGCCCTGGATGCACAGAAACCCTGTCCGTGTCTCTTTTGCCTGACTAGTTCACAGAGTAAGCAATTTTCTTTTCCCAAAACCAAACACAAAAACAAATTCTTAGAAGTGGGCCTGGCTCGCCAACGTTAAAGAAAATATTATTATATTATATATATAATATAACAATTATATTATCGGCGGTGACTACTACAATAAATGACTATACGCAGTACTATGAATAATAAAGTATTTATTACACAATAACAAGTCTACAGTCTAATTATTGCTATAACTATATATATTTAAATCAATGGACATTTATATACTTATAGTCGCACACGGTAATACACAATAAACACTACAATACTAGCGATATAATAAAAATACACCTAACTACACTACACAGAATACTCAGTTCCAATTCCACCCCACAAACTAGCTATATACACACACTTACACACACATGTTATTTAGCAGCAGCCCACCCAACCTGGCTTTGTACTGTCCCTACGAGGCATAAAGGGGTTCAACTCAATAGTGCCACTCCAAGGGTTAATATACGATGCAGGCCAGAGAGATTCTACAGGGAACACAATGCATGCCAGGGATACCACACAATATAAGGTAGGGGTATTGCAGGGGTTAATGGTATTGTGGCAATGGTATATTGGTGGCAGTGGGTAGAAAAGGGTTAATTGCAGGGGTATAAGGCGTTGGTGGTATAGGGTTATAGAGGGTTATTGCTGGTTCAGGGGTTAATATCAGGGAATGAGGGCAGCAAGGATTAATGATATGGTAAATGCAGGGCAGCAAGGGTTTATTCTTGTTGGTGGCATAGCAGGGGTTAATAATACTCAGCCAAGCTTGTTTCTAGAGGTGCTCGTCTCTAGGGAATGATCTTCTGGTCGTTCTCCTGGGGGATGAATTTCTTGTCTGGGCTGCACCACGGCTTAACTGAAGAGTGCAGTGCTGTTGGACTATTTAAATCCAGCGGCGCTCGCCCCCGAGCAGCCCGCACGCTGCAGGTAAGGACATGTGTTCTGGCACGGCGATATGACATCACCATACCATCCTGCGCATCCCTGCCGCGCGCATCTCTGTGACCGCGCATCTCCAGAGGTACATGTACATACCTCCGGAGATGTTATCAAAAGTCAGGGGATCATTATTGATCCCCTGTCTTTTGAAGCAGCCGAACCTGGACATAATTGTCCAGCTATCTAGGCGGCATCGCCCTTCTGCAGGTGCACTGGTATGCGCCTGCAGGGGGATTAGGCTGGGGAGGGGGCACCGATGACTGGGGTCATGATTTGGCCACATTTAGGATAATAAGTATATATACATGTATGCAATAACTGGGGCATTCATACATCTATATAAATATACCCAAATATAATATAAGCCCAAATACACATACATATATATATACAGATGTGTGCAATATAAGTGGCATACACACATCTCTATATATACACATATCCACAGACCTGGGCCCATACTGGCCATACACGGCCAATATATATATATATATTAAAATACATATATACATATATTTGCATAATACCACCTTCCTCTACAATGATGAAGCCCCTTCTGCCCCCGACTCCCAAGTGCGATCGGCTTAATCATCATCGCGTAGTGTCCTCACGTCGCTGATGTCCTCCTCAATGGTCTCTGGGTCAGGAGCCTGACCACTCGCAATACCACCTTCATAATCATTACTTGCCCGCCTAGCGGAGGAAGAGGCGGAAATCTCCACATCTTGGCTGGGCTGTAGCTGCTGACTGTCCTCTAGTAGCTCATCCTCGCTGTATAGTGGAGCTAAGCCCACAGCATACAATACTTGGCTGAGGGAACAGCAAAGGACAGAGGCAGGTTGAGGACAGGTGAGGGCACAGGGCCTGCTCCTGGGCTATTCCAACTAAGGGTTGTGTCTGACGAACCCAACGACTGTTGGCTGGGGGTAGCTGTCTAATGGCTTTTTGGATCCCCAAATAATCTTTCCTTGCACTTGTAAATCACTTTTTTTTCCCTATGAGGTTTTTCCTATCACTGCCCCTAGCGCCTTCTGACATCTCTCCCTGCACTAAGATGCTGTGAAATGATTCCTCCCTATCCTTACCCTCCACATATAAATCGTAAATATTTTCAGTTTTTTTTTTTTACTATGAGGATTTTCCTATTGCTGTTCCTAGTGCCTTTTCACGTCTGTCCCTGCACTCAGAACGCTGGAAAATGTCTGAATCCAAGATGGTCTCCGTATTTATAGGGCTGTGACATCACATGGCTGGCTGGCTACTGATTGGCTGCATGCATGGCATTATGGGTCATCCCGCCTTACCAGAGTTCCTTGCCCCATGTCCTCACAAGTGTAGCTGCCGTTTAGCTGCCATTTTAGGAAAAATTACGATTTTTTTTTACCACGAATTCGTAACGAATTCCACTTCGTCTGCTTCAATTCGCTCATCTCTAGTTGTCACCTACAACCCAAATCTGGGAATTGTTAGCAGGGTTGCTCGTAGACTATATCCAACACTACAAATAAAAGACAATTTGAAAACAATATTTACAAAGAACCATTAAACAAAATCCCCCCAATCCCCCCAATTCCTGTGCGATAAAAAGCACCTAATCTCAAAAACTCAATCCTTTTGTTTTTGCAGTAGATGAGCTGCTGACAGAGGCAGAGTCGAACATGGATGTATATAGGGGAGCTAGGAGGTAATCAGAAGACATTATTCGGTCAACAGCTATTGAATGTGTGTGGCAGTCTTGGGGGGATTTTGTTTAATGGTTCTTTCCCTTTAATTATTACTCTTTAGCGGGTAAGGATGAGTGAAGCGTGCTTCGGATCCAAGATCCGAAGTTGCTTCACTCCCAAATTTGTTATAATGGTGTATGGAAATCTATATCCATACAGCATTAAAATGTATGCGCTCCAGTGAGGCGAAGTGAGTCTTCACCGTAGTCTCGCAAGACTTGGTGAATAACTTCGGCATTTGATTATTAAACTTAAAAAACATTTAAAACAGTTATCCGAAGTTGGCTTCAGTATCGATTGGTACCGAAGCCAATTTTGGAAACAAGTTTTAAAATGGTTTTCAAATTCAAAAATCATATCCAGAATTTATTCAATGAAGTCCCATGAGACTTCAGTGAAACTCACTTTGCTTCGCTTACACCTACAGCATTAAAACAAATTTTGGAGCGAAGTGAATTTTGGAAACAAGTTTTGAAATGGTTTTCAACCACATTCAGCTGGATAATCGACCTATTAACATTCATTCTCTAGGACAAGATGATCCTTCCGAGTGTTCATTTTTAGTACTTTTTATTTAGTGTTTGGAATGCACTGTATGTGGCTGCTATAAATGCCTTAGAGGTAGAAGATAATGAGGTCTTTACGTGTGTGTTATACTCCAGCTGTAGTAAACAAAGAAGTACAAAATGTAATCAAGACAAATGGCATGGAAACACCAAAACCTCCTGCTCAGTATAACTTTTAATGAATAAGGGCCCTTTCACACGAGCGGATGCCGTACGGGTAATCTGCTGCGTGAAAGAGAGCCAAGCCCCGTTTCGGACAGCAGAGACATGGAGCACTACCATGATTGATAATGCTCCATGCCTCTCTGTGATCTTTGTACTACAAAATCACAACGACATAAAGTTGTCACCGGGATTTTGTAGTAAGAAGGTCACAAGAGAGGCAAAGAGCATTATCAATCATGTTAATGCTCCGTGTCTCTGCTGTCCGGAACGGGGCTTGGCACTCTTTCACGCAGTGGATTCCATGCACGGGATCCGCACATGTGAAAGAGCCCTAAAGTAGCTTTGTATTTGTAGCATTGTTTTACTGATAAGGCATGTCCTTTAAACAATATTTAGTGCTGTGTCTTTTTAACTATACTTTTGAGAAATATTGTGAAGGAGAAAGATATTAGCCCTAAATTATCAAAGTTTTCCCAACACATTCTACTTTCGATGTTTATGAATAGGTGTCACTGGTGCCTCACTGCAAGTCATTGTGGCGACCCCTAAACATGCTAGAAAAGTAGTTGCGTAATGTATTAACAGTTTTTTTTTTTTTTTTTGTTTTTTTTTACAGATTCAAGTTGGCGTCATACAGGCTACTGAATTACCTGCATTGGATATTGGAGGGACTTCAGATCCTTATGTAAAGATTTTCTTTTTGCCAGATAAGAAGAAGAAGTATGAAACTAAAGTTCATCGCAAGACACTTAACCCAATTTTCAATGAGACTTTCACTTTTAAGGTGAAACAATCATGTTACTTTTTATTATATAAATGAAACTGGTCTGAAAAACTGCCATGTTAGAAAATGTCTAGCGTATTAAAATATCATGGTATTATTTAATAAGTGTATCCCAAAATTTACAACTCGTCCCACAAAAAACAAGCCCTGATACTGATAATAAAAAAAGATATGGCTTCTGTAATTTGGAGAGAAAAAAATATAATTCACCACTTCCTTAATTACCAAACTAGGCTGCCTCTATGGAGACAATTTGGATCCAACCTGGCAGTAAACTATTTATATTTGCCACACATAAGCATATGAACCCAATTTGGCTTGTACTGCACATAACAAATCCCTTCTTAATACTAAGGGGGAGTTCACATCACTGTTTCATTTTCGGTTCTTCTGATCCGTCAGAAGATCAGAAAAAAAAAAGACAGAAACCCGAAAAAAAACGGATCCTGTGCATCAGTTATGCACATTTGGCATACGTTTAAGGCATTTATGCCTAAGATCCATTTTTTAGATGGGGAAAAAATACTGTATGCAGGACTTTTTTCAGTCTAGAAAAACTTATTTTAGATGGAAATGGCTCAAACGGAGTCAAATGTGCATAACTAATGCACAGGATCCGTTTTTTTTACTGGATCTGTTTTTCTGACGGATCAGAAGAATGGAAAATGAAATGGTGACGTGAACTCCTCCTTAAGGGGCTTATACCATGTCAATAATTATGGCACATTGAAAGAATATGCCAAAAATGTCAGATAGGTGGGGATCCTACCTCTGGAACCCACCTCCAGAACCAAACCTCCGAAGTAAAGGGAGAGCTGCTGCTCATATGTGGCCACCCTCCATTCCTCACAATGTGAGTTCCAAAAATATCCACACTGGCTTGGCTATTTCTGTCAGTCCCATAGCAGTGAAGAGAAAGGAGGCCAGCTTGAATGTGCATAGCTTTCTCTCACTTCACTGCTATGGGACTTTTAAAAATAGACACATTTACTCCCTCAGCTATTTATGAAAGTGCCATGGCAGTCAATAGAGAGGATGCCTAGCATGTGCAGCATGCTCTCCTTCACTTTGGGGACTCATTCTGAAGATTGAACCGGGTCACAGATGTGGGACTCATATATGGCATATCATAGTGATACAGTATCTCACAAAAGTAAGTACACCCCTCACATTTTTGTACATATTTTATTATATCTTTTCATGAGACAACACTGAAGATATGACACTTTGATGCAATGTAAAGTAGTCAGTGCACAGCTTGTATAACAGTGTAAATTTGGTGTGCCCTCAAAATAACTCAACACACAGCCATTAATGTCTAAACCGCTGGCAACAAGAGTTAGTACACCCCTAAATGAAAATTGTCAAATTGTGCCCAAAGTGTCAATATTTTGTGTGTCCCCCATTATTTTCCAGCACTACCCTAACTCTCTTGGGCATGGAGTTCACTAGAGCTTCACAGCTTACCACTAGAATTCTCTTCCACTCCTCCATGACGGCATCAAGGATCTAGTGGATGTTAGAGAACTTGCAATCCTCTACCTTCCGTTTGAGGATGTCCCACAGATGCTTAATAGTTTTTAGATCTAGAGACATGCATGGGCAGTCCAGCACCTTTATCCTCAGTTTCTTTAGCAAGGCAGTGGTCGTCTTGGAAGTGTGTTTGGGGTCATTATCATGTTGGAATACTGCCCTGGGGCCCAGTTTCCGAAGGGAAGGGATCACGCTCAGCTTCATTATGTCACAATACATGTTGGCATTTATAGTTCCCTCAATAAGCTGTAGCTCCCCACAGCCGACAGCGCTCATGCAGCGCCAAACCATAACACTGCCACCACCATGCTTGACTGTAGGCAAGACACACTTGTATTTGTACTCCTCACCTGGTTGCCGCCACACACGCTTGACACCATCTGAACCAAATAAGTTTATCTTGGTCTCATCAGACCACAGGACATGGTACCAGTAATCCATGTCCTTAGTCTGCTTGTCTTCAGCAAACTGATTGCGGGATTTTGTGTGCATCATCTATAGAAGAGGCTTCCTTCTGGGACGACAGCCATGCAGTGTGCATACATCTATTTTGAAAAGACAACCTCTGGATATGACGCTAAGCATGTGCACTTTACTACTTTGGTCGACCATGGAGAGGCCTGTTCTGAGTGGAACCTGTCTTGTTAAACCGCTGTATGGTCTTGGCCACCGTGCTGCAGCTATGTTTCAGGGTCTTGGTAATTTTGGCCATCTTTATGTAGAGCAACAATTCTTTTTTTTCAGTGTTCTTTGCCATGAGGTGCCATGTTGAACTTCCAGTGACCAGTTGAGAGAGTGTGAGAGTGATAACACCATATTTAACACACCCTGATACCTTTTAAAAATAACGAGTCACATGACACCGGGAGGAGGGAAAATGGCTAATTGGGGGTGTACTCACTTTTATTTCCAGCGATTTAGGCATTAATGGCTGTGTGTTGAGTTATTTTGAGGGCACACCAAATTTACACTGTTATACTAGCTGTACACTGACTACTTTACACTGTATCAAAGTGTCATATCTTCAGTGTTGTCCCATGAAAAGTTATAATTAAATATTTACAAAAATGTGAGGGGTGTACTCACTTTTGTGACATACTTGTATGCCAGAATTGTTAAGATGGGACAACCCTTTAAACACATGTCAAAATACAGACTAATTAATTTTAAGACAAAAACACTAATACATATGTTATACTATATACAAAGCAATCTGAAATAATTTTTCATTTTCCTTTCTTTATTCCCCTCTCTTGTAACTTGCAGCAGTTTAAAAACTCTGCATACTGCCCACTACAAGCCTGAATATTCCAGACTTGAATTTGACTAAAGATAAGCAACGTTTTCAAAAATTTAATTTGGATGCTTTGCCTAATTTTTCCCCAAAATTTGCTTTGTTATGTATTAAAATGTCATGAAACGCATAAAATCAGCTATATCTCGGCATGCAGGGAGAGTGTATCTCGGTGTAAACCACTGTGCATTGCAGCAATATGCATAGCTAGCATTTTTGGCAGTAAATGACTTACTGTGCGTCAGTATGACAGGCAGGTCACATACAGTTTATGGATTTG
The DNA here is from genome assembly GCA_033119425.1 of Bufotes viridis. NCBI lineage: Eukaryota > Metazoa > Chordata > Amphibia > Anura > Bufonidae > Bufotes > Bufotes viridis. Next base: position 206,318,909 of record CM065591.1, read on the forward strand.
CGCATCAGCGTGCGTCACTACTAGGCTCAGTTCACACATCACTTATTTGGTCAGTTAAGGATCCAATAAACAGAACATGTGCAGATCTTTTCATGATACCTTATCTGAGAATAAGATTGTCTCTTGAGTTTGGCTTACCATACAGTAACTGCTGGAATTAACTGACCAAATAACTGGTGTGAAGTCAGCTTTACAGGTCAATGTATAAAGCACTTAACCATGCAGTGGCCCAAGATTCTACTATAGAGTGAAAGAGTGGTCTCTTTTTACATTGTCTGCTGTTTCCAGATAGATTGCTAGTTAGCCACTGATTCTACTAAACTGTGAAAGAGCGATTTCATTTCACTGTTTGTGGGGTGTCCACATTGATTGATAGATAAGGTATCATGTTACCCACTCATTCTACTATAGAATGAAAGAGCGGTTCCATTTTACACCGTCTGCTGTTTCCACATAGATTGCTAGAGAACTTGTTCTGTTAATTATTGATGCAAGTAGCACCCCTATGACAGAGTGGGGATGGTGTTAGCAGTAAGTTTGTGTTGATGTTAATGTTTATTTTTCCCTTCTTTTGATCTGCCAGAAGAACAACCCCCCCAAAAAAAAGATCCTGTCTTTTGAGTATCCGCCTTGACATGGTCAGTATTTGGTCAGTAATTGATCAGTATTGGTAAGGCAAAAACAGGAGTGGGTCCAAAACAGAGATGCCATGTGATAGAAATATTTGCTTGTCTTCTGTGTTTTGGACCCACTTCTGCTTTTTTCTTCCAAATTATGATCAAGTCCTAATGCAAAATATTGACTGTGTGATAGAGGCCTTACAGATGCTCCAAAGACAGGATCCGTTGTGTTTTTCATTTTTTGGTTCTTTTGACAGATCAGAAGAAGGGTAAAGTAAACGGTGATGTCAACAAGGACAAACAGGGGACAGAAGTGGCCCGTCACAAAGTGGTACGAGTGGCAACAGCATGAGGTGTCAACATAGTGGTCCAGTCTCAGAATGGTGAGGGTGGCATCAGCATTAGGAGTTAACATAGTGGCCCCGTCACAGAGTGGGAAGGATGACAACAGCATAAGGAGTCAACATAGTGGCCTAGTCACAGAATGGTGAGGGTGGAAACAGCATTAAGAGTCAACAATATTCCCACGATAACGATATTAAGAAATCTATCACTATAAAAGCCAATTTAGAATAAAAAAACACTCAGATTACAATGTCTCCTTGATGATCCCATACAGTAATATCTCTTAGTTGCGCCCTGCTGCTCCATTCGTTCTTTATGGGAGTGCTGGAGATAGCAGCCATCAGCCATCTTTGGCGCTCCCATAGAAAATGGGACAAGCTAAATGGGCTGTTCAGAGTGTGCCCATCATAAGTGCACACTGGCATAATAAACAGGCCTTTCAGTCAAAGAAAACATAGGGTGTCATTTGTTAAAGACCAGTTCTTCCCATATGGGTCTTAGTCCCTACACACTGCAGCCATATTATTTCAGCCCCTTCCTCTCCATGCAGCAACCCCTGGGGTTTATAGCCACTAGATGTCCTTTGGCGACTTGATGAAAAATTCCCACACCAGCGAGTATGGCAGTGTACCCCCACCACTGAATGATGACTGCCTGCCACTGCCTCTATGAAGCTGTGCACCGCTAGTTGTTTCAACACCTGCTCCCACTTGACTCTCATCATCGCTACTTGTACACTACAGGAAGAAACAACGGACTTCTCCTCCAAATCTGGTTGGGCAGTAGCTGCTGACTGTTCTCAATAGGCTTGTCCCCGCTGAACAGTGGAGCAGAGCCAGCAGCATACAATACTTCCCGGGCAGAAGGAGCAAAATAAGAATGATGCAGGTTTAGGACTGGTGAGGAAACAGAGCTTGTTTCTGTGCCATGTCAATTAAGTGTGGTTGTCTCAGGAACCCACCGACTCCTGTCTGTGGGTGTCTGACATCAGTTCAGATGATGTTGAAGACTGAGTCAACCATTCAAAGACAGCTGGATTGCTGGTCAAAACACTCCTGTGGGATGACAGTGGCAGCTCTGGCCTGTTGATGTCGCTGCTGCTAACACTCTCTTTCTTCTGCTGCTACTTATGCCTGCTTCAGCAAAATTTTTGCCACTGCTCATTCCCTCAGAGGGCCCAGGCACCTGTCTTTTGGACATACAGCACAGTAATTGTATATGTAAAATAAGTTATTCAATGTTAACAGTAGTATTAGACACTTTATTCACCCCAATTTGAGAAGCAAGGGCTAATGGAATTACTTTTCTATAAAACAAGAGGACACCCCAGTAACAGTAAAAATAGACAGCTTATTCATCCCAATTTGAGAATCAAGGTATAATAGAATTGCTTATTTATTCAAAAATTGATACACCCCAACACAGTTAAATTACATAGCATATTCATCACAATTTGATAATTAAGGCGAAATAGATCTGCGTATCTATTAAACAAGGTGGGCACCCCAATAACAGTTAAATTACAGTACTTATTCACCCCAATTTGAGAATCAAGACGTAATAGATCTGCTTAGCTATTTAACAAGGGGAACACTGTTCAATTAGATAGCTCTGTGCAAGGATTAATGCAGACTGAGCTGTGTCATATGGATCCCTTCAGCTATATATTACACAGTCCCTATGATCTCCCTACACTGTCCCTGCAATCTCCCTGTCCAAGACTCTAAAAAGCAAGCTTTGTTAAACACTGTCCCTAGCACTTGGCGCATCTTTCCCTATGCTCAGTTCACTGTAAAATGGCTAAGAACAGGCAGGATTGGAATTTTTATAGTGCTGTGACATCACAGGGGAATATCATCTGCTGATTGGCTGCCTGCACTTCATTATGGGTGATCCCTTATTCCCGGGTTTCTTCCCTCAGTGCTATATAGCAAGGGACAGGGGTTTGCGGGGATTATAATGTATATTGTATGGCATGGTACAGGGATTATAATATATACTGTACAGAAAATGTATATCACCCCTGTGGGATGGATGGATAGATAGATATGAGATATATATACCTATATACAGCCTATACCTATATACCGCCTATACCTATATACAGCCTATACCTATATAGGATCTCAGCCTCAGGAGGGAGTCTAGCTTGTAAGATGGCGCCAGCGCCACCTCCACGCTACCTTTCCCTGTGCAATGCTCCTCCTCCTCTTCGGTCAGAAAAAGAAGGAGAAGTGGCGCCGGGTATATGTGGTAGGCGGCGCCCTGATTACCACGCACACAGGAGGAAGTTTGGAAGAACTCATCAATAGTGTGGGCAAGTGTGTGGGCATTTCGCAAGCAGGGTGAGCGGGTGCTAAGCAGACTTGTTAAACTTGTGAGCGGGAGCACAATAATTGCTGCGTGGCCCCTCATCCGCGCAGCTTAGAGGGAACACTGCTCATAAGTATTCCCTTTATAAGATGCCGTGCATATTATACATGGAAATATACAGCACCACTGGCGACCGCTGCGACCCCTATAGCTATGCCACTGGTTGCGCCGCAATCTGCTACTTTTCCCCACTCATGCCTGGTCTAAAAAAGTGGGTGTGGCATTTACCATTTGCTACGCCTGTTTCAGAAGCTGTCTTACATTTAGAACTGGTGGAGGATCCGCCAAAGTTATGGAGAGGCTGGCACCTCTTAAAAACTTCAGTAGATCTACCGCCAGCACAGGAGTTTATTAAGACCGACATCTAAAACGCCGGTTTTAACCTCTTCCGGACACATAACGTATTGGTACGGCATGTTGTCCCGGTACTTAAGGACACATGACGTACCGGTATGTCATGTATAGTTCCGATCACCGCCGCCCAGCGGGCGGTGATCGGAACTGGGTGCCTGCTCAAATCCTTCCGCAGGCACCCTGGGTCAATGCCCAGTAGGGGTCCTTTGACCCCTCTGTTTCGGCGATCGCAGCAAACCGCAGCTCAATTCAGACCTGCGGTTTGCTGCGTTTCCGGGTTATTCGGGGGACCCTATGACCCTAAACAGGATGGTGATCGGTGGTGTGATAATACACCACCAATCACCATCCTGCGACATCACCTCTCAGGATCGGCTCTCATTGGTCGGGCGGGCGATTCAAATTACTGCAGCGCTCCTCTCTCCTCGGCTCCCAGACACAAAAGGAAGAGGAGAGCTGCACGTCGATCTCCAGAGCTGCAGGGATCATCAGCCAGCACCCCCATTTGTGCCCTAGCACCCCCATCTGTGCCCAGCACCACCTTCACCCAGGTATTTAGGGAAAGGTTAGGGACAGGTTAGGTTAGGTTTTTTTTCTGCGTACGCTGACTGGCCGGCGCTCTTAGTGTCTGGCCACTGTTAGCGCATCGCACACCCCACCGCTGATCAACGTGCCCCCACACACACCAAATAAATTTATCACGCACGCACACACACACACACTCTCCTACGGCCTGCCGGACGTTCTCGGCCAAGGAGACATACGCCCAGCTTGCCTCCGAGTCCAAGAGCCCCAGTGAGGATGAGGATGACCTCACTTTCCTTTTTTCATCCGCATCTAGCGATGATGATGAGCCCCCAAGGCGGCGGAGACGCCACCAGGCGGAGCAAGGGGACCGCCATGCTAGGGACCCTGTGGCTCACACTAGTACGAGCAGCTCTGGGGCTCGTACTAGTTTTCCGGCCCACCAGATTAGTCCACCTGAGCCCCCTACCGGTGAACTTGCATGGTTTACCCCAGATCGTTTTGAGCCCGTGATTCCTAATTTTGTAGGCTAACTAGGAATCCAGATTTCCACAGTGGGCTTCACTGAATACGACTACTTTAGTCTTTTTTCAGTGACCACTTTGTAAATATAATGGTGGAGCAAACAAACCTGTACGCCCAACAGTTTGTTGCTCAACACCTGGGCTCCTTTTTGGCCAGGCCCGGTGGCTGGACTCCGGTGAGTGTAGCCGAGATGAGGACGTTTTGGGGCCTCGTGCTGCACCTGGGCCTAGTCAAGAAACCTAGTGTCAGGCATTACTGGAATGGGGACGTCCTCTACCAGACCCCACTTTACAGTACGGCCATGACACGCTCCCGGTTTGAGGCCATCTGGAAATGCCTGCATTATGTAGATAATGCGGCATGTCCCCCCCAAGGTGATCCTGCCTATGACTGCCTTTACAAAATCAGGCCGGTCATCGATCACTTTAGGGCCAAATTTGTGCAGGCCTATGTACCTGGAAGAGAGGTCGCGGTTAATGAGTCTCTCATTGCTTTCAAGGGGAGACTCATTTTCCGCCAGTATGTTCCTTCTAAGCGGGCGAGGTATGGTGTAAGTACTTCAGGGTACACTTACAAGTTTCGTGTGTGCGAGGGGTGAGATTCCCGTATTCAACCCCCAGAATGTCCCCCCACTCTGGGTGTAAGCGGGAAACTTGTGTGGGACCTTATGCACCTAACTTTTATACTAGTATCCTCTTGTTCCAGTCCCTCGCGGCCAGATCCACGTCCGCTTTGGGACCGTGCAGAAAAATCCACCCTACCCACCCCCTCCAGGTACCTATCCCCAGGAGTGAGACCCGTGCCCTTACCAGTGTAAACCTGTTGCTGGTCAGATATAAGGACAAGAGGGATGTCCTTGTACTGTCCACAATTCACGGTAACGGCATCACCCCTGTCCCTGTGCGAGGTACCGCGGCAATGGTCCTCAAGCCCGATTGTATCGTCCACTACAATCGGTATATTGGAGAAGTTGATCTCTCTGATCAAGTCCTCAAGCCATATAATGCCATGCGCAAAACCCGGGCATGGTACAAAGAAGCTGCGGTCTACTTGGTGCAGGTTGCCATGTACAACTCATTTGTGCTGTCCTGGAGCGCTGGCAACACAGGAAAATTCCTCCAGTTCTATCAGGCAGTCCTCAAGGACCTGATCTTTTCTGACCGGGAAAGAGCAGGCCGAAATACCTCGGGAACTGGAGGCGCCCGGATCGTTCCTGGCCAACACTTTCCAGGTGTGGTCCCCCATACTGGGAAGAAGGGACGAACCCAAAAAAGGTGCAGTGTGTTACAGTAGGGGGATACGGAAGGACACCACCACTCAGTGTGACACGTGCCCCGATCATCTGGGCCTCTGCATTATTTGTTGCTTCAGGGAGTACCACACTTCCATGGAGTTTACATTTTTTATCCTCTTTTCCATGTAGTCACTGACAATCGGATAAAAACAGGTTCTCAGACTTGAGACACCAACATTTTTTTTCAAAAATGAGCTCCTACCTAAAACAATCGGGTAAAAACTTTAAAAAGACTGACTCTTAGACTGTGTAGATAGTTATTTTTTTTAGTTTGTTTCAAATAGGATAATATTGTGTTAAGCCTAAATAAATGTAAAAATGTAGACAAATTGGCGTATATACTCGAGTATAAGCCGACCCGAGTATAGGCCGACCCCCCTAATTTTACTCTAAAAAACTGGGAAAAGTAGTGACTCGAGTATAAACCGAGGTGGAAATGAATGTCACTGTTATGGGGGGGCGGGGGGAATCTGTGAATGACACTGTTATGGGGGGATCTGTGGATGACACACTGTTATGGGGGATCTGTGGATGGCACTGTTATGGGAGATCTGTGGATGGCATCCACAGCCCCCATCCATAACAGTGCCATTCACAGCCCCCATGCCATAACAGTGCCATCCACAGCCCCCTTCTGCCCCCCCATTACCGCTCCTGTAAAGTTTTAAAATTCACTTACTCTTGCTCCCTCTGTTCTAAATACCTCCTCACATGCAGCACTGAATACTCCAGGCAGGCCGGGGGGCAAGCGCAGCGTGACTGACGTCACGTGCCTGCGCCACCTGCTTCATTCATAAAGCAGGCCGGGCAGGCACGTGACATCAGTCAGTCAGCAGTGAGCGCACCGGCCCCGCCGCAAATGCCCGCTCCCAGCTCCTCCTCCCGCTCCTCCTTCCACTACGCTCTCCTTTTTACATGTACGACTCGAGTATAAGCCGAGTTCGGCTTATACTCGAGTATATACGGTAGGTATCGCCGCGTCCGAAATAATCTGCCCTATAAAAATACCCCATGACCTAACCCCTTAGATTAACATGGTAAAAAAAAAAGGTGCAAAAAAAGGAATTTTTTTGTCACCTTACATAACAAACACGTAATAGCAAGCGATCAAAAAGTCATATGCCCCCCAAAATAGTGCCAATAAAACCATCCTCTCATCCCGCAAAAAATGAGCCCCTACCTAAGACAATCGGGTAAAAACTAAAAAAAAAAACTGACTCTTAGACTGTGTAGATAGTTACATTTTTTTTGTTTCTTTCAAATAGGATAATATAGTGTTAAACCTAAATACATTTTAATCAAATTGACAAATTTGCTCTATGAAAATACCCCATGACCTAACCCCTCAGATTCACATGGTCAAAAAAATTAAATAAAAATGGTGCCAAAAGAGCTATTTTTTGTCAAATTTTCCATTTTAATCAATTTTTTCCAGGAACAAAGCAAGGGTTAACAGCTAAATAAAACTTAAAATTTAAAGCTCTGATACTGCAGTTTACAGAAACACCCCATATGTGGTGGTAAACTGCTGTATGGCCAAACGGCAGGGCTCAGAGGGAAAGGAACGCCATATGGTTACTGGAAGGCAGATTTTGATGGTCTTTTTTGACACCATGTCCCATTTGAAGAACCCCTGATGCACCCCTAGAGTAGAAACTCCATAAAAGTGACCCCATCTAATTAACTACACCCCTCAAGGTATTCAAAACTTATGTTACAAACTTTGTTAACCCTTTAGGTGCATTAAAATGGAAAATTTGCGAAAAAAATCAAAATTCTGAAATTTTAGCCCCATTTCCCATTAACTCTTGTGAAACACCTAAAGGGTTAGCAACGTTTATAAAATCTGTTTTAAATACTTTGAGGGGTGTAGTTTCCAAAATCGGGTCACTTTTAGGGAGTTTCTACCCCGGGGGGGGGCATCAGGGGGGCTTTAAATGGGACATGGTATAGATAAACCAGTCCAGCAAAATCTGCCTTCCAAAAACCACACAGCGCTCCTTTCCCTCTACGCCCTGCCGTGTGGCCATACAGTAGTTTACGACCATATATGGGGTGTTTATGCATACTACAGAATCAGGGGTATAAAAATTGCATTTTATTTTGCTGTTAACCCTTGCTTCGATACTGGAAAAAATGGATTAAAATTGAAAATTTGCAAAAAAATCAAAATTCTGAAATTTTAGCCCCATTTCCCATTAACTCTTGTGAAACACCTAAAGTGTTACCAATGTTTGTAAAATCAGTTTTGAATACCTTGAGGGGTGGAGTTTCCAAAATGGGGTCATTTTTGGGTGGTTTCTATTATGTAAACCTCACAAAGTGACTTCAAACCTGAACTGGTCGCTAAAAAGTGGATTTTTTTAAATTTCTGAACATTTTCTAGATTTGCTTGTAACGTCCCCAAAAACTAAAATGGCATTCCCAAAATGATCCATACATGAAGTAGACATATGGAGAATGTAAATTAATAACTTTTTTTTGGCGGTATTACTATGTATTATAGAAATAGAGAAAGTGAAACTTGGAAAATTGCAAATTTGGTAAATTTGGTATTTTTTATCAATAAAAATGAATTTTTTTGACTCCATTTTACCAGTGTCAAGAAGTACAGTATGTGACGAAAAAACAGTCTCAGAATGGCCTAGATAAGTAAAAGCGTTTTAGAGTTATTCACACATAAAGTGACACTGGTCAGATTTGCTTTGGTTAATAAATTGCCTTCTTTATGTGCAGACAGAAGCTGTACCTGAGGCTGCCAGATGTGATGCATTTTCCAGTGCCCAATTTCCAGTATCTTGGTATTTTAGTATGGGGTTATTATTCATAGATGGGTAGATTAGACCATACAACCTTGAAGGGGACCCAGCAATGGATGTCAGGAAGGGATAACATTAGAATTTTAGTTAAACAGTAGGTCACATTCTGATTACACTTTTCATTTAAATTACCCTTTTATGGTTTTATGGTACCTTTTATGATTGGCATGGCCTGTACTTCACTATGTGACCCATAGAGCTGCTTATTTTCATACTCGTACATTTTGTAAAATTTTTATATGGTGGGAGGGTTTTATCTTCTTGTATGTATAACTATATTTATCTTTATCTTTATTGTACCTTAGATTCCGTATCAAGAACTTGGTGGAAAGACCCTATGTATGTCCATATATGACTTTGATCGATTTTCCAAACATGACATCATTGGAGAGGTGAAAGTTGCAATGAACACTGTAGATCTTGGACAGCCAATTGAAGAGTGGAGAGATTTGCAGAGCGCAGAAAAGGAGGAGGTATGTTAATTTAGCAAAAAAGTGAATATCTACACTTTCGCGCTTCCTACCGACACCTCCTGCGTCCAGTGGGGGCATCAGTAGTTGCTCTGAACACTATCAGCATCACTGACAAAGCTAATAGTGTTCATGCTGCAATTCTTATTTTGACCTCTAGATGGCAGGCCAAGATAAGAAATAAGCAATTTTCTGTCCAAAAACCATTAAAAAAATACCTGATAGTACACAATGAAAAATTAAAAAGCATAATTCATAGGCTCATATATGAGCTTCAAAATCATCACAAAAAAAATAAAAACTATTTAAAAATATAAAAGTTTAACCCCTTAAGGACCCGTGCCAACATGTACGGTACTGGTGGACGTGACTAAAGGACCAGCGCCGTACATGTAGGGCGGGCTGATCGGGCAGGTGCAGGTGCTGCGCCCGCCCGCCCGATCAGTGGCAGGGGTCCGACAGTCACTAACAGCCAGACCCCTGCTCATACGCCGGCATCAGTGAAAACACAGATGCCGGTGTATTAACCTCTTGTATGCCGTGGTCAAAGCTTCGCTTCCCCATCCATAAGCATCGGGGCTTGCCTTCTACTGAAGCCTGTGAGATCCAGCCCTTATGCTGGGTCTCACAGGCAGACTGTCAGCATACCAGCTGACATGCAATGCATTACAATACACAATGTATTGTAATGCATTGCAGATGGGATCAGACCCCCAGAAGTTGAAGTCCCAGAGTGGGACCAAAATAAAAAGTAAAAAAAAAACTGCGTTTTCCATAATAAAAAAATATATAAGGTTTCAAGTAAAAAGAAAAACGCCACTTTCCTAAAATAAAACACATAAAATTGTAAAATAAAAATAGAAAAACAGACATATTTGGTATCGCCGCGTCCCTAACGATAGGCTCTTTAAAACATGACCCCCTCAGGTGAACGCCGTCAAAAAAATAAAATAAGAACTGTGCTAAAATAAACATTTTCTTTGTCACTTCACATCACTAAAAGTGCAACACCAAGCGATCAAAAAGGAGTATGCCCCCCAAAATAGTACCAATCTAACTGTCACCTCATCCCGCAAAAAATGAGCCCATACCTAAGACATTCGCCCAAAAAAAAAAAAAATATGGCTCTCAGACTATGGAGACACTAAAACATGTTTTTTTTTTGTTTTAAAAATGCTTTTATTGTGTTGAATGTAATTATAATTAAAAAATTAGACATAGTATTGCCACGTCTGTAACAACCTGCTCTATTAAAATATCACATGGCCTAACCCCTCAGGTGTACCCCAAAATATTGCCAATCAAACTGTCATCTCATCTCACAAAAATGATACCCTACCTAAGACAATCGCCCAAAAAATAAAAAAAACTATGGCTCTCAGACTATGGAGACTCTAAAACATGATTTTTTTTTTTGTTTCAAAAATGCTTTTACTGTGTAAAACTTAAATAAACAAAAAAGAGTATACATATTAGGTATTGGCGCATCCGTAAGGACCTGCTCTATAAAAATATCACATGACCTAACTCTTCAGTTGAACACCTTAACCCCTTAAGGACGAAGGGCGTACATGTACGCCCTTCGTCCGCACTTTAAAGATGGCGCCCGCTCCCGCACGGAGCGGGCGCATGAGCTGCGGGTAAACGCTTGATTCATCAAGCTGACACCCGCAGCTCATGTCCGTGACCGGCAGCGATGCCGATCGTGGACATTTAACCCCTCAGATGCCGTGGTCAATCCTGACCACGGCATCTGATCGCGCAAAAACCGAAAGTTTCACTTTCGGTTTGTGCTCCGGCTCCCCTGATGGCTATTGCATTGGAATAAATGAGAATAGCAATCTGATGATTGCATCTTATAGTTCCCTATGGGAACTATAAGAAAGTAGTAAAAAAAAAAAAAAGTTTAAAAATAAAAATAAAATAAAAAAATATAAAAATTCAAATCACCCCCTTTCCCCAAAATGAAAATAAAATAAATAAAAATAAAAAAATTACACATAATGGGTGTCGCAATGTGCGAAAACGCCCATACTATAATAATATTAAAAATATTCACCATACGGTAAACATAAAACGAAAAAATAGCGTCCAAATGGCTAATTCGCCATTTTTGGACGCTTCATTTCCTAAAAAATGAATAAAAGTGATCAAAACATCATACGCACCCCATAATGGTATCAATTAAAAGTTCAGATTGCCCGCAAAAAATGAGCCCCTACACTGCTCTGTATGCATAATTACAAAAAAGTTATAGGGGTCAAAACATGGCGACAAAAAATAAAATAAAAAATTCCCACTTTTAATTTTTTTCACTATCAAAACGCAAGAAAAACTATACATATTAGGTATTGCCGGATTCGTACTGACCTGAAGAATAAAATTAACCAGTCAGTTTTATCGCAAATCGAACGTTGTAATTTAAAAACCCGTAAAACTGTGGTGAAATTGCTTTTTTTTTGCAATTTCACCCCATTTGGAATTTTTTTCCCGTTTCCCACTACATCACATGCAAAAATAAATGGTAACGTTAAAAAGTACAACTTGTCCTGCAAAAAACAAGCCATCATATGGCTATGTGAGCGGAAATATAAAAATGTTATGGCTTTTGGAAGGCAGGGAGCGCAAAACAAAAACGCAAAAATCCCAAAACCCCCGGTCCTTAAGGGGTTAAAAAAAGCCATTTTTTTGTTTCCTTACATCACAAAAAGTGTAATACCAAGTGATCAAAAAGTGATATGCACCCTAAAATAGTACAAATCAAACCGTCATCTCATCCTGAAAAAAAAAACAGCCCCTACATAAGACTAAGACAGTCGCCCAAAAAATAAAAATAAACTATGCTTTCAGAATATGGAGACACCAAAATTTTTATTTATTAAAAAACTGAAACAAACAACCATAAAAAGTAGTCATTTTTGGTATTGTCACATCCGTAACAACCTGCTCTATGAAAAAATCTAACCTGTCAAATGAACGTTGTAAATAATAAAAATGGTGTCAAAGCAGCGATTTTTTGTTACCTTGCCTCGCAAAAAGGATAATATAGAGCAACCAAAAATCATATGTACTCTAAAATAGTACCAACAAAACTGCCATCTTATCCCGTAGTGTCTAAAATGGGGTCACTTTTTTGGAGTTTCTACTCTAGGGGTGCATCAGGGGGTCTTCAAATGTGACATGGCAACTTAAAATTATCCCAGTGGAATCTGCCCTCCAAAAACCATATGGCGTTCTTTTCCTTCTGCACCCTGCCATGTGCCCATAGAGCAGTTTAAGATCACAAATGGGGTGTGTCTGTAAACTACAGAATCAGGCTAATAAATATTGAGTTTTGTTTGGCTGTTAACCCTTGCTTAGCTACTGGAAAAAATTGATTAAAATGTAAAATCTGCCAAAAAAGTGGAATTCTGAAATCTCATCTACATTTTTCTTTAATTCTTGTGGAACACCTAAAGGGTTAACAAAGTAAAATCAGTTTTAAATACCTTGAGGGGTGTAGTTTCTAAAATTGGGTCATTTTTGGGTGGTTTCTATTATGTAAGCTTAACAAAGTGACTTCAGACCTGAACTGGTCCTTAAAAAGTGGGCTTTGGAAAATTTCTGAAAAATTTCAAGATTTGCTTCTAAACGTCTAAGCCTTCTAACATCTCCAAAAAATAAAATGGCATTCACAAAATGATCCAAACATAAAATAGACATATGGGAAATATAAAGTAATAACTATTATATGAGGTATCACTATCAATTTTAAAAGCAGAGAAATTTGTAAAGTTGCGAATCTTTCCATATTTTTTGTAAATTTGGTAATTTTTTTTAAATAAAATGAAAAATATTGACTGAAATTTACCACGATCGCGAAATACAATGTGTCACGAGAAAAAGATCTCAGAATGGCTTGGATAAGTAGAAGTGTTCCAAAGTTATTGCCACATAAAGTGACACGTCAAATTTCAAAAAAACGGCCTGGTCCTTAAGGTGAAAAATTGCAGGGTAAGGAAGGGGTTAAATCAACCCCCAATAAATATAAACATCATGGGTATCACCATGACTGAAATCCCCCAATACAACGATTGGCTTAAAGGAAAAAAAGGGTCAAAATGGCCGATTTGGCATTTTTTCATTGCCTTTTTTACCCAAAAATAATGTAATAATATGTGATCAAAAAGTCACGCACACTCCAGTATGGTATCAATTTAATCTACGGATTGTCCCGCAAAAAATGAGCCCCTAAACAGCTCAGTAGACATAAGTTTAAAAAAGTTATAGGGGTAAAAATATGGTGATGTAAAAAAATTTTTTTTTTATCAAAGTTTAATTTTTTTTTACACTATTTAGACATAAAAAAACGTTTACATTTGGGGTATCGTTGCAGTAGCACTGACCCACAGAATGAAGGGCATGAGTATGTTTTGCTGCAAACGAAACGCCGTGGGAACAAAACCCGTAAAACGGTGGAGGAATTGCGTCCTAACTGGCCGGTACATAATGCCTTAGGACGAAAATTCTCGTCCTAATACTCGTCCTAATTCTCATCCTGACAGCCGGGCCCCTGCTGTATCCGCCAGCATTGATGAAAACACTGATGCCGGCGGATTAACCCCCTGTATGCTGCGGTCACGCTGACGGCTGCATACAGTGGGTTTAGCTCAGCTTGTACATACCCATCGGGTCCCCATGCTGTGGCGACGGGGACCCGGTGGTTGCTATGGCAGCCCGATGCCGGACCGCCAGCTACGGAAGCCCAGTTCGTTCCTTCGTAAACAGTTCATGAACCCATGCCAGTGAGTTCCGTGAGGTGTGGCATATTGTCCCATCTTTTTGGAAATGAAGGACATTTTTTCTTCTGCAGCATCACTGTTGAATCGCTGCAAGCAGTATCATAAGCCGACATGCCCAAAGATGCATAGAAATAAACGGGTACCATATTCAGCATCTTTTGTAACTTGGGTAACTGTGGGTAATTAAAAAAACAAACAAAAACAAGCCACTTGCTTGTTCATCTTGTCATACTATCGCTGGAGGTGGGCTACTTTTCTGTGGGCCACCCTGTGTAAGACCAAACAGCAGGGCCCTTGCTGTATAACAATATTAAAAATATCAATCATGTACCAGTAAAGTAGTCACATATGTGCTTGTTGATATACCATAGTTCTGGTTGTATGCAAAAATCCCAGCTAGTTCATTTATAAACCACACTAAAAGCAAATGAATCCTTAATAGGAAAGAGTTACAATGTTAGAACAATGTTTCCACCATATATATCGATATGAAAGGTATGATGTTAGTTGTGTGCTTGTGAGTACAGAGTCTTACCACCTCCTACAGACTGGATGTATCTGTGAGACCGCTATCACATCTCCTCCACTTGCACTATTATTCTCCAGATTAAATGTAATGGCAGTATGAATCGGGTGATGGCTGCAATCGATGTGGGGTCTCCTAGTCTTGCGGGGCAAAGGTTGTGTTCCCCATTGAGTCTCCTCAACCACCACAGCTTACTGGTGTATCAGGCCTTACGCAATCCATTCCACGCAAGACCTGATACACCCGGTAAGACCAAGCAGCTCACTGTTTGCACGGGAGTCATTGCAGACATATCCTTACCTTTCATATCCATATATGGTGGAAACATTGTTGCTGCAAGTTAGACAAGATTACAATAATATCATCTTGTCACCACACTGTAACTCTTCCCTATTAAGGATTCATTTGCTTTTAGTGCAGTTTATAAATAAACAGCTGGGATTTGTGTATCCAATGCAACCAGAACTACAGTATATGAACAAGCACATAAGTGACTACTTTACTGGTACTGGATTGATAGTTTTATCTATCTATCTATATATATATATATATATATATATATATATATATATATATATATAATTTAAATCAGGTCACTTCAGGTGGGGGAGTGCCTACTATATAATCTTCATCTATAATCTACAAATGTATGTAAGCCACACAGTAAACTCAAGTAGTAAAATAAAAGTGGAATACAAAAACGTCAGCGAGATAGAGAGAGATCAGGTTATATGCTGTCCAAATCTATGGAGAGGGAAGAGGAAGCAGGAGACTCAATATATTAGAATATCATTGAAAAGTTAATTTATTTCCATAATTCAATTCAAAAAGTGAAACTCATATTTTATATAGATCCATTACACAGAGAGTTTTCTGTTTCAAGTGTTTATTTCTTTTAATGCTCATGATTATGGCTTCCAGCTAATGAAAAGCAAAATGTCACTATCTCTGAAAAGTAGAATATTGTGAAAAAGTTCAATATTGTAGACTCATGGTGTCTCACTCTAACCAGCTAATCAACACAAAAAACCTGCAAAGGTTTCCTAAGCCTTTAAATGGTCCCTCAGTCTGGTTCAGTAGGCTACACCATAATGGGAAAGACTGCTTACTTGACAGTTGTCCAGAAGACAGTCATTGGCACCCTCCACAAGGACGGTAAGCCCCTAAAAGTCATTGCTAAGGAAGCTAGCTGTTCACAGAATGGTAATAAAAGCTTCACACTTCACAAGTAACAGGGATATCTGCAGTCTTGAAAGGATTGTCAAAAAAAGGTAATTCAAGAATTTGGCTGGAGTCATGCTTCAAGAGCCACCACACACCAAGAGAGGTAGCCGCCATGTTGGATGCAGACAAGGAGGAAAAGGGCCCCAAATCCCCGCTCTCTCAGCGGACACTCGCGAAGCACAATTTGCTGCCAGCGGCACCAGGGGACACGTTTCCTCAGCCAAAGGAACAGCGCAGACATACTAAAAATTTGGCTTCATCAAGACAAACAAGACACAGTTTCTGCAACAAATAGTGGGGAAGACTACTGACACCAAAAGACATGCCACGGTCCTGGCATCTGACTGGCTACATAGACGCTTTACTTGATAATCGGAGCCGAGAGACATTATATCAGGTGATATCTAACCCAGTCCTGTGTTGTATGGTTTACAGGTTTATGTTATACATTGATAGGCAATGTATACAGGCGGTGGCAATGTAATGCCCGACTAACCAAAGACACTAGTAGAGTCTTAATTCTTATATTAGCTTCCCTCAGATATGGACATTGCCAGCGTGAAAGCTATGTTATGGACAAACAATGGACTGGCTCCAACTTCCTAATGATATATAGTTCTTCCACTACTTATGGATACATACCAATCGGGCCACGAATGGTACAGAACATACATACATATGTATCTTATAATGAAGACAGGTGGGAAAGAATACCTAATTATAACTCTTAAGAACTTTCTATGATGGAAAAAAGAGAAGTTGCTAGGCAATTATCCCTGTATGAGATCAGTTTCTCCACCTTTTCGTTGGGGTGCAACCTATGGTTATTTTCTAGTGTTAACGTTTGTTTGAACATGAAGTCTTATCGAAAGCCCTCATAGGGACCCTCGGGATATTATAATCAATATACTAAACAGTCAAAAGACCAGAACAAAATCCCTTTAGGGGTCTCTAACTAGTAGTGTCTTAAAGTAAAAATATATATTTATTATTTGTTGATTAAAACTGAAAGGTGAAAAAGAAAAGGAAAAATTATTTTTCACCTTTCAGTTTTAATCAAGAAATAATAAAGATATATTTTTACTTTAACATTTGTTTTAAGTTACATGTTCTTACGGGTTTTTTGGGGTTGAAATTCTCAGCATGACATTAAAGGACAAACTGGTACTACTTGGACGTAAATCAGATTACAAAGGTTTTCAAGTATGAAAATAGCAACTTGGAACATAAAGGGGCCCATGAGCGCCTAATGGTCTTGCGACATCTACAACACTTGAGGGTGGACATAGCCATGTCACAGAAGACACAGCTCCATGAGGAGGTTTACTTTAGAATGAGAAAACTATGGGTGGGAGAGATTTATGGATCAGGAGTAGTAGGGCATAAAGCAGGAGTCCTTACCCTGGTATGCACCAATCTCCCTTTAGAAGTCATACGCCAGGAAGCAGACTCAAAAGGGAGATGGCACTATCTTCAATTGAAATCACTCATGAAGATAGTAAGCATATATAACATATATGGTCCCAATACTCCCAATAAATTATTTTTTCTGGATCTAATTAAGCTGGTTTCAGCAGATAACACGCCGCTCAAACCCCTAGCTGGGAATTTCAATACAGTATGCATGACGCAGACAGAAGACGAATGAGCCAAAATGAGATAAAGCCTAGAGGAAGGAACCAACAGTTAACACCTTTTCTCCAAAATCTAGACCTCCAAGATACATGGCGCCTCTTTAACCCAGAAGGTAGGGAGTATACACATTACTTGCACTCCCACGAGTCATAGTCTAGACTAGACTACATATGTGTGTCCAGGTTATATGCTTCGCGCATACAATCCATAAAGATAGGAGAAATGATAATATCTGATCACACACCAGTTATAGCAACCCTTGGGGATACCATACCAAAGGGCACTGACTATATCTGGCGGTTCCATGCAAACATGTCAGAAAATGACTCGTTCTGTGAACTACTGAACCATTGGTGGCAGCAGTTCCTGCTGGATAACTCTGAGACGACAGATATACAACTAATCTGGGACGTAGGTAAAACAGTTCTAAGGGAGATTAATCTCATGTATGACATTTCTGGAATAAAATACAAACCAAAAGTTTCAACATCATAGCCAACTGCTAGAAAAGGCTTATACCACATATTGCACTACCCAGTTTAACAAGACGGCATGGGAACAGGCGAAACAACAGTATGGAAATTGGCTACACAAAAGAGAAGAACTGAGTCGTTCACATATGGAAGCACAAGACTACAGATGGGAACAAGACAGGAAAATTGTTGGCACGCCTAACTAAAGGACATACTACTAACCCTCCAATAGTAGCTTTAAAAGACTCAAAGGGAGTAACACACCACAACTCACATAATATCAATGTGATCTTCCAGGAGTTCTATACTCATCTTTACTCTGACACATCACAAAACAATAGAGACACAAAATGCTGGTTAACTTCACTTTCCCTCCTAAAAATTACTACAGAGGAGCTGGATATGGTCAACGCTCCAATAACACAGGGGAAAGTAAATTATTGTATCCAGGGGTTAGCCCTGGGAAAGACACCGGGTCCCAATGGATACACGGGTGAATTCTATAAGGCCTTGAAAGAGAAAATAGGACCCACCTTAACACCTCTATATAATGGTTATATGGCTAACAAAAAGATACCAACAATTGCCACTATGGCATACATTAAAGTACTACCTAAACAGGGGAAAGACCTCATGTCACCGACATCATATAGACCAATATCCTTGATTAATGTTGATATTAAAATAATATCACAAATTATAGCAGACAGACTGGCAAAGGTGCTGCCCCGACTAATAACTCCACATCAGGTGGGGTTTGTCCAAGGTAGGGCTGCTGTATCTAATATATGTAAAGGATTAGCAGTTTTATATACCGTACAAGCAAACCCATCAGCTTACTCTAGACCGGGCATACTCAGTATAGATGCAAAAAAGAGCATTTGATAATGTAAGGTGGGGATGGTTGATGGATGTACTAGCTGGCTTGAGAAAGACCAGCCATGGTTGAAATGTCACTGTGATTATGCTGCTACTTGAATAAAGCAACCAAATTTCTTTCACTAAATTGGCGAGTGCTGCGGATCTTTTAGTGATGGATGTACTAGATCATATGGGATTGCAGGGACCCTTTTGGAACTACCTATCCACATTATACTCTATCCCACAAGCGAGGATAGCTACACCAGAGACAGGGATGCCCCCTATCCCCATTATTATTTAGTATCGGGTATCAGATATCCGTATAGGAAATATGTAAGTGAAACATGCATTCTTTGCAGACGATATATTGTTTTTCATGTCAAACTATGGTGTGCAGGTGAAGGAGATATTCTTGCTACTTGATCAGTTCAGCGATCTATCAGGTTTTAGGGTAAACAAACATAAGTGTGAATTGTTAGACTTAACCCCCCACTCTTTAAAAAGAAAGTTCAAACAAATCAGTAATCTTCCAGTCGCCATGGCTAAGGACTATAAGATTCCTGGGTATATTGACTGGGAGAACACCAAGCACTATATACTCCAGATGGATGAAGCTCCCACTATCACTGATGGGAAGATGCCATATGCTGAAAATGATGTGTGTTCCAAAGCTCTTCTATATGATACAAACCATGCTATTACTGATAAAACATACTGATATTAAACAACTAGAGACAGCATTTCGATCTTATATATGGGCAACCAAAAGGCCAAGAATATCTTTGACTAAATATCAGTTAAATAAACAAAATGGAGGAATAAACTTCCCTGATCTGGGGAACATATAACCTAGCCAGCCTGTTGAGACATTGTTTTGATTGGCTGGGGGAGCCACAGCTGACACTCCAATTACAAACTTGAGTACGGCCTGTTTACCCCTTGGAGTCTGACTACTCTTCTACACATGAAGTATTCAAAGCTACCCACCTCAGCCAGACACATCCTAATGTTTAGATACAGTACATATGCAACATGTAAGGCGGTATGGAAAAAATATGGCCTGCCTTGGCGATGCTCTAAATATTTAGACCCCCTGACACTGAGTCTGCCAGATACATGGAACACCAAACAATGGAAAGGACCAAAAACTTTAGCTGACTTTTGGAGTACGGATGACAAGAGATATTTCACATTTGAAGAGTTCAGGAATAAGACGGGGATTGAAAAGTCTTCTTTCCTACTCTATTATAGGATAGTGGGAATATTGAAAGGGAAACTTAGAGACTACACACCTGAATATCAACAGAATGACTTTGATTCACTGAAAGGACAACCAGGAGAAAAAATAACGCTATCCACTATTTATAAAAGGTGTACACCACTATATATCTAAATTACAAGCACATAACATCTTTAAACAGTGGAAAAAGGACATCCCGGAGATAGATACACCAGTACATATATTAAAAGGTTGGGAATTGGTGCGTAAATCCACTGTAAGTGAGGTGGGGAGAGAAACACAGTATTGTATAATGCACAGAGCAATATATGGTTTCCTTACAAGACAAGGTCAGTCTGAAAAAATAACATCCTGTCCTAAATGTAAAAAGGAAAATACAGACTTATTTCATGGCTATAAGGCAACATATAAAGCACAGCCTTAATATTGCGGTGGTGCACGGTCCACGCTCGGTGATGTTCCAAACTGTGCCTAGATGTAAACCACTACCAAAGGTGCTGTAATGTCAGAAGTAGAGATGGCCCGAACTATTCGCCGGCGAACAGTATAGCACTATATTCTCAATCTTCATTATATTCTAGCAATAAAACCATTAGGAACTCAGATCAAAGTTGAATTTGCAATGCGATTAATATAACCTGCATTAATTGCATTGCGAATTCAACTTAGAGCTGAGTTCCTAATAGTTGTTATATTGTTAGAATATACGTTATATTCTAGCAATACAACCATTAGGAACTCAGCTCTAAGTTGTAATCGCAATGCGAATAATACTTACAATTATTAATCGCTTTGCGAATACATTTGATGCCTCTGTTTGATTGTATATGACGGTTGACTATGACTACCACCAACGTTCTGCTGCCTCCAAAGCAAGATATCTGAACCCCCCAGGGGCCATTTGGGCATTTTTAATAGAAAACGCATAAAAAACGCATCAAAAATGCATCTGCGTTTTTATAATTTTTTCATTTTTTAGTTTATTTTTTTGTGTATTTTGCCACATTTGGTTGCATATTTACATTTGGTATAGGCAAATATGGTAGTCTAGATCATGTGTCTATACCAAAACCTTGGATCATTCTTTGACAGCATATTTTCTAAGCCATGTAGCTGAATATAGATTTGGGCAGAGTAATGATCTAGACTACCATATTTGCCTTGCGTTTTTGATACGTTTTCTATCAAAAACGCCCAAATGGCCCCTGGGGGGTTCAGATATCTTGCCTCGGAGGCAGTAGAACATTGGTGGTAGTCATAGTCAACCGTCATATACAATCAAACAGAGGCATCAAATGGATTCGCAAAGCGATTAATGATTTTAAGTATTATTCGCATTGCGATTACAGCGTAGAGCTGAGTTCCTAATGGTTGTATTGCTAGAATATAACGTATATTCTAGCAATAGAACAACCATTAGGAACTCAGCTGTAAGTTGAATTCGCAAAGCGATTAATGCAGGTTATATTAATCGCATTGCAAATTCAACTTAGATCTGGGTTTCCTAATGGTTGTATTGCTAGAATTATATAACGAAGATTGAGACTATAGAGCTAAATTCCCAATCTTCGTTATATTCTAGCAATACAACCATTAGGAACCCATTTCTAAGTTAAATTCGCAAATAAGATGTCCCAACTCCCAAATTATTCACCGGCAAGTAGTTCCCGGCGAACATAGCTTGTGCGCGTTCGTCGCGGCGGGCGAACATATGCGATGTTAGGTCCACCCCCTATCATTGAGTAAACTTTGACCCTGTACCTCACAGTCAGCAGACACATTCCAGCCAATCAGCAGCATACCCTCCCTCCCAGACCCTCCCATCTCCTGAACAGCATCCATTTTAGATTCATTCGGAAGCTGCAGTCTTAGTAAGAGGAGGGACAGTGTAACTGCTGCTGAGATTTAATAGGGAAATCGATAGCTAGGCTAGTGTATTCAGTGTCCACTCCAGTCCTGAAAGACTCATCAGATCTCTGCTGTAAGGACTGCGTCCTGACAGCATCCCAAAAAGCCCTTTTTAGGGCTAGTACATCAGTCTCCCTCCCAGACCCTCCCACCTCCCATCAAAAAGCAAGGATGGCATCCATCTTAGTAGTTGCAATCGCAATGCGATTAATACAGGTTATATTAATCGCATTGCGAATTCAACTTAGAGCTGGGTTCCTATTCTCAATCTTCGTTATATTCTAGCAATACAACCATTAGGAACTCAGCTTTAAGTTGAATTCGCAATGCGATTAATATAACCTGTATTAATCGCATTGCGATTACAACTTACCACACTCTGCGTCAACTAGATATTTTTCCATGGGAGTTTTGCCATGGATCCCCCTCCGGCATGCCACAGTCCAGGTGTTAGTCCCCTTGAAACAACTTTTCCATCACTATTGTGGCCAGAAGGAGTCCCTTTGTTTTTTAAAATTTGCCTGTCTATTGAAGTCTATGGCGGTTCGCACTGTTCGCATGTTCGCGAACATTTGCGGAAGTTCGCGTTCGCCGTTCGCGAACGGAAAATTTTATGTTCGCGACATCACTAGTCAGAAGCACCTTACCTGGACTAAGGAGATAAAGGTCCCAAGAACTGTTTGCAGATGAAAGTAAATTTTGCATTTTATTTGGAAATCAAAGTCCCAGAGTCTGGGGGAAGAGTGGAGAGGCACACAATCCAAGTTTCTTGAGGCCCAATGTGAATTTTGCACAGTCAGTGATGGTTTGGGTAGCCAGGTCATCTTCTGGTGTTGGTCCACTGTGTTACATCCAAAGTCCAAGGTCAGTGCGGCAGCCTACCAGGAAATTTTTGAGAACACATTGCTTCCCTCTGCTGACAATCTTTATGGAGATGCTGATTTCTTTTCCAGCAGGACTTGGCACCTGCCCACACTGCCAAAAGTATCAGTACCTGGTTTAATAACCACAGTATCACTGTGCTTGATTGGCAAGCAAACTCGCCTGATATAAAACCCCTGGAGAATCTGTGTGGTATTGTCAAGAGGAAGATGAGAGAGAGCAGACCCAACAATGCAGAAGTGCTGAAGGCTGCTACCAAAGCAACCTCAGCAGTGCCACAGGCTAATCGCCTCTATGCCACTCTGCATTGATCTAGTAATTCATGCAAATGGAGCACCGACCAAGTATTGGCTGCATATACTGTACATACTTTTTAGTACGCCAACATTTCTGTATTAAAAATCATTTTTTGAATTGGTCTTATATAATATTCTGATTTTCTGTGATACCAACTTTTGGGGTTTCATTAGCTGTAAGCCATAATCATCAACATTAAAAGAAATAAACCCTTGAACGTGTGTGTAATGAATCTATATAATACAGGCATGTCCAAACTGCGGCCCTCCAGCTGTTGCACAACTACAACTCCCAGCATGCCTGGATAGCCTACAGCTATTAGGGAATGCTGGGAGTTGTAGTTTTGCAACAGCTGGAGGGCCGCAGTTTGGACATGCCTGATATAATATATGAATGTCACTTTTTGAATTGAGTTACTGAAATAAACTAACTTTTCGATGATATTCTAATTTATTGAGATGCACCTGTATAATGATAGTTGCACTTTAACCCCTTAGTGACAATGTACATTTACAGCATACTGGCATAAGAGGAGTGTGTAGCTGAGCCTGCTATACACTGTTGGATTAAAACAGCTGATATGCTAATTGGGATCAGAAATCACTGTAATCCCAGCCTTGTGACCTCTCTTGGGGCTTGTTCTGACCCACAGTTGGCACCCTATATCTACACACAGGCCTGCTATTTTGTGTACAGTCGTGCCCAAAAGTTTTGAGAATTACATAAATATTGGAAATTGGAAAGTTGTTGCTTAAGTTTTTATAATAGCAATTTGCATATACTCCAGAATGTTATGAAGAGTGATCAGATGAATTCCATAGTCATTCTTTGCCATAAAAATTAACTTAATCCCAAAAAAACCTTTCCACTGCATTTCATTGCTGTCATTAAAGGACCTGCTGAGATCATTTCAGTAATCGTCTTGTTAACTCAGGTGAGAATGTTGACGAGCACAAGGCTGGAGATCATTATGTCAGGCTGATTGGGTTAAAATGGCAGACTTGACATGTTAAAAGGAGGGTGATGCTTGAAATCATTGTTCTTCCAATCTTAACCATGGTGACCTGCAAAGAAATGCGTGCAGCCATCATTGCGTTGCATAAAAATGGCTTCACAGGCAAGGATATTGTGGTTACTAAGATTGCACCTCAATCAACAATTTATAGGATCATCAAGAACTTCAAGGAAAGAGGTTCAATTCTTGTTAAGAAGGCGTCAGGGCGTCCGAAAAAGTCAAGCAAGCGCCAGGATCGTCTCCTAAAGAGGATTCAGCTGCGGGATCGGAGTGCCACCAGTGCAGAGCTTGCTCAGGAATGGCAGCAGGCAGGTGTGAGCGCATCTGCACGCACAGTGAGGCGAAGACTTTTGGAACATGGCCTGGTGTCAAGAAGGGCAGCAAAGAAACCACTTTTCTACAAAAAAAAACATCAGGGACAGATTGATCTTCTGCAGAAAGTATGGTGAATGGACTGCTGAGGACTGGGGCAAAGTCATATTCTCTGATGAAGCCTCTTTCCGATTGTTTGGGGCATCAGGAAAATGGCTTGTGCAGAGAAGAAAAGGTGAGCGCTACCATCAGTCCTGTGTCATGCCAACAGTAAAGCATCCTGAGACCATTCATGTGTGGGGTTGCTTCTCATCCAAGGGAGTGGGCTCACTCACAATTTTGCCCCAAAACACAGCCATGAATAAAGAATGGTACCAAAACACCCAACAGCAACTTCTTCCAACAATCTAACAACAGTTTGGTGAAGAACAATGCATTTTCCAGCACGATGGAGCACCGTGCCATAAGGCAAAAGTGATAACTAAGTGGCTCGGGGACCAAAACGTTAACATTTTGGGTCCATGGCCTGGAAACTCCCCAGATCTTAATCCCATTGAGAACTTGTAGTCAATTCTCAAGAGGCAGGTGGACAAACAAAAACCAACTAATTCTGACAAACTCCAAGAAGTGATTATGAAAGAATGGGTTGTTATCAGTCAGGAATTGGCCCAGAAGTTGATTGAGAGCATACCCAGTCGAATTGCAGAGGTCCTGAAAAAGAAGGGCCAACACTGCAAATACTGACTCTTTGCATAAATGTCATATAATTGTCGATAAAAGCCTTTGAAACGTATGAAGTGCGTGTAATTATATTTCACTACATGACAGAAACAACTGAAACAAAGATCTAAAAGCAGTTTAGCAGCAAACTTTGTGAAAACTAATATTTATGTCATTCTCAAAACTTTTGGCCACGACTGTAGATAAGTTGTTATGGCAGGTTGGGCCCTTGTGAAGGCTTACAGGCCTGGCATTGCAAACTTCCTATTAAAGGGGTTGTCCAAGTTAATTTTGTATTCTTTGTATGTTTCTATTTAAACAAAAGTCATGGATTTTCAATTGCTTATCTTCTTCTACAGTGGCCCCTTTCTCATATTTCACTGACCGGTGACATCAGCTTCTTTGCTTGCTCTGATGATGTTCCGTGCACCAGCCTAGGGCTACAGTCCTGTCCCTGTACACGGAAACATCACTGAAGTCTGATCTGTGGGCTGTGCTTGCTGGAGGGACAAGCCACACTCCCTGGAGGCTTATCTGTCTCTTCATGCGCCATCCATCCTTAAGCTGAGTGCTGTCAGGCATGTCCAATACATTCGGAAGGCATCCTCTTGACAGCTGCCAGTGTATGTGGGCTATAAGAACATCAGCACTGAGGTCCTAAAACTGGGCGAAGCATGTTGACACAAAACTACACACCCTGTACGTTATTGGAGGCAGAATGACTTTAAGCATTAGCTTTTATAGCCAAATAAGCAGAAGGGGAATTCCAGTCACAGTGAAAGCTAACAGGTGAGGGGGAATGGTTAACAGGATTGGAACAGGTGAAATACTCTGCCTGTACAAATGGAAGAAGCAGCAAGATGTAAATGGCCAGGAGAGCAACCAGAAGAAAGAATGTCTGTGTGAGGTCAGTAACTACTGGGAACAACTGCAGCAGGAAATGAGCCCTCTGTGTCAGCTAAGAGAACCAAGACAGTGCAGAGGGAGGGGAAAGGCAGTCTTAGCTGACACCCACAAATATTATTGAGAAGGACATCATAGAATGTTGTTACACGCCCCACAGCTCTGCAACTGCATGTAAACAAAGTAGTACAAAGCCAAAACAGTACTAGGTACGTGTGTAAATACCATTTTTCTTTTGTTAGACCGCACTTACCTAATGTATAAATTCCTGACTATCAGATTTGCAGAGTGTCATTTATTTTCTGTAACTTGGACAACTCCTTTAAGCCCTGCCTGTGACAGTATGACAGTACATTCACATGTTCTAGTTCCCTAAGGGGGCATAAAGATAAACGTAAAAAAAAATGTTTCTTAAAACATAAAAAAGTATTTAATTTTCAAATCCCTCTCTTTACCAATTTTACATATAGAAGTAAACAAAAATAAACATATTTGGTATTGGCACATCCAAAGATGTCAAAACTGTTAAAATAAAAAATGATTTATCACTTAAGTGCACAGAGAACTTTATAAAGGCAAAACCCCAAAAAAATGGCAGAATTTTTTATTTATTTTTTTCAATTTCACACAATTTTCTATCCCATTTTCCAATACACAATATAGTAAATTAATTGGCGCAACTAAAAATACAGCTATGTGAACCAAATGGATGAAAAACGTCCCGCACTTTATGCAGCAGCTCTGACATTTCGGGGTAGTTGTGAATGAACTTCTGCACCACCAAATTCAGCACATGCGCCAGGCAAGGGATGTGCGTCAACCCGTCTAGTCCCAGAGCTGCGATGAGATTTCGCCCATTATCGCACACCACCAGGCCGGGCTTAAGGCCCACCGGCAGAAACCACTGGTCGGTCTGTTGTTCAATACCCCACCACAACTCCTGCGCAGGGTGGGGCTTGTCCCCCAAACATATGAGTTTCAGAACGGCCAGCTGACGTTTACCCCGGGCTGTGCTGAAGTTGGTGGTGAAGGTGTGTGGCTGACTGGATGAGCAGGTGGAAGCAGAGGAGGAGGAAGCCGAGTAGGAGGAGGAGGGCTACAGGAGGCAAAGAATGATGCCCTGCGATCCTTGGCGGCGGAAGGAGGTGCGCCAAAGAAATCTCCGCCTGGGGCCCAGCCGCCACTACATTTACCCAGTGTGCAGTTAGGGAGATATATAGCGTCCCTGGCCGTGCTTACTGGTCCACGTATCTGTGGTTAGGTGGACAGTGCACACTTGATTTTATCGGATACTTGGTTGTGCAGGGAAGGCACGGCTGTCTTGGAGAAGTAGTGGCGGCTGGGAACAACATACTGTGGGACAGCCATCGCCATCAGCTGTTTGAAGCTGTCTGTGTCCACCAGCCTGAATGACAGCATTTCAAAAGCCAGTAGTTTAGAAATGCTGGCATTCAGGCCCAGGGCTCGAGGGTGGCTAGGTGGGAATTTACGCTTTCTCTCTAAGGTTTGTGAGATGGAGAGCTGAACGCTGCCGTGTAACATGGTGGAGATGCTTGGTGACGGAGGTGGTGGTGGGCGGCAGGTGCCAACATTCCTCCCGAGGCGGAGAAAGAGGCCGAGACAGCAGCAGAAGAGGGAGCAGGGGGAGCCTGAGTGAGTTCCTTGTTTTTAAGGTGTTTACTCTTTGCATCAATTCAGCCATAAAGGCCTGAATCTTTTAGGCTCCTCTGAGCAGTAGATATTGAGATGTGTCTGGTACTTGGTCAATGTAAAGCATTTATGTGGGCTCTTATTTGACATGCTGTTAATTTGTGGTTTCTGAGCATTAGAAGTAACTGTTAAAGGGGTTGTCTCACTTTGGCAAATGACATTTATTATGCATAGGAAGTTAATACAAGGTACTTATTGAAGTATTGTTATTATCCATATTGCTTTCTTTGCTGGCTGGATTCATTTTTCCATTTCATTATACACTGCTCATTTCCATGGTTACAACCACCCTGTAATCGTGCTTGCACACTATAGGAAAATGCACTAGCCTATTAGTGTTGGGTGCGAATATTCGAATTGCGAATGTGTGCCATCTAAGTGTCACGTGATCTGTCATTACATAAACACACCTTTTGTGAAAGGCCCCAGAGGCTGCAACACCTAAGCAAGAGGCATCACTAACCAAACACTGCCATGAAGAACAAGGAACTCTCCAAACATGAAGGGACAATGTTGTTGAGAAGTACAAGTCAGGGTTAGGTTATAAAATAATATCCAAATCTTTGATGATCCCCAGGAGCACCATCAAATCTATCATAACCAAATGGAAAGAAACATGGCACAACAGCAAACCTGCCAAGAGACGGCCGCCCACCAAAACTCATGGACCGGGCAAAGAGGGTATTAATCAGAGAGGCAGACCAGAGACCTAAGGTAACCCAGGAGGAGCTGCAGAGTTCCACAGCAGAGACTGGAGTATCTATACATAGGACGACAATAAGCCATACGCTCCATAGAGTTGGGCTTTATTGCAGAGTGGCCAGAAGAAAGCCATTACTTTCATCAAAAAACAAAAAGGCATGTTGTGAGTTTACGAAAAGGCATGTGGGAGATTCTCAAAATGTATGGAGGAAGGTGCTCTGGTCTGATGAGACTAAAATTGAACTTTTCGGCTATCAAAGAAAACGCTATGGATGGCGCAAACCCAAAAACATATCACATCACCCAAAGAACACCATCCCCACAGTGAAACATGGTGGTGGCAGCATCATGCTGTGGGGAAGTTTTTCTGCAGCCGGGACTGGGAAACTGGTCAGAGTTGAGGGAAAGATGGATGGTGCTAAATAAAGGGATATTCTTGAGCAAAACCTGTACCACTGTGCGTGATTTGAGACTAGAATGGAGGTTCACCTTCCAGCAGGACAATGACCCCAAACACACTGCTAAAGCAACACTTGAGTGGTTTAAGGGCAAACATGTAAATGTGTTTGAATGGCCTAGTCAAAGCCCAGATCTCAATCCAACAGAAAATCTGTGGTCAGACTTAAAGATTGCTCTTCACAAGCGCAAACCATCCAACTTGAAGTAGCTGGAGCACTTTAACAAGGAGGAATGGGTAAAAATCCCAGTGGTAAGATGTGGCAAACCCATAGAGACTTATCCAAAGCGACTTGGAGCTGTGAGGTGGCTCTACAAAGGATTCACTTTAACGGGGTGAATAGTTATGCACATTGACGTTTTCTGTTATTTTGTCCTATATGTTGTTTTCTTCACAATAAAAAAACATCTTCAAAGTTGTGGGCATGTTCTGTAAATTAAATGATGCAAATCCTCAAACAATCCATGTTAATTCCAGGTTGTGAGGCACAAAAAAACGAAAAAAGTTAAGGGGGTGAATACTCTTGTAAGGCACTGTATAAGAACCTCCCCACAGCCATTTTCTGCAGTTTATTACAGTTCTGAGAGAGACAGCAGTGTCATTGTTGTGCTCTCTGCTTTCCTGTGTCACATTACATTAGACAGTTAGTTAGCTTATATATATAATACAGATAGTCAGTGGGAGATAGTCAGTGTAGGTTAGATCGTGATATAGTGTAGCTATGTAGGGTGTTAGGTAGTGTGATAGGTTCTGCAATCCATACATACATGCTACAGACATAGTGCTGTGATGTCACAAGTTCACAACAATACTTAGTGCACCAATCACTAATATGTAGTCATACCTGCTAAAATGTAAAGTTGCATGTATTGTGCAAAATACGCACATTATTAATTGCCGATTTTCGCAGTCACAAATATATCGGAGCACTCTATCTGCATATAAAGCTATTGTAATGTTCTGCCTTGCCAACCATTTTCTCCAGTCTCGGGAAACTTCTAGCAGCTTGAAAAAGGTAGCTATAGTGACCCACGCCTGTATTGCACGCGCATTACGCGCATATTACATTGCTGATTTTTGCAATCAAGAAAATAACCGCAAATTCACAAATATATGACAAATATTCTCACTTGTTTCCATCAGAAAAAAAAGACGAATATTTTACCAAATATTAGCAAAATATTGCGAATTTGAATATTGCCCCTGCTGCTCATCACTATAGCCTATGTGTAGTGCCATGGTCCTGGCCACTAGAGAGGCTGACACTGTTTCCTATGGTGTGTAAGAATGACCTGCACTGATGGATTGCAGGGTAGTCATAACCATTGAAATAAGCAGTGTATAATGTCATGGAAAAATTAATCCAGCAAGCAAAGGAAGCAATATGGACAATCACAATACATTAGTAAGTAGCTTGTATTAACCTCCTCTATGTAATAAATGGTATTTGCAGAAGTAAGACAACCCCTTTAAGGTGCATTTATACGGCTCAAGAATTGGGCAGATTATCAGGAAAGACAGTTCCTGCGAACAGTTGTTCCCAACAATCTGGCCATGTAAATGTGCTACTGATCACCCGATGAATGAGTGAAACGCTCGTTCATTGGGAGATCCTGTAAATCCTACAGGCTCCACTGATCATGGCTTCTGGGCAGCAGATTATGGCTTCTGGGCAGCAGACCATGATTCCGTATGAGGACGAGGGATCTCAATAGAGATCCCTTGTCCTTATACAGTGAAGGAGATTGCTGCATGCAAATGCAGCGGTCTCCTTCACTGAACGCTTCCTTCCCGACAATCGGCTGCTTAGTCGGCCCATGTAAATACAGCTTTAGGCATATTGTACACGACCGTATGGTTTTTAAGTCTGCAAAAAACTGATCATCTGGCCCCAAATAGAACAGTACTATCCTTGTCCGTGATGCGGACAAGAATAGGACAAGTTCTATCTTTTAACGGAACCGAAATACAGAAATACGGAAACGGAATGCATACGGAGTACCTTCCGGGGTTTTTTTGCAGACCCATTGAAACAAATCGTTCCATATACGGACCGTGAACGGAACGCAAAGAACGGCCCGTACACTCGAAAAAAAAAACGTTCGTGTGAAAGAGGCCTTAGTCTTTATTTTCTGAGGGAGTCCTCATTAGAGCTAGTTTCCTCATTGCGTTCATGACTACGCTTAAGTTATACCTTCAAAGTTCGGAAAATTTTCCAGATTGACCAGATTGATCATGTCTTAAAGTAATGATGTATTGTCATTTCTCTTTATGGATAAGTAAAGAGTGTTTTTTGCCATAATGTGAATTAATAGTAGAATAGGGCTAAACTTTGTATGAAACTGTGTGCCAATCCTTCCTCTGCACAACATAATTAATGGTCAAGAAAGTCCACAAATGAACTCTTGACAAGGAATACCTGTTATTTGAAAACCATTCCAAGTGACTACCTCCTAAGGTCTCATGTACACGACCGTATGTGTTTTGCGGTCCCAAACCGTGGATCCGCAAAACACGGAAGCTGCTCCGCGGCCCACGCAAAATGGACAAGAATTGGACATGCCCAATTTTTTTTGCTGGCCCACGGAACGGAGCAACGGATGCGAACAGCACACGGAGTGCTGTCCGCATCTTTTGCGGCCCCATTGAAGTGAATGGGTCTACGCCCAAACCGCAAAATATGCGGCTCGACGCGGACCAAAACAACGGTCGTGTGCATGAGGCCTAAAGCTGACTGAGAGATTTCCAATAGCATGCAAAGCTGTCTTCAAAGCAAAAGGGGGATACTTTGAAGAATCTAAAATATAAAACATATTTTGATGTTTAACAGTTTTTTGTTTAATTCTATATGTGCATCCATCATTTTTACTGGTACTGTAGCTACTAAAATGTTTCGTCTGCTCTGAAATAATTTTATTTCACTTTTTTGTACCTCCAGCCCGAGAAACTTGGAGATATTTGCATTTCCCTGCGTTATGTTCCAACTGCTGGAAAACTGACTGTCTGCATTCTAGAAGCCAAAAATCTGAAAAAAATGGATGTGGGTGGTTTGTCAGGTGAGACATCTCCTCTGCTTTGTGCTTCCCTTTGCTGTTTCTTTGCAGGCATTGGCAAATTCACCTAGATTTACCCTTGGTCTCAATCATAAAGACTATCCAATGTCAATGCAAAGTCAATCTACATGCTAATATCACAAAGCTCTGTACAATTAAATCAAATAAGGATAGTTGAAAAAGATTTCTGTTTTGGAATAGCCAAATCCTGATTACTGATGGCCTATTCGCAGGCCAGGCCATCAGTATAAGGCCCCTTTCACACGGGCGTGATTTCCGCGCGGGTGCAATGCGTGAGGTGAACGCATTGCACCCGCACTGAATCCGGACCCATTCATTTCTATAGGGCTCTGTACATGAGCGGTGATTTTCCCGCATCACTTTTGCGTTGCGTGAAAATCGCAGCATGTTCTATATTCTGCGTTTTTCACGCAACGCAGGCCCCATAGAAGTGAATGGGGCTGCGGGAAAATCGCTGCTGGTCATTGGACCATATGACCCAGTGATGTCACTGAAGGTCCTTCATCCCCTCCTGCTGAAGACAGAACAGAACACCGGCAGCTACGCGATCAAATGGAGGAGGTAAGTTTCTTTTTTTATTATTTTTAACCCTCTATTGCCCTTTTTAGTTTGCATTCTCGATTGAGAATGCTATTATTTTCCTTTATAACTATGTTATAAGGGAAAATAATAAAATGTACAGAATACTCAACCCGAAACCGGACTTCAATGATGAAGTCCGGCTTCGGGTCTGGGTACTAAACATGCCGATTTTTCGCACGCGCGTGCAAAACACATTAAAACGCTTTGTACTCGTGCTGAAAAATCGCGCATTTTCCTGCAAGGCACCCGCATCTCAAACGTCTAACACTATGCGCCCACACTGATCTATTCTGGAGTAGCTGCCGGAAGTGTTATGTTTGCCATAATTAATGGAAATGGGTGTGGGTTCATAGTAAAGGGTGCATGGCTTAGGGTACTTTCACAGTAGCGTTTTTCTTTTCCGGCATTGAGTTCTGTCGCCGGGACTCAATACCGGAAAAAAACGCTTACGTTTTATCCTAATGAATTCTGAATAGATAGAAGTCCGTTCAGGATGCATCAGGATGTCTTCAGTTCAGTCACTGTACCGCGTTTTGGAACACTTGCCGTAATGCCGGATCCGGCATTCATTTCCATAGCATTAAAAATACCGCATTGACGGATCCGTTCTTCCGGTCTCCAGACCTTTAAAAATGTGAAAAAAATACACAACAGATCCGTTTGTCCGGATGACAACCAGAGAGACGGATCCATTCTTGCAATGCATTTGTGAGACGAATCCGCATCCGGATCCATCTACAAATGCTGTCCATTTCAACACAGATTGCCGGATCCGGCAGGCAGTTCCGAAGACGGAACTGCTTACCGCATCCCTCTGCCGCAAGTGTGAAAGTACCCTTAATATGCAACATTAGGGGAAGATTTATCAAACTGTTGTAAAGTAGAACTGGCTTAGTTGCCCATAGCAACCAGTCAGATTCCACCTTTTATTTTTCACAGCTCCTTTGGAAAATGAAAGGTGGAATCTGATTGGTTGCTATGGGCAAGTAAGCCAGTTCTACTTTACACCAGTTTGATAAATCCCCCCCTTAGTTCCCAAACTGTGCAACAATGTGGGAATACCATTTTGCCTCAAACTAAGCCTATAAATAGTATAATGTTAAACATACGTGTCTAACCAAGCACTAAATGTGTCATTCAGTACAAGGATTAGTAAGTCTGCACCATTTAGTTTTTGACCATTCTTTTCCTTGAAGGAGAAATGCGTATGATTTATAACACTAAGATGTGATTTTGAGATATATCCTGCTGACGGGCTTCTTTGAGAACTAGAATGTAATTATGCATGGGGAACGGGCAAAATCTTGTTGTTTTCTGAGGTCATCAGTATCTGATCGGTGGGGGTCTGACTCCTGGGACCCCGCGGATCAGCTGTTTGAGAAGACAGCGGCACTCGCAGTAGTGCTGCTGCCTTGTCTCAGCTTTTTCTAGGCCAGCGATGACACATTGATTGGTCACGTGGCCTAGGCACACCTCAGCTCCATAGAAGTGAATGGGCCTAAGCACGATTCCAAGCACAGCCCCTATACTTGCACTGTACTTGGTAAGCTCACAGGAGCGCATTAATAGCGTAGCAAAGGGTTGTCCGCTTTTACAAGCGCAGCCTTCTCTTCAAACAGCTGATTTGGGGGTTGCTGAGAGTTAGACCCTCACAGATCTGGACATTTGATCGGAACAAGTGACAAAAGCTACATCTGCCAAATAAAAAGGAAAAACAAACTCCTAATATTAAAGGGCCACTGAATTTTAATAAAACTTTTGATATATTTATCGACGAGAAATGTCAACGGTTTTGATTGGTGGGCGTGCTGAGACCCCCACCAGTCACTAGAATGAGGAGAGAGAAGTGCTTACATATCATACTCTCTCTCCTCATTGGAGGGGACATTATTGAGACTATAGACTTTCTTTTGAATTTGTCTAACCTCCACTCCTGCAGCATGTTTTTCTCTCCTCATTCTAGTTCTCAGAACTCTGTCATATCAAAAGTTTTAAATTAAAAGAAAACTGAGTGACCCTAACACAGGATAGGCAATTGAAAACAAAATCCTGTTTCTTGGGTGGTTTGCACAGGATAATTGAAAAATAACTCATTCATTTCTTAAACTGCTTTAGTAAAATGAAAAGTGAGCTCTAATTGTCAACTGTGGGCAACAACGACAGTTTTACTGTGAAATTGTTTTGATGAATAAAGCCTGATAAGAATTATCCTGTACAAACCACGCAAGCGAAATAGGGTTGGGTTTTTCTTGAGCTGCTCTATATTAGTGTAATATACAGTGCCTTGCCAAAGTAGTTGTTGCATTACATTATGGTATTAAAATAGATATTGGGGATTTGTACCATTTGATTTACACAACATACTGACCACTTTGAGGGTGCAAATAGTTTTACTGTGACAAAATTAATAATTGACAAAAAAAATTTTGAAATTAAACGTGCATAAGGGTACGGCCACCCAGGTTTCGGCCTGCAGTTTTTGAAGTCAAAATCAGGAGTGGATCATAAAAGGATAAAGTATAAAGGACAGATATGACTTCTCCTTTTTTGAATTCACCCCTGGTTTTGGCTTTGAAAGCTGCATGAAAAAACTGACCATATGGTCATACCCATTCAGTTTTGCCTGCGATTGCTTTCAGTTTTTCAGTTTTTTCCACGCGGGTGCAATTTCTATATTCTGCGTTTTTCACGCGCGTGATAAAAATCTGAAGGTTTACAAACATCTAGCAACCATCAGTGAAAAACGCATCACACCCGCACTTGCTTTCGGATGCAATGCGTTTTTCACGCAGCCCCATTCACTTCTATGTGGCCAGAGCTGCGTGAAAAACGCAGAATATAGAACATGCTGCGATTTTCACGCGACGCAGAAGTGATGCGTGAAAAACAACGCTCATGTACACAGACCCATTGAAATAAATGGGTCCGGATTCAGTGTGGGTGCTATACGTTCACATCACGCATTGCACCCGCATGGAAAACTCGCTTGTGTGAAAGGGGCTTTAAAGTCAATACTTTGTGAAGTTATCTTTTTTCTGCAATTACAGATGCAGGTCTCTTGGAGCTTGTCTTTATTAGCTTAGCATATCTAGACACTGGTATTTGTGTGCATTTTTCCAAACAAAACTATTCCAACTCCTTAACGTTAGGCCTCATGCACACAACAGTATTTTGCGGACCGTATACTGGCAATTTTTTCAGTTCAGTATACTGACATCACTTCAATTGGTCTGCAAAAAATACTGGTGTCTCCGTATGCCTTCCTTTTCCTTTTTTCCGTTTTTCCGTTCCGTTTAAATATAGAACATGTCTTATTCTTGTCCGCAAATCAAGTTCAGTTACTCCATTCAAGTTAATGGGTCCGCAAAAAAAAAATGGAAAGCATACAGAAAAGCATCCGTATGTCTTCCTTATCCGTTCCGTTTTTGCTGAACAATCTATTGAAAATTTTAGCACCAGTCCAATTTTTATTATGGAATTACTGTATACGCCATATGGAAAAACAGAACGGAACCGAAACGGAAACACAGCGGAAACTAAAAACTGAACCACGGATCCGTTATAAACGGACCGCAAAACAATGAAAAAGCCATACGGTCGTGTGCAAGAGGCCTAAGATGGGTTGCTTTTGTGTACAGCAGTCTTACAGTCAAACCACAGATTCTCAATTGGATTGAAGCGTAGGCTTTGATTTAGCCATTCAGACAATTAAATGTTTCCCCATAAACCACCTCAATGTAGCTTTAGCAGTATGTTCCATCCCAGACTGAATTCCTCGGTAGACCGAAACAGGTTTCCTCAAAAATTGCGTTGTATATCCTGCCATCCATCTTTTCTTCATTCCTGACAAGTTTTCAAATCCCTGCTTATTAAAGGCATCCGCACAGCATGATGCTGCTATGCTTCATATGAAAATGTTGTTCTTGGAGTGATAAGTAGTGCTTTGATTACACCACACATAGCATTTTCCATGATGGCCAGAAGGTTTAGTTTAGTCTTATCTGACCAGAAAACATTCTTTCGTGTGTTTGGGGGGTCTGCAACATGATGTTTGACGGGCTCCAGACATGTTTTCTTAGTCCCACTCTGTGGAATGTACAGTGGTCTTATGGACAGAAACTTTGATGTGGAGCAGAGCAATTCTGTGGATCAGTGTTATCGTCTTTGATGGATCTCCCTGATTAATGCCCTCTATGCCCGGTCTGTGAATTTGCCTTCTCTTGTAATTGTATCATATTCTTTCGATTTTGGTAAACATAGAATAAAAAGTACTGGTGGATGTTAAGAGTTTCAGATATTTTTATATAATCCAACTACTCTACATCAGAGCTCCTTGGTTTTGACGCTGCTTGCTTATTAAGGTATGTTCACACGACGACATTTGTCGCGCGACATTTTGTCGCACCAATGTCGCGCAACAATTTTTATAATGGCAGTCTATGGTGTCAGATTGCGACATGCTGCGACTGCGACGCGACAGTCGCAAAAAATCCATTCAAGATGACTCCCATTAGACTCCCATTATAAAAATTGTCGAGCAACAAATGTTGCAGTGAAGTCGTATGAACGTACCCTTAGTGTTGCAGATTTAGGGGACTTTTAGAACAGGTTTTTACTGACACTATGTGACACTTTGACTGCACACAGGGGGACTTTAATCAACTAATTATGTGAAGCAGGACATCTGGTGCAATCCTTTTTGCACTGCTGAAAAGGTTGTCTAAGGCCCCTTTCACACGGGCGTGATTTCCATGCGGGTGCAATGTGTGAGGTGAACGCATTGCACCTGCACTGAATCCGGACCCATTCATTTCTATGGGGCTGTGTACATGAGCGTTGTTTTTCACGCATCACTTGTGCGTTGCGTGAAAATCGCAGCATGCTCCAGTTTCGGCGTTTTTCACGCAACGCAGGCCCCATAGAAGTGAATGGGGCTGCGGGAAAATCGCAAGCATCCGCAAGCAAATGCGGAAGCGGTGCGATTTTCCCACATGGTTGCTAGGAGATGATCGGGATGGGGACCCGATCTTTATTATTTTCCCTTATAACATGGTTATAAAGGAAAATAATAGCATTATTCCAGGTGATTGGACCATGTGACCCAGTGACGTCACTGAAGGTCCTTCACCCCCCGACCAGCTGAAGACAGAACAGGAGACCGGCAGCTACGCGATCAAATGGAGGAGGTGAGTTGTTTTTTTTTATTATTTTTAACCCTCTATTGCCCTTTTTACTTTGCATTCTCTATTGAGAATGCTATTATTTTCCTTTATAACTATGTCATATAAAATATACAGTATACTCAACCCGAAACCGGACTTCAGTGATGAAGGACTTCATGCCATTTTTTCTCACGCGCGTGCAAAATGCATTACAACAGTTTGCACACGCGCAGAAAAATTGCGCATTTTCCCGCAATGCACCCGCCTCTTATCCGGGCGTCAAACGTGACGTCCGTGTGAAAGAGGTCTAAGAGTCTATTCACACGCCTGCAAGTTGGGTCCGCATCCATTCCGCAATTTTGAAGACCTATTCATTTTCAATGGGGTCGGAACTGACACTATGTGCTGTCCGCATCCGCGTTTCCGGATCCGCACTTCCAGATCCGCAAATTCCGTTCCCGAAAACAAAAGAACATGTCCTATTCTTGTCCGCAATTGCAGACAAGAAAAGACATTTTCTATTATAGTGCCGGCAATGTGTGGTCTGCAAATTGCGGAACGCACATTGCCGGTGTCCGTGTTTTGCGGAGTAGGCTGATCTAAGTGAATTTACAGAGAATCCGTCATCTGACAGATTCTCAGTAACTCCTCCCGGCTCTCAGTGTCTCTCTCCCTCCCCCCCCCCCCCCCAACAGGATGGCCAAACAGCAGATATAACTCCTTCCATGCTGTGGTCCTTAGGGACCACTGCATGGAAGGGGCTAACCATCCAGCCGCTGCTCTACTGTAGCAGCGGCCTGATACTTCAAGGGTTAACCCCCCCTTTTCTCCCTCCACCAACACTGCTGGACAGAACACAAATCCCCCCCCCCCTTGTACTTTGTGGAGGGGGGATCGCGTGATGCTGCTGCCGGCTCTCATCCAGAGGGATCGTACCCTCACTGCACGAAGTGCTAACCCCCGCTGTCCTGCCTTCCGCCCTCCACCCTCTCCCCTTGTCCTCTCCCTTTGTCCTCTCCCTATGTACTCTCCCCACGGCCCACTCCATGCTGCTGGACAAACACCCCCCCCCCTTTTCCCATCGGTCCTGTGCACTGGTCTGGCAGCGTCCCGATGGTAACCATGGCAACCAGACGCCTTCACAGGCTTCCAACTTGCTATGGTATTTCTGAACCTGGTCAGGCTAACTGTACATGCAAATACTCTGCAGTACACTATACAATGTACTGCATTGTATTGCAGATGCATCAGACCCACTGGATCTTCAAGAACCAAGTGGGTCTGGGTCAAAAAAGTGTGGAAAACAGTTTAAAAAAAAGTAAAAAAGACACCATACGTCTAACTATAATATATATATATATATATATATATATTATAATATATAATTATAACATATAATTGGTTACAAATAAAAAACACTAAACATGTTGTGTATCGCCGCGTCCATAATGACCTGATCTATAAAAGGATCACAATACTTTTACCGCACAGTGAATGACATTTAAAAAAATATGATGGAATTGCAATTT
This sequence comes from Bufotes viridis, assembly GCA_033119425.1. Lineage (NCBI taxonomy): Eukaryota > Metazoa > Chordata > Amphibia > Anura > Bufonidae > Bufotes > Bufotes viridis. Next base: position 206,358,227 of record CM065591.1, read on the forward strand.
TGCCTACCTCACTTCACAAAAAATGGTATAAAAAGTGATCAAAGGAGTCATATGTACCCAAAATTAGTACCAATCAAACAGTCACCTCATCCTGCAAAGAATTAGCACATACATTAGGCCAAAAAATTGAAAAATATGGCTTTCAGAAAATAGACAAAAAAAACAGGATTTCTTTTTAAAAAATGCTTTTATTGTGTAAAATAAAATAAAAAAGAGATATTAGGTGTTGCCCTGTCCGTAACAACCTGCTCTATAAAAATATCATGTCATCCAACCCATCTGGTGAAAAAAAAAAAAAAGAAATTATCGGACCAAAAAAGCAATTTTTTTATCCTTACATCACAAAAAGTGTAATACCAAGCGATCAAAAAGTTATTTGTGTCCCAAAATGGTACCAATCAAACCATCATCTCATCCCGTAAAAAATGAGACCCCACCTAAGACAATCGCCCAAAAAATAAAAAAATATAGCTTTTAGAAAATGTAAATACAAAAATATCATTAAAAAAAAAATGCTTTTATTGTGTAAAATAAAATAAAGAAAATGCACATATTAGGCATCGCTGTGTCCGTAACAACCTGATCTTTAAAAATGACATGTGATACAACCTGTCTGGTGAACGCCGCAAAAAAATAAAATAAAAAAATGCGCCTAAAAAGCCATTTTTTATCACTTTATATCACAAAAAGTGTAATACTAAGTTATCAAAAATTCCTATTTGTGTCACGGGGCACCGACGGCAGGTTCCCCCTATTCACTACCGTCAGAGTCCTGCTGTTCATACGGAGCGGGGGCGTGCGCTACACCCTCATCTCCACAGCAACGAGGGGCAGGGAGGATCTGGCTCGTATATTCCCTTGGCGCGGTTGGCGTCCTTTACGTCCATTACAACTGCGGTAAGCCTGATCGCCAAGTTGATCACTCGGGGCTCGGCTGGGTTCAGGAGAATGAGGCATGTGATGCTGACCCCGTCACATGACTCCTCTTCTCCACTATTTAATAGGCAGCCTGCTGGCCACAGGTTGCCTGTGAATTCAGTCTCTATCCTGAACTTGTTCAGCGTGATCCGTGGCTACATTCCCGGATCCGTTCCTGACTCCGTCCCCGCTTACTCCCTGCGTATATTGGCTTCTCTTCGATCGACCTTTGGCGTGGACTTGACCTCTTTGATTATACTTTTAGTGACTGGTTCTGACTTGGCTTGCTGACATATCTGTTTGTCTTGTATGTCCCTCCCAGGCTAGGGAACGTCGCCCAGTTGTACCTCGTTGCCTAGGATGAGTGGTGCAAGTAGGCAGGGACAGGGGTGTGGGTGGAGCCAGTGGTCACTACCCTCTACTCCTCCTTGTGACAATTTGCCCCAAAATGGTACCAATCAAACGTCATCTCATCCTGCAAAAAATGAGCCCAAAAAATATAAAATGATATCTTTCAGAAAATGGAAACACAAAAAAAGATTTTTTTTATTGTGTAAATCCAAAATTAAATTAAATAGACAGTTAGGTATTGCTGCGTCGTTACGACCTGCTCTATAAAAATATGACTTTATCTACTCATTCTAAAAAAACAGCCATTTTTTGGTTACCTTGCCTCACAAAAAGAGTAAGGCCTCATGCACACGGCGGTTGCGCGACTGTTCCGTGCATTGGGGACCGCAATTTGCATGGTTCTGTGCTTCCTTTCTGCACCAAAGTTCTGGATTGCAGACCCATTCAAGTGTTTGCGGGCCGCAATACGAGCCACGGCTGGCAATGGCTATGTGCATATGGCCTTTTATATATATATTTATATATATGGCAGCACATCAGGACAAATATCAATATGGAGGTGCAGGCCAATGGATCCGGCAACAAATCCAGGACAATATATGAATTTGAAAAAATGGCAGCAATCTCACAAAAAAAAAGAGTGAAAAGAAAAACACTTTATTCACCCCTGTGGTCGCAACTAGGGATAAGCGAACTTGTGTTTCACCATGTGCTGTCTGCATCCACACGTCCATTCCGCGGCCCTGCAAAAAAATAGAGCATGCCCTATACTTGTCCGCAGCCACGGACACACTGCAAAAGCAGTTTCTGCTGAAAAACATCCCAACAGCATGATGCTGCTACCAGCATGTTTCACTGTGGGGATGGTGTTTTTAGGGTGATGTGATGTGTTGGGTTTGCACCAGACATAGCGTTTTCTTTGATGGTAGAAAAGTTCAATTTTAGGCTACTTTCACACTGGTGTTTTCCTTCAGGGTTCTCACAAGCGGTCCAAAATAGATCAGTTTTGCCCTTAATGCATTCTGAATGGATAAGGGTCCGCTCAGAATGCATCAGTCTGGCTCTGTTCCGCCTCCATTCCGCTTTGGAGGCGGACACCAAAACGCTGCTTGCAGCTTTTGGTGTCCGTCTGATGAAACTGAGCCAATATGGCACAATAGAAAACGGATCTGTCCCCGATTGACTTTCAATGGTGTTCAAGACGGATCCGTTTTGGCTATGTTAAAGATAATACAAACTGATGGGTTCTGAATAGAGATGAGCGAACTTTAAAAAAAAGTTTGGCGTTCGGGTTGTGGTAACTCGCGCATCCCGTTATGGTTTCCACTATCGCGGCATATGGAATCCATAAGGGGCGGCTTCCACCAACCCGAACTGTTGAACAGCCAGAGGACCTGGGGTGACGTCACCGTCATGTGATCAGTGCAGGGGGCGTGGCTCAGCACGGGATCAAATCCAGTGCTGAGCCACGCCTCCTGCACTGATCACATGACGGTGACATCACCCCAGGTCCTTCGGCTGTTCAACAGTTCGGGTTGGTGGAAGCCGCCCCTTATGGATTCCATATGCCGCGATAGTGGAATCCATAACGGGATGCGCGAGTTACTACAACCCGAACGCCAAACTTTTTTTTAAAGTTCGCTCATCTCTAGTTCTGAACGGATGCATGCGGTTGTATTATCTGATAGATTTGATGGTGCTCCTGTGGATCATCAAAGATTTGGATATTTTTTTATAACCTAACCCTGACTTGTACTTCTCAACAACATTGGTGTTAATGGCAGTGTTTGGATAGTGATGCCTCTTGCTTAGGTGTTACAGCCTTTGGGGCCTTTCAAAAAAGGTATGTATATGTAATGACAGATCATGTGACACTTAGATTGCACACAGGTGGACATCATTTCACTAATTATGTGACTTCTGAAGGTAATTGGTTGCTCCAGAGCTTTTTATGGGCTTCCTAACAAAGGGGGTGAATACATACACACATGCCAATTTTCTATTTTATATTTCTAAACAATAGTTTTATTTATATATTTTCTTATTTCACCTCACTAACATAGACTATTGTGTTCTGATCCAATAATAAAATTCAGATTAACAAAACATTGAACTTAAGGCTGTAATGTAACAAAACACAAAAAAAGTCGATGGGGGGGAATACTTTTGCAAGGCACTGTATATAGTCATTTTTCAAACTGGTGTGAAGTAGAACTGGTTTAGTTGCCCATAACAACCAATCAGATTCCTCCTTTCATTTTTCACAGCTTCATTGGAAAATGAAAGGAGGAATCTGATTGGTTGCTATGGGCAACTAAGACAGTTCTACTTTAAACCAGTTTTGATAAATCTCCCCCACTGTGTACTTCTATGTGTACATAGCATTTTGTGTCGTCACACTGTACTAATCTGTGTGGGACAAGTGACCGCTCACTGTGCGGAGTGCACACAATGCTGCATTCAGAACAGAGTGCATGTAGTGAGAGCTGTCAGTAATGAGATCTGTATCCTGCTTATGACGCCATGGTTCTGACTGTAGTTCACTGCACTAACATTATCAGCAGAAATATCTATTGTGTCTACAAATAATGGACTTTCTACAGAATTGAAAGTGAGAAATAGATCTGCTGATTACAGGTTGTAGCCTTCTGTAAGACTCACCATGTTGTGGATTGGAATTAAATCTTTCAAGTTTAAGCAGCCTATATGTAAGTGGCTGCTAGCTGTGCTGTGTAACAGGATGTGGGGGCGGGGCAGCAGAGCTTGTGCTGGTGCATGTGAAATCCACTGGAACGCCCACAGAGCCTCACAGGAGATGACCGCTCTGAGCAAAAATCATATCAGAGCATTTCTGAGTGCATGTAAAGCAAAGCTTATACCAGTAAACAAACAAGTGCAATTTTATTATGTGCTGCATTACGGTAAGATATATGGGTTTATTTATTTTTAGTGCACAAAGGTAACCTAGCCTTTAACCCCTTTCATGAATGTATGCTGGAGGTTTTATCTATAAAGATGAGGAAAGGGTTGAGCGGCACTCCTTGGGAGAATAGGCGGTGCTCAGTGGTAAATGGTGCATCAAGTATATATAAAAAAAACACGGCCCTCTATAGATGCTTTTAAGCTTCTTATTTCATTTTGTTTAATTTAATCTTTTCTTATCCATCCATGAAAATTCATAATTAGCCACTGGCCAACGTTTCGGTCTAATCCTAGACCTTGTCCACGGCCTGGTGTATAAATAAGTAAACATAAGAATAGTATGTACAAGGGGGGGGGGGGGGGGTTAGATAATAGGTGACATACTATGTAGTAAACAATATAATGTAGTAACAAAGTAACGTGATTGGGGAGAATTTTTTTCAAGAGAATAGATAACGAACCAAACTTATACTTGATTATGAATTCAGATAATCTGACAATATGTTATTGGCTTTGTCTTACGATATAGAGTGGAGGTAATGTAGACTAGCAAGATGAAATCATCCCAAATGGATATGGCTATGTAGACGCAGGACATCTGTGTATACCAGTTCCCGAAGAAACAGAGTTAGTAGCAGTTTAACAGAGGAGTCATGCATGGGCAGATCACATGCATATTAAGCTGGTATAAACATACTAGACATGGACCACATAGAGGAAAATATAGTGCTCGTCCTACTGATCACAATAGCAAGTTACAACTAGCTCTATAGGCACTTATGGTTTGAGGGCACATACCTTAGTGTACATAGGAAGGGGAGTATAGGATGGCGTGAGGACGCCATTAGTCTGGCTTGATTTTATAGATGGCGGGGAATTGCGCGTCCCGCGCCAGGTGAATGACGTCATGCGCGGGCGCATGTGCAGAGCGGGTCTATAGTACAGAAAGCGAACTGGCAGAACGCGCTCACGCTCAAGAGAATGGGCGCATGCGCAGTAGTAATAATGAATCTCACAGAAGCGCTGGCATGCTGCTAGGAGTATGTAATGGGCAATATGTGTCTCTTGTAAGGAATATGTGTCTCATGTAAGGAATATTTTACTTATTCAGTACAGGAATACATTCTAAACAATATAGAGTAGGTTTGAGTAATTCTAATAAATATTTAGTACATATATATATATATATATATATATATATATATATATATATATAGCTATATCATGGCGATGGCGAAATACTACCTGACTGACAGGGATCATTTGACCTGCGGGAAATAGAGAGGAGGAGGGAAAAAAATTATTAGTGTCAGACATTATGTTTCATATACATAAGTAGAAACATAGTGATCTAGGAGCGTAGAAGACTAAGAGTAGTAGAAAAATGGAGCAGTAGAACAACGGGACAATGGGATAGAGAAATGGAAAAATCAACAATAAGATCAGGAAATGCAAATATCAAAGTCTCTATTTAACCCACGTGGTGTCAAGGTGTTAAGTTAAAAAATCCAGTATGCCTCACTTTGTTTTAGGCGTGCCATCCTGTTTCCTCCACGTCGTGCTGATGGTACTTGCTCTAAAATTTGGAATTTTTATTGATTGATCTGATGATTAGCCGAGATGAAATGGTGTGGTACCGGTAATTCTGTTTTGCGACAACGAATGTCAGACTTGTGCTTGGAAATGCGGTCCCGAACACATTGGGTGGGCAACTTATTAAATAGACAACGTATGAGGATGCGCATGTGAAAAAGCCTTTTGGATGGTATATTTTAGCTGAGTGTGGATGGATGATCCTATTACCTCTAATGACATTATTGCATTGGGTGCAATTGAGACATGGATAGGTACCTGTTTTGGATGGTGCCAGGGTAGATTGTTTTATAGTAGGTTTCATAGAACCAAAATCGGCTTTCACTAAACTGTCTTTGAGATTTTGCGGTCTTTTATAACACATGCAGACCGGGTACTGAAATTCTGGAATCTCTGGATATTACTGCTTAAGGATTGGCCAATTTTTTTTTATTATCGTTTGGATTTTAGGCATGATAGGGTGGTATGTCACAACCAATGGGAGACGTGGAGGGGATGGAGTGGTGTTGGGGATGGAATCAGGGCGTGTGGGAAAAGACTGTTTTCGTTTGAGTAAGGAAGGTGGGTATCCTCTATCCTGGAATTTTTGAGACATTTCTTGTAATCATTTCTTGTATCAGTGTTTGATATATACTTGATCTATAAAGATGGCACCCGCTCACAAGTACAGCAGGCGCCACAACCTCCATGTTTCTGCTGTTTTAACCCCTTTAGGACACAGCCTAATTTTGCAAATCTGACATGTGTCACTTTATGTGGTAATAACTTTAAAACACTTTTACTTATCCAGGCCATTCTGAGATTCGTTTCTTGCCACATATTGTACTTCATGACAGTGATAAAATGGAGACAAAAAATTTCATTTTTATTTATAAAAAAATACCAAATTTGCCCAAAATTTTAAAAAATTGGCAAATTTCCAAATTTTATAATAGATAGTAATACCTCCAAAAATAGTTATTACTTTACACTCCCCATATGTCTATTTTATGCTTGGATCATTTTGAAAATTACATTTTATTTTTTTGAGACTTTTTTGGAAGGCTTAGAAGTTTAGAAACAAATCTTTATATTTTTAAGAAAATTTCCAAAACCCAATTTTTTCAGGACCAGTTCAGTTATGAAGTTACTTTCTGGGGCTTACATATTAGAAACCACCCATAAATCACCCCATTTTTGAAACTACACCCGTCAAGCTATTTAAAACTGATTTTACAAATGTTGTTAACCCTTTAGGTGCTCCACGAGAATTAAAGGAGAATGGAAATGAGATTTCAAAATTTCACTTTTTTGGCAGATTTTCCATTTTAATCCATTTTTTCCAGTAACAAAGCAAGGGTTAACAACCAAACAAAACGAAATATTTATCACCCTGATTCTGTAGTTTACAGAAACACCCCATTTGTGATACTGCTGTATGGGCACACGGCAGAGCGCAGAAGGAAAGGAACGCCATATGGTTTTTGGAGGGCAGATTTTACTGGGATAACTTTAAGTTGCCATGTCACATTTGAAGACCCCCTAATGCAGCCCTACAGTAGAAACTCCCAAAAAATGACCCCATTTTGGAAACTATGGGAAAAGGTGGCAGTTTTGTTGGTACTAATTTAGGGTACATATGATTGTTGGTTGCTCTGTATTACACTTTTTGTAAGGCAAGGTAACAAAAAATAGCTGTTTTGGCATCATTTATGTTTTTTTGTTATTTACAGTGTTCATCTGCAGGTTAGATCATGTGGTATTTTTATAGAGCAGATTGTTACTGATGCGACAATACCAAATATGACTACTTTTTTGGGTTGTTTGTTTCAGTTTTACATAAAGCATTTTTGAAAAAATAGATTTTTTAGTGTCTCCATATTCTGAAAGCAATATTTTTTTTATTTTTTGGGCAACTGTCTTATGTAGGGGCTTATTTTTTTCGGTATGAGATGACGGTTTGATTGGTACTATTTTAGGGTGCATAGGACTTTTTGATCACTTGATATTACACTTTTTGTGATGTCAGGTGACAATAAATGGCTTTCTTGAAACACTTTTTATTTTTTTATAGTATTCACCTGAGGGGTTAGGTCATGTGATATTTTTATAGAGCAGGTTCTTACGGACATGGCCACACATAATATGTATACTTTTATTTATTTATTTATTTAAGTTTTACACAAAAACAAGTTAAGTTTTACCATTTTTGAAACAAAAAATACATGTTTTAGTGTCTCCATATTCTGAGAGCCATAGTTTTTTTTTATCTTTTGTGCGATTGTCTTATGTGGGTCTCATTTTTTGCGGGATGAGATGATGGTTTGATTGGTATGATTTTGGGGGAATATGACTTTTTGATCGCTTGCTATTACACTTTTTGTGATGTAAGGTGACAAAAAATTGCTTTTTTGATACAATTTTTATTTTTTATTTTTTTACTGTGTTCATCTGAGGGGTATTATTATAGAGTCGGTCGATAATTGTCCCACTCTGGGTACTTTCACATCCGGCAATCTGTATGCAAACAGTTACCATTTGTAGAAGGATCTGGACGCGGATCCATCTCAGAAATGCATTGCAATACCGGATCCGTCTCTCCAGTTGTCATGCGAAAAAACGGATCCGGTATTTATCTTTTTCACATTTTTAAAGGTCTGCGCAAGCGCAGACCGCAAGACTGGTTCCGTCATTGCAATAATTATAATGCCAGATCCGGCACTAATACATTTTAATGGAAATTAATGCCGGATCTGGCATTCCGGCAAGTGTTCCGGAATTTTGGACAGAGAAAATACCTCAGCATGCTGCAATATTTTCTCCGGCCAAAAAACTTTAAGAGGGACTGAACTGATGCATCCTGAACTGAATGCTCTCCATTCAGAATGCATTAGGATGATAATTTTTTTTCCCCGATATTGAGCCCCTAGGACGGAACTCAATACTGGAAAAAAAAAGGAGCTGTTCTTTTGCCCCCTGGAGCCCCCCAGCTGCACATCTATTATCTAACTATGAGAGGATTGGACTTCAATTGCATCTGGACCAGCTAAGTGTTTCCTTTATCATAGGAATATTAAAACTGTATCTCTATTAGGTGCTCATACACTGGTTTGGTTTATCTTTTTGTACCTCGTCGCAGATTTATGCTGGTCTGGGGTGCTCCGGTATTTATAATTTCCTATTTTTGTTTATGGCATCCTATTACCATACTGATTTTGGTATTTTTTAAATGGCACCCTTATTTACCACTTCTTATTTTTGTATACGGTATCCTATTATCATACTGATTTTTGCATATGGCATCCTATTACCATACTGACACTAATAGTCCCCAGATGAAACTTTGTCACCTATAAGGGGAAATGCGTTGGGACAGTGTACATTGTGTGAGAGAGCTAGGACTCTGTAAGGACAGTTTAGCCTAGGTACATGGACAGAGTACATCTATTTCCAAGGTGTATCTCTGTGCTGAGCAGTGTGGATAAGGGCAAGAATAGGGACAGATTCATTAGTTCTATGCTCTGTCCCAAATGCATCCTGTCCCTGTCTCTTGCTAACCGTCCATTATTTTGACACCTTTTTGCATTTTAGATTTAGCGTTTTGGCTGTAATAAGGGATATTGTACGTTGTGTTAGAAGGTAATAGGGCTGTATAAGGATAGGTTAGCCCAGGTACGTGGACAGAGTGCATCTACCTTAATGGGCTGAGCAGTGTGGATAAGGGCAAGAATAGAGACAGTTATATTATATCTTTATGTTCTGTCCCAAATGCATCTTGTTCCTGTCTCTTGCTAACCGTCCATTGTTTTGACAGCTATGTATTCGTACTATAGGTATTAGAATTTAGGATTTTTATGGTATGTAGATTAAAAGTTACGTTTTAGGAAGTTGCTCTCAGCGATGTATATACGATTATCAGCTGCCCTCTTTTTTGGGTGTGCTTGGGGACTGCATTAATGTCTACTTTATCATGTGGTAAGATAAAAGTGGCAGGTGTCAGTCGGACCAGGGTGCATGTTCCAGAGGCCCCAGGAGGTCATCAGGCAAAGTAACATAGTATATAAAGACATTTTGTCCAACCAATTCTGCCTGTTATCCTGCAAGTTGATCCAGAGGAAGGCAAAAAAAAAAAAAAAAAACCTGCGAGGTAGAAGCCAATTTTCCCCACTTAAAGGGGAAAAAAATTCCTTCCCACTCCAATCAGGCAATCAGAATAACTCCCTGGATCAACGACCCATCTCTAGGTGCTATATCTTGTAATATTATTAAACTCCAGAAATACATCCAGGTGAAAAATGTAGGAGCCAAATTAAATGTTTCGTTGAAAAATGTAAAATATATATAATTACGGTATATTTAAAAAAAAAAAACATGTCTTACCTTGTGTAGTTGCCAATTTGTCTCTCCTTTTGATTCGGTCTTCAAATCCTGTCAATCTTGAGGCTGACTGTCCTTGATTACACCCCCTCACTGTTCCCTGCTCTCACCCACATGACTACTGTAGTGTTCCAATATAAAAAAAAAAAAAAACAAACTGGGATGCTTAGGAGCATGAGGTTTCCTAGTCTACAGCCCACACAGTTAAAGGGGTTGTGCCCTCATTTCTATGAACTCTGCAAACTCTACGAACACTCCACTGCCGAAAAAGTGTTCAGTTAACAGACATCAGAAGAGTCTAACAGCCTTAGTTAACCTCTTATCCCGGTACACCCTGATGTCCCGGTACTTAAGGACACAGGGCGTACAGGTATGTCATGTGATTTCTGATCACTGCCACGCGGTGGGCAGTGATCAGAACAGAGTGCCTGCTGAAATCATCCAGCAGGCACTCTGTGACAATGCTGAGGGGGGTCCTGTGATTAGGCAGGGATACTCAGGGGAATTTGAGGGGGAAAAAAAAAAAAGAGTTTTATTTTTGCATTACCCTAATCAAGTGTCTGGGGTCCACAGCACTCCAACCTAGACCCCCTAGGGGTGCTGCAGCTTTTCCCCCTCACCCGCGCACCCCCCCCCCACACAATTTTTTTGCGTGTGCAGACTGTGGCCGCCACTCTTAGCGTCCGGCCACTCTTAGCGCATTGCCCACCCCACCGCTGATCAGCTTCGGACCGCTGCTCATGCCCCCCCACACACACACGCGCTAAATAAAGTTTTCCACACACGCACACATACACGCACACACTCCCCTATGGCCCGCCAGACGTTCTCGACCGAGGAGGCATACGCCCAGCTTGTCTCCGAATCCGAGAGCCCCAGTAAGGACAAGGATGACCCCACTTTCCTCTTGTCATCCGCGTCCTGCTCATCATCTAGCGATGATGATAAGCCCCCAAGGCGGCTTAGACGCCACCAGGTGGAGCAAGGGAACTCCCATGCCAGGGACCCTGTGGCCCACACTAGTACGAGCAGCTCTGGGACTCGTACTAGTTTTCCGGCCCACCAGATAAGCCCACCTGAGCCCCCTACAGGGGAACTTGCATGGTGTACCCCAGAGGATTTTGAGCCCATGATTCCTGATTTTGTTGGCCAACCAGGAATCCAAATTCCCACAGTGGGCTTCACTAAATATGACTATTTTAGTTTTTTTTTTTTAGTGACCACTTTGTGAATCTGATAGTGGAGCAAACGAACTTGTACGCTTAACAGTTCAATGCTCAACACCCATGCTCCTTTTTGGCTAGGTCCGGTGGCTGGACTCCGGTCAGAGCAGCTGAGATGAGGACGTTTTGGGGCCTCGTGCTGCACATGGGCCTAGTCAAAAAACCCAGTGTCAGGAAGTACTGGAGTGGGGACATCCTCTACCAGACCCCACTCTACTGTACGGCCATGACACGTTCCCGTTTTGAGGCCATTCGAAAATGCCTTCATTATGCAGATAATGCAGAATGTACCCCCCCCCCTCCCCCCGAGGTGATCCTGCCTATGACCGCCTGTACAAAATCAGGCCGGTAATCGATCACTTTGGGGCAAAAATTTTGGAGGCCCATGTACTTGGAAGGGAAGTCGCTGTTGATTAGTCTCTCATGAAGCTGTACAAACTTTGTGAGAGTACCTCAGGGTACACTTACAAGTTTAGTGTGTATGAGAGGCAAGATTCCCATATTGAACCCCCAGAATGTCCCCCCACTCTGGGTGTTAGCGGGAAACTTGTAGCATAGTAACATAGTAACATAGTATATAAGACCGAAAAAAGACATTTGTCCATCTAGTTTGGCCTGTTTCATACAAGTTGATCCAGAGGAAGGCAAAAAACCCCTGTGAGGCAGAAGTCAATTTTCCCCACTTAAGGGGAAAAAAAATTCTTTCCCGACTCCAATCAGGCAATCAGAATAACTCCCTGGATCAATGACCCATCCCTAGTAGCTGTAGCCTGTAATATTATTACACTCCAGAAATACATCCAGGCCCCTCTTGAACTCTTTTAGTAAACTCACCATCACCACCTCCTCAGGCAGAGAGTTCCATAGTCTTACTGCTCTTACCGTGAAGAATCCTTTTCTATGTTTGTGTACAAACCTTCTTTCCTCCAGACGCAGAGGATGTCCCCTTGTCACAGTCACAGTCCTAGGGATAAATATATGATAGGAGAGATCTCTGTACTGACCCCTGATATATTTATACATAGTTATTAGATCTCCCCTCAGTCTTCTTTTTTCTAAAGTGAATAACCCTAATTTTGATAACCTTTCAGGGTACTGTAGTTGCCCCATTCCAGTTATTACTTTAGTTGCCCTCCTCTGAACCCTCTCCAGCTCTGCTATGTCTGCCTTGTTCACAGGAGCCCAGAACTGTACACAGTACTCCATGTGTGGTCTGACTAGTGACTTGTAAAGTGGTAGGACTATGTTCTCATTACGGGCATATATGCCCATTTTGATGCAACCCATTATCTTATTGGCCTTGGCAATAGCTGCCTGACACTGGTTTTTGCAGCTTAATTTGCTGTTTATTAAAATTCCTAGATCCTTTTCCATGTCAGTGTTACCAAGTGTTTTACCATTTAATAGGTACGGGTGACTTGCATTATTCCTTCCCATGTGCATAACTTTTCATTTGTCAGTGTTAAACCTCATCTGCCTTTTCTCTGTCCAAGCCTCCAATCTATCCAGATCCCTCTGTAGCAGAAAACTGTCCTCTTCCGTGTTAATTACTTATGTGGGACCTTATGCACCCACTGCTAGATAAGGGTTACATCCTGATGGATACGTGGATAACTTTTATTCTAGTATCCCCTTGTTCCAGTCCCTCGCCGCCATATCCACGTCCGTTTGTGGGACAGTGCGGAAAAATCAACGCAGCCTACCGGCCTACCCCCTCCCTCCAGGTACCTATCCCCAGGGGTGAGACCCATGCCCTTACCAGTGGAAACCTTTTGCTGGTCAGATATAAGGACAAGAGGGATTGTACTGTCCACAATTCACGGTAACGGTATCACCCCTGCCCCTGTGCGAGGTACCGCGGCAATGGTCCTTAAGCCCAATTGTATCATCGACTACAATCAGTATATGGGAGGAGTTGATCCCTTTGATAAAGTCCTTAAGCCAAAGCTGGGCATGGTACAAAGAAGTTGCAGTCTACTTGGTACAGGTTGCCTTGTACAACTCTTTTATGCTGTCCCGGAGCGCTGGCAACACAGGGAAATTCATGCAGTTCTATGAGGCAGTCCTCAAAGACCTGATCTTTTCTGACCGGGAAAGAGCAGGCTGGAATACCTCAGGAACTGGAGGCGCTCGGATCGTCCCTGGCCAACACTTTCCAGGTATGGTCCCCCATACTGGAAAGAAGGGACGAACCCAAAAAAGGTGCAGAGTGTGTCACAGGAGGGGGATACGGAAGGACACCACCACTCAGTGTGACATGTGCCCCGATCACCCCGGCCACTGCATTGACAGTTGCTTAAGGGAGTACCACACTTCCATGGAGTACTAAATTTATAATCCCCTTCCCCAATTTTAATTCTGTTGAGCCACTGACAATCGCCCAGAAAATAAAAAACTATGGTTCTCAGACTTGAGACACTAAAACAAAAAATCAAAAAAAGATATTATTTTGTGAAACAAAAATAAATAAATAAAGTATACATATTATGTATCACCGCGTCCGTAACAATCTGCTCTATAAAAATACCCCATGACCCTTAGATGAACACGATAAAAAAAAAAAACGGTGTAAAAAAAAGCAATTTGTTGTCACCTTACATCAAGAAAAGTGTAGTAGCAAGTTATCAAAAAGTCATATGCCCCCCAAAATAGTGCCAATAAAAGCGTCCTCTCATCCTACAAAAAATGAGCCACTAAGAAAATCGGCTAAAAAAAAATAAAATATATGACTCTCAGACTATGGAGATACTAAAATGTTTTTTTTTTTTTTTTTTTTTTTTTTAAAAAAAAGGATATTATAGTGTAAAACCTAAATAGGCTTAAAAAAGTAGACATATTAGGTATTTCTATGTCTTTAAGAATCTTCTCTATAAAAATACCCCATGACCTAACCCCTCAGATCTCCACGGTCAAAAAAATAAAATAAAAATGGTGTAAAAAAAGCTATTTTCTATCACCTTACATCACAAAAAGTGTAATTGCAAGCGATCAAAAAGTTATATGCCCCCCAAAATAGTGCCAATAAAACCGTTCTCTCATCCCACAAAAAATGAGCCTCTACCTAAGACAATCGGCTGAAAACTAAAAAAAAAACTGACTCTTAGACTATGGACATACTAAAATGTTTTTTTTTTGTTTAAAAAAGTATATTATAGTGTAAAACCTAAATAAGTTTAAAAAAGTAGACATTTTTAGGTATTGCCGCATCCATAAGAATCTGCTCTATAAAAAATACCCCATGACCTAACCCCTCAAATGAACACAGTAAAAAAATAGATAAAATAAAAAAAAATCGGTACCAAAATAGCTATTTTTTGGCAAATTTTCTATTTTAATCAATTTTTTCCAGTAACAAAGCAAGGGTTAACAGCCAAACAAAACTCAATATTTATTGCCCTGATTCTGTGGTTTATAGAAACACCCCATATGTGGTAGTAAACTGCTGTATGACCAAACGGCAGGGTGCAGAAGGAAAGGAACACCATATGGTTTCTGGAAGGCAGATTTTGAAATACAATGCCCCAGAAAGGTAACAGTAATGCAGCAAAACTGAAGTTTCGTTTTTGACAGCTTGCAGCCATGATCAGCCAAAAAGGACAGCAGTGACAGGGAAGCCTGTACACAGATGTCCTTAGAGGGACAGCAGAGCAATAAGTCATCAACATATTGCAGGAGCACAACCTCTGGATGTGGTAAGTTCCAATCTGTAAGTTCCAAATTTGTAACATACTGGGCGAACTCTGAGTCCCCTGCGGCCAGGGCTGGCATCAGCACCCGGCATACCCAGGCAAGTGCCGGGGCCCACTGCCAGTGGTGTACCTCCAATAGAGGCAGACCTCGAAGTTGCTGTGGAGCCCCTAAGGAAAAGGGGCCCGGCCATGGATGCCCCTCAATTACACACATTAGCTCCTGTCACTTTCCAAGTCCTGCCTTGGGCTCAGTCCTTGTCTTTCAGCTCCCTCTTCTCCGCCTCTTCCTTACCCAGCACTTGGCTGCCGTCTCTTAAGTCCAGAGCAGCGCTCGCTCTGTGTGTGTGTGTTGTCTCCCTGCTGGGCTGGCCAATCAGCAATTTTAGTGCTAGCAGAGCCTGCACCAGCTGAGAAACTTCACTGAGAAGTGCCATGCGGGAGTCCCTCTGCCAGGAAGTAATGACTAGGCACTGCAGACACCAGTCCAAGTAACAGCCGAGCAGCTTACTGTGTAAGTAAAGTCAGCCCTGTTTACTACAGATTCAAAATAAAAGTTTATGGAGGATAGGGCTGAGGCAGTGAATAAGAAGGAGGGGGGGGGGGGTATGGCACACTATATAATAGGGAGAGACAGCACATATCTTGGGGGGGTGGGGGTGGGGTGTTGGCACACTATTCATTATACGTATCAGCCACAATTTTAAGGGGGGATGGTATATATGGCACACTATATAATATGCTGCAGCAGGCAGTAAGGGGGATATGACACACTACATATTATATGCAGCAATAGGCATAGTTCTTGGCTGGTATGGCACACTATGCATACAGTATACAGTATAATGACACCCAGTGCCCACTCGATACAGTATGACCCCCAGTGAGGGGGCCACTGGGGGTCATTATACTGTATGGGGGGCCAGAGGAGGCCATTTTATTGTCTGGGGTCATTATTCTTAATGGGGGCCACCAGGAGTCACAATTCTGAATGGAGGGCCACTGGGGTGGTCATTATACTGTGTGGGGGGGCATTGGGGGGTCATTATACCGTGTGAAGGTCCACTAGTGGTCATTATACTGTATTGGGGCCACTGGGGGTTATTATACAGTGTGGGAGCCACAGGGCGAATGGCCACATGAACCTGGAACCAGCGCTGCCTGTGGCAGCACCACCCAGGTATACTGTTTACAATCATGTGTGAAGGCAAAGAATTACCAACTGTCTGGATGTAGTGGTACTGAAAAGAAACCATTTGCCAAATCAATTACAGTAAAGTGGATAGAGGTAGCGGGAGCCTAAGCCAACAACGTGTGTAGATTGGACACAATGGGAGTGTTAAAAACTATGGCTTCATGGACAGCACACCATGGTTATGTACCATCCGATACAGAGTGGGTTTGTCCTTCTCACTATTCTTTTTCACTGGGTACAAAGGAGTGTTGCTGAGGAATACAATCTCCTTAACAACCCCCTTTTTCAAAAAGTCTCAAACTGTTTGGGACATGGCATCTGACTGTGCCATAGTCAAGGGATACTGCATCTTCCTTCAAAGTGGGGTGCCAGGTTTCTGCTCCACTTTCACAGGAGGGACTGGGAGCTTGCCAAAATCTGTGAGTCCAGTAGCCCAGAGATGGTCCGGCAGTCCTGCAAGCAGGGCTTACTTCTCATCTTCTGGGAGTACTGACACAAACATGGACCATGGTGTTTTTTTTCACTAGCAGACAAGCAAAGTTCCTGGTTGTTGAGGGCTTCTGTTAGTTTCATAGTGTTATCCTCCTGGTATGAAATGCTGGCCCATACCTTTGCCAGCAAGTCTGCAACAGGGGGCGGTGTCACTGACAAGCAACAGGCCAAGCGCTTCTTGGTTGAGGGCAAAACTAACGTGCATGGGTTCAGTTAAAGGGGAGCTCACTACTTTTCCATCTACTTCTCCACAAGGATGGGTGTCCATGGAAATTAAGTGAAGGGGAACATGTTTGCTGTGCACTACTGTATTGGCTGTTCCAGTACTAATTAAAAATGGGAGTACTTCTTTATCACCCAGAGTGAGGGAAATCATTGGGGCTAGACCTGAATCTGCTAAAGTGTTTAAGGGTACAGCCGATACTGGATTCCTAATCTTGGTTTTAGTAGGATTGAGGAGGAGCGGCTGTACGGTCAGCACTGCCCTGTTCCTTCGGAGGTTACTGAGAGTTCCTTGCCATGTGACCAGGCTTCCCACAGTTTTAACAGGCAAAGTTATGTATTTTGTTACCTCCCTGATTTTGGGCATCCTGATTTCACACAACTCCCACTCCCAGAGAGAGATATCTCCTCCTGTTCTGATCTTGTTCTATCAACTTTGTGACTTTCACCAGGTTCTCTGGATCAATAGAATGCCATTCGGGTCAGGCAGTAATTATGGTGTCTTGTATGGACATATTGAAACTGTCTACAAAAGAGGTTCCTAAAACCCTCTGATGCATTTCATTCCTTGCTTCATTTCCCATGTCCGACCAATGCATCTGCCTGTGGGCAAAGAACATTTCCGCTGTCTCAAATGGCATGGGTCTTTCTTCAGGATCAGACAACTGTTTAACCATGGCCAACATCTCGGATGGAGTCCATGGCCGGTAGACATCATTGTAAACCTGATGATGTGGACCAGAGTGGGGCTCTTCTCAGCTCTTTTCCGCAAGAAATGTGTGGGGTGCTCGTCCCACCCATTTCCACTTCCAACAGGGCTTCAGGGTTCCAACAGGGTTCCAACAGGGCTTCAGGGTCTCACCGAAGGGGTGAAAGATGGACCAGTTTGATTCAATGTCTGCATCCCTTCCATACTAGGGTCTGGCACCTCCGGAGTGTATATAACGGAGGTCGGAGGAATTACATTTGCATGTTCTAAGTTTTCCTCCTCACCTGTCTTTGTATTGTCCTCACTGCCCCCAGCCATCCCTAAAAATATGGGTGTCTGTGGGACAGTGGTCTGGTCACGGTCAACACAGGATACCATCCTTTCATGTAATGTGGACTAGGAGCACCACATGCAGCACAACTTTGTCTCCACTCTGGGTTCTGGGTCCCACAGACTCTGCAGGTCCATCCCCCAGGACCATTATAGGGTGGCCGACTTACTTTTTCCTTTTTCTGCTGGGGAGGTGGCTTAACATTATCATGATTGCATTCATAATAATATTTTCCACATATTTCTATCTCTCTACAACCTCCCCTATGCACTTTCTTTGCTGTTTTGTGAGCATGTTATCTTTTATCCACCCTTTGTTTTCCCTACATACTTTTTCCCACTCCTCTGGATTCAGATTTCCATGTGGGGGCATATCTATACCTTCAGCTTGCTCATTTTCTTCACTGCCACTTTAACCTCCCTCTTTCTGACCACTTCTTCTGCAGAGAGCCCATTTGGCCCCCTCACAGATCCTTGAGTATTGCCCGTGATTTACAGCTTCTTCTCTATCACCCTTATCTCCAGCGGGGGCTCGTACCGCTTGCTATGGGGCTGGAATCAGGTAGTCCTTTTGACTACTTATTTGAACCTCTTGGGGGTGCTCACCGTGGCTACCCCCAAATACACAAAGATTCTAGGGAAACAGTCTCTCTCGGTCAGTCTCCTTACGGGCGGGCACTAGTAGTCAGTACAATAGAAAAACAAACACAGTAACAAAAACATGCACAGAACACTCCAACCCCAGATGGACACTGGATCCATATATCTGCATACAGGCACACGCACACACAATCTCTCCACCAGTGCTGGAAGTACTTTGTCACTATAAACTGGACAGAGCTTCTAGATATTAGGCTTATGACAAGGCACTAGTGAGCTCTCACGAACAGCTTACCCAGGATAGAGGGCTCACAGGAAAGAAAGAACAGAGATCAATTTAAGAATCAAGGCTTCTTACCTTTGCTTGAGCTTGTGTTTGCCGTCTGTCCGTTCTTATCCGAGGGTCCTCATATCTGTTCCCGGACTGGTCCATCCAATAGTTCTGTCTCTGTTCGGGCTCCAGTAATTGTGAGTGCAATTAACGATCTTCTGCCTTCCTAGCACGGCTCCTGATTAGATGAAAGAATATACGAGCTCGAAGGAATTACACACACAAGAAACATAATTGTGTTCTCAGGTACAAATCCCCTTTATTATCAAAACACACAGAGTTTTAAAGGTAACAGGACAAAGAAGGCACACCACCAAGAGGGCGTAAATTGAAACTAATAATTTGATTAGTTATAGTTACTTTCTGACCATACTAACAGCATCTTAGTAGTTAAAAAAGCTTCTGCAGCATCTTATGTTAAGGTTAGCATTATTTAGCCACATCATATGCAAGCCAGAAAGGACAGAATCTGTCCGGCCTTAAAGCTACAGTTTGCCACAGTTCAGACCATTTCCATCACACTCTCCAAAATGGTATCAATAAAAATTACAGATTGTCCCGCAAAGAAATGGGCCCTCACACATCTCATAAGGCTATTGGCCTCACTAACTGAGACAATGCCCTCAAAAATTAAAATGCAGCCACAAAATGGGGAAGAAAAAAACAATGTGGATAAATAGAAATGTAAAGGAAGCAATAAATGACAAAAAGAAAGCATTTAAATCACTAAAACAGGAGGGTAACAAGGAAAAACTATAAGGAAAAAATAGAATATGTAAAAGACAAATAAAAGAAGTCAAGGTAGAGACATAAAGATTAATTGCCAAAGAGAGTAAAACTAACCCTAAATTGTTCTTCAATTATATAAATGGTAAAAAGTTTAAATCTGAGGAAAATAAACTGTCAGATGAAATGCAGAGTATAAAAGGGAATTCCCCATTATACAGTAAGTGCAGCTGTGTCTTAAAAAGATTAAAATAAACAAATCGCCGAGACCAGATGGCATATACCCTCGTATCCTAAGAGAATTAAGTAATGTCATAGACAGACCCTTATTTCTGATATTTAATGACTCTATATTGACAGGGAGCGTTTCACAGGATTGGTGCGGTTCAAAAGCAGAGCCTGTAAACTATAGGCTGGTAAGATTAACATCTGTCATGGGTAAACTGTTTAAAGTTTATTTTAAGAGATGCTATCTCGCAGTACCTCAATGAAAAAAATGAATAACGCCATATCAGAAGGACTTCATGAGGGATTGGTCATGTCAGTCAAACTAATTTAATCGGTTTCTATGAGGAGATAAGTTCTAGACTTGACTGGGTGAGTCAATGGATGTCATATAGCAAAAGCATTTGATTCTGTGCTACATAAAAGGTTAGTATATGAAATGAGAATACTTGGACTGGGAGAAAGTATGTATGTGGGTAAGTAACTATCCTAGTGATAGAAATCAGAGGGTAGTTATTAAGGGTACATACTCAGATCGGGTCAATGTCACTAGTGGGGTACCACAGGGGTAAGTATTTGACCCTATTCCTTCAATATATTTATTAATGATCTTGTGGAAGGCTTGCACAGTAAAATATTAATTTCTGCAGATGACACTAAACTGTGCAAATTAATTAACACAAAAGAGGACAGTATACTGCTGCAGATGGTTCTGGATAGATTGGAGGCTTGGGCAGAGAAGTGGCAGATGAGGTGTAACAATGATAAATGTAAGGTTATGCACATGAGAAGAAATAATACATGTCACCAGAACATGCTAAATGGTAAAACACTTGGTAACACTGACATGGAAAAGGACTTAGGAACATTAGTGGACAGCAAACTAAACTGTAGAAACCAGTGTCAGACAGCTGCTACCAAGGCCAATAAGATAATGAATTGTATCAAAAGGAACATAGATGTCTGTGATGAGAACATATTCCTGTCACTTTACAAATCACTGGTCAGACCACACATGGAGTACTGTGTACAATTCTGAGCTCCTTTGAAAAAGGCAGACATAGCAGAGCTGGAGAGGGTTCAGAGGAGGGCAACTAAAGTAATAACTGTAATGAGTGGACTATAGTACCTAGAAAGATTATCAAAATTAGGGTTATTCACTTTAGAAAAAAAATAACTGTATGTATAAATAAATCAGGGGTCAGTACAGAGATCTCTTCAATCATCTATTTATCCCCACGACTGTGATGAGGGGACATCCTCTGCGTCTAGAGGAAAAAAAGGTTTCTACAGAAACATAGAACAGGATTCTTTACTGTAAGAGTAGTGAGTAGGCCTGCACAATATATTGCGAAAGCAATCGCAATCACAATTAATCGCCATATCGCAATCGCAATTTGCTGACCCAAAAATGCTGCAATTATATTACTGTATTTTTCGCTTTAAAAGACACACTTTTTCCACCCTAAAAGTGGGGGGATGGGGTGGCAGTGCGTCTTATAAAGCGATGGTTGGTTGGTTTCTACGTGACACTGACACTGTATCTCCGGCCTCTATGCTGCACAGCGCAACCAACAATACATCAGTTACAGTGCGGGGAGGGAAGAGGGGCTGGTGGAAAGTCGTTATTTTAATGAACACATGTTCTTATATCTATTTTATGTATCTGTTCTGTGCAGTGCTATTAAGAAAATGGCAAGTTTTGTATTTTGTACTTTTGTAGTAATGCAAATATGTATTTTATTTTGAAAAACACTGTGCATTTCAGTTCTTGAGTTCAGCATAACTACATTTCACATTATGAGTTATCTGTGTGTGCTTTTACCTTGAAAATCCAAGCAGATAGACCTCTAGCACAATTCCCCTAAAATATCGCATCGCATATCGTTATCGCAATTTTTAGGGCCCTAATCGCAATCTCAAAAAATTCCCATATCGTGCAGCCCTAGTAGTGAGACTCTCTGTGTGAGGATGTGGTGATAATGAACTCACTAAAAGAGTTCAAGTGGGGCCTGGATGTATTTCTGGAGTGTAATAATATTACAGTTTATAGTTATTAGATTTCTGAAGAAGGGTCGTTGATCCAAGAATTGTTCTAATTGCCTGATTGGAGTCGGGAAGAATTTTTTTCCCCTAAAATGAAGAAAATGGGTCTCTATCTCACAGGGCTTTTCTTTTTTTTTGCCTGTCTCTGGATCAACTTGCAGAATAACAACAGGACAGATCACTTTTTTCAGCCTTACAAACTATGAGGGTCATTTATTATACTTTTTTTTTATTTCATTTTATTTATGAAAACATAAAGAATCCACAACATATTTTCATACAAATAAAAAAAATAATTTCTACTTTCTCCCATTTGATCCCCTATACAGTACAATTCTCCACCCCAACACAAAACCCTTGTGATGCATCACCTATCGTCCTCCGTCTAAAAACCGGAGGGGGACTACTGTCACCAAACCTCACCCCATTTTTCTTCATGGTTCCTTTGTTTGTACAAAATGCTTTCATATCTCTTAACTTTGTCGACCAGGTTCAACCAGGAATAGACAGTAGGAATATTAATTTAAACCCAAACTCGTGTAAGTCTTTCCAAAAAAGCTATTTTCACCAATACATTTTTTTTATTTCTATGACAGTTAACATTGGAAAAATGGCCAAGGGTCCAACATTCTGGAGTGTGTGGAATAATCATTTTGAGCCTTTCAGAAATCAACTTGGTTATTGTGTCCCAATATTCTTTTACTTGTGTGCAAAACCAAAACATGTGTAAATAGTCTGCCCCTAATGAATTACACCTTGGGCAATTAGAACTACTTCCCAGCCCACATTTGTTAAGCCAAACTGGTGTGACATGTAGTCTGTGTAAAATATTAAACTGAACCATAACATGATTAAAATTATGTGAAACCAACCGAAGATTAGTCGTTTCCCCCAGTCAGGTTTCTGGACTATTGAATCACGCTCCCATGCCCTCTGACCAGGGGAAGAAATTCCCTTAAATAGTGCAACTACAATAACTTTGTAAATATTTGAAATTTTTAAGTTATGTCCCAAATTTCCCAACAAATCATTTATAAGTGTATCAGTATTTATCAATAGTAGAGCTGACCGTTTTATACTAGTGAGTGCTGATCGCAGTTGTAAATACCTAAACCAGGATAGACTCACTATGTGTTCCCTTTGTGTGAGCGCCAAAAATGAGAGTATTTCTCCATTATTTACTAATTGTGCCACATAAAAAACATTATTTTTCTGCCAAAAACTTTCTCGTGCAACTTCCTCCAACTCCGGTAAATAATAATTGTGCCATAAAGGTGTAAAATAAAGTGAACCTTTTATACCAAACCACTCTCTGATAGTGCCCCATGATTTAAAAAATAGCTTCCTGGTCTCCTTATATTCCTGCTGCGATCTGGTTGATAACCCAGCCTCTAATAATGTAAACATATTACCGTGTATAGATCTACTCAGTAAATATCTACAAATAGGGCTCTCTTCCCAGTGTTTGTATAGTCAAAATTGTGAAGCAAAGTAGTATTCCTTAAAAAATGGAAGGTTAAGTCCTCCTTGTTCGGTTGAGTTATATAAATATTTCATTTTAAGCCTTACCCGCTTCCTTCCCCAAAGTAGGTCATTAATCGCTGTCTCCATTAACCCAAAGACTTTATCTTCAATCCAGACAGTGGAGTTTCTAAGAACATAAAGCAATTGTGTTGGTATCACCATTTTCACTAGGGATGCTCTATCTGCCCTGGAGAGGGGGAGTCGGAGCCAAACCGTAATTTTTGATCTTAGCTTACCTATCAAAGGAATCAAATTCAATTGTACAAACTCTTCTACTTTGGGAGATATTGTTAACCCCAGGTATTCAAAAGAGTCGACAACTCTCACCATGGAAAGGGGACCTATCCTAGAAAGTTCGAGTTTATCAAGCGGCATTTAGACCATTTTAGAGCAGTTAATGTCAAAACCTGACACTGATCCAAAACTATTGACTACCTGGATAAGTTCAGGGAGTGTAATATCAGTATGGTCCATAAAAAACAAAACATCGTCAGCATATAAAGAAACACAGTCCTCTGTTCCCAGTATTCCAAAGCCTTAGCAGCGAGTGGTTCAATATATATATCAAATAGCAATGGGGACAGAGGACAGCCCTGACGAGTACCTCTGCTCAATGGTATACTACCTGTCAAACTTCCATTAACATTCAGTCTTGCTGTGGGGACTCTGTACATAAGTTTAATCATATCGATAAACTTAGGGCCAAAACCCATCTTTTCCAAAACCTTTCATAGAAATCCCCATTCCAACCTGTCAATCGCTTTAGAATTGTCTAACGACAGGATGGATCTGGAGACTCCCCCTGTTGACTCAATGTTAACAAAGAGGCGGTACAGATTATGATGTGTACCCTTATTCGGATGAACCCTTTTGGTCAGGATGTATCACTGATGTAATGACCTTAGATAGCCTTATAGCTAAAATTTTTGCAAATAACTTCACATCTTTATTTATTAAGGAGATAGGCCTATATGACTCTATATCTAGGGGATCTTTTCCCTTTTTCGGGATCATTGTTATTATAGCTTTTGTCATTGTTTGCAGGAGCTGACCTACCTCTAATGAACTCTGAAAGACCATCAAGATACGGGGAAGGATTACCTCCCTATATTGGCAATAAAATTCATATGGGTGTCCGTCCGGCCCGGGAGATGAATTTCCCATACAGGCCTTTAAAGTAGCACCCAGTTCCTCAGCGGAGGGATCCAGTTCAAGAACCTCCCTCTGAGCAGCCGCAAGCCCCGGAAGCACAATAGAATCCAAATATAAGTCCATCTCCCCATCTAGTATATGGTTATTAGCCTTATATAATTCGGAAAAGTGTTTTTGAAATCTTTAAACTCTTCAATTATTTTACCCTCAGATGTCCGAATTTTACCTATCTCTTTTTTTTTTTGTGCTTGATTAGAGATCACCCTTGCCAAGAGTTTTCCAGGTCTGCCCCCTTCTGAAAAGTGTTTTTGTCCCATAAAAAAGAGTCTGTGTTGGGCCTTCTCTACCAAAAAGTCATCTGGCTCTTAATCTGCATATTTTCGCAATTCTCAATTGTTTTATTCCCAACATAATCATCCGTAGCTGCTGCTGCTGCCCCTCTTAACCTCCTCTCCTTCTCAGCATAGCCCTTTTTTTAAATTCACTATATTACTATGGAAAATTCATTTCATAAAGGCTTTAAGTGTATCCCATACTACTTGTGGACTAGTGGGGTCATAGCTTCTATCCCAAAAATCTACAATCTCATGACTCAACGAGTCCATTATCGAGATCCAATAAGAGTTTAGTCTAAATGGAAGTCTATCTTTAATTATTACACTTTTTAGTTAGTTCAAGTGCAATGAGTACATGATCAGATATCGATCGTCCCGAATTTCATCGATTTTATATATCTAATATTTTTTTTATTTATAAAGACCAGATCTAGGGGGGCGTGGCCTGGCTATGGAGGAGTAGAGACGCACATCTCCTCTGCTCCGTCCCTGCTCCCACAGTGAAGCCGTCACAATCAAGTGCACACCACCAGTTGCTGCCCTGATGGGACCTAAGAAGAAGAAGATGCCTACCCTGCTCTCCAGCCAGCCGGACTCTGCACCTACACAGAGTATCGCCCGCTTCTTGGCTCCCGGCGCACACAGCTCAGATCCGGCGCCATCTTCCTGCACCGCGCCACAAGCCATGCGCCCGGGAGACAGCAGAGCGCCGCTAGTCTCTGCTCCACAGAACACCCAGACACTGGAGCACCTCGCACAGCCCGCGCTGTTCTCCCAGAAACCGCTGCAGGATTCGGAGGTAATGGGGACCCGAGCTGCAGGGGAATCATCTCCTCCCCACCTTACATGTAGCGGAGATGAAGGGCGGGAAACCGCCATTACCACGGGGGCGGCCGCCATATGGGACTCTGGGGAATGGGACCTGCAGGTTCCCCCAGCCTGCCAATCTTCCTCACCCTCGCCTCCTATGTCACAGCGGTCATCTCCTATTCTGTCCACCAGGATGTCAGAGGTGGCAGGCCATTGCAGTGACTCCTCTCAGTCCTTAAAGCTACAGGACCTATTACTCAAGCTATCATCTATACCAACTAAAGAGGACATGGAGTCCTATGTTTCCAGATTAGAACAGGGCTTCAAAACTGAGGTCTGCAACATCAAAAATGAGCTGCTAGCTCTGACCACTAAAGTTACGGATATTGAAAGTTCTGTGACCCACGTGTCCGCCATCCAGGACAACATCAATGCTGAAGTGGAGACTCACTCGTTTCAACCGCACTATTTGGCAGATATGCTAGATGACGCTGAAAATAGAGGACGCCGCACAATATACGGGTCCGGGGTCTGCCTGAGTCTATTTTACCTAAAGACCTAGACATGACCCTCCGCCATATTTTTAATGATCTCCTGCAGCTTCCTCCTGATAACCCTCTGGAACTAGACAGGGCTCACAGGGCCTTGGGACCCAAACCGGACGATCCGGACAAACCCAGAGATGTCATTTGCAGGGTCCACAGATACCAGATTAAGGAGGCGGTGATGAAATGTGCGAGAGAAATGGGCCAAGTATCCTTCAATGGGACACAGATCCAAATCCTAGCGGACCTATCTCGCCTTACATTACTTAAGAGAAAAGCTCTCAAACCCTTGCTCTCCGTTTTGCAGCAACGGAAAATAGCCTACACCTGGGGGTTTCCTTTCCGCCTGCAGGTCAGATTGAATGGTCGGACATTGATCCTCCGTCACCCCAGGGATGTACCCTCCTTTGCTGCGGTATTAAATATATCACCGGTGAAGATACAGGACTGGCCAATATTACCAACTAGCACACAAGGGGATACTGCTCCACTTCCACAGAGGATCCCTAAACGTCCTAGACTGAGGAATCGTCCTGAGGAAGAAATTCTGCTGGAACCGGCCCGGTCCCCTACCAGCTGAAGTCTACAAGCCTGCACTGTCCATTCCGCTGGGTTCCGGTCCTGGAACTGTTGACAGTGCCTCCGTTACACTAGCCTGAGGACGGGCGTTGGTATTCACGCTCCTCTCGGACTGTGCATCATATGGTCCAAATGGTTTACAGTTATTCTTTAGTATTTGTTGTCTGCGGCAAGTTGCAGCTTATTATTGCACTTATCTTCATGAGCATTTTGAATACGTTTTTCTAGGTCCCTTTATATCTATAATGCTGTACGATTGTTACTATGCACTATGCAGACACGGGAGACATGACACACTGGTCGTTTTTACACTGAGCTTATATTTAGCTCTTATACATCCCTTTTGATGTGGCATTGTCTCCCCTGTCTCCTTCTAGCTTCTCCTTACCACCACCTGCCATAGTTGCCCTTGGCGTGGTGGTATTATTTTCAAGTGTTTTACTGCTTCTGATTAAGCCTTATTGGTGTGTACTCTCTGCCTTTTACTGATGCTTTTTTATATTTCGCTGTGTGGGGTAGGGCGGTGTGGCTTCTCTGTAGAAAGTCCGCTCCCACTCCGGGTGTACGTTCCTCTAGTGGGTGCTATATTCGTTGGTACCCACAACTGACGTACTTTTTGCTCTTCGGCCTCTGCTTTTGTCTCTCTCCTTTCTGATCTCCCTCTTACCTTTGCATTTCCTGTTCTCTCTTCCCTTCCCCTTTGTTCCTCCTCCTGCAATTCCCGATACCTCCTCCCATCCTCCTCAGGTAGCCTCTGATGCAATGTCGGTAATCAAACTGGGATCATTCAATGTGCGCGGTTTTAGTACCCCGCAAAAACGTTCTCAGATATTGTATCATATGCATAAGCAACATGTCTCTATTCTATTATTACAGGAAACCCATTTTAAATCTGGTCACCTGCCTTCTCTCCGTAACCGTTACTACACCCGGTGGTATCACAGTCCTAGCCCTGACACTAGATCCAGAGGAGTGTCCGTCGCTCTACACAAGTCTTTTCAGGGAGAAATTTCTGACATAGATTTAGATACCGAAGGGCGCTATATCTTTATTAAGTTGACGGTACATGGGAACAGGTTCACCATTGCTAACTGGTATCTACCTAACGCTAACCAGATATCTACTTGCAGACGCTTTTTGGAACACTTGGCGGATTTCGCGGAGGGGCAGGTAGTAGTCGGCGGGGACTTCAACTTCATAATGGATCCTTCGATGGATTCCACGGCTCATTCTGTTGGTACGTCCAGTCGGCAACTGAGATCCTTGCGCTCTTATATGCACTCTCTCCAACTTGTTGATGTGTGGAGGACCTTGCACCCCCGAGGTAAAGACTACACGTTCTACTCTACACCTCACACCTCGTATAGTCGCATTGATATGTTTCTGACCAGTCACCACACTCTAGCCTGGAGTCCGGAGGCCACCATAGGCGACATTTTACTCTCGGATCATGCACCTATTTACCTATCATTTACCCTGCCCAGCTCAGGATGTAAAGCTTGGAACTGGCGTTTAAACGATAATCTTCTCAAAGACGCTGTTTGTGTAGCGGACATCCAGCAAACCATAGGTGACTTTATACGGGATCACTCCTCTGATGACACGCCCACCCCTACACAATGGGAGGCTATGAAGTGCGTTCTTAGAGGAGTCCTTATCAAACATGGATCTAGGCTTAAAAAAGAGAAAGCCCATACCCTGGCAAAACTGCTGTCACAGGCCCATGTACTAGAGACGCGACATAAGCGGACTTTAGCACCTGAAACTCTAGTTGAGCTGATGTCAGTTAGGGACTCTATTAAAACACTGTTAGACCAGAGATATAAAAGCTTTAGAGACAGGGGTAAGAGATTCTTCTATGAATTCTCAAATAAATGTGGTAGACCCTTGGCACGGGCATTGCACCCTAGGTCGGCCCAAACTTTTATTCCCAAATTGCAAACATCTACAGGCCCAATTACCCACAACCCAATTGACATAGTGGAGGAATTCCGCGACTACTATTCCCAGCTTTACAACATCCAGGGGCAATTCTCTGACCTACCGGCCTCTTCTTTACAGGCTCGGATCGACCAATACGTAATGGATACGGCCCTTCCCACGCTGTCGGACGCTGACAGGGACCATTTAGAAGCGGAGTTTACTGTCTCAGAAGTTATATGTGCCATCCAAAACTCCCCCTCTGGCAAAAGCCCAGGTCCCGATGGTTTTACTCCGGCCTTTTTTAAAACCTTTACTGAAAACCTTTCCCCTTTCCTCACTAAGGTATTTAATAGTATAGGGGAGCATTCCCCCTTTGTCACCCAATCTTTGGAGGCCCATATTAGCGTGATCCCTAAGCCAGGGAAAGATCACACGCTTGCTTCAAATTTTAGGCCTATATCCCTTCTTAACATCGATATTAAACTTTATTCCAAGATTTTAGCAGATAGGCTAGCCCCCCTGCTCCCTCAGCTCATACACCTAGATCAGGTAGGATTCGTTAGGGGGAGAGAAGCTAGGGATAATACGCTAAAGACCCTCTTAATCAGTAACGCTGCCAAATGTACCGGGGTTCCCCTGTGTATCCTGTCCATAGATGCTGAGAAAGCATTTGATAGGGTACACTGGCAATTCCTGGCCTCTTCCCTACAGCAAGTGGGCATAGGCCCTACCTTTCTAAGCAAGATTCAGGCCTTATATTCCTCCCCCACAGCCAAAGTAAGGGCTAATGGGCTACTGTCGCGACCTTTTCCCCTAAGTAATGGCACTAGACAGGGGTGCCCTCTTTCCCCCCTGCTCTACGTCCTTGTTATGGAACACCTAGCTATGGCGCTACGTTCCAACCCCTCAATTCATGGCATTACTCTGAAAGGGAAGCATTACAAGACAGCTCTATATGCGGACGACCTCCTTCTTTATGTTACTCAGCCCCGAATTACCATCCCTTCTATATTGAAGGAGTTTGAACGCTTTGGCCACCTTAGCAACTTTAAAATAAATTATTCTAAGTCAGATATTCTGAACATATCCATCCCGCAGACTGAATATTCTAATATGCTTGCCACCTTCCCGTTCAAAAATCAGCCTCTCTCATTGCATTACCTGGGGATTCAGATACCAGCAGACCCTAGCCAACTCTACACCCTGAATTACCTCTCTCTCCTAAACCGTACCATAACTGACCTTAACGGTTACAACAAACTGAACCTGTCCTGGTTTGGTAGAATGAATGTTATTAAAATGGACATTTTACCTAGGTTTCTGTACCTCTTCCAGACGGTCCCTATAAAGCCACCTAGCCTGTTCTTCCGCACTATTAAGTCACGGATCCTCAGATTTACATGGGGTCACCTACACCCCAGGATAGGTCTATCCACTTTGCACAAACTTAAACATACTGGAGGAGCTGGCCTACCGGACTTCAGGCTATACCATGCAGCGTCCATTCTTACTCGCCTCATAGACTGGCAATACCACCACACCACTAAACAATGGGTGCCATTGGAACAATCTCTTTACCCCACATCACTTAAACATGCCCCGTGGATTGACCCTGCGGTACGTCCTAAGCCCACGAAGCTTATCTCCCTTACACACCAATCGCTGTCCTTGTGGGACTCTCTCACGAAACAAGGAGTTGGGTCTAGGAGATGTAGTCCCTTGACGCCGATTTTTCAAAACCCGCATTTCCCGGCTAGTGCTAATAAATTATCCTTCTTAGGACTCAGTGCTTCCGCTGACCCCCGTTTCTTCCACATTTTAAGTGGTTCCCCATTGCCACCATTCACAGTACTTTCCACGAAACTCCCTTCAGACCGGTTGTCCTGGTTGGAGTACCGACAGTTACAGTCTTACATCACTTCACGTGGGGAACACCAATTCTTTGATTCTTCCCCTACGGAGTTGGAGAAATTGTTTCTTTTGGCGTCCCCGCCGGCTCACCTGGTCTCTGCTCTATACCGGCTTCTGATTGAAGACACTTATCTGGGCCCTCCCAGCTTTTTGAAGGGTTGGGAGCGGGAGTTAGGCTCGGCCTTGACCGACTCTGACATGCAAAAAGCGTTTATCTTTACACATAAGTTGTCTATGGCCTGCTCAGCTCAGGAGAAAAACTACAAAATTTTATCCCGTTGGTATAGATATCCGGTTCAGCTACATAGGATCTTTCCCACTGTACCTGATACTTGTTGGCGTTGTGGCCTTGTAGCTGGTACGATGCTCCATGTTTGGTGGGCTTGCAGTAAAGTTAACCCCTTCTGGGACAAAATCATCTCCCTATATAACCATATCACTAAACAGTCAATTGCTAACACGCCCAAGCTGGCGCTCCTCTCTATATTACCAGGCTCGATAGCCAAACAGAAAAAGAGTATCTTGCGATTTTTCATATCAGCGGCTAGGACTGTGATTCCTCGTCATTGGCGTACCTCTCATGAACCTTCCCTAAGGGAATGGTATCAAGAACTACTGCACATTGCACGAATGGAGGAGATATCTGCGGAGAGCTCTGGACAGGCGGTCAAATTCCAGAGGTTGTGGTCAGATTGGATTGATTTTCAGCAATCACCCAACTTTATTCCTATGCTATCTGTTTAATGACTTATTAAGGTTTTAGATTGGGCTCCTGGGCGGTAATGGGCTCACTTCCCCTACCTCCTTCCCCTCCCCCTCTTCTCTCTCTTTCTCTCCTTCTTCTTTTCTTACATGTTATTGCTGTTGCTATATGCCATATCCAGGATGTGCCTAAGTCTCTGACATGGATATCAGGGTGGCGATGAGATGCATGTACTGCCAACTCTGTATTTGACAATGACTGATATGGCTAACTTGTTCTTTCGTATATACTGTTTTGTAAAACTCTAAAACTTTGAATAAAAACAGTTTGAACATAAAGACCAGATCTATCCTAGACGTTGAGTTTCCACTTTTACAGGAGTATACTTTTTTTCCTTTCCCGACCACATTCACGTATCCTGTTTCTTCACAGGACCGAGCCGATGGGGACCCCTGGATTGAAGTAGAAGTATCTTCCCCCATGGTTATTCTGTCTGCTCCCAGATTCAAAACACAGAATAAATAAAAATAATATATAAATAAAGGCCAGGATACACAGTCTTCCGTAGAGTTTCCCATATAAAAAAATAAACCTTCTCTGGAATGTGCCTCACAAACAAAGTCAACCCCCTGTAAATAAGAACTGAGACACCTCTTGAATAACTAGTATATGTGGAGTGATAATTCTGCACAGCACATCCCCTTCGCAGTCGAGGGACCGATTCTGTTGTAGAGTGTGTCTCCACCAAACAAATAATAGCTGGGAGTTGTTTCTGCACCTGATCAAAAACAGCTTGTTGTTTGTATTTATCTCCTAGACCTCGAACATTCCAGGAAACTATTCTGACTGTAATCTTAGCCATCTATAGATTTCCTTTCTTTCGGTTGTCCACTTCCCCCCATTTTACATCGCAATCTCTCCCATCCCAACCCTCCCCCTGCACGCCTATATTAGGTGTATTTCAGGTTCAGATGGCGATGCAAGGATTAGTTGCGCCGTTATTTGCGACTTTACCCCGCTCACACCAGGTCTAAAAGGGGAAGGCCGGCCCGTCTCATTCATCATTTTCTACGCCTGTTTTAGGAGTAGAAAATGGTCTAAATGTAGGACAGCTAGGAAGCTATCTTACATTTAGAACTGGCTCTGGATGTGCCAAAGTTATGGAGAGGCCTGCGTCTTTTCATAACTTCAGCGGATCCGCCACCAGCTATGGGGCTTTATTAATAAATGTGCCCCTATGTTACTATGTTATCTCCTTAGACATAACTATAAAAAAGTTAGGGGTTTGGAATATAGCGATGAAAAGAAAAAAATTGTTGTTTCCAAAGTTTATATTTTTTTCAGTATTAAAACACAAGAAATACTATATAAAAGTGTTATAGTTGTAATCATACTGACCCAGAGAAGGAAGGACAAAGGTCCGTTATACCACATAATTATACCCCATTTCGAATTTTTTTTCCCAGCTTCCCACTACATTGTATACATTAGTAAATGGTGCCATTAAAAAGTACAAATTGTCCCTCAAAACAAAAGCCCTTTTATGGCTATGTGAACAGAAAAATAAATACATTATGGATCCAGGAAGGTAGGGAGTAAACAACAAAAATGAAAAATCACAAGGTTCTGAAAGGGTTCCTCATATTCAGAGCCATAACAGGCAAAACTTTTTATTGGTCAGGCTATTTTGCCATACACAGAAGTAAGATTTTAATGCTATCACCTTTTATTATGGGTTAAATAAGGGGAAAAATGCACCATTTTATTGTATGGGTTATACTTTTATTAAATAAATTATTTTACAGGCATCTGCTGGGAATTTAGCCCCAGGGATTTGTAAAGTCAGCATTTTTATGCTTAAAAAGCTACTAGTTTTATTCTTACTGCTTTTTAGCCACAGTAAATCCTACCTTCGCACTTGCGTGATCATATAGTGCAATGATAAAGCCTGCCGTCTGCTGTACAAAAGGTCTGGGGTTCAATTTCCAGCAAATACCTATGAAATAATTTCTTTAATAATAGTTATGGCCTAAAAATGGGACTTATTTTCCAGTGTTTTTCTTTTATGGTAAAAGTTACAGTTTACTGCAAAGGTGAGATTACCAAAAAAAAGAAAAACATTACAATAAATGTGTATTTGTGAGGTATTTAATATTAAATATCACAGAATATTATTTGGTATCCCTGCAATCATAACAACCTGTACAATATATTGAACATATTATTTATGGTGATCGGTAAATAAAAATGGCACAATTGCTGGACCCTCCCCAACCCACATAAAAGGGAAGGGCCGACAGTCTCATTAGTATTCACTGCATCAGCAGGCTGATCTTGCGCACCCCAAACCCTGACTGCAGTATTACCTATGAACACTTGTTCGCGATAATATGCTGATAATTGTGTTGCCTAATAGGCCCTTTAGACAACCTTTTGTCTGAAGCAGTAGTGTAAGGAGTATTCTTTGATTGCACCAGGTGTCCTGCTTCCCGTGGTACTAGAGAGGTCATTGACAAGCCAGCGTTGCTATGTGAGAGATAAATAAGAAAAGAGAATGCGTCCATCCTATGGCATGGATGGAAATGTGACTTGGAGGAGGTTTATTTCCTATTTTATCTTTGTTTTGAGTGGTGGAGTTTTTTCCTTTTACTTGTTACAGAAAAAATGTACTCTATTACTTGCTCCAATGGATAATTATGGACATATACTTCAGACTTTTATATCATTCTTTGTAAGACTTCTGAAATTAATTGCTTGAACCAAACCTTATTAAGGGATTATATAGCAAAGGGGTAAATACATATGCCCTCACGACTTTTCTTTTTTAATATATATATTTTTTTTAATTACCCGTATTTTTCATTTTATAAGACGCACTTTTTTCCCCCTCCAAAGTGGAGGGAAAAAGTCACTGCGTCTTATAAAACGAATGCGACGCATTAGGTGGCTC
Source organism: Bufotes viridis (assembly GCA_033119425.1). NCBI lineage: Eukaryota > Metazoa > Chordata > Amphibia > Anura > Bufonidae > Bufotes > Bufotes viridis. The sequence goes on from CM065591.1 coordinate 206,392,584, forward strand.
AGGAGCTCTCACTAACAGCTCCTGAGCCTGTCATTAAACTATTCAGCAGGCTGGCGGCTTCACTGAAGGTTTCTGCCGCCATGCTTTCTTAATAAGACCATGCCAGGGATGGGCGGGCTGGCGGCTTCACTTATTGTGCTCCACTGCCGCTAGCCGATCCAACTTTCTAAAGTGAAAGTGCTTCCACCTTGTCCCCTCCTCCTTCTGCCAGCCCGTGTGTCTGGTGCGCACTCAGGACTGGGCGGTCTGGTGCGCACTCAGGACCAGAGCCCACAGCTTCGGTTACTGAAAAGTTTTCCCACCTGTCCCCTCCTCCTGCCGCCAGCCTATGCATCTGCTGCGCTCACCAGGACCAGACCGTGGCTCCATGCTCCATTAACAGAAAACTCCCCCCCGGTCCTCTCCTCCAGCCGCCAGCCCGCATGTCCATAGCTCACCCGGGACCGGAGCCCGCACCTCCAGTAAGTACAAACTATTCCCCCCTGTCTCCTCCTCCAGCTGCTGCCAGGGGAACCCTCAGGCAATACAGCACTGATCTGAGCTCCAGGAACCCTTGTCTCATGTTCTGGATGCCTGTCACACTGTGCTCCTCTCTTATTGTGCCAGTCAGCCCTGCTGCTCATACTCTACCCTTGTATGAGTGGATTCCTATGGATAAGGGGGGTAGTAGTCATATTTAATATGAACACTGTCCAGGGACTGTTCTGTAATTAAATATGACTATAACCCCCCTCATCCATAGGAATCCACACATGTATTGCAGTATATGAGTGGATTGATATGGATGAGGGGCTTTATAGTCATATTTCATATAAACAGACCCTGGATAACATAAACAGTCCCTGGATAATGTTTATATTTAGTCTGACTATAACTCCCCTCATCCTTGAGAATACACCAATGTACAGTACCTACAGTACATTGGTGTATTCTTTAGGATAATCCCTCATAACAGTGCGTCATCCACAGATCCCCATAACAGTGTGTCATCCACAGATCCCCCATAACAGTGTCACCCACAGATCCCCATAACAGTGTCATCCACAGATCCCCCATAACAGTGTCACCCACAGATCCCTCATAACAGTGTGTCATCCACAGATCCCCCATAACAGCGTCATCCACAGATCCCCCATAAAAGCGTCATCCACAGATCCCAATAACAGTGTCACCCACAGATCCCTCATAACAGTGTGTCATCCACAGATCCCCCATAACAGTGCGTCATCCACAGATCCCCATAACAGTGTGTCATCCACAGATCCCCATAACAGTGTCACCCACAGATCCCTCATAACAGTGTGTCATCCACAGATCCCCCATAACAGCGTCATCCACAGATCCCCATAACAGTGTGTCATCCACAGATCCCCATAACAGTGTCACCCACAGATCCCTCATAACAGTGTGTCATCCAGAGATCCCCCATAACAGCGTCATCCACAGATCCCCCATAAAAGCGTCATCCACAGATCCCCATAACAGTGTGTCATCCACAGATCCCCCATAACAGTCTCACCCACAGATCCCTATAACAGTGCGTCATCCACAGATCCCCATAACAATGTGTCATCCACAGATCCCCCATAACAGTGTGTCATCCACAGATCCCCCATAACAGTGCATCATCCATAGATCCCCCATAACAATGCATCATACACAGGTTCCCCATAACAGTCTCACCCACAGATCCCTATAACAGTGCGTCATCCACAGATCCCCATAACAATGTGTCATCCACAGATCCCCCATAACAGTGTGTCATCCACAGATCCCCCATAACAGTGCATCATCCATAGATCCCCCATAACAATGCATCATACACAGGTTCCCCATAACAGTGGGTCATCCATAGATCCCCCATAACAATGCATCATACACAGGTCCCCCATAACAGTGCATCATCCATAGATCTCCATAACAGTGCGTCATCCACAGATCCCCCATAACAGTGTGTCATCCACAGATCCACCGTAACAGTGTGTCATCCACAGATCCCCCATAATAGTGTCATACACAGACTACCATTAGTTCAAAAACGCACCAAAAGCATACCTTTTGGTTCAAAATATTTTTTTCTTATTTTTCTCCTCAAAAACTTGGTGCGTCTTATCATCAGGTGCATCTTATAAAGTGAAAAATACGGTATTTAATTTTAAAGGGAGTCTGTCACCTACATAACATGTTTCAAACTGATTATATAGCTTTGTGGGAGGCAGATATATAACACTGATGGTACCTGGCTTTAGTTTTTCAGAGTCTCCAAAGTGCCAAAAACAAAGTTTTAAAGATATGCAAATTACCTATCGCAAGTGCCCAGGGGCGGCGAGTGTGCTGCAAGTGCCCAGTACTCCCTGCCTTACTCTTGCCTGACTCCTCCCTTCTGTATAGGTAGGTACTTAATTTGCATATCTTTAAAACTTCATTTTGGCACTTTGAAAAACTAAAGTCAGGTACCATCAGTGTTATATATCTGCCTTCCACAGAGCTATATAATCATTAAAACATGTTATGTAGGTGACAGACTCCCTTTAAAACAAGGTATTTTTTAAAACCACTATATCAATTTTAACAATTTGATCAGGTCCATTTTGTCCAGTATACTGCATACCTATAAGCACAGCCGGAGGACTGTTAAATGTAAGTAAGATTGTTGTAGCAGGAGCACACACGAGATAAGTTCTTTAACATTTTTTCTTTTTTCTATTTTAGATCCATATGTAAAGATTCACCTCATGCAAAATGGGAAAAGACTAAAAAAGAAGAAAACTACAGTGAAAAAAAAGACCCTGAACCCATACTTCAATGAGTCCTTCAGTTTTGAGATTCCATTTGAACAAATCCAGGTATACTAACACCTACTTCATAACTAAGATTCTAAAAGGGACTACATAAAGCAGTGCACATTTTGGACCACTAGTGCCTCTGAACTAATACACACACCAGACTTCCTCAAAATAAAGATCCAAAACCAGACTTCCTCTAAATAAAGTCCCCAGACCTTCAGATAAGAAAGAGCCCTGTCAACCTCCAGTCCTTCAGCTTGAGTATCAGGAGGTTAGGACAGAGTTGGCAGCCTTGAAACACCAAATCCTTTCTTCTGAGAATTACTGTTGGATTTTTAGTTGCCGGTTATATGCAACATAAACGATAATGCAATCATTTCTGGGCTATTTAGGACAAAATCTAGAAAGTGACAACTTTGAAAGGAAGTTATCCAACAACCTCTGTTGCCTTGGGGTATACTTGTTCTATTTTTGTCTGAAAGGACCTCCATTAAAGAACATCTGTCACCATTATCAACTCTATTAACCCTTTCCCTGCTAAGAATGCAACTCGTACGTCCTTGCAGGGTTCACTTCAGTAGCCAAGGATATATCTCATACAGTATGTCCTTCCTATTGACGACTGGATCTCAGGATATGTAACTGCTATAGATATTAGCCAGGGCTTATTTTGAAGCTGACTAACTAAGAACACTTCTAAGAGCTGTATCTCCAAAAGTAGAGCAGCTACATTGTCAGCTTTGAAAGACCAGGCTTACATCTGTAGCTGCTCCACAGCCTAAGATATGCCAGGATAAAGCAACCCTCCCCACCTTCAGTCAGCAGTGATGCCAGCCTAAAGGAGGACAGGGTGGGCCAGTGAGGGACATGCCAACAGGCTGCAAGGGCAAAGGAGAGACACAGATCTTTCTCTCAGCCTGTCTGACTGTACATGGTTCCAGGGGGAGGGTAACATGGACCTCTGTGCATGTTATAAATCCTCAAGACTATTCTTAATCTTTTTTTTCCAGAAAAGAATTGAGCAGATAAGTGCTTGCTCATCTAATCACCTTTCTGCTTCTAATTAGGCCGTTTATTGATGCCATGACCCAAACATTTACCAGAATCCAGATCACAGCACCAAAAAGGTTGCACCAAGCATACCAAAAACACACACACATCAATAAAGATTATATTTTACACTGTCTCTATCCAGTCCATACCTGATCTTTAGATTAAAATATAAAAATCAATTCTCTAGTGATACCCATTACACGCTACAGTAAAAGCAATAATGATTATCACCAAAGAAGGGCCTAATATATTATCTGACAGATGGAAACCAATTTCATCAGTCAGAAACTACATTTTTATTCACTCACTGTCACCTTAAATAATCATTTTCAATTACTTTAGATAAAAAAAATAATACAATAAAAGTATTGAGTGGCTTTTTAGAAGGGTGCAATTCAGAAGTTTTTTTTGTGTCCATATTATATAGGCAACCCCAGACCTCCTGGGGTTAATCAGAAACAGAATTTTGGCACTATAACATATTTTCTGATGAACTTCAGGAGGTTCAGGTGTTCTGTCCACATCTGAAAGCAGCCTTATTTAATGCATTATATTGGTTTGGGAATTTATCATTTTAGGATTACAGGATGAAAAATTATATACTATATAATTCTCAACTTCTCATATATTCGTTTTTTTGCAGACTACGGTATATTTTATCTTAATTTCTCTGCCAGAGTACACACTTTAGTTGCAAACTTTCATTTTTATGTTCATCTATTTTTTTTAGATAACCACTGTTTGTTGCAAAGTTGCATAAAGGTAGTTATAAATGTGGAAAATGTAGATTTTGGTAACTTTTTTCTATGTATAGTATACATGTTTCACACATTTGTGGATGACTTTCTAATTTTGTATGGCCTCTTTCTCAGTGTTTTTAAAAGCACAAGCTTTTGTTGATGTGTACACTTGTGGTATATATGATATTTTCACACATATTATTATTTGTGTGTAAACATGGATGCTTGGATGTGAGTGTTTTTTAACCCTGTTTGCCACATAAAGGTAGACATGGTTGTCAAAAGTCAGGCAAGACAACTGCAATCACCAGGTTGTATACTTTTAGGCAATACATATGTTTTGAGGATGCACTTACTTTTCAATTTTTTCAGTTGAACAAATACATTTTACTCAAATAAAAATAATTTTTTTTAGATTTCTCTCTCTCTTCCCTTTCAGGCTCTTTAATGCAAAGTCAACACTAGTAACTTAACCCGTTCGCTACCAGCGCCGTACATGTACCGCGCTGGAACGATAGGCAAACATGGCGCCCGCTCGCACGTGCAGCAGGTGTCATGGCCAGCAGGTCTCTGCTGTTTCAAACAGCAGACACCTGACGCTAATTACTGTGACCAGCAATAATTCCAATCGTGGTTATTAAAGGCTTTAGATGCCTCGGGTTTCCTACCGACATCCCCTGTGGCCAATAGGGATGTCGGTAGTTCCTTTCAATGCTGTGAGTTTTGCCAGATGGCAGGCCAAAATAAGAAATTGGCAATTGACGGTAATAAACTCATTTTAAAAATACATGATGATTAAAAATTAAAAATAAAAAAACAGATTTTATAGGCTCATATATGATCTTTAAAATCATTTAAAAAAACAAAAAATATACGTTGAAATCGCCCCCCTTTCCGTATAATAAAACAATAAATACTTAAATAACAATAATTCATACTTTTACCAATACATTCAACTACGGCACGCCTTAGCATTGCAGGGGAGAATGACTGACCTCACCATACATGCTTCCATGATGGTGGAACAGATTAAGGAGGGGAACAGATTAGGGAGGGGGAGAGATTAGGGAGAGGGAGAGACTAGGGGGGAGATCTCCACCTTTTATGAATTGTTGTGCTTTCATTCTATCAGGAGTGCTTCCCACTGACAGTCAGGGAGAGATGGTCCCGGGATGTGGGTCCCTTAACGGATTCACAATGGTTGGAGGTGCTATCCATGGGTCCCTTGTTATCACTATGTGAGACACAAAGACTGTCACAATTATATCTGGTACACCGGGTATATAGGACACCCATGTTCCTTCACAGATTGGGTATACGTGAAACATCAAACTGCCCTAAATGTGGTATCCCTGAAGCACACATAATTCATATGTTCTGGGAGTGCATTGCCCTAGGCTCATTCTGGTGTGCAGTAATGGATACTATTTTTGAGGTATATAAAATCAGACTTCCTGCTGGACCGTTGATATTGGGCCTACCACAGGATGATTCCACAGAGGGACCTAATATTGGTATAAGCAGATTATTATATCAAGCTAGGAAACTAATAGCCAAATATTGGATTAGTACCACTGTACCAACCAAAGATTGCTCGTATAAATGTGATAATAGGGCTAGAGAGAGGAGTGTACTATAAAAGAGCAACTATTAAAAAGTTTGATTCTACATTGGGACCATGGTTGACGACAACGGGGTTACCCTCCAGACGCCTTCTCTTCATTCAGTTGGGGAGAGACAATACAAGATAATGATAAAGTAGAGATAATTGAGGATGATCAATATGTAAAACATACTTGTGATAAGAAGTATAACACTACAAATTGGGAAAGGAGAGAATTGTATACGTTTAGTCTTTGACTACTGTTGTACCCACTTTGGGTATAACCTTCCAATTATCATTCAAAAGAGCGTTTCGACAGGGAGGAACTAAAGTACCAAACTTCAAAAAAGCTAAATTTAGCCAACTTTAGCCAAAGAGAAGCCATAAGCCTAACTAACTGGGACAAAATCCTCAAAAATAAAATACAGTCACAAAATAGGATATCTTTAAAAGCATCCTAAAATCTCATTGTGAGAGGTACATACTGTATGGGAATAAAAGGTTAAGGAACAAAATGAAACCAATATGGATAAATAGAACTGTAAAGAAAGCAATAAATGACAAAAAGAAAGCATATAAATCATTAAAACAGGAGGGTAGCGAGGAAGCACTGAAAAATATAAGGAAAAAAATAGAACATGTAAAAAACAAATAGAAGCAGACGCACTAGAGACCGAGAGATTAATTGCCAAAGAGAGTAAAACTAACCCTAAAATGTTCTATAAATGTTAAAAAGTATAAATCTGAAGGTGTGGGCCCTTTAAAGAGTAATGAGGGGGAGTTGCAGAGAGCGACGGGGAGAAGGCAAAGCTGTTAAATATTTTTTTCTCCAATGTATTCACTGAGGAAAATAAACTGTCAGATGAAATGCTGAATGTAAAAATAAATTCCCCATTAAAAGTGTCCTGTCTGACCCAGGAAGAAGTACAACAGCGACTTAAAAAGATTAAAATAGACAAAATCGCCAGGACCGGATGGCATACATCCCCGTATCCTAAGGGAATTAGGTAATGTCATAGCCAGACCCTTATTTCTGATATTTGCAGACTCTATACTGACAGGGAATGCCACAGAATTGGCACATAGCAAATCTGGTGCCAATATTAAAACAGGGTCCAAAAACAGAGCCCGGAAACTATAGGCCAGTAGGTTTAACATCTGTTGTGGGTAAACTGTTTGAAGGATTTATGAGATATGCTATGCTATTCTTTGCAGTCAATTACAGCCTGAAGTCTGGAACGCATAAACATCACCAGACGCTGGGTTTCATACCTGGTGATGCTCTGTCATGCCTCTACTGCAACTGCCTTCAGTTCCTGCTTGTTCTTGGGGCATTTTCCCTTCAGTTTTGTCTTCAGCAAGTGAAATGCATGCTCAATCGGATTCAGGTCAGGTGATTGACTTGGCCATTGCATAACATTCCACTTATTTCCTTAAAAAATGCTTTGGTTGCTTTTGTAGTATGCTTTGGGTCATTGTCCATCTGCACGATGAAGCGCCGTCCAATGAGTTCTGAAGCATTTGGCTGAATATGAGCAGATAATTTTGCCCAAAACACTTCAGAATTCATCCTGCTGTTTTTGTCAGCAGTCACATCATCAATAAATACAAGAGAACCAGTTCTATTGGCAGCCATACATGCCCACGCCATGACAATACCACCACCATGCTTCACTGATAAGGTGGTATGCTTAGGATCATGAGCAGTTCTTTTTCTTCTCCATACTCTTCTCTTCCCATCACTCTGGTACAGGTTGATCTTGGTCTCATCTGTCCATAGGATGTTGTTCCAGAACTGTGAAGGCTTTTTAAGATGTAATTTGGCAAGTTCTAATCTGGCCTTCCTGTTTTTGAGGCTCATCAATGGTTTACATCTTGTGGTGAACCCTCTGCATTCACTCTGGTGAAGTCTTATGTTGATTGTTGACTTTGACACACATCCACCTAGAACCTGGAGAGTGTTCTTGATCTGGCCAACTGTTGTGAAGGGTGTTTTCTTCACCAGTGAAATATTCGGTCATCCACCACAGTTGTTTTCCATGGTTTCTGGGTCTTTTGTGTTGCTGAGCTCGCCGGTGCGTTACTTCTTTTTAAGAATGTTCCAAACAGTTGTTTTGGCCACGCCTAATGCTGTTGCTATCTCTCTGATGGGTTTGTTTTGTTTTTTCAGCCTAATGATGGCTTGCTTCACTGATAGTGACAGCTCTTTGGATCTCATCTTGAGAGATGACAGCAACAGATTCCAAATGCAAATAACACATTTGAAATGAACTCTGGACCTTTTATCTGTTCATTGTAATTGGGATAATGAGGGAATAACACACACATCTGGCCAAGGAACAGCTGAGAAGCCAACTGCCCCATTACTTTTGGCCCCTTAACAAGTGGGAGGCACCATAGGCAAACTGTTGAAATTCCTACACCGTTCAACTGATTTGGATGTAAATAGCCTCAAATTAAAGACGACAGTCTGCAGTTAAAGGGCATCTTGTTAGTTTAATTTCAAATTCATTGTGGTGGTGTATAGAGCCAAAAATGTTAGAATTGTGTCGATGTCCTAATATTTATGGACCTGGCTGTATGTCTACTGAGCTTTATTATTGTTGGGTAAGAGAAGCAATGAAAAATGTATTTGGAAAAATGTTTTTATATATTGTAATAGTAAGGGAATTTTTGGTCATGGTGATAACCATGATGTTTATATTTTTTGAGGTTAAACCCCTCCTTCAGTTGCTCAAAGCTTTTAAGTGTCCCGTTCGCATATAGTTGTGATATCCACTAAATTCCCCTGCTCTCCCATGTACCAACGCCACTCAATCCTTTTAGTTCTGATAAATTATGGTTACCCCATATAGGGGTGAGGGCACTGCATCCTGTGATTTTTCTAACATCTCTCAATTTCTGCAAGGTTTTGCAGAATAACTGCACACTCGGGATATTGTCTGGGGGACGTATAACTGAGCCCAATTCCATTATGTATCCTGGTGGCTTTCCTCCAATTAAGTGAGATACGAGTTCAGCCACCGGAATCAAGCTGCCTACCGTACCCCATGTTTTGCATTGTTGAGCTTGTGCCACTAAGAAGTACAGCCATGGATTAGGGATCGCAAACCCCCCATTGTCCTTATCTCTTTGCCAGGTTTCTAAACAGATTCTTGGGGATTTTTTGTTCCATATCAAGGACCTAAAGAGACCCTGAATTTTGAAATCCACATTGGTATCCACACCAGACTATTGTGCAATACGTAGAGAAATTGTGGCATCAGTACCATCTTAACTAAGTTGGCTCTCCCTATTATCGATAGTGGTAGCTTACACCAACTAGTCAACTTTTTAGTACTTCTATGGAGAACTCAGCAGCTCAACCTCTCACCAAAGAATGGAGACGGTGCTTACCTAGAATGGCCCACCCTTAGGCCTAAATGGGAAATGTAAATGGCAAAAGAAAAGGGGCACACTTAAATGGGCGCACTTGAATAAGCCATATAATACAATTTATTAAAACATAATGCCTAAGGGCGTGGTCTGGCCGCTGAGGCAAGCGGATGCCCCTAGCTTGAGCTCCTGCGTGCACTTGCTTAAAGCGACTATAAAGCCACTTATTCAGCGGTGATCCACTTCTCTTGAGCCAGGATCCATTCCTTATCGACTACAGACATGGATGGGCAAAAAAAGAGAGCGGTCAAACACCCGCAGCTGTCCAAGTTTTACTTCGGCGATGCAGAAGACCGGGACCAAGATGGCGCCAGGGAAGACGCAGCGGCCCTGATAAAGTGCGCTGCAGGCCTACACGCTGCAGGCCCTCCCCTACATCAGCGACGTCCGAAGCGGAGCGCGATACTCACCCCACCGTGTCTGGAGATCTGGGACAAGATGGGGCCTTGAACAACTCACCACCTTTGCAGGGCCCATCGGGTACTGCCGCAGCACTCACGCAGGTGACGGGCTCCCTGCACACAGAGATCGATGGACTCTCTTAATGGCTGTCGGACGCCACTTCTGCTACATCTGAAGGTACTGGGGGCAGGGAAGGGGAAGTGGAAGGAGAAGCGGCCTTGTTAGCATTCCCAGTCTCTAATACCACATTGACTGACACAATCATGAAAAATATGCTGCTCTCACAAAGATGATCTTTGCTGTCTGACATGACACAATTAGTTGGCCCTTTGAAGGCTGAGATTGCTGATCTTGCTCCAGAACTAATCATCTAGAGAATAAATTTGGCGTTTTTCGGGAATCTCATAATGCCCTAATCGACGCTCATACTGAGCTGGAAGCTGAGGTGGCAGCTATAAAAGCCAAGATGGCCGACTTGGAAGACAGAAGTCGGCGCAACAACATCAAGCTGAGGGGGATACCAGAATCAGTCCCTGCTAAAGATATTCCCACTTATGTGAGATATCTGATAAATGCTGCCCTCCCCCAGTGCCAGGATAGAGACTTGGAAATTGATCGGGCGCACAGAGTACCCAGGCCTCGTCATCTGGCTGACGACGTACCTCGTGATGTCCTGGCCAGGATTCATTTTTTCTCAGTTAAAAAGAGCAGTTAATGGCGTACGCTAGGAAAAATAGAGGCCTACCCGTGCCCTACCACAAAGTCCTTCTCTTCGCGGACCTTGCGGCTGCCACCCTACGGATGAGAAGGGCCCTGCTCCCTATCACGACAGTACTACAACAAGCCAAGATCCAATACCGGTGGGGATTCCGGGTCCAGCTCCTGGTATCTCACAAAGGGGAGCTGCATACCATTAAGTCCCTGACCGAAGGCGCAAAAATTCTACAGAGTTGGGGTATTACACCGGTCAATCTGGAGAAGATCCGTTCGAATATCCCAGGAAGGATCCAAAAAGAATGGGACGGTGTCCGTTGATTGTGGTTCACCGTGGTAACTATGAGTACAGCGGTGCAGTTTTCTTCACCTGTTTGACTTTGTTTACAGGTCTGTGTTTACTCAGGCTGCAGACAGGACTTGCCCACTCCGATTGAGAGAGCACGGTAGCTCTCTATGTTCGGCTTACTTATGTTGTTATCTCTTGTGTTCAGCTTAAGTTTCCCACGTGGGAATCTATGTTTTCCTAATGTTTATATGTTGCCTATGATTTATCTAGCCACTGTGGTAAGGTGCAGGGTGCCGTCCTAGATGGCAGGTACGTGTCACCGAGGTTGCTGGCCTCGGTGAGGTGAGAGCCGGGTTTTTGTCTGCAGCAGCTAGTGCTGTTTGACTCTGTTAAATAGCATGGCTGCAAAGCCGATCCGGGCCGGCTCTTACTGGGAGCAGCTAAAGAGTAGGGTGGGTGGCTGCTCCCCACGGTCCAGTCCGAGTTTTGGGCTGGGTTTATAAACTCAGCCAGCACCACCAGCTGTGAGAGTGATTGTCTTGGAAGCTGCTGCTAGTGGTGTGGAGCTCTCTGGGGTGGAAGGACGTGCCCAGCAAGGAGGCGTGCAGCCGTCCTGGAACCCTGAAGGAGGATTGTCCTGCGGCTGGGCTGACAGCCAGGTGCGAACCCGCACATCAAACCTGCCAGGTGAATGGAACCTGTGTTTGGACATTTTGTTTTCCCCTTCATTTGCTGATGTGTGTGACTTAACACCAATTGACTTTCTGCTGTTATTTTGATACAAGTGTGAATAAAACACTGTTTTCCGCACCTTCTGGACTCCCTGTTGCCTCTATACTGCACCCGCACCGCCGTCTACCAGAGCGACTCCCCACACCACCTATGCCTACTTGGTGCGAGCGTCCTGGCTGGGAGACGCAGCGCGCCTCTTCTATATGTTTTTCAGCTACACCCATACATTCAGATCCACTGATGTTGTAAGATGGTGATCACTTTTGCTAGTTTCAATGTGAACGGTCTCAACAGTCCTATGCGCAGGGTGAGTCTATGGCGGGAGGCTAAGAAATTGCAATGTGATGTATTGGGAGTGCAAGAGACTCACCTGCTGCAGAAAGATGGTCACAGACTGAAGCACACTGTGTTTTCCCCACTTATACCAGTCTCACTTCCACTCTAAATCTAGAGGAGTTGCAAAAGCGGTTAAGAATTCCATTGCCTTTTCCCATATATGGGACTATATTGATCCAAAAGGGTGATACATTATATTAGTCTGCTCACTGAATGATGTCACATACACATTGGTGTCACTATATGCTCCCAACAGTGGTCAGCTTGATTTCTTCAAAAAAGTTATGGCTAAGGTGAACGGATTTCGACAGGGGAAATTGGTCATCTTTGGTGACTTTAATTTGACCTCTGACCCCACTGTGGATACTTCTGCTCCACAAAGAAGGAATACCCCTTGCCACAGCATTTTGGAAAGAAAACTTATTTGATATCTGGCGCATTCAGCATGCCTCAGCTAGGGACTACACGTTCCACTCAGGGGTCCATAATGTATACTCACGTATAGACATGTTTGTTATCGATAGATCATTGTTGGCTAACGCGGTGGACTCTTCAGTGGAACTGATCAAATGGTCTGACCATGCTGCGATTACTCTCAAATTGTCTGAAGAAGCTATAAGTATCTTTGGCGCAGTAACCCTTTACTATTATCACACCCTACATATGGGTCACGTATAGAGTCGGACATAATAGAATTTTTCAATGTCAATGCTCAACCTTCAATAGACCCAGTAGTATTGTGGAACGCCCACAAGGCATGTATCAGGGGCTCCATTATACAGCAGGGTGCGATACAGAAAAGACAGTGGGAAGCAGCAACATCTGCCCTGATAGATAAATTAAAGATCCTGGAGGAGAAAAATAAGCAGGCTCAATCTCCCCAGCTAGTAGAAGACCTCCGACAGACTAGACAAGAACTGAGGAACCTAATGCTAGCTTCCTATGAGAAAATGTTCCGCAAAATGAAGGCAAACTATTACTCTCAGGGAGACAAAGCAGGGAAACTGTTGGCTTCTAGCCTTAAATCTAGACAAGCCAGAAGTAGAATCCCCTACCTGGTTAACCCCAGCACTAGTGACAAGATCTATTCTCCAGTTGACATTGCAAATAGCTTCCAAGCATACTATGCAAGTTTATACAATTTGAAAGAATCTATCCCTATCCCTGATAATATAGAGGACCTAACTAATTCCTTTTTATCCTCCCTGGATATGCCACAATTAACAGGTACTCAGCTCCAAGCCCTTAATACGCCCATTACCACAGAGGAAGTGGAACGGGTGATTGATTCCCTGCTTCGGGACAAGGCACCTGGTCCAGATGGGTTCGCGTGTCACTATTATAAGCACTTTAAAAAGATTCTGAGCCCTTACTTAAAAGATTTTTGCGTCTCTGCTCTTACCGCTGGAGCGCTCCCTGTTGAAAATCTGAAGGCAGTAATCATAACTCTTCCCAAACCCGGTAAAAATCCTATTAAACCAAGATACCAAAATCTATGCAAAATTACTGGCTATGCGCATAGCTAATTCCCTCCCGTCTATTATCAATATTGATCAAACTGGATTTGTCCCTTCCCGTCAATCCTATTTCAACACTAGGAGAATGTTGGGAATCCTTCATCAGGTTAACCTACATAAAACTCCCATGTTGGCTCTGGCCTTAGATGCCGAGAAGGCCTTTGACAGGCTACGTTGGTCATTTGCCTTCTCTGTGCTCCAGGAATTGGGATTTCAGGGTCCCATAGTACAAGCTATAAAAGCTTTATATAGTAACCCCTCGGCTAATGTATATGTGAACGGTGCCCTGTCTGACTCCCTTGCACTGACAAATGGCACTAGACAGGGGTGTCCCTTATCCCCGTTAATTTTTATTTTAGCCATGGAACCCTTGGCACAGGCCGTTAGGCAGCACCCACGCATATCTGGCATAGATATTGGTAACCGCTCTCATGTCATATCACTATATGCTGACGATATATTGCTATCCCTGTCTGATCCTGTTACTTCTTTGCCAGCAGTAATGGACCTCATTGCTCAATATGGAGTTCTATCATACTATCACCTTAACTCCTCCAAAACTCAAGCGTTGCCGATTAATATGCCGGTTGCAGAGGTGATGCATCTCAGAGGTCAATGGGAATTCGACTGGCAAGAGACTCATATCAAATATTTGGGCACGAATATTGCTAACCTGCCCTCACTACTTTATGCCCTGAATTATGGGGAGCGCCTACTTTCCACAGAGAAGGATTTGTTAAATTTCCATACTCATAACACCTCATGGATGGGTAGGGTTGCGGCTTTTAAGATGTTTATTCTTCCCAGGTTTTTATATCTGTATCGCACCCTGCCGATCTCACTACCTGATAAATTTTTTGCCCAGGCAAACTCGTTGGTTTCAAAATATATTTGGAAAAGGAAACAGCCTAGAGTGGCGAGAGACATAGTTAAAAGAAACAGGAAAATGGGAGGCTTGGGAGTCCCGGATTTAAAAGTATATTATGTAGCCACCCTGGTGTCTCTGCTGAAAGGCTGGACCAAATTTGACGCAGACATCCCCTGGGTTCACATAGAGCAGGTACAATGAGCCCCCTTCTCATTGCCAGACCTGTTACACATTCCATTTTGGAGGATGTCAACACCAAAACACCTTAGCCCCCCAGTTTTAGCCTCTGTTCGAGCCTGGACCCTGTTTCACGACTTAGCAGATGAAGGTTCTCCCCCACAGGTTACTTCCCTACCACTCTCCATGCTTCAAGCCTTACTTCCACATTCAGATCTCTCTATGTGGACCCTAGACCCGCACCGCAAGGTGAGTGACTTATTTAAAGAGGGTGTGCTGAAACCCTTCCACAGTTTGAAGAATTCTTTCTCACTTCCTGACTCAGAATTCTATAAATATTTGCAGATCAGTCACCTCTTGCATTCCCTTCAGGCAACGGGTTTAAAAATGAACACAACTGCTACTCTATTCTTGTACGGCAATGTTAGGGGGTTGAAAATGTTATACTGCACCATTCTTCAGCCTACTAAGTTTAAGAAGTCACATCCCATGCTCACTTGGGAGGGCTCATTGGGAAAGTGCTTCGATGAAACAGAATGGATGGGTGCGCTTACTATGGTCCATAAATATTTGAAATGTACTTCTCATATTGAATCAGCAATTAAGACAATCCTTCTCTGGTATTATACTCCAGATAGGCTATCTGCAATGTACCCTGGGGTTTCAAATAAGTGCTGGAGGGGCTGTGGAGGTAGGGGGACACTCTACCATATTCTGTGGCAATGCCCGAATAGTCAAACATATTGGAGAGAATGCAAAGATTTGTTTCAGCAATTGTTACCTAATACTATCAATTGGTCTCCCCAACTGGTCTTGCTATTTATAGGAATGAATGATCTGCCCATAAGATATAGAAAGATAACCTGTATTTTATGCGTCCTGGCTAAACTACTGCTCCTCAGAAGGTGGAAATCGGAGGAAGTGCCAGTAGCGACCAAATTGATTTCTGCCATTAATACTACTTATGCCTACGAAAGGATTGTGGCTTTGGGAAATGGGAGCTTTGCTACATTCCAAAAACTCTGGCATGTGGCAGGTATCCCCTTTCTTTAAGTCTGCCTAGGCAGTACGTGAGAGTGAGGTATATGAGACACATTGGTGGATCGTGAAAGGAAATACACACTGTTCAGTCAAATGATTAGGTGGTATTTTGATATATTGATATTGCATTTCATAGGCTTACAATGTGTTTCTTTCTTTTACTTTTTGTAATTCATTTGTGCACATTTCAAATCTGTATGCATGCGATGTATCATTTATATTGATTCTGTCTATGTGCACTTTATACCTGTTTCTTGGTACAATTGAGTGATAGCTGATCATTGTACCGTAGCCAGTAATACCGGTTGTTTTGTTTCTTTATATACAAAATCTTTCAATAAAAAACGATTGAAAAAGGAAAACATAATGCCTAAAAATACCTAAAAAAGAAACACAGATGCCATGCTTAAACTACATGCACAGTAATGCGAGTCCCATATGTCACTGCACCACTTAGGTGCTTATCCGCGAGTGATTCCTATAGCACCTATATCAGTGGTATACAAGTGCAATTCGTACTGGTGGATGGGCACCTATATGACCTGTATTGGCACTAACAAATGTGCCGTATAGGAGATGAAGATGGCACCAATGACACCTAGATCAGCTGTTAATCGTCCACTGTTAAACACATGCGCAATATGTCACACTAGTGATGGTTGTATAGCACTGTATGAAAATCGCAGATGGAAGTCCAATCCAAATGTATGGCATATACTGTATATAATGTATATATAAAAAGTCTACACACCCCTGTTAAAATGTCAGGTTTATGCCCAGTTTATGGTTAAACCCAAGTAGATACCAAAATCTTCAATTAGAAATAACAGCATGTTATCAGTAGTGTTGAGCGCGAATATTCGAAAAGCGAATTTTTTTAGCGAATATCGGCACTTCGCTAATTCGCGAATATTTCGAATATAGCGCTATAAATTCGCTATTTCGAATATTCGTTTTTTTTTTTTTTTTTTTTAGTTATATTTTTTTCTTTCCCACTTCCCAAAAGTAGTTCTTACCTGTCATGAGGATTCCTGGCTTCCTGGCTGCTCCAGTCAGTGCCCGTTGCCGCTTCTGCCGACTTCCGTGCTCATGGAGCGTCCCCTTCCATGGGAAAATCTCTATATACTAAAATGTACTGTCGGATTTGAGGAATTACGTTGAAATCGCAATGCGATTAATTCAAGTTATATTAATCGCATTGCGATTACAACTTAGCACTGCTATCTTACATAGGCTAGAATTAACGAATATGGAATATAGCATTAGCTATGCACTAGCAGTGCTAAGTTGAAATCGCAATGCGAATACTTTAAGTTAAATTAATCGCATTGCGATTTCAACTTAGCACTGCTGCTATATTCCATATTCGTTAACTTCGTTAATTCTAGCAAGCTGACCCATTATAAACCCAGCTCTAAGTTGAAATCGCAATGCGATTAATATAACTTGAATTAATCGCATTGCGATTTCAACGTAATTCCTCAAATCCGACAGTACATTTTTAGTATATGGAGACGTTCCCATGGTGATGGGGACGCTCCATGAGCACAGAAAGTTATGGTTGGCTTGGTAGAATTAGCGAGGATGACGAATATGACGAATGTATTCGTCATATTCCTCAAAACGAAGATAACGAAGTATTCTACATCTTCGTTTTAGCAACCTATTCGTCAACCTCGCTAATTCTAGCAATCAAATAGGAAGGTTGACTTACCAGACAGCTGTGTTAAATTCGCTATGCGATTTTTTTTTTTTCTAATAAATAGAATACTTATAATAATATTATCATATCAAGTAATATAATTATTGTATTAAAAAAAAATCGCATAGCGAATTTAACACAGCTGTCTCTATAGTCAACCTTCCTATTTGATTGCTAGAATTAGCGAGGTTGACGAATAGGTTGCTAAAACGAAGATGTAGAATACTTCGTTATCTTCGTTTTGAGGAATATGACGAATAAATTCGTCATATTCGTCATCCTCGCTAATTCTAGATATGAAACCAATAGGAAAGTAGCCTTAAGTACAAATCGCAATATGCGATTATTTAAATCGCATTTTAATCGCGATAACTAGAAAAAATGACGAATATTCGATTTCGACGAATACGAAACGAATATTCATTCGAATATTCGCGAATTTCGTCGAAATCGAATATGGCACCTGCCGCTCATCACTAGTTATCAGCATAGAGTGCAATTTTCTCCTCCATGCTTCCGTATTTTAGACCTGTCACTCTAGGATCAATATGTTTCATCTGGACCAGGTGTTCTATAGCCAATGCGAAAAGCATTCGTGACAGGGAGCAACCCTGACGTGTGTCTCTCCCTAAGACAAACGTATTAGACATCATTCTATTTATGCGTACACGAGCCTCGGCCGGCCATATAACAGTTTCACCCAGGACATGAATCTTGGGCCGAAGCCCATGACTGCCATTACCCCCCACAGAAACTTCCACTCAACGCTGTCGAATGCTTTCGCAGCGTCAAGTGAAAGGATAGCACGACCTCCCACCCCTTTTACAGACATCTGTAGGTTAACGTATAACCTTCTAATATTGATGTAAAGGTTGATTTAGGCTAGTTTCACACTTGCGGCACGTTGAAATAGCAGAAGGATGGATCCGACAGGGTGAATCTAGCCTTAGGCAGGTGGGATAACCACACATATTCTGAATAAGAGGTTCAGTGGAAGTCTGAATGGTCTGCATATACCTATGCAGAGACTTTCCTAAACATTTTTGCAGAGTCTGCAGCTTGAAATTGCAACTTCAGGAAAGGGAGCCATTCTCGCTGGCCATGATTGCATTTTGCTGTAAACCCTGTTATCATATGATCTCTGGAAGTGGGTAGCTGCAGAAGCTCCTGGAGCAGACCCAGATTAGCCCTTGTACAGCCAAGAGGCTGTATTTCCCTTATAACTTGGGATGATATGTAATTTAAGGGGGACACTATGTACTGTCATGAGCAAAACAAAAAAACACCCTCTTTGAATTCTAAGATTTTACATACCAGATTAAAAAATCTGGTCCCTAGAAGGTCTTAAAATTAGGTAAATACAACTTCATATAAACAACATGACAATAGTACTTTGAGGATTACAAATTGCACCATGTCATTGTTTATTTAGCAAAAAGTAGACCAAAATGCAGAAATTCTGTGTGAATCTGTATCGCACCCTGCCGATCTCAAATTTTTTGCCCAGGCAAACTCACATGGTCCATCTTGCCATGGTGATGGACCATGTGATTGGACCATGTTATGACGTCATCACAGGTCCTTTAGTTCTTAGCTGATGCAGGGAAAGAGAGGACAGATCGCAACTACTCGATCAAGTGGCTAAGGTAAGT
This sequence comes from Bufotes viridis, assembly GCA_033119425.1. Classification (NCBI taxonomy): domain Eukaryota; kingdom Metazoa; phylum Chordata; class Amphibia; order Anura; family Bufonidae; genus Bufotes; species Bufotes viridis. The sequence goes on from CM065591.1 coordinate 206,411,631, forward strand.
TAACTTTTATTATTTTTAACCCCTTCCACTTCATTTTACAATGCATTCTTTATTAAGAATGCTATTATTTCCCCTTATAACCATGTTATAAGGGAAAATAATCAATTCTCTAGAAGACCCGAAACCGGACTTCAGTGATGAAGTCCGGCTTCGGGTTGGGTACCAAACATGGCGATTTTTCTCACGCGCGTGCAAAACGCGTTACAAACGTTTGCACCCGTGCGGGAAAACCACGCATATTCCCGCAATGTACCCGCCTCTTATCCGGGCGTCAAACATGACGCTCGTGTGAAAGAGGCCTTAGAAGTTTAGAAGCAAATCTTGAAAATTTTCAGAAAATTTCCAAAACCCACTTTTTAAGGACCAGTTCAGGTCTGAAGTCACTTTGTGAGGCTTACATAATAGAAACCACTCAAAAATTACCCAATTTTAGAAACTACAAAGGTATCCAAAACTGATTTTACAAATGTTGTTCACCCTTTAGGTGTTCCACAAGAGTTAATGGAATATGGAGATAACATTTCAGAATTTCACTTTTTTGTTTCTTTTTATTTCATTTTTTTCTGATAACAAAGCAAGGGTTAACAGCCAAACAAAACTCGCTATTTATTGCCCTGATTCTGTAGTTTACAGAAACACCCCTTGTGTGGTTGTAAACTGCTATATGGACACACGGCAGGGCGCAGAAGGAATGGAACGCCATATGGTTTTTGGAAGACAGATTTTGCTGGACTGGTTTTTTGATACCATGTCCCATTTGAAGCCCCCCCTGATGCACGCCTAGAGTAGAAAGTCCAAAAAAGTTACCCATTGTGGAAAATACACCCCTTAAGGTATTCAAAACTGATTTTACATATGTTGATAACCCTTTAGGTGTTCCACAAGAGTTAATGGAATATGGAGACAAAATTTTAGAATTTCTAATTTTTGGCAAATTTTCCATTCTAATCCATTTTTTCCAGTAACAAAGCAAGGGTTAACAGCAAACGAAACTCAATATTTATTGCCCTGATTCTGTAGTTTACAGAAACACTCCATATGTGGTCGTAAACTGCTGTACCGGCACACGGCAGGGCGCAGAAGGAAAGGAGCGCCATGTGGTTTTTGGAAGGCAGATTTTGCTTGACTGTTTTTTTGACACCATGTCACATTTGAAGACCCCCTGATGCACCCCTAGAGTAGAAACGTCAAAAAAGTTACCCCATTTTGGAAACTACGGAATAAGGTGGCAGTTTTGTTGGTACTATTTTAGGGTACATATGATTTTTGGTTACTCTACATTACACTTTTTGTGAGGCAAGGTAACAAAAAATAGCTGTTTTGGCTTTTATTTTTGTTATTTACAATGTTCATCTGACAGGTTAGATTATGTGCTATTTTTATAGAGCAGGTTGTTACGGACACGACAATACCACATATGGCTACTTTTTGGGGTTGTTTGTTTCAGTTTTACATTACAAAGCATCTTTGAAAAAAATAATTTTTTTTGTGTCTCCACATTCTGACCGTTTTTGTTTTTTGGGCGACTGTCTTATGTAGGGCTCATTTTTTTTGTATGAGATGATGGTTTGATTGGTACTGTTTCAGGGTGCATACGACTTTTTGATCGCTTGGTATTACACTTTTTGGGATGTAAGGGGACAAAAAATGGCTATTTTGAAACAATTTTTATATTTTATTTTTTTATGGTGTTCCTGAGAGGTTATGTGATATTTTTATACATCAGGTTCTTACGGACGCGGCGATACTTAATATGTATACTTTTTTATTTATTTTTATTACTTTTACTTTTTTATTTATGTAAGTTTCACACAGTAATATAATTTTTGAAACAAACAAAAAATCATTTTAATGTCTCCATAGTCTGAGACCCATAGTTTTTTTATTTTCTAGGCGATTGTCTTCGGTAGGGTATCATTTTTTGCGGGATGAGATGACTGTTTGATTGGCAACATTTTGGGGTGCATATGACTTTTTGATCGCTTGGTATTACACTTTTTGTGATGTAAGGTGACAAAAAATAGCTTTTTCGACATTGTATTCTATTTTTTTATGGTGTTCATCTGAGAGGTTAGGTCATGTGATATTTTTATAGGGCAGGTTCTTACAGACACAGTGATAGTTAATATGTATACTTTTTTATTTGATTAAGTTTTACACAATAACAGCATTTTTTAAACAAAAATAATTATATTTTAGTGTCTCCATATTCTGAGAGCCATAGTTTATTTTTATTTTTTGGGCGATTGTCTTAGGTAGGGGCTTTTTTGTTTTGGGATGAGGTGACTGTTAGATTGGTACTATTTTGGGGGGCATACTCCTTTTTGATCACTTTTTGTTGAACTTTTAGTGATGTAAGGTGACAAAAAAGTGTTTTGTTTTTTTGCGCAGTTTTTATTTATTTGACAGTGTTAACCTGAGGGTTTAGGTCATGTGATATTTTTATAGAGTCGGTCGTTACGGACGTGGCAATACATAATATGTATACTTTGTTTTACTTATTTAGGTTTTACATAATAATATCATTTTTGAACCAAAAAAAAAATCATGTTCTAGTGTCTCCATAGTGTAAGAGTCATCGGTTTTTTATTTTTTGGGCGATTGTCTTAGGTAGGGTATAATTTTTTCTGGGATGATTGGCACTAGTGTTGAGCGAGCATGCTCAGCCGAGTACCGGTTCGGCTCGAGCATCGCTATGCTCGGCAGTTCCGAGCACTCGGCCGAGTACCACATGTGCTCGAGCGCCATGCTCGAGTCTCCTCCTTCCACGTTTGGCGCTTGCTAAGCAGCTAATGAACGTGCAGGTAAGTATTGCCATCACTGTAATGCTATTAGACATGTTTTCTACTGGCATTACAGTGATTGGCTGGCCGGAACGCGTCATCGGGTGCTATATAGCACCCGGTCACATGGGTTCGGCTCATTGTGAGTCAGGGAGAGGTGCTGTTAGGAAGGGACAGTCAGTGTAGGGCGAATTTCATCTAAAAATTATCATTGAGAAGACGTTTCAAAGAACTAAGGGTACTTTGACACTAGCGTTTTGGATTCCGTTTGTGAGATCCGTTTCAGGGCTCTCACAAACGGTCCAAAACGGATCAGTTCAGCCCCAATGCATTCTGAATGGATAAGGATCCGTTCAGAATGCATCAGTTAGGCTCCGTTCCGCCTCTATTCCGTTTTGGAGGCGGACACCAAAACGCAGCATGCAGCATTTTGGTGTCCGTCTGAAGAGGCGGAGCCTAAAGGATCGTTTTTTTTTTACAATGTAAGTCAATGGGGACGGATCCGTTGTCAATGACACAATATGGTGCATTTGAAAACGGATCCGTCCCCCATTGACTTTCAATGTAATTCAAAACGGATCATTTTTCTTTAAACCTAATGCAAACGGATCCGTTCTGAACGGATACAAACGTTTGCATTAGAGGTGCGGATCCGTCTGTGCAAATAAACAGTCGGGTCCGCACCAACGCAAGTGTGAAAGTACCCTTACAGTCCTTTTAAGGACTATTGTTAGAGGTGGCAGGGAACCAAAATCATTTTGGGGGAATTTTTTTTGTCAGGGCGACCGTTAGTGACACTTTCTGTAGTCCACAAACTCTGCTTGCTGTGAGCAGTGAGACGCAAATCTACACTTATAGCCAGACTGTGTGCATTCTATTTTTAATTCAAAAATACAAGTGACAGACAGTCATTTTCTGTATTCCACAAACTCTGCTTGCTGTCAGAAGTGAAACGCAAATCTACACTTATATCTAGACTGTGTGCGGCCTATATTTAAGTCAAATAACAGTGACAGACAGTCATTTTCTGTATTCCACAAACTCTGCTTGCTGTGAGCAGTGAGACGCAAATCTACACTTATATCTAGACTGTGTAATAAGGATGCCACTGGCCGTTCCTCTTCCAATAAGTTCAGTTTCATCGTCCAAGAGTCCGGTCAACACAATCGAAACCACCGGCGTCCCTCTTAATCATGGCCCTATTTCCGAAAATCATGAAAATTTTTGCCTGAACTTGCTATCACCATGGTAGGCACATAAAAGGACATCGAAAGTTGAAAGAGCAGACATCGATAGATCGTCAACATCACGGGGACGTGCGATCAGCTTAGAAGTTATCTAGAGTTAAAAAAAGCGACAGCAGACCCTCACCTACAATTTTATATACACGGTCACTGGTCAGCTCAATGTCCACTCCGTTCCTCTTACAAGTTCATTATCATCAGATGATAGTCCGGTTAACACAATCGAAGCCACTGGCTGTCCCTCTTAGTCATGGCCCCAGTTCTGAAAATCATGAAAATTTTTGTCTGAACTTGCTATTGATATAAAAATAAATATACAGGAAAAAATGTTACCTAGCAATTTTTCATCTAAAATCGCTTTTATCTTTGGTTTTGTGAGTTTTATGGTCAGTCTGTAAAAGTGACGTACAACTTGGGCACCATTTCGGTGGTGTTTCCATCAATTTCTGACCTTTTTCTATGAACCAGGCACCCTCCCCTCTTCAGAGCAGGAGGTGCCTGGTTTATTTGCTTGGTTCCCCCAGTGACCTCTATAGGGCTCGGGTGCTCGGCAGAGCACCCAAGCATTCCAATGTGCTCGGGCAGAGCACCCGAGCATCGGGGTGCTCGATCATCACTAATTGGCACTATTTTGGGGTGCATATGACTTTTTAATCGCCTGCTATTACACTTTTTGTGATGTAAGGTGACAAAAATGGCTTTTTTGTGGCACAGTTTCTATTTTTTCTTTTTACGGCGTTCACCTGAGGGGTTGAGTCATGTGATATTTTTATAGAGCTGGTTGTTATGGACACGGCGATACCTAATATGTCTACTTTCTTTATTTCACTTTAACACAATAATAGCATTTTTGAAACAAAAAATGTTTTAATGTCTCCATGTTCTGAGCAATTTTCTTATGATGGGGCTCATTTTTTGCGGAATGAGATGACTTTTATTGGTACCATTTTGTGGGACATACGCCTTTTTGATCACTTGGTGTTGCACTTTTTGTGATGTAAGGTGACAAAAATGGCTTTTTTTTTTGCACAGTTTTTCTTTTTTCTTTTTTTATGGTGTTTATCGGACAGGGTGGGTCATGTGATATATTTAAAGAGCCGGCCTTCACGGACGCGGCAATATAAAATATGTCTATTTTATTTATTTTTTCCTATTTTTAATATTTTTTTTCAGTTATTTGGGGATTTTTTTTTACATGTGAAACACTTTATTTTTTTATTTTTATTTTACACTTTGTGTCCCCCATAAGGTCATACAAGACATCTGGGGGACATTTGACTTCATTTTTTTTTTCACTATTGATTTCTCCTGTAACTGGGGCTGACATAGTAGCCCCAGTGAGAAGAGCCTTCAAACCATATTTGAAGATTACATTCAACTGACAAGCTCCCATCTGGTAATCACTTATCACTAAAAAATAAGAAAATATTAATATCAAAATAGCATAAAATAAAGCCCAGTGTATCAAAAAAATATGCAGTTTTTAAACCCTTGTGTACCAAACAAACAAAACTGTGCCCTCCTGTATGTTGCACCCACTTCTGGTCTTGACTTACAAATACCGCCATGTGAAAGTGACCTTAGGCTGGGTTAAACCCTTGACATTACTTTAACCCTTCAGATACCATAGTCAAATATGACTACAGCATCTGAGAGGTAAAAAAAAAACGGAATGACGTTCCTTACTAGTGATAGGTCCAAGCCTGTAAAAGGCTTTCAGGCTCATTTGGCTCATTGGCTTCTTTAGGAGGACTGTTTTACTATGGCTACAGATCTGCATATGGTGTTCCTATAATAACTGCTAAAAAAAAGTGAATTCTATAAATGTCAGTCAGGTTCCTGTATGCATATGAAAGCAGTATATTATTTCATTTAAAAAAAATTTTTTATAAAGTATTACATACATTTATGGCAGACAGACCCACACAGATTAAAATGTGGCAGCATATTTGGTATTAAGATATAAACTTTTATGATGGCAAAACAACTTTACAGAATACGTAATACTGAAAACGACGATACATTTTAAACAAACATTTGGCAACTGATGTGGCTGTTTTATACGATGTACAGATGTTTTACCATTGGTTGTTCTGTAAGGCTACTTTCACACATGCAGTTTTTGATGTACATATATTTTACAAAAGAGTTGCCAAAGGTAAAGGGTTTAACAAAATATACCAGATTCTGAGAACTGGGATAAGTGTAATCGATCCTTGCAGACCTGCCAACCTAAAAAGGGTGACTGTACAGTCTGTGCTGTACGGTTTGTTCACTACAATAATTACTCATACTAAATGTGTTTCTGCTAGTGCAGCAACCTAAGAAAGAGCAAACATTCAATAGTAGAATTCTCCTTTACCTGATGAATTTGTTTGGTGAACACAGTACGATGTTGTACACTAAACACTACGAGGGTGAGGGACTTTATTACATTTCGCACCCCAGAATTCTGGTTTTGCAACTTTCTGTGGCTACTTGCGAAAAATGTTGTGACTTTTTGCATGTTTACACCACTAACTCCAGATTTATCAGTGCAAAAAAAAGTTGCAAAAAAGTTGTGGACTCACTCCAGTAAGGTTGTGGCATAGAAAAAAAGGGGAGTAGCATTTCTAGATAAAACTGTTTATTCTTCATTTCACTTCATTCACATCACTGCTCAGCCTTTCCGTTCTCCTGCTCCGTTTAGGAGCAGGAGATCGGAAGGGATGGAGAAGGCTCATAAATGACACCAAACTGAGCCGAACAGAGCCTAAGGACTCCATAGAATATAATGAGGTCCGTTAAGTGTCCGCTCAGAAGATGATTTTTAAGCAAAGACAAAAGTCCTGCATGCACTGCTTTTGTCTCCGCTTAAAAATCATCTTCTGAGCGGATACCTCACAGACACCATTATAGTCTATGGGGTCCTAAGGGCTCAGTTTGGCTCAGTTTGGTGTCAGTAATGTGGCTTTTCCATCCTTTCCGTTCTCCTGCTCCTAAATGGAGCAGGAGGACGGAAAGGCTGAGTGGTGATGTGAACGAAGCCTTTGGTTAGGTTCACATCACCATTTAGGTGCTCCTAATTCTAATATGTCTTAAGAAACAAAAAATTTCCATCCATTTGAGTCATTTCCTTCAGAGATCCATTATTTTTGATCGATCAAAAGAACAGAAAACTAAATGGAGATGTGAACTTACCTGTAGATTTACAGATGCACCAAATTTAACAAACAGTGTGAAATATTTGATACATATTTATTTTTATTTTTATAATTTTTTGGTGAGCCTTTTATAAATGTTCCATGTATCTATATATAAAAAAATGTATATAATGATGCAATTTTTGCACTGGCCACTATGCCTAGTAATAGGTCAATTTTTCCTGTTTATTACAGGTAACTTTTCAGTTGATATCTTGCTATCACAGTAGGTGATATTGTAGCTTATCTACTCCCTCCTAACCTCTGCACAGGTCACAGAGCATGTCCATTATGTCTATGGCCTAGGTAACTGCTGTCAAAGAACAGGAATTATTGACATATTTTAGGCCTAGTGGCCAATATGAAACTGCAGGATTTGTGGATTTGTATTTAAATAGAGATAGCAACATGGAAAAAACGCAGTTGAATTTCATACACTTCTGTTTTTTAACTTTACTATTTTTTATTGTTATTTTCATATTGCATAAAATGTGGCAGTTATTATTTCCTTATTTTATATTATGTAACTTTAAAATATTTTATCTTTTTCTCTGTATTTTCTTCTTTTTCATATACCCCACAGAAAGTTCAAGTTGTAATTACTGTCTTGGACTACGACAAGCTGGGTAAGAATGAGGCAATAGGCAAGATATTTGTTGGATGTAGCGCCACGGGAACTGAGCTTCGCCATTGGTCTGACATGCTGGCCAATCCCCGACGTCCAATTGCCCAGTGGCACCCACTTAAGCCAGAAGAGGAGGTGGACCATGCACTGGCCTCCAAGAAGTAATGAGCTCTTTATACATATTTTTCCCCTCATCCCTTCCTTTTAACCCTCACACTCTGCTATGCAGATTACAAGCACCTTCTGCTAACCCACAGGCTTTACCTACAACACAACAACCAAGACTTAATGAACCAATAAAGACGTTTCATCAGTAACCAAGGCAGTTTCGATGTACATGTTTTTGAAGTGTCCATGGATCAACTTCAAAAGCGTAATTGGGCTATGCCTCACTTTTTTGTGTTCTCTAGGCAATTTTATATTGTTCTCTTAAGCTACAAGAAAAAAAACTGTGACATATTAGTCTTCCAAAAATAAGTGTTTGAAGTTATAATAATATCTACAATAACTTTGACACACTACATAGTCTAAATGAAATATCCATCTGTATTAAATGAATATTTAAATAGTGTATTTCATACGTTTTTGTAAGAATTTGGTAAGGATTGAGAAGCAGTTCATATGCCTATATCCTGATAGATGATATTTTAGCATGACATTATCTTATGCTATATGTCATAAGTGAGATTCAAATTTCTTTTAAAAGTTCCGGTTGTACGTGTACACATTTTTCATTGGAATTTAGAGGTCACTACAACAAGATTAACCTCAAATTTGTTATTCTGTATTTTGCTGTATTTCCATAAAAGAGCATGTTTGGATATACTAGCTTCATTGGAACGTCTTCCATATTTTCTAAAGCAAACCGCTTCTCAAAGATTAACCATGATAAAGTTCATATTTACATGCATAATATCGCATATTGGGATGAATATCACTATTATATTACAAGACCTTAGGAAATAGAGAAGTAGCTATTATTATAATGGTGGTAATACACTTCTTAATAAGAAAAATACTTCTATTTAAAATGCTGCAAAGAGCAGCTGGTTGTTGTAAATAAATGCAACAAAAGTAGAGATGACATAGGCAGAGCAGCTTCTAAGTCAAGACAGTTGCATTTTTAGAAATTACAAATATATATTCTGACTTAGGTACTTAACCTGGGGAACATGGGACTGTATTTTCGGCCTAAGAGGGACAACTAGCATTAGGAAGGAAAAAATAAAACCTTGAAAATGTTTCTGGAAAGGCAGGTATGAAGAAAAGTTAGAAATAATGTGCAAATATTGATTGTTGTGTTACTTTGATGTATTTTTTATTTATAAATATATTTTTTCTATGTCATTGGTAATAAGACAGTTTAATGACAATGATTGTGGTGAGATCAGAAGTATAATTTAGTTTTATAATTTGGTTACACTTAGCAGTAATATAGCTGTGTAAGCGTATGATTAATCTTATTTTCATACAACTCTTGGGTTCATATGCCCAGGCAATTACTTGAAAAACGTCTATTAATTTTATTATCCATAAATGAATAATAATTTTAGAAACATTGTTAATGTATAAAAATGAGTTTCTAGATTATTAACAACTTTTTGTATGCTAAACATTTTATAAATAAATCCTTTAAGGTGCAGACCAACAGAATATCTTGACTGGGCAATAAGAGTTATGTTTCTGCAAGTGAGAGAGATAGTAGTAGAAGAGTTTATTGGATATATCAAAATGTACAATGGCTGAAGTAATAAGTAACAAATTAATAGTAGCTCTTCTGTACCACTGCTCAGGAAAAAAGAGCTATACATATTTTTTTCTTCAGTATTGCTGCTGTTTTTCCTGTTTTCACAAACAGAAAAAATTAAACTGATCACTTAGTAGACCAGGGGTAGGCAACCTCCGGCACTCCAGATGTTGTAAAACTACAACTCCCAACATGCATACTTCCTCTGCTCTTCTCAGAACTCTCACAGAAATGAATGGAGCATGCTGGGAATTGTAGTTTCGCTACAGCTGGAGTGCCAAAGGTTGCTGACCCCTGTAGTAGATAGTGTGTCTTTAATGCTACAAGCACTATCATTCAGTGTTTGGGATGTGGACCACATGTTTCAGCATGCCCTGAACTGCTAAGTATAATCAGTATGTGCCAGACAGAGGAAAGAGGAAAGCAGTCCACCAACATTTGATGCCCTGGCCTTGCCGAGGTATTCTGCTTAGAAGCTTTGAGATTTTTGTTGGCAGCTGCTGGCCATGAAGGTAATAAAAGAGCAAACATTCCTATATTAAGAACATATTACCAAATGGCTTGCTTTTTTAAATCTTCATTGAATTGTCAAAATGTTCCCACATATAGAGCTCAAATAAGTCAAGGTAACAAGTACAGTGCCATGTATTCTTTCTGTCTTCTTATATACTGAGTGATTCTACAGCGTGAATATGAGTGTAGTATAAAGAAACATATAATTGGTAAGGTGCAGCCTAGACTGCAGCATTGTATTTTATTATACTCATACTATGTATACTGCACACTACACACTGTACATTCAGAAACTTTGTTTAGCAGCCAATATCTCTTATTGATTATCATGCCAATATGTATATTTATATGCTTTGGGGCTTACCTCACTGTTCTAAAGTGCTTAAGAAAAATGTTTTAAATGTCTTCAAAGCATACTTACAGTTACCAATATGTTTTAATAGATTTCGGGTATTAAGATCATACACACTTTTTCAATATAAATAATTTCAAGGATGTGGTAGTTTCTTGTGATCACCATATTTAGATTATGATCATCTATGGTAATCTAAAGTCAGTTTTGCAGAGCCGCAGTAGTTTCAGCGATTGTAGCTGTAATAAGGATGCTAAAATGTGGTTTTATTATGCCCATCTAAGAGCATCCTAATGCCACATTTACATGAGATTATTTTAGTTAGTATTTTGCATCAGTATTTTTAAGCCAAAACTTTGAGTAGAACATAACAGAGGAAACAAATGCACCTCTTCTTTGTTTGCGCTCAGTACTGGTTTTTACTTACAAATTCTAAAACATAATACTGGACTATTGATCCCATTACACGGAACTATTGTCAGGAATAAACGTTTACATGAACGTTCATTGCACATAATCAGCCATATATACAGTATATATATATATATATATATATATATATATATATATATACACACATACACATTGGCCATATATACAAAATAAGAGCAGATACTGAGAGAAGTGCTACTGTGCAATGTCCATAAGTACAGAACAAGCAAAATAAGAGTATATATATATATATATATATATATATATATATATATATATTGAGAATTATGTCCACTATACAGGACATAAGGAGTAGTACTGTAGTACTGTGCAGTGTCCATATATACAAAAAAAAAGTATAAAATACTCAATTCCAGTTGACAGTGCTATAAACTATAAAATGCTCACTTCCAGATGTCACACAGTGACAGTGCTATAAAATTGTTCAATGCTATAAAATCATCCCTATAAAACCACCCAGCGCCATAAAATTACCCCCAGATATTTGCATTTCTGCTGTGCAAAAACAAGTGACAAACTATGAAGTGCTCTTACGTGAGCAAGACAATTAAGTACAATTAAAAATGCCACTCTGGCCTTCCTTGTTGCAACAAGTGAGGATGATACTGGTCTCTTTGGTTTTTCAGTAAGGCTAGTTTTACATGTGTTAAAGAGGAGGAACAGTTGCCAGAGTTCACCACATGCAGCATAGTATGATACTGTCATTCCCTGCCAGAACCTATTGACTATAATGGGACCCTGTGGGGATCCAGTGTGTTTCTGGTATGAGTGCTGGGATTGACTGGACAAAAACTAGTAAATCCCAGCACTAATGCTGGAAACAAGCCAAATCCCAACCAGGACCGATTATAGTCAATGGGTTCTGGTGGTGCTCCAGCACTGTCCGGCTATGCCTCTGCTGTAACAGCCTGATGATAGTTTTAATGCACATGTGAGAGTAACCTTTCCAGCCTTTTTTGTTGCAAAAAGTGAAGGCAATACTGGTCTCTTTCTTTTGTTTTTCTATAAGTTCTATACTTTTCTGTAAGAAAGTTCTGAATTTATAACCTTTCCCAGATTGATCAGCAGCAACATTTGCTCCTCTAAGTTAAATGCTGGTGTCTTGCCTCCTTGGCATTGTGTTAACACATTGCTGAATGCTCCAGAAGCATCAGACTTCAAAAACAGTTGCTGATGATCAAATTATATTATATATTCCTGTATTGTAGACAGTATAAATTCTCTTGTTCTATATGCTAGATTTAATTCTCGGTATCTGCTCTTGTTCTGTATTTATGGTCAGTCAGTAACTACCACTTCTTGTCCTGTAGACTGGATGTAATTTATATATAGTGTTTTGCAAAAGTTTTAGGCAGGCGTTGAAAAAAATGCTACAAAGAATCCTTTTATCAATTAAGAAAAAGCAAAGTGAATGAACAAGAGAAATCTAAATCAAATCAATATTTGTGACAGTGTGACTCCCCTTTGCCTTCAAAACACCATCTGTTCTTTTAGCTAAACACGCACACAGTTTTTGAAGGTACTCGGCAAGGAGGTTGTGCAGACATCTTGGAAATCTAACCGCAGATTATCTGTGGATGTAGACTTGACCAAATCCTACTGTTTTATTATATAATCTCAGACAGACTCAATGATGTTGAGATCAGGGATCTGCGGGGCCCATGTAATAATTTCCAGGACTCCTTGTTCTTCTTTACAGTGAAGAATGTTCTTAAAAGCATTGGTTGTATGTTTGTTTATTTAACCGCTGAATAAATTTAGAGCCAGTGAGACACCTGCCTAATAGGATTGCTTGATGGATAAGTATGCCTGTATTTTTTAGCTTTGAGGACAGCATTAACATCACCAATACAAAACACAAAAAAACCTTCTCTAATATGTAAGAATTTTCTACCGTTAAATTTTTCCATTTTTATCATATTCCAAAATGTTTCAGTTCAAATTATTGTTTTGTATAAAGAAACTAATGCAATTAAGTAATATATTAAATTTTAAATTACATTTAAAGACTTAAGTCCAAAGGTTTACCTGTAAATCATCATATAATCATGATGAAAGCAGAAATGCAGTTTATTTATTTTTTCAATTTTGGAGTTTAATAAAAATAAAACATTATATGAACATGGAAAGACACATGAAGTAAAAATGGGTTGAGCACAGGGTAGACAGGAAAGAAGACAGAGGATAACAGCTATATTATGCATGCTGAGCACTATTACACATACTTCACATCCTGTATGTTCAGATAAATGTGTGAGTAGTCAGAAGTTGGATGTATGTTTGATATATTGTATATAGATAGTATGCATGTAACACTTTATACTTAACAGCATGAAGAATAGGTGTGTGCTGCACATATTGACTGAGACCAAAATGTTCTCATCTTTTAACCTGTTTACTTCAATTATATACTTTTAAATATTAGGCATCACAGTAAGGCTCCATGCACACGACCGTATCTGTTTTTCGGACCGCAAATTGCAGATCTGCCAAATATGGATGCTGTCTGTGTTGTATACACATTTTTGTAGTCCTATTGACTTCAGTGGGGTTGTGGTCCACATTTTGCGGACGAGTACAGGAAGTGTTACATTTTTTTACAGAGCCGATACATGGATGTGAAAAGCACACAGATTATCCATGTGCTTTCCGCATCTTATTGCCTGGTCCACAAAAAGATAGCCTACATGTACAGAATGAGGATCATGGACCCTGTTGAAAACAAGCGGTTTGCAAATAAAATGCAGGCAGCACATGGACTGCATGCATATTTTTCAGATTTGCGATTTTCGGACCACAAGATGGATGACGTCATGTGCATGGGGCCTGAAAATTAAGACAAAGAACATTCAGCTTAAGGCCTCTTGCACATGACCATATGGGTTTTGGGTTTTTCAGTATTTTGCGGTCCGTTTTTAACGGATCCGTTGTGTTTGTTTCCTTTCCCTTCGTTAGTTCCGCAAAAAATCTCCGTATGGTATTCGTATTGCGATCCGTTGTTTGCAGATCTCAAACAGAAACATGACATTTTTAATCATTAATGTAATGTACAGTAATGTGTTTTAACAGTAAACACATGGGCAAAATTTGCCTGGATCCGCAAAAAACAGAAGACATACAGAAGACAAACAGAAGACGTTCCGTATGCATTCTGTATTTTTTGCGGACCCATTGACTTGAATGGAGCCACGGATCATTATTTGCGGGCAATAAAAGGACAAGTGCTATCTTTCAACGGAAGTGCTATACGGAATTCATACGGCCTTATGCTACATTCACACGACCGTGTCTGTTTTGCAGTCCGCAAAACACTGATCCGCAAAAAATACGGATCACGTTCTTTTTGCATCTGTATTGCATTCGTATTTTTTTTTGTGGATCCATTGTAACAATGCCTATCCTTGTCCGCAAAACGGACAAGAATAGGACATGTTCTATCTTTTTTGCGGAGCTACGGAATGGACATACGGATGCGGACAGCACATGGTGTGCTGTCCGCATTTTTTGCGGACCCATTGAAATGAATGGGTCCGCATCCTATCCGCAAAAAAACGGACATGGAAACGAACGGACATGGAAACAAAATACGTTCATGTACATGAGGCCTTACAGTGTTGCTGATCACTTATGAACTGACATTGGACATATTGTGTAAACAGGTTAACAATAAGGCTATTTACACATTTTCTTCTACTGTTACTGCTACCATTCTTAATTTTCTAAAGACATAGATTCACAGGAACCATTGACTTTTTATTTCAAGAATTAATCGTAGGCAAAAACAGATGTTTCTGCCCTAGCATTGTGGCTTGGTTCCCCAATCAGCCGAGGCACACGGCCCCTCTACATCGCGCTCACATTTATTTTCCCTTCTATACATTTTGGCACTTTGGTGCCAGTTTTTTTCTTAAACACTGCCACAGTGGACAAGTGTGCACATAGCCTTTTGCTCATATAGGATGAGTTTGATAATATAGGCAATATACAGGTTCTGAAAACTAGTTTTTTATTTATATTTTTGAATGTATGCATGCCGAGAGAAAATTAAAGTGTGTATATATATATATATATATATATATATATATATATATATATACACACATACACACACACATATTATAAAATGATAAATATATGGAAAATATAGATACATGTTCAAAATGGGTGGGTCAGTGTTTACTAATTTTTTTTCAAACTGTGTAAGTCTGCGTGATGTCTTGTAAACTGCTAAATGTTAATGGACCTTTATCCATGCAATAGATTATGGCCTATACCCTGGCCCAAGGATGAATCCTTGTGTCTTGTGCTGTCTGTATAATAATTTCTGCTATGATATAAAAGCCATAATTTCCAAGAGAAGTGTATCCTGGAGAGTACACTCAGACTAAATATGCATGTATACTGTCTTTGTCGCAGTGTTTTCTGAAAATGAATGAGGTCAGATTATTGGAAGGTATCTTGTGGACTGTGCTTTCCTGCTGACCTCAAAATGTTTAATGTTCGTGTGAAAATATTGTTCTGTCTTTGTTATTTTGTAAGATGTCTCCTTAATAAAGAAATATTGAAACACATGTATTACAGATTTATTTTTTATATCCTGTTTAAAATTTGTATTGTAATTGTAATCTGTTTAAAAATGCCACACAGACAGAATAGGCACTAGGTACAGTTCAGGTGTTTTATTCACGTAGTATGGATAAATAAAAATACTTTGTTAGAAATGTGACGTATACCGCAGAAACTAGCCTTTATTATCTTTATTTTAGTTTTTAAAAAAGTTACTTATTTTTGCATATATATTTTAATATGTCACCTGTGAGGTCATAAAATACCTCTTTGACTGCATTCACTCCTTACATTTTTATTTTGCAGTTTTCCACTGTAACTGGGACATCCATAGGAGCCCCAGTTACAGATGAAAACAAGTCCAGTAGTGACATTAGTCACGACAGAGCTAATCTGGTTCTTCCATGCCATGTTGCGAAAAATACTGTTACAGTAGATGCAGTGGCATTGCCACTTCCTCTGTTTACTGTTTAGCATTAACTGAGTGCTGTGTAAGCTGTAATAGAGAAGATGGTGGCAGTTACAAACCACTGCTGTCTTTTCAACTGGGTCCCGGAAGCTGGAGTGTAAAACCTGCACATAGTACATTTATGGGTTTAACCCTTTTGCTACCAGCGCTGGAGCGATAGGCAAACATGGCGCCCTCTTGCAAGTACAGTGGGCGTCATGGCCTGCGGGTCTCTGCTGTTTCAAACAGCAGAGACCCGCGACTAATTATAATGATGGTCGTGGTAATAAAAGCCTTTAGATGCCGGGATCAAGTGAGATCCCAGCATCTAAAAGATGAAAAACCCGGAAGCTTCTTACAAGAATCCTCTGTGGCCAGTGAGGGTTCCAGTAACTTATTTCAATACACTCAGCCTTGCTGAAGAGATACAGTGTACTAAAGCTGTAATTCTTATTTTGCCAACATAAGAAATGAGCAATTGTCAGTAATAAATGGATTTTAAAAATCCATGATTGTTCAGAATTAAAAAATAAAAATTTGATTTTGTACGCTCAAATATGAGCTTCAAAATCATTACAAAAAAGTAAAAACTTAAAAATGTATAAAAAAATATATAAAAGTTTAAATCAACCCCCTGACTGTATAATAAAAAAATAAAAACATAACAAAAAATATAAACATCATGGGTATCACCGCAACCAAAAACGCCTGTGGTATTAAAATATAAAAATATTTTTCCAATATGGTGAATGGTGTAATGGACAAAGGGTCAAAATGGCCAATTAGACATTTTCTCATTGCTTCTCTTACCCAAAAAAAGTAATAAAATGTGATTAAAAAGTTACACATACCCCTAAATGGTATCAATAAAAACTACAGATTGTCCCGCAAAAAAATGAGACCCCATACAGCTCAGTAGATATAACTATAAAAAAGTTATGGTGTCAGAATATGGTGATGTAAAAATAAAAAAACATACATATGGGGTATCGTTGTAATCGTACAGAACCAGGGTATGGAGGGCATGGCTCAGTTTTGCCTCAAACAAAACTCAGTGGGAACAAAACCTGTAAAACGGTCGAGGAATTGCGTTTTTTTTCCAATTCCACCCCATTTGGAATTTTTTTATCACTTCCCACTACATTGTTTGCCATAATAAATGGTTGCGTTAGAAAGCACAACTTCTCCTGCAAAAAATAAGCCCTCTTAAAGCTATATGAACGGAAATATAAAAAAGTTATGGCTCAAGGAAGATAGGGAAGAAAAATGAAAATGCAAAAACAAAAACCTAAGGGTTAAAGCCCAGGACAACTTGCCATACATGAGATCTTTATTGGGTTAAAAAAAAAGCAAAATGCAAATAACATTTAGACATTCAAGTGGTTATCCGACTGAAAACATATTTACAACCCTAAAATTTCAAGTTGATGGGATGAGGAGGACAATTTATAGATTAAAAACAAAACAAAAGGAGCATCATGGGATAGTTAGATGGATGTTTGTCCATCCTTCAACTATCATGTATTTGATTAATAGGCATAAGAGAGAGAGAAGGGGGGACGCCTGCTGAAACCAACACCATGGCTACCCAAAGTGCTTGTTCTATCCTTAGTTTGTTCCCATCAACATCTAACTACGGCTGAGAATTGGGATTCAAAGTTTATAACACGTTCACTATTTGGCTAACTGAAACAGGGTGCATGTGTAGTGCAGCACAGAAAATAATCCTGAATCTAATAAAGAAACAAAACCATTACAATATTCTAAATATATATTACTAAACAGTATGTTTATATATATATATATATATATATATATATATATATATATAGAGAGAGAGAGAGAGAGAGAGAGAGAGAGGAGAGAAAGAGAGAGAGAGTGAAAAGCACGCTCATTACATAAACACAGGATTAGAAACAAGCTCAGTACCTTAACACCATATCAGAACCAAGATTAGAAGTAGAGATTAGTGAAGCTTTTAAAAATTCAATTCTAATGCTTCAGCAAATTTTCCCAGAAAATTTGTCATGAAACGCGTTAGATCAACTATATTCCGGCCTTCAGGGAGAGATTATGTTGGGGTACATCACTGTGCATAAAGTCCTTTCTGGTAGTGAAACACTTACTGTGCGTCAGTATGACAGGCAAGTCATATACAGTAAATGGATGTATGCTCTGGCGTGCTTCCCTATTAAGCCCAGTTCACATGTCGTTTATTTAGTCAGTTAAGGGTCCAAAACACAGAAATAGGTCAGATCCTTTCATGATACCTTATTTGAGAGTAGGATTGGCTCCTGATTTTGCCTTACCATACAGTAACTGCTGGAATTAACTGACCAAACAACTGAAGTGTGAACTCAGCCTTACAGGTCAATGTTTGTCAGGTATAATGCACTAAACCGAGCAGTGGCCCAAGATTATAGTATATAGAGTGGTTTTTTTTACACTGTCTCCTGTTTCCACATATGTAGATTGAAAATCACTGAAACTGCTTTTAAGATCTGTGTAGGATGTTGTTGTGGTGCATGTGGTCCACTGCCGGCATCCTCCTTTGTATGCATTTTTGCTGGGGATTGCTGTTAGCAACGGATCACATCGGCAGGATTTGCTCCCCGGGTAGAAACGCGCAACAGCATTTGGGGTCTTAAGCATTTTTTGCCTTTTAGACCATTTTGTGATTTGTGCACATATGTAGATTGCTTGAGAACCTGGTGTGTTACACACTGATTCTACCAAATTGGGAAAGAGCGGTCTCATCTCTCTGTTCTTGGGATGTCCACTTTGATTGATAGATAAGTTATTGTGTTACACACTCAAACTCCACTGTAGAGGGTAGGAGCTGTCACATTTAACACTGTCTCCTGTTCCACATAGATTGCATGAGAAGCTGGTGAGTAACACAATGATACAAGTAGTGGCCCCATGACAGAGTGGAGAGGGTGTCAGCAGTAAGTTTGTGTTGGTGTCACTGCTTATTTTTCCCTTCTTCTGATCTGTCAGAAAAACAACTCAACAAAAAATGGATCCTGTCTTTCGGCTTCCGCCTTCACACGGCCAGTATTTGGTCAGTAATTGATCAATACTGGTAAGCCGCCCTAAAAAACTGGATATTTTGCCTTGCGTCTCTCTGTACTAATTAGAGCTAATGCTCCACCCAGCTCATGTTTATTCCTTATTTGTATATATTGGAG
Organism: Bufotes viridis; assembly: GCA_033119425.1. Classification (NCBI taxonomy): domain Eukaryota; kingdom Metazoa; phylum Chordata; class Amphibia; order Anura; family Bufonidae; genus Bufotes; species Bufotes viridis. The sequence continues at coordinate 206,430,735 of CM065591.1, forward strand.
GTACAGTATGTGCACCATCTAAGTATCACATTTAAGTGTAACGCAGGAATTATACCAGGAATTGAATATCATCATGTAACATCATAGAGTTCCAATTTCACCACTGCCTTTCCATCTCACATCCATTCTCTTGCCCACAGGTATGTTTATTCTCTCTCTGGCACCACTGATCCCAGCAATCCAGTCTCCAACCAAATCAACAGACATTCACACCTGACAGACATACCTGAGTTTTTGGTATGTTTGTATCAATGCTGTTTGTAGAGGAAATATGTTTAGATTTTCCTTGCACCTGTCTGTGCTAATTAAACCTAATGCTCTACCCAGCTCTTGTTCACTCCTGGTATCATTAATAGAGTTGAGCAAACACCTGGAAGTTCGGGTTTGACTGGTTCGGCCGAGCTTCACAAAAAAGTTCGGGATCCGAACTTAACCTGAACTTGACCCCAAACCCCATTGAAGTCAATGGGGACCCGAACTTTTGGGCACTAAAATGGCTGTAAAATAGCCCTGAAAGGGGCTAGAGGGCTGCAAAAGGCAGCAAAATGTAGGCAAATGCCCTGCAAACAAATGGGAAATGACTTAAAATAACATAAAATACAGAAAAATAATAAATAAATTTTCTAAACCTGAGCCCAAGTGAGTGACAGTGGCACCTACCACCCAGTAAACTAAACGGTCAGAAGACCTGGACAAAATCCCTTTAGGGGTCTCTAACTAACAGTGTCTTAATATAAAAATATATCTTTATTAGTTCTTGTTTAAAACTGAAAAGTGAAAAAGAAAAAAAATGTATCTAAAAATATCAGTAACAGTGAGACCAATTTAATTAATAGCTACTAGTGGTTGCTAGTGGCAACTAAGGGACTTGTGGTATCTGAACTATAATACATCCGCAGGTGCACTATTAGTATAGATGATTGAGGTTACATAGTGTCAATGATTGGCACACTACTGCAATTTACAGGGGCATGTTAGATACTACCGTGTGCTGCAGCCTGAATTAGGTGTCTGTGGGAGTTGAGTGTTGTCTTTATCACAGTGAAAGGTGCCACATCCTTTAACAGTCTATCTATGAGTGGCCTGTAATTTGGTTACAGGCCACACACATGTATCGACTAGAGGGGCTAGAGGGCTGCAAAAGGCAGCAAAAAATAGGTAAATGCCCTGCAAACAAATGTGGATAGGAAAATAACATAAAATACATAAAAATAATAAATACATTTTCTAAACCTGAGCCCAAGTGAGTGACAGCGGCAGCTACCACCCAGCAAACAGGGTTACTTGACAGCAAATAATTGGAATATGTCAACCCCTGAACTCCCTGACAGATTAACTATATTCTTATATATATGCAGCGCAGGCCGCAAAGGTAATTCCTGGCCTAAAAAATTATGATTTTATCACCACCTATGGAAAACATGGATTTCAGTGGTATATTTTGGGGTGTTGGACCTCATTGTTCTCAACATCATCTTCCACCCAGTCTTCACCCCTGCCCTCTTTGTTGGTCTGCACACCGCAGAAAGCCGCAGCGGTTTGCACCTGTGTTTCGTCATTATCAGAGACGTGCTGCCGTGGTCTTCCCCTGTCCCAATCCTTAAACCTAAGTGGTTGGGCATTCGTGCACTCAATCTCTTCCTCTTCTGGGGCAGGACTATGGTTATGGCCCTGGGAAACCCTGCCAGCAGAGTCATAAAGAAGCATAAGAGACTGCTGCATTTAACTGCCAATAGTCAACAATTAAGTTCACTAACAGTAAGGCAGTGCCGTGTCATAAACAGAATACATTTCTTTAGGTCATACACCAGTGTAACGGAGCAATTCAATACAATTACTTCACTATCACCAAAAATTTGATTTTTCAAACCAACCATGTAAAAACAGAAGTTAATGGTTTTATTTGACTGTCAGAAATGCAGCGTACACCGCAAATGTGCTATCTACCACAAAACCATTGTGTTTGCAACCAAGTATGTAATGTGGAATTCAAAAGGTTACTTTAAATGACTGAAATAGAGGGTAGGCCTCAGATCTGCTATGTATCACAAAACCAGTGTTCATTGCAACAAACTACAGAAATGCGGTATGGCACTGCAAAATTTTAAAATACATTTTTGTGTGCGGTATGCCAAACTGCTCTGTATAACAACAATACGGGTTTATTTCACACAAAATACAATAATGCAGTATTTCACTGCTGAAATTTAAATCTAGGTATTTGTGCGGTTTATTGAAAACTGCTCTGTGGACCAAGAATACAGCTTTTTTCCCCAAAAAACAGTAATGCACTATTTCAGTGCAGAAGTTTAAAATAGGTATTTATATGCTGTATGCACAACTGCTCTGTGAAGCAAGAACACTGCTTTTTTTCCCTAAAACACAGTAATACAGTATTTCAGTGCTGAGATTTAAAATAAGTATTTGTACGCTGTATGCACAACTGCTTTGTGGACCTGGAATACCGCTTTTTTTCCCCCAAAAAATACACTGATGCACTATTTCACTGCAGAAATGTAAAATATGTATTTGTACGCTGTATGCACAACTGCTTTCTGGAGCAAGAAAATTGCTTTTTTCCCCAAAATTCACAAATGCACTATTTAACGGCTGGAAATTAAACGTAGGTATTTGTACGCTGTATGCACAACTGCTTTGTGAACCAAGAACACGGCTTTTTCCCCCAAAATTCACAAATAAACTATTAAATGGCTGGAAATTAAACGTAGGTATTTGTATGCTGTATGCACAACTGCTTTGTGGACCAAGAACGCGGCTTTTTTCCCCAAAATTCACAAATGCACTATTTAACGGCTGGAAATTAAACGTAGGTATCTGTACGCTGTATGCACAACTGCTTTGTGAACCAAGAACACGGCTTTTTTTTCCCAAAAACATAGTAATGCACTATTTCAGTGCAGAAATTTAAAATAGGTATTTGTAAGCTTTATGTACAACTGCTTTGTGGACCTGGAATACCGCTTTCTTTCCCAAAAATACACCGATGCACTATTTCACTGCAGAAATGTAAAATATGTATTTGTACGCTGTATGCACAACTGCTCTCTGGACCAAGAACACGCCTTTTTTCCCCAAAATTCACAAATGCACTATTTAACGGCTGGAAATTAAACGTATTTGTACGCTGTATGCACAACTGCTTTGTGGACCAAGAACATGGCCTTTTCCCCCAAAATTCACAAATGCATTATTTAACGGCTGAAAGTTAAACGTAGGTATTTGTACGCTGTATGCACAACTGCTTTGTGAACCAAGAACATGACTTTTTCCCCCAAAATTCACAAATGCATTATTTAACGGCTGAAAGTGAAACGTAGGTATTTGTACGCTGTATGCAAAACTGTTTTGTGAACCAAGAACATGACTTTTTCCCCCAAAATTCACAAATGCATTATTTAACGGCTGAAAGTGAAACGTAGGTATTTGTACGCTGTATGCAAAACTGCTTTGTGAACCAAGAACATGGCTTTTTTCCCTAAAACACAGTAATGCACTATTTCAGTGCTGAAATTTAAAATAGGTATTTGTACGCTGTACGCACAACTGCTTTGTGGACCAGGAATACCACTTTTTTTCCCAAAAATACATTGATGCACTGCTGAAATTAAAAATACATTTTGGTGCGTTGTTGTCATGCCCTGCTCTAGTGAGGTGCGGAGGTCTGTCAGCTTGGCAGCATGTGTGTAGTTTTCTGTTTACTTGGAGTGAGCTGTACCTGCCTCCCTTCAGGTGCACTGGGTGGGGTCGTTTGTGTCCGTTTAAAACAAGCACCTACCCAGTGTCCCTTGCGGGTTATAGCTTTTTTCTCACTCTGAGGAAAGTTGGATTGCTGTTTCTGCTCTGCTTTAAAGATAAGTGTGTTTTTGGTTTCCATTTGTGAACTGTCTAGGGTGTTAGTTAGACACCTGCTTCCTCCAGGATTAGAGGAAGCAGGCTGCCTTTTTCCCCCTTGTCCACTATCTCAGGGACTATAGGGTTAATTCAGTCTTAGGCACGGGGGCACGTTTATTCCCACCTTTGGGGTCTAAACGTGTGCACAGCAGTCTAGGGTTACCTGATAGGATCTTGTCAGGAGGTGACCATTATCCCCAGATTTTGCCTAGACGCTTGTTTGTTGTTTCTTGTGTGTCTATTGTATCTTGTACCCTTCCTGGCATGACAGTTATGTGCACAAGTTCTCTATAGCACCACAATACAGATTTTTGCACCAGACTACATAAATGGACTATGTAACCAAGGACACTGCAGTGGCTAAAATGGACGCCGACCCCCACCTCAGTAACAGATGGAAAAAGAAAAAACACTTTACAGTATCACTGGGCCCAGGGCTGGGTACAAAAATGTAGGATTGGAGTAGCACCCTCCCTCAATAATTGCTGTAGCTTGAGGATTTCACACCACCAGGTTCAACAGATTTCTTTCCTAATCTCTCCCTGGGAGCACTGGCAGCAACCTTTTCCTATACTAACATCAGCAGAGTGACTTACGGCACTACATGACTCCAGCTTATACAGAGCCTTTCAAAAAGCGGGAAGAATCGCCGAACAATGGACCCGAACTTTTATGAAAATGTTATGGTTCCGGTCCGTGTCCCGAACATCCTAAAATTCAATATGAACCCGAACACACTTTACCCACACTTATTCAAGTACCGCTAACAGAGGTAACCGTACAAACTCACAGCATCAATGCAAGAATTATAAACTCCGCTGTCACTTTACTGCCTGTGCTGATTCTCGCCTTTATACTGGTACTTGCTTTCAGGGTGGGATGGGGAACCCTATTCGTTTGTATTTAGAAGAGCATGCCCCGCCTGGTGACACTTCTATTTTATTGCTCTCAAACTTCGTGATGTCACTTTCTAAATTATGAGGGCCTGGGAGTGTCAAAAGGCCAATCCAACACATTTCAGATAGATCGCTATCCTTCGTCAGGACAGCGGAGTTTAGCAAGGTAATTATAATGCTTGCATTGATGCTGTGAGTTTGCATGGTTATCTCTGTTAGCTGTACTTAAAAAGGTGTGGTTAAAGTGTGTAGCCATCTCCACCCTTTCACAACCTCCCCTCTTTCGAAGTCCACTCCGTCTGCATCTTCTCTCATTACCACCTTCAAATAACCATCATCTACCATCCACCAGGCCATAATACTACTATTTTTCGACCATTTTAATACTTTGCTTCTTCACTTCCCCTCTTCAAACATCCTATTCATTATCATGCGGGATTTCAACATCCCTATTGACACACAAAACTCAACTGCCTCCAAAATCCTCTCTCTTACTGCCTCCTTTGGCCTCACACAATGGTCCTTCACAGCCACCCACAGAGACAGAGACACACTATCTCTGCCCCCTATCTAATCTTTCAAACTCTCCTATCCCCCTCTCAGATCACAATCTTCTTATGTTCTCAATCACTCTCTCCTCAACTGCTCCTCTAGTCCATAAACTAACACACTCTCATAGAAATCTCAAACACCTCTCCATTCACACACTGTCGGACTCTCTTTCACCACTATTCACCATATCTTTCCTTCATGACACTGAGACAGCCACTGCTTTCTTCGGCATCACAATTACTTCAGCCCTTTACACAGTCACCCCTCTCACACACACCAGAACCTGACAAATCAATCGACAACCCTGGAACACTAATCACACAAAAATACTGAGAAAAGCTTCCAGAGTTGCAGAACAGCGATGATAGAAAACCCACTCCAAGGAGGACTTTATCTCATACAAACAAGCTGTTCTCACATTCAAGTCTGCACTTGCCTCTTTTAAACAGGATTACTTCACTACTCTCATATTGTCTTTCTCCCATAACCCCCAAACAACTGTTTAATACAGTTGTGTTCAAAATAATAGCAGTCAGAAATCACTAACCTGATCAATCACTGTTTTTGATAGAAATTATATTTTTACATGGCAAATAATTTACTAGCAGGTGTAGTAGAGTAATAGAAATCCAACAGACCCAACAGTCATGACATGCATGCTGCTGATTCTGTGTAATTGAATCACTAATTGAAAGGATCATGTTCAAAATAATAGCAGTGTGGAGTTCAATTAGTGAGGTCATTCATTCTTTGAAAAACAGGTGGCAATTATTGCCCTTATTTAAGGAAGGAAGTAAATGTTGTAAATGCTGGTTACAGTGCATTTCTCACCGAAATTCTGAGGAAAATGGGTTGTTCCAGACATTGTTCAGAAGAACAGCGTACCTTGATTAAAAAGTTGATTAGAGAGGGGAAAACATATAAAGAAGTGCAGAAAATGATAGGCTGCTCAGCTAAAATTATCACAAATGCTTTAAAATGGCAACCAAAACCTGAAAGACGTGGAAGAAAGCGAATAACTACCATTCGAATGGATAGAAGAATAGCCAAAATGGCAAGGACTCAGCCAACAATCAGCTCCAGGAAGATCAAAGAAGGTCTAAAGTTATCTGTGAGTACTGTTACAATTAGATGATGCCTATGTGAAGCCAAGCTATCTGCAAGAAGCCCCCGCAAAGTCCCACTGTTGAAAAAAAGACATGTGCTGAAGAGGTTTTCTTCCATTTTTTTAGAGGAACAACACAAATTTGATTTATTTTTCTTCATGCTTTGATTTGGAATAGAATGTGTACCATTACCATTACCATTGTCAAATATGAAAAGTTTTCCACCTAGTCTCCAAGTCACACCTCACTACTTGTACCCTTGACCCAATCCCATCCAACCTCATCCCCTAACCTCACCACTATATTTATCCCTGTCCTAACCCCCCTCTTCAACCTGTTGCTAACCACTAGCATCTTCCCTTCCTATTTTATAGTAAATCTTTCTTTATTGACATTTCAAATACGTAATCACCATAAAGTACACGTGCAATATTTGAGCTCGCAAGCTTAGGCACAGCTTTGCCAAAAATACAAATAGATTTTATGGTCGCAGCCATACAGGAGTGTCATAAGAGCCATTGCACACGAGCAGGATAGAAACGTGGAAAATACTCGCATTGACTCCAGGGCATCCGCTCGGATGCTGCCTACCTAAAGCCAAGCGAGCAACTAAATGGTAAGTCAAGATAACGACACATCATCTGAATGTAGGTCCATTCAGCAAGGACCAAGAGAATACAAACAACATTATAACAGAACAAACATATCAAGCGGTGTTAGAGCGGAGGCGGAGGAAAATCAGTTCAAGAGTTCCAGAGCAACACAGATTTGCTAGTATATTAATAGTGTGTCATTGGACATAATGTCTAGATTTCTGCCAAGGGCCCCAAGTCATGTCTCTAAGGGTAATATTAATCATCGTAGCCGGCAATTTGCTCTCATAGCGACATGTAGTATTTAAAGCTGAAATAACTTCGCTAGCGACTGGTGGCTCCAATGCGCTCCAATGTCGTGTGACTACCAGTTTAGAATAAATCAGGATAAGGCCTAACAATCTCCTACTATTGGTGGGGAAAGTAGCAATTCCAATGAACAGTAAGGCAAGTTCTGGGGTAGGCTCTACCTTTACCTGTTGAATTAGCAGAAATATTGAGCGCCAAAATTCTTTTAACATTGGACAGTTCCAAAGAATGTGGTATAATGTCCCAGTCTGCCCACATTGTCGCCAGCAACATGCAGAAGTCCCCGGGTACATGAGGCTCAGTCTGTTAGGTGTGAAGTACCACCGTAGCGTAGTTTTGATACTCGCTTCACAATGCGCCACACATTTAAAGGTCGTTGTTGCATACTTTGTGGCTGAAGCCCATTTATCCTGAGGGAATTCTCTGCCTATTTCACATTCCCAATGCTGCATGGGGGGAGATTTAACAAACGTATCCTTGTCGTCTATGAAGTCATAAATACGTCGGGTAAAATTTGTTTTCCCTTTCTTAGGCATGTGAAACAACTTCACAAGCTCCCCATGAAACTTGTAGGTAGATTTGTGGAGAGTTTCTAAATATGCCCTAATTCTAAGGTAAGATAAGAATTCAGAGTTGGGTAGATTATATTTAAGTTTCAGTTGTTCAAAGGCCATCAACTGCTTCTGCTCGTACATCTGCCCTACTGAAAGTAAACCTAATTGTCTCCACCCCGATAGAGTAATATCGCCCATGAGCCCTTCCAAGACGCGTGTGGACAATAAGGAGAGACATGGCTCTTCTTCTGCCCCTTGTGAGCGGTAAAACTGCGTCCAAAGATTATACGCATGTTGTATAGTTAAAAGAGGGCAGTCAGGCTTTGAAGGTTTCCAAAGCCATCGGCAGAGGAGATCCTTCATAGTGCCTTTCGGTACATAATGGCTTTCTATATATACCCAGGATTTTTCGGAGACGCAATTCCACCACTCCCACAGAAATGAGATACCTATAGACGTAAAATAATCTTTGATGGATGGTAATCCCACACCACCCGCTCCCCTTCTCCTAACCATTAATGGGTATGAAATCCTAGGCCTGCCAGAGCTCCAGATATAGGAATTTAGTAGTTTTTGAGCTGAGTGATGGCCGAACCCACGTGGAGTGATGTTTCCTGCCAGTCTAAGTGATACTTATTTTTCAGGTTAGCTAATTCTTCCGGCACGATATTTATTGCAAGAGCCTGGGACTTAGAGTTGTTAAGTTTATAATAGGTTAAAAGTCCAAAGTCATTTATGATAGAAAAGGTACGTTCTAGCGATTGGTAGGGATTCGACATTGTGAGAATAATGTCGTCCGCATAGAGAGAAATTACATAAGATTTGTCTCTAATCCGTATACCTTGTACTGTTTCACAAAGGCGAATATGTTGCGCCAGCGGCTCAAGAGCTAGAATAAAAATTAGAGTGGACAAAGGACATCCCTGCCGCGAGCCATTGGTAATGGGGAAACTATTAGATATAACCCCATTAACCAATATCCTTGCAGATGGACTGGCGTACAATCCAGAAATGGCCTGAAAAATGGGACCCGTGAACCCCAATTTAGCTAGGACTGAGAAGGCGTACGACCCTCGAAGGCGGTCAAATGCCTTCTCGGCGTCCAAGGTCACCGCCACTAGTGGGATCCCTTCTGATTCCGCCACATTAATAAGGTTAAAAACTCTCCTGTATTATCTGACGCTTGGCGTCCCTGCACAAAACCCGATTGATCGTCTTTTACCAAGAACGGGAGGACGGGAGATAATCTATGGGCTATCAGTTTGGCGAACAATTTTATATCTGTGTTTAACAGCGAAATAGGATGGAAATTCTGTGGGGAATCAGGCGTCTTGCCCGGTTTCGGAAGAGCTACAATCACTGCTTGCAGCATTTCTTGGGGAAAAGGGGAACCTGACATTACTGTTTGAAAAATTTCCAGTAAATGGGGTTGAAGCTGGGGAAGAAATTGCCTATAATACTCGTTAGAGAGTCCATCCGGTCCCGGTGATTTCCCTGCCGGAGAGGAAGATACTATTTTCTGCAATTCCAAATCCGATATTGGGGCATTCAAAATGGCTAATTGGGCGGGTGTCAAAGATGGCAAATCTGCTTTATTCAAAAAATCAGTGACTAAGGTCTCATAATTATCAGGTAAGGGGGTCGTGTCGCTTAAATTATATAGGCCATGATAAAATAGGCGGAATTGTTCAGCAATGTCTCTAGGGTCTATTAACTTTGCCCTTGAGACAGGGTGCGTCAAGTGGGGGATTCTAGTTTTAGTTTTTTGTTGTTTCAATTTGTTGGCCAGGAGTTTACCCGCTTTATCTCCTTGCGCATAAAATCTCGCTTTTAAATACAATAAGGATTTATTGAAACATTCTGTGAGAATATTTCGTAATTTGTCCCTCTCACTACGGAGGGCAGCCAGTATCTCTGGTGAGGGCCGCTGTTTGTTAGCCGTTTCCAGTGTAGAGATCTTAGATAAGGTGGAATTTATCTCCTCCTCCCTCCTTTTCCTATCCACATGCTGCAATTTAATAAGCAGGCTTCTAACAAAGGCCTTGTGGGCCTGCCATACTATCATAGGGTCTGCAACAGAGCCAACGTTATGGTCAAAAAATTCCTTTAAAGCTAGGGAGATTTCAGAACGGTATTTGGGGTTGGAGAGTATGTAAGTATTATTTCTCCAGATTGGGGGGGTCGTGGATTGATAATTTTCTGCAAGGAGCAATGATACAGGCGCATGGTCCGACCATTGGATCAAACCTATCTTTGACTCTAATGTGTGAAATAACACCGTTTTATCAACCAAAAACATATCTATCCTTGAGTAGGATGAGTGTATAGTAGATAAGAATGTATAATCCCTTTCTTGGCTGTGCTGAGCTCGCCACACGTCAATCAAGCCTTCAGAGTGCAGGAATGCTGCCAGGTTTGACTGTGTCCGTCTGGAGGGATTAGTAGAGTCAAGAGAAGGGTCAACAACAGTATTAAAATCCCCACACAAAATCAACTTCCCTTGTTTTACCTTATGGACTCGTTTCATAACTCTGTTAAGGAAGGAAAGCTGACGTTCGTTAGGGCGTAAACGTTCACCAGAGTGTACACTATGTTGTTCATCTTGCATACGAGAATTACATATCTACCCAGTCGGTCACTTGTCTGAGAGATAGTGTAGAAACAAACAGAATTTTTAATGGCAATAAACACACCTTTAGATTTTTTCATATAATGTGCATGCACAATTACTGGATAAAGACGGTGCTTTAAGCGGTATGCGTCTTTTTGTAGAAGGTGCGATTCTTGCACGCAAATAACATCTGCTTTATTCTGCATCGCCTCTCTCCACAAAAATGCACGCTTATGGGGGCTATTTAGGCCCTTGACATTAAGAGAGAAAATCTTCAGACCCATGGTTTCGGGTGAAGATGCTGAGTGTCTGTGTCCTCTGGAACACCTGCGCTCCGCCTCTGGTACATGTCAGGCATAGTATGAAACAACGCCGATATTAAAGATTGCGTGAACAGTAATGATAACTGAAATACAAACAAGAAACAGTGAGCTTGATGAGGAGAAATAGCCCCATCTGCTAGTGGAGGCATAATGTCCTGCTAGATATTATCAAGATAAAGAAAAAAAGTAAAGAACTGTAGTAGTAACAGCACAACCAGGTGTAATTGCCCGCACAAAAATTTCACTGGAAAAATTGGATCCGCAGACCATGCTGTAGGTATAATTCGCAAAGTTCCCAGTCCAGGACTCAAGTGAAGGCAACAGTAATCCCAGGATGGAGGTGGGTTACGGGCCAGTATGAGCCGAGCCATCTGTGTCAACCAAGCTCAGTTCAGGTGTGGGGACGATCCCTGCTTTGAGGTGGTCTCAGTCCTGCAGCACCGTGCCCGTGTTCCACGTTGCACAATGGAATCTGCCATTTTGATAGAAGATTTTTCCCTTCTTCTAGTGTGTGGACCACGTGGGTTCGGCCATCTTTGTTTAATAGCAATTTCAACGGGTAGCCCCATTTGTAGACGATACCTCGCTGTCTGAGAGTTGTGGTGATCGGCAGTAATGTACGCCTCTGGCGGAGGGTGGCCGCTGAAAGGTCAGCATACAGGCGAACTGAAGCATAAGGCGCAGGCAGGGATCCCATTTTCCGCGCCGACGTCATAACTGCTTCCTTAGTAGTATAGAAATGCACGCGTGCTAGGGTGTCCCTTGGGATATCTGGGCCCAGGTGCTTCGGTTTAGGGATTCTATGCGCCCTGTCAATTATAATGTCCCGTTGGGTCGTTTGGGGTAAGAGCATGGTGAATAGTTTCTGAATATAAGTTGTCAGTTCAGAATCATGAATCTCCTCTGGAATCCCGCGGAATTTTATATTGTTCCTGCGGGAACGATCCTCAAGATCTGCCAGTTTTCTCTTAATGGCCTCCACGTCGTCAGACATTTCGTTATGGGCATCTATTACTTCGTTTTGCGACGTAGCAAATTCTCCCATCTTTAATTCCACGTGTGCCACTCTCTCTTCAATGGCTTGTAACTTGGCCGATACAGGGACCAGTAGTGCAGACAGTTCAAGGCATAATGAAGATTTTAATGCTAAGGTTCATCAGGGAGCTCTGATGTGGGGAAATTGAGGATATCTTCACCACCCGTACTAATAAAAGGTGCGTGCGATTGCTCAGAGATGCCAGCAGAGTAAGGGCTTGTCTGAAGTGTCAGCTCGGCCGTGCTAGGCCACCTATTGTGTGGGCCAGCGAATGGTGGAGAAGGGAGAGCGCCATTTTTACCTGGGTGGGAGCCGATCTCATGATGTCTCACCTCCTCGGGTGTCGGTGGGAAGGACGGTTCTTCTCCGCTGGAAGCCTCTAGGGCGTCATCTGCAGTGGCAGGTGGAGATCCCGCTGATTCATCCCGCCGTCTGTTCTCTTCATGAGGAGAGGTAGGTGCCTCATGTTCAGTATGCCGGACGCCATCTTGGGCCTTGTTGCGATCGAAATATCATTCCAGGCTGTCCCCTCTCATTTTCATCAAGGGCTTCTTAGATTTCCCCATCGCTCCTGGAGACCAGTGTGAGGTCCGGACCAGAAATCAAGCGGTGGTTCTGCGGATTTCGCTTTTTTCAGTCGCTTATGTGCGGGAGCTACAACTTCATGCTGCCATCTCGATCGGCGGTTAAGCCTTCCCTTCCTATTTTAAACATGCAATCATCACACCCATACTCAAGAAGCCCTCCCTGGACCCATCCTCTTTATTCAGCTATTGTACCATTTCACTGCTTCCATTTGCATCCAAATGCCTGGAGTAACATGTTCATCTGGAATTTTCCTTTCACTTCTCATACCACTCAATTTTGGATCAGCTGCAATCCAGTTTCAGACCCAATCACTGCACTGAAACTGCACTAATCAAAGTCGCCAATGATTTGGTAGCTGCCAAAGCTACACGTCACTACTCTTTGCTCCTCCTTCTTGACCTTTCCTCTGCCTTTGACACTGTTGACCCCTCTCTCCTATTATAAATCATCTCTTCCTTTGGCATCAAAGACCTAGCCCTTTCCTGGATCTCCTCGTACACAGGGGTACACCAACAATGAGGACAGTTAAAGCGATTGCCTCATGCAGCACCAGATATGGACAAGAGGGGGGCAGTGGAAGGGCCATGGGCAATGAGCGCTTTTATTGTGGGAAAGGGGTAATGTTAAAAAAACTGGCAATGGGAAGGCGGGCCCTGTTTTAGTTTTCGCCTCAGGCAGCAGAAAGGCTAGGTGCACCCCTGCTATACCCCACCAACAGAACCTTCAGTGTTTCACATTCATATACTACCTCCATACATGCCCCTTCTTAGTTGGTGTCCCTCAAGGCTCTGTCCTACTTTTCTCCACTTATAGATTCGGCCTGGGACAGCTCATAGAGTTCCATGGCTTCCAATACCACCTCTATGATGACGACCCTCAAATCTACCTCTCTGGCCCAGTTGTCACTTCCCTGATATCCAGAATCCCAGTGTGTCTGTCAGCAATATCTTTATTTGTCTCACACTTCCTAAAACTCAACATGGAGAAAACTGAATTCATTGTCTTTCCCCCATGTCACTCAGCACCCTACCTGGCCTATCCATTACAGTTAATAGCACAACGCTTTCTCCAGTCTCACAGGTCTGCTGCCTGGGGATAACATTTGATCTTGCTCTGTCCTTTAAGCCACACATCCAAACCCTCACCTCCACCTGCCATTTTTAACTTAAGAACATTTCTCGTATTCATGACTTCCTCACCCCTGAGTCAACTAAAATACTAGTGCATGCTCTCGCCATCTCTCACCTGGACTACTGCAAAATACTCCTGTGTGGCCTCCCATCCTGCACTCTCGCTCCCCTCCAATATATTCTCAACTACACTGCCCAGTTAATCCACCTCTCCCCTTGTTTCTCCTCTGCCTTCCCCCTCTGCCAATCCCTTCACTGGCTTTCCATTGCCCAGTGAATTCAGTTTAAAATACTTACAACTACATATAAGTCCATCCACAAACTGTCCCCTCCTCATATCTCTGACCTGCTTTCTCAGTACATCCCCAAACATAATCTGAAATCCTCACAGGACCTACTCCTCTGTTTTCCTCTCATCTGTTCTACACACAATCGACAACAACATATCTCACGTGACCCTCCCCTAATCTGGAACTTTCTACCCCAACACATCAGACTCACTCTCAACATCCAAACCCACATTTTCAGGAAATTCGCTGAATACCAAGATATCCCAAGGTTAAATATGCTAATTTAGCATAGACATTACTGAAGACAATTTCCTAAAACTTAACTTTTAATCTTACATATATTAAAAATCCTAAATTATTCAAACAGCCACAGGCTGAGTGTGATACCTATAGTGCAAAAAGCTGTCAAAACAATGGACGGTTAGCAAGAGTTCAAAAAGATATACTATAGCTGTCCCTAATTTTGCCCTTATCAACACTACTCAGCCCAAAGATACACCTTGAAGGTAGATGTACTCTGTCCACGTACCTAGGCTAACCTTTACACAGCCCTATCACTTTCTAAAGCCACATACAATATCCCTTAATGCAGCAAAAACACTGAATCTGAGTATCCAAAATGCAACAAAAGCTGTCAATACATTGGACGGTTAACAAATGACAGGGACAGGACATAGGTTTATAATAAATCTGTCCCTATTCTTACCCTTATCCACACTGCTCAGCCCAGAGATATACCTTGGTGATAGATGTACTCTGTCCACGTACCTGAGCTAACCTGTCCTTATACAGCCTTATCCCTTTCTGACACGCCGTGCACTGTCCCAATGTGTTTCCCCCTAGGATAATCTAAGGTTCATCAGGGAACTGTTAGTATCAGTATGGTAATTGAATGCCATATACACAAATCAGTATGGTAATAGGATACCGTATACAAAAATAATAAAAGGTGGTAGATACGTCATATGAAAAAAAGGGAAATCAATCTGATATTTGGATACCGTATACAAAAATAAGTAATGATAAACAAAACTGGAGCGCCCCAGACCAGCAGTAATCTGCGACAAGGTACAAAAAGATGAAGCCAACAGTATGTGAACACTTAATCAAGATACAGTGCTTATTGTTCCTATAATGAGGAAAACACTTAGCTGTTCCAGATGAAAGTCCAATCCTCTCGCAGATATCAGATGCACAGCTGGGGGGCTCCAGGGGGCAAACAAACAGCTCCATTCTGCCAGGGAAAAGGGCTGTATTTTTAATAATAATACTAAGGCGGGCTAAACCTTGATTGGTGGGCTCGATGTGAATATCCGCCCCGCATTATCCCATGATCAAATAAAACCATTCTCACTAGATGGTAATATGAAAAGCTCCTCCCAGTATGTCTCCTGCAATAATCTTCGGACGCCAAGAGTCCCAGACCTCGCCCTGAAGTACTATCTCTCCACCCCTTAACCTCCAAGCCTCATTCTACTGTATTCCAAAATGACCGTGCGCTCCACATGTGATAGATATGGGAGGCACCGGTCCACCGCTAAAGATATAAGTCAATACAAGTAGCGCTGTATAGGGACCTTATACCAGGTGATAGAGAGGGGAACAGGACATAGGTAGAGGAACATCAAGAGCGATGTCAGGAGGGGAGGGGGGGAGCCCTATAGTCCCCACATACCAGGATTAACACTAAGGGAGAGGGGATAATGTAAACAAAAGAAATACTCAAAGACAGGATCAACAAAGGATCCCTTATAATGGATATTCCAATTCAAAATAAACACAACACCACAAGATATTAAAAAGAATCGCAACCCATTACAATAGATAGAAACAATTTGTATAACAGACCACTTCCCTGACACAATGTATGACTATAGTCTTGGTTCAAATTGATACTGCCATAACGGTCAAATAGAAAACCATTGTTAAATAAATAAAATTAACGCTTCATGCGCCGATAATTATTTTCATCTGGTACCGGAAGAAAAGCTAGTTGTACAGGAAAAGGAGACCAACCCTCAAATATAACCAGAGAAGGTGAGTCTCTCGTTTTATCCCCCAGGTGACTTGGACCGAAACCTATTTATCCATTCAGTTTCTTTTTGAAGGATTATATGGTCCCATTCACCGTTTCGGTGAGAGGGTCTAATCAGCTCCAGTGCTGAAAATGATACAGAGGTAAGGTCCCCATCATGGTACTCCCATATATGATTGGCCACGGGAGTATTATTCTTTTTCTTGATGACATTAATATGACACGGGCGAGTTTTCCACGCGGGTGCAATGTGTGACATCCACGCATTGCACCTGCACTGAATCTGGACCCATTCACTTCAATGGGGCTGTGCAGATGAGCAGTGATTTTCACGCATCACTTGTGCGTTGTGTGAAAATCGCAGCATGTTCTATATTCTGCATTTTTCACGCAACACAGGCCCCATAGAAATGAATAGGTCTGCGTGAAAATTGCAAACATACGCAAGCAAGTGCAGATGCGGTGCAATTTTCAAGCATAGTTGCTAGGAGACGATAGGGATGAGCAACCCTATTAAAGTCTATTTACCATAATATTTTCCCTTATAACATGGTTATAAGGGAAAATAATAGCATTCTTGATAGAGAATGCTCACTAAAATGTGGATTGAGAGGTTAAAAAATAAAAAAAAACCTAGACCTGCAAAAGGACCTTTAATGACGTAATCCTTCTATCTTCATTCAGCAGGACCTGCGCTGACATCATCAAAGGTCCTTTTGCAGGTCCTGAAAGAAGAAGAAATAAGACGATGCCGACTGCGCGATCAAGTGGATGAGGCGAGTTAATTTTTTTCTTTTTTTTAACCCCTCAATCCACATTTTAGTAAGCATTTTCTATAAAGAATGCTATTATTTTCCCTTATAACCATATTTATTTTTATTTTTTAACAACTCAATCCACATTTTAGTAAGCATTCTCTATTAAGAATGCTATTATTTTCCCTTATAACCCCCCCCCCCCCCCCCTAGGACCAGGTTCCTTAGGAACCAAAAGGATACTCCACTCTTGTACTATAATAATAATAATAATTATAATAATAATGGGTAGGGGCAGTAATACCAACTGGTACTCCGGGCAAATACAGAGCAGGGAATTGGAAGGTGTCAAGGAGCCCACGTCTGATAAAAGTGGCAGGGAGGGTGAGGACTATGACAACGAATTTGGATCAGGGTGCCGTGGAGGAGGTAACATCAGAGGAGACGGGTGGTGGCAGCAGCAGCAATAAGTAGAAGAGGCAACATACAACCAGAACCTCTCAAAAACTGCCAGATCTGCTTCTATTATGGTTAGCTCAGGAACTGATGATGCCGTTAATACTGTAGGTACAGGCTAAAAATGTTGCAGACCTAAGCCATGCTCCGTTGTTGCTAGCTCTGTGCAGAGTGTGCGAGTATCTTTCAACTGGCAGTTTTACTCCACAGTGCCGGAAGACAAAAGCATTGCCGTGTGCAAGAGCCGCAGGATTGAAATAAGCCGTGGGTCTTCAAACACAAACATATACACCACTCCGCAGCACAAGCAGCGGCATCACTCAATTCAGTGGGAAAATAGAAGTGGCCATGAGCTAGCACAACAACAGTGTTCTCCCTCTTTTGGTCTCCTTTGCAGCAGCTAGGTTGCATCCACATGCAGTACAGTGTCCTTGTCATTGTCATCATCACTTACTGCTTCTCCCACTCAGACTACTTCTCCTCCTACTCCACTCTGTTAGCAGCCATCGATAACGGAATGTGTGGCCAGCAAACCGCTCTACACGACCAGCTATTCACAGGTGCACGGCCAGCTATTCACTGGTGCACACGCTTAATTCCCACCCGGCCAAGATGCTGGCAGTGCAGTCCCTGCCACACCATTTAGAATAGTCTGAAGCCTTTAGGGAAATAATTGTGTGTGCTCAGCCTCGCTGGAAGATAGCTAGCCAACATTATTTCTCCCAAAAAACCTTCCCTCCTTATAAGTCGTTATGCTTTTCATATTTATAAACCATTGTATATGCTTATTTCATGGGTATAAAACATGGATGTCTGCTTGCATTAGTTATAATGGATATTTATTGCCTTTAAGAGCAATGCTTGTTTATACTTATGTTGTAGAAGGATTTTATCATGAGCTTTAGCTAGTGAAGCTCAAAGAAGCTAGTGTTTATTGTATTAATCAAAGATACATTTAAACAGTAGAAGATACACGACACCTGTGTTTAGTTAAAACCTTATTGTATTCTTTATCTTTGAACATGTATTTCACAGCGTGAGAAGGGTCTCGATGTTCCTCACAGGATACATACTTTATCAAAGTTTGTTCTTCTGCTCTAAGACAAGCTCTCCAGATGTCAGAAGTATGTAGTGTGAAAATGTTAGGCATGTGTAAGCTAACCCTTAATGGTATTATGCTAACAGCTTATAAAATAGTGCCACATAGATGACACCACATCAGTAGCCCAAATGCATTTTGGGTAGTGTTATGATGTCACATTCCTTATTGTGTATTGTGTGGATACATAGTATTAGACGCCTGGTTAATGCTGTTCGTTCTCTTGGCAAAGATGCATATTGCCAATAAGACCAGACATTAAGACCCAGTCCCTTGGGAGTTTATATTCCCTAGGCTGTAACCGTCTTACTGGGCGCCAGCAACACGAAGGCCCCTAGAAGTGTCTTTCCACGTATTCTCCTGGAGAGAGACGTTAGGATTAAATCACCTGTGCCAAGCACGTCTGATGGAAGTGATCGCAGTGTGTGTGATTTTGACAGTGATGTGGGGAAGCGTGTGACTTATTCTCTGCCACGCAGGCATAAGTTTTCCCACAAGGTGGACCAGGATCCCAGGCGACCATCATATGCTGATTTGATCTCTAGGAAGAAAAATCCCCAAAAAAAGGATCACAGCTCCTCAAGCATCATTAAGTTTTTAAATGCCACCGTGTCCAAGTTCTCTAAAAAGGGTTCTTCTCAATTAGCGAACCACTTAGAGCTCTATGAATCCACTATGGATTCTTTGAAGTTATACTCTGATGCTGACAGGATCCGATTCCTTCCATAGACAGTTAAAGATAAGTCATAACTTTACCTCCTTTAGGGACAGAGGAATTCAGAACTGGCAAAATGTCTTGCATGAGGTTAAACTGGAAGTCAGACCATAGCGAACTGTTACTGCTGCAAAACGTGACATTTATGGGCTCATATGTAGACCCAATTAAAGTCCCCGTGAATTCCTCTCTATACTTAAAAACGCCTATGGATTGGCGTATAGGTCCTCAAACTGGGAGTCTGAGGAGTTCAAACAGGTGTTTTATGATGCAATGCCGACTCAAATCAAACTTAGCCTTGCTAGAGCCCTTGATCTCAAATCTCCCTTGGACAGGTTGGTGACGGCTGCCACCTTACTGTATAACATCAGTGAATGTCATGCTACAGGAGAGAGGAGAAACAAAAAGTCCCCAGAACAAAGTATAGCAGAAACTAAAGGTAAACCCTAGCTTGGGGTTTGAAACGCAGCCACATAAGTACCCTCAGTCTACAGGACCTGTCCAACAAACCCAGCGCCAACAGGTAGGACCCAAACAATCAAAACCTCAGAGCCCCAATCGGGGACTATCCCCCAGAGGGGGATAATTCCAGTGTTGAGAAGTCTAACTACCGTGCCCAATATTACAATAGAGGTCCCCAGGGATACAGGCGCTGGAATAACACGCCCAGACAACAGAAGGAAAACAGGACTGAACCCTCTACTTCACCCAGGAGTAGGTCACCCACCAATAACCAGGGCACACCAAAGGACCAAACTGTGCGCAGATCAAGTGGCCAAGATAAGTGACATTGTAACCAAATTGTCACAGGTATCCACAGGTATCCACAGGAAAACAGCCTGAGTCTTTTTTAGGGTCAACTCCAGGTCCCAGCTCAGCCCCATAATAGAGGCAGGGCAGGGTCAGAGCCCAGGCCACTGCAAGGTTACTGAAATGGTTGAGGGAGAATCTAATGTGATTACTAACCACTTTTTGCCTTGCAGCGCTCCCAACCCTAAAATTGTGTCCAAGGAGGAGGTGTCTAACATGTTGTCTATTTTGCAGTCTAATTATGTTGATCCCTGTAATAATGTGTCTACTCCAGTGAGTGATCCTGTGATTCCAGCGGCTATCTGTGAGCCTTCTGTAAACTGCGATAAAATCCAGTTTTCCCCAAGGGTGGGGGCTGCTGCCGTGAGCACCAGGAACGTGAAAACTTCTTCAGAGGTCTCAACACTGCAGAAAGGTCAAATCCTCAGGAAGAGTCATATGAGTGGACATCCTAACTTCTTATGTGATTTATTTCAGGTTGAAGGCCGATATTTTGTTGATTCTTATCTACGGGATGAACGTATCGGGCCAATAAGAGGTTTAATCGATACAGGATCACAAGCCACCATCTTGTCATACAGTTATTTCCAGCAGTTTCTGGATTTAACAGCCAAAAAGGCAGAGATTGAAATAGTTTGATGGCTATTTGATAAGTGTAGGTGGAGACACTTTGCAGGTAAGAGGTACATCATGGTTAACATTCAGAATTGGCAAGAAGACAATTAGACATCCCAGACATCGGCTGATCATAGGAATCAACCTCCTGAAAAGATTAAGTTCCATAGTGGACTTCATCAATGAAGCCGTGTGGACCCAGGTGAAAGCACCTATTGCCTATGAGTACTCTTGCAATGCACAACCCCAACGTTGTCATGTGATTGAGGAAAGGCTTAATTCTGTTGAAGTTCATTTCAAGAACAATCAAACGCTGGATGTCACTATCCTGAAAAATGGTAAGCCCGAGGAAGCTGTTAATGGTGCTGCTCACCATCACCATCCAGAAGGACAGAGTTGAAAAGGTAACTTTGGATGGGGATGCGTTAACTATTTTTCTTAAAGGGGGAAGTTACAAAGTTGCAGACCTGACCAAGCATACTCTGGTACGGATTGAAAAGGTCAGTGATAATTTACACAGGTGAACAATATAGCCCGGGTGAAATATGGAAAATTAGATCTGAAATCTGAAGCCAGTTACATAAGCCTAAGCCTCTTGAAACAAGTCGTTAATCCAAAGGTGATAAAAGTGTCCTCTCCACAGGACCAATGGATTCAATGGTCTCTGGATGGAGACTCACAGAGTCATAATGTGGTTGCAAGATGTCCATTGTCTTTTTCCATAGGAGATAAGACTACAGAACATTTATTCCTCGTGCTGAATGAACCAAGGTACCAGATGTATTTAGGCAATGACTTTTTACACTGATTTGCTGTTCAGATTGATCTGGTCAATGATATGCTATGATTCAGATTGCCAGGAGACCCGGAGGGGTTCCAGGATGAAGAACAGGCCTTGAGATTGGGACAACAAGTGCCCTATGCCATGAGTATCATGGTTGCTAATAAGGTTAAAATCCCTGTAGGGTGCAAACCATTTCTTCTTCTCATTCAAATAGAAAGGGAACAAAAACTGAAGAATGCGGATGCTTTGACCTGTTTGTCCAACCGAATGCAGCAACTTGGCGTGAGGGTAAAACCTATTCCCATGATAAATATCCATCAGGATCCATTATATATGGTGGTTCATAACATGGCTCCCCATAGTATATCTTTACAAAAAGACACCATATTTGGTCTGGCTATGGATGCGGAGTATTATACTTTTGGATTCCAAAATAATGTCATTAGACTTATTCCAGATGAATACCTAACAGAAGAACAGGTAGTGGAACAACGTTTTTCCTCCACACCTGAGGGGTTATTCAATATCTCTGTTTATCCTTTCAGTTCAGAAGAAGGTACATGCCATATTGAAGGATCATCATTGATTTTCAATCATGAGATCGAGGAGAAGGAGTACGAGTCATGCCAACAAGGAAAGGAGAAGCTACGCAATACTCAAAGCGATTTAACTAGTGAGCTTGAAGAAGCTTACGAGTTAAGTCAGCCTGAAATATTTCAAGAATTTCAGGAAAGGGTGGAAGAGCAACTCTCTATAGCTGATGCATGCTCCAATGAATCGGAGCGTCAATGGCTAAAGGAGCTCTTCGCAGAATTCCAGGACATATTCGCTAAGGATTCTTATGACTGTGGGGAGACTGACCTACACGTTGCAAGATTGACAGATCCCAATGCACCCCCTGTCAATATGAAGTCACCTACAAATCTCAAGGGGTTGAGATCCTTCCTGGGTATGATGAACTATTCACGTAAGTTCATAGACAGTTATGCCGAAATTACAAAACCTCTTTTGCAGTTACTGAAGAAAGTAATAAAGTGGGAATGGAGTGAGCGTCACTAACAAGCTGTGATTGAGTTCAAAACCAGACTATCCCAGGCTCCATGCCTTGCTTACCCAGAAGGTGGGAAACCTTTCTTTATCAAAACAGGCTTCACCGACAAAAGCGTGAGTGCAGTCCTTTTCCAGAAACAGGAAAACCTGAACAAGATCATTGCTTATGCCAGCAAATCCTTATCACCGGTTGAGGTAAAATTCAATGATTGTGAAAAAGCATTACTGGCAACAGTGTGGGCTTTGCAATATTTCAAGAGTTTTATCCAAGGCGAAAAGATCATCGTGGAAACTGCACACCAACCACTGCAATATTTGCAAAGTGACAGAATCAAGGATGGAAATCTGTCAAATAGCAGGATAACCGCTTGGACAATGTTCTTAATGGGATGGCCACTGGAGATCAGGTACAAACAAAGTAATAAAAATCCAGTTGCTCAAGGATTAGCTGAACTCCACGATTGTACCAATGCGGGACATAAAGGTGAGCCACCAGAAAATGATTTCCTAGAAGAACAATCTTCATCTCCATATAAGTCTTGCGAATAAGAGTACTGCAAATCATTACCATGTGTATATGTTGATGGCTGTTTTTTCCATACAGATTCAGGAACTGAATGCACATTGGTTGCAGGTATCGGGATTGTGTGGAACAATATATTCCCTGATATATCCGTGGGATATAAGATTGGTTCCACAAGTAGCCAGGTTGCAGAGCTTACCGCTGTGTACAAAGCCATACAAATGGCTATTGAATATGATCTCAAGTGGTTTGTCATAAACACGGATTCTGAATATATTCGCAACAACTTTGTGGAGTACTTACTTGGATGGAAAAGGTCTAACATGGTAAGGAGCAACAGCAAGCCAGTCAGGCATGGTAAAATGTTTTGCAGGATCGACGAGATGGTCACCACCCACAGTCTTACCATTTACTGGAAAAAGGTAAGAGGTCATTCAAAATATCCAGGTATAGACAAGGAAGGGAATGACCTATCAGATTCCCTTGCCAAACAAGCAGCCATTAATGGAGAAGTCTTGGATGTTGATGACCTCACGGGACCTGTCCAAGTGGATGCAACGACAAGAAGACAGGCCCAAAAGGGGGCTGAGGCCAACGTGGCGCAATGGAACAAAAGATTCCTCTAGTGAGGATCCCATCG
Source organism: Bufotes viridis (assembly GCA_033119425.1). Taxonomy (NCBI): domain Eukaryota; kingdom Metazoa; phylum Chordata; class Amphibia; order Anura; family Bufonidae; genus Bufotes; species Bufotes viridis. Next base: position 206,454,117 of record CM065591.1, read on the forward strand.
CAAGTCAAAAGGGGGATCCTGTTATTGGTGTCTTTTACAAACACATTGAGGATCCACAGAGTTGTCCTATAACCATAGAAGACTGTGCAGGTAAAGAGGAATTGCGGATTTTTATGAAGGGTAAGTCCCAATTTTCATTACAGGACGGGTTGCTAAAAAGGACCTTGAAGAATGGTATCATACAATGGGTAGTACCAGCAACATACCGAGGTTTAATGTTACAACATGCCCATGATGCCCCAACAGCTGGTCACCGGGGTGAAAAGTTAACGTACAAATTATTACGGGACTAGGCTTATTGGCCACATATGTTGCAGGATGTCTAATCTGCCCATCGAGCACCGCTGATGAAAAGGGGGATGTCCATGCCATGGTCAGACATCCAGAATGACTTCATTGGACCAGTAACAACTTAATCAAAAGGCAACAGAAACATGCTAACTATGACTTGTCTCTTCACAAAATGGGTGGAATGTTTGCCATGTAAAACATGCAGCTCAAGTGTATGTGCCTCTCTACTCATTAACCACATATTTTCCAGGTGTGGTCTTCCCCAACGCATTGAGTCCAATCGGGGAAGTCATTTCACTAGTGAAGTTATGACGAATATGTGGGAGATACTGGGGGTAAAGAGGAAGCTACACATAGCTTATCGGCCAGCCTCTAGTGGTAGAGTAGAACGCTACAACCAGACCATTGTGAATGTTCTAAAGAAGTTTGTCATCGAATCCGGTAAGGACTGGGATGTGAAGTTGCATTTGGTTCTCATGGCCATCAGGGCCACTCCAAGCGCGGCAACCAAACTTTCTCCCTTCTAAATGCTTATGGGCAGGAAGATGTTGTTACCCCAGCATCTACTCTACCGGACAACGTATACAATTTGATAAATGCTTCAACTGCTCATCAATATATGGAGGATCTACAAAAACACCTTCAGCATGCTTTTGCATTTGCCCAGAGGAATATTGAGAAAGCAGCAGTGAGCGCTAAAACTTACTATGATTTGAAGACGACTCAGAAGGAATACCAAATTTCCGATCAGGTCTACCTGTATAACTTTGCCCAGGATCAGGTGAAGAAAAGTAAATTTTTGCCTTCCTGGAAAGGACCATACGTCATCACTGACAAATTGTCACCTGTGGTCTACAAGATCGAAATTCCTAAGGGGGATGAGTTTGTAAAAAAATGTGTGCATATTAATAAATTACGTGTTTGTCATCCTACCTCACGACTTCGTGAAATAGAAGGAGTCAGATGATGAGAGATGCAGAGATATCAAGGTTCGAGCTAAAGACGGAAACTGAGGGTCGGTATTGTATAAACAAACGTGTGTACTAACCTATCCTCATGTGTGTTTCCTCAGTAACTAACTATCTCTAGACTCACTTCTGTACTAAAACTTGCTCTGTTTTAGAAAAGAGACCATGCAAAATTAAGGGTATATGGTAGTATGAACTTTTTCTTGCAGGGTTGGTAACAGAATATTGAAAAGATATAAATACTTATATTTGTCATACAATGTATTACAGGCAGAGGATGGCATCGACTATTGTTGCCGTTATCTACGCCATCCTAATCTTGGGGAAGGAGCTCTATGCTGAGCCGATAGCTGTACCAGGCCCCTTTATCCGGGATTATGCCGCAGGATACAGCGGGATTCATCTTGACTAGAGTTGAGCGAACACCTGCATGTTCTGGTTCGAGAAGTTTGGCCGAATTCACGAAAATGTTCAGGTTCGGAATCCGAACTCGACCCGAACTTCATCCCGAACCCGAACCCCATTGAAGTCAATGGGGACCCGAACTTTTGGGCACTAAAAAGGCTGTAAAATAGTCCAGGAAAGGGCTAGAGTGCTGCAAAAGGCAGCAAAATGTAGGTAAATCCTCTGCAAACAAATGTGGATAGGGAAATGAATTAAAATAACATAAAATAAATAAAACTTAAGCAATATCAATTGAAGAGAGGTCCCATAGCAGAGAATCAGGCTTCAAGTCACCCACCAATGGAGAAAGACACTTTTATTTATTTAGTCCCCAGCACCCAGACAGAGGACAGAGGTCGCATAGCAGAGAATCAGGCGTCATGTCACCCACCACTGTAACATGCCACTTTCAGATAACTAGGCTCTGGCACCTAGACGGAGGAGAGGTTCATTCAACTTTTGGTTGCACCGCAATATAATGGTAAAATTAAAAAAAGAGAATTCAATAAAGAAGTGCCTTGGAGTACAAGAATATATGGTTGAGGGGGAGGCAGTTATAAATGTCTATTCTGCACAAGGGATGGACAGGTCCTGTGGGATCCATGCCTGGTTCATTTTTATGAACGTCAGCTTGTCCACGTTGGCTGTGGACAGGCGGCTGCGTTTGTCAGTAATGACGCCCCCTGCCGTGCTAAATACACGTTCAGACAAAAACGCTGGCCGTCGGGCAGGCCAGCACCTCCAAGGCATAAAAGGCTAGCTCTAGCCACGTGGACAATTTGGAGACCCAGAAGTTGAATGGGGCCGAACCATCAGTCAGTACGTGGAGGGGTGTGCAGACGTACTGTTCAACCATGTTAGTGAAATGCTGCCTCCTGCTAACACGTTCCGTATCAGGTGGTGGTGCAGTTAGCTGTGGCGTGGAGACAAAACTTTTCCACATTTCTGCCATGCTAACCCTGCCCTCAGAGGAGATGGCCGTGACACAGCTGCCTTGGCGACTTCTTGCTCCTCCTCTGCCTTCTCCTTGGGCTTCCACCTGTTCCCCTGTGACATTTGGGAATTCACTCAGGAGCGTGTCTACCAGCGTGCGCTTGTACTCGCACATCTTCCTATCACGCTCCAGTGCAGGAAGTAAAGTGGGCACATTGTCTTTGTACCGGGGATCCAGCATGGTGGCAACCCAGTAGTCCGCACAGGTTAAAATGTGGGCAACTCTGCTGTCGTTGCGCAGGCACTGCAGCATGTAGTCGATCATGTGTGCCAGGCTCCCCAGAGGTAAGGACAAGCTGTCCTATGTGGGAGGCGTATCGTCCTCCGTATCCCCCCAGCCATGCACCAGTGATGGGCCTGAGCTGTGTTGGGTGCCACCCCGCTGTGAACCTGCTTCATCCTCATCCTCCTCCTCATCCTCCATTAGTGGGCCCTGGCTGGCCACATTTGTACCTGGCCTCTGCTGTTGCAAAAAAACTCCCTCTGAGGCACTTCTAACAGACTGGCCTGAACGTGCTAAAAATGACCCCTCATCCTCCTCCTCCTCCTGGGCCACCTCCTCTTCCATCATCACCCTAAGTGTTTTCTTAAGGAGACATAGAAGTGGTATTGTAATGCTGATAACAGCGTCATCACCTCTGGCCATGTTGATTGAGTACTCGAAACAGCGCAACAGGGCACACGGGTTTCGCATGGAGGCCCAGTCATTGGTGGTGAAGTGGTGCTGACCCGTGCGTGCTGCAGCTGAAACTCCACTATGGCCTGCTGCTGCTCGCACAGTCTCTCCAGCATGTGCAAGGTGGAGTTACACCTGGTGGGCACGTCGCATATGAGTTGGTGAGCGGAAAGGCTGAAGTTACCCTGTAGCGCAGACAGGTGAGCAGCGGCAGGATGTGAAGGCTGGAAGCGCGCACAGATGGCCAGAACTTTATGCAGCAGCTCTGACATTTCGGGGTAGTTGTAAATGAACTTCTGCACCACCAAGTTCAGCACATGCGCCAGGCAAGGGATGTGCGTCAAACTGGCTAGTCCCAGAGCTACGACGAGATTTCGCCCATTATCGCACACCACCAGGCCGGGCTTGAGGCCCACCGGCAGCAACCACTCGTCCGTCTGTTGTTTAATACCCCAGCACAACTCGTGCGCAGTGTGGGGCCTGTCCCCCAAACATATGAGTTTCAGAACGGCCTGCTGATGTTTACCCCGGGCTGTGCTGAAGTTGGTGGTGAAGGTGTGTGGCTGACTGGATGAGCAGGTGGAAGCTGAGGAGGAGGAAGCCGAGTAGGAGGAGGAGGCTACAGGAGGCAAAGAATGATGCCCTGCGATCCTTGGCGGCGGAAGGACGTGCGCCAAAGAACTCTCCGCCTGGGGCCCAGCCGCCACTACATTTACCCAGTGTGCAGTTAGGGATATATAGTGTTCCTGGCCGTGCTTACTGGTCCATGTATCTGTTGTTAGGTGGACCTTGCCACAGATGGCGTTGCGCAGTGCACACTTGATTATATCGGATACTTGGTTGTGCAGGGAAGGCACGGCTGTCTTGGAGAAGTAGTGGCGGCTGGGAACAAAATACTGTGGGACAGCCATGGCCATCAGCTGTTTGAAGCTGTCTGTGTCCACCAGCCTGAATAACAGCATTTCAAAGGCCAGTAGTTTAGAAATGCTGGCATTAAGGCCCAGGGCTCGAGGGTGGCTAGGTGGAAATTTATGCTTTCTCTCCAAGGTTTGTGAGATGGAGAGCTGAACGCTGCCGTGTGACATGGTGGAGATGCTTGGTGACACAGGTGGTGGTGTCGGTGGCACATCCTCTGTTTGGTGGGCGGCAGGTGCCAACATTCCTCCCGAGGTGGAGGAAGAGGCCAAGGCAGCAGCAGAAGAGGGAGCAGGGGGAGCCTGAGTGAGTTCCTTGTTTTTATGGTGTTTATTCCACTGCAGTTCATGCTTTGCATGTAGATGCCTGGTCATGCAGGTTGTGCTAAGGTTCAGAACGTTAATGCCTCGCTTCAGGCTCTGATGCCAGAGTGCAAACCACTCGGGTCTTGTCGTCAGCACATTGTTTAAAGAAGTGCCATGCCAGGCAACTTCTTGAAGCTGCCTTTGGGGTGCTCGGTCCCTGGTGGCTGTGGCCAGTAGCAGGCGAACTCTCTTGGCGGCGGCTGTTCTGCTTTTGCCCCCTGCTCCCTCTTTTGCTACGCTGTTGGCTCGGTCTCATCACTGCCTCTTCCTCTGAACTATGAAAGTCAGTGGCACGACCTTCATTCCATGTGGGGTCTAGGACTTCATCGTCCCCTGCATCGTCTTCCACACAGTCTTCCTCCCTGACTTCCTGTTCGGTCATCATCAGAGACGTGCGGACTCCGATGAGGTGGTATTCCCATCTCCTCATCATCAGGCAACATAAGTGCTTGTTCATCAGTGCATTCTATGTCTTCCACCACTGGGGAAAGGCTAGGTAGATTCCCTTGGGAAACCCTGCCAGCAGAGTCTTCAAACAGCATAAGAGACTGCTGCATAACTTGAGGCTCAGACAGTTTCCCTGATATGCATGGGGGTGATGTGACAGACTGATGGGCTTGGTTTTCAGGCGCCACCTGTGCGCTTTCTGCAGAAGACTGGGTGGGAGATAATGTTGTGAACGTGCTGGATCCACTGTCGGCCACCCAATTGACTAGCGCTTGTACTTGCTCAGGCCTTACCATCCTTAGAACGGCATTGGGCCCCAACAAATATCGCTGTAATTTCTGGCGGGTACTGGAACCTGAGGTAGTTGGTTCACTAGGACGTGTGGCTGTGGCAGAATGGCCACGTCCTCTCCCAGCACCAGAGGGTCCACCAACAGCACCACGACCGCGTCCGCGTCCCTTACTAGATGATTTCCTCATTGTTACCGTTTACCAAGCACCACAATAAGAAAAAAAATATTTGGCCCAATGTATTGATTTCAAATTAAGGCCTTTTTTTACAGTCACCTAACACTATCTGCCTATTTATTTATGTACCGTATTACACTAATCCAGGCACAGCAGTAACCATTGATTTAGGGGAATATCAATTGTAGGGCTAGTATTTAGGCCCTAGATGAAAGGTATCCTTTTATGGACAGATTTACACTTGGAGATGCACAGTAGCGTGTGAAAAAATATGTAGGATTATGCCTTCAGCAATTGTATTTTAACACTTTGTGTAATATACACTTTAACGGACAGAAATACAATGGGAGATGCACGGTAGCGTGTAAAGTTATTGAGGATGACCCTCTCAGCACTTGTATATACACCTTGAGTGTAATATACCCTTTTACGGTCTGGAACACCAGATTCAGGGTATTGCTATATTGGCAAGTGAATTTCACCCCAGAACAAAATCTATCCTTTGACGGATACTATTAAACTTATCCAGTCACAGCTGGAACACCGGATTTACTGTATTTCTATTTTGGCAACCGAATTTCACCCCAGAAAAAAATATACCTTTTTACGGACAGATTTAAACTAGGCCTGCAACAACTGGAACACCAGATTCAGGGTATTGCTATTTTGGCAATTAAATTTCACCCCAGAAAAAAATATACCCTTTTTACGGACAGATTTAAAATAAGCCTGCAACAGCTGGAACGACAGTTTAACTGTATTTCTATTTTTGCAACTGAATTTCACAGAAAATAATAAATCCTTTGACGGACACTATTAAACTTGGCCAGCCACAGCTGAAACCACTGATTTATGGTATTGCTATTTTGGCAATTGAATTTCACCCCAGAAAAAAAAAAATCCTTTGCCGTACACTATTAAACTTGGCCAGCCACAGCCGAAACCACTGATTTATGGATCCGCAAAACACGTACACCGGCAATGTGCTTTCCGCATTTTGCAGATCCGCACATTGCCAGAACTATATAGAAAATGCCTTTTCTTCTCCGCAATTGGAACTGAATTCCGTATCCGAGCGGGATAAAGTCTGTCCTCATAGAAATGAATGGGTCCGCAATTCCGTTCCGCAAACAGAATTGCGGACGTGTAAATGGGGTATAAGGGTCCCTTATCACCGCCAGTTAGTTAGCTACATGTTAGGTAGTTAGCGCCCAGCCCACCGCACCGCAGTCACTGATTTTGGCAGAGATTTTTTCATCCACATTGATCGATGCGAATGAAGAAATCTGTGCCGTTCATTTTTTTTTTTTTTTCAGCCCAGAGGTTGAACAGAAAAAAAAAATATCTCATTACCCGCATGCTCAATATAAGGAGAATAGCAGAAACTCCTCATGCTGGCCATACATGTAATGATTGCGGAGACCCTCAAATGCCAGGGCATACAAACACCTCACATGTGACCCCATTTTAGAAAGAAGACACCCCAAGGTATTCCGTGAGGGGTATGGTGAGTTCATGTAAAATTTTATTTTTTGTCACAAGTTAGTGGAATATGAGACTTTGTAAAAAAAAAAAAAAAAAACATATAGAAATTTCCGCTAACTTGTTCAAAAAAAATTTTTTTCTGTGAACTCGCCATGCTCCTCACGGAATACCTTGGGGTGTCCTCTTTCCAAAATGGTGTCAGATGTGGGGTATTTATACTGCCCTGGCATTTTAGGGGCCCCTAAAGTGTGAGCATCCAAATGAGTAAAAGTGCCCTGTGAAATCCTAAAGGTACTCATTGGAATTAGGGCCCCTTTGCGCATCTTGGCTGCAAAAAAGTGTCACATATGTGGTATCGCCGTACTCAGGAGAAGTAGGGCAATGTGTTTTGGGGTGTATTTTTATATATACCCATACTTTGTGTGAGAAATATCTCTGTAAATTTATACTGCCCTGGCATTTTAGGGGCCCTAAAGCATGAGAATCCAAATGCGTAAAAATGCCCTGTGAAATCCTAAAGGTACTCATTGGAATTTGGGCCCCTTTGTGCACCCAGGCTGCAAAAAAGTGTCACACATGTGGTATCGCCGTACTCAGGAGAAGTAGGGCAATGTGTTTTGGGGTGTATTTCTACATATCCCCGTGCTGGGTGAGAGAAATATTTCTGTAAATTACAACTTTTTAATTATTTTTATACAAAGTTGACAATTTACAGAGATATTTCTCTCACCCAGCATGGGTATATGTAAAAATACACCCCAAAACACATTGCCCTACTTCTTCTGAGTATGGCCATACCACATGAGTGACACTTTTTTGCAGCCTGGGTGCGCAAAGGGGCCCAAATTCCAACAAGTACCATTAGGCTTTACAGGGCTGCTCACAATTTAGCCCCGCCCAAAATGCCAGAACAGTAAACACACCCCACAACTGACCCCATTTCGGAAAGTAGACACCCCAAGGTATTCACTGAGGGGCATAGTGAGTCCGTGGGAGATTTTATTTTTTTTTTGCCAGAAGTTAGCAGAAATGGAAACTTTATTATTTTTTTTTCCTCAGAAAGTGTCATTTTCCGCTAACTTGTGAAAAAAAAGGAAATACATGAACTCACCATGCCCCTCGGCGAATACTTTGGGGTGTCTTATTTCTAAAATGGTGTCATTTGGGGGGTATTTATACTATCCTGGCATTCTAGTACCTGAAGAAACATGACAGGTGCTCAGAAAGTCAGAGCTGCTTCAAAATGCGGAAATTCACTTTTTTGCACCATAGTTTGTAAACGCTATAACTTTTACCCAAACCAATAAATATACACTTATTGGATTTTTTTTTATCAAAGACATGTAGACCAATAAATTTAGAGAAAAATTTATATAGAAATCTAGTTTTTTTTTTAAAAATTTACAACAGAAAGTGAAAAATGTCATTTTTTTGCAAAGATTTCGGTAATTTTTGATTAATAGCAAAAAAAGTAAAAATGTCAGCAGCAATGAAATACCACCAAATGAAAGCTCTATTAGTAAGAAGAAAAGGAGGTAAAATTCATTTGGGTGGTAAGTTGTATGATGAAGCAATAAACGGTAAAAGTAGTGGTCTGGTCATTAAGGGTGTTTAAGCTAGGGGGCTGATTTGGTTAAACTTGTCCAGTCATAGCTGGAACACCAGATTTACGCTATTTCTATTTTTGCAACTGAATTTCCCCCCAGAGAATAATATATCCTATGATGGACACTATGAAAGTTGTCCAGTCACAGCTGGAACACCAGATTTACGGTATTGCTATTTTGCCAATTGAATTTCACCCCAGAAAATTATCTATCCTTTGCCGGACACTATTAAACTTTGCCAGCCACTGCTGGGACTCCATATTTACGGTATTGCTATTTTGGCTATTGAATTTCACCCCAGAACAAAATATATCCTTTGCCGGACACTATTAAACTTTGCCAGCCACTGCTGGGACACTAGATTTAGGGGATTGCTATTTTGGCAATTGAATTTCACCACAGAAAAAAATCTATCCTTTGCCAGACAGCATTACACTTGGCTAGCCACAGCTGGAACACCAGATTTAGGGGATTGCTATTTTGGCAACTGAATTTAACCCCTTAATAAAATATAGAAATTTCTATCCTGAGTTTCTAGGGGTGACAATAAGCACAGCCAAGCCCCTGATGTAGGTTATAGCAAAAAAAAAAAAAAGAACTAGGATTGATGGATTGATGGACTTGGTGGTAGGTTGTGCTGGTGCACCACAAGACACAAAATGGCCTCCGATCAAAGTGACAGAAAAACGCTCTGTGCAGCCTAAAAACCAGTGAGCAATTAACTAGCTGAAGTTGAATGATTCACAGCTGTAGATCTATCACTTCATTAGGTGTTTTTGCTGACTTTTCCCTGCCTAATCTCGCCCTCACAGAAGCTGTGTCCTCTCCCTACACTAATCAGAGCAGTGTGACATGTGGCGCTACGTGACTCCAGCTTAAATAGATGATGGTCACATGCTGCACTTGGCCAATCACAGCCGTGCCATTAGTAGGCATGGCTGTGATGGCTTCTTAGGGCAAGAAGTAAAACGCTAGCCGATTGGCTGCTGTGCAGCCCTTCATAAAGTGGGAAGAAATCGCCGAACAACGGACCCGAACCCGAACTTTTTTGAAAATGTTCGGGTCCGTGTCCCTAACACCCCAAAATTTGGCACGAACCCCAACTATGCTCGAACTGTTCGCTCAACCCTACTCACCCCCAAAGCTTTATACGGTCTGTTCACCTGTAGGCCATCACTGCAATGTTTTATGGGGTTCGCTTACCTTTAGTCCTTCACCTCCAATGGTTTATATGGTCTGATCACCTGTAGGCCATCACTGCAATGTTTTATGGGGTTCGCTAGGCTTCAGGCCCTCACCTCCAATGCTTTATATGGTCTGCTCACCTGTAGGCCATCACTGCAATGTTTTATGGGGTTTGCTAGGCTTCAGGCCATTACCTTCAATGCTTTATACGGTCTACTCACCTGTAGGCCATCACTGCAATGTTTTATGGGGTTCACTTACCTTCAGTCCTTCACCTCCAATGCTTTATACGGTCTGATCACCTTTAGGCCATCACTGCAATGTTTTATGGGGTTTGCTAGGCTTCAGGCCGTTACCTTCAATGCTTTATACGGTCTACTCACCTGTAGGCCATCACTGCAATGTTTTATGGGGTTCTCTTACCTTCAGTCCTTCAACTCCAATGCTTTATACGGTCTGATCACCTTTAGGCCATCACTGCAATGTTTTATGGGGTTTGCTCGGCTTCAGGCCCTCACCTCCAATGCTTTATATGGTCTGCTCACCTGTAGGCCATCACTGCAATGTTTTATGGGGTTTGCTAGGCTTCAGGCCGTTACCTTCAATGCTTTATACAGTCTACTCACCTGTAGGCCATCACTGCAATGTTTTATGGGGTTCACTTACCTTCAGTCCTTCACCTCCAATGCTTTATACGGTCTGATCACCTTTAGGCCATCACTGCAATGTTTTATGGGGTTCGCTCACCTTTAGGCCCTCACTACATTTTTTTTATAGGGTTCCTTCACCTTTAGTCCCTCAACTATAATGTTTTAGAGGGTAACCAGCACGCCCTTGCTCCAAATGTTTTTGAGAGTCAACTAGTAGGCCATCAATGGTAATTTGGTAATTTTTCAAGGGTTTGTATGATACCCTCCTTTATGTGTAATAAAGGGTGTATTGGAGTCCCGGTTCCTTGAAATTTTTGCCAGCCCTTTCACTTAGTGCATAGGCTTTATGAGTGCAGTAGTGTACCTGAACAATTGTAGCACTATGTCAATAAGGCTCTTTGTGTGATATACAAGCTGTATCGGAGTGCTTCTTCCTAGTAATTTTGGGCAGCATTTGCACTATATATACAATTGAATATACAGGAAAGAATGTTTCCTAACAATTTTACCTCTAAAAATGTTTTTTTTTTTTTTTTGAGGGGGCAGGATTTTGAGCGCAATTTTGTCTCTATGTAAAAATGGCAGACAACTGGGACAATATGGTTCCCAGCGGCGACATTGGAGTCCAAGATGCACCCAGACATGGTCCCCATGCAGATCCATTTCGGTGGTGTTTGTCACTTTTGACTTTTTCCAATGGACCAGGCACCCTCCCCTAATCCGAGCAGGGGGTGCCTGGTTGTCTCCCACTGACTTCCATTATATTCGGGTGCTCGGCCAAGCACACGAATATCGCTATGTGTTCAGACCGAGTACCCGAACACTTAGATGCTCGCTTATCACTACTAATGATGCCCACTTTTCCATCCATATAGCAAAACAGAAGTGAGTGGAGTAAAAAGTTGCAAATTTTTAGCGCAAGCAAGTGAACCTGGGAGGCCCCAGGGGGGAATTGTGGACCCAAGGGTACGGACCACCTGTTCATCATCATGCCGGTGGTGGTGAAGTTGCTAGTGTTCACAACCCCTACTCATTTTGCCTCCAGTGTACTGTCTTCCCCCATTATGTTCCCGGGTTTGAGTTTTTATTGTTATGGTTTGAGAAATTTGAGTTAAGGGTTGGAGTCTTACCCCTGCTACATCTGTATCTACCATGTTTTTTATCATTAAGCTATAGCTGTAGAGTGCCAGTTCGTGCCACGTGTCCAGCTTGGACACCCAGTAGTTGTAAGGCACAGAGGGATCACTGAGGACACTGACATGGTCTGCTATGTACTTCTTCACCGTCTTCCACATTTTTTTCCATCCTTGTGACACTAGGCCGCGCATCAAGGTGAGGGTGCTGGCAGGGTGTAATGAAACTGTCCTAGGCCTTGGAGAGTGTTGTCCTGTCTCCGTTGGAACTGGTGTGTTTTCCCCTTGTCTTCCCTCTTGGGTTGCCCAAGGAACTACGTACTCTGCCGCCAGTGTTGTCAGATGGAAATTTATGGAAAATTTTTTAAGAAAGACCTTCTGGTATTGCACCATTTTGCTAGTCCTCTCCACCACAGGAATTAGAGATCAGAAGTTCTCTTTGTAGCGGGGGTCGAGAAGGGTGAACTGAACAACCAGTAATTGCTGTTGTTCAAAATGCGTACAATGCGAGGGTCACAGGAAAGGCAGCATAACATAAAGTCAGACATGTGTCCCAACAGACAAGACTTTGCTGTCCTCATCAGGAGGATGACTCTTAATCTCCTTATACTATCTTCCTCCTCTCATGCCCAGCTATGCTGAACAGATGGAATAAAGCTGCTATGGTTATTACCCTCTGTAGCAGAGGCAACCGTCTCTTGCTCCTCCTCATCATCATCTAATTCACACTGACAAGATGAACTAAGGGTGGTCTGGCTATCACGCTGTGTAATGTCTTCCCCCTAGTTCCACCTCTTCCACATGTAAATTGTCTGCCTTCATTGTTAGCAGCCAGCGTTTCAGTAGACACAAGTGGGATGGTTAGGCTGATAATAGCGGCATCACCACTCTCCATCTATGTTTATCCTTCAAAGTTACGTAAAACCTCACAGAGATCAGACATACTAGACCATGTTGCAGCTGGTATTCCACTACTGCCTTCTGCTGCTCACAAAACATGGCCAACATGTGCCATGTGGAATTCCAGCGCGAGCTCACGTCGCACAACAGTCGGTTAGCTAACAAATACAAGCGCTGCAGCAGCGTTGCCAGACCATTGGCAGCTGTAGATGATTTTCTTAAATGGGCACACACATGGCCCACCTTCCTCAGTAGCTCAGGCAAATTGGGGTAGGTTTGGAGAAAGTTGAGAACACGTGGGCTAGGCATGGTATGGCTGGATCCCAGACATTAAGTAGGGATCCACATGGCCATATCAGCATTTGTCCCATTTAAAAGTTTGCCTTCTTCACTGGGCAGAGGTTGTTTTCTGCCCAGTGATTAAGATTCTTTTATTAGGACAGGTTTTTGAGGGACAATTTCCCGACGTTTTGTTGTGGTCACTGGGTAGAGTATTCATTCTGCCTGGTGAGGGCTGTGCTTGCCTGAGGGCTGGCCCTGTTATGTTCTAGTGTTTAAGTTGTTATTGTTATGGATTGAGTTTCTGACTACGCTGTAAAATATGTTATGGTTTCTTGGTTATTTAGGAGTTCTTAAACAGGCCACGTCATTAGTGTACCTCCACTCTCGTGTGTTATGTTTTTATATATTAATGTATAAGTTTGGGATGTTTGTTGGGCATGGTACATATATGCTGTATTTTTGCTGTGTGTCTCAGCTTTTACGAGCTAGAAAGCTGCAAACAAGTTTTGGCCATTATCAGACACAACCAACCTAGTCCCTTATACCCTGCCACAGCTCTGCTTGTCACCCAAACAAATGAGTTTCAGCACGGCTTGTTGCCGCTTCCCAACTGCCACGCTACACTGCTTCCAGCTACTGATTGATGGTTGATTGCTGCTACAAGATGAGAATTCTGAGTTTGCGGTGGAGGGGGGGGGGGGGGGTTTGGGTTGCAGCCACTAATATAGGTGTTGGCGGAAACCTGATTGAAGTAGGGCCCGCAATCCTTGGCGTCGTTAGCAGTTGTGCCATCCCAGAGTACGACTCGCTACTGGCCTCCCAGGTTCATCCAGTGTGCCGCCACGGAAATGTGTCCATCGTTAAGTGGACCATCCCAATAACTGCGTTGGTCAGGGCACGGCTGATGTTACGCGACACAATTGCACACAAAAGCCTCAGTGTCCACAAGCCTAAATGGCAACATTTCCAGGGCCAGAAATTTTGAAAAGTGCACATTTAGTACTATGGTCTGTGGGTGTGTGGCTGGGTATTTGCGCTTACGTTCAAAGGCCTGGGGTAAGGACATCTGTACGCTGTGCTTGGACACAGAAGTGGGTGTGCTAGCTGATGGTGCTTGCGAAGGCCCAGCTGCAGGGCAGGAGTCATCCAGGCCTGCGTCTTAGACAGAGGATTGGCCAGCATGTAACACAGGGGAGGAATAGAAGGCTGTGGTGTGACCCACAGACACTGATTGTGGACCCAGGGGTTCGGACCACCTGTTCATCATCATGCCGGTGGTGGTGAAGTTGCTAGTGTTCACAACCCCTACTCATTTTGCCTCCAGTATACTGTCTTCCCCCATTATGTTCCCGGGTTTGAGTTTTTATTGTTATGGTTTGAGTTAAAGTTAATGAATAGGATGTAAGATATGTTATGGTTATTTGTTTATTTTATGAGTTCATATTTTGGTATAGCACAGTTACAATTACAATTCTTTTATCGTCCCCACTTTCCTCAAAAAAGCGCCAGACTGCGGGACACCTACCCCTTGGCAAGGGAGATTTCCGCAAGGGGGAACAGTTGCAGGCCTATTTGGTGTGACCCGCCTTCTCCCTTTTGCCACCCCACAGCCTCTTCCAGCCTGTTGTGCGTGTTATGGATCCCTTCCCCTCTGTCCTGCTGCCCTCGCTTGGCTTGCCACCTTTCCAGATTGGGTCAGTGATGTCATCGTCCCCCATCTCCTCTTCCACTTCCTTACTCAGGTCATCCTCCTGACTTTTGTTAACCTAACAAGACCCTCACTCATTGACAACTGTGTCTCATCTGCATCATCCACCTCGTGAAACACGAATTGCCATTCCCCACCATAATCTTCTTCTGACTGTGGATGCTGAAGAGTTTGGGGATCAGTGCACAAGATCTCCTCATGTCTCCCTTCAGGGAGGGTCAGCTCACCTACAATCTTTTGCAGGGCAATCAAATATTGGTAAAATTTTTATAATTTTTTTTTGTAGCCGGTGCTGACCACCATTCCCTGCGCTAACTCTGCAATGTAACATTACCGCAATTTAAAAATATTGTTAAAATTTCTGATAATTTTTTTGATAATATCTCTACAATGTTCTTGCACTGGCAGCCAGGGGTGACGTAACTCCTTAGCACAGAGGAATCTTGTTGGTTATCGGAATGAACCACACAAATCATCTCGATCCACCTGCTCACAACGCCAATGCTAAAACACCCACAGAATCGAGAAAGAGGAATCAATCTGTCAATCCTTTCAGTGTCCGGGCCGGGTGAGGTTTCCCATGTTAAATCAAATTAAGCCGCAGGCTCCACTCCTGGTGGTGCCCATCCGTCAATTAGTTTAAGTTTCAGCTTTGCAACCATACTCCCCTCGGAACCCAAAGACTTTGGTTTCCAGGAAAATGCTTGGCGCGTCATGTGAATAACGCTGCCGGATTGTGTGTCGGATCGTTTTCAAACCAGGCTACAAATTTCATGTTAGATTAATGAAAATAAATGCTTTCAGTGTTCTTCTTTCGCCAGTCAAATAGCTGCGCAATACAGATACCTCCGGCCGTCCATCTTAATCATGGCCCCAATTCTGGAAAAAAAACTAAAATATATATCAATTTGTCAGTAAGTAAAAGTGGTGTACAACTGGGACAACATGGTTCCCAGCAGCGACTTGGAAGTCCAAGATGCATCCAGACATTGTCCCCATGCTGTTCCCGATCCATTTCAGTGGTGTTTCTGTCACTTTCTGACCTTCTCCAATGGACCAGGCACCCTCCCCTCTTCAGAGCAGGTGGTGCCTGGTTGTTTCTTATTGACTTCCATTATACTCATGTGCACGGCTCAGCACACGAACATAGCAATGTGTTCGGCCTGAACACCCGAATACTTTGGTGCTCGCTCATCACTAGTGGTGACCACAAGAGTTTGATTTAAAAACAGAGGCATACTGTGTTTTGGAATATTATACTGAGGAACCACTAGGTTTCAGTATTGATCTGTCTGTTGCTGCAACTCAGCCTACCTGACACAACCACACTTATATGTACACAACCTGCTTTCATAAACTATTAAGTGGCATTGGTTTCCAGTGAGTACTGCTGATCTGTGGGCTTCTAAAAGATCCTAAGCATCAGACTTTAGGGTGAGAGCCAGAGCCCACCTTACGAAGAGCAGCCACTTCAAGAAATTAGCATCTCTGCTGCTCTGATTTCAAAGGAAGAGGTATGCCAGTCTCAATGCAGTAGTGACGGCCAGCCGCTAGATGGCATTATTGCACCAGAAATGAATATTTGGTACCTCTATGTGAGAATTGGTATGCTTACTGTGTCTTAAAAGGAATGTGTCACAGAAAATGTTTCTGCCAGTTAAAACTAGATAGTTATGCATTGTAAATTTTTAAATTCCATTTCCTAAACATAATTATGGGTGCTGCAATTTTGCCTGGGTAGTTTTTAACATCATTTAAATTATTTCTTAACAGCAGCCACATGGGCCATGGGCACACAATGGTTAGGAGTAAAGCTCATTGACTTCTATGATAGAGTTCCTAGGCATAGTCTGTGACCTGAGAAAATATCAAGAGGGAATAGATAAGCTTTGACAATCATTTATAGTAAATAGTGGATCCTGTGTTATCTATACATAGGTGCATCTGTAATTATAATTCTGCCTATACTGATAAGTAGATAATTGTAGTAAAGTGATCTGTACAGACCAAGAAGTGGGGCCTATTATTAGGCTTAGTAGTCAGTGAGAAAACTGCAAGATTTTATGAGAAATATATATATATAAGGAAAATTAAAAATAATAAATAAAACGTCTTTAAAGATATGTTTACCACAAAAATATCATTTAAATAATAAGTAATTTTTTAATGACAATTTCCATTTTAGTAAAAAGGGGGAAACGGTCCTACTGTGAAGAAACTCACATGTAAATATGTACAGTAAAGTTTGTTGCATAAAGCTTCTGTGCTTCCGCTTGTCATTATTTCCGTGCCATCCAAGCTTCCTACTGTTGGGAAGGGCTTAGGCTTGTTTCACACTCGCAGCAGGATTTTTTGGCAGGATCTCTGTAGATCTGGCATTGCCGGATGTTACCTGAATGGCTGCTAGCCCCATGGACTATAATTGCATGCAGCATTATTTGTCTGGCCATATCCTGGACACTGGCCTTTCTGGTAAACATCTGGGAATCCTAGATCCAGAGAGTTCTGGCAGTCTGTTCCCAGCCTCCCCCGATTTTACAGGATGCATGTCAATCATATATATCATTGATGGCCTTTGTGGGGAGTCGCTCTGGTAGACAGCGGTGCGGGTGCAGTTTAGAGGCAAAACAAGGAGTCCAGATTGTGCAACAAACAGTGTTTTATTCACACTTGCACACAAAATGAAAAACAGTCTCTTGGTGACAGTTCACACACAACGGAAATAACGTAGCCAAACAAAAACAGTCCAACACAGGTTCAGTCACCTGGGAGGTGTAGGTGCAGGTTCGCACCACGCTGTCGGCCCAGCCGCAGGAGAATCCAGCTTCAGGTAGCCAGGAACAAAATACCTCCTTGCTGAGCTCTTTCCTCCTGGACAGAGAACTCCCAGCCCTGTTAGCAGCTCCAGGATAATCACACTCCTCAGACACAGCTGCTGGCTGCGTTTTATATCCAGCCCAAAACATGGACTGGACCGTGGGGAGCAGCCACCCACCCTACTCTTTAGCTGCTCCCAGTAAGAGCCGGCCCGGATCGGCTTTGCAGCCATGCTATTTAACAAAGTCAAACAGCACTAGCTGCTGCAGACAAAAACCCGGTTCTCACCTCACCGAGGCCAGCAACCTCGGTGACACGCACCTGCCATCACATATGACACCTTGCACCTTACCACATACCCCCCTTTGTTCAACCCTGAGGGGTGAACACACGTGAGGCAGTGGACGCGGGACAGGGCATCTGCGCTGCCCTGCAAGCGGCCTGCCCTGTGTTCCACGGAAAACTTGAAATTTTGAAGAGATAGGAACCACCTGGTGACCCGAGCATTCCTCTCCTTGGCCTGACTCATCCATTTGAGGGGGAATGGTCGGTCACCAGACGGAACCTCCTCCCTAACAGGTAGTAGCGGAGAGATTCGAGTGCCCACTTGATAGCCAGGCACTCCCTCTCCACTATACTATACCTGGACTCGGCGGGACTGAGCTTACGGCTCAGGAAGACAACGGGATGTTCTTCCCCGTTGACCTCCTGCGACAGTACCGCACCGAGGCCTACCTCCGAGGCGCCGGTCTGTACGACAAACTCCTTGTTGAAGTCGGGTGTCACCAAACCGGGGACCCACACAGGGCCGACTTCAACGCGGAGAAAGCCTCCTCCGCCTTCTCACTCCAGCTAACCCTCCCAGACTTTCGCCCTTCAACAGGTCTGTCAATGGCGCTGCTATTGTGGCAAAGTGGGGCACAAACCTCATGTAGTAACCTACAATCCCCAGGAACGACTTTACCTGCCTGGTGGTGACCGGTTGGGGCCAGTTACGAATGGCCTCTACCTTAGTTACCTGAGGTTTGATGACTCCCGCCCAATTACATATCCCAGATATTTTGTCTCTCTAACCCTATGGAGCACTTCTTTGGGTTAGCGGTCAGTCCGGCTTTCCTCAGGGCATCCACTACCGCCTGCACCTTGGGTAAATGGCTTTCCCAGTCGGTGCTGTGGATGACTACATCATCCAAGTAGGCCGAGGCGCACCGACGATGTGGTCGCAGCACTATGTCCATTAACCTTGGAAAGTGGCGGGGCGCCATGCAGGCCAAAGGGTAACACCTTGTAGTGATACAGGCCCTGCGGGTAACAAATGCGGTTTTTTCCTTAGCCGACTCAGTTAAGGGTACCTGCCAGTACCCTTTAGTGAGGTCCAGCACAGAAAAATAACGGGCTTGTCCTAAACTTTCAACCAGCTCGTCTACTGGGCATGGGATACGCGCCAAACTTGGATACTTCATTTAACTTATGAAAGTCGTTGCAGAACCGCAACGTCCCATCCGGCTTGGGTATTAGGACTATGGGACTGGCCCACTCACTTTTCGACTCCTCAATGACCTCGAGCTTCAACATTAACTGTACTTCCTCCGCGATGGTCCGTCGCCGAGCCTCGGGTACCCGGTATGGTTTTAACCGGATCTTGGCCTGAGGCTCAGTGACGATGTCATGTTGGATGAGAGACGTGCGGCCAGGGAGGTCCGAGAACACATCCATGTTCCGACTGATGAACTCCCTGACTTCCTGAACTTGTTTGGAAGACAGGCTGTCTGCAATTTTTACCGTGGTTACTGCTTCACAGGCCTCGAACTGTGGGGCTGGACCCTTTTCACCTAGAAGCCCTGGCCGGGGGCTGTGGTCTTCGGCTGTGTCCCTATCTTTCCACGGCTTAAGTAAATTCACGTGGTACACCTGCTCCGGCTTGCGCCGCCCTGGCTGGTGTACTTTGTAATTTACTTCCCTACCTTCTCGATCACCTCATAGGGGCCCTGCCACCTAGCTAGGAATTTGCTGTCAAGGGTGGGTACCAGAACCAAAACCCGATCTCCCGGATTGAAGTCCCGCACCCGAGCCTGACGATTGTACACCCTACTCTGGGCTTGTTGCGCTGCCTCCATATGCTCCCGACCAAGGGCAACACCCTTTCCATCCGGTCCTGCATTTGGGCGACATACTCAATGACACTTTTGTGGGGGACAGGCTGTTGTTCCCACGCTTCCTTGGCGATATCCAACAGGCCCCGAGGGTGTCTGCCATAAAGCAGTTCGAAGGGCGAGAACCCAGTAGAGGCCTGGGGCACCTCTCGCACTGCGAACATGAGATAGGGCAGAAGCAGATCCCAGTCCTTCCCATCTCTAGACACCACCCTCTTTAACATATTTTTTAGAGTTTGGTTAAACCTCTCCACAAGACCGTCTGTTTGCAGATGGTAAACGGACGTCCGTAACTGCTTTATACGCAACAATTTACACAGTTCCTCATTACTTTGGACATAAAAGGGGTCCCTTGGTCTGTCAGAACCTCTTTTGGCAGGCCCACACGGGAAAACATCTCCATTAACTCTTTGGCAATGAGCTTAGCTGAGGTATGTCGCAGAGGCACCGCCTCCGGATACCGAGTGGCATAGTCGAGAACTACCAGAATGTGTTGGTGGCCCCTGGCAGACTTTTGGTACAGGCCCACTAAATCCATCGCGATTCGCTCAAACGGTACTTCAATAATTGGCAGAGGTACCAGGGGACTACGGAAATGTGGCTGGGGGCTAGTTATCTGACAGGTCGGACAGGACTTACAATAATTCTCTACCTCCTTGAACACACTGGGCCAATAAAATCGCTGCAGTATGCGGTCCTGGGTTTTCTGCCACCCCAGGTGTCCCCAAGAACATGTTGGTGGGCAAGCTCCATGACAAGCTTGCGATACGCTGTGGGCACCACCAACTGTTCAACAGGTTCGCCTCGGATTTGGTTCACCCGATACAACATATCCTGCAGAACAATAAACCGTGGGGAACATTAATTCAGCCCCTGGTTTCTGGGGTTTCCCATCAATTTCCAGCACATTCTCCCAGGCCCTGGTTAGGGTTTGGTCCCGGTGTTGTGCGGTCCCAAAATTTTCCCCGGAGACATTGAGGTCTGCCAACTCAGGTCCCGGTGGCAAGTCCTCCGTGTCTCCCACCATTACACTCAGTGGGGTTGTCTCCCTCTACCGCTGGAGCAGTGGTCACCCCTACCGCCGGCCCTTCAGACTCGGGCTCCCAGGGTTCTGGCCTTCCAGCGGTATCAGGCCACTCTACTAGGGTCACCCCTGTCTCGGGTCCCTCAGATACCTTTATTGCCGGCCATAGCGCCGAAAACCGGGAAGTCCCTCCCAAGTATTAGTTCGTGTGGGAGTTTAGTAGCGACAGCCACCTCGTGGGTCCACCTACCAGCCGCTGTGGACAAAGTCACTAGTGCAGTGGGATAGTCTTTCAGGTCTCCGTGGATGCACAGGACCCCGACTTTACGGCCAGTATACTCCGCAGGCCGTACAAGTGCAGCCCTTACCAGGGAGACTAAACTCCCGGAGTCCAGCAGAGCCACCGCCAGAGAGTCTCCCACCTCTACCTGACACAGGTGGTTATGGTCCTGCACCTCACGGGTGCCAGTTGCGCACAGCTTCCGTGCATACAGGGAGTGACGACCCTCGTAGTTCATATCCATCGGCTCATCCCGATGCGGACAGTCGGCCCTGATGTGGCCTGGCTCCTGACACCTCCAGCATACCACGGGAGGCGGACTCGCAGGGGGTATATTCCGGGCAGGCCGCTCTGTCGCCGGACGTCGGAACTGGGGCAGAGGCCTCCGGGGTTTGACTGACCCCTTCCCCGCAAGAGTCCCCTGCAGGTTTCTGGTGGCCTCGTAGCGCCCACCAGGTCGACCATCTCCAGGGCATTGGTGGGCGATACCTGGCCGATCCAGTGCTGGAGGGGATAAGGCAGGGCCCTCCAAAAGATGTCCGCCAACAGTCGATCCAGCATGGCAGTGGGACTTAGTAGATCGGGCTGCAGCCACTTTTGCAGCCTGTGCAGCAGATCGTAGAACTGCGGCCTAGCGGGTTCAGTCGTTTTAAAGTCCCACTGGTGGACTCTTTGGGCGCGGACCAGCACGTTCACGCCCAGTCTGGCTAGGACCTCTCCTTTCACAGTGTCATAATCTGCCGCTTGGTCGTCCGACAAGTCGAAAAACACCTGCTGGGGTCCGGAAGCCAGGAACGGAGCGACCACCTCAGCCCACTGGTCACGGGGTAACTTTTCCCTCACGGCGACCTTCTCAAAAACCGCCAGGTACGCCTCAACGCCGCCTGCGGGGGTCATTTTTGGGATCGCCGCACGGACCGCTTCCGGGCATCTTAGACGTGGTGGGACGCTCCTGCCGCCTGTAACGCCATCACATGTTGTAGCAGTAGTTGGTTGGTCTCCCGCTGCTGCACGTTAGCCTCTATGAGAGCCTTCACAGCAGCCTCCATGTTGCCAGAAACTCCTGCTTGCAGCTTTGCTGGCTTAATATATTCCATACACTTTAGAAAAACAAAACTTCGGCGTTCACGCCAGCCTCACTGCGCATGCCCGCATCCGACACCAAATGTGGGGAGTCGCTCTGGTAGACAGCGGTGCGGGTGCAGTTTAGAGGCAAAACAAGGAGTCCAGATTGTGCAACAAACAGTGTTTTATTCACACTTGCACACAAAATGAAAAACAGTCTCTTGGTGACAGTTCACACACAACGGAAATAACGTAGCCAAACAAAAACAGTCCAACACAGGTTCAGTCACCTGGGAGGTGTAGGTGCAGGTTCGCACCACGCTGTCGGCCCAGCCGCAGGAGAATCCAGCTTCAGGTAGCCAGGAACAAAATACCTCCTTGCTGAGCTCTTTCCTCCTGGACAGAGAACTCCCAGCCCTGTTAGCAGCTCCAGGATAATCACACTCCTCAGACACAGCTGCTGGCTGCGTTTTATATCCAGCCCAAAACATGGACTGGACCGTGGGGAGCAGCCACCCACCCTACTCTTTAGCTGCTCCCAGTAAGAGCCGGCCCGGATCGGCTTTGCAGCCATGCTATTTAACAAAGTCAAACAGCACTAGCTGCTGCAGACAAAAACCCGGCTCTCACCTCACCGAGGCCAGCAACCTCGGTGACACGTACCTGCCATCACATATGACACCTTGCACCTTACCACACCTTTCTAAAGGATAAGCCAACAAATCAAAATTCCCTTTAAACTCAAAGTAAAACGCTTTTAAGTAAAATTTGGTAAATAGCATAAATTTCTTCCCTTTGGCTGCCTGTGTAAATTCAGGTTGATATAATGGCAGTCTGTGGTTTGCTGAATGTGCGAAGCCACTATGTTCTTTCATGGATGCAAAAAAGTATCTTTGAAAACCTATAAACAAATTACCAGAATTTGCACACGTAGTTACCACCAGTACCTGGCAACTGCAGCACACCGTAGCTGCAGGAGTGACGTCACGAGCCGGCTCCAGAACGCGCGCACGCGATCCCTTACCATTAGCAGCTCAGCGCCACCGGCCAGGGCGCGAGCAGCAAGAAATAAGTTTTTCCCACAGCACAGCCGCTAGTAAGCTTCGGCAGAAATCTAACCCTGAGGACCGCTTTGATTGGGCACACAGCGTATAATCAGGTAATACAGCTGTATAGACAAGATCTTAGTATTTGTACAGTCTTTATTTGCAGTGGTGGACTGTTTTCCTTGTTTTGGTACTGGTGGTTACTACGTGTGCAAATTCTGGTGATTGTAGGGTTGGCGCGGTATATTACACTTTTACTTATTTTCAGCCTGATTCAGTTGGTGGTGCGGTCCACTGATATATACTGCTGCCTGCGATTAGCACTAGAGCAGAGGGTGCGCTACAGTGTGCTTGTTTTACTATAAACAAATTGTTATACAAGGTATGTCATAATATTCATCAAACTTTTGCTTAGTCAACTATTTTTATTAGTTTTTTTTTACTACAATTTTAAATCATTTTTCATATATATATATATATCTTTTTGAAACATTTACATCTCAAAGCAGTATTCAGAGTAAACAAATATTGTGAAAGATGAATCAGAATTCAGAAACCAAACACACAGTCAACTGTGTGAAACTGTATATACTTGTCATCACGCTTAATATTCCATAACACTCCACCCAGCCCTCTGAATTGCTAGTTAATGTTAATTAGTTTTGACTCAGATTACTAAAGTGTCCATGTTACCACAAATAGCTTAATATATTATTTTGTCCATGATCTGTTTTTCTTTAGGGTCCATTCATACGTACGCAATTCTGTTACGCATATTGCGGAACAGAATTGCGGACCCATTTATTTCTATGGGGACACACTATGTCCCGCCCACATCCTCAATTGCGGATCAGCACTTCCAAGTCCGCAATCGAGTTCCCGAAAAAAATAGAACATGTCCTATTCTTGTACACAATTGCGGACAAGAAAAGGCATTTTCTATGAGAGTGTCGGCGATGTGGGGTCCACAAAATGCGGAACGCACATTGCCAGTGTCCGTGTTTTGTGGATCCGCAAAACACACACGGACGCCTGAATGGACCCTTAAGCTGTGTTCTTTTGTTTGTTTTGTACACCTTTGTGGACATTTTCATTTCCTTTTATTAAGAATTAACTAATATATATATATATATATATATATATATATATATATATATATATATATATATATATATATATATATATATATATACACACACACACACACACATATTTCAAATAATTCTCCCTCCACTAAACACAGTGCATACTTATGTATAACCAGTAGATGACCCACACAGTTAAAATATATCCTTCAAATTACAATTACTTCTGGTGAAGCACATGTTAATATTCGACTAACCTGAGAATTATACACTGTGTACACTTAAGCACTTATATAAGCGTCTTATTTTAGGGCGAGTCCCAGCGTCCCACACACCCCTGTCATTACCAGTTTTGTTCTAGAACAATACTAGTCTGGCTGGTTCCATGTCAATACAAATTATTTTTCTCAGGGTCTATTATGCAGTACTGCATATAAAGAGATGAGTGAATTGATTCTAAACTAATCTGATTCATCATAAATTTCACAAAAGTCTTTCAGACAATCAAAGCTTTAGGTGATTCTCTTGACACAAATCACACAAAATGGCCCCTATCATTGTACTTTTAGAACTCAGTACACTAGGGAAGGAAATAGCGTCCACCGATGTCCCACTCTCAGAAAGCGGGCAAAAGCACCACGCTACTCGCCCTTCTTCTCAGAAGCCAGGATTTGCTCATTCAGCTATGCAGTGGGCCCCTGCAGCAGCTGTGGCCCCAGCACTTGCCCGGGTATGCAGGGTGCTGACGCCAGCCTTGAGATACTCCATGATAGCTTCTCTTAAAAATCGTTCAGTTTATCTACTGTGAGGGGGCATATATGTTGGCATATCTACTATGAAGGGGGCATATCTTGGCATATCTACTGTGAGGGGGCACATGTCTGTGAGTAGACCTGAGGGACTGAAACACTAGGTAGAAAAAAAAAGTAGGCACATAAGGACTGATTCACATATATATGCTCGGTAGTATGCTCTGTGTAAGGTATTTAATCTGTAATACATGCAGTTTCATTGCTGTAAGCGCCATGCAAAATGCCACAAGGGGCCCACTGAGACTTCATCGCCCAAGGGCCCACGTGAACCTGGAGCCAGCCCTGGAGCATCTACTCAGTTTCTATGAGGAGGTATAGTTCTAGACTTGACTGGAGTGAGTCATTGGATGTCATACAGTATATCTTGAATTCTCCAAAGCATTTGAAACTGTGCCACATAAAAGGTTAGTACATAAAATGAGAATGGGGGAAAATTTCTGTATGTGGGTAAGTAACTGGCTCAGTGATAGAAAACAGAGGGTGGTTATTTATGGCACGCACTCAGATTGGGTCACTCACTAGTAGGCAAACACAGGGGGTCAGTATTGGGCCCTATTCTCTTTAATATATTGATGATCTAGTAGAAGGCTTGCACAGTAAAATAAAAAATTTTGATGACAATACTAAACTATGTTAAATAGTTAAAACAATTAGACAGAACAATGCTACAGATGGATCTGGATGGATTGGAGGCTTGGGCAGAAAAGTGGTAGATGACGTTTAACACTGACAAATGTAACGTTATACACATGGGAAGGAATAATACATGTCACCATTACATACTAAATGGTGAAACACTGGATAACACTGACATGGAAAAGGACTTAGGAATTTGAGTTGACAACAAACTTAACCGTAGTAACCAGTGTCAGGTAGCTGATGCCAAAGCTAATAAGATTATGGGTTGCATCAAAAGGGGTCTAGATGTGTAGCGTCCCAAAGGGAGGAAAGCAGAGGAGATAGTGATAGTAGCAGGAATGTTGGTTGTAGTTGGTACTCACTCTCACGTTCCGCTGGGCTTTCCAATCCTGAGAATCGTAAACACCAAATATGTATAGTGGGGCAAAATTCTAAATTTAGAAAAAAGGGCCCCTCAATTATCACACCAAATAAGGCACATAGCAATTAGTAGCAATAAAATATAACTTTATTATGCTGTTACAATTAAAATAATTACATATAAAATGGTTGGTGGTATAAACACATACAGGCTAACAGTGCCCTAGCAAGGGGTATAGGTAAATGGCTGAGTACTGTGGCAGTGGAGCTGCCAGGAGGACATAGGAAGGCCATTGAAGTGGCATATCTCACCCAGAGCAAGCTGGGTGAGAACAAGAAAGGTTGGGAAAATTAGTTTTTTTCCCCACTGTCTGCAGCAGCCAGGCTGGTAACGGGGATAATTATCAGCCAGCTGAGGAGCTTGGATAAATCTGGGCTGAGCTCCTCAATCAGGGCTCCCAGTCTGGGAAAGAAGCAGGCTGTGTCAAGGCCTGTGGGAACCGGGACCCTCTAACCCTGTGTGGAGGGTAAGCACTGGTGATGTGTCTTGGGGAGCTGGGTGGTAGACCCAGATCCTGATAGAGAGGGAAATATTGTTTAGTCAGTGGCCAGACGGCCGAGGATTTATTTTTATGATTTTGTAGTACTGCTGTGATAACAATAAAGCTGGTCGTGGCCAGTTTGCACCCGAATCTACAGTGGTGGAGTGGCTTCTTGATGTGTGCCAACCGTCTAAGGCAATAAGACGCTGATCTGGAAGAGCTAAATGACCCCGAGTTGTTACAGTACATACATATAACAGGAACGTATATCACAGTACAGTCAATGGCTGAATCCATATAGATGTAGACAATTCATATAGGTATATGGCTGAGTACATATATTAAACTGAACAATATATCACTATGCAGTTAGTAGCTGAGTATATATGAATAACTCACAGTATAAGTGATACCACCTAACCATGTTATGTTGAAATCCAAATAAAGTACAGATGCTAAACTAGGCCTACATGACAATACAGCCCAAACAGTATGAAATCATTTGAGTAGTCAACATACCATAAACTGCCACTCCTGCGACCTGACGCGCATTTCACTAATGCTTCATCAAGGGCTGCTTTAATAATGTCCCCCATGTAGGCCCCCTGGTAAAATAATGTCCCCCATAATGTGTGATTTTTTTTTTTTTACCGCTCCCAGCTTTATAATGTCCCCCTATGGTGTAAATCAGGCATCCTCAAACTGCGGTCCTCCAGCTGTTGTAAAACGACAACTCCCACAATGCCCTTCTGTAGGCTGTTCGGGCATGCTGGGAGTTATAGTTTTGCAACAGCTAGAGGGCCGCAGTTTGAGGATGCCTGGTTTAAATAATGCCCCCATAGTGTCTCACAGCCAAAAAAAACAAAAACTTCACCTTATTCAATTACTCGCACTGCAGCAGTCTCATCTCTCTTCACAGAACGGGACCTGCCGACGGTGCGCAATGACGTCACTGCATGCTCCCACGTGGTACTTCACCACTCATATCGCAGGTCCTGCTCAATGAAGAGAGAAAAGAATGCCACACAGCGAGCAAGTGGATGAGGAGAGTTTTTTTTTAACCCCTACATGGTCTGTGTACCCATTTTTAACGCTCGTTAGACTGGTGCACTCCTGTCAATCGGCCGTTAAAAACGCTGAGCGGACGGTATCTCCTGTCCAAAAGGCTTGGGAGACTGATTGCTCTGACTATTCTACAGTAGACTGGAAAAAAACACTAGTTAACTTAAAATATGTATCTCACATTTTCAATCATGTGGTGGTTCAGCTTAATATTACACATAGAATATACATCACCCCGATTTGGTTAAATAAATGTGGGTTAAGGGAAAATGCTAACTGACCAAGATGCAATCTTCTTGATGCAATTGTATACATATGATTTGATCCTGTCCAGAGATAGGGAACTATTGGTGCTCAATTAGTAAATTTATACTTCAGAATTTAAATGTTGTGATTCCTCAGTCTCCACACTGCTGGGTACTAAATGATCAACTGTTCCAAAGACATACACTGGGTTCAGACCTGAGCGTTCTTAAAACGCGCGTTTTACACGCGTTTGTGGCGCGCGTATTAACGGGCGTTTTTGCAAATAGGAAACGCACGTTTAACGCGCGTCCCTATTAAACTCTGTTTATGGGGACGCGCGTTAAACGGGCCAAAAAACGCAAACATACTTGCTTTTGCGTCGGCCGTTTTTACGCGCGTTCGAACGCGCAAGTGTGAACCAGTCCCATAGGAATGCATGGGTACTGTACAGTTGTGCGTTTTTATGCGCGTTCGAACGCGCGTAAAAATGCTAAGGTGTGAACTGAGGGATAATGTTTCTGGCCTGATTTAAGAGCATGGGTGAACCTTGTGAATAAAGTGAAAAGATATGAAAATATCCTATATAGTGTGGTAAGGTGCAAGGTGTCATATGCGATGGCAGGTACGTGTCACCGAGGTTGCTGGCCTCGGTGAGGTAAGAGCCGGGGTTTTTGGTCTGCAGCAGCTAGTGCTGCTTGACTCTGTTTAAATAGCATGGCTGCAAAGCCGATCCGGGCCGGCTCTTACTGGGAGCAGCTAAAGAGTAGGGTGGGTGGCTGCTCCCCACGGTCCAGTCCATGTTTTCGGCTGGGTATAAAACACAGCCATCAGCTGTGTCTGAGTGTGTGATTGTCCTGGAGCTGCTAATAGTGCTGGGAGCTGAGGGCTGCTTTTTGGGACCTGCGGCTGGAGCCAAGCTGGAGGGCTCAGACCCCTGTGAAACCGAACAGGCTGCCTGAAAAAGCCTGTCTATGGACTTGCTAACACCAAGGAGCTAAGGTGACTCTTCCGTTTATGGACTTTTGTGTGTGTGAACAAACACCAAGCCACCTGTTTTTGTGATGCTCTTTTGTTGTGTGAATAAAACACGGACATTTAATTTACAAGCTTGAACGTTGCCTCTGTACTGCACCCGCTGGTCCTATCTACCAGAGCGAATCCCCACATTTGGTGTCGGATGCGGGCATGCGCAGTGAGGCTGGCGTGAACGCCGAACTTTGTTTGTTTTGCTGAGCAAAAGTTAATGTCATATGTCAAGCCGGCAAAGTTTCAACCCGTGAACCCTGACAAAATGGAGGCAGTTGTAAAAGCTCTCGTGGAGGCCAATTTACAGCAGCGGGAGGCCAACAAGCAGCAGCAGGAGACAAACCAGCTGCTGTTGCAACATGTAATGGCGTTGCAAGCGACTGGAGCCTCTCACCGTGCCCATGATGCCCGGAAAGCGGTCCGTGCGGCGATTCCCAAGATGACCCCGAGGACGATGCTGAGACCTACCTGGCAGTCTTCGAAAAGTGGCCGTGAGGGAGAAGCTGCCCCGCGACCAGTGGGCTGAGGTGGTCGCTCCGCTCCTGGCTTCCGGACCCCAGCAGGTGTTTTTCGACTTGGCGGACGCACTGCCGGCCGATTATGACACCATGAAAGGAGAGATCCTGGCCAGACTGGGGGTGAACGTGCTGGTCCGCGCTCAAAGAGTCCACCAGTGGGACTTTAAAACGACTGAGCCCGCTAGGCCGCAGTACTACGATCTGCTGCACAGGCTGCAGAAGTGGCTGCAGCCCGATCTACTGAGTCCCACTGTCATGTTGGATCGCCTGTTGGCGGACATCTTTTGGAGGGCCCTGCCTTATCCCCTCCAGCACTGGGTCGGCCAGGCGTCTCCGGTAAGTGCCCTGGAGATGGTCGACCTGGTGGAGCGTTACGAGGCCACCAGAAACCTGCAGGGGAGTCTTGCTGGGAAGGGGCAAGTCAAACCCCGGAGGCCTCCACCCCAGCTCCGACGACCGGCGACAGAGAGACCTGCACGGCATGTACCCCTGCGGATCCGCCTCCCGTGGTATGCTGGAGGTGTCAGGAGCCAGGCCACATCCGGGCCGACTGTCCGCATCGGGATGAGCCGATGGATATGAACTACGGGGGTCGCTACTCCCTGTATGCACGGAAGCTGTGCGCAACTGGCACCCGTGAGGTGCAGGACCATAACCACCTGTGTCAGGTAGAGGTGGGAGACTCTCTGGCGGTGGCTCTGCTGGACTCCGGGAGTCTAGTCTCCTGGTAAGGGCTGCCCTTGTACGGCCTGGCGGAGTATACTGGCCGTAAAGTCGGGGTCCTGTGCATCCACGGAGACCTGAAAGACTACCCCACTGCACTAGTGACTTTGTCCACCGCGGCTGGTAGGTGGACCCACGAGGTGGCTGTCGCTACTAAACTCCCACACGAACTGATACTTGGGAGGGACTTCCTCGGTTTTCCGGCGCTGTGGCCGGTAATAAAGGTATCTGAGGGACCCGAGACAGGGGTGACCCTAGTAGAGTGGCCTGATACCCCTGGAAGGCCAGAACCCTGGGAGCCCGAGTCTGAAGGGCCGGGCGGTAGGGGTGACCACTGCTCCAGCGGTAGAGGGGGAGACAACCCCACTGAGTGTAATGGTGGGAGACACGGAGGACTTGCCACCGGGACCTGAGTTGGCAGACCTCAATGTCTCCGGGAAAATTTTGGGACCGCACAACACCGGGACCAAACCCTAACCAGGGCCTGGGAGAATGTGCTGGAAATTGATGGTAAACCCCAGAAACCAGGGGCTGAGTTAATGTTCCCACGATTTATTGTTCTGCAGGATATGTTGTATCGGGTGAACCAAATCCGAGGTGAACCGGTTGAACAGTTGGTGGTGCCCACAGCATATCGCAAGCTTGTCATGGAGCTTGCCCACCAACATGTTCTTGGGGGACACCTGGGGTGGCAGAAAACCCAGGACCGCATACTGCAGCGGTTTTATTGGCCCAGTGTGTTCAAGGAGGTAGAAAATTATTGTAAGTCCTGTCCAACCTGTCAGATAACTAGCCCCCAGCCTCATTTCCGTAGTCCTCTGGTACCTCTGCCAATTATTGAAGTACCGCTTGAGCGAATCGCTATGGATTTAATTGGGCCTGTACCAAAGTTCGCCAGGGGCCACCAACACATTCTGGTAGTTCTCGACTATGCCACTGGTATCCGGAGGCGGTGCCTCTGCGACATACCTCAGCTAGGCTCATTGCCAAAGAGTTAATGGAGATGTTTTCCCGTGTGGGCCTGCCAAAAGAGGTTCTGACAGACCAGGGGACCCCTTTATGTCCAAAGTAATGAGGGAACTGTGTAAATTGTTGCGTATAAAGCAGTTACGGACGTCCGCTTACTCATCCGCAAACAGACGGTCTTGTTGAGAGGTTTAACCAAACTCTAAAAAATATGTTAAAGAGGGTGGTGTCTAGAGATGGGAAGGACTGGGACCTGCTTCTGCCCTATCTCATGTTCGCAGTGCGAGAGGTACCCCAGGCCTCTACTGGGCTCTCGCCTTCGAACTGCTTTATGGCAGACACCCTCGGGGCCTGTTGGATATCGCCAAGGAGGCATGGGAACAACAGCCTGTCCCCACAAAAGTGTCATTGAGTATGTCGCCCAGATGCAGGAACGAATGGAAAGGGTGTTGCCCTTGGTCCGGGAGCATATGGAGGCAGCGCAACAAGCCCAGAGTAGGGTGTACAATCGTCAGGCTCGGGTACGGGACTTCAATCCGGGAGATCGGGTTTTGGTTCTGGTACCCACCCTTGACAGCAAATTCCTAGCTAGGTGGCAGGGCCCCTATGAGGTGATCGAGAAGGTAGGGGAAGTAAATTACAAAGTACACCAGCCAGGCGGCGCAAGCCGGAGCAGGTGTACCACGTGAATTTACTTAAGCCGTGGAAAGATAGGGACGCGGCCGACGATCACAGCCCCCGGCCAGGGCTTCTAGGTGAAAAGGGTCCAGCCCCACAGTTCGAGGCCTGTGAAGCCGTAACCACGGTAAAATTGCAGACAGCCTGTCTTCCAAACAAGTTCAGGAAGTCAGGGAGTTCATCAGTCGGAACACGGATGTGTTCTCGGACCTCCCTGGCCGCACGCCTCTCATCCAACATGACATCGCCACTGAGCCTCAGGCCAAGATCCGGTTAAAACCATACCGGGTACCCGAGGCTCGGCGACGGGCCATCGCGGAGGAAGTACAAGTTAATGTTGAAGCTCGATGTCATTGAGGAGTCGAAAGTGAGTGGGCCAGTCCCATAGTCCTAATACCTAAGCCGGATGGGACGCTGCGGTTCTGCAACGACTTTCGCAAGTTAAATGAAGTATCCAAGTTTGACGCTGCATCCCATGCCCCGAGTAGACGAGCTTGTTGAAAGTTTAGGACAAGCCCGTTATTTTTCTGTGCTGGACCTCACTAAAGGGTACTGGCAGGTACCCTTAACGGAGTCGGCTAAGGAAAAACCGCATTTGTTACCCGCAGGGCCTGTATCACTACAAGGTGTTACCCTTTGGCCTGCATGGCGCCCCGCCACTTTCCAAAGGTTAATGGACATAGTGCTGCGACCACATCGCCGGTACGCCTCGGCCTACTTAGATGATGTAGTCATCCACAGCACCGACTGGGAAAGCCATTTACCCAAGGTGCAGGCGGTAGTGGATGCCCTGAGGAAAGCCGGACTGACCGCTAACCCAAAGAAGTGCTCCATAGGGTTAGAGGAGACAAAATATCTGGGATATGTAATTGGGCGGGAGTCATCAAACCTCAGGTAACCAAGGTAGAGGCCATTCGTAACTGGCCCCGACCGGTCACCACCAGGCAGGTAAAGTCGTTCCTGGGGATTGTAGGTTACTACATGAGGTTTGTGCCCCACTTTGCCACAATAGCAGCGCCATTGACAGACCTGTTGAAGGGGCGAAAGTCTGGGAGGGTTAGCTGGAGTGAGAAGGCGGAGGAGGCTTTCTCCGCGTTGAAGTCGGCCCTGTGTGGGTCCCCGGTTTTGGTGACACCCGACTTCAACAAGGAGTTTGTCGTACAGACCGACGCCTCGAGGTAGGCCTCGGTGCGGTACTGTCGCAGGAGGTCAACGGGGAAGAACATCCCGTTGTCTTCCTGAGCCGTAAGCTCAGTCCCGCCGAGTCCAGATATAGTATAGTGGAGAGGGAGTGCCTGGCTATCAAGTAGGCACTCGAATCTCTCCGCTACTACCTGTTAGGAGGAGGTTCTGTCTGGTGACCGACCATTCCCCTCAAATGGATGAGTCAGGCCAAGGAGAGGAATGCTCGGGTCACCAGGTGGTTCCTATCTCTTCAAAATTTCAAGTTCTCCGTGGAACACAGGGCAGGCCGCTTGCAGGGCAACGCAGATGCCCTGTCCCGCGTCCACTGCCTCACGTGTGTTCACCCTCAGGGCTGAACAAAGGGGGGTATGTGGTAAGGTGCAAGGTGTCATATGCGATGGCAGGTACGTGTCACCGAGGTTGCTGGCCTCGGTGAGGTAAGAGCCGGGGTTTTTGGTCTGCAGCAGCTAGTGCTGCTTGACTCTGTTTAAATAGCATGGCTGCAAAGCCGATCCGGGCCGGCTCTTACTGGGAGCAGCTAAAGAGTAGGGTGGGTGGCTGCTCCCCACGGTCCAGTCCATGTTTTCGGTTGGTATAAAACACAGCCATCAGCTGTGTCTGAGTGTGTGATTGTCCTGGAGCTGCTAATAGTGCTGGGAGCTGAGGGCTGCTTTTTGGGACCTGCGGCTGGAGCCAAGCTGGAGGGCTCAGACCCCTGTGAAACCGAACAGGCTGCCTGAAAAAGCCTGTCTATGGACTTGCTAACACCAAGGAGCTAAGGTGACTCTTCCGTTTATGGACTTTTGTGTGTGTGAACAAACACCAAGCCACCTGTTTTTGTGATGCTCTTTTTGTTGTGTGAATAAAACACGGACATTTAATTTACAAGCTTGAACGTTGCCTCTGTACTGCACCCGCTGGTCCTATCTACCAGAGCGAATCCCCACAATAGACAACAAAATACTTTGGAAAAATGGAAAAGAATTTGGCAAGAATGGAGGTTTTAGGATTCAGGAGAAGTCGATTGGGATTATATTCCTTTATATATAACCGCCCCCCGTCGTCCCTGCCTCAGAGACACATCGCAAAGGGTGGGTTGGAAGGTATAGGTTGGGTGCAAGAGGTTTAAAATGAATTGGTGTGTAATATATTTGTTTGTTCTATTGGTTCTTTGTAACAATTTTTCTATTTTTTATATTGATTCAATATATAAAAACAAAAGAACGGCCATGTGAATAGCCCCATAGACTTTCATTGGTGCTAAAAATGGCCGTGTGACGGCCGTTACTTAGATGGCCATCACACGGCCATTATTCACTGTCGTGTGCATGAGGCCTAAGGTGTCTCTCTAATGCAGCGTTTCTCAAATAGTGGGGCGCGCCCCCCAGGGGGGGCGCAAGGCTCCGTAAAGGGGGGCTCCAGGTGACAGGAGATGAACGCTTCCACTGTGGAAGCGTTCATCTCCATAGTGATCTGTATCGCCGTCCTCTGGACAGCGATACAGATCGCTGTGCTAGTGCGGCAGGGGAGGGAGAGGCGTCTCCTCCCTGCTCTCTGATAGGCTGCCGGCACAAGGCCCACAGCCTATCAGAGCGAGTCCAGGCGGCGCGATGACGTCATCGCGCTGCCTGAGCAGAGTGCAGAGCGGGACACAGGCCGGAAAAGGCCTGCATCCAGCGCTTCCAGGGAGGTAAATATTGGGTTGGCGGGGGGACCCTGGACCCTATTGGGGGAGAGAGCCTGCACATGATTTGGGGGAGGGGGAAGCCTGGACCCTGCACATGATTTGGGAGGAGGGGGTTAATGTAGCCTGCACATGATTGGGGAGGGGGGTTAATGGAGCCTGCATATGATTGGGGGGGGGGGGGGGTTAATGGAGCCTGCACATGATTTGGGGAAGGGGGGGGGTTAATGGGGCCTGCACATGATTTGGGGGGGGGGAGGGGGGGTTTAATGGCCCTCACCTGTGGGGAGATTGGTGTACTTATAACAATTTTATAGACAAATGATACTATTTACAGTCGCGTGGGGGGCATGAAATGTTTTCTTCTTCCTAGGGAGGGCATGACAGAAAATAATTGAGAAGCACTGCTCTTATGGAACCTGTATCTCTTGCCAAAATGCCTGTGTTACAATTTTTGCAATGTTAATAAAGTCGTGATCAAGTGCACTTTAGTGGGTCTATACCAGTGGATAGTGTAAAGTGGTCACAATCAGAGATGTCCAACTGGGCCTGTACTGTTTAACAAAAAAACTAAAACCCATTGCAATTTTTCTACCATTTATAAGTGCACAATAAAGTGCATTTTCATGCATCAAATGCAGTGTAGTTGCAGCCAGGGGACATTTAATTGAGCCTGTACCTTTTTCCAAAAAAGCTGTTGCAAGTTTACATCATTTAATAATCAGTGTATAGAGTTGAGCGAACACCTGGATGTTCGGGTTCGAGAAGTTCGGCCGAACTTCACGAAAATGTTCGGGTTCGGGATCCGAACTTCATCCCGAACCCCATTGAAGTCAATGGGGACCCGAACTTTTGGGCACTAAAAAGGCTGTAAAATAGTCCAGGAAAGGGCTAGAGGGCTGCAAAATGTAGGTAAATGCCCTGCAAACAAATGTGGATAGGGAAATGAATTGAATTAAAATAAATAAAAATTAACCAATATCAAATAGAGAGAGGTCCCATAGCAGAGAATCATGTGTCATATTACCCACCACTGGAGAAGGCAACTTTCAGTTATGTAGGCCCCAGCACCCAGACAGAGGAGAGAGGTCCCACAGCAGAGAATCATGCGTCATATTACCCACCACTGGAGAAGGCCACAGATTGAGGAGAGGTTCATTAAACTTTGGGTTGCACCGCAAGATCATGGTAAAGTAAAAAAAAAAAAAAAAAAAAAAAAAAGAGGATTTAATAAAGAAGTGCCCTGTACAAGAATACATGGTTGAGGGGGAGGCAGTTATAAATGTCTATTCTGCACAAGGGAGGGACAGGTCCTGTGAGATCCATGCCTGGTTCATTTTTATGAACGTCAGCTTGTCCACGTTGGCTGTGGACAGGCGGCTGCGTTTGTCAGTAATGACGCCCCCTGCCGTGCTGAATACACGTTCAGACAAAACGCTGGCCGCCGGGCAGGCCAGCATCTCCAAGGCATAAAAGGCTAACTCTGGCAACGTGGACAATTTGGAGACCCACAAGTTGAATGGGGCTGAACCATCAGTCAGTACGTGGAGGGGTGTGCAGACGTACTGTTCAACCATGTTAGTGAAATGCTGCCTCCTGCTAACACGTTCCGTATCAGGTGGTGGTGCAGTTAGCTGTGGCGTGGAGACAAAACTTTTCCACATTTCTGCCATGCTTACCCTACCCTCAGAGGAGCTGGCCATGACACAGCTGCGTTGGCGACCTCTTGCTCCTCCTCTGCCTTCGCCTTGGGCTTCCACCTGTTCCCCTGTGACATTTGGAAATGATCTCAGGAGCGCGTCTACCAGCGTGCGCTTGTACTCGCGCATCTTCCTATCACGTTCCAGTGCAGGAAGTAAGGTGGGCACATTGTCTTTGTACCGGGGATCCAGCATGATGGCAACCCAGTAGTCCGCACACGTTAAAATGTGGGCAACTCTGCTGTCGTTGCGCAGGCACTGCAGCATGTAGTCGCTCATGTGTGCCATGCTGCCCAAAGATAAGGACAAGCTGTCCTCTGTGGGAGGCGTATCGTCATCGTCCTCCGTATCCCCCCAGCCATGCACCAGTGATGGGCCTGAGCTGTGTTGGGTGCCACCCCGCTGTGAACCTGCTTCATCCTCATCCTCCACCTCTTCCAGTAGTGGGCCCTGGCTGGCCACATTTGTACCTGGCCTCTGCTGTTGAAAAAAACCACCCTCTGAGCCACTTCTAACAAACTGGCCTGAAAGTGCTAAAAATTACCCCTCATCCTCCACCTCCTTGGCCACCTCCCCTTCCATCAGCCCTAAGTGTTTTCTCAAGGAGACATAGAAGTGGTATTGTAACGCTGATAACGGCGTTATCGCCACTGGCCATGTTGGTGGAGTACTCGAAAAAGCGCAACAGGGCACACAGGTTTTGCATGGAGGCCCAGTCATTGGTGGTGAAGTGGTGCTGTTCCGCCGAACGACTCACCCGTGCGTGCTGCAGCTGAAACTCCACTATCGCCTGCTGCTGCTCGCACAGTCTGGCCAGCATGTGCAAGGTGGAGTTCCACCTGGTGGGCACGTCGCATATGAGGCAGTGAGCGGGAAGGCCGAAGTTACGCTGTAGCGCAGACAGGCGAGCAGCAACAGGATGTGAACGCCGGAAGCGCGCACAGACAGCCCGCACTATGCAGCAGCTCTGACATGTTGGGGTAGTTATGAATGAACTTCTGCACCACCAAATTCAGCACATGCGCCAGGCAACGGATGTGTGTCAAACTGGCTAGTCCCAGAGCTGCGACGACCACACCACACCACCAGGCCGGGCCGGGCTTGAGGCCCACCGGCAGAAACCACTCGTCGGTCTGTTGTTCAATACCCCATCACAACTCCTGCGCGGTGTGGGGCCTGTCCCCCAAACATACGAGTTTCAGAATGGCCTGCTGACGTTTACCCTGGGCTGTGCTGAAGTTGGTGGTGAAGGTGTGTGGCTGACTGGATGAGCTGGTGGAAGCAGAGGAGGAGGAAGCCAAGTAGGAGGAGGAGGCTACAGGAGGCAAAGAATGATGCCCTGCTATCCTTGGCGGCGGAAGGACGTGCGCCAAAGAACTCTCCGCCTGGGGCCCAGCCGCCACTACATTTACCCAGTGTGCAGTTAGGGAGATATAGCGTCCCTCGTCGTGCTTACTGGTCCACGTATCTGTGGTTAGGTGGACCTTGCCACAGATGGCGTTGCGCAGTGCACACTTGATTATATCGGATACTTGGTTGTGCAGGTAGGGCACGGCTGTCTTGGAGAAGTAGTGGCGGCTGGGAACAACATACTGTGGGACAGCCATGGCCATCAGCTGTTTGAAGCTGTCTGTGTCCACCAGCCTGAATGACAGCATTTCAAAGGCCAGGAGTTTAGAAATGCTGGCATTCAGGCCCAGGGCTCGAGGGTGGCTAGGTGGGAATTTACGCTTTCTCTCCAAGGTTTGTGATATGGAGAGCTGAACGCTGCCATGTGACATGGTGGAGATGCTTGGTGACGCAGGTGGTGGTGTCGGTAGCACATCCTCTGTTTGGTGGGCGGCAGGTGCCAACATTCCTCCCGAGGCAGAGGAAGAGGCCGAGGCAGCAGCAGAAGAGGGAGCAGGGGGAGCCTGAGTGAGTTCCTTGTTTTTAAGGTGTTTACTCCACTACAGTTCATGCTTTGCATGTAGATGCCTGGTCATGCAGGTTGTGCCAAGGTTCAGAACATTAATGCCTTGCTTCAGGCTCTGATGGCACAGCGTGCAAACCACTCGGGTCTTGTCGTCAGCACATTGTTTAAAGAAGTGCCATGCCAGGGAACTCCTTGAAGCTGCCTTTGGGGTACTCGGTCCCTGGTGGCGGTGGCCAGTAGCAGGCGAACTCTCTTGGCGGCGGCTGTTCTGCTTTTGCCCCCTGCTCCCTCTTTTGCTACGCTGTTGGCTCGTTCTCA
Organism: Bufotes viridis; assembly: GCA_033119425.1. Lineage (NCBI taxonomy): Eukaryota > Metazoa > Chordata > Amphibia > Anura > Bufonidae > Bufotes > Bufotes viridis. The sequence goes on from CM065591.1 coordinate 206,492,477, forward strand.
TCACTGCCTCTTCCTCTGAACTATGAAAGTCAGTGGCACGACCTTCATTCCATGTGGGGCCTAGGAACTCATTGTCCCCTGCATCGTCTTCCCCACAGTCTTCCTCCCTGACTTCCTGTTCGGTCTGCACACAGCAGTTGGCACCTGTGTTTCGTCATCATCAGAGACGTGCGGACTCCGATGAGGTGGTATTCCCATGTCCTCATCATCAGGAAACATCAGTGGTTGTGCATCAGTGCATTCTATGTCTTCCACCACTGGGGAAGGGCTAGGTGGATTCCCTTGGGAAACCCTGCCAGCAGAGTCTTCAAACAGCATAAGAGACTGCTGCATAACTTGAGGCTCAGACAGTTTCCCTGATATGCATGGGGGTGATGTGACAGACTGATGGGCTTGGTTTTCTGGTGCCACCTGTGCGCTTTCTGCAGAAGACTGGGTACGAGATAATGTTGTGAACGTGCTGGATCCACTGTCGGCCACCCAATTGACTAGCGCCTGTACCTGCTCAGGCCTTACCATCCTTAGAATGGCATTTGGCCCCACCAAATATCGAACCTGAGGTAGTTGGTTCACTAGGACGTGTGGCTGTGGCAGAATGGCCACGTCCTTTCCCAGCACCAGAGGGTCCACTAACACCACCACGACCGCGTCCCTTACTAGATGTTTTCCTCATTGTTACCGTTCACCAAGCACCACAAAAAGAAAAAAAATATTTGGCCCAATGTATTGAATTCAAATTCAGGCCTTTTTTTACAGGCACCTAACACTTTCTGCATATTTATTTATGTTATGTATACAAATCGAACCGGCACTCTAGATCTGGATATATAGATGCAATGTATTTATAAAATTATATAATAATTAAAATTGTACAGTAATTTAAAATCTCTGAAAAAAGGAAAAAAAAAACAAACAAACAAAAAAAAACAACTAGGTTTTCAATGTACTATTGTTGTGATGTACATATCTTGCTTATACCACCAATCGTAATAAACTTTATAAGAAGATCTTGCTACTATTATTCAATGTTCATTGCACTTTCCTACAACACTGTTCAGACAGTGTATTCTTAAGGTGCGTTTTTAGGAGGAGATCCCGTTTGTAAGGGGTCTTTGTTCTCCAGAGTACAGTGAATGTCTCTAAAATTAATGTCCAATATGTTGGTTTCCTCCTATATGTGCTAACCTATTTATAATTGCAGGTTTAATATTTATGGTCGCGCTTTACCAGAAATTATGTCCAATTCCGCAGTTTATAGTTTGCAGTCTTTATCACCTTCTATTTATATCTTTTTCAGGGACCTTCACCCATCCAATACATATATTTATTTTGTATTTAGTTTTCCTTATATGACTCACTGTTGAGGGGTCCGCGAATGCTAGCCGGCCGTGACGTCCCACGTGGTAACCGGCGCGAGCGAGGCCTCTTCAGTATGCAATGTAGTCAAAGGGCCGGTCTCCTGCAGTGTCTTGAAGGTGGGAGGTATCCGCGGCAGAGTGTGGATGTACGCGCAATCTCTCCTCTGTGTGTCATGCGGTCAGAGGGCCGGTCTTCAGCGGCATACGGAGATAGTCAATTCCACAGCAAGACAGATGTACAGCGAATTCTGGATAAAAGCGCGTCTTTCTCTATGTTGTCAGCTCCGGAGCTTTTATATTCATAAAAAGAGGCACTTATACACCCATACGCGTTTCGGAACTTTAATTTGTCCCTTCCTCAGTGGTAAAGTGCCTCCTCCAGTTGTTATCCTTAAATACCTGCAGTTGTTAGGTATGGCACAAAACCCGGTACTGGAATTCATATATTTTAATATACCTCCTCCTACCTTCATCACAATTGTTGAGAATAATAATTAAAAAAGAAAAAACTTTTTTCATATTATAATTGCAGTATATTTCATTATCATTCAGCAGAATCATTGTATCAATCCCTCTCTATATTAACAGGTCAATATATCAACACTTAGATGTTCCAATATAGAAATAGATATCAAAATATTGTTATTCATATGGATATCATTGTCTCTATGTTTTCATCTAAACACATGTATAGAGACATGTTCACATATATTGCGGTTTCATATGTTGTTTGCAGTTTCGCTGGCGGGGCTGGCGACAAAAGTTTATTACGATTTGTGGTATAAGCAAGATATGTACATCACAACAATAGTACATTGAAAACCTAGTTTTTTTTTCCCCTTTTTCAGAGATTTTAAATTATTGTACAATTTTAATTATGATATAATTTTATAAATAAATTGCATTTATATATCCAGATCTAGAGTGCCGGTTCGATTTGTATACATAACTTGTTTTATAAGTTGGGTGAAATTATAAGAACTGTGCACCTTATCCATACAATTGAGAGACGTGAGCCACCTATCACATTCTCGGTTACGTTAAAAATATTTATTTATGTACTGTATTACACTAATCCAGGCACAGCAGTAACCACTGATTTAGGGGAATATCAATTGTAGGGCTCGTATTTAGGCCCTGGGTGAAAGGAATCCTTTTATGGACAGATTTACACTTGGAGATGCACAGTAGCGTGTAAAAAAATATGTAGGATTATGCCTTCAGCAATTGTATTTTAACACTTTGTGTAATATACCCTTTAACGGACAGAAATACAATGGGAGATGCACAGTAGCGTGTGAAGTTATTGAGGATGACCCTCTTAGCACTTGTATATACACCTTGAGTGTAATATACCCTTTTATGTACTGATTAACACTTGGCCTGCAACAGCTGGAACACCAGATTCAGGGTATTGCTATATTGGCAAGTGAATTTCACCCCAGAAAAAAATCAATCCTTTGCCGGACACTATTAAACTTGGCCAGCCACAGCTGAAACCACTGATTTATGGTATTGCTATTTTGGCAATTGAATTTTACCCCAGAACAAAATATATCCTTTGCCGGACACTATTAAACTTGGCCAGCCACAGCTGAAGCCACTGATTTATGGTATTGCTATTTTGGCAATTAAATTTCACACCAGAAAAAAAATATACCATTTACGGACAGAGGTAAACTAGGCCCGCAACAGCTGGAACACCAGATTCAGGGTATTGCTATTTTGGCAATTTAATTTTCACCCCAGCAAAAAAAATACCCTTTTACGGACAAATTTAAACGAAGCCTGCAACAGCTGGAACAGTTTTACTGTATTTCTATTTTTAACTGAATTTCACCGCAGAAAATAATATATCCTATGACGGACACTATGAAACTTGTCCAGCCACTGCTGGGACACCAGATTTACGGTATTGCTATTTTGGCAATTGAATGTCACCCCGTAAAAAAAATATTTTCTTTTGCCGTACACTATTAAACTTGGCCAGCCACAGCTGAAACCACTGATTTATGGTATTGCTATTTTGGCAATTGAATTTCATCCCAGAAGAAAATATATCCTTTGCCGGACACTATTATACATTCCCAGCCACTGCTGGGACACCAAATTTAGGGGATTGCTATTTTGGCAATTGAATTTCACCACAGAAAATTATCTATCCTTTGCCAGACAGCAGACAGTATTACACTTGGCTAGCCACAGCTGGGGCACCAGATTTAGGGGATTGCTATTTTGGCAATTGAATTTAACCCCTTAATAAAATATAGAAATTTCTATCCTGAGTTTCTAGGGGTGACAATAAGCACAGCCAAGCCCCTGATGTAGGATATAGCAAAAAAAAAAAAAAAAACACTAGCATTGATGGATTGATGGACTTGGTGGCAGCTTGTGCTGGTGCACCACAAGTCACAAAATGGCCGCCGATCACCGCAGAAAAAAGTGACAGAAAAAAGTGACAGAAAAAAGCTCTGTGCAGCCTAAAAACAAGTGAGCAACTAACTAGCAGAAGTTGAATCATTCACAGCTGTAGATCGATCACTTCATTAGGTGTTTTTGCTGACTTTTCCCTGCCTATTCTCGCCCTCACAGAAGTTGCGTCCTCTCCCTACACAAATCAGAGCAGTGTGATGTGCGGCGCTCCGTGACTCCAGCTTAAATAGAGGCTGGGTCACATGCTGCACTTGGCCAATCACAGCCATGCCATTGGTAGGCATGGCTGTGATGGCTTCTTAGGGCAAGAAGTAAAACGCTAGCTGATTGGCTGCTGTGCAGCCCTTCAGAAAACGGGAAGAAATCGCCAAACAACGGACCTGAACCCGAACTTTTTTGAAAATGTTCGGGTCCGGGTCCCGAACACCCCAAAATTCGGTACGAACCCGAACTATGCTCGAACTGTTTGCTCAACACTATCAGTGTATTAAACCTGTAACTTTCCATTGTTTAAATAGACGTCATTATAATATATCTGTCAAATGAAACTAAAGACCTTTGTCTTGTCATCTGTGAGTGAGAATATGGGTGGTTGCAGTAGTGCAAACTAGTGTTGAGCAGATCAAATGAAAAAAAATTGACTTCGACCTGAATTTCTGGAAGAATTTGATTTGCCACAAAGCCTTGTTTCTTTGCAATTTGTGGTAACAAATCAATTTTCCTGAAATGGCGGTAAAAAAACCAAAACATACTCATTTCATCCATTTGCTCATGGAGAGGCCAACGCGGCTATCTCGATTAAAGAAGCCTTTAATTTTGTATTATTTCTGTCTTTACTGCCCCATACTTGTTTGTCTTCTTTACTAATAAAAGGCAACAACAACCGATGTGCTATGGAAGATACTCAATATAGAATTACTGTTGCTAATTGGTGTGAGAACAGTCAGTGTTTGGAGTGCCATGTTGAGAAGGTTTAGGCAAAGGCAGGTGGTGATGGTAGTAGTGGCGGCACTTGTAGCCATGGTGCTAGCAGTGGGAGCCGTGGTGACTTACAGATTTGGGGCAAATACAGAGTAGGGAATCTGCTCTGGGCAAGAAGCACATATCATTGATGACATCCTTTTTATTTGGCGGGACAGTGAGGACTAGTTACATTCCTTTCTGAAATAAACTCAGACAAATACAATTTCTAATTCACATCAACCAAGTTCAATCAAGATAGAGTTTCTAGACTTACAAATATCCGTAGATAAAGACAGACTGAATCTGTACTACATATCAAAAACCTACAGCCACAAAACAGTTTTATCCGATTTGACAGTTGCTATTTACCTTCCTGGCTTATAAACATACCACAAGGACAATTTTAAAGGATGAAAAGAAACATACATTAGAAACACAATTCGAAGAAGAAGCACAAAAAATGAAAAAATTATTTACAGATAGAAAATACCCAACTTCACTCATTGATTCATCATTAAACCGAATACAAAATATGGACAGAAAAAGCTTTTTTTACCAAAAACAACGAAAAATGCAAACAGGAAGACACTTCTTTTAGGATCATTCTTCCCTATAACCCACAACACAAAAAAATCAAGAAAATTATAAACAATCATTGGCACCACATAAAACAAGATAAGATAATAGGCTCTATGATCCCGAATACCCCACAAATTACGTTCACAAAGCCCCCAAATTTAGGCCTGAAGATAGCCCCATCTATCAAACAGACCCCACAGGGCACACCAACCTTTCAAGATTGAAAGGACATTACAGGCTTCTACAGATGTGGGAAATGTAGTAATTGCAACAGAACATCATTTCCAAAAAAGACCACACATGTTACATCCAAGACCAATTCACATAAACATGAAATCAAGGAATTCCTAACATGTACAGTAGTTCAACTGACGTCATATATGCTCTGGAATGTCCATGTCAAAAACTATATATAGGACGAACCAAAATTACGCTTAAAAAACGTGTATCTGAACATATCTCAAATATAAAAAAGGGATTTGAAAAACATACATTATCAAACCACTTCAAACTTCTTCACAATAAAGATCCCACAGGACTAAAATACACAGCATTAGAGAAAATAAAAAGAGATTTGAGAGGTGGCAACCATATACACAGGATGTCAAGAATAGAATCTAGAAGATATATAATATATATATATATATATATATATATATATATATATATATATATATATATATAAATTTTTTTTTTCCTTTTATACTCTGTATACCTTATCTTTATATTCAGCATTTCCCTATTTATATTTTTACTTTTTGTACCAGCATAATTTTTCTAACGAGCTATATATTAGCTCAATTCCCAAATTAACTTCACCTGATTTATCTCAATTGAACTTGTAATTGCCACCTAATATATACCGCGCAGGTAATGAGAATCCGCGACCTACTGATGAAGGGACCAAGTGGAGTCCCGAAATGCGTTTAAGAGTGTGGAGGACCACTACGAACAATAGAGATCACCATCTATAACAAAGAACTTTTCATCTAGGAGCGCTCCAAAGTGAAAACATCTTATCCGAACATCCCAGCGAATCCCGATCATGTGACCATCTCCTCTCACGTGTCCTCACTACGTCACATACCAGATGTGCGAGACGCGCTTGGGAACCACAAGGGATGCCGTCAGCCGGGGAGCCGAGCTGCAAGAAGATCTCGCCCGAAATACCCACAGATGACATCCCTGGTTGGTGGGTAAGTGATTTCTGAACCAAAGACAGTGCGGGGTGCCGTACTCAGGTCCAGAACACTAATTCCCCCCACAGCGTCTGATGTACTTTACTTGTGAGGACATTTTATCACATGTATGTTATACGTGGCAGTAGGATATAAAGGACTGATTATAAATCACTCTGCATGAAGACAGTACCAACCAAGAAGGGTTTTTCTACAATGCTTATTTTCTATTTTAATTTTGAATTTTAATTTTATTTTTTCTTTGGGAAATAGACTACTCCACCATATTTTCTGGAAAGCTGAATACAACATACATCAGATAGGTGCACCATAGCACATACGGCAAGCACAGCTATATATGCACAATATGTGCTTTTTATCTTTTTAAAAAAGGTTCTAATTTTTAAACAAAACAACCCTAACCTTTTCTAATCACTCCTAAACTTCAGACTGCTATAGTCTTTTTCACAATTTTTGAAAAAGTCTGGTACCAGCCTTTATATATATATTGAGCACCTTACCTGCTAAACCACTTAATCCTGAACACATATCTAGTGTCCGGGAGTCCAAGACAGTCCACCTACAATCCCAAATCCATCCCTTACCCAACCCTACAATAATATTTCTATAAATTCTCTACACAAGATTTTATGTAAACTGTAACATTTAGAATAAAGGTTTTAAATTCCAAGTACGAGTGTGCCTGCTACCTTTTCTATATAACATAACATGTCCCATTTTGATAACAGTGACAGGGAGGGTGTACACTATGATGATAATTGCGAGGACCTGAGAACAAGATCGGGATCCTGAGGAGGAGGTGGCATCAGAGAAGGAGGATGGTGGCAAAAAAAAGAACAGAGACAATGCACAGCAAACTGCTGGGGTCATATTTGCTTTCCTTGCAGTCAGCTAAGGCCCTGGTGCAGATAGCATTGGCACAGGCTCAAAACTCTCCAGACCTAGGCCAGGCATGACTGCTAGTAGCTCTGTGTAATCTCCTGTATGGGAATTTTTCTCCACAGGGCCTGCAGACAAAACCACAGCAATGTGCAAGATCTGGAGCCATAAGCCATAAGCCATGGGCATTAGAACACAGACATTGTTCATGCATTCAGAAATTCTTCAGACCCTTTCACTTTTTCATGTTTTGGTATGTGGCAACCTTCTGCTAAAAAAATTAAGAAAAAAGTTTTTCCCCATCAAACTGCACTTAATAAAAATGAAAACACAATTTTAAAAATGTTTGCAAATTTATCATGAAGGAAAAACTAAGATTTTGCATGGACATAAGTAGTCAGACCCTTTGCTATAAACGTATAGACATTTTAAGGAAAAGCCTAATGAAAGAATAGAGAATCATCATTTGTAGGGTTCGAAATAGTAAAAAAAAAAAAAAAAGAAGTATGAGGAGGGGATTATATCAAAAATCTATCAAGAAAAGAAACGCAGTGGATTTTCAATATGGACACACTAATGCCTAGAGGCTTAAATGTCGAAGTTGAGCTGTTTTGCGTTGAATAAGAAGCAAAGCAATCAACAGCACTGGAAGAGTTAATATAGGGGAGCGATGTCTATATAAGAAGAGCTATAGCAGTACCACATTGATTCCCTGACAAAGAGCGTCACAATTCGCTCGAAATGCGTTGGAAGGTATTGTGGGACTAGCGGCAATCTGTAGCTCTGAAGTGGTGACGTCACCCGCTCATCAGTGAGCACAAGCAAAGAAACATTGGAAGTTCTGCCACCGGCCGGGGCGAACTCCAAGACAAACAGCTTACCATAGACAAAGATTCCCTGCATGGAAAGAATTTCAGACACCAGCGCCTACAATCGCGTAAGAAACACGACGCACCACTAGGATTACAGGTACAGCGATGACATTACCGTGATCAAGGTAGGCTTGAATGGTATATGACACATCACGGTGTCTTGTATTTGTGGATAGTAGTAAGGGGTTTTTTGTGAGGTTAGCTGAGCGTAGTGTCTATACTTTGCTGTCTGGCAAAGGATAGATGGTTTTCTGTGGTGAAATTCAATTGCCAAAATAGCAATCCCCAGCAATTGCCCAGCAGTGGCTTGCAAAGTATAATAGTGTACGGCAAAGGATATATTTTTTTTCTGAGGTGAAATTCAATTGCCAAAATAGCAATACCATAAATCAGAGGTTTAAGCTGGGGCTGGCCAAGTTTAATAGTGTCCGGCAAAGGATATATTTTGTTCTGGGGTGAAATTCAATTGCCAAAATAGCAATACCCTGAATCTGGTGTTCTAGCTGTTGCAGGCCTAGTTTAGTCCTATCCGTAACAGGGTATATTTTTTTCTGGGGTGAAATTCAATTGCCAAAATAGCAATACCATAAATCAGTGGTTTCAGCTGTGGCTGGCCAAGTATAATAGTGTCCGGCAATGGATATTCTGGGGTGAAATTTAATAAACAAAATAGCAATACCCTGAATCTGGTGTTCCAGCTGTGCCTGGACAATTTCCCTAATGTCTGTCAAAGGATATATTATTTTCTGGGGTGAAAGTCAGTAACAAAAATAGAAATACATTAAATCTGGTGTCCCAGCAGTGGCTGGCCAAGTTTAATAGTGTCCTTCATAGGATATATTTTGTTCTGGGGTGAAATTCAAATGCCAAAATAGCAAAACCGTAAATCTGGTGTCCCAGCAGTTGCTGGCCAAGTTTAATATTGTCCGGCAAAGGATATATTTTGTTCTGGGGTGAAATTCACTTGCCAATATAGCAATACTCTGAATCTGGTGTTCCAGCTGTTGCAGGCCAAGTGTTAATCTGTCCATAAAAGGGTATATTACACTCAAGGTGTATGTACAAGTGCTGAGAGGGTCATCCTCAATAACTTTACACGCTACCGTGCATCTCCCATTGTATTTCTGTCCGTTAAAGGGTATATTACACAAAGTGTTAAAATAAAATTGCTGAAGGCATAATCCTACATATTTTTTCACACGCTAATGTGCATCTCCAAGTGTAAATTTGTCCATAAAAGGATACCTTTCATCCAGGGCCTAAATACTAGGCCTACAATTTATATTCCCCTAAATCAGTGGTTACTGCTGTGCCTGGATTAGTGTAATACGGTACATAAATAAATAGGCAGATATTGTTAGGTGCCTGTAAAAAAAGGCCTGATTTTGAAATCAATATATTGGGCCAAATATTTTTTTTCTTATTGTGGTGCTTGGTGAACGGTAAAAATGAGGAAAACATCTAGTAAGGGACGCGGACGCCGTCGTGGTGGTGTTAGTGGACCCTCTGGTGCTGGGAAAGGACGTGACCATTGTGCCACAGCCACACGTCCTAGTGAACCAACTACCTCAGGTTCCAGTACCCGCCAGAATTTACAGTGATATTTGGTGGGGCCCAATGCCGTTCTAAGGATGGTAAGGCCTGAGCAGGTACAGGCGTTAGTCAATTGGGTGGCCGACAGTGGATCCAGCACGTTCACAACATTATCTCGTACCCAGTCTTCTGCAGAAAGCGCACAGGTGGCACCTGAAAACCAAGCCCATCAGTCTGTCACATCACCCCCATGCATATCAGGGAAACTGTCTGAGCCTCAAGTTATGCAGCAGTGTCTTATGCTGTTTGTAGACTCAGCTGGCAGTTGTTCCCAAGGGAATCCACCTAGCCCTTCCCCAGTGGTGGAAGACATAGAATGCACTGATGCACAACCACTGATGTTTCCTGATGATGAGGACATGGGAATACCACCTAATCGGAGTCCGCACGTCTCTGATGATGACGAAACACAGGTGCCAACTGCTGCGTCTTTTTGCAGTGTACAGACCGAACAGGAAGTCAGGGAGGAAGACTGTGTGGAAGACGATGAGGTCCTAGACCCCACATGGAATGAAGGTCGTATCACTGACTTTCATAGTTCAGAGGAAGAGGCAGTGGTGAGACCGAGCCAACAGCGTAGCAAAAGAGGGAGCAGGGGCAAAAGCAGAACAGCCGCCGCCAAGAGAGTTCGCCTGCTACTGGCCACCGCTACCAGGGACCGAGCACCCCAAAGGCAGCTTCAAGGAGTTCCCTGGCATGGCACTTCTTTAAACAATGTGCTGAGTAGTTTGCACGCTGTGCCATCAGAGCCTGAAGCGAGGCATTAACGTTCTGAACCTTAGCACAACCTGCATGACCAGACATCTACATGCAAAGCATGAACTGCAGTGGAGTAACACCTTAAAAACAAGGAACTCACTCAGGCTCCCCCTGCTCCCTCTTCTGCTGCTGCCTCGGCCTCTTCCTCCGCCTCGGGAGGAATGTTGGCACCTGCCGCCCACCAAACAGAGGATTTGCCACCGACACCACCACCTGCGTCACCAAGCATCTCCACCATGTCACACCGCAGCGTTCAGCTCTCCATCTTACAAACCTTGGAGAGAAAGCGTAAATTCCCACCTAGCCACCCTCGAGCCCTGGGCCTGAATGCCAGCATTTCTAAACTACTGGCCTTTGAAATTCAGGGTGGTGGACACAGACAACTTCAAACAGCTGATGGCCATGGCTGTCCCACAGTACGTTGTTCCCAGCCGCCACTACTTCTCCAAGACAGCCGTGCCTTCTCTGCACAACCAAGTATCCGATAAAATCAAGTGTGCACTGCGCAACGCCATCTGTGGCAAGGTCCACCTAACCACAGATACGTGGACCAGTAAGCACGGCCAGGGACGCTATATCTCCCTAACTGCACACTAGGTAAATGTAGTGGCGGCTGGACCCCAGGCGGAGAGTTCCTTGGCGCACGTCCTTCCACCACCAAGGATCGGAGGGCATCATTCTTTGCCTCCTGTAGCCTCCTCCTCCTACTCGGCTTCCTCCTCCTCTGCTTCCACCAGCTCATCCAGTCAGCCACACACCTTCACCACCAACTTCAGCACAGCCCGGGGTAAACGTCAGCAGGCCATTCTGAAACTCATATGTTTGGGGGACAGGCCCCACACCGCGCAGGAGTTGTGGAGGGGCATTGAACAACAGACCGACCAGTGGTTTCTGCCGGTGGACCTCAAGCCCGGCCTGGTGGTGTGCGATAATGGGCGAAATCTCGTTGCAGCTCTGGGACTAGCCCGTTTGACGCACATCCCTTGCCTGGCGCATGTGCTGAATTTGGTGGTGCAGACATTCATTCACAACTACCCCAACATGTCAGAGCTGCTGCATAAAGTGCAGGCCGTCTGTGCGCTCTTCCGGCATTCACATCCTGCCGCTGCTCGCCTGTCTGCGCTACAGTGGAAGTTCGGCCTTCCCGCTCACCGCCTTATATGCGACGTGCCCACCCGGTGGAACTCCACCTTGCACATGCTGGAGAGACCAATATAGCAGGCCATAGTGGAATTTCAGCTGCAGCACGCACGCGTCAGTTGCAATGCAGAACATCACCACCAATGATTGGGCCTCCATGCGAAACCTGTGTGCCCTGTTGCGCTTTTTCGAGTACTCCACCAACATGGCCAGTGGCGATGACACCGTTATCAGCGTTACAATACCACTTCTATGTCTCCTTGAGAAAACGCTTAGGGCGATGATGGAAGAGGAGGTGGCCCAGGAGGAGGATGAGGGGTCATTTTTAGCACTTTCAGGCCAGTCTGTTAGAAGTGCCTCAGAGGGAGGTTTTTTGCAACAGCAGAGGCCAGGTACAAATGTAGCCAGCCAGGGCCCACTACTGGAGGATGAGGAGGAGGTGGATAAGGATGAGGATGAAGCAGGTTCAGCGCGGGCTGGCACCCGACACAGCTCAGGCCCATCACTGGTGCGTGGCTGGGGGGATACGGAGAATGTCCTTACCTCTGGGGAGCCTGGCACACATGAGCGACTACATGCTGCAGTGCCTGCGCAACGACAGCAGAGTTGCCCACATTTTAACCTGTGCGGACTACTGGGTTGCCACCCTGCTGGATCCCCGGTACAAAGACAATGTGCCCACCTTCCTTCCTGCACTGGAGCGTGATAGGAAGATGCGCGAGTACAAGCGCACGCTGGTAGACGCGCTCCTGAGAGCATTCCCAAATGTCACAGGGTAACAAGTGGATGGGCAGGGTTAGTATGGCAGAAATGTGGAAAAGTTTTGTCTCCACACCACAGCTAACTGCACCACCACCTGATATGGAACATGTTAGCAGGAGGCAGCATTTTACTAACATGGTTGAACAGTACGTCTGCACACCCCTCAACGTACTAACTGATGGTTCGGCCCCATTCAACTTCTGTGTCTCCAAATTGTCCACGTTGCCAGAGTTAGCCTTTTATGCCTTGGAGGTGCTGGCCTGCCCGGCGGCCAGCGTTTTGTCTGAACGTGTATTCAGCACGGCAGGGGGCGTCATTACTGACAAACGCAGCCGCCTGTCCACAGCCAACGTGGACAAGCTGACGTTCATAAAAATGAACCAGGCATGGTTCCCACAGGACCTGTCCCTCCCTTGTGCAGAATAGACATTTATAACTGCTTCCCCCTCAACCATGTATTCTTGTACTCCGGGGCACTTTATTGAATCCTCCTTTTTTTAACTTTACCATGATCTTGCGGTGCAACCCAAAGTTGAATGAACCGCTCCTCAATCTGGGCTCCGGGGCCTAAATAACTGAAAGTGGCCTGTTACAATGGTGGGTGACATGAAGCCTGAACCTCTGCCATGCGACCTCTCTCCTCTGTCTGGGTGCCGTGGGCTAAATATCTGGAAGTGACCTTCTCCAGTGGTGGGTGATATGACGCATTATTCCTTGCTGTGGGACCTCTCTCCTCTTTCTTCGTGCTGGGGCCTAAATAACTGAAAGTGGCCTTCTCCAGTGGTGGGTGAAATGAAGCCTGATTTTATGCTATGGGACCTCTCTCCTCTGTCTGGGTGCTGGGGCCGAAATAACAGAAAGAACAGAAAGTGACCTTCTCCATTGGTGGGTGACTTGAAGCCTGATTCTCTGCTATGGGACCTCTCTCCAATTGATATTGGTTAATTTTTATTTATTTTATTTTAATTCAATTCATTTCCCTATCCACATTTGTTTGCAGGGCATTTGCCTACATTTTGCAGCCCTCTAGCCCTTTCCTGGACTATTTTACAGCCTTTTTAGTGCCCAAAAGTTCGGGTCCCCATTGACTTCAATGGGGTACGGGTTCGGGATGAAGTTTGGGTCGAGTTCGGATCCCGATCATTTTCGGGAAGTTTGGCCGAACTTCTTGAACCCGAACATCCAGGTGTTCGCTCAACTCTAATTACGAATATTCAATCGAATATTCGTGAAATTTCGCGGAATCGAATATGGCACCTCCCGCTCATCACTAGTCTCTACTGGCTCACCCTTTCAGAGAGATAGTTTGTAATTGATTATAACAATCTAAAATATAGCATGCTAAAAATACAAAGAATATAAAAAATGCAGAAAATATAGCAAAATGTATTTCATCAGCTAGAATAATTAAAAGTTCATTAGGTGTATCTTTTCTTTCAAGGCTAAGTATATGCAGCAGTAGTTTCCCATAATTGTATTTAATGCCCTAGTGTGAAATAAAGGGCTACATGTATATCATGTATTCACATTTTGCTATATTTTCTGTATTTTTCTGCATTTCTTATATTCTTTGTATTTTTAGCATGCGATATTTTAGATTGTTATAATATTCAATAAATCATTCTGTACTACATTTTATGATTTACATACGGGAGAGTGCTAGTCTCATAGGTAAATCAATTACAATAATAGGACATGTTCTATCTTTGAACGGAACAACGGAAATATGGAAACGGATGCATACGGAGTACATTCTGTTTTTTTAAATGAACCCATTGAAATTAATGGTTCTGTATACGGACCATATTCAGACATCAAAAAACAGAACGTAAACGAAAAAAAACAAAAACGTTTGTGTGCAAGAGGCCTTATGAGATATAATCAACATCATGAGGGATAAGGAACAGTTTAAAAGAATTGCATTCCATTCATCCACAAACTGTTGTGAATATACAGTATTCCAAATCTTTTTTAATGCTTGGGATTAGTGTTGAGCGAACAGTTCGAGCATCGTTCGGGTTCGTATCGAATTTTGGGGTGTCCGGGACACGGACCCGAACCCGGACATTTTCAAAAAAGTTCGGATTCGGGTCCGTTGTTCGGCGATTTCTTCCCGCTTTCTGAAGGGCTGCACAGCAGCCAATCAGCTAGCGTTTTACTTCTTGCCCTAAGAAGCCATCACAGCCATGCCTACTAATGGCATGGCTGTGATTGGCCAAGTGCAGCATGTGACCCAGCCTCTATTTAAGCTGGAGTCACGTAGCGCCGCATGTCACACTGCTCTGATTAGTGTAGGGAGAGGACGCAGCTTCTGTCAGGGCGAGATTAGGCAGGGTAAAGTCAGCAACAGCACCTAATGAACGGATCGATCTACAGCTGTGAATGATTGAACTTCTGCAAGTTACTTGATCACTGGTTTTTAAGCTGCACAGAGCGTTTTTCTGTCACTTATTTTCTGGGTTGATCAGCGGCCATTTTGTGACTTGTGGTGCACCAGAAGAAGCTGCCACCAAGTCCATCAATCCATCAATACTAGTTTTTTTTTGCTATATCCTACATCAGGGGCTTGGCTGTGCTAATTGTCACCCCTAGAAACTCAGGATAGCAATTTCTATATTTTATTAAGGGGTTAAATACAATTGCACAAATACCAATCCCCTAAATCTGGTGTTCCAGCTTTGGCTAGACAAGTATAATACTGTCTGCTGTCTGGCAAAGGATAGATTATTTTCTGTGGTGAAATTCAATTGCCAAAATAGCAATGCCATAAATCAGTGGTTTCAGCTGTGGCTGGCAAAATAGAATAGTGTCCGCCAAAACATATATTTTGTTCTGGGGTGAAATTACCGTATTTTTCGCCCTATAAGACGCACCGGCCTATAAGACGCACCTGGGTTTTTGAGGAGAAAAATAAGAAAAAAAATATTTTTAACCAAAAGGTGTGCTTTTGAAGTAATGGTGGTCTGTGCATGACAGTATTATGGGGGGATCTGTGGATGGCACTGTTATGTGGGGGAGATGTGGATGGCACTGTGATGGGGGGGATCTGTGGATAGCACTGTGATGGGGGATCTGTGGATAGCACTGTGATGGGGGGATCTGTGGATAGCACTGTGATGGGGGCATTTATGAATGACACTGTAATGGATTGGATCTGTGGATGACACATATATAGCATCTTATGCTATATGTGTCATCCACAGATCACCCAATACAGTGTCATCCACAGGTGCCCCTTTTCTAAAACATCTGGCCCATGGCTGCTTAGGGCGGAGCCTGGCAGCACATGGCGGGCGGCCCGCCGCTCACAGCGTGACTGCTTGTATAACATTTAAAATCTTTAATTATGTCCCCTTATTTCCTAAAAGCCTAGGACAGTAGCGCTCTGCTAACCTGCTATAACGATCCTCTAGCAGGCAGAGCGGTGCGGCAGGCTGGTGTGTAACGTCCTCACTGACGTCATCTGCCTGCTCCTCCTGCTTCATTCATAAAGTGAAAGGAGCAGGCAGATGACGTCAGTGAGGACGTTACACACCAGCCTGCCGCCGCACCGCTCTGCCTGCTAGAGGATCGTTATAGCAGGTTAGCAGAGCGCTATTGTCCTGGGCTTTTAGGAAATAAGGGGACATAATTAAAGATTTTAAATGTTATACAAGCAGTCATGCTGTGAGCGGCGGGCCGCCCGCCGCGTGTTGCCAGGCTCCGCCCCCTCCTCCTTCCATGCTGATACATCGCATGCTGTGCGATGTATCAGCTTTAACTATAGGAAAATGGTAGTATTCGCCATATAAGACGCACTGCCATTTTCCCCCCACTTTTGGGGGGGAAAAAGTGCGTCTTATATGGCGAAAAATACGGTAATCTGCCAAAATAGCAACACCCTGAATCTGGTGTCCCAGCTGTTGCAGGCCAGATTGTATAGTGTCCGCCAAAACATATATTTTGTTCTGGGGTGAAATTCAATTGCCAAAATAGCAATACAATAAATCAGTGGTTTCAGCTGTGGCTGGCAAAATAGAATAGTGTCTGCCAAAACATATATTTTGTTCTGGGGTGAAATTAATTTGCCAAAATAGCAATACCCTGAATCTGGTGTCCCAGCTGTTGCAGGCCAGATTTCATAGTGTCTGCCAAAACATATATTTTGTTCTGGGGTGAAATTAATCTGCCAAAATAGCAATAGCCTGAATCTGGTGTCCCAGCTGTTGCAGGCCAGATTTCATAGTGTCCGCCAAAACATATTTTGTTCTGGGGTGAAATTCAATTGCCAAAATAGCAATACCATAAATCAGTGGTTTCAGCTGTGGCTGGCAAAATAGATTAGGGTCCGCCAAAACATATATTTTGTTCTGGGGTGAAATTAATCTGCCAAAATAGCAATACCCTGAATCTGGTGTCCCAGCTGTTGCAGGCCAATTGTAAATCTGTCCATAAAAGGATACCTTTCATCCAGGGTCTAAATACTAGCCCTAAAAGAGATATTCCCCTAAATCAGTGGTTACTGCTGTGCCTGGATTAGTGTAATACGCTACATAAACAAATAGGCAGATAGTGGTAGGTGCCTGTAAAAAAAGGCCTGAATTTGAAATCAATACATTGGGCCAAATATTTTTTTTGGTGAACTGTTACAATGAGGAAAACATCTAGTAAGGGACGCGGACGCGGTCGTGTTAGTGTACCTTCTGGTGCTGGGAGAGGACGTGGCCATTGTGCCACAGCCACACGTCCTAGTGAACCAACTACCTCAGGTTCCAGTACCCGCCAGAATTTACAGCGATATTTGGTGGGGCCCAATGCCATTCTAAGGATGGTAAAGCCTGAGCAGGTACAGGCGCTAGTCAATTGGGTGGCCGACAGTGGATCCAGCACGTTCACAACATTATCTCCCACCCAGTCTTCCGCAGAAAGCGCACAGGTGGCACCTGAAAACCAAGCCCATCAGTCTGTCACATCACCCCCATGCATATCAGGGAAACTGTCTGAGCCTCAAGTTATGCAGCAGTCTCTTATACTGTTTGAAGACTCTGCTGGCAGGGTTTCCCAAGGGAATCCACCTAGCCTTTCCCCAGTGGTGGAAGACATAGAATGCACTGATTCACAACCACTGATGTTTCCTGATGATGAGGACATGGGAATACCACCTCATCGGAGTCCGCACGTCTCTGATGATGACGAAACACAGGTGCCAACTGCTGCGTCTTTCTGCAGTGTGCAGACCGAACAGGAGGTCAGGGAGGAAGACTGTGTGGAAGACGATGCAGGGGACGATGAGGTCCTAAACCCCAAATGGAATGTAGGTCGTGCCACTGACTTTCATAGTTCAGAGGAAGAGGCAGTGGTGAGACCGAGCCAACAGCGTAGCAAAAGAGGGAGCAGGGGGCAAAAGCAGACCAGCCGCTGCCAAGAGAGTTCGCCTGCTACTGGCCACCGCCACCAGGGACCGAGCACCCCAAAGGCAGCTTCAAGGAGTTCCCTGGCATGGCACTTCTTTAAACAATGTGCTGACGACAAGACCCGAGTGGTTTGCACGCTGTGCCATCAGATCCTGAAGCGAGGCATTAACGTTCTGAACCTTAGCACAACCTGCATGACCAGGCATGTAAACACCTTAAAAGCAAGGAACTCACTCTAGCTCCCCCTGCTCCATCTTCTGCTGCTGCCTCGGCCTCTTCCTCTGCCTCGGGAGGAATGTTGGCACCTGCCGCCCACCAAACAGAGGATGTGCCACCGACAACACCACCTGCGTCACCAAGCATCTCCACCATGTCACAAGGCAGCGTTCAGCTCTCCATCTCACAAACCTTGGAGAGAAAGCGTAAATTCCCACCTAGCCACCCTCGAGCCCTGGGCCTGAATGCCAGCATTTCTAAACTACTGGCCTTTGAAATGCTGTCATTCAGGCTGGTGGACACAGACAGCTTCAAACAGCTGATGTCCATGGCTGTCCCACAGTATGTTGTTCCCAGCCGCCACTACTTCTCCAAGACAGCCGTGCCTTCCCTGCACAACCAAGTATCCGATAAAATCAAGTGTGCACTGCGCAACGCCATCTGTGGCAAGGTCCACCTAACCACAGATACGTGGACCAGTAAGCACGGCCAGGGACGCTATATCTCCCTAACTGCACACTAGGTAAATGTAGTGGCGGCTGGGCCGCAGGCGGAGAGTTCCTTGGCGCACGTCCTTCCGCCACCAAGGATCGCAGGGCTTCATTCTTTGCCTCCTGTAGCCTCCTCCTCCTACTCGGCTTCCTCCTCCTCTGCTTCCACCAGCTCATCCAGTCAGCCACACACCTTCACCACCAACTTCAGCACAGCCCAGGGTAAACGTCAGCAGGCCATTCTGAAACTCATATGTTTGGGGGACAGGCCCCACACCGCGCAGGAGTTGTGGCGGGGTATTGAACAACAGACCGACCAGTGGTTGCTGCCGGTGGGCCTTAAGCCTGGCCTGGTGGTGTGCGATAATGGGCGAAATCTCGTCGCAGCTCTGGGACTAGCCGGTTTGACGCACATCCCTTGCCTGGCACATGTGCTGAATTTGGTGGTGCAGAAGTTCATTCACAACTACCCCGACATGTCAGAGCTGCTGCATAAAGTGCGGGCCGTCTGTGCGCGCTTCCGGCGTTCACATCCTGCCGCTGCTCGCCTGTCTGCGCTACAGCGGAACTTCGGCCTTCCCGCTCACCGCCTCATATGCGACGTGCCCACCCGGTGGAACTCCACCTTGCACATGCTGGAGAGACTGTGTGAGCAGCAGCAGGCCATAGTGGAGTTTCAGCTGCAGCACGCACGCGTCAGTCGCACTGCGGAACAGCACCACTTCACCACCAATGATTGGGCCTCCATGCGAGACCTGTGTGCCCTGTTGCGCTGTTTCGAGTACTCCACCAACATGGCCAGTGGCGATGACACCGTTATCAGCATTACAATACCACTTCTATGTCTCCTTGAGAAAACGCTTAGGGTGATGATGGAAGAGGAGGTGGCCCAGGAGGAGGAGGAGGATGAGGGGTCATTTTTAGCACTTTCAGGCCAGTCTGTTAGAAGTGGCTCAGAGGGAGGTTTTTTGCAACAGCAGAGGCCAGGTACAAATGTGGCCAGCCAGGGCCCACTACTGGAGGACGAGGCGGATGAGGAGGAGGTGGAGGAGGATGAGGATGAAGCAGGTTCACAGCGGGGTGGCACCCGACACAGCTCAGGCCCATCACTGGTGCATGGCTGGGGGGATACGGAGGACGATGACGATACGCCTCCCACAGAGGACAGCTTGTCCTTACCTCTGGGGAGCCTGGCACACATGAGCGACTACATGCTGCAGTGCCTGCGCAATGACAGCAGAGTTGCCCACATTTTAACCTGTGCGGACTACTGGGTTGCCACCCTGCTGGATCCTCGGTACAAAGACAATGTGCCCACCTTACTTCCTGCACTGGAGCGTGATAGGAAGATGCGCGAGTACAAGCGCACGCTGGTAGAGGTGCTCCTGAGAGCATTCCCAAATGTCACAGGGGAACAGGTGGAAGCCCAAGGCGAAGGCAGAGGAGGAGCAAGAGGTCGCCAAGGCAGCTGTGTCACGGCCAGCTCCTCTGAGGGCAGGGTTAGCATGGCAGAAATGTGGAAAAGTTTTGTCTCCACGCCACAGCTAACTGCACCACCACCTGATACGGAACGTGTTAGCAGAAGGCAGAATTTCACTAACATGGTTGAACAGTACGTTTGCACACCCCTCCACATACTGACTGATGGTTTGGCCCCATTCAACTTCTGGGTCTCCAAATTGTCCACGTGGCCAGAGTTGGCATTTTATGCCTTGGAGGTGCTGGCCTGCCCGGCAGCCAGCGTTTTGTCTGAACGTGTATTCAGCACGGCAGGGGGCGTCATTACTGACAAACGCAGCCGCCTGTCCACAGCCAACGTGGACAAGCTGACGTTCATAAAAATAAACCAGGCATGGATCCCACAGGACCTGTGCCTCCCTTGTGCAGAATAGACATTTATAACTGCCTCCCCCTCAATCATGTATTCTTGTACTCCGGTGCACTTCTTTATTGAATCCTCATTTTTTTAACTTTACCATAATCTTGCGGTGCAACCCAAAGTTGAATGAACCTCTCCTCTGTCTGGGTGGTGGGCCGAAATAACTGAGAGTGGCCTTCTCCGGTGGTGGTTGATATGACGCATGATTCCTTGCTGTGGGACCTCTCTCCAATTGATATTGGTTAAATTTTATTTATTTTATTTTAATTCATTTCCCTATCCACATTTGTTTGCAGGGGATTTACCTACATTTTACTGCCTTTGGCAGCCCTCTCGCCCGTTCCTGGACTATTTTACAGCCTTTTTAGTGCCTAAAAGTTCGTGTCCCCATTGACTTCAATGGGGTTCGGGTTCGGGATAAAGTTCGGGTCGAGTTCGGATCCCGAACCCGAACATTTTCGGAAAGTTCGCCCGAACTTCCCGAACCCGAACTTCCAGGTGTTCGCTCATCTCTACTTGGGATGATTTTCTTATCAATGTATTATTGTAATGTTTGATGGTCTGACCAAACTTTAATCTCCTTCTGTCCTCCCACATATGTTTTTTGAAATCCCAATCAGGCATAGAAGTCTTTGCACAGTCCATGAATATTGCTCCCAATTTATTATTACATTCTAGAAACCATCCACATTTTTGATGGGCACAATTTCTTCACACATAGTAAACAAATGTATTTATTTTTGTGCTTTTTAATGATAAAAAAAAACATGTTTTTGCTTTTTTTCAATTTTTTCTCAATGAGTATTTTTGAAACTTTTTAAAGAATTTTTTTTTAAACAGACATCAAGTGTTTTTCATCTCCTAGAGAGATGCTTAAGGGAAAATGCCAAACTTACTATACAGCAAGATAAATGCTAATAACTAATGACACACAAATGCAAATGCATAATTACGTCTTCAGTCACAAAATGTTGTTGCTGATCGCATGGTATTTTATACAGTGAAGGCCTCATGCACACGACCGTATGTGCTTTGCGGTCTGCAAAAAAAAAAAAACATGCTCTATTTTTTTGCGGGGCTACGGAACGGACGGCTGTCCACATGTTTTGCGGACCTATTGAAATGAATGGCTCTGCATCCTATCAGCAAAAAAAAAATGTAACGGACAAGGAAACAAAATATGGTCGTGTGCATGAGCCCGAAGGCTGTAAATAATCTCACTGTGCTGAGCTCCCCCCTGGAGTTAGCTATCAGAAATTGCAGTGACTCTGTTGGAAACAAGAGAAGTAGTTCAGTGCCGGACCTTCCCTCATCCTGGACCTCATAGCAGTAGTATGGTGTAACTACATGGTAGGCACACCAATGCTCGCATTCCATACATATCATTATCAGGTTAATATGTCAAAGTAACATAGTAACATAGTACATAAGGCCGAAGAAAGACATCTGTCCATCCAGTTCGGCCTGTCATCCTGCTAGTCGATCCAGAGGAAGGCAAAAAAAAAACCCCGTGAGGCAGAAGCCAATTTTCCCACTTAAGGCTACATGCACACGACAGTTGTTTTTTGCTGTCTGCAAATTGGGATCAGCAAAAAAACTGATGGTCCATCATTTTTTTTTTGAAGGATTCCTTTGTTTTCACAGATCCCTTGTACAGTACTAAATGCCTATCCTCGTCCGCAAATGAGAAAAACAGTAGGACATGCAATACTTTTTTTGCTGAAGGGAAACACGGACAACGGACACGAAACACAAATGGATGAACTGTCAGCATTTTTTTGCTGACCCATTGAAATGAATGGGTTCTTATCCTATCCGCAAAAAAACTGAAACGGAAGCCGAGAAAAACAAATGTCGTGTGCATGTAGCCTAAGGCCTCATGCACACGACCTTTGTTTGATTCCGTGACCATTGCGCCGTTTTTCGTGATTTTCTGCGGACCCATTGGTTTTCAATGGGTCCGTGGAAGACTCGGCAAATGCACCGTTGGTCCTTCATATCCGTGGTCCGCGATTCCAGTCCGTCAAAAAAAATATAACCTGTCCTATTCTTGTCCGAGAAAAACGGTTTGCGGACCCATTCAAGTCAATGGGACTGTGAAAAAATGCGGATGGCCATCCATGTGTCATCCGCGTTCCGCGCCCGCATGTTTTTGCGGATCCCTTGGCAGGAATTTGGCAAAAATCGTCAGCCTGTCTTTTGGTAATATCTTTTGGGTCATGTCCGCTAAAAAAAAAAAAAATGGAAGACACACGGAAACACAAGGGAAGCAAAAACGGACACGGATCACGGAACAATGGAACCCCGTTTTGCGAACCGCAAAAATATACTGTTGTGTGCATGAGGCCTAAGAGTTCCATAGTCTCACTGCTCTTACCGTAAAGAATCCTCTTCTTTGTTTGTGTACAAACCTTCTTTCCTCCAGACGCAGAGGATGTCCTCTCATCACAGTCACAGTCAAAACCTGAGTTTGACGTGGCCTCAGGAAACTAGGAGAATTACTGTATACCTCTGGAATAAAAGAGAAATACCATACCGATGCCTGAGAAAGTGGTCCCACATGGAAAGTCAGCAATCGCCTGAACATCAAGGCATATATAAACACTTGAATTAAACCAACAATTTATTTCCAAAAGTATTAGACTCAATATCAGAACAACATATTAACCAAATTAGTAGATACCAGTCAAAGATAAACTACAAAGTAATAGATAATTCAAGCAATTTTATTAATCAATATAGAAAACATGATTGGTACAAAGATTAGAAGCAAGTAAAAACAAACACACAAAATGCGATACACCACAAATAACCATCAAAGTAAGTACAGCTGATGGAAACTGGTATGGGACATATATCACAAGGGTAACATCTATAAGTGAATGCCACAAAGTCGATGAACAGACTATGTATAAAGGTAAGGATCATTCATATCACAGCCAGTTCATGCGCATATGTGTAGGAGATGTAACTCCTAAGATAGAAACGAGTATCTGATCCTAAATAAAGATGTAACAAACAGGCATAAAGGCATACACACTAAGTAAATAGCATGATTATAGTACCCACCAGAGGTAAATAGCAGCGGTGTCGCCAAAGAACGCGCCCCGACGCGCGTTTCGCCGTCAGCTTTCTCAAGGGGCAATATGAAAATGACCCAGCATCAGAGTTTAAATGAGGAAGAGGTGTGATGCCACAGACCCCATGTGATCGTTATCTCTCCAATGAGCAAATAGACACCACCCACCAGACTGATTGGCATAGGTAATATCCAGCTGAACGCCGGTTTCTATCCCGCTCTATATCTGGCGCGCGGATCACTGTCATGATCTACGGCATCCGCATGCTCCATGGCCGTGGGAGAGGGCGGTCATGCTCGGACGGCATGAAACGCCCCGTCCCAGAGCCCAGGACGCAGCGGCATGCAGGAGCATGCGCAGAAGACCGCGCGCACCACGGGCGCCATATTAACCAGTACAGGACCGCCTAACGCAGGGATGCGTCCTGCGGGCGGTCCTGTAGCTCTGAGATGACGCGTCTCGGCAGTTAGGCTACAGCTAGCTGGCAGGCTGTAGATGCGAATTAATCAAACAGCTATATCAGACGCTGTTTTGTGAACAGCGTCTGATATAGCTGCTACCTGGTCCTCTGGTGGTCCCATTTGCTGGGATCGACCACCAGAGGACCAGGTAACACTGTAAAGTTGCACCAATCACTACACTAACCCCCTCCCCACCCCCCCTCACCTATTAACCCCTTGATCACCCCATCTAGACCCCCTGATCACCCCCCTGTCATTGATCACACCCCTTGTAAGGCTCCATTCAGACGTCCATATGTGTTTTGCGGATCCGTGGATTCACGGATCCGCGGATCCGATCCGCGGATCCGATCCGCAGATCCGATCCGCAGATCCTCAAAACACTGACATCGGCAATGTGCTTTCCGCATTTTGCAGATCCGCACATTGCCAGAACTATATCGAAAATGCTTTTTCTTGTCCGCAATTGCGGACAAGAATAGGACATATTCTATATTTTTGCGGAACAGAAGTGCAGACCCGGAAGTGCGGATCCGTAATTCCGGATCCGAGCGGAACAAAGTCTGTCCCCATAGAAATGAATGGGTCCGCAATTCCGTTCCGCAAACAGAATTTCGGACGTGTGAATGGGACATAAGAGTCCCCTATCACCGCCAGTTAGTTCTGGCTACCTCTCCTGAGTACGGGGATACCACACATTCCAAAATGGGGTCACATGTGGGGTATTTATACTCATCTGGCATTTTAGGGGCCCCTAAACCGTGAGAATCCAAATGCGTAAAAATGCCGTGTGAAATCCTAAAGGTACTCATTAGTTTTAGGGCCCCTTTGCGCACCCAGGCTGCAAAAAAGTGGCACACATGTGGTATCACCGTACTCAGGAGAAGTAGGGCAATGTGTTTTGGGGTGTATTTTTATATATACCCATACTTTTTGTGAAAAATATCTCTGTAAACGACAACTTTTAAAAATTTTTATACAAAGTTGACAATTTACAGAGATATTTCTCTCACCCAACATGGGTATATGTAAAAATACACCCCAAAACACATTGCTCTACTTCTCCTGAGTACGGCGATACCACATAAGTGACACTTTTTTGCAGCCTGGGTGCGCAAAGGGGCCCAAATTCCAACGAATACCTTTAGGTTTTACATGGCGGCTCACAATTTAGCCCCGCCCAAAATGCCAGAACAGTAAACACACCCCACAAATGACCCCATTTCGGAAAGTAGACACCCCAAGGTATTCACTGAGGGGCATAGTGAGTCCGTCTGAGTTTTTTTATTTTTTTTGCCAGAAGTTCTCAGAAATTGAAACTTTTTTTTTTTTTTTCTCAGAAAGTGTCATTTTCCGCTAACTTGTGAAAAAAAATGAAATGATACATGAACTCACCATGCCCCTCCGCGAATACTTTGGGGTGTCTTCTATCTAAAATGGTGTGATTTGGGGGGTATTTATACTATCCTGACATTCTAGCACCTGAAGAAACATGACAGGTGCTCAGAAAGTCAGAGCTGCTTCAAAATGCCGAAATTCACTTTTCTGCACCATAGTTTGTAAACGCTATAACTTTTACCCAAACCAATAAATATACACTTATTGGACTTTTTTTTTTTATCAAAGACATGTAGAACAATAAATTTAGAGAAAAATTTATATAGAAATGTAGTTTTTTTAAAAAAAATTTACAACAGAAAGTGAAAAATGTCATTTTTTTGCAAAAATGTCGTTAAATTTGTATTAATGGCAAAAAAAGTAAAAATGTCAGCAACAATGAAATACCACCAAATAAAAGCTCTATTAGTGAGAAGAAAAGGAGGTAAAATTCATTTGGGTGGTAAGTTGCATGACGGAGCAATAAACGGTGAAAGTAGTGTAGTGCGGAATTGTAAAAAGTGGCCTGGTCAATGTCACCTGAGCGTTTTTCAGCGCGTTCAAACGCGCTGAAAAACGCTCAACATGTGAAAAGCCATGCATTCCTATGGGCATGGTTCACATTTGGGCGTTTTACAGCGCGTTTGAACGCGCTGTAAAGCGCCCAACGCCCAAACAAGTACATGAGCTTCTTTGGGGCGTTTTAACGCGCCTATGGACAATGTTACCATAGGGGAGAATCACTGAATCGCACGTATGACGCGCGTTTCTTAGTTACAAAAACGCGCATCCAAAAACGCGCGTAAAACGCGCGTCATACGCGCGATTCAGAAACGCCTAGGTGTGTTCCCAGCCTCAGGGTGTTTAAGCTAGGGGGGCTGAAGCGGTTAAGGAAGGGCAACCGCCCGATCAAATTCATGGGTGGGTGTCATAATAGGGAGTGAAATAGCAGAAACAACTACAAGTTAGACCAAGTATATCTAAACCAGGAGGAACCACATTACCACATTTAGACATATGAGATGTTATATAATATCGACATTCTTAAATTAATTAATAGTGTAACCAAAGCAATGTGACAAAGAAAAGATGTATAGAAAATAATAAAACATCAATGTATAAAAATATATATAATATTAGATAATAATACATGAAAAAACATGATAAAAATAAAATGAGATGTGAATATATGAAAATGTAATAGTGAAAAAAGAATAAATAAAAAACTAATAAATATATATGAATGTAAGAGTGATAGTGTTACACATGTGAAACAAGAGGAATGCAAGTGTGCAAAGAAGTGTAAATAAGTAAAAAGGTGAAAAAATATAGGGATGGTGATAGAGATGAGCGAACACCTGGATGTTCGGGTTCGAGAGGTTCGGCCGAACTTCCGGAAAATGTCCGGGTTCGTGATCCGAACTCAACCCGAACTTCATCCCGAACCCGAACCCCATTGAAGTCAATGGGGACCCGAACTTTTGGGCACTAAAAAGGCTGTAAAAGACTCCCGGAAAGGGCTAGAGGGCTGCAAAAGGCAGCAAAATGTAGGTAAATCCCCTGCAAACAAATGTGGATAGGGAAATTAATTAAAATAAAATAAATAAAAATTAACCAATATCAATTGGAGAGAGGTCCCACAGCAAGGAATCATGCGTCATATCACCCACCACTGGAGAAGGCCACTCTCATTTATTTCGGACCAGCACCCAGACAGAGGATACAGGTCCCACAGCAAGGAATCATGCGTCATATCAACCACCACCGGAGAAGGCCACTCTCATTTATTTGGGACCAGCACCCAGACAGAGGAGAGAGGTTTTCACAGCAGAGAATCAGGCATTTAGATCACCCACCACAGGAGTAGGCCATCATTTAATGGGACCCCGGCAACCATGTCAGATGGCACAAACATCAGTTTCACATCACCCAGCACAAGAGAAGGCCACTTTGAGAGACTTTGACCCCTGCACCCTGACGGAGGAGAGAGGTTTCACAGCAGAGAATCAGGCATTTAGATCACCCACCACAGGAGTAGGCCATCATTTAATGGGACCCCGGCAACCATGTCAGATGGCACAAACATCAGTTTCACATCACCCAGCACAAGAGAAGGCCACTTTGAGAGACTTTGACCCCTGCACCCAGACGGAGGAGAGAGGTTTCACAGCAGAGAATCAGGCATTAAGATCACCCACCACAGGAGTAGGCCACCATTTAATGGGACCCCGGCAACCATGTCAGATGGCACAAACATCAGTTTCACATCACCCAGCACAAGAGAAGGCCACTTTGAAAGACTTTGACCCCTGCACCCAGACGGAGGAGAGAGGTTTTCACAGCACATATTAAGGCCTCATATCACCCACCACAGGAGTAGGCCACCATTTAGTTAATTTGACCCCTGCACCCATGTCAGATGGTACAAGCATCAGTTTTACATCACCCAGCACAAGAGAAGGCGACTTTGAGAGACTTTGACCCCTGCACCCAGACGGAGGAGAGAGGTCCCACAGCAGAGATTCAGGCATTTATATCAGCCAGCACAGGAGATGGCCGCTTTCAGTGACTTAGGCCTTAGCACCGACACAGAGGAGACAGGTCAGATAGCACAAGCATCAGTTTCACATCAACCACCACAGGAGAAGGGAACTTTTAGAGACTTTGACCCCTGCAGCCACACGGAGGAGAGAGGTCCCACAGCAGAGATTCAGGCATTTATATCAGCCAGCACAGGAGAAGGCCGCTTTCAGTGACTTAGGCCTTAGCACCGACACAGAGGAGACAGGTCAGATAGCACAAGCATCAGTTTTACATCAACCACCACAGGAGAAGGGCACTTTTAGAGACTTTGACCCCTGCAGCCACACGGAGGAGAGAGGTCCCACAGCAGAGATTCAGGCATTTATATCAGCCAGCACAGGAGAAGGCCGCTTTCAGTGACTTAGGCCTTAGCACCGACACAGAGAAGACAGGTCAAATAGCACAAGCATCAGTTTTACATCAACCACCACAGGAGAAGGGCACTTTTAGAGACTTTGACCCCTGCAGCCACACGGAGGAGAGAGGTCCCACAGCAGAGAATCAGGCATCATGTCAGCCACCACAGGAGTAGGCCACCTTTTGTTTCTTTGACCCCTGCACCCAGAAAGAGGAGAGAGGTCCCACAGCAGAGGTTCAGGCATTTATATCAGCCAGCACAGGAGAAGGCCGCTTTCAGTGACTTAGGCCTTAGCACCGACACAGAGGAGACAGGTCAGATAGCACAAGCATCAGTTTCACATCAACCACCACAGGAGAAGGGCACTTTTAGAGACTTTGACCCCTGCAGCCACACGGAGGAGAGAGGTCCCACAGCAGAGAATCAGGCATCATGTCAACCACCACAGGAGTAGGCCACCTTTTGTTTCTTTGACCCCTGCACCCAGAAAGAGGAGAGAGGTCCCACAGCAGAGATTCAGGCATTTATATCAGCCAGCACAGGAGAAGGCCGCTTTCAGTGACTTAGGCCTTAGCACCCGACACAGAGGAGACAGGTCAGATAGCACAAGCATCAGTTTCACATCAACCACCACAAGAGAAGGGCACTTTTAGAGACTTTGACCCCTGCACCCAGAAAGAGGAGAGAGGTCCCACAGCAGAGAATCAGGCATCATGTCAACCACCACAGGAGTAGGCCACCTTTTGTTTCTTTGACCCCTGCACCCAGAAGGAGGAGAGAGGTCCCACAGCAGAGATTCAGGCATTTATATCAGCCAGCACAGGAGAAGGCCGCTTTCAGTGACTTAGGCCTTAGCACCGACACAGAGGAGACAGGTCAGATAGCACAAGCATCAGTTTCACATCAACCACCACAGGAGAAGGGCACTTTTAGAGACTTTGACCACTGCACCCAGAAAGAGGAGAGAGGTCCCACAGCAGAGAATCAGGCATCATGTCAACCACCACAGGAGTAGGCCACCTTTTGTTTCTTTGACCCCTGCATCCAGAAAGAGGAGACAGGTCCCACAGCAGAGAATCAGGCATTTCGATCACCCACCACAGGAGAAGGCCGCTTTCAGTGACTTTGGCCCCCTGCACCCACACAAAGGAGACATGTCAGACAGCACAAGTATAACATTCATATCACCCAGCACAGGAGAAGGACACTTTAATGTACTTTGGCCCCGGCACCCAGACAGAGGGAAGGTTCATTCAACTCTGGGTTGCACCCCAAGATCCTACTTAATTTCAAAAATTGATTTTTCAAT
This sequence comes from Bufotes viridis, assembly GCA_033119425.1. Taxonomy (NCBI): domain Eukaryota; kingdom Metazoa; phylum Chordata; class Amphibia; order Anura; family Bufonidae; genus Bufotes; species Bufotes viridis. Next base: position 206,522,161 of record CM065591.1, read on the forward strand.
GAAGAAGTGGCCAGGAGTACAAGACAACATGGTTTAAGGCAGTTATTAAGGACTACTCTGCACAAGGGAGGGTCAGGTCTTGTGGGATCCATGCCTGGTTCATTTTTATAAACGTCAGCTTGTCCACGTTGGCTGCGGACAGGCGGCTGCGTTTGTCAGTAATGACGCCCCTGCCGTGCTGAATACACGTTCAGATAAACGCTGACGCCGGGCAGGCCAGCACCTCCAAGGCATAACATGCTAATTCTGGCCACGTGGACAATTTGGAAACCCAGAAGTTGAATGGGGCCGAACCATCCGTCAGTACGTGGAGTTGTGTGCAGACGTACTGTTCAACCATGTTAGTGAAATGTTGCCTCCTGCTAACACGTTCCGTATCAGGTGGTGGGGCAGTTAGCTGTGGCGTGGAGACAAAACTTTTCCACATTTCTGCCATGCTAACCCTGCCCTCAGAGGAGCTGGCCGTGACACTGCTGCGTGGGCGACCTCTAGCTCCTCCTCTGCCTTGGCCTTGGCCTTCCACCTGTTCCCCTGTGACAGTTGGGAATGCTCTCAGGAGCGCGTCTACCAGTGTGCGCTTGTACTCGCGCATCTTCCTATCACGCTCCAGTGCAGGAAGTAAAGTGGGCACATTGTCTTTGTACCGTGGATCCAGCAGGGTGGCCACCCAGTAGTCAGCACACGTTAAAATGTGGGCAACTCTGCTGTCATTGCGCAGGCACTGCAGCATGTAATCGCTCATGTGTGCCAGGCTCCCCAGAGGTAAGGACAAGCTGTCCTCTGTGGGAGGCGTATCGTCATCATCCTCTGTATCCCCCAGCCACGCACCAGGGATGTGCCTGCGCTGTGCTGGGTGCCACCCGCTGTGAACCTGCTTCATCCTCATCCTCCTCCACCTCCTCCTCATCCTCCTCGTCCTCCAGTAGTGGTCCCTGGCTGGCCACATTTGTACCTGCCCTCTGCTGTTGCAAAAAACCTCCCTCTGACCCACTTCTAACAGACTGGCCTGAAAGTGCTAAAAACGACCCGTCATCCTCCTCCTCCTCCTCCTGGCCCTGGCCCACCTCCTCTTCCATCATCGCCCTAAGCGTTTTCTCTAGGAGACATAGAATTGGTATCGTCACGCTGATAACAGTTGCATCGCCACTGGCCATGTTGGTGGCGTACTCGAAAAACGCAACAGGGCACACAGGTCTCGCATGGAGGCCCAATCATTGGTGGTGAAGTGGTGCTGTTCCGCAGTGCGACTGACCCTTGCGTGCTGCAGCTGAAACTCCACTATGGCCTGCTGCTGCTCGCACAGTCTCTCCAGCATGTGCAAGGTGGAGTTCCACCGGGTGGGCACGTCGCATATTAGGCGGTGAGCGGGAAGGCCAAAGTTCCGCTGTAGCGCTGACAGGCGAGCAGCGGCAGGATGTAAACGCCGGAAGTGCGCACAGACGGCCCGCACTTTATGCAGCAGCTCTGACATGTCTGGGTAGTTGTGAATGAACTTTTGCACCACCAAATTCAGCACATGCGCCAGGCAAGGGATGTGCGTCAAACCGGCTAGTCCCAGAGCTGCCACGAGATTTCGCTCATTATCGCACACCACCAGGCCGGGCTTGAGGCCCACCGGCAGCAACCACTGGTCGGTCTGTTGTTCAATATCCCGCCACAACTCCTGTGCGGTGTGGGGCCTGTCCCCCAAACATATGAGTTTCAGAATGGCCTGCTGATGTTTACCCCGGGCTGTGCTGAAGTTGGTGGTGAAGGTGTGTGGCTGACTGGATGAGCTGGTGGAAGCAGAGGAGGAGGAGGAGGAAGCCGAGTAGGAGGAGGAGGCTACAGGAGGCAAAGAATGATGCCCTGTGATCCTTGGCGGCGGAAGGACGTGCGCCAAGGAACTCTCCGCCTGGGGCCCAGCCGCCACTACATTTACCCAGTGTGCAGTTAGGGAGATATAGCGTCCTGGCCGTGCTTACTGGTCCACGTATCTGTGGTTAGGTGGACCTTGCCACAAATGGCGTTGCGCAGTGCACACTTGATTTTATCGGACACTTGCATGTGCAGGGAAGGCACGGCTGTCTTGGAGAAGTAGTGGCGGCTGGGAACCACATACTGGGGGACAGCCATGGCCATCAGCTGTTTGAAGCTGTGTGTGTCCACCAGCCGGAATGACAGCATTTCAAAGGCCAGTAGTTTAGAAATGCTGGCATTCAGGCCAAGGGCTCGAGGGTGACTAGGTGGGAATTTGCGCTTCCTCTCAAAGGTTTGAGAGATGGAGAGCTGAACGCTGTTGTGTGAAATAGTGGAGACGCTAGGTGACGGTGGCGGTGGTGGTGTCGGTGGCACATCCTCTGTTTGCTGCTCGGCAGGTGGCAACATTCCTCTCGAGGCGGAAGCCGAGGCAGCAGCGGTAGAGGGAGCAGGGGGAGCCTGAGCGGGTTCCTTGTTTTTAAGGTGTGTACTCCACTGCAGTTCATGCTTTGCATGTAGATGCCTGATCATGCAGGTGGTGCTCAGGTTAAGAACGTTAATGCCTCGCCTCAGGGTCTGATGGCACAGCGTGCAAACCACTCTGGTCTTGTCCTCAGCACATTGTTTGAAGAAGTGCCATGCCAGGGAACTCCTTGAAGATGCCTTTGGGGTGCTGGGTCCCTGTTCGCGCTGGCCAATAGCAGGCGAACTCTCTGGACGGCGGCTGTTCTGCTTTTGCCCCCTGCTCCCTCTTTGGCTTCGCTGTTGTCTCGGTCTCACCACTGCCTCTTCCTCTGAACTATTTAAGTCAGCGGCACGACCTTCATCCATGTGGGGTCTAAGACCTCATCGTCCTCTGCATCGTTTTCCACCAGTCTTCCTCCCTGACCTCCTCCTGTTCAGTCTGCACACTGCAATAAGACGCGGCAGTGGGCACCAGTGTTTCGTCATCATCAGAGACTCGGTCACTCTGCTGTGGTGGTATTCCCATGTCCTCATCATCTGGATACATAAGTGGTTGTGCGTCAGTGCATGGAATGTCTTCCACCGCTGGGGAAGGGCTGAGTGGACGCCCTGGAAAACCGTGGGAGCAGAGTCTTCAAACAGAATAAGAGACTGCTGCATAACTTGAGGCTCAGACAGTTTCCCTGATATGCATGGTGGTGATGTGACAGACTGATGGGCTTGGTTTTCAGGTGCCACCTGTGCGCTTTCCGCAGAAGACTGGGCGGAAGACAATGTGGTGAACGTGCTGGAAGCACTGTCGGCCACCCAATCGACTAATGCCTGTACCTGCTCAGGCCTTACCATCCTCATAACGGCATTGGGCCCCACCAAATATCACTGTAAATTCTGCTGGCTACTTGAGGGAGTTGGTTCACTACTTTGTGTGCCTGAGGCCGAACGGCCACGTCCTCTGCCAGCAACAGAGGCTCCACGGACACCACCACGACCGCGTCCTCGTCCCTTAATAGAATGTTTCCTTATTGTTGCGATTCAACTTGCACCACAATAAAATATATTATTTTTTAGCCCCAAAATTCCCACACTGGAAGATATATTTCCTTTTTCCGGTATTAATTACAAGAAGACTGCTGCAAATTGGACAGCAGAATTTTTAATATGCTAGTTTTGGTACATAGGTTCCCACACGGGGAGATATAATTCCTTTTTACAGGAGTGAAAACGTGAGGCCTACTGTTTCTGGTCTAACAAACACCAGATTGATTAAATTGGCCTTTTTTTCACCAAAATTACAACACTGGACAATAACGCCTTTTTGCGGCATTAATTACAAGAAGACTGCTGCTAATTGGACACCAGAATTTTTAAAATGCTAGTTTGTGTACATAAATTCCCACACTGGAAGATATAATTCCTTTTTCCGGTATTAATTACAAGAAAACTGCTGCAAATTGGACACCAGAATTTTTAAAATGCTAGTTTTGGTACATAGGTTCCCAGACGGGGAGATATAATTCCTTTTTACAGGAGAAAAAACGTGAGGCCTACTGTTTCTGGTCTAACAAACACCAGATTGATTAAATTGGCCTTTTTTCACCAAAATTACAACACTGGACAATAATGCCTTTTGAGGTATTAATTACAAGAAGACTGCTGCTAAATGGACACCAGAATTTTTATAATGCTAGTTTGTGTACATAAATTCCCACACTGGAAGATATAATTCCTTTTTCCGGTATTAATTACAAGAAAACTGCTGCAAATTGGACACCAGAATGTTTAATATGCTAGTTTTGGTACATAGGTTCCCACACGGGGAGATATAATTCCTTTTTACAGGAGTGAAAACGTGAGGCCTACTGTTTCTGGTCTAACAAACACCAGATTGATTAAATTGGCCTTTTTTTCACCAAAATTACAACACTGGACAATAATGCCTTTTGGCGGTATTACTTACAAGAACACTGCTGCTAATTGGACACCAGAATTTATATAATGCTAGTTTGTGTACATAAATTCCCACACTGGAAGATATAATTCCTTTTTCCGGTATTAATTACAAGAAAACTGCTGCAAATTGGACACCAGAATTTTTAATATGCTAGTTTTGGTACATAGCTTCCCACACAGGGAGATATAATTCCTTTTTACAGGAGTAAAAACGTGAGGCCTACTGTTTCTGGTCTAACAAACACCAGATTGATTAAATTGGCCTTTTTTTCACCAAAATTACAACACTGGACAATAATGCCTTTTGGCGGTATTAATTACAAGAACACTGCTGCAAATTGGACACCAGAATTTTTATAATGCTAGTTTGTGTACATAAATTCCCACACTGTAAGATATAATTCCTTTTTCCGGTATTAATTACAAGAAAACTGCTGCAAATTGGACACCAGAATTTTTAAAATGCTAGTTTTGGTACATAGGTTCCCACACGGGGAGATATAATTCCTTTTTACAGGAGTGAAAACGTGAGGCCTACTGTTTCTGGTCTAACAAACACCAGATTGATTAAATTGGCCTTTTTTTCACCAAAATTACAACACTGGACAATAATGCCTTTTGGCGGTATTAATTACAAGAACACTGCTGCTAATTGGACACCAGAATTTTTAAAATGCTAGTTTGTGTACATAAATTCCCACACTGGAATATATAATTCCTTTTTCCGGTATTAATTACAAGAAAATCGCAGCAAATTGGACACCAGAATTTTTAAAATGCTAGTTTTGGTACATAGATTCCCACACTGGGAGATATAATTCCTTTTTACAGGAGTAAAAACGTGAGGCCTAGTGTTTCTGGTCTAACAAACACCAGATTGATTAAATTGGCCTTTTTTTCACCAAAATTACAACACTGGACGATATAATGCCTTTTGGCGGTATTATTTACAAGAAAACTGCTGCAAATTGGACATCTGAATTTTTAAAATGCTAGTTTTGGTACATAGATTCCCACACGGGAAGATATAATTCCTTTTTACAGGAGTAAAAACGTGAGGCCTAGTGTTTCTGGTCTAACAAACACCAGATTGATTAAATTGGCCTTTTTTTCACCAAAATTACAACACTGGACGATATAATGCCTTTTGGCGGTATTATTTACAAGAAAACTGCTGCAAATTGGACATCTGAATTTTTAAAATGCTAGTTTTGGTACATAGATTCCCACACGGGGAGATATAATTCCTTTTTACAGGAGTAAAAACGTGAGGCCTAGTGTTTCTGGTCTAACAAGCACCAGATTGATTAAATTGGCCTTTTTTTCACCAAAATTACAACACTGGACGATATAATGCCTTTTTGCGGTATTATTTACAAGAAAACTGCTGCAAATTGGACATCTGAATTTTTAAAATGCTAGTTTTGGTACATAGATTCCCACACGGGGAGATATAATTCCTTTTTACAGGAGTAAAAACGTGAGGCCTAGTGTTTCTGGACTGGTCTAACAAACACTAGATTGATTAAATTGGCCTTTTTTTCACCAAAATTACAACACTGGACAATAATGCCTTTTGGCGGTATTATTTACAAGAAAACTGCTGCAAATTGGACATCTGAATTTTTAAAATGCTAGTTTTGGTACATAGATTCCCACACGGGAGATATAATTCCTTTTACAGGAGTAAAACGTGAGGCCTAGTGTTTCTGGTCTAACAAACACCAGATTGATTAAATTGGCCTTTTTTCACCAAAATTACAACACTGGACGATATAATGCCTTTTGGCGGTATTAATTACAAGAGGACTGTTGGTATTTCAGAACACCGGAATTTTTAAAATGCTAGTTTTGCTAGATAAATTTCCCACACTGGGAGAAATATTGCCTAAGCCTTTTTACAGTATTAATTACAACAGGAGTGCTTCTTCTGGTCTAACACCAGAATAATTTTATTATTACGGTGAAAGCTTTTTCTAATTTATATTTCTGGCACATAAAAAAAAATATATATTTCTGGCTGACAGTATTGGACAAAGTAGTGGCACTGGCTAGCCTAGCTGGAACAGCACATTCATGGGATTTGCTATCCAAGTGGGTTACTTTCAGTTTCACCACTGATATATTAAATATCTTTGCAGTTAGTATGGGTGACACAAGCACAGCCAAACCCCTGATGTAGTATATCTATGAAAAAATCGACTATTACATGAGATTAATGGAAGTTGTGGCAGCTTTTGCTGTAGCAACAAAAAAACTTTGCTCAATTGAGCTCAATTCACCACTTTTACCCTTAATATTTAAATCAGTAAAACTTCACTTCCTCTGTCCTTTCCCCTGAAGACGCCAGTTTATCTGGTGAAACATGTTGGGGGACAGAATCTGTTGGTTTTAGCTCTGCTCGAGTTGCTAAACACTGAGTAGGAAACAGTAGGAAACAGTTATTTACTTTAGGGTGTATGTTCACAGCACCGAGTACCCTGCAGGATTAGTCAGGCAGGTAGTTATACACTGATTGCAAACTTGTGGGAAGGTTAGGAGGGTAGTGCACACCCTCCGTTACCACTAGCAACCTGTGCGATAGCAGTGTGCAAATTCGAGCAGTAGTTTTAACAAGTGTGTCAAAACTCACAAACATTTTTAGAGAACTACTAATAAAAGTGAAGTTTTACTGATTTAAATATTAAGGGTAAAAGTGGTGAATTGAGCTCAATTGAGCAAAGTTTTTTTGTTGCTACAGCAAAAGCTGCCACAACTTCCATTAATCTTATGTAATAGTCGATTTTTTTTGTTGCTATGGAACCCTCCCTTAATAGGGTCTCTAGTTTTTTTGTATTAGCTTTTGCTGTAGCACCACAAGTCCCAAAATGGCCGCCGCCTATCAGCCCAGTAACATGTGCCAGAAAACAGTCTGCCCAGCCAGAAAAAAAATTTGACTTTGACTGAGCAGCTGAATCGCTGTTGTTCTGATTCACAGGTGTAGATTTTTCACTTCTTTGGAGCTTTGGTTTAGACTCTGTGGCAGCAAGTGCTGGCGCACCACAAGTCCCAAAATGGCCACCGCCGGTCAGCCCAGTTACATGTGCAAGTAAAAATCGCTCTGGCCAGTCTCAACAAAATAGTGACTTTCAGTGAACAGCTCAGCTAAGTTGTTCTGATGCACAGGTGTAGAAAGGTAGATCATTCAATCACTTCTTTATCCCTGCCTATCTCGCCCTCACAGAAGCTGCATCCTCTCCCTACACTAGTCAGAGCAGTGTGACGTGCGGCGCTACGTGACTCCAGCTTAAATAGAGGCTGGGTCACATGCTGCCCTTGGCCAATCACAGCCATGCCATTAGTAAAACGCTAGCTGATTGGCTGCTGTGCAGCCCTTCAGAAAGCGGGAAGAAATCGACGAACACCGGACCCGAACCCGAACTTTTTTGAAAATGTCCGTGTTCGGGTCCGTGTCACGGACACCCCAAAATTCGGTACGGACCCGAACGATTTTCGAACTGTTCGCTTAACACTAGATGGTGAAGTGTCAACGAAATGTGAATATTGATATGGTGAATAAAGAACACATGATTAAGTGCAAATGACAAAAATATATATATATAAATATAAATATAAAATTGTGCATATAATTTCATAGACATAGTCGCAACTGGTCCCAACGATGGATGTCAATCAGTCATTCATATAGTGCGAAAATATCAGGCAACATAAACTGTATGCTCTAAAAAAAGAAAAACAAAAGTTATTATACTGAAATTCACTCTAAAACCACAGGGCATGGAACACCCATCACCCAGGTAACATCATGATGCACAGAATCATATTCAAACCATACAATTGTTATACAGTCATAATCACATATAGAAATAAAGGATTACCAGAATTTTAAGGATGACGTGCTAATTCATAAGAAAGATGCAACAGGCACTTTATCATTCAAGCCATACGGGGCCTGAGTCCTTAATTTTATAATCCATTTGCACTCCAGTTTTTCCAAACGTCGGAACAGATGGCCACCCCTGATCCCTAACAGAATTTTGTCAATACCGCGAAATTTAAGCTCTTGCCAGCAATTATTGTGCCTAGCACGAAAATGTCTGGCTATAGGTTTAAGTTTGATAAGTTTTTCTCTGTCATTGTCATCAATGCGGGAGGCCGCACAAATGTCTTTCTGATGCTCTTGTATCCGAACGTGTAGCTCTCTAGTCGTCATACCCACGTAAATTTGTCCACAAGGACATGTGGCGTAATAGACGACCCCAGTGGTGCTACAGTTAATAAAATGTACAATGTTGTATTCTTTCTGACCAGATGAATCAGTAAAGGTACTGGTTTTGACCAAAAATTTGCATGTGGAGCAATGGCCACAGGGGACACAACCCCATGCTGGACCTTTGGACCCAAACAAAAATGTGGATTTGGGCGGATTATAATGACTACGCACCAATATGTCGCCGAGGTTTCTGCTGCGTTTAGCAACAAAAAGGGGGTCCGATGTCAAAATCTTGTTTAGATCCCAATCAGATTGTAAAATTTTTTTAAAATTTTTCTCATATTGTTCCGCTGTGTATTATAATTTGTGATCATTCGTACCTTATTCTGTCCCAAGGATTCTTCCTTGGTTTTGTTCTCCAACAACTTCTCTCTTGATCTATGTAAAGCTCGGACGTATCCACGTTGAATGTCACGGTGATGGTATCCTCTTTGTGTGAATCGCTCTTTCAAGACCTGAGATTCTCTATCAAAATCATGTTTGGATGTGCATATCCTTTTTGCTCTCAAAAATTGTCCAATGGGAATGGATCTTTTCTGATGTCCTGGGTGAAATGAAGACGCATGTAATAATGAGTTGACCACCGTTTCTTTGCGATATACTGATGTTTCAAGAGTACCAACCTCAGTTACCCTGATGTTGATATCCAAAAAACTAATCTCGGTCCGACATACTGTTTGTGTGAGGGTAATATTCCTATTGTTGTTATTTAGGAGATCTAAAAAGCAATCTAATGCCAATCGAGAACCTTGCCACACAAACAGTATGTCATCGATATAACGCATCCAGGATATCACCTCACCCTCCAATTCCTCAACTAGGGGTTGAACTATATCACGTTCCCAGTGGCCCAAAAATAAATTTGCAAAAGAGGGCGCGCAGGTCGTGCCCATGGCCACTCCGCGTAACTGCAGGTAGAACCTGTTTTTGAAAACAAAATAGTTGTGGCGCAGAACAAACTGTAATAGCTGCAACAACAACTCAATCAAATCCACAGGCAAATCACGCATTTGTAAAAAAGAAATGGGAGGAAGCAACACCCAAATCATGATCAATACATGTGTAGAGCGATTCAACATCGCAGGATACCAAAAACATGTCGTCTTCCATCCTTATATCTTCCAATCGTCTCAACACATCTGTGGAGTCCTGTACATAAGCACTCAACACAGGGTTTTAGATAGTCTTCTAAAAACCGACACACAGGTTCACATAGACCACCACAACCGGAAACAATGGGCCTGCCCGGTGGCCTTTCTATGGACTTGTGAACCTTTGGTAGAAGATACAACGATGGTATAACTGGAAATTTCACAATCAGGCCTTCATATACCGATTTGGTGATAATGCCTCTGCTCACCGCTTCTCCCAGGATTAAATCTAATTGATTCTTAAAATCATCCATGGGATTCCTGGACAGGCATCGATAACAATTGTGGTCTTTAAGTTGTCGGAAGGCCTCTGCCTCATACATCTCAACTGGCCATACAACCACTTTGCCACTCTTGTCCGCAGGTTTAAAAACTACTCCCCTCATACTCCTCAACTGTTTAAGGGCCACACGTTGGTTTACCGTCAGATTGTCAAAGCGTCGTAATTCTGGAAGCTTGTAAAGCTCCTGGGTGACCAGTCTGACAAAAGTTTCTATTGAGGAGTTGAGTGACAAGGGTGGAAATGTGGCTGATTTAGGCCTGGTGAATGGAGGGAATTTAGTAGTGCCTACCTCTTGCTCCTGAAGCAATGACTCTAATGTTCGTAATGCCTCCAGTTCCTCCGGTGCTGTAAAAAGACCAGTAGAGCAATCTTTAGAAAAATGTTTTTTCAAAATCAATTTGCGTGCAAATAGAAAAGTGTCTCTAATGGCCACAAAATTATCATAGCCAGAGACCGGACTAAATGTAAGTCCAAGTGATAAAACGTTTTCTTGTGCCTCAGTGAGTACAATTTGGGATAAATTAATTACCTTTAGTTGTCCATTGGTCTTATCCCCAGAGGTATTATATTTCCGTTTGAGCGGCGTATGAGGACGTAGTTGCATATGGCCCTCTGCTGTGGATATGGAAGAATGTTGGGACATTTCACTGCCGACAGATGCCGCCGAATTTACTTCTGATCCATGTATCTTGGATTTATGTTGCCACCTAAAGACTTTATTCTGTTGATAGTCAGATATATCACGTCTGAATTTCTTGGCTTTGACATCTTGGATTTCCTTCTCCCAGCGGATTTGTTCTGTCATGATCTCCTTCTCAAAACGACTAAAGGTATCCGTATCAACCAAACCCCGTAATTTCTCTTGGAGCGCAATCACTGATTTTTCGATCTTTTCCAAATGTTTGCGTTCGTAACCAATAAGCAATTCAATAAAGGTACGTGTAAGCATTGTTTACACGCTTCCTCCCACCTTTGTGTTAGTAGTTTATCATCAAGAGGAAAGGATGGATACACCTGTATTCTTAATCCACGTGGTATTAGTTCCTTAATCAGATATTGTTCTAATGCTGCTTTATTCCACCAAGTTTTTGTTCGACTTTTAATCCGATTTTTTAGCTGTTTCTGGTTTGTTCATTGCTTTAAGGTGCTGCTGCCCACAGACGGGCAAGGGAAGCCTCGCATGTGGTCCATTCGCCTTCCCCTGATGTCTGATGTCCAGTAAGATGAGACTCCCGTCTCTGGTAAAACACCGGGTGGATCACTCAAATGTCATCAGATTGGCGGGAACCTGTTGCCTGTTACTTTAGCAGGCTGCACTTAGATGTTTGAACCACAACATGGCGTTCACACGATTTCCTGCCTGGAATTTGTACGAGTTTCCCTTCTCAGAGTCCGTCAGTAGAAAAATATCTGGGTGCTCGGGGTCATCCGCCATCATAACCATCCAGCCCACTACAGATACGTTTTTCGTGGATGTGGACTTGAAATGTTTCCTCTCTGTGGCTTTTAGGGATTTTGCTGCATAGTAGATGAGCTGCATGCCACACAATACTGCCCAGTACTTGGTCCAGGACGCAACCGTTGGCTTTTTACCTCTGTATTCCCTGAAAATGGATTTTCGCGCTAAAGAAACTGATTGGTTGTCCCAGGTTACCAGAATTTTTAAGGGTGATGTTGTTTGCGCTGGTACTGTTGATTGTCCGGATGTATCTGAAACACAGAAACAGCTAAAAAATCTGATTAAAAGTCGAACAAAAACTTGGTGGAATAAATCAGTGATTCCGCTCCAAGAGAAATTACGGTGTTTGGTTGATACGGATACCTTTAGTCGTTTTGAGAAGGAGATCATGACAGAATAAATCCGCTGGGAGAAGGAAATCCAAGATGTCAAAGCCAAGAAATTCAGACGTGATATATCTGACTATCAACAGAATAAAGTCTTTAGGTGGCAACATAAATCCAAGATACATGGATCAGAAGTAAAATCGGCGGCATCTGTCGGCAGTGAAATGTCCCAACATTCTTCCATATCCACAGCAGAGGGCCATATGCAACTGCGTCCTTCTACGCCGCTCAAACGGAAATATAATACCTCTGGGGATAAGACCAATGGACAACTAAAGGTAATCAATTTATCCCAAATTGTACTCACTGAGGCACAAGAAAACGTTTTATCACTTGGACTTACATTTAGTCCGGTCTCTGGCTATGATAATTTTGTGGCCATTAGAGACACTTTTCTATTTGCACGCAAATTGATTTTGAAAAAACATTTTTCTAAAGATTGCTCTACTGGTCTTTTTACAGCACCGGAGGAACTGGAGGCATTACGAACATTAGAGTCATTGCTTCAGGAGCAAGAGGTAGGCACTACTAAATTCCCTCCATTCACCAGGCCTAAACATTTCCACCCTTGTCCCTCAACTCCTCAATAGAAACTTTTGTCAGACTGGTCACCCAGGAGCTTTACAAGCTTCCAGAATTACGGCGCTTTGACAATCTGACGGTAAACCAACGTGTGGCCCTTAAACAGTTGAGGAGTATGAGGGGAGTAGTTTTTAAACCTGCGGACAAGAGTGGCAATGTGGTTGTATGGCCGGTTGAGATGTATGAGGCAGAGGCCTTCCGACAACTTAAAGACCACAATTGTTATCGATGCCTGTCCAGGAATCCCATGGATGATTTTAAGAATCAATTAGATTTAATCCTGGGAGAAGCGGTGAGTAGAGGCATTATCACCAAATCGGTATATGAAGACCTGATTGTGAAATTTCCAGTTATACCATCGTTGTATCTTCTACCAAAGGTTCACAAGTCCATAGAAAGGCCACCGGGCAGGCCCATTGTTTCCGGTTGTGGTGGTCTATGTGAACCTGTGTGTCAAATGCGTGATTTGCCTGTGGATTTGATTGAGTTGTTGTTGCAGCTATTACAGTTTGTTCTGCGCCACAACTATTTTGTTTTCAAAAACAGGTTCTACCTGCAGTTACCCGGAGTGGCCATGGGCACGACCTGCGCGCCCTCTTTTGCAAATTTATTTTTGGGCCACTGGGAACGTGATATAGTTCAACCCCTAGTTGAGGAATTGGAGGGTGAGGGGATATCCTGGATGCGTTATATCGATGACATACTGTTTGTGTGGCAAGGTTCTTGATTGGCATTAGATTGATTTTTAGATCTCCTTAATAACAACGATAGGAATATTACCCTCACACAAACAGTATGTCGGACCGAGATTAGTTTTTTAGTTTTACAACATCAGGGTAACTGAGGTTGGTACTCTTGAAACATCAGTATATCGCAAAGAAACGGCGGTAAACTCATTATTACATGCGTCTTCATTTCACCCAGGACATCAGAAAAGATCCATTCCCATTGGACAATTTTTGAGAGCAAAAAGGATATGCACATCCAAACATGATTTTGATAGAGAATCTCAGGTCTTGAAAGAGCGATTCACACAAAGAGGATACCATCACCGTGACATTCAACGTGAATACGTCCGAGCTTTACATACATCGAGAGAGAAGTTGTTGGAGAACAAAACCAAGGAAGAATCTTTGGGACAGAATAAGGTACGAATGATCACAAATTATAATACACAGTGGAACAATATGAGAATTTTTTTAAAAAAAATATTGGCCCATTTTACAATCTGATTGGGATCTAAACAAGATTTTGACATCGGACCCCCTCTTTTGTTGCTAAACGCAGCAGAAACCTCGGCGACATATTGGTGCGTAGTCATTAAAATCCGCCCAAATCCACATTTTTGTTTGGGTCCAAAGGTCCAGCATGGGGTTGTGTCCCCTGTGGCCATTGCTCCACGTGCAAATTTTTGGTCAAAACCAGTACCTTTACTGATTCATCTGGTCAGAAAGAATACAACATTGTACATTTTATTAACTGTAGCACCACTGGGGTCGTCTATTACGCCACATGTCCTTGTGGACAAATTTACGTGGGTATGACGACTAGAGAGCTACGCGTTCGGATACCAGAGCATCAGAAAGACATTCGTGCGGCCTCCCGTATTGATGACAATGACAGAGAAAAACTTATCAAACTTAAACCTATAGCCAGACATTTTCGTGCTAGGCACAATAATTGCTGGCAAGAGCTTAAATTTTGCGGTATTGACAAAATTATGTTAGGGATCAGGGGTGGCCATCTGTTCCGACGTTTGGAACAACTGGAGTGCAAATGGATTATAAAATTAAGGACTCAGGCCCCGTATGGCTTGAATGATAAAGTGCCTGTTGCATCTTTCTTATGAATGAGCACGTCATCCTTAAAATTCTGGTAATCCTTTATTTCTATATGTGATTATGACTGTATAACAATTGTATGGTTTGAATATGATTCTGTGCATCATGATGTTACCTGGGTGATGGGTGTTCCATGCCCTGTGGTTTTAGAGTGAATTTCAGTATAATAACTTTTGTTTTTCTTTTTTTAGAGCATACAGTTTATGTTGCCTGATATTTTCGCACTATATGAATGACTGATTGACATCCATCGTTGGGACCAGTTGCGACTATGTCTGTGAAATTATATGCACAATTTTATATTTATATATATATATATATTTTTGTCATTTGCACTTAATCATGTGTTCTTTATTCACCATATCAATATTCACATTTCGTTGGCTCTTCACCATCCCTATATTTTTTCACCTTTTTACTTATTTACACTTCTATGCACACTTGCATTCCTCTTGTTTCACAACATGTGTAACACTATCACTCTTACATTCATATATATTTATTAGTTTTTTATTTATTCTTTTTTCACTATTACATTTTCATATATTCACATCTCATTTTATTTTTATCATGTTTTTTCATGTATTATTATCTAATATTATATATATTTTTATACATTGATGTTTTATTATTTTCTATACATCTTTTATTTGTCACATTGCTTTGGTTACACTATTAATTAATTTAAGAATGTCGATATTATATAACATCTCATATGTCTAAATGTGGTAATGTGGTTCCTCCTGGTTTAGATATACTTGGCCTAACTTGTAGTTGTTTCTGCTATTTCACTCCCTATTATGACACCCACCCATGAATTTGGTCGGGCGGTTGCCCTTCCTTAATATTGCGCCCGTGGTGCGCGCGGTCTTCTGCGCATGCTCCTGCATGCCGCTGCGTCCTGGGCTCTGGGACGGGGCGTTTCATGCCGTCCGAACGTGACCACCCTCTCCCACGGCCATGGCGCATGCGGATGCCGTAGATCATGACAGTGATCCGCGCGCCAGATATAGAGCGGGATAGAAACCGGCGTTCAGCTGGATATTACCTATGCCAATCAGTCTGGTGGGTGGTGTCCATTTGCTCATTGGAGAGATAACAATCACATGGGGTTTGTGACATCACACCTCTTCCTCATTTAAACTCTGATGCTGGGTCATTTTTATATCGCCTCTTGAGAAAGCTGACGGCGAAACGCGCGTCGGGGCGCGTTCTTTGGCGACACCGCTGCTATTTACCTCTGGTGGGTACTATAATCATGCTATTTATTTAGTGTGTATGCCTTTATGCTTGTTTGTTACATCTTTATTTAGGATCAGATACGCCTTTCTATCTTAGGAGTTACATCTCCTATATATATGCGCATGAACTGGCTGTGATATGAATGATCCTTACCTTTATACATAGTCTGTTCATCGACTTTGTGGCATTCACTTATAGATGTTACCCTTGTGAAATATGTCCCATACCAGTTTCCATCAGTTGTACTTACTTTGATGGTTATTTGTGGTGTATCGCATTTTGTGTGTTTGTTTTTACTTGCTTTTAATCTTTGTACCAATCATGTTTTCTATATTGATTAATAAAATTGCTTGAATTATCTATTACTTTGTAGTTTATCTTTGACTGGTATCTACTAATTTGGTTAATATATAAACACTTGATCCTGGAGAGATAAACGCAAGAAACCCTTTAATCTTTACCAATGCCTCTAACGTGGTATCATGGTGAACTGATGAAATACCAAGTCGAATACGTAAAAACGTGCGTCAACCGTAACCCTATTCGGAATCTGGCGCCGAATCCGCAGTGCGGACCAACATCCTAACAGTGCCCCTATATATATATATATATATATATATACACACACATATACATATAAAATAAACACACATATATATGTTTTTTTTTTTTTTAAACTAACACTGGAGCCTGAACACTCTGCCCCGCGCTTCCAGCTGCGGCCCCATAGGGGGCGCCAGAGCCACAACTATGCGTGTCTGTGGAACCCAGCCAGCAGATCAGAGCGAGGGGCAGAGGTGAGTGCACGCCTGAATAGTCCAGGAAGAGAGACTGACTAAAACAGACACCGTGCATCCTACCTCACTAGTGGCTCTGCGTGAGGAACTATATTTTGGAAAACACACGACAGCCAGCTGCAGAGCAGAGCTGAATACATGGTCGAGTGACCCCTGTAAGCGACTCCTGTGACGTGCTTTCCACATAGTGTAATCTCACACTAAAGCCATATTAAGAAGCCTGACATACCCTGACTAGAACACTAGACTCAATGTCCCTTCCTCATAATAAATGTATGTTTTTTTTTTTTCTCAGACATTTTATTTATTTTATAACACACCCTCTTTTTTTTTTTTAAACACACACCCTTCCTGAACCTTACTACTCCCCAGTGCTGAGTGAATTCACCTGTACACCCCCTGGATAGAAACAACATGCTGAAGCCTAATTTGTCCGCCCCTCCCCCCTGCCTGTCTAACAGCACAGCGGCCTGTGCAATACTTTATCGAGAGGGCACACGCTGTGCCCTGCACCCTACGTGTCATGCCGCGTAGGGAGAAGAGCATGTCTCCCTGGCAGACCGTTTCGTTGCTGCTCCCCCTTACCCAGGGAGCCGACACACCGCCGGTCGGACTTAAAGCAACGATGCTGCTGGATGAGGCAGCTACTTATCTGGACCATATAAAGTCGGGGCCTGGGACTGCCGTGTAGCGCTGCCCCCTTGTTACTCCCTGAGGGCGGTAAGTAGAGCTCTCACACCATACGCTGGAGACGACGTTCACTGTGGGAGGGGACGCCTGGCCAGATATAGTCATCATCGCCCCTCCCACAAATACAGGCCAATAAATCGGCCTTAACACTTATCATTATAGTGACTGTGCTTGCAGTTGAACGAGGCTGAGCTGCTTCTAGACCATGTGACCAATGATGTGATTTCAAGGCCTAGGAAGATTCCCAGGAACTGCAGCCTTTTTGTACAGCTGATGGGCGGGAGCCCCGGGAGTCTGACACCCCCCAATCTCATATTGTTGACATATCCTGAGGTTAGGCATTCAATATGTAAATCCTGGAAAACTCTTTAATATGTAGTGTAAACACTGCCGCTCATCAGGCCATAGTCTAATGTAAATGCCCCCATCGGTCAATCCGTGGTCTTGTGTAAATGTTGCAGTTACAGTATTTAGTGTCTAGTGTAAACAGTTTTTGTATTTACTTTTTAAAAGAATTCATTCAAAACCAGGAGAGGAGGCTACATCAAGATAAGGTATGAGGGAAAGATCTTCACCTGTTCTGTTTTCAGACCCACATCTGGATTTGGTTCCCTGACAGTGATGGAAATAAGTGACCAATCACTAACTGTGTGAATAAGGCCTTTGGAGTGAGGGTCAGTGCAGGAGACCACAAACAGGTGGATGGGGTGGGAGAAGACACAAAGTGACAGTTCTATGTGAATTGAAAGAGGGGGTAAAGGAATGTAAAGTGGCAGGGAAGATTGAGGCAGTGCAGTGGAGTGATATTACATGGCAGAGGTTCTTTGGCAAAAGGGGCGACAACATGTAACAGAACTCTGATTTCAGGGTGACACAAAGTATCAGATGCTGCATGCACCCATGTGGATGTGAGGAGGAGAAGGGAAGTGGGACTAGGCTTCATTCTTGTTCAGATCTCATATATTTTACGTACGTATAAATCATACAAGTGTATTACTGTGCAGCGGCGGTGGTACAAAGCGCACAGCATTATAGCAACCAATGTCGCCGGCCGCTCGTGCACTCAGTAGGATGGCAGGGCGGGTTTTCATGGACCGTGGTCCACGTACGTGTGAATAATGCCTTAGGGTACTTTCACACTTGCGGAGTGTGGATCCGGCAGGCAGTTCCGTCCTGCCGGATCCGGCATACCGCATGACAACTGAAAGCATTTGTAGACGGATCGGGCTTGCGGATCCGTCTACAAATGCATTGCAAGTGCAGATCTGTCTCTCCATTTGTCATGCGGATAGACCGATGCGTCTTGTATTTTTTTCACAGTTTTATAGGTCTGCGCATGCGCAGATCCGAAGGACGGATCAGTCCTCCAGTTATTTCTTAACCACCTCAGCCCCCCCTAGCTTAAACACCCTTAATGACCAGACCACTTTTTACAATTCTGCACTACACTACTTTCACCGTTTATTGCTCCGTCATACAACTTACCACCCAAATGAATTTTACCTCCTTTTCTTCTCACTAATAGAGCTTTCATTTGGTGGTATTTCATTGCTGCTGACATTTTAACTTTTTTTGATATTAATCAAAAATTACTGAAATTTTTGCAAAAAAATGACATTTTTCACTTTCTGTTGTAAAATTTTTCCAAAAAAACTACATTTCTATATAATTTTTTCTATAAATTCATTGTTCTACATGTCTTTGATAAAATAAAAATGCAATAAGTGTATATTTATTGGTGTGGGTAAAAGTTATAGCGTTTAAAAACTATGGTGCAAAAAAAGTGAATTTCCGCATTTTGAAGCAGCTCTGACTTTCTGAGCACCTGTCATGATTCTTCAGGTGCTAGAATGCCAGGATAGTATAAATACCCCCCAAATGACACCATTTTAGAAAGAAGACACCCCAAAGTATTCGCAGAGGGGCATGGTGAGTTCATGTATGATTTCTTTTTTTTTTCACAAGTTAGCGGAAAATGACACTTTCTGAGGAAAAAAAATAAAATAATATAGTTTCCATTTCTGCAAACTTCTAGCAAAAAAAAATAAAAATCTCCCACGGACTCACTATGCACCTCAGTGAATACCTTGGGGTGTCTAGTTTCCGAAATGGGGTCATTTGTGGGGTGTGTTTACTGTTCTGGCATTTTGGGCAGGGCTAAATTGTGAGCAGCCCTGTAAAGCCTAAAGGTACTCGTTGGGCTTTTATTTTTTGTCACAAGTTAGTGGAATATGAGACTTTGTAAGAAAAAAAATTAATCAATTTCCGCTAACTTGTGCCAAAAAAAAAAATCTTCTATGAACTCATCTTGCCCCTCAGGGAATACCTGAATACTCTAAAATGGGGTCACTTGTGGGGTATTTATACTGCCCTGGCATTTTAGGGGCCCCTAAAGCGTGAGAAGAAGTGTGGAATCCAAATGCGTAAAAATGCCCTGTGAAATCCTAAAGGTACTCATTGGAATTAGGGCCCCTTTGCGCATCTTGGCTGCAAAAAGTGTCGCACATGTGGTATCTCCGTACTCAGGAGAAGTAGGGCAATGTGTTTTGGGGTGTATTTTTACATATACCCATACTGTGTGTGAGAAATATCTCTGTAAATGACAACTTTTTAAATTTTTTATCCAAAGTTGTCAGTTTACAGAGATATTTCTCTCACCCAGCATGGGTATATGTAAAAATACACCCCAAAACACATTGCCCTACTTCTCCTGAGTACGGCGATACCACATGAGTGACACTTTTTTGCAGTTTAGGGGCGTAAAGTCCAACGAGTACCTTTTAGGAGGGCATTTGTATTCCAGACTTCTTCTCACGCTAACTTGTGACAAAAAGTTCAATTTTTCATGGACTGAATATGCCCCTCATCGAATACCTTGGGGTGTCTACTTTCCGAAATGGGGTCATTTGTGGGGTGTGTTTACTGTTCTGGAATTTTGGGCGGGGCTAAATTGTGAGCAACCCTGTAAAACCTAAAGGTACTCATTGGACTTTATGCCCCTTTGCGCACCTAGGCTGCAAAAAAGTGTCACACATGTGGTATCGCCGTACTCAGGAGAAGTAGGGCAATGTGTTTTGGGGTGTATTTTTACATATACCCATGCTGAGTAAGAGAAATATCTCTGTAAATTAACAACTTTGTATAAAAAAATTAAAAAGTTGTCGTTTACAGCGATATTTCTCACACAAAGTATGGGTATATATAAAAATACACCTCAAAACACATTGCCCTACTTCTCCTGAGTACGACGATACCACATGTGTGCCACTGTTTTGCAGCCAAGATGCGCAAAGGGGCCCAAATTCCAATTAGTATCTTTAGGATTTCACAGGGCATTTTTACGCATTTGGATTCTCACGCTTTAGGGCCCCTAAAATGCCAGGGCAGTATAAATACCCCACATGTGACCCCATTTTGGAAAGAAGACACCCCAAGGTATTCTGTGAGGGGCATGGCGACGTCACTGAAAAAAAATTTTTTGGCACAAGTTAGCGTAAATTGATATATATTTTTTTTTTACGGAATACCTTGGGGTGTTTTCTTTCTAAAATGGGGTCACTTGTGGGGTGTTTGTACTGCCCTGGCATTTGAGGGTCTCCGCAATTATGACATGTATGGCCAGCATTAGGAGTTTCTGCTATTCTCCTTATATTGAGCATACAGGTAATGAGATTTTTTTTTCCGTTCAGCCTCTGGGCTGAAAGAAAAAATGAATGGCACAGATTCCTTCATTCGCATCGATCAATGCGGATGAAAAAATCTCTTCCAAAATCAGTGACTGCGGTACGGTGGGCTGGGCGCTAACTACCTAACAAGTAGCTAACTAACTGGCAGTCATAAGGGACCCTTAGGCCCCATTCACACGTCCGCAATTCTGTTTGCGGAACGGAATTGCGGACCCATTCATTTTCTATATAGTTCTAGCAATGTGCGGATCTGCAAAATGCGGAAAGCACATTGCCGGTGTCCGTGTTTTGCTAAAACACATATGGACATGTGAATGGAGCCTTACAGGGGGGTGATCAATGACAGGGGGGTGATCAGGGAGTCTATATGGGGTGATCAGGGGTTAATAAGGGGTTAATAAGTGACAGGTGGGCGGGGGGGGGGTGTAGTGTGGTGCTTGTTGCTACTTTACATAGCTACCTGGTCCTCTGGTGGTTGATCCCAGCAAATGGGACCACCAGAGGACCAGGTAGCAGGTATAGCAGACGCTGTTAACAAAACAGCGTCTGATTTACCTGTTTGATTTAATTTATTTTACTTGTACAGCCTGCCAGAGATTGATCATCGCTGGCAGGCTGCAGTGTAACTGCCGAGCTGTGCGCCGCTGTGAACGCGCACGCGTTCACAGCAAATCTCGCGTCTCGCGAGATGACACATGGATGCGTCCAGCCAGAACACCACGACCGCCCGCCGGACGCATCCGTGCGTTAGGCGGTCGTGGAGAGGTTAATGCCGGATCCAGCACTAATGTAAGTCAATGGGACTTAAGGACAGATCCATCATTCCATCATGTGTGCCGGCATTTCAGGACGGAGATAAAACTGCAGCATGCTGCGGTTTTGTCAACGTCCCAAAAATGTTCACATACTGAACGGAAGACAGCTTGATGCATACTGAACGGATTTCTCTCCATTCAGAATGCATGGGGATAATCCTTATCAGTTTTTTTCCGACATCGAGCCCCGAAGACGGAACTCTATGCTGGAAAAGAAAAGCGCCAGTGTGAAGGTACCCTTAGGAGGGCAGTAGACACCAGAAGTCAGTGGGCAGCAGCAACGGATGGGCCCCTCTACTGGCCTCTGACGACCTTGCAGCACTATCAGTAAAATAACTGTCACCTTGCTACTTTTGCAAGGCTTTGATCTAATCTAGTCTGCAGATTCAGCAGTGGCATTGGTCTGAACCCCTAGTTCTGGTGGAGGCCACAGGTCACTCCATGGGTGCTCTCCCTTTAATACAGCCCCATAGGAGTGGGACTGAGCTGCACAAAAGCCATGTCACCAATGTATGTGACATCACTGGCTGAGAAAGAGGTGCACACCTGACCATTGCAGCGCCTCCAAACAGCTGATTGGCAGGGCTGCTGGTAGTTGGACCAACCTTATCACATATTAAGAGTCCTATTTTGAAGATACGTCATCAATATCAAATTTTAAATCCTTTTAAAAGCAAGTGCTCATACAGGGCTGCATCATGTACCTCATAAAAATGTCTTAAATGAGATGCACAAAATCACACAAAAAATTTACCTAATTTTGGGGCAATTTACGCCAGAATTCAGGATTGAGCCACAATAGTAAATGTGGATCACAGTGTGTATGAATGGTACTGTGGAATTGCAGCAAAAAAGGCTGTGTTGTGCTTCAATTTGACTGCACTATATGAATTACTATTTAGGAGGGATATGTAGGGGGTTAAGGATGCTGTGTTGGCATAACAAATTCTTAAAGAATCAGCAGGTTTTATCTCTCACAGAAACATGCCCATTCATGTGAGTTAAGAAGATTCTCACACACTATAAAGAACCCAGCCCTGCTGTGTCACCAGACCTCACCCTATCTTACTGAAACTGAACTACAGCATAATCAGTGCTGAGTTCATTTCACTATTTTATCCCAGGCTTTCTGACAGAAACTTTGGAGCACCACGTGACATTGATATGAGAGGTGAACGTCGGCAACAAAAGGTGCACATGGGTAGACCAACACTCTACAGTGGAGCAGCTAACCGCCCAAATGAACTAGGAGGCCACCAGATGTTTGTCTAAGGCCTTATTCACACGTCCGTAGTGTTTATGGATCCGCAAATTGCGGATCCATAAACACACTTGGCCGGCAGCCCCATAGATATGTCTATTCTTGTCCGCAATTGCGGGCAAGAATAGGACATGCTCTACTTTTTTGCGGAGCTGCGGCCGTAAGATCGGCGGCGCGCTACGCAAAAACTGATGCGGAGAGCACAGTGTGTGCTCTCCGCATCGTTCCGTGCCCCATTCACAGTCAATGGGTCCGCATGTATTCCGCAGAATTGTGGAATACATGCGGACATATATGTGGACGTGTGAATAAGGCCTAAAGCGACAGTTCAGCTAACCTTACTGCATTGGGGCTCTGAAGCAGATGGATGGTCACTGCACTCTGCTAACAAAGTTGTATCTGTAGAAAAGGCTTCAATTATTGCGACAGTATCAGAATTGGACCTCTGCTAATTGGCAAAGTGTTGCATTCTCACATGAATCACGTTTTCTGCTTCATCGAATGGATAGATGTTGGTGTGTCAGGCGAGAAATATCAGAGAACAAACACCCTGCAATCATTGCTTGAAGAACACAAGCTGGTGGTGGCAGTGTTATTCTATGGTGCAGTGCTTAGTCACTAGTCTACAATCCTTTTCCCCAGCTTTGGTGCTTACACTTTAGAATCTCATGGCCCGACACTGTAATCTTGGTTTCTGTTCCTGCATCCAGGTGCTCAGCACTCGCTTTCTTTGATGCCACAGTGCTGGAGTTAGGGGCAGTGGAAGCCTTGGCTACAGTGGCACTTGGGGAAAATACAATGCAGGGTATCGGGACGGGGGTCAAGGAGCCCACAATGACATATAAGGCCCCTTTTTACACGGGCGAGTATTCCGAGCAGGTACAATGCGTGATGCAAACAAATTGGGCCCGCACGGAATCCTGACCCATTCATTTCAATGGGTCTGTGTACAGCATGTTCTATGTTCTGCAATTTTCACACAACGCTGGCCCCATAGAAGCGAATAGGGCTGCGTGAAAATCGCATCGAGTCCGCAAGTAATTGCGGATGCGATGCGTTTATCAAGGATGGTTGCTAAGAAATGTTGTTTGTAAACATTACATTTTTTATTACGCGCGTGCAAACACATTAAATCGCATTGCACCTGCGTGATGAAAACTCAACGCAGTCACAAAAAAAACTAAATGTACTTGCTTGTGAAATCACGCAGTTTTTTCTGAACGCATCCACAAGGCACCCGGACCTAATCATCTCACGCTCGTCTGCAAGGGGTCTAAGGGGTCTGATAACAGTGACATGGAGAGTTAGGATTATGATGATGCTTCTATTATGGTCAGTTCAGCAACTGGTGCTAATGCTGATACTGTGGATACAGGCCTAAGACATGATTGTTTGCCACTAACTTTGTTCAAGTGGTTTGTGCTCAGCCCAATTAATTGAGAGCAGCAGGAGTACAGTGTGGAAAAGATAAGGTAATAGCGGCCTGTGGCCTCAACAATAGCAGCGTTGCATGAAACATACATTGCAGTAGATTGGCTTTTTTTGGGTAGTAGTTATGGTAGTGGTAGTAGTGGCGGATGCATAGCGTTAATAGTGGTGGCAGTAGGAGATTAGCAGCAAAGAGGAGATGCTGCAGCACTGACGGCACCAACAGCCAAATGGTACATGTTGGCAGGCAGACAGCAGAAGTGGCATGATAGCGGCAATGGGATGATGGCAGAAGCCACACGGAACATGATGGTAGGCAGGCAGACAGCAACAGTGGCAAGATGAGACACAGTCAGCAAGGCCAGATCTATTCTTTGGCCTTAGCCTGAGGAGTGTGAAAATGCTCCTGAATTCATACCTGGTTCATTTTGACAAAAATGTTTTGGACACTGGCGGAGGACAACTTGCTCAGTTTGGGTGTCACCACCTCCCCTGCAGTGCTGAAAACCCTCTCCGAGATGACACTGGAGGCTGGCTAAGAAAGAAAACAGAGAGCATAATAGGCCAGTTTGGGCCACTGTTCTAGTCTGCCTGTCCAGAAATTCATGGTGTCATGGAACAAGGTATGTGCTGAGACAGCACAGAGTCCGGGTAGGATTAAACCTGGGCATTGATGTGTCAGGTCTCCGGTTGCTGATTTGCTTCAGCCTGGCGCGGCATGTGAAAAACTGTTCATGAGACTTAACTGGCTTCTGCTGTGGCTTCTGTTGCCTCCCTTTCAGACAATATAATGTCTGCTCACCAACAGCTGTGGCAAGCTGCATACACAGTGTTTCCTGCTCATAAAATAATTTGGTCCCCTTTTTGACAGGAGAAAAACATTCCCCATTTTGCTTTGATAGCGAGGGTCTAGCTATCCAGTAACCATCACATTGCTTCATGTGAATGAAACATCTGTCAATGTGTAAGTAAGCATGCATACAGCTTGCCATTATGGCCAGTGTACCAGAGGAGCCATTTCTTTCTAACTCCATCCCCAACTGAGACTGGGATTGGTTGTTGTGGCCAGTATCATTATCATCCTCCTGCATTTTCACCTCCAACTCCTACTCCAGTGATAGGTTCTTTTCCTCCATCATCTGCTCCATGGGTCCCCAACAGCTACAGGGTGGACAGAAAGATGCGTTAGCTGTTCTTCTTCTGCCTTCATCCCTTGCTTGATGCGTCAATGTCTGTTCTAAGATAACTATGTGGGGGATAAGATTATTCATGCCACAGTCGTCCCTACTGACAAACTTTGTGGCCTCTTCAAATGGCTTCAGCATGTGACAGATATCTCTGATAAACTGCCACTGCCTGACCTCAGAACCACACATGTCCCCTGCGGAGGTGGTCTGGTGCATGAGAAATCATCACTTTACTCATGGAAACACTTGACTTTACATCTGGTATTAGGGTGGGGAGTGGGAGCAACAGTCTGCCCTGCTGCTTTTCAGGACAGGAGGTGGTGGAGGAGGCGGATAAGCACCTTGTTTGGGAACCAGACCAATACAAATTTGGAGTTGTCAAAAGGACACCAGCAGACCTGGTCCTGGCAGTTCTTTTGGAGGCATTGACTGTATATTTTCTCCACCAAGGCCACCACCCTTCTCCTCAGATGTCTCCTACTTGGAGTCCCCACCCTCCCCGCCACTTATCAGACTGTGAAATATCATAGTGGACTCCTTTGCCCCCTCCCGATTCCTTGCTCTATATTTGCCCTGTCTGCCACTGTCACTACCACTGCCAATACCGTGGCTAAGGGTGCCACTATTACCACTACCACCACCAACTCAGCTATGCATGGGGTCCCCTACCTCCACCTGAAACTTCTCCTCATGGCAGTACAAATGCTAACTGCTTTCACACTCTTCAACAGGAAGACCCTCTTGACTATCTGCCACAGTACATGTTGGGGTTTTGTTGGGAAAAAAAAGGCACCACACTAGGAAGGGGCAGTGAAGACAGAGAGGAATACCACTGACAGGCTTCTCTGGGGCTGGAAGGAGGAGGAACAGGAGGAATACTTTGACCTCTGATTCCAATGCACTGTGTCAGATTCAGAAGTGACCTCCACATCATCCTGCTGTGACT
This sequence comes from Bufotes viridis, assembly GCA_033119425.1. Taxonomy (NCBI): domain Eukaryota; kingdom Metazoa; phylum Chordata; class Amphibia; order Anura; family Bufonidae; genus Bufotes; species Bufotes viridis. The sequence goes on from CM065591.1 coordinate 206,548,562, forward strand.
GAGAGCAGCAGTGAGCCATCCAATCCACAATTTCATCTTCTTTCTCCTCATTGATAATGTTGCGCTTTTCCGAAGCCAACTACTGCTACTTCTGGCCTTATAGCTTGTGCAGCTACTATATATAAAATAAAAGGTGACTGGAGATAGCGCCACATGTATGGTATCGTTTGGTAATCAGATTGGGTGTATAGCTATTAGTCAGCTTACCGTATTGTGTTGTGAGGAGTCAGAACCACTGTAGTGTGCCTTGCTGGTTTAAATACCCGACCAGCAAACGTGGATCCCACACTGCTGTCACGATTCGATGTCCGCCCCACTAGAAGCGATAGCTGGGAGAGGAATTCAAGTAGATAAAATAAATCTGAATCGCATAAAAGGCACTGTACGCAGGATATCCAATGCATCCAAGATAATATGAAAATGCTTTTATTGAGTATATGTCAATGTGTTTAAAGGGCAGGATGGCCCTCTTCATCAGGACAGTTAAGCCCTGCCCTTTGTGCTGCTAGTACCCACATTCGGGCTCTGGGTCTCTCGTTTAGAACTAGGGTTGAGAGAACCCGAACTGTAAAGTTCGGGTTTGTACCGAACATTACGTTTTTTTGCACCCAGGCCCAAATCCGAACATTTCCGTAAAAGTTCGGGTTCGGGGTTCCGCGATTTCTTCCTGCTTTTTGAAAGCAGCCAATCAACAAACGTTTCACTACTTTGCCCTAAGAAGCCATCATAGCCATGCCTACTATTGGCATGTCTGTGATTGGCTAAGTGTAGCATGTGACCCAGCCTCTATTTAAGCTGGAGTCACGTAGCGCCGCACGTCACTCTGCTACTCTTAGTGTAGGGACAGGCTGCTGCTGGTGCTCTCAGGGAGAGATTAGGGAAGAAATCTGTTGATCTTGGTGGTGTTAATTTTTCAAACTACAGCAATTATTGAGGGTGCTATGCTACATATTTGTACCCAACCCTGAGCCCAGTGATACTGCAAAATAATTTTTCATCCATCTGTTACTGAGGTGGGGGCCAGCGGCCATTTTAGCAACTGCAGTGTCCTTGGAACTGCATGTGACCTGCATGTATGCCAGCCTGCCAGGGACATCAGTCTATTTGTTTTTTGGTAGCCCGGTGGAGGAAAAATTCCTTTTTTCTGGCAGGTCAAGTCCATTACCTATTTCATAATTTTGGGGTGACATAGTGCATTTCTGTAGTTGGTGGAATAAACCCATACTGTCTTACCACAGAGCACGTTTGCATACACTGCTGAAAAAACTGTTTTATAATTTTGCAGTGAAAAACTGCATTTTTGTAGTTGGGTTAATAAAACCGTACTGTTGTGCCACAGAGCACGTTTGCATACAACGCTGAAAAAACTGTTTTAAAATTTTGCAGTGAAAAACTGCTTTTCTGTAGTTGGATTAATAAACCCATACTGTTGTGCCACAGAGCATGTTTGCATACAAAACTGAAAAAACTGTTTTAAAATTTAGCGGTGAAAAACTGCATTTTTTTGCGGTGAAAGACTGCATTTCTGTAGTTGGGTTAATAAACCCCTACTGTTGTGCCACAGAGCACATTTGCATACAATGCCGAAAAAACTGTTTTGAAATTTTGCGGTGAAAAACTGCATTTCTGTAGTTGGGTTAATAAACCCGTACTGTTGTGTCACTGAGCAGGTTTGCATACAAAACAGAAAAAACTTTTAAAATTTTGCGGTGAAAAACTGCATTTCTGTAGTTGGGTTAATAAACCCGTACTGTTGTGTCACAGAGCAGGTTTGCACGCTGAAAAAACTGTTAAAATTTTGAGGTGATAAACTGCATTTCTGTAGTTGGGTTACTAAACCTGTACTGTTGTGTCACAGAGCATGTTTGCTTACAACGCTGAAAAAACTGTTTTATAATTTTTGGGGTGTGACATACTGCATTTCTGTAGTTTATTGCAATAAACACTGGTTTTGTGCTACATAGCGGATCTGAGGCTTACTCTGTATTTCAGTCATTTTAAGTAACCTGTGGAACTCCGCATTTACATAGTTGGTTGCAAGAACACCTGTTTTATGATAGACAGCACATTTGCAGTGTACGCTGCATTTCTGACAGTCAAATTAAACCGTTAACCTCTGCTGTTACCTTGGTTTGAAAAATAAAATTTTTGTTGATAGTGAAGTAATTGTATTAAATTGAGTTGTGTGACCTAAAGAAATTTATTCTGTTTATGACATGGGCACTGCCTTAGGTCCATTCACACGTCCGTTGTTTTTCTATAATCCGAAATAGGACTGTTTTTTGCGGATCCTATTTTCCAAGTATTCCTTCTGTTTATCATCCGTTTTTTGCGGATCTGCAAAAAAAAAAACGGATAGGAGAATACATTTTCCTATTCCAATAAAGTTTTAGCAATATAATGAGAAAAAAAAAGGGATTAAAATTTCTGTCAAGTGACATCTCAGGCGCCATTTTGTTTGGTTTGCGTATAGTGAAGAGCTGTGTCTGAAAACTGTGCTTGATAGGCATTTTTTCTTACATTCTCATATCTAATGTTACCATGCCCAACGATATAAACGGAGTACTTTTCCATTGGATCCTATTTCGGCTCTTTGGACATCAGGCAGCGATGCTGGACGAGGAGCCGGAGAGGAGGATGAGGAGGAGACAGTGGATACACCCTATCGTCACTCAACGATATCGGAAGGGACAATTTCATAGTCTTTATAAAGACTTGAGTCAAGACCCCTTCAAATGCCGAAGCTACTGCCGCATGTCTGTGGAGGCGTTTGATAATTTTCTGTCATTATTCCATCCACATCTCACCTTCATGGACACCTGCATGCGGCGTAGCATCTCTGCTGAACAAAGGCTCATTGTCACTCTGAGGTAAAATATACTTTTAATCTTTTTTTATTTTTTTATTATTACAAATTATGTATTAATTTTTATATTTTTTCCACAGATTCCTGGCAACCGGAAATTCCTTTGCATCGATGCATTTCGAATTTTTGCTTGGAATCTCTACTATCTCTGGGATTGTCTGCCATGCCTGTAAAGTGATATGGCAGCATCTCAGAGAAGCGGTCATGCCCACCCCCAAGGCGGAAGATTGGCTCAGAATCACCGAGGGATTTTATCAATCTGCGCAGTTTCCTAACTGCATTGGGGCACTGGACGGAAAACACATCCGTGTAAATAAGCCGGCTCACTCAGGGTCCCGGTACTTCAATTACAAGCACTATTTTTCTGTAGTGCTGATGGCCTTAGCTGACAGTAACTACAGGTTTGTAATTGTGGATATCGGGGCCTATGGGAGCTCTTCAGACAGCCGCATCTTTAGTGCCTCCAGAATGGTTGATCGGCTTCGTGATAACCAGCTCGCCCTGCCAGAGCCAAGAAGACTACCAGGATCAGCAGGTCTGCCGTCTCCATTTGTGATCGTGGCTGACGAAGGGTTTGCATTTGCAGCGTACTCAAGTTAGGGTTCAATAGTGTTCCTGGGTGTTGTAGTGCAATTATGACCACTAACCTGGGACAGGCTGACTCTCTGGTATTTCTGCAAGGACAGGTAGTTATAGGTAGAGTTTGTGACGCCAGTGCCAATTAACGGTGGCACACCGTTTGTTGATAGTAGGAATAATTGAGGAACCACGTTGTAATAAAACAGAACTTGAACTTTACTGAAGTCTTGGTAATCATACATGGACATAGATGGAAACGCAGTTCCTTAATACATAGCAGTTGCAGAGTAGTTTCGGATGAATAGATAACAGATGAATATGAGTTGTAATTCCTCTTGGATCAAGCAGGCCTAAATCTGCACAGGGATTTGACTCTCCACTATTTCCTCAGGTTCTATGTAGATACAGGTGACTTCAATTCTTCTGACCTGTCTATTCCTGGGTTACTTTATCATCCAAGGCCCAAATACCTCTTAGACGGCTTCTATCCTTGGTTCTCTACACTTGGAGGATTTCCCTTGCTACCTGCTCAGGACATTACAGGAGTCCCACGTAGACTACTCAGTCTGCACACACTTCACAAACTCAACTGTCTGCACTGAACTAACTCTACTCTGCCTGGGCCTACCTATATATAGTGGGGCGTACTATCTCCCTCTAGTGGCTGTAGTAGACACTACCCCTGCAGGCCTGTGCAAGGAAATAAATTAAAGGTACATACACATAATAAACCTTTTGCAGTGTCGGGTATTAACACCCGTATGCTGCACATTGTCTCCCCACGTGATGCGGCCCTTCCCAAGACGCAATCTGGATGACAGGAAGCGCGTCTTCAACTATCGACTGACTTGCGCCCGTCGGTATGTGGAGTGCGCTTTCGGAATACTGCCCACTAAGTGGAGAGTATTCCTGTCATCCATACAAATGAATCCGGACAATGCCACCCTAGTGATACAGGCTTGTGTACTACTACACAACTTCACCAGGATAAATGATGCCTCCTCTGATGCAGATATTGATCAAAATATAACATCTTCTGTTATTTTTGATCAGAGCCGGACTGGATGACCCGGAACTGCAGGACTCGCTGTTCGGGATGTCTATGCCGACTATTTCTGTAGTCCAGAGGGGTCATTGATTTCAGCTTGGTTCTGGTTTCTAAATTAGTATATAAATTTACATTTTATTAGTTCAGTTAGATCCCATGTTATTAGTTTAGTTAGGGACCCTTGATGCGGGTTGTGGGCTGGGGTATTTTATAAAATCCAAATTCCTATACTATTATAAATTTTTAAAATTTATTTTATATTTATTTAAAAAATGTATATGATTTCATAGAATTTGGTAAAATACCTTCTAATACCTCAATTAAAGCTTCCCACATTATGTATATTTTTATTTGTACTAATAAATTGTTCACTATCTGATTCTGTTAGTAAAAATAAAAAAATAAGTTGTTATATATATAAAAAAAAATCTCTTATATTTGATAGATAAACATAACAATCATTTATTTTTTTTGAGCAAAGAAAAAAATTATTTTACAACTCAAAAAGTTCATGTGTCAAGGGGCCACTTTGAGTAGTAGTTGTAGAAGAACTTTGACTTTGGGAATGGTATGAAGCACTCCCCTCACCATATGGATCATAAGTTCTATACAATCTTGGAGGAGGGGGAGGAGGATGGTATACAGGAGGTCTTCTCGGCACAAAATTTAACATATAATCCCTATCTCTTTCAAGATTATACAGGGTTTGCAAAGGTTCTACCGGACCCGCAAACAGGTCCATGATAATTGTAAATGCCGTGATACATCTTGTTTTTCTTTCCTCTGGGATTCTATTAAAAACTGGGGCCAAACTTTTCAGTAATTTTTCATCAGGAGTCTCCCCACGATTCTGGTTTAGATAATCCATAACCTGGGATTCAACAATGGTTCGATTATCTAAACCAGAATCCTGGAGAGGGGGAGCCCTACGTCTTCCAGACGAACGCCGTTGTATTGTCACTGCTGCTTCTGCCGGACTAACTTCTGGAACTGGATTCGCAATATCTTCAGATACTTCTTCGGTCTCCACAATATGTTCAGTCGGCTGGGATAGAGGTGCATGTGAGGAAGTTCCAGCAGATTCGTCGTTTTCACTTAAGTTAGAAACATTACTAAAATAAAAATTAATAAAAAATGATTTAATTTATTTTTTATTTATTTTAATTATTATAAATATATTTGTCCACTTTAACATCTGCGTTTTCATTTTCTGTCCGAGAGTTCCGTCCTCGGGGCTCTAGGATGGAAAAATACTGATCATGATAATCCCAGCGCATTCTGAATGAAAATAAATCCTTTCAGGATGCATCTTGATGTATTAAGTTATGTTGAGTAATGTATTTTTGTAGTTGAAAAATCCTCAGCATGCTGCAGATTTTTCACAGTTCAAAAAACGTGTCTGTACTGTACTGAAGACATCCTGATGCATCCTGAACATAAAACACTATTGTGAAAGGGGCATTAGTTAGTTTCGACGCATCTCTGGATCCAACGATTAGCTTTTAAGAAAGATTACCATGGCAGCCAGGACTCTACTAGGTCCCGGCTGCCATGGGAATAAATCTTGGAGCTGGGGAGAAGCTACTTACCCTACATGTGGCAGTCGGGGCTTTCCTCAGTGGCGTTATAGCGTCTATGCCTCGCATGGTTCGTGTGATCCATGTGACTCAGGGACAAGTGACGTTAATGAGGAGTGCCCTGGCTGCCACATGGACGGTAAGTAGCTTCTCCCCAGCTCCACGCTTCTTTTCATTGGCAGCCTGGACCTAGTAGCGTACAGGCTGCAATGGTAACCCCAAAGCATTTTAAAGACTAATCAGTCTTCTTAGTACTTTCAGTTGCCTTGTGTTGTGATGGATCCGGCGGGCATTTCCTAGAGCTCCGTCCTCGGAGCAATAGGAAGTAAAAAAAACTGATCAGCATTATCCCACTGCATTTTGAATGGAAAAAAATGCAATCAGGAAGCATCAGGATGTCGTCAGTTCAGTCCTGGCAAGTTTTTCGAATGTTGAAAAATCCGCAGCATGCTGCGGATTTTCCTCCTGACCAAAAAACTGAAGTCATGCCAGAAGGACTGATATGGAATTAATGGCCATTGAAAAGCATTAATCCGGATCCTAACTAAAATTTTTAGTCATTTTGGCGTATTGCCGGATACTACATTTTGGTATTGTCAATGGTTACCATGGCAGCCATGACACTACAAAAGTCCCGACTGGCATGGAAAAGCAGCGTGTAGTCGGGGAGATTCTACTTACCATCCATGTGGAGGCTACATTACATCGCATGGAGCAAAGCGGTGTACGATCCGTATGGTGCATTGCTCCATGCGACGTAGGGACCTGGTGCTGCCGCATGGATGGTAAGTAGCTTCTCCCCGGCTACACGCTGCCTTTTCCATGCCAGCCGGGACTTTTGTAGCGTCCTGGCTGCCATGGTAAACCCTGAAAGCATATTGAAGACTGATCAGTCTTCAAATGCTTTCAGGTCTATTGCGTTGTGAGGGATCCGGCGGGCATGTCCGGCGACGGAAGTGCCCGCCGGATACTCACAACGCAGATGTAAAAGAGGCCTACATTTTAAAGCATGTAGCATTGCACAGCATTTTATATTACCTTAAATGCTAAGCATTTAGGAAGTAATTTATGTCTATGTGATCTGTCAAAAATACTTACGGTCCTGTTTCCATTATGGGTCTCAAAAACTGAAGATAGGCGGAATATAAATAGGGCCATTTATTCAATGATCCATCTCCACTTCTCTGCTTCATGTTGATCTCTCTTTTAAATTGGTCTCGGCATGAGTACCAACGATTCTTTAGTTTAGAAACTAAAAAAAAAAATGTTTTTGGTATAACCAAGTATGCAACCACTTTACAAATAATCTATATATACATAAATGTGCAATTACAAGATTATGCATGCATATGCAGCTATATATAGTAGTTTTAAAATGCAAAAGCATGCAAAGTCTTTTTAGTACATTTGAGAGCTAAATATTGTGCAATTACAAGATTATGCATGCATATGCAGCTATATAGTAGTATTTTATGCATATTCTAGTAATTGCACATTATTTAGCTCTCATATGTAATAAAAAGACTTTGCATGCTTTTGCATTTTAAAAATGCTATATATACTGTAGCTGCATATGCATGCATAATCTTGGAATTGCTGATTATTTAGCTCTCAAATGTAGTTAAAAGACTTTGTATGCATTTGAATTTTTAAAACTGCTATATATAGGTGCATATGCATGCATATTTATTGCATACTATTTTTTTTAGCTCTCAAGCAATAAAAAGACTTTGCATGCTTTTGCATTTTAAAAATGCTATATATAGCTGCATATGCATGCAAAGTCTTTTTATTACTTTTGAGAGCTAAAAAAATTAGCATGCAATAAATATACATGCATATGCAGCTCTATATGATGCAGTATAAAATGCATTAGCAAGCTGCTGCTGTCCAAATTCTGAAATACTACAACTCCATAATGCACATGACATATGTACAATTTTAATATTATAGGTTTGGACAGTAAGTAATAAAACATGCTTTACATACAAAATAATAAGAGAATATACATAAAATCATCATTTTTTTAATCACTCATGGCATGCCTTTTTTGGAGTCTGCTTTCTCCCATTCTTCCCCTTCCATCTCTTGTCCAATTTCCTCCCAAGATTGATCCTTCAAAAAATGATCTTGATATGCTTCACAACGGGTGTCCCATAGTTTGGGCCTTTACTGGATCAAAGTTATTAACTTTTCAACCTCTTTTGAGGGCATATTTCAATTATTAATAACTTTTGGAGAAAAAGATGCTGCTCTCTCTCACAAATCCTGGCAGGTCTACAAAGTCTCTGGGGGCTGGACTTAATAAAAAAACAGGAAGTTCTTTAATTTTTTTCGGATGACATACAGATTAGTTATCCGAATGTCTTCCGATTTTTGCGGATTCATTGACTTTGCATTGCATCACGGACCGCAATAGGACGGATTAGAATAGGACATGTTTTATTTTTTTACGGACCATATGTAATGAGGAATTTATGCGGACAGCACTCTTTGTGCTGTCCGCATATTTTATAGACCCATTGAAAATCAATCGGTCCGAATTCTGTCCGCAACTATCGATCAGATGCGGAACTAAACAACGGACGTGTGAATGGACCATTACTCTTAGTGAACTTAATTGTTGACTTTTGGCAGTTAAATTGACACCTGAGATAAACCATCTGTTAGTTAGGTGGGTGAACGCAAATAATGAGGAGAACATCAAATAAGGGACATGGACATGGTCGTGGTAGTGTTGGTGGAGCTCCTGTTGCTGGGAGAGGACGTGGCCGTTCTGCTCCAGCTGCAGGTCAAGTGAAACACTTTCCTCATGTGCGAGTAGGCGACAGAACCTGCAGCGTTATACGGGTAGGCCTGAATGCCGCTCTACGGATGGTGAGGCCAGAACAAGTACAGGCGATAGTAGATTGGGTGGCTGACAGTGGCGCTGTTCCTTCACAATATCTCCCATCCAGTCCTCTGCAGAAAGCTCAGAGTTGGCACCTGCAGCCCATGCCCATCAGTCTTTCACCCCATCCCCTTGTAAAGCAGCCAAGCAGCCTGAGCTCCAAGTCATGCAGCAGACGCTTATGCTTTTTGATGACTCTGCTGGCAGGGTTTCCCCGGGCCATCCATATAGCCCTGCCCCAGAAGTGGAAGATATTGAATGCACTGATGCCCAACCACTTATGTTGAAGGATGAGGACATGGGAACACCACTGCAGCACATCTCTGATGATGATGAAACACAGGTGCCAACTGCTGCGACAGTGTGCAAACAGACAAGGAGGGCAGGGGTCAAGAATGGGTGGAAGATGATGTGGAGGGCGATGAGGTTCTAGACCCCGACTGGACTCATGTTCATGCTAGTGACGTGTGCAGTTCTGAGGAAGAGGCGGTGGTTGAACAGAGACAACAGCACAGCAAAAGAGGAAGCAGGCTACCAAAGCGGAGTGGCCTTCCCCGAGACAGTGCGCCTGCTACTGCCCACCGCAACCAGGGACCGAGCACACCAAAGCCAGCTCCAAGGAGTTCATTGGTGTGGCAGTTCTTTAGACAATGTCCTGACGACAAGACACGAGTGGTTTGCACGTTGTGCCATCAGAGCCTGAAGCGAGTCATAAACTTTCTAAACCTGAGCACGACCAGGCATCTACATGCAAATGTAGCATCCCGGGGTAAGGGAGAGAGGTATGCCAGTGATGGAGAGGCAGACATGTGGGTCCTCTGGGGCACACTTAAATTTGGGGGACACAGGCCGGGTGTTAGGTGAGGTGCCCTTGGTGTTATGATTAACATGCCTATGGCCAGGTCCCAGACAGTTCGTGACTTCAGTGCCGGTAACGGTGGCACAACGATTGACAGTGGGAATAATGGAGGTGCAGACACTTGAGTTGAAACAGAACTCTTCTTTACTGAATAATGGCAACTTCATACACACTCCTGGTAGTTCCACAGAAGACAATTGGTATACAGCAGGCTTCACAGTATAATGGCTGGTATAGCTTGACAAGGTTACACAGAGGGTTAAATAGACTCACAGTACAGGCTGCTTTCCTCAGGATCCTGACTGGTAAAACTTCCAAGGCCCGTATGCCTAATTGCTGGCTTTATCCTTGGGGAAAACTGAAGTACAGTTGTGTTCAAAATTATTCAACCCCCAATGCTGTAAAGGGTTTTAGGGAATTTAGTGTACATTTGTAATTGTGTTTAGAATGAAATCTTACAAGGACTTTTTAAAGAACCAAATGCAACTGGAAAATCTGCCAAAAAAGTAAAATTTTGAAATTTTATCTACATTTTCGTTTAATGCTTGTGGAACACCTAAGGGGTTAACAAAGTTTGTAAAATCAGTTTTGAATACCTTGAGGGGTGTAGTTTCTAAAATGGGGTAATTTTTGGGTGGTTTCTATTATGTAAGCCTCACAAAGTGACTTCAGACCCGAACTGGTCCTTAAAAAGTGGGTTTTGGAAATTTTGCTTCTAAACTTCTCAGCCTTCTAACGTCCCTAAAAAATAAAATGGCATTCACAAAATGATCCAAACATAAAGTAGACATGGAAATGTAAAGTAATAACTATTATATGACGTATCACTATCTGTTTTAAAAGCAGAGAATTTTTTTTTGTAAATTTGGTATTTTTTTGTCACAAGAAAGCAATCTCAGAATTGCTTGGATAAGTAAAAGCATTCCAAAGTTATTACCACATAAAGTAACACATGTCAAATTTCCATAAACGGCCTGATCCTTAAGGAGAAAAGTGCCAGGGTCCTGAAGGGGTTCATGAACATGACTTTGTCCACATTGGCTGTGGACAGGCGGATGCGCCTGTCTGTGATGACACCTCCTGCCATGCTAAACACTCATTCAGACAATACACTTGCCGCAGGCCAGGCCAGCACCTTCAAGGCGTAAAAGTCAAGCTCAGGCCATGTGCTCAATCTGGAGACCCAGAGGTTAAATGGGGCAGACCCATCAGTCAGTATGTGTAGACATGTGCACACATACTTTTCCACCATGTTGCATAAACGATGCCTCCTGCTAAGACGGTCCGTATCAGCTGGTGGTGCTGGATGTTGTGACGTGCTGACAAAGCTTTTCCACATTTCAGCCATGCTAACCCTCCCTTCTGAGGTGCTGGCGACACCCCAGCTTCGTTGGTGACTTCTTCCTTCTCCTCTACCTCATGCTTCCACTGAGCCCCCGCTGTCAGGTACGTCTACTAGGGGGTGCTTTTTTCAAGGAGCCTCAGAAGTGGGATAGTAACACTGAGGACGGCGTTATTGGTGCTGGCAATGTAAGTGAAGTACTCAAAACAGGGCAACATGGCACACACGTACCGCATGGAGGCCCACTCGGTAGTGGTGCTGTTTCGTAGAGCGACTCACCCGTGCGTGCTGAAACTTTTGCACAATCTCTCCAGCATATGCAAGGTAGAGTATCATGTTGTGGGTACGTTGCACATGAGGCAGTGAGTGGGAAGGCAGAAGTTTAGCAGCAGGGTGAGAATGCAGAAAGCGTGCACAGATGGCCCGCATTTTCTGCAGCTCTGACATCTCAGGGCAATTCTTTAGTAAACTTTGCACAACCAAATTTCAGCACATGCGCCATGCAAGGGATGTGTCAAATCGGCTAGGCCCAGAGCTGCTACGAGATTTCTCCCGTTGTCGCACACCACCAGGCTGGGCTTGAGGCTCAGCGGCAACAACCACTCATCGGTCTGTTCTTTAATGCCCATCCACAGCTCCTGCACGGTGTGTGTTTTCCCTCCAAACAGATGAGTTTCAGAACAGCCTGCTGTTGTTTCCTCGGACTGTGCTGAAGTTGGTGGAGCAGGTGTTGCTCTGACATGATGACGAGGTAGTAGAGGGGGAAAGGGGAGGAAGTGGAGTAGTGGGAAGAGGAGGCAACAGGAGACACTGAGAAATGCCCAGCAATCCTCGGTGGCGATAGGACATGCGCCAAACCGCTTTCCGCCTCAGGTCCAGCCGCCACTACATTTACCCACTGGGCAGTTAGAGAGATATAATGTCACTGCCCTTGCTTACTGGTCCACTTACTATCCATCTCCACCAGACAGAATGGCAGCGTGTTAGGGGATGGACAGCTGAACGCTTCCATGGGACAGTGTGGAGATGCTCGGTTAAACTGGTGGTGGTGGTGTTGCTGTCATATCCTCTCTTTGTGGGGTGCTGGATGGCCCTATAACTCTATTGGGGGAGGAAGAGACAGAGACCGCAGCAGAAGAGGGAGCAAGAGGAGCCTAAGATCTTTCATGGTTTTTCAGGTGTCTACTCTACTGCAGCTCATGCTTTGCAATTAGATGCCTTGCCATGCAGGTGGTGCTCGGTTTTAGAACATTTATGCCTTGCTTCAGGCTCTGACTGCACAGCGTGCAAACCACCCATGTCTTGTTGTCAGCACATTGCCTGAAGAATTGCCACTCCAGGGAATTCCTTTGAGCTGGCTTTGGTGTGCTCTCTTCCTCGGCGTGGTGGGCCGTAGTGGGCATACTGGCAAGAGACCGGCCGCTCTGCTTTTGCACCCTGCTTCCTCTTTTGCTGTGCGACTGGTGCTGAGTGGCCCCCACCTCTTCTTCCAAACTGCACTCGTCACTTGGAGGCACTGTCAGTCATCCAATCTGCTACCGCCTCTACTTGTTCTGGCCTCACCATTAGTAGAACGGTATTTGCAGGGCCGGCTCTAGGTTCATGTGGGCCCTTGGGCGATAAATCCCAATAGGCCACCTTCAGGCATTTTTTTACATTTCCCCCTGTGGCTCCCACATGGTATAATGAACCCCAGTGGCCCCACACACAGTATAATGACCCTACAGTGACCCTTCATTCAGAATAATAACCCCCAGTCGCCCCCCATTCAGAATACTGACCCCCATTGGTCCCCACACTGGGGGTTATACTGTATGGAGGGGGCACTGGGGGTCATTATACTGTATAGTGGCCACTGGGGTATATTTACTTATATTGAATGGGGGCTCTGGGGGCCATTATACTGTGTAAGGGGCCCTCTTTTCGATTCTCTTCCTCCTTGTGTGGTGCCAAATTAGTTAGGATTGTAAGTATGAGCTCATACAGCTTTCTCAATGAGACCAATACAGGCTGGTATCATGGAAAATATGCCATCCTTTATTCAAGTAACATACACTTATATAGAAGATGTGAGGTAGACAAAACGGGTGGTCCTTAAAGAAAGATTATTGTCTCTTTGCCAAAATGGGAGTAGTTTACTAACTTTATCCCTAAGTTTATTGGCACATTCACAAACTGCAACTTAACTCCCCCCCCCCCACCCTACTAATTGAAACAAAAGAATAACACGAGGCTCACCACATCTGATTAGCAGCCATCTAGTGGACAGAAAAGGGTAATACATTACATATAGAAACAATATCCTATCTCTCACAATTCCCTCCTTTTTGATGTAAATAGATACAGGATGAATAAGCAAAGTGAGCTACTATCCCAACGCCCTAAACAGCGAATTGCTGGACTTTCCTAAGTTTCCTGCTATGTTTTCACAAGCTGTTCATTTGTTTGTCCAATAAGAGTCTTCTCTTAGCGAACTTGCAATAACTCAGGCTCTTGTTTTCCCTCCATCTGTTTCAATTTCATGTTTACGTTTTATGGTTCGCGGTGGTTAGTGTTTTATGTATGCCAGTGCTTCGTATTACTAATGTCTATATTTTCAACGCCTGTTTGTAGTTATGTTTCTTAGGCCCTTCTAGCCAATTCAATCATTCAAGCCGCTGCATATCCCATCAGGTCCGGCTTACGTTTTAATTACTTATTGTCACCGCAACGTCATCCAGATCAGTCTCTCGGCTTCGGGGGCCCTATGACTGATCCGGCCTCTGGCTCGGGGGCTCTATAACTGATCCGGCCTCATGGCTCCTGGGGCCCCATGACCGTTTTTAATGTTTCGTTTGTTAGGGGTACGAAATGGTTGTAGGCTGGTTAGTGTCCCAGGTTTGCTGTTGGAGGGGGTCATGGTTATGCAAGTCCCCAAGGCATTCTGGTGCTGCATAAGTGGTTTATTTAAAAAAAAAAAAAAAAGTCATAAGAGGCTCGCATGGGTGGCTCTTCGCTTATAGGACCTCACGATTGGCACCGACACTTGTAGTTCGCACGGCCATCTGATACTTTTTCCGCCATAAGAGGCTCGCACTAGTGGCTCTTCGCTAATAGGACCTCCCGACTGGCATCGTCATTCGCAGTTCGCACAGTCATCTGATACTTACTCCTGCCATAAGAGACTCGCACGCATGGCTCCTGCCATAAGAGACTCGCACGCATAGCTCTTGCCATAAGAGGCTCGCCGGAGTGGCTCTTGGCCTAGAGGATTTCACAATTGACATCGACATTGGTAGTTCATACGGCCATCTGATACTATTTACCATGGCACACCTTTCAGAAGTTTTCTTTTGTTCTTTTATTAGTATTTGCGGTTCATTTCAGCCTCACTTCATTATCATTAAGAAGCTTACCCCATGTCTTTGTCTTTTTAGGTCCAGGTCGATTACTAAACCCGTCCGGTTAAGCTCCAATCTTTTCCCAGCCATCCATAATTCTTAAGGTTCGCTGCCTGGCCCCATGGGCCCTGGAGGTTGCTTCGGCCCCATTGCTTCAGGGGTCCGACTAATGGTTGTCTGTCCACCTGTGCAGCTATGCTTTTAGTTTTGAATGACTCACATCTTTACCTGCTTACCAGCTTATGTTATTTAGGTTTCATTTTAGTTAATGTCCGTTATTATCTCCATTTTCTGTCACGTTTCCCTTTGTCTTTTCAGGTTACGCAGTTGAACTCATGTTGGGGGTCACTTTCCACGTCGGTCAGGTCTCATTGGTTTAATTTCACCAGGTCTCGTGGTTTAATTTCACCTGCACCTTATTGAGGTCACTTATTATAGTTATAATTTCTTGTTTAAAAAAAATACTCGGCCCCATGGCTTTGGGGGCCTGATGACGGCTTCGGCCCCATGGCTTTGGGGGCCTGATGACGGCTTCGACCCCATGGCTTTGGGGGCCTGATGATGGCTTCAGCCCCATGGCTTTGGGGGCCCGATGACGGCTTCGGCCCCATGGCTTTGGGGGCCCGATGACGGTTTCGGCCCCATGGCATTGGGGGCCCAATGACGGCTTCGGCCCCATGGCTTTGGGGACCCGATGACGGCTTCGCCCTACAGCATCATTGTCATGTCTTATGCAGATATTTTGTCTTGCTTTAATTGTTCATGCTTTCGTTCAGGTCCTGTCAGAGGAGGAACAAGTAGGGTAATTCCCTCTAGCATTTCAGTTTGTGATTGTAGTCGATCATATCTGGTCAACCAGGCCCCCGTGCAAAGTCTTTGCCTTTTTACTACGACCAGGAATTCATTTTCGTTGGTAGCTTCATTGCAATTGCTTCCCTCACTCATGGGAGGGCTTAGACAGAATCTTTATGGCTTTGTAGCTTCTTGCCACACTAACCTCAGAACCATGTTGAATCGGGTTTTGGACAAGATCCAGCATTCCCTCACGGTAGAAGATTCAGATAGTAGGTCAGTCTTCACGTCTCAGGCGTTAAAACAATTCTCAGCGGTACACAGAACAACGTGCGGACCACGGCTAACAGCGGTTGTCTGGGGAACTATTCAAGGATTCTCTTCCTATCTACATGGTTCTTTCTGGCCCTCATTCCTGCATAGTCTAGGCAGTCAGGTTTCGGCTCCACAATCTCCTGATGCTAGGGCATTGCCAGTACTCGCACTAGAACCAAAACTTTGCAGGGTTCAGGTGGTTTTTCATGATCCATTTCACAACGTATTCCCAGTCCTCCATTCCGCTTTGGGACAGTATCCGCAATATTGAGCATTATGTCTCCAGCCTTGTCATCAACAAGATGGGTTGTAGGTCTCCTTCTGGTCTTGCCTCATACATCCCAAATTTTCGCTCAAGATCCTTGACGCCGTGCAGTTGGCTTGGGGATTAGTTTGCACATGCCATTCGAGTTCCTTTTCTACCCTACTTGGCTTGGTTTTTGCCCACTTATAGGCCTACCCACGATCAAGGCTTAGGGCACACAACATGCCATTTAGTCAGGTTAGCTAAGACCTAGCTGGGTTAGGTTGTTCCAGTTGTTTCTCTTCCTAGGGTTCTTCGGATATCTCTTGGCCGTAGCCATGACTACAAGTTAGTAAGGCTGATTAGTCAGCCTGCATTTGTGGGAGGGGCAGAGGCTCTTCATATACGAGCCACAGCCTCACTCACGGGCGTGTGTTCTCAGGTTCCCCACCCTCTCTCCCTCATCTTCTCATTTCCACAAAGTATGCCCACTTATAGGCCTACCCACGATCATGGCTTAGGGCACACAACAAGTCATTTAGTCAGGTTAGCTAAGACACGTCTAGCTGGGTTAGGTTGTTCCCGTTGTTTCTCTCCCTAGGGTTCTTCGGATATCTCTTTGCCGTAGCCATAACCACAACTGAAATTATATTAAAGGGTAAAAATTAAATGACTTTTTTTTATCTGCAAGGTACTGTGCCACCTTATATGAGTGGTGTGCACACATTACAGTCTGTGGGCCTGTGGCCTCTCACACACGGGCAGGCAACTGAAATATAATATATGTATATAAAATAAAAAGCAGACTGATGTACCAGCCCTAAAATTGGCTTTTTGGGGTGCTGTAAGGATGCTGTCCTTACAGCAGATGAGTCTTTGAGGACTGGAGTGGACACAGAACACTAGTAGCTAACGCTTTCCCTAGAATCCCTATATTAATTCATCAGCAGCAGCACTCTCCCTGCTCTAACTAACACTGCAGCTTCAGAATGAATCTAAGATGGATGCTGTCCTTGCTTTTTGATAGGAGGTGGGAGGGTCTGCGAGGGAGGGTATGCTGATTGGCTGGAATGTGTCTGCTGACTGTGAGGTACAGGGTCAAAATTTGCTCAATGATGATGTATAGGGGGCGGACCGAATATGTCATATGTTCGCCCGCCGTGGCAAAAGCGAACAAGCGATGTTCGTTGGGAACTGTTCACCGGCTAATAGTTCGGGACATCACTAGTGAGGCCTGAAGCCTAGTGAACCCCATAAAATATTGCAGTGATAGGCTACAGGTGAGCAGACCTTATAAAGCATTGGAAGTAAGGGGCCTGAAGGTGAGGCTTCAGGCCCTCACCTCCAATGCTTTATACCGTCTGCTCACCTGTAGGCCATTACTGCAATGTTTTATGGAATTCGCTAGGCTTCAGACCCTCACCTCTAATACTTTATACCGTGTGCTCACCTGTAGGCCATTACTGCAATGTTTTATGGAGTTCGCTAGGCTTCAGGCCCTCACCCCTAATACTTTATACCGTCTGCTCACCTGTAAGCCATCACTGCAATGATTTATGGGGTTTACTAGGCTTAGGCCCTCACCTCCAATGTTTTATACGTCTGCTCACCTGTAGGCCATTACTGCAATGTTGTATGGGGTTCTCTAGGCTTCAGGCCCTCACCTTCAATGCTTTATACCGTCTGCTCACCTGTAGCCCATCACTGCAATGTTTTATGGGGTTCTCTAGGCTTCAGGCACTCGCCTCCAATGCTTTATACCGTCTGCTTACCTGTAAGCCATTACTGCAATGTTTTATGGGGTTCTCTAGGCTTCAGGCCCTCACCTCCAATGCCTTTATAAGGTCTGCTCACCTGTAGCCCATCACTGCAATATTTTATGAGGTTCACTAGGCTTCAGGCCCTCACCTCCAATGCTTTATACCGTCTGCTAACCTGTAGGCCATCATTGCAATGATCTATGGGGTTTACTAGGCTTCAGGCCCTCACCTCCAATGTTTTATACCATCGGCTCACCTGTAGGCCATTACTGCAATGTTTTATGGGGTTCTCTAGCCTTCAGGCCCTCACCTCCAATGCTTTATACCAGGGATGTCAAACTCGTGGCCCTCCAGCTGTTGCAAAACTACAACTCCCATCATGCCTGGACATCCTACAGCTATCAAGGCATGCTGGAAGTTGTAGTTTTGCAACAGCTGGAGGGCCATGAGTTTGACATCTGTGCTTTATACCGTCTGCTCACCTGTTGCCCATCACTGCAATGTTTTATGGGGTTCTCTAGGCTTTAGAATATACTAACCATTAGAAAACGTGGTGTTAAGCAGGCAGGATGAGCATATCCTGCCTGCTTAACACCATGGTTTTCCCCTCCCCCACGACAGCACCAAGAGAGAGAGGGATCCACCCCCAGGGACGGGAAACCTACAGAAATAAAAAGGTGGAGCCTCTCTACTCCTTCAGTGGTTTCCTGTCCCTGGAGTGGGAGACCTACAGTTTTTACCTTTCAGGTCCTTCCCGCAGTCTGGTGTGGAGATTCCTAGTTTTTTTTGGCCTAGAGGGCTGACTGTCACTGCCGGGGTCCATCACGCTGCTGGGCAGGTTGGCAGGGTCCTAGGGTATAGAGATGCTCCAGGCGCTCTCTTACCTTGCGGCAGGCATGTGGGCACTCTTACAGGGTAAGTTCTGCCCCATGTTGCGCTATCTGGAAAGCGCAGGCACTTCTTGGTGGCGGGCATCCTTGAGGCAAGGCGCTGCCCGGCCTCTCTTACCTTAGCGTCCTCTTCCGGGTTCGGAAGGCTGGGGGTGGAGCCGGTCACGCGTGGCGGAGTACGTGATGACGTCAGTCTGCGTCACTTCCGGTACGCGGCTGGCGCGAAGTCGGCGTCCGGTTATTTAATACAGGCTGTGATGGGGGAACAGAGCGGAGCAAGACTCTGTATCCCCTCTAGCAGAGCTGCTGGAAAGGCATTGCAGCAGCTTACAGTGCCAGAGAGTGCGCAGATTCTACTCATCTCATGGTGGCCGGATCACTGGTTGTTGGCTCCTATTATGTAACTGCACTTGTTATTACACAGTGCTACTGGTCTTGTGTGTGCACACGTGTTTATATTATATTTGTGGTCGGATCGGCTATCCGAAAGGTGTACCTAACCTATCTAACCCTATCTACAACAAGCAGTAGAATTATGCCATAACTGCTGCGGTAGGGCAGCCTAAAGGGGGCCACCCTAATATGAAATGACTGTAAGATGGTGTGGGTGGGTGGGTGAAATCAGCTGAATCGGCGTCAGCCTGGGCCCACAGGAGCCTGTAAATAGCCTAGCAATCAGCCAGCCTAGGCCCGCAGGTGCATGTAACTAGCCTCGTGATCCGCCTCCCCTCCCACAAATGCAGCAAATATATTTGCTTAAAACTTGTGGTCGGATCGGCTATCCGAAAGGTGTACCTAACCTATCTAACCCTATCTACAACAAGCAGTAGAATTATGCCATAACTGCTGTGGTAGGGCAGGCTAAAGGGGGCAAAAAGAGCAGACCTTAGTTTAGAGCAAAATATATACATACCATTACTACACCCACTTTAAACGTAAAAGACATTCCCCAATGAAGGTGCGGAATATACCGTACATATCAGAGTGACTACCATCAACCTTACCTCTGTCATGTGCACTGGCACATCATTCTTGGAGGTGGCTAATAGTGATGAGCGGCAGGTGCCATATTCGATTTCGACGAAATTCGCGAATATTCGAATGAATATTCATTTCATATTCGTCGAAATCGAATATTCGTCATTATTCTAGTTACCGCGATTAATATGCGATTTAAATAATCGCGTATTGCGATTTTAACTTAAGGCTACTTTCCTATTGGTTTCATATCTAGAATTATAGCGAAGATGACGGATATGACGAATGTATTCGTCATATTCCTCAAAACGAAGATAACGAAGTATTCTACATCTTCGTTTTAGCAACCTATTCGTCAACTCGCTAATTCTAGCAATCAAATAGGAAGGTTGACTATAGAGACAACTGTGTTTAATTCGCTAGCGATTTATTTTTTTTTTAATAAATAGAATAATTATAATAATTATATCAAGTAATATAATTATTCTATTAAAAAAAAAAATCGCATAGCGAATTTAACACAGCTGTCTCTATAGTCAACCTTCCTATTTGATTGCTAGAATTAGCGAGGTTGACGAATAGGTTGCTAAAACGAAGATGTAGAATACTCGTTATCTTCGTTTTGAGGAATATGACGAATACATTCGTCATATTCGCTATTCGCTAATTCTACCAAGCCAACCATAAAGTTCCTTGCTCATGGAGCGTCCCCATCACCATGGGAACATCTCCATATACTAAAATGTACTGTCGGATTTGAGGAATTACGTTGAAATCGCAATGCGATTAATTCAAGTTATATTAATCGCATTGCGATTTCAACTTAGAGCTGGGTTTATAATGGGTCAGCTTGCTAGAATGAACGAAGTTAACGAATATGGAATATAGCAGCACTGCTAAGTTGAATTCGCAATGCGATTAATTTAACTTGAAGCAATCACATTGCGATTTCAACTTAGCACTGCTATCTTACATAGGCTAGAATTAGCGAATATGGAATATAGCACTAGCAGTGCTAAGTTGAAATCGCAATGCGATTACTTTAAGTTAAATTAATCGCATTGCGAATTCAACTTAGCAGTGCTGCTATATTCCATATTCGTTAACTTCGTTCATTCTAGCAAGCTGACCCATTATAAACCCAGCTCTAAGTTGAAATCGCAATGCGATTAATATAACTTGAATTAATCGCATTGCGATTTCAACGTAATTCCTCAAATCCGACAGTACATTTTAGTATATGGAGACGTTCCCATGGATGGGGACGCTCCATGAGCACGGAAGTCGGCAGAAGCGGCAATGGGCACTGACTAGAGCAGCCAGGAAGCCAGGAATCCTCAGGACAGGTAAGAACTACTGTTGGGAAGAGGGAAAGAAAAAAATATAACTAAAAAAAAAACAAAAAAAAAAACGAATATTCGAAATAGCGAATTTATAGCGCTATATTCGAAATATTCGCGAATTAGTGAAGTGCCGATATTCGCTAAAAAAATTCGCTATTCGAATATTCGCGCTCAACACTAGTGGCTAATGCTGATGCGATTGAAGGAGTGGCCGGTAACCAGAAACTATTTACTCCTATGTATACTAACAACATATGAACATATTACGAGAAGGTCTGGATCCTGAGAGCTGCAGACTGAAACAAACAATGGTGAATCTGTTGGAAGGCCTAAATGAATTCCAAGCATTCGCCGAGGGCCCTGACCGGGCACCAACTGTTCCTGGTTGCAAACTACTATACCTCTACTTATTCCCCAGGCCACACCTTATATATATAAAGGCCCCAAAAGTTAGAACATGGCGTATGTCTACTTACTCTATTAGTAGGTAAAGCGGAATATGTGAACACGCCAGGCCTGGGGAACCATCAACACGGATACATGGCTATTTCAATTAACGAGCAAATGTCGTCTGTAGTGAGGACAGAGAACGTACACACCATACCTGCAATTGTGACAGGAAATAAGCTAAAGGTTGTGATAACTATGAATGCTGTGCCTGTAGTCGTGATAGGACTTGTCGAGTCTGTAGCTGTGAGACATTGTGAATTGCGCCTTATTACTGTACCTCCTACTGGAAGACTGACCGATACCCAGGACTTAGGCCCGACACCAACACCCTCAGCCCGAGTGGCGAACAAAGACATGGAAACTACTTGTAGTGGGGCCACGAGGCCGACCTCAAATGGTGAAGTCATATATGAAAACATTTTATCCTAGAAGCCATGCGTGAGAGACTCTAATGGCGAAGTCATATGTAAAACACTAATTGGAGAAGCCATGCGTGAGAGACTCTAACGGCGATGCCATGCGTGAGAGACTAATGGCGAGGTCAAATGTCAAACATTAACTGGAGAAACCATGCGTAAGAGACTCTAATGGCGGTGCCATGCGTGAGAGACTCTAATGGCGAAGTCATATGTCAAACACTTAATGGGATAAGCCATGCGTGAGAGACTAATGGCGGTGCCATGCGTGAGAGACACTAATGGCGGAGTCATGTGTGTAAAACATGAACGGAGAAGCCATGCGTGAGAGACTCTAATGGCAAAGTCATATGTCAAACACTTAATGGGATAAGCCATGCGTGAGAGACTCTAATGGCGGTGCCATGCGTGAGAGACTAATGGCGAGGTCAAATGTCAAACACTAACTGGAGAAACCATGCGTGAGAGACTCTAATGGCGGTGCCATGCGTGAGAGACTCTAATGGCGAAGTCATATGTCAAACACTTAATGGGATAAGCCATGCGTGAGAGACTAATGGCGGTGCCATGCGTGAGAGACTCTAATGGCGGAGTCATGTGAGTAAAACATAAACTGAGGGCCATGCGTGAGAGACTCTAATGGCGAAGTCATATGTAAAACACTTAATGGGATAAGCCATGCGTGAGAGACTCTAATGGTGGTGCCATGCGTGAGAGACTCTAATGGCGGACACTTAAATGGAGAAGCCATGCGTGAGAGACTCTAATGGCAGTGCCATGCGTGAGAGACTCTAATGGCGGACACTTAATTGGAGAAGCCATGCGTGAGAGACTCTAATGGCAGTGCCATGCGTGAGAGACTCTAACGGCGGAGTCATATGTGTAACACTAAATCGGAGAAGCCGTGCGTGAGAGACTCTAATGGCGGACACATAATTGGAGAAGCCAAGCGTGAGAGACTCTAATGGCAGTGCCATGCGTGAGAGACTCTAATGGTGGACACTTAATTGGAGAAGCCATGTGTGGGAGACTGATGGCGGAGTCATATGTGCAACACTAAATCGGAGAAGCCATGCGTGGGAGACAAATCGCAGAGTCATATGTGCAACACCTAATTGGAGAAGCCATGCGTGAGAGACTGATGGCGGAGTCATATGTGTAACACTAAATTTGAGAAGCCATGCGTGGGAGACACATGGCAGAGTCATATGTGCAATACCTAATTGGAGAAGCCATGCGTGAGAGACTCTAATGGCAGTGCCATGTGTGAGAGACTCTAATAGCGGAGTCATAAGTGTAACACTAAATCGGAGAAGCCATGCGTGAGAGATTCTAATGGCGGGCACTTAATTGGAGAAGCCATGCGTGAGAGACTCTAATGGCAGTGCCATGCGTGAGAGACTCTAATGGCAGTGCCATGCGTGAGAGACTCTAATGGCGGAGTCATACTTGTAACACTAAATCGGAGAAGCCATGCGTGAGAGACTCTAATGGCGGACACTTAATTGGAGAAGCCATGCGTTAGAGACTCTAATGGCGGAGTCATGTGTGTAAAACAAACGGAGAATTCATGCGTGAGAGACTCTAATGGCGAAGTCATATGTGTAACACTAAATCGGAGAAGCCATGAGTGAGAGACTCTAACGGCGGACACTTAATCGGAGAAGCCAAGCGTGAGAGACTGATGGCGGAGTCATATGTGTAACACTTAATTGTAGAAGCATTGCATGAGAGACTACAACGGCGGAGTCATGTGTGTAAAACATAAAACGGAGAGGCCATGCGTGAGAGACTAATGGCGGTGTCATGCGTGAGAGACTCTAAGGGCGAAGTCATATGTCAAACACTAAATCAGCAAAGCCATGCGTGAGGGACTCTAATGGCGGACACTTAATCGGAGAAGCGTTGCTAGAGAGACTATAACGGCGGAGTCATATGTGTAACACTTATTTGGAGAAGCCATGCGCGAGAGACTTAAATGGCAGAGTCATATGTGTAACTCTGAATCTGAGAAGTCATGCGTGAGACTCTAATGGCGGAGTCATGTGAGTAAAACATAAACGGAGAAGTCGTGCGTGGAAGACTAATGGCGGAGCCATACGTGCGAGACTAATGGCAGATTTATTATTATTAATATTTTTTTTTTATAAAGCACTTAAGCAGCACCAGTATGACTTGGGAACTCACGTAACCATGAACCCCTCTGACAGGGAACCTAAAACGCTAAACAGCCTACGACCATATGGTACCCCTAACGAACAACATGAAGGACGGTCAAAGGGCCACCCGGAGCCATGAGGCCGAAGCAATCATCGGGCCCCCCGAAGCCATGAGACCCCTCGAAGCCAAGAGACTGAACTGAATAACTTTACAGTGACGATAAGAAATTAAATGTGAGCCAGACCCGATGGGATATGCATAGACATTAGTGAAGCGAACCACGTGCATAAATAAACATAACCATCCGTGAATTTGAACAGACGGGAGACAACGAAGAGCCAGAGGCCTAACAATTCGCTAAGAGAGGACCCTTATCTTGACAAATAAAGGATTTGTAAAAACATAGTAGGAAACGTACTCCAATTGGGCCACTGGGGCAAGGGACCAATCTGAGTGAATATGAACCAGAAGTAAAGCGGACCGGTCTAAGTAACCGCAAACCAGGACTGAAACACCAAAAATAATAAAAAAGAAAAAAAATTTTTTTTAATATATATATATTTTTTTTTTATTTTTTTTTATTTATTTATTTTTTTATTTATTTATTTATTTTTTTTCTTAAATGAACAGAAAAAGTAGAAGTAGGCCTTCGGATTGTAACAAACCAACGAGGAAATAAGCAAGCCTGAAAAGAACGCAGCTATTATGTTTATCGGGAGAGCAGTGTCAGAGAGGTGTGCAGACTGCCCTAGTAAAAATACTGGCTTAACCATGATGTCAAAAAAATAAATAAAAGGAAAATGTAGCTATAAGTAGAAGCAGTGTATAACGCATGGTGTAAGAACAGGTGGGTGACTGCAGCTCTAGATGTGAGTAGTGCCCAACACATGGTATGGGCGCTGCTCTGAGTTTGAGCATGATATAAAGCAGCCGTATGAATGCAATCTAAAGTGAGTAGAGTATTAACGTGATACAACAGAAGCATGAACGCAGCTCTGGTAGTGAATGGAGTAAAGGACAAAATGTAAATGCAGACACACAGACGTAGCTTTTGCAGGTAACAAACCTAGCCATGATCATTAGTGCCCAACCCCCTTCGCCCCAGAGCGCTACAAGTCACAGACCGTGTAACCAAGTCCGATCCCACGGTGAATGCCAGTACTCGCCTGGCACCTTCTACCATTGCCCAGGTGCGAATGAACCTCCACATAATGCTGCAGGATTATTTTTTATTTTTTTATTTTTTATTTAAATGATGGTCACCACAACACCACCTCGTGTTCCTGTAAGAAAACAAACGTGGTTGAACATAAACCCTGATACAACGCCAATTAATCAACACAATAGCACAGAACCGCTGACACATGCGGGCCCAAAACATAGAATTTATAGATTAAACACACTTACCAGAGCATCAGCACTCAAATACAGGCGCCTTTATCAACCTGCTAGTGGCCCCATATATGGGCCACTCATACACATTCACCAACACCTTGCGTGTCTGGCGCTAACTGCGGACGTGCGCCCCACATGTACAGCGGTGACAGAAAACATGAACTTTTTTTTTTTTTTATGACCCTTGATACATGACCCTTCCAGAGAGATAACTAAATAATACCATCACTTAAACACAGCGTGTGTAGCTTGGAGACACGTGTCCCGTAAGATACCGATATCCGAAAACATGCGACCATACCTACTCTAGGCGCATGCAACACCAATAACTATATGCAATAGCCCCCAACAATCCCCTAAACAGCCGGACAAAATACTAACAACAGTCACTTGACCATTAGCGCCCAACTTTGCTTTGTCCCAGAGTATTATGAATCACATACCGCAGTGTGGGTCTCGTGCCAACAAGTGTGATTCTACAGTGAATGCCAGCGCTCGCCTGGCACTTTGTCGCTGCCCAGGCGTGAATGAGCCTGCACACGATGCAGCTGCGCTACATGTCGCGGACCACAGCGTGGGTCCCGTGCAAACCATTCCGATCCTACCATGAATACCAGTACCTTCCTGAGAGATTCTGCCATCGTCCAGCCGTAAGGAGCCTCCACACCATGCTGCAGTATCCTAGAGCTGACCCAGAGGTAGGGAAATCAGCTGAATCGGCGTCAAGCTGGGCCCACAGGAGCCTGTAAATAGCCTAGCAATCAGCCAGCCTAGGCCCGCAGGTGCATGTAACTAGCCTCGTGATCCGCCTCCCCTCCCACAAATGCAGCAAATATATTTGCTTAAAACATATATGGCTTCATGTATATAAGCTTATTATGTTCCTTCCTGAAATCCTAGTTAAAACTGATTGGGATATAAGATGGAAGAAGAAAAAAGACAAGGCTCCGCTGAAAGTGACATGGCGGCTCCCTTACCGGTACTTGTGATGCTCCTTTGGTAAGTGAACCATATATGAATAGATGGTTTAACCAGCCCTTTGTGTTATCTTTTTTCCAGCCAAAATCTAAGAAAACGCTGGCAAAAAGAAAAAACTAAGAATGTGCATTATGCAAGATATCACTGTCCTCCTCTTATGAAAAGAAGTTATGTCAGGGATGCATTGACAGAACCATTTCAGAGGAATCTCCGTCCTTGTTGGAGAATATAAGATCTCTTATTAGAACAGAGGTGAAAAGCACTTTAAAACCCTCTAAGAGGTTTAAAAGTACGGATAAGGCTGGATCCTCACGTCATGAAGCTTCTCAGGAATTTACCGTTGTGTTCAAAATTATTCAACCCCCAATGCTGTAATAGGTTTTAGGGAATTTAGTGTACATTTGTAATTGTGTTCAGAATGAAATCTTACAAGGACTTTTTAAAGAACCAAATGCAACTAAAATGACATCAATTGTTTTTGTAATACAATATTAAATGTTCTTTTTGTGATTTCTTCATTGACACAATTATTCAACTCCTTAAAGACGACCACTCTTAAGAACAGAGGTTCATTAAAATGTTTTCGATCAGGTATTGAAAACACCTGTGGATGTCAAGGAGCAGCAATCAAGCATAATAAGCACCAATTAGGCAGATTTAAAATGACTGTGATACTCAGCTCCTTCTAGACATTTACTGGTGTGTTTACAAACATGGTGAAGTCAAGAGAATGGTCCAGGAAGACAAGAGAAGAGGTGATTTCTCTTCACAGGAAGGGCAATGGCTATAAGAAGATTGTAAAGATGGTAAACATACCAAGAGACACCATAGGAAGCATCATTCGCAAATTCAAGGCAAAGGGCACTGTTGAAATGCTACCTGGTCGTGGCAGAAAGAAGATGCTGACTTCGACTGCTGTGTGCTACCTGAAGCGCAAAGTGGAGAAAAGTCCCCGTGTGACTGCTGAGGAACTGAAAAAAGATTTGTCAGATGCGGGTACTGAAGTTTCAGCTCAGACAATAAGGCG
Organism: Bufotes viridis; assembly: GCA_033119425.1. Lineage (NCBI taxonomy): Eukaryota > Metazoa > Chordata > Amphibia > Anura > Bufonidae > Bufotes > Bufotes viridis. The sequence goes on from CM065591.1 coordinate 206,575,851, forward strand.
CACACTGCGTGATGAAGGCCTCCATGCCAGAACTCCCAGGCGCACCCCCTTGCTGTCTCCAAAGAATAAGAAGAGTCGACTGCAGTATGCCAAAAGTCATGTGGACAAACCACAAAAGTTTTGGGATAGTGTTCTGTGGACTGATGAAACAAAATTAGAACTGTTTGGGCCCATGGATCAACGCTATGTTTAGAGGAGGAAGAACAAGGCCTATGAAGAAAAGAACACCTTGCCTACTGTGAAGCATGGCGGAGAGGCAATCATGCTTTGGGGCTGTTTTGCTTCTACAGGTACAGGGAAGCTTCAGAGTGTGCAAGGTACCATGAATTCTCTTCAGTACCAGGAGATATTGGATGAAAATGTGATGCAGTCCGTCACAAACCTGAGGCTTGGGAGACGTTGGACCTTTCAACAGGACAATGATACCAAGCATACCTCCAAGTCCACTAAAGGATGGTTGCAGATTGAAGGCTGGAACATTTTGAAGTGGCCATCGCAGTCACCAGACTTAAATCCGATTGAGAACCTCTGGTGGGACTTAAAGAAAGCAGTTGCAGCGCGCAAGCCTAAGAATGTGACTGAACTGGAGGCTTTTGCCCATGAAGAATGGGCGATGATACCCGTAGATCGCTGCAAGACACTTGTGTCAAGCTATGCTTCACGTTTAAAAGCTGTTATAACTGGAAAAGGATGTTGTACTAAGTACTAAGATTGAATGTCACTTGGGGGTTGAATAAAACTGATAATGATGTGAGCACAGAAAAGACATTTGTGGTTATTTCATTATAAATGTTATGTTATATTTGTCTGACTTACAAGTGCCTCTTTGATTTAATTGTAAACAAGATGACTGAAATTATCAAAATCAATGTCAAACTGGCCAAAACACTCAATTTCAGTGGGGGTTGAATAATTTTGAACACAACTGTACTTCTGGAGATTCGGACTGCGCTTAGGATTCCTCTGTTTCTGACATCTCATCTGATGATGACGGGATGGGAAGATCCTTCTTTTCGCCAGAAGATACGGATAGACTATTGAAAGTGATAAAATCAACTATGAATATTGAAGATATTAAGGAAGACAAGTCCGTTGCTGACTCTTTATTTGAGGGGTTGCAAGAAAGGAAAGGGCGTTGTTTTCCAGTACATGATAGCATAACGGCTTTAATTAAAAAAGAATGGGAAAAGCCAGGTAGAAAGGTTTTCGCCACCAGGTCCTTTAAGCGCAAGTATCCCTTTGAGGAATAAATCTGTTTAACTTGGGGGAAAGCTCATAAGATTGATGTGGCTATTTCTAAAGTTTCTAGGAAATCCTCACTTCCCTTTGAGGATACTGGTGCGTTTAAAGACCCCTTAGATAGGAAAGCAGAGTCCTTCCTTAAGGGTGCATGGGAGGCTTCAACCCTTTCTTTTCGTCCAGCTATTGCAGCCACAGTTACAGCAAGAACATTAGCCTTATGGTTGCAGCAAATAGAGGTGCAGCTTAAGGATAAATGCCCAAGAGAACAGATCATCTCCTCCCTTCCGACTTTACAAAAAGCGGCGGATTTCCTCACAGATACCTCTGTGGGCGCAGTAAAGTTTTGCGCCCAGTCGGCATCCTTGACAAATTCTGCCAGAAGAGCTCTCTGGCTTAAAAGCTGGAGCGGGGAAGATGTGGCCTCGAAGGAAAGGTTGTGTGGTATCCCGTGTCAGGGAGAATTTTTATTTGTCCCACAGCTAGATGACCTTTTGGAGAAGGCAGCGGACAGGAAGAGAAGATTCCCGGTGGCTAATGCACCGACAGGGTTTGGATCTAGAAATAGACAGTCCTTTCGCCCATTTAGAAATAATGCAGGAAGGAGGTCCTTTCGAGACAAGGATCAGAGATTCAGATCTAAAAACCAGGGGGGCAGGGGATTGCTTTTTGGAAATTCCTCTGCAACAAATAAAAAACCAAACCAGCAATGACGCCAGGTTAAAAGTGGGAGGCAGGTTAAAAATGTTCACCGCGGCCTGGGAAAAGATCGCAGGACCTTGGATTCTGGACATTATTCGAGAAGGTCTAAAGCCAGAGTTTCTATCACTGCCTCCTCCAAGGTTCGTTACTACAAAAAATTCTTGTGTAAAAGGTTCTTTTCCTATAATAAAAGAAGTTTTGGACCTTATAGAGAAAGATGTCTTGATTCCAGTTCCCCTAGAAGATCTGTATACGGGGTTCTTTTCCAGACTGTTTTTGGTTCCCAAACCAGACGGTTCTTATCGTACAATAATCAATCTGAGGGATTTGAACAGATTCTTGGTGTTCAAAAGGTTCAAAATGGAAACAATGAGGAGTGCTGTGAATCTACTCTTTCCTCATTGTTTCATGGCAGTTTTGGACCTAAAGGACGCCTATTTTCATGTTCATGTTCCAATGCACCGGGAATTTCAGAAATACTTCAGTGGCAATTCAGATGGAAGGTCAATTTCACCAATTCCAGTTTCAGGCTCTCCCATTTGGCCTGTCTATGGCCCCCAGGATATTCACGAAAGTGGTTGCAGAAATGATATCCTTCGTCAGACTCATAGATATTCTGGTCGTGCCATACCTGGACGACTTTTTAATCGTTGCGAAATCCAAACACAATTGCACTCAAGCTGTTCAAACAGTGATACAAATATGTGGGGAGCTAGGTTGGATAGTAAATTACAAGAAATCAAAATTAAATCCTCTGAGAAGAAAGAAGTTCCTAGGTTTAATTCTAGATTCGGACACACAAAAGGTATACCTCCCAGAAGAGAAAATTGCAAAGGTGTGGAATCAAATCAGTTGTCTATCATCCAACTCCCTAACCCTTCAAAAAGGGATGTCTGTACTGGGGTCATTGGTTTCTTGCATTCCAGCGGTAGAGTGGGCTCAACTACACACTCACCAGCTACAGACGGAGATTTTATCAGCATTCAAGAAATCCAGAGGGGCTTTAGACGTAAAAATAAAGGTATCACGAACAACTCTAAAGAACTTATCCTGGTGGCTGGACAAGAACAACCTGGTTCAAGGGGTGCCATGGTCTTACCCGGACCCAGTGGTCCTAACCACAGACGCGAGTCCCTGGGGTTGGGGAGGTCATATCTAAGGGTTCAGCTTCCAGGGCCCATGGTCCATATATCAGAAGACCTTTTCATACAACAGGAAAGAACTGGTGGTAGTAAGGATGGCGGTTCAAGCTTCAAGATCCCTTCTTGGGACCGGTCATTTGAGAATTCTTTCGGACAGCCAGACAACAGTGGCATATGTGAATCATCAGGGGGGAACAAGATCGTCTACCCTAGGTTGGGAAGCAAAGAAACTGCTGGAATCTCTAGAAAGCCAAGTCAGTCATGTCTCAGGTCTTTACATCAAGGGCAAAGAAAATGTGCAAGCAGACTATCTGAGTCGATATCCGTTAGTACAGGGGGAATGGTCCCTGAACGAGGCAGTATTCGATCAGATCACGACAGCATGGGGAATACCAGTGATAGACCTATTTGCGTCCAGTCAGAACAAGAAGGTCCATCGTTTTTGCTCCCTGAACCCCAGGGAATCCCCCTATGGGGTGGACGCCATGCTGCTGAAGTGGAACTTTCCTCTCGCATATGCCTTTTCTCCCTTCCAGTTAATACCAGCAGTCTTGAAGAAAATCAGAAGGGACGAAGCAAGAATAATTCTTATCGCCCCGTTCTGGCCCAGGAGGGCATTGTTTACCCTGTTGTGGACAATGTCAGTATCAGATCCGTGGATTCTACCGGAAATCCCGGATCTGTTGTCACAGAGCTCATTTCAGGATCCAGCAGTAAGTGGTCTCCATCTGACTGCTTGGAATTTGAAAGGGGGTTACTAGTCAAGAAATGGTTCTCTAAAGAGTTAATTTCGACCTTGTTAAGAAGTAGAAAGCCGGTTACCATCTCTATCTATGCTAGAACCTGGAAAAATTTCATACAAGTTAATAAGTTAGATCCAAGAAATATCCCTTTGAATACGCCTATTTCACAGGTTTTAGAGTTTCTTCAGAAGGGGCTGTCCTTGGGTCTGAAAAAAAGTACCCTTAAGGTACAGGTATCAGCCTTGTCGGTCCTGTTAGAGAAAAATCTAGCTTCAGATCCTTGGGAGATTAGAAGGATGACCCCGGTTAGTACCCTTAAGACACCACCCTGGGATCTTAACCTAGTACTCAACTCGCTGACACATCCGCCATTTGAACCTCTGGATTCTGCAGATATTAAAATGGTTACCTTCAAGATGAATCTGTTAACTGCCCTTACTACGGCTAGGAGGATTAGTGAATTACAGGCGATTTCCATCAATCCCCCATTTACTACAATACTAGAAGACAGGGTTATCATTCAGCCGGATCCAGTGTTTCTACCTAAGGTCCCGTCCAAATTTCACAGGCCTCAGGAAATTATCCTTCCTTCCTTTTGTAATCAGCCTAAAAATCCTAAAGCGGCAGAATTCCATACCTTGGATGTCCGCAGATGCCTTTTGCATTACCTAAAAATCTCGGCGGAATGGAGAAAGTCTTCTGCTTTGTTTGTCCTATTCTCAGGACCAAATAAAGGAAAGAAGGCTACCAAAAGTACTTTAGCCAGGTGGCTTAGAATGGCTATTTCACAAGCCTATCTTGAGGCTAATCTTTCCCCACCTGTTTCGGTGAGAGCACACTCCACACGCTCTATCTCCACTTCTTGGGCTGAAAGGTCAGGTGCTTTAATTGAGCAAATTTGCAAAGCTGCCACCTGGACCTCTCCTAGTACCTTCTTCTGTCACTATCGGTTAGACTTGAACTCTTCCTCTGATCTTTCCTTTGGTAGAAAGGTTCTTCAATCTGTGGTCCCTCCCTAGGAAGGGCTCTATTCCTCTGTAATTCTCTCTTGGTGCTGTCGTGGGGAGGGGAAAAATGATGATTACACTTACCGGTAATCAGATTTTCCAGACCCCGCGACAGCACCCTTCCTTATTCCCACCCTTTTTTGGTGAAAAAATAAAAATAAAATAGGTGATGGGTTGTTGTTATACAGTTGAATTACTAATCCATGTAGGAGTCCCTCTCTTGCTCTGAAAACCACTGAAGGAGTAGAGAGGCTCCACCTTTTTATTTCTGTAGGTTTCCCGTCCCTGGGGGTAGATCCCTCTCTCTTGGTGCTGTCATGGGGTCTCGAAAATCTGATTACCGGTAAGTGTAATCATCATTTTCTAATGGTATGTATGTATATTCTTATGTTTGGCGGTGTATAAACTCCAATTTAAATGTGCCTGCTTTTCATCTACAGGCTACATTTAGGTGCACCTGTTAGGCCCTGGGCCATATCAGCCAGTCTCGGGTGGGGCTCACAGGCACCTCCCATTGCAAGCATGGCTACATGCTGGAGGTTACTGGGAAGCAGTTTGTTAGTCAGGCCTTATCCTCCTGTAATTCGCACAATGGCCCCTGGTATCGCCCATACGGCACAGGTAGGTGAGTGGTAGGGCCTCGGGCTACTTGAGAGACCTTGGCGCGGTGCCCGAACTTAATACATGTCCTCCTAGTAGGATATGTTGAACTAACCTCTCAATTTTAACATCAGTGTGAGAGTATAGTATTACCGCAGAGTGCACCTGTCTTTGCTATTGTTAAGTTATATTTTATCGGGTTCACTAGGCTTCAGGCCCTCACCTCCAATGATTTATACGGTATAAAGCATTGGAGCTGAGGGCCTGAAGCCTAGCGAACCCCATTTCCTGTTTTTTCACTTGAATTTTCACAGTCCAGTCCTGACTGCATCCGTGCTTCTTCGCTAAGTCACGGCAGGTGAGAGCTGATTTTGTTGGTTTTGCCCATTGCAGTACAGGTGAGCAGACGGTATAAAGCATTGGAGGTGAGGGCCTAAAGCCTAGCGAACCCCATAAATCATTGCAGTAATGGCCTACAGGTTAGCAGACGGTATAAAGCATTGGAGTTGAGGGCCTGAAGCCTAGTGAACCTCATAAAATATTGCAGTGATGGGCTACAGGTGAGCAGACCTTATAAAGGCATTGAAGGTGAGGGCCTGAAGCCTAGAGAACCCCATAAAACATTGCAGTAATGGCCTTCAGGTGAGCAGATGGTATAAGGCATTGAAGGTGAGGGCCTAAAGCCTAGAGAACCACATAAAGTATTGCAGTAATGGCCTTCAGGTGAGCGGACGGTATAAAGCATTGGAGGTGAGGGCCTAAAGCCTAGCAAACCCCATAAATCATTGCAGTGATGGCCTACAGGTGAGCAAACGGTATAAAGCATTGGAGGTGAGGGCCTGAAGCCTAGTGAACCCCATAAAATATTGTAGTGATGGGCTACAGGTGAGCAGACCTTATAAAGGCATTGGATGTGAGCGCCTGAAGCCTAGAGTAGCCCATAAAACATTGCAGTAATGGCCTACATGTGAGCAGACGGTATAAAGCATTGGAGGTGAGGGCCTGAGGCCTAGCAAACCCTCCAAAAGATTGTAGTGAGCGCATATATATTCTGTATGGAAGAGGAGTCGGAGGAGGAGGCGGATGAGAAAACAAGATTCAAACATATACCCTTTTTTTGCGTTTAAAGGGGTAAAAAAAATCTGAATCTTGTGGATTGAGTACATTATAAAGCATACATTTAAATTGCGTTTTGTTTCTCATTAGCTCAGCTTTCCTCTGGTGGAGTGGAGAAGTCAGGGGCAATCCAGGCCTTGTTCATTTTTATCTGAGTCAACCTGTCAACATTGTCAGTGGAAAAGTGGATACGCTTATCTGTTATAATGCCACCAGCAGCACTAAATACATGCTCAGACAATATGCTGGCGGCAGGGCAGTCCAGCACCTCCAAGGCATAGAGCTTAAGCTCGTGCCACATGTCCACCTTGGACACCCAGTAGTTGTAAGGCACTGAGGGATCATTTAGGATGCTGACATGGTCTGAAATGTATTCCTCTACCATCTTCCAAAACCTTTCCCTCCTTGTAGCACTAGGCCGCGATTCATGGTGAGGTTGCTGGCGGGGTGTCATGAAAGTGTCCCATAGTGTTGCCCTGCCTCTGTTTGAGCTAATGTGTGTTCCCATTGTCTCCCTTCCTCGGTTGCCTAAGGCAGTGTTTCCCAACCAGTGTGCCTCCAGCTGTTGCAAAACTAGAACTCCCAGCATGCCCGGATAGCCTTTGGCTGTGCGGGCATGCTGGGAGTTGTAGTTTTGCAACAGCTGGAGGCACACTGGTTGGGAAACACTGGCCTAAGGAAGTACGGACTCTGGCGGCCGCATTGTCAGATGGAAAATTTTTGAGCAATCTGTCAACAAGTACCTTCTGGTATGCACGGTTTTACTCGTCCTCTTCACCACAGGAATCAGAGATGAGAAGTTCTTTTTGTAGCGGGGGTCGAGAAGGGTGAACACCCAGTAATCTGTGTTACCTAAAATGCGTATAACACAAGGGTCGCGGAAAAGGCAGCCTAACATAAAGTCAGCCATGTGTGCCAGAGTACCAACGGGCAAGACGTAGATGTCAACTTCAGGATGACTCTCCATACCCTCCTCCTCCTCCTCTTCAGCCCATCTACGCTGAACAGATTTAAAGTTTCCATGGGTACTAGCCTCTGTAGCAAGTGTCTCCTCCTCCTCTTCATGGCCCAATTCGCACTGAGAAGACAAACTGGGGGAGGTCTGGCTATCACCCTGTGTAATCTCCTCCCCCATTACCTCGTCTGCCACATTCAAAGCATCCTCCTTAATTGTAAGCAGCGATCGTTTGAGTAGACACAGCAGTGGGATGGTTACGCTGATAATAGCGTTATTGCCACTAACCATCTTTGTGGATTCATCAAAGTTTTTTAAAACCTCACATAGGTCTGACATCAATGCCCACTTCTCGCTTGTGAATAGTGGCAGTTGACTGGAAAGGCGGCGACCATGTTGCAGCTTGTATTCCACAACTCCCCTCTGCTGCTCACAAAGCCTGGCCAACATGTAGAACGTAGAGTTCCACCGCGTGCTCACGTTGCACAACAGTTGGTGAGCTGGAAGCCGCAAGCGCTGCTGCAGTGTTGACAGACCAGCCAAAGCTGTGGACGACTTGTGGAAATGAGCACACAAGCGGCACGCCTTCACTAGTAGCTCCTGCAAATTGGGGTAGGTTTTGATAAACCGCTGAACCACTAAGTTTAAGACGTGGGCTAGGCATGGAATGTGTGTCAGGTTGCCGAGCTCCAAAGCCGCAACCAAGTTATGGCCATTGTCAGACACAACCATGCCTGTTTGTAGGTTGAGTGGCAAGAGCCACAGCTCGGTCTGGTCCCTTATACCCTGCCACAGCTCTGCGGAGGTGTGCTGTTTGTCCCCTAAGCAGATCAGCTTCAGCACGGCCTGTTGACGCTTACCCATAGCAGTGCTACACCGCTTCCAGCTAGCGACTGATGGCTGACTGCTGTTGGAAGTGGAAGTGGAGGAGGAGGGGGAGGAGAAGTGGGGGTTGGAGCCAGTAACATAGCTGCTGGTGCAGACCCTGGTGGACGTAGGGACCGCAATCCTGGGCGTGGGTAGAACCTGTGCCATCACAGTGTCCGACTCACTCACTCCCGGCCTCCACAACATTCACCCAGTGTGCGGTCAGGGAAATGTAGCGTCCCTGGCCACAGGACTTGTCCATGTGTCCGTGGTGAGGTGGACCTTCCCAGTAAGTGCATTGGTCAGGGCACGGGTGATGTTCTGGGACACATGCTGGTGTAAGGCGGGAACGGCACACCATGAAAAATAGTGGCGGCTGGGGACTGCATACCGAGGGACGGTCACCGACATCAGGCTGCGGAGGGCCTCAGTGTCCACCAGCCTAAATGGCAACATTTCAAGGGCCAGTAATTTAGAAAGTTGTGCATTTAGTGATATAGCCTGTGGGTGGGTGAGTTTATGCGCTTGCGTTCAAATGCCTGTGTTATTGACATTTGGACGCTGCGCTGGAACAGGGAAGTGGATGTTGTTGCTGACGGTTCATGCGAAGGTCCAGGTGCAGGGCGAGGGGCATCCGGGCCTGCGCCTTCGACAGGAGATTGGCCAGCAGTGCATAACACAGGGTAAGTGGAGGCAGTGATGGGATCCTCAGACACAGAGTATGGACCCAGGCGTTAGGCCTACTTATTAGGGTGCTTGGCTGCCATGTGGCAGATCATGCTGGTGGTGGTGAGGTTGCTAGTGTTTACGCCCCGGCTCATTTTGGTACGGCACAGGTTGCAAACTACCACTTTTTTGTCGTCTGCGCTTTCCTCAAAAAAGCGTCATACTGTGGAACACCTACCTCTTGGCAAGGTAAACTTACGCATGGGGGTGCTCGGTGTAACGGTTGTGGGCCGACGTCTGCCTTTTGCCACCCCACTGCCTCTTCCAGACTGTTGCGGTGTTACAGATCCCTCCCCCTCTGTACTGCTGTCCTCGCTCGGCTTTTCACCTAACCATGTTGGGTCAGTGACCTCATCGTCCACGACCTCCTCTTCCACTTCCTCACTCTGCTCATCCTCCTGACTAGTGTTGATAACGAATTTTCGAATTGCAAATTTTAATCGCGAATATTGGCACTTCGAGAATTCGCGAATATTTAGAATATCGCAAAATTTATTCGCAATCGCGAATATTCATTTTTTTAAAAAATACCAGTTTATGCGAATTTTTATGTGAATTTTTTTATATGCAAATTTTCGCAATCAAGAAAAAAATGTCGATATTTTCTTGATTGCAAAAATCCGCATATAAAAATTTGCATAAACTGGTATTTAAAAGATATGTCATGAATTTTATGCGAATTTTTATATGCGAATTTTCGCAATCAAGAAAATAATGACTGGAGATTGCAAATTTTCGAATATATGGCGAATATTTGCGAAATATCGCGAATTCGAATATTGCCCCTGCCGCTCATCACTACTCCTGACTTGACCTAACCACCACCTCAGTGATTGGCAAAAGTGTCTCATCATCCACCTCATGAACGAATGATTGCGGTTCACCACCGTCATCTTCTTGAGACTGTGAAGGCTCAAGAAGTTGGGAATCAAGGCACAATATCTCAGGTACCTCTTCAAGCGTGCTTGGCGAGAGAAACAAACTAAGTACTGGCGATGAAAAGAGGTCATGTAAATATCTGAGAGTGGGATCACTTGTTTGCCCAGACGCGACATGCTGGGAGGAAGGAGGATCAGAGTGAGGATTCGGTTGACCAGACTCTTGGCTACAGAGACTGGACTTCGTGGAAAAGAGGGTTGTGCTTAACCCGACTGGAAGCATTATCTTCTGCAATCAAACCAACCACCTGTTTGCACTGGTCCGACTTGGACAGTGTTGTCTTGCGCCACCCAGCTAAGTTGGACATGAAGCTGGGTAAGGTGGATTTTTTTAGTTTTTTCTGGTGCACTGGCAGCAGGCACAGTTTCATTGCGCCCAGGGCCACAGCCTCTGCTTGCACCATCAGCATCACGCCCAGGGCCATGGCCTCTGCTTGCACCACCAGCATCACGCCTAGGGCTACGGCCTCTGCTTGCACCACCAGCATTACGCCCAGTTCCCCCTCCCTTTGTGCTCGCCTTCTTCATATTAATGGTTTTGCCAGTAGATGTGGGGCAGATTGTTTTACTGTCCGCTAAAGACACCGTTTTCTGATGCAGGACAGTACTGGATACAGAACAATACATCTTTTTGGCACTACATAATGTTATTTTTACAGTACACACTGTATTGGCTTGCTGTAATGTACTGAACACAGAAAAATAAAGAATTTCAGGAGTACACTAGGACACAGATAATTAATTTTTTACTGTACACTGTATTTGCTGGCTGTAATGAACAGGAGGCATACAATTTTTCGGCACTAGACTAGGACAGGAGATAATGAAATTTTTACAGTACTCACTGTATTTGCTTTCTGTAATGTACAGGAGATAGAGAAATACAATTTTTCGGCACTACACTAGTCCAGAGATAATGTAATTTTGACAATACACATTTTACTCAGATGTAGTTCTATATTGGATACAAATTTGTCCCAAAAAAAATGTATTCTCTGCTGGAATAGTGTATATACAGTTGCGGCCTAAACGCACACACAGATGTGCCCAAAACTTGTTAACTATGGCGAAAATATAAATCCCTGTCTGCTGGAGTAATTAATATAATTGTTGAACACACACACATATGTGGCACAAGTTAGGTTAATTTCCCCGGAACAAATAATTCCTCTGGTACAGTGTATATCTCAGTAGCAGGAACACTGTAGTGAATAAGCCCCTTTTATTAATGTCTGCCCAACACACTGCTTTATAGTGGTGCAGTGTATATCTCAGTATATACTGGAGAGTGAATCTGGATCGCACATCCTCAACACTATGCTTTTGATATAACGACTGTCTCAGCATAATTACGTGGCATTTTCTCCCAATTTGTAATACATTGTATGCTGTGCAAAAGAGGCATTAGTATACAGTTTGATCAAAGAGCATAGGCCCACTTACCGTGACAAGGAAGCCTCTACAAGTGGGAAACTACTCTAACCTATAAATGGCGCAGCCGTGCGCGGCGACCACCGGCGCCCCAGCACCGTACCAGCAGCAGACAGCGGGACCCAGGAGCCACACAGCAACCCCACTGTGCAGCAAAGCCTCCTTAGCTCTGGGACCCACCGCCCCACCAGCACAGCACTGAGGCAGCAATGGCAGACACGCAGTACTGCACCATGTGAACGAGTGCAAAGAGCTCACCCAGTCACAACCCTCAGGAAGTGCATCTGAGAGATAGTAGGAGTTTATAAACCCCATGCAAACTAAGGCTAATTAAAAACACCTAGTCCTAGCCGGTGGTCGGCGCGCACGGCTGCGCCATTTATAGGTTAGAGTAGTTTCCCACTTGTAGAGGCTTCCTTTTCGCGGTAAGTGGTCCTATGCGCTTTGATCAAACTGTATACTAATGCCTCTTTTGCACAGCATACAATGTATTACAAATTGGGCGAATATGCCACGTAATTATGCTGAGACAGTTGTTATATCAAAAGCATAGTGTTGAGGATGTGCGTTCCAGATTCACTCTCCAGTATATAGTGTATATCTCAGTACCAAGGAACACTGTAGTGAATAAGCCCCTTTTAATAATATCTGCCCAACACACTGCTTAATGATGGCATATTGTAGATGTCACTAATCGGAAATCTTTCTGTCTTTTAGAAGTTATCAAAGCGATTTTCAAGCCCTGCAATTATCTGTCCCTTCCTGGTGACGCCTGTCCCTTGTAGTGCTTAATTAACCCCCTTCTTAAAAAAAAAAAAAAGGTGCTGCACTACTGTCAAACACACACTCTAGTCCTTAAAAGGACTGTTAGGTCTTTTAATAAGGTTTTTGGAGTGAAATCAGTAAGTTTAGAGCAAAACGCTATCTGTCCCTGCCTACTGTCTACTCTCCCTGACGCTGAATGAGCCGAGTGCTGGAGCTCAGCTCCAATATGAAATGATATCACTGGTTCAGCCAGCCAATCAGTGTAATGCTTACAGCTAACATTGCTATGGCCTTACACTGAGGGGAATTACTTTCCTGGACCTTGATTGGCTGCTTAGAAGGTGCCAAACATGCGGGGAGGAGACTCAAGCAATGCAACGTATACAGGTGGTGCTAGGCCAAGTAAAACCGAGCACCGAGCATAGCGATGCTCGAGCCGAAACAATACTCGGCCGAGCATGCTCGCTCATCACTAGTGGCAATACCATTACCCGCTGAAGATGTTAGGTGAAAGAAGGAGCACTTGGCATCAGGCGGGTGACAGCATCAGAACAGTAGCTGAGGCAGGTAGCCAGAAGAAACCAGTCTCTTTTGTCAAAGTGTGGCACCATGGATGATCTATTCTGATGCATCAGGCATTGGTGTGTGGAAATCCTGGCTGATTGATCTTGATGCAGTGTCCCACCATGTGCTATAAGTGGGCACTTTAAACTCTTGCTAAATGTCATATCAAATGTATTGTGATTCTGATTTATCCCCGGAAGAAGCCAGTCTAGGCGAAACGACGTTGGGAGGAGGCGACCGCAGGATCGACACACTTGTGGAGGGTATACCTTTTTGCGTCACTCTTTAGCTTTTTGCTTTGCCTTCATAGAGGACTTGGTCCTCGGGCTACTTCTTTTCTTTACAAGCTTTTGAAGTGTCATTTCTTTGTTATTCATGCACACTGTGTATGTACCCTCCATGTGTTGACCCTGTGGTCCTCTCCTATTTTTTCTTCCTTATTTGTGTCATAGTGGTGCTATTACCAGTCCTATGGTATATTTTACTATTTTTGTCTATTTTCAAATTGAATAAAATTACATTTTTTGGTAATTTATGGTGTTGTGTGCTCAATGGATCGGTGTTACTTAGAAGTAAATTATGGCCAACTCCTTGATTAAAATGGATACCCGGTACTAATTTGGTGTCAAATGTATTGTGGTATCATGCTGTAATTCCCTTTAACAGGCTGGCAGTGTCATTTACCTTTATTCGCCCCTAGCTGGTGCTGGAACCACTTATATATATAGATATATATATATATATATATATATATATATATATATAGCTGGGGGGGTGTCAAGTCAGTGTGTGTGTTGAGGATGAGAATGAACAGAGGAGAAAATTCATGGAGGATATGAATCAGAGCAGTCCACAATGTAGCTGCTGTTTTAGGGAAATATATGGCAATATCTGAAAGCTATTGAGGACTGACTGTGCAGTCAGGGTATGGGATCGACCCCAGCCCAGGGACCCAATTATTTAGAACGTGGTGTGGTTCTCGGTTAAGAGGGGGTCTGTCTTTATCCAAGATGACAAGACCAGGCAGAAGCTGTATGTTAACAGGCACTCTGTGAGGCTCTGTTACCTTCCTCAGGCCCGCCACAGCCTATATAAGGGGGACACCATAGAATACATACCCATGGAGTCCCTTCTGGGTCATTTTGCTGTAGCGTTAATCTGCCTCGAGAAACCTCTGGTCCAGTTGTCAGCACCAGAGTTATGGCTAGATGACTCGGCTGCAATAAGAAAAGTGCGCTGTCTGCAAGAGTCACTCCGCTTCCGAGAAAGACCTCAGCCAGAACGGCTCAACCCAGGATTGCCTACTCCACCTGAGAGATGGGAGGAACACCAGACCACCGACCGCCCTGCCTGTGGCCTATGTGAGTAGGTCTTTGCTATGGCCTTGTCTCCCAGCCGGAAGTTCGGGCTCAACCTTCCCAGCTTCTTTCAGAGCGAGAAACATGTAGCACCATAAGCAACATGTGGCTTCAGCTTCCTCTGATGTGCATGCCTACAGAGTCCTTTTGTTATGGCTTTGCACAGGGAGCAAGAATGTTACGCACAATTCTGATGGAACTCCTGGTCTTAAGAAACTGGACTTGGACTCCAAAGCAGAGGCTCTCCTGTCATGTCTTGTGTGCTGTGGAGATCGAATGCAGACGGAGCAGATAAAAACACATGAATGTTTTCAACTTACTGAAGCTGCTTGATTTAATTGTGCATAGATTGTAAAGGCAAAGTCTGCTGGTGTGTTGTCATCAGGGCAAATAAGACGTTGAAATATTTCCTTGTAATAACCCCTGTTAATGCCTGTATCAAACAGCACTAGCACCCTAATAAGAACAGTTTGCTGGAATTACAGAGCTGTATAATGGCAATTTGGATCCCCAGTCAGAGCAGCAAGGTGAAATAGTATTGTTCCTATTACCCAGGCTGTAACCTCCCCTACTGAACCCTTTTCAACATAAATGCTGTGTAATGATTCCTCCCTTTTCTTTTACCTACACCTTGAATAATCTTCCCCTGCACTTGTAAATCTTTTTTTTTTTTTTTAGCACAATGACGTTTTTTCTATCACTGTACCTAGCGCCTGCTGACACATCTCTCCCTGCACTAAGTATGCTGGTGAATGGCAGAATCTAAGATGGCCACAGTTTTTATAGGGCTGTGACATCAAGGGGCTGGCTGCTGATTGGCTGCATGCATGTCAGTTTGGGTGATCCCACCTTCCCAGAATCCCTTTCTCCATGCCCTCACATGTGCAGCAGCCATTTTAGGAAAAATGCGATACGTTACCACGAAGCGTGAGGAAATTCGCATTTGGTGCAAATAGAATTTTTCCTGAAATTTGGACCGAATTCCACTTCATCAGCTTCGATTCGCTCATCTCTAGAGATGAGTGAACTTTAAAAAAAAAGTCCGGCGTTCGGGTTGCGGTAAGTCGCGCATCCTGTTATGGATTCCACTATAGCGGGATATGGAATACATAAGGGGCGGCTGCCACCAACCCGAACTGTTGAACAGCCGAAGGACCTGGGGTGACGTCACTGTCATGTGATCAAGTGCAGGGGGCGTGGCTCAGCACGAGATCAAATCCAGTGCTGAGCCACGCCCCCTGCACTGATCACATGACACCCCAGGTCTTTCGGCTGTTCAACAGTTCGGGTTGGTGGCAGCCGCCCCTTATAGATTCCATATGCCGCTATAGTGGAATCCATAACGGGATGCGCGACTTACCAAAACCCGAACGCCGAACACCGGACTTTTTTTTAAAGTTCGCTCATCTCTACTCATCTCTGATATTACCTATAGAATAACAGAAATGGCATTTCCCTCAAATGTTGGAAATTAACACTATATACTGACTGCCCTGACTGTGCTGGGATCTGGTTTCCATTAAAATACCCGGCATTATACCAAACAAGAAAATGCAGCATATTGAAATATTGTGTCCTGCATTATTGATGGAATCTTCAATGGAGATTCTTGACAGATCCTCCAATGCAGATGTGTGCAAAGCCTAATATGGACTTCACTTCTGTCTATGTAATCAGTCACCCTTATCAGTCAGAGCATACTTATTCTCTGATTGTTACATATGGGACTCCTTTTTTTTCACAGAATTTGATAATTTTATTGATTCTATGACACAAACATTTACCAGCGTCCTTTTTCCTAAACACACTAATACCAGTAAAATTTCCATACCGCACTGTTCTCCTGTCCATACTGGATCTTTAGTGTAAAAACTCTGTTGGGCTGGTATATGTTACTATATTTTTTGTGGTATGGAGAAAATTTCTATGATATCACATACTCATGATTACATTCCTTTAAAGCTGAGCTTTTATTAACCTTCCTATGCCGGGATGTACATGTACAACACTGCAAGTAGGTGGTTAATATACAGCGCCACACATTGGCATGCATCAGAAGGTGTACCTAGACCATGACTTGCAGGTGACAGTTGTATTATACAGACAGCACCCTGCTCTCACTTCTGGGATTGGAGATAACTGTGATCCCTGCAGATGCCACTGCCAATGCTGACTTGGCATCTAAGTGGGTAGAGAGAAGCAAGGGCCACCATCTTGGATCCCATCAGCCCCATGATGCGATTGTAGGGTGCTGAAAGGTTGCTATAGCAGAGGAGGCTTAACAATGACCTCCCTGGCCTGCTATGTGCAGATGCTCATTAGACCCTGCAATTGAAATCACAAACATTATGGTAAATATTACAGAAGACTACATGCACACGACCGTATGTGTTTTGCGGTCCGCAAGTTGCAGATCAAAAAAAAAAACTGATGACATCCGTATGCCATTTTTTTTTTTTGCAGATCCATTGTAACAATGCCTAAAACGGACAAGAATAGAACATGTTATATTTTCTTTGCAGGGCTACGGAACGGACATACGGATGCGGATGAATTGGTCTGCATCCTATCCGCAAAAAAAAAAAAACAACGGACACGGAAACAAAATACGTTCATGTGCATGAGGCCTAACTGATATAACACACTAGAATACAGAATTTAGAAAATCGCATGTTCGAGTCAAAAAGTGTTTGGAAAAATTAAAATAAAATTCTAAAACTAGATCGCCGTTTTTGCCTGGTAATTAACATAAAAATATAACATAATTGTTATTCTTGAGTCCATAATAAGGGCAATACAATAAAATGATCACTATTTTAATCCCATATGGTGAACAGTTTAAAAAATAAAAAATGCTAAAATTGCTGTCTATGTTTATTTCACCTCCTAAAACAAAAACACATAAAAAATGAATATACATCCCCAAATGGCCTCAATGAAAATTACCACTTGGCCTGTAAAAAATCAAGCCCTCACACAACAAAATCGACAGGAAAAAAAAAAGTTGTATAGGTCTTTGCATGCAGAAGTAGAAATTTATTTTTTATAAATTTGGTATTGGTGTAATTGTACTGACCTACAGAATATATTTATTGTCACCAAACACCAAATAAACAAAACCCAAAAAACAATGGTGGATTTGCCAATCTGTGTACCCTTGCTTTGTCTAACCTCCCTCGCCTTTCAGATTGTATATGGATTAAAATTATTTTTTTTCCACAATGAGGTGAAATTATTCAGTTTATCATTTTATTCAGTTTAGTAAGGTCTGCATTAGACCAAGTGAGAATCGAACGGAAATTCGTTATATCGTTCTCAAACAGGCGATAATGGTCCTGTCTGCTAGTTTCCAACGATCAAGAAATTGATTCTCGCTGATCATGATCTTTCAACATGTTTAGAAATTTTCACTCATCGAGTGCATATCCGAGCTTCTAATAAGTCATCAGCCGCTCATTAAAATTAGACTGTAGGTGTGGTTTATTGTTGTAGGAGTAGCAACGGGTAGTTGACTACAGGCACGAGAATGGAAAGCCTGATTTTATTAAAGCCTTCATTGAAACCTACTGCGGTCTTCCTTGCCTCTGGAAAATAAAGAGTCCTGAGTATTGTAATCGAGCCAAATTTTTTTAAATTAATTTGACTTAACTCCTTAAGGACACATGACGTATGGGTACGTCATGTGTCCAGTCCCTGAAGATGGCGCCCGCTCCTGGCCGCTGCTGGCACCATTGCTGCGGGGGTCCGGCTGATTCCTGTAGCTGACCCCCGCAGCTGATGATCGCGGTCGGCAGCGCTGCCGACCGCGATCATTTAACCCCGCAGATGCCATGATCAATCCTGATCACGGCATCTGCACGCGCTAAAACCGAAAGTAAAACTTTCGGCAGCGCTCCGCCTCCCCCTAGTGGTGATCGGGAGAATCGGAGCGCTGTAAGGGATAGCCTTAGGCCCCTTTCACACGGGCGAGTTTTCCGCGCGGGTGCAATGCGTGATGTGAACGCATTGCACCCGCACTGAATCCTGACCCATTCATTTCAATGGGTCTGTGTACATGAGCGTTTTTTTTCACGCATCACTTGTGCGTTGCGTGAAAATTGCAGCATGTTCTATATTCTGCGTTTTTCACGCAGCCCTAGCCCCATAGAAGTGAATGGGGCTGCGTGAAAAACGCATTGCATCCGCAAGCAGGTGCGGGTGCGTTGCGTTTTTCACTGACGGTTGCTAGGAGATGTTGTTTGTAAACCTTCAGTTTTTTATCATGCGCGTGAAAAACGCATCAAAACGCATTGCACCCGCGCGGAAAAAACTGAACAACTGAACGCAATCGCAGGCAAAACTGAATGGCTTTGCCTGTGAAATCGCACAGTTTTCCCTGAACGCATCCGCAACGCATCTGGACCTAATCCGGACACGCTCGTGTGAAAGGGGCCTTAAGCCTTTCATTCAGCTTAAGGCCCCTTTCACACGAGCGAGTTTTCCGCGCGGGTGCAATGCGTGACGTGAACGCATAGCATCCGCACTGAATCCTGACCCATTCATTTCAATGGGTCTGTGTACATGAGCGTTTTTTTTCACGCATCACTTGTGCGTTGCGTGAAAATCGCAGCATGTTCTATATTCTGCGTTTTTCACGCAGCCCTAGTGCCATAGAAGTGAATGGGGCTGCGTGAAAAACGCATTGCATCCGCAAGCAAGTGCGGGTGCGTTGCGTTTTTCACTGATGGTTGCTAGGAGATGTTGTTTGTAAACCTTCCGTTTTTTATCACGCGCGTGAAAAACGCATCAAAACGCATTCACCCAAGCAGAAAAAACTGAACAACTGAACGCAATCGCAGGCAAAACTGAATGGCTTTGCCAGTGAAATCGCACAGTTTTCACTGAACGCATCCGCAACGCATCCGGACCTAATCCGGACACGCTCATGTGAAAGAGGCCTAAGGCTATCACTTACTATTTCCTATGGAGCCCTTGTTAGCAATAGGGCTTCATAAGAAAGTAGTAAAATGCTCATAAACTCCAATACAAGTGTATTGGAGTTTATGATAGAAGCAATCAGGTAACTGATTTATATAGGTCCCTATGGGATCTATATAAAAGTGTAAAAAAAATAATAATAAAAAAAAATAAATAAATAAATAAAAAAACTAAAAATTTAAATCACCCCCCTTTCCCCAAAATTAAAATAAAATAATAATAAAAAAAAAAAATACACATCATGGGTGTCCCAATGTGTGAAAACGCCCATAGTATAAAAATATAAAAATATATTTCCCATACGGTAAACAGAAAAACGGAAAAAGCGCCCAAATGGCCGATTTGCCGTTTTTGGACGCTTCATTTCCTCAAAAAAAATTAAATAAAAAGCGATCAAAAAGTCCTACACACCCCATAATGGTATCAACTAAAAGTTAAGATCGCTCCGCAAAAAATAAGCCCCCATACAACGCCATACACTTATTTAAAAATACGTTATAGCGGTCAAAACATGGCGACAAAAAAAAAATTTTTTGCATTTTTTTTCACTATCAAAACGCAAGAAAAGCTATACATATTGGGTATCGCCGGATTCGTACTGACCTGTAGAATAAAACTAAATGGTCAGTTTTATCGCAAATCAAACGTCGTAATTTAGAAACCCGTAAAACTGTGGTGAAATTGCTTTTTTTTGCAATTTCACCCCATTTGGAATTTTTTTCCCGCTTCCCACTACACCGTATGCATTATTAAATGATGGCGTTGGAAAGTACAACTTGTCCCGCAAAAAATAAGCCCTCATATGGCCATGTGAACGGAAAAATAAAAAAGTTATGGCTCTTGGAAGGCATAGAGCGCAAAACGAAAACGCAAAAATGAAAAAACCCTGTGTCCTTAAGGGGTTAAGATTTGTTAAGCAAAACATTGAAAATTTACTGTGTAAAAAAAAAAAAAAAAAGAACTAAACAAAGTAGAGGTGAAAACAAAGTGTAAAAGATCTGGTGTTGGCAATGATGAGGTATATACGAGTTATACGTGGTACATTGACTTGTTGCACTTCACTAGAGACCAGGAGAAACAAGGCAATCACAGTGTCTGATGATGACACAATATCCTACAGTGCAATCTGAAATGCCACCAAACGTTGCCATGTATGGACATAAATGAAAATCTACAGTCCCCAGAGTTGTTTTCAGTAAAAATACAAAAACAATACAATTTAGGGACATGTGGTTCCATGCGACCGATTCTGAAAATATATACCTTTTGCTGATTAGGAGGCATAGTGGTTTTTCCATGTGTCCTACCTTACGCTCCAATAGCTATAAGTTATGCCCTCTCCTGTATTCATTGAGCAACGTGTTTATGTGCTTCGTTATGTGTGGTCTCCCATATTGATGTATATGTCTGTTACAAAAAAACTCAGGCTGTGGGCAGAGGGGCACATAAAATAAAAAAAAAAAAACATAATTACTTTAATTAACATTTCCTGCTCCCCCTTCATGATCTTCACCGCTTCTACTCAACTGCCACAATGTTTTGTTAAACATATACTGGCTGTTGATCTGGATCCAAAAGGTGACTCATGCAGTCCTGCCCTGCCACCAGTAATATTATATTGTATCCTGGACAGCCCCTTTATAATTTTGCTATAAAAGAAGTTTGCTGCGTTTTTCCAAAGTACATTTTAAATATTGTTACATCAGATGTTAATATATACCATTTTTTTTCGTATTTTATTAAAATTTTATTTACAGGAAACAGGTCTACAAACTGAACATACTATCTGTGTGTCTCCATTTAATAATGTCACATATCAGGCACTTCAGGAGCATCAGAAAATTTGTATGTTCGTGCCTGCAAAAGGAGGTGAGAACAACACCATCAAACCAATGACCTTCTGTCTCACTCCGACAGACTACCGGCCAATCCACTTAATGAATTTGAGCAAATTGGGGTTCATGTGGCTGGAAAGATGAGGCAAATGAGTGATACATAGTGTGTGTATTTTGAAACAATGTTAAATTAGGTGATGTAAAAAGGTTTACTTGGACATCTAACCAAAATAACGGCTCTAGTGGACCTTGCACATGGAAAACACTCAACCCATGAGGCACCACTGTGAACATTATCCATCTACAATGAGTAATCAGAATTCCCAAAATTGTCCCCTGCAACAGGCCCTGAACGTGACTCTGCTTATTATCAACATGTACGTTATGACACCCTTATGTAGTATTGGACTGTAGTGTCTAGTGCCCACCAACAAAATTCATCCTGGTGGCTCACTGTAAAGTCACAAGCAAATTTTACCTGCTTACACAGCAGCAGGAAGCAGCAAGACGCTATAAGATGATTATGGGAATCCCTGCAGCAACTTCAAGGTATTGCAGAAGCAATATAGCAATCTTGCCCTCTTCATCAGTCTGTCTAACAAGCCAAAACTCCTCCGGTCCCCATTATATTAAATGAGCCCAGACCGCATTGCGGTTTCTTGCGTCGATGCCAGAATGCAAAGAGGCCCGGAAGACCGTTCCCTGCAGATGTGAAATAGGCCTTAAATATGTACTTTATTTTGTTAAAAAATGACACTTGCCTGTCATGGTTGATGAAGACTCCACACACTCAATGTTATTGTCATTATTGTCAATTAATTTCTGTTAATTTAACAATTATTTCTGCATACAAAAGGGGAAAAAAAAATCAGACTATAATATATTTTTTCATGTTCCACCATGTTATAATATACTGTACCCACATGAAGCCTAGTATTAAAATTGGACTTGTCACTAAGGCCAATGTTATTATAAACTTTTTTTTTTATCCACCTACCTGGAAAAATAATTTTCCCTATGAAATATCTTTAAAACTGGTGTACTACTTTTGGAGGTGACTGGTCCTTTTGAAGAGTAACTAAACAGGGCACGCACCAGGAAGCTGATCAGCGAATTGTTTCCTTCACTGTTGTTACCTTCACAGTGATTAGCAGGGCCAAAAAAGACAATTCCAGGGAGTCAAAGGCTGGGTTCACATGAGCATGTCCGGATCACGGGCGGACTGACCATTAGGGCATTCGGGCATGGACCGAGGGCCCGTGGCCAGTAGGGGGCCCGTCCCCAGGGCAGACGTGGCGGCAGGGGACATCAGGAGATGAGCGCTTCCATTGCGCTCATCTCCATGCAGCGGCAGAGGAGGGAGAGGCGTGTCCTCTCCCTGTTCCTCTTATGGGCTGCCAGCACTAGGCCGGCAGCCTATCAGAGGCCGGTGCAGGCGGCGCAATGACGTCATCGCGCTGCCGGAGCGGTACAGCTTGAGACACAGGACGGAAGAGGCCTGCATCGCATCGCTGGAGTTAAGTATAAGTGTTCTTTTTTTTTTTTTCTTGGGGCTACTGGCACTTAAGGGTAATGGCACTTAAGGGGGCTGTTACTGGCACATAAGGTGGACAGCTACTGGCATATAAGGGGGGACGGCTACTGGCACATAAGGGGGGGGCTACTGGCACAAAAGGGGGCTACTGGCACATAAGGGGGCTACTGACACATAAAGGGGACGGCTACTGGCACATAAGAGGGGCTACTGGCACATGAGGGGGGACTAATAGCACATGAGGGGGGCCTAATGGCACATAAGGGGGACTACTGGCATATAAGGGGGGCTACTGACACATAAGGGGGCACTACTGGCACTTAAGGGGGCTGCTACTGGCACATAAGGGGGACAGCTACTGGCACATAAGGGGGAGGCTACTTGCACATAAGGGGAGACAGCTACTGGCACATAAGGGGGGGCGGCTACTGGCACATAAGGGGGGGTGGCTATGGGCACATAAGGGGGACTAATGGCACATAAGGGGGCTACTGGCACATAAGTCGACTACTGGCACATAAGAGGGACTACTGGTACGTAAGGGGGGCTACTGGCACATAAGGGGGACGGCTAGTGGCAAAAAAGCGGGGACTACTGGCACATAAGGGGGGAGGCTACTGGCACATAAGGAGGGACGGCTACTGGCACATAAGGAGGGACGGCTACTGGCACATAAGGGGGGACGGCTACTGGTACATAAGGAGGGACGGCTACTGGCACATAAGGAGGGACGGCTACTGGCACATAAGGGGGGACGGCTACTGGCACATAAGAAGGGACGGCTACTGGCACATAAGGGGGGACTACTGGCACATATGGGGGGGCTACTGGCACATAATAAGGGGGGGCTACTGGCACATGGGGGGAAGCACAAGAGAGGCACTTATTACTGGCACATGTGGTGGCATGGAGAGGCACGTGTTACTGGCGCATTATTATGGGGCACTATGCTGGCTTCTACTGAGGCCACAAAGAAGGGTTATTTTATATGGGGGCTCTGTGTGGTACTAGTATTACCAGGGGTATTATCTGTTTCTGCAGTGTAGTATTGGGGAGCACAGCGGCACAGTATTGGGGGTAGTAGGATGATTTGTCCAGAAGATGGGAGGATGATAGAAAAGTAGTAAACTAAGATTTTTTTTTTGTTAAACTGCAGAGATGGAAAATGTCGACAACATGGCGGTCTGGTCTGAAGGTCTGAAAGGAGAAGACGAGGACAGAAAACATCTACATCAAAGAAGACGTCACTGGACGTAATAGGTAAGTGCCCTGTATTTCTGTAGTGATGGGATCAGAGGCATAACGATGGCGGTGTGACCAGGTAGTGGAGGCGGGATATAGGTGTGGCTGGAGGTATAACATGGGCGTGGCTGGAGGTAGGGTATGGGTGGGGCCTGGAAGGGGGCCCTTGATTTATTTTGCCCGGGGGCCCTGAGGGTTCTCAGTCCGCCCCTGGTCCGGATTAGGTCCGGATGCGTTGCGGATGCGTTCAGTGAAAACTGTGCGATTTCACAGGCAAAGCTATTCAGTTTTGCCTAGGATTGCGTTCAGTTGTTAAGTTTTTTCCGCGCGGGTGCAATGCGTTTTGATGCATTTTTCACGCGCGTGATAAAAAACTGAAGGTTTACAAACAACATCTCCTAGCAACCATCAGTGAAAAACGCAACGCACCTGCACTTGTTTGCGGATGCAATGCGTTTTTAATGCAGCCCCATTCACTTCTATGGGGCTAGGGCTGCGTGAAAAACGCAGAATATAGAACATGCTGCAATTTTAACGCAACGCACAAGTGATGCATGAAAAAAAAACGCTCATGTAAAAAGCCCCATTGAAATGAATGGGTCAAGATTCAGTGCGGGTGCAATGCGTTCACATCTCGCATTGCACCCGCACGGAAAACTCGCCCTTGTGAATGCAGCCAAAACAGAAAATGCGGCAGTGCTTTTTCAATTGTTGTGCCTACTAGTAACTCGCCGTGTAGGCCACAGGCTTCTAGCTGAAATTTACCTTCTTTCCTGTGAACTTGCATCAGGTCATCAACATTTTGAGAGATGAACTCTGATTTCGCAGCTGTAAGAAGACATCAATTTAAAACATCAAAAGCTATTATTTTTTAACAGTATTCTCTGTCTTCAAGATAACAGTGAGACTGTATCCTGGTCGACTGTAGAAATATTGGGGAGATTTATGAAAACTGTCCGAGTGAAGAACTGTCTTTGTTTCCCAGAGCAACCAATAACTCTTGAGCTTTCATTTTAGAAGAGGACAATATGAAATAAAAGCTGCACTGTGATTGGTTGCTATGGGTAAAAAATGAAGTTCATTACTCAAACAATTTTCTTAACTCTCCCATTGAGCGGCAGTGTGGGTCAATGTTTGGCGGGGTTGTTACTTCTGGAAACCAAAAGAAAACTGAGATGTGCCGATAAGCTTGTGGCTGAAAAGTACCTTCATTCCTGAGCTGTCAATTTGCCTCTGCTGATATCTCAACATTTTGAGAGATGGTCCCTGGATTTTCTGCTGTAAGAAGAAAGTTTTGCAATTATAAGAGAGTGATGACTTTTGATTTAATCAAAAAAAATTACCCATATTCTCTGTCTGTAAGAGAACAGTATCACCCCCATCAGAATTTGGTTGACCGTAGACGTAGCAGGTATAACATTTTGAGTGGCTACAAATAAATAAAAAGATTATAACAAACCAGATATTTAATGACAAGTGTTGTATATCTACAGCCCTAAAATTCCCATTATGGCCAACATGCCCAAAAGCTTAATGTTATTCATAAGGCCTTATTCACACATCCGTTGTGTTTTGCGGATCCACGGAGCCGCGGATCCGCAAAACACGGACACATCGGCAATGTGCATTCCGCATTTTTGCGGACCGCACATTGCCCGGACTCCATAGAAAATGCCTCTTCTTGTCCGCAATTGCGGACAAGAATAGGACATGCTCTATTTTTTTTGCGGAGCCGCGGACCGGAAAATCGGCGGCGCGCTCCGCAAAATCGGATGCGGAGAGCACAGTGTGTGCTCTCCGCATCTTTCCCGGCCCCATTCACAGTCAATGGGTCCGCATGTATTCCGCAAAATTGCGGAATACATGCGGACTACATTGCGGATGTGTGAATAAGGCCTAAGATGTATAAAATGGTTTAATTACCAGGGTCCATCACCGCAGTGCTTGCATGGGAATGCCTTCTTTGCAGTTATACAACACGTAGGGTAGCATACACCATAGCACATTAACCTTTAGGGTACGTTCACACGACGACATTTGTCGTGCGACAATAAGTCGCACTATTGTCGCGCAACAATTCTTATAATGGGAGTCTATGGTGTCGCATTGCAACATGCGACATGCTGCGACTGCGTCAGTCGCAAAATATCCATTCAAGATGGATTTTTCTGCGACTGTCGCGTCGCAGTCGCAGCATGTCGCAATGCAACACAATAGACTCCCATTATAAAAATTGTCGCGCGACATTGGTACGACAAAATGTCGCACTACAAATGTTGCAGTGAAGTTGTGCCCCGCGACAAATGTCGTCGTGTAAACATACCCTTAGAAAGACAGACATTTTCTTTTTATATACAATGTCCTAGCCGAGCCAAAAATTTTCCACTGTTCCACAAGTCTAATGTTCCGTGTGAGACAGCCAGGTGTTGATACTGAATTGGAACACATGCATTGTGAAGCAGGGTCTTGCGATTACACTTTGAATAACCACATTTTTGCAAAGTACACTATACAACAGTAGTGTGTAAATTGCTTCTTGTTGGATAGGCACTTTTAAGACAAAAAATTCCCCCCCAAAAATTTTTTTTTTTTTACACGTAGCCTGATGGACAGAATACATATTTCTCTGCAATAAATTAAAAAAACATGTGCTTTTATGTTGCACACCCCCTTGTAGCAGTCTACTGAACATATGAGGCATCAGGTTTTGGATCTGCTTACCATGGTTTTTCAAAGAGCAATACCAAAAGGCTGTGTTCCAGTAGCAAGTTCCGTTTTTCAATCAAAGGTGTGCCAAAGTGCACTGTTCGAAGCTTGGATGTTAAATGCTGCATATATAAAAAAATACACACCCCAATTTACAAGTTCCAATAAAAGCATGCCGTTAGACAACACTTGGAAAGTGCACTTTCCATGATCATGCTTTTAAAATAAGCACAACATAGTCATGCAAAGTGTACTTGATCTGGAGTGTCTCAGCATGCTGTTTTGTGCACTTGAGAAATCATGTTTTTTATTTAAAAATGCATTATTAAAAATCACATAGCACTATTTTTATATGTAACATCCATACTTAGCAAAGTGAACTTTGCCACTCCCTGTTTTGTTAAAAATAAGTTGTACTTGGCAAACATGCTAAACTTGAATCTCACTGCATGCTTTTGCAAAGTGCACTACAGAAATCCAGGTAGTTTTTTCTTGTTGCATCATTTGGCAAAGGAAACAGATTTAGGCTGGGTTCACACGAGCGTGTCCGGATTAGGTCCGGATGCGTTGCGGATGCGTTCAGTGAAAACTGTGCGATTTCACAGGCAAAGCCATTCAGTTTTGCCTGCGATTGCGTTCAGTTGTTCAGTTTTTTCCGCGCGGGTGCAATGCGTTTTGATGCGTTTTTCACGCGCGTGATAAAAAACTGAAGGTTTACAAACAACATCTCCTAGCAACCATCAGTGAAAAACGCAATGCACCCGCACTTGCTTGCGGATGCAATGCGTTTTTAACGCAGCCCCATTCACTTCTATGGGGCTAGGACTGCGTGAAAAACGCAGAATATAGAACATGCTGCGATTTTCACGCAACGCACAAGTGATGCCTGAAAAAAAACGCTCATGTACACAGACCCATTGAAATGAATGGGTCAGGATTCAGTGCGGGTGCAATGCGTTCACATCACGCATTGCACCCGCGCGGAAAACTCGCCCGTGTGAAAGGGGCCTTATTGTGAAAACACAACATGTTATCAGATGCACAAAAAACACGCTAAAGTAAACCACATTTGCAAAGTGCACAAAACGGCCAAAAACATCAGAAAAATCCTCCACATAATAGAAAAGTAAGGGTACTTTCACACTAGCATTAGAAGAAACCAGCAGGCAGTTCCGTTGCCGATACTGCCTGCTGCATCCGGAAATCCATATGCAAACGGATATCATTTGTTTCCAGATAAGGATCCGTCTGACCAATGCATTGAAATACCCAATCCGTCTCTCCGGTGTCATCCGGTATTTTTTTTTTCACATTTTTGAAGGTCTGCACATGCGCAGACCAGAAAACCGGAGCCGTTTTTCCGGAACACTTGGTACCAGATCCGGCATTAATACATTTCAATCGAAAATAATGCCGAATCCGGCAATCCGGAAAGTGTTCTGGAAATTTTGGCCGGAGAAAAACCGCAGCACGCTGCGGTATTTTCTCTGGTCAAATACTGTAAAAGGGACGGAACGGAAGACGTCCTGATGCATACTGAACGGATTGCTTTCCATTCAGAATGCATTAGGACAAACTGATGCTTTTTTTTCCGGTATTGAGCCCCTATGATGGAACTGAATACCGGAAAACTTTAACACTAGTGTGAAAGTATCCTAAGTAAATACAGAGTTATGAAAACAGACTATGGGTTTACAACTACATACAACAATTAAACATAAACCTGTTTAATTTATGAACATTGCTCAATCCCTTTTATGTCTTCATTGACTATCATGTCCCTCACGTTTACAGAAAACCACCTAAATTTATCTAACAAAACCAACCCCCACCCCCAAAAAAAAAAAAAATATCTTTTTCTTTATACTGTGATATAATTTTCTCTAAAATGGCGGCTTCTTGAGCTTTAAGTTGCTCCAGTTCTTCTGAAGCTGGTCTTTTCTATGGAGTGAACGAATCACCATAAGTGGAATATTTTCTTTTCTTGAGTTTAGCCACTGATATAGTCCACTGAATTACGTTTAGGGGCGTAAGGTATTTAAACCACACCCACTTGCGAACATCCATACTGGTGTATTGCAAACGTTATAGCTGTGATACTAGTATGTGGTGTAGGCCCACTCGCATGGATCGGAATCAATAGAATCGAGTGACACAATTTTAATTGCAGCCAGTAAATATTGATTTATTTTAAAAGTATACACAGTTGATTATTGGTACATCACCCTTCCGCTCCTTAGGACTGTAATGAATGAATATATGTATAAGTGTTTGAATTATAAAATTCCCGCCAAAACATGCATATGCATCCAAACAAATTACAATTTATAAAATTTCACTGCTTATTCTGTACTTATTCGCAGGCATAAATATGAAAACATAATAGAGTACTTTTCAAGACAAATATTCCACACAACTGATGTACATTAAACATAAAACTTATATATAAACAGATAATAAGCTAAATACAGTAACTGAAAAAGTACAAATATCTGAAGGTGTCGGCCCTTTACAGACTGATGAGGGGGGAGTTGCACAGAGCAATTAAGAGAAAGCAAAGCTATAAAATATGTTTTTCTCCTTTCTCCATTGATTCACTGAGTCAATGGATGTCGTATATCTTGACTTCTGCAAACAATTTGACACTGTGCCACATAAAAGGTTAGTATATAAAATGAGAATGCTTGGATTGGGAGAAAATGTGTGTATGTGGGTAAATAACTGACTCAGTGATAGAAAACAGAAGGTGGTTATTAATGGTACACACTCAGATTGGGTCACTGTCACTAGTGGGGAACCTCAGGGGTCAGTATTGGGCCCTATTCTTTTTAATATATTTATATTGAAGTAATAGAGTAATTAACATGGAAGATGGATCTGGATAGATTGGAGGTTTGGGCAGAAGAGTGGCAGATGAGGTTTAACACTAACAAATGTAAGGTTATGCACATGGGAAGGAATAATGCAAGTCACCCATTCTTACTAAATGGTAAAAGAATGGGTAACACTGACATGGAAAAGGACTTTCGAGTTTTAGTGGGCAGAAAACTAAGCTGCAGAAACCAGTGTCAGGCAGGTGCTGCCAACGTCAATAGGATAATGGGTTGCATAGAAGCCTGTGATGAGAACATAGTCCTGCCACTTTACAAATCACTAGTCAGACCACACGTGGAGTACTGTGTACAGTTCTGGGCTCCTGTGAACAAGACAGACATAGCAGAGCTGGAGAGGGTTCAGAGGAGGGCAACTGAAGTAATAACTGGAATGGGTGGACTACAGTACTCAGAAATATGATCAAAATTAGGGTAAATTACTTTGGAAAAAAAGATGACTCAGGGGAGATCTAATAACTATTAGTGTTGAGCGCGAATATTCGAATAGCGAATTTATTTAGCAAATATCGGCACTTCGCAAAATCGCGAATATTGTGAATATAGCGCTATATATTCGCTATTTCGAATATTCTTTTTTTTTTTTAAGTCATTAATCCTTGTTGCTCTCTGGTTGTCTTCCCACTTCCCAAAAGCTGTTCTTACCTGTCCGGAGAATTCTTGGCTCCCTGCCTGCTCCAGTCAATGCCCGTTGCCGCTTCTGCCGACTTCCCGTGTGCATGGGAACGCCTCCATGCTAAAATGTACTGTTGGATGTGAGAATCATGGTCTCACAAATTTGACTAAGTTGTAATCGCATGGAAATGGCTTTAGAAAATGTGGCTGAAGAGGGAAAGCGACTTTTCCACCCTCACGCTGGCTCTAAAAAAGTGGGTGTGGCATGGGCGGGGAAAGAGACAGCAGGCCTGTCTCATTTACTATTTTCTTAGCCTGTTTTAACCCCTTAAGGACTCGGCCTTATTTCACTTTAAGGACTTGGCCATTTTTTGAAAATCTGACCAGTGTCACTTTATGTGTGAATAACTTTAAAACGCTTTTACTTACTCAGGCCGTTCTGAGATAGTTTTTTCGTCACATATTGTACTTCATGACACTGCTAAAATTTGGTCAAAAAAGTTAATTATTTTGCATGAAAAAAAATACCAAATTTACCAAAAATTTGGACAAACTAGCAAATTTCAAAGTTTCAGTTTCTCTACTTCTGTAATACATAGTAATACCCCCAAAAATTGTGATGACTTTACATTCCCCATATCTCTACTTCATGTTTTAATCATTTTGGGAATGCCTCTACCTGAGGCTTGCATTACTAAGTGGCTGCTTTCATAAGTGGAGTTAAAGAAACCGGAGTTCTACTGCTGAGTGTTTTTTTGTTGGGATTGCAAGTGTCTGAGTGTGGCTTGAAGCTGCGAACCTAGAAAGTTATAGTAGGTGCTATAAATTATACCACTTAACTCTTCCAGAGCCTGCTCTACCTGAGGCTTGCATTACAAAGTGGCTGCTTTCATAAGTGGAGTTAAAGAAACCGGAGTTTAAGAAAAGGAGCAAGAAACACAGATTCATTAGATCATTCTTGTATACAGTTGGTTTG
This sequence comes from Bufotes viridis, assembly GCA_033119425.1. Taxonomy (NCBI): domain Eukaryota; kingdom Metazoa; phylum Chordata; class Amphibia; order Anura; family Bufonidae; genus Bufotes; species Bufotes viridis. Next base: position 206,606,780 of record CM065591.1, read on the forward strand.
ATTCTTGCTAGTGTTCCTACTGCTGTAAGGGGACCACAGTAAGTAAGAATCTTATCACTGCTCTATCTTGTATTTTTTTTCCCTCTCTTTCCCTGCGTAATCCCCATTTAGTATGACTTCCATTATTGACAGCGTCGTCCAGTGCACATATTGTCTGATGTATGCAGTCCTACAACAGTCATTTGAGGGTGTATATGTTTGTTCAAAATGTGAGCAAATTACCCGTTTGGAATCGCATATCGACTCTCTAAACAGACGAGTTGCAACACTGAAAGCCACTGACAATTTGGAAAAGAGTTTGCTGCTCACTGAGCAAGCACTTTATGGGGTAGATGTGGGGGAAGGTGGTAGCGAGGAGGCTGAGGAGAGTGAGGTAGTTAGCTGGGTAACAGTAAGAAAGCGGGGTAGAGGGAAGAGTGCCAGGGAGGCTAGCCCTAATCTGACACACCCCAACAAGTTTGCACGGTTGGCAGATGAGGGGGATGACAGTTCAGCGACGGCACCGCTGCAGCCGGACACTTCCTCTGCCAGTCAGGCGAATGTCAGCTCCAGTAAGCAGGGGAACCGGAGGGCAGGGCAGGCCAGACAGGTGCTGGTAGTGGGAGACTCCATTATTAGGGGAACAGATAGGGCGATCTGTCACAAAGATCGTGATCGCCGAACAGTGTTCTGTCTTCCCGGCGCTAGAGTTCGACACATCGCGGATCGGGTTGACAGATTACTGGGAGGGGCTGGAGAAGACCCAGCGGTCATGGTCCATATCGGAACCAATGACAAAGTTAGAGGAAGGTGGAGAGTGCTTAAAATGATTTCAGGGATTTAGGTCAAAAGCTTAGGGCAAGGACCTCAAAAGTAGTATTTTCTGAAATACTGCCTGTACCACGAGCCACACAAGAAAGGCAGCGGGAGATTAGGGAGGTTAACAAGTGGCTCAAGAACTGGTGTAGGAAGGAGGGGTTCGGGTTCCTAGAGAACTTTGCCGACTTTTCTGTCGGCTACAGGCTCTATCGTAGGGATGGGCTGCACTTCAATGGGGAAGGGGCAGATGTGCTGGGGAGAAAGATGGCTAGAAGGTTGGAGGAGTGTTTAAACTAGGGACTGGGGGGGAGGGTAATTACATTATAGGAGGGGAAGATAGTGCAGATATAGAGACCAGAGGCGAGGTAGTGTGACTGGGGGCGGAATGGAAGGGGGGACTAGAACAGCTCAGAATGAAAGATGTAGGGTAAAAAATACACATAAAACTCTCAAATGTATGTATACTAATGCCAGAAGCCTGACTAACAAGACTGGTAAACTGGAATTAGTGATGTGTGAGGAGGACTATGACATAGTGGGAATAACTGAGACATAGCTGGATGATAGCTATGACTGGGCAGTTAATATAAAAGGTTCCAATCTGTTTAGAAGGGATCGTCAAAACCGGAAAGGTGGAGGGGTCTGCCTCTATGTGAAGTCCTGTTTAAATCCCGTAATTCAAGAATACATCTCTGAGGGACATGAACATGTGGAGTCACTGTGCGTAGAAATACATGGAGCAAAAAACAATAATAAATTACTAATAGGAGTATATTATAAACCACCTAATATACCACGGAGTCCACAGAAAATCTATTACTAAACGATATAGACGAGGCAGCAAATCATAATGAAGTCGTTATTATGGGGGACTTCAACTACCCAGATATAGACTGGGAAACTGAAAGCTGTAATGTACATCCCAAAAAGTAAACAGGTTCTTGGCAATAGCCAAAGACAATTACCTTTCCCAACTGGTTCAGGACCCCACTAGAGGGTATGCTAGTATTAACCAATAGACCTGATAGAACAACAGATGTGCAGGTTGGGGGACACCTAGGAAATAGTGACCATAAAGTAATAACCTTCCAATTATCCTTCAAACGAGAGTTTCTAAAGGGAGGAACAAAAATACCAAACTTCAAAAAAGCTAAATTTAGCCAACTAAGCGAGGCCATAGGCCTAACTAACTGGGACAAAGTCCTCAAAAATAAAAATACAACCACAAAATGGGAGATTTTTAAAAGCATTGTAACATCTAATTGTGAGAGGAACATACCTAATAGGAATTAAAGTCTAAGAAACAATAAGAAACCAATGTGGATAAATAGAACCGTAAAGATAGCAATAAATGACAAAAAGAAAGCATAAAAATCACTAAAACAGGAGAGGAGCCAGGAAGCACTGATAAACTATAAGGAAAAAAATAGAATATGTAAAAAACTAATAAAAATTGCCAAACTAGAGACCAAGAGATTAATTGCCAAAGAGAGTAAAACTAACCCTAAAATGTTCTTTAATTATATAAATAGTAAAAAATATAAATATGAAGGAGTCGGCCCTCTACATAGCAATGAGGGGTGTGTTGCAGAGAGCGACCAGGATAAAGCAAAACTATTAAATCTTTTTTTTCTCCACTATATTCACTGAGGAAAATAAACTGTCAGATGAAATGCAGAATGTAAAAGTAAATTCCCCATTAAAAGTGCCCTGTCTGACCCAGGAAGAAGTACAACAGTGACTTAAAAAGATTAAAATAGACAAATCGCCAGGACCGGATGGCATACACCCCCGTATCCTAAGGGAGTTAAGTGATGTCATAGCCAGACCTTTATTTTTGATATTTACGGACTCTATACTGACAGGGAATGTTCCAAAGGATTGGCGCATAGCAAATGTGGTGCCAATATTTAAAAAGGGTCCAAAAACAGAGCCTGGAAATTCTAGGCTGATAAGTTTAACATCTATTGTTGGTAAACTGTTTGAAGGGTTTCTAAGAAATGCTATTTTGGAGTATCTCAATGAAAATAAGCAAATAACGCCATATCAGCATGGCTTCATGAGGGATCAGTCATGCCAAACGGATTTAATCAGCTTCTATGAGGAGGTAAGTTGTAGACTTGACAGCGGCGAATCAATGGATGTCATATATCTGGACTTCTCCAAAGCATTTGACACTCTACCTCATAAAAGGTTAGTATATAAAATAAGGATGCTCGGACTGGGAGAAAATGTCTGTATGTGGGTAAGTAACTGGCTGAGTGACAGAAAACAGAAGGTGGTTATTAACGGTGGATACTCAGATTGGGTCACTGTCACTAGTGGGGAACCTCAGGGGTCAGTATTGGGTCCTATTCTCTTCAATATATTTATTAATGATCTTGTAGAAGGCTTGCACAGTAAAATATCTATTTTTGCAGATGACACTAACCTGTGTAAAGTAATTAAAACTAAAGAGGACAGTTTTCTGCTACAGAGGGATCTGGATAGATTGGAGGCTTGGGCAGAGAAATGGCAGATAAAATTTAACACTGACAAATGTAAAGGTTACATTTAACACTGACAAATGTAAAGTTATGCACATGGGAAGGAATAATGCAAGTCACCCGTACATATTAAATGGTAAAACACTCGGTAACACTGACATGGAAAAGGATCTAGGAATTTTAATAAACAGCAAATTAAGCTGCAAAAACCAGTGTCAGGCAGCTACTGCCAAGGCCAATAAGATAATGCGTTGCATCAAAAGGGGCATAGATACCCGTGATGAGAACATAGTCCTACTACTTTACAAATCACTAGTCAGACCACACATGGAGTACTGTGTACAGTTCTGCAGAGCTGGAGAGGGTTCAGAGGAGGAGAACTAAAGTAATAACTGGAATGGATCAACTACAGTACCCTGAAAGGTTATCAAAATTAGGGTTATTCACTTTAGAAAAAAGACGACTCAGGGGAGATCTAATAACTATGTATAAATATAAAGAAAGAAGGTTTGTACAGAACCATAGAAAAAGATTCTTCACTGTAAGAGCAGTGAGACTATGGAACTCTCTGACTGAGGAGGTGATGATGGTGAGTACAATAAAGGAATTCAAGAGGGGACTGGATGTATTTCTGGAGTGTAATAATATTACAGGCTATAGCTACTAGAGAGGGGTCATTGATCCAGGGAGTTATTCTGATTGCCTGATTGGCGTTGGGAAGGAATTTTTTTCCCCTTAAGTGGGGAAAAATGGCTTCTGCCTCACAAGGGTTTTTTGCCTTCCTCTGTATCAACTTGTAGGAAACAGGCCGAACTGGATGGACAAATGTCTTTTTTCGGTCTTATATACTATGTTACTATGTTACATAGCTGAGAAGTTTAGAAGCAAATTTTGAAATTTTTCAGAAATTTTACAAATCCCACTTTTTATGGACCAGTTCAGGTCTGAAGTCACTTTGTGAGGCGTACATAATAGAAACCTCCCAAAAATGACCCCATTTTAGAACCTACACCCCTCAAGGTATTCAAAACTGATAAATATCATTAACCCTTTAGGTCTTCCACAAGAGTTCATGGCAAATGGACATAAAATTTAAAAATTTCGATTTTTTTTGGGGAAAATTTTCCAATATAATCAATTTTTTCCAGGAACAAAGCAAGGGTTAACTGCCAAATAAAACTCAATATGGGTTGCTCTGATTCTGCACTTTGCAGAAGCACCCCATATGTGGTCCTAAACTACTGTTTGGCCAAACTGCAGGGCGCAGAAGGAGGGGAACGCCATATGGGTTTTGGAAGGCAGATTTTGCGGGACTGTTTTTGTTTATACCATGTCCCATTTCAAGTCCCCCCCGTTTCACCCCTAGAAGAGAAATTCCAAAAAAGTGACTCCATCTAAGAAAGTACACCCTTCAATGTATTCAAAACTGGGTTTACAAACTTTGTTAACCCTTTAGATGTTCCACAAGAGTTAACGGCAGATGGAGAAACAATTTTGGAATTTTGATTTTTTGGGAAAATTTTCAATTTTAATCAATTTTTTCCAATAATAAAGTAAGGGTTAACTGCCAAACAAAACTCAATATGGGTTTCCCTGATTCTCTAGTTTACAGAAGCACCCATATGTGGTCCTAAACTACTATTGCTTGGCAGGCGCGAAGGTGTTCCACAAGAGTTAACGGCAGATGGAGAAACAATTTTGGAATTTTGATTTTTTGGGAAAATTTTCAATTTTAATCAATTTTTTCCAATAATAAAGTAAGGGTTAACTGCCAAACAAAACTCAATATGGGTTTCCCTGATTCTCTAGTTTACAGAAGCACCCCATATGTGGTCCTAAACTACTATTTGGCCAAACGGCAGGGCGCCGAAGGAGGGGAACGCCATATGGGTTTTGGAAGGCAGATTTTGCGGGACTGTTTTTGTTTATACCATGTCCCATTTCAAGCCCCTGTTGCACCCCCAGAAGAGAAATTCCAAAAAAGTGACTCCATCTAAGAAAGTACACCCTTCAAGGTATTCAAAACTGGGTTTACAAACTTTGTTAACCCTTTAGGTGTTCCACAAGACTTAACGGGAGATGGAGAAACAATTTTGGAATTTCGATTTTTTTGGAAAATTTTCCATTTTAACCCTTACTTTATTACTGGAAAAAATGGGTTAACAGCAAAACAAAACTCAATATAGGTTGCCCTGATTCTGTAGTTTGCAGAAACACCCCATATGTGGTCTTAAACTGCTATTTGGCTAAACGGCAGGACATAGAAGAAGGGGAACGCCATATGGTTTTTGGAAGGCAGATTTTGCTGGACTGGTTTATTTACACCATGTACCCTTTCAAGCCCCCTGCTGCACTCCCTGAGTAGAAACTCCATAAAAGTGACCCCATCTAGGAAACTACGGGATAAGGTGGTTGTTGTTTTGGGACTATTTTAGGGTAAATAGGATTTTTGATTGCTCTATAATACACTTTTTTGACGCAAGCTAACAAAAATGTAAATTCTATAATTGTTTCTACATTTGCCATTAAGTTTTGTGGAACACCTAAAGGGTTAACAAAGTTTGTAAAGTAATTTTTGAATACCTTGAGGGGTGTAGTTTCTTAGATGGGGGTCACTTTTTTGTAGTTCCTAGTCTAGGCTACATCAGGGGGGCTTCTAATGGGACATGGTGTAAATAAACCAGTCCATCAAAATCTGCCTTTCAGAAACCATATGGCATTCCCTTCGTTCTATGCCCTGCCGTGTGGCTATATAGCTATTTACGACCACATATGGGGTGTTTCAGCAAACTACAGAATCAGGGCAATACATTTTTAGTTTTGTTTGGCTGTTAACCCTTGCTTTATTACCAGAAAAATGGATTCAAATGGAAAATTTGCCAAAAAATTGGTCTTTTTACACAGTTTTTATTTTATTTTTTTAAAGGCTGTTCATCCGAGGGGTTGGGTCAAATGTTATTTTTATAGGGCAGATTGATACGGATGTGGTGATACCTAATATGTCTACTTTATATAATTTGTTTAGATTATACACTATATTATCATTTGAGGAACAAAAATTAAATAATTTTAGTATCTTCATAGCCTGGGAGCTACAGTTTTTTTTTTAGTTGGGTGACTGTCTAATGTTGGGGCTCATTTTTTGTGGGATGAGATGGCAGTTTTATTGGCACTATTTTGGGGTGCATATGACTTTTTGATCGCTCGCTATTAAACTTAAATTTGATGTTAGGTGACAAAAAATGGCTTTTTTTTTATACGTTTTTTTTTTATTTTTAACGCTGTTCATTCGGGGGGGTTGGGTTAAATGTTATTTTTATAGGGCAGATTCTTACGGACGCGGCGATACCTAATATGTCTACTTTATATAATTTGTTTAGATTATACACTATATTATCATTTGAGGAACAAGAATTAAAAAATGTTAGTATCTCCATAGCCTGGGAGCAACAGTTTGTCAATTGCATGTTTAAAATGTTATATCTATATGTTTTCGGTTTTCCAGTGACATTCAGTCATTACATAATATCACCATAAATTTTTGTGTATCATTAAATGTTTTTATTAAAGGAGTTTTCCATTGCAAATCGGCAGGACCACCACTCATCAGCTGGTCAGAGGGCAGCTGGAACTGCTGAATGGGAGTCACGCCACAGTTACTCAACACCCTCGCTATAAAGCGGATGGTGTTGTGAGCTGTTCTGGCTAGCAACCAAGGTGGTAACAGCTGATCGGAGGGGTCCTGGTCTGGATGTAGGGCCCCTGCAAACCGGACACTGATGGGCCATCCAGTGGACAGATTATCAATGCAAAAAGCGGTGGAAAACCACTTCAAATATGGCTCTCCAAACTAAAGAACATCTACTATTTTTTTTTACTATATCTTTAATATGTTTACCTTTAAGTGCAGCAACTATTGCCTCACATGTCTCAGGGATTAAAATAGACAGGGATGGCTGTGATATTGTGGTTGTGAAAAGTAAATTGTTCTGGGACCTTCCAGTTGCTAAGAAATATAAGGTTGCTAGCAGTCATTGCTCTAGTAGGATGGCTTGTATCTTGTTTTTGGATCAATGGCAGGACTAGCTCCAGCAACTTTACAAATGATGCTTCAGACATATGTAAGTAGTTTTGCAAGTCATAGGGGTTGTCATAGGGGTTGTTGTCTATTTCACTCACCAATGGCATGTGAGAAAAACTGTCATGCTGCTGTAGCCAAAGTTTGTACTACAATATTTAACAATCCAAAATTTACAAAGGAGAAATGCTGTGTGCTTGCATTAAACAAAGCTAAAATGGAGACCTTTGGGAGGTGGTTATGTAGGTGGCTATGCATGTGGTACAGTAGGAGGTACAGTAGGTTTCTAATCACACCTATTTTATGACACCTTTATCACACCTACCACTCCACCTAGCCCACCTCTAGGAGCAATCATCTTTACTGTCTAATATACGTCAGTGACAAACGATTAGCAAGTACATAGCGATTATGTTACAATTGAATACAGCGACAATTGTGCAAGGTAATATGAGTAATTTTGATCACTACCTATTCGTTCGTCAATCGCCATCGATATGAAATCTACCGGTCTAATACAGTCCAATCCCTACAAGCCATTTTAACTGGTTTAAGTGAATTTCATGGTGGCAGATTACCTTTAAATATACAATTAAAAAAGCGGGCATCTGAAAAAGTAATAAAGATCAAGGCCGGCCATAAACATGATCTTTGGCAGGAATCTCTCTTTTTTTTTTTTTTTTAGCAGCTCATTAATACCATTAATTATACTCCACCAATACTAATGTAACTAGGGACATTTCCAAAACATATGTATCCAATTTGCTCTTTCTTGATTACAGTTAGAGCATTTAACATCCTGTCTATATCCAATTTTGTACATAAATGCAGATGTCCTATGGAGTCTAAACATAACACTGTCAAATCCTATATGATGTATTGCTAAAAACCTTCAGAATCTGTGCCACAATACTTTCCCAAAAACAAAATGGATTCCCCAATGTCCTCCTCTCGTTGTGTTTTATATTTTAAGTACAGAAGAAATATCAATGGTGAGGTCCAGCTTATCCAAAAGTGGTTTACTTTATTGAATAACAAATGTGCTGTGCTTCATAAGTCATGAATAAGGACCCAGCTATGGAGGTCCGAAATGGGTAGATGCTTCATGGAGAGTATGGATTTTATTGGCACATTTGTTATTCAATCAAGTAAACCACTTTTGGATAAGCTGGACTTCACCATTGATATTTCTTCTGTCTTCACGGAGTTACCTGTTTCCAACTCCAGTCCGTGCCTTCCGTAGTGCTGTCCATTCAGGTGAGCGCAGCCAAACAACATTTGGACTTGCTTTATATTTTAAGTACTAATTGGAAAGTGGTTCCCCAATTCAACTGCCTATAAAGCCTAGACAAAAAAACTTTTTGATCTAGCTGTCTCAAAGGTTATTCCAATTTACCTTCCCGCCTCATAATACATCAAATCTTTACTCTTCAATATTTATGTTAATCTCAGATACAAAAAAAAAAACAATCTTGTGCACTTAACCCATAATCCTTTTGCAAATCATTAGGACACCATATTTTCCCCTCCCGTAACTGATTAATGAATCTAATACCTTTTTTAATCGAACCACCATATCCTCTCTTTTTCACCATTTATATACAAATTATTCCCTATTGGTACTTTAGTTATAAAATATTTTTGTCCCAAAACCTTTTTGGTAAGTATCCAATTTCTGTGAAGATTATATAAAAAAAAATCAACCTGTTTTTTTTTAGATCTTTTTAATCCCATTTCCATCATATGCAAACCCATGTCTTCCTAAGGTACACTATTCCAAAGTATAATTTGAACTGCTATAATTGCAGCAGCCAAAAAGTAAAATGTCAATTCGGGACTGCCAATCCCCCTTTCCTGACAGGAAATGGTAGGTACCCATTAGTTCACCTTGCATTCCCATTTTCCCATATTAACTCCCTGGTTAGAAATCCATTGTCCTAAAGACATTATCAAGAATCACCACTGAACTATTTCTAAACGCATATACTACTCACAGAAAGTTAAGGATATTTGGCTTGTGGGTAAAATTTCAGAATAAACCTAAAACGCACTGTAACCTTTACAGGTGAACTTAATGTGACCTTCTCTAAACTTTTGAATGCACATGTCCAATAGAGTTGGTATTTAAACAGTCCTTCTCATCAAGCTGTTCACATTTTGACATCATGAGACCAAGACAACACCTAACAATTGATGAACAGTACCTCTCCATTGTCAGGCTTCAAGCAGGATGTTCTCAGACGGAAGTGGTCACTGAGCTTAGAGTGTCACAGAGTGTCATCAGCAGGTTGCAACAGAGATACAGAGAGACTGGAAGAGTCACAGAAAGGCATATAAGTGGATGTCCTTTTGCCACATCCCACACTGATGACCGCTTCATTGTGAACAATGCCCTGCAGAACCAGACGATGAATGCCACACCCAATTGTCACATTAGGCCATTCAAAACCATTTACATCAGCGTGGTCTGCGTGCTTGACGACCTGCAAGGGTACCTGACCACCTTAACAGGCACAGGCGTCATCGTATTGCATGGGCCAGGAAGCATCTACACTCATTTATTATCGTTCTCCAATTTGTTCGTAAAAAAAAGTTGGCTATCTATATCAGTTTTCACAGCTGAAAATACATATCAGCGCAAAAACCATGCCATGAGGAAGAAAGAACTGCTTGTAGAGCTCAGACACAGGACTGTGTGGAGGCACTGATCTCTAGAAGGGTAAAAAAATAAATAAATATGACCAAAAGACATCCAAGAAGACAGTGGCAACCATGATTCTTCAATGGAAGAATTTTGGAAGAACCGGGACTCTTCCTAGAGCTCGCCACCCCACCAAAATAAATAGTTGGGGGAGAAAAGTCTAGGTAACACAGGTGACCAAGAACCCAATGGTCATGCTAGCTGAGCTCTCAGACTAGATTGCATCATGCATTAGTTTTTTTTTTTTAGCAGCTGGGATAGGGAGACTAGTCAGGGTGGAGGGAAATCTGAAAAGAGCAAAGTACAGAGATATTCTTAATGAAAATCTGATCCAAAGGTGCTCCAGAGTCCAGACCTCAAACTAGGCCAAAGGTTCATCTTCCAACAAGACCGTGATCTTAAGCACATCCAAGACAACACAGGCATGGCTTAGGGACAAGTCTGTGATTGTGCTTGAGTGCCCCAGCTCGAGCCCTGACCTAAACCCAAGCAAACAACTCTGGAGAGACCCTATTCAACCTAACAGAGGTTGAGAGGCTCTTCAGAGAAGAATGGCAGAAAACCTCCAAATTCAGGTGTGCAAACCTTGTGGCATGTGAATGTGAAGGAGATATCACATATTGCTTTTAGACGACAAATATACAAATACACATCTATGTTTTAGCTTTAAATTCTCAACTCATAATTATATGTTCATTTTTCTTTTCTTTTTCATATTTTACTTGTGTTTTCTGTTTCTGTTATGTCCCTTTTGTTAATTTGACATAACATAGCCCTATTTTGGCACATACTAACTAGGTATGTAGGATGAAACATTCCTAGCTTTTATTACTCTAGAGATGTGCGGGCCTATAGATGTCCTGCTTAACTATTTGCTTTGTAAGATGTGTCTCAAGATTATGTAACAATGTTCTATGTTAATTGTACTTTCTTAATAAAAATAAAGAATACAGAAAAAAAACATTGGAGGCTATAATCACTGCCAAAGGTGCTTAAATTTAGTCTGAATACTTATTTCAATGCAAGATTTTAGTTTGTCCTTTTCAATAAATTGTCAAAGATTTGGAACATTCTGTTTTTACTTAGTCATTATCGGGTATTGAGTGCAGAATGATGGTAAAAACTTGAATTTATCTTTAATGTAACATAAGACCACAACATAACAAAATGTGAAAAAAGTGAAAGAGTCTGAAGTCTTTTCGAATGCTCTGTATACAATGTAAAATTTAGAATTCTCTGTAGACTCAACTGATTAGTTAATCTAAGATAATTCGGCCCAGGGAAACAAAGGTACCCAGCAGTTATGGGGAATTATCTGTGCCATTTAATTTCTTCTTGGTAATACTTGGTTAATACGTTCTAACTGCCCATTGGACCGAAGATAATATGATGAAGAGAAATCGTGTTTGACATTCAGCAATGCATAAAGGGACTTCCGGAACCTGTATGTGAACTGAGCTCCTAGACAATACGCTGGGGTCATCTGATTAAGATCACAGTAGAAGAAAAACTCAGTTTTTACTTTCTCATTATGGGTTACAGACTGCAGATTGCCTTTTCTATTTTAGCACACAACATAACAAAATGTGAAAACAGTGGGTCTGAATACTTTCAGAATGCATTGTAATAAAGTGTGCAAACTGCTAACTATTATCATTAGACATATTAAAACTAATCATTCAGTATGGGGTGAATCAAAAGGGGCATAGATGCCTGTGATGAAAACATAGTCCTGCCACTTTACAAATCACTAGTCAAACCACACATGGAGTACTGTGTACAGTTCTGGGCTCCTGTGAGCAAGACAGACATAGCAGAGCTGGAAAGGGTTCAGAGGAGGGCAACTAAAATAATAACTGGAATGAGTGGACTACAGTGCCCAGAAAGATTATCAAAATTAGGGTTATTCACTTCCTAATATGACCTGAAGGTCTTTCTAGCATAAACTAACTGTCCAAATCCAGCAGCACAGTCCAGAAATTTTCTCTGGCCCACATTCCTTAGGAAGCAGATACAGTTGAACACAATGGTAAAGCAGGGAGCTTCCGGCTCCACCATTCCCCAGCTGCCGGTGGTTCAGTGCAGGTATATGCAATGCAGTGAGATCATTGCACCTGCTGCACCTTCCCACAGATAGTCCAGATGGGAAAGCAGAGAAGACAAGCTTTTAGGGCATCACTACTTTCAGGGTGCAGCCATTAGTAGTAAGGGGCATCACTGTGTGGGGAGATACTAAGGCACATCCTTACTGTGCGGGGGCCACTAAGGGAACATCCTTACTGTCTGGGGCCAGAAAGGGAACTGAGTAGGATTGGGTTATATGGGTAAGGATTGGGTGGGGTTAGAAGTGTGGCTTAATGCAAAATAATTTGCTATGGCTACATGATGCTGGTACTGTGCCACTTTACATTTTGGGAGGCATTTTTTCCAGAGATTATAATAAAATATTTCAATCACTCACCTCGCATTCTTGTATGTCTTTATAAAATAATATCTAGATGGGCTGTATATAAATCTGCAGCATGCTGGAATCCATTGAGGATTATTTTGCTGTAAAGGTATATTCACTTACATTGTATTTACTGTGTTGCAGAATTTCAATGTGAATTCCACATGAAGTATGAACCCATCCCAAAGTGAGCTATAGAAAACAGGAATTGTCAGTTTAATATAGTGGGCACCTGGATGTTCGGGTTCGAGAAGTTCGGCTGAACTTCACAAAAATGTTCGGGTTCGGGATCCGAACTTGACCCGAACTTGACCCCGAACCTGAACTCTACTGAAGTTAATGGAGACCCGAACTTTTGGGAACTAAAATGGCTGTAAAATAGCCCTGGAAAGGGCTAGAGGGCTGCAAAAGGCAGCAAAATGTAGGTAAATCTCCTGCAAACAAATGTGGAAATGACTTAAAGTAAAATAAAATAAATAAAAATTAACCAATATTAATTGGCAACTTGGAGGAGGAGGTAGAATAGGAGGTCAGGGTGGCGTCAGGTGGGAATGCTATGGTAGTTAAAGTTCTCCTCACAGCCATTAAGGATTCATGTCTGCTTGCAGTGCCACAGGCCTCATTCACAGCTTCAGGCCCATGGCAACCATACATGGGAGTTGGAGAAGTTCTCATCACAGCCAAAAAGGATTCATGTCTGCCAGCAGTGCCACAGGCTACATTCACAGATTTAGGCCCAAGACAACCATAAATGGGAGTTGAAGAAGTTGTCATCACAGCCAAAAAGGATTCATGCCTGCCTGCAGTGTCACAGGCCTCATGCACAGACTCAGGCCCCTGGCACCCACAAATAGGAGAGTTTAAATCACGCCAAAACAGTATTGATTTCACACAGCAGTGCCACAGGCAACAATCACTCATTCAGGCCCATGGCTCCCGCAAAGAGGAGAGCGGTCCCGTAACAGCAACACAGGACTCAGGTCAACCTGCAATGAAACAGGCCATTATAATTTATGTAGGCCCCTGGAACCCAGAAAGAGGAGAGAGGTCCCATAACAGCAAAACAGGTATCATGTCACCCACCAATACAACAGGCCGCTTTGAGCAATTTAGGCCCTAGCACCCAGACAGAGGAGAGAGGTCCCATAACAGCAAAACAGGCATTGTGTTACCCAGCAATGGAACAGGCCACTTTCATCAATTTAGGCCCTAGCACCCAGACAGAGTAGAGAGGTCCTATAACAGCAATACAGGCATCATAACACCCACCAATGCAGCAGGCGATTATCATTAATGTAGGCCCCTGGCACCCAGACAGAGGAGAGAGGTCCCATAACAGCAAAATAGACATCATGTCACCCAGCAATGGAACAGGTCACTTTCAGGAATTTAGGCCCTAGCACCCAGACAGAGGAGAGAGGTCCCATAACAGCAAAAAAGGCATCATGTTACCCAGCAATGGAACAGGCCACTTTCAGCAATTTAGGCCCTAGCACCCAGACAGAGGAGAGAGGTCCCATAACAGCAAAACAGGCATCATGTCACCCACCAATGCAGCAGGCAATTATCATTAATGTAGGCCCCTGGCACCCAGAAAAAGGAGAGAGGTCCCATAACAGCAAAACAGTCATCATGTCACCCACCAATGCAGCAGGCGATCATCATTAATGTCGGTCCCTGGAACCCAGACAGAGGAGAAAGGTCCCATAACAGCAAAACAGGCATCATGTCACCCACCAATGCAGCAGACGATTATCATTAATGTAGGCCCCTGGAACCCAGAAAGAGGAGAGAGGTCCCATAACAGCAAAACAGGCATCATGTCACCCACCAATACAACAGGCCGCTTTGAGCAATTTAGGCCCTAGCACCCAGACAGAGGAGAGAGGTCCCATAACAGCAAAACAGGCATTATGTTACCCAGCAATGGAACAGGCCACTTTCAGTAATTTAGGCCCTAGCACCCTGACAAAGGAGAGAGGTCCCATAACAGCAAAACAGGCATCATAAAACCCACCAATGCAGCAGGCGATTATCATTAATGTAGGCACCTGGCACCCAGACAGAGGAGAGAGATCCCATAACAGCAAAATAGGCATCATGTCACCCAGCAATGGAACAGGTCATTTTCAGGAATTTAGGCCCTAGCACCCAGACAGAGGAGAGAGGTCCCATAACAGCAAAAAAGGCATCATGTCACCCACCAATGCAGCAGGCGATCATCATTAATGTAGGCCCTAGCACCCAGACAGAGGAGAGAGGTCCCATAACAGCAAAACAGGCATCATGTCACCCACCAATTCAGCAGGCGATTATCATTAATGTAGGCCCCTGGCACCCAGACAGAGGAGAGAGGTCCCATAGCAGCAACACAGGCTTCAGATCAACCTGCAAAGGAACCGGCCATTATCATTTATGTAGGCCCTGACACCCAGACAGATGAGAGGTCATTTGTCAGCAAAAAGAATTTAATGTCTCCCACCAATACGGCAGGTGATTAAAAGGAATATAGGCCTCTGACACCCAGACAGAGGAGAAGTCTTTTGACAGTAAAAAGAGGTTAATGTCACGCACCAATGCAGCAGGCGATAAAACAAAATATAGGCCCCTGACACCCAGACAGAGGAGAGGTAACTTGTCATCAAAAACAGGTTTATGTCTCCCACCAATACAGCAGGCGATTAAACGAAATATAGGCCCCTGACACCCAGACTGAGGAGAAGTCATTTGACAGTAAAAACAGGTTAATGTCACGCACCAAAGCAGCAGGCGATTAGCTGAAATGTAGGCCCCTGGCACCCAGACAGAGGAAAGGTTCATTCAACTTGGGGTTGCCCCCAAAATAATGGTACAATTAAAAAAAGAGTATTCAATAAAGAAGTGCCCTGGAGTACAAGAATGTATGGTTGAGGGCGAGGCAGTTATAAATGTCTATTCTGCACAAGGTATGGACAAGTCCTGTGGGATCCATGCCTGGTTAATTTTAATGAATGTGAGCTTGTCCACATTGGCTGTGGACAGGCGGCTGCGTTTGTCTGTAATGACGCCCCTGCCATGCTAAATACACATTCAGACAATACACTGGCCACAGGGAAGGCCAGCACCTTCAAGGCATAAAGGGCAATCTCTGGCCATGTGGACAATTTGGAGACCCAGAAGTTGAATGGGACAGAACCATCAGTCAGTACATGGAGGCGTGTGCACATGTACTGTTCCACCATGTTGTTGAAATGCTGCCTCCTGCTAACAAGTTTCCTATCAGCTGGTGGAGCAGTTTGCTGTGGCATGTTGACAAAACTTTTCCACATCTCGGCCATGCTAACCCTGCTGTTTGAGGAGCTGGCCGTGACACAGCTGCATTGGCGACCTCTTCCTCCTCCGCCTCTGCCTTCGCCTTCTGCTTCCACTTGTCCCCCCGTGTCAGTTAGAAATGCCCTCAGGAGCGCGTCTACCAGCATGTGTTTGTAGTCGCGCATCTTCCTATCACGCTCCAGTGCGGGAACTAAGGTGGGCACATTGTCCCTGAACCGGGGATCCAGAAGGGTGGCAACCCAGTAGTCAGCACAAGTTAAAATGTGGGCACCTCTGCTGTCGTTGCACAGGCACTGCAGCATGTAGTCGCTCATGTGTGCCAGGTAGAGTTGAGCGAACACCTGGATGTTCGGGTTTGAGAAGTTCGGCCGAACTTCCCGAAAATGTTCGGGTTCGGGATCCGAACTCGACCTGAACTTCACCTCGAACCCGAACCCCATTGAAGTCAATGGGGACCCGAACTATTGGGCACTAAAAAGGCTGTAAAATAGTCCAGGAGAGGGCTAGAGGGCTGCAAAAGGTAGCAAAATGTAGGTAAATCCCCTGCAAACAAATGTGTATAGAGAAATGAATTAAAATAAAATAATATAAATAAAAAATAAGCAATATCAATTGGAGAGAGGTCCCATAGCAGAGAATCAGGCTTAAAGTCACCCACCAATGGAGAAGGCCACTTTCATTTATTTAGGCCCCAGCATCCAGACAGAGGACAGAGGTCACATAGCAGAGAATCAGGCGTCATGTCACCCACCAATGGAGAAGGCCACTTTTAGATAATTAGGCCCCTGGCACTCAGATGGAGGAGAGAGGTCGCATAGCAGAGAATCAGGCTTCATGTCACCCAGCAATAGAGAAGGCCACTTCCAGATATTTAGCCCACGACCCAGACAGAGGACAGAGGTCGCATAGCAGAGAATCAGGCTTCATGTCACCCACCACTGGAACAGGCCACTTTCAGATAATTAGGCCCCTGGCACCTAGACGGAGGAGAGGTTCATTTAACTTTTGGTTGCACCGCAATATAATGGTAAAATTAAAAAAAGAGGATTTAATAAAGAAGTGCCCCGGAGTACAAGAATATATGGTTGAGGGGGAGGCAGTTAAAAATGTCTATTCTGCACAAGGGATGGACAGGTCCTGTGGGATCCATGCCTGGTTCATTTTTATGAACGTCAGCTTGTCCACGTTGGCTGTGGACAGGTGGCCGCGTTTGTCAGTAATGACGCCCCCTGCCGTGCTGAATACACGTTCAGACAAAACGCTGGCCACATAGAAGTGGTATTGTAACGCTGATAATGGCGTCATCGCCACTGGCCATGTTGGTGGAGTACTCGAAACAGCGCAACAGGGCACACAGGTCTCGCATGGAGGCCCAGTCATTGGTGGTGAAATGGTGCTGTTCCGCAGTGCAACTGACCCGTGCGTGCTACCGCTGAAACTCCACTATGGCCTGCTGCTCGCACAGTCTCTCCAGCATGCGCAAGGTGGAGTTCCACCTGGTGGGCACGTCGCATATGAGGCGGTGAGTGGGAAGGCCGAAGTTACGCTGCAGCGCAGACAGGCGAGCAGTGGCAGGATGTGAATGCCGGAAGCGCGCACAGACGGCCCGCACTTTATGCAGTAGCTCTGACATGTCGGGGTAGTTGTGAATGAACTTCTGCACCACCAAATTCAGCACATGCGACAGGCAAGGGATGTGCGTCAAACCAGCTAGTCCCAGAGCTGCGACGAGATTTCGCCCATTATCGCACACCAACAGGTCGGGCAAGAGGCCCACTGGCAGCAACCACTCGTCGGTCTGTTGTTCAATACCCCGCCACAACTCCGGCGCGGTGTGGGGCCTATCCCCCAAACATATGAGTTTCAGAACGGCCTGCTGACGTTTACCCCGGGCTGTGCTGAAGTTAGTGGAGTAAGGTGTGTGGCTGACTGGATGAGCAGGTGGAAGCAGAGGAGGAGAAAGCCGAGTAGGAGGAGGAGGCTACAGGAGGCAAAGAATGATGCCTTGCGATCCTTGGCGGCGGAAGGACGTGCGCCAAAGAACTCTCCGCCTGGGGTCCAGCCGCCACTACATTTACCCAGTGTGCAGTTAGGGAGATATAGCGTCCCTGGCCGTGCTTACTGGTCCACGTATCTGTGGTTAGCTGGACCTTGCCACAGATGGCGTTGCGCAGTGCACACTTGATTTTATCGGATACTTGGTTGTGCAGGGAAGGCACGGCTCTCTTGGAGAAGTACTGGCGGCTGGGAACAACATACTGTGGGACAGCCATGGCCATCAGCTGTTTGAAGCTGTCTGTGTCCACCAGCCTGAATGACAGCTTTTCAAAAGCCAGTATTTTAGAAATGCTGGCATTCAGGCCCAGGGCTCAAGGGTGGCTAGATGGGAAATTACGCTTTCTCTCCAAGGTTTGTGAGATGGAGAGCTAAACGCTGCCGTGTGACATGGTGGAGATGCTTGGTGACGCAGGTGGAGGTGTTGGTGGCACATCCTCGGTTTGGTGGGCGGCAGGTGCCAACATTCCTCCCGTGATGGAGGAAGAGACCGAGGCAGCAGAAGAAGAGGGAGCAGGCGGTGCCTGACTGAGTTCCTTGTTTTTAAGGTGTTTACTCCACTGCAGTTCATGCTTTGCATGTAGATGCCTGGTCATGCAGGTTGTGCTAAGGTTCAGAACGTTAATGCCTCGCTTCAGGCTCTGATAGCACAGCGTGCAAACCACTCGGGTCTTGTCATCAGCACATTGTTCAAAGAAGTGCCATGCCAGGGAACTCCTTGAAGCTGCCTTTGGGGTGCTCGGTCCCTGGTGGCGGTGGCCAGTAGCAGGCGAACTCTCTTGGTGGCGGCTGTTCTGCTTTTGCCCCCTGCTCCCTTTTTTTGCTACGCTGTTGGCTCGGTCTCACCACTGCCTCTTCCTCTGAACCATGAAAGTCAGTGGCACGACCTTCATTCCATGTGGGGTCTAGGACCTCATGGTCCCCTGCATCGTCATCCGCACAGTCTTCCTCCCTGACCTCCGGTTCGGTCTGCACACTGCAAAGAGACGCAGCAGTTGGCACCTGTGTTTCGTCGTCATCAGAGACGTGCGGACTACGATGAGGTGGTATTCCCATGTCCTCATCATCAGGAAACATAAGTGGTTGTGCATCAGTGCATTCTATGTCTTCCACTACTGGGGAAGGGCTAGGTGGATTTCCTTGTGAAACCCTGCCAGCAGAGTCTTCAAACAGCATAAGAGACTGCTGCACCTGTGCGCTTTCTGCAGAAGATTGAGTGGGAGATAATGTTGTGAACGTGCTGGATCCACTGTTGGCCACCCAATTGACTAGCGCCTGTACTTGCTCAGGCCTTACCATCCTTAGAACGGCATTGGGCCCCACCAAATATCGCTGTAAATTCTGGCGGGTACTGGAACCTGAGGTAGTTGGTTCACTAGGACGTGTAGCTGTGACAGAATGGCCACGTCCTCTCCCAGCACCAGAGGGTCCACTAACACCACCACCACCACGAATCCACGTCCCTTACTAGATGTTTTCCTCATTGTTACCATTCACTAAGCACCACAATAAGAAAATAAATATTTGGCCCAATGTATTGATTTCAAATTCAGGCCTTTTTTTACAGTCACCTAACACTACCTGCCTATTTATTTATGTACCGTATTAGACTAATCCAGGCACAACAGTAACCACTGATTTAGGGGAATATCAATTGTAGGCCTAGTATTTAGGCCCTGGATGAAAGGTATCCTTTTATGGACAGATTTACACTTGGAGATGCACAGTAGCGTGTGAAAAAATATGTAGGATTATGCCTTCAGCAATTGTATTTTAACACTTTGTGTAATATACCCTTTAACGAACAGAAATACACTAGGAGATGCACGGTAGCGTGTGAAGTTATTGAGGATGACACTCTCAGCACTTGTATATACATCTTGAGTGTAATATACCCTTTTACTGGCAGAAATACACTGAGATGCACAATAGTGCGTGCAGATTTACAGGATTATGCTTTCAGCAATTGTAATGTAAAACGTTTTGTAATATACCCTTTTACGGAAAGAAATATACTTGGAGATGCACGCTGAGTTTAACCTCTTTCCGACCGCCTCACGCAGGATTGCGTTCTGCGGGCGGTCGGTTCATTCCTCCTTGACGCGCTCCTGAGCCCGGTGGAACGCAAATGGAACGCACCGCCGGGCTCAGGACAAGTTCGTCACCAGCCTGCCAGCCAATGATCAGCGCTGGCAGGCTGGTGATTTTCAAAATCGCCTATGGAAATAGGCGATATAAGTTTTAAGCAAATATATTTGCTGTATTTGTGGGAGGGGAGGCTGATTACAA
This sequence comes from Bufotes viridis, assembly GCA_033119425.1. Taxonomy (NCBI): domain Eukaryota; kingdom Metazoa; phylum Chordata; class Amphibia; order Anura; family Bufonidae; genus Bufotes; species Bufotes viridis. Next base: position 206,626,948 of record CM065591.1, read on the forward strand.
GGCAATTTACATGCACCTGTGGGCGTAGGCTAGCTGTTTGCTAGGCTATTTATAGGCACCTGTGGGTCCAGGCTGATGCTGGTTCAGCTGATTTCACTACCTCTGGGTCAGCTCTAGGATACAGCAGCATGGTGTGGAAGCTCCTTACGGCTGGACGACGGCGGAATCTCTCAGGAAGACTCTGGTATTCATGGTAGGATCGGAGTGGTTACACGGGACCCACGCTGTGGTCCGCGACGTAGCGCTCCAGGTCGAAGCAGAGTTGGTCGCTAATGCTCGAGCGATGGCGTCAGTATTGTTTGACTGGCTTTTCAGAGGCCTGCGGGGGCCATTGCATACAGTTATTGCGGTAGCATGTGCTTAGAGTAGGTTTGGTTGCATGTTACTGATACCTGGTTCACTCGTGGGTTGCGTATCTGCAGTTGGCTCAAGCTATGCATGCTATGTTAGGTGTGGTATATCAATGGTCAATGTAAAAAAATAAAAACGCAGCTGCATCGTGTGCAGGCTCATTCACGCCTGGGCTGCGGCAGAAAGTGCCAGGCGAGGGCTGGCATTCACTGTAGAATCGCACTTGTCGGCACGTGACCCACACTGCGGTATGCGATCTGTTATACTCTGGGACGAAGCAAAGTTGGGCGCTAATGGTCAAGTGACTGTTGTTAGTTCTTCGTCTGGCTGTTCAGGGGCATGTTGGGGGCATTGCATATAGTTATTGATATTGCATGCGACTAGAGTACGTATGGTCACATGTTTTCTGATATCTGCTTGATACGGGACGCATGTCTATAAGCTACGCACGCTGTGTTTAAGTGATGGTAGTACTTAGTTTATCTATCTGGAAGGGCCATGTATCAATGGCCGTTAACATAAAAAAAAAAATGGTTATTGTCACCTGTTTTACATGTGGGCGCACGTCCGCAGTTAGCGCCAGACTTGCAAGGTGTCGGTAAATGTATATCAGTGGTCTATATGGGGGCACAAGCAGATTGATCAAGGCGCCTGTATTTGAGTTCTGATGCTCTGGTAAGCGTGTTCAATCTAGAAATTGTATATTATGGGCACGCATGTGTCAGCGGTTCTGTTTTGTGTTTCCAGGTGCACTATCGTCTCGATTATTTGGCATTGAATCAGGGTTTATGTTCAACCACCTTTATGTTTTCTTAAAGGAACACTAGGTGGTGTGGTAATGACCATCTTTAAAAAAAAAAAAAACCTGCAGCATTATGTGGAGGTCAATTCGCACCTGGGCAACGGCAGAAGGTGCCAGGCGAGTGCTGGCATTCACGGTGGGATCGTACTTGGTTACACGGTCCGTGACTTGTAGCTCTGGCACGTAGGGGGTTGGGCGCTAATTGTCGAACGATCTTGGCTAGGTTTGTTACCTTCAAAAGCTACGTCCGTGTGTCTGCATTTACATTTTGTCCTATACGCCATTCACTACTAGAGCTGAGTTCATGCATCTGTTGTTGTATCACATTAATACTCTGCTTACTTTCAGATTTCGTTCATATGGCTGCATTATGCCTTGCTCTCTATGCTCAGAGCAGGCCCATACCATGTTTTAGGCACCACTCACATCCAGAGTTGCATTCACCCACCTGTTCTTACACCATGTGTTATACTCTGCTTCCACTTAGAGCCACATTTTCCTTTTAACTCGACATCATGATTACTCAGTATTTTCATTTGGGCAATCAGCACACCGCTCTGACACTGCTCTCCCGGTTAACATAGCTGCTTTCTTTTCAAGCTTGCGTGTTTTTCCTTGTTGGTTTGTTATATTCCAAAGGCCTACTTTTGCTGTCCACTTCAAAGGAAAAAAAAAAAAAAAAATGCGGTTGGTTAATGTTTATTCATGCACGTGGTTCGCATCACTGATGTCCATGCATATCCCATCGGGTCTGGCTCACGTTTTGATTACTACTCGTCACTGTAAGGCCATTCCGGTCAGTCTCATGGCTTGAGGGGTCTCATGGCTTCGGGTGGCCTGATGATCGCTTCGGCCTTATGGCTCCGGGGGGCCCTTTGACCGTTCTTCATGTTGTTTGTTAGGGGTACCAAATGGTTGTAGGCTGTTTAGTGTCTTGGGCTCCCTGTCAGAGGGGTTCATGGTTACGCAAGTTCCCAAGACATATAAGTGGTTTCTAAAAAAAAAAAAAAAGAAAAAAAAAAAAAACTGCCGTTAGAGTATCGCATATATGGCTCCGCCATTAGTCTCTCACGCATAGCTTCTCCTATTTAGTGTTACACATATGACTCCGCCATTAGTCTCCCGCGCATGGCTTCTCCGATTTACTGTTACACATATGACTCTGCCATTAGAGTCCCCCACGCATGACTTCTCGGTTTATATTTTACACATGACTCCGCCATTATAGTTTCCCTAGCAACGCTTCTCCGATTTAGTGTCCACCATTAGAGTCCCTCACGCATGGCATCACCGATTTAATGTTACACGTATGACTCCGCCATTAGTCTTCCACGCATGGCTTCTCCGATTTAGTGTTACACATATGACTCCGCCACTAGAGTCCCCCACGCATGGCTCCGCCATCATAGTCTCTCAAGCAACGCTTCTCCGATTTAGTGTCCGCCATTAGAGTCCCTCACGCATGGCTTCAACGATTTAGTGTTACACGTATGACTCCGCCATTAGAGTCTCTCACGCATGGCTTCTCTGATTTAGTGTCCGCCATTAGTCTCTCACGCATGGCTTCTCTGATTTAGTGTCCGCCATTAGAGTCTCTCATGCATAGCTTCTCTGATTTAGTGTCCGCCATTAGAGTCCCTCACGCATGGCTTCTCTGATTTAGTGTCCGCCATTAGAGTCCCTCACGCATGGCTTCACCGATTTAATGTTACACATATGCCTCCATCATTAGTCTTCCACGCATGGCTTCTCCAATTTAGTGTTACACATATGACTCCGCCATTAGTCTCTCATGCATGGCTTCTCCGATTAAGCATTTCACTTATGACTTTGCCATTAGTCCCCTACGCATGGCTTCTCCGATTTAGCGTTACACGTATGACTCCGCACTAGAGTCTCTCACGCATGGCTTCTCCAATTAAGTGTCTGCCATTTGAGTCTCTCACGCATGGCTTCTATGGTTAAGTGCCCATTAGTCTCCCACGCACGGCTTCTCCGATTCAGTGTTACACACATGACTCCGCCATTAGAGTCTCTCATGCATGTCTTCTCTGATTTAGTGTTACACATGTGACTCCGCCATTAGAGTCTCTCACGCATGGCTTCTCCGATTTAGTGTCCGCCATTAGAGTCTCTCACGCATGGCTTCTCCGGGTTAGTGTCCTCCATTAGAGTCTCTCACGCATGGCTTCTCCAATTAAGTGTCTGCCATTTGAGTCTCTCACGCATGGCTTCTATGGTTAAGTGCCCATTAGTCTCCCACGCACGGCTTCTCCGATTCAGTGTTACACACATGACTCCGCCATTAGAGTCTCTCACACATGGCTTCTCTGATTTAGTGTCCGCCATTAGAGTCTCTCACGCATGGCTTCTCCGGGTTAGTGTCCTCCATTAGAGTCTCTCACGCATGGCTTCTCCAATTAAGTGTCTGCCATTTGAGTCTCTCACGCATGGCTTCTCCGATTTAGTGTCCGCCATTAGAGTCTCTCACGCATGGCTTCTCCGATTTAGTGTTGACATATGACTCCGCCATTAGTCTCTCACACATGGCTCCACTATCAGAGTCTCTCACGCATAGCCTCTTCGATTAAGGGTTGACATATGACTTAGCCATTTAAGGTCGGCCACGTGGCCCCACCACAGGTAGGTTCCATGTCTTGTTCTGCCGCTCGGGCGAGGGTGTTGGTGCCGGGCCTAAGTCCTGGGTATCGGTCTGTCTTCCAGTAGGAGGTACAGTAATAAGGCGCAATTCTCAATGTCTCATGTCTACAGGCGCTGCATACATAGTGTCACGACCTTAAGCTTATTTCCGGTCACAACTGCAGGTATGGCGTGTTCGTTTCTCTGTCTTCATTACAGGCAACATTAGCTTGTTAATTGAAATAGCCATGTATTCGTGTTGACGGTTCCCCAGGCCTGGTGAGTTTACACATTCCACTTGAATCTACTAGTAGAGGAACACGGCATACGCCATGTTCTAACTTTTTGGCCCCTTACATACAAAAGGCGGCCTGGGGTATAAGTAGAGGTGTAGTAGTTCGCAACCAGGAATAGTTGGTGCCCGTTCAGGGCCCTCGGCGAACGCTTGGTATTCATTTAGGCCTTCTAACAGATTCACCATGGTTTGTTCAGTCTGCAGCTCCCTGGATCCAGATCTTCTCGTAATATGTTCATACGTTGTTAGTATACATAGGAGTAAATCGTTTCTGATTACCGGCCACTCCTTAATTCGCATCAGCGTTAGTCTCCTCCAAGTACGATGTGCCGGTGCACATGACAGAGGTAAGGTAGATGGTAGTCACTGTGACACGTACGGTAAATTCCGCACCTTCATCGGGGAATGTCTTTTACGTTCAACGTGGGGGTAGTAATGGTATGTATATATTTTGCTCTAACCTAAGGTCTGTTCTTTTTGGCCCCTTTAGGCTGCCCTACCGCAGCAGTCATGGCCCAATTCTACTGCTTGTCGTAGATAGGGTTGTTAGGTTAGGTACACCGTACACCTTTCTGATAGCCGATCCGACCACAAGTTTTAAGCAAATATATTTGCTGTATTTGTGGGAGGGGAGGCTGATTACAAGGCAATTTGCATGCACCTGTGGGCGTAGGCTAGCTGTTTGCTAGGCTATTTATAGGCACCTGTGGGTCCAGGCTGACGCTGGTTCAGCTGATTTCTCCCACCCACCCACACCTTCTTACAGTAATTTCATATTAGGGTGGCCCCCTTTAGGCTGCCCTACCGCAGCAGTCATGGCACAGTTCTACTGCTTGTCGTAGATAGGGCTGTTAGGTTAGGTACACCGTACACCTTTCTGATAGCCGATCCAACCACAAGTCATATTTACAAATATATGGCTTTTATAAGGGATCTGTGCCATGTGCTGGGTCCTTTTCATCGGTTGGACCCAGCACAGAGCACAGATCCCAAGTAAGTGCACCAATCACTACATATCAAGCCCTAATCACCCCCCTGATCACCTATAATTAACCCCTTGATCACCTGTCAATACATAGTGAAAGGGAAAAAAGTGATCAGTGTCACTTTTGTGAACTGTCACTTTTTTTTTTTCACCAGTATTGACTGTTAGGTTTAGGTTAGTTTAGGTCCCTTTGGTAGGTAGTTAGCGTTAGCGCCCAGCCCACCGCACCGCAGTCACTGATTCGCTGATTAGCGTAGCGCTAATCAGCGTTTGTACTTTTATAGTATCTGTAAGTGATCAGAACTGATCACGGTCAGATCTATAATAGTATTACTGTCACTTTAGTTCGCCCTCCACCCCAAATGCAGTGTTTGCCCGATCAGACCTGATCGGTCGCCCACACCTGCGTTCACCCACGCCCGCCCCGCCGCAGTGACAAAAAAAATTTTTTTTTGTATCACTGCACAATCACTTCACAAGCGCTGCGGCGATAAAAAAAATCAGTTATGATCTTTTTTATCAATCGCAGCGGCTTCTGTACTTCGCTACACTCCCATTTGTAAGACAGGCTTGCTTTTTTTCTTGGGTAGTCTCAGGGAATACCCCCCAAATTTAGACGCCCAAATGTCAAACAAGGGGTATTCCTCTGAAGAGGCCTACAGGATTCTGACCCAGTCGGATGAGGAATGGGAACCGTCATCTGACGAATCTAGCGGGTCAGAATACGAACCTGTAGAGAGCAGTGGCAGTCTGACCCAAACTTCTGACGAGGAGGTGGAGGTCCCTGATAGAACCAGGCGTACCCGGCCCCGTGTTGCTATACCGCAGGTTGCGCAGGATCCGCTTCAAGGGCAGCAGAGTGGGGCTGGCGCTGCCGGATTACGTGGTGAGGCATACACCAGCAGCGCAGCCCGTCCTGGACCTAGTACCAGCACTGCCGTACAACATGGTGAAGTGGCGAGCACCAGAAGGGCAGTTGAAGCTGGTACGGTGGCACGTGCAGTAGTTTCCCCGTCGCAGCCACCGCAAAGACAGGCCCGTAGAGCCCCTAGAGTCCCTGAGGTGCTGGCAAATCCTGATTGGCAGCCCCCAACTTCAGCCGCACCAGTAGTTCCCCTTTCACCGCCCAGTCAGGAGTTCGGGTGGAAACAGCTCAGATAGGATCGGCGCTGGGGTTTTTGAGCTGTTTTTCACTGCGGAGCTCTATGACTTAGTCGTGGCAGAAACAAATCGGTATGCCACTCAATTTATCGCCGACAACCCGGGAAGCTTCTATGCCCAGCCTTTCCGGTGGAAACCAGTCCAAGTTTCCGAACTTAGAACTTTTCTGGGCCTTCTCCTCAACATGGGCATTACAAAAAACATGAATTGCGGTCATATTGGTCCACAAACCCAATTCATCACATGCCCATGTACTCTGCTGCCATGTCCAGGACACGTTTTGAGACCATCCTGCGTTTCCTGCACTTTAGTGACAACACCACCTCCCGTCCCAGAGGCCACCCAGCTTTTGACCGGCTCCACAAAATTCGGCCCCTCATAGACCATTTCAACCTGAAATTTGCAGATTTGTATACCCCTGCACAAAACATCTGCGTAGACGAGTCCCTAATACATTTTACCGGGCGCCTTGGCTTCAAGCAGTACATCCCAAGCAAGCGCGCCCGGTATGGGGTCAAATTGTATAAGCTCTGTGAAAGGGCCACAGGCTATACGCACAAATTTCGGATCTATGAGGAAAAGATCAGACCCTGGAGCCGGTCGGTTGCCCTGACTACCTGGGGAGCAGTGGGAAGATAGTCTGGGACTTGGTGTCACCCTTATTCGGCAAGGGTACCATCTTTACGTGGACAACTTTTACACAAGTGTGGCCCTCTTCAAGCATTTGTTCCTAGAACAGATTGGCTGCTGTGGCACCGCGCGACCTAGTCGCCGGGGCTTCCCCAACGGCTCATTACCACCAGACTTGCAAGGGGGCAGAGGGCTGCATTGTGTAACGAAGAACTGCTCGCGGTGAAATGGAGAGACAAGCGTGACGTTTACATGCTCTCCTCCATTCACGCAGACACGACAGTCCAAATTGAGCGGGCAACCAGTGTCGTTGAAAAGCCCCTCTCGGTCCACGACTATAACCTCCACATGGGAGGGTGGACTTCAACGACCAGATGTTGGCCCGTATTTGATTTCCCGACGCACCAGACGCTGGTATAAGAAGGTGTCTGTATATTTATTTCAATTGGCTGCCTATAATAGTTACGTTCTCTACAGTAAGGCTGGGAGAACAGGATCCTTCCTCAAATTTCAGGAAGAGATCATTTCGGAACTCCTGTATCCAGGAGGTTCCGTGGCCCCATCCACCAGTGTAGTTAGCCGTCTACACGAGCGGCACTTCCCTAGCGTTGTGCCTGGTACCTCAACCCAACCGCCACCCCGAAAAAGATGTCGTGTCTGTAGCAGGAGTGGAATAAGGCGTGACACCCGTTATTTCTGTCCTGACTGTCCTGACCACCCTGCCCTATGCCTAGGGAGTGTTTCCGGAAGTACCACACTCCAGGTACACTTAGGGACCTAGGGATTGCAGGACACAGGTAGTTTTACAATCAGGCTCAAGGGTCTCTCAGGATACTAGGTTTTGAGAGACCCTAACACATAGGGGACGGTGCTGCTGTGCTGCTGTGCTACTGCAGAAGTGTGAAACGGTAGAAACCTCTCCTTTCACTTGGGATAACGTGTATAGTGTACTTCTCACCATCTCTGTGTGATTTACACTTTACACATTGTCCCATGGGAAAGGAGAGGTTTCTGCTAGGAAAATAAAGAGTGAAATGGTTAAAAAAGAAAAAAAATTAAACAGGTAGCAAGTAAAAAAAATCTTGAGTTAGTTCAGGTTTTAAAAGTTCCTTTTTTTTTTCATGTTCAGGTTTTATTCATGTTTTATAAAGTTTGCAACGTTCAAGTTATGTGCCTGTTGCCTGTTTTTTCTTTTTTTTTTTCCCCCTAACCACCCTTTATTTTCCAGGTAGATCAACGGACCAACCGATGAAAACGCCGCAGCACTGATGTGAATTCTGAGAGAAGCATTGCGCTGCTGTCAGAAGACACGTGAAGTCGGTGTATGCGGCGCTGCAAGACGAGATTTCTCCTCTGCAGTACAGGTACGTTTGCCCAGGCATATGAGCTGAGGAGAGGTGTTGGAGTTCATATGCTTTGGCAAACACTTTATATCAAAAATCTGGCAAAGATGTCTTCCTCCACACCGATCGATTGATCGATGTGAATGGAGAAATCACGTTTGCCAGGACATAGGAGCTGAAGTGGGTATGGATGTTTGGGCGGAGCCCCTATGTCCTGGCAATCGCCAGACCCTCTATTTTTTGCATATTTTTGGCAGAGATTTTTTCATCCACATCGATCGATGCGAATGAGGAAATCTGTGCCGTTCATTTTTCTTTCAGCCCAGAGGCTGAACGAAAAAATCTCATTACCTGTATGCTCCATATAAGGAGAATAGCAGAAACTCCTAATGCTGGCCATACATGTAATGATTGCGGAGACCCTCAAATGCCAGAGCAGTACAAAAACCTCACATGTGACCCCATTTTGGAAGAAGACACCCCAAGGTATTCGCTGAGGGCATATTGAGTCCATGAAAGATTGAATTTTTGTCACAAGTTAGCGGAAAGGAGACTTTGTGTGAAAAAAACAAAAAAATCAAATTCCGCTAACTTGTGCCAAAAAAAAATCTTGTATGAACTCACCATGCCCCTCACAGAATACCTTGGGGTGTCTTCTTCTAAAATGGGGTCACATGTGGGTATTTATACTGCCTCTGGCATTTAGGAGCCCTAAGCGTGAGAAGAAAAATGCGTAAAATGCCCTCCTGAAAGGTACTCATTGGAATTGGGGTCCTTTGTGCATCTTGGCTGCAAAAAGTGCCACACATGTGGTATCGCTATACTCAGGAGAAGTAGGGCAATGTGTTTTGGGGTGTATTTTTACATATACCCATACTGGGTGAGAGAAATATCTCTGTAAATTGACAACTTTGTATAAAAAAATGGAAAAAGTTGTCATTTACAGAGATATTTTCACACCCAGTATGGGTATATGTAAAAATACACCCCAAAACACATTGCCCTACTTCTGCCGAGTCACGGCGATACCACATGTGTGGCACTTTTTGCAGCCAAGATGCGCAAAGGGCCCTAAATCCAATGAGTACCTTTAGGATTTCACAGGACATTTCTACTCATTTGGATTCCAAACTACTTCTCATGCTTTAGGGGCCCCTAAAATGCCAGGGCAGTAAAAATACCTCACAAGTGACCCCATTTTAGAAAGTAGACACCCCAAGGTGTTCTGTGAGGGCATAGTGAGTCCATGTAAAATTTTATTTTTGTCACAAGTTAGTGGAATATGAGACTTTGTAAGAAAAAGAACAAAAAAATCAAATTTCCACTAACTTGTGCCAAAAATTAAAATCTTGCATGAATTCACTATGCCCATCACAGAATACCTTAGGGTGTCTTCTTTCTACAATGGGGTCACTTGTGGGGTATTTATACTGTCCTGGCATTTTAGGGGCCCTAAAGCGTGAGAAGAAAATGCGTAAAAATGCCCATCCTGAAAGGTACTCATTGGATTTAGGGCCCTTTGTGCATCTTGGCTGCAAAAAGTGCCACACATGTGGTATCGCCATACTCAGGAGAAGTAGGGCAATGAGTTTTGGGGTGTATTTTTATATATACCCATACTTTGTGTGATAAATATCGCTGTAAATTGACAACTTTGTATAAAAATTTATACAAAGTTGTCAATTTACAGTGATATTTCTCTCACCGAGCATGGGTATATGTAAAAATACACCCCAAAACACATTGCCCTACTTCTCCTGAGTACAGCGATACCACATGTGTGGCACTTTTTGCAGCCAAGATGCGCAAAGGGCCCTAAATCCAATGAGTACCTTTAGGATTTCACAGGACATTTCTACTCATTTGGATTCCAACGCTCTCACGCTTTAGGGGCCCCTAAAATGCCAGGGCAGTAAAAATACCTCACAAGTGACCCCATTTTGGAAAGTAGACACCCTAAGGTATTCGCTGAGGGCATAGTGAGTCCATGAAAGATTTTATTTTTGTCACAAGTTAGCGGAACATGAGACTTTGTGAGAAAAAACAAAAAAATCAATTTCCGCTAACTTGTGCCAAAAAAAAAATCTTCTATGAACTCACCATGCCCCTCACAGAATACCTTAGGGTGTCTTCTTTCTAAAATGGGGTCACATGTGGGGTATTTATACTGCCCTGGCATTTTAGGGGCCCTAAAGCGTGAGAAGAAAATGCGTAAAATGCCCTCCTGAAAGGTACTCATTGGAATTGGGGTCCCTTTGTGCATCTTGGCTGCAAAAAGTGCCACACATGTGGTATCGCCATACTCAGGAGAAGTAGGGCAATGTGTTTTGGGGTGTATTTTTACATATACCCATGCTGGGTGAGAGAAATATCTCTGTAAATTGACAACTTTGTATAAAAAAATGGAAAAAGTTGTCATTTACAGAGATATTTTCACACCCAGTATGGGTATATGTAAAATACACCCCAAACACATTGCCCTACTTCTGCCGAGTACGGCGATACCACATGTGTGGCACTTTTTTGCAGCCAAGATGCGCAAAGGGGCCCTAAATCCAATGAGTACCTTTAGGATTTCACAGGACATTTCTACTCATTTGGATTCCAAACCGCTTCTCACGCTTTAGGGGCCCCTAAAATGCCAGGGCAGTAAAAATACCCCACAAGTGACCCCATTTTAGAAAGTAGACACCCCAAGGTGTTCTGTGAGGGCATAGTGAGTCCATGTAAAATTTTATTTTTGTCACAAGTTAGTGGAATATGAGACTTTGTAAGAAAAAGAAAAAAAAAAAAAAACATTTCCACTAACTTGTGACAAAAAATAAAACTTCCATGAATTCACTATGCCCATCAGCGAATACCTTAGGGTGTCTACTTTCCAGAATGGGGTCACTTGTGGGGTATTTTATGTCCCGGCATTTTAGGGGCCCCTAAAGCGTGAGAAGGAGTTTGGAACCAAATGCGTAAAAATGCCCAGTGAAATCCTAAAGGTACTCATTGGATTTAGGGCCTTGCGCATCTTGGCTGCAAAAGTGGCACTCATGTGGTATCGCCGTACTCAGGAGAAGTAGGCAATGACTTTTGGGTGTATTTTACATATACCCATGCTTTGTGTGATAAATATCTCTGTAAATTGACAACTTTGTATAAAAATTTATACAAAGTTGTCAATTTACAGTGATATTTCTCTCACCCAGTATGGGTATATGTAAAAATACACCTCAAAACACATTGCCCTACTTCTGCCGAGTACGGCGATACCACATGTGTGGCACTTTTTGCAGCCAAGATGCGCAAAGGGGCCCTAAATCCAATGAGTACCTTTAGGATTTCACAGGACATTTCTACTCATTTGGATTCCAAACCGCTTCTCACGCTTTAGGGGCCCCTAAAATGCCAGGGCAGTAAAAATACCCCACAAGTGACCCCATTTTAGAAAGTAGACACCCCAAGGTGTTCTGTGAGGGCATATTGAGTCCATGTAAAGATTGTATTTTTGTCACAAGTTAGCGGAAAGGAGACTTTGTGTGAAAAAACAAAAAAAATCAAATTCCGCTAACTTGTGCCAAAAAAAAAAATCTTGTATGAACTCACCATGCCCCTCACAGAATACCTTGGGGTGTCTTCTTTCTAAAATGGGGTCACATGTGGGGTATTTATACTGCCCTGGCATTTTAGGAGCCCTAAAGCGTGAGAAGAAAATGCGTAAAAATGCCCTCCTGAAAGGTACTCATTGGAATTGGGGTCCTTTGTGCATCTTGGCTGCAAAAAGTGCCACACATGTGGTATCGCTATACTCAGGAGAGTAGGGCAATGTGTTTTGGGGTGTATTTTTACATATACCCATACTGGGTGAGAGAAATATCTCTGTAAATTGACAACTTTGTATAAAAAAATGGAAAAAGTTGTCATTTACAGAGATATTTTTCACACCCAGTATGGGTATATGTAAAAATACACCCCAAAACACATTGCCCTACTTCTGCCGAGTACGGCGATACCACATGTGTGGCACTTTTTTGCAGCCAAGATGCGCAAAGGGGCCCTAAATCCAATGAGTACCTTTAGGATTTCACAGGACATTTCTACTCATTTGGATTCCAAACTACTTCTCATGCTTTAGGGGCCCCTAAAATGCCAGGGCAGTAAAAATACCCCACAAGTGACCCCATTTTAGAAAGTAGACACCCCAAGGTGTTCTGTGAGGGGCATAGTGAGTCCATGTAAAATTTTATTTTTTGTCACAAGTTAGTGGAATATGAGACTTTGTAAGAAAAAATAAAAAAAAAAAAAAAAAAATTTCCACTAACTTGTGACAAAAAATTAAAACTTCCATGAATTCACTATGCCCATCAGCGAATACCTTAGGGTGTCTACTTTCCACAATGGGGTCACTTGTGGGGTATTTTTATTGTCCCGGTATTTTAGGGGCCCCTAAAGCGTGAGAGGGTTTGGAATCCAAATGCGTAGAATTGCCCAGTGAAATCCTAAAGGTACTCATTGGTTTTAGGGCCCCTTTGCGCATCTTGGCTGCAAAAAAGTGCCACACATGTGGTATCGCCGTACTCAGGAGAAGTAGGGCAATGACTTTTGGGGTGTATTTTTATATATACCCATACTTTGTGTGATAAATACCGCTGTAAACGACAACTTTTTAAAAAAATTTATACAAAGTTGTCAATTTACAGTGATATTTCTCTCACCGAGCATGGGTATATGTAAAAATACACCCCAAAACACATTGCCCTACTTCTCCTGAGTACAGCGATACCACATGTGTGCCACTTTTTTGCAGCCAAAATGCGCAAAAGGGCCCTAATTCCAATGAGTACCTTTAGGATTTCACAGGGCATTTTTACGCATTTGGATTCTCACGCTTTAGGGGCCCCTAAAATGCCAGGGCAGTAAAAATACCCCACAAGTGACCCCATTTCGGAAAGTAGACACCCTAAGGTATTCGCTGATGGGCATAGTGAGTTCATGGAAGTTTTTATTTTTTGTCACAAGTTTGCGGAACATGAAATTTTTGAAAAAAAAAAAAAACATTTCCGCTAACTTGTGACAAAAATAAAAACTTCCATGAACTTACTATGCCCCTCAGTGAATACCTTAGGGTGTCTACTTTCCGAAATGGGGTCATTTATGGGGTGTTTCTACTGTCTGGGCATTGTAGTACGTCAGGAAACAGGACAGGTGCTCAGAAAGTCAAAGTGCAGAACTTTTTTGCACCATAGTTTGTAAACGCTATAACTTTTACCCAAACCAATAAATATACACTTATTGCATTTTTTTTGTATCAAAGACATGTAGAACAATACATTTTGAGAAAAATTTGTTGAGAAATGTAGTTTTATTTGACAAATTTTCAAACAGAAAGTGAAAAATGTCATTTTTTTGCAAAAATTTCGGTAATTTTTGATTAATAGCAAAAAAAGTAAAAATGTCAGCAGCAATGAAATAGCACCAAATGAAAGCTCTATTAGTGAGAAGAAAAGGAGGTAAAATTCATTTGGGTGGTAAGTTGTATGGCTGAGCAATAAACGGTGAAAGTAGTGTAGTGCAGAATTGTAAAAAGTGGCCTGGTCATTAAGGGTGTTTAAGCTAGGGGGGCTTAAGTGGTTAATATACCCTTTTACAGACAGATTAAAACTTGGCCTGCAACAGCTGGAACACCAGATTCAGGGTATTGCTATATTGTCAAATTTCACCTCAGAACAAAATCTATCCTTTGCCGGACACTATTAAACTTGTCCAGTCACAGCTGGAACACCAGATTTACAGTATTGCTATTTTGGCAATTGAATTTCACCCCAGAACAAAATATATCCTTTGATGGACACTATTAAGCTTGTCCAGCCACAGCTGGAACACCAGATTTACTGTATTTCTATCTTTGCAACTGTATTTCACCCCAGAAAATTATATATCCTTTGACGGACACTAGGGAAATTGTCCAGTCACAGCTGGAACAGCAGATTAAGGGTATTGCTATTTTGGCAATTCAATTTTACCCCAGAAAAAAATATACCACTTTACGGACAGATTTAAACTAGACCTGCAACAGCTGGAACACCAGATTTACTGTATTTCTATTTTTGCAACTGAATTTCCCCCCAGAAAATAATATATCCTTTGACGGACACTAATAAACTTGTCCAGCCACAGCTGGAACACCAGATTTATGGTATGTCTATTTTTGCAACAGAATTTCACAGCAGAAAATAATATATCCTATGACGGACACTATGAAACTTGTCCAGTCACAGCTGGAACAACAGATTTACGGTATTGCTAATTTGACAATTGAATTTCACCCCAAAAAATTATCTATCCTTTGCCGGACACCATTAAACTTGGCCAGCCACTGCTGGGACACCAGATTTACGGTATTGCTATTTTGTCTATTGAATTTCACCCCAGAACAAAAAATATCCTTTGCCGGACACTATTAAACTTTGCCAGCCACTGCTGGGACACCAGATTTAGGGGATTGCTATTTTGGCAATTGAATTTCACCACAGAAAAAAATCTATCCTTTGCCAGACAGCAGACTGTATTACACTTGGCTAGCCACAGCTGGAACACCAGATTTAGGGGATTGCTATTTTGGCAATTGAATTTAACCCTTTAATAAAATATAGAAATTTCTATCCTAAGTTTCTAGGGGTGAGAATAAACACAGCCAATCCCGTGATGTAGGATATAGCAACAAAAAAAAACTAATATTGATGGATTGATGGACTTGGTGGCAGCTTGTGCTGGTGCACCACAAGACACAAAATGGCCGCCGATCAAAGTGACAGAAAAATGCTCTGTGCAGCCTAAAAACAAGTGAGCAATTAACTAGCTGAAGTTGAAGATCGATCACTTCATTAGGTGTTTTTGTTCAGTTAATCCCTGCCTAATCTCGTCCTCGCAGCAGCTGCATCCTATCCCTACACTAATCATAGCAGAGTGACGTGTGATGCTAAGTGACTCCAGCTTAAATAGAGGCTGGGTCACATGCTGCACTTGGCGAATCACAGCCATGCCATTAGTAGGCATGGCTGTGATGGCTTCTTAGGGCAAGAAGTAAAACGCTAGCTGATTGGCTGCTATGCAGCCCTTCAGAAAGCGGTAAGAAATCGCCGAACAACGTACCCGAACTTTTTTTAAAATGTTCGGGTCCAGGTCCGGGTCCCGAACACCCCAAATTTCGGTACGAAACTGAACTATCTAGTTCGGATTCGCTCATCCCTAGTGCCAGGCTTTCCAGAGGTAACGATAAGCTGTCCTCTGTAGATGTTGTATCTGTGTTCTCCGTCTCCCCCCTGCCACGCTCCAGTGATGGTCCTGAGCTGCGTAGGGTCCTACCCTGCAGTGAAACCGGTTCCTCCTCCTCCTCCTCCTCTACCTCATCCTCCTCCTCCTCATCCTCCAGAAGTGTGCCCTGGCTGTCCACATGTGTACCTTGCCTCTGCTGGTGCAGGAACCCACCCTCTGAGCCACTTCTGTATGACCTGCCTGAAACCCTGTGAAATGCCCCCTCTTCCTCCTCCCCCTGTGCTGCATCCTCTTCCATCATCACCGTAATATTTTTTTTTAAGGAGACATAGAAGGGGTATTGTAATGCTAACAACGGCGTCATCAGCACTGGCCATGTTGGTTGAGTACTCCAAAGACCGCAACAAGGTACACAGGTCTCACATGCAGGCCCAGTCACTGGTTGTGAAGTGGTGCTGATCTGCAGAGTGACTGACACGTGCATATTGCATCTGAAACTCCACTATCTCTCCAGCATATTTAAGGAGGAGTTCCACCTGGTGAGCATGTTGCATATGAGGCGGTGAGCAGGAAGGCCGAAGTTACGCTGCAGCGCAGACAGGCGAGCAGCAGCATGGTAAGAACGCCAAAAGCGCGCACATACGGACCGCACTTTCAGCAGCAGCTTTGACATGTCTGAGTAGTTTTTAAGAAACTTCTGCACCACCAGATCCAGCACATGCGGCAAGCAAGGGATGTGTGTCAAACCGGCTAGTCCCAGAGCTGCAACGAGATTACGCCCATTATTGCACACCACCAGGCCGGGCTTGAGGCTCACCGGCAGCAACCACTCATCAGTTTGCTGTTCTTTGCCCTCCAAAGCTCCTGTGCGGTGTGGGGTTTGTCACCCACACACATGAGTTTTAAAATGTCCTGCTGATGTTTACCCGGGGCTGTGCTGAAGGGGTGAGTCTCTTTCGATGACCGTTTTTTTTTTGGGTGGTAGAAGAGGAGTAGTAGGAGGATGATGCCGAGTAGGAGGAGGAAGCAACAGGAGGCAACGAATAATGCCCTGCGATCCTCGGTGGTGGAAGGACATGCGCCAAACCGCTATCTGCCTCGGGCCAATCCTCCACTACGTTTACCCAATGTGCAGTTAGGGAGATATAGCGACCCTGGCCGTGCTTACTGGTCCATGTATCTGTGGTTATGTGGACCTTGCCACAGATGGCGTTGCACAGCGCACACTTGATTTTATCCTCCACTTGGTTGTGCAGGGAAGGGACAGCTCGCCTGGAAAAGTAGCGGCTGGGAACAACGTACTGGGGACAGCCACGGCCACCGCCATCAACTGAAACAGTCCGTCTCCACCAGACAGAATGACAGCATTTCAAAGGCCAGTAATTTTAAAATGCTGGCATTCAGGGCAGGGCTCGAGGGTGGGTAGGTGGGTATTTCCTCCTTCTCTCTAATGTTTGGCGAGATGGACAGCTAAATGCTGCCGTGTGACATGGTGGAGATGCTTGGTGATGGTGTCATATGTGGTGGTGTTGGTGGAACATCCTCTGTTTGCTGGTCGCCCTGGGTTTAGCTAGTGATCTTTGGATTTTTTTATTGACCACCCTATAGTGGTTGTGTTGTTTTTTTACAGAATTTGGAAACATTTAGCTGTAAAAATGAAAAGTTTTATTTCTTCCAAGAAAATGTTGCTTTAGCCCCAAATTTTTAATTTTCACAAGGGGTAACAGGAGAAAAAGCACCCCATAATTTGTTACCCATTTTCTCCTGAATACGGCAACACCTGATATGTGGTGGTAAACTGCTGTGGGCGCACATGGCAGGACTCAGAACGGAAGGAGCGCCATATGGCTTTTCCAGCGCAGATTTTGATGCATTGATTTATGGGTGCCATTGAATTTTATTTTTTTAAGTCATTGTCTTATGTGGGGGCTCATTTTTTATGGGATGAGGTGATGTTTCCATTGGTACCATTTTGGTGTACCTAAGACTTTTTGACCGCTTGGTATTACACTTTTTGTGGGGCAAGGGGGGAAAAAATGGCTGTTTTGGCATAGTATATTCTTATTTTTTTTACATCATTCCCCTGAGGGGGCATATAATGTGATATATTTATAGAGCAGGTTACGGACGCATCGATACATAATATGTTTTTATTTTTGTTAAGTTTTACACAGTGAAAGCCTTTTTGAACAGAAACATTTTTTGTGATGCCATTTTCTGAAAGCCATAGTTTTTTTTATATTTTTGGCCGATTGTTTTAGGTAGGGTCTCATTTTTTGCGGGATAAGATGATGGCTTGATTGGTACCATTTTGGAGTACATAAGACTTTTTGATCGCTTGGTATTACACTTTATTTTAATTTTTTTACGGCGTTCACCTGACTGGGTGGATCATGTGATATTTTTATAGAGTCGGTCAATATGGATGCGGTGATACCTAATATGTCTTTTCTCTTTTTCCCCTTTTTTTGCAATTTTTTTTAACCTTATTTTGGGAAAAGGTCGCTTTTTTATTTTACTTGAAAATTTAAATTTTTTTGTAAAACTTTATTTTTATTACTACTTTTTTAACTTTATTTTTTGTCCTACTCTGGGACTTCAACTTTTAGGGGTTTGATCCCCTTTACAATGCATTACAATACAGGGGGCTGGATCTCACAGGCTCACACAGATGGCAGCCACGATGCCTATGGAAGGCATTGGGCTGCCATCCAAGCCATCGGGTCCCCGTCACAGCAGCGCGGGGACCCGATGGGCACCCCGCAGCCGGCAGGATACCGCACGTGCCACAGTGAGAGCTAGTCACAGCAGTGCATGGGTTAATGAATCTGCATCAGTGTTTTCACCAATGCCAGCGTAAACAGCAGGGGTCCGGCTATCAGTGACTGCCGGACACCTGCAGCTGATAAGGCGGGTGCAGCTCCTGCACCCGCCCGATCAGAGCGCCGTAGCTATAGGGAGCTGGGATTTGTGACCCTGTTGTCATGTACGGTGCTGGTATCCTATGGGTTAAAGGGGTTTTCTCCAGTGGCGTACCTCCAATAGAGGCAGACCACTCAGCTGCTTTGGGGCCCGTGGTGGAAGGGGGGCCCGCAGTTGAGGATAGGTCGCAACCAATAATTACACTTATATAGCTTCCTATCAGAGGAGAATATAGGACGTGCAATACTAAACCCTCACACTGATGTTAAAATTGAGAGGTTAGTTCGACACATCCTACTAGGAGGACATGTCTTAAGCTCGGACACCACGTCAAGGTCTCTCAAGTAACCCGAGACCCTACCACTCAACCTACCTGTGCCGTATGGGCGATACCAGGGGCCATTGGGCATTACGGGAGCGTAAGGCCTGACTCACAAACAGTTCTCACCAGTGGCCTCCAGCATGTAACCATGCTTGCGGTGGGAGGTGCCTGTGAGCCCCATCGGAGACCGACTGAGGGTTTAGTATTGCCGCAGAGTGCACCTGCCTTTGCTATGGTTATGTTTTTGATTGTTCTCCACATCCACATTATCGTTATCGTATGTAGGATGGTTATTGTGGTACTTGTAGTCCGTTGCTGGCATCTTCCATTGTATGCATTTTTTGCTGTTAATTGCCCCTAGCAACGGACTACAAGTGCAGGATGTGCTCCCCTATATACATGCACAACTGCATATGGGTTGAGCATATCCTGCTTGTTAAACACCACACCCCGTTTTCTAATGGTTTATATGTTTGGAGGTGTATAAACTCCAATTTAAATGTGCCTGCTTTTCATCTACAGGCTACATTCAGGTGCACCTGGGAGGCTCTGAGCCATATCAGTCGGTCTCGGGTGGGGCTCACAGGCACCTCCCACCTCCCATTGCAAGCATGGTTACATGCTGGAGGCCACTGGTGAGCTGTTTGTGAGTCAGGCCTTACGCTCCCGTAATGCCCAATGGCCCCTGGTATCGCCCATACGGCACAGGTAGGTTGAGTGTATCCACGTAGAAGAAGTTGTGAAAAAAGCGGCACTCACCAAGGATGTCTTCATATAAACACTTTATTCGCCATCAACACGGCACAAGATGTAAAATAAGGGCGAGCGGGTGGACGCCAATTGCAGGTGGTTAATGCGGGACGGCCGTTTCACGCTTGAAATTGCACATCATCACGCCGCTATGTGCGTCCTCGCGTCACTACGCTAATTAACACACAGGATACAATACTATTGGTGCAGCGCCGCTGCATCAAACAACCTGAAAAACTGATAGGACGATTAAAACCAATATGTATGTAAAGGAGTGTACCTGGGTACTATAACATTTATAACAAAATTGATACAAAGTTATGCATGTCTGGGAATTTAACAAACACTAGGGAATAGCAAATATAACGAGCTTCGCTCAATTCTAACCATTAAATGCAAGAATAAGATTCATTAGACGGGCTCTCTATGCTTTACAGGAACACCGATAATTCGTTCCTGTCATTTAATCCATGAGGACCCATCGCTTGAGTTTTCATGATCCACCTCGCCTCACGTCGCAGGAGGGCGCGGTGCCGATCCCCTCCACGAGGGGGGCACCGCACCACTTCAATACCTGCAAACGTGAGGCACCGTGGGTCACACCCATGTTGCTCACGTGCATGCTGTATTAACCTAGGAGAGCCTTTGCCCGTTCTAATGGATCCAATATGTTCACGGACCCGTTCAAAATGGGGCCTGATGGTTTTACCAATATAAAACGTACGGCAATCGCATAACATAACATACATAACGTACGAAGTGCGACAAGTGATGAGATCTCTGACATACCATGTTACAGCTTCTAATTGGAGGACCTTATTTCTTGCATTATAAGAGCAGAAGGAGCAATACCCACATTTATGATTTCCACTTACTTTTCTGCCAGAGAGCCAATAACACTCCCTTGACTGCGTGAAGGTACTGCGGACTAAGGTGTCCCTTAACGTATGACATTTTTTTAATGTAACTACAGGACGCTGTATAGTAATATCACTAAGCGTGGGATCCCCTCGGAGTATGTCCCAATTGCTGTGAACTGCTTGTTTAATGGCATTGGCCATAGGACTGAATTTGAAAGCAAAAGTAAATTGTTCAATTTCCCTCTGTCTCTCTTCTTCGACCAACAACTTAGTGCGGTCAAATTTGGCCGCAGGATGGAGAGCTCGTGCAATGTCTCCCGGTGGATAACCCCGTCCGAGCAAATGATCCTTCAACTCATGTGCTTGCTTAAAGTATCCCGCCTCGCTACTATTTATCCTACGCAGCCGTATAAACTGTCCAAAAGGGACTGCCCTTTTCACGGCTTCCGGATGGTAGCTGGTCTGGTGGAGCAACAAGTTGTTGGCAGTGGGCTTACGGAAACCAGTGGTTTGTAGTACTCCCTCCACTACTGTTACCTGAACATCGAGGAAGTCAAGAGACGACCCCCTGAAGTTCAACAGGTAGGTTGAGTGGTAGGGTCTCAGGCTACTTGAGAGACCTTGACATGGTGTCCGAGCTTAAGACATGTCCTCCTAGTAGGATGTGACGAACTAACCTCTCAATTTTAACATCAGTGTGAGGGTTTAGTATTGCCGCAGAGTGCACCTGCCTTTGCTATGGTTATGTTTTTGATTGTTCTCCACATCCACATTATTGTTATCGTATGTAGGATGGTTATTGTGGTACTTGTAGACCGTTGCTGGCATCTTCCATTGTGTGCATTTTTTGCTGTTGATTGCCCCTAGCAACGGACTACGAGTGCAGGATGTGCTCCCCTATATACAAGCACAACTGCATATGGGTTGAGCATATCCTGCTTGTTAAACACCACACCCCGTTTTCTAATGTGGCCTGGGATAACCCAAGACCCATAACATCCTAGAAAAGCTGGGAATGACAGTTCTGTCCTGTTATATCCCCCTCTATGTAATTTAAACGTATGTCCTAGTACAGTCTGGTAATGCTGGGAGTTGTAATTCTCTCCTCTTATACCCCCTCTCTGTAATGTATACTGATGCCCCATTATAAGTCGGAATGCAGAAAGGGACCGCAAAGGGTCTTTCTCAAGCAGTAAGTGAGGTGTGCATACTCAAACACCCCCCTCTATGTCACATGACTCACAGCATAATGAATATGTAGATCAAGTACAATTCATCAAGATATATAAATTTTGCAGTACATCTTAATCCCCAATATCATTCATGTACAATTCTCAGTATCAAGCATGTTAATAAATCAATCTTTTAGATCGTATTGCATATTGAGCCATCCTAATTCACCAATATTACATAATAAAATGTGCTTACTGTGTATTTCCTCTGGCTGGAGAACTTTGTGGGCATATCAATCATTCTTGGT
This sequence comes from Bufotes viridis, assembly GCA_033119425.1. NCBI lineage: Eukaryota > Metazoa > Chordata > Amphibia > Anura > Bufonidae > Bufotes > Bufotes viridis. The sequence goes on from CM065591.1 coordinate 206,648,752, forward strand.
CACACAGTGAAGAACGCGCGCTCAGCCCAGTCTCATTAGGCTGCCGGTGCGCGATATGCACGTGTTTGAGAGAGCCTACTAGGCCCGGCGTAGCTAAAGTGCTAGTACGCCTGCGTCCCTGTAGAACGGGAAAGGCGAAAGGAGCCGTGCATAACAAGTACTTTATAGTAGTGGTAGGAAATATTTTAACATTCATTTTTGAAAATAACATACTCTTAAGACCACTAAGGAAGAGGCAGGAGTTATTGTTCATGCTGACCACCAATGTATAGAAATAAATTATTAAATATGATGTCTATAGACTGTTGGCTTACCTAGATTAAAAGGTTATCGCTTAATGTCATTATAGTGTCCACAATGAGACTGTAGCTACTAGGGTAAAGTTGTAGTGGACTTTATTCATTTCTAGAATGAATGGGGAAATACCCCTCATGTTTAACAGGCCTAAGTTAGGCTTCATGCGTAACAGAATTAAGTGGGGACGTGTCCCTCTCTTTAGTGGGGTGGGCATCGCCATTACTCTGCCACTGTCTATAAAAATGTTTCACCCGCAGGGGGCGTGACCCTCAATAGACGAGGGGAGCGGATCCGCTAGATGGGTGGGCTAGTCACTCACTGTTCATACCCAAAGGGGGTATGACCCTCATTTTACGGGGGCCACGGATCCACTAATTGGGCATGTCAACCACTCACTGGGTGGGGGATGTGTCCTTACGGATGTTCAGGAGATGCCTCCAAACTCCAGAGCCGCCCCAGTCATTTCTACCCCTTCAGAAAGAAAATTAGGGAAGAGGGAAAGAGGTCAAAAAAATCCCAGTGTAGGCATCTCACTACTATGTACTATTGGATTTAGTCTAAACCAGTCCATAGTCTGTAATGGGAAAAATTCCTAAAGGAACTAATAAGGTGATTCACACAAGAACAATAATCTATATCACTTACTAAAAATTGTAGACTATCATATCTACCGCCAAATTTGAGTAGTCCAAATAAGTTTTTTTTTTTTATAAGTATGCACCCAGATTCCAGCCATGGTGTAGATACCTATAACCAAAAATATAAACACATTAATAGAGCACAACCCTGGGGTTGGGTACCATACTTATTAAAATTCTATGATAGTTAGTAGTCATTCATAGATGGTATTAGTTCATATCAGAGATGAACAGTAGTCCGTTGGGGTTAGTAGAGTGAACCTATTTTGAACTCCCTATTCAGTCCTCTAGGTTCCAGTATATCAAGTTCGAAAATCCACTTCAATTCCAATCTTTTAAGCAAACGTTCCCTATCCCCTTCCCTCCTTTGTGGGGGTACTCCATCCATAATGTGAAACCTAAGCTGGGAAATGTTATGTCTAAGTTTCACAAAGTGTTCTGGTACTGATTGTTAAAATTTCTGTAATTTCGGTTGTCTCTCTCCTGCGAGTACTTTCCCTATTTGGTATAGGTGTTGATTGACTCTATTTCTAAACTCCTGGGTAGTCTCTCCTATGTACATGAAGCCACAAGTGCACTGTAGAACATAAATCACAAAATCCGATCTACATGTAAAGTGAACGTTAATTTGGTATTTTTTACCAGTCCTGGCGTGTGAGAAGCAGTCCCCTTTAAGCATATTATTGCAGTTGCAGCAACCTAAACAGGGGAAACAGCCCTTCTTTTTTATAGTTGGAGTTCCCCTTTCTTTCGTATCTGCTTGTATAAGTCTATCCCCCAAGTTCCTTGTTCCTCTATATGACATAAGGGGGACAAATTTAAATTCCTATATATCTGGAAATGAGTCAGTAAGCACGTGTCAATTGGACTTAAGTACACAAGCTATATGTGTACTTAGAGTACAATACATGGAGAAAAACTGTATCCTCTTGTCTTTATTAAGTCTTTTACTGTTACTTAGAAGTTCCACGTGGTCCAATCCCTGTACCCTTTGTATATGTCGCTGTACCAGGGCCCTTGGGTAACCTCACTGATAGAACTTCTTGCACATCTCATCTAGCCTCACCTTTAGTCTAGTCTTGTCTGTTACTATATGTTTTACTCTAAGTAGTTGGCTATATGGAAGTGATTCTCTCATTTTCTTAGGGTGGATGCTGTCAAAGCCAAGCATATTGTTTTTATCAGTTGGTTTTGTATATAAGTCTGTCCATAGGGTCTCATCCTCAAAGTAGACTATGGTGTCTAAAAATTGCAATTTACCTATCCCTGTGTTGCTCCCTAATTTCCAATAATAACAATCTGGTGATGATGAGAATTGTAGCTCCCTTGTCACTATTATAATGTTCTGCAGCTTCTGAGGTGTGTATTAGGCTTTGTTCACATCTGTTCTGGTGACGTTCGCTGTTCCGCCCTGTCATAGGAGCAGAACAACGAAAATAACCATAGTTCCGGATCTGGTTCTGCAAGGACATCAACACCTGATGTATCCCGCTGACTATTATGAGATCTGACGGGTTTCCATCTGCCAGGCTGTACTGTTCCTCTGCCAGCATGCGTCGCACTGTGACTAGAGATGAGCGAATTTTTCAAAAATTCGATTCGGCCGGTTCGCTGAATTTTTGGGAAAAATTTGATTTGATCCGAATTTATTTGCGCTGAATCGAGTAAAAAACTGCTATTTCCGGGCTGCAGAGAGCCTGTATAGTGAAAAGAAAAAAAGGGGGGGATGCATAGCCCAACAAGAGCGCCAGATACCGGAGGTGGAGTGATGGGAAAGAGAGAGGGAGAGGGGGAGGTGGGCGTGAATAGAGCACTGGGTCAATGGGAGAAGAGGGTGATGTGGATATGGAATGGTGAAAGAATATGAGGAAAGATTGGTCACACTGACAGTGTATTGGAGTTAATTTCTTGGGTTAACGCTATAGTATAGTGGATGCTGGTATTTTACTCACTTTACTGGGAGGGGTGGTGAAGGCACTATTTTCAGTGTCTACACCAGTGAACCCCTCCCCGCCTGGATAGCTTGTAGGTATTAAATCAAAAAGTGATTGTTGAATCAGGTAAAATCAGATATGTTCCATGCAGCAAAGGAAACTTCAAGCAACAAAGATGGTAGTTTCACTTACTTCACCGGGAGGGGTGGTGTAAGATAAGCTCAAGACACTTACACTTTTAACCCCTCCCCGCCGAGGTCGCTTGTAGATGTTGACTCTGCCTGCTGGTCCCCAAATGGATGGTACAGGGGCTTCTTTGTTCGTTCAGGTGGTCTTTATTGGTAAAATTATAATAAAGCTCGACGCGTTTCGGGGGTAAAAGAAAATCCCCCTTCCTCAGGAGCAAGAAATGAACTAAAGTATACACAAGTCATACAAGTTTAAATAGATGTTGTCCTTTTGAAAAGAGGCGGGAAAGCATGTCAAATTCCAAACCGGAAGTACCGCCTCCCAGGTTTACTTCCAGGGTTACAGAAGAGAAAAATATTACATCGGCATGAAAAATCGTTCAAAGAGATATGTATATGTATGTATAAACGCAGATGTAAAAGTGGGGTCCCTGATGGCACTTACTTGTGTCCTGGTTTGGTTCACTGCAGGCGCTGTCGGCGCTAGACCACAGCCAGTGTTTAACTTCCTGAATGTGGAACGCACACGTGACCGCGTGCGTTCCAGGGAGTCGCAAGTCTAGTCCATCAGTAATAGGGTACGTCCGCCGGTGACGCACTTCCTGTCCATGAAGCGCACACATGACTGTGTGCGGCTCAAAGAATCGGGCCTCCGCCAGTGACAAACTTCCTGTCCGTGAAGCGCACATGTGACTGTGTGCGTTTCAAATAATTAGGAATGGGGGAGTGAAAAAGATCCAATGGTTTTGATGCATTCCGCAGCCAAATGAAGCTGGCTGGGAAGGGGAGGGGTCAACCATGGAGTGAAATGGTTGCTATGGGCAAGGAAGGATTATCGCCCCATACATAGAGAATGATATAAAGGTTACACGTATGAATGATGTAGAGTGTATAAAATATACATATATACACATACACAAGAATAGGGAAAGGTTATAGATGAAAAGGAATGCGGTGTAAAGAAGGAATGTAGTATAAAAAATATTATACATACATATTATACGTAGAAATGCATATATATATATATTAGTCATGAGCATCGTTCAATATATCCATAGATAAATAAATAAATAAATAGATAAAAGGATCACTGGGTGAATGAATAAGTCACTTGAATACATAATCAAATAAAATGAAATAAAATGAAATGAAAAAAATGAGAAATATTAAAATACATGGTATGTGATGACTGGATCATAATGGGATGTTCATAGGTTTAGTAGTGGTTCTGCTCAAGGGACTCGTTCAGGCCAAATGGGGATAAGGTGTTCATTTTAAAAATCCAAAACATCTCACGTCTACATAATTGAGAGTAGGAATGTGAGACGATTTCAATTGGTGTTATTCTGAGGCCTGAAAAATTCCCTGCATGGAGTTCTGCAAAATGTCTGGATACTCCATGTTTTAAGAATTGTTTATTGATATTTGAACGATGATTATTGAGTCTATCCCTAAGTGTTTGAGTGGTGCGCCCTACGTATTGTAATTTGCAGGGGCACTCAATTAGGTATATGACATTTTTTGAAGAACAATCCATATGATGTTTTAGTGTGAATTTTTCCCCTGTATTGTTTGCCGTTATTGTGTTTGTCTTATCCGTTATGCTGGCACAGCACAGGCAACGTTTAGTATTACACTTGTATGAGCCCGTTGTAACCATGGGACATGGATTTATTATGCTTTTTCCCCCAAGTACTTTGGGGCAGGATGGGGCTAGAATATTCTTCAAGGTGTGCGCACGACGGTATGTAACCCTTGGTTTTTTTGGGATGACTTTATTTAAAATAGGGTCTTCCTGTAGTAAAGGCCAATGCGTCTGTAATATGGATCTGATGGAGTTATGATGGGAATTGAACCTTGTAAGAAAATTTAGCTGGATGTTATTTGTGGTGATGATATCTTTTTTGTTGTCCCTTGGTTGTAAACATTCGAGTTGACTATTTTGTACAGCTCGACGTCTAGAGTCCTGGATAAGCTTTTTAGGGTAACCTTTTGTTAGAAATCTTTTTTGTATGATGGTCAGTTGTTTTTTCAAGGTGTTATCATTTGAGCAGTTTCTTCTAACCCTTCGCATCTGTCCGTACGGTATATTCTTCTTCCATTGTGAGTAATGGCAGCTGGTGAGATCTAGATAACTATTAGCATCCACCTCCTTGAAGTGAGTGCTGGTAGTAATTCTATTGTTAAATATTTGTATATGAAGATCTAAAAATACAATAGAAGTCGGGTCAATATGCGAGGTAAAGGTTAGGTTCCAGTCGTTACGGTTGAGGTTATTAATAAAGGAGGATAGTAGAGAACTGTCCCCTTTCCAAATTAAGATAATATCGTCAATGAATCTTTTGTAAAAGACGATGTGTTCATGTTCTAGTAATCCCTCATTCTGCTCAAATGCCCCCATAAAAAGGTTGGCATATGAGGGCGCAAATTTGGTACCCATGGCTGTTCCACAGTTTTGTAGATAGAAAGTATTGTCATATTTAAAATAGTTATGGGTTAAAATAAATTCAATAGCATTGAGAATAAAATTTCTTTGTTGGTTGGGTAGGTATTGGTCTTCGGTTAGGAAGTTTTCCACTGCCTTCAACCCTAATTCATGTTTGATGTTGCTGTATAATGCTGATACATCAAGTGTGACCCAAAAAAAATCTGTTTCCCATTGGACATCCTGAAGTAGCGTAATTAGATGACTGGAGTCTCTAAGGTAAGATGGTAGGTGTTGGACATATCTTTGAAGGGTGGAATCAACATATGCAGATAAATTGGAAGTAATGGAGTCAATGCCTGAAATAATAGGGCGTCCTGGGGGGTTATTGAGGGACTTATGGATTTTTGGTAAAATGTAGAAATAAGGGATGGATGGGAAGTTTATTTTCAAAAATTGGTTTTCTTTTTTATTTATCACTTTCTCCTCTCGTCCTTTGTCTAATAGAGAGTGTAGTGCCTTTTTGTAGGTTTCCGTTGGATCACTGATTAGAGATGTATAATAATTAGTGTCCGATAGGATGCGTATAGCTTCCTTATTGTAGTCTTCAGTGTTCATGACTACTATGCCACCCCCCTTGTCCGCATTTTTTATAATTATTTTGTTATTTGTCTTTAGTTCAGTTATGGCCTTTCTTTGTGATGTTGTAAGGTTATATTTAGTTGGTTTTTCAGTTTTGCAGGATTCCGTTAGATTTTTTAGATCCTTCAGAACTAAATTATAGAAAGTTTCTACAAATGGGCCTTTATGTTCGAGGGGATGGAGCGTGGTTTAAAGGAGGTCTCGATGGGATTTTTAAACAGGTCCTCTAGTAGATTATCTATATCGTCTTCTCCCTCTTCCCCTTTTCCCGTTGGAGTGGCTCTCTCTTTATAGATAGTGTTGGTTAATTCTTTGTGGTGAAAATACCTTTTCAACGTCAGTTTCCGTATGTACTGGTTCAGGTCCACAAATAACTCAAACATGTCTGGTCCTTTTGTAGGGCAAAAGGATAAGCCCTTCTCTAGGACTTAGATTTCAAGTTTGGTTAACACGTGGTTGGACAGGTTAAAGATCCCTATGGTTTTGAGTGTACAATTGCTTTCGTGTGAGTTACTTGGGTGAGTGGACTGGTTTTGGATTTTTTGAATTTTTTGTTTTCTACTTTGGACTCTCCTCCCTCCTCTGCATCCTCTTCGTCGGATATTTGTCTTTTGTTTTTGCGGGGGGTGGGGTGTAGGGGGCTGAAAAATTGGGTTATTTTGAGATTTCGCTGTAGGCGGAGGTTCTGAAAAGGATTCGATTGGGCTTCTGGAGTCTGGAATAGATAGGGAGATAGTGTTTGAATACTGGAAAGGACTGGTCTTCCCCCTATTGGGGTACCGGAATAAATGGACCGGTCAGAAAGATTTGTGGGGAGGGCCAAGAAGGGTTCAGGACTGGATGAGTTGTTACTACTGTAAGTAGATATATTACACAATGGTGAAGTTAGGGAATTAGGTACTTCTGTGTTGTCCACTGTTCTTTGTTCAAATGGCTGATTAAGGGTAGGAGAATGACCTTGTATTGGTGTATGAAAAATCATGACTTCTGGGATTGACCTGTCGCATGGACTGATGAGGAGTCCTATATCTGGGACTGGTTGGGTCTTGGAGGAGCAGGGGATAGTGGGTGAGGTGAGAGGATAGTCTGATTCAGGGGGAAGGTCTGATTCAGAACTTTTTGGGTTTATATGTCCACCAGGGGTATCTCTATTATGGAACAGATTTATTTGCCGTTGATCGTTATTTACTTCCCTGTTCCTGGTTTTAAACTTATGTTCCACTTTGTTTATAGGTATTGTGATATGTGTGGAACACACGGTTTGATTTTGGGTATTTAATGCTGTAGGTGCCAGGGGTTTTATAATTTTAGGGAGGGGGGAAGAGGGATTGGGTTGTTTAAGATTAATGGCGGTTCTATTTGGTGGATCCTCCCAATGTCTAATATTCGGATAGTGTGCACAAGAGTTTCGCTGGAATGTTGGGAGTGTATTTATGGTAGTGGAACCTAAGGGTACCCGAGGTTTGGGGCAAGTGACATTATGGGTTGCTGGTTGACTACGGTAGAAGGTCCTGCCCTGGAAGTTACCCATGAGTGGTGGAATCTCATGGGGTTTAATGTTTTTCCGGAAAATAGATTCTCTTTCCATGGGTCTGTTTGGGTTATTTTCATGGTCTTTAATGTTGATGTATTGTGGATGGGGCCTGGTCTGTGTGCAGTTGTATTCCCACTTTCTAATGTGGTTACTTTCGTAATCATGTACGTCACGCAGTAATTTTTTACATTTTTTCCTGACTTCCATATATTCATATTTTCTGAAATAGTGTCTTGGGGGCAGAGGGAGTTTGTCCAAATTTGTGGCATGAAGGATGTTGAATTTGAGCCCTCTGGACCTGCTCTTTCTGGCATCTATCAGAAGCATAATGAGAGGTTTTGAACAATTATCCATATGTTTAAACCAGTCCATAGTGAAATGATTATCATTAGGAAATACAGATTTGAAGTTGACCCGTAATCCCCTGGGGATCAGGCTCAACTTCAAATACAGATGAAGAAAGAAACAATCTATTTGATGATGGATATAGTCTTTTAAGTCTTTAAATAAAGTTCTGTTTGCACCTATATGATGGTTGTCTTTTGTACCAATGTCCTTAGAGGGATTCTCCTCCCGCAGGCTGTGTTCCCATGAGGTTAGTTTCTCCGGACCAAAAGGTAGTTGTAGGCCTTTAACTTCTCTGCAGACTCTGGTAATTAAATCTGGTAGGTCTTTGTGTAGATATAGATGTCCCGAGTCAGCTCTTTTAGCTCCATCCGGTTTATCCATGATGGATGGCCGGTAAACGTTAGGTAAAAATAAAAAGAAAAAAAGGGAGGAGGAGCATTAATCTCTGGATAGGGAATTTGGACCTGGGATGATCCCTAATTCCCTAAGGGGAGAGAGCGCCAGGGGACAGAAGGGAAAAAAAAAAAAAAAAAAGGGGGAAGAGGAAAGGAATGGATGATGACAGATAGAGGGAGATGTATGTATGTGTGTGTGGAGCCGGAATGATTGTGAAAAAGGGTATTCGGCAGCTGGCGATGCGAACTTGGGCTAGCTTCAGGAGATGAAGCTGCCCTAGTGGAGAAATAGAGAAAAGAAAAAAAGGGGGGGATGCATAGCCCAACAAGAGCGCCAGATACCGGAGGTGGAGTGATGGGAAAGAGAGAGGGAGAGGGGGACGTGAATAGAGCACTGGGTCAATGGGAGAAGAGGGTGATGTGGATATGGAATGGTGAAAGAATATGAGGAAAGATTGGTCACACTGACAGTGTATTGGAGTTAATTTCTTGGGTTAACGCTATAGTATAGTGGATGCTGGTATTTTACTCACTTTACTGGGAGGGGTGGTGAAGGCACTATTTTCAGTGTCTACACCAGTGAACCCCTCCCCGCCTGGATAGCTTGTAGGTATTAAATCAAAAAGTGATTGTTGAATCAGGTAAAATCAGATATGTTCCATGCAGCAAAGGAAACTTCAAGCAACAAAGATGGTAGTGAGGAGGTGGCAGCAGCATGAGGAGACCACAGAGTGGCACAATGACAGAGTGTGGAGGTGTCAGCAGCAGCAGCATCAGACAATAGCTACAGACAATGAGAAGACAAAGCGTCAAAATAGCTTTGAGCCCGGAACAGTCTCGAAGTTCGTCAAGATACGTCACTAAAGATTTTACTGCATATAACTGCAGCGCTGAACACTGAATAAAATTTCTTTTTCCACTGAAATAAGTCACAAAAGAGTTTACCACATATAACTGCAACGCTGATGCTAAATACAATTATTTTTTTTTCACCGAAATACTTCAATACAGATTTTACCACATATAACGGAGCATGGAGATGGAAAGGGTCATTGGATTCCCCCTGCACTATAAGGACATCTCAGAAATGACAGCAGCTCCTGGGAAGGTCATGGTCATCCAGCATCTATTCTCTCCGCTGAAGGATTATTTTGAAAGTGTGTAGAAGCCACACAGGGCCTCCACGCTGCAGATTTATCATGGAGACATCATGGAGATTTTACCGCATATTACTACAGCGGTGAACGCTGAATAAAATTAGTTTATCGACCGAAATACGTCACTAAAGGTTTTGACACATATACCTGCAACAGTGAATGCTGAATATATTTTGTTTTTCTACTAAAATATGTCACTAAAGGTTTTAGCACATATAACTGCAGTGCTGAATGCTAAATAAAATTTGTTTTTCGACCAAAATACGTCACAATTTTTTTTACTACATATAACTACAGTGCTGAACGCTGAATAAAATTTGGTTTTTGACCGAAATACATCAGTAAACTTTTTGCCACATATACCTGCAACAGTGAACACTGAATATATTTTGTTTTTTTACCGAAATACGTCACTAAAAGTTTTACCACTCATGACTACAAAAGTGAACGCTGAATATATTTTGTTTTTTTACCGAAATACGTCACTAAAAGTTTTACCACTCATGACTACAAAAGTGAACGCTGAATATATTTTGTTTTTGTACTGAAAAAATAATAACTGCGGAAGTGAACTGCGTATACATTTTTAGTTCTGAAATAGGCCACTTAAACTCTTTCACCACAAATAAATGCAACAGTGAAGTGCGTACATTTTTTTCCTTTATGGACTGAAATAGGATAGTGAACACTTTCACCACATATAACTGCAGAAGTGAACTGAGAATATATTTTTCTTTTTGTACTGAAATAGGCCAGTAAATGCTTTTACCAGAAATAAATCCACCAGTGAGGTGCCTATATGTTTTTCTTTCTGTACTGAAATAGGCCACTAAATGCTTTTAACACATATAACTGCAGAAGTAAAAGAATATATTTTTCTTTTTGTACTGAAATAGGCCACTAAATGCTTTTGCCACAAATAAATGCAGCAGTGAGGTGCGTAGATATTTTTCTTTTTGTAATGAAATACGTCACCAAACGGTTTTACCATATATAACTGCAGAAGTGAACTGCGTATATATATTTTTCTTTTTGTAATTAAATACTCCACTGCACGCTTTCACCACATATAGCTGCAGAAGTGAACTGCGTATATATTTTTCTTTTTCTACTGAAATACGCCACTGAACTCTTTCACCACATATAGCTGCGGAAGTGAACTGCGTATATATTTTTCTTTTTGTAATGAAATTAGCCACTAAACGCTTTCAACACATATAGCTGCAGAACAGTGTACTGAGAATATATTTTTCTTTTTGTAATGATGAAATACGCAACAAAATGCTTTCAACACATATAGCTGCAGAAGTGAACTGTGTATATATTTTTCTTTTTGCTATGAAATACGCTACTGAACGGTTTCACTTCATATAGCTGCAGAATTGAACTGCGTATATATTTTTCTTTTTCTACTGAAATACGCCACTAAACAATTTCACCACATATAGCTGCAGAAGTGAACGGAGAATATATTTTTCTTTTTGTAATGAAATAAACCACTAAATGCTTTCACCACATATAGCTGCAGAAGTGAACTGCGTATATATTTTTCTTTTTCTACTGAAATACGCCACTAGACGCTTTCACCACATATAGCTGCAGAAGTGTACTGAGAATATATTTTTCTTTTTGTAATGAAATACACCACTAAATGCTTTCAACACATATAGCTGCAGAAGTGAACTGCATATATATTTTTCTTTTTCCACAGATATCAGCCACTAAAGTCTTTTCAACATAGCACTTGCACCCCAAGAACAATGACAGAGCTGTATAATGGCTATTTGTATGCCCAAATTATCTTTCCCTGCACTTGTAAATCGCTTTTCTAGCACTGTCCCTAGCGCCTTCTGACGTCTCTCCCTGCACTAAGATGCTGTGAAATGATTCCTCCCTATTCTTTCCCTGCACTTGTAAATGGCTTTTTTAGCTCTGTCCCTAGTGCCTTCTGACATCTCCCCGTACACTAAGATGCTGTGAAATTATTCCTCCCTATCCTTTCCCTGCACTTGTAACTCGCTTTTCTACCACTGTCCCTAGCGCCTTCTGACGTCTCTCCCTGCACTAAGATGCTGTGAAATGATTCCTCCCTATCCTTTTCCTGCACTTGTAAATCGTTTTTTCAGATTTTTTCACAATTAGGTTTTTCCAATTGCTGTCCCTAGCGCCTTCTCACATCTGTCCCTGCACTCAGAACGCTGGAAAATGGCTGGCTGGCTGCTGATTGGCTGCATGCATGTATGTCAATCTGGGTGATCCCTTCTTCCCAGTGTTCCTTGCCCCATGTCCTCAGTCCTCACACATGTGGCCGCCATTTTAGGAAAAATTGTGATTGTTACCATGAAGCGCGAGGAAATTCGCATTCGTTGCGAATCAAATTTTTCCTGAAATTTGGATCGAATTCAACTTCATCAGCTTCAATTCTCTTATCTCTAACTGTGACCTGACTAACAAGTCTGGACCTGATCTGATCCAGCAGCGTCACCAGTCCAGACTCCAGTCTAGCTCCGTGAAGATCTGCCCCGGGCCCTGACTGCACTCTGCCAGCAACACAAACAGCAAGTTAGCATTAGATAGCAGGTGAAACAGCAGCAGGCACAGTCCAATGAGACACTATATAAAAAGTAGCAGCAGCAGGCACAACTCATCGGGTAAGGCTAGCTAATCACTTGAAATCAGATTCTGGTATTCTGTGCCAGCAGAATACCAGAATTGCCAGATCCAGCATATGCCTAACACTGCTGGCACCTGCCGGATCCCATTCACAATAATAGGGTAATTCGAGATCTAGCATGCAGCGGTATTTTGCCCTTTGTTTTTGCCAGAATTTTCAACTGAGGCTCCTGCTGGAACCTCTGCAACAGATGTTCATGTACCCTAAGGGGTGGTATGGGTCAGTCACAAGGGGGTCCAATTCAGATTCTTGCCATGGGGCCCAGTGATTTCTATGCCCCTGGTTGTCTCCACCCCTGATTGAATTGGAAAAATGAATTAAGCAGGAGGGGCAATATGGACAATCACAATATATCAGTAAGTGCCTTGTGTTCACTTTCTCTATTTAATAAATGCCCTTTAAAGTGGACCTGTCATATTTTTATGCTTTTGTTTTTTTTTTAAACGTGTAGGCACAGGAATAAGGAGCATTTTTCTAAGGCTAGTTTTACATCTCCATTTTGAATTCTGGCAGGCTGTTCTTTCAGAGAACAGCCTGCCAGAATTCATTGAATCTGGGACTACCAGATGCGTACAGAATGTTCATCTTAAAGGGGTCCGTCAGAGATCCCTATGCATTCTGGCAGACAAGCAGAGAACTCGCCGAACACAAACTGCTGCATGCTACGGTTTATGTCTGGCCGATTCTTTGCTCGCCGGAATGGCAGTGCAGGACTTTCACACCAAATATACTTTATTTACATTTCATCCCAAGTTTTCTACTATAAGTAAATGTTTTACCTAAAAAAAGTATATTAGAAAAATGTTCCCTATGCCTGTTCCTGCACATTAGCAACAAATAAAAATATGACAGTTAAATACATACATATATGCAAAAATACATACAGTGGATATAAAAAGTCTACACACCCCTGTTAAAATGTCAGGTTTCCACCTTTAATGTGACTCAATTGAAAAACAAACTGAAATCTTTTAGGTGGAGGGAAGAAAACAAACAAAAAAAAAAATACTGTGGTTGAAGAAGTCTGCACACCCTCTTATAACTGGGGATGTAGCTGTGTTCAGAATTAAGCAGTCACATTCAAAATCATGTTAAATAGGAGTCAGCATACACGTGCCATCATTTAAAGTGCCTCTGATTAACTCCAAATAAAGTTCAGCTGCTCTAGTTGGGCTTTCCGGAAATTTTCTTAGTCACATCCCACAGCAAAAGCTATTGTCCACAGAGAGCATCCAAAACATCAGAGGGATCTCATTGTTAAAAGGTATCAGTCAGGAGAAGGGTACAAAAGAATTTCCAAGGCATTAGATATACCATGGAACAGTGGTGTAGGGATCGCCATAGCAGCCATAGCAATGGCTATGGGGCTCTACGCCACTGGGGCCTGGGCCACCGGCTGAGGAACACAGTCTTGCTGGGGGTGTTGGGATGGGAGGTCCTGGAGAGGTGTTTGGCTGGGAGCTCTGGAGGGGGTGGGAGGTCTGATAGGTATGTGGGGGTGGGAGATCCGGGAGAGGGGGGGGGCATAATTTTTTTTTGCTATGGAGCCCAGTCATTTCTAGCTATGCCCCTGCCATGGAATACAGTGAAGACAGTCATCATCAAGTGGAGAAAATATGGCACAACAGTGACATTGCCAAGAACTGGACGTCTCTCCAAAATTTATGAAAAGACGAGAAGAAAACTGGTCTGGGAGGCTAACAAGTGGCCTACAGCAACATTAAAGGAGCTGCAGGAATATTTGGCAAGTACTGGCTGTGTGGTACATGTGACAACAATCTCCCGTATTCTTCATATGTCTGGGCTATGGGGTAAAGTGGCAAGACGAAAGGTTTTTCTTACGAAGAAAAACATCCAAGCCAGGCTACAAAAACGCATCTGAAGTGTCCCAAAAGCATGTCTGATGAAACCAAGGTTGAACCTTTTGGCCATAATTCCAAAAGATATGTTTGGAGCAAAAACAACACTCCACATCACCAAAAGAACACCATACCCACAGTGAAGCATGGTGGTGGCAGCATCATGCTTTGGGGCTGTTTTTGTTCAGCTGGAACTGGGGCCTTAGTTAAGATAGAGAGAAATATGAACAGTTCCAAATACCAGTCAATATTGGCACAAAACCTTCAGGCTTCTGCTAGAAAGCTGAACATGAAGAGGAACTTCATATTTCAGCATGACAACGACCCAAAGCATACATCCAAATCAACAAAGGAATGGCTTCTCAAGAAGAAGATTAAAGTTTTGGAATGGCCCAGCCAGAGCCAGACCTGAATCCGATTGAAAATCTGTGGGGTTGATCTGAAGAGGGCTGTGCACAGGAGATGCCCTTGCAATTTGACAGATTTGGAGTGTTTTTGCAAAGAACAGTGGGCAAATCTTGCCAAGTCAAAATGTGCCATGCTGATAGACTCATACGCAAAAAGACTGAGTGCTGTAATAAAATAAAAGGTGCTTCAAAAAAGTATTAGTTTAAGGGTGTGCACACTTATGCAACAATATTATTATATTTTTATATTTTTTATTCCCTCTAAAGAAAAGAGAAAACCTCCCAGGCTATGAGCTGAGCACTGCGGTTGGTCAGCGCTACAGCCTGGGAGAAGGAGACGCCCAGGAGAACAAAGGCAGGCTCCTCCCAGTTGAGACGCAGAGCTGAAGTCACCGGAGGACATACCGGGAGAACGGAGCGGCGCCCAGGGATAATAGTAAGTGCAGGGAGATCCCTGGGCGCCGCTCTCCATGTATGTATACTTAGTTTAGATTTGTTAGGGTGATGAAAGGTCCTCTTTAAAGCAGTAAAATAAGTAAATAAAATATATAGCAAAATTAAATTATAAGCCATTTAGATTAGATTTAAATCAAGCTAAATAAAAGGTTGGTTACCCTTTAATACTTTCTGTCATTTTATAAAAAAAATACTTTTACCTGTATGTGTGGCCATACACTTACATCCTTTTTAAAATTTGCATCAGCATCCTTTAAAATAGTATTTTATGAAGGTATCAGTCTTTTTGTGAGGGATTTACATGCAGCTTTTTCTTATAACCTGTGATGTTACATCCATAGACGGGACAGTATCTGTGTAACTAGCTATGTGGGAGGAGCTATAAATTAGCTGGGTGTTAGTGGTGGTGCTGCAGCAGAGGAATTACATTATTTGGAAGCACTCAAAACGATTATACAGCTCATATATTTACTTCTTACAGTGAACAGCAAAAAAAAAGGAAAAATTCTAAATTGTATTCTGTACATTGAGTCTCCCAAATAATACAATATAAAGTTATTACAAATTTATATTTACCCCACTGACCCCAATAAATACTACAAAAAGAAAAAAAACTGCTACATTAATAAAAATGATTAAAATGTTGAAAGTCTTTAAATGTAGCAACACAAATAAAACCTACATAAAACATACAAAAAGCAATATATATTTAGTACTGACATAACTGTACTAAATCAAAGCATACAGACATTCTGTCACTTAAACTGCATGGTAAACACCATAAAAACAAAACCGAGGTTATTATCTGTATTAATCTACTTTCCGTCAATAAAAAATTTTTCTTAAAAAACAAAACCGAAAGACAATGGATGAATTGCTGTATCTTTCCAAACGATCACATTAAAAATACAAAAACTATACAAAGAGGTTGTCTGGGTTCAGAGATGAACTCGGACTTAATATCTTTTTTTACTTATTTCGTAGTTATGAGTGCAGGGCAAGGTCTTTTTGTTTACTGTCGCTGTAAGACCAGGCTTTTCCTCACTATGTTAGGTGGAGACTTCCGCCTAGCAGTGATCTTGTTGACGTTTCTGGCACAAATGGGCAGTCTATAACACTGCCCTAGACTGTTTTAGAGCCTAGGGCAGCGCTATAGACCCCCCATTAGTATCGGTGACGTAACCAGGCTCACTGCTATGTGGAAGCCTACGCCTAACATAGTGAGGGAAAACCTAGTACGACACCGGCACTAAACAAAAAGACAATGCAGTGCAGGGCAAGGGCTCCGATGCTCCACTCATACCTACAAAATAAGTAAATAAAAGGTTAAATCCAGGTTAAGCTATTAAACCGGACAGCTCCTTTAAGACCAGGGTTAGACATGATGGAAAAAACAGCTTTAAACATCTGCTGTACTTTTTGCTGCTGTTTCCGCAGCAAAAAGAAAATAAGCCCAAAAAAACAGAACGAAACACAAAAAAGCTGTCATGATGCGCTCTGTGCTTGGTTCTAGGAGGCGGGCATGGCCGAGGCGCGCCCGCGTCATCAGCGCACCCGGCGTCACCCGTTCCCGTGGGAACCCCACTGGAGCTGAGTGCCGAGCTGATCGCTCGGCTGTATGGGCTGCCTTAGAACTCAAAAGTCACATGACTCTACTACTGCACTATTTAAACAGGCATCTGCTGGCCACAGATTGCCTGTTATTGAGGTCCTTTCTGCATGATACTCACCTGGTTTGTTTGTTCCTGCTTGGCTTCCGGTTTACCGTTTGTCTCATCCTCTGGTCTTGGCGTGCTCTCCTGGATTGACTTCGGCTTGTCCTGACGATTCTCTGCTTGCTCCTCCAGTACCTTTTTGCTCTCTTGGTTTTGATGCGGCTTGTTTGACCTTTCTGTTTATGTGTTGTTTGTCTTCCCTGCACTATCCTAGATAAGGGTTTGTCGACCAGCTGTCCCTTTTCGCTAGGACTTGCGAGGCAAGTAGGCAGGGACAGGGGTGAGGGTGGAGTTCAGTGGTCACTACCCCACCCCCTGTGTGTGTGACAAAAGCATGCATTGCAAGCTTTTTTATGCTAAAAATTATTCAGGGAGATAAAACGTAACTTTTACTAGTATATAATCTAAAAACGCTGCACCGTAGTATGACATACACATGCACAAAAAGCATATAGAAATGAAAATAGTACCCGTCCAAAATCAGCATACCAGTCAAATATCTCAGACGGAACACTTGTTAAACTCTGAATCAAAAGTATGCTGGGCACTCTCAATATATTTGGACCATAAAATTTATTAAGGTGACACAAAATAAAACATTCACTTGAATCACAATATCGTTAAAGCATCCAATAAATGTCCCGTATATTAGTAATAGAAGAAGGTGGTTGGTGGTATGTGCGTTTCCACACAGTGGCCGCACCAACGTATAAAGTAAGCAACAGTGGCGTGCCCAGGGGGCGGGGGCGGTTCGCCCCGTGTGCCGGCGGTCAGGGGGGTGCCAGGGAGAGGGACTGACAGGGGGGAACGGGGAAGCGTTCAGCTCTCCCTCCTGTCATTCCCTTGTAGCGTGACCGAGCTCTGTCAGGTCCGGATACAGAGAGCATCTGTCTCCTGTACCCGGCCGGACTGATAGGAAGTGCGCACACAGCTTGCGCTTCCAGTGAGTCAGCCCGGGTACCGGAGACAAAAGCTCCTGTACCCGCCGTAATGCTCGGCCACGCTACAGCAAAGGTAGGGAGGGAGGGGAGCGCAGGGAGGGGAGCGCAGGGGAGGAGGGGGGATCAGAAAGAACATGACAAGAGGGGGGTCAGAAAGATCATGACAATATTGGGGGAGGGTGATCAAAATGGGGGATCAGAAAAAAATGACAAGATGGGGGATCAGAAAAAGCATGACAAGATGGGGGAGTATGACAAATTACTATGTGGGGGCACTACTGTGTGGTTGGGGGTGTGGGGACACTACTGTGTGGGGGCAATGTAGCGGACACTACTGTGGGGGCAGTATGGGGGACACTACTGTGTGGGGGACACTACTGTGTGGGAGACACTACTGTGTGGGGACAGTGTGGTGGACAATACTGTGTGGGGACAGTGTGGGGACACTACTGTGTGGGGCAGTGTGGCCAACACTACTGTATGGGGGCAGTGTGGGGACACTACTGTGTGTGGGGGACAGTGTGGCAGACACTACTGTGTGTGGGGGACAGTGTGGCGGACACTACTGTGTGGGGGCAGTGTGGCGGACACTACTGTGTGGGGGCAGTGTGGGGAACACTACTGTGTGGGGGCAGTGTGGGGGACACTACTGTGTGTGGGGGACAGTGTGGCGGACACTACTGTGTGTGGGGACAATGTGGCGGACACTACTGTGTGGGGGACAGTGTGGGGGCACTACTGTGAGGGGGGCAGTGTGGGGACACTACTGTGTGGGGGCAGTGTGGGGACACTACTGTGTGGGGGCAGTGTGGGGGACACTACTGTGTGGGGAGCAGTGTGGGGACACTACTGTGTGGGTGCAGTGTGGGGGACACTATTGTGTGGGGGGCAGTGTGGGGACACTACTGTGTGAGGAACAGTGTGGCGGACACTGCTGTGTGGGGGCACTACTGTGTTGGGGACACTAGTGTGTGGGGAAATTACTATATGGGGGCAGCGTGAGAGGCGTTGCTATTGGGGAGGCATTGTAGGGGCAATTCTATTATTTCTGGGGATAATAATAGGGTATTATTATTACTGGGGGCACTCTAGGAGACATTATAACCTCTGTAGACACTATAGGGACATTTGGGGTCATTTATCAACCTGGTGTACAGTAGAACTGGCTTAGTTGCCCCAGCAGCCAATCAGATTCCACCTTTCATATTTGACAGCTCTTTAGGAAATCCAGTTCTACTTTACACCAATTTGATAAATGACCCCAATTATGTCTATTAGGAGGTTGATGGAAAAACTGAGAAATCTAACGTGTCTGTGTTACTAACTCTGCAGAGACGAAATGAGACTGAAATAATGTGTCTTGGTGGTCTGGGTCTAACAAAGGAGAAGAGGAAAGAGAAGGTCTACATGACAGGAGATGTCCCTGATGTAAGAGGTATGTGCCCAAGTAATGGGGGGGGGGGGGTGCCAGAGAAAGGACCCGCCCCGGGTGCCAAAAACCCTGGGCACGCCACTGGTAAGCAATGACAAAAAATTGACCTCCAGTCCTCCGTGTTATAGTGCACTGCTTGTGCCAATACAATGTTCCATCCTAAAATTGAGCATTCACAGACTGCGTGTTAATGGAATGTTTAGCGGCGTCCCGCTTTACTTACTGATCGACGGCGTCCCGCCGAGTTCTTTCAGTCGACTTATGTGCTGGTGTTGCAATCGCTGTTAGAACAGATCTTATCTGTCCTTTTACCTTACCCCTCCGTGGTTCCAGATACCGCTCCGCTATGCAAAAGAGCCGGTGTCTTGAGAGCCTTCCTTCTACCGCGCTAGTGTTTGTTTGCACGTGTCAGCCACCAGTTTGGTTTGTGGCAGTGCAGTGATTATTCTTGCGCGTCAGCTATAGACAAAGTGAACAAAGATTGGAGAGGGGGGAACCATATAAGTAGAATGTCTAGATTGGAGACTCAACGAATATATGAATTCATCACAAATGTAGGTTGGTGGCACTGTCCTAGGCTACTCCAAAACAACGTTCATTTCAGGCTTCCACAGCACTCCCTTTTGCCGTGTCCACAGGTGCACTATCCTACACAGTATAAAGTGCCAAACGAATCTTCAAAGTTAAGAAGAATAATAGGCAGCACTCACCACGGCGTTTTCTTTCTTTCTTTATTTCATGTACATTGAATACATACGGTAAAAGCGGTTAGGCGGCAGTTACAGCCCAATTTCACCCACAGCGGCGACGGCCGTTCGCGCAAACTCACTGCGCTTCCTGGCCGCTTCTTCTGGCCAGAAGAAGCGCAGTGAGTTTGCGCGAACGGCCGCCGCTGTGGGTGAAATTGGGCTGTAACTGCCGCCTAACCGCTTTTACCGTATGTATTCAATGTACATGAAATAAAGGAAGAAAGAAAACGCCGTGGTGAGTGCTGCCTATTATTCTTCTTAACTTTGAAGAATATATGAATTGAACACATTAGTTCCAGGCGGACTGAACGCTGAATTTGAACTTTCTGGCTTTTTATAGACTAAGATGGACGCCCACCGTCGATGGTATAACCCCACTAGTATATAAGTATTTGAGGGATTTGTCCCTTGAGGGTGGGTCTCCATCTCTCCGCAGAATTTTACTAGACACATTTATCTACTCCTTCTCTCAACACCTTTCGATGCCTAAGTGTCAACTTGACTCACTAAATGGGTGTAAAGATTTGCATCTATGTAAAATGTGACAATATGATCGCTATGAGAGTCTTCAACTCTATAATCACTCTATTGTGTTAAAGAAGCAATGGTTTATTTAACAACACAAAAAATCGCATAAATAACGCACATGTAATATTGCTTTTTTTTTTTTTTCTCTGCTCACTGTGTCTTTTATTTACCATATTAGAGAGAGAAATTATAGGAAAGTTTAGGATAAAGTTTCTGAATGAATGACTACTTTGATGTTGAAGAATCCCTGTGGTTTTTAATAATTTGTTTTTTAATAATTTGTTTTTAATAATTTAATTTTTCTTAATATTTGATCTTTCTTATTATGATTTTGTATGTAGTACAAACCATAATGTTAACCCATAATGGTAACACTAACAATAAGAATATACAAGAAAGGTATGATAAAAGTAATAGTTTCAGTGATCGGAAAAATCCATACCAGACTTTGAAAAAAAGATCCATTTTGAAAAAATCCATCCCGTTTTTTGGAGAGAACTAAAATCTCTATAAAAGGGTGATTTGATGGGGGACTGAGCACCACTGAAGAAGGGGTGATTTAAAACCCCGATACGCGTTTGGTAAAAAGATCCCCCCTGATGTACTAGGACACGGTTTGCTGGAAGATCGCAATACCAAACCAACCCTGAAGACCCGAACCTGACGCGCAAGAATAATCACTGCACTGCCACAAACCACACTGGTGGCTGACACGTGCAAACAAACACCAGCGCGGTAGAAGGAATGCTCTCAAGACACCGGCTCTTTTGCATAGCGGAGCGGTATCTGGAACCACGGAGGGGTAAGGTAAAAGGACAGATAAGATCTGTTCTAACAACGATTGCAACACCAGCACATACATCGACTGAAAGAACTCAGCGGGACGCCGCCGATCAGTAAGTAAAGCGGGACGCCGCTAAACATTCCATTAACACGCAGTCTGTGAATGCTCAATTTTAGGATGGAACATTGTATTGGCACAAGCAGTGCACTATAACACGGAGGACTGGAGGCCAATTTTTTGTCATTGCTTACTTTATACGTTGGTGCAGCCACTGTGTGGAGACACACATACCACCCAGCACCTTCTTCTATTACTAATATACAGGACATTTATTGGATGTTTTATAACGATATTGTGATTCAAGTGAATGTTTTATTTTGTGTCACCTTAATAAATTTTAAGGTCCAAATATATTGAGAGTGCCCAGCATACTTTTGATTCGTAATTTTGATCCTAGCTAGAGGAAGGGTGATTCTTCTTTGCTGTGAGCACCTCTTCTGAGATTTGTGGGTCATTCCTGTGCGTCACAAATTTTATACAACTTGTTAAACTCTGTTTAGAAAAAATTGGAAAGTTCTTACCGATCTTGAAGTGTGCAGGTAATAGAATTCAAACAGAGGAAGTTGCGGTCTCAAGAGACATAGAAAATTGGTATCTGGTCAGCCACTGTGGTAGATAGGAACCGGGACTTGCTAGCCCTAACCAGCACTAACAAAAGAGGGTAGGGGGCTAAAAGTGCCCTACCTATCTACAAAAAAACACCCATCCAACAGGGATGATCCCGTCCGGATACCTGTCTCTAGACCCGGGCAGTATCCCTAGTAAACCCTAAAGGTAAATCCCGATGTGCCACGTTTCGTCTAATAACTCGTCAGGGGAAACTTAGTGGTAAGGGTATCAAGCAAAATATATATACAGGGTATATAGGATTTGAGGTCCCAAATTAGTGCCAATTAAAAAGATGTACAGAGATGGGACTAGATAATGTGGACAAAAGAATATAAGAGAGGGCCCCCAGTCAGTGGACCTAAAATCAGGCACTCTTTTTGTATTGATTTTAGGTCCACCGACCGGGGGCGCTCCCCTATATTCTTTTGTTCACCTTATCTGGTCCCATCTCTGTACATCTTGTTAAGGGGCACTAATTTGGGACCTCAAATCCTATATACCCTGTATATATATTCTGCTTGATGCCCTTACCAGCAAGTTTCCCCTGACAAGTTATCAGACGAAACATGGCACGACTGGATTTACCGATTTACCGTTAGGGTTTACCAGGGATACTTTCCAGGTCTAAGGACAGGTATCCGGACGGGGTAGCCCCTGTCGGGGCGGGTGCTCTTTGCTAATAGGTAGGGCACTTTTAGCCCTCTACTCCCTTTTGTTAGGGCTAGTTAGGCCAAGTTTTCTACGTCTCTTGGAAACACACCTTCCTCTGTTTGAATTATCTTACCTGCACACTTCAAGATCGGTAAGAACTTTTAAATTATTTCTAAGCAGAGTCTAACAAGTGCCCCGTCTGAGATATTTGACTGGTATGCTGTGTACTATTTTCATTTCTATATGCTTTTTGTGTTTGTGTATGTCATACTATGGTGCAGCGTTTTTATATTATATAGTAGTAAAAGTTAAGTTTTATCTCCCGATTTTTTACTTCTTTTTGAGGTGAATTGGTGTTATATTTGCAACGGGCGCCTCCCCTTAATATCGCGTTGCAGGTTTGGGAAATGCTGAGTGGTGTAGTGCGGCCCAATTGTCTATTTTTGTGTCACGATGCTCAAACCTGGATACTGCTGGACCTTAGGCTTTGGCTCCGAAGCAATGAAAAGGGGAATAATTGGAGGTATTGGAAAGAACTTGAGTCCAGACCTTGAGATGAAGTTCAACAGCAGCTTTTCTTTGAATAAATGTTTCTTCCAACAGTTACAGGCTTTGTCTTGGTTCCAGCAGGCTTTAGCATTAACTGGCAGGCAAACTCAACTCTGCTACGTCTCTGTTTTTCTCTGACACTGCTGTACTGACAGGCTGGCTGTATAACTCAGCTTCTTCTGTATGCTGCACTTCTTCTTTGTAGTCTGACTCTAGGTTATGTCAGGGAATTTTCCCCCTGGCTCCTGAGGCTTCAAGCTTTGGCTTCCATGGCCAGCAGAGCTTAAGGTGCTCTGACTGGCGTGGGCACGTCCAGCAGAGACCTGCCCCTGCACACCCTTCCCCTGTCTATGGGAGACCTAAACCGGAACTAACTGGTCCCCACCCTTCCTGCAGGAAGTAGTAGGACAAGCCCACTTCTCTCCAGAGACAGATTAGAATGGAATGGAAAGTTCCATTCTAGCTAAGTACAACTCTGCCATGTTTGCTGCCACCTGCTGGTGAACCAGGCACATTAAATGAACATAACAGTTGCAAACAGATTAGGAATGCACAGTGTATAGGACCTGGACAATAATACATATGATGATGTTTTGTTAGCCCATTAGAGATAGTAGCAGGGTGCAGTAGTGGTAACACCACTCTGGGGTGTTACATATTCATTAGTTGTGGGGAGTAATTTTTAGGAACTTGTATATTTTTGTTTCCTTTAAGAGTTGTTTAAAAATCATTCAGACTTCAACTGCTTCATTGAGAAGGGTTAAATCCGCAAGACAAATCCACTGCATGAATTGACATGCTTTCAAATCTGCAATCAGGGGCTGGCTGGCAAATTTCATCCTGGGGGGGCAAGCACACAGCACTGGTCCATGTGTAGCGGCCCACCCTTAACCTGTTTAACTCCACCTACCATATAAAGGCAGTATATATATAAATCGTTAAAAGGCGGCAGCTGGTTGTGTTTTCATGTTGGGATCATACATACATGTGCAATCCCAGATACCGTACATGATTGAGTTCATAGCAATAGCTTTAGAGGGACCAGATTTACCAACTTCTTCACTGAAGAGACTCCATTGACTATAATAGGGTCTGCTTAGGAAGCTGCTTCTTTACTGGACAAAAAGTCTTGCATGCAGAACTTCTTTGTCCGGGCTTTTTGACAGAATCTGTGACAGTGACCCGAACACAGATTTGAATAGATAGTACAGTATTAGATCGAAGTATATCATTAGCTGCATGTTTAACACACAAATACAGTGCCAGAACCAAGATCACCATATATATACAACACCAGAACCAAGTTCACTGCATAAATACAGCACCACTAAGCCTATAAGTCCAATACAGCACCATGTGCCCCTTTAGATATATATATATATATATATATATATATATATAGCACCTCTTATATGTGCCCTTTTATGTATAGTGCCTCTAGCATGTGTCCTTTTATGTATAGTAGGACTGCAAAGATTAATCGATGTTATCGAATAATCGGCCAATTCGTTGCTATGCAGGCGGGAGCGGGCGGTAAGGCGCTAAGGGGAAATGCTCCTGCGTCTTATGGGGTGAATGCTGCCATTTTACATGCCTGTGATGTATCAGCGGGGAGGGAGGAGGAGCCGGAGTCCGGCAACTTGTGGCGGGGCCCGGTGCTGTCACTGTACTCTTACGCCGCTCACCGCATTATTTCTAAACAGTGATCCTTAACCTCTTAATAACTTTAACTAAAGTCGCGCTCTCCCATGTATCAGTACATCACTCACTGACGTCGCGCACCTGCTCCTCCCACTTTTTGCATGAAGCAGGCGGAGCAGGCGTGCAATGTCAGTAAGTGACGGAACCCTGCCAGCCGCTCTGCCTGTTACGGATGCTGTTAGTAAGTACTGATACAGGGGAGAGCGCAACTTTAGTTAAAGTTATTATGAGGTTAAGGATCACTGTTTAGAAATACTACGGTGTGCGGCGTGCCGGTGTATTGGGGGACATTGTTATGAGGGGTGTCTGTGAATGACACATATATAGCAGTATCATCCACAGATTCCCCTCCCCATAACAGTGCCATCCACAGATCCCCCACCCCATAACAGTGCCATCCACAGATGCCCCTCCCCATAACAGTGCCATCCACAGATGCCCCTCCCCATAACAGTGCCATTCACAGATGCCCCTCCCCATAACAGTGCCATCCACAGATCTCCCACACCATAACAGTTTGCCATCCTCAGATCCCCCATAACTGTGCCATCCACAGATCCCCCATAACAGGGCCATCTACAGCTCCCCACATAACAGTGCCATCCACAGCTCCCCACATAACAGTGCCATCCACAGCTCCCCACATAACAGTGCTATCCACACATCCCCTCCATAACTGTGCGTCATCCACAGATCCCCCATAATAGTGTCATGCACAGACCACCATTAGTTCAAAACCCACCAAAAGCACACCTTTTGGTAAAAAATATTTTTTTCTTATTTTCCTTCACAAAAACCTTGGTGCGTCTTATGGGCAGGTGCATCTTATAAGGCGAAAAATGGTAAGTCCCTGACCCCTGAATTTCAGTCCCCCTCTCCTCTGACCCTCCGCTTACCAATCAGGCGCTGCTGCTCTCCTCCCCATCCCCTCGGCACCTGACACTTAATGCTACGTCGTGCGTACATTTATGGAGCCTCAGCCTACCCTGAAGGCTACCACTGTTACTGCCACATTGCCACAGTGTCCCAGGCCTTTGCACATTGCTATACACATGGGAGTATGTGCAAAGCATTGCACTCTAGTGTCTGTAGTACAGAGTCTGTACTACAGACACTATAATGCAATGTTCTTCCCAGTCTGCACATACTCCCATGTGTATAGTAGGAGTGTACATACTAGAGTATACAGACTAGTTTTAATAAAATTTAAGTTAGCCACTCCGTTTATAAAAATATGTAAAGTAAAATCATATAAACCCCTTTTTTGTCATTTTGGTGTTTGTCCCGATTAATTGATGAAATTATCGGCAACTAATCGATTAATCAAATAATCGCTAGCTGCAGCCCTAATGTATAGCATCTGTTATATGTTTCCCTTTATGTATAGTGCCTCTTATATGTGCCCCTTTACACATAGCACCTTTATATGTGTCCCTTTATGTATTGTGCCTTTTATATGTGCCCCCTTTATGTATAGTGCCTCTTATATGTGCCTCCTTTACGTATAGTGCCTCTTATATGTGCCCCCTTTATGTACTGTGCCTCTTATATGTGCCCCCTGAATACAGCGTACACTCACTGTATTATAATACTCAGGAGAAACAAGAATAGAATGGGTAACATCAATTTGCACACGAAGAGGCCGCTGTGGTCTTGATTGAAGATACCATGCGAAATTTCGCACATGGTGATGTATGATGTCACCATGTGATTACGTCATCACCTCCATCAAGAGGGCCACCACGGCCTCTATGGAATCAAATGGATAAGGTGAGTATTTTTTTTACTGGATTAACCCCTGAAAGCCCTCAATGTAATTTCAGATGCCGAGATCAGCGATGAACACTGCATGTGAGAGAATAGCTGAGGGCAGTCTCTACTCACCTGTTCCGGCATGGTCCCACAATACAGCAGTGCAGACCCAGCTGCTTTTGACTTGTCTGCTCCTGTGGAATATTGTAGGCCCAATGGCTGCTTGTGACTGGTCTGCTCTTGTGGAATGTTGTAGGCCCAATGACGCCATCTTGCTGCCTACATCACATCAATTCGCACCAGAAATGGCTGGGCTGCCACATCTTCAATTGTAACAGCACCCAATGGACGCAGATATGATTGAGTTCAGGGGCCACCGAAGTCAGCAGCTCTAATCAACATCTGCTTTGGACCGGCCCAGCCCGACTCTGAGTACAATTCTGCAGATTTACAAAAATCTGCAACAGCAAATCCGCAATTATGAACCCAGCTTTACTCCTTCCTGGTGGATTCACATCTGGCTTTGGCACAAACTCCTGCCTACAGACCTTTTCTAAAAAACTCTGTGTGAAGGTACCATAAGATACACAGGGAATTCAGAATATACCAGTATATAAAGAATATGTGATCATTCCACTATAAACTACACACACAGTATATCCTGTTCATTCCCCCTCTAGGAAGCACAAGGAACTCACTATACACCTGTACATATGGAATATGTAATATGTGTTATTTACACTATAAACTACACATATAGCCTATTCGTTCCCCATCTAGGAAGCACAGAGAACTCACTATAAACCTAGATATGTGGAATCTTTGTTATTTGCACTATAAAGTACACATAGACTACTCACAAAATGTTAGGGATATTTATTTTGAGGGTAACGTTTCTGAATGAACCTAAAATGTACTCTAAACATTACACATAAACTGAATGTGACCTTCTTTAAACTTTTGAATGCACATGTCCAACTGTTCAATGTTTCAGTACTTTTTGCACAACTTGTTGTTCTCTCTTAAGGAGCTTAACCGCAAAATTTACAACAGGTGTTTGATCCATAAATCACACAATAAATTTCCTGGTTCAATTAGAATTGGTATTTAAACAGTCCTCCTCCTCCGTATCCCCCCAGCCACGCACCAGTGATGGGCCTGAGCTGTGTCGGGTGCCACCCCGCTGTGAACCTGCTTCATCCTCATCCTCCTCCACCTCATCCTCATCCACCAGTAGTGGGCCCTGGCTGGCCACATTTGTACCTGGCCTCTGCTGTTGCAAAAAACCTCCCTCTGAGCCACTTCTAACAGACTGGCCTGAAAGTGCTAAAAATTACCCCTCATCCTCCTCCTCCTCCTGGGCCACCTCCTCTTCCATCATCGCCCTAAGCGTTTTCTCAAGGAGACATAGAAGTGGTATTGTAACGCTGATAGCGGTGTCATCGCCACTGGCCATGTTGGTGGACTACTCGAAACAGCGCAACAGGGCACACATGTCTCGCATGGAGGCCCAATCATTGGTGGTGAACTGGTGCTGTTCCGCAGTGCGACTGACGCGTGCTGCAGCTGAAACTCCACTATGGCCTGCTGCTGCTCGCACAGTCTCTCCAGCATGTACAAGGTGGAGTTCCACCTGGTGGGCACGTCGCATATGAGGCGGTGAGCGGGAAGGCTGAAGTTACGCTGTAGCGCAGACAGGCGAGCAGCGGCAGGATGTGAACACCGGAAGCGCGCACAGACGGCCCGCACTTTATGCAGCAGCTCTGACATGTCGGGGTAGTTGTGAATGAACTTCTGCACCACCAAATTCAGCACATGCGACAGGCAAGGGATGTGTGTCAAACCGGCTAGTCCCAGAGCTGCGACGAGATTTCGCCCATTATCGCACACCAACTGGCCGGGCTTGAGGCCCACCGGCAGAAACCACTCGTCGGTCTGTTGTTCAATACCCCGCCACAACTCCTGCGCGGTGTGGGGCCTATCCCCCAAACATATGAGTTTCAGAATGGCCTGCTGACGTTTACCCCGGGCTGTGCTGAAGTTGGTGGTGAAGGTGTGTGGCTGACTGGATGAGCTGGTGGAAGCAGAGGAGGAGGAAGCCGAGTAGGAGGAGGAGGCTACAGGAGGCAAAGAATGATGCCCTGCGATTCTTGGCGGCGGAAGGATGTGCGCCAAGGAACTCTCCGCCTGGGCCCCAGCCGCCACTACATTTACCCATTGTGCAGTTAGGGAGATATAGCGTCCCTGGCCATGCTTACTGGTCCACGTATCTGTGGTTAGGTGGATCTTGCCACAGATGGCGTTGCGCAATGCACACTTGGTTTTATCGGATACTTGGTTGTGCAGGGAAGGCACGGCTGTCTTGGAGAAGTAGTGGCGGCTGGGAACAACATACTGTGGGACAGCCATGGACATCAGTTGTTTGAAGCTGTTTGTGTCCACCAGCCTGAATGACAGCATTTCAAAGGCCAGTAGTTTAGAAATGCTGGCATTCAGGCCCAGGGCTCGAGGGTGGCTAGGTGGGAATTTACGCTTTCTCTCCAAGGTTTGTGAGATGGAGAGCTAAACGCTGCCGTGTGACATGGTGGAGATGCTTGGTGACGCAGGTGGTGGTGTCGGTGGCACATCCTCTGTTTGGTGGGCGGCAGGTGCCAACGTTCCTCCCGAGGTGGAGTAAGAGGCCGAGGCAGCAGCAGAAGAGGGAGCAGGGGTAGCCAGAGTGAGTTTATTGCTTTTAAGGTGTTTACTCCACTGCAGTTCATGCTTTGCATGTAGATGCCTGGTCATGCAGGTTGTGCTAAGGTTCAGAACGTTAATGCCTCGCTTCAGGCTCTGATGGCACAGCGTGCAAACCACTCAGGTCTTGTCGTCAGCACATTGTTTAAAGAAGTGCCATGCCAGGGAACTCCTTGAAGCTGCCTTTGGGGTGCTCGGTCCCTGGTGGCGGTGGCCAGTAGAAGACGAACTCTCTTGGCGGCGACTGTTCTGCTTTATCCCCCTGCTCCCTCTTTTGCTACGCTGTTGGCTCGGTCTCACCACTGCCTCTTCCTCTGAACTATAAAAGTCAGTGGCACGACCTTCATTCCATGTGGGGTCTAGGACCTCATCGTCCCCTGCATCGTCTTCCACACAGTCTTCCTCCCTGACCTCCTGTTCGGTCTGCACACTGCAGAAAGACGCAGCAGTTGGCACCTGTGTTTCGTCATCATCAGAGACGTGAGGACTCCGATGAGGTGGTATTCGCATGTCCTCATCATCAGGAAAAATCAGTGGTTGTGCATCAGTGCATTCTATGTCTTCCACCACTGGGGAAGTGCTAGGTGGATTCCCTTGGGAAACCCTGCCAGCAGAGTCTTCAAAAAGCATAAGAGACTGCTGCATAACTTGAGGCTCAGACAGTTTCCCTGATATGCATGGGGGTGATGTGACAGACTGATGGGCTTGGTTTTCAGGCGCCACCTGTGCGCTTTCTGCAGAAGACTGGGTGGGAGATAATGTTGTGAAAGTGCTGGATCCACTGTCGGCCACCCAATTGACTATCGCCTGTTCCTGCTCAGGCCTTACCTTAATTAGAACGGCATTGGGCCACTAAATATTGCTGTAAATTCTGGCCGGTACTGGAACCTGAGGTAGTTGGTTCACTAGGACGTGTGGCTGTGGCAGAATGGCCACGTCCTCTCCCTTTACCAGAGGGTACACTAACACCACCACGACCGCGTCTGCGTTCCTTACTAGATGTTTTCCTCATTGTTACCGTTCACCAAGCACCACAATAAGAAAAAAAATATTTGTCCCAATGTATTGATTTCAAATTCAGGCCTTTTTTTACAGGCACCTAACACTATCTGACTATTTATTTATGTAGTGCATTACACTAATCCAGGCACAGCAGTAACCACTGATTTAGGGGAATATCTCTTTTAGGGCTAGTATTTAGGCCCTGGATGAAAGGTATCCTTTTATGGACAGATTTACACTTGGAGATGCACAGTAGCGTGAGAAAAAATACGTAGGATTATGCCTTCAGCAATTGTATTTTAACACTTTGTGTAATATACCCTTTAACGGACAATAATACAATGGGAGATACACGGTAGCGTGTGAAGTTAATGAGGATGACCCTCTCAGCACTTGTATATACACCTTGAGTGTAATATACCCTTTTAAGGACAGATTAACACTTAGACTGCAACAGCTGGGACACCAGATTCAGGGTATTGCTATTTTGGCAATTGAATTTCACCCCAGAACAAAATATACCCTTTTACGGACAAATTAACACTTGGCCTGCAACAGCTGGAGCACCAGTCCAGAGTATTGCTATTTTGGCAATTGAATTTCACCCCAGAACAAAATATATGTTTTGGCAGACACTATTATACTTTGCCAGCCACAGGTGAAACCACTGATTTATGGTATTGCTATTCTGGCAATTGAATTTCACCCCAGAACAAACTATACCCTTTTACGGACAGATTAACACTTGGCCTGCAACAGCTGGGACACCAGATTCAGGGTATTGCTATTTTGGCAATTGAATTTCACCCCAGAACAAAATATACCCTTTTACGGACAGATTAACACTTGGCATGCAACAGCTGGGCCACCAGATTCAGGGTATTGCTATTTTGGCAATTGAATTTCACCACTGAACAAAATATATGTTTTGGCGGACACTATTATACTTTGCCAGCCACAGCTGAAACCACTGATTGATGGTATTGCTATTTTGGCAATTGAATTTCACCCCAGAACAAATTATACCCTTTTACGGACAGATGAACACTGGGCCTGCAAAAGCTCAGACACCAGATTCAGGGTATTGCTATTACGTCAATTGAATTTCACCCCAGAACAAAATATACCCTTTTACGGACAGATTAACACTTGGCCTGCAACAGCTGGGACACCAGATTCAGGGTATTGCTATTTTGGCAATTGAATTTCACCCTAGAACAAAATATATGTTTTGGCGGACAAAATTATACTTTGCCAGCCACAGCTGAAACCACTGATTTATGGTATTGCTATTTTGGCAATTGAATTTCACCCCAGAACAAAATAAACCCTTTTACCTACAGATTAACACTTGGCCTGCAACAGCTGGGACACCAGATTCAGGGTATTGCTATTTTGGCAATTGAATTTCACCCCAGAACAAAATATATGTTTTGGCGGACACTATTATACTTTGCCAAAAACAGCTGAAACCACTGATTTATGGTATTGCTATTTTGGCAATTGAATCTCACCCCAGAACAAAATATACCCTTTTACGGACAGATTAACACTTTGCCAGCCACAGCTGAAACCACTGATTTATGGTATTGCTATTTTGGCAATTGAATTTCACCCCAGAACAAAATACACCCTTTTACGGACAGATTAACACTTGGCCTGCAACAGCTGGGAAAACAAGATTCAGGGTATTGCTATTTTGGCAATTTAATTATACCCCAAATTTTCCTCATTGTTACCGTTCACCAAGCACCACAATAAGAAAAAAAATATTTGTCCCAATGTATTGATTTCAAATTCAGGCCTTTTTTTACAGGCACCTAACACTATCTGACTATTTATTTATGTAGTGCATTACACTAATCCAGGCACAGCAGTAACCACTGATTTAGGGGAATATCTCTTTTAGGGCTAGTATTTAGGCCCTGGATGAAAGGTATCCTTTTATGGACAGATTTACACTTGGAGATGCACAGTAGCGTGAGAAAAAATACGTAGGATTATGCCTTCAGCAATTGTATTTTAACACTTTGTGTAATATACCCTTTAACGGACAATAATACAATGGGAGATACACGGTAGCGTGTGAAGTTAATGAGGATGACCCTCTCAGCACTTGTATATACACCTTGAGTGTAATATACCCTTTAAGGACAGATTAACACTTAGACTGCAACAGCTGGGACACCAGATTCAGGGTATTGCTATTTTGGCAATTGAATTTCACCCCAGAACAAAATATACCCTTTTACGGACAAATTAACACTTGGCCTGCAACAGCTGGAGCACCAGTCCAGAGTATTGCTATTTTGGCAATTGAATTTCACCCCAGAACAAAATATATGTTTTGGCAGACACTATTATACTTTGCCAGCCACAGGTGAAACCACTGATTTATGGTATTGCTATTCTGGCAATTGAATTTCACCCCAGAACAAACTATACCCTTTTACGGACAGATTAACACTTGGCCTGCAACAGCTGGGACACCAGATTCAGGGTATTGCTATTTTGGCAATTGAATTTCACCCCAGAACAAAATATACCCTTTTACGGACAGATTAACACTTGGCATGCAACAGCTGGGCCACCAGATTCAGGGTATTGCTATTTTGGCAATTGAATTTCACCACTGAACAAAATATATGTTTTGGCGGACACTATTATACTTTGCCAGCCACAGCTGAAACCACTGATTGATGGTATTGCTATTTTGGCAATTGAATTTCACCCCAGAACAAATTATACCCTTTTACGGACAGATGAACACTGGGCCTGCAAAAGCTCAGACACCAGATTCAGGGTATTGCTATTACGTCAATTGAATTTCACCCCAGAACAAAATAAACCCTTTTACCTACAGATTAACACTTGGCCTGCAACAGCTGGGACACCAGATTCAGGGTATTGCTATTTTGGCAATTGAATTTCACCCCAGAACAAAATATATGTTTTGGCGGACACTATTATACTTTGCCAAAAACAGCTGAAACCACTGATTTATGGTATTGCTATTTTGGCAATTGAATCTCACCCCAGAACAAAATATACCCTTTTACGGACAGATTAACACTTTGCCAGCCACAGCTGAAACCACTGATTTATGGTATTGCTATTTTGGCAATTGAATTTCACCCCAGAACAAAATACACCCTTTTACGGACAGATTAACACTTGGCCTGCAACAGCTGGGAAAACAAGATTCAGGGTATTGCTATTTTGGCAATTTAATTATACCCCAGAACAAAATATATGTATTGGCGGACACTAATATACTTTGCCAGCCACAGCTGAAACCACTGATTTATGGTATTGCTATTTTGGCAATTGAATTTCACCCGAGAACAAAATATACCCTTTTACGGACAGATTAACACTTGGCCTGCAACAGCTGGGACACCAGATTAAGGGTATTGCTATTTTTTGCAATTGAATTTCACCCCAGAACAAAATATATGTTTTGGCGGACACTATTATAGTTTGCCAGCCACAGCTGTGACACCAGATTTATGGTATTGCTATTTTGGCAATTGAATTTCATCCAGAACAAAATATATGTTTTGGCAGACACTATTATAGTTTGCCAGCCAGTGCTGGGACACCAGATTTAGGGGATTTCTATTTTGGCATGTGATTTTAACCCCAGAACAAAATATATGTTTTGGCGGACACTATTATAGTTTGCCAGCCACAGCTGTGACACCAGATTTATGGTATTGCTATTTTGGCAATTGAATTTCATCCAGAACAAAATATATGTTTTGGCAGACACTATTATAGTTTGCCAGCCAGTGCTGGGACACCAGATTTAGGGGATTGCTATTTTGCCAATTGAATTTCCCCCCAGAACAAAATATATGTTTTGGCGGACACTATTATAGTTTGCCAGCCACAGCTGTGACACCAGATTTATGGTATTGCTATTTTGGCAATTGAATTTCACCCCAGTACAAAATATACCCTTTTACGGACAGATTAACACTTGGCCTGCAACAGCTGTGACACCAGATTCAGGGTATTGCTATTTTGGCAATTGAATTTCACCCCAGAACAAAATATACCCTGTTACGGACAGATTAACACTTGGCCTGCAACAGCTGGGACACCAGATTCAGGGTATTGCTATTTTGGCAATTGAATTTCACCCCAGAACAAAATATATGTTTTGGCGGACACTATTATAGTTTGCCAGCCAGTGCTTTGACACCAGATTTAGGGGATTGCTATTTTGGCATGTGATTTTAACCCCAGAACAAAATATATGTTTTGGCGGACACTATTATAGTTTGCCAGCCACAGCTGTGACACCAGATTTATGGTATTGCTATTGCTATTTTGGCAATGGAATTTCACCCCAGAACAAAATATATGCTTTGGCGGACACTATTATAGTTTGCCAGCCAATGCTGGGACACCAGATTTATGGTATTGCTATTGCTATTTTGCCAATTGAATTTCCCCCCAGAACAAAATATATGTATTGGCGGACACTAATATACTTTGCCAGCCACAGCTGAAACCACTGATTTATGGTATTGCTATTTTGGCAATTGAATTTCACCCCAGAACAAACTATACCCTTTTACGGACAGATTAAGACTTGGCCTGCAACAGCTGGGACACCAGATTTAGGGTATTGCTATTTTGGCAATTGAATTTTACCCCAGAACAAAATATACCCTTTTACGGACAGAGTAACACTTGGCCTGCAACAGCTGGGACACCAGATTCAGGGTATTGCTATTTTGGCAATTGAATTTGACCCCAGAACAAAATATATGTTTTGGCGGACACTATTATAGTTTGCCAGCCACAGCTGTGACACCAGATTTATGGTATTGCTATTGCTATTTTGGCAATGGAATTTCACCCCAGAACAAAATATATGTTTTGGCGGACACTATTATAGTTTGCCAGCCAATGCTGGGACACCAGATTTAGGGGATTGCTATTTTGGCATGTGATTTTAACCCCAGAACAAAATATATGTTTTGGCGGACACTATTATAGTTTGCCAGCCACAGCTGTGACACCAGATTTATGGTATTGCTATTTTGGCAATTGAATTTCACCCCAGAACAAAATATATGTTTTGGCAGACACTATTATAGTTTGCCAGCCAGTGCTGGGACACCAGATTTAGGGGATTGCTATTTTGGCAATTGAATTTTACCCCAGAATAAAATATATGTTTTGGCGGACACTATTATAGTTTGCCAGCCAGTGCTTTGACACCAGATTTAGGGGATTGCTATTTTGGCATGTGATTTTAACCCCAGAACAAAATATATGTTTTGGCGGACACTATTATAGTTTGCCAGCCACAGCTGTGACACCAGATTTATGGTATTGCTATTGCTATTTTGGCAATGGAATTTCACCCCAGAACAAAATATATGTTTTGGCGGACACTATTATAGTTTGCCAGCCAATGCTGGGACACCAGATTTATGGTATTGCTATTGCTATTTTGCCAATTGAATTTCCCCCCAGAACAAAAT
The DNA here is from genome assembly GCA_033119425.1 of Bufotes viridis. Classification (NCBI taxonomy): domain Eukaryota; kingdom Metazoa; phylum Chordata; class Amphibia; order Anura; family Bufonidae; genus Bufotes; species Bufotes viridis. Next base: position 206,684,416 of record CM065591.1, read on the forward strand.
ATATGTATTGGCGGACACTAATATACTTTGCCAGCCACAGCTGAAACCACTGATTTATGGTATTGCTATTTTGGCAATTGAATTTCACCCCAGAACAAACTATACCCTTTTACGGACAGATTAAGACTTGGCCTGCAACAGCTGGGACACCAGATTCAGGGTATTGCTATTTTGGCAATTGAATTTTACCCCAGAACAAAATATATGTTTTGGCGGACACTATTATCGTTTGCCAGCCAGTGCTGGGACACCAGATTTAGGGGATTGCTATTTTGGCAAGTGAATTTCCCCCCAGAACAAAATATATGTTTTGGCGGACACTATTATACTTTGCCAGCCACAGCTGTGACACCAGATTTATGGTATTGCTATTTTGGCAATTGAATTTCACCCCAGTACAAAATATACCCTTTTACGGACAGATTAACACTTGGCCTGCAACAGCTGTGACACCAGATTCAGGGTATTGCTATTTTGGCAATTGAATTTCACCCCAGAACAAAATATACCCTGTTACGGACAGATTAACACTTGGCCTGCAACAGCTGGGACACCAGATTCAGGGTATTGCTATTTTAGCAATTGAATTTCACCCCAGAACAAAATATATGTTTTGGCGGACACTATTATAGTTTGCCAGCCACTGCTGGGACACCAGATTTAGGGGATTGCTATTTTGGCAATTGAATATTACCCCAGAATAAAATATATATTTTGGCGGACACTATTATAGTTTGCCAGCCAGTGCTGGGACACCAGATTTAGGGGATTGCTTTTTTGGCAAGTGAATTTCACCCCAGAACAAAATATATGTTTTGGCGGACACTATTATAGTTTGCCAGCCACAACTGTGACACCAGATTTATGGTATTGCTATTTTGGCAATTGAATTTCACCCCAGAACAAAATATATGTTTTGGCAGACACTATTATAGTTTGCCAGCCACAGCTGTGACACCAGATTTATGGTATTGCTATTTTGGCAATTGAATTTCACCCCAGAACAAAATATATCTTTTGGCGGACACTATTATAGTTTGCCAGCCAGTGCTCTGACACCAGATTTAGGGGATTGCTATTTTGACAATTGAATTTCACCACAGAAAATAATCTATCCTTTGCCAGACATCAGACAGTATTATACTAGGCTAGCCAAAGCTGGAACACCAGATTTAGGGGATTGGTATTTTGCCAATTGTATTTAACCCCTTAATAATATAGAAATTGCTATCCTGAGTTTCTAGGGGTGACAATAAGCACAGCCAAGCCCCTGATGTAGGATATAGCAAAAAAAAAAACTAGTATTGATGGATTGATGGACTTGGTGGCAGCTTGATCTAGTGCACCACAAGTCACAAAATGGCCACCGATCACCCCAGAAAAAAGTGACAGAAAACCTCTGTGTAGCCTAAAAACCAGTGAGCAAGTAACTAGCAGAAGTTGAATCATTCACAGCTGTAGATCGATCACTTCATTAGGTGCTTTTGCTGACTTTTCCCTGACTAATCTCACCCTCCCAGCAGCTGCGTCCTCTCCCTACACTAATCAGATCAGTGTGACGTGCGGCGCTACATGACTCCAGCTTAAATAGAGGCTGGGTCACAGGCTGCACTTGGCCAATCATAGCCATGCCATTAGTAGGCATGGCTGTGATGGGCTCTTAGGGCAAGAAGTAAAACACTAGCTGATTGGCTGCTGTGCAGCCCTTCAGAAAGCTGGAAGAAATCGCCGACCAACGAACCCAAACTTTTTTAAAAATGTTCGGGTTCGGGTCCGTGTCCCGAACACCCCAAAATTCGGTACGAACCCGAACTATGCTTGAACTGTTCGCTCAACACTACTCGTAACGCTCTACCCCAGAACCTCAATGACCTGAGGGCTGCCCTTCAAGAAGAGTGGGATGCCACGCTTCAGCAGACAATAAGTCGACTTGTGAACAGCATGAGGCGTAGTTGTCATGCTGTAATTGGTGCTCAATGCCACAGTTTTCGAGACATTAATATTTTTGTGGAGTGATACACAGGGCACAGGGAATTCACTATACACCTGTATCTGTGGAATATGTGTTCTTTCCACTATAAACTACACATACATCCTGTTCATTCTATCAAACACATGAAACGGATTATACCCATATTTGTAGCTTTAAAAATTTACTATATGGTTCATTCTTTTTTACTTTTCTTCATTCATTTAGTATGCCCCTGAGATAGTATGTGGGATCCATGAGGGGGCAAGGGCAACAGGGAGACACAAGATTTTCAGGTGCTCTGTGAGTTCAGGGGGGGCACAGAAATACACTATACTGAAGCTCAGGCTTGGACTGGGGAACAAGGGAATTCTCTGCTGGGTCCCTGAGCAAGGTGGGCCCCTAGTCTCCCACCCTCTGCACAAGTGGCACATAACACATTAGATTTACTGCACTACATACATATATCCAAAATAAATTTTACTGGTGGGCCCTAGGTACCCCAGTCCCACACTGCTGACGCTTGTCTGTAGTGAACACAGGTGATGGGCAGCACCTTCAGGACTGACTTAACTTGCCCCCTACAGTGACTTTCACCCCCTTCTGCTGTGTGTAGGAGGGGTGCAGGGACTAAGGAGGGGACTTAGCCTCATACTTCCAGGCACAGTAACACAACAGCAGGTGAAGGCTGAGTCTCTTCCGGACAATTTTCATCATCACCTGCAGCCATTGCTTGTCTGGGAGTTGTCCCTGCCTCCTCACATGGACTATCACACTGCAGAGAGGAGGGGAGGCTGTCTTCTCTTGGGGTCTGTAAAGTTTGATATGGGCCAGTGGGGGCAGCTGGCAGTGGCCCCTTTTTTGCTTCCTTTAAGCAGGGTCCCTGACAGCACTCAGTACTAGTAGTTCTGTGCTGACACACACTTGTATTGCATGATAATGATAGTATGGACCTGCAGCCTGTCAGGGATATGTCAGAGCAGCTGTGCGTGCATTTGACAGGGTGTGTATTACACATCAGGTATAACAGGCTATGATGAGACACAGCTTGTAATAGTCTCTGACACCCACACCTTGCATAATAGCCTTCCCTGTATGGAGATCATGTAGCAGCGAGCCAACTTCTACAGAACAGTGGCAGGGAGCCCTGAGCGTGCCCTCGTCATGCCAGCGACCCTTCTGCTATGCCCAGGGTGCTGAGGCGTTGGCAGGGGTCGGTTCCTGTTGGTATGGACTAGAAGCACGGGATGTTCCTGCTCTATCCTACCTCACCTTCTGTGTGACTAAACTGATTGGTCATAAACACATTTTAAGACACAACTAAGGAGCGGCTGGAAATCTCAAGGCGTGTCACACAAACGCTGACACACCCTTTACTGAGCTAGACCTGGATACACTTTACTGTCTAGAAGAAAGACTGGAGACACATCTCTTCTGCTGTGGGAGACTTTTCACACTCGTTCATTACCCAGGAAATTGTTCCCGGTGGCATAGCACTATATACATTAACTCTTGCCATGTTGTCCTCACCATCCCCTCTGAAAACTGCCCTGGCATCAGAAGTCTTCTTGTGGGCGAATGAATCTTCCTTAGCCGTCCCTTCAGATAATCGGCTGAGGACCGGGGCTAGTGGTGACCAGCGTGTTAAGGAGCAAGTAATGATGACAGTACGGAGGCAGAAGCCGAAAAATTCGCAGTCTTCCACCTTGAATTATGGGACTAGAGGTAAATGTGTTACTTATATACCTGATTTCCGTTGCTCACACAAAGCGACTCTTGAAAATGCTGCAAAGTTTTTTTGTTTTAAATCTCTGCATGTTTTTAGCTGAGGCGATAGTGTAGTGTTGGCATCTGCTTTTTTTTGTTGCATCTGAAGCAGCACCCTGGTTTCACACATGCTGTTTAGGGCTCATGCACACAGCCGTAGTTTCGGTCTGCATCTGATACACTTTTTTTGCGGGTCAGATGCGGACTAATTCATTTCAATGGGGCGTCAAAAGATGCGGAGAGAACACAGCTGTCTGCATCTGCATGTCCGTTCCACGCCCCACAAAAAACGATGGGACAAGGATAGGACAGTTCTGCAGAAGTTAAAAAAGAAATGCACTTGGCTAGGATCCATGTTCTGCGGTACCGTGATTTGCGGACGGCGAAACACTTACGTCTGTGTGCTCCCTTAGGCCTCTTTCACATGAACGTGTGCGCCCCGTGCCTGTGCTGAGGACCACATTTGTAGATCCGCAATACACGGACACCGTTCCGTGGCCATTCCGCATCCCGGATGCAAATCAATTTGCTTCAATGGGTCCGCAAATCCGGAGTTGCGGAACGGAATCACGGAATGGAACACTACAGAAGCACTACAGTGTGCTTCCGTGGGGTTACATTCAGTACTTCTATTCTGCAAAATGATAGAACATGTCCTATCTTTTTGCGGAACGGACGGATCACAGACCCATTGAAGTGAATGGGTCTGTGAGCTGCTGCGGTTGCCCCACGGTCGGTGCCCATGCCTTGTGGACTGCAATTTGCGGTCCACAACACGGGGCGCACACGTTTGTGTGAAAGAGGCCTTATGTTGTTTTTAAGGACGGTGTGGATAGTAAACGCAGTGCAAATAGTTAATAATTATTTATTTATTTTTCTCCATTTGTTTTTTTTCAAATTAAGTCTTAAAGCCCCTTCACACATGAATCTGCGGTGGTCTGTATTTCAGACATTTTCTTTTCTTATAGAAGAGAGGATGGAAAGATTTCTGAAGAAAACTCCATGGCTGTAACATGCTGCTTTTTTTTAAAGGCTCAATAAAGTGAAAAACTACAACCATTAGCCACTAGCAAAAATACATGTGCGTCCTGCATTTCAAAGTTCCCATAGACTTTCAGCTAACATCTGGAATTGCCATTTTTCCTGTAAAAAAACACACTCGTCTCAAAAAATGTCAAAATACCATAAAAACTTATGTGTAAATTCAGCCTTAGGTCATGCTCACGTGTGTTCGAGGCACTCAGCACATTCCATGCAGTGCTATTTTGGTAGTAAGATGCCTGATCAGATGAGAGCAACCTGATGCACCCTATTATAGTCAGTGGGTCCTTTGGATGCCGTTTATGCCCGTCATGTGTCAGGTCCGATGCCTTTATTCTTTTCTTTATTCTGCTTTTATTATAAAGCAGAAAAGCAGAAATACAATCAATGATGTGAACGCAGCCTTAGTTTGCTTAAAAAATTATAAAAACTGCAATATTCTGCTTTCACACAGTCTGTATTTGGTCATTATTTAGCGTCAATGATGGAAACTAAAACTAGGGGTGAAACCCTCAGAGGAGAGTGTAAGGGCACCTACCCACACAAGCGTTCTTAAAGCGATTCACAGCCTAAGGGCTCGTTCACACAACCATATGGTTTTGCGGTCCGTTTTTAACGGATCCGTTTTTGGTTTCAGCAGTGTTTCCGTTCCATTTCTGTATGGTTTCCGTTTGTGATCAGAAACAGAAGCATATAATGATGTTTTAATAGTAAGTACATTGAAAAATTGGGCTGGGCATAACATTTCCAATAGATGCTTCCGCAGGAACAGATACGGAAGACATACGGATGCATTCCGTTTTTTTTTACAGCCCCATTGACTTGAATGGAGCCATGAAACGTGATTTGCAGGCAATAACAGGACATGACTCAAAATGTAGCGAAACGGAAATACGGAAACGGAATGCATACAGAGTACATTCCGTTTTTTTTTTGGACCCATTGAAATGAATGGTTCCGTATACGGATGGTAAGGCCTCTTGCACATGGCCATTGTGGGTCCATTCCTTGCATTGGGGAATGCCGTCTTTGCGGCGGCAGGGACGGATCAAGACCCTTTCAACTTGAATGGGTCCGCATTCGTGATCCGAAGTGCACACTGGCCAGTGCCTGTGTATTATGGACCCGCCGTATGCGGGCCGCAATATGGCGATGGGCACACAACGTTCGTGTGCAAGAGGCCTAATGGAAATATCTGTGCCTCTTTTGTGTTTACAAATACTGATGAGAATTACTGAATTTTTTTGGAAAACTTCCCCTTGTTTTCATTGGGAAAGCAGGAAGGAGAAGTATAAGGCTCCATTCACATGTCCGTAAGTGTTTTGCGGATCCGCAAAACACGGACACTGGCCATGTGCACCTGGCCAGCACTATAATAGAAAATGCCTATTCTTGTCCACTATTGCGGACAAGAATAGGACATGTTCTATTTTTTTGCGGAAACGGAAGTGCAGATCCGGAATTGCGGATGCAGACAGCACATAGTGTGCTATCAGCATCCATTCCGGCCCCCTTGAAAATGAATGGGTCCGCACCCATTCCGCAAAATTGTGGAACGGATGCGTACCCATTTTGCGGACGTGTGAATGGACCCTAAGTGCTTTCTTTATATATCCCATTTGGAATCCACCTTCGGCTTTGCCTCAAAAATATGTAATAAAACTGTGTCAAAAAGTGCACTGTTTTTTATAAAAAGTTGGGGGTCAATTATCAAAGTCCGGCTTTTTACATAATTCTTTGATAGCCCCTGCAGCTGCTGGAGGAAGCATCTAATTTATGGTGAGGTGCAGTCTTTGTCATAACTTAAGTGCACCTCTGGCAGTCTGTGCGACTGGATTGAAAACTACTCCAGTCCCTGATTGGAGTAGTTTTCACTCCTCTTCTGCACCTATTTCCAGGCGTAAATGTAAGTGAATTTCCTGGGGCTGATGACCCAGCCCCGGCCCAGCCCCTGACGCTCCCAAATGGCAAGGACAGCGTAAAAATGCCCATGTGAGAACATGTTGTCACCCAGGCTTTTAAAAAGTCGCAAAATGGTGTCTTACAATTTTTTAATGCCAAAAACGGGCATAAGCTTGCTAATAAATGACCACCGTTGTGTTTGAAATCACCCTTCTCATACACTTCTTTTTACTTTTTTGTAGATTATTTCCAGCTCAAAAATGCCATTAATGTATACGTTTCTACGAAAAATTTTAGGCATTTTTTATTGATTCTGTTTGTAATGCATTTCCGATATGCAAGACCACACTTAGTTTATAAATGTTTATATAACAAATTGTGATTTTATATCTAAGAATTTGATATTCTGTTCATATATCATGCTTCCCACCAATATTTAGTATATATATGTACGTAACACAAAACAAGTAATCTGCAGACATCTGCCTCCATGATGAAGGAATAACTTTTCAGTATAGTAAATAAGATTTATATAGTTTTGGCACACGTCTGGCCCATTGAGTTCTATGGACACAATACAGTATATGTTTTGATACCTTCCTGCAGTTTAACACCAAGTTTATACCTTCAATAGAGCGGTAAGTAGGGTGAAAAAGAGCGCTTAGATTAAAACTTTTTTATGGCCCCCTCTTACTCTTGATGTCTTGTGACAGGTGTGAAAACTAATATAGTGATAGGCATGCTAAATTTGGGGCGCAATTTAGTTTTTTTCAATGAAAAGGCATACTCAACTGAATGTAAAAACATATACAACTACACTGCAATGCAGCTGCATACTGTATACAATGGACTGTATTTATTGTGGTATTGAGTATCATAACAGGTTTTTCTTGTCAACAGAGTAGAAAAATACAATATCCAGTTAGATTTTTCCTCTCATGTGAAGTATTTATTGGTGTGAACCATAGAAATGTATGGGTACAGAATAAATAGACTTTTTTGTGCTATCTAAAGTACTTGTATCTTTCTGACATAAATGTACACTATATGGCTAACAGTATGTGGACACCTGAAAGTGTGACCTCATGGTGTGGCTGGCTACATGTGCTCAAGTCGCAGCATGTCGCAACATAGATTATCATTATAAAAAATGTTGCGTGGCATTACTGAGACACGAGTTGCAGTGCAGTAGTGCCCTTTGGTGAAGTGACCTATGTTGCATGACAAATGTCTTGGTGTACCCTAACTATGTATTAATAGATCAGTGGCCTAAATAGAGATCTCCCCCATGATCAGTTTATAACCAGGACTGTAACAATAAGAAGGTACGGGGCAGCATGGTGGCTCAGTAGTTAGCACCGGTGCCTTGCAGCACTGGGGTCCAAAGACTTAGGCCCCTTTCACACGGGCGAGTTTTCCGCGCGGGTGCAATGCGTGAGGAGGACGCATTGCACCCGCACTGAATCCGGACCCATTCATTTCTATGGGGCTGTGCACATGAGCGGTGAGTTTCACGCATCACTTCTGCGTTGCGTGAAAATCGCAGCATGCTCTATATTGTGCGTTTTTCATGCAACGCAGGCCCCATAGAAGTGAATGGGGCTGCGGGAAAATCGCAAGCATCCGCAAGCAAGTGCGGATGCAGTGCGATTTTCGCGCATGGTTGCTTAGCAACGGGACCAGATCTTTATTATTTTCCCTTATAGCATGGTTATAAGGGGAAATAATAGCATTCTTAATAAAGAATGCATAGTAAAATGAAGAGGAAGGGGTTAAAAATAATAAAAGTATAAAACGTCACATCACATGGTTCATCTTACCATGGTGATGGACCATGTGATTGGACCATGTGATGTGACGTCATCACAGGTCCTGTAGATCTTAGATAATGCAGGGAAAGAGATGACAGATCGCAACTATGCGATCAAGTGGCTAAGGTAAGTTAACTTTTATTATTTTTAACCCCTTCCTCTTCATTTTGCTATGCATTCTTTATTAAGAATGCTATTATTTCCCCTTATAACCATGTTATAAGGGAAAATAATAAATTCTCCAGAATACCCGAAACCGGACTTCAGTGATGAAGTCCGGCTTCGGGTCTGGGTACCAAACATGGAGATTTTTCTCACGCGCGTGCAAAACGCATTACAAACGTTTGCACCTGCGCGGAAAAATCACGCATATTCCCGCAACGCACCCGCCTCTTATCCGGGCGTCAAACATGACGCCCGTGTGAAAGAGGCCTTAGGGCTCGTTCACAAGACTGTGCCGTGTTTTGCAGTCCACAAATTGCGGATCCGCAAAACACGGATGCTGCCCGTGTGCCTTCCACAATCTGCGGAACGGACTGGACGGCCCTTTTAGAAATGCCTATTCTTGTCTGCAAAACGGACAAGAATATAAAATCACAATTCTGCAACGGACAAGAATAGGACATGACTCATAACTTTTGCGGGGCCACGGAATGGAGCAACGGATGCGGACAGCATGCGGAGTGCTCGCCGCATCTTTTGTGGCCTCATAGAAGTGAATGGGTCAACCCCCAAGCCACAAAAAATGCGGCTCGGATGCGGACCAAAACACGGTCATGTGAACGGGCCCTTACTGATAGGGAACTTAGATTGTGAGCTCTATTGGGGAGAGCCCGATGCTTATATCTGTAAAGGGCTGCAGAAAATAGTAGCACTATATAAGGCTTCGTTCACATCACCGTTCAGCCTTTCCGTTCTCCTGCTCTGTTCAGGAGCAGGAGAACGGAAAGGACGGATTCGGCAGATAACTGAGCCGAACGGAGCCTAAGGACCCGATAGACTATAATGGTGTCCGTTCGGTTTCCGCACAGAAGAGGATTTTGGAGCGGAGACAATAGAAGTGCATTCAGGACTTTTTTCTCCACTTCAAAAATCTTCCTCTGAGCGGACACCTAACGGCCCCTATTATAGTCTATGGGGTCTTTAGGCTCCGTTCGGCTCAGTTATGTGCCGAATTCGTCCTTTCCGTTCTCCTGCTCCTAAACTGAGCAGGAGAACGGAAAGGCTGAACGGTGACGTGAACTAAGCCTTAGTGAGTATAATAAACCAATAAATAAAGGGACATCCTCTATAGAGGAAAGAAGGTTTCTACACCATCATAGAAGGTGATTATTTCCTGTAAGAGCATTATTGTGCTCGTCTCTTTTTTAGAGTGCAATTAGACTGGCTTAGTGGATTAGCCTGTCAGTATTTAGCATAGTAGTTATAGTGAGTCACACAGCAGGTGATGAATTAGGCGAGCCGTCTTTTTATTTGTCAGGGCTCAGGTGGATCATGTACAATTAGACTACTGTTTGGGCGACAAAAAGTTGCCTATTAAATAAGAAGTTGCAGCTATGTACACGTTTCTGAAAAGGCGCATGTCTACAAGAGGATATAACAATTTCATTAAAATTGTCCCACGGCCCCACACATAGGTGAACAAAACTTCACCACCCATGGAGTGGAGTAAGAATAAAACAAATTTTTCATCAAATCAAATTCATACTTAAAAGAAGCACCTACATAAAAAGGCTAAAAAAGCGCAGCACTAGCCACGCCCAAAAAATGTGCCCACACCATAAAACTAACGAGCCTAAGGCTAGATGCAGACGTCCGTTAAACCCGGACGTGAACAGTCCGTGGTAATGCAGGCTGGATTTGTTCTTTACAGCAGTAGCGCATGGCATCATTGGTTGCTATGATGCCGTGCGCTCCCTGCCGCCGCTGCAGGACAGTAATTTAACAGACATCTGCATCTAGCCTAAAAAGACATATTAGTAAATGTGGCTAAAACAATTAGGCCTCTTGCACACGGGCGTCATGTTTGACGGCCGGATAAGAGGCGGATGCGTTGCGGGAATCGCCACGATTTTTCCGCGCGTGTGCTAACGTTTGTAGTGCGTTTAGCACGCGCGTGAAAAAATCCGCATGCTTGGTACCCAGACCCGAAGTCAGACTTTATCACTGATGTCTGGTTTCGGGATGAGTATTCTGTATGTGTAATTATTTTCCTTTATAACATAGTTATAAGGGAAAATTATCGCATTCTAATTACAGAATGCAATGTTCCCCGGACTATAGAGGGTTAAAAATAAAAAATAGTTAACTTACCTTCTTCCATTGTACGCGCAGAGCCCCCGAACGTCTTCTCTCTTGATGGTTGGGATGCTTGAGGACCTGTGGTGACATCACAGGGTCACATGGTCCAATCATAGAAGCATTTGAGTGGACCATGTGACCCATGTGATCCTGTGACATCACGGCAGGTCCTTTATCCAACATCTGCTGGATGAAGGACCTGCCGTGATGTCACAAAAAAGAGATGTAAATCATAATAATAAATGAACCCGGAGACTAAAACGGACAAGAATAGGACATGTTCTATTTTTTTTCAGAGCTACGGACCGGACATACTGATGCAGACCCATTCAAATGAATGGGTCCGCATCCTAACCGCCCCAAAAAAAGACATATTAGCCTAAAAAGACATATTAGTAAATGTGGCTAAAACAATTAGGCCTCTTGCACACGGGCGTCATGTTTGACGCCCGGATAAGAGGCGGATGCGTTGCGGGAATCGCCACGATTTTTCCGCGCGTGTGCTAACGTTTGTAGTGCGTTTAGCACGCGCGTGAAAAAATCTGCATGCTTGGTACCCAGACTCGAAGTCAGACTTTATCACTGATGTCTGGTTTCGGGATGAGTATTCTGTATGTGTAATTATTTTCCTTTGTAACATAGTTATAAGGGAAAATAATCGCATTCTAATTACAGAATGCAATGTTCCCCGGACTATAGAGGGTTAAAAATAAAAAATAGTTAACTTACCTTCTTCCATTGTACGCGCAGAGCCCCCGAACGTCTTCTCTCTTGATGGTTGGGATGCTTGAGGACCTGTGGTGACGTCACAGGGTCACATGGTCCAATCATAGAAGCATTTGAGTGGACCATGTGACCCATGTGATCCTGTGACATCACGGCAGGTCCTTTATCCAACATCTGCTGGATGAAGGACCTGCCGTGATGTCACAAAAAGAGATGTAAATCATAATAATAAATGAACCCGGAGACTAAAACGGACAAGAATAGGACATGTTCTATTTTTTTCAGAGCTACGGATCGACATACTGATGCAGACCCATTCAAATGAATGGGTCCGCATCCTAACCGCCCCAAAAAAGACATATTAGCCTAAAAAGACATATTAGTAAATGTGGCTAAAACAATTAGGCCTTTTGCACACGGGCGTCATGTTTGACGCCCGGATAAGAGGCGGATGCGTTGTGGAATCGCCACGATTTTTCCGCTGCAGTGCTAACGCTTGTAGTGCGTTTAGCACGCGCGTGAAAAAATCTGCATGCTTGGTACCCAGACTCGAAGTCAGACTTTATCACTGATGTCTGGTTTCGGGATGAGTATTCTGTATGTGTAATTATTTTCCTTTGTAACATAGTTATAAGGGAAAATAATCGCATTCTAATTACAGAATGCAATGTTCCTCGGACTATAGAGGGTTAAAAATAAAAATAGTTAACTTACCTTCTTCCATTGTACGCGCAGAGCCCCGACGTCTTCTCTCTTGATGGTTGGGATGCTTGAGGACCTGTGGTGACGTCACAGGGTCACATGGTCCAATCATAGAAGCATTTGAGTGGACCATGTGACCCATGTGATCCTGTGACATCACGGCAGGTCCTTTATCCAACATCTGCTGGATGAAGGACCTGCCGTGATGTCACAGGATCACATGGGTCACATGGTCCACTCAAATGCTTCTATGATTGGACCATGTGAGCCTGTGACGTCACCACAGGTCCTCAAGCATCCCAGCCATCAAGAGAGAAGACGTTCGGGGGCTCTGCGCGTACAATGGAAGAAGGTAAATTAACTATTTTTTATTTTTAACCCTCTATAGCCCGGGGAACATTGCATTCTGTAATTAGAATGCGATTATTTTCCCTTATAACTATGTTATAAAGGAAAATAATAACGATCGGGTCCCCATCCCAAACGTATCCTAGCAACCATGCGGGAAAATCGCAACGCATCCGCACATGATTGCGGATGCTTGCGATTTTCCCGCATCCCCATTCACTTCTATGGGGCCTGCGTTGCGTGGAAAACGCAGAAACTGGAGCATGCTGCGATTTTCACGCAACGCAGAAGTGCACAGCCCCATAGAAATCAATGGGTCCGGATTCAGTGCGGGTGCAATGCGTCCTCCTCACGCATTGCACCCGCGCGGAAAACTCGCCCATGTGAAAGGGGCCTTAGTCTGTCCAAACAAGGAAATGTTACACAAAAAAGAGATGTAAATCATAATAATAAATGAACCCGGAGACTAAAACGGACAAGAATAGGACATGTTCTATTTTTTTTCAGAGCTACGGACCGGACATACTGATGCAGACCCATTCAAATGAATGGGTCCTCATCCTAACCGCCCCAAAAAAAAAACAGAACGGACACGTTAACAAACAATGTTCGTGTGCATTACAGTACCAGCAAAATGTATGATATTAGACAAATCTTATGTACATTTTGCTTTTTTCTTCCATGTGGAAATTGATCTGCTGTGAGGATTTTGAAATCTGCAGCATGTCAATTCATGTTACGTTTTTCTTCTGCGGATTTTTCACCCTTCAGTGTAAAGCCTTATTCACACGCCAGTGTTTTGGTCAGTGATTTTGAGCCAAAACCAGGATTGGAGCCTCCACAGACATAAGGTATATGAGAAAGATCTGCACTTGTTCTGTGTTTAGAGTCGCACCTGATTTTCACTCACAATCACTGATGGAAATCACTGATCAAACACTGACGTGTGAATGAGGCATAAGGGTGAGATCTGTGGAAAATCAATTGAATGGGAACAGAGGCTCCATAGAGCTTCCATGGGGTTTCTCTCCGTGCCTCTGCACCGAGCACCAAGTTGAATGGGTCTGGTTCCGTCTTTGGAATCTGCATGGATGTTGCCTGTGCATTGGGGAACACAAATTACGTTCCCCAATACACGGAACTGCAAAGCAATGGCTGTGTGCATGAGCCCTAAGACACATCAATGTTTTGATCAGTGATGAAGAGCCAAAAGTTAGGCCTTGTTCACATTTCCATGTTCGTAGAAAAATTCGTCCATGTTTCATCCGAGAAGGTATCCTGAAGGATCAGTGTTAGGTCTGTGTGTCCGTTTTTTGCCCTTCGGACACTGCTCAGCTGAAAATTAATTCCCAGAGCCTCTCCTACCATTGGTTAGTGAAAACTGACCAAACACGGATAGCATTTTGGATAATTACTAGATTACTGAAGATAAGCTGTTTACCCAGGGAGTTATTTTGATTGCATGATTTGCAGTTGGAATGTTTTTTTTTTAACCTGAGATATAGGGCTGGCCAATTATGGCAATCAATTATTACAGTTACTTTATGGATAATTATCGATTATAATCCCGATTGTTTTTACAATTTTTCTGGCAATAACTTTTTTTAAATTTTCACTTAACTGTAAGCCCCCTTTCATACAAACGAGTTTTCCATGTGGGTGCAATTTGTGACGTGAACACATTGCACCCGCACTGAATCCTGACCCATTCATTTCAACGGGTGAGTACATCAGCGTTTCTTTCATGCATCAGTTCTGCGTTGCGTGAGAATTGCAGCATATTCTATATTCTGCGTTTTTCACACATCCCTGGCCCTATAGAAATGCATGGGGCTTCAGTGAAAAACGCATTGCATCCGGATACAATTTGGATGCAGTCCGGATGCGATGCGTTTTTCAATGATGGTTGCTAGGAGATGTTGTTTATAAATCTTCAGTTTGTTTTCCCATGCATGAAAAACACATCAAAACGCAGCCGCGTGGAAAAAAATGAACAACTGAATGCAATTGCAGACAAAACTAACTGAATTTGCTTGCAAAATGGTGTGCGTTTCACTGAATGCATCCTGAACGCATCCTGAGCCAATCCGTATCGTTCATGTGAAAGAGGCCTAAATATAGAGGTGCACTATTAATAAAGGGGGTATCCACTATGCACCACTGTGTGTAAGGGGAGGGAGTCACGGCAAGGTTGTAGAGGCAAGAAAGCGAGGGGAGAATCAAAGAGGCAGGGAAGGCAAATAAAGACAAAGGTTCTCCATTGAGGAGGGGGCTAGAGCAAGCCAGGGTGGCACAGATGGCACAATGCAAATTTCAAGAGAGGGGCACATAAGAACGCAGGGAGACATTCACAATGTCTTCTACGGGCTTTATTCCTGCCGCTGCAGTATAAATAAAAGCTCCACCTCCTCCCGACATTCACCAACGCACATCATGCTGCTGTGGAGGAGGAGAATAGGTGAGACAGACTACTAGTACTGCCCTGATGGCGGCCCTGCAGTGGGAGCTCGGCTACATTGAATGCCAGGCTCCCGCTGTGATCTGAAACACTGTATCAGTGCAGCATGTGTGGCAAGAATTAATACAGCGTTCCAGAAGGAAAAAAAGTGACAATGTCAATGTGACAATATTTAAAAAATCTATATTGTCAGGGTGAATTAATTGAATTAATTTGATTAACCATCCAGCCCTACTGAGATGACAAGTATTAACCTCTACTTCATGGGAGTCTTTTTCCCTGAAACAATTTTGCAGGACAATAAGCTGAAGTGGATAGAGACGCTTCTGTTTTTTATTTCAGCCTTAGGGCTCATGCACACAAGATATTTTGTTTCCTTGTCCGTTCAGTTTTTTTGCTGATAGGATGCAGACCCATTCTTTTCAATGGGTCCGCAAAAAATGCGGACAGCATCAGTATGCCCGTTCCGTAGCCCCGCAAATAAAAATAGAGTATGTCCTATTTTTTTCTAGTTTGCGGATAAGGATAGGCATTATTACAATGGATCCGCAAACATAACAAAAAAATGAATGCCATCGCAAAACACATACGGTCGTGTGTATGAGCCCTTACAAACTATGCTGCTCTAAAACGTTTTTGGGGAGATTCATTATTCACAATGCCTGTTTTTGGCATAGAAAAGTCACACATCCACTGAATTTGCAACTTTTCAATGCATTTGCGACTTTTCTAATTGCAACCAGGATTTTATGCCGCCAAGTCTACGAAAAGGAGGTGTGGTGAAAATATTGAAAATACATCAATTTGCACAAAAAACTGGCATACATGCTGTGCTCCACATATGTGAATTGTTTTATACATAGTTGCCACATTTCTGGAGTAAAACTAAGCCAACTAATAGGTGATGTAAACTTAGACTACGCAGTCTAAAGGTGTGAAAGATTTGTCAGACAGCGCCAGGCACTGTGAGAAATCTGGTGCAGTTTAAGACTGTCTAGTTTAAGTTTAGACTACTTTCACATTAGCGTTTTCAATTCCGCTATTGATATCCGTCATAGGATCTCAATAGTGGAAGAAAACGCTTCAGTTTTGTCCCCATTCATTGTCAATGGGGACAAAACTGAACTGAACAAAACTTAATGCACCAAAATGTATTCTGTTCCATTTGGTTGCTTCCCCTTCGCAGCCAAAAAAACGCTGCAAGCAGATGTGGTGATGTGATGTGGTGTGGAGCAAGACGGGCACAATGTTAAATCAATAGGGACGGATCCGTTTTCTCTGACACCATAGAAAACGTATCTGCTCCCCATTGACTTGCAATGGTGTTCATGATGGATCCGTCATGGCTATAGAAGACATAATACAACTGGATCCGTTCATGACGGACGCATGTGGTTGTATTATTGTAATGGAAGCGTTTTTGCAGATCCATGACGGATCCTAAAATAACGCGAATGTGAAAGTAGCCTTATGCTGTCCGTTTATATTAGTATTAGTAATCTGTTTTTTCTGTGTCATACAGATCATTTACAATACCTGAATCAGATTTTTGTGGTATGGAAACCCCCCGTGATGGTGTCATATGGTTGAAATTGTGGTGAAATATTTCACTTAGTCCACATCTACATTTACATGGTGTCATATTTACCCATCTATTACCTAAACAAATAACGCAGACACTCTCATTATATTTATAAGCTATTTATTTTATTCATTCAAATGGGTAGATAATTGACCACAGTGTTTATGGTTACCTAATGGTTAAGGAATAACTAATTAACATTTACCAGAACCTTGAACTCCAACAATAGTTGCCTACAACTATTAACTTCAAATTCATAGTCCCAGTCTCTGTTCCTACTCGCATCTGTGCTCAGTTTTCGAGTTAGGATTATTTATTTATTTTTTACTCTCAAAAATACTAAGTTTTTCTTTACTTTACTTTTATTTCAAATTTATTACATCCCCCTTAACATGTAAAAGCATTCAATACTAGTGATGAGCGGCAGGTGCCATATTCGATTTCGACAAAATTCGCGAATATTCGAAAGTTCACTTGAATGGGTCCACGATCTGCCCGTTCCGCAAAAAGATAGGACATGTTCTATCTTTTTGCGGGACGGAAGTACGGAACGGAACCCCGCGGAAGCACTCCGTAGTGCTTCCGTAGTGTTCCGTTCCGTCATTCCATTCCGCACCGTTCCGCATCTCCGGATTTGCGGACCCATTGAAATGAATGGGTCCGCATCCGTGATGCGGAATGGCCACGGAATGGTGCCCGTGTATTGCGGATCCGCAAATGCAGTCCGCAATACGGGCACGGGGCGCACACGTTCATGTGCAATAGGCCTTAGGCCTCTTGCACACGACCGTATGGCTTTTTCAGTGTTTTGCGGTCCGTTTTTTTTGGATCCGTTTTTTGTTTCCTTTGTGTTTCCGTTTTGGTCCCGTTTTTCTGTTCCGTTTTTCCGTATGGCATATACAGTATACAGTAATAACATAGAAAAAATTGGGCTGGTCTTAAAATTTTCAATAGATGGTTCCTCAAAAAACGGAATGGATACGGAAGACATACGGATGCACTTCCGTATGCTTTCCGTTTTTTTTTTGCGGACCTATTGACTTGAATTGAGCCACTAATCGTGATTTGCGGACAAGAATAGGACATGTTCTATATTTAAACGGAACGGAAAAACGGAAACGGAAGGCATACGAAGACACTTCAGTATTTTTTGCGGTCCCATTGAAGTGAATGGTTCAGTATACTGTCAGTACTGTATACTGAACTGAAAAAACTGTCAGTATACGGTCTGCAAAATACTGTCGTGTGCAAGAGGCCTTAGGTCTCTTTCACACGGGCGTCATGTTTGACGCCCGGATAAGAGGCGGGTGCGTTGCGGGAATATGCGCGAGTTTCCCGTGCGGGTGCAAACGTTTGTAATGCGTTTTGCAAGTGCGTGAAAAAAATCGCCATGTTTGGTACCCAGACCCGAAGCCGGACTTCATCACTGAAGTCCGGTTTTGGGTCTTCTGGAGAATTTATTATTTTCCCTTATAACATGGTTATAAGGGGAAATAATAGCATTCTAAATAAAGAATGCTTAGTAAAATGAAGTGGAAGCGGTTAAAAATAATAAAAGTTAACTTACCTTAGCCACTTGATCGCGTAGTTGCGATCTCTCCTCTCTTTCCCTGCATCAGCTAAGAACTAAAGGACTTGTGATGACGTCACATCGCATGGTCCAATCACATGGTCCATCTTACCATGGTGATGGACCATGAGATTGGACCATGTGATGTGATGTCATCACAGGTCCTTTAGTTGTTAGCTGATGCTGGAAAAGAGAAGACAGATCGCAACTACGCGATCAAGTGGCTAAGGTAAGTTAACTTTTATTATTTTTAACCCCTTCCACTTCATTCTACTTTGCATTCTTTATTAAGAATGCTATTATTTTCCCCTATAACCATGTTATAAGGGAAAATAATAAAGATCCAGTCCCGTTGCTAAGCAACCATGCGGGAAAATCACAACGCATCCGCACCTGCTTGTGGATGCTTGCGATTTCCCCACAGCCCCATTCACTTCTATGGGGCCTGCGTTGCGTGAAAAACTCACAATATAGAGCATGCTGCGATTTTCACGCAACGCAGAAGTGATGCGTGAAAATCACCGCTCATGTGCACAGCCCCATAGAAATTAATGGGTCCGGATTCAGTGCGGGTGCAATGCGTCCTCCTCACGCATTGCACCCGCGCGGAAAACTCGCCCGTGTGAAAGGGGCCTTAGGCTACATGCACACAACCGTTGTTTTTTGCTGTCCGCAAATCGCAGAGCCGTCTTCCTTTTTTTTTCACATCCACATTCGTTCCCTGTGTCCGCAAATTTTGTAGGTTGTGTTTCTGTGTGTCTTCCGTTTTTTTTGCGGATCCGCAAAAAAAACGAAAGGCTTGAACCAGTTTTCTAAAGTACCTGTACAAGTGCCCTGGTTTCCAAGCAATCATCCGCAAAAAAAAAAACGGATGCGGATGACAAACAGATGGCTTTCGTTGGTCATCCACATTTTTTGCGGACCCATTGACTTCTATGGGTCCGCAAAACGTTTTTTTGCGGACAAGAATAGGAGATGCCATATTTTTTTGCGAACGTGAAATGCGAACAGCGGACGCGGATAGGCAACGGAAGAGGCATCCGCATTTTTAACGGATCCATAGAAATGAATGGGAAACCATCGGATCCGCAAAAAAAACTGAACCGAGGCCGCAAAAAACCACCTTATTATTCAATAATGAGGGACCCTCAAGAAGATGGCCCAGGACAATAGCTGAGGGGCAGCCAAGGCTGGTTTTAGACAAAGTGTGGCCCTGGGCAAAATTTTTAAGTGGGACCCCAAAAGAAATATTGCACAAACAACACATTCACACATAGCCTGTCTGCACTGATTTCAGATTACACATGGTTATTCCACGCAGATTCTCGTGCAGAGAAACTGCAGTGTAATACAGTACCAGCAAGGTGTATACGATTATCTTTAGGATAGGTCATCAATATCAGATTGGCTGGCATCCTTCTCCCGGGACACCTGCCAATCAACTGTTGGGAGGCCAGTGATGTTACTGTATATCAGTCACATGGTCTAGTTGCAGTTCAGTCCCATTCAAGTGAAAGGAGATGAGCTGCAATACCAAGCATTGCTGCTGTCTTATGTACGAAGCTGTGCTTGGTAAACTATAAAGAGACCGCAGTGCTCACCGGAGCTCTTGTGAGTGCAGTGGCCTCTTCATACAGCTGATCAGCAGGGGTGTCAGGAGTTGGATCCTCACTGATATTATACTGATGAACTATCCTGAGGATAGACCATCCATATCAATTTCCCAGGTAAACCTTTTAACTGAAAAAAACAAGAAGCAGGTTGAAAAGACAAACAAATCTAGTGTAACTCTCCTTTAAAAACACTTTCTACATGTCATAGTGACCACATACCTCTTACATCCAGGGACATCTCCTGTCATGTAGACCTTCTCTTTCCTCTTCTTCTCCGTTTGACCCAAACCTCCATGACAAATTCTTTCAGCCGCATCTTGTCTCTACAGAGTTTGTTACACACGCACATTAGATTTCTCAATTTTTCCATCAACCTCCCCATCCTGGTGTCCCGACAGTGCCATCCTGCTGCCACTCCCAATACTGTGCCCACTGTACTCCCCAATGCCCCAGGCAATATATTGCTGAAAAAATGCCCAATGCCCCAGGCAATATATTGCTGAAAAAATGGTGACCCCAGTAGAAATAATTGGGGTCATTTATCAAACTGGTGTAAAGTAGAACTGGATTTCCAAAAGAGCTGTCAAAAATGAAACGTGGAATCTGATTGGTTTCTATGGGCAAACAAGCCAGTTCTACTTTACACCAGTTTGATAAATTGCCCCAAATGTCCCTATAGAGTCCACAGAAGCTATAATGTCCCCTAGAGTTCCCCCAGTAATAATAACACCAGATATTATGCTCCAGGCAATAATCCATGTATAGTGTCCCCAAAAATAATAGAATTGCCCCTACAGTGCCTCCCCAATAGCAAGGCCCCCCATGCTGCCCCCATATAGTAATTCCCCCATAGTCATTTCCCCCACACTGCCCCACACAGTAGTTTCCCCCACACAGTAATTTCCCCTACACTGCCCCAACACAGTAGTTTCCCCTACACTGGCCCCACACAGTAGTTTCCCCCACACTGCCCCCACACAGTAGTTTCCCCCACACTGCCCCCACACAGTAGTTTCCCCCACACTGCCCCCACACAGTAGTTTCCCCCACACTGCCCCCACACAGTAGTTTCCCCCACACTGCCCCCACACAGTAGTTTCCCCACACTGCCCCCACACAGTAGTTCCCCCACACTGCCTCAACACAGTAGTTTCCCCACACTGCCCCCACACAGTAGTTCCCCCACACTGCCTCAACACAGTACTTTCCCCACACTGCCCCCACACAGTAGTTTCCCCACACTGCCCCCACACAGTAGTTTCCTCAACACTTCCCCGGGCAGTGTTTCCACACTGCCCCCATACAGTAGTTTCCCCACACTGCCCCCACACAGTAATTTCCCCACACTGCCCCCACACAGTAGTTAACCCCACACTGCCTCCACACAGTAGTTTCCCCATACTGCCCCACACAGTAGTTTACCCCACACTGCCCCCACACAGTAGTTGCCCACACACTGCGCCCACACAGTAGTTTTCCCACACTGCCCCACACAGTAATTTCCCCACACTACTCCCACACTTCCCCACACAGTAATTTCCCTACACTGACCCCACTCAGTAATTTCCCCACACTGCCCCCACACAGTAATTTCCCCACACTGCCCCCACACAGTAATTTCCCCACACTGCCCCGACACAGTAGTTTACCCCACACTGCCCCCACACAGTAATTTCCCTCACACTGCCCCCACACAGTGGTTTCCCCACACTGCTCCCACACAGTAGTTTCCCCACACTGCCTCAACACAGTAGTTTCCCCACACTGCCCCCACACAGTAGTTCCCCCACACTGCCTCAACACAGTAGTTTCCCACACTGCCCCCACACAGTAGTTTCCCCACACTGCCCCCACACAGTAGTTTCCCCAACACTTCCCCGGGCATGCTACAGTAGTTTCCCCCACACTGCCCCCACACAGTAGTTTCCCACACTGCCCCCACACAGTAGTTTCCCCACACTGCCTCCACAGTGTTTGCCCACACAGTAGTTTACCCCTACACTGACCTCCACTACAGTAGTTTCCCCACACTGCTCCCCCACACAGTAATTTCCCCACACTGCCCTCACACAGTAATTTCCCCACACTGCCCCGACACAGTAGTTTCCCCACACTGCCCCCACACAGTAATTTCCCTCACACTGCCCCCACACAGTGGTTTCCCACACTGCTCCCACACAGTAGTTTCCCACACTGCCTCAACACAGTAGTTTCCCACACTGCCCCCACACAGTAGTTCCCCACACTGCCTCAACACAGTAGTTTCCCACACTGCCCCCACACAGTAGTTTCCCCACACTGCCCCCACACAGTAGTTTCCAACACTTCCCGGGCAGTGTTTCCACACTGCCCCCATACAGTAGTTTCCACACTGCCCCCACACAGTAATTTCCCACACTGCCCCCACACAGTAGTTAACCCCACACTGCCTCCACACAGTAGTTTCCCCATACTGCCCCCACACAGTAGTTTACCCCACACTGCCCCCACACAGTAGTTGCCCACACACTGCGCCCACACAGTAGTTTTCCCCACACTGCCCCCACACAGTAATTTCCCCACACTACTCCCACACTTCCCCACACAGTAATTTCCCTACACTGACCCCACTCAGTAATTTCCCCACACTGCCCCCACACAGTAATTTCCCCACACTGCCCCCACACAGTAATTTCCCCACACTGCCCCGACACAGTAGTTTACCTCACACTGCCCCCACACAGTAATTTCCCTCACACTGCCCCCACACAGTGGTTTACCCCACACTGCCCCCACACAGTAGTTTCCCCACACTGCGCCCACATAGTAGTTTTCCCCACACTTCCCCCACACAGTTTTTTCTCCTACACTGACCCCACTCAGTAATTTCCCCCACACTGCCCCCACACAGTAATTTCCCCCACACTGCCCCCACACAGTAGTTTACCCCACACTGCCCCCACACAGTAGTTAACCCCACACTGCCTCCACACAGTAGTTTCCCCCATACTGCCCCCACACAGTAGTTTACCCCACACTGCCCCCACACAGTAGTTGCCCACACACTGCGCCCACACAGTAGTTTTCCCCACACTGCCCCCACACAGTAATTTCCCCCACACTACTCCCACACTTCCCCCACACAGTAATTTCCCCTACACTGACCCCACTCAGTAATTTCCCCCACACTGCCCCCACACAGTAATTTCCCCCACACTGCCCCCACACAGTAATTTCCCCCACACTGCCCCGACACAGTAGTTTACCCCACACTGCCCCCACACAGTAATTTCCCTCACACTGCCCCCACACAGTGGTTTCCCCCACACTGCCCCCACACAGTAGTTTCCCCCACACTGCGCCCACATAGTAGTTTTCCCCACACTTCCTCCACACAGTTTTTTCTCCTACACTGACCCCACTCAGTAATTTCCCCCACACTGCCCCCACACAGTAATTTCCCCCACACTGCCCCCACACAGTAGTTTACCCCACACTGCTCCCACACAGTAGTTTACCCCACACTGCCCCCACACAGTAGTTTACCCCACACTACCCCCACACAGTAGTTTACCCCACACTGCCCCCACACAGTAGTTTACCCCACACTGCCCCCACACAGTAGTTTACCCCACACTGCCCCCACACAGTAGTTTACCCCACACTGCCCCCACACAGTAGTTTACCCCACACTGCCCCCACACAGTAGTTTACCCCACACTGCCCCCACACAGTAGTTTACCCCACACTGCCCCCACACAGTAGTTTACCCCACACTGCCCCCACACAGTAGTTTACCCCACACTGCCCCCACACAGTAGTTTGCCCCACATTGCCCCATATAGTAATTTGCCCCCACATAGTAATCTCACCGTTATATTTTTCCCCCACATAGTAATTTGCCCCCATACTGCAATTTCCCCCCAGATGTACTGTCTCTTCACATGTCCCCCGAAGTTGGCACATAAAATATAATAAAAACAAAACCTAAAAGCTAAATGCTCACCTATATCTATGATGCCTGCACAGAGCTTTCACTACCGCATAGGCCTCAGGCCTACTAGTCCTGATGCCTATGGTGGTGATTGGTGGCGGGAAATTATGTGCTCCCGTGATGTGGGCATTCAGGTCGGCGTTGGGCCCCCCAACAATGTTTCCTGGCCATTTTAAAGGATGTCTTGCAGATGGGTGGAAGATTGACAACCAGATTGAACACATGTGCCATGCAGGGCGCATGGCTCCGCCTTTCTTGACGCAGTGCCGACACCATGTTCTTCCCGTTGTCGGTCTCGATTTTCAGTTGTCGCGGAAAAAGCCAGGGTTCGATTTCTTGATGAATCATACGGAGCAGTTCCTCCCCTGTGTGACTCCGTTCGCCAAGGCAAAAGAGTGTGACACCGCCGTGCCCTGCACATGTGGTATGCTGGAGGGGCACTGTGACTTGTCCCTGCAGTGGAGGCTGAGGACATGGTGGAGGATGAGGAGGCAGAGGCGGACATTGCCGCAGGACCAACGGCGTGACAACGTGGAGGCGGAAGCGGATGAACCTGGCAAAGTTGCTGGTGTGGCTGTGCAGGAAGCACATTCACCCAGTGGGCTGTAAAGAACATGTATTGTCTCTGGCCGTAGTTACAGCTCCACACATCGGCGCTGCAGTGCACTTTGGCAGACACCGACAGGCTCAAGGACTGGACCAGCTTCTGTTCTACATATTTGTGCAGGGCTGGTACTGCTTTTTTCGCAAAGAAATGACGGCTTGGGACTCTCCACCTCTGCTCGGCTCAAGCCATCAGTTCTTTGAAAGGGGCAGAGTTCACCACTTGGCAAGGGAGGGACTGCAGAACCAGCAACATCGACAGGAGCACATTCAGCTTCTGTGCCGTTGGATGATTGCACCCATACTACTGTCTCTTGGCAATCGCTTTGGTGATCGATTGCTGACAAAATGACTGACGAGGAGTAGAAGGAAGAGGAGCTGGAGCATCTTGACCAGCAGAAGATGGGAATGACAGACAGCTCCCTTCGGCTGAGGTGGTGGAGTCTTGACTGTCTGAAACCTGGTGCGTGCCACTGGGTGATTTAGGGGTTGCTGCAGAAGGCTGGACCACCACATTGGAGCCACGGTTCTCCCAGGCCACTGTATGGCGACGCTGCATATGTTGTCGCAGGGCCATAGTGCCAACATTGGCACCCTGGCCACGCTTCACCTTATGCCTACGGATTCTACATATGGCCACGTTTACCTCTTCTGGCGGCCTAACAAAAAACTGCCACACCGCCGAGTAGTTTATTTTCCCCCCAACAGTCTGCACTGACTGACTGCTACCGCCGCTGCCTCCGTGAATCCCTGCACCACTCCTTCCCGGGCAGGTAGTTTGCTGCGAAGCAGGTGGTCTATCCCAAGCACATTTGGCTCTCGACCTCCCACTGCTGCCACACTGCTGACTCCCAGCCATGCTACCACCTTGCTGGCTCAGCCGCTGCCTCACGGGCAAGCTGCCACCCTCTTCTACCGATGATGAAGAAGCTCCTTCTGCAACCGGCTTCCAAGTGTGATCGGCTTCATCATCATCGAGTAGTGTCTGCACATCACTGATGTCCTCCTCAACGGTCTTTGGGTCAGGAGCCTGACAGTTCGCAACACCTCCTCTAATGCCACTCTCCTCATCACTACTTGCCCGCCTAGTGGAGGAAGCGGCGGATGTCTCCTCCAGATCTTGGCTGGGCAGTAGCTACTGACTATCCTCTAGTAGCTGGTCCTCGCTGTATAGTGGAACTGTGGCTGAGGGAACAGCAAAGGACAGAGGCAGATTGAGGTCAGATGAGGGCACAGGGCCTGCTCCCGGGCCATGCCAACAAAGGGTTGTGTCTGACGAACCCACCGACTGTTGCCTGGATGAAGTGGATGACCGAGTTAACCAATCAAGAACTGCTGGGTTGCGTTGCTTGTCAAGACATGACCGCTAGATGATACCAGGAGCTCAGACTGCGACTCCTGCTGACATGCCCCCTTACTGTGCTGCGACCTCTGCCTGCGCCAGAAACATTTAGGCCTCTGCCACTCCTCTGTGCATGGCCTGGCACTTCTCTGTCTGACATACATAAATTAAAAGCAAATTAAAACACCCCTAAAAGCGAAGAATATATTTTAATTTTTGTACTGAAATAGGCCACTAAACGCTTTCACCACAAATAACTGCAACAGTGAAGTGCGTATATATTTTTCTTTTTGTACTGAAATAGGCCCCTAAAGGTTTTTCAACATAGCACTTGCACCCGAATAACAAGAACAAATTGCTGTATAATGGCTATTTTGATCCCCAAATAATTTTCCCCTGCACTTGTAAATCGCTTTTCTAGCACTGTCCCCAACGCCTTCTGATGTCTCTCCCTGCACTAAGATGCTGTGAAATGATTCCTCCCTATCCTTTCCCTGCACTTATAAATCGTTTTCTCAGTTTTTTTTTCACAATGAGGTTTTCCCTATTGCTATCCCTAGTGCCTTCTCACGTCTGTCCCTGCACTCAGAACGGTGGAAAATTTCTGAATCCAAGATGGCCGTCGTATTTATCGGGCTGTGACATCACTGGGATGGCTGGCTGCTGATTGGCTGCATGTATGGCATTATGGGTCATCCCACCTACCCAGAGTTCCTTGCCCCATATCCTCACACGTGTATCCGCCATTTTAGGAAAAATTGCGATTCGTTATCACTAAGCGTGAGAAAATTTGCATTCATTGCGAATCGAATTTTTCCTGAAATTTGTAATGATTTCCACTTTGTCAGCTTCGATTCGCTCATCTGTATGCATAACCATACATTTGTCAGTGTTGAACCTCATCTGCAACTTCAAGCCTTCTACAAGATCATTAATAAATATATTAAAGAGAATAGGGTCCAATAGTGACCCCTGTGGTACCCTACTAGTGAGAGTGACCCAATCTGAGTGTGTACCGTTAATTACCACCCTCTGTTCTATCACTGAGACAGTTACTTACCCACATACAGACATTTTCCCCTGGTCCAAGCATTCTCATTTTATATACTAACCTTTTATACACTACAGTGTCAAATGCTTTGCAGAAGTCCAGATATACGAAATCCATTGATTTGCCTCGGTCAAGTCTAGAACTTACCTCCTCATACAAACTGGTACAATTAGTTTGACGTGACCAATCCCTCATAAAGCCATGCTGATATGGTGTTATTTGCTTATTTTCATTGAGGTACTCCAAGATAGCATCTCTTAGAAAACCTTTAAACAGTTTACAGACGACAGATGTTAAACTTACCGTCCTATAGTTCCAGGGATCTGTTATTTGACCCTTTTTGAATATTGGCACCACATTTGCTATGCGCCAATCCTGTGGAACACTCCCTATCATTATAGAGTCCTTAAATATCAGAAATAAGGGTCTGGCTTTGACATTACTTAATACCCCTGTACGAGGTCCCACTATCGATACCTGCAAGCTAGACTGCATCCTAGACTACAATATGAACATAGTGGGGGTTGATCTTTCAGATCAACTTCTGAAGCAGTATAGTGTCATGCGGAAAACAAAGGTGTGGTACAAAAAGCTGGTCATGCACATTGTCCCGATGACACTGTATAATGCTTATGTTTTTTCAACTTAGCCTGACAGAAACCTTTCTTCATTTTCAAGAGGTGGTGATCAAGCTCCTAATTTTTCAATGAGTAGCCCTGTCGTATTTCTAGACAACAGTTTAGGGCCACATGTGGGGTGTTTCTACAATCAGGAAACACAGTATAATAAATAGAGAGCTGACTACTTTTCACAGTGAACAAGTTGGGCACAACATATTGGGCACTGAAATGGCATATCTGCAGAAAAAAAAGCAATTTTCATTTTTCCCCATCCACTACACATTCATTCCTGGAAAACACTTATGGGATCAAAATTCTGACTGCACCCCTCGAACATTCCATGAGGGGTGTAGTTTCCAAAATGGGGGTCATTTTTTTGAGGGGTTCCATTGTGAGGGTACCCCAGTGTCTCTTCAAATGCATCAAGGTGCCTGAAAACCATTCCACCGAAATCCATCTTGTAAAAGCCAAACGGCGCTCCTTACCTTCTGAGCTCTACGGTGTGCCCATATAGCAGTTTACAGTAAACTGCAGGCTCAGGATAATCAATATTGAGTTGTTTGAGTTTGTTTTACTCAATAGAGTTAATGAGATAAAAAGACACCGTTGGCACTGCTCCATGTGATTTACTATCCAGCAGGGTTCGTACTCATGCAAACAGTCATGCGGTACTGTTGGTGGTGCTCAGCTTAACTAGACAATCCAAAAAGTCATATAATGAAGAGCAAGAAAATATAGCGGCACTCACCGGAACATAAACTACAAAGCGCTGCTAAGCACGAAGCGGCTGTTGCCTGGCTTCTCTGAGTAGTGACCCGCATCTGCCCTGCTTTTAACCTGTAATAAAGCTGCAAGTGGTTAAAGTATATATTTCACGAAAAGAGTTTTAGAATCTCTTGGATAAACCATAAAGGGACACATATGATAAATTACAAAAAATATTTTATTGACAATATAAATTATATACCATAGAAATAAGACAATTCATAAAACATGGCTGCAGAACCAGGTGGTGACTATGGCAACTGGGAGGCCTGATTTTGTTAGCGTCCTTAATTCCAGGTATTATTTATGATTAGTTGATATCTCTGCCAGACTTCTCTTTTATGGTAGGCCTTTGTTGCCACACATGTAATAATTTGATAGTGTTGGCACTGTTTCTTTGTATATTGTATCCTGGGCACGCTCCCTTTCTATGTTCCTCCTGGGTTAGCTTGTGAGCCGCTAGCCATAGTCACCACCTGGTTCTGCCACCATGTTTTATGTATTGTCTTATTTCTATGGTATATAATTTATATTGTCAATAAAATATTTTTTGTAATTTATCATACGTGTCCCTTTATGCTTTTTCGGATTTACATATGAATAGTCACATATTATTCTAATTGTATTTATTTGGTTGTCCAACTAATGAGTAAAAGTGTTCCAAAGTTATTAAAGTGACACATGTCCGATTTGCATAATTTGGCAGGAGGGGGAAAATGGCTGTGTCTGGAAGGAGTTTAGGACCTCTAAACCTTTCTGCATGGTTTACTGCAAGCACTACACTAAGCAGTTTAATAAAAGTCTTGCAGTCAAAGAATTAACTTCTTCCTCTCAGGCCCCCCATCTTTTGTGGAATCTAATGCAGCGTAGCCAGGGGCGTAGCTAAAGGCTCATGGGCCCTGGTGCATGAGTTCAGCTTGGGCCCCCCCTTCCCCCAGTACTTTGTGTGTCGTTTTATGCAGCACAGGTGTCTTTGGGCCCCTTCAGGCTCCTGGGCCCGGTAGCGACTGCTACCTCTGCACCCCATATAGCTATGCCCCTGAGCGTAGCTGAAAAGACAGTAAGGCAGATTTACTAAGCCTTTAGATAGTGTATATTTAGACAGGCTGCCTAGACCTGCACCAGATTTATCCCAGTGGCTGACGCTAAATGCAGTGCTAGGTACTTTTATTTGATACTATTTAACTTTATACCAACTATGATTTGCCTACTTTAAGATAGAATTTAATA
The DNA here is from genome assembly GCA_033119425.1 of Bufotes viridis. Classification (NCBI taxonomy): domain Eukaryota; kingdom Metazoa; phylum Chordata; class Amphibia; order Anura; family Bufonidae; genus Bufotes; species Bufotes viridis. The sequence continues at coordinate 206,713,790 of CM065591.1, forward strand.
CCAGAATTACATAGTAACATAGTATATTAGACCGAAAAAAGACATTTGTCCATCTAGTTCGGCCTGTTTCCTACAAGTTGATCCAGAGGAAGGCAAAAAACCCCTGTGAGGCAGAAGCCAATTTTCCCCACTTAAGGGGGGAAAAAATTCCTTCCCACTCCAATCAGGCAATCAGAATAACTCCCTGGATCAACAACCCATGTCTAGTAGCTATAGCCTGTAATATTATTACACTCCAGAAATAAATCCAGTCCCCTCTTGAATTCCTTTATTGTACTCACCATCACCACCTCCTCAGGCAGAGAGTTCCATAGTCTCACTGCTCTTACAGTGAAGAATCCTTTTCTATGTTTGTGTACAAACCTTCTTTCCTCCAGATGCAAAGGATGTCCCCTTGTCACAGTCACAGTCCATCATAAATAGATGATGGGACAGATCTCTGTACTGACCCCTGATATATTTATACATAGTTATTAGATCTCCCCTCAGTCGTCTTTTTTCTAAAGTGAATAACCCTAATTTTGATAACCTTTCAGGGTACTGTAGATCCCTCATTCCAGTTATTACTTTAGTTGCCCTCCTCTGAACCCTTTCCAGCTCTGCTATGTCTGTCTTGTTCACAGGATCCCAGAACTGTACACTGTACTCCATATGTGTGGAACAATTTTAGCACAAAATTCAGATTTTAGGTCATGTGTCCTATTTCCGGCGAAGGCAATCCCCTTTCCACTAAGCCCTGCTCCTACTGGACTAGGTGCAGAAACATCCTCTAAACCTAGATTCGCCAAACTATATCACTTTCTGGCACAATTTATGCCAAAATCTAGGTGTGTTCACTTTAGTAAACATGGGCCTCTCTGTTTTCCATTTCTAACTGAAACCACAACATAGATGTGACCAGAACCCTTATTGTGTCATTATTAACATTAAATGATGTTGAAATTGTTTGTCTTCTTTCTAGTTGGTTCAATGTATGAAACCCTGGAAGATTCTTACAACATGAATCGCAACAGTACAGGCGGTCATTATGCAAAATACCAGAGCGGTACCACATGGGGTTATCAGGTAAATTTGTTTGAAAATTATAAATTATTCCCTAAAGGGGTTGTCCTTGTTTTTGATACTGATAGCCTATCCTCAGGATAGGTCCTCGTTATCTCATTGTTGGGAGACCGATTCCTGGCACCCCCGCCGATAAGCTGTTTGAAGAGGATGTGGCACAATAGTGAGCATCACAGCCTCCTCGCAGTTTACCAAGCAGAGCACCATCTATTGGATAGTGGCTGTGCTTTGTTTTGCAGCTCCAGTTGACTTAAATAAGACTAAGCTGCACTTAGGCCATGTGACCAATGACCAATGTGACCAAACAGATGATCGGCGGGGTTGTCGGGAGTCAGATCCCTGTGTATCTGATATTAATGACCTGTCCTAAGGATATGTTATCAATATCAAAATTTCTTACAATAGTTTTAAAGGGGTTGTCTGGGTTCATAGCTGAACCTGGACATACCCATAATTTCACCAAGGCAGTCCCCCTGACAAGAGCATCAGAGCAGTTCATGCTCCGATGCTCTCCCTTTCCCTGCGTAGGGCAAGGGCTCTTTTATTTACAATAACACACTGCCGGGCAGCAGCTTCCGCCCAGCAGTGTGTTCGGTGACGTCACCGGCTCTGATGGGCAGGCTTTAGCGCTGCTCTAGCTCTTTTATAGGTACGTCACCGGAACTCCACAAAATGCCTTTGCCCTGTGCAATTCAGCGCAGAGCAAAGGAGAGCTTAGGAGCATGAACTGCTCCGATGCTCAAGTCAGGGGAGCAGCCTGGGTGAAAATAGGGATATGTCCGGGTTCAGAGCTGAACGCCTTTAAGGGTCCATTCACACGTCGGCAAGTGTTTTGTGGTCTACAAATTGCGCATCCACAAAACACAGACACTGGCCAGATGCATTCTGTATTTTGCGGATCACACATGGCCGGCACTATGATAAAAATGCCTATTCTTGTCAGTGGCTGCGGAAAAGAATAGGACATGCTCTATCTTTTTTGTGGAGCCGCGGAACGAAAGTGCGGATGGGAATGGATGCAAACCCATTCATGCAGAAAATGTAATAAAATGCTATATTTAACCAACCCAAAGAAATTAAAAATAATTTTAGTATCTTACTTCTATACCTGTAGATCTGATTTGTAGTTAGTAGATACGGTTAAAACATACATATGTCTATGAAATTTAAATTTCCATATCCAAGTGATTCACTGATATGAAGTTATAGACACAAAATTTAAGGGTATACTAAAATATGATTAACAGCATTCTTTTTCCAGTTTCTGTCCAGAGTTTCATTGTGGAACCTTTTTATGGATCCAGATTTTTTATATATACTGGTTTAATGACTAAGGCCTCTTTCACACTATCCTTTTTGCTTTCCGTCCTAGAGTTCCGTCCTCGGGGCTCTAGGACGGAAAGATACTGATCAGGATTATCCCAATGCATCCTGAATGGAGAGAAATCCGTTCAGGATGCATCAGGATGTCTTCAGTTCAGTACTGAGATGTTTTTTGGCCGTAGCAAAATCCCCAGCATGCTGCAGATTTTCCTCCGGCCAAAAATCCTGAAGACATGCCGCAAGGACGGATCCGGATTAATGCCCATTGAAAAGCATTAAACTGGATCCGGCTTTAAGCCAAACGTCATTTCGCCGCATCGCCGGATCTGACGTTTAGCTTTCTGTATGGTAACCAGAAGCTATTTACCGTCCGTGCGGCTCCCAGGGCGCTCCACAATGACGTCACAGCGCCTCTACGTTGCATGGATCATGTGATCCATGCAATCATGTGATCCATGCGACGTAGGGGCGCTGTGGCGTCATTGTGGAGCGCCCCAGGAGCCGCACGGACTGTAAGCAGCTTCTCCCCTGGCTCCCCACTACTTTTCCATGGCAGCCAGGACTTTAGTAGCGTCCTGGCTGCCATGGTAACACTGAAAGCATTTTGAAGACTGATCAGTCTTCAAATGCTTTCAGGTGTGTGGCGTTGTGATGGATCCGGCGGGCATTTCCGGTGACGGAAGCGCATGCCGGAACCTCACAATGCTAGTGTGAAAGAACCCTAAGGCCTCTTTCACATGAACTATACGGATTGGTTCCGGGTGCGTTCAAGGTGCTTTCAGTGAAACTCACACCATTTTGCATGTAAGTTCAGTCAGTTTTGTCTGCGATTGTGTTCAGTTGTTCAGTTTTTTCCGTGCGGGTGCAATGCGTTTTGATGCATTTTTTACGTGCGTGATAAAAAACTGAAGGTTTACAAACAACATCTCCTAGCAAACATCAGTGACAAAAGCATTGCATCTGAAAACAAGTTTTTCACTAAAGCCCCATTCACTTCTATGGGGCCAGGGCTACGTGAAAACGCAGAAATGATGCGTAAAAAAAAAAAACGCTCAGTTCTGCGTTGCGTGAAAAATGCAGCATGTTTTATATTCTGCGTTTTTCACGCAACCCTGGCCCCATAGAAGTAAATGGGGCTTCAGTGAAAAACGCATTGCATCCGGAAGCAAGTGAAATGCGTTTTTCACTGATGGTTGCTAAGAGATGTTGTTGGTAAGCCTTCAGTTTTTTATCACGCGCATAAAAAAACGCATCAAAACATAATGCACCCGCATGGAAAAAACTGAACAACTGAATGCAATCGCAGACAAAACTGACTGTTGGTAGTCACTCTCAGGAAGGGAGAAAGGGAAGGGACCACCTTTACCCTTTGGCCCTGCTATGTTAATCCACCACAAACGACACTGACAACCAAGTCATGTTCATAACCTTTATTTAAACAGTTTTGTTGGGTGGTAGTCGGCCACAGCTAAATCTTAACATCGTAAAACATCACTGAGCCCGTGCGATCTGCCAGCCGCTGGCCTCCCAGTGGGCTGTTACGCCAGTTTTCTTGCTCAGCATCCTATACCTCTTCACCTGCCGCCAGCTGTGACTTAGTAAGATGCCTCCCTGAACACGAGACATCAGCCCAGAACTTACAAAGCCAACAGAACCATAAAAACCACCAAATAACCTCCGTGCCTATATAACAGGGAGGGAGGGAGGGACACACCGCTTCTGCCAAAGAGGGAGAGGGGAGGAGACACAGGGCTTATAAAGGGGCACATATGCAGCATGCCCCCTTCCTGCCTGCAGGATGCACACATTAACCCCCAAACGCCCAAAACCCGAACACAGGCTGATGGGCCATACAAACCAGGATAAGGGGGCCTTAGGAAAGGGAAGGGGACCCCCAGTCCCTGTACACTCTCCCTATATGGTCAGGTGTCCTCCAGACTGTTGTTAGTCACTCTCAGGAAGGGAGAAGGGGAAGGGACCACCTTTACCCTTTGGCCCTGCCATGTTAACCCACCACAAACGACACTGACAACCAAGTCATGTTCATAACCTTTATTTAAACATTTTTGTTGGGTGGTAGTCGGCCACAGCTAAATTTTAACATCGTAAAACATCACTGAGCCCGTGCGATCTGCCGGCCGCTGGCCTCCCAGCGGGCAGTTACACCAGTTTTCTCGCTCAGCATCCTATTCCTCTTCACCTGCCGCCACGGAGGAGACCCGCCCTCAAACGGGGCTCCGACCACCACCCAACAAGAACAAGGCCTGTTCAACCCCATCCTGGAGACCAGAGAGGAAAATATCCAGGCCGATGTCCGACAAGTGGACACTGTCCGGCCGCATCAACGCACGGTTATCACCCTCCAACTGCCTATGACGAACGACCACCCCACTGCGAGATCTAACAAACCGGGACATCCGTGCATTAATTGTCCGCCTGCACTTCTCGATGGCCTCTGCATCCCTACCACTTTGCTACACCACCCGTGGCACAATCTCGGACCACACCAAGACGACCTCACGGAAAAAAGACGGAAAACGCTCAAGGATAGACCGCATTAGCGTCAAGAACTCCAACAACGGCATAGACCCAATATCATTGCCACAACCAACACTACGGGACCACCCGCCTGCATGCCAATCTCAACCACTTGCTGGGACCATCTAAGGCCCCTAACCCCCTCCACGACACCTTTACATTACTGAAGTCCAGGGACCTCCCACCGGGACGACATTCGGCTCTCTGTGCAGCCCAGAATATGTACCAATGCCCCACCATGCACACCGTCGGTCTTACTGCGCCTGCGAAGAAAAACAGTTAATACCACGAAAAATAAAACGCACACATAATTGAACAAAACGATCAGCAGATCCATGATGGGGAAGATCCCTTTTTTTTTTACAACAAGTTCGGCCTGATATACCTTGCAAAACACGCAGACTTCCATCTGCCGATTCTCATGACCTTCCATCTGCCGATTCTCATGCCGATTCACTGATGGTTGCTAAGAGATGTTGTTGGTAAGCCTTCAGTTTTTATCACGCGCATAAAAACGCATCAAAACATAATGCACCCGCATGGAAAAACTGAACAACTGAATGCAATCGCAGACAAAACTGACTGTTGGTAGTCACTCTCAGGAAGGGAGAAGGGGAAGGGACCACCTTTACCCTTTGGCCCTGCTATGTTAATCCACCACAAACGACACTGACAACCAAGTCATGTTCATAACCTTTATTTAAACAGTTTTGTTGGGTGGTAGTCGGCCACAGCTAAATCTTAACATCGTAAAACATCACTGAGCCCGTGCGATCTGCCAGCCGCTGGCCTCCCAGTGGGCTGTTACGCCAGTTTTCTTGCTCAGCATCCTATACCTCTTCACCTGCTGCCAGCTGTGACTTAGTAAGATGCCTCCCTGAACACGAGACATCAGCCCAGAACTTACAAAGCCAACAGAACCATAAAAACCACCAAATAACCTCCGTGCCTATATAACAGGGAGGAAGGGAGGGACACACCGCTTCTGCCAAAGAGGGAGAGGGGAGGAGACACAGGGCTTATAAGGGGCACATATGCAGCATGCCCCCTTCCTGCCTGCAGGATGCACACATTAACCCCCAAACGCCCAAAACCCGAACACAGGCTGATGGGCCATACAAACCAGGATAAGGGGGCCTTAGGAAAGGGAAGGGGACCCCCAGTCCCTGTACACTCTCCCTATATGGTCAGGTGTCCTCCAGACTGTTGTTAGTCACTCTCAGGAAGGGAGAAGGGGAAGGGACCACCTTTACCCTTTGGCCCTGCCATGTTAACCCACCACAAACGACACTGACAACCAAGTCATGTTCATAACCTTTATTTAAACATTTTTGTTGGGTGGTAGTCGGCCACAGCTAAATTTTAACATCGTAAAACATCACTGAGCCCGTGCGATCTGCCGGCCGCTGGCCTCCCAGCGGGCAGTTACACCAGTTTTCTCGCTCAGCATCCTATTCCTCTTCACCTGCCGCCACGGAGGAGACCCGCCCTCAAACGGGGCTCCGACCACCACCCAACAAGAACAAGGCCTGTTCAACCCCATCCTGGAGACCAGAGAGGAAAATATCCAGGCCGATGTCCGACAAGTGGACACTGTCCGGCCGCATCAACGCACGGTTATCACCCTCCAACTGCCTATGACGAACGACCACCCCACTGCGAGATCTAACAAACCGGGACATCCGTGCATTAATTGTCCGCCTGCACTTCTCGATGGCCTCTGCATCCCTACCACTTTGCTACACCACCCGTGGCACAATCTCGGACCACACCAAGACGACCTCACGGAAAAAGACGGAAAACGCTCAAGGATAGACCGCATTAGCGTCAAGAACTCCAACAACGGCATAGACCCAATATCATTGCCACAACCAACACTACGGGACCACCCGCCTGCATGCCAATCTCAACCACTTGCTGGGACCATCTAAGGCCCCCTAACCCCCTCCACGACACCTTTACATTACTGAAGTCCAGGGACCTCCCACCGGGACGACATTCGGCTCTCTGTGCAGCCCAGAATATGTACCAATGCCCCACCATGCACACCGTCGGTCTTACTGCGCCTGCGAAGAAAAACAGTTAATACCACGAAAAATAAAACGCACACATAATTGAACAAAACGATCAGCAGATCCATGATGGGGAAGATCCCCTTTTTTTTTTACAACAAGTTCGGCCTGATATACCTTGCAAAACACGCAGACTTCCATCTGCCGATTCTCATGACCTTCCATCTGCCGATTCTCATGCCGATTCACTGATGGTTGCTAAGAGATGTTGTTGGTAAGCCTTCAGTTTTTTATCACGCGCATAAAAAAACGCATCAAAACATAATGCACCCGCATGGAAAAAACTGAACAACTGAATGCAATCGCAGACAAAACTGACTGTTGGTAGTCACTCTCAGGAAGGGAGAAGGGGAAGGGACCACCTTTACCCTTTGGCCCTGCTATGTTAATCCACCACAAACGACACTGACAACCAAGTCATGTTCATAACCTTTATTTAAACAGTTTTGTTGGGTGGTAGTCGGCCACAGCTAAATCTTAACATCGTAAAACATCACTGAGCCCGTGCGATCTGCCAGCCGCTGGCCTCCCAGTGGGCTGTTACGCCAGTTTTCTTGCTCAGCATCCTATACCTCTTCACCTGCTGCCAGCTGTGACTTAGTAAGATGCCTCCCTGAACACGAGACATCAGCCCAGAACTTACAAAGCCAACAGAACCATAAAAACCACCAAATAACCTCCGTGCCTATATAACAGGGAGGAAGGGAGGGACACACCGCTTCTGCCAAAGAGGGAGAGGGGAGGAGACACAGGGCTTATAAAGGGGCACATATGCAGCATGCCCCCTTCCTGCCTGCAGGATGCACACATTAACCCCCAAACGCCCAAAACCCGAACACAGGCTGATGGGCCATACAAACCAGGATAAGGGGGCCTTAGGAAAGGGAAGGGGACCCCCAGTCCCTGTACACTCTCCCTATATGGTCAGGTGTCCTCCAGACTGTTGTTAGTCACTCTCAGGAAGGGAGAAGGGGAAGGGACCACCTTTACCCTTTGGCCCTGCCATGTTAACCCACCACAAACGACACTGACAACCAAGTCATGTTCATAACCTTTATTTAAACATTTTTGTTGGGTGGTAGTCGGCCACAGCTAAATTTTAACATCGTAAAACATCACTGAGCCCGTGCGATCTGCCGGCCGCTGGCCTCCCAGCGGGCAGTTACACCAGTTTTCTCGCTCAGCATCCTATTCCTCTTCACCTGCCGCCACGGAGGAGACCCGCCCTCAAACGGGGCTCCGACCACCACCCAACAAGAACAAGGCCTGTTCAACCCCATCCTGGAGACCAGAGAGGAAAATATCCAGGCCGATGTCCGACAAGTGGACACTGTCCGGCCGCATCAACGCACGGTTATCACCCTCCAACTGCCTATGACGAACGACCACCCCACTGCGAGATCTAACAAACCGGGACATCCGTGCATTAATTGTCCGCCTGCACTTCTCGATGGCCTCTGCATCCCTACCACTTTGCTACACCACCCGTGGCACAATCTCGGACCACACCAAGACGACCTCACGGAAAAAAGACGGAAACCGCTCAAGGATAGACCGCATTAGCGTCAAGAACTCCAACAACGGCATAGACCCAATATCATTGCCACAACCAACACTACGGGACCACCCGCCTGCATGCCAATCTCAACCACTTGCTGGGACCATCTAAGGCCCCCTAACCCCTCCACGACACCTTTACATTACTGAAGTCCAGGGACCTCCCACCGGGACGACATTCGGCTCTCTGTGCAGCCCAGAATATGTACCAATGCCCCACCATGCACACCGTCGGTCTTACTGCGCCTGCGAAGAAAAACAGTTAATACCACGAAAAATAAAACGCACACATAATTGAACAAAACGATCAGCAGATCCATGATGGGGAAGATCCCTTTTTTTTTACAACAAGTTCGGCCTGATATACCTTGCAAAACACGCAGACTTCCATCTGCCGATTCTCATGACCTTCCATCTGCCGATTCTCATGCCGATTCACTGATGGTTGCTAAGAGATGTTGTTGGTAAGCCTTCAGTTTTTATCACGCGCATAAAAACGCATCAAAACATAATGCACCCGCATGGAAAAACTGAACAACTGAATGCAATCGCAGACAAAACTGACTGTTGGTAGTCACTCTCAGGAAGGGAGAAGGGGAAGGGACCACCTTTACCCTTTGGCCCTGCTATGTTAATCCACCACAAACGACACTGACAACCAAGTCATGTTCATAACCTTTATTTAAACAGTTTTGTTGGGTGGTAGTCGGCCACAGCTAAATCTTAACATCGTAAAACATCACTGAGCCCGTGCGATCTGCCAGCCGCTGGCCTCCCAGTGGGCTGTTACGCCAGTTTTCTTGCTCAGCATCCTATACCTCTTCACCTGCTGCCAGCTGTGACTTAGTAAGATGCCTCCCTGAACACGAGACATCAGCCCAGAACTTACAAAGCCAACAGAACCATAAAACCACCAAATAACCTCCGTGCCTATATAACAGGGAGGGAGGGAGGGACACACCGCTTCTGCCAAAGAGGGAGAGGGAGGAGACACAGGGCTTATAAAGGGGCACATATGCAGCATGCCCCCTTCCTGCCTGCAGGATGCACACATTAACCCCCAAACGCCCAAAACCCGAACACAGGCTGATGGGCCATACAAACCAGGATAAGGGGGGGCCTTAGGAAAGGGAAGGGGACCCCCAGTCCCTGTACACCCTCCCTATATGGTCAGGTGTCCTCCAGACTGTTGTTAGTCACTCTCAGGAAGGGAGAAGGGAAGGGACCACCTTTACCCTTTGGCCCTGCCATGTTAACCCACCACAAACGACACTGACAACCAAGTCATGTTCATAACCTTTATTTAAACATTTTTGTTGGGTGGTAGTCGGCCACAGCTAAATTTTAACATCGTAAAACATCACTGAGCCCGTGCGATCTGCCGGCCGCTGGCCTCCCAGCGGGCAGTTACACCAGTTTTCTCGCTCAGCATCCTATTCCTCTTCACCTGCCGCCACGGAGGAGACCCGCCCTCAAACGGGGCTCCGACCACCACCCAACAAGAACAAGGCCTGTTCAACCCCATCCTGGAGACCAGAGAGGAAAATATCCAGGCCGATGTCCGACAAGTGGACACTGTCCGGCCGCATCAACGCACGGTTATCACCCTCCAACTGCCTATGACGAACGACCACCCCACTGCGAGATCTAACAAACCGGGACATCCGTGCATTAATTGTCCGCCTGCACTTCTCGATGGCCTCTGCATCCCTACCACTTTGCTACACCACCCGTGGCACAATCTCGGACCACACCAAGACGACCTCACGGAAAAAAGACGGAAACCGCTCAAGGATAGACCGCATTAGCGTCAAGAACTCCAACAACGGCATAGACCCAATATCATTGCCACAACCAACACTACGGGACCACCCGCCTGCATGCCAATCTCAACCACTTGCTGGGACCATCTAAGGCCCCCTAACCCCTCCACGACACCTTTACATTACTGAAGTCCAGGGACCTCCCACCGGGACGACATTCGGCTCTCTGTGCAGCCCAGAATATGTACCAATGCCCCACCATGCACACCGTCGGTCTTACTGCGCCTGCGAAGAAAAACAGTTAATACCACGAAAAATAAAACGCACACATAATTGAACAAAACGATCAGCAGATCCATGATGGGGAAGATCCCCTTTTTTTTTACAACAAGTTCGGCCTGATATACCTTGCAAAACACGCAGACTTCCATCTGCCGATTCTCATGACCTTCCATCTGCCGATTCTCATGCCGATTCACTGATGGTTGCTAAGAGATGTTGTTGGTAAGCCTTCAGTTTTTATCACGCGCATAAAAACGCATCAAAACATAATGCACCCGCATGGAAAAACTGAACAACTGAATGCAATCGCAGACAAAACTGACTGTTGGTAGTCACTCTCAGGAAGGGAGAAGGGGAAGGGACCACCTTTACCCTTTGGCCCTGCTATGTTAATCCACCACAAACGACACTGACAACCAAGTCATGTTCATAACCTTTATTTAAACAGTTTTGTTGGGTGGTAGTCGGCCACAGCTAAATCTTAACATCGTAAAACATCACTGAGCCCGTGCGATCTGCCAGCCGCTGGCCTCCCAGTGGGCTGTTACGCCAGTTTTCTTGCTCAGCATCCTATACCTCTTCACCTGCTGCCAGCTGTGACTTAGTAAGATGCCTCCCTGAACACGAGACATCAGCCCAGAACTTACAAAGCCAACAGAACCATAAAAACCACCAAATAACCTCCGTGCCTATATAACAGGGAGGGAGGGAGGGACACACCGCTTCTGCCAAAGAGGGAGAGGGAGGAGACACAGGGCTTATAAAGGGGCACATATGCAGCATGCCCCTTCCTGCCTGCAGGATGCACACATTAACCCCCAAACGCCCAAAACCCGAACACAGGCTGATGGGCCATACAAACCAGGATAAGGGGGGGCCTTAGGAAAGGGAAGGGGACCCCCAGTCCCTGTACACCCTCCCTATATGGTCAGGTGTCCTCCAGACTGTTGTTAGTCACTCTCAGGAAGGGAGAAGGGGAAGGGACCACCTTTACCCTTTGGCCCTGCCATGTTAACCCACCACAAACGACACTGACAACCAAGTCATGTTCATAACCTTTATTTAAACATTTTTGTTGGGTGGTAGTCGGCCACAGCTAAATTTTAACATCGTAAAACATCACTGAGCCCGTGCGATCTGCCGGCCGCTGGCCTCCCAGCGGGCAGTTACACCAGTTTTCTCGCTCAGCATCCTATTCCTCTTCACCTGCCGCCACGGAGGAGACCCGCCCTCAAACGGGGCTCCGACCACCACCCAACAAGAACAAGGCCTGTTCAACCCCATCCTGGAGACCAGAGAGGAAAATATCCAGGCCGATGTCCGACAAGTGGACACTGTCCGGCCGCATCAACGCACGGTTATCACCCTCCAACTGCCTATGACGAACGACCACCCCACTGCGAGATCTAACAAACCGGGACATCCGTGCATTAATTGTCCGCCTGCACTTCTCGATGGCCTCTGCATCCCTACCACTTTGCTACACCACCCGTGGCACAATCTCGGACCACACCAAGACGACCTCACGGAAAAAGACGGAAAACGCTCAAGGATAGACCGCATTAGCGCCAAGAACTCCAACAACGGCATAGACCCAATATCATTGCCACAACCAACACTACGGGACCACCCGCCTGCATGCCAATCTCAACCACTTGCTGGGACCATCTAAGGCCCCCTAACCCCCTCCACGACACCTTTACATTACTGAAGTCCAGGGACCTCCCACCGGGACGACATTCGGCTCTCTGTGCAGCCCAGAATATGTACCAATGCCCCACCATGCACACCGTCGGTCTTACTGCGCCTGCGAAGAAAAACAGTTAATACCACGAAAAATAAAACGCACACATAATTGAACAAAACGATCAGCAGATCCATGATGGGGAAGATCCCCTTTTTTTTTACAACAAGTTTGGCCTGATATACCTTGCAAAACACGCAGACTTCCATCTGCCGATTCTCATGACCTCAGACTCTGGCAAACCGTCCCTAGCGGCTTCAGTTGCTGCACCAATGCGAAATGAATGCGTAACAAATTCCCTGGGATTCACTCCGGAAAGATCTAAACAGGTCTTAAAAACTGAAGTGAATTGAAACTTGGTCAGAGGAGAGCCATCCGCATGCGCAAAGAAAGTATCGCCCGACCTCCGTAAGGAGCTATAGCTAGACGTCAGTCGAACCGGGCAAGCACCACCGGGAACCGGGTGAAGGGGAATCCACGAGCCGCCACCAAACTGATCCGTCTTGGAGCGACTCACCCTGATCCTCAATGAGTCATTGCCCAGGACCACATCAGCACAAGAAAGGCCGCCTGGTCTGCTGCCGGCCGGGGAGCTCGCTTATGCGCAGCGCAGCAAAAAAGGCAATACTAAAGCAGGCAGAAAACAGTGCAACCTCGAACTGGGACCCACAAACCTCGGAAAGCTTAGCGATAATTCTGCCTAATAGATTAAAAGACACTGGACGCCTACATTCCCGGAATACAAGCTCCTTCTTCCACCCCCACAACACCTGGCGTATAACAAACCGCTTGGTGACATCCGGTAGTCGCGCAACCAAAAATGGAAGGCTAACCCGGACAGCCTACGCTGCGCAACCGAAGCCGACAACCCACTGGAGCGCAAACGCAATAACCGTTTAATGGTTACCTCTAGGCGGAGGTCATCTGGAAACCACATCTCGCCCCCCCACCATGCCTTCCTATTCTCCCCACGCCTTACCATGAGCCTGCCAGGTCGCAGGGGAAACCGAGGCTTGAATCAGCGACATCAACTGTTGTCCACTAGGAGCCACAGGTGCTGTGGGCATTCCTTGCCTTCCAGATCCACCTCCGGGTGAAGGGACCGAAAATCCTGCCAATGACAACGGGAAAGAGCATCAGCAATTTTATTCTCAACCCCCGGGACATGTCGGGCCCTGAAATGGATGTTGAACTCGAGACACTTAAGCACCAAATGCCTGAGCAAAGACAAAACCAGGAGAGAGGAGGAAGAAAGACTGTTAATCCCATAGACCACCGACAAGTTATCCGTCCAAAAAGAAACGTGCCTATTTGATAAACTCCGGCCCCAAATCTCAACTGATACAACAATCGGGAACAGTTCGAGCAATGTGAGGTTACGGCACAACCCGGAGGAATACCATGACGCAGGCCAAGTACCCGCACACCACTTGTTCCCAAAAATGGTACCAAAACCACAAGAACCTTCGGAATCAGAGAACAAAAACAACTCAGAATTAGGAACCACTTTGGACATGTAACATGTATGCCCGTTGTAGGCTTGCAAGAAAGACCTCCAAACCCTTAAATCGTCCTTCAAGGACCTGGTAAGACGAATACGATGACCCGGGGCCTTAGCACCACAAGAGACCAATGACAAACGTCGTGCAAAAACCCTCCCCATGGGCATCACTCTGCACACAAAAAACAGCAGGCCTAACAGGGACTGAAGCTGGAATAGAGTAACCTTCCTGACGGCTAGATAACCATCGATCAAACCGATCAGCTTCCGCAGGTTCTCGGCGGGCAGCCTAAAGACCATGTCCACCGTGTCAATTTCTATTCCCAGGAAAGACAGCCGCGTAACCGGACCCTACGTCTTCTCTACTGAAATAGGAACCCCAAACTGAGACATCCTCATCAGAAAATTGTCCAACAGGGCCCAATAACCACCTTCCGGTCCAGGTGAAACGAACAGAAAGTCGTCCAAATAATGCAAAACAGACGACGAACCCGTGTCATAATGAACAACCCACTCTAGGAAAGACCCAAACATTTCAAAATAATGACACGAAATGGAACAACCCATGGGGAGGCACGTGTCATAGTAAAACAAACCATCCACCTGGCAACCTAGCAGATGAAAACAATCAGAGTGAACGGGGAGGAGGCGGAAAGCCGATTCTATGTCTGATTTCGCCAAGAGAGCCCCTCTACCGGCCTCCCTGACCAATTCCACCGCCCTGTCGAATGAAACATACGAGACAGATGAATCTTCCGGGGTAATGGCGTCGTTTACCGACGAGCCCTTGGGATAAGACAGATGGTGTATTAACCTGAACTTTCCGCCTCCTTCTTAGGGACCACACCAAGCGGAGAAACCCGCAGGTTGGGGAACGGTAACTCACTAATACGCCCCAAAGACACCTCTTTCTCAACTTTATCCCTAAGGACCTCTGGGAAATCACGGCAGACCTGAGGTTGTCCAAAAAAATCGGAGAACGATTCAAAACAAATGGGATAAAGAACCCAACTGAAAACCCTGCCCCGAGCTGGACAGCTGCCTGTCTATCGGGGTACCTGTCCAGCCAGGGGTTCTTGTGCATGACCTGCTCGCCACGCTTAGAGGGGGTAATGGGGGGGGGCCGGAGCACTTAGCGGCCGAATGGGGGCCGCCACACGCTGAGCACTCGTGCTAAAACCTGCACAAACCCGCAGTTTCCCTCGTTAAAAAGCCAACATGACCCTGGTCGGCGGACGGCCACCGGCCCCGGGGAAGAGGACCCCCCTGGACCAACGGCCACCCTCGAAAAGGGGGGAGGCTTTTGCCCTACCATCAACCGTAGCCAGACATCCGTGGCCTTAACCCTCCAGCCCAAATCTGGTTGCAATGCCAGGCGGCGCCTAAATTCCTCGTCGAAACGCCACCAAGCAGTGCTGCCATGACTCTTATAGGCGCTGTAAATGACATCCTGGTATATAAACAGTTCAGAACAACGCTTGGGATGGCGCTGTCCCATGATACAACCCAAAACCGTAAAGGCTTGCAACCAATTATTCATGGTTTTCGCCACCTTCGGCTTACGCTCATAAGGCTCATAAGATACATGTAAACCCTTGGCCTTGAGACATGGGTTAATGTGAATTTCATTACTTCTGTATTTACTACATGAAACTTAGCAATATTTATATCGCATAGCAAACAGCATAAAAAGTACTATGAAATAAAGTCACTTTGTTAATTATACTGCACATCCCTTTAAAAACAAGTCCACATGTGCAACAATGAAAAAAAATGCCATTCCTTAGATAGGTTCTCCCATAGGATAGATCAGGCATCCTCAAACTGCGGCCCTCCAGCTGTTGCAAAACTACAACTCCCAGCATGCCCGAACAGCCTACAGGTATCAGCCTACAGCAGGGCATTCTGGGAGTTGTAGTTTTACAACATCTGGAGGGCCGCAGTTTGAGGATGCCTGGGATAGATGATTAATGTAGGACTGTTAGGAGCCTCACTTCTGGGACTTCACCAATCATTATAACTGGAATCTGAAGCTTCTCTTTTCTCCTCACTGCTCAATCACATTTGTTTCTTTCTGAACAGTGGTTAAGCATGGTCCTTTTATTATCTGTGGGGCTAATGTGGCCACCAGCGATGACGCATATATCCCCTATCCTGTGAAGAGCTGATGAATGTCTGTTGTGGGAAAATCCCTGTAAGAGGTGGAGGGTTAGACATGCTAAAACAAGCTAGCTCTATTACTCCTCATTTATCTCATCTGCTTCTGTTTCTTTGTTTTCATAGCTGTTTCCACAGGAACAGACAGATTGAAAATGTACACCTCCTTCACCTTAGGCCATTTTGTTCACACCCACATTGCTATTTAATTATAGTTTTCACCTTCAGAAGGTTACATGAAAGTTTTCTTATGGCATACCAAAAGTGTAATAGATTTCATCTGGTTTTCATTGTGGCATGAGGCACAATGCAGACTGACCAATTAGATTTTATGTTCATTTAAAGGGGAATTTCATCTTTTATGAAGTGGTGGCATATTGTTTGGATAAGCTGTCACTTTATAATTGGTAGGGGCACGACCTCTGGAATCACCATCTATCCTGATAATGAAAGATGCCCAGAACTGACATACAGTAGCACTGTGGTCCCTATGCAGTTTGCCCCCAGAACCGTCTGCAAGCCCCTGCACAGCTGGATTGCCCCTGAGTGCTGCTGTGCAGGCAAAAATTAAAAGGGCTTTCATTCTCAGGATTGGTGGGGGCCCAATGATAAAGTAATGGTGAATCCAGGAGACACAGTATGCCATCACTTTATAAGATGGTAGAACCTTTTCAACCGCATATTTACTGGTCACAGCAACACAAAACTTCTTCAGAGGAACTCTTCTTGACAAGATTCTTTCATTTATTCAGAGACAAGAGCAGCAAGACAGCGTTGAAGTAAATATAGAAGTCAGGCAGAATATGTTATGATGTAGATGGATGTGTGAAGCAGCAGTGGAAAATACATAATATGAGCCCCATTTTAGTGCCCTAGTAGTTAATATAGGCCATTGTATAGTGCCCTCAGTAGCTAAAGTGGTCCCCCCCCCCCCAAACGAAAAGTAACACACCTGAGTCCAGGTTACAGGACTCTTCTGGACTGCAGCCTGAGTTCCAACTTTGCCACATCACAGCACCGGCCCATCTGGTATTTGCCAGAATTGCCAGATGAGCAATTTTGGCCCTGCACTTGAGGCTAATGTCTGCGATTGGTGATAACACTGATCGCAGACATTTAACCCCTCAGAGGCTGTGGTCAAATGTGGTCACGGCATCTGAGAGCTGAAAAACTGGAAGCACTGCACTTCCGTGTCTGTAATGGCTCACCCATATGGCGATTGGGGGAGTCTTTGTTTGTTTTGAAAAGCCTGAGCTTGCTGGAGACTATCAGACCTTTAACAGGTATATTCCAACATAGGTCTTTAGGTGACAGCACTACATTAAATTTGCTATTTGGCAATGTATTAAATCCCATTGCTAAATAGAAATGGAGATGCGCATGTTGTTAGACCCTTGGGGGACTAAACTAATTTTTTTTAAAAAGTGAAAAAAGTTTGTCAAAATATAAAAAATAAAAAATAAATCAATCAAAGCATACGGTGTAATGGAAAATAAATGTAAAAAACTTTATAAAAAGTGTACAATTAAACCCGTGTCCAGATTCCTGGGTCGAGTTAAGCCTCTTTCACACGGGCGTCACGTTTGACGCCCGCATAAGAGGCGGGTGCGTTGCGGGAAAATGCGCGATTTTTCTGCGCGAGTGCAAAGCATTTTAATGCGTTTTGCACGCGCGTGGGAAAAATTGGCATGTTTGGTACCCTGACCCGAACCCAGACTTCATCACTGAAGTCTGGTTTCGGGTTGAGTATTCTGTATATTTTATTATTTTCCCTTATAACATAGTTATAAAGGAAAATAATAGCATTCTCAATAGAGAATGCAAAGTAAAAAGGGCAATAGAGGGTTAAAAATAATAAAAAAATAAACTCACCTCTTCCATTTGATCGCGTAGCTGCCGGTGTTCTGTTCTGTCTTCAGCAGGAGGGGGATGAAGGACCTTCAGTGACGTCACTGGGTCACATGGTCCAATCACCTGCTTCCATCATCAAAATAATAAAGATCGCGTCCCCATCCCGATCGTCTCTTAGCAACGCACTTGCTTGCGGATGCTTGCGATTTTCCCGCAGCCCCATTCACTTCTATGAGGCCTGCGTTGCGTGAAAAACGCAGAATATACAACATGCTGCGATTTTCACGCAACGCAAAAGTGATGCGGGAAAATTACCGCTCATGTACACAGCCCCATAGAAATGAATGGGTCCGGATTCAGTGCGGGTGCAATGCGTTCACCTCACGCATTGCACCCGCGCGGAAATCACGCCCGTGTGAAAGGAGCGTTACTGATGTAAAAGGCATCAAGGTGTGCTAAGGCATGATTTTTTTGTGGATTACCTGCCTGTGTTCTTAGAACAACCCTGGAGACATCTACCACGACTTTCTAGTCATCTATATAAAGTGTGAGTTGTTTGGCTCTTGTTTAGAATTCATCACAAATTCCTGTTAAAGTTGCCCAATCTTCCATAC
Source organism: Bufotes viridis (assembly GCA_033119425.1). Taxonomy (NCBI): domain Eukaryota; kingdom Metazoa; phylum Chordata; class Amphibia; order Anura; family Bufonidae; genus Bufotes; species Bufotes viridis. Next base: position 206,732,254 of record CM065591.1, read on the forward strand.
TCTGATTGGGAATAAATACAGGAAAAACCATTGAGTCCATTTACAAGTTGAATTACCCATCATTGATTCAAAAGATATGAAGGGGTGCTGCCATCTGATTAAGATGGTAAGCTTCTCTAGGCTACTTTACCCTATTCAAACCATTCCCCTGCTGCTTAAACACACTGATATTCAAACTTTAGAGTCAGCTTTTAGATATTTTATATGGTTGACACATGGCTCCCAGATCTCACATCTTCTACGAGAGGAGGGAGTATTGCAAATTCTGGATATTAGAAACTATAACTTAGCAGGCAACTTCAGACACTGCTTTAACTGGGTGAATGGGTCCAGCCGTTGTTCAAACAATATATTGGAGACCAATCTAGTCTAACCATCTAACGATCCTTTCCTCTTTACTGCATACAGAATACTCTTCTTTACCTCCCTTGCTCAAGCAAAGCTTGTTAGTTGGGCATAGTGTAGCAACCTGGAAAGCTGCCGGTGCATTAAGCCTTGATGTGCCGTGGTCAGCGCTGACAGCGGCACGTGCGATGTCAGGTGGGGATCGGAGCTGCCATCGGGTCCCCGTGCTGCTGTGACGGGGACCCGAAAGCAGGGAAGGCAGCCCCCATGCCTTCCTTAGGCATCGTGGCTGCCTTCCGTAGGAGAGCCTGTGAGATCCAGCCCTCTGGATCTCACAGGCAGGAAGCTGTAAGTGCATTACAGTGTGTAATACACTTATAGTCAATGCATTACAATACAGAAGTATTGGAATGCATTGTAAAGGGGATCAGACCCCCAAAAGTTGAAGTCCCAAAGTGGGACAAAAAAATAAAGTGAAAAAAAAGTTGAAAAAATCTAGTTTCCCCCCAAAAAATATTAAAAGTTTCAAGTAAAAAAATCACATCATTTTCGCCAAATAAAGTAAAAAAAAAATTGTAAAAAAATAGGGAAAAAAAGAAAAGTAGACATATTGGGTATCGCCAGCTCTATAAACCTATGACATGACCTAACCCCTCAGATGAAAACCGTCAAAAAAATAAAATAAAAACTGTGCTAAAACTTTTTTTTTGTCATCTTCCATCACTAAAAGTGCAACACCATGCGATCAAAAAGGCGTATGCCCCCCAAAATAGTACCAATCTAACCTTCGCATCATCCCACAAAAAATGAGCCCCTACCTAAGACAATCACCCAAAAAATTAATATTTAATAAAATTAAAATAAAAACGGTGTAAAAAAAGCCATTTTTGTCACCTTACATCACAAAAAGTGTAATAGCAAGCAATCAAAAAGTCATATGCACCCAAAATAGTGCCAATCAAACCGTCATCTCATCCCGCCAAAAATGAGCCCCTACCTAAGACAATCGCCCAAAAAATAAAAAAAAGATGACTCTCAGAATATGGAGACACTAAAACATGATTTTTTTTGGTTCAAAAATGATATTATTGTGTAAAACATAAATTTTTAGGAAAAAAGCATAGATATTATGTATCGCCGCATCCGTAACAACCTGGACTATATAAATACCACATGACCTAACCCCCTCAGATGAACACCGCAAAAAAATAAAATAAAAACGGTATCAAAAGCTATTTTTGTCACCTTACATCACAAAAAGTGTAATAGCAAGCGATCAAAAAGTCATATGCACCCAATATAGTGCCAATTAAACTGTCATCTCATCCCACAAAAAATTAGCCCCTACATAAGACAGTCGCCCCAAAAAAAAAGTATGGAGTTCAGAATGTGGAGACACTAAAAAATTTTTTTCCAAAATGATTTATTATGTAAAACTGAAACAAAAAAACTAAACAAGTAGTCATGTTTGGTATTGCCACATCCGTAACAACCTGCTCTATAAAAAAAAAACACATGATCTAACCTGTCAGATGACATAAATATAAACGGTGCCAAAACGGATATTTTTTGGCAAATTTTCCATTTTTTTTTATTTTTTCCAGTAACAAAGCAAGGGTGAACAGTCAAACAAAATTCAATATTTATTGCCCTGATTCTGTAGTTTACAGAAACACCCTATATGTGGTTGTAAACTGCTGTATGGGCACACAGCAGGGTGCAGAAGGAAAGGAACGCCATATGGTTTTTGGAAGGCAGATTTTGCTGGATTGGTTTTTTGACACCATGTCCCATTTGAAGCCTCACCTGATGCACCCCTTGAGTAGAAACTCCAAAAATGTAACCCCATTTAAGAAACTACACCCCTCAAGGTATTCAAAACTGATTTTACAAACGTTGTTAGTGTAAGAGATGTCAAAAATAGGCACCCCATAAAAATAAACTAATATCTATATAATTTCTAGCTTCAACAATCCACAAGTATAGTATTAAATTCATGACATTGCTATTAATCACCAGTAGATGGCAGCAGAGAGAAAGCTTGAATTGTAGCTCTACAAAGAGCAGAGGGGAACTAAATAATGCAGATCTTGGTTTATGGGGGGGACAGGATTTACTGCTACATTTCCTGTATCCCCATACTGAAGGTCATGTGTTTGTTCCTTCCAGGTAAGGGAACACAAATTCAAAGCCATAAATAGGCTAAAATGATGTAAAACACATTCCAATAATCAGCTAAGGCTGCTGGTGATGCAGTAACATGTTCAATAAAATCACTTCAGTCTTCACCCAGCCTGCTCCCTTCGCACATTGGAATTATTGACCATACTTTCAGCATATGTGCAACAAAATTGGTGGCCCGTACGGGGAGCGGGTGAAGAAGACGCGGTCCCGGAAGTGAAACAAAAAAAAAACGCTTACACGAAGCATAGAGGATAAATTAACCCTTGCAGCATCGCCAGCGAACACAAATGGATCTAGAGCCTGCAGGCTGAAATCAGTGGTCACCTAATCCATTTGCCAGTGGGTGATCTCATCGAAATTTGGCAATTCATCAAAGCCCCTGAAGTCAGCATGGCGAAAGGAAAAACCTGGCGCCATTTTATGCGGATCATTAATGAGGTAATAGATGAACTGGTCGAAGCTGAAAGTGAGGAGGCGGTGACACAATTTCTGCAAGCCACAAAGGGATTCATTAGCGAACTAGAGAAGAAGAGGGACAATGCGGAAGTCCCAAGCTTCAGTGAGAAAGACCTTTAATTAGATCAACAATTGGTAGACTTAAAGCGACAATATCACACTATGCAGGAGAGGTGCCAGGAAACGTCAAGAATAATGGAGGAACAGATTAGAGAGCTGAGTACCAAAAGTAAAGAGACTCAAGTAACAGTCAGCCAAAATCAGTGCCAGTCCTGATTACTCAGAGACTACACCATGGTAGCTTGCCAGAGGTGACAATCAGAAAAGACTTCAAGATTACAGGCCAGATTGGAGAAAAAGAGCAGAAGGATAAGCTGTCCTACACCAATTTAATGCACCAAATTGACCTGGGACTACAGAAAGGATATCCTGAGACTGAGATTATTGAAGCAGTGGTCAAAGCTATTAGCCCCAGCCTAAGCCTTAGAGGTATGCTGGAGATGAAAAATGGACTGACTCTAGTGCAACTTAGACGAATCTTGAAAAGTCACTACAAGGAGGAGAATGCCTCAGAACTGTACCAGAAACTCCTTAATATTTCCCAGAAAAGCGACAAGACTCCACAGAATTTCCTGTTCAGAGCTACTGAATTGAAAGATCGGCTGCTATTCGTCTCCCAAGGTGAAGGCTCGGAAGAACATTTTGGGACTGAGCTGATCCAGAAGAAATTTCTAAGATCAGTGGGTACTGGACTAAGAAATGACCACATCAAACTCCAATTAAAGCAGTATTTAGATGACCCTTCCATTCCAGATGAGGTGCTCATAGAGAAAACAAATGAAGCCGCTAATATGGAGATTGAAAGGGTACAGAAGCAAAAGAAAGCTCAACATAGCAGTTCAACCAAAGGCAAAGAATGTCAGTCTAACACCTTACAGTGTCCTCAGGAACCAAGTGTCCTGACAACAACTGCCAACACCACACCTTGGTCTCCACCACAGGCAAGTAGCCCAACGATTCAACAGCTATTGAAGAGCAACTCTGACCTGGAAAAGCTGATTCTGCAGATGCAAAAAGAGATGATAGGGATGAAGACACTTCTCCAAGATTCAAGAACCGAACGAGACCGTGAATCCTGAGGGCAACAGTGGGTACGAGTAAAGGATGTTGTCAATCCTGTAATCAAGCCTGCGATCATTGATTAAACTGTGGACGATCTGGACATAGAGCAAGATATTGCCAAACACCCAGACCAAACCATTTAAATGGGAGAGGGTTGCTGTGAAGGGACCGACAGTAACCTGCACTAGAACCAACCCTGTGTCCCAAAGTGCATCCCCTGTAGGTAGCAAGCCAGCAAGGTTTAAAACCACGGCTGGTAGAGGGAATCCACACTCCATTGAAAGAGTGCTCACTTCCTGTAACCAAAAATCTCTCCAGATGGCTGAGAAAGTACCAACTCACATGGAAAGTGTTACCATGAGACCGAACAGAAAGTTACTAAGTCTTGTTGGAAAAAGGTGCCTGGTGAACTGTTAAATAGACAATACTCCTGTCTAATCCCTATGGGACACTGGCTCCCAGGTGAGCATCATCAATGAGAACTGGAGACAGCGGGTTCTGCCACATATAGTGCTCCGATCTTTGGAAGAATTGCTGGGGCCAGAAGTCCTCTGTGGGAAGGCTGCCAATGAGACTGAAATTCCTTTCTTCGGCTGGATTGAGGTAGTTTTTCAACTAACAGCGGGATGCAATAACACCAAGCAGCTAGTAGTGCCACTTGTGGTATCATCAGAGGAGAAAGTCGCAGAGATGCCAATCATTGGATATAATGTCATAGAAGAAGCTGCCAAAGGAAAGAGAACCATTACAGGGTTCGTGGACCTACTAAGAGCCGCCTTGGAGTTGCCGACCCCCAAAGCAGAAGTCCTGGTGAGTCAACTACAAGCCAGCCTGAGAGAAACTGGTGGTACCGTACTAAAGACTGGTATAAAGAACCAAAGGATTCCGGCAAACACTGTGACGTGTCTCAGATGTAGGGCTCACGCTAAACCAGCCTTGCAAGAGCAGACGGTCTTGTTTATACCTGATGAGATTCAAGATATGCCAGAAGGACTGTATATCGGGGAAACATTAGTGTCACTTAATAAGGGACAGTTTTCCAAATTATCTATCCCGGTTTGGAACACCACCCAGCGAGACATTATCCTGCCAAGTCAGACCAGGATTGGGTGCCTCGAACCCATCAAGACAACATACCCAGCTCAGGTGAAACCAAAAGAATCAGTGCATGTTGGCACTCACCCGGTGACTCATTGTCCACAGTCATCCAGATCAGGGCCAGAAGGTTGAATGGACAATTTAAACACAAATCAGTCACTGGTAAGTTATGTTCATCAAGAACACTGGGATCCACCAGTACCATAAGGATAGCACAAAAGGAAGACCCAGTGATCGGTCCAGTGTGGAAGTACAAAAACCAAAACAGGTTCCCATCAAAGCAGGAACGACAAGGTGGACCGCTTGATCTCCTCATACTAATGAAGCAATGGACCAAATTATACCTCGACGAGGATGGGATTTTGAGACGGAAAACACCCTCAGGTTATCAACTAGTGTTACCCAAGCTGTATCATTCACTGGTGTTGAGAGAATTGCATGAAGAAATGGGTCACTAAGGAGTGGAAAGAACTGTAAACTTGATCAGAGAAAGGTTATTTTGGCAGAGAGACGCTGAGCAATACATTAACCATCAGTGCACCTGCCTGAAAGATAGACGCCCTAATAAGCCTATCAGAGCTCCATTTAACAATATTGTCACCACTTATCCCTTTGAGATGGTCTCCATCAATTTCCTCAATCTGGAAACATGCAAAGGAGGTTATGAGTACATACTAGTAGTAATAGACCACTTCACCAGGTTTGCTCAGGCCTATGCAACCAAAAACAAGTCAGCAAAGACTGTTGCCGATAAGATATTCAATGATTTTGGCTTGAAATTCGGATTTCCTACCAGAATTCACCATGACATGGGAAAATAATTTGAAAATCAGTTATTCTTGGCATTAGGAAAACATTGCCACATTCAGACCTCTCATACAACTCCGGAAGGAAACGGCCAATGCGAAAGATTCAACCGAACTCTGTTGTCTATGCTTCGGACCCTGTCACCAGATTCAAAAAAAGACTGGAAGAACTCACTTGCCCAGGTAATACATGCATACAACTGCACCAAAAGTGAAGCGACGGGGTACTCTCCATTTTTCCTACTGTTCGTGAGATCTCCAAGACTATCAATAGACCAATAGACAGTATGTTTGACACCCCAGTAACAGAAAAATATAAGAATCACTCTGAGGATGTAAAAATATGGACAGAGAGGATGACTGAAGCCTATCAGGTTGCTTCAAAGGTAGCTACCCAAGCTGCACAAAGAGGGAAAGAGCACTATGACAGAAAAATTCATGGAGTAGAACTTTCACCTGGCAGTCGAGTCCTTGTAAGAAACCTTTCTGAAAGAGGAGGACCAGGAAAACTGAGATCGTTCTGGGGAAAAAGTGTGAAGATAGCCCAGTGTATGAAGTCAAGCCAGAAACTGGAAAAGGCCGAACAAGAATCCTGCACCGTAATTTGTTATTGCCTTTATTGTGATTACTTACCCGTTGACGAAGATCAGCAGATATCTAACAGACCAAGCACTAGAAGACGAGACCAAGTTTCAAAGACTTATCAACCAGCGACACAGACATCTGAAAAAATATAAGAAGAGGATCGGATCTTGAACAAGAGCAATGGAGATCATTCATTCCTGAAAATCTGAGAAATCACACAAGGGAAGATATAGAACTGAATCCTGAAACAGCAGAGTTCCAACCTTGCCAGTTGGAAACAAATGAGGGAAGTACAGAGGAAGCTACAATGGAAACTGCAGAGAACGAGCCTGTGATTCAGTCTGAACACATTACATGTCCAGTAGGAGACACAGAAGAAGAAAACGGTTCACCAGAAAACCCAACAGAGACAGTTGACAGCGATGAAGGCGAGTTCGAGGATGCTTCAGATGCCTTTCAGCTACGCCGGATACAACCAGGAGACAGCCAAAAGTCTTGACTTATGACACTTTGGGTCAACCCAGTAGTGTTGCCAGGAATGCAGCAGTAAAGGTTATAGACTGTGTTCATACACCACAAGTTTATCCTAACTGGTATCTAAGCCCAGACCTTTTTGCTGAGGACCAAAAAATTGGTAACCGTATCCATGTCTTCGATGCTATGGTTTATCATTATCTTCTTATGTTGAAAATGTTAAATGTTATGTTCTGTGGTTAACAAAAGGAAATATCTTGCACTCTTACTGCATACACTCCAAGTAGAATAACCTTCAAACAATGAAAACTAGGTAAAGAGAAAAGTCCAAAAAAGAAAAGAGGAAAAAAAGTAATAAGGTGTCCCCTAGTTTTATATAAATTCATATCTTCACAATAACATGCACAAATCTGTGTTAAAGGGGTTTTGTACTAGTTAGCTAAAGGCAACAATATTCCCCCAGGCTTCATAGCGCTGTGGGCCGGGTGGGAAACTGTGACATAACCGGGAGTAGATGTCGCAAAGAGGACAGTTCCTCAAGTAAATCTGTTACTATATAACCTTGGCTCCCCATGATTGTGGAAGATGAGCAAGAGAATTATGATTCTCATACTAAAGTCTGCGTATGTCGAGGACGACAAAAATTTTTGTGGGGGAGAGTGTAAGAGATGTCAAAAATAGACACCCCATAAAAATAAACTAATATCTATATAATTTCTAGCTTCAACAATCCACAAGTATGACTGTATAGTATTAAATTCATGACATTGCTATTAATCACCAGTAGATGGCAGCAGTGAGAAAGCGTGAATAGCAGAGCTACAAACAGCAGAGGGAAACGAAATAATGCAGATCTTGGTTTATGGGGGGACAGGATTTACTGCTACATTTCCTGTATCCCCATACATGTGTTTGTTCCTTCCGGGTAAGGGAAATTTCATCTCCATTTTCCATTAATTCTTGTGGAACACCTAAAGGGTTAACAACCTTTGTAAAATCAGTTTTGAATGCCTTGAGGGGTGAACTTTCTAAAATGGGGTGATTTTTGGGTGATTTCTATTATGTAAGCCTCACAAAGTGACTTCAGACCTAAACTGGTTCTTAAAAAGTGGGTTTTGGAAATGTTTCTGAAAAATGTTAAGATTTTAAATTTTAAGCTTCTAAACTTCTAAGCCTTCTAACGTCCCCAAAATAGAAAATGTAATTTACAAAATGATCCAAACATGAAGTAGACATATGGGAAATGTAAAGTAATAACTATTTTTGGAGGTATTACTATCTATTATAAAAGTAGAGAAATTGAAATTTGGAAATGTGCTGATTTTTCCAAATTTTGGGTACATTTTGGTATTTTTTTATAAATAAAAATTCAATTTTTTGACTCCATTTTACCACTGCCATGAAGTACAACATGTGACAAGAAAATAATCTCAGAATGGCATGGATAAGTAAGTTTTTTAAACTTCCATGTCGGAATTCAGTCATCTGTTGAGTGCAGCAGAGATCTAAAGTAGTAAGTCGTACTCTTTGAGTATAATATAGTAAATGAGAACAACAACTTTACGCAAGCTTACAAAGGGTTTGAATAGGTACTGTCTTGATGGATGTAGCCACCAAGGGCAACAGAAAGAATCAAATAATATTGTACTGAATCTTGCTTATTGACAAACTGCTGGAACTGCAGGTATATTATATGCTTAATTTTATTCATCTCTTCTCTGGGGTTCTCCAGCAATGGTCACCAGCAACATGTTCTAGAATGTGAATAGGACTGGGTGCCACCTCTTGCAGAGCTGCCTAGGGGGCTGATAAGGAGGGTCCTGACTACACTGCTCTGCAATAGATGATAATGATGTGATCCTGCCTACGATATGCCATCATGACTGAGCTGCCTGACTGGAAAACTCACCACTGTGTAGTATATGCAATTGTCAGAGTGTAATGACGCTGGTAGCCATTTTAAATCATTCCTCGAGCACCCCTTTACCTGCTGACACTCCCAAACCTTGTGAAAATTTGTGTAGATCTTCTTATTTACTTTTTTATTTTTTCTTATTTTTTTTTTCTCTTTTTTTGACGTGTCCTTTTTTTATATGAAAGCTGGTCATCTTGATAACTCGAAAAAAAAAACATCTGTAACTGTATATGAACTGCAGAAATATCTCTCACTGGAGTCTGACGGCGCAGATCAGATATTGATGTCCTATCCTAAATATAAGAATTAATATTATTGTCCCCTTTACCTGTCAATGTGCAGTGGTGACCATACTAGGTTCCATGGTGCTCTGAATTTTCTGCATGCCCTAAGGAGATTCACATTCTCCTCTGCCTGACAGGTAATGGCAGGTTAGGGCTATAAATCTGTATGGTAATAATAAAATAAAAAGCCATTTTGATATATCATCATTTCAATACCTGCTTATAGTCTGTAATACATTGCTTTCAAAATGTTTTTCTTTAGTGTGCATATTCACTAAAAGAGGTACACTAAAAACATGAAATGTAATTTAATTGTATCCTTTACTTTTTTTATTAGTTTCTAACTTGATTAGTGATCAGTGATTAGTGATTAGGGATTTTGAAAATTACAATTTCTATTGTATTTTCGGTACTTAGTTTGTTTTGTCTTCTTTAGTCAACTATCATCTCTCTTTCTTCCCTTACTTTTATGAAGCCTCAGTACAACGGGACTCTAAAGAAGGAAAACAAGCGCTTTAGCTCCCAAAGTCAATTTGACAATTGGGGCCGACAGCAATATATATCCTTGGGAAGTCCAATTAGTCCCGGAAATGATTACAGCTACATGCAAACCCTGAAGAGCAGTCGAAGTGAGCCTGACCTCACCGGTCCAAATATGAGAGGCACGTTGAGACGCCAGAATCTTTCTAATGCACAGAACCAGTATTCTCAGCAGCAACGGTCTGGAAGGGGAGGAGTCAATAACTCAAGTTTCTACAGTCATCAAAGTGGACAGCAATGGAAGCAAACAAGTGTTCCACCAACACGTACACCGTCTTCTATCTCTGCTACACATCGGCAGACACAACAGCAATTTCAGAACACACTCCAGAGAAATGAAAACTATGCAGGCATGCAGTTACCATCCAGGTTAGTGTGAGCGGAGATTATCTACTTCATGGCAATGTGCAGTGGAAATTACCCATTTTGTCGTTATTCTTCTATTTCTATTATACTCTACTCTTACTCTTTCTAAATATCATCAAAGGAACATTTGTTAATTTTGTGGATTTTACAGAAGTATTCTGCATTCTAACACTGCTGTAAGGCCAGTTGTGGAAGCAGAAGTTCTAGCCAACTCCGGTGTAACTGTTATGTGTCAAAACACTTTTAACTATTAACTATTATGTGTTTATTTGTCTTAATGCAGGATGGATTCCCGAGATGACTTTGATGGAATTCCTATGACCATTGAGCGAGCAGTGGAACTTCTTGAAGGTCCAAATGAAAAATACCAGACATCTGGTGCAAACTACATACAGCATACTTGCTATCAAGATGAAAGTGCCAAGAGCCTAGTATGTATTGTGCCGTAACCCAGTTTATAATTTCACTGAGTTAAAGGGTTTCTGTCATCAGAATTAACCCTATTAAACTAGCTGACATTAGCAATTTATATTCGAGCGTCTTTCACTCACTGCGCCTGCGCCGAATACTGAACGGGACGGCGCAGGCGCGAGATACATGGCAGACAGAGCCGGCAGGAGGAGACCAAGGCTGCCTGGCCCTGTCAATCAAGTGCAGCGGGGCACACCCAAAGGTGGGAGAACGGAGCTTCTAGGAGCAGGGGCAACGCCCCACCTGTTCCTAGAGGCTAATTAGCATATTATAAAAGTTAGATTTCTGGAGTAACGGGGGCTTAGATACAAGTAGGAATAGGATAGCTAGGTTCAGCTGACATTAGCACATTGCTAATGTCAGCTAGTTTAATATGGTTAATTCTGATGACAGAAACCCTTTTAAAGGCGTGTTGCAGTTTCAGCTATTAAAGGGAATTTGCCATCAGTTATATGGGCAACATAATCTAGTAACTGATCCCCTTAGTAAAATACTGATCCTGATCCAGCTGTTATGCTCAAATCTTGTATTGAACAGCTACAGGGCATAATGATGAGTCCTGAATATTCATGAGCTATTCATGAACTCATGAATAGGCTCCATTCACACGTCCGCATTCAGTGTTCTCACCCATTCTGCAATTATGCGGGACGCGTGCAGACCCATTCAGTCTGAATGGGGACGGAATAGATGCAGAGAGCACACAGTGTGCTATCCGCATTTCCGGAGCGCGCTGCCGAACTTCTGGTCCGCGGCTCCGGAAAAAATAGAACATGTCCTATTCTTGTCTGCAGCTGCGGACAAGAATAGGCTGTTCTATGGGGGTGCCGGCCGGGTGTATTGCGGATCTGTAATACATCACAGACATGGAATGGACCCATAACAGGTTTCGTTAGAAACTAGCAGCTTAAAACTGGTGATATATGCTCTTAAAAAAAAAAGTATTCTTTCATATTTAAAAGTTTTCCTAGTATCCAATATTCTTTCTGTATCTCTTAACACTTATCATTTACTTCCAGTGGATACAAATCTGTCCTGGTTCTTGGCTTATTAACCCCTTAAACGGGTTATCCAGGAATTTATGTTGATGACCTATCCACAGGATAGGTCATCAATATAAGGTTGGTGGGGGTCTGACTCCCGGAACCTCCATCGATAGGCTTTTAGAAGAGACCGGGTACTCTGTGAGCACCGCAGCCTCTTCCTAGCCTTGTGATGTCACCGTCCATCTGTCATGTGGAGTAGTTGCAGCTCAGCCCCATTGAAGTGAATGGGTCTGAGCTACAATACCAAGCACATCCGCTATACAATGATGTACGGTGCTGTGCTTGGTAAGTTTCCGGGAGCCCAGCACGCTCACCAGAGCCCCGGTGAGTGTTGCAGCTCCCTGAAACTGCTGATCAGGAAGGGGAGATGCCGGGACTTAGACCTTTGCTGATATGATAATGATGACCTATCCTGAGTGCATTCATCTGTTCCTCTTGGCTGACTGAAGAATCCAGCTGAGAGATTATCTGAATCACACCTTGATAAGAAACACTTTCAGGATGATGAAAGACATCAAGGGCCCAAAGAACCAGTTTAAAGGATTGAGCTCAGGCAGCTGCTTGTCTGGTGAAGACCGGTTTTGTTCAGTGACAGAAGGTTTCTTTATGTCAAGAAATGTCTCAAATCTTGCAGGCTCCTCATGAACAATCTCTTTGAAACACAGCTTGAGTCTATTGCGATTAACCACCTGGGATTCCTGGCCTTCTCCCACAGTCTTGTCTGTGCTAGCATACGGAATGATCTTGATGTTGTAAAGCTCCTTCTTATACGTACTGTCTAATTTGCTGATCCTTAGTTGTTTTGGAGTCCAAACACGATCACTAACCTGGAGAGGTTCAGCTCTAGCATGCAGGTCATGGTCCATTTGTTTCTTTTTGCAGGCTTCCTCCATTCTAGCTTCCATGTTCTCATTGGTATCAGCCAAATGTCTCATGTTCACTCACCCATTTCTGGGCAAAGTACAATATGAAGCATCAGTAATCCTGTGAATCCGGGGAAAGTTTTCACCTCTTGATTTGTATTGGTGGTAGCCAACTCCGGACAATGGTAATTAACTTCCAATCAGATATCACTCCTTCAGAGCACAAAATGTCCCAGGTACTTGACTTGAAGGATCATCAAATGGCTTGACTTAAAGGTCGTGCTTGATTTGGACCTGGAACACCTCAGCCAGATGTTGTAGGTGGTCTTAGTAGGACTTAGAGTATATGATGACATAATCGAAGTATAGCAAGATGGTCTCATATCAACATTACATAAGCCTCTGGAAGGCCATATAGTTGAATCGATATAGCCCCATTGGGGTGGTGAATGCCATCTTCTTATGATCTTCTGGGGCCATAGGTATTTACCAGTACCTACTCATCAATTCCAAGGTGGAGAAATAAGTATCCGACCCATGTTGCAATCAAGGACCTTTCTATACATTGAAGAGGCTAGGCATCTTTATGTATAAGGTTTTTAATCTTCCTATAAACCACACAGAACCAAATATTGCGATCCTTCTTGATGAGGACCAAAGGACCAGCCCATGGACTGTCCGAAATGACTTTGTCATCTTTAATCTCCTGTGTCATTTTCTTGACAGACTGGTGCACTACATGGCTGATGGTATCGTCCAGTCTCTCTTTTTGATTGGGGGGTGAGAGCTAGTCTGGCTGGTTTGCTTAATCATGCTGGTTTTTGCAATATTTACTGAAGCCCTGGTGATATTAACTTCCAACATCAGGAACTCTTATCAATTTGGTTAGCAGGTGTGGTCATATGCTCAACAGAATTTTTTGACTGCCATGACATAGCTTGAATCTCTTCTTTGGTACTCTATATTTGTGTAGACCATTGGGTGACAGTTGAACGGTTAACTTGTGACAGCTGGGCAAAAGAGAGTACTACATATTTAATTTCACGCTGATATCATCCAGGTTTAGAAAAGTTGAGAGGTACTGACAGCCTTAATCTTAAATGCCTGGATGAGCACATAACCACAGCAAGATCTCTGTTGCAGGCTGCAGGAGTACTAGACGGGCATCTCTAAAGTGGACATGGTAGATCTCCCTTCTGGCATTAGCAAATTTCTGCTGGGTAGACAGCACACTGATGGTCTGTTTAATTACCTTCAGTGCAGGGTGTGAAGCTGTTAGCAGGAACCCATGCAGGGCATCCAACATTTCCACACAATTTCTTAGCATGTTTATTTTAAGCACCACTGGAGGGTGTCATAATCATGGACCTTTAGTACGATCGCATCTTGCTGCGATTGCCTTACCTTGTTTAGTCACTTCTTCTTGGACGCTGGTTCTCCAGAACCTCGCACGGGCATTGGCTGACCATTGCTGGCCACCGCACTCAGCCAGGTTTCTGGACATTTCATCAGCAGAATGATGCACCAGCATTTCTCAAATATGGCTTTCTGTATGGTGGTGACTTGTGGACCCATGTCCAGCAGGGAAGTAAGGGGAACCAAATTAATATGGATGATAATTACTGCATGGGGCCTGACATATCTGGGCTGGATATTTTGGACCTTCAGTTCTTCCACCCGAGGGGCGGTCCTTGACCTCAGAGAACACCCTTTTATAACCTAGCATCGCAAATAAACACTTTTGTGTCAGTACCTGCAGATATGTCTTCCCTGGTCATCAAAACAGTTTTACAATTATTCACCAAAACAGATATGTCAGGAGAGGTGACAGGCCATCCCTAAAGAGACTCTGTCATAGTTTATAAGGCTGAAAAAAAGACAACTGTCCATCCAGTTCAGCCTGTTATCCTGCAAGTTGATCCAGAGGAAGGCAAAAAAAAACTGTGTGGTAGAAGGCAATCCAGAAATACATCCAGGCTCCTCTTGAACTATTTTAGTGAATTCACCACCTCCTCAGGCAGAGAGTCCCCTAGTTTTACTGCTCTTACTGTAAAGAATAATCTTCTATGTTTCTTTCCTCTAGATGCAGAGGATGTTCCCTTGTCACTGTCACAGTCCTGGGAATAAATAGATGATGGAAGACTTCTCTGTACTGACCCCTGATATATTTATACATAGTTATTAGATCTCCCCTTAGTAGTCTTTTTTCTAAAGTGAATAACCCTAATTTTGATAATCGTTCTAGGTACTGTAGTCCACCTATTCCAGTTATTAATTTAGTTGCCCTCTTCTGAACCCTTTCCAACTCTGCTATGTCTGCCTTGTTCACAGGAGCTCAGAACTGTACACAGTACTCCATTTGTGTTCTGACTAATGATTTGTAGAGTGGCAGGACTATGTTCTCATCATGAGCATATATGCCCCTTTTGAAGCAAATCATTATCTTGCAATTGGTGGGCAAATTTCTCAAAGTTCTTGTAATAACACTTGCTTGGGCTACAGTAGGGTGATTTCTAGCTTTTAGAGACTCTCTGGCTGGGTATGCATCTCTAGATACTAATGCTTTTTGGATATCATCTCCAAGCTCTTGGTCAAAAGTGCACCTTTAAATCAGTTACTGCATCTGGAACTTGAGCTTGTGCACCCTGAGTAGCAATGCGATTGGTCCCAGAAGGCACAGGACAAGTGGCCCTGATATTCCCAGAACTTCCAATAAGTGGTACAGCAGCCTTGGTAGGTTCTGGAGTGAGATGGGGAAACAGCTCTCATTGTGTGAACTCTGTGTTCACACGGTGACGTCA
Source organism: Bufotes viridis (assembly GCA_033119425.1). NCBI lineage: Eukaryota > Metazoa > Chordata > Amphibia > Anura > Bufonidae > Bufotes > Bufotes viridis. The sequence continues at coordinate 206,747,610 of CM065591.1, forward strand.
CGGTAGGGCTCCATTAGGCAACTGAGCTATGAGGCTCCCCAAGTAGACTGTATTGCAAGGTCGCAATCTCCCAAATAGACTGTATTCTGCAGTTTCCCCCAAAGTGTTCTGGGGCTGGAAACCATTTTATTCAGCCTGTGGCGCTGTAGTGGTGGCTGTAGTGCTGATTTTGTTTTTTTCCAAAATGGCAGCACCTATGTACTTCTAGGGTCTGGCTGGTTTCAACTTCCTGCCCTGCAATAGTACGTAACACTTCTCTGGGGCACTTTGGTTTTGGTTGTCAGACAGCGTCTCTTTATTCAGCTTGCTGCCTGCAAGTGGTTAACCCCTTCAGGATTATTCACTGGCTTCTTGCTGATGCACCAATAAATTTCAAAGGCTGTTAACCTGAACAAAGCAGGTTGATAGCAAATTTATACAGGGAAAGTGTTATGGCAGTGGGTGTGGAACCACTGTGTCCCCCAACTGATTTGACCACAGTCTGTGTAGAAGGACAGAGCATGCTCGGTGGCCGGGCCTGGCGGGAAGAAGATCTCAGAAAGTGGGTCCAGCTATTTTGGTGTAGATTTCTACTAGGATGGCCTAACTCTGCATACTTTTTAGAAAAGTGGTGAAGTCTCTAAATTTTGTACAGCCATGTTGTGTGCCAAATTTTGCAACTTTTTGCCACCGGTGTTCATACAAGGGATAATAAATGTCTCCATTAATATTCAGTGTTGTCATAATTATATATTTTACCGTAAATGCATACCTTATTTCCCCTCAGCTCTCTAACCTAATAATATTTACGTGTATGTAGAATACTGTTAATTGCATAACACACCAAGAACACATTGTCTGGTTCACATCAGTGTTTTGGTCAGTAATTTCCATCAGTGATTGTGAGCCAAAACCAGGTGCACGTCAAAATGATTACCCAACCACTGACAATGACAAAATCTATGATTTTTAATCAGTAATTTGAAATAATTACACATTATATTAAAATGAATTTGAATACTTTTTTTTTGTTCTCAGGTTAATCAGTACCATGGCATCCAGAAGCTAATAAGCCTTTTCAGGAGTTCCAATCAAAATGTGCAGCTGGCAGCAGCCGGGGCGCTTAGGAACCTTGTTTTCAAAAACAACCAAAATAAACTTGAGACAAGCCGTCAAGGAGGTGTCCGCGAGGCAGTCAGCCTATTGAGGAAGACTCCCAATCAGGAGATTCAAAAACAAATAACAGGTCAGAAGTTTGATGTGAAATGTTTGTATGATAGCTTATGCAGCTTGAATAGATTTAGGTTCTAAGTTAAATTGCATGAAGCCTTGTGAGTTCCTCAGTATTTTCAAGCCACAACCAGGAGTGGAATATAAACATTTAAAAATATAAAGGAAAGTTTTGTACCTGTTTTGGACTTACTCCTGGCTTTTGCTTACAAATGAGTGAATGAGCCTTGGTTTGGCACACAATGCGGATTATGGGGGTCATTTACTATTCTAAAATACACCTAAACTAGGCATATTTCAGGCGCGCTATGGTTAGTGGGTGAAACTGGTGATCCCATAGCACAGTCCTATTTCTGTCTGTAGAATTTATACTTAAATAGGTGGTCAGGCAAAGGTCCAGCAAAGAAGACACTTAATATGGATTAAGACTTGTTCTGCTGCTGAGGCTGCTGTCTTGTATTAAATTTGTACTCACTGTTTGAACTGCCTCTGTTATGGGTATGCTTGTGAAAATGGATGTGACATCATGGGACACCATTGTTTCCTCTGTACCCAGTATCAAGCCTTGGACTTTAGATGTGAAGTCCTGGGAGTTCTAGATGTGGTGCTCTGTATTTCTAACAAGAGGGACCAGGATGTAGGCTAAGTATTTAGCCATGTTGTTGGTCACTGAGTTGTTGCTGTATATTTTCTCGCACATACACAGCACCAGAACCAAGCACAGTACATATATACATCACCAACTCAAAACAGCTCAGTACAGATACTATTTGCATAGACAGGTTAATCTCTGCCATATATGTTTGTTCATCATAAAACTACAGCTGCAAGCATGTCCTGAACAATTGTACAGTTATTCTGGGAGTTGGTGTTTCACAACAGAGAACTGGTTTGACTATGGGCTAAACCTAAGGGTGTTATCCTGGCAGTCTCTCAATATTCACCCTTTAACCATAATCACTGTACAGAGATCTAGAATTTGATACAGAGGTGCCAGCAGGTCACTATCTCTTGGAGTAGTCCCGGTATGGTTAACAGCCAACCCATGGGGTCAGAAACACAAGTGGGAAGGACCAAAGGAACAGACAAAACCCGTGGTCACTAATAGACTGAGTTCACGGCAGGCAGAATTCACGTAAAGATGAGAAACAGGTCTAAGGTCAGGGCTGGCAGCAGAGGATCACAACAACAAACAGGCATGAGTCGGTACATGGTGTCACGTTATTGTTGTTGTTTGTTCTACCGTGACACGTTGGCCGTGCATACTGGTTGCCGGCGCAACGTGTTGTGTTCAGTATGCACGTGCACTTCCCCTTTAAGTTGTTTCCGCCTTCTGTCGGGTGCTCGTGGGGTTAATGTCTTCCTAGGTGTGGATTTGGATGTGGTCTCTAGGCTCTATATATCGTTGTGTAGTGAGCCTGAGATCAGTTGTTTGTCTCCTGCCTTGGTGTGTGTTGGAGTGTTGATGTTCCTGGATTCCATCTGTCCAGTCTGAGGGCCATCCTAGTAGAACAGCAATGTCACCCCCTTGTTTCCATGTTCCTTCCCCTACCCTTACCTGGTGTTGTGTTTCGTATGGGTTCTTATTGGGTGTGTGGTGAATGGTGATGTCTTGTTTGGTGTACTGTGTCTGGCATGTTTGGTGTAATGCCCGGCATGGTTGCTGTTGTTGCCTGCAGAAGTGGGCTCTATGGTTTATGGTTTATGGCTCTACAGTTTCACGGAGGGGTGAATCAAAGGACTATGAGCAACCCTGTCTTCAGCCACCATGCATCCGGTGTCCGCATGAGGCTCCAGGTAGTTTTATAGTCGTTCTATCTTTGCTGTAGGTGGTAAGTGTTTGTTGTTGAGGTGTGCTGTTGTTACACTGGCTGCTTACCTGCCGTTTAGTTGCTACTCTTTGTCTCCTCCCTTTTGTCACTAGGCCACTGGGAGACTCTAGTTCTTCTGTGTTGTGGAGGAACAGGTGGTCTCTTGCCCTGTCACCATACCTAGGGTTACTCAGGGATTCCAGGGTTCTGAGTTCCTGAGTATGGGCCCTCCGACCATCTGGGTCGGCTCATACAGCTAGGAGACCAGGGCTGGGTTTAGGGATGCTTTAGGAGGGGACCTGCTCCCTTTCCCTGTCTCAAGGCCTATTAACAGTTAACATAATACAGAGGACATACACTATAGCAGTGAATAAGCATATTAGGAACCTAATTGCACAGGCAAGGAAATGAGGTCAGGAGGACAGTGTTATAGCAGGAGGTGACTACTAATTAAAAGCAGCCATGCAGCTGCACACATAACAAGGAGGGGAGGGAAAATGTAGTAAAGGCAAAAATGGGAGTAATAGTTGTTCAATGAGTAATTTTAATAGACACAACGATGGGCGTTAGCCGCCAACATAACAAGAATGCTACTATTTATCATTATGCTATAGGATCATACAAGTCACTATAGAGTCACACAGTCAGTGGCAGAATAAACATTTACATTTAGTAACTTAAAGGTGATGTCTCCTCCAGAGTTATTATTTTTCCTTTTCTTTCCATTCATTACAGACCCCCATGATGAATTTGCTCAGTCAGGACTTAATTCTGCAGAGTTTACTGCCCAGATATGCCCCTAATGGTAGTGCCACATGCTTGGTGCCCTCTATAAACAGTCCCACACACTCTGCCATACTCCCTGTATATACGGCCACATGAACACAACCTGTGCCCTCATATACATATATATAGTGCCTTATGCTCTGTGCCCCTGTATACAGTGCTAGGTTCTGTACCCCCTGTAATATAGTAGTTCCAGGTTCTGTAACCTTTGTATGTAGTGCCTCTGGTTTTTACCAGCTTTATACAGTGTGAGATTCTGCTCCCCCTTTATATAGCGCCTCTTGCTCTACGCCCCCATAGAGAAAGAACCTGTACTGCCAGTTTCTGTGCCCCCTTTATATAATGCCTCTGCACTATACAGTATAAAGACTCAGACCATGCACATCTAATAATATGTTACTGCAGCTAATTAGACATACTGCAGCACTAATAATAATAATATACTAATGCAGCACTATTAAAAATCACAGACCCAGCACCTAATAATATTGTAATGTAGTAGGTGAGACAAACCCTGCACCTCCAATACTATGTTACTGCAATGGGTGATATAGACCCTGCATCTCTAATATAATAGGGCAGTGGAGAGACAGACCCTGTACAACTGGCAATCTAATTGCAGCTGGTTATAAATGTTTGACTTGGGTAGACTAGAAGATTTAAAGAATAATGTGAGTTTGAGTAAGGCAGTAAGGATGCATTCTGATTTGTATTCGTAATTTCCAGACCCACATTCCTGGCGCCCGACAAATCCCACTCGCTATAATGAGGTCTGCCGTGTTTCCAGCATGGGTACTAGCATTCTGATACAAAATACTTCTGCATTTCTTGTTCTTTTTCTTGTGCAAAAAATATTGTTATATATTTAGAATATATTGGTGGTATGCAAGCATTTGCCCATTATTGGATTCATTGGTATTGTCTACAATTACTGGAATATTCAGTGATTCTAGCATCTTATATCTGTTGGGGAGCTTAGAAGGAATGAGTCTCAATGAGGTAATTATTTTTTTAGGGAATTAATAAGCAAACTGAATTAAAAATTGAGTACTTGGCATATGCAGAATTAAATTATCTTGTGACATCCGCCTCTTCCTCCGCTAGGCAGGCAAGTAATGATGAGGAGAGTGGCGTCGGAGGTGGTGTTGCGAGCTATCAGGCTTCTGACCCAGAGACCGTTGAGGAGGACATCAGTGACGTACAGGCACTACTCGATGATGATGAAGCCGATCGCACTTGGCAGCCGGATGCGGAAGGGGCTTCATCATCAGGCGAAGAGGGGGCCTCTTGCCCACGAGGCAGCGGCTGAGCCAGCAAGGTGGTAGCATGGCTGTGAGTCAGCAGGGTGGCAGCAGTGGGAGGTCAGGAGCCAAATCTCCGAATCTGTGGGCAGAAGGTGAAGCATGGCCAGGGTCAGGGCTCCAGACAAAAAAAATTACCTAGGATGTGGTGGTCAAGCCTGCTGCAGCAATCGCTGCATCACCCAGTGGCACGCACCCTGAAAGATTTTGGAGCCAAATAAAATTTTTAGTGAACAAATTCAAATACATTGATGTGTTAATGAGGGCTGACTGTGTGCAGTGTCCCAGACATCCGACTGCAATGACAAGGTTTGGTGTCATCACCGTACACCCTTAATTGTAGTCGGGTTTCTGACCCGACTTGAATGGGTCCGTGATCCATCCATTCCGCAAAAAAATAAAACAACAAAAATAAAACAAGTTCGTGTGCAAGAGACCTTAGTCATGTGACTGGACCCTAAAGGTGGGTCATCAGCGACACTTGGTGGTGAAAGCAGCGCTGAATGACAGCAGCTACTGACAACACCCACTAAGGACACGCTCTAAGGATTTAGCATGGACGAGTACTACTTACCCATGCTAAATCTTATAGGATGTCCTAATTATAAGTAAATAGGACATCATGGGAAGAGAGTGGTGCTGGCTGAGACTCACTGTTTGGCTAATGGAAACAGCTCAGTCACTGTGACATGGCTGAGCCTGAAAGGGTTAAACTGAAGACAGGCCAGCAGCAAGCAAAGCAGGGACCAACTCTCTTTTTCTTACTGAAAAACTTGGGCTTGTCAGGAGCCCGAGGACTGCAGAATGAGGAGGAGGCAATGAGCGGGTCATTTTCCTGGGGCCTGGCCATCCTTCTGCAAGTCTCTCTCTCTCTCAAGGCTCCCGAGCGCATTCTCTTCCTGGGCTGTGTGAGGAGGCGGGTCCAAGGACGAGGCAATGCAGACTGGCACAGTGAGTGAGGCAGGAGGACACTGCCTGCAGGGCCGGGCTTATCATAAGCTGGGACATGCAGGCAGGGTGGTGCGTCTGCTGAAGGAAGTTTTTTTTTTTTCTTAAAGCTACAGCGTGGTGGTGGGACAAGTCGCAAATGGCGACAAGACTTAAAAGTCTTATCGCCATTTGCAAATTCCTGCGTTGCATTGGCAACCAATTTGGTCGCCATCTGGAGCCCTGAGGGTGCCAATGTTGACACTACGGCCCTGCTTCAGCATATGCAGTTGCCATACAGTGGCCTGGGAGAACCGTGGCTCTGATGTGGTGGTCCAGCCTGCCACAGCAACCGCTGCATCACCCAGTGGCATGCACCCAGTTTCAGGCAGTGAAGGCTCCACCACCTCAGACGAAGGGAGCTGTCTGTCATTCCCATTTTCTGCTGGTCCAGGTGCTCCTGCACCACCTACTCCTCGTCAGTCATTCCATCAGCAATTGATCACCGGAGCGATTGCCAAGAGACAGCAGTATGTGTGCAATCATCCAATGTCGCAAAAGCTGAATGTGCTCCTGTCCAAGTTGCTGGTGCTGCAGTCCCTCCCTTTCTAAGTGGAGGACTCTGCACCTTACAGAGAACTGATGGCTTGTGCCGAGCCGATGTGGAGAGTCCCAAGCCTTCATTTCTTTGCGAAAAAGGCAGTACCAGCCCTGCACAAATATGTAGAACAGAAAGTTGGCCAGTCCTTGAGCCTGTCGGTGTCTGCCAAAGTGCACATCAGCGCCTACATCTGAAGCTGTAACTACGGTAAAGGAAAATATATATCCTTTATGGCCCACTGGGTAAATGTGGTTCCTGCCCAGCCAAACCAGCAACTTGGCCAGGTGACGCCACTTCTCCCTCCACGTTATCACTCGGTTGGTCCTGTGAAAATGTCTGCCTCTGCCTCCTCATCCTCCACCATGTCCTCAGCCTCCACTGCGGGACAAGTCACAGTGCTTCTTCACCATACCACATGTGCAGGGCACAGCGGTGTCACGCTGTTCTGCACCTGGTTTGCCTTGGCGAACTGAGTCACACAGGGGAAGAACTGCTCCGTGTGATTCATCAAAAAATTTAATCCTGGCTTTCTCCGCGACTACTGAAAATCAGAACCGTGGTGACCGACAACGAGAAGAACATGGTGTTGGCTCTGCGTCAAGAAAGGCGGAGCCATGTGCCCTACATGGCACACATGTTCAATCTGGTTGTCAAGTCTTCCACCCATCTGCAAGACATCCTAAAGTAGTAGTTCTACACCACTATAAAGGTTCTCTGCAGCCCAGAATTAGCTGTTTTTTAACAGGATTCACCGCGAATAAATTTGGATCTAAGCAAATTTTTCCGGAAAATTCAGCGAATCGGCTGAATGGAATTTTCGAAAAATTCGCTCATCTCTAAGATTGCCCCAACAATCACCTGGTGTAGTACAGACTTATGCCTCATTCCACACATCAGTGTTTGGTTAGTGATTTCCATCAGTGATTTTGAGCCAAAAACAGGTACGGCTCTAAACACAGAACAGGTGCAGATCTTTCTGTTTTACTTTGTCTCTAGAGGCTCCAATCCTGGTTTTGGCTCGCAGTTACTGATGGAAATCCCTGACCAAACCACTGATGTGTGGCAGAGTCAATGTCTAATAGCCATACTGTAAGTGTACAACAGACTACTATAATGTAGTACAATACAGAAGTATTGTAATGCATTATGCCAATGATTGCGGACAAGAATAGGACATGCTCTATCTTTTTTGCGGGGCCTCGGAACAGAACTCCAGATGCGGACAGCACACAGTAAGCTGTCTGCATCTTTTGTGGCCCCATTGAAATTGAAGTCCGCAAAATTGCAGAATTGATACGTACCCAGAAATACGGTTGTGTGACTGTACCTTAAAATAAAGGTTTTCCTGAATATCCTCCCACAGAACTATATATCAATGTGCTCAGGTGTCTGTGTATATAAAGTGTTGAGTGGCATTTTGACAATATGCCAAACGTCTGCTTTCGGAAAATAAAACTATGAAATTGTCCTGGCTTCTAGAGGAGCAAAATGTCCAAACATCCCTGGCAGAGGTGCCCCATTATAATTTCATCAAGTACAGTTAGTTACCTATACTGTGCCATGGCTTTGCTATGTCAGCTGGTAGGAGACCCAGTTCAGCTAGTCTTTCAGACTCACTGTTTTTAGTGTGATTTGCCTATGAACTACAGGACGTTTTTCCAGTTCTGGCCTGGTTGTATAATGGGGAGAAAACAAGCAAAATTGAATATCATACTGTGTCTCTTATAGGTTTGCTCTGGAATTTGTCATCTACTGATCAGCTGAAAGATGAATTGGTTAAAGAAGCTCTTCCTGTACTGAATGAGTGTGTTGTGGTTCCATATACTGGCTGGGGAGAGAATCCGGTGTCTGGTCAGAAGAGTTCACTGGATCCTGAAATATTCTTCAATGCAACCGGATGTTTAAGGTAACAAATATCATAGTTTGCTGCTCTCTTCACACTTCTAAAGTTTTACTTTAAAGGGGTTGTCCAAGTTATGAAAAAAATATATAGCACTCTAAATCTGATGGGCAGCAATATATAACTAAGCTAAGCAAGTTTTAGGCAAAAAACAAAAAAATAATCAGTTTCCTCATTTTCCTGGTTCTCTTCTGGCCCTTTGTTTACCTGCAATAACAACAATCTCTGAGGTTTTCCTCATGAATATGTGTGGCCCTCCCCCTGCTCTGCAAAGGGAGTGAATACAAGTCTGCCCTTAGTGATATGTCTGACTGCTAGGATGCTGAGCAGCATGTTGTATCATGTGTAGGACTACAAGTCCCAGCTGTACAATGACACTGCTGATACCCACAGGATCTTCTCCGACCTGTTCTTGTGAAAAGAACTCCTCCAGTCTGTCAGCTCTGTGTCTGCAGGATGAGGGCAGATCCTGTGTCTCTTCACTGCCCGCAGCCTTCAGCTCTCTCTGCTGCTGAAGTATCCAGTGGGAGGGAAACACAGGGCAGCAGTGCAGGGTAATGTGGTCAGCACAGTGAAGTCTGGTGTACAGACACAGATCTGCTCTCTGACTTGTACACAAAACATCAGAGCAGGGAGAGAAGCTGACATCACAGATCATGTGACCTTCAGTGTAATCTGAGAAAGCAGCCATTGCAGATACAGTAAGTGCATGGTTAAAGCCCTTACATTTGCCTTGTTAGAAACATACAAAGGACAAATAATTAACACAGACAACCCCTTTAAATGATTGCTTCTAGCCACATTATCCTATCATACTCCTTCCACTCCTTTCCATATGACCTATTTGGACATGTGAATGTTTGTTTGGAAAGCTCTGTATAAGAATAGAAAAAGGTGGAAAAGTCCCTCACTCTGAAGGACTCATCACAATTTGTACATTATGTTATAGTTGTGCTTCATTTGAATGGGTATAATGTAATTCTACATATCCTGAAGGAAAAAAGGGTAACACAGTAACATAGGGGGTTATTTATTAAACAGAAATACGCCTAACTTAGGCATATTTCTGTGCAGATTGCAGTGAAAATGTCCCTTTCCCCGCAATCTGTGACTTCTCCACCCTCATGCCAGGTCTAAAAAAGTGGATGTGGCATGGGCAGGGAAGAGGACAGCAGGCCCATCTCATTCATCATTTTCTATGTCTGGTTTAGGCGTAAAAAATGGTCTAAATGTAAGACAGGTAAGAAGCTGTCTTGCATTTAGAAGCGGCGGCGGTTCCGCCAAAGGTCTGCGCCCCTTCATATTTCCGGCGGATCCAAAGACAGCTCAGGACTTTATCAATGAATGTGTCCCATAGTTTGTAAGGGTAAAAAAAAAATCCATCCATCCATCCTCCTATTATCCTGCAAAGTTGATTCATGGAAAGGCAAAAAACCCTCATGAGGCAGAAGCCAATTTTCCTAATTTTAAGAGGAAAAAGTCCTTCACGCCTCCAATCAGGCAGAATAACTCCCTGGATGAACAACCCTCTCTAGTATCTATAGCCTGTAATATTATTACCCTCCAGAAATACTCCATCACCACCTCTTCAGGCAGAGAGTTCCATAGTCTCATGGCTCTTACCGTAAAGAATCCTCCTCTATGTTTGTGTACAAACCTTCTTTCCTTTCCAGACACAGAGGATGTCCCCTCGTCACAGTCCTGGGGATAAGATGGGAGAGAGCTCTGTACTGACTCCTGTTATATTTATACATAGTTATTAGATCTCCCCTTGTTTTTCTTTAGTTTTTTTTATAATTCTAATTTTAATAATCTTTCTGGGTATTATAGTTCACTCATTCCAGTTATTACTTTAGTTGCTGTCCTCTGAACCCTCACTAGGCGCATCTATGCCCCTTTTGATGCAGCCCATAATTTTATTGGCCTTGGCAGAAGCCGTCTGACACTGGTTGCTACAGTTAAAAGGGTTTTCCAAGACTTTTATACTGATGACCTATCCTCAGGATTTTTCATTGACCCCTTTATTCTATTTATCTGTATGTTTTTTTCTTATTCCCATAAAGAATGTACCTCTCACAATTAGGGGCGTAGCTAGAAATGACTGGGTCATATAGCAAAAAAAAAAAAAAGCCCCCCCTCCCGGATCTCCCACCCCCACATACCTATCGGACCTCCCACCCCTTCCAGAGCTCCCACCCAAACACTCCTCCAGGACCTCCCACCCAACATTCCCACACCCCTCCCTAGATCCCCCCTAAGTGTCATCCACAGATCCCCCCTAAGTGTCATCCACAGATCCCCCCTTTCCACAGATCCCCTCTTAGGTGTCATCCACAGATCCCCCCCTTCCACAGATCCCCCCTTAAGTGTCATCCACAGATCCCCCCTTAAGTGTCATCCACAGATCCCCCTTAAGTGTCATCCACAGATCCCCCCTTAAGTGTCATCAACAGATCCCCCTTTAAGTGCCATCCACAGATCCCCACCCTTAGGTGCCATTCACAGATCCCCCCTTAAGTGTCATCAACAGATCACCCCCTAAGTGCCATCCACAGATCCCCCTTAAGTGCCATCCACAGATCCCCCCCTTAAGTGCCATCCACAGATCCCCCTTAAGTGTCATCCACAGATCCCCCTTAAGTGTCATCCACAGATCCCCCCTTAAGCGTCATCCACAGATCCCCCCCTAAGTGTCATCCACAGATCCCCCTTTAGGTGTCATCCACAGATCCCCCCTTTCCACAGATCCCCCCTTAAATGTCATCCACAGATCCCCCCTTAAATGTCATCCACAGATCCCCCCTTAAGTGTGATCAACAGATCCCCCTTTAAGTGCCATCCACAGATCCCCACCCTTAGGTGCCATCCACAGATCCCCCCTTAGTTGTCATCAACAGATCACCCCCCTAAGTGCCATCCACAGATCCCCCCCCTTAAGTGCCATCCACAGATCCCCCCCTTAAGTGCCATCCACAGACCCCCCCCTTCAAGTGCCATCCACAGATCCCCCCTTAAGTGCTATCCACAGTTCCCCCATAGTTGTCATCCACAGATCCCCCCTTCAGTGTCATCCACAGATCCCCCCCTTTAGAGTTATCCACAGATCCCCCTTTCATTATCATCCACAGATCCCCCCCTCAGTGTCATCCACAGATCCCCCCCCTCAGTGTCATCCAGAGATCTCCTTCCCGCCGCCTGCTAGCTAATTTATTCACTGCACTCACTTGCCTCTAATTGAAGAGAAGCGTCGTAGTCTCACACAGGCGCACTGGCAGAGGCCAGGAAGATGGCGCATGTGCACTTCGATGCCTCTGCCAGTGTGCCTGTGTGAGATTATGGCGCTTCTTTTCAATTAGAGGCAAGTGAGTGCAGTGAATAAATTACCTAGGAGGCGGCACTGGGCGGGAGGAGACGGCACTGGGTGGGAGGAGGGGTGCCGGCACCCCCAGCAAGACTGTGTTCCTCAGCTGGCGGCCTGGGCCCCCAGTGGCGTAGGGCCCCATAGCCATTGCTATGGCTGCTATGGCGATCCCTACGCCACTGCTCACAATGAAAGTTTAGGTTGCGTTTAAAATATCTCATTTTGTGGCTGTATTGTTATCTTTGAGGAGGTTGTCCCAGTTAGTTGTGGCCTCTCTCAGCTGGTCAAACTTTGCTGTTTGGAAGTTCAGTGTTTTTGTGCTTCCCTAAAGAAACACTGTTTTGAACAACAATTGAAAGTATATTATATTATGGTCACTATTTCCCAGGTGTTCTCCAACTTGCATGTTGTTCTGTGAGGTATATTGGTTAATACTAAGTCCAGTATGGCCATACCTCTAGTCCATGGGCGTACAACCTACGGCCTGTGGGCACATGCCCCAAACCCCCCCAGAGCCAAGGTTACATGGCCACAGAGCCAGAGCTGTGTTTCTGCCTGGGGTTCCACATGGCGATGGATTGTAGTTCCTGCTCCTGCACTTGAGCAGGAGACAGCATGGGAGCCGAGGAAAAGGCAGAAGTAGATTATCAGCTCTTCTGCTTTCTCCTCAGATAGGTACATAACGCTTAATGAGCGCTATGCAGTTTGGATCAGGCGTCTTGGGGCAGAGGAGGGCAGAGCTGCAGGGTAAATAGAGCCTGATCAGCTCTGCCTTGTACAAAGCACCCACAACAAGCTGGTTTCCCCTGCAACTGGGGCTCCTTTGGATGCCCCAGTAACAATGGAAATAGTGCAAAAAAAAGACTCATGGTCTTTGAAAGGTCTTTCAGTGACGTCTTCTGGACAAATTATTTGGAAAAATATTTAAAAATGTAAGTAAAAAAATTGAAAACACAAGAAAATACAAATTAAAAGAAAAGGAAAAAGTACTCTAGGGGGACATATTATGTAGCAAAAATTTATTTAGAAAATTATAAAAAAAAAAGAAAAGAAAAAGAAAAAGTGCAGAATGATAGTGTTCACTGTCCCCCAGTGGTCTTTTTATGACCTCTTGGGGGACATATGTGGCAAAAATATCTAAAAAAAAAACGCTGCTCCAGTCAATGATTGGCTTCAGCGTTGAGATGATCCTTGTGGCCACATCACTGCTGAAGTCAGTTATTGGCTGGAGCAGTGCATGTGACTATGCCCATGCACTGCCAGGTATAAACAGTGCGGGGACCAGGTGAAGGGACCGAGCTCCGGGGGGGAGCAGGTAAGTATAACTCTCAGGTGCTATGCTGCAGGAACTTGTTACAAATCATTTTTACCGAGGAATCTGTTTCAGCCCCTAATACACTGCACGATATTCGGGACAATTACTGGGAACAAATGTTCATAGGAATGCACATTCCTGATATCTGGCCTTTATAATTGTGCCGCTGATCAGCCGATAAACAAGTAATTACTCGTTTGTTGGCTGGTTTGCATATTTTATCAGGATGAAAGATGTATGATTATCGTTAGCACATCTCCCAGTGTTATCAGGGATGGGCTACCAATAATCAATAGAAGTGAATGAGCGAAGAATGACTGGTAGCAATCATTCCTCCCCATTCATTTTGCATCGGCTTGTGTAGTAGGCTGATGCAAATGAGCGTCAATCGATATTTTTTTTAATTTGCAGCCCCTTGAAATAGAGTGATGTGACAATTTGGCCCTCAGACCGAAAAAGGTTGTGCAACCCTGCTCTAGTCGGGTCTTCAACCAGTTGGGGAAGGTAATTGTCTTTGGTTATTGCAAAAACCTGTTTTCTTTATGAGATCCACAGTTTTCATTTTCCAAGTCTATATGTGGGTAGTTGAAGTCCCCCAAAATAACAGCCTCATTATGATTTTCTGCCTCGTCTATTTCCCTTAGTAGTAGATTTTCTTTGGACTACTACAGGCATGTCCAAACTCCGGCCCTCCAGATGTTGCAAAACTACAACTCCCATCATTCCTGGACAACCTACAGCTATCAACCTACAGAAGGGCATGATGGGAGTTGTAGTTCTGCAACACCTGAAGGGCCAGAGTTTGGACATGCCTGGACTACTATATTAGGCGGCTTACAACAACCCCTATCAGTATTTTATTATTGGTTTTCCCTCCATGTATTTACTACCCACAGGGACGCCACATGTTCATTTCCCTAACTTACATCTTCCCGCAGTCTGGGCTTTAGGGGATGTTCACACAATGGATTTTGAAAACATGCTGAAAAAATCAGTGCAGAATCCACTAGTGGTTTTTTCCATGACCTAAGTTAACCGCCCAGTCATAGCTATCATTCAGCGATGTCTCAGTTATTCCCTCCTCCTCACACATTACTAATTCTTGTTCACCAGTTTTATTAGTCAGGCTTCTGGCATTAGTATACATACAATTAAGAGGTTTTTGGATATTTTTTACCCTACACCTTTCCTTATGAACTATTCTAGTCTGTTTGAGGCTCCAATCCACCCCCAGTCCTATTACCTTGCACCAGGTCGCTATCTGCAGCATTTTCCCCTTCAATAATGTAACTACCCCCCTGGCGCAAATTTAAACTCTGCTCCAACCTTCTACCTATCTTCTACCCCAAAACAGGTGCAATATATATATACATATATATATATATATATATATATATATATATATATAGTTGATCATAATATCCCCTCTGTCTATTCATACAATACCAGTAACGGAAATGTGTTTTTTGAGTGGACTGCCCCAATAAACAGATATTCATCATAAGCTGCAATTATTCAGCTTCCAATAATTAGCTCTATACACATTTTTTACTACTTGATGCAAATTACAATATTATTGCAAAGGTGCTATCAACATAAACAAATGTCTTACACATTGTATTCTTAAATTTTAGTACAATCACAGTAGTGTTGTCTTTTACATAAACCGCTTGTCCTGCTGACATCTGACGGTAGTAGCAAAACCAAACATTTTGCCACAAATTACCATGGCTTAGCAATGCAGTTATTATCCATACAGATGAAAAATGTTAAATAATGTTTCACCTGTAAAACCACACGGCCTACCGCGACAAGGAACTACATTCTGTTGGCAGGTGTGGCACCGCCTTTGGAAGAAAGCTGCCATTGTTTTTATTTAATAGGCTAAAATGTGCTGCTCATGAGACAATATGGCTATGGTTGTCTGTATTGACCAATTTTACTGGATATCCATCAAATAGCATCAACTACACTGCAAGACATATGAAGAAAGCAGATGACGTTTATTTCCAGGCTGAATCCTTGTAATTAGGTACATAAACACTGCAATAGCAGCAATAAGACAGTGGATACAACCGTGAAAAATATGGATATGACTGCAATATTTTTCATCTCCTTTTGATGTTTTTTTTATCACAGTTTACATAGATTGTTCATGCTTTTTTAAACCCTATACACAAGCCTCTAGTAAAATTCATAACAAAAAGTATGTAACTAGAGCATGGTGGGTTTTGTTAAAAACAAAAAAGACCTAAAATTGCATAAAAGTAAATGCTATATGGTCCACATTTCTTAAGAAACTTCACAAAGAATAGTCCACTTTTAAAACATAATGTTACAGCAGTGGTTGTAACTTCACAAAGAATAGTCCACTTTTAAAACATAATGTTACAGCAGTGGTTGTGAACCCACTGGGTCAACCAATAGATTTGATTTAAATTTTAGCTAATCCTAAGGGCTTTATCCTGGGCTAGAGGGCTGCAACATGAAGCAAAATGGGACTAAGAGCAGGACAGTTTCCCCTCAAACTAATGTGGATAGGGAAATAACTTAAAATAACATAGAACAGAAAAAAATTATAATCTTGAACTAGGAGGACGAGGTCAAAGTGTAGTTGAGGAGGCGGTGGACGTAGCAGTGTAGGTGGACATGGCAGTGTAGGTGGAAGCGGCGGTGGAGGAGGTAGCCAACACTGTTTTTGTTGTTTTTTTGTTAATTTTTTTACCTTTATTTTTATTTTTTTATACATTTGGTAAGACCCCAAAACATTGGAAAAAGATAATGCAAAGAGAAAGTGCGCTGCAGTATAACAATGGCTGGGTGTGGCTGGTATACTTGTCTACTCAGCACAAGGTACGGACAAGTCCTGTGGGATCCATGCCTGGTTCATTTTAATGAACGTGAACTTGTCCACGTTGGCTGTGGATGGCGGCTGTGCTTGTCTGTGATTACCCCCCGCCGTGCTAAGCACACGTTCGGACAATACACTTGCTGCAGGGCAGGCCAGCACCTCCAAGGCGTAAAGGGCAAGCTCAGGCCATGTGCCCAATTTGGAGACCCAGAAGTTGAATGGGGCAGACCGATCAGTCAGTATCTATATCCATACATGTATACATGAGTATGTCAATATTCATATACAAATTCTTTTGGGTCTTTACTAAAAGCCTCAGATTTTTTAATATGCTGATAGGATACAAAATCTGTCAGGTAGGATCACAAAAAAACTGTATGGTATATCTTTCAGCAGCACTAATATTCAACAAATCAGAACCAGATCAGCTTTACTAAAGGGGAACTAGAATCGAAACACAAAAAAAGAACAACCAACAATATGTTAATCTCCTTATGTGTCTTCATTATTTGCTCTTGTATTGTTAGATATCGCAATTGTAGACCATGAAAAATACAATAGAAAAGCAGTCATTGTTTTCTCAGGCTGGAAACATGACTTCTCTCCCTTCTTCTCCTTCCTTTCATGCTAGTGCATATGAGTCAGGAAGTACAGTATAGGAGGAGGGGGCTGGGTTTAGTCTGGATAACTTTTGCCTACACAGAGGGAGTGGCTTTTTTTTGGAAGGAATCTCCTAATTAGTAATAGTGCAAAACATTTGATTACAAGCATGTGGAACCGTAATATACTTCAGAATACAAAATCTACCAAGGGAATATCCCATTCCCCATTCCTAAATAGTGCATATGAAGGCAGATTTGCCTTTCAGGTTCCTAGGAATGCTGATGTAATGGAGTCTTCAGTATACTATATCTACCAAGACAAATTTCCCTCCTCACTCTTAAATAGTGCCGGAGCTAGGCATATTTGCCTTTCAGGGTCCAAGAAAGCTGGCATTTAATCATATGGAACTGTAATAGACTTCAGAATATTATATTTACCACTGCTGCTAGGTAGGTTTGCCTTCCAGATTCCTGTGAAAACTGGGTGACTACCATATGGATCTCTAATGGAGTCTGCAGAATACTAAATATGCCAACAAAAATCCCCCTCCTCACTCCTAAGTTGTACCATACCTAGGCAAATTTGCCTTTGAGATTCCTGGGAAAGCTGGGTTATCACTATTTTAAAATATAACTCAGACAAAGGTCTGTAGCCGCAGTCAGTGAGAGAAAATACATGTTCATACAAAGACCTTCGCCATCTGTCAGAAATCTATTAGATCTTCCTCTGTATTGATATTCATTATTACTCAAGCGTGTAAGGCTGTTGTTATGGGGCATCAGTGAACATTATAAGTAAAGAGGTATAAGAGGAGGAAAATACAACTCTCAGCATGTTCAGACTTAATGTGGACTATCAGTGGATATTACATGCAGATAGGTATAAGAAGAGAGAACTACAACTCCCAGCATGTCCAGACATATTATAGGTCATCAGTGGCAATTATAGGGAGAGTGGTATAAGAGAAAAGAATTACAATTCCCAGCATGATCAGACTGTTATTATGGGGCATCAGTGGCCATTACATGGAGAGGGATATGAGAAAACTACATCTCCCAGCATGTCCAGAATGTTATTATGGGGATCAGTAGCCATTATCGAGAGAGAGATATAAGAGCAGAGAACTACAACTCCCATAAAAACCACACTGTTATTATGAGGCTTCAGTTGATATCATATGGAGAGGAGTATAAGATGAGAGAACAACAACTCCCATCATCTTTAGATTGTTATGAGGGCATCAGTGGCCATTACATGGAGAGGGCTATAAGAGCACAGAACTACAACTTCCAGCATTTTCAGACTGTTATTATGGGGCATCAGAGGACATAATTGGGAGATGCGTATAAGAGAAGAGAACTAGAACTTCACCACTTATCTGCACTGTGGAGCCCTGTCTCAATGGGTAAATGGCAAAGAAAAGTGGAAAAGAAAATGGCTGTGGGGACCAAGGGCAAGGACTCCTATAATAGCAATGCAGGCAGATCGATCTGCTGGCATTTCAGTGTGGCTGGTTAAGGCCCTCCCCTCTCCTGAACCTCCTGTTCAGTGTGTCTGTTGTGATGTCAGGCACGTTCACCTAGCTGTTCTCTAGCCCAAGATAGAGAAGAGTGAGGAAAATAAAAAAAAAATGTTGTCTGCAAGATCTCTCCTAAACTGCATACGACAGCAGTTTGGGAAGCACCTCATAGATATAGCTGCGTGTGCCCTATAGATTAAATGCATTTAGGTTATTAAAGTTTTTCAAGTTTTAGTTCCCCCTTAACCCTTAGGTTGCCGGAGGTTTTTTAATATTTTAAGTTTTCATTTTTCTTCCCTATTTTCCTTGAGCCATAACTTTTTTTTTATCCGTTCACATAGCTGTATGAGGGCTTATTTCTTTTGCGGGATAAGTTGTACTTTCTAATGCCACCATTAATTATGGCATAAAATATAGTGGTAAGCGGTAAAAAAAAATCCAAATGGGGGAATTGGAAAAAAAACACAATTCCTCCACCATTTAACGGGTTTTGTTCCTACGACATTTCATTTGCGGAAAAACTGACCCATGTCCTTCATTCTCTGGGTCAGTATGATTACAACGATATCCTATATGTATAGGTTTTTTATGTCTAAAAAGTGTAAAAATAAATTTAAACTTTGATAATTTTTTTTAAAATCACCATATTCTGACCCCCATAACTTTTTTATATTTATGTCTACTGAGCTGTTTAGGGGCAAATTTTTTTGCGGGACAATCCGGTGTTTTTATTGATACCATGTTGGAGTGTGTGTGACTTTTTGATCACATTTTATTGCAATTTTTTGGGAAAGAGAAGCAATGAAAAAATGGCAAATTTTTTCCATTACGCCATTCGCCGTATTGGAAATGTTTTTTAAATATTTTAATAGTATGGGCGTATTCGGTCGCGGTGATACCCATGATGTTTATATTTATTGTTATTTAGGTACTTATTTTTTAATTATACGGAAAGGGGGGGTGATTTAAACTTTTGTAATTTTTTAATATATTTTTTTACTTTTTTTGTGATGATTTTAAAGCTCATATATGAGCCTATAAATATATTTTTTTTAATTTTTGATTTTGTTCTATCAGGGATTTCTAAAATGCGATATACACTAGAAATTGCTAATTTCTTATCCTGCCTGCCATCTGGTTGCCAAAATAAGAATTGCAGCATGAACACTATAAGCCTCGTCAGCAAGACTTACAGTGTTCAGCGCAACTACCAATGCCTCCATTGGCTGCACGGGGCACAAGCTTCCGAGTTTTTGCCCATTTTGATGCCGTGATCTCACTTGATCACGGCATCTAAAGCCTTTAATTACCGCAATCGGCATTATTGTAAGCGAGCACCATGTTTGCACGGGGTTAAAGGCCTTTCGAGACAATTTTTGTTTAGGATTGCATTTCATTCATTTTTGGTTAAAAATCATATTTTCAATTGGCCTTTATTAATATTGAGCCATTCTGTTACAAAGGGTTAACTGTTTTTCTAACTGTGTGACTGGTACTTTCACTGTCACTTTGTTCCAGTCATCTAATAACGCTTATCTCTAAATTACTTGTTCACACGTCAGTTATTTGATCAGTTTTTTTCATCAGTTATTGTGAGCCAAAACCATGTGTGGGTCAAAAACACAGAACAGGTGCAGATTTTTTCATTTATACCTTATTTCTGTGTAGCCTCCACTCCTGATTTTGTCTCACAAAAACTGATGGAAATAACAGACGTGTGAACAAGGCCTAAGAGGTCACAAACACTTATTTAAGCCACATTCTTATTAGTAAGGTAAGGATTGAGCTATAATAGTGTTTATAATGTCAGAAAGCAGAGATAAGGAGCCCGTCAGCTCCCTAAAATTTCAGAAAAGACAGAAAATTCACAGGCTGCTACTACAGCATCTCAGCTATGGATTCCATGTTTTTTATAAAGACCAATTAAAGAAAAATTATTTTTCGCTCAAAATAAGTACAATGCAGTAATAAAAAAAATTGTCCCCAAAGATGTACATTTAATTAAGGTTAGTGTTGTTTTACACACCATTACAGACTTCTGTTAAATGTACCTGTTATGGAGAAGATGTGACGTATGCCTCGGTATGGCCACACATATATCATAAATGCTACAGATTTTCCTCAGCAGATTTTTGGTGGTAAAACTGCAGTATTTGCATTAGATGTCTAGTGTAGAGTGTGTTCACACCAGAATTTTCATATAACATGTGATGTATATTTGAAAATCCATAGCATGTGAATTAATGTGGCTGATATTTGCTGTGGATTTGACCCTTAGCTGTGCAGTATCTGTGACCAAATCCATATGACCTGGTGTGAATTCGACGATGTGGATTATTGCCAAATACGTGCAGTGGTACCCAGGGGCATACCTAAAGGCTCATGGGCCCTGGTGCAAGAGTTCAGCTCGGGCCCCCTTCCCTCAGTGCTTTGTGGCTAGGGGCCTGAGGCAAAAATTGAAATGCTCCTCTCCGCCCCCCCCCCCCATGCCAAAGTCTTGAATTAGCCCCTTCACTCCAGCCAGAGGTGTAACTCGACCTGCATGCACTTTCTATAATACCAGTGTCTTCTCATGTGGCACAATGGTCCATGGTCCCCTTCAGGCTCCTGGGCCTGGTAGCGACTGCTACATCTGTATCTAGTATATCTACGCCCCTGGCTGTACCCCAACAGTAGCCCTGTAACCTACAAACTATTATTGCAGACAGTGTTGCATATGATACGGCTAGATACAGTAGATCAGTAGCACTGTATCACACATGATAGGTTTAGGTACATCACTCAGCAACACAGGATCACACAGGATAGGATTTGATACAACTGCATAGCCTCACATGTGATAGATTTATGTGCGCACCATCTAAACAGGGGAGCAGCACACGCTCACAAATAATAAGCCTATCATGTGTGATACTATCACTGTATCTCATTTCATGATATTTATCCATTGTATTTCAGCCTATAATGTGTAATGCTGAGCTTCTAAGCCAGTGTATGCAAGCCAATCGTGTATGATCTGTGCCAGATACACTGGCTTAATACACATGAATAGGCTTAAGGCCCTATTACACTGCACGACTTTAGGCCAATTATTGGGCTTGTATAATGGACAGCCGATCATTCGATGAACAAGCCTTGGTTATACTGGATAAAAATAATGCCTCAATTATCATTGGATTAGACTCACTGGTTTAAGTAGCACAATATCCACACATTATCACAGGATGAGATACACAGGCAAAGGAATAACAACATAAAGACTGTGAGCCATGACACTTATATGAGGATCTGGCTGCTGTGAATGCAGAGCACACAAACTTGGAATGTGGTAGCATGCCCATTATGCTAACAGCACACTGAGATGCCACTCACAAGATGGCCACTCTCTTGAACCGTTTGCTTTCATGACATAATGACAACTTAGGCTACTTTCACATCTGTGGCATTGTGATCTGGCCGCCAGTTCTGGCAGAGAATGCTGGGAATTGGCCGAACACAAACTGCAGCTGTAGTGGCTTCGGTCCGGCCAATTTTCGGCATGTTTGCCAGATTGCAGCTGGATCTTTGCCAGTTCCCATTATAGTTAATGGGGCTGGCAGGCATTCCGATTGCATCCGGCAGTGCTGGAGAATTCTACCAGGCTGTTCTCTGTTGGAACATCCTGCCAGAATTGCTGTCGCAGGTGTGAAACTAACCTTACTGTCATTATGCTTCCAGAGGTAACTTCTTACATGTTTGATTATATGTAACTCCTGCCTATAATATAACTTAGTATGCTCAGTGGTGGTAGATTTAGTAAAACTTATACATTTATATCTCTGCTTTTTCTGAACTTAAGACCACCCCTGTGCACAACTATCAGTGGCTGACAGCTGTCTCTGTATACACACTTACACAGGGAGTGCTATTAAGTGTTTTTTTTTTTTTTAAACCTAGATTTTTTATTAAAATAGCATCAATGATACAATAGTTGGTAGATGGAATTTACATGTAATGGTATTGATTTTACAGTGATATAAAACGATATAAAAGAAGATAAAGAAAATACATAAAATCTGGAGGGAAATGGAATGTCAAATCCTTTATGAATTGTACTCGTTAATATCTAATAGCTGATATGGCAATCATCATTCAGTACTGCACATCTTTCTGGGTGGTATAGCAATTTCAAATATACAGTGTCTAACAATATGATTATCTTGTTAAAGTTGACATCTGCTGTAAAAGTAAAGTTAAAGAGGTTTGTAAAAGATAGAGGTGGTCCACACTTCCCATCTAGATTGGTATCTATGGGAGCTGTCGAAGGCCGAGGCAGACATCCTTTCATACCAACATTGCTCATTGATGGAGTGCATCAATTTTTTAAATATTTTAAATCTGTATAGGCATTGAAGTTCTCCAGTTGGCTGCAATTTTTTGTCTCATAGATATTCATGCATGGGAAATAATGTTAGAGTGCAAAAAGGAGAATTTCTCAATACCAAGAGAGAGAAGAGTTAAGGCCGGGTCCGGGGCAATGTGGAATTGGCATACTTTAGCCCAAACCCTCTTTATTAATCTACATTCCCACCACATATGTATGTAAATCCTGTTTCGTTATTGCATCTTCAACACACATTTGAGGTATGGGGAAATGCTGATACCATCAAAAACACAGACTAAATAAAATCAGTTTTGATTTAAATATATAAAAATGTATACAAATGCATAATGATATAATTATTATAGATCCACACAATAATGATAAAATTAATATAAATCCTGGACTGCGCTGCTCTTCTGGAATCTACAAACAAAAGTTAAGTCAGATGCGAGATCCTTCCTCCAATTCTCCTTCCTTATGTGGCCAAACACTGCTACTATTTCCCAGTGATGTGCCACTCCACAGTTTTTTCACGTCTGATCAACCTGTAATATCGGGAATCAAGGAGCAAAATAATGAAGCACCTTAGGCACTTTGGGCTACAAGACGGAATTATTCTGCTCACAAGAATCGATTAAAACATGGCCTATCAGGTATAAAATTCCAGTTTCCCAGAGTCTGCCCGATCTAGGTTTTGTCCCTTCTTCTTCAGGTAATCTCATAGTAAGCCCATCAATTGTTGGTATAAGGTCAGTGAAAAGTGTCTATCCCTTCATCCAGCCTGAGCTCTTGTGATAAATATGGTGCCTGTCTAAGTTTACGCCATCTTTATGTTTAGTAAATCTGGGCCCATGTCTGGCCTAGGAATACCAAAGATGGAGCTACAGACGTGAGAACACAGTGTAAAGCAGGGCTTACAAATACACAGCTAGGTGAAAGGATGCCGCATTAGCTGCGACTGCACAGAATTTCCAGATGTTGGCCAGTGATTAGTGGCAGGACTCAGGAGGAAGAGGACTTTAGTGTGTGCTTTTGAATAGATAATGATACCAATTAAAAGGGCCACGAAATGTGCACAGCCTAACAGGAATTGCCAGTATGGGTTTGGAGGAAACTTTGTACACATACAATTTTCTATACAAACTTTTTATAGATTTTCCAATATTCTAGACTAATCTTTCATTATTTCCATCAGGAACCTTAGCTCTGCAGATGTTGGACGTCAAGCCATGCGCAATACTCCAGGGCTAGTGGACTCACTTATGCATTATATCCAGCAGTGTGTGGCTGCTAATTGTCCTGATGACAAGGTAATTATCACCTCTAGTATCACTTATACCATTCATAAATAATTTTCTCTAGATCATTTCTAATTCTGTTTACTTGCTTCATTTTAGTCTGTCGAGAACTGTGCTTGCATTTTGCACAATCTTTCTTACCATTTGGACTCAGAAGTGCCCAATAAATATTCACAACTGAATGAGCAAATGTTGCGTAACCAGGAAACAGACAAGACATCCACGGGCTGCTTCAGCAACAAGAGTGAAAAGATACAGGTACACCGCCGCTTTAACCACTCAAAGACATGGCTATTTTGGATCTCACATTCCAAGTCATATTTATTTTATAGATCATAAAAAGCATATGTGCCACTTACATGCAATTAAAATGATCTAGTGAAGAGTTGACATTTCTTTACCCAGTATGGTGTCATCTGGTCTTCAAAGTGTAGCAATGAGATTGGCTGCTCTCAGCTAGTAGATGGACAGTCACCCATGATCAGTCAGGTCTTTGTGTAGTGATCCTCTGTTCACTGCAGAACATCTAGTAAAATGATTCTCTCTTGATAGCAGTTTCTATTAGCTGCTCTGCAGTGAACAGAGGATCACTATGCAGAGACTTGGCTGTGGGGAGAGTGACGGAGCAGGCGTGACCAGCAGCAGAGTTCAGTAGATGGACATGCACATTACTATACATTCTGAACACAAGGTCATAGCTATCAATGGGGTCATTTTTTAACAGCATGTAAATGGAAAATCTGCTTATTTTTTTTTTTTTGTGACAACCCCCTTTGTCTACCACCAGAGAATCTTTAAAAATACTCATGCATTTAATTATCTGCTGCAGCAGATTTTATGCCATAGACCCACATGACCACTACAGCCAGTCACAAGCCTCAGTAGCCTTGTGTTGCATATACAGGCCGCACTGTTGCGGTCAGTGATTGACTGTGATAGTCATGTGGGTATACAGCACATATTCAACTGAAGCCAAGTAAACAAAGACTGGCAGGGACCACAGATGTGGTGATGCTGGAGGGGAGAGAAATTAAAGTTTTTTTTTTAGTTTTTATTTTCTTTTATTTTAAATCCTCCCCTGCTGTCAGGGTTGTATTTGCCACTAGGCATGGCAGGAGAAGTGCCTAGGTTGTTGACTTGCGGTGGTGTGTGGATTTTTTTTTTATTTCACTCTTTTCAAACAGTGCCCTCTTAAACTACTGCTTGACTTGCTAAAAATGCCAGCATCTCTTTGGACACTGGGGGTTAAGAGGATGCATGGTGGTCTATACACTACTAGGGAGCAGTGAGCAGGCAGCTGCATTTCCTGAGCACATCTCAGATAACTGGCAACACACAGTCACATTGAGTCACACAGCCATCGCTGAAGAAGGAGATATGGAGGAAGCACCATCACTGCCCACCCCAACTCATCCCCATTGCCTGCCTGCTAGTGGTAGAAACAGTATGTGTAAGAAGTACCCTTTGCTTCTAATGTTTTTTCTCCACCTGTTTTTTTAGGGATGATTTACACTGATAATTTAGGTATTGGCGTTTAAACAACTGCTCTCCAATAGTAGTCATATATCAGTAAGTCATATAAATTAGCCATCAAGCTTTTACACTGTAGTGCATCACGTTGGAATGGGGTCAAAGCAGTTAATCAGCTCTGTAATTCCTGGCATTTTCCCTCATTAACTGCAGACAAAATAGTGTAGTGCCTTCCTCACCAGAATCGCCCTCACCCTAGAATGGTGCAGACTATCATCTTACAATACAGGTTTTAGCAATTTTTTTCTCTACATATTCCATACAGAACTACTATCACTATGTGCAGTATATTAAGGGCCAAAAAACAAACTAATAGGATAGGTGTATCGGTACACGTCCTCAATATTTGGATCAGAATTATAATAGAAAGGGACGCTAAAACAAACACAAAAAATGTTTATTGTATATCAAATTATAAAACAAGGGGGTTATGCCCCACAAAAAGGCTTGCTACAGCCTAAACACTCGTAGTGTATTAGTATGGGGGACAGTGAGAGACCAAGGTGTGTGTCAACGCCACTTTACTGACATGTCCCTCACATACATGCAGCTAGCACAATTGTACTGGTACTGGTACTGAAGACGTTGTAACCCAGTACAACCAACATTAACAGAGGATGGTCACGCGCATGACCATCCCTTCATTAGAAAAACAGTTAGGGTGCTGAACTGGAAAATAGCAGTGGCCAGATAGCATTTGGGAACACACTATCATCATATGGCACAATTATCCCAGCTATTAAATAACTGGAATAATTGTGCAATATGATATTGTGTTCGCGCGACCATCCTCTGTTAATGTTGGTTGTACTGGGTTACAACGTCTTCAGTACCAGTACCAGTACAATTGTGCTAGCTGCATGTGAGGGACATGTCAGTAAAGTGGCGTTGACACACACCTTGGTCTCTCACTGTCCCCCATACTAATACACTACGAGTGCTTAGGCTGTAGCAAGCCTTTTTGTGGGGCAAAACCCCCTTGTTTTATAATTTGATATACAATAAACATTTTTTGTGTTTGTTTTAGCGTCCCTTTCTATTATAATTCCAGTATATTAAGGGCCAGAAAAAAACAATAAAACAACAACTGGAGATATCTGCTATCTATATACTGCATCCACTAAAATATCAGTAACTGTAGTGCATAACAGTATTTTCCAGTTGGCTGAATGATTGGTTGCAAGAGCCAACATTCTATATCTAAACCTATGGATAATACTCTATATTTAGTAATTTGGTGATTTCACCCATAATTGTGTGGTAAATAGTGGTGTTCCATGTTACAAATATTGACTTTTCATCCTACCCATATTGGGTAATACAGGGGATATGGTAGTCCGTGTATAGATGCTAGATAAGGTTGCATCCCATTGTTAGTTACACATTTTCCTTGTATTGGCACAGTGCTGCTGTATACTGGGGACAGTATCTGGACAGTGTTGATTACATTGAAGGGGGCATGAAGCTTCCATTCAGTAATTGTAAGGTGAAATTATTAAGTCACAGTATTATGGTATTCTCCAGTGGAGGTGCGGTATAGTGGCGTTATTTTGCTGGTTTTATTTAATGATTGTATGGTGGTATTTAGTTACGGTGGTGTCAGCAATACACTCAATGGTGATAATGCTTAGCTATTGCATTTATTATTATTGGGGGTAGGGCTAATCTGTGTATACAGATTTTAAAATCTAGTATGGCATAGGGTGCACTACTGAACACTAGGACATAGCTAAATGGGAATTAAAATTATCATGTATGCGCAGATAATGTTTATTTTTATGGTGTTAATTTTGAGAATTAATAAGAAGTGATAATTTTATTTTTTATCATCTCCTCCATTGACATTAGCCATTTATCAGTATGATTGCTCAAAAATTAGGAAATCATGATAACTAGCCTTTAATGGGGACTTGTGGCTTGGTTCCCATCTGAACTCCGGCACTGTAATTCGGTCACTGTATCTGGCGTACATGCAGACTTTCAGCCACACATGCGCATTTTTTGGTCCGGCTGAAAGTTGGGGTTCTGGTGGTGCAAGGTGGTATCCGCTGGTAACCCAGCCTATTTAACTTTTTAGCTAGGGAAGTATAAACTGTAAAAGCAGCATGTGTAAATACAGTCTTACCTTGGGAGGGGGGACACTTGTTTTATGTTTGGCTTGTCAGTTTATCATCTGAGGCAAAATCTGCAACTCCCAGCATGGTTTCTCAGTGGCAGGCTCTCAGGGCTTTCTGGAAGATTTCATTTTATTCTAATGTCACAGTTTTGCAACTTTTTCAATGCACTGTTGCACTGTAGTGGAGATTAAATTTAATACATCAAATATTTTCACTGTTTTATTCTTTTCTTTTCTTATAGAATAATAATTTTGAGTTGCCACTTCCAGAAGAGGACGCAAACCCAAAAGGATCTGCACTGCTGTCTCACTCTAATGCCATTAAGACATACCTGTCTCTGCTATCACAGAGCAGGAAAGACTCCACATTGGAAGCTTGTGCTGGAGCGCTACAAAATCTTACTGCTAGCAAAGGACCTGTGAGTACCCGAAACCTTGAAACAATATAAAAAAAATTTCATAACTGTTTAAAAATATATGTAAATTGATAACTTTTTTTGTTGCCTCAAAAATAATTTACATAACCTCTAGACGACAGAATAGATGCTTCACACTAACATTTTATGTGTTTCTCTTGTTGCATTATACTTTGTTAACATATTAGAAACTTATATCTAGTTGGACAACTTTTGCTTCCACTTAGTGTTCCCTCCAGTAGCTAGTGCGTCAGGGAAGTTTGGGACCTGAATGTGGTTCTCTTTCAAATTAGGCAATACAAATGTACCAAAAAATTATTTAGAATGAGTTGAGATTAGTCAATTTCTTAGATTTATTTTTGGGTCCAATTCGCACAAATTAGATCCATGCCAGAATAAATTCAGCCCAAATGAAAAGTGCCCTAGTTGCCCTGAAGAGTCATGTAGGACATTCTGTGGTCTCCTAGGACAGTATCCAATGCTTTTCAAATATATCTTTATGCCAAGTCCGCGTTGGTGACAGCAACATATATCCCTATAGGCAAACAGATAGTAGTAGTTGGTAACAAATAGTGTGTTTAAAAATATACTGCACTGATGGATTTTTAAAAAATTAAAAAGTCTATAAAGTATCCTTTTTTTTGGTGGTAGATGCATTCTCTGCCATCTGACCATTGTGGCTTCCATTTTGAGAGATTTTTCTGAAACAAATTAGAAATGTTACTGATTCACTAGAATTAGAATTTTGGGGGAAATTCATAACACATTTGATTTTGTTTAGAATCCGTTAACTCATCTCTATTAGCTAGTATAGTTAATAGATTTATGGTAACATCCCTGAAATGTAGGGCAGAGAAGGAATTAATGTCTGCATCCCTGGTGATCTAGAACAGTGATGGGGTCAGGATCCCTAGTCTAGACCTGCAAACTTCAGCGATGTCTCTGCATCAGTAATGGACAGACATCTCCTCTTCTCTCACAAACTGCTCTCCATGGTTTCTACACTGACAAACCCCTTCACATGGTCCTCCGCTCAAACACGCTTTGGTTAACCCTTAGGAAACTGGGACAGAAATTCCAGCGCCGTACAGCTATGGCGCTCTGATCGGGCTTGCACAGGAGATGCACTTGCCCGATCAGCTGCAGAGATCCGGCAGTCACTGATAGCTGGACCCCTTCGTCGGTGAAAACACCGATGCCGGGGCATTAACCCTTGCAATGCTGTGGTCAGCGCTGACCGGGGCACGTGCGGTATCTTGCCGGATGCGGGGTGGCCATCAGGCCCCT
Source organism: Bufotes viridis (assembly GCA_033119425.1). Classification (NCBI taxonomy): domain Eukaryota; kingdom Metazoa; phylum Chordata; class Amphibia; order Anura; family Bufonidae; genus Bufotes; species Bufotes viridis. The sequence goes on from CM065591.1 coordinate 206,776,804, forward strand.
GGGCTGCTGTGACTGGGACCCAATGGCTCTATAAAATAATCATATGATCCACTCTGTCAGGTGAATGCTGTAAAAAATAAAATGAAAACAGTGTCAAAAAAGCCATTTTCCGGTCACCTTGCCTCACAAAAACTATAATATCAAGCGATCAAAAAGGCGTATTTAGCCCAAAATGGTACCAATCAAACCGTCATCTCATCCCGCAAAAATTGAGCCACTACCTAAGACAACCGCCAAAAAAAAAAAAAAATTAACAAAAATAAAAATGATAGACATATTAGGTATCGCTGCGTCTGTAACAACCTGCTCTATAAAAATATCACATTATATGCCCCCTCAGATGAATGCTGTATAAAATTTTTTTGAAAAACTATGCCTGACAAAAATACCAAGGAGTCAAAAAGTCTATGTACCCCAAAATGGTACAAATAAAACAGTCACCTCATCCTGCAAAAAATGAGTCCCCACATAAGATAATCATTTAAAAAATAAAAACCAATGGAACCCATAAACCAATCCAACAAAATCTGCGCTGCAAAAGGCCTATGGCGCTCCTTCCATTCTGAATCCTGCCATGTGCCCCCACAGTAGATTACCACCACATATGGGGTGTTGCCGTATTCAGGAGAAAATGGGTAATAAATATGGGGTGTGTTTTCTCGTGTTACTCCTTGTGAAAATGAAAAATTTGGGGCTAAAACAACACATTACTGGAAGAAACAAAACTTTTCATTTTCACATTCAAGTGTTCCGACTTCCGTTAAATGCTTAGGGGGTCAAAGTGTTTAGTACCCCCTTTCAGGGGAAGCAGCTGCTTTGGGGCCCTGACCCAGAAGGGGCCCATCCAAGAGGAGGAGAAGTACTAAAAGATTTTGTCTGGGCCCTTCAACATTATTACACAATGAAATGATATACAGTGGCAGTAAAGGCAGTGTAGAAAACGGATGGAACAGCTGCCTGGTCTGAGAGAGCGATCTTTACTAGCCACAGGAAAGGGAGCGTATGAAAGGAAGGGGTTGTGAAAAAATTACTGGGGGAGGTGGCCCCATTCAAAAATTTGCTGTGGGGTCCAGTCATTTCTAGTTACGCATCTGCCCCCTTTAAAATATTCTTTGAAGGGTGTAGTTTCCAAAATGGGGTCAATTTTTAGGGTTTCCACTGTAGGGGTACGTCAGGGTCTCTTCAAAATCCATATGGCGCTCCTTTCCTTCTGACCACTGCCATATGCCCATAAAGCACTCTACTGCCACATATGGGGTATTTCTGTAAACTGCAGAATCAGAGTAATGTATATTGTGGTTTAGTTTTCTGTTAGCCCTTGCTGTGTTTGAAAGAAAAAAATTGATTAACATAAAAAAATCTACCAAAAATTTTGAAATTCCACCTCCATTTTTCTTTCATTCTTGTGGAACACCTGAAAGATTAACAAAGTTTGTAACATCAGTTTTGCATAATTTGATGGGTGTAGTTTCTAAAATGGGGTAATTTATGGGTGGTTTCCATTACGTAAGCCCCTCAAAATCGCTTTATACCTTAATTGGTGCTTAAAAAAACGGTTTTGGAAATTTTGTTGAAAATTAGAAAAATAGCTTCTAAACGTCTAAGCCTTCTAACATCCTAAAAATTTAAAACAACATTTACTAAATGATGCCAAAATAAAGCAGACATATGGGGAATGTTGATTGAGGTATATGAGGTATTATTATCTGTCTTAAAAGTAGAAAAATTTAAATTTAGAAAAATTTTAATTTTTCAACATTTTTGGTAAATTTTGGATTATTTTATAAATAAAGGTGAAATATAGCGACTCAAATTTACCACTGTCATGAAGTACAATATGTCACGAGAAAACAATCTCAGAATGGCTTGGATAAGTAAGGGCATTTCAAAGTTATTACCACATAACGTGTGGTACGCATGTCAGATTTGCAAAAATCGGCCTGGGATTTAAGGTGAAAAGTGGCTCGGTACTGAAAGGGTTAAGGGACGGGGCATCTGTAAGTAACTTGTACTGTGATAAAATAATTTTGTCCATACATTTACAGCATATGACTGCACAACCCCCTTAAAGTATGTACCAGTGTTTCACCACTTTTATTTTACTGAATGTATAAACTGTCCAGTAGTGCTGCTGTTCTTCTTTTACAGGGTGACATGAGATGATTGCATCATGAAGCAAATGTTATTAGGCAGTTATACACTGTGTGTGGTGCATTGTACTGTAAAATTATCTATCTTATCTTGGATACTATATGTGGTAGTATTTTCAGGTGTCTATCGCATTTTGGAATCTGTACACACGTACACACACCGCTGACATGATGTATGGATTCCACCGTACAGCAGACATAGGGGGAGCACTGTACTGGCAGGGGAAAACATCAATGCTACTGCCTGTGCGAGCTCTGCTTAAGCCTGGCATAGCATAGCACAAGTGGCAGGGGGAGCTTCCTTTGCTTCAGGGACACCCCATCACAAGTACTCTGCACTTTGCTTGATGAATCAAATCCATTCATACAAATAGATTCGTTCATCTCTATCAGCTAATCAATGTGGGTTAGGCTGTTCTTTTTCCTTTTAGTTAGTATTGTCTTCTCTTTTTGAATGGGTTTCCTGTCACACTCCAAAAATATACTGATTGATTGGCTTATTATACAAGTGGCCATAATTTGTTTATGTCTTACACAGGGATATTATATTGTTAATTGCACTGTGGGCAGGGACTGTTGTCTGTTGGCAATGGCAATCTTTATACAGCGCTTTAGAATATGTTGGTGTTTGTTATACAAGGGACATCACATAATAAATAATCTTAATAGTAAAATAAAAAACATTTGACTATTTTCACCACTGTAAGGGAAACTATAATATTATACAGAACCTAGTCACGTGAAGTTGTGACCACTACTGTATGGTTGCTTCAAGTTCGCCAGAGTGGACTGTGGCTCATAAAGCAAGAAGTCATGCAGGAAGCCTACCTCTATAATGTCCACATGCCCTCTAAGTTCCTGTGGTGGGACAACCTCCTTGAAAGGAATTTTTTAAACTTTTCAGTATCTAAAGGCTTATAGTAGTAATATGTGTCTCCTTTCTAGATGTCTAGTGGAATGAGTCAAATCATTGGCCTGAAAGAGAATGGACTTCCCCAAATTTCACGTTTGCTTCAATCTGGAAATTCTGATGTGGTTAAAACAGGAACTTCACTTCTTAGCAATATGTCTCGTCACCCATCTCTTCACAGGAGCATGGGTAGGATTTCATGTTCTTCTTTTTTTCCTTTGTTTTTATTAACTTCATAATTATAATTTATTTATTAAACTTATATTATTTTAATTCATTTTTTTGTCAATTGCAGGTACACAGGTGCTGCCGGACGTTTCTCGACTTTTGTCACAAACTTCAGGAAATACAACAAACTCAGAAGATATTCTCTCTTCTGCATGTTATACAATGAGAAATCTTATAATGGCCCAGCCACAACTGGCAAAGCAAAACCTTTCTGGCAACTTGCTAGGAAATGTGGTGAACATGTGCAAAAATGGGTAAATGTTCTTTTTATACCTTAGGTTTTATGAGAGGTTTCCATGTATTTTCTCATGAAATAGTTAATACTTTCTTTGATAGACAGTTGTCAGAACATACATTCCATAGCAAGATCGCAGACTGGTCAAAATGGCCATGCTCACCTCTGACCACAACTTAAAGTGTCTGGAATAAGCATGTGAGCATAAGAACAGGTGGCAATGGAAAAGGAATATAATTACATTAATGTTAGAGGAAAAGTATTCATGTACGTTATTACCTTGAGGTATCTGCCAATACCTGGGTGTAATTGAAAAACCAATTCCACATGGGTTGAATGGAGAGGAATGAGATGTAAATTGAGATGAGTGTATAGTCTTAAACTGTAATGCTGTTAAAGGAGGCAGCAGTCAGATGAGGCAACTGAGAACATAGAAGAAAGTATGAAATATGGTATTTGAAGAAACAGGATGTCTTCTCCATGCATCTGCTTGTGCAAAAATGTCTAGTAGTTTATAAAGTCTGTGATGTATGAGTATGGATAGGCTTGTATGGCCCCTTGAGTATTGCAACTGTGGGTTTACAGGTCTGACAAGATCCATTCCAAATAGCACACCTATTATGACAAGATCCATTCCAAATAGCACACCAGATTAGTCAATGTGTTGGACAGCTTACCCTTGGCGAATGAGCTACTGCACACCTCGTCTTTGCACATATCCACTAATATACAATGGATAGACCTGGAAATCAGTATTTACAGTAAATCCCTAGTTTGGTCTTGGTGTCAACAAAGTTCTGTGGTAGACATCCTGAAAGCACAAGTTTGATAGTTTGGGCATGTTGTCACTACAAAAGTGGGCCTCTTGAATGAAGGTGAGCAGTGATTGTTCTTTCCAAAGGAGATGCGAGAGAAGAGTTCATTAAGGGGTTTTCTGACATTTTTGAACTGATGACCTATTCTAAACATTCCCCCAGATTTTGACCCCACAGTTGTTTCATAGAATTTAACAATGGACCGTGAAATTGAAAAATTACATTTTTTCCAATAGCTCATTGTTCTAGCCCCAAATGTTTCATGTTCACAAAAGTTAAAAGGAGAAAAAGCACCCTACAATTTTCTATACAATTTGTAAATACTGAGTATGGGGGGAGAAAAAACAATATATGGTTATAAAGTGCTAAGTGGGCAAATAGCTCAGAAGTGTGGTTTGAATTCTCCGGCATGGATTTTGCAGAAATGATATTTCAAGAGCCATAATTTTATTTTTGTTCACTGAGCCGTGTGAGGGCTCGTTTTTGAAAGGACAGCTGTAGTTTTTATTTGTATCAATTTGGGGTATATATGTCTTTTTGATCACTTTTTTTCATTTTTTGAAAGGTGAAGTGGACAAAAAATTACAATGCTGTCACGTTTTTTTATTTTTTTATGGGGTTCAGTCTGTGATATAAACAACATGTTTTTCTGTGGGTTGCTATCGTTACTTTGTTACAAAATGTACTTTTTTTATTACATTTGCATTATAAAATCATTGTTCTATTAAAAAGCATTTGTATTTTGTGTCACCATATTCTAAGAACAAAGTTGAAAGAAGTTCAACTAAGAAAGAAGTTGTGTAAGGGCTTGTTTTTTGCATGATAAGCTGTAGTTTTCATTTTTACCATTTTGGGATACATATGTCTTCTTGATCACTTTTTATTACATCTTTTATGAGGTAACTTGGCAAAAAAAATAGCAAATCTGTTAGTATTTTTTTTTTTCCGATGTAAGTGACATTCATTTTATTCTATGAGTAGATACAATTATGACGTTATCAAATTTTTGTTTTATGTTTTACTACTTTTCATCATAAAAACACTTTGCATTGCCATATTCTAGCACCAATAACATTTATTTTTCACTTAGGCATCTGTGTGAAGGCTTTTTTTGCAGGATAGATTGTAGTTTTTACTGGTACCATATTGAGATAGATTTGGCTTTTAATCGCTTTTTATTCAATATTTTGTGAGGGAAGGTCCCCAAAAATAGCATTCTTTGTCATTTTATGAGGTTCACTATTGGAGGTAAATAACGTGATAACTTTATTCTGTGGGTTGATAGAATTATTGTGATACCAATTTACAGTAAATACATTTTCATTACACTGCTTTTATACCATAAAATCACTTTTTTATTTTGTGTTGCCATATTCTAGGATCCATAACTTTAATTTTTCTGTTGATGTAGCTGTAGAAGTGCTTGTTTTGTGGATCAAGTTGTAGTTTCCATTGTTGCCATTTTGGGGTACATATGACATTTTGATGACTTTTTTTTTTTTTGGACATGGTAGCCAAATAATAGCAATTCTGTCAGTGTTGCTTATTTTTATTTTTTATGAGATTCACCATTTGGTATAAATAATAGGATAGTGTTATTGTGTGGGTTAATACTATTGCAATGATACCTGATACCTTAGAATAACTTAGTTTGTTTTACTACTTTTGCAACCTGAAATCATGTTTTTATTAAAAACTTTTATTTTGCTTTGTCATATTCACACATGGGAGATGATAAATCTCCCCCATAACGTTTTTGTTATGCAGTCAAAACAGATCTGCAAAGGCAATTTTTTTTGTGGGACGAGCTGTAGTTTTTATTGTTACCCTTTAGATTTTTTATTGGTTTTTATACCATTTTTGTGGCAATGACGTAACCAAAACAGTTTTATAATTTTTTTTGCAGCGTTCATCGTGCTCGATAAGTAACATGATCATTTTATCAGGGTGTTATGGACATGGTGATCGTGTAATCTATTTTATTTTTTAATTTTATTACAATAGTAAAACACTGGATAAGAGGAAGTGTCTTTTCACTTGAAATTTTTACTTTTTTAAATATTTTCTTTACTTCTTTTTCAGACCCACATGGGGACTTCAGCTTGCATTGTTCATATCCCTGGTACAATACACAGCAATAGTTATTGCTTTCAGTTTGACAGCAAGCCTATTAAACCCTACCTGTGCAACCACTGACACTCCAAGATCGCATTGCGGGGTTCCAGTAGCTAGATGGACGGAGATCCCTCCCTCTGTCAGCCACTTAGATACAGTGGTTGCTATTAACCATTGCACCTAAAGGCTTAAACTGCTGTTGCAGCAAGGTGTCAGCTGCATGTCACCACTGACACCCACTGTGGATGGTGGTTATTGATTCCAAGATCAGCTCCAAATTATCTTCTGCTAGGCCTTAGAGGCCTTGTTTTATAAAGAACCCATTATTGTGTCAAATCTTGGGCCAACCGTTGGACCTTCTGGTACTCTGGTGGGCCAGTCTGACCCTAATAGTCCCAGGCATATAATACAGCTGGCACATTCAACTGATGGCACAGTTCCTGAGCACATATCATCACAGCTCCATACTGTTACAGTGCTGAGCATTAGCTTGTTGCTTGCAACGATGTCATACTATCTAACTTTTAGGCTGCTTTCACACCAGCGTTTTTGCTGGATCTGTCATAATAATACAGGTGTCTGCATCCGTTCTGAACGGATCCGGTTGTATTATCTCTAAAAAAGCCAGGACGGATCCGTCTCTAACACCATTGTGAGCCAATGGGGGATGGATACGTTTTCTACTGTGTCTGAGTAAACAGATCCACCACCATTGACTTACATTGTGTGTCATGACGGATGTGTCTTGCTCCGCACCACATCATTGACAGAAAATTGCTGCTTGCAGCGTTATTCTGTCCATGATGGGGATGCAACCAAATGGAACAGAATGCATTTTGTTACATTCCATTTCGTTCAGTTTTGTCCCCATTGACAATGAATATGGACAAAACAGAAAAGTTTTTCCCCGCTATTGAGATCCTATGACGGATCTCAATAGCGGAAAGGGAAAGCACAGATGTGAAAGAAGCCTTATTAGTCAACCAAATCTTTTCAGGGCATGGACAACCTCTTTTTGAGACCCTGCACCTTTTTCTGATGGCTCCACCCATGTTTGTGATGCACCACATCTCTTTTTGTGATGCATTGCGTACCTTCAGAGCAGGTAACGGGACCAGGGCTGTGTTTAATGATGCAGCTTCTCAGCGCCACGTACAGTTAGAGATCATGTAGGGCTGCTCTCTGGGAGTAAGCAGCCATCTATGAGCTGTTATATTTGCCAGCTCTTCCAGGAGTCTGGAAGGTCTCCTCTTTATCTTAGAGCTTCCCAGATGTCCCTGATAAATTGACAGTGGTGATAAGTTGAGCTGAGTGGCTTACAACCCTAAGGCTACCTGCACTCGTGGTGGATTACGTATGGTATTTTCAGATACTTGTGCGAGAAAACTGCAGCATAATACAGTACCAGCAAAGTGTATGAGATTAGACAAATCCCATGTAAACTTTGCTTTTTTCTTCCATGCGGATTCTGAAATCTACAGTATGTCATGTCTTTTCAATGCAAGAGTGAGATCTGCAGCAAAACAGAATCAAATCCGCACCAAAAAACACAAGTAACACAAGTTGGGTTTTGGTGCTGATTTGGTACTGAAACACACACAAATATGCACAGAAATATGTGCAGATTTTCTGTTTGTAAATCTGCACCTTCTTTAGTCTCATTTAACAGTGTTTTATGCCTGACAGTTTGCCTCTGGCCTAACAGGCTTCCGTATATGGCAGACTGCAGGCTATATTCAGGCTTCCAACATAGCCATAGTAATCATCAGCACCTTGCAATCACTTTGCAAGGGAAGCCAATGGAGGAGTGAAAGAGGGAGCTCCCCTCCTCTGAAAACACTTACATGTAGTGTCTACTATTGACTATGACATATAAGGGGTTAAACAGCCAATTAATGCCTTACTTACATGTCAGTGTTTTTTGATCAGTGATTTCCATCAGTGATTGTGAGCTAAAAACAGAAGTGGAACCTCCACAGACACAAGATATAATGAAAAGATCTGTACATGTTCTGTGTTTAGAGCCGCACCTGGTTTTGGCTCACAATCACTAATGGAAATCACTGACCGGACACTGACTGTGTGAATAAGACATAAAGCAGGAGCCACCTGCAACTGACCACCTGCTCCAATCAGCATGTACACTTGTACCACTTAGGCCTGTGTTACACCAACAGATTATCTGACAGATTTTCTTACCAATTACATAGACAGATCTTTTGTTATACACACCGACCGATTGGTCTGATAGGACAGATATTGGTCAGATAATGTGTTGGTGTAATACACTTGCAGTTATAGCTTAGGGGTTAACAAATAACGTTTTTTTTTTCTAAATATTTGTATTTTTAAACTGGTTACCATTTATAATTAATATGTCTGTCCTGGGCACACAGTACTAACTCTTTTTGATTATATTCTTCTATACATGATGAATATAAAAATAAACTTGTCTCTGATATGTAACACTTTGTTCTCTTACAGAGGTTCACCTAAAGCTGCCGAAGCAGCTCGTCTTTTCCTGACAGACATGTGGTCACAAAAGGAGTTGCAAGGAATATTAAAACAGGTGTAGTGACGGCTTTTATTTTCTAATAAAAAAATTGAGTACTTAACCATATTACTCAGTTAAGAAATAAGGGTATGGCCAGGGGCATAACTATAGGGGAAGCAGGGGAAGCGGCTGCTTTGGGGCCCTGACCCCGAAGGGGCCCATCTAAGAGGAGGAGTACTAAAGTACTAAAAGAATTTGTCAGGGCCCCTCAACGTTATTACACAATGAAATAATATACAGTGGCAGTATAGACAGTGTAGAAAACGGATGGAACAGCTGCCGGGCCTAATCTGATAGAGCGATCTTTACTAGCCACAGGAAAGGGGGCGGCATGAAAGGAAGGGGTTGTGAAAAAATTACTGGGGGAGGGGGCCCCATTCAAAAATTTGCTGTGGAGCCCAGTCATTTCTAGTTACGCCACTGGGTATGGCCACATAGTCAGGTTTCCTGGTGCAGTTTTAGTAGCGAAAAACAGAAGTGGATCATAAAAGGAGAGAAAGTATAAAGCACAGAAAAGAGGAAGAAAGCTGAACATGTGGCCGTTCCCTTAACCCCTTCCCATCCACCCCGCGTAAAAATATGTCGGCAGTCGGGCATTTAAAAATGGCGCCTGCTCATGAGTGGAGTGAATGCCATAGCCGGCAGGTGCCTGCTGTTTCATACAGCAGGCATCCGCAGCTAATGTCCGTGACCGCGAGAAAGAAAAAATAAACATATCTGGTATAGCTGGATTTGTACTGACCTGGAGTTTCACCATATAGGGGACGCCATAAAAAGAAAACCCAAAAAGCTGTTGCAGGATATTGTTGTTTTGTTTCCAGTTTTATACCATTTGTAATTTTTTCCCTGCTTCCCACCACATTGTATGTAACCATAAATAGTGCCATTAGAAAGTGCATGTTGTCCCACAAAAAACAAGCCCCCATACTGCATACGTGAATGAAAAAATAAAAAAGTTATGGCATGGGAAGGCTAGGAGTAGAAAACAAAAACATGGAAAATCACCCGGTCTTAAAAGAGTTAAAGGGTCACTCATTTTTCACAAACTTTTTGATATGTCAGAGACTAGAACGAAGGGAGAGAAGCGCACGCTTATTGCATTCATCTCTTCTCGCTGCACGAGACAGGCTCCATAGAATTCTATGAACCCGTCTCGATTCCGTCCTTGGCAGTCAATTGGGTGAAGCGCGATACCAAGCACAGCTGGTATACAATGTATGGCACTGTGCTTGGTAAGCCGTGAGAAGGCCGGGGCACTCACAGGTGCGCCAATGCATTCTCAAACAGCTGATCGGTGGGGTCCTGGGTGTTCGAACCTCACCGATCAGATCCTGAGGATAGGTCATCTGTATCAAAATTGCAGAAAATCCCTTTAAAGCATAGTGATGGGACAAATAGTAAATCATAAACAGAACAAAAGTACAGCGCATCTCCCATCAAGCTGACATTCCCAGTAGATAGCAGCAGGAGTGGACTAGGAACTTAAAGTGGCCCTGGAAAAGAACCTAAAAGTAGCCCTATGTTGTAGGCAGTGACGTACATAAAGATGTAAGGGCCCCATAGCAAGGATCAAACCAGGCCCCCCCACACAGGACAGAATGGTTTCTGCCTAAACCATGTTCAATGACCCTTGGGCCATTTTTCCACTGCCTCATTTGCTAAAAGTTGTTCCTTTAGAGCAGAGGTGCACAACCTGCGGCCCGGGGGCCACATGCGGCCCTTGATGCCATTCTGTGCGGCCCCCAACCATCTGGTAACAAACATGTCTATGTCTTTTGGATGCTCACATGCATTTTTTATGTATTCTCCCATTAGATGGGAGACCTGGAAGTGTAACTACACATTAATAGCATATACTGTATGTTTGATATGCCATAAATACAGTATTTTAGTTGTTAATACCCCTTTAAATTTTATTTTTGGCCCCTGACAATGTGGCCCCCACCCAGAAAACATTGTGCACTCCTGCTTTAGAGGGTAGAGTCCTGACCAAGTTTTAACCTCCAGTAGAAGAGGACATAATCCCAACTATGACTGGGCCCCCTCTTGCCCTGGGCCCGAAAGCAGTCGCATGGTCTGCTGCTGTGGTAGTTACGCCCTTGGTTGTAGGCAAATCCAAATTAGCAGAAGGCAGGGCAATGCTATTAGACAAAGCCAACAGAAGTAGGCAGGGCTAGCAGTAGCTTAATGCAGCACAAAATACCACCCCAGCAGAACCAAATACCACAGTACAGCACAAAATACAGCTGCACCCACCACAGTATTTAACTGTATCACTGTCCTGAGGACGACTATACAGCTGAATTCAGGAGGGCACCTATGGCCGCCTACCAGATGCAAAAGTACTTGATGCTCCTGAGAAGTGAGGAGGGAACGGACAACACTCTGGGTATCGGCAACTTAGGGAAATTTTCCTGTAGGATCTATGACCAGTCCACCCCTGGGTAGCAGGCATTGCATGGAACATTCTGGCCTGACTCCCAGGTAAAATTTGCAGAACAATGTCCAAACAGAGAAGATATTTAGCAACTACTTTAGTGAATAAAATCATATAAGCTTTATAGGTACAAAAAATTTAAGAACATAATGTGCAAATCGTGGTAACGATGAGGCGTTTCAGACTCGCTCATGTAGTTAATCATAGCATATACTTATGATATATACTATATTCGCAATTCGAAAATATGCTTGAGCCATAAATACAGCATAGGCGTATGATGCATAATGCACTCAAGAGTTTATTACTGAATGTATTACTAGCTGTTAAGCATCCAGGGTCCCCAAAATTAGACTTAAAGGGATTCTCCGGGATTGATTTAAAATGGTTTTCAGAAAACCCGTCCATGTGAGCAGGACTAGTTGTCTCTACTTGCAGAGTTGCCAAGGAGGGTGCACTACACACTTCACTCTGGCACCTGCATATATTACACATTGGTGAGTTTTCCACTCAGTTTCCTCAGCCATGATGGCATATCATAGATAGAATGGCATTATTACCATTGTAGTGTAGTTTAGTGATGCTCTGTCCCTCACCCCCTATAGGCAGCTTGGAAAGTTTGATTGAATAAACTCAAGCACTCCTTGGAATGAGATTGAATTAGTGCATTAATTTGATTTGGTCTTTACTTGCAGGGCAACTTTAAATGCATAGATGTGACGTTTTGGTCTACAATGGACCTTCATCAAACACAAAGGTCACATGTCTACATTTAAAATTGCCCTGCAAGTAAAAATTAAAAAAATAATGCACTGATTCAATCTCATTTCAAGGAGTGCTTGAGTTTATTCAATCAACAGCTCTGAAAGTAGTGGTAATCAAGGACAGGTTGCTGAAGCCATTTAAAATCATTCCCAGAGAACCTCTTTAATATTAGTATTTCAATATAATTGGCAAAACTTGGCAGGGCAAATCCAATAATTATAAAAGCTGTTGAATATGTATTACACTATATGCTTGTGTTACTAAGGGTGCTTTCACACTAGCGTTTTTACTTTCCGTCCTAGAGTTCCGTCCTCGGGGCTCTAGGACGGAAAGATACTGATCAGGATTATCCCAATGCATCCTGAATGGAGAGAAATCCGTTCAGGATGCATCAGGATGTCTTCAGTTCAGTCTTTTTGACTTTTCAGGACAGAGATAAAACCGCAGCATGCTGCAGTTTTATCTCCGTCCTGAAAAGCCTGAACACATGACTGAACGCCTGATCAGGCCTTAAGTCCCATTGACTTACATTGGGGCTGGATCCGGCATTAAAAAAAGACTGAAGGACGGAAGTGCACTCCGGATCCACACAACGCAAGTGTGAAAGGGGCCTAAACTATCTAATTTAGTCATTAGCATTTGACCAGCATCTACCAGCCTCTGCTGAATAAAAAGGATGCTTTTACTGCCACCCTCTGGCTAAAACCTGCATTGCAGATACACTTATATTTAGTCTGTGATATTGTATCACAACACAATGAAACTCAATACAGTAACTCAGCCTGACAGCATCTATCATGGTAACGCTTGTTCTATATGTATGTCAATATAATTTGGATTAAGGTTCCCAAGTAAGAAGCCTAAAGCCTGATTACCCAGATTACACACACTGCTTGTCAGCCTTCTGTGTACACATAGTGATACAGGGAGTCCTGTCAATCACTGTGTGGGTGGGCTAATTAAGTATTTCTTATAGGAGCCCTGCCAGGATTAGGCCAAGTTCACACCGGTTATTTGGTCAGTTAATTCCATCCGTTATTGTGAGCCTAAACCAGTTGTAAAGCCTACTCAGACATCAGGTGTAATTCGAGGTTTTGTACCTCTTCTGTGTTTTTGACCCACACCTAGTTTTGGCAAACAATAACTGATCAAAATAACTGAAGTTTAAACTCAGCCTTAGGGCTCATTCACATTACCTTTGGCTGTTTTGTGCAATTTGCAGATCCGCAAAACAAGGATACTGGCTGTGTGCATTCCACATTTTGCGGAAAGGAATGGCTGACCTCTAATAGGACAGTCCTATCCTTGTCAGTAAAGTGGACAATAATAGGACATGTTCAATTTTTATGAGGATGGCGCAGAACGGATGTGCTGATGCGGACAGCACACGGCCTGATTGAAGTGAATGGGTCCGCATCCGACCTGAAAAAAATGCAGACCCAAACCATGGTTGTGTACATGAGCCTTTTTTACTTTTACCCTTACTTTTACTTTTTACTCTAAAATCCTTCTCCAGATCATATAAACCAGTATATTACAGTACCCAACTTCTATCCCTCTTTCAATGTTTAATATCTATTTTTGTATGTGACTTCGAGGACCAGAAGAATGATGTGCTGGTTAACCAGATTAGCCAAAAATGTTTGCAAATATACTGCACTGCAAATGGCATATGAACTACAAGTTTAAAGGGGTATTCCCATCTTATTAATTGCTGTTAATCAGTTTCCCCAAGTGTCCTTGAATAATATTCTAAATAACTTCTATTTCCTAACTTGCACCGTTCTCCTGAAAAATCCCTTTATCTGCGCCTGTTTTGTCTACCTGTATCCCCTGGTTATGGCCACATACTTGCGGGGCTTGTATGGGCCGCGCCTGCGCACAATGTCCTACCTTCACCCCAGCTGGCCGCTCAAGAACGCGCATGCTGGCTGAGGCCGCGCATGCCCAAAGAGATCACTTGTGAAACAGCCGTGTCTGGCCCTGCATGCTGGAGATGCCGGGGAGAGAAACGGTCTGCCTGTCATGCAGATGCTAGAGGAGGAGGGAGGGCCCTGGAAGACCACAGTGGCAGAGTTTAGTGATTGATATGCTCCCCTATTAGTCCCGGGCCGACTCCTTCTGGGCACCAGAGCGCACGGCGTCCTCGGTTGCTATGACGCTGTGCGCTCCCTCCTGCCGCCGGAATACAGTAATACACTGCTATGATCTATAAGAGTGTATCACTGTATTCCGGCGGCAGGAGGGAGCGCACGGCGTCATAGCAACCGAGGACGCTGTGCGCTCCAGAGTCCAGAAGTCTAGGTGGCAATCCACAGATCCCCCCCAAGTGTCATCCACAGACTCCATCCCCCCAAGTGTCATCCACAGTTCCCCCCCCAAGTGCCATCCACAGACTCCACCCCCAAGTGCCATCCACAGTTCCCCCCCAAGTGCCATCCACAGACTCCACCCCCCCCAAGTGCCATCCACAGATCCCCCCCCCCATAAGTGCCATCCACAGATGCCCCCCCATAAGTGACTAAGTGACATCCACAGATGCCCCCCCCCCATAAGCTGGGTAATAGGTCAGTGATAATATCAGAGACCGGGAAAACTGGGTAATAAGTCAGTGATAATATCTGAGACCGGGAAAGCTGGGTAATAAGTCAGTGATAATATAGTACACCGGGAAAGCTGGGTAATAATTCAGTGATAATATATGAGACCGGGAAAGCTGGGTAATAAGTCAGTGATAATATCTGAGACCGGGAAAGCTGGGTAATAAGTCAGTGATAATATCAGACACTGGGAAAGCTGGGTAATAAGTCTGTGATAATATATGATACTGAGAAAGCTGGGTAATAAGTCTGTGATAATATCAGACACCGGTAAAGCTGGGTAATAAGTCTCTGATAATATCAGACACCGGGAAAGCTGGGTAATAAGTCAGTTATAATATCTGAGACCGGGAAAGCTGGGTAATAAGTCAGTGATAATATCTGAGACTGGAAAAGCTGGGTAATAAGTCAGTGATAATATCAGACTCCGGGAAAGCTGGGTAATAATTCAGTGATAATATAAGACACCGGGAAAGCTGGGTAATAATTCAGTGATAATATCTGAGACCGGGAAAGCTGGGTAATAAGTCAGTAATAATATCTGAGACCAGGAAAGCTGGGTAATAAGTCAGTAATAATATCTGAGACCGGGAAAGCTGGGTAATAAGTCTGTGATAATATCTGAGACCAGGAAAGCTGGGTAATAAGTCTGTGATAATATCTGAGACCGGAATAGCTGGGTAATAAGTCAGTGATAATATTGTACACCAGGAAAGCTGGGTAATAAGTCAGTGATAATATCTGATACCGGCAAAGCTGGGTAATAAGTCAGTAAATATATCTATCTATATCTAGCACAGATCATATGGCTACTAGCTAACATGCATTTGGGCTGTAGTGATTTATTGTTTTTGCTGCACAGAATGGGTTTGTAACACAGGTTTTATGTGTAAAAGTGTATTAGAATGCAGGACAGCCACAAGTTACTCCATGAGTTCACTAGCATTGGTCACTGAGTGATTCCCCAGCAGAGGGATTGGCTTCACATACTCTGCAGGCTTCCAGACTGATGACTCATCCACATGAACGAGCACGGCAAGGACTGAGCTCTCAGGGTGAGTCATGAGGAGGCGTGGCCAGCCTTCACTCAGCCAAACCAGGAAGTTACCAGGACATCTACTGCTGGGAAGAGTGAAAAGGCAACGGAGGCACGGAAGAACGGAGGCACGGAACCCCACAGAAGCACTACGGAGTGCTTGTGTGGTGTTTTCTGTCCGTGCCTCCGCACCACAAAAAATTAGAACATGTTCTATTTTTTTACTGTGCGGACGGATCACAGACCCATTCACGCTGAATGGGTCTCGATCTGTCCCGCCCGACGCACTGATGTTGCCCATGCATTTGGGACCGCAAATTGCGGTCCCCAATGCACGGAAGGGCCGCACAACGGCGTGAGGCCTTAATCTGTGCACTGTGAGAGGGTGGAAGACATGTATGGTTTGCACTGGAAAGCTATCAGACTATTTTTTTTTACACCCCGTAAATACAAATTTTATGTTAAGCACACAGATATAGTTTCAGATTCAAGTTTAAATACATTGACAGTACCAAGATCGCTACATAAGTAAATCGCAAGAACTAAGCATAGTACATAAATACAGCACCAAAACCAAGCTTAGTACATAAATACATCACCAAAACCATGCTGATAACAAATACAGTACCGTAATCAAGCTAATAACATAAATGCAGCACAGGAACTAAATGCATAACATACACTGAGCATGTGAAACAAAGTAATAACGTAAATCCAGCACTAGAACCAACCACATGACATAAATAGCGCACAGAACCTTGCACAGTACAAAGATCAATTGCAAAGTCAGGTTAGGGTACTTTCACACTTGCAGCATGACTATCCGGTAGGCTGTTCCGGTGGGTAAACAGCCTTCAGGATCCGCCATGCCGAAAGTACCCGTGTGCTCCATCTCCATTGACTATAATGGGGGTGGGGGGCTTAGCTATGGAGCAGCACAGCAGTGCACGGCCAGAAATCGCCGGACTAAAAGTACTGCATGTCCGACTTTTTAGTCCAGCGATCACTGCCGTTCTGCACCATAGCTCTGCCCCCCTCCCCCATTATAGTCAATGGGAATGGAGCGGCAGCATACGGGTACTTGCGGCCTGGTGGATCCGGTAGGCTGTTCACCCACCGGAACAGCCTGCCGGATAGCCATTCCGCAAGTGTGAAAGTACCCTTAATAATGATAAGTCATGATAGGATTTTTCACAAATTAGATGACACCTCATAGCTGCAGAACATACTGTGAATCCAGTACTGATCAGGCGCAGTCAGAGGGAGACTACATAATGACACTGAGTGACTTACAGGTGACATCACACACCTGATTGGAGTTGTTCTTTCTTTTCCATCCGGCTTGGATGGCCATGATGACAACTTCTTGTGCAGTATTTGCTGCTGATGTCTTTGGCTTCTTACTTTCGCAGCACATCCCTGTACTGTATACGAATACAAAATCATTAAAGTGCCATACACTGTGCTTCTAAATATAATATTGATACTAACACAGTGCCCTCTGAATATAATACTCTACACACACCGTGTCCCTGAAGATAATATTGCTACACATACTGTGCCCCTGTACAGTTACTGTACATGAAATGTGCTGATTGATCTTTTGTTGTTTTAAGAAGTTGTGGTGTCTAGAAATGTCATGCCTGTGCATATAAAGTTTTGGGTGGCATGATGGCAATGTGCCAGGTGTCTACTTTCAGATAATATATAGGTATGGGGGCTATACGATTTTTTTTTTATTTTGTAGTTTAGGCTGTATTTGTACATGAAAATTCAAAAATTGCCCCGGCTACCAGAGATTCAAAGAATCACTGTGAAATCATGTATGTAAAAATCCACATCATATAAACTATGGCACATATTTTTCAAAATAGTAGGAGGTAGATTGTGTGATTTTTGACTCAGAATACATGACAAAATCAACAAGGAAGAAGTCCCATGTGAGCATTAACCTAATGAACCCCAGAGTGAACCCCAGGTGAGTAAAAGTCAATTGGTTAGAAAGTAGCAGAAGGGTAGTAAGAATAGAACGAATAAAAATGTACTAGAAGTTAGAGGAATCGAAAAGTCTTCTCCTGCATACTGTATTTTTTTTACAGTTTTTTTTTTTTTTTTTTTAGTGTCCTCAGCTTTATTGTGTTGATGTGTATCTGATTCTCACAATTCTTTTTTCTTCTTTTCTTTTTAAAACAGCAAGGTCTAGACAAGAGCATTATGGGATCCCTAGCAAGTTCTGCTCTCCGAAATACAATAACACGAGTGTTCTAACATCACATGCAATCTAAAGTACATTTAAGGTAAAATATTTAAATACTTTACCGTTTCTTGCTTTGTAAGCTGCCTTACTCTAAAGTCTAATTTTGGAAGTAGCTGAAAGCATTTTTTTTCAATGCTGCATAGCAAAATGTTTTTAACTTGGTTAAGAAAAGTTCTTAAGTTTCTTTTTTCTTTTTTTTTTGCAGATTCTCCCATCCTATTTACGAACCTGTCAATATACAGGAATCGAAAAAGACGTTTGAGAAGAAATCCACATTTTTAATATAAAAAAAAGCATTTGAAAGTTAGAGATTTTTTAAAGGAATTCTCCAAGTTCTAAAAGTTAGAATGTGTATCGTTTCATTCATACAGTATATTGACAAAATGCATATTGTCAGCAACCTTTGTAATTATATAGTTAATTTTGAACCATGGCACTCAGTTTGCAGATCCTTGTTGGCAATTCTACCTGATCAACCACAGCGATGACAATAGCTGACTGTCATATCACCTGTATGACCTAAGCGTTACTGCAGCAGACACAAACTGTCCACTCTAATTCACTGATAAGTTTTCACTGTGGATGATCATGCTAACATAGGCTTGTCAATAAAGTGCTGGGGGACTGCAATAATTGAGGTGCAGAACCAGTTCAAAGTTGGTTAAGTTAGATTTTTCCACTCAAAATTTTAGAACTTGGAAAAACACTTTAAATTCCCGGTATTATATTGTTTCTGTTCCAGCATCTAACTTGCATTTAGTGGCTGGCTCTGCAATTCTTTAAAGGGGATTTCCTATAAATAACATTTATCACCTATCTACTGGACATAAATGTATGATCGCTGGAGCCTGACCTCTGGAACCCCAAAGATCACATATACCCTGTAAATATGGAGTATTACTGCGCATGGATGACCACTATTCGCTATATTTTCAACTATTCATTATATATCCTATCATATATTCCTATACACATATATCATACATTCATATATCCATAGGTCTGACAAGTAAAGCTTTTATCTGTCTCCATCAATCCCATATACAATGAATTAAGCAGTATTCACAAACGCTCGAGTAGCTACCACTTAATTCACAGTTGAGACCACATTTTCATGATCATCGACAGATCCCAGTGGTAAAACTACCAGTGATCATGCATTTGTCACCTATCTTGTGGATAGATTTTCTTAATGGCAAAAGCCCATTTAAAAAATGTTCCAGAATGTTCAACCCTATCAACAGTATTTTATATCTCAAGCTTTGCAGTATAACGCAGTAACAGCTTTTTAATGGTGTCAGAAAATATATGTAAGCACAAGCTTTTTATTTCCTTGAAATGTCTTTTAATTAATTCTTTAGTTCGCTTTTTTTTTTTTTTGCGAAAAGTTAGGCAATTTAACCCCTTCCCGACATTTGCCATACATGTGTGGTGCTGCAGGTAAGGAGTTCCCGCAATGTGTTGTATTTGTACATTGGAGTGATCAGGCAGGCACACACTGTGGTCACAGGATCACTGCAGAGGCATGGCTGTGACTGACCGCTGTAATGGCTGGGTAGCTGTTTAACCTTTTAGATGTGGCACTCTATGGAGACCGCCACATCTAATGGGTTTACAGAGGAAGGGAGCCCTAGCAATGAGATTGTGAAGTACCAATGGTACCAAAGGAAACATATTGATACCTGCAAGAGGCATGACCTGATTGGCAAGGTGTCAATGTAAAACTGACCTAGTACAATGCATTACAATACAGTAAATATTGTAATGCATTGTCCCAGGGACCAAAGCATCACAAGTTCAAGTCCCATGGTGGCACTAAAATAGCACTTAAAAAAGGTTTTAGAAAAATAAAAAAAAAATTTCAAATGAAAACAATAGCCCTTTTCCTCTCATGAAGCCTATAACAAATGGCAGTATAAAATATTATGTAATCTATCTGATTGGGTTAATGCCATAAGAAATAAAAAAAACTATGGAAGGCCTGACATTTTTGGGTCACTTCACCTCGCAAAAAGCATAATATATATTAATCAAAACATTGTATGTAGCCAAAAATGGTACCGATGAACACATGAACTCAACCTGCAAAAAACAAGGACTGACATAACACCATCGCCAGAAAAATAGTATGGCTCTCATAAAACAGTGACAATAAAAAAATATTTTCAAAACTGCTTCTATTGTGTTAATGTAACGTAAAATATATTTAAATAGCACTCCAGTTCAAGTAAAAAAGGTGGGCTTCTTTATTCACTCAAGCTTCTGCAACGTTTTAGCTCAACTCAATGGAGCCTTCATCAAGCTTGACAAAGACTCCATTGAGTTGAGCTGAAACATTGCAGAGGCATGAGTGAATAAAAGAAAAGAGGAGTGCTGCCTCTTGTTTCTATTTTTTGAATCCTCTTTTTTCAATTTTTTGAAGATCTATAGAAGGATTGCAACTGGTATTTTCTGGAAGTGCTGCTTAATATATATATATTTGGTATCTCTGTAATCACACTGATCAGCAAAATAAAGTTAACATGTTACCATAAAAACAAAAACAAAAAATAATTGACAGAATGGCTGTTTCTTTTCTTTTTTCTTCTTCCTGCTCCTGAAAGATCTAAAAAGTTGTAGGTACCCCAAGATAGTACCATTGAAAATGACAAGTCATCCTGCCAAAAATAAGGCCCCACACAGCTCAGTTGAGAAAATGGCGATGCAAAATATTATGTAAAGAAAATATATATTACTTTTGTTGTGTGACTGAACTGTAGTAAACCACAAAAATTTAGATTTGGTATTGCTATAATTGAAACCAATCCGAAGAAAAAAGGTAATGTATCATTTATACCGCATGGTGGATGCTGTAAAAATGAAACCTGAAACCTAACCACTGAGACACCATAAAAAATTATGTTTGAAACCAGGCATTTCCATTTCTCTTCAAAAGCAACATGGTGCACATAAACCAATCCATCAAAATCTGCCCTCCTAAAGCCAAAGGGTGATCTTCCTATTCTGAGCTCTGCAGTCTATTCCAAACCGGAGTTTACATCCAAAATTATGGCATTTCTGTACCCAGTACAACCTACCTAACAATTTAAATGGTATGTGTCTCTGAAGGCACAAGCTGGGCACAACATATTAGACACTGAAATGTCTGTTGAAAATTTGCAATTTTCATTTTGCACCGACTGCTGCACATTCATTTATAGAAAATACCAGTGGGGTCAAAATGCTCACTACAATCCTTGAAAAATACCTTCAGGAGTGTACAGTAGTATCGAAAATGGGATCACTTTTTAGGAGTTCAATTTATTACAGTAGTTCAACCCAGAGCCTCTGTAATTATTGGCATAAGCTGTGTAAATCACCACATTGGGCCTCAAATATACATATGCTGTTACCTCAGGGTGTCTGGATATGTGACACGGGGCACTAAATCCCCAGCACCCTTTATTGCGGCGTATAGTCACAAAAAATCGATGCGTAATTACCAGAAATACTCATTACAACTGGATGTTTCAGTCATATGAATTTCATCAGCACTATGAGTCTAAAGACTCATGCACATGACCTTTTATATGACGTCCGTGTGCATTACGTATTTTGCATCTAAATGAATGGTTCCACATACGGTCCGCAAAAAAACGGAACAGGCGTGGAAAGCAAATACGTTTGTTTGCATAAGCCCTTAAATTGAAAGGAAACTTGAGCTCTGGATGTCTGGGCTATTCGCACCAATAAAATCTCTTTACTAATATAAACGTATGAGTGTCGTGGTACTATCTACATGATATTGTGAATGTTTACCTACCACTGGTACTGTACTTTCTAAATAGATTGCAGGTATCAACGTATCACTCTATTACCACATACAGGAAGCTGCCATATTCAGGAGAAAATGTGTTACACTTTGCAAGGTGTTTTTTCTCCTATAATCTTGTGTGAAAATAAAACGTTTGGGACAAAAGCAAAAAAAAATTGAAATTTTTTTTTTTATTTCACAGCCCAGTGTTAATAAATTCTATGTAACACATGTGGGTTCAAAGTGCTCACTATACCCTTAGATAAATTCCTTGAGAGGTTGAGTTTCCAAAATGGGGTCAATTATTGGGGGTTTCTATGGGAATGGTACCTCATGTTCTTTGTAAATTCAACATGGAGTCTGAAAACTATTCCGACAAAATCTGGCCTCTCTCACTTCTGAGCCATCATTTGCCCATACAGCAGTTTACCACCACATATGTGTGGTGTTTGTTCTCTTATCACCTGTGTAAAAATTTAAATTTGGGGTAAAAGCAAAGTTTTATTGGGAAAAAATGTAATTTATCAATTTCATGGCCCTGTGTTAATACAGTCCAGGAAACTTTTGTGGGGCCAAAGGGCTCACTGTACCCCTAGATAAATTCCTTGTCAGTGTAGATTCTAATATCTGTTTTTTTTTAAGGTGTTCCTTACGTTTTGGAACCTCAAAGCCTCTGCAAACCTGAAATGGTGACTGAAAAACATCCTAATGAAATCAAGGTCCTAAAATCCATAAGGTGCTCCTTTATTTTTGATGGCTGTGTTTGAGGCAAACTAGGGCTACACAAGGGATATTTCTATAATCTGCAGAATCAGGATAATATTAAGGTTTACTTTGCTTTTAACTTTTGCTGTGTTAGAAAATCTGCAAAAATAGTATTTTTCAATTTTCCATTTTGCTTTAAAGGATTTGCAAAGTTTCTACATTCAGTTCTGACTAATTTTAGGAGATCATTAAAATAAGTTTGGAAAATGTTCTTGAAAATTTGAAAAATTGCTACTAAAGTTATAAGCCTTCTTATATACTGAAAAATAATGTTTACAAAATGTTGCCAATATAAAGGAGTCTTACAGTAAGTGCTAATTGTTAATTATTGTTAAGTATTTTTTAACTATTTTGTGTGGTATGATTATCTGCCTTAACAGCAAAGAAATTCCTAATTTTAGAAATTGGTAATTTTTCCAAATTTTCTGTAAATTTAGATTTTTTAATAAAAAACAAAAACAAAATATATTGATCAAAAGTTACCTCTAACATGAAGTATAATGTGAAACAAAAACAATCTCAAAGTGGCTTGGATAAATATTTGCATTCCAAAGTTATTACCACATAAATTGACATGTCGAATTTTGGAAAATGAGGCCGTGTCTGGAAGGTGAAAACTGGCTGTGTTGGAAGGGGTTAATAGAAAGTTTACAGAAAAACATTCATTTGAGGTGTACCTAACCTTTCAAATGAATTTTATTAAAACCTTTAATTTATTTAACATTAATCCTTTTTTTTTTTTTCTTCTCAGGTTGGGGCAGCGATGTGCAATGCAGGGCTCCTTCTTGCGCTTGCTCCAATCTTGCTAAAAGTCTGCATGTGGTATGGAAGGCTTTTAGCAGAGCTGAAAAAGCATAGGCAGAAGCTCTTAGCACATCACTGCTCCTGCTTGTGTCCACTCCACTAAAGTCTGGCATAGCACATTGGTGATGTGCTATGCAGATCTTTTAGCAAAGCTGGTCACACAGGAGTGTGTGCTCCTGCTTGTACATTGCTCACTGCAGCCCCACAGAGGAATTTGTACACCGCTGATACAGTACGTCAGCATTGTACAAGTGAACAGATTTCAAAGCACTATAGACGCCTAAACTTTTAGATGTCTGTTTTGCAAGGAAAAAAAAGTATATTACAAAAATAAATTTTATCACATTTAGAATAGGTTTTAATAAAGTTTATTCAAAAGTTTTGGTACTCTTTAAACAAGATATGAAATGTTCAATGACATCTTGAGAAGAACAGTATTCATTATTTTTATTTTTTGTATAAATGTTTCAATGTATTTCCTAGCCGTCTATTGCTGAGTGACATATGTATTAAGCTTAAAGAAAATATATGTATGATGCTTTGTGACAATAAAATAAAATAACAGTGCTTTATATAAGCTAATTGGTGTCACAGTAAACAGTAGAAAAATGCTAATAAAAAAGTGTTTTTTTCTTCAGAGAATTAACATGTCTTTGAGCAAAGAACAGTGCAGCACATGTACTAATCCTCTATAAATTGTAGACAGTGTAAACTTAGGCTACTTTCACACTAGCGTTTTTGCTGGATCCGGCAGGGTTCAGCAAAAATGCTTCCGTTACTGATAATACAACATCTGCATCCGTTATGAATGGATCCGTTTGTTCAGTTGTGTTCAAAATTATTCAACTCCCAATGCTGTAAAGGGTTTTAGGGAATTTAGTGTACATTTGTAATTGTGTTCAGAATGAAATCTTACAAGGACTTTTTAAAAAACCAAAGGCAACTAAAATGACATCAATTGTTTTTGTAATACAATATTAAATGTTTTTTTTTGTGATTTCTTCATTGACACAATTATCCAACCCCTTAAAGACTACGACTCTTAAGAACAGAGGTTCATTCAAGTGTTTTCGATCAGGTATTGAAAACACCTGTGGATGTCAAGGAGCAGCAATCAAGCATAATAAGCACCAATTAGGCAGATGTAAAATGACTGTGATACTCAGCTCCTTCTAGACATTTACTGGTGTGTTTACAAACATGGTGAAGTCAAGAGAATGGTCCAGGAAGACAAGAGAAGAGGTGATTTCTCTTCACAGGAAGGGCAATGGCTATAAGAAGATTGCAAAGATGTTAAACATACCAAGAGACACCATAGGAAGCATCATTCGCAAATTCAAGGCAAAGGGCACTGTAGAAACGCTACCTGGTCGTGGCAGAAAGAAGATGCTGACTTCGACTGCTGTGTGCTACCTGAAGCGCAAAGTGGAGAAAAGTCCCCGTGTGACTGCTGAGGAACTGAAAAAAGATTTGTAAGATGCGGGTACTGAAGTTTCAGCTCAGACAATAAGGCGCACACTGTGTAATGAAGGCCTCCATGCCAGAACTCCCAGGCGCACCCCCTTGCTGTCTCCAAAGAATAAGAAGAGTCGACTGCAGTATGCCAAAAGTCATGTGGACAAACCACAAAAGTTTTGGGATAGTGTTCTGTGGACTGATCAAACAAAATTAGAACTGTTTGGGCCCATGGATCAACGCTATGTTTGGAGGAGAAAGAACAAGGCCTATGAAGAAAAGAACACCTTGCCTACTGTGAAGCATGGCGGGGGGCCAATCATGCTTTGGGGCTGTTTTGCTTCTACAGGTACAGGGAAGTTTCAGCGTGTGCAAGGTACCATTAATTCTCTTTAGTACCAGGAGATATTGGATGAAAGTGTGATGCAGTCCGTCACAAACCTGAGGCTTGGGAGACATTGGACCTTTCAACAGGACAATGATCCCAAGCATACCTCCAAGTCCACTAGAGCATGGTTGCAGATTAAAGGCTGGAACATTTTGAAGTGGCCATCACAGTCACCAGACTTAAATCCGATTGAGAACCTCTGGTGGGACTTAAAGAAAGCAGTTGCAGCGTGCAAGCCTAAGAATGTGACTGAACTGGAGGCTTTTGCCCATGAAGAATGGGCGAAGATACCCGTAGATCGCTGCAAGACACTTGTGTCAAGCTATGCTTCACGTTTAAAAGCTGTTATAACTGGAAAAGGATGTTGTACTAAGTACTAAGATTGAATGTCACTTGGGGGTTGAATAAAACGGATAATGATGTGAGCACAGAAAAGACATTTGTGGTTATTTCATTATAAATGTTATGTTATATTTGTCTGACTTACAAGTGCCTCTTTGATTTAATTGTAAACAAGCTGACTGAAATGATCAAAATCAATGTCAAACTGGCCAAAACACTCAATTTTAGTGGGGGCTGAATAATTTTGAACACAACTGTATAATCTGTAACATTGCCAAGACTGATCCATCATGGACTCCATTGAAAGTCAATGGGGGACGGATCAGTTTTCTATTGTGTCAGAGAAAACAGATCCCCCCCCATCGACTTGCATTGTGGTTCATGATGGATCCATCTTGCTCCGCATCCCAGGACGGAAAGCAAACCGCAGCATGCTGCCTTTGGCTGGTTTTCTTCAAGATGGGAGCAGACGTCCTCTCCACGATCAAGTGGATGAGGTAAGTATAATTTTTTTTAGTCAGCCACTATTTTAGGAAAAGTTGATTAATTACCACAAATTAGAAGGAAATTTAGATTTGTGACAAATTTTTCCTAAACTTCAGATTGAATTCCAGTCAACGCTACTATCTATATTTAAACTAAAACAATAAAATGCTGCAGTTTTCGCACTGATCGCTAAGCCTAATAATCAGCGCCACTTTACTGTAGTTACCTGCTTATCTGTACACAAAGGTGATATCACAGGGATCAGCAACCTTCGGCACTCCAGTAGCTGTGAAACTACAGCATGCTCACTTACTTGCCGGTTCTTTTAACTCCTATAGAAGTGAAAGAAGGATTCTGGGAGTTGTAGTTTCAGAACAGCTGGAGTGCCGGAAGTTGCTGATCCCTGTGATATCATTACAGAAAGGGTTAGAATGATAAAACAGGATCCACCATTCACAAATGGTGATTGTCAAAGCTTATTTATTCTTTTTCTTGCACAAGTCACGGAGCATGTCTAGAAAGCTTTTAGAAGACAATGAGGTCCCCTCCTGACCATTGTTTCTATGGCCCAGATGGCTGCTGTAAAGCAATTTTCTTTCTAAATGCTGTTAAGAACAACTCAGGCAATATGGCAGGCCCCATAATCATGTTCAGGAAATAGAATAAAAAAGAAACGGAAATCAAAAAATAAAAAGAGATTAGAAAAAAAGGATGCATGTTACTATCTGGTTTTAACTGGCAGAAGAAAATCCTGGTAACATATTACCTTTAATTAAAGGTTAAAGGACTATTTTTTACATGATACTTTTCCGCCAATGCTGCTGTCTCTGCTGCACCATGCATGCTGCTGGTTCTTATGCCCGAGTTCCGACCAGATGTGGCCGTTTCCTTTTCTGTTTTGCTTCTTTTACTACTATGCAGCTGAAGTTCTGGTCAAAACCTAGGTGGTATAGCCTATAGCCTACACATAATCAAGTAAAGTCCTGGAAACAGGGCCAATGTGTCATCTACATCTTCCAAACTGACAGCAGCTCATGTGATCCAAACTGAATGCTTCATTATCATTTATTATGCAGTGAGTTCCTGACTATTGGTCTATTAGGCCATATAGGTGAGTACTGTAAATAGACCCATGGTCAGATAGGAACTCACGGCATCATAAATCACTATGATGCATTATGTTCAGGTCTGATGAACTGCCGTTGGACTGGGAAATGCAGCAGACACATGAGCAGTGTTTGCCCAGACTGCAGCCGGTTGTGTTCATGTGGACTTACTACCACAAATGAATTGACCAATGTCCCTTATGTGTGTCAATCGCAACAATCGCAGGCCCTGCTGTGCTGTCATTATCAGATTCATGTGAATGATAATGACAGCACGGCAGGGCCACCAACAGCCTGCAATACAGAGTCCTTGCTTATATAATGTGCAGCCACAAAAGCCGATGGCCCACAGGCAACCTTCCTAGTGGGTTATATTGCCAATCCACCCCTGACCGAAAACAAGTAAGCAAAGATTGGTCACTAGGGGGCTGGCGCTGTAGTGACGGGGATTTTATGTAGATAGTACAGTTAAAAAAAAAAAAAGTTAATTAAATACAACCTGGGGATGGGATGGGATGTCAATAAAGAGAAGGGGGTGAGAAACCAGAATTCTACACATTTTGATAAGCATTTATGTTATTTAGTTATAAGAATTCATCTGCCTTTCTTAAAAACCATCAACTGTTCTTGCTGTGAACACTTGAGGTAGACTATTCCACTGATTTGTATGGTGAAGAAGCCTTGTCGCCTCTGGAAACTGACCACAGTATCTGGGAGGTCAAAAACTCGGAGCGCGCTCCAGGTCATGCTCCAGCTCCCCCTAACGAGGATCCGAGAAGCCGGCTGGTGTGTGCGGCAGCCTCCTGAATGATCCAAGGCTGCCACAGTCCTGCCACGAAAGTTCCTGTGGCAGGATTGCATAGCAGAATAGTGTAATTTCCGTAGACTCCAATGCTAAAGCATTGGGGTGTATGAGAGAAGCAGTCTAATAATTGCTTGTTCAAATTCCCTAGGGAAACTATTAAAAATTTTTAAAAAAAAGTTTTTTTTTTTAATATTAAAAAATCTAAACATTAATTTCCCCCAAATTAAGGTAAAATACACAAATAATGATAAAATAAACATCATAGGCATTTCCACATGGGAAAACACCCCTTACTATTAAAACATAAGAATATTTATCCCATACCTAAAATGTCAAAATCGAAAAAAAAATATCTCAAAATGCCTTATTTGCATTTTTTTGATTGCTTCTTTTCCCCTATTTTTTCCTGCTTCACACTACATTGTATGCAACTGTAAATGGTGCCATTAGAAAGTACAACTTGTCCCACTAACAACAAGCTCTCATACGGGTATATAATTAGTATAAATGTGAAACTAAAAAGTTATGGTTTGGGAAGGCTGGGAATAAGAAATAAAAAAATGGAAAATCGTCTGGTCCTGAAAGGGTTAATAATGTGTCCTCTTAAATGCTTTAGAACAGTCGTTCACCTTTTCACAAGAAGTTTGAACCAAGTGACCCCAAGGAAGTAAACAGTGGCAGAAAGAATATCATAGCACTAATCGTCCATTCAGAATGACACCACACTGAAGAACTGCAATTCTGGATTAAAATGACATACAGACTGTTCAGGTTTAACATGTTGGTTTTCCCCTTTCCTCTCCCCCTTTCCCTTTCTTGCCATTCCCCTTCATTCCCCATCCCCAACTTTCTCCATCCCCTATATTTACCTTAAACAGGTGACTACCTTACGCACCTTGTATTCTTTGTTGAAGTAACTACTTTATGCAGTAGATTAGTATTTCGGGGGTAACAAGATTGGACTCTTACGTCAAGACCAATGAACTCCTTAGACTCAATACTAGTGATGATCGAGCACCAAAGTATTCAGGTGTTGGGCCCGAACACATTGTTATATTCATGTGCTTGGCCGATCACCCGAGTATAATTGAAGTCAATGGGAGACAACCAGGCACCCCCTGCTCTGAAGAGGGGAAGGTGCCTGGTCCATAGGAAAAGGTCAGAAAGTGACACAAAAACCAACGAAAAGGATCGTAACAGCATGGGGACGATGTCTAGCTGAATTTTGGACTCCCAGGTCACTGCTTGGAACCATGTTGTCCGAGTTGTACACCACTTTTACAGACTGACAAAAATACGCACAAAACCTCCCCAAAAAAAATCAATTTCATAGGAAAAATTGTTAGGAAACATTCTTTCCTGTATATTCAATTGTATATAAAGTCCAAGTGCTGCAAAAAAGTACAAGCAAGAGGCACTCCGAAACAGCCTGTATATCACATAAAGGAGGGCCTCATTCACATTGTGGTACAATTGTTCAGGTAGTGGGACTCCTACACTCAAAAAGCCTATGCACTAAGTGAAAGGGCAGCCAAAAATTACAAGGAACCGGCACTGCAATACACCCTTTGCTGCACATAAAGGAGGGAATCATACACAACCTTTAAAAATTATCATTGATGGCCTGCTGGTAACCCTCCAAAACATTAGGAGCAAGGTCCTGCTGTTGACCCTCTAAAACATTAGGGGTGAGGTCCTGCTGCTGAGCATTGCAAAAAATGATGGGCGAGTGCCTGCTGCTTAGCTGACTATTGAAAAAATGATGGGCAAGTGCCTGCTGCTGAGCTGACCCTGTAAAATATTGTACGTGAAGGCCCACAGGTGAGCTGACCCTCTCAACTATTGTAGGTGAGGGCCTGCAGGTGAGCTGACCCTCTCAAATATTGTAGGTGAGGGCCTGCAGGTGAGCTGACCCTGTAAAATACTGTAGTTGAGGGCCTGCAGGTGAGCTGGCCCTCTCAAATATTGTAGGTGAGGGCCTGCAGGTGAGCTGACCCTATAAAATATTGTAAGTGAGGTCCTGCAGGTGAGCTGACCCTGTAAAATATTGTAGGTGAGGGCCTGCAGGTGAGCTGACCCTGTAAAATATTGTAGGTGAGGGCCTGAAGGTGAGCTGACCCTCTCAAATATTGTAGGTGAGCTGACCCTCTCAAATATTGTAGGTGAGGGCCTGCAGGTGAGCTGACCCTCCCTGAAGAGGGACATTAAGAGATCTTGTGCACTGATTCCCAAACTCTTTAGTGTCAGAAGAAGATCACGGTGGGGAATGGCAATTAGTGTTTCATGAGGTGGATGATGCGGATGAGACACAGTTGTCAATAAGTGAGGGTCTTGTTAGGTCAACAACACAAGTCAGGAGGATGACCCGAGTGAGGAACAGGGGGTTGTGGATGATGACATCACTGACCCAACCTGGAAGGTGGCATGCCAAGTGAGGACAGCAGTACAGAGGGGGAAGGATCCACAGTGCCGCAACAGGCTGGAAGAGGCTGTGGGAGGGAAAAAGTGAGAAGGCGGGCCACACCAAATAGGCCCACATACAGATGCCCTTAACCCAGGCTTTTGAAAGTAAGCGCAAATACCCAGCCACCCACCCACAGGCAATAGCACTAAATTCACACCTTCAAAAATTGCTGGCCCTGGAAATGTTGCCATTTAGCCTTGTAGACACTGAAGCTTTCCTCAGCCTCATGGCGGCGGATGTCCCTCGTTACTCAGTCCCCAGCCACCACTATTTTTCTTGGTGTGCCGTCCCCCCAATACACCAGCAATTGTGTCCCGTAACATCACCCATGCCCTGACCAATGTAGTTATTGGGAAGGTCCACTTAACGACTGATACACGGACAAGTGCTTTTGGCCAGGGACGCTACATTTCCGTGACAGCACACTGGGTGAACCTTGTGGAAGCCGGTAGCTAGTCGTACCCTGGGATGGCACAGGTGCTACCAACGCCAAAGATTGTGGTCCCCCATTCCATCAGGATTTTCACCACCACCTACATTAGTTGCAGCAAACCCCCCTTCTACTCCACTTCCACCTCTAAATTCTCATCTTGCAGCACCAGTCCGACATCAGTCAGTAGCTGGAAGCGGCAACAGGCTGAGCTGAAGCTCATTTGCTTAGGTGACAAACAGCACACCGCCGCAGAGCTGTGGCAGGGTATAAGAGACTAGACTGAGCCGTGGCTTTCACTACTCAACCTACAACCAGGCATGGTTGGTTGTTGTGTCTGATAATGGCCGTAACTTGTTGGCAGCTTTGGAGCTTGGCAAGCTCACACACATGGCAATCATACAGCATATATATCCCATGCACAACAAAAATCCCAAACTTATACATTAATATAACTAAAAACAAAACACACGAGAGTGGAGGTAAACCAATGACCTGGCCTGTTAATTAACTCATAAATAATCAAATAACCATAACATATTTTACAACCATAAACCATAATAACAATAATAATACGAACAATAATACAACCACAAACCATAAGATTAATAGAACAGAATGTCATTGCGGATAAATTTACAGCTGACAACGCTGGCAGCAGAGTACGTAGTTCCTTGTGCAACCCAGGAGGGGAGATGAGGGGAACACACAGCAGTTCCAACAGAGGCAGGACAACACTCTCCAAGGCCTGGAACAGTTTTATGATACCCTGCCAGCACCCTCACCCTGTTGCGTGGCCAAGTGTCACAAGGCGGGAAAAATTTTGGAAGATGGTGAAGGAGTACATAACAGACCGTGTCAGCGTCCTTAGTGATTCCTCTGTTCCTTACAACTACTGGGTGTCCAAGCTGGACACTTGGCACAAACTGCCACTCTACGCCTCAGAGGTGCTGGCCTGCCCTGCCACCAACGTTTTGTCAGAGCGGGTATTTAGTGTTGCTGGGGGCATAATAACTAGTGACGAGCGCAAAGACCCAAATTCGATTTCGCGATATTTGACTAATAATTCTAAACATATTCGTCATATATTCGCCATTTCACAATATTCGTTATTTCGCATTCAATATCATGACTTGCGATTAATTTTTCAAGTTATATTTCCGTGCGCATAAAATCTGTTCGTTATTAATAACGTTTAAACAGCTTTTCATGTATTGAAAGCTTGAAATGGCGAGAGTCATTTGTGCGAATGGAAAGATGCAAAAAGGACATATATGAAGTTTCGCAATACATGCAGTGTACTGGAGTCTGATACAACCTGTTAACGATTGGTAGGAAAGGGAATACAAACCGCGAATAGATTAATGTGAATATTCAAGTGACGAACATTCACAGAACAGTTTTACCTATTAAGTCTTTACTCTGACAGGAATAGTGGAAATTGTTATAGAAAGCAATTGAGATTGGGGAAATTATGTCTGAATCTTATATTTTCAATACAGTTTCCCTATCACTATCCATCTTAAGAGCGAATATTCGTAATTGCAAATATGGGGTCATGTATTCGACATATTTGCGAAATCTCGAAATCACGATATTTGAGATTAAAATTCGCTTTGCGAATATTCGCGCTCGACACTAATAATAACTGATAAGCGCATCCGTATGTCAACTGAAAATGCTGACAGGGCGACTCTTATAAAGATGAACAAGGTCAGGATTACCCCAATGCATTCTGAATGGAGAGAAATCCGTTCAGGATGCATCAGGATGTCTTCAGTTCAGGACCGGAACGTTTTTTGGCCGGAGAAAATACCGCAGCATGCTGCGCTTTTTGCTCCGGCCAAAAATCCCAAACAGTTGCCGCAAGGCCGGATCCGGAATTAATGCCCATTGAAAGGCATTAATCCGGATCCGGCCTTAAGTTAAACGTCGTTTCGGCACATCGCCGGATTCGACATTTTGCTTTTTCTGACTGGTTACCATGGCAGCCAGGACGCTAAAGTCCTGGTTGCCATGGTAAAATGTAGGGGGGAGCGGGGGAGCAGTATACTTACCGTCCGTGCGGCTCCCGGGGCGCTCCAGAGTGACGATCACGTGATCCATGCGCATGGGGCACTCTGACGTCATTCTGGAGTGCCCCGGGAGCTGCATGGACTGTAAGTATACTGCTTCCCCGCTCCCCACTACTACTATGGCAAACGGGACTTTAATAGCGTCCTGGCTGCCATAGTAACCTCAAAGCATTTCGAAGACTGATCAGGATCCTGATCAGTCTTCTAATGCTTTCAGGCGACTTGCGTTTTGACGGATCCGGCGGGACGGAAGTGCCTGCCGGATCCTCAGAACGCAAGTGTGAAAGAGGCCTTAGGCTGCCCTCACTCATATTGTTTTAGAGAGTCAGCTCACCTGCAGGCCCTCATACTGTATATAATGCTTTACAGGGTAAGGTCACCTGCAGCCCCTCACATATAATGTTTAACAGGGTATGTTCACCTGTAGGCCTTCACATATAATGTTTTTTAGGGTCAGCTCACCTGCAGGCCCTCACAAATAATGTTTTACAGGGTCAGCTGCCCTGAAGGCACTTGCAAATGATGTTTTAGAGGGTCAGTTGCCCTGAAGGCATTCACAAATGATGTTTTAGAGGGTCAGCTGCCCTGAAGGCACTCACAAATGATGTTTTAGAGGGTCAGATGACCTGAAGGTACTCGCAAATTATGTTTTAGAGGGTCAGCTGACTGTAAGGCTCTTCCAAATAATGTTTTTCAGGGTTAGCGCACCTGGAGGCCCTCAGCTACACTCTTTTACTTAGTTTCATCGTGCCCAGGGCCACGGCCTCTGCGTGCACCATCAGCATTACCGCCATTTCCACGGCCCTTACTGGCCGCCTTCTTAATATTAAATGTTATATAAGCTTAAAAGTATGTCACACGTACAGTAGCGTAGGATTTGTAAGTGTATGCGCCAATAATTTAAAAAATGGTATTTGGGATGAGCACACATTACACAGGAGATGTAGCCCTGATAATGTCACAGACTAGCATACACCATCTACAGATAAAGTACAGTATATGTCAGTGATATGTATTAAACGCACACACAGTAGATGTGGCATTAATTATTTAAATTTGCGCTACAGACACTGTTTTCTGATGTAGTACAGAATTTGCCACAGAAAGACACACAATATGGACACTACATTAGGGCCAGATTATTTAGATTTGCGTTCAGACACTGTTTTCGGATGCAGGACAGTATATGTCACAGAAACCCACAGAATATGGACACTATATTAGGCCCCAATTATTGGAATTTGTAACACAGACACTGTTTGCAGATGTAGTACAGTATTGGTTGCAGGACACCACAGATTATGGACACTATATTAGGCCCAGTTAATTTAAATTTGCCTCAAGAAACCGCTTTCGGGTGTAGTACTGTATATTTCACAAAAAGCCACACACTATGGAGTTTAGATTAGGCCCAGATTATTAAAATTTGCACTAAAGAAACAGTTTTCGGATGGAGTACAGTATATGTCACAGAAAGACACACACTGGGGACACTAGATTAGGCCCAGATAATTTAAATTTGCGCTCAAGAAACAGTTTTCGGATAGAGTACTGTATATGTCACAGAAAGCCACACACTATGGACAATAGATTAGGCCCAGATAATGAAAATTTGCGCTAGAGAAATAGTTTTCGGATGGAGTACTGTATATGTCACAGAAAACAACACACTATGGACACTAGATTAGGCCCAGATTATTTAAATTTGCGCTAAGGAAATAGTTTTCGGATGCAGTACTGTATATGTCACAGATGTGTATTACACGCACACACTACAGAGACAGTAGATGATGAGGGCTGGCCCCTAATATTTAAATTTACGCTAAAGAAACTGTTTTCTGATGGAGTACTGTATATGTCACAGATGTTTATTAAACGCACACACTATAGACGTGGCGCTGCTTATTTGAATTTACGCAAAAAGACATCTGTCCCTTCCTCAGCACGGATGTCCCTGAGACTGATCAATTTAGCGCTGGCAAAAATATATTGCTGCTCTCGAACACACACACACACATACACACACAGTAGTCCTTAAAAGGAATTTTCGGTCTTTGAAAAGATTTTTTAGAAAAAGAACTGTGAATTTCGCTCCCTACACTGTCTTTCCCTTCCTACGCTCTGCTGTCCCTGACTATGACTGATCCGAGCACGTGTCATCGGGTGCTATGTAGCACCCGATGACGCGTTCCGGCCAGCCAATCACTGTAATGCCAGTAGCTAACACTGATTCCAGTGTGATTTTCAGAATTGTTTTATCCATGTTACTTTGTTTTTGTGCAAAATTTCAATAAAAACAGTATGCAGCAAAATGACACCATATTCGGATCAATGATGGATGATGATTACTTTTTAAATTACATTTTACGCTACCAAACATACAGGAGAAGACAGCACTACATACCTTTTACATCCAGCAATGTCTCCTCTGATGTACATGTTCTCTTTCCTTATCTTCTCTATTCGAACCAGACTGACATGATGACTTCTTTTAGCCATGTCTCATCTTTGTTTGTCACACAGACATCTTGGATTCCTTCCTTTTCATCATCCTCTCACCCTCTGAACACCACATGCTACCACCCCCAATACTGTGTCCACTGTGCTCTCCAATACTATATTGCAGAAGCAGATAGTGCCCTTTAAAAAACTTGTACCAGAGAAATAGTGCCTCATTCAAGACTTGTTGCTACACAGTGTCCTCAAAAATAACTACACCAAATAGTACTTCTGACAGTAATAGTGTCGTAAACATAGTGTCCCTAAAAATAATTGTGCTAAGCTGATACTGTGTCAGGATGCTCCCACAGAAATTGTGCTACCAAAAGTCCCACCAATAATAATATTTTTCTCCCAGAGTTCCCTTAGTAGTAATAGTGTCCCCAATAGTAATAATATCCCCCATTGTGCTCCAGGAACAATAATGTTCCTCATGGACCCCAGTAATAAGTCCTCAAATAGTGCCCCCAGTAGTACCAAAGCCCACCATAATGCCCCTATTAGTAATAATGCCCACCTATAGTGCTCTAATAGTAATTAAGCACACCATAGTGCCCTTTAGTGGTTAAAAGCCCACAGTGTGCCTCAGTTGTAAATATGCCTCCTAAAGTACCCTCAGTAGTGATACCCACCATCGTGCCCCCCAGTAGTAATAAAGTCCCCATATTGTGCCCCAGAAGTAACATTGTGTCACGCTTCGGTGTGGGAGGGAAACACCACACCGAGCATAGGAGGGAAGGGGGGAACAGGGAATCAGGCCTGAGAACTATGGAAGGAAGATGGACACCTCCTATTAAAACCTTAATCAAAGCCATGACTAACTACCAGTATGAGTCCTATCTAACCCTATAGGACCCTGATATTAATGGCAGGGATGAGACTACCTGTTTCTCCAAAAGGAAGGATGAACAGTAGTCTCCCTCGGGCCTAATACAAACAATGGGGAAATGCAACACACAGACAAGCCAAAATACAAAGGGAGGGGTAAGACTTAACTTAAAAGGGGCTATGGAAGCACCAGGAAAGCCGAGATCCAACCACCAACTATCCACAGTTCCAACAGAAGCTATAAACCGCACAGCATTGTGGAAGATGCAACTATAAATAAGGAGGGTTAAATGACCACATTAGCAACACCTGGAGGCAAGGGGTGTGGCCATTACCAGAAACAACACAGACGCCTATTGATCCACAAGGTAAACCTGTCAGATCAAACCACATGTTCCCATTCTCACAGATCTCCTGCCACTCACTGTCCCTGGGACGTCCATATGTCACGGTACGTATGTTACACATTGCCCACCTATAGTTTCCCCAGTAGTAATAAAATTGCCATAATGTGTGCCAGTAGAAAAACAATGCCCCAGTATACTGCCCCCGCGTCTGTAGAAAAATGCCCTCTTATAATGTGTGCCAGTAGAAAAAAATGCCCCTTATAATGTGTGTCAGTACAGAAAATATGCCACTTTATAGTGTGCCCAATAGAACTAATGTACCAGTAGTGCCCCCAGTTCTAATAATAACCCCCCCCCCCCCTCCGATTACTGCCCAACAGCAAGCTATCAATGCAAAACAACAAACTCGAATACTTACCTCCATGATGCGGTGCACGGCACAGGCCTCCTTTAGCCTGTCTCCTGAGCTGTATGTAGCTTGGCTCAGGTGGCACAATGATGATGATGTCATCGTGTGGCCTTTGCTGTCCTCTGATAGGCTTCAGAATGGCGATGTGGTTAAATATCAAGAGGCCCTTGCAACCAGAAAAAAAACATTATCCCCATGTACCCCCTCAGCCTGTGGCCACTGCCTTAGAATTCTAAATAAATGTAATTATTTTAACCCCTTAGTGACCACCCATAGGCCTTTTTACGACGGTCATTAAGGGGCCTTAGGCTGGGCCGCTGCTTTTTTACAGCGGCCCAGTCTAAGCACCGCACATGAGCACCGCAGCCCTGCTATAATAGCCCAGCCCGGCTGTTTAACACTTTAAATGCCACGGGCAATGGCGCCCGCTGCATGCAAAGTGCTGACAGAGGGAGCCCGCAAATGCAATCGCTGGGTGCCGATGTGTGTGAAGGCTTGCAAGAGTCTGATGTAGGCCCCAGACCAGCCTTAAGTACATTTCATCAGGCTGTGCCTCTCTGGCGCAGCCTGCTGGTCAATGTTAGACTAGCCATGCCATTAAAATGCTATGGGATAATACATTGCATTTTAAAAGCAATCGAAGTACTGTGTGTTATAGTCCCCTTGTGGGACTATTAAGTGGTAAAGAAAAAAAAAAAACACACTAATTAAATTAAAAAATTCCATAAAAAATTAGGCTTTTTTATTCCATTGAAAATACGCTTTTCAATGAAAAAAATTGCAAAAAAAAACAATCTCCCTCACATGTTTGGTATTTCCGCACCTGTAATGACCCAGACTACATAAATATCACATAAATTATCCTTTTCAGTGAACGCCGTAAAAAAATAAAAGACAGAATTGCTATTTTATTCTTAGTTGCCACTGAAAAAACGTAATAATAAGTGATCAAAAATTGCCATTTACTACAAAATGATACCATTGAAAAATTAAGCCCACACAAAACTCCTCAGAAATAAAAATAAAAAGGTTATGGGTCTTGGGAAGCGGCAAAGCAAAAACATTTTTTTTTAAAAAAGGGGTTTTATTGCAAAAAAGTTGTAAAACGTAAAAAAAACTATATGTATTTGGTATCACTGTAATCATACTGACACAGAAAATAAAGATATTATGTTATTTATACTGAAAAATGAACGCCGTAAAATTTATAACGTAAAAACGCAGTGGCAGTATTACTGTTTTTCCATCTCTCTCCCAGAAAAAAGTAATAAAAGTTAATCAGAAAGTTATGTGTACCCTGTGTACCCCAAAATTAAAAACTACAACTTGTCTCGCAAAAAAGCAAGCCCTCATAAAGCTCTATAAATGAAAAAATAAAAAAGTTATAGCTCTTGGAACGCGATGATGAAAAAAGGAAGAAAAACGCTCGGTCAGTAAGGCCCAAAACCGACTGGTCACTAACTATGCTATCCATTACAGATGTCGCGAACATAAAATTTTCCGTTCGCGAACGACGAACGCGAACTTCCGCAAATATTCGCGAACGGGCGAACTTTTGCGAATGGGCGAACCGGGCGAACCGCCATAGACTTCAATAGGCAGGCGAATTTTAAAACCCACAGGGACTCTTTCTGGCCACAATAGTGATGGAAAAGTTGTTTCAAGGGGACTAACACCTGGACTGTGGCACACCTGGAGGGTGATCCAAGGCAAAACTCCCATGGAAAATTACGTAGTTGACGCAGAGTCAGGTTTTAATCCATAAAGGGCATAAATCACCTAACATTCCTAAATTGTTTGGAATAATGTGCTTTAAAACATCCAGTGTGTGTATACGATCAGTTATGATGTTGTATCGATCAGGTAGTGTAAGGGCTACGGCCGCTTCACAGTGACAGACCAAACTCTGACAGACCAAACTCAACGTTTAACGCACCGCAAACAACCACAAACACTCCATTTGAACAACCGCAAACTCCCCATTTGCACAAGTTTGGATACCAAGCTAGCCATGTCCCATTCCTTGTCCTCACTGACGTCATTGAAGGTCTCTTCCTCCACCCAGCCACATACAACACCAAGGGTCCCCGAAAGGTGACAACAAGCCCCCTGGGACGCATGCTGTGGTTGGTCTTCCACCTCCTCAAAGCCACCTTCCTTCTCTGACTCTTCTTCTTCAGACTCCTATCTCTGCGTTGCCACAGGTCCAACAATAGACGACGACAAGGCTGCTTCTGGTGGTGATGGTGACCTCAACTCTTCCTCTTCATGCTCTACGGCCTGATCCAGCACTCTTCGCAGGGCACGCTCCAGAAAAAACGCATATGCGATGAGGTCAATGATGTTGCCTTGGGTTTGACTGCCCAGGTTTGTCACCTCCGCAAAAGGACGCATGAGCCCACAGCCATTGTGCATGAGCGTTCAGTAACGCAGCCAAAATATACCCAGCTCAGCAGAGGCTGTCCTCTTTTTTTTTTTTTTTATTAAAAAAATCTGTTCTTACCAGTTTAATCTCTGTTTTGTCTCCTATCAGGGGCTGGTGTATGGAATAGATTTTAGGAACCGGGAGATGGAAAAAGATGGTTGGTCGGTCCTCCTTCCAATTTGGGGCACAGCGCGTGCGCCATGCAATGTACTGTGACACCCTATATGAGTGGTGTGTTAAGTAGTACTATTCTTATCAGTTTAATCCCTGTTACGTCCCCTATCAGGGGATGGGTATCAAATAGATTTTAGACAACCGCAAAGAGTTGTCAATAATTGACACACTCATGACATACATTTTATTCCTCTATGCGTTAATCTTGGTGTAGTGATGACTGTGCTCGTGCGCACGTTTGGGAGATTGCAGGTGATGGCGGTTTTTCAAAGCCTATGGTCGTGCTGAGGTAGTTCAGTGACAGTTAAGTGACCCAGAAAACAATGATTCCGCAGTGTGGGCCCATTGTTGGCCTAGTAGGCTTTAATGATCACCTTAGATGATCACAAAGAAAATTAATGTTTTTTCTATGAAAAATTATCCAGCCGTTCGCTTCTGGTCTGTTCACAATGAAGCAACGACCTTATCATCTGGGGTGTGCCAACATTGCCAACACACTCATAGAGGTGATCAATTAATTGTGATATGCAAGCCCCTTAACCACAACTGTAGCAGCCGCCGGAAAAATAGATTTTTTCCAGGCAGAAAGTGTACTAAAACATTGCGGCTTGAACCCTAGTTGGTGGCGGAGAAGTCACGCAAGTCATCCGGCATGCAGAGATGAAATACAGCAGCGTGGGGACCATTTTTAGCCCAAGGCATCTCATCAGGCCTTTTTTAGTCAAATGTATCCCCCACTGTCAGTCCCTTCGGTATCCACGTCTCATTCATCCTAATAAAGGTGAGGTAATGTAGAGTTTTTTGACCTAGGCGACTTCTCTTGTCAGTGACAATACCTCCTGCTGTGCTGAAGGTCCTTTCTGACAGGACACTTGAAGCGGGGCAGGCCAAAAGTTCTATCACAAATTGGGATAGCTCAGGCCACAGGTCAAGCCTGCACACCCAGTAGTCAAGGGGTTCATTGCTCCTCAGAGTGTCGATATCTTCAGTTAAGGCGAGGTAGTCTGCTACCTGTCGGTCGAGTCGTTCTCTGAGGGTGGACCCCGAAGGACACACAGGCATTGCGCCTACAGGCATTGCGCATGAGCGTCCAGTAACGTGGCAAAAAAATACCCAGATCCGCAGAGGCTGTCCTAGCACCACGATCATACAAATACTCGTGGATGGATTTTTCTTGTTGGAGCAGGTGGTCGAACATTAGGAGTGTTGAATTCCAACGTGTCGGGCTGTCGCAAATCAAGCGCTTCACTGGCATGTTGTTTCGCCGCTGAATATCGGAAAACTGCACCATGGCCATGTAGGAACGCCTGAAATGGCCACACACCCTGGCCTGCTTGAGGACGTCCTGTAAGCCTGGGTACTTACACACAAAGCGTTGTACGATCAGATTCAACACATGCATGGCACATGTGTCAACTTGCCCAAATTCAATGCCGACAACAGATTGCTTCCGTTGTCACACACCACTTTACTGATCTCCAGTTGGTGCAGGGTCAGCCACTGATCCACCTGTGCGTTCAGGGCGGACAGGAGTGCTGG
Organism: Bufotes viridis; assembly: GCA_033119425.1. Taxonomy (NCBI): domain Eukaryota; kingdom Metazoa; phylum Chordata; class Amphibia; order Anura; family Bufonidae; genus Bufotes; species Bufotes viridis. The sequence goes on from CM065591.1 coordinate 206,818,040, forward strand.
TCCGGTGTGACTCTCTGCTTTCAGGCAAGTCAACCCCAAGTCGGTGTGACACTGTGGTATCCGGGATATGGAATAGCCCCCGGGGAGCTGGGGGGGTACAGTTGATGTGGAGCAAGACACAGCAGCAGAAGTGAACTCAGCCGAGGAGGTTAGCGAAGAGGATGGAGAAGGAGGAGTAGAGGAGGTGACAGCAGGCCTGCCTGCAAGTCGTGGCGGTGTCACCAACTCCACTGCAGAACCACGCTTTCCATGCTTGGCAGCCATCAGCAGGTTTACCCAATGCGCAGTGTACATGATATATCTGCCCTGACCGTGCTTTGCAGACCAGGTATCGGTGGTCAATGGACCCTTGCCCCAACACTGTGTGCCAGACATGCCATGACTTCCTTTTCCACAATGGAGTACAGGTACCTTCCACTGCGGTGTCCCAATAGCTACAAATTTTTTGAAGGCCTCAGACTCCACCAGCTTGTATGGTAAAAGCTGGCGGGTAGTGTTAAGCGAACTTGTGTTTTAAGTTCAGCGTCCAAAGTTTGGGTTTGGGTTATCGAAAAATCCCGTTATGGATTCCGCTACCACAGACCATAACGAAATTTGGAATCCATAAGGGGATTCTTTGATGAACACAAGCCTTGGACAACACTAAGGGGTGAAGTCACCGTCATGTGATCAGTGCAGGGGGTGTGGCTCAGTACAGGATTGGATAAGAGGTGGTAAAGGGCCTGGTATAATGATCATGTGACATGAGGGGCGGAGCTCCTGTGCTCTGTGTGGAGGAAAAGAAGGAAGTAGAGCAGTGAAATACTGTTGCGCGAACTTGGATTCCAAATTCCGTTATGGTCCGTGGTAGCGAATTCATAACGGGATTCTAAGATAACCCGAACACGAACTTTGGACGCCGAACTTAAAATACAAGTTCACTCAACCCTACTGGCGGGCTAAGAGTTCCGACATGCCAGCTGTCAGACGCCGGGCAAGGGGGTGACTCTGTGACAGTGGCTTCTTACGCTCAAACATTTCTTTGACAGACACCTGACTGTGGGCAGATGTGCAGGAACTGCTCAAGGCTAGAGGCGGAGTGGCGGGTGGTTGAGGGGGGCAAGGAGGACAGCAGTCGTTGACGTGGCTGAAGATGCTGGACCAGGAGGAGGATGGTGGCTTCGAGTTTGTGTGCTGCTTGTACTCATGTGTTGATCCCATAGGCGTTTGTGATGTGAGATCATGTGCCTTCGTAAAGCAGTTGTAACTAGGTGGGTGTTGGACTTCCCACAGTTTCTTTTGGCACAGGTTGCAAATGGCATTGCTGTTATCAGAGGCAGACACACAAAAAAATGCCACACTGCTGAGCTTTGCAATGATGGCATTCTGGAGGTGGCAACAGCATGAGTTGATTGGCGTGCTGTCTGGCTGACCCCGGGTGCCGATACATGCTATCTGACTGTGCCACTAGCTCCTTGCGATGACCTCCCCCTTCTTCCAACTCGTCTCCTCCTTCTCTCTGTCTCCCTATCTGAACTTTCCCCCTGTTCTTTTTCTCTTCGAGCGGGCACCCACGTGACATCCACGGACAGGTGTCAGTGGTGAGGACTAGTGCTCCTACTACAATATTCACTACCTAGGGCTTATTTCAGGGAATGGCCGTTGTCCCACTGTGGCTGTATTGCGGCCTGTATGCGGCGGGTCCACAATACATGGGGGATCCGGAGATGCGAAAACGGAACCATGAAACGGAAGCACTACGGAGTGCTTCCGTTGGGTTCCGTTCTGTCCTTCCGTTCTGGAAAAAAAATAACTTGTTATTCACTGGAATGGGTCCCACTGTCGGTGCCCGTGCATTGTGGACCGCAATTTGCAGTCCGCAGCACGGACACGACGGGACAACGTGTGAAAGAGGCCTAAGCCAGGAACGAGGCATGTGATCGGCGTACGGTTTAGTAGCCCACCTAGGGACGTCAGGGCAGCCAGGTGCCAGTGCTAGGTGAGTTAGGGGGTCACCACTCCTCCCTCTCCCTAGTCAAAGGGTATTCTCCTTCTTGCCCCTCTGCGCCGCATGTCCGTTACCTGCCATGTCAGACGTGATATTATATCTGGCCCTTATTTTGGGAAAAAACTTTTTTTTTTTAAGATCCACTATGGATCCTATTGCTACTTTGGCAAAGCAGTTGCAAGGTCTGTCTCTTGAAGTTACAGAATTGAGGGCTTTGGTCCTTCAGCAGCAGCAGCTGCAGCAGACCTCAAGCCTAGTTGTTGGTAACCAGGTCAATCCGGAACCTAAAGTTGCTCTCCAAGACACATTTTCTAGAGAAAGAGACAAATTTGTGGTTTTCCGAGAAGCCTGTAAATTATATTTCAGGCTGCTTACAAATTTTTTGGATAATGAGGAACAGTGGGTGGGGATTGTTATCTCCCTTCTACAAGGGGATCCTCAATCCTGGACTTTTTCGTTGCCAGCTGGTACCCAGGCCCTCGGGTCAGTAGATGAGTTTTTTGAGGTCCTGGGTCTCATATACGATGACTTCAATAATCAACTGTTGCTCCACCTATAGTTTACCTCGACCTGATTCAGAACCTCACTCAGGATCCACAATTATTTCCACATAATCCACTCAGTCGGATTAGTCTTAGGGCTCATGCACACGACCGTATTTTCTTTCCGCTTCCGTTCTGTTTTTTGTTCGGCCCGTATGCGGAACCATTCACTAGAGATGGCCCGAACTAACAGTTCCCGGCGAACATAGCTTGTTCGCGTTCGCCCTGGCGGGCGAACACATGCGATGTTCGGTCCGCCCCCTATACATCATCATTGAGCAAACTTTGACCCTGTACCTCACAGTCAGCAGACACATTCCAGCCAATCAGCAACATACCCTCCCTCCCAGACCCTCCCATCTCCTGAACAGCATCCATTTTAGATTCATTCAGAAGCTGCAGTCTTAGCGAGAGGAGGGACAGTGTAGCTGCTGCTGATTTAATTGGGAAATCAATAGCTAGGCTAGTGTATTCAGTGTCCACTCCAGTCCTGAAAGACTCATCTGATCCATGCTGTAAGGACAGCGTCCTGACAGCACCCCAAAAAGCCCTTTTTAGGGCTGCTACATTAGTCTGCTTTTTTTCTCTCCATATATATATTGCAGTTGCCTGGCCTGCAAGTGTGTGAGGAGCTGCAGGCCCACAGACTGTAGTGTGCCCACTGCCAGTGCCCACCACTCATCCCGTGTGGCACAGTACTTTGCATCAAAAAAAGGCATTTAATTTTTACACTTTAGTGTAATTTCAGTTGCTTGCCTGCTAGTTTGTGTCAGGCCGACTTCCACTGACTGTAGTGTGCCCACTGCCAGTGCCCACCACTCATCCTGTGTGGCACAGGACTTTGCATCAAAAAAAGGCATTTCATTTTTACACTTTAGTGTAATTTCAGTTGCTTGCCTGCTGCCAGTGTGTGTCAGGCCGACTTCCACTGACTGTAGTGTGCCCACTGCCAATGCCCACTACTCATACCGGGTGGCACAGTAGCTTGCCGATAAATAAGGCATTTAATTTTTACACATTAGTCTAATTTCAGTTGCTTGCCTGCTGCCAGTGTGTGTCAGGCTGACTTCCTCAGACTGTAGTGTGCCCACTGCCAGTGCCGACCACTCATACCGGGTGGCACAGTAGCTTGCCGATAAATAAGGCATTTAATTTTTACACTTTAGTGTAATTTCAGTTGCTTGCCTGCTGCCAGTGTGTGTCAGGCCGACTTCCACTGACTGTAGTGTGCCCACTGCCAATGCCCACTACTCATACCGGGTGGCACAGTAGCTTGCCGATAAATAAGGCATTTAATTTTTACACATTAGTCTAATTTCAGTTGCTTGCCTGCTGCCAGTGTGTGTCAGGCTGACTTCCACAGACTGTAGTGTGCCCACTGCCAGTGCCGACCACTCATACCGGGTGGCACAGAAGCTTGCCGATAAATAAGGCATTTAATTTTTACACTTTAGTGTAATTTCAGTTGCTTGCCTGCTGCCAGTGTGTGTCAGGCCCACTTCCACAGACTGTAGTGTGCCCACTGCCAGTGCCAACCACTCATACCGGGTGGCACAGTAGCTTGCCGATAAATAAGGCATGTAATTTTTACACTTTAGTGTAATTTCAGTTGCTTGCCTGCTGCCAGTGTGTGTCAGGCCCACTTCCACAGACTGTAGTGTGCCCACTGCCAGTGCCAACCACTCATACCGGGTGGCACAGTAGCTTGCCGATAAATAAGGCATTTCATTTTTACACTTTATTGTAATTTTAGTTGCTTGCCTGCTGCCAGTGTGTGTCAGGCCGACTTCCACAGACTGTAGTGTGCCCACTGCCAGTGCCAACCACTCATACCGGGTGGCACAGTAGCATGCCGATAAATAAGGCATTTAATTTTTACACTTTAGTGTAATTTCAGTTGCTTGCCTGCTGCCAGTGTGTGTCAGGCCCACTTCCACAGACTGTAGTGTGCCCACTACCAGTGCCAACCACTCATACCGGGTGGCACAGTAGCTTGCTGATAAATAAGGCATTTCATTTTTACACTTTATTGTAATTTTAGTTGCTTGCCTGCTGCCAGTGTGTGTCAGGCCGACTTCCACAGACTGTAGTGTGCCCACTGCCTGTGCCAACCACTCATACCGGGTGGCACAGTAGCTTGCCGATAAATAAGGCATTTCATTTTTACACATTAGTCTAATTTCAGTTGCTTGCCTGCTGCCAGTGTGTGTCAGGCCGACTTCCACAGACTGTATTGTGCCCACTGCCAGTGCCAACCACTCATACCGGGTGGCACAGTAGCTTGCCGATAAATAAGGCATTTAATTTTTACACTTTAGTGTAATTTCAGTTGCTTGCCTGCTGCCAGTGTGTGTCAGGCCGACTTCCACTGACTGTAGTGTGCCCACTGCCAATGCCCACTACTCATACCGGGTGGCACAGTAGCTTGCCGATAAATAAGGCATTTAATTTTTACACATTAGTCTAATTTCAGTTGCTTGCCTGCTGCCAGTGTGTGTCAGGCTGACTTCCTCAGACTGTAGTGTGCCCACTGCCAGTGCCGACCACTCATACCGGGTGGCACAGTAGCTTGCCGATAAATAAGGCATTTAATTTTTACACTTTAGTGTAATTTCAGTTGCTTGCCTGCTGCCAGTGTGTGTCAGGCCGACTTCCACTGACTGTAGTGTGCCCACTGCCAATGCCCACTACTCATACCGGGTGGCACAGTAGCTTGCCGATAAATAAGGCATTTAATTTTTACACATTAGTCTAATTTCAGTTGCTTGCCTGCTGCCAGTGTGTGTCAGGCTGACTTCCTCAGACTGTAGTGTGCCCACTGCCAGTGCCGACCACTCATACCGGGTGGCACAGTAGCTTGCCGATAAATAAGGCATTTAATTTTTACACTTTAGTGTAATTTCAGTTGCTTGCCTGCTGCCAGTGTGTGTCAGGCCCACTTCCACAGACTGTAGTGTGCCCACTGCCAGTGCCAACCACTCATACCGGGTGGCACAGTAGCTTGCCGATAAATAAGGCATTTAATTTTTACACTTTAGTGTAATTTCAGTTAGCTTGCCTGCTGCCAGTGTGTGTCAGGCCCACTTCCACAGACTGTAGTGTGCCCACTGCCAGTGCCAACCACTCATACCGGGTGGCACAGTAGCTTGCCGATAAATAAGGCATTTCATTTTTACACTTTATTGTAATTTTAGTTGCTTGCCTGCTGCCAGTGTGTGTCAGGCCGACTTCCACAGACTGTAGTGTGCCCACTGCCAGTGCCAACCACTCATACCGGGTGGCACAGTAGCTTGCCGATAAATAAGGCATTTAATTTTTACACTTTAGTGTAATTTCAGTTGCTTGCCTGCTGCCAGTGTGTGTCAGGCCCACTTCCACAGACTGTAGTGTGCCCACTACCAGTGCCAACCACTCATACCGGGTGGCACAGTAGCTTGCCGATAAATAAGGCATTTCATTTTTACACTTTATTGTAATTTTAGTTGCTTGCCTGCTGCCAGTGTGTGTCAGGCCGACTTCCACAGACTGTAGTGTGCCCACTGCCTGTGCCAACCACTCATACCGGGTGGCACAGTAGCTTGCCGATAAATAAGGCATTTCATTTTTACACATTAGTCTAATTTCAGTTGCTTGCCTGCTGCCAGTGTGTGTCAGGCCGACTTCCACAGACTGTATTGTGCCCACTGCCAGTGCCAACCACTCATACCGGGTGGCACAGTAGCTTGCCGATAAATAAGGCATTTAATTTTTACACTTTAGTGTAATTTTAGTTGCTTGCCTGCTGCCAGTGTGTGTCAGGCCCACTTCCACTGACTGTAGTGTGCCCACTGCCAGTGCCCACCACTCATACCGGGTGGCACAATACCTAGCACATGTAGTACCACTTCTCTAAAAAAAAATGACAGGCAGAGGCAGGCCACCCCGCAGGGGCCATCGTGGTCGTGGTGCTGTGATTTCCACTGGCCACGTACCCTGAACCCGAAAAGTTCTGAGGACATAGTTGACTGGCTCAGACAGGACACCCAATCTTCAACAGCTTCCGCTAAGAACCTTGACGCACCATCCTCCTCCAGCTCAGCTTCGGTCACTTGCTCTCAAGTTACCACGCTCCCGCCTGCCGCCAGCACCACCACTACCACCACAGCCGCTTCACTTGATCCGTCAGAGGAGTTATTTACACATCAGTTGGATGCAATTAGTGATGCGCAACCATTATTGCCAGATGATGTAGATTACAGGGATATGTCTCAGTCAGGCAGGATTACACACATGGACGTACAGTGTGATGATGATTATGTTGTACCCGCTGCTGCTTCCTTTGCTGAGGTGTCAGATACAAGTGAAGCGGTTGATGATGACGATGTGTCCACGGATGCCACGTGGGTGCCTGCTCAAAGAGAAGAAGAAGGGAAAAGTTCAGAAGGGGAGACAGAGAGAAGGAGGAGACGAGTTGGAAGCAGGGGGAGGTCGTTGCAAGGAGTTAGTGGCACAGTCAGACAGCATGTATCGGCACCCGGGGTCAGCCAGACAGCACGCCAGTCAACGCATGCTGTTGCCACCACCAGAATGCCGTCATTGCAAAGCTCAGCAGTGTGGCATTTTTTTTGTGTGTCTGCCTCTGATAACAGCAATGCCATTTGCAACCTGTGCCAAAAGAAACTGAGTCGTTGGAAGTCCAACACCCACCTCGGTACAACTGCTTTACAAAGGCACATGATCTCACATCACAAACGCCTATGGGATCAACACATGAGTACAAGCAGCACACAAACTCAAAGCCACCATGCTCCTCCTGGTACAGCATCCTCAGCCACGTCAACCACTGTGGTCCTCCTTGCCCCCTCTCAACCAACCGCCACTCCGCCTCTCACCTTCAGCAGTTCCTGCACATCTGCCCACAGTCAGGTGTCTGTTAAGGAAATGTTTGAGCGTAAGAAGCCAATGTCACAGAGTCACCCCCTTGCCCGGCGATTGACAGCTGGCTTGACGGAACTCTTAGCACGCCAGCTTTTACCATACCAGCTGGTGGAGTCTGAGGCCTTCAAAAAATATGTCACTATTGCGACACCACAGTGGAAGGTACTCGGAAGAATTTTTTTTTCAAAAAAGGCAATCCTAAACCTCTACTATGTTATTGAAAAGGAAGTCATGGCATCTCTGGCATACAATGTTGGGGCAAGGGTCCATCTGACCACTGATACCTGGTCTGCAATGCACGGTCAGGGCAGGTATATCATGTACACTGCGCACAGGTGGATCAGTGGCTGACCCCGCACCAACTGGAGATTTCCATGGCTTCCTCAGGAGAAAAAATGGGCAGCATCAACATGTTTCGCCATTTCCATGGCTTCCTCAGGGGAAAAAATGGGCAGCATCAATGCTGCCCATTTTTTCCCCTGAGGAAACCATGGAAATGGCGAAACATGTCGGGGGGCAGTAAATGTTTTAGTATGTAGTGTATGCTGATACCTTGGTGCAATATTAGCAAGTGTATAAGCACGTCAATGCGGAGTGTGTGAGTGTGGTGGTGACGATCAGTAGTTCAATCAGGGAGTGATTTTGGCATTTGAGAGTGTTCAGAGCACCGGATTACAGGCAGCACGTCAATAGTGACAGCACAGCGTGCTAGCAATTCTCTATCCAGAAATTCATATTAAACACCAAAGTGCTCAATGTCACTTTTTTCACGATCATAAGTCCCCCACTGCTTTGAATGCACCAATTTTGGGGGATAGTGCACATCTCCTAAATCTATTGGTTGCAAATACAGTTACTTCAGCGAAGGCACAGCATCACTAGTTTTTTAAAAGTGTTATGCTCATTAGTTTTAAAGTGTATCAATAAAGTTTATCTTTTTAAAAATATTTTGGGAATTAAATAGGTTATGCCTTACGAGGCCTTTGTGTAAAATATGGAAAAAACCTGATCTCCCAAAATTAGTCCGTTAGTTTTTGGGTACTGACAAGAGAAGTCGCCTCAGTCAAAAAAGTGTTGATTACCTCACCTTCATAAAGATGAATGAGGCATGGATCCCTAAGGGACTGACAGTGGGGGATACGTTTGACTAACAAAAGGCCTGATGACATGCCTTGGCCTCAAAATGGTCCCCACGCTGCTGTATTTAATGTCTGCATACCGGATGACTTTCGTGAATTCTCCGCCACCAACTAGGGTTCAAGCCGCAATGATTTAGTCACTTTTCTGCCTGGAAATCATCAATTTTTCCGGCCGCTGTTGCAACTGCGGCTGCAACAATGCCATTATTTTCAGGCATGTGTACATGCCTAATTTTTCTGTCCTATGGTGCAGCACTGTGGCTGCAAAAACAAAACAAACAAAAATAGGCACATACAAGTGTCAATTCCCCTTCGTGATCGTTACCTTGTTGTGGTGAAGGGGCTTGCGTATCACAATGAAGCAATCATCACCTCTATAAGTGTGTTGGCAATGTTGCCACACCCCAGATGATAAGGCCGTTGCTTCATTATGGTCAGACCAAAAGCGATCTAACGGCTAGATAATATTTCATAGAAAAAACATTAATTTACCATTTTTTTTTTTTAAGTCGGATGGGTTTTTAATACATAAAATAAAAAATCATAATAAAGTCTCTAAAATAGTTTATTAGAAATAATGCAGACAATTAAAAAAAATCCCCATCAATTCCAATACAAAGCAAGTACAGAGCTCAGAACTAAATTATTTCATGATGTCGTAATGGTTCGTTAATCCGACAATGGTTAATCAATTCGACACACGTCCCCAGATAGGGTCCGTAACAGGGATTAAACTGATAGGAATAGTACTAGTTAAGACACCACTCATATAGGGTGTCACAGCACATTGCTCTGTGCACGCGCAGTGCCCCAATTTGGGAGTAAGAGGACCGACCAAGCTGCTTTTTCCATCTCCCGGTTCCTAAAATCAATTCAGTTTGGTGTAAGAGAGTTTGGTCTGTCATTGTGAAGGCAGTCGAAGGTACCCGACCTAAAAAATTTTTCACAAAAGGCAATCCGATATGGGACGTAACAGGGATTAAACTGATAGGAATAGTACTAGTTAAGACACCACTCATATCGGGTGTGAGAGTAAATTGCATGGCGCAGACGCAGTGACCATGGATTAAAACAAAGGGGAGGGAGCCAGTGGTTTTTTAACCATTTCCACATTCGAAAAATCAATTCAATAAATGGACCCCAGATTGGGGACGTAACAGGGATTAAACTGATGAGAATAGTACTACAGAAAATACCACTCATATCGGGTGTGACAGTAAATTGCACGGCGCAGACGCAGTGACCGTGGTTTAAAACAGAGTGGAGGGAGCCAACGTTTTTTTTAACCATCTCCCCATTCGAAAAATCTATTCAATTCACCTTTCGGGAACCTTGGTGTTGTACGTGGCTGGGTGGAGGAAGAAACCTTCAATGACATCACCAGGACATGGCTAGCTTGGTATCCAACCTTGTGCAAATGGGGAATTTGCGGTTGTGCAAATGGACTGTTTGTGGTTGTTTGCGGTGCATTAAAAGGGAAGTTTGGTCTGTCAATGTCAGTGAAGCGGGCGTAACCCTTACACTACCTGATCGATACAACATCATACCTGATCGTATACACACACTGGATGTTTTAAAGCATGTTATTCCAAACAATTTAGGAATGTTAGGTGATTTATGCCCTTTACGGATTAAAACCCGACTCTGCGTCCACTACGAAATTTTCCATGGGAGTTTCACCATGGATCCCCCTCCGGCATGCCACAGTCCAGGCGTTAGTCCCCTTGAAACAACTTTTCCATCACTATTGTGGCCAGAAAGAGTCCCTGTGGGATTTAAAATTCGCCTGCCTATTGAAGTCTATGGCGGTTTGCTCGGTTCGCCCGTTCGCGAACATTTGCGGAAGTTCGCGTTCGCCACTCGCGAACGGAAAATTTTATGTTCGCAACATCACTACCATTCACTTCAATAGGGCTATAAAAAATATGGAAGTTACTCCGTGTGCCTTCCGTTTCCGTTTGTCCGCATAGCCGTTCCACAAAAAAGTAGTGCATGTCCTTTTATTGTCCACAAATCACGGTCCGAGGCCCCATTCAAGTCAATGGGTCTGCAAAAAATACGGAACACATCCGTATGTCATGCATATTTCATCCGTATTTTGAGGATCCATACTGTAGAAATGCTTTGCCCAGCCCATATTGCTCATGTGTTTGGTGATTAATAAGTTACTGTTTCCGTTTCCAATCCTCAAAAAAACGGATTGCATACGAAAACCATAAGGATATGTTTTGTGGAATAACGGAATGGAAGAGGACTTAAACAGAGAAAAAAACCTCGAGTGCGGAATAACGTATCCGTGAAAAACGGACCGCAAAATAACAACAGCCGTGTGCATGAGCCCTTATTCAAAAGGTTATTCGTGAGGTATAAATAATGCTCACTCTTTTGAAGCTTTGCTTGTATTTTTCAGTCCTTTTATTCATATAAAAAAAAGGCTATAATGCATAGTAATCCTGAGAGCGCTGAACTGATTGCTTCCACATGCTGCACGACGTTTCGGGGGTCAAGTCCCCTTAATCATGCGTGTCAATGGGTTGTAACCATGCGCTTTAAATGCAATCTCTTTCCATCATCATAATTTCACATTTACATATATTCATTAATATAATAATAATATTCATAAAATATTTATGTTGCATTTAAAACCAATTACTGAGATACTGATCATAGAAATACCTTAAAATTGCAAATTTCATTCAACCCTTTAGGATATAGTGTCTCCATTTTCATTATCCCTCTAGTCTTATATTGTAGCAATTTCTGTTTATTTTAGTACCTTCATTAACCCCTTCATGACACAGCCATTTTTGACCTTAAGGACCAGGCCATTTTTTGTGTCACTTTATGTGGTGTTAACTTTAAAACGCTTTTATTTATTCAAGCTATTCTAAGATTCTTTTCTAGTCACATATTGTACTTTATGACAGTGGTAAATTTGAGTCCAAATATTTTATTTTTATTTATAAAAAAATACCAAATTGACAAAAGATTAGAAAACATTCGCAATTTTCAAAATTTCTATTTATCTGCTTTTAAAATAGATAGTAATACCTCATATAATAGTTATTACTTAAAATTCTCCATGTGACTACTTCATGTTTGGGTCATTTTTTAAATTACATTCTCTTTTTTTGGGATGTTAGAAGGCTTAGAAGTTTAGAAACAAATCTTTAAATTTTTAAGAAAATTTCCAGAACCCAATTTTTAAGGACCAATTCAGGTTTGAAGTTACTTTGTGAGGCTTACATAGTAGAAACCACCCAAAAATTGCCCCATTTTAGAAACTACACCCTCAAGGTATTCAAATTTGATTTTATATACTTTAGTAACCCAAAGAATTATTGGAAAATGGAGATGACATTTCTGAATTTCACTTTTTTGGCATATTTTCAATTTTTTCCACTAACAAAGCAAGGGTTAACAGCCAAACAAAACTCAATATTTATTACCCTAATTTTGTAGTTTACAGAAACACCCCATATGTGGTCATAAACTGCTGTACGGGCAGAAGGCTAGGCCCAGAAGGAAAGAAACGCCATATGGGTTTTGGAGGGCAGATTTCACTGGGATCATTTTGAGCTGCCATGTCACATTGAAGACCCTCTAATGCACCCCTAGAGTAGAAACTCCAAAAAAAGACCTCATTTTGGAAACTATGGGATAAGGTGGCAGTTTTTTTTACTATTTTAGGGTACATATGATTTTTGGTTGCTCTATATTACACTTTTTGTGAGGCAAGGTAACAAAAAAATAGCTGTTTTGGCCCTGTTTTTATTTTTTGTTACCGGTATTTACAATGTTCATCTGACAGGTTAGATCATGTGGTATTTTTATAAAGCAAGTTGTTACGGACGTGACAATACCAAATATTTTTGGGTTGTTTGTTTCAGTTTTACATATTAAAGCATTTTTGAAAAAACAATTTTTTTTTATTCTCCTTATTCTGAAAGCTACGCCTGTCTTATGTAGGGTCTCATTTTTTGCGGGATGAGATGGTGTTTTGATTGGTACTATTTTGGGTGGCATACTCCTTTTTGATCGCTTGGTATTACACTTTTTGTGATGTATGGTGACAAAAAAAGGCTTTTTTTCACACATTTTTATTTTATATTTTTTTACGGTGTTCATCTGAGGGGTTAGGTCATGAGATATTTTTATAGAGCAGGTTATTATGGACGTGGCAATACATAATATGTATACTTTTTTTTTTTTTTTGGGCTATTCTCTCATGTAGGGTCTCATTTTTTGCGGAATGAGGTGATGGTTTTATTGGTACCATTTTGGCATACAAAGGACTTTTTGATCACTTATATTACCTTTTTTGGGAAGTGAGGTGGGCAAAATTTCTATTTCATCGTAGGTTTTTTTTGTTTTTTGTTTTTTTTTATGGCGTTAACCGTGCAGGGAAAGTAACATGACCCTTTCATAGATCAGGTCGTTACGGACGTGGTGATATCCAACATGTGAAGTGTATTTTATTTTTAATCTGTGATAAATTTGCGGCTATAAGAAGAATTTATTTTTTTTTAACTTTTTTTCCACTTTTTTTTTTACCCAGACCCACTTGGTTCTTGAAGATCCAGTGGGTCTGATGCCTATATAATACACTACAGTACACTATATAGTTTACTGTAGTGTATTGTGACTTTACACACAGGCTAATCAGGCTGCTGCTGCCTTTAGCAAAAGCCTGATCCGGCTTAGCATTACCATGGCAAGCCGGAAGCCTGTGAAGGAGTCCGGTTGCCATAGTGAACATCAGCTGCTGCCACAACAGAGCAGCGGCTAATGGAGTAGGAAGGGGGCCCCCTCCCTTTAGCTGACACTCTGCTAAAACCGCTTGGCCATCCTAAAAATGAGAGGGGGTTGATGGTTGCGCACGGGGGATCGTGGGTCCGCCTACCCTCCCACTCAGTGGGGCCAGCAATAAAATGAGTGGGCACATTGAGGGCTGCGGGGGGGGGGGGGAATTATATCTACATTTTAGAAGGTTCTGATCTCCACAGTCACAAACTGTGGAGATCAGAACCTTTCAGACGGCATTAGTAGCCTCTTATTGGCTAGCCAATCAGAGCGATTGCCGGCCTGGGACCGCCCTCATTGGTACCGGGCTGGTTAGCTGAGATCCCTGGCTGTGTGTAACAGCCCGGGTCTCAGTACTGTCACCATGTCTGCAGACATGGTGACAGTTTAATGCCATGACGTGTATACTCGTCATGGAGCGCCAAATAGCAGTGCTCCATGACAAGTATACATGTCAAATAGCACTAAGGGGTTAATGCAATCCAGCAATAGCCATTTTAAATTATGCCATTTATGTTTCATTTCATAACAGTGTTGCAACAATGTAGTCTCGCTATACTGGTTTTCTTTTGTTTCACCTGCATTCACCTCCTGCATTCACCCCCTGCATTTCCATATATCGTCTAATATTAGATTTATGTTCGTTTAATCGTGCCTTTATTTCTCTTTTTGTCTGTTCGATGTACCATAAACTATATGGACATCGAATGCTGTAAACAACATTTTTTGTCATACATGTAGAAAAATTGCGCATTGGGATTTTATATCCCTGTCTTGGGTGATATATTGAATCCCCTTTTTAAAATGGAATTGCAGTTAGTACAGGATAAACATGGGAAGGTTCCTTTCTTACTTGCAGCTAAAAAAGTCTGTTTTTCTTTTTTGTTCTGATGTCACCTCTATGTTTCATCCGAAGTCAATTCACTCATCTCTAGTCAAAAGCATTAGATCCAGCGAATGCCGATTATTCATTGCATACCAATTTTTATGACAGGCTGCATCATCCTGTAATACTATTGCGGTTAATGGACATCGCGATCCTCTTGGGATACGTTGGAGTTTAACATACTCCGTAAGCGTAGATGCATGTAAGGTCAGACTTAACATCGCACAGCATGGAGTAGCAATCAGTTCAGTGCTCTCAGGATTACTATGCATTATAGCGACTTATTTATATAACTAAAAGGACTGAAAAATACAAGCAAAGCTTCAAAAGAATGAGTATTATTTATACCTCACGAATAACCTTTTGAATAAGACTAATATGACTGAGTGGATTATGCTCATATATGATGACCCTGACTGAGTCTCCATAGATGAGTCTAGATTATGGCGGCTTAAGAATGGAGATCGGTCAACGGAGGTTTAGTATTCCTATTTAACCAAGATATACATCCCCATATTCGCTATCGACTCTGCTCCTCTTACTCAGGGGAACCTGTACATAACATACATCTTTGGGTGGGGGCCCTCTATAATGAGTTTATTTCTTGCTATGTCCTTGAAGGTCTTCCTACTTCTATGGTATGGGGTAGAGATGAGCCAATTTCTCAAAAATTTGATTTGGCCAGTTAGCCGAATTTTCCAAAAAGATTAGATCTGAATTTATTTGTGGCGAATTGCGTTAAAAACAGCTATTTCCTAGCTACAGAGAGCCTGTATAGTGGTGTAGAGCACTGTGCCTTGCAGTAACACGCATAGGAAGTCTGCTGTGGTAGTGGAACAATACTTTAAGTCAGTATGACACGCACATGACAGGTGTCGCGCTTATAATCACTGCACACTTCACTTATTTGGGCAGTTACGGGGCCAAAACTGACCAAATAACTCAACTGCCAACTCAGCCTTACAGGTCGATGTTAGCGCCAGGTATAACAAACTGTGCAGAGGCCCAAGATTCTACTGTAGCGTGAAAGAGCGCACTACTTTTACATCAACTTAGATGTCTACAGAACCTGTTCTATGAAACTGTTATACAAGTAGAGCCCCCCTGACAGAGTGGAGAGGATATCTGCAGTAAGTTTGTGTTGATACTAACACACACTTAAAGAGGAAACCTACAGCGCTACAAAATAACCTTCACTGGCAAGCTGCAGTACTGTAATAGGACTGCAGTAAACCTATTACACAAACAGTCTCAGTACACCAATTGAATAATAGTACCGCACTCTAAATTAAACTAATTATGCTGCTAAGCACTGTGCCAAAGTCAAATAATACTATAAGTTCTAATGCCTCCGTGCTCCCTACACATATACACTTTATGACAAATAGTAGTAGGCTTACTATTTGCGCACTGATGTCCGGACGCTGTCTGTAGTGGAGACGCGGGCTTAACGGCAGGCACACTGCGGGAAGACGCTGCATGTGGAGACGCGCCCCGGCCGGTGGCGCGGCTCCTGTAATGGTTCGCGCACGAAGGACGCGATCGTTACGTCACTGCCTGAGACTAGGGGAAGTCGCAGGCACCACTGTTAGAGTAACAGTAACATAGTAACATAGTATATAAGACCGAAAAAGGACATTTGTCCAACCAGTTCAGCTTGTTTCCTACAAGTTGATCCAGAGGAAGGCAAAAAACCCCTGTGAGGCAGGAGCCAATTTTCCCCACTTAAGGGGAAAAAAATTCCTTCCCGACTCCAATCAGGCAATCAGAATAACTACCTGGATCAACGACCCCTCTTTAGTAGCTGTAGCCTGTAATATTATTACACTCCAGAAATACATCCAGTCCCCTCTTGAATTCCTTTATTGTACTCACCATCACCACCTCCTCAGGCAGAGAGTTCCATAGTTTCACTGCTCTTACAGTGAACAATCCTTTTCTATGTTTGTGTACAAACCTTCTTTCCTCCAGACGCAGAGGATGTCCCCTAGTCTCAGGCAGTGACGTCACGATCACGCCCTTCCTCTAATCCCTCAGAACAATAAGCACCCAAAAAGAGGATCCTGTCTATCTAGCATCTGCCTTCACTCGGTCAGCATTTGGTCAGTAATCCATCAGTATTGCTAAAGCCCAAAAAAAAAGGAGTGGATCCAAAACAGAGATGAAACATGAATGGAATATTTTCATGTTTTCTGTGTTATGTACCCACTCCTGCTTTTGGCTACCAAATCATAATCCAATTCTGATGGGACCGTACAGGTCTTACAGCTGCTACACAGACAGCAGCTGTTGTGCGTGTCATTTTTCCTTGCTTTTGAAAGATCAGAAGAAGGGTCAAATAAATGATGTCAACCAGGCCAAAAAGGCTAAATAGTGGCCCAGTTATGGAGTGGGAAGGGTGGGAGAACAGCTTGAGAAATCCACAGAGTGGCCCAATGACATAGTGTTGAGGTAGCAGCAGCATGAGGAGACCACAGAATGGCAAGGTGACATAGTGTGGAGGTTTCCCCCACACAGTAGTGTATCCCACACAGTAGTGTACCCCACACTGCCCCCACACAGTAATTTCCCACACACAGTAGTTTCGCCCACACAGTAGTATACCGCACACTGCCCCCCACACAGTAGTGTCCCCCACACTGCCCCCACACAGTAGAGTACCCCACACTGCCCCCACACAGTAGTGTATGCCACACTGCTCCAACACAGTAGTTTCACCCACACTGCCCCCACACAGTAATTTCCCCCACACTGCCCCCATATAGTAATTTGCCCCACACAGTAGTTTCCCCCATATTGCCCCCATTTAGTAATTTGCCCCCACATGGTAATCCCTCCCATAATTTTTGCCCCCACACAGTATCCCACCATAATATTTTTCCCTCACATGCCCTCCTGTGTCCCCCAAAGTTACTTGGCACATGTAATTAAAATAACGGGGGGAAAAAACGAAAAGCTAAATACTCACCTATGTCCAGGCACTTGTTCACAGAGGAAGGCACGCACACTTCACCGTGCTGCTGTGTCCAGGCACAGGCACGCACGATGACGTCATCACGCATGCCTGCGTCGGGATTTCACTACCGCATAGGCCTCAGGCCTACTAGGTACTTGCATCTCTGGCACCCTCCTGAGAGCCAGCTCCCCCCCCTTGGGCACGTCACTGCTCAGGGGAAAGCCCCGGTCTCCTGTCCCCCAGGAAAGTTGTTTGTGCCCTTGAATTTGTGCCTTGAAATATTAAAAGAACATCATAATTCTGCACTCGCTGGGCACCCAGGTAGAAGAGCAACCTCAGAGCTATTGTCTCGTCGTTTTTGGTGGCTGAGGTTGCACCAGGATGTAGTTGATTTTGTGTCTACCTGTACGACCTGCGCACACGCTAAAGTCACTCATACTCGTCCGTTTTGCCTGGAGCTACCTCATACATTGAAAATATATAATGTATTTCATAAATTGGTGCTCAAAAAGTATGTTGCACCTCCAAAGCCATCATCGTTACCGCCCCCTCCAATTATTGTCGATGGCAATTTGGAGTTTGAGGTGGTAAGAATTGTTGATTCTCGTTTTGTCCGTCGCTCCCTTTAATATCTGGTGCATTGGAGGGGTTACGGTCCGGAAGAAAGAATGCGAGTGCCAGCGTCGGAAGTAAACGCCAGCAGATTAATTTGTTCTTTTCACATTTCTCATCTGGAAAGACCTGGTCCTAAGGGTCCAGTGGTCCCTCATAGAAAGAGGGGTACTGTCACAAAGGTGTCACGACTAGAGATGAGCGAACCTTTAAAAAAAGTCCGTTGTTCGGCGTTCGGGTGGTTGTAAGTCGCGCATCCCGTTATGGATTCCACTATAGCGGCATATGGAATCCATAAGGGGCGGCTGCCACCAACCCGAACTGTTGCACAGCCGATGGACCTGGGGTGACGTCACTGTCATGTGATCAGTGAAGGGGGCGTGGCTCAGCATGGGATTTGACCTGTCGCTGACCCTGTTGTGCCTGGGGTCAGAAGGTCGCAGTGGGTGGCTACTCACTCAGTTTCAAGAGATCGCTCCATGACCTAGTGGTGTGAATGGATTCCAGTCCAGGTTTTCCTGCTTAGGTTTGCAATCCTTTTTGTCCCATTTAGGAATCTGTAGCTTTTCCTTTTAGCCGTTCTCTGTCAGCCACTCCCAGCTACTATATATTCTCCCATTCTGCTTCCCTTGTTGCCAGATATAGACCTTCTTTCCAGATCTTCTATTCTGACTTCTGGTGGACTTGGAGTTGCTGTGGAGGTGTTGGAAGTGGAGCTGTCGGTTCTCTCCTGTTTGTCTCCCTTTGGGGATTGTTTGTGGTGTTTGTGTTGTTTGTCCTTTCCCTGTTGTTACCCTAGGTGTCAGTGATGAGGACTAGTGCTCCCACCATCCTATTCACTACCTAGGGCTTATTTCAGGGTAAGACAGGGGCAAGGCACATGATCGGCGTACGGGTTAGCAGTCCGTCTAGGGACTTTAGGGCAGCCGGGTGCAAATGCTTGGTGAGTTAGGGGTCACCACTCCTCCCTCTCCCTAGTGAAAGGGTATTCTCCTTCCCTCCCCTCTGTGCCGCACATCTGTTACCTGTCATATCAGACTTGATAATAGTTATGAATTAACATTCACCATATGTCTACTTTATGTTGGTATTATTTTGTAAATGTCATTTTATTTTTTTAGGACGTTAGTAGGCTTAGAAAACCTTTTTTTAAGGATCAATTCAGTTCTGAATTGATTTTAAGGGGCAAACATAATAAAATTATTTACCCCATTTTTGAAACACCTATCAAATCATTCAAAACTGATTTTACAAACTTACCCTTTAGCTGTTCCACAGGAATTAAAGCAAAATGGAGGTGAAATTTCAAAATTTTTTGTGGAGATTTTCCATTTTTATCCATTTTTTTCTGTAACACATCACGGGTTAACAGTTTACAGAAACACCCCACACGTGGTCGTAAACCTCTTCATGGGCAAATGGCAGAGCTCAGAAGGAAAGGCGCGGATATTGCTGGAATGTCACGTTTGAAGAAACCCTAAGGTATCCCTAGAAAGGAAACCAACAAAGGGAAAGAAAGAAAATACACCTCTCAAGGAAATGATCGAGGGGTGTAGTGAATGCTTTGACCCAACAAGCGTTTCATAGAATTTAGAAACACTTGGCTAGGAAAATGAAAAATTAATGCACCCCATAATTTGTTATGCATTTTTCCTGAATAAAGCAACATTCCATGTGGTTGTAAACTGTTGTCTGGGGGCACAGCAGTGTTCAGGGAAGGGGCGGCATTGGGATTTTCTAACATGGAAATTTCTGAAATTGTTTTTAGGGGCCATAAAAAATGTTATTGTTTTTCTGACTGAGCTATGTGAGGTCCTGTTGGTTGCAGGACAGGCTCTAGTTTTGTTTTTTTTTTGTACCATTTTGGGGCACAGATAATTTTCTGATTGTATTTATACAATTTTTTAGGAGGTGAGGTGGGCAAAAATGGCAATTTTGGCAGTGTTTTTTTTATTTTTATGGGGTTTCTCATTTGGTATATATGATATAATAATTCTATTCTGTGGGTTGATACAGTTATGGCAATACCAGATGTATATAGTCTCTATATGTTTTACTACTTTTTCAGCATAAAATCACTTTTGTATTAAAAATAAATTATCATTGCCACATACTAACATCCATAACATTTTTATTTTTTCACCAATGTAACTATGTGGGGGCCTGTTTTTTGTGGGACGGGCTGTTTTTTTTTCTAATGATGCCATTCTGGGATACATATGACTTTTTTATGAATTGTTTTTGGAGATTAGGTGACAGCTATTTTTTGGAAAAAAAAATTTCAATGTTCCACACCCAGGATTAGTAACATGCTCCTTTTATATATCAGGTCATTACGGATGCTAAAATACCATTGATGGCTGATTATAAAAACTGATTTTACAAACTTACCCTTTAGCTGTTCCACAGGAATTAAAGCAAAATGGAGGTGAAATTTCAAAATTTTTTGTGGAGATTTTCCATTTTTATCCATTTTTTTCTGTAACACATCACGGGTTAACAGTTTACAGAAACACCCCACACGTGGTCGTAAACCTCTTCATGGGCAAATGGCAGAGCTCAGAAGGAAAGGCGCGGATATTGCTGGAATGTCACGTTTGAAGAAACCCTAAGGTATCTCTAGAAAGGAAACCAACAAAGGGAAAGAAAGAAAATACACCTCTCAAGGAAATGATCGAGGGGTGTAGTGAATGCTTTGACCCAACAAGCGTTTCATAGAATTTAGAAACACTTGGCTAGGAAAATGAAAAATTAATGCACCCCATAATTTGTTATGCATTTTTCCTGAATAAAGCAACATTCCATATGTGGTTGTAAACTGTTGTCTGGGGGCACAGCAGTGTTCAGGGAAGGGGCGGCATTGGGATTTTCTAACATGGAAATTTCTGAAATTGTTTTTAGGGGCCATAAAAAATGTTATTGTTTTTCTGACTGAGCTATGTGAGGTCCTGTTGGTTGCAGGACAGGCTCTAGTTTTGTTTTTTTTTGTACCATTTTGGGGCACAGATAATTTTCTGATTGTATTTATACAATTTTTTAGGAGGTGAGGTGGGCAAAAATGGCAATTTTGGCAGTGTTTTTTTTATTTTTATGGGGTTTCTCATTTGGTATATATGATATAATAATTCTATTCTGTGGGTTGATATAGTTATGGCAATACCAGATGTATATAGTCTCTATATGTTTTACTACTTTTTCAGCATAAAATCACTTTTGTATTAAAAATAAATTATCATTGCCACATACTAACATCCATAACATTTTTATTTTTTCACCAATGTAACTATGTGGGGGCCTGTTTTTTGTGGGACGGGCTGTTTTTTTTTCTAATGATGCCATTCTGGGATACATATGACTTTTTTATGAATTGTTTTTGGAGATTAGGTGACAGCTATTTTTTGGAAAAAAAAATTTCAATGTTCCACACCCAGGATTAGTAACATGCTCCTTTTATATATCAGGTCATTACGGATGCTAAAATACCATTGATGGCTGATTATAAATAAGTGGATATGGGAAAAAGCTTTTTTTTTCATTGAAATTTTGGTTTAATTTTTGTAAAATTTTCTTTTTACAGGGTCTGTCAGACTTCGTTTAATGGCAAGCCTGGATGCATTTGTAAGGTGTCTGGTTGCCACCGTAACCATTGGGATGCTGCCATCGCAGAGCAGCAGCCGAATGGGGGAGAGAGGGCGCTCCCTCTCTCTATTAACCCTGTACATCAGCGGTCGCTACCGACCATGGTATGCAAGGGGTTAAATCGCAGGGATCAGTGCCAGCACCGATCTCGTCTGTTGCAGCAGGGTGTCATGTTAAAACAGTGAAGAGCACATAGGCGCAGGTATGGTCTGCAGGAGCAAGATAGGGGCATAGGGGGCATCGGGCATAAGGGACACAAGAAGGAGCATCAAAGGGCATACCTGATTTCAGGCTCTGGGCTCCACAGTCACAAACTGTGGAGCTCAGAGCCTAAGACCAAAACTATTTAAAGATATTCTGTCACCTGGAAAATCAATATTAAGCCAAACATAGGTTCTTATAGCTCTTCATACCTTCTTTCCATAGGTGTTCTTTACCCAGCCGATAACCCCGCCCACTCCTTCCCTCCAGCTTCACTAATATCCACCGAGTCGGCTCCTGCTCTCTTCCTGTTTAACTGAGTGCATGCCCAGTGAAACACTTGAGGCTGATGCGCTCAGTTAAACAGGAAGAGCGCAGGAGCCGGCTCGGTGGATGTTAGTTAAGCTGGAGGGAAGGAGTGGGCGTGGTTATCAGCTACCAGTGACGTAGCCAGTGGGGGTGGAGCTTGACGGCATGATTAGGATTGTAGGATGATTAAAATTAATAATATAAATAAATGAGTAAAAAAGGTGAGTAAAAAACTTTTGTTAAATAGATTGCAACTGTTTTGGGGCGGGCTTGCATTATTGAATTCTGTTATAGGTTCTAACAGAGTTATATTGGAATTGTAGGACAGAATGCAAAATGCAAGCCTTTAAGAGACATTCTGTCACTCAGCAGGCTCACAGAACGATGCTGCAGGAGCTAAATGAGAAGAAAAGGGAGAGCTTCTCGAGAAAGGCCTGGCTTTCTGCCCAACATAGCCGACCCATTCAAAATTTATTTGCAAACTTACCCTAACCTGGTATTCCTCACCACCCTAATAGAAGGAAGGGCTTCCCTAGTGACAGGGCCGGGCCGACACAGAGGCTGGGGAGGCTCCAGCCTCAGGGCGCTCCAGCCTCAGGGCGCAGGCAGGGACCGGCCAGAAGGAGAGGGACTGACAGGGGGGAACTGCTCAGCGCTCCCTCCTGTCATTCCCTGATTGTAGCGTGACCGAGCTCTGTCCGGTCCTCAGGTACAAAGAGCATCAGGCTCCTGTACCTGGCCGGACTGACAGAAAGTGCGCACACAGTTTGCACTGTTTGCACAGTTTGCAAGTTAGTCGGTCTCGGTACAGGAGACAAAAGCTGCTCCTCCTGTACCCGCGGAGACGCAGACCATGCAGAGCTCGGCCACGCTACAGCAGAGGTAGGAGGAGAGGAGGGGGAGAAGAAGGAGCATAACAACATGGGGGGGCAGAAAGCATGACAACATGGGGGAAGAAAGAGCATGACAACATGGGGGCAGAAAGCATGACAACATGGGGGGAAGAAAGAGCATGACAACATGGGGGCAGAAAGAGCATGACAACATGGGGGAAGAAAGAGCATGACAACATGGGGGGCAGAAAGCATGACAACATGGGGGAAGAAAGAGCATGACAACATGGGGGGCAGAAAGCATGACAACATGGGGGGAGAAAGAGCATGACAACATGGGGGGCAGAAAGAGCATGACAACATGGGGGGAAGAAAGAGCATGACAACATGGGGGGCAGAAAGCATGACAACATGGGGGAGAAGAAAGAGCATGACAACATGGGGGGCAGAAAGAGCATGACAACATGGGGGAAGAAAGAGCATGACAACATGGGGGGCAGAAAGAGCATGACAACATGGGGGAAGAAAGAGCATGACAACATGGGGGGAAGAAAGAGCATGACAACATGGGGGGCAGAAAGAGCATGACAACATGGGGGGTATAGAGAGCATGAAAAGATGGGGGAGAATGACAGGGGCAGAAAGAGCATGACAAGAAGAGGGGATTATGACAAGAAGGGGGAATGACAAGAGGGGAGAGCATGACAAATTACTATGTGGGGGCACTGCTGTGTGGTTGAGGGGGTGTGGTGGACATTACTGTGTGGGGGCAGTGTGGCGAACATTACTGTGTGGGGGGCAGTGTGGCGGACATTACTGTGTGGGGGCAGTGTGGAGGGACATTACTGTGTGGGGGGCAGTGTGGAGGGACATTACTGTGTGGGGGGCAGTGTGGTGGACATTACTGTGTGAGGGGCAGTGTGGCGCACATTACTGTGTGGGGGGCAGTGTGGGGGGACATTACTGTATGGGGGGCAGTGTGGTGGACATTACTGTGTGGGGGGCAGTGTGGCGGACATTACTGTGTGGGGGGCAGTGTGGCGCACATTACTGTGTGGGGGACAGTGTGGCGCACATTACTGTGTGGGGGGCAGTGTGGCGGACATTACTGTGTGGGTGGCAGTGTGGCGGACATTACTGTGTGGGGGGCAGTGTGGCAGACATTACTGTGTGGGGGGCACTGTGGCGGACATTACTGTGTGGGGGACACTACAGTGTGGGGTGGCATTATACAAAAGCTCTGCAGATGCAACTCCCATGTATTGGGTCACCACAATTTGGGTGGTCATTCACTAAATGAACCCTGTTATGGGGAGAATCTGTGGATGACACATATTTGTCCCACAGACACCCCCCCTACCCCCCAAAACAGGGTTAATTTACTGAATGGCCACCAATAAAAGAGGTGGGGTCACATATGCTATTTCATAATGACAGCAGGGCCTGTGCAGTGACTGTATTCTACTACACCCCCCCCCCCCCCCCGCTCACTGGAGATAATCTTATTAACTATATAACTGTAGTAAATCACTACAGTTATATAGTTAAGATTATATACAGTGTGTGTGTGTGTGGGGGGGTGTAGTAGAATACAGTCACTGCACGGTCCCCGCTGGCTGGCTCTGTCATCAAAAAAGCAGATACAACCCCACAGCCTCACCCCTTGTATTGGGGGTCATTCCTACACGGACCCTGTTATGGGGAGGGGGGATCTGTGGATGACCCATATGTGTCATCCACAGATTCCCCAATAACAGTGTCATCCATCACAGATCCCCCATAGCAGTGTCATCCACAAGTTGGAGGGGGGGGGGGGGGGCGCACTTGGGCAGCTCAGCCTCTGTTGGTGGTGGACCTTGTCCCAGCCCTGCCTAGTGAAGGCCCCATCGTGCTTCTATCCAACTGAAAGCCAGGGACACCCCCTCCAAACATTCAATGATTTAGTTACACAAGAATTCAATTCCCTTCCGAGCAACCTCCAGGGACATAGTAATTTAAGCCAACATGAAAGAAAAGCCCTCAATGAACCATGGAAAAACGATAACATTGTGATCTGATCAGCCGATAAGGGAGGAGATATCTTTATTCAACCTGGAGAACTAAGAAACGGAAGCCTTCTGTATACTAAATTACATGAAATATTACAGAAAGATAGAGGGTAACTGGTTCACTGGCCTGTCCAAAAACCTACGTAGAATATCTAGTGGGCCAAGCCTTTTCCAATGGTATTATCACAAAAGAAGAGAAACAATATATTTTAACTCCATTTCCCGCCAAGCCATATTTTTACCACTTGCCGAAAATCCATAAAGACTCAGTTAACCCCCTGGGCAGAACCATTATATCCAATACCCATTCCACCACTAGCAACCTGTCACACTTTCTGGACCACCCTCCCAAGTTTTCTCAAAGAGTCCACAGAATTAATCAGGATTCTAAAGAGTATCAAGTGAAATCAAGACTATATCCTAGTAACCAGGGACATATATTCAAACATTCAACACCACATAGGACTGCGATGTGTGGAAAATTTTCTCACAAATGATCCCAACATCTCCCCAGACCAAAGGACTTTTTAAAATGTTTAGCATTCATATTGAACAATAACTATTTTATGTATGCGAGCGGAACCTCCCACCAACAGTGTGGGACTGCCATGGGCAGTAAGGTGGTGTACGCGTGAATGCTAATTTTTTAATGGGGGGTTTTGAAAATGTTTTTATCGAGGGCAGTTCGGCTTGGGTTACTCATATTGTTTTATGTAATTGTAATGTAATGACTTAATCTTAACGACTGAGGAGTGTCACTGTTACTAGATGACATCTTAAGCAATGTATTTTTAGACATTAATCTTACACATGACAACATAGATTTTATTGCCTCCATACATTTGAAACTAGTAGGCCGTAACAACTACCTACATTACACCAGCAACCACTACAAAAAATGGTTGAACATTATTCCCTATAGTTAATTTAAGCGCATTCATAAAAACTTCTCAGACAATGCTACTTTTCTTATACAGTCCAAAAAATTTGTAGTTGGTTTCCAGAAAAGGGCTATCCTAAAAAATTAGTGAGCAATGCCCTTAAGCGCAGTAAGGCCTAGCAAGATGAGTTTTTATGCCCTTGCATCAAGGAGACCCCGACTAAGGAAAACAATTCTAAACACAATAATAATTTTATTACGATCTTTTCCAACTCCCACCAGACTGTACGTAATATCCTATAAAAGCACTGGCACGTTCTACTCACTGACCCCCATTTGTGTAAAGTCCTACCAAAACAATCGGGCATCAACTTTAGGAAAACACTGACGATCAAGATGATCCAAGCCCCCAGTTGCTTGCGACAACATCCTGCCATCAGCAACACACCCTCCACAAAACATATTCTAGGCAGCTTTAAATGTGAGACGGCTAGGTGCCTACATCGCAGAGTCATCAAGCGTCGCAACGAGTCTTTCTTCTACACGACCTTTAGCACAACTTTCGTGATTACATACCATCTTAATTGCAAATCAGCCCATTTAGTGTATCTTATCCAGTCTGTGTGTGGCCTACAATATGTAGGCTGCACTACATAAGAACAGCACCACCGCAACATCAGAAAGGTCCTGCTGACACACAGGCTATATAAACACTGCACCCTTTTCGATAAACAAGAATCACATTGTATTAGGCTAACACTTATTTTATTTATTTTTTATTCTTTATTTTAAAGTTTTAATCATTTTAACAGTAGTGCAAAAGGGTAAAGTCCTGGGACGCAGCCCAGTTATTCATGTAACAATCACATATATATGGCTTATAAAGTATAGCATCAAGAAACAATCTAGATGTATCAAGTCCGAGGATAACAAAGTAGAACATCAATCGAACTTAGAATTTAGATGATCAGGCCGTCATCTGGCACGAAAAAGGCTGACTAATTAGACGTATACAAGATGTTCTACCTGACATAATCTCCCTTGGGATCTCAGGGGAACTATCCCCAGGGAGATAACACAGTGTAATCTTAGGGCAAGAATGGGTGGGGGGGGAGGGAGAAGGGTACAGAAGAACTAGAGAGAAAAGCAGGAGAAGGAGGAGGAAGGAGAAAAGAAAAGAAAGAAGTAGTATCACCATCCTGACCAAAATGGTGAGAATCCTTCCTTACCGAAATAATAGTAGTCTGAATTCCTGGGTCTCCTGAAACGCCAACCAGCTCCTCTACGTTTTATGAAAAGTTTTCTCCGATTTTTTTAGGGAAGCGGTAAGATCCCCCATCCTCAGTATTTCCTAGATCTTGTCTATCCACATTGCCATAGTGGGAGCAGATGTCGTATCACAGATTTCTCATAGGTTGCTGTAGAGAGGTTGCACTGGTGGAGCAGGAAGAAGGCCCGGGGTCTTCGGAAGGTCGATAGTCGTAAATTTAGATGTAACCTGCCAAACCCCCTCCCAGAATGCAGAAAGGACCGGACACTCCCAAAAGATGTGCAGTAGCGTCCCATTCGCTGCAATACAACGCCAGAAAAGCGGGGAGACTGTGGGAAATATTCTGTGTAGTTTAGTGGGAAAGCTGTACCATCTAGACAGCAGTTTAAACCCAGCATTGCTAGCTATCAATGTCTTATGTGTACATAAGTACAAACGGTCCTTCAGTTCGGTTGAAAAGGTCACCCCCAAGTCATGCTCCCATTGTGATATGTAGGACGGAGATGGAAGGTCCGAAGGAGAGTTTAATAGGCCATAAGTCTGGGAAAGAGTGTGTCTAAGAACATCCCCCCAATTGCAGAGTTTTTCAAATTCTGTGCGGTCTCTGGTGTATGTGGTCGCCGGGGGTAAGGTGGACAAGAAATGGCGTAACTGCTGAGCTTGCCAGGGTGACAAGGTCGAAGGGTGGCCGTGGGTGGGAATCTGGTTAGGAAGTGTCCGCATTTATGAAGTGATGTGCCCGGAAAACATTACCCGTAATCAATGACTGGAATCAACCTGGATCTAGCCCGGGTGGAAATTGGGGGTTGCCCAAGATAGGGTGCATTGGTGAAGGAGAGGGAGAAATGCCCTGTCTTTCCGCTACGGATGCGAAGGAACGTAAAGTCGGGCCAATGATAGGGTGAAGGCGGGCCTGTAGGCGAATATGTTTGTCCAACCATGGGGTCACCAGAAGTGGAGTAGGGATGAACGACTGTTCAACCTGCACCCATTGTTTGTATATGTGGTGAGGACACCAATCGATTATGCGTGTTAGATGGGACGCCCTATGGTAAGCTACAAAGTCCGGTAATCCCAAGCCCCCGTTTCGGCCGGAACAGTGTGGAGCTTGCGATCTTAGGAGATTTCCCAGCCCATATGAATTGGGTGAGTATTTTCAGGAGTGTATGGAAAAATAAGCGTGGGATGTGAATGGGTTCCGCCTGGGCAATATGTTCATCTTAAAGGTCGAAATTCTACCAAACCACGAAAAGGACCCCCGATGCCATTTATCTAGGTCCTGTTTAATTTTCCTAAGTAACAGGGGATAATTTGCCTGGTACATGTCAGAGATGGTAGATGTTAGCTATATCCCCAAATATCTCAGTGGAGTTCTGGCCCATTTAAACGGGCAGCCCTCAGTAAGGTCTTTAACAACATTTGGGGGAACTGTGATGTTAAGCGCTTCGGATTTCTGATAGTTGATTTTATAGTTTAAGAGGTATGTTTTAAGGACCCGGAGCAGGTTTGGAATGGAGATACAGGGATTATTGATGAAAAAGAGTAAATCAACCTCGTATGCGGCAACCTTATGTTGAGTACCCCGAATTAGTGGGCCTGTGATATACGGGTCTGCTCTGATGTGACCTAGCAGGGGTTCCAGGCAGAGAATAAAGATCAGCGGAGATAGGGGACAACCCTGTCGGGTTCCATTACGGATAGGGAAGGATGTTGAGAATTGACCGTTGACCTGAACTAAGGCTGTGGGGTTAGAGTATAGATTACGTATCCGAGCCATCATAGCATCCCCCATGCCAACGTGTTCCAATATCGCAAACATGAAGGCCCAGTTCACGCGGTCGAATGCTTTGTTCACATCAGTTGAAAGCAGCAGCATGGGCAATTTAGATGTCACCGCCTTATATATCAAGTTAATGGCCCTGGTAGTGTTGTCGCGGGCCTCTCTCATAGGCATAAAGCCTGTTTGATCTAGGTGGATAAGTTGTTGTAAATAAGGAACTAGTTGGGTAGCTAAAATTTTGGAAAATATCTTTAAAAGGCTGACACTTATTGACTATATCCCAGAACATGTACACAATAGGTTTGGGATGCTTAAATGGAGGGAAATCTACTGGATATATAGACTTGGTACTATCAGCCCCAATAGTTTAAATGAGCTGACCGAAACCACCATTTAGATTTAGATATGCCCAACAAACTCCATTATCATACCATTTTAACCACTTCAGCCCCCCTAGCTTAAACACCCTTAATGACCAGGCCACTTTTTACAATTCCGCACTACACTACTTTCACCGTTTATTGCTCCGTCATGCAACTTACCACCCAAATGAATTTTGCCTCCTTTTCTTCTCACTAATACAGCTTTCATTTGGTTGTATTTCATTGTTGCTCACATTTGAACTTTTTTTGCTATTAATAAAAATTTAACGACATTTTTGCAAAAAAATGACATTTTTCACTTTCTGTTGTAAAATTTTTCAAAAAAAACTACATTTCTATATATATTTTTCTCAAAATTTATTGTTCTACATGTCTTTGATAAAAAAAAAATCCAATAAGTGTATATTTATTGGTTTGGGTAAAAGTTATAGCGTTTACAAACTATGGTGCAAAAAAGTGAATTTCGGCATTTTGAAGCAGCTCTGACTTTCTGAGCACCTGTCATGTTTCTTCAGGTGCTAGAATGCCAGGATAGTATAAATACCCCCAAATGACACCATTTTAGAAAGAAGACACCCCAAAGTATTCGCGGAGGGGCATGGTGAGTTCATGTATCATTTCATTTTTTCACAAGTTAGCGGAAAATGACACTTTCTGAGGAAAAAATAAAAATAATAAAGTTTCCATTTCTGCTAACTTCTGGCAAAAAAAAATAAAAAATCTCCCACGGACTCACTATGCCCCTCAGTGAATACCTTGGGGTGTCTACTTTCCGAAATGGGGTCACTTGTGGGGTGTGTTTACTGTTCTGGCATTTTGGGCGGGGCTAAATTGTGAGCAGCCCAGTAAAAGCTAAAGGTACTCGTTGGAATTTAGGTCCCCTTTGCGCACCCAGGCTGCAAAAAAGTGTCACTCATGTGGTATCGCCATGCTCGGGAGAAGTAGGGCAATGTGTTTTGGGGTGTATTTTTAC
Organism: Bufotes viridis; assembly: GCA_033119425.1. Classification (NCBI taxonomy): domain Eukaryota; kingdom Metazoa; phylum Chordata; class Amphibia; order Anura; family Bufonidae; genus Bufotes; species Bufotes viridis. Next base: position 206,848,198 of record CM065591.1, read on the forward strand.
ATATACCCATGTTGGGTGAGAGAAATATCTCTGTAAACTGACAACTTTGTATAAAAATTTTTTAAAAGTTGTTGTTTACAGCGATATTTCTCACACAAAGTATGGGTATATATAAAAATACACCCCAAAACACATTGCCCGACTTCTCCTGAGTACGGCAATACCACATGTGTGACACTTTTTTGCAGCCATGATGCGCAAAGGGGCCCTAAAACCAATGAGTACCTTTAGGATTTCACAGGGCATTTTTACGCATTTGGATTCCAGACTTCTTCTCACGCTTTAGGGGCCCCTAAAATGCCAGGACAGTATAAATACCCCACATGTGACCCCATTTTAGGAAGAAGACACCCCAAGGTATTCTGTGAGGGGTATAGTGAGTTCATGTAAAATTTTATTTTTTGTCACAAGTTAGTGAAATAAGAGATTTTGTAAAAAAAAAAAATATATATCAATTTCCGCTAACTTGTGCCAAAAAATAAAAATTCTGTGAACTTGCCATGCCCCTCACAGAATACCTTGGGGTGTCTTCTTTCCAAAATGGGGTCACATGTGGGGTATTGATACTGACCTGGCATTTTAGGGGCCCTAAAGCTTGAGAATCCAAATGCGTAAAAATGCCCTGTGAAATCCTAAAGGTACTCATTGGTTTTAGGGCCCCTTTGCGCATCTTGGCTGCAAAAAAGTGTCACTTATGTGGTATCGCCGTACTCAGGAGAAGTAAGGCAATGTGTTTTGGGGTGTATTTTTAGATATACCCCTGCTGGGTGTGAGAAATATCTCTGTAAATGACAACTTTTTAAAAACATGTATATAAAGTTGTCAATTTACAGAGATATGCATGGGTATATGTAAAAATACACCCCAAAACACATTGCCCTACTTCTCCTGAGTACGGCGATACCACATGTGTGCCACTTTTTTGCAGCCAAGATGCGCAAAGGGGCCCTAAAACCAATGAGTACCTTTTAGGATGGCATTTTTACGCATTTTTCTTCTCACGCTTTAGGGCCCCTAAATTGCCAGGGCAGTATAAATACCCCACATGTGACACCATTTTGGAAAGAAGACACCCCAAGGTATTCTGTGAGGGGCATGGCGAGTTCACAGAAGATTTTTTTTTTGGCACAAGTTAGCGGAAATTGATTTTTTATTGTTTTTTCTCATAAAGTCTCCCTTTCTGCTAACTTTTGACAAAAAGTTAAATTTTCACAGACTCACTATGCCCCTCAGCGAATACCTTGGGGTGTCTTCTTTCCAAAATGGGGTCATTTGTGGGGTGTTTGTACTGTTCTGGCATTTTGGGTGGGGCTAAACTGTGAGCAGCCATGTAAAAGCTAAAGGTACTCGTTGGAATTTAGGCCCCTTTGCGCACCCAGGCTGCAAAAAAGTGTCACTCATGTGGTATCGCCGTACTCAGGAGAAGTAGGGCAATGTGTTTTGGGGTGTATTTTTACATATACCCATACTTTGTGTGAGAAATATCGCTGTAAATTGACAACTTTGCATAAAAAAAAATTAAAAAGTTGTCATTTACAGAGATATTTCTCTCACCCAGTAGGGGCAATTGCAGACAAGAAAAAGCATTTTCTATATAGTTCTGGCAATGTGCGGATCTGCAAAATGCGGAAAGCACATTGACGGTGTCCGTGTTTTGCGGATCCGTGGCACGGATCTGTGGATCCATGGATCCGCAAAACACATATGGACATGTGAATAGAGCCTTACGGGGGGGTGATCAGTGACAGGGGGGTGATCAGGGAGTCTATATGGGGTGATCAGGGGTTAACAAAGGGTTAATAGTGGTTATAATAGTGGTTAGGGGGGGTGGGGGGGGGGGTTAGTGGGGGGGTAGTGTTTGGTGCAACTTTACATTGTTACCTGGTCCTTTGGTGGTCGATCCCAGTAAATGGGACCACCAGAGGACCAGGTAGGAGGTATATCAGACGCTGTTAACAAAACAGCGTCTGATGTACCTGTTTGATCTAATTTATTTTACATTTACAGCCTGCCAGCGATTGATCATCACTGGCAGGCTGTAGTATAACTGCAGAGCCGCGCTCTGCTGTGAACGCATGTGCGCGTTCACAGCAGATCTCGCCTCTCGCGAGATGACGCACGGATGCGTCCAGGAGGAGCAAACTTGCCGCCGCCTGGACGCATCCGTGCGTTAGGCGGTCGGCAAGGAGTTAAGGACCATTTATGTTTTTTAAATCGTGATTTTTATCAAGGATTTTTGTAATTTTATTCCATATTCAGTCATTTACAAAGGTCTTTTATATAATTTTTACATCTGTTCATTTAAACATCCCTTCCTTTTATGCAGGGCTCTGTCACCACCTAGTGGCCAATTTTAAGCATTACACAGTATAATGTGAGAAAAACAGATTTTATGTTACTAAACAGTTATAATCTATTTAACAAAAGTGTTTTACTCACTTTTTACTCATGTATTTATATTATTAATTTTAATCATCCTACCATCCTAATCATGTCCGTGTCCACTCTGACTCTGCATGTATATAAAGGCTCTTTCACACTGGCGTTTTTCCTTTCCGTCCTAGAGCTCCGTCCTCGGGGCTCTAGGACGGAAAGATACTGATCAGGATTATCCCAATGCATTCTGAATGGTGAGGATTCCGTTCAGGATGCATCAGGATGTCTTCCGTTCAGTATGTGAACGTTTTTTGGACGTTGACAAAACCGTAGCATGCTACGGATTTGTCTCCGTCCAAAAATCCGGGGAAGACATGCCATCACACCGGATCCGGAATTAATGCCCATTGAAGTGCATTAATCCGGATCTGGCATCGCCGGACCCGATGTTTAGCTTTTGTGAATGATTACGATGGCAGCCAGGACGCTAAAGTCCCAGCTGCCATGGTAAAGTGTAGTGGGGAGGCAGGGGAGAAGCATACTTACCTTCCGTGCGGCTCCCGAGTCCCGGGGCGCTCCACAATGATGTCAGAGCGCCCCATGAGCATGGATCACATGATCACTTGAATCACGTGACCATGCGCGTGGGGCGCTCTGACGTCATTGTGGAGCGCCCCGGGAGCCGCGCGGACGCTCCCCTGGCTGCCCACTACTTACTATGGCAACCAGGACTTTAGTAGCGTCCTGGCTGCCATAGTAACACTGAAAGCATTTTGAAGACTGATCAGTCTTCAAATGCTTTCAGTTGTCTTGCGCTGTGCCGGATCCGGCGGGCATTTCCAGCGACGGAAGTGCACGCCGGATCCACACAACGCAAGTGTGACAGAGGCCTAACTAGGGTTGAGCGAACTCGAACTGTGTAGGGATAGGATGCTGCCGCTTCTGTGAGGGACAGATTAGGGAAGAAATCTACAGAACCTGTTGTACTTTAATCCACAAGATACAGCAAACAGAGAGGGGGGGGGGGGCTGGAGATTCAGCAAGCCTACATTTCTATACCCAGCCACTTCCAACAAAAATTCTTTTTAAATCCATCTGTTACATAGGTGGGGGTTGGCGGCCATTTTAGCCACTGCAGTGTAATGCTTAATCCTTTTTGGTAGCTCACTGAAGGAGAAAATGTTTTTTTTCTGACTGCTCAAGTCCCCTACATTACCTTTTGTATAATTAAGGGGTGACATAGTCCATTTGTCTAGTCTGGGACCTGTGGTGCCACAGAGCACTTGTGTATACAATGCACTAAACTGTATGTTCAATTTCTGCAGTATTTTTTTGATAAAAAGCTGCGATCCTGGTCCCCAAAGCAGTTTGAAATACACCGCCCAAATACACATTTGACATGCAGTGAAATAGTGAATAATTTTTTTTTGTGGGAAAAAAGAAATATTCTTGCTTTACAAAGCAGTTTTGCATACCGTGTACAAATACATATTTAATATTTCTGAAGGGAAATAGTGCATCAGTATGTTTCAGGGGAAAAAAAATTATTCTTGGTCCACAAAACTGTTTGGAATACACCGCCCAAATACACATTTGAAATTTCTGCCATGAAATAGAGCCTCAGTGTATTTTTGGGAAAAATAAAAGTATTCCTGGTCCATCAAGCAATGTTAAAAACACCGCCCAAATACATATTTTACATTTCTTCAGTGAAATAGAGAATCAGTGTATTTTGGGGGAAAAAACAACGCATTCTTGGTGTTCAAAACAGTTGTGCAGACAGCGTACAAATACATATTTAATATTCTGCAGGGAAATAGTGCATCAGTGTGTTTCCTGGAAAAATATGTTATTCCTGGTCCACAAAACAGTTTGAAATACCCCGCCCAAATACACATTTAAAATTTCTGCCGTGAAATAAATCCTCAGTGTATTTTTGGGGAAAATAGAAGTATTCCTGGTCCACAAAGCAGTTCCAAATACACCACACAAATAAACATTTGACATTTCTGCAGTGAAATAGTAAATACATTTTTTTTTGTGGAAAAAAAAAGCAGTATTCTTGCTTCACAAAGCAGTAGTGCATACAGCATAGAAATACCTATGTTTTTCTGTGTTTTATTAAAAAAATCCTTTTGGGTCCACAAACCACTTGTGCATACAGTGTAGAAATACCAACGTTTTATTAATAGCAGTGAAATGCTGCTTTTCTGTGTTTTAATAAAAAAATCAGTGTTCTGGGTCCACAAACCACTTTTGCATAAACCATAGAAATAGCTACGTTTTATTAATAGCAATGAAATACTGATTTTCTGTGTTTTATTTAAAAAATTCTTGCTCTGGGTCCACAAACCACTTTTGCATAAACCGTAGAAATAGCTACGTTTTATTACTAGAAGTGACATACTGATTTTCTGTGTTTTATTGAAAAAATCCTTGTTCTGGGTCCACAAACCACTTTTGCATAAACCGTAGAAATAGTTAAATTTTATTAATAGCAGTGAAATACAGATTTTCTGTTTTATTAAAAAAATCTGTGTTCTGGGTTCACAAACCACTTTTGCATAAACCGCAGAAATAGCTAAGTAACGTTTTATTAATAGCAGGGAAATACTGATTTTCTGTGTTTTATTAAAAAAATCTGTGTTCTGGGTCCACAAACCACTTGTGCATACAGCATAGAAATACCATCGTTTTATTAACCACTTTTGCATAAACTGTAGAAATAGCTACGTTTTATTAATAGCAGAGAAATACTGCTATGCTGTGTTTTATTAGAAAAATCCTTGTTCTGGGTCCACAAACCACTTTTACATAAACTGTAGAAATAGCTACATTTTATTAATAGCAGTAAAATACTGTTTTTCTGTGTTTTGTTACAAAAATCCTTGTTCTTGGTCAACAAAATTACTTGTGCATACAGCATACAAATACCAAATTTAAATTGCAGCACAAAAATAGTGCTTTACTGTGTTTTGCTGAAGAAAAAAAAATGTATTCTGGCTTTACCAAACAGTTGGGCATACAGTGTACAAATACATATTTTACATTTCTGCAGTGAAATTGAGAATCAGTGTGTTTTAGGCCAAAAAAAACGTTATTTTTGGTCCACAGAGCATTTTACGACACAGGCACTGCCTTAGTCAACTTAATTGTTGACAATTGGCAGTTAAATTGACACCGGAGAGAAACAATCTTTCAGCTTGGTGGGTGAACGCAAATAATGAGGAGAATATCAAATAAGGGACGTGGGCATGGTTGTGGTGGTGGTGTTGGTGGAGCTCCTGTTGCTGGGAGAGGATGTGGCTGTTCAGCGCCAACTACCGGTCCAAGTGAAACACCTTCCTCTGGTGCGAGTAGGTGACAGAATCTGCAGCGTTATTTGGTAGGCCTGAATGCTTCTCTATGGATGGTGAGGCCAGAACATGTACAGGCGATTCTAGATTGCGTGGCTGACAGTGCCTCCAGTTCCTTCACAGTGTCTCCCACCAAGTCCCCTGCAGAAAGCTCAGAGTTGGCACCTGCAGCCCATGCCCATCAGTCTTTCACCTCACTCCCTTGCAAATCAGCCAAGCAGTCAGAGCTCCAAGTCATGCAGCAAACTCTCATGCTTTTTCATGACTCTGTTGGCAGTGTTTCCCCAGCCCATCCACCTAGCCCTGCTCCAGAAGTGGAAGACCTTGAATGCACTGATGCCCAACCACTTATGTTGCAGGATGAGGACATGGGAACACCGCCGCTGCATGTCACTGATGATGACGAAACACAGGTGACAACTGCTGTGGCTTTCTGCAATGTGCAGAATGACGAGAAGGGCAGGGGTCATGAATGGGTGGAACATGATGTGGAAGATGATGAGGTCCTAGACCCAGACTGGACTAAAGGTCGTGCTAGTGGCGTGTGCAGTTCTGAGGAAGAGGCGGTGGTCGCACAGAGGCAACAGCACAGCAAAAGAGGGAGCAGCGTGCAAAAGCAGAGGGGCCGTTCAATAGACAGTACGCCTGCTACTGCCCACCGCACCCAGGCACCGAGCACACCAAGGCTTGCACCAAGGAGTTCATTGGCGTGGCAGTTCTTCACACAATGTCCTGACGACAAGACACGAGTGGTTTGAATGTTGTGCCATCAGAGCCTAAAGTGAGGCATAAACGTTCTTAACCTGAGCACAACTTGCATGACCAGGCATCTACATGCAAAGCACAAACTGCAGTGGAGTAAACACCTTAAAAACCACAAAAGGTCTCAGGCTTCTCCTGCTCCCTCTTCTGCTTCTGTCTCGTCCTCTTCCTGCACCTCTGGCGTCAACGTGGCAGCTGGCAACCAGCAAACAGAGCATGTCCCACCAACACCACCACCACCTCCGTCACTATCACCAAGCATCTCCACCATGTCACAGGCAAGCATTCAGTTGTCCATCTCCCAAACACTGGAGAGAAAGAGAAAATAGCCACCTACCCACCCTCGATCCCTGCTCCTGAATGTCAGCATTTCAAAATTGCTGGCCTTTGAAATACTGTCATTCCATCTGGTGGAGACGGACTGTTTCAAACAGCTAATGGCAGTGGCTGTCCCACAGTACGTAGTTCCCAGCCGCCACTACTTTTCCAAGCGAGCTGTCCCTTCCCTGCACAACTAAGTGGAGGATAAAATCAAGTGTGCACTGCGCAACGGCATCTGTGTCAAGGTCCATATAATCACAGATACATGGACCAGTAAGCACGGCCAGGGCCGCTATATTTACCTAACTGCACACTGGGTAAACGTAGTGACGGCTGGGCCTGAGGCGGATAGCGGTGTGGCGCATGTCCTTCCACCACCGAGGATCGCAGGGCATTATTCTTTGCCTCCTGTTGCCTCCTCCTCCTACTCAGCATCCCTCCTCCTCTTCTACCACCCCCACATCCGGTCATCGAAAGAACCTCTCCCCCAACTTCAGCACAGCCAGGGTTAAACGTCAGCAGGTGATTTTTAAACTCATGTGTTTGGGTGACAAACCCCACACAGCACAGGAGCTTCGGAGGGGCATAGAACAACAGACCAATGAGTGGTTGCTGCCAGTGAGCCTCAAGCTCGGCCTGGTGGTGTGCGATAATAGGTGAAATGTCGTTCCAGCTCCAGTTTGACGCACATCCCTTGCCTGACGCATGTCCTGAATCTGGTGGTGCAGAAGTTTCTTAAAATCTACCCAGACATTTCAGAGCTGCTGCTGAAAGTGCGGTCCGTCTGTGCTCGTTCTCACCCTGCCGCTGCTCACCTGTCTGCGCTGCAGCGTAACTTCGGCCTTCCAGCTTACTGCTTATATGCTACTTGCCCACCAGGTGGAACGCCACCTTGCATATGATGGAGAGACTGTGCGAGCAGCAGCATGCAATAGTGGAGTTTCAGCTGCAGCACGCACGGGTCAGTCGATCTGTGGATCAGCACCACTTCACCACCAGTGACTGGGCCTGCATGCGACACCTGTGTACCTCGTTGCGGTCTTTTGAGTACTCAACCAACATGGCCAGTGCTAATGTCGTCATTGTTAGCATTACAATACCACTTCTATGTCTCCTTGAAAAATCAATTACGTCGATGATGGAAGAGAATGTGGCAGAGGAGGATGTGAATTTCACAGGGTTTCAGGCCGGTCATTCCGAAGTGGCTCAGAGGGTGGGTTCTTGCACCAGCAGAGGCCAGGTACCCATGTGGCCAGCCAGGGCACAGTTCTGGCGGACGAGTAGGAGGAGGATGAGGTAGAGGAGGAACTGAGTTCATTGCAGGGTGGCACCCAATGCAGCTGAGGGACATCACTGGAGCGTGGCTGGGGGGCTACGGAGGACACAGTTGATACACCACCTACAGAGGACAGCTTAGCACTATTTCTGGGCAGCCTGGCACACATGAGCGACTACATGCTGCAGTGCCTGCACAATGGCAGCAGGGTTGCCCACATTGTAACTTGTGCTAACTACTGGGTTGCCACCCTGCTGGATCCCCGGTACAAAGACAACATGCCCACCTTAACTCCCGCACTGGAGCGTGATAGGAAGATGCGCGAGTATGATGGCATGAAGTAGACATATGGTGAATGTAAATCAATAACTTTTTTTGGCAGTATTACTATGTATTATAGAAGTAGAATAATTGAAACTTGGAAAATTGAAAATTTTTCAAAATTTTTGGTAAATTTGGTATTTTTTTATGAATAAAAATGAAATTTTTCGACTCCATTTTACCACTGTCATGAAGTACAATATGTGACGAAATCTCAGAATGGCCTGGAAAAGAAAAAGCGTTTTAAAGTTATCACCACATAAATTGACAATGGTCAGATTTTGAAAAAATGGCCTGGTCCTTAAGGTGAAATAGGGCCGTGTCCTTAAGGGGTTAAGGGTATTGTTGTTTTGGCAAGTGAATTTTACCCCAGAACAAAATATATGTTTTGGCGGACACTATTATACTTTGCCAGCCAGTGCTGGGACACCAGATTCAGGGAATTGCTATTTTGGCAAGTGAATTTTACCCCAGAACAAATTATATGTTTTGGCGGACACTATTATACTTTGCCAGCCAGTGCTGGTACACCACATTAAGGGTATTGCTGTTTTGGCAAGTGAATTTAACCCCAGAACAAAATATATGTTTTGGCGGACACTATTATACTTTGCCAGCCAGTGCTGGGACACCAGATTCAGGGTATTGCTATTTTGGCAATGGAATTTAACCCCACATCAAAAAATACCCTGTTACAGACAGATTTAAACTAGGCCTGCAAATGCTGGAGCACCAGATTCAGGGTATTGCTATTTTGGCAATTGAATTTCACCCCAGAACAAAATATATGTTTTGGCGGACACTATTATACTTTGCCAGCCAGTTCTGGGACACCAGATTCAGAATATTGCTATTTTGGCAATGGAATTTCACCCCAGAACAAAATATACCCTGTTACGGACAGATTTAAACTAGACCTGCAACTGCTGGAACACCAGATTCAGAATATATGTTTTGGCGGACACTATTATACCTTGCCAGTCAGTGCTGGGACACTAGAATCAGGGTATTGCTATTTTGGCAATTGAATTTCACCCCAGAACAAAATATACGCTTTGGCGGACACTATCATCCTTTTCCAGCCAGTGCTAGGACACCAGATTCAGGGTATTGCTATTTTGGCGAGTGAATTTTACCCCAGAACAAAATATATGTTTTGGCAGACACTATTATACTTTGCCAGCCAGTGCTGGGACACCAGATTCAGAATATTGCTATTTTGGCAATGGAATTTAACCCCAGAACAAAATATACCCTGTTACGGACAGATTTAAACTAGACCTGCAACTGCTGGAACACCAGATTCAGAATATATGTTTTGGCGGACACTATTATACCTTGCCAGTCAGTGCTGGGACACCAGAATCAGGGTATTGCTATTTTGGCAATTGAATTTCACCCCAGAACAAAATATACGCTTTGGCGGACACTATCATCCTTTTCCAGTCAGTGCTAGGACACCAGATTCAGGGTATTGCTATTTTGGCGAGTGAATTTTACCCCAGAACAAAATATATGTTTTGGCAGACACTATTATACTTTGCCAGCCAGTGCTGGGACACCAGTTTCAGGGTATTAATATTTTGGCAAGTGAATTTCACCCCCGAACAAAATATATGTTTTGGCGGACACTATTATACTTTGCCAGCCAGTGCTGGGACACCAGATTCAGGGTATTGCCATTTTGGCAAGTGAATTTTACCCCAGAACAAAATATATGTTTTGGCGGACACTATTATACTTTGACAGCCAGTGCTGGGACACCACATTAAGGGTATTGCTGTTTAGGGAAGTGAATTTTACCCCAGAACAAAATATATGTTTTGGCGGACACTATTATACTTTGCCAGCCAGTGCTGGGACACCAGAATCAGGGTATTGCCATTTTGGCAAGTGAATTTTCCCCCAGAACAAAATATATGTTTTGGCGGACACTATTATACTTTGCCAGCCAGTGCTGGGACACCACATTAAGGGTATTGCTGTTTAGGGAAGTGAATTTTACCCCAGAACAAAATATATGTTTTGGCGGACACTATTATACTTTGCCAGCCAGTGCTGGGACACCAGAATCAGGGTATTGCTATTTTGGCAATTGAATTTCACCCCAGAACAAAATATACGCTTTGGCGGACACTATCATCCTTTTCCAGTCAGTGCTAGGACACCAGATTCAGGGTATTGCTATTTTGGCGAGTGAATTTTACCCCAGAACAAAATATATGTTTTGGCAGACACTATTATACTTTGCCAGCCAGTGCTGGGACACCAGTTTCAGGGTATTAATATTTTGGCAAGTGAATTTCACCCCGAACAAAATATATGTTTTGGCGGACACTATTATACTTTGCCAGCCAGTGCTGGGACACCAGATTCAGGGTATTGCCATTTTGGCAAGTGAATTTTACCCCAGAACAAAATATATGTTTTGGCGGACACTATTATACTTTGACAGCCAGTGCTGGGACACCACATTAAGGGTATTGCTGTTTAGGGAAGTGAATTTTACCCCAGAACAAAATATATGTTTTGGCGGACACTATTATACTTTGCCAGCCAGTGCTGGGACACCAGAATCAGGGTATTGCTATTTTGGCAAGTGAATTTTACCCCAGAACAAAATATATGTTTTGGCGGACACTATTATACTTTGCCAGCCAGTGCTGGGACACCACATTCAGGGTATTGCTATTTTGGCAAGTGAATTTCACCCCAGAACAAAATATATGTTTTGGCGGACACTATTATACTTTGCCAGCCAGTGCTGGGACACCAGAATCAGGGTATTGCTATTTTGGCAATTGAATTTTACCCCAGAACAAAATATATGTTTTGGCGGACACTATTATACTTTGCCAGCCAGTGCTGGGACACCACATTAAGGGTATTGCTATTTTGGCAAGTGAATTTTACCCCAGAACAAAATATATGTTTTGGCGGACACTATTATACTTTGCCAGCCAGTGCTGGGACACCAGATTCAGGGTATTGCTATTTTGGCAAGTGAATTTCACCCCAGAACAAAATATATGTTTTGGCGGACACTATTATACTTTGCCAGCCAGTGCTGGGACACCACATTCAGGGTATTGCTATTTTGGCAAGTGAATTTTACCCCAGAACAAAATATATGTTTTCGGCGGACACTATTATACTTTGCCAGCCAGTGCTGGGACACCAGATTCAGGGTATTGCTATTTTGGCAATTGAATTTTACCCCAGAACAAAATATATGTTTTGGCGGACACTATTATACTTTGCCAGCCAGTGCTGGGACACCAGATTCAGGGTATTGCTATTTTGGCAAGTGAATTTCACCCCAGAACAAAATATATGTTTTGGCGGACACTATTATACTTTGCCAGCCAGTGCTGGGACACCACATTAAGGGTATTGCTATTTTGGCAATTGAATTTCACCCCAGAACAAAATATATGTTTTGGCGGACACTATTATACTTTGCCAGCCAGTGCTGGGACACCAGATTCAGGGTATTGCTATTTTGGCAAGTGAATTTTACCCCAGAACAAAATATATGTTTTGGCGGACACTATTATACTTTTGCCAGCCAGTGCTGGGACACCACATTAAGGGTATTGCTAGTTTAGGCAAGTGAATTTTACCCCAGAACAAAATATATGTTTTGGCGGACACTATTATACTTTGCCAGCCAGTGCTAGGACACCACATTAAGGGTATTGCTGTTTAGGCAAGTGAATTTTACCCCAGAACAAAATATATGTTTTGGCGGACACTATTATACTTTGCCAGCCAGTGCTGGGACACCAGAATCAGGGTATTGCTATTTTGGCAATTGAATTTCCCCCCAGAACAAAATATATGTTTTGGCGGACACTATTATACTTTGCCAGCCAGTGCTGGGACACCACATTAAGGGTATTGCTGTTTAGGCAAGTGAATTTTACACCAGAACAAAATATATGTTTTGGCGGACACTATTATACTTTGCCAGTCAGTGCTGGGACACCAGATTCAGGGTATTGCTATTTTGGCAAAGGAATTTTACCGCAGAACAAAATGTACCCTGTTACAGACAGATTTAAACTAGGCCTGCAACTGCTGGACAACAAATTCAGGGTATTTCTATTTTCGCAATTGAATTTCACCCCAGAACAAAATATATGTTTTGGCGAACACTATTATACTTTGCCAGCCAGTGCTGGGACACCAGATTCAGGGTATTGCTATTTTGGCAAAGGAATTTTACAGCAGAACAAAATATACCCTGTTACAGACATATTTAAACTAGGCCTGCAACTGCTGGACACCAAATTCAGGGTATTGCTAATTTGGTAATTGAATTTCAACCCAGAACAAAATATATGTTTTGGCGGACACTATTATACTTTGCCAGCCAGTGCTGGGACACCAGAATCAGGGTATTGCTATTTTGGCAATTGAATTTCACCCCAGAACAAAATATATGTTTTGGCGGACACTATTATACTTTGCCAGCCAGTGCTGGGACACCAGATTCAGGGTATTGCTATTTTGGCAAGTGAATTTTACCCCAGAACAAAATATATGTTTTGGCGGACACTAATATACTTTGCTAGCCAGTGCTGGAACACCAGATTCAGGGTATTGCTATTTTGGCAATGGAATTTCACCCCAGAACAAAATATACCCTGTTACTGACAGATTTAAACTAGGCCTGCAACTGCTGGACACCAAATTCAGGGTATTGCTATTTTCTCAATTGAATTTCACCCCGAACAAAATATATGTTTTGGCGGACACTATTATACTTTGCCAGCCATTGCTGGGACACCAGATTCAGGGTATTGCTATTTTGGCAATTGAATTTCACCCCAGAACAAAATATATGTTTTGGCGGACACTATTATACTTTGCCAGCCAGTGCTGGGACACCAGATTCAGGGTATTGCTATTTTGGCAATTGAATTTCACCCCAGAACAAAATATATGTTTTTGCGGACACTATTATACTTTGCCAGCCAGTGCTGGGACACCACATTAAGGGTATTGCTGTTTAGGCAAGTGAATTTTACCCCAGAACAAAATATATGTTTTGGCGGACACTATTATACTTTGCCAGCCAGTGCTGGGACACCAGAATCAGGGTATTGCCATTTTGGCAAGTGAATTTTACCCCAGAACAAAATATATGTTTTGGCGGACACTATTATACTTTGCCAGCCAGTGCTGGGACACCACATTAAGGGTATTGCTGTTTAGGCAAGTGAATTTTACCCCAGAACAAAATATATGTTTTGGCGGACACTATTATACTTTGCCAGCCAGTGCTGGGACACCAGAATCAGGGTATTGCTATTTTGGCAATTGAATTTCCCCCAGAACAAAATATATGTTTTGGCGGACACTATTATACTTTGCCAGCCAGTGCTGGGACACCACATTAAGGGTATTGCTGTTTAGGCAAGTGAATTTTACCCCAGAACAAAATATATGTTTTGGCGGACACTATTATACTTTGCCAGCCAGTGCTGGGACACCAGATTCAGGGTATTGCTATTTTGGCAAAGGAATTTTACCGCAGAACAAAATGTACCCTGTTACAGACAGATTTAAACTAGGCCTGCAACTGCTGGACACCAAATTCAGGGTATTGCTATTTTGGTAATTGAATTTCAACCCAGAACAAAATATATGTTTTGGCGGACACTATTATACTTTGCCAGCCAGTGCTGGGACACCAGAATCAGGGTATTGCTATTTTGGCAATTGAATTTCACCCCAGAACAAAATATACGCTTTGGCGGACACTATTATCCTTTGCCAGCCAGTGCTGGGACACCAGATTCAGGGTATTGCTATTTTGGCAAGTGAATTTCACCCCAGAACAAAATATATGTTTTGGCGGACACTATTATACTTTGCCAGCCAGTGCTGGGACACCAGATTCAGGGTATTGCTATTTTGGCAAGTGAATTTTACCCCAGAACAAAATATATGTTTTGGCGGACACTATTATACTTTGCCAGCCAGTGCTGGGACACCAGATTCAGGGTATTGCTATTTTGGTAAGTGAATTTCACCCCAGAACAAAATATATGTTTTAGCGGACACTATTATACTTTGCCAGCCAGTGCTGGGACACCAGAATCAGGGTATTGCTATTTTGGCAATTGAATTTCACCCCAGAACAAAATATATGTTTTGGCGGACACTATTATACTTTGCCAGCCAGTGCTGGGACACCACATTAAGGGTATTGCTGTTTTGGCAAGTGAATTTTACCCCAGAACAAAATATATGTTTTGGCGGACACTATTATACTTTGCCAGCCAGTGCTGGGACACCAGAATCAGGGTATTGCTATTTTGGCAATTGAATTTTACCCCAGAACAAAATATATGTTTTGGCGGACACTATTATACTTTGCCAGCCAGTGCTGGGACACCACATTAAGGGTATTGCTATTTTGGCAAGTGAATTTTACCCCAGAACAAAATATATGTTTTGGCGGACACTATTATACTTTGCCAGCCAGTGCTGGGACACCAGATTCAGGGTATTGCTATTTTGGCAAAGGAATTTTACCGCAGAACAAAATGTACCCTGTTACAGACAGATTTAAACTAGGCCTGCAACTGCTGGACACCAAATTCAGGGTATTGCTATTTTGGCAATTGAATTTCACCCCAGAACAAAATATATGTTTTGGCGTACACTATTATACTTTGCCAGCCAGTGCTGGGACACCAGATTCAGGGTATTGCTATTTTGGCAAAGGAATTTTACCGCAGAACAAAATATACCCTGTTACAGACAGATTTAAACTAGGCCTGCAACTGCTGGACACCAAATTCAGGGTATTGCTATTTTGGTAATTGAATTTCAACCCAGAACAAAATATATGTTTTGGCGGACACTATTATACTTTGCCAGCCAGTGCTGGGACACCAGAATCAGGGTATTGCTATTTTGGCAATTGAATTTCACCCCAGAACAAAATATATGTTTTGGCGGACACTATTATACTTTGCCAGCCAGTGCTGGGACACCAGATTCAGGGTATTGCTATTTTGGCAAGTGAATTTTACCCCAGAACAAAATATATGTTTTGGCGGACACTAATATACTTTGCTAGCCAGTGCTGGAACACCAGATTCAGGGTATTGCTATTTTGGCAATGGAATTTCACCCCAGAACAAAATATACCCTGTTACGGACAGATTTAAACTAGGCCTGCAACTGCTGGACACCAAATTCAGGGTATTGCTATTTTCGCAATTGAATTTCACCCCGAACAAAATATATGTTTTGGCGGACACTATTATACTTTGCCAGCCATTGCTGGGACACCAGATTCAGGGTATTGCTAGTTTGGCAATTGAATTTCACCCCAGAACAAAATATATGTTTTGGCGGACACTATTATACTTTGCCAGCCAGTGCTGGGACACCAGATTCAGGGTATTGCTATTTTGGCAATTGAATTTCACCCCAGAACAAAATATATGTTTTGGCGGACACTATTATACTTTGCCAGCCAGTGCTGGGACACCAGATTCAGGGTATTGCTATTTTGGCAATTGAATTTCACCCCAGAACAAAATATATGTTTTGGCGGACACTATTATACTTTGCCAGCCAGTGCTGGGACACCAGATTCAGGGTATTGCCATTTTGGCAAGTGAATTTTACCCCAGAACAAAATATATGTTTTGGCGGACACTATTATACTTTGCCAGCCAGTGCTGGGACACCACATTAAGGGTATTGCTGTTTAGGAAGTGAATTTTACCCCAGAACAAAATATATGTTTTGGCGGACACTATTATACTTTGCCAGCCAGTGCTAGGACACCACATTAAGGGTATTGCTGTTTAGGCAAGTGAATTTTACCCCAGAACAAAATATATGTTTTGGCGGACACTATTATACTTTGCCAGCCAGTGCTGGGACACCAGAATCAGGGTATTGCTATTTTGGCAATTGAATTTCACCCAGAACAAAATATATGTTTTGGCGGACACTATTATACTTTGCCAGCCAGTGCTGGGACACCACATTAAGGGTATTGCTGTTTAGGCAAGTGAATTTTACCCCAGAACAAAATATATGTTTTGGCGGACACTATTATACTTTGCCAGTCAGTGCTGGGACACCAGATTCAGGGTATTGCTATTTTGGCAAAGGAATTTTACCGCAGAACAAAATGTACCCTGTTACAGACAGATTTAAACTAGGCCTGCAACTGCTGGACACCAAATTCAGGGTATTGCTATTTTGGCAATTGAATTTCACCCCAGAACAAAATATATGTTTTGGCGGACACTATTATACTTTGCCAGCCAGTGCTGGGACACCAGATTCAGGGTATTGCTATTTTGGCAAAGGAATTTTACCGCAGAACAAAATATACCCTGTTACAGACAGATTTAAACTAGGCCTGCAACTGCTGGACACCAAATTCAGGGTATTGCTATTTTGGTAATTGAATTTCAACCCAGAACAAAATATATGTTTTGGCGGACACTATTATACTTTGCCAGCCAGTGCTGGGACACCAGAATCAGGGTATTGCTATTTTGGCAATTGAATTTCACCCCAGAACAAAATATATGTTTTGGCGGACACTATTATACTTTGCCAGCCAGTGCTGGGACACCAGATTCAGGGTATTGCTATTTTGGCAAGTGAATTTTACCCCAGAACAAAATATATGTTTTGGCGGACACTAATATACTTTGCTAGCCAGTGCTGGAACACCAGATTCAGGGTATTGCTATTTTGGCAATGGAATTTCACCCCAGAACAAAATATACCCTGTTACTGACAGATTTAAACTAGGCCTGCAACTGCTGGACACCAAATTCAGGGTATTGCTATTTTCTCAATTGAATTTCACCCCGAACAAAATATATGTTTTGGCGGACACTATTATACTTTGCCAGCCATTGCTGGGACACCAGATTCAGGGTATTGCTATTTTGGCAATTGAATTTCACCCCAGAACAAAATATATGTTTTGGCGGACACTATTATACTTTGCCAGCCAGTGCTGGGACACCAGATTCAGGGTATTGCTATTTTGGCAATTGAATTTCACCCCAGAACAAAATATATGTTTTTGCGGACACTATTATACTTTGCCAGCCAGTGCTGGGACACCACATTAAGGGTATTGCTATTTTGGCAAGTGAATTTCACCCCAGAACAAAATATATGTTTTGGCGGACACTATTATACTTTGCCAGCCAGTGCTGGGACACCAGATTCAGGGTATTGCTATTTTGGCAAGTGAATTTTACCCCAGAACAAAATATATGTTTTGGCGGACACTATTATACTTTGCCAGCCAGTGCTGGGACACCACATTAAGGGTATTGCTGTTTAGGCAAGTGAATTTTACCCCAGAACAAAATATATGTTTTGGCGGACACTATTATACTTTGCCAGCCAGTGCTGGGACACCAGATTCAGGGTATTGCTATTTTGGCAAATGAATTTTACCCCAGAACAAAATATATGTTTTGGCGGACACTATTATACTTTGCCAGCCAGTGCTGGGACACCAGATTAAGGGTATTGCTATTTTGGCAAGTGAATTTCACCCCAGAACAAAATATATGTTTTGGCGGACACTATTATACTTTGCCAGCCAGTGCTGGGACACCAGATTCAGGGTATTGCTATTTTGGCAAAGGAATTTTACCGCAGAACAAAATATACCCTGTTACAGACAGATTTAAACTAGGCCTGCAACTGCTGGACACCAAATTCAGGGTATTGCTATTTTGGTAATTGAATTTCACCCCAGAACAAAATATATGTTTTGGCGTACACTATTATACTTTGCCAGCCAGTGCTGGGACACCAGATTCAGGGTATTGCTATTTTGGCAAATGCAATTTTACCCCAGAACAAAATATACCCTGTTACAGACAGATTTAAACTAGGCCTGCAACTGCTGGACACCAAATTCAGGGTATTGCTATTTTGGCAATTGAATTTCACCCCAGAACAAAATATATGTTTTAGGCGGACACTATTATACTTTGCCAGCCAGTGCTGGGACACCAGATTCAGGGTATTGCTATTTTGGCAATTGAATTTCACCCCAGAACAAAATATATGTTTTGGCGGACACTATTATACTTTGCCAGCCAGTGCTGGGACACCAGATTCAGGGTATTGCTATTTTGGCAAGTGAACTTTACCCCAGAACAAAATATATGTTTTGGCGGACACTAATATACTTTGCTAGCCAGTGCTGGAACACCAGATTCAGGGTATTGCTATTTTGGCAATGGAATTTCACCCCAGAACAAAATATACCCTGTTACGGACAGATTTAAACTAGGCCTGCAACTGCTGGATACCAAATTCAGGGTATTGCTATTTTAGCAATTGAATTTCACCCCGAACAAAATATATGTTTTGGCGGACACTATTATACTTTGCCAGCCATTGCTGGGACACCAGATTCAGGGTATTGCTAGTTTGTCAATTGAATTTCACCCCAGAACAAAATATATGTTTTGGCGGACACTATTATACTTTGCCAGCCAGTGCTGGGACACCAGATTCAGGGTATTGCTATTTTGGCAATGAATTTCACCCCAGAACAAAATATATGTTTGCGGACACTATTATACTTTGCCAGCCAGTGCTGGGACACCAGATTAGGGTATTGCTATTTCGGCATTGAATTTCACCCAGAACAAAATATATTTTGCGGACATATTACTTGCAGCCAGCTGGGCCCAGATTCAGGTATTGCATTTTGGCAATGACACCCAGAACAAAATATATGTTTTGGCGGACACTATTATACTTTGCCAGCCAGTGCTGGGACACCACATTAGGGTATTGCTGTTTGGCAAGTGAATTTTACCCCAGAACAAAATATATGTTTTGGCGGACACTATTATACTTTGCCAGCCAGTGCTGGGACACCAGATTCAGGGTATTGCTATTTTGGCAAGTGAATTTTACCCCAGAACAAAATATATGTTTTGGCAGACACTATTATACTTTGCCAGCCAGTGCTGGGACACCAGATTCAGGGTAGTGCTATTTTGGCAAGTGAATTTTACCCCAGAACAAAATATATGTTTTGGCGGACACTATTATACTTTGCCAGCCAGTGCTGGGACACCAGATTCAGGGTATTGCTCTTTTAGCAATGGAATTTCACCCCAGAACAAAATATACCCTGTTACATACATATTTAAACTAGGCCTGCAACTGCTGGAACACCAGATTCAGGGTATTCCTATTTTGGCAATTGAATTTCACCCCAGAACAAAATATATGTTTTGGCGGACACTATTATACTTTGCCAGGAAGTGCTGGGACACCACATTAAGGGAAATGCTGTTTAGGCAAGTGAATTTTACCCCAGAACAAAATATATGTTTTAGCGGACACTATTATACTTTGCCAGCCAGTGCTGGGACACCAGAATCAGGGTATTGCTATTTTGGCAATTGAATCTTACCCCAGAACAAAATATATGTTTAGGCGGACACTATTATACTTTTCCAGCCAGTGCTGGGACACCAGATTCAGGGTATTGCTATTTTGGCAATGGAATTTCACCTCAGAACAAAATTTAACCTGTTACGGACAGATTTAAACTAGCCCTGCAACTGCTGGAACACCAGATTCAGGGTATTGCTATTTTGGCAATTGAATTTCACACCAGATCAAAATATATGTTTTGGCGGACACTATTATACTTTGCCAGCCAGTGCTGGGACACCAGAATCACGGTATTGCTATTTTGGCAATTGAATTTCACCCCAGAACTAAATAAATGTTTTGGTGGACACTATTATCCTTTTCCAGCCAGTGCTGGGACACCAGATTCAGGGTATTGCTATTTTGGCAAGTGAATTTTACCCCAGAACAAAATATATGTTTTGGCAAACACTAATATACTTTGCCAGCCAGTGCTGGGACACCAGATTCAGGGTATTGCTATTTTGGCAATTGAATTTCTCCCCAGAACAAAATATATGTTTTGACGGACACTATTATACTTTGCCAGCCGGTGCTGGGACACTAGATTCAGAGGTATTGCTATTTTGGCAAGTGAATTTTACCCCAGAACAAAATATATGTTTTGACAGATACTTTTATACTTTGCCAGTCAGTGCTGGGACACCAGATTCAGGCTATTGCTATTTTGGAAAGTGAATATTACCCCAGAACAAAATATATGTTTTGGCGGACACTATTATTCTTTGCCAGCCAGTGCTGGGACACCAGATTCAGGGTATTGCTATTTTGGCAATGGAATTTCACCCCAGAACAAAATATACCCTGTTACGGACAGATTTAAACTAGGCCCGCAACTGCTGGAACACCAGATTGAGGGTATTGCTATTTTGGCAAAGGAATTTCACCCCAGAACAAAATATATGTTTTGGCGGACACTATTATACTTTGCCAGCCAGTGCTGGACACCAGAATCAGGGTATTGCTATTTTGGCAATTGAATTTCACCCCAGAACAAAATATATGTTTTGGCGGACACTATTATACTTTGCCAGCCAGTGCTAGGACACCACATTAAGGGTATTGCTGTTTAGGCAAGTGAATTTTACCCCAGAACAAAATATATGTTTTGTCGGACACTATTATACTTTGCCAGCCAGTGCTGGGACACCAGAATCAGGGTATTGCTATTTTGGCAATTGAATTTCACCCCAGAACAAAATATATGTTTTGGCGGACACTATTATACTTTGCCAGCCAGTGCTAGGACACCACATTAAGGGTATTGCTGTTTAGGCAAGTGAATTTTACCCCAGAACAAAATATATGTTTTGGCGGACACTATTATACTTTGCCAGTCAGTGCTGGGCCACCAGATTCAGGGTATTGCTATTTTGGCAAAGGAATTTTACCGCAGAACAAAATGTACCCTT
Organism: Bufotes viridis; assembly: GCA_033119425.1. Lineage (NCBI taxonomy): Eukaryota > Metazoa > Chordata > Amphibia > Anura > Bufonidae > Bufotes > Bufotes viridis. The sequence goes on from CM065591.1 coordinate 206,869,500, forward strand.
TACAGACAGATTTAAACTAGGCCTGCAACTGCTGGACACCAAATTCAGGGTATTTCTATTTTCGCAATTGAATTTCACCCCAGAACAAAATATATGTTTTGGCGTACACTATTATACTTTGCCAGCCAGTGCTGGGACACCAGATTCAGGGTATTGCTATTTTGGCAAAGGAATTTTACCGCAGAACAAAATATACCCTGTTACAGACAGATTTAAACTAGGCCTGCAACTGCTGGACACCAAATTCAGGGTATTGCTATTTTGGTAATTGAATTTCAACCCAGAACAAAATATATGTTTTGGCGGACACTATTATACTTTGCCAGCCAGTGCTGGGACACCAGAATCAGGGTATTGCTATTTTGGCAATTGAATTTCACCCCAGAACAAAATATATGTTTTGGCGGACACTATTATACTTTGCCAGCCAGTGCTGGGACACCAGATTCAGGGTATTGCTATTTTGGCAAGTGAATTTTACCCCAGAACAAAATATATGTTTTGGCGGACACTAATATACTTTGCTAGCCAGTGCTGGAACACCAGATTCAGGGTATTGCTATTTTGGCAATGGAATTTCACCCCAGAACAAAATATACCCTGTTACGGACAGATTTAAACTAGGCCTGCAACTGCTGGACACCAAATTCAGGGTATTGCTATTTTCTCAATTGAATTTCACCCCGAACAAAATATATGTTTTGGCGGACACTATTATACTTTGCCAGCCATTGCTGGGACACCAGATTCAGGGTATTGCTATTTTGGCAATTGAATTTCACCCCAGAACAAAATATATGTTTTGGCGGACACTATTATACTTTGCCAGCCAGTGCTGGGACACCAGATTCAGGGTATTGCTATTTTGGCAATTGAATTTCACCCCAGAACAAAATATATGTTTTTATGGACACTATTATACTTTGCCAGCCAGTGCTGGTACACCACATTAAGGGTATTGCTATTTTCGCAATTGAATTTCACCCCGAACAAAATATATGTTTTGGCGGACACTATTATACTTTGCCAGCCAGTGCTGGGACACCAGATTCAGGGTATAGCCATTTTGGCAAGTGAATTTTACCCCAGAACAAAATATATGTTTTGGCGGACACTATTATACTTTGCCAGCCAGTGCTGGGACACCAGAATCAGGGTATTGCTATTTTGGCAATTTAATTTTCCCCCAGAACAAAATATATGTTTTGGCGGACACTATTATACTTTGCCAGCCAGTGCTGGGACACCACATTAAGGGTATTGCTGTTTAGGCAAGTGAATTTTACCCCAGAACAAAATATATGTTTTGGCGGACACTATTATACTTTGCCAGCCAGTGCTGGGACACCAGATTCAGGGTATTGCTATTTTGGCAAAGGAATTTTACCGCAGAACAAAATGTACCGTGTTACAGACAGATTTAAACTAGGCCTGCAACTGCTGGACACCAAATTCAGGGTATTTCTAATTTTGCAATTGAATTTCACACCAGAACAAAATATATGTTTTGCCGTACACTATTATACTTTGCCAGCCAGTGCTGGGACACCAGATTCAGGGTATTGCTATTTTGGCAAAGGAATTTTACCGCAGAACAAAATATACCCTGTAACAGACAGATTTAAACTAGGCCTGCAACTGCTGGACACCAAATTCAGGGTATTGCTATTTTGGTAATTGAATTTCAACCCAGAACAAAATATATGTTTTGGCGGACACTATTATACTTTGCCAGCCAGTGCTGGGACACCAGAATCAGGGTATTGCTATTTTGGCAATTGAATTTCACCCCAGAACAAAATATATGTTTTGGCGGACACTATTATACTTTGCCAGCCAGTGCTGGGACACCAGATTCAGGGTATTGCTATTTTGGCAAGTGAATTTTACCCCAGAACAAAATATATGTTTTGGCGGACACTAATATACTTTGCTAGCCAGTGCTGGAACACCAGATTCAGGGTATTGCTATTTTGGCAATGGAATATCACCCCAGAACAAAATATACCCTGTTACGGACAGATTTAAACTAGGCCTGCAACTGCTGGACACCAAATTCAGGGTATTGCTATTTTGGTAATTGAATTTCAACCCAGAACAAAATATATGTTTTGGCGGACACTATTAGACTTTGCCAGCCATTGCTGGGACACCAGATTCAGGGTATTGCTATTTTGGCAATTGAATTTCACCCCAGAACAAAATATATGTTTTGGCGGACAATATTATACTTTGCCAGCCAGTGCTGGGACACCAGATTCAGGGTATTGCTATTTTGGCAATTGAATTTCACCCCAGAACAAAATATATGTTTTTGCGGACACTATTATACTTTGCCAGCCAGTGCTGGGACACCACATTAAGGGTATTGCTATTTTCGCAATTGAATTTCACCCCGAACAAAATATATGTTTTGGCGGACACTATTATACTTTGCCAGCCAGTGCTGGGACACCAGATTCAGGGTATTGCCATTTTGGCAAGTGAATTTTACCCCAGAACAAAATATATGTTTTGGCGGACACTATTATACTTTGCCAGCCAGTGCTGGGACACCACATTAAGGGTATTGCTGTTTAGGCAAGTGAATTTTACCCCAGAACAAAATATATGTTTTGGCGGACACTATTATACTTTGCCAGCCAGTGCTGGGACACCAGATTCAGGGTATTGCTCTTTTGGCAATTGAATTTCCCCCATAACAAAATATATGTTTTGGCGGACAATATTATACTTTGCTAGGCCGGTGCTGGGACACCACATTAAGGGTATTGCTGTTTAGGCAAGTGAATTTTACCCCAGAACAAAATATATGTTTTGGCGGACACTATTATAGTTTGCCAGCTAGTACTGGGACACCAGATTCAGGGTATTGCTATTTTGGCAAAGGAATTTTACCGCAGAACAAAATGTACCCTGTTACAGACAGATTTAACCTAGGCCTGCAACTGCTGGACACCAAATTCAGGGTATTGCTATTTTGGTAATTGAATTTCAACCCAGAACAAAATATATGTTTTGGCGGACACAATTATACTTTGCTAGTCAGTGCTGGGACACCAGATTCAGGGTATTGCTATTTTGGCAAAGGAATTTTACCGCAGAACAAAATGTACCCTGTTACAGACAGATTTAACCTAGGCCTGCAACTGCTGGACACCAAATTCAGGGTATTGCTATTTTGGTAATTGAATTTCAACCCAGAACAAAATATATGTTTTGGCGGACACTATTATACTTTGCTAGTCAGTGCTGGGACACCAGATTCAGGGTATTGCTATTTTGGCAAAGGAATTTTACCGCAGAACAAAATATACCCTGTTACAGACAGATTTAACCTAGGCCTGCAACTGCTGGACACCAAATTCAGGGTATTGCTATTTTGGTACTTGAATTTCAACCCAGAACAAAATATATGTTTTGGCGGACACTATTATACTTTGCCAGACAGTGCTGAGACACCAGAATCAGGGTATTGCTATTTTGGCAATTGAATTTGACCCCAGAATAAAATTTATGTTTTGGCGGACACTATTATACTTTGCCAGCCAGTGCTGGGACACCACATTAAGGGTATTGCTGTTTTGGCAAGTGAGTTTTACCCCAGAACAATATATATGTTTTGGCGGACACTATTATACTTTGCCAGCCAGTGCTGGGACACCAGATTAAGGGTATTGCCATTTTGGCAAGTGAATTTTACCCCAGAACAAAATATATGTTTTGGCGGACACTATTATACTTTGCCAGCCAGTGCTGGGACACCAGATTCAGGGTATCGCTATTTTGGCAAAGGAATTTTACCGCAGAACAAAATATACCCTGTTACAGACAGATTTAAACTAGGCCTGCAACTGCTGGACACCAAATTCAGGGTATTGCTATTTTGGTAATTGAATTTCACCCCAGAACAAAATATATGTTTTGGCGTACACTATTATACTTTGCCAGCCAGTGCTGGGACACCAGATTCAGGGTATTGCTATTTTGGCAAAGCAATTTTACCGCAGAACAAAATATACCCTGTTACAGACAGATTTAAACTAGGCCTGCAACTGCTGGACACCAAATTCAGGGTATTGCTATTTTGGCAATTGAATTTCACCCCAGAACAAAATATATGTTTTGGCGGACACTATTATACTTTGCCAGCCAGTGCTGGGACACCAGATTCAGGGTATTGCTATTTTGGCAAGTGAACTTTACCCCAGAACAAAATATATGTTTTGGCGGACACTAATATACTTTGCTAGCCAGTGCTGGAACACCAGATTCATGGTATTGCTATTTTGGCAATGGAATTTCACCCCAGAACCAAATATACCCTGTTACGTACAGATTTAAACTAGGCCTGCAACTGATGGATACCAAATTCAGGGTATTGCTATTTTCGAAATTGAATTTCACCCCCGAACAAAATATATGTTTTGGCGGACACTATTATACTTTGCCAGCCATTGCTGGGACACCAGATTCAGGGTATTGCTAGTTTGTTAATTGAATTTCACCCCAGAACAAAATATATGTTTTGGCGGACACTATTATACTTTGCCAGCCAGTGCTGGGACACCAGAATCAGGGTATTGCTATTTTGGCAATTGAATTTCACCCCAGAACAAAATATATGTTTAGGCGGACACTATTATCCTTTTCCAGCCAGTGCTAGGACACCAGATTCAGGGTATGGCTATTTTGGCGAGTGAATTTTATCCCAGAACAAAATATATGTTTTGGCAGACACTATTATACTTTGCCAGCCAGTGCTGGGACACCAGATTCAGGGTATTGCTATTTTGGCAAGTGAATTTTACCCCAGAACAAAATATATGTTTTGCCAGACACAATTTTTCTTTGCCAGTCAGTGCTGGGACACCAGATTCAGGGTAGTGCTATTTTGGCAAGTGAATTTTACCCCAGAACAAAATATATGTTTTGGCGGACACTATTATACTTTGCCAGCCAGTGCTGGGAAACCAGATTCAGGGTATTGCTCTTTTAGCAATGGAATTTCACCCCAGAACAAAATATACCCTGTTACATACATATTTAAACTAGGCCTGCAACTGCTGGAACACCAGATTAAGGGTATTCCTATTTTGGCAATTGAATTTCACTCCAGAACAAAATATATGTTTTGGCGGACACTATTATACTTAGCCAGGAAGTGCTGGGACACCACATTAAGGGAAATGCTGTTTAGGCAAGTTAATTTTAACCCAGAACAAAATATATGTTTTGGCGGACACTATTATACTTTGCCAGCCAGTGCTGGGACACCAGAATCAGGGTATTGCTATTTTGGCAATTGAATCTTACCCCAGAACAAAATATATGTTTAGGCGGACACTATTATACTTTGCCAGCCAGTGCTGGGACACCAGATTCAGGGTATTGCTATTTTGGCAATGGAATTTCACCTCAGAACAAAATATAACCTGTTACGGACAGATTTAAACTAGCCCTGCAACTGCTGGAACACCAGATTCAGGGTATTGCTATTTTGGCAATTGAATTTCACACCAGATCAAAATATATGTTTTGGCGGACACTATTATACTTTGCCAGCCAGTGCTGGGACACCAGAATCACGGTATTGCTATTTTGGCAATTGAATTTCACCCCAGAACAAAATAAATGTTTTGGTGGACACTATTATCCTTTTCCAGCCAGTGCTGGGACACCAGATTCAGGGTATTGCTATTTTGGCAATGGAATTTCACCCCATAACAAAATATACCCTGTTACGGACAGATTTAAACTAGGCCCGCAACTGCTGGACACCAAATTCAGGGTATTGCTATTTTCTCAATTGAATTTCACCCCCGAACAAAATATATGTTTTGGAGGACACTATTATACTTTGCCAGCCATTGCTGGGACACCAGATTCAGGGTATTGCTATTTTGGCAATTGAATTTCACCCCAGAACAAAATATATGTTTTGGCGGACACTATTATACTTTGCCAGCCAGTGCTGGGACACCAGAATCAGGGTATTGCTATTTTGGCAAATTAATTTTCCCCCAGAACAAAATATATGTTTTGGCGGACACTATTATACTTTGCCAGCCAGTGCTGGGACACCACATTAAGGGTATTGCTGTTTAGGCAAGTGAATTTTACCCATGAACAAAATATATGTTTTGGCGGACACTATTATACTTTGCCAGCCAGTGCTGGGACATCAGATTCAGGGTATTGCTATTTTGGCAAAGGAATTTTACCGCAGAACAAATTGTACCCTGTTACAGACAGATTTAAACTAGGCCTGCAACTGCTGGACACCAAATTCAGGGTATTTCTATTTTCGCAATTGAATTTCACCCCAGAACAAAATATATGTGTAACGGACCGTTACGCACACAACTCCGTTTAGTCGATATTCCCTTTTCCGTATAGACCAGCAGCTACTGCAATCACCAACTTCCCGAACTGCAAACCACACGAATTCACCAACTTCCGAACAAGAGACACACGAACCCTGGAAGCAGCCGAACAGGAAAAGCAATATGAACAGCTTACACTCCTGGCAATCAGCATACAGTCAGATCCCCCAATAACGAGACGACACTTCGTTTTGAGGGTTAAACAGGAACTCTCCTTTTATTAAGGGCTACCTGCCCGAGTATTTATGCAGGTCTCCCACCTGGTGGACACTCCCTAGGGGACCAGAAGGAAGACTGCGACACAGGATACAGCAGCCAATCACACACATTGGGACAATACAGACACCCCCAGCATATCCCTCCCCTCTGCCTGTGATACAATCACCCTACATGGGTAATGCAATCACCACAGGCAGAAGAATACACAATGTCTTCTGTCCTGGAGACAATTGAGGAGTCATTCAATTATCTCTCAGGACAAAGGGAAATCGCCAATACACATGTGGGGACAATAGGACAGACATCATTATTCAATACACAATGTCCCACCCTTTACAGTACACACAGACATGTAACATATCCCCAGAAGGCTTGGATCTGAGCGCTCAATATATCCAGGGATAGAGGCAGACTCCATTGAGCACATGGCTGCAAAGGGACACAAAATTACACAATGCTACAATCACTATATAAAACATATACATGCAACATATCCCCAGATAGCTTAGGTCTGAGCGCACATTATTGAATGGCGCTCAGACCACACATGTCCAGTTCAATTGCCATGGAGCTAAAGTCTTTCCCATAGTCCTCCACCATACGAATGGGCTCCATAGCAGAGCCATCTGGGGCATCACCGCTCAAACAGGACAAGCATACATGGGGCCATAGTCGCAGGGCAGGAGGCGAGCAAGCAGTCCCTTCCAGGAAACTGGGGCAGACTCTGGTACAGGGTCCAGTCCGCTACATTTCTCCCCTTTACCAAAGAGACTAACAGGGTATCTGACCTCCTGCCGGTCAGTGCCCTGGTTAGTCCAGCAACCCACCCACGAAGCACAAACAGCAGTACAGCCCATGCACAATAAATGGTTACTACACCTGGATAAAGTAGCAACTTGTCCATGTCCAGGTGCCTCACCACGGCTGTGCGGGGGACTGGTAGACTGCCTAGGTGGGTTGCTGAGTGGGCAGAGACCGGCGATACTCTGCCCTGGGGCCAGCGCTACCACGGAAGTAGCCTGGTGGGAGCCTGGTTGTGGGGGGAGGAGACCGACTGTCTCCCCTCTGGATAAACCGCTCTGTGGCTGGCGGACAGGACCGACCATCCTTGCCCCTTGTGTTGCAAGTGCAGAGACCACGGTCCCATCTGCACCGCTGGGGGCGTAACATCTCCCCTTGGTGGGCTAGGCTGCCGCTGGAGAGAGGGTGTAACAAGCTCCTCTCTCTGAACTGTAGACTGCCGCTGGGGAGAGCGGGTAGCAGGCTCCTCTCCCTGACCCTCTCTCTGCTGGTGGAGGGGGACCAACTGTCTCCCTTTCAATATCTTGTCCTGCTGCTGGGGTACACACTGCAGCTGGGGAGGAAGGATGACACCTTCAGCTCCCTGGGGTACACACTGCCGCTGTGGAGGAAGGACGGCACCTTCAGCTCCCGGGGTACACACGGACGCTGTGGAGGAAGGACGGCACCTTCAGCTCCCGGGGTACACACGGCCGCTGGGGAGGAAGGACGGCACCTTCAGCTCTCCGGAACGCACTCAGCCGCTGGGGAGGGCGGACGATACCATCTGCCATGAACTGCAGGTACTCTGCTGTTAACCTCCTCACGAACTGCACAGATTTCTCCGGGGGGTTGGGTCCGTAGAAAATCAGCCGTGATCTCAGCTCTTTGTCAAATTCCTCCTGCGTGTAGCTGGGTGCCATGCTTGTTCTCCTGAAGTTCTTTCTTTTGTAGATAGGGGCGCTGTACGGGTACTGGCGTTGCCCTCACTTTGTAATCCAAGGAATGGTGTTGCCCTGTAGATGTCCTTCTGGGCTGTGGAAATGATCCCACCGCTGCCACCAAATGTAACGGACCAATACGCACACAACTCCGTTTAGGCGATATTCCCTTTTCCGGATAAACCAGCAGCTACTGCAATCACCAACTTCCGAACTGCAAACCACACGAATTCACCAACTTCCGAACAAGAGACACACGAACCCTGGAAGCAGCCGAACAGGAAAAGCAATATGAACAGCTTACACTCCTGGCAATCAGCATACAGTCAGATCCCCCAATAACGAGACGACACTTCGCTTTGAGGGTTAAACAGGAACTCTCCTTTTATTAAGGGCTACCTGCCCGAGTATTTATGCAGGTCTCCCACCTGGTGGACACTCCCTAGGGGACCAGAAGGAAGACTGCGACACAGGATACAGCAGCCAATCACACACATTGGGACAATACAGACACCCCCAGCATATCCCTCCCCTCTGCCTGTGATACAATCACCCTACATGGGTAATGCAATCACCACAGGCAGAAGAATACACTAATGTCTTCTGTCCTGGAGACAATTGAGGAGTCATTCAATTATCTCTCAGGACAAAGGGAAATCGCCAATACACATGTGGGGACAATAGGACAGACATCATTATTCAATACACAATGTCCCACCCTTTACAGTACACACAGACATGTAACATATCCCCAGAAGGCTTGGATCTGAGCGCTCAATATATCCAGGGATAGAGGCAGACTCCATTGAGCACATGGCTGCAAAAGGGACACAAAATTACACAATGCTACAATCACTATATAAAACATATACATGCAACATATCCCCAGATAGCTTAGGTCTGAGCGCACATTATTGAATGGCGCTCAGACCACACACATCCAGTTCAATTGCCATGGAGCTAAAGTCTTTCCCATAGTCCTCCACCATACGAATGGGCTCCATAGCAGAGCCATCTGGGGCATCACCGCTCAAACAGGACAAGCATACATGGGGCCATAGTCGCAGGGCAGGAGGCGAGCAAGCAGTCCCTTCCAGGAAACTGGGGCAGACTCTGGTACAGGGTCCAGTCCGCTACATTATGTTTTGCCGAACACTATTATACTTTGCCAGCCAGTGCTGGGACACCCGATTCAGGGTATTGCTATTTTGGCAAAGGAATTTTACCGCAGAACAAAATATACACTGTTACAGACAGATTTAAACTAGGCCTGCAACTGCTGGACACCAAATTCAGGGTATTGCTATTTTGGTAATTGAATTTCAACCCAGAACAAAATATATGTTTTGGCGGACACTATTATACTTTGCCAGCCAGTGCTGGGACACCAGAATCAGGGTATTGCTATTTTGGCAATTGAATTTCACCCCAGAACAAAATATATGTTTTGGCGGACACTATTAAACTTTGCCAGCCAGTGCTGGGACACCAGATTCAGGGTATTGCTATTTTGGCAAGTGAATTTTACCCCAGAACAAAATATATGTTTTGGCGGACACTCATATACTTTGCTAGCAAGTGCTGGAACACCAGATTCAGGGTATTGCTATTTTGGCAATGGAATATCACCCCAGAACAAAATATACCCTGTTACGGACAGATTTAAACTAGGCTTGCAACTGCTGGACACCAAATTCAGGGTATTGCTATTTTAGCAATTGAATTTCACCCCCGAACAAAATATATGTTTTGGCGGACACTATTATACTTTGCCAGCCATTGCTGGGACACCAGATTCAGGGTATTGCTATTTTGGCAATTGAATTTCACCCCAGAACAAAATATTTGTTTTGGCGGACACTATTATACTTTGCCAGCCAGTGCTGGGACACCAGATTCAGGGTATTGCTATTTTGGCAATTGAATTTCACCCCAGAACAAAATATATGTTTTTGCGGACACTATTATACTTTGCCAGCCAGTGCTGGGACACCACATTAAGGGTATTGCTATTTTCGCAATTGAATTTCACCCCCGAACAAAATATATGTTTTGGCGGACACTATTATACTTTGCTAGCCAGTGCTGGGACACCAGATTCAGGGTATTGCCATTTTGGCAAGTGAATTTTACCCCAGAACAAAATATATGTTTTGGCGGACACTATTATACTTTGCCAGCCAGTGCTGGGACACCACATTAAGGGTATTGCTGTTTAGGCAAGTGAATTTTACTCCAGAACAAAATATATGTTTTGGCGGACACTATTATACTTTGCCAGCCAGTGCTGGGACACCAGAATCAGGGTATTGCTATTTTGGCAATTGAATTTCCCCCCAGAACAAAATATATGTTTTGGCGGACACTATTATACTTTGCCAGCCAGTGCTGGGACACCACATTAAGGGTATTGCTGTTTAGGCAAGTGAATTTTACCCCAGAACAAAATATATGTTTTGGCGGACACTATTATAGTTTGCCAGCTAGAACTGGGACACCAGATTCAGGGTATTGCTATTTTGGCAAAGGAATTTTACCGCAGAACAAAATGTACCCTGTTACAGACAGATTTAACCTAGGCCTGCAACTGCTGGACACCAAATTCAGGGTATTGCTATTTTGGTAATTGAATTTCAACCCAGAACAAAATATATGTTTTGGCGGACACTATTATACTTTGCTAGTCAGTGCTGGGACACCAGATTCAGGGTATTGCTATTTTGGCAAAGGAATTTTACCGCAGAACAAAATATACCCTGTTACAGACAGATTTAACCTAGGCCTGCAACTGCTGGACACCAAATTCAGGGTATTGCTATTTTGGTAATTGAATTTCAACCCAGAACAAAATATATGTTTTGGCGGACACTATTATACTTTGCCAGCCAGTGCTGAGACACCAGAATCAGGGTATTGCTATTTTGGCAATTGAATTTGACCCCAGAACAAAATATATGTTTTGGCGGACACTATTATACTTTGCCAGCCAGTGCTGGGACACCACATTAAGGGTATTGCTGTTTTGGCAAGCGAGTTTTACCCCAGAACATTATATATGTTTTGGCGGACACTATTATACTTTGCCAGCCAGTGCTGGGACACCAGATTCAGGGTATTGCCATTTTGGCAAGTGAATTTTACCCCAGAACAAAATATATGTTTTGGCGGACACTATTATACTTTGCCAGCCAGTGCTGGGACACCAGATTCAGGGTATCGCTATTTTGGCAAAGGAATTTTATCGCAGAACAAAATATACCCTGTTACAGACAGATTTAAACTAGGCCTGCAACTGCTGGACACCAAATTCAGGGTATTGCTATTTTGGTAATTGAATTTCACCCCAGAACAAAATATATGTTTTGCCGTACACTATTATACTTTGCCAGCCAGTGCTGGGACACCAGATTCAGGGTATTGCTATTTTGGCAAAGGAATTTTACCGCAGAACAAAATATACCCTGTTACAGACAGATTTAAACTAGGCCTGCAACTGCTGGACACCAAATTCAGGGTATTGCTATTTTGGCAATTGAATTTCACCACAGAACAAAATATATGTTTTGGCGGACACTATTATACTTTGCCAGCCAGTGCTGGGACACCAGATTCAGGGTATTGCTATTTTGGCAAGTGAACTTTACCCCAGAACAAAATATATGTTTTGGCGGACACTAATATACTTTGCTAGCCAGTGCTGGAACACCAGATTCAGGGTATTGCTATTTTGGCAATGGAATTTCACCCCAGAACAAAATATACCCTGTTACAGACAGATTTAAACTAGGCCTGCAACTGCTGGATACCAAATTCAGGGTATTGCTATTTTCGAAATTGAATTTCACCCCCGAACAAAATATATGTTTTGGAGGACACTATTATACTTTGCCAGCCATTGCTGGGACACCAGATTCAGGGTATTGCTATTTTGGCAATTGAATTTCACCCCAGAACAAAATATATGTTTTGGCGGACACTATTATACTTTGCCAGTCAGTGCTGGGACACCAGATTCAGGGTATTGCTATTTTGGCAAGTGAACTTTACCCCAGAACAAAATATATGTTTTGGCGGACACTAATATACTTTGCTAGCCAGTGCTGGAACACCAGATTCAGGGTATTGCTATTTTGGCAATGGAATTTCACCCCAGAACAAAATATACCCTGTTACGGACAGATTTAAACTAGGCCTGCAACTGCTGGATACCAAATTCAGGGTATTGCTATTTTCGAAATTGAATTTCACCCCGAACAAAATATATGTTTTGGCGGACACTATTATACTTTGCCAGCCATTGCTGGGACACCAGATTCAGGGTATTGCTAGTTTGTTAATTGAATTTCACCCCAGAACAAAATATATGTTTTGGCGGACACTATTATACTTTGCCAGCCAGTGCTGGGACACCAGAATCAGGGTATTGCTATTTTGGCAATTGAATTTCACCCCAGAACAAAATATATGTTTTGGCGGACACTATTATACTTTGCCAGCCTGTGCTGGGACACCACATTAAGGGTATTGCTGTTTAGGCAAGTGAATTTTACCCCAGAACAAAATATATGTTTTGGCGGACACTATTATACTTTGCCAGCTAGTGCTGGGACACCAGAATCAGGGTATTGCTATTTTGGCAATTGAATTTCACCCCAGAACAAAATATATGTTTTGGCGGACACTATTATACTTTGCCAGCCAGTGCTGGGACACCACATTAAGGGTATTGCTGTTTAGGCAAGTGAATTTTACCCCAGAACAAAATATATGTTTTGGCGTACACTATTATACTTTGCCAGCCAGTGCTGGGACACCACATTAAGGGTATTGCTGTTTAGGCAAGTGAATTTTACCACAGAACAAAATATATGTTTTGGCGGACACTATTATAGTTTGCCAGCTAGAACTGGGACACCAGATTCAGGGTATTGCTATTTTGGCAAAGGAATTTTACCGCAGAACAAAATATACCCTGTTACAGACAGATTTAACCTAGGCCTGCAACTGCTGGACACCAAATTCAGGGTATTGCTATTTTGGTAATTAAATTTCAACCCAGAACAAAATATATGTTTTGGCGGACACTATTATACTTTGCTAGTCAGTGCTGGGACACCAGATTCAGGGTATTGCTATTTTGGCAAAGGAATTTTACCGCAGAACAAAATATACCCTGTTACAGACAGATTTAACCTAGGCCTGCAACTGCTGTACACCAAATTCATGGTATTGCTATTTTGGTAATTGAATTTCAACCCAGAACAAAATATATGTTTTGGCGGACACTATTATACTTTGCCAGCCAGTGCTGAGACACCAGAATCAGGGTATTGCTATTTTGGCAATTGAATTTGACCCCAGAACAAAATATATGTTTTGGCGGACACTATTATACTTTGCCAGCCAGTGCTGGGACACCACATTAAGGGTATTGCTGTTTTGGCAAGTGAGTTTTACCCCAGAACAATATATATGTTTTGGCGGACACTATTATACTTTGCCAGCCAGTGCTGGGACACCACATTAAGGGTATTGCTGTTTTGGCAAGTGAGTTTTACCCCAGAACAATATATATGTTTTGGCGGACACTATTATACTTTGCCAGCCAGTGCTGGGACACCAGATTCAGGGTATCGCTATTTTGGCAAAGGAATTTTACCGCAGAACAAAATATACCCTGTTACAGACAGATTTAAACTAGGCCTGCAACTGCTGGACACCAAATTCAGGGTATTGCTATTTTGGTAATTGAATTTCACCCCAGAACAAAATATATGTTTTGCCGTACACTATTATACTTTGCCAGCCAGTGCTGGGACACCAGATTCAGGGTATTGCTATTTTGGCAAAGGAATTTTACCGCAGAACAAAATATACCCTGTTACAGACAGATTTAAACTAGGCCTGCAACTGCTGGACACCAAATTCAGGGTATTGCTATTTTGGCAATTGAATTTCACCCCAGAACAAAATATATGTTTTGGCGGACACTATTATACTTTGCCAGCCAGTGCTGGGACACCAGATTCAGGGTATTGCTATTTTGGCAAGTGAACTTTACCCCAGAACAAAATATATGTTTTGGCGGACACTAATATACTTTGCTAGCCAGTGTTGGAACACCAGATTCAGGGTATTGCTATTTTGGCAATGGAATTTCACCCCAGAACAAAATATACCCTGTTACGGACAGATTTAAACTAGGCCTGCAACTGCTGGATACCAAATTCAGGGTATTGCTATTTTCGAAATTGAATTTCACCCCCGAACAAAATATATGTTTTGGCGGACACTATTATACTTTGCCAGCCATTGCTGGGACACCAGATTCAGGGTATTGCTAGTTTGTTAATTGAATTTCACCCCAGAACAAAATATATGTTTTGGCGGACACTATTATACTTTGCCAGCCAGTGCTGGGACACCAGAATCAGGGTATTGCTATTTTGGCAATTGAATTTCACCCCAGAACAAAATATATGTTTTGGCGGACACTATTATACTTTGCCAGCCAGTGCTGGGACACCACATTAAGGGTATTGCTGTTTAGGCAAGTGAATTTTACCCCAGAACAAAATATATGTTTTGGCGGACACTATTAAACTTTGCCAGCTAGTGCTGGGACACCAGAATCAGGGTATTGCTATTTTGGCAATTGAATTTCACCCCAGAACAAAATATATGTCTTGGCGGACACTATTATACTTTGCCAGCCAGTGCTGGGACACCAGATTCAGGGTATTGCTATTTTGGCAATGGAATTTCACCCCAGAACAAAATATACCCTGTTACGGACAGATTTAAACTAGGCCTGCAACTGCTGGATACCAAATTCAGGGTATTGCTATTTTCGAAATTGAATTTCACCCCCGAACAAAATATATGTTTTTGCGGACATTCTTATACTTTGCCAGCCTTTGCTGGGACACCAGATTCAGGGTATTGCTAGTTTGTTAATTGAATTTCACCCCAGAACAATATATATGTTTTGGCGGACACTATTATACTTTGCCAGCCAGTGCTGGGACACCAGAATCAGGGTATTGCTATTTTGGCAATTGAATTTCACCCCAGAACAAAATATATGTTTTGGCGGACACTATTATACTTTGCCAGCCAGTGCTGGGACACCACATTAAGGGTATTGCTGTTTAGGCAAGTGAATTTTACCCCAGAACAAAATATGTTTTGTTGGACACTGTTATACTTTGCCAGCCAGTGCTGGGACACCAGAATCAGGGTATTGCTATTTTGGCAATTGAATTTCACCCCAGAACAAAATATATGTTTTGACGGACACTATTATACTTTGCCAGCCAGTGCTGGGACACCAGATTCAGGGTATTGCTATTTTGGCAATTGAATTTTACCCCAGAACAAAATATATGTTTTGACGGACACTATTATACTTTGCCAGCCAGTGCTGGGACACCAGATTCAGGGTAGTGCTATTTTGGCAAGTGACTTTTACCCCAGAACAAAATATATGTTTTGGCGGACACTATTATACTTTGCCAGCCAGTGCTGGGACACCAGATTCAGGGTATTGCTATTTTGGCAAGTGAATTTTACCCTAGAACAAAATATATGTTTTGGCGGACACTATTATACTTTGCCAGCCAGTGCTGGGACACCAGATTCAGGGTATTGCTATTTTGGCTATTGAATTTCACACCAGAACAAAATATATGTTTTGGCGGACACTATTATACTTTGCCAGCCAGTGCTGGGACACCAGATTCAGGGAATTGCTATTTTGGCAAGTGAATTTTAACCTAGAACAAAATATGTTTTGTTGGACACTGTTATACTTTGCCAGCCAGTGCTGGGACACCAGAATCAGGGTATTGCTATTTTGGCAATTGAATTTCACCCCAGAACAAAATATATGTTTTGACGGACACTATTATACTTTGCCAGCCAGTGCAGGGACACCAGATTCAGGGTATTGCTATTTTGGCAATTGAATTTCACCCCAGAACAAAATATATGTTTTGACGGACACTATTATACTTTGCCAGCCAGTGCTGGGACACCAGATTCAGGGTAGTGCTATTTTGGCAAGTGAATTTTACCCCAGAACAAAATATATGTTTTGGCGGACACTATTATACTTTGCCAGCCAGTGCTGGGACACCAGATTAAGGGTATTGCTATTTTGGCAAGTGAATTTTACCCCAGAACAAAATATATGTTTTGGCGGACACTATTATACTTTTCCAGCCAGTGCTGGGACACCAGATTCAGGGTACTGCTATTTTGGCAATTGAATTTCACCCCAGAACAAAATATATGTTTTGGCGGACACTATTATACTTTGCCAGCCAGTGCTGGGACACCAGATTCAGGGTATTGCTATTTTGGCAATTGAATTTCACCCCAGAACAAAATATATGTTTTGACGGACACTATTATACTTTGCCAGCCAGTGCTGGGACACCAGATTCAGGGTATTGCTATTTTGGCAATTGAATTTTACCCCAGAACAAAATATATGTTTTGACGGACACTATTATACTTTGCCAGCCAGTGCTGGGACACCAGATTCAGGGTAGTGCTATTTTGGCAAGTGACTTTTACCCCAGAACAAAATATATGTTTTGGCGGACACTATTATACTTTGCCAGCCAGTGCTGGGACACCAGATTCAGGGTATTGCTATTTTGGCAAGTGAATTTTACCCTAGAACAAAATATATGTTTTGGCGGACACTATTATACTTTGCCAGCCAGTGCTGGGACACCAGATTCAGGGTATTGCTATTTTGGCTATTGAATTTCACACCAGAACAAAATATATGTTTTGGCGGACACTATTATACTTTGCCAGCCAGTGCTGGGACACCAGATTCAGGGAATTGCTATTTTGGCAAGTGAATTTTAACCTAGAACAAAATATGTTTTGTTGGACACTGTTATACTTTGCCAGCCAGTGCTGGGACACCAGAATCAGGGTATTGCTATTTTGGCAATTGAATTTCACCCCAGAACAAAATATATGTTTTGACGGACACTATTATACTTTGCCAGCCAGTGCAGGGACACCAGATTCAGGGTATTGCTATTTTGGCAATTGAATTTCACCCCAGAACAAAATATATGTTTTGACGGACACTATTATACTTTGCCAGCCAGTGCTGGGACACCAGATTCAGGGTAGTGCTATTTTGGCAAGTGAATTTTACCCCAGAACAAAATATATGTTTTGGCGGACACTATTATACTTTGCCAGCCAGTGCTGGGACACCAGATTAAGGGTATTGCTATTTTGGCAAGTGAATTTTACCCCAGAACAAAATATATGTTTTGGCGGACACTATTATACTTTTCCAGCCAGTGCTGGGACACCAGATTCAGGGTACTGCTATTTTGGCAATTGAATTTCACCCCAGAACAAAATATATGTTTTGGCGGACACTATTATACTTTGCCAGCCAGTGCTGGGACACCAGATTCAGGGTATTGCTATTTTGGCAATTGAATTTCACCCCAGAACACAATATATGTTTTGGCGGACACTATTATACTTTGCCAGTCAGTGCTGGGACACCAGATTCAGGGTAGTGCTATTTTGGCAATTGAATTTCACCCCAGAACAAAATATATGTTTTGACGGACACTATTATACTTTGCCAGCCGGTGCTGGGACACCAGATTCAGGGTATTGCTATTTTGGAAAGTGAATTTTACCCCAGAACAAAATATATGTTTTGGCGGACACTATTATACTTTGCCAGCCAGTGCGGGGACAGAAGATTCAGGGTATTGCTATTTTGGTACAGGATTTTCACCCCAGAACAAAATATACCCTGTTACGAACAGATTTAAACTAGGCCTGCAACTGCTGGACACCAAATTCAGAGTATTGCTAGTTTGGCAATTGAATTTCACCCCAGAACAAAATATATGTTTTGGCGGACACTATTATACTTTGCCAGCCAGTGCTGGGACACCACATTAAGGGTATTGCTGTTTAGGCAAGTGCATTTTACCCCAGAACAAAATATATGTTTTGGCGGACACTATTATACTTTGCCAGCCAGTGCTGGGACACCAGATTCAGGGTATTGCTATTTTGGCAAAGGAATTTCACCGCAGAACAAAATATACCCTGTTACAGACAGATTTAAACTAGGCCTGCAACTGCTGGACACCAAATTCAGGGTATTGCTATTTTGGTAATTGAATTTCACCCCAGAACAAAATATATGTTTTGGCGGACACTATTATACTTTGCCAGCCAGTGCTGGGACAACAGATTCAGGGTATTGCTATTTTGGCAAGTGAATTTTACCCAAGAACAAAATATATGCTTTGGCGGACACTAATATACTTTGCTAGCCAGTGCTGGAACACCAGATTCAGGTTATTGCTATTTTGGCAATGGAATTTCACCCCAGAACAAAATATACCCTGTTACGGACAGATTTAAACTAGGCCTGCAACTGCTGGACACCAAATTCAGGGTATTGCTATTTTCGCAATTGAATTTCACCCCCGAACAAAATATATGTTTTGGCGGACACTATTATACTTTGCCAGCTATTGCTGGGACACGAGATTCAGGGTATTGCTATTTTGGCAATTGAATTTCACCACAGAACAAAATAAATGCTTTGGCGGACACTATTTTACATTGCCAGCCAGTGCTGGGACACCAGATTCAGGGTATTGCTATTTTGGCAATTGAATTTCACCCCAGAACAAAATATATGTTTTTGCGGACACTATTATACTTTGCCAGCCAGTGCTGGGACACCACATTAAGGGTATTGCTATTTTGGCAAGTGAGTTTTACCCCAGAACAATATATATGTTTTGGCGGACACTATTATACTTTGCCAGCCAGTGCTGGGACACCAGATTCAGGGTATTGCCATTATGGCAAGTGAATTTTACCCCAGAACAAAATATATGTTTTGGCGGACACTATTATACTTTGCCAGCCAGTGCTGGGACACCAGATTCAGGGTATTGCTATTTTGGCAAAGGAATTTTACCGCAGAACAAAATATACCCTGTTACAGACAGATTTAAACTAGGCCCGCAACTGCTGGACACCAAATTCAGGGTATTGCTATTTTCGCAATGGAATTTCACCCCAGAACAAAATATATGTTTTGGCGTACACTATTATACTTTGCCAGCCAGTGCTGGGACACCAGATTCAGGGTATTGCTATTTTGGCAAAGGAATTTTACCGCAGAACAAAATATACCCTGTTACAGACAGATTTAAACTAGGCCTGCAACTGCTGGACACCAAATTCAGGGTATTGTTATTTTGGTAATTGAATTTCACCCCAGAACAAAATATATATTTTGGCGGACACTATTATACTTTGCCAGCCAGTGCTGGGACACCAGAATCAGGGTATTGCTATTTTGGCAATTGAATTTCACCCCTGAACAAAATATATGTTTTGGCGGACACTATTATACTTTGCCAGCCTGTGCTGGGACACCAGATTCAGGGTATTGCTATTTTGGCAAGTGAATTTTACCCCAGAACAAAATATATGTTTTGGCGGACACTAATATACTTTGCTAGCCAGTGCTGGAACACCAGATTCAGGGTATTGCTATTTTGGCAATGGAATTTCACCCCAGAACAAAATATACCCTGTTACAGACAGATTTAAACTAGGCCTGCAACTGCTGGATACCAAATTCAGGGTATTGCTATTTTCGAAATTGAATTTCACCCCCGAACAAAATATATGTTTTGGCGGACACTATTATACTTTGCCAGCCATTGCTGGGACACCAGATTCAGGGTATTGCTATTTGGGCAATTGAATTTCACCCCAGAACAAAATATATGTTTTGGCGCACACTATTATACTTTGCCAGCCAGTGATGGGACATCACATTAAGGGTATTGCTGTTTAGGCAAGTGAATTTTACCCCAGAACAAAATATATGTTTTGGCGGACACTATTATACTTTGCCAGCCAGTCATGGGACACCAGAATCAGGGTATTGTTATTTTGGCAATTGAATTTCACCCCAGAACAAAATATATGTTTTGGAGGACACTATTATAATTTGCCAGCCAGTGCTGGGACACCACATTAAGGGTATTGCTTTTTAGGCAAGTGAATTTTAACACCAGAACAAAATATATGTTTTGGCGTACACTAATATACTTTGCCAGCCAGTGCTGGGACACCAGATTCAGGGTATTGCTATTTTGGCAAAGGAATTTTACCGCAGAACAAAATATACCCTGTTACAGACAGATTTAAACTAGGCCTGCAACTGCTGGACACCAAATTCAGGGTATTGCTATTTTGGTAATTGAATTTCAACCCAGAACAAAATATATGTTTTGGCGGACACTATTATACTTTGCCAGCCAGTGCTGGGACACCAGAATCAGGGTATTGCTATTTTGGCAATTGAATTTCACCCCAGAACAAAATATATGTTTTGGCGGACACTATTATACTTTGCCAGCCAGTGCTGGGACACCAGATTCAGAGTATTGCTATTTTGGCAAGTGAATTTTACCCCAGAACAAAATATATGTTTTGGCGGACTCTAATATACTTTGCTAGCCAGTGCTGGAACACCAGATTCAGGGTATTGCTATTTTGGCAATGGAATTTCACCCCAGAACAAAATATACCCTGTTACGGACAGATTTAAACTAGGCCTGCAACTGCTGGATACCAAATTCAGGGTATTGCTATTTTCGAAATTGAATTTCACCCCCGAACAAAATATATGTTTTGGCGGACACTATTATACTTTGCCAGCCATTGCTGGGACACCAGATTCAGGGTATTGCTATTTTGGCAATTGAATTTCACCCCAGAACAAAATATATGTTTTGGCGGACACTATTATACTTTGCCAGCCAGTGCTGGGACACCAGATTCAGGCTATTGCTATTTTGGCAAGTGAATTTTACCCCAGAACAAAATATATGTTTTGGCGGACACTAATATACTTTGCTAGCCAGTGCTGGAACACCAGATTCAGGGTATTGCCATTTTGGCAATGGAATTTCACCCCAGTACAAAATATACCCTGTTATGGACAGATTTAAACTAGGCCTGCAACTGCTGGACACCAAATTCAGGGTATTGCTATTTTTGCAATTGAATTTCACCCCCGAACAAAATATATGTTTTGGCGGACACTATTATACTTTGCCAGCCATTGCTGGGACACCAGATTCAGGGTATTGCTATTTTGGCAATTGAATTTCACCCCAGAACAAAATATATGTTTTGACGGACACTATTATACTTTGCCAGTCAGTGCTGGGACACCAGATTCAAGGTATTGCTATTTTGGAAAGTGAATTTTACCTCAGAACAAAATATATGTTTTGGCGGACACTATTATACTTTGCCAGCCAGTGCGGGGACAGAAGATTCAGGGTATTGCTATTTTGGCACAGGATTTTCACTCCAGAACAAAATATACCCTGTTACAGACAGATTTAAACTAGGCCTGCAACTGCTGGACACCAAATTCAGGGTATTGCTAGTTTGTTAATTGAATTTCACCCCAGAACAAAATATATGTTTTGGCGGACACTATTATACTTTGCCAGCCAGTGCTGGGACACCAGAATCAGGGTATTGCTATTTTGGCAATTGAATTTCACCCCAGAACAAAATATTTGTTTTGGCGGACACTATTATACTTTGCCAGCCAGTGCTGGGACACCACATTAAGGGTATTGCTGTTTAGGCAAGTGAATTTTACCCCAGAACAAAATATATGTTTTGGCGGACACTATTATACTTTGCCAGCCAGTCATGGGACACCAGAATCAGGGTATTGCTATTTTGGCAATTGAATTTCACCCCAGAACAAAATATATGTTTTGGCGGACACTATTATACTTTGACAGCCAGTGCTGGGACACCACATTAAGGGTATTGCTTTTTAGGCAAGTGAATTTTAACACCAGAACAAAATATATGTTTTGGCGTACACTATTATACTTTGCCAGCCAGTGCTGGGACACCAGATTCAGGGTATTGCTATTTTGGCAAAGGAATTTTACCGCAGAACAAAATATACCCTGTTACAGACAGATTTAAACTAGGCCTGCAACTGCTGGACACCAAATTCAGGGTATTGCTATTTTGGTAATTGAATTTCAACCCAGAACAAAATATATGTTTTGGCGGACACTATTATACTTTGCCAGCCAGTGCTGGGACACCAGAATCAGGGTATTGCTATTTTGGCAATTGAATTTCACCCCAGAACAAAATATATGTTTTGGCGGACACTATTATACTTTGCCAGCCAGTGCTGGGACACCAGATTCAGGGTATTGCTATTTTGGCAAGTGAATTTTACCCCAGAACAAAATATATGTTTTGGCGGACACTAATATACTTTGCTAGCCAGTGCTGGAACACCAGATTCAGGGTATTGCCATTTTGGCAATGGAATTTCACCCCAGAACAAAATATACCCTGTTATGGACAGATTTAATCTAGGCCTGCAACTGCTGGACACCAAATTCAGGGTATTGCTATTTTCGCAATTGAATTTCACCCCCGAACAAAATATATGTTTTGGCGGACATTATTATACTTTGCCAGCCATTGCTGGGACACCAGATTCAGGGTATTGCTATTTTGGCAATTGAATTTCACCCCAGAACAAAATATATGTTTTGGCGGACACTATTATACTTTGCCAGCCAGTGCTGGGACACCAGATTCAGGGTATTGCTATTTTGGCAAAGGAATTTTACCGCAGAACAAAATATATCCTGTTACAGACAGATTTAAACTAGGCCTGCAACTGCTGGACACCAAATTCAGGGTATTGCTATTTTCGCAATTGAATTTCACCCCAGAACAAAATATATGTTTTGGCAGACTCTATTATACTTTGCCAGCCAGTGCTGGGACACCAGATTCAGGGTATTGCTATTTTGGCAAGTGAATTTTACCCCAGAACAAAATATATGTTTTGGCGGACACTAATATACTTTGCTAGCCAGTGCTGGAACACCAGATTCAGGGTATTGCTATTTTGGCAATGGAATTTCACCCCAGAACAAAATATACCCTGTTACGGACAGATTTAAACTAGGCCTGCAACTGCTGGATACCAAATTCAGGGTATTGCTATTTTCGAAATTGAATTTCACCCCCGAACAAAATATATGTTTTGGCGGACACTATTATACTTTGCCAGCCAGTGCTGGGACACCAGATTCAAGGTATTGCTATTTTGGCAATTGAATTTGACCCCAGAACAAAATCTATGTTTTGACGGACACTATTATACTTTGCCAGCCAGTGCTGAAACACGAGATTCAGGCTATTGCTATATTTGAAATTTAATTTCACCCCAGAACAAAATATACCCTGTTACGGACAGATTTAATCTACGCCTGCAACTGCTGGAACACCAGATTCAGGGTATTGCTATTTTGGCAATTGAATTTCACCCCCGAACAAAATATATGTTTTGGCTCCTAGAGTCACAAACGCCTCTTTCCTTTAGGTATTTGCTCTAAAGAAAGAAATTAAGCTATTGAAACTCCTTCCCCCGACTACCTCCACTTTCTCCACTACCTCCTCTTTCCTGGCTGGATAAACTCATCTCGGACCCCCGTACGATCCCTAAACCACTCTCCACTATCTACAGAGAGTTGCTCTCTGCCTCCCCCTCTGATTTGCACTTTTTAGCCTCCTGGGAAAAGGAACTCTCTATTCACCTCTCAGATCCAGAAAGGGCATTCATCCTCTCCCACTCCCATGGCTTTAGCCGTTGTATTAGAGTACAGGAAAACTCGTACAAATTACTTACTAGATGGTATAAGACCCCAAAATTTCTACATAGGCTTAACCCCGAAATCTCAAGTACATGCTGGAGATGCGGACGGGGAACTGGTTCGCTATCACATATTTGGTGGTTCTGTGAAGCAATCAGAGATTATTGGTCTGCTATAGAAACTTTGATAAACGAGATCTGTAACACTCAGGTCAAAGTAGAACCTAAATTGATTCTGCTCTGGTGTCCCAGCGACTCGTTTTCCCCCTCTAGATTTCACCTACCTACCCTACTGGTCACGGCAGCTAGGATGCTCATTCCGTTACTTTGGAAGAATGCTGCTCCCCCTTCGATTCAGATGTGGAAGAACAAGGTGGATGAGTTCTATAGATTCGAGAAATTCGCTCACTGGGAGACTTACACGCGTTCCCGGTTTCTTAAGGTCTGGTCACCCTGGAAACGTTACAGGAAGTTTTCTTAAAGGAGTTGATGGACTCCCCCACCCCCCTTCTCCCCCCCATCCTCCCGCCTATCCTCCCCGCCTATCCTCCCGGGTCTTCCCTATTTGATTCTATTTTATTGTATTGTCTCCATTTTGGTTTCTATCTTGACACCATTATATGATCTGGTATGTACGCCTACGTGGCATCTCTGATATGATCAATGTTTATCTGTACTATCTAAATTGGCATTTTACTGTATGGTGTATCTTATTCTTCCAATAAAAAGACATTTGGTTAAAATATATGTTTTGGCGGACACTATTATACTTTGCCAGCCAGTGCTGGGACACCAGATTCAGGGTATTGCTATTTTGGCAAGTGAATTTTACCCCAGAACAAAATATGTTTTGTTGGACACTGTTATACTTTGCCTGCCAGTGCTGGGACACCAGAATCAGGGTATTGCTATTTTGGCAATTGAATTTCACCCCAGAACAAAATATATGTTTTGACGGACACTATTATACTTTGCCAGCCAGTGCTGGGACACCAGATTCAGGGTATTGCTATTTTGGCAATTGAATTTCACCCCAGAACAAAATATATGTTTTGACGGACACTATTATACTTTGCCAGCCAGTGCTGGGACACCAGATTCAGGGTAGTGCTATTTTGGCAAGTGAATTTTACCCCAGAACAAAATATATGTTTTGGCGGACACTATTATACTTTGCCAGCCAGTGCTGGGACACCAGATTCAGGGTATTGCTATTTTGGCAAGTGAATTTTACCCCAGAACAAAATATATGTTTTGGCGGACACTATTATACTTTGCCAGCCAGTGCTGGGACACCAGATTCAGGGTATTGCTATTTTGGCAATTGAATTTCACCCCAGAACAAAATATATGTTTTGGCGGACACTATTATACTTTGCCAGCCAGTGCTGGGACACCAGATTCAGGGTATTGCTATTTTGGCAATTTAATTTCACCCCAGAACTCAATATATGTTTTGGCGGACACTATTATACTTTGCCAGCCAGTGCTGGGACACCAGATTCAGGGTATTGCTATTTTGGCAATTCAATTTCACCCCAGAACACAATATATGTTTTGGTGGACACTATTATACTTTGCCAGCCAGTGCTGGGACACCAGATTTAGGGGATTGCTATTTTGGCAATTGAATTTCACCACAGAAAATAATATATCCTTTGCCAGACAGCAGACAGTATTATATTTGGCTAGCCAAAGCTGGAACACCAGATTTAGGGAATTGGTATTTTGGCAATTGTATTTAACCCCTTAATAAAATATAGAAACTGATATCCTGAGTTTCTAGGGGAGACAATAAGCACAGCCAAGCCCCAGATGTAGGATATAGCAAAAAAAAACTAGTATTGATGGATTGATGGACTTGGTGGCAGCTTATTCTGGTGCACCACAAGTCAAAAAATGGCCGCCGATCACCCCAAAAAAAAGTGACAGAAAAATGCTCTGTGCAGCCTAAAAACCAGTGAGCAATTAACTAGCAGAAGTTCAATCATTCACAGCTTTAGATCGATCAGTTCATTAGGTGCTGACTTTTCCCTGCCTAATCTCACCCTCACAGAAGCTGTGTCCTCTCCCTACACTAATCAGAGCAGTGTGACGTGTGGTGGTATGTGACTCCAGCTTAAATATAGGCTGGGTCACATGCTGCACTTGGCCAATCACAGCCATGCCATTAGAAGGCATGGCTGTGATGGCTTCTTAGGGCAAGAAGTAAAACGCTAGCTGATTGGCTGCTGTGCAGCCCTTCAGAAAGCGGGAAAAAAATCGCCAAACAACGGACCCGAACCCGAACTTTTTGGAAAATGTTCGGGTCCAGGTCCGTGTCCCGAACACCCCAAAATTCGGTACGAACCCGAACTATGCTCGAATTGTTTGCTCAACACTACTCTCTATACATATATCATAAAGCAATCTAATCTCTCTCTATATGTATGACACAGCTATCTAATCTCTCTATATACATATATCATACAGCAATCTAATCTCTCTTCATATATATCACACAGCTAACTAATCTCTACATATATATAACACAGCTATCTAAACTCTCTCTATACATATGTCATACAGCAATCTAATCTCTCTCCATATATATCACACATCTATCTAATCTCTCTCTCCATATATATCACACAGCTATATAATCTCTACATATATATAACACAGGTATCTAATCTCCCTCTATACATATATAACACAGCTATTGAATCTCAATCTCTCTCTCTCTCTCTCTCTCTCTCTCTCTCTCTCTCTCTCATATATATATATATATATATATATATCACAGCTATCTATTATTTCTCCATATACATCACACAGCTATCTAATATCTACATATATTACACAGCTATCTAATCTCTACATATATTACACAGCTATCTAATCTCTACATATATATAACACAGCTATCTAATCTCTCTCTATACATATATCATACAGCAATCTAATCTCTCTCCATATATATCACACAGCCAACTAATCTATACATATATATTATATAGCTATCTAATCTCTCTCTATACATATGTCATACAGCAATCTAATCTTTCTCCATATATATCACACAGCTATCTAATCTCTCTCTCTATATACATCACATAGCTATCTAATCTCCCTCTATACATATATGACACAGTTATCGAATCTCACCATATATATATATATATATATATATATATATATATATAACACAGCTATCTAATCTCTCTCTATACATATATCATACAGCAATCAAATCTCTCTCCATATATATCACACAGCTATCTAATCTCTCTCTATACATATATCATACATCAATCTAATCTCTCTCCATATATATCACACAGATATATAATCTGTACATGTATATAACACAGCTATCTAATCTCTCTCTATACATATATCATACAGCAATCTAATTTCTCTCCATATATATCACACAGCTAACTAATCTATACATATATATAACACAGCTATCTAATCTAATATATCAGACAGCTATCTAATCTCCCTATCAATATACATCACACAGCTATCTCTACATATATATCACACAGCTATCTAATCTCTCTCTCCATATACATCACATATCTTTTTAATCTCTACATATATATATAACACAGCTATCTAATCTCTCTCTATATAATCTCTCTCTATCTAATCTCTCTCTATACATATATCATACAGCAATCTAATTTCTCTCCATATATATCACACAGCTAACTAATCTATACATATATATAACACAGCTATCTAATCTAATATATCAGACAGCTATCTAATCTCCCTATCAATATACATCACACAGCTATCTCTACATATATATCACACAGCTATCTAATCTCTCTCTCCATATACATCACATATCTTTTTAATCTCTACATATATATATAACACAGCTATCTAATCTCTCTCTATACAAATATCATACAGCAATCAAATCTCTCTCCATATATCACACAACTATCTAATCTCTCTCCATATACTTCACATAGTTATCTAATCTCTACATATATATATATATATATATATATAAAAGCTATCTATTCTCTCTCTCCATATACATCACACAGCGATCTATTCTCTACATATATATAAAAAAGCTATCTAATCTCCCTCTATACATTTGACACAGCTATCTAATCTCTCTCCAGGGGCGTAGCTATAGGGGGTGCAGAGGTAGCAGTCGCTACCGGGCCCAGGAGCCTGAGGGGGCCCAGAGACCCTTGTGCCGCATAAGAATACACACAAAGCACTGAGGGAAGGGGGGCCCAAGTTGAACTCTTGCACCAGGGCCCATGAGCTGTTAGCTACGCCCCTGTCTCTCTCTCCATATATATCACACAGCTATCTAATTTCTCTCCATATATATCACTCAGCTATCTAATCTCTCTCCATATACATTACTCAGCTATCTAATCTCTACATATGTATACCACAGCTATCTAATCTCTCTCTCCATATACATCACACAGCTATCTGATCTCTACATATACATAATACAGCTATCTAATCTCTCTCTATACATGTATCATACATCAATCTAATCTCTCTATATATTTTTCACACAGCTATCTAATCTCTCTCTCCATATACTTCACACAATCTAATTTGTACAGATATATAACACAGCTATCTAATCTTCCTCTATGAATATATGACACAGCTATCTAATCTCTCTATCCATATATATATCACACAGCTATCTAATCTCTACATGTATATAATACAGCTATCTAGTCTCCCTCTATACATATATGACACAGCTATCTAATCCATATACATCACACAACTATCTAATATCTCTCTCTCTCTCTCTCTCTCTCTATATATGTAACAAAGCTATCTAATCTCCCTCTACACATATATGACACAGCTATCTAATCTCTCTCTCTCTCTCTCTCTCTCTCTCTCTCCATATACATCCCACAGCTATCTATTCTCCACATTTACATAACACAGCTATCTAATCTCTCTCTATACATATATCATTCACCAATCTAATCTCTCTGCATATATATCATTCAGCTATCTAATCTCTACATATATATATAAAACAGCTATCTAATCTCTCTCTCCATATACATCACACAGCTATTTAATCTCTACATATATATAACAGCTATCTAATCTCCCTCTATATATATATAACAGCTATTTAATCTCTCTCTCCATATTCACACAACTATCTAATCTCTCTCTATATATAACAAAGCTATCTTATCTCTCTCTCTCTCTCTCTCTCTCTCTCTCTCTCTCCCTCTCTCTCTCTATATATATAAAACACAGCTATCTAATCTCTCTCTCTCTCTCTCTCTCTCTCTCTATATCACAGCTATCTAATCTTTCTCTAGTTATATCACACAGCTATCTGATCTCTACATATACATAACACAGCTATCTAATCTCTCTCTATACATATATCGTACACCAATCTCATCTCTCTCCATATATATCACACAGCTAACTAATCTCTCTCCATATATATCACACAGCTATCTAATCTCTCTCCATATATATCACACAGCTATCTAATCTCTCTCCATATATATCACACAGCTATCTAATCTCTACATATACATAACACAGCTATCTAATCTCTCTCTATACATATATCATACACCAACCTTATCTCTCTCCATATATATCACACAGCTATCTAATCTCGCTCCATATATATCACACAGCTATCTAATCTCGCTCCATATATATCACACAGCTATCTAATCTCTCTCCATATATATCACACAGCTATCTACTCTCCATATATATCACACAACTATCTAATCTCTCTCTCTCTCCGTATGTCTCCATAGACCCCTGAGTGACACTAAGCGCCTGTAGAAAGCTTGGCCGTGTCTTCTCCTCCCCCAGGCAGCCCGAATTTGAGCTGTGCAGCTGTCGCAGGATGTTTTCGGGTCTAAATTTACTCAGGGCTTGTGTGCAGGGTCGTCACTCCACAGCCAGGCGGGGATCACTCCACCTCACTTCTAGTTGTCTCATTTTCCAAAGTATTCCTAAATCTTCTGTACCGGTAAAATGTACTGAATCCCGGGACCGGACGGTGTATCACCTGCTGAGAGGAAGCTGGCGGTGAGGGACGCTTTCTAGAAGATAAGGTAACTTCAGACTAGCCGGGTGACGTGTGTGTTCTGTTACATTGTAACAATATTCCGACAAATGGTACTTGACAATTTAGGATCCTGATTAGGAAAAGTTATTCAACATTAGGTATATATTAGGGGACTTCTAGAATTAAAAGGAGTGCCTCAACTTCTGGAGATGGGAAAGGTGAGTTCCACCCTAAGGCTGCTGGTTTACAGATCCTCCCATGCTCTACACCTCTCCTGCTACCCCTGGCAGGTCCATATTTCTTAAGTCCCCCATGTCTATCCTGCCAGGTCCTTATTTCTTACATCCCCATGTCATTCCTGCCAGGTCCTGATTTCTTACATCCCCCATGCCACTCCTGCCAGGTGAATATTTCTTAAATCCCCCCCATGTCACTCCTGCCAGGTTCATATTTCTCACATCCCCATGTCACTCCTGCCAGGTCCTTATTTCTTACATCCCCTATCCCACTCCTGCCAGTTGCCCTCCTCAAGCCTTACTTCCCCTATGCCTCTCCTGCTAGTTGTCCTCCTCATATCTTACATCCTCCATGCTACCCCTGCCATGTTCTTTTATGTCTTACATTCTCTATGCTACTCCTGCTAGTATCCCTGCTCATGTTTTACATCCTCCATGCTACCCTTGCCATGTTCTTTTATGTCTTACATTCTCTATGCTACTCCTGCTAGTATTCCTGCTCATGTTTTACATCCTCCATGCTACCCCTGCCATGTTCTTTTATGTCTTGCATTCTCTATGCTACTCCTGCTAGTATCCCTGCTCATGTTTTACATCCTCCATGCTACCCTTGCCATGTTCTTTTATGTCTTACATCCTCTCTGCTACTCCTGCTAGTATCCCTCCATGCCACTCCTGCCAGTAGCCCTCCTCATGTCTTACATCATCCATGCTACCCCTGCCATGTTCTCAAGTCTTACATCCTCAATGCCACCCCTGCTTGTTGCCCTCCTCATGTCTTACATCCTCCATTATACCCTGCCATGTTCTTATGTCTTACATCCTCCATGCCACTCCTGCCAGTAGCCCTCCTCATGTCTTACATCATCCATGCTACCCCTGCCATGTTCTCAAGTCTTACATCCTCAATGCCACCCCTGCTTGTTGCCCTCCTCATGTCTTACATCCTCCATTATACCCTGCCATGTTCTTATGTCTTACATCCTCCATGCCACTCCTGCCAGTAGCCCTCCTCATGTCTTACATCATCCATGCTACCCCTGCCATGTTCTCAAGTCTTACATCCTCAATGCCACCCCTGCTTGTTGCCCTCCTCATGTCTTACATCCTCCATTATACCCTGCCATGTTCTTATGTCTTACATCCTCCATGCCACTCCTGCCAGTTTCCCTCCTGGTGTCTTACATCCCCAATGCCACCCAGGAATTTCTGGACAGTCCATAAAAATATGAAGCTTTTTTCCTGTGTCTGTAAAAAAAAATAGACATGTCCGTGTCATAGACATGATTTTTTGGAGGCTGGTGGTGCTTGAGTAGATTATTTTGGCCGTAATTATCATGATTTTACAGCTGACAGTAACTGCTGGTAATGAGGTATTATCAGCGTATTGAGTTATAGACATGTTCTACTTATAATCTCTATATTTATTTTATTATGGGTTTCCAATTTGTCCATACAAAAATCTGTCCATGATTTTGGAATGAGTTGTCCAGAAAAAAGAAAAATTCTGGTTGGCAACCCTGATGCCACCCCTATCAGTTGCCCGCCTCATGTCTTACACCCTCCATGCTACCACTGCCAGTTGCCCTCCTCATGTCTTACATCCTCCATGCTACCCCTGCCATGTTCTCATGTCTTACATCCTCCATTCCCCCCCGTGCTTGTTGCACTTCTCATGTCTTACATACTCCATTCTACCCCTGCTATGTTGCTATACCTTACATCCCCCATGCCACTCCTGCTACTTGTGGTCCCTATGTCTTACATCCTCCATGCTTCCCCTGCCAGGTCTTTATTCCTTATAACCTTTATTCTACCCTATTATGTCTTACATCCCCAATGCCACTCCTGCTACTTGTGGTCCTCATGTCTTACATCCTCCATGCCACTCCTGCCAGTTGCCCTCCTCGTGTTTTACATCCCTAATGCCACTCCTACCAGTTTCCCTCCTCATGTCTTACATCCCTAATGCCGCTTCTGCCAGTTGCCCTCCTCATGTCTTACATCTATAATGTCACTCCTGCCAGTTGCCCTCCTCGTGTTTTACATCCCTAATGCCACTCCTACCAGTTTCCCTCCTCATGTCTTACATCCCTAATGCCACTCCTACCAGTTTCCCTCCTCATGTCTTACATCCCTAATGCCGCTTCTGCCAGTTGCCCTCCTCATGTCTTACATCTATAATGTCACTCCTGCCAGTTGCCCTCCTCGTGTTTTACATCCCTAATGCCACTCCTACCAGTTTCCCTCCTCATGTCTTACATCCCTAATGCCACTCCTACCAGTTTCCCTCCTCATGTCTTACATCCCTAATGCCGCTTCTGCCAGTTGCCCTCCTCATGTCTTACATCTATAATGTCACTCCTGCCAGTTGCCGCCCCCATGACTACATGTGAGGGACCAATTCTGGCTGGTGATCACTGGACTGTCTGGTAGAAATAAACATTGCGTTACTGCCTTTGCAGGCGAGGGATTTAGGAACGTCCCATCGCACCCAGGCTGGTAACACTTCAAGGATACCTTTCTTAACACAACATTGCATTATGAAGAAGTAAGGAAAATCAGACGGTAGAGCACCATTGAACTCACTACGAAACCTGGTTGACTGAGGTCTCATGCACACGACAGTATACATTTTGTGGACTACAAACTGGAAATTATGGATACCTTCCATGTGCAACCTGCATTTTTCTCAGTCCCATTAATAGAAATGACTATTTTTGTCCAGTGTTCAGTAATTTACAGGATTGACATACAGATGTGGACGGCACAGGGATGACATCCGTGTGCTGTCCATTTTTTTTTTGTGGACCTATAGAAATGAGTGGGTCCACTTTTGCGGATCGGACTCAAAATATGGTAGTGTACATGAGGCCTTAGGCTGTGCCACACCTTAGGAGAACAGGATAGGGTCCTGCAACTAACTCTAAACTCCTTAGGGACAAAGCTTATTTGGGCCTTAAAGGGAATCTGTCACCAGTCACCTCCCTATCAATTGCATAGACCCGGAGTCAGCAACCTTTGGCACTCCAGCTGTTGTGAAACTACAACTCACAGCACGCTCCATTCACTTCTGTGGAAGATCAGAGAACAGCCAAGCAATTGTGTATACTGGGAGTTGTAGTTTAACAACAGCTAGAGTGCCAAAGGTTGCTGACCCATGGCATAGACACATAGCTGTGGTTCGACTGATATGAGGCTCCATTCTGAGTTGTAACACTTTTTCTTAAAGAGGACCTTTCACCGGTCCAAAGTTTGTTAGTGAAAGGTATGTACATGCAGAGTGGCACCCAGGGATGTCCCTGCACTTACTTGTATCCTTGGGTGCCGCTCCGTTTGCCTGCTGTAGCCCCCGGTACCAGCGCACCTGCTGAAGCTAATTTTGCCTTGGGCATCCTCTTTTGCCCTGGGCGTCTCATTCTCCCAGGCTGGAGTGCTGGCCAATCGCCATGCTCAGCTCATATCCTGGGAGGTTGCAGGATATGAGCTGAGCGCTGCGATTGGCCAGCACTCCAGCCTGGGAGAATGAGACGCCCAGGGCAAAAGAGGATGTCTCCGCCCAAGGCAAAATTAGCTTCAGCACATGCGCCGGTACCAGGGGCTACAGCAGGTGAACGGAGCGGCACCCAGGGATACAAGTAAGTGCAGGGACATCCCTGGGTGCCGCTCTGCATATACATACCTTTCACTAACAAACTTTGGACCGGTGAAAGGTCCTCTTTAATCTGCAAATTAGGCCTTTGGTGCAATGAGGGTGTCACTGTTGTTCTTACTGGAGCCAAGCTCCACTCTTTTCTTTGGCCAGCCCCTCCCTTGCTGCTTTGATTCAGGCAAGGCAGTGGCAAAGCAGTGAGGGAAAGGAATAGCCACAAAAAGGAGAGGAGCTTGGGTGCAACAATGGTGACACTGTCATTACACAAAAGGACAAATTTGCATATTAAGGAAAAATATCCTAACTCCGGAATGGAGCCTCGGATCAACAAAAAGAAAAACAGCGTTTTAATCAGGTGAACTACAGTAATGTGTCTATGCAAACAGCTGGATAGGGAGCCAAGTAATTCTGACATCGTTTTTTCATCACATATTGTACTTTATGTAGGCCTCTTTCACACTTACGTTGTGAAGATCCGGCGTGCACTTCCATCCCTGGAAATGCCCGCCGGATCCGTCACAACGCAAGACAACTGAAAGCATTTGAGGACTGATCAGTCTTCAAAATGCTTTCAGTGTTACTATGGCTGCCAGGACGCTAGTCCTGGTTGCCATAGTAAGTAGTGGGGAGCCAGGGGAGCAGATACTTACAGTCCGTGTGGCTCCCGGGGCGCTCCACAATGATGTCAGAGCGCCCCACGCACATGGATCACGTGAACCATGAGATCATGTGATCCATGCTCATGGGGCGCTCTGACGTAATTGTGGAGCGCCCCGGGACTCGGGAGCCACACGGACGGTAAGTATACTTCTCCCCTGCCTCCCCACTACACTTTACCATGGCAGCCGGGACTTTAGCGTCCTGGCTGCCATGGCAACCATTCACAAAAGCAAAACATCGGCGATGCGCCGAAACGACGTTTAGCTTAATGCCGGATCCGGCGTTACGGCATGTCTTCCATATTTTTGGACGGAGACAAATCTGCAGCATGCTACGGTTTTGTCAACGTCCAAAAAACGTTCACATACTGAACGGAAGACATCCTGATGCATCCTGAACGGATTTCTCTCCATTCAGAATGCATTAGGATAAATCCTGATCAGTATCTTTCCGTCCTAGAGCCCCGAGGACAGAACTCTAGGACAGAAAGATAAAACGCAAGTGTGAAAGGGGCCTTAGGTGGTGAAATTTAACTTATTGATTTGTGTGTTTAATGTACTGGTAAAGAACAACTCAATCATTAGCGAGCCTCCAAGTAAAAAATGTCCTCTATTTAGTCTGGCTTCACCCATTATGCTATGCGGTTGATAGCTTCAGTTTGGTATTGGAAGTGCTGGTGTGTGGTCCTCTCGTCCATTTACTACAGAAGTTAAGTGTTACTTCCCTTTTATATTTTGTTGTTTTCCCTCTGTCTTTTATTACTAGGCCTCAGGGAGACGCTGGTTCTTTCATATTAGAAGGAACAGGTCGTCTCAAGCCCTGACACTATTCCAGGGCATTTCAGGGTTTCCAGGGTCATAGGTTCCAGTGTATGAACATTCCTACCCTCAAGGTCCATTCATACGGATAGGAGTCAAGGTTAGGATTAGGGTTTCTATAAGTGGTGTCCGTGTTCCTTTCACTAGTTTTGAGGCCTAGTTCCTTTTTCCTTCCCTCCCGTTGTCGGTGTGGTGTTCCCTCCCACATAACTAACGTGACAACAGTAATGTGAATGTGGCAGGACATAGTCCAGAAAAATGAAATTATGAAAATTAGGACCTTTCAAAATTCATCTACTAATAAGTTCATATGTGGGATGTAGGTATCTAGGAATTATTCCATCAGGAGGGTAATCAATGGCTTCAGTTTATTCAGGCAGTCATAGCCTGGATTTTTTTCTGAGACCTGACAATTGTCCCTAAGATGCATCAAGTGAATGGGTCCGCATTCACATCTGACATGCACATGGTGCTTGTGCATTGCGGACCGCAATTTGCTGCCTGCAGCATGGGCACAGGCCAACAATGGCCATGTGCATGAGGCCTTATAGAACACCAAATGTTAATGTTCAAATCTGCTGTACAGAGTTCATGTCATATATAGGGATTTAGTTAAACACGTGATGGCTTTACATTAGATTGAAGTAATTGGGGGATTTATCATGGTAGGAATATTTGGAGTCACTTCTAGTGAAGTCAAATTTTAAAAAATTGCAGTGACAAATCTGGAGTGAAACTACTTAATACCCAATTTTTGAAACCAGAGTGAGGGTGTACAAATACAAAAAATTGTAAAGTTTTTGTGCAAAAATGCCCAAATTTTGCAAAAGACCTGTTTTTCAACTTTTTAAAGCCAGAAATGTGGTGTGCAGACTGTGATACATTCGCCCCAGAGTTCTTATTTTCTTTCCTGGCAAGTGAGAGAAAATGATATTGCGCAGCAGGATGCTAACTGAGTCCAGGAGCAATCCAGCCCTTATCTACTACTAATCAGCAGTTACTACAAGCCACTTACTAATGCATTTTTATTATCCATATCGCCTCATTTACTGGCTGGATTAATTTTTCCGTCACATTATATACTATTTGTTTTCATAGTTACGACCACCAGAGAGGCCGGCACTTTTTCCTATAATGTGCAAGCACCGATAGCAGAGTGGCCATACTTGCACACTATAGAAAAAAGTGCTGGCCTCTCTGGTAGCCAGGACTGTGTGAACGCACATAGGCTGGTGCTTTTTTCTATAGTGTGCAAGCACGGCCACCGCTGATTGATTGCAGGGTGGTCATAACCATGGAAACGAGCAGTGTATAATGTGATGGAAAAATGAACCAAGCCAGCAGAGGAAGCAATATGGACAATGACAATATAATAGGAAGTGCTTTGTATTAACTTTCTCCACATAATAAATGCTATTTGCTGAAGTTGCACAACTCCTTTAAGGCACCCATACATTTTGGAGAGATGTTCGTTCAGCCATCAGCTATTCCTCCTGATTCCCACATACTCTCGGTCGAGTGTACATTTGTTTTCGAGGAATAAGATCAGACATCTCTGGCAGCAGCTTATTTCCTTTGGGAACAAAGGAACAGTCATGTTTAAATCCAACATGTCCTGTCCATATTAACTTTAATTACATTCGGGGGAGAGTTGAAAGACCCCCTATGCAGTCTGCCCAAATTCACATGTTCAACCAACCTTCATGTAATGAGTAGGAGCGCTTTCTCTCTGCACGAGGGAGGGAGTATTACACAGGTGAGTGTGATAGACACTTTAAATAGATGGCAAAGATAGGGGCATACAGGTGTGGGTCAATAAATTAGAATATGATCAAAAAGGTAAAGGGGTTGTCCCGGTCCAGAGCTGAACCCAACCTTAACCTTTCCTTTATCCAGGAAGCCCCTCTAAGCAGAGCATCCGAGCATCGCACAGGGCAAGGGCTGACATCACCAGCTCTGATGGCCAGGTTTTAGCGCTGCCGTAGCCTGTTTTAACCACTTATTAGTGCTGATGATGTCACTGGGCTCAATGCTAGATGGAAGCCTCCGCATAGAATTACCATGATGAGACCCGGTACGTGACTGGATCTGCTGAAAAAAACCCTTGCCTGATGCTCAACTCAGGGACGGCTTGGGTGAAGAAGGTGTTATGTCCGGGTTCAGCTCAAAACCCCTTTAATTTACAGTACCTTGCAAAAGTATTCACCCCCCTTGACTTTTTTTGTATTTTGTTACATTATAGCCTTAAGTTCAATGTCTTGTTAATCAGAATTTTATGTGATTGATCAGAATACAATAGTCTATGTTGGTGAGGTGAAATGAGAAAAATATATAAATAAAACTATTGTTCTGAAATAGAAAACGAAAAATTGGCATGTGCGTATGTATTCACCACCTTTTTTAGGAAGCCCATAAAAAGCTCTGGTGCAACCAGTTACCTTCAGATGTCACATAATTAGTGAAATGATGTCCACCTGTGTGCAATCTAAGTGTCACATGATCTATCATTACATATACACACCTTTTTTGAAAGGCCCCAAAGGCTGTAACACCAAAACAAGAGATATCACTAACCATACACTGCCATGAAGACCAAGTAACTCTCCAAACAAGTAAGGGACAATGTTGTTGAGAAGTATAAGTCAGGGTTAGGTTATAAAAAAATATCCTTTGACGATCCCCAGGAGCATCATCAAATCTTATCATAACCAATTGGAAAGAACATGGCACAACAGCAAACCTCCCAAGAGACGGCTTCCCACCAAAACTCACAGACCGGGCAAGGAGGGCATTAATCCAAAAGGCAGCACAGAGACCTAACATAACCCTGGAGGAGCTACAGAGTTCCAAAGTAGAGACTGGAGTATCTGTACATAAGACGACAATAAGCCGTACGCTCCAAAGAGTTGGGCTTTATGGCAGAGTGGCCAGAAGAAAGCCATTATTTTTAGCTAAAATCAAAAAGGCACGTTGTGAGTTTGCGAAAAGGCATGTGGGCCACTCCCAAAATGTATGAAGGAAGGTGCTCTGGTCTGATGAGACTAATATTGAACTTTTTAGCCATCAAAGAAAACATTATGTCTGGCGCAAACCCAACACATCACATCACCCAAAGAACACCATCCCCACAGTGATACATGGTGGTAGTAGCATCATGCTGTGGAGATGTTTTTCAGCAGCCGGGACTGGGAAACTGGTCAGAGTTGAGGGAAAGATGGATGGTGCTAAATACAGGGATATTATTGAGCAAAACCTGTACCACTCTGTGCGTGATTTAAGGCAAGGACGGAGGTTCACCTTACAGCAGGACATTGACCCCAAACACACTGCTAAAGCAACACTTGAGTGGTTTAAGGGGAAACATGTAAATGTGTTGTATGGCCTAGTCAAAGCCCAATATAAAATCTGTGGTCAGAATTAAAGATTGCTGTTCACAAGTGCTAACCATTCAACTTGAAGGAGCTGGAGCAGTTTTGCAAGGAGGAATGGGCAAAAATCCCAGTGGTAAGATGTAGGAAGCTCATAGAGACTTATCCAAAGCGACTTGGAGCTGTGATTGCCACAAAAGGTGGCTCTACAAAGTATTGACTTTAGGGGGGTGAATAGTTATGCACATCGAATTTTTCTGTTATTTTGTCCTATTTGTTGTTTGCTGCACAATAAAATAAAAAAGACATCTTCAAAGTTGTGGGCATGTTCTGTAAATGAAATTATGCAAATCCTCAATCCATGTTAATTCCAGGTTGTGAGGCAAGTCAAGGGGGGGGGGGATACTTTTGCAAGGCATTGTATTTCATTCATTAAATTCAAAAAGTGAAACTCCGATATTATATAGATTCATTACACACATAGTGATCTATTTCAAGTGTTTATTTCTTTTAATGTTCATGAAACCTAAAAGTCAGTATCTTAGATGATTAGAATATTGTGAAAAAGTTCAATATTGTAGATTCATAGTGTCACCCTCTAATCAGCTAATTAACACAAAACACAAGAATAGATTTGCTAAGCCTGTATCAGATGGATGTAAAAGGGTTGTCCAGGCTAAGAGTTGAACAACCCAGTCTCCGAACCTGTGCCCAATGTAAAAAAAAGTCACCTGTCCAAAGTCCCACCATTCCTGCACTGTTGTCCCATTCCTGGCTGCCTCTGATCCCTGTAAGACCAGAAGTGGCTTGGTCCCTTAACTGCTGCAGCCAATCACTGGCCTCAGCAGTCACATGTACTAGTGACATGCCATTCTAGTAGATATAACTGATGAGGCCAGTGGATGGCCACAATGGTCATAGGTAGAGATGAGTGAATCGAAGTTGATAAAGTGGAATTCAAACCGAATTTCAGGAAAAATTAGATTCACACCGAATCTGAATTTCCTGACACTTCGTGGTAATGAATTTAATTTTTTCTTAAAATGCCTGCTGCACATGTTAGAACAAAGAGCAAAACTCTGGGAAAGAGGGATCACCCACAATGATATGCATGCAGCCAATCAGCAGCCAGCCAGGGAAAGAGGGATCATCCACAATGATATGCATGCTGCCAGCCAGCCTGGCTGTGATGTCATAGCCCCATAAATAGCCTCAGCCATCTTGGATTCAGCCATTTTCCACTGTACTTAGTGCAGGCAAAGACATTAGCAGGCTCTATGGAAAGTGCTAGGAAAGACTTGCAAACTTTTATTTTTCTGAATAGAAGTTCAGGAAAAGATCATTAGAAGTGTAGAGAAAGGAAAGGGAGGAATTATTCCACATTATTGAAACAGAACAGGGTGCAATAGGGGAGGTTACAGCCTGGGTAATAGGAACAATCCTATTTTACCTTGCTGCACTGACTGGGGATCCAAATTGTCATTATACTGCTGTTTTCACGTTTGCAATAGTTGATACCTCTGTAATTCCAGCAAACCTTGCTTTTTATTGGGGTGCAAGTGCTGTGTCATACAGCCATTAACAGGGGGAATTTTTAGGAAACATTTTTATTAGCCCTTGTGCGGTGCAGTTATATGTTCTAAAACCTTTATTGGGGTGTATTAGTGGGAAAAAAGGGGCTTATTAGCCGTGGTGTGGTGAAGTGAGAAAATTACAGCCTTTTTTGGGGTGTATTAGTAGAAACAAATCACACAACCAACTGAAGATGGTCAACCTTAGATAGAGAAAGGTAGCTAAACCCTGAAATCTAGTCTCCAATCACAAATAATGGTTAGCTTAAAATATAGCTTTTATTAATAAGTTTAAAATATAGGCGCAAAAATAATATAAAGTGTAAAAGCAACCACAAGCTGCCATATAATGTTACACTATACCAAAAGTATGGAGAGGACTCTCTGAAGGGATAGTCATATAGGGTAGAGCAAGAAGAAGAGATAGACGGAGGGACACACTGCCGGGTCTCTTGCCCTAGTTCTCCCTACCACCTTCTATCAACCGTACTAACTATGTGACTCTAGAAGGCCCTCAATCCTACTATTGACTGCCCAGCTTTGTCAAGAAGGTATGAATAGGGTTTTTACACTTGTACTC
Organism: Bufotes viridis; assembly: GCA_033119425.1. Taxonomy (NCBI): domain Eukaryota; kingdom Metazoa; phylum Chordata; class Amphibia; order Anura; family Bufonidae; genus Bufotes; species Bufotes viridis. Next base: position 206,910,520 of record CM065591.1, read on the forward strand.
AGCTGGGTCAGAATTAAAGCACCAAAATTAGACTAGGGGACAAAGGGCATCAATGTCACACTTGCCAATCGGCCTCCAGTCCAACACAATAGTACAAAATGTTCTGTGAGTTGTTTAGTTTGACAAGTCACAGACCAAACAGAAGGTGCACATGTAGTATTGCACCAACTACATATAGAGGTATGCCAATAATACTTCATAGTATACAAGCAATGTCCCTTGTCCCGATGCGTTTCCTCGGTATTTCCCGACTCATCAGGGGACCAATGCAATTACAAAATATTGGTGGGACAAAAACATGACTAGGACCATTAGATTGCCACAACTAAATGTATAAATAGATGTAGGCAGGTGCTCCGTTTGTGCTATAAACTGCTATAAACTGGAAACCATGCAGTCAGCTCCTTTTACAGGGCAATAGCATGCCGTGTCCAGTATAGTCACACCAGTCCTCTTATTGAAATCACAGTCTACTCATCTTCAGGTGAGCAGATCATTCAGGACAAGTTAGAGCGGGTGTTCACCGCGACGTGCTACATATGGCAGCTGCAGTGAGACTGCGCCACTCATTCATTTAAATCACTGCACTTCCCGTTCTAGGCCCGCCCTCCTCCCCGTCACGTGACACGATCACGTGTTTCACACACCGTCACATGATCGGAGCTGTCAGGAAGTATACAGGATGACGCTGAGTTATCGTGGTAACAATATCTAGCGGTCAAGCTGACATCACGGATGGAGGGGGCAATCATGCGATAATGGGATGGTCTCCTGGGCAATAAAAGGGCACCCCAGTTCTCGCAGTAAGTCTATATAGGCAAGAACAATGCTCTGCCGATCTGTGAATTTACAGATGCCAGAGCTACAGAGAGTTTTATTAGCTGGATTAGTTTAACCCCTCAATGTATCGCGTTCTAGTCCAAATCACACTTACGTCCCTGCAAAACAAATTCCAAAGCAGGCTGAAGATGACACAATAAATACTTTAGATCCATTATGTCATTATAATAAAGATGGGGGAGGCGAAGGGAAGGAGGGTATATGTCAAGTCAAGGAAACACAGTTTCATGGTTTTGCCATGCTGCTACAATCCAGTAGTACCAATGCATGTTACAATAGTTCTGAACCATGATTATTAGTATATTGATACCAGTGTATGATGTTGTTAGACTTTTTGTGATATTGATCAAATCAACTGATTATTATGATATTATGAACTACTCAATGGTTCACTTGCAATAAACCCTATGGGTGAATGTAACAGCCAAACAGCAACTGATCGTTTAGACCATCAGGATACACTGTCCTGAGTTGGTAAATCCACCATGTTTCCCTCTGTAAAATCCTCCTATCCCAATCATCCCCCCCCAGACTGGTCGCGGGACAGCTTCAATTCCCATAAATGTAAGGCCTGAACCTTCCCCATGATGTACATTATCGATGTGTTTTGCCAAGGGCGTGTCCCTCTCATTCCATATGTCACCCAGGTGCTCACCCACCCGTCGTCGTAATTCTCGAGTGGTTTTGCCTATATATTCTAGGCCGCAGACACAGCTCGCCTTATATACTACTCTCTTAGTGCGACAATTAATGAAGTGTCTGATCTGGTATGTTTTGCCGGTAACGTTGCTGGAAAGTTACGACCCTGGGTGACATGAGGACATGCTACACAGCCACTACATCGGTGACATCCTAACAGTAGACGGAGCCACATCTCCGTCACATTAGATGGTTCTAAAAAATGGCTATGGACTAGCCAGTCCCGTAAACTAAGACCTCTCCGATAAGTAACCTGTACATTTTCAGAGATAACCTCCCTGATATCTGGATCGAGTTGTAAACGCCCCCCCCCCCCCCCCAGTATTTTCTTAAAACCTCCTTGACTTCTTGTGCTGCACCGTCAAATGTCCCTATAAGTCGTATTAGCTTATCCTCAGATTTTTTTGATTTAAGGTGTAATAGTTCGGTCCGTTTACAGTCTTTAGCTCTCTTAAAGGCCGACTTCAGTACCCCATCAGGGTATCCCCTTTCACAGAACCTCACTCATAGGTCATCGGCTTGTCGCCTTAAGTCTTCCTCAGTGGAACAGTTCCTCCTGATGCATAGGTACTGTCCCACCGGGATCCCTCTTTTAAGGGGTCTCGGATGGTGGCTAGTCCAGTGCAGCAAGGAATTTGTGGCAGTGGGCTTCCTAAAAGTTCTAGTCCAAATTGTCCCCTCAGGTCCCCTGGAGATCTCAATATCCAGAAATGGGAGTACTTTGCTTTTAAAGTCAAAGGTGAACTTCATGTTAATGCTATTGTCATTAAGTCCTCCTACAAAATCCACAAAATCCTCTTGCTCGCCTTTCCAGATAATAAAAATATCATCAATGAATCTCACCCATGTGACAATCCTTGAAATCTCAACTACCGGTGTATCGCTAAACACCAGGGTCCCCCCCCACCAGTCCAGGAACAGATTTGCATACGATGGGGCACATGAACTTCCCATCGCAGTGCCCCTGAGCTGGTGGTAGAGGACCCCACCAAACAGGAAGCAGTTGGAATTCAGGGTGAATTCAAGAAGGCGCAGAACAAAATGATTATGTATCTGGTACTGGCAGCCCCTGAGGAAGAACTCCACGGCTCTTATCCCCAAGGCATGTGAAATAGAGAAATACAATGAATCAATTAAGGCCAAGCATCTATCCTCCATCAATATGACCCCCTCCAAGCGACCCAGAAGGTCACATGAAGTTCACCTTTGACTTTATGAGCAAAGTACTCCCATTTCTGGATATTTAGATCTCCAGGGGACCTGAGGGGACAATTTGGACTAAAACTTTTAGGAAGCCTACTGCCACAAATTCCTTGCTGCACTGGGCTAGCCACCATCCGAGACCCCTTAAAAGAGGGCTCCCGGTGGGACAGTACCTACGCATCAGGAGGAACTGTTCCACTGAGGAAGACTTTAGGCGACAAGCTGATGACCTACGAGTGAGGTTCCGTGAAAGGGCATACCCTGATGGGGGGGCTGAGCTCAGCCTTTAAGAGAGCTAAAGACTGTAAACGGACCGAACTATTACTCTCAAAATCAAAAAATTCGGAGGCTAAGCTAATACGACTTATAGGGACATTTGACGGTGCAGCACAAGAAGTCAAGGAGAAACACTGGGGGGGGGGGGGGTTACAACTCGATCCAGATATCAGGAAGGTTATCTCTGAAAATGTACAGAGAGGGTCTTAGTTTACGGGATCGACTAGCCCATAGCCATTTTTTAGAAGCATCTAATGTGACAGAGATGTGGTTCCGTCCGCTACTAGGATATCATCGATGTAGTGGTTGTGTAGCATGTCCTCATGTCACCCAGGGCCGTAACTTTACCAGCAAGGTTACCGGCAAAACATACCAGATCAGACACTTCATCAATTGTTGCACTAAGGGAGTAGTATATACGGCGAGCTGTGTCTGCGGCCTAGAATATATAGGCAAAACCACCCAAGGAACTACGACGACGGGTGGGTGAGCACCTGGGTGACATACGGAATGAGAGGGACACACCCTTGGCAAAACACATCACTAATGTACATTGTGGTGATGGTTCAGGCCTTAAATTTTTGGGAATTGAAGCTGTCCCGCGACCAGTCCTGGGGGGTGATTGGAATAGGAGGATTTTACAGAGGGAAACATGGTGGATTTACCAAGTCAGGACAGTGTATCCTGATAGTCTAAATGATCAGTTGCTGCTTGGCTGTTACATTGACCCATGTTTTGCAGCGGCGTACGTGTGATTAGGACTAGAACGCGATACATTGAGGGGTAAAACTAATCCAGCTAATAAAACTCTCTGTAGCTCTGGCATCTGTAAATTCACAGATCGGCAGAGCATTGTTCTTGCCTATATAGACTTACTGCGAGACCTGGGGTGCCCTCTTATTGCCCAGGAGACCTTCCTATTATCGCATGATTGCCCCGCCCATCCGTGATGTCAGCGTGACTGCTAGATATTGTTACCACGATAACTCAGCGTCATCCTGTATACTTCCTGACAGCTCCGATCATGTGACGGCGTGTGGAACACGTGATCGCACCACGTGACGGGGAGGAGGGCGGGCCTAGAGCGGGAAGCACGGCGATTTAAACGAATGAGCGGCGCAGTCTCACTGCAGCTGCCATATATAACACGTCGCGGTAAACACCCGCTCCAACTTGTCCTGGATGATCTGCGCTCCTAAAGATGAGTAGACTGTGATTTCAATCAGAGGACTGGTGTAAATATACTGGACACTGCATGCTATTGCCCTGTGAAATGAGCTGACTGCATGGTGTGCAGTTTATAGCACAAACGGAGCACCTGCCTACTTCTATATATACATTTAGCTGTGGCAATGTAATGGTCCTAGTGATGTTTTTGTCCCACCAATATTTGGTAATTGCATTGGTCCCCTGATGAGTGGGGTAATACCGAGGAAACGCAGCAGGACAAGAGACGTTGCTTGTATACTATGAGGTGTGCCGACAGCATTATTGGCATACCTCTATATGTAGTTGGTGCAATACTACATGTGCACCTTCTGTTTGGTCTGTGACTTGTCAAACTAAACAACTCACAGAACATTTTGTACTATTGTGTTGGACTGGAGGCCGATTGGCATGTGTGACATTGATGCCCTTTGTCCCCTAGTCTAATTTTGGTGCTTTAATTCTGACCCAGCTGAGTACAAGTGTAAAGACCCTATTCATACCTTCTTGACGAAGTTGGGCAGTCATTAGTAGAATTGAGGGCCTTCTAGAGTCATGTAGTTAGTACGGTTGATAGCAGGTGGTAGGGAGAACTAGGGCAAGAGATCCGGCAGTGTGTCCCTCCGTCTATCCCTTCTTCTTGCTCTATCCTATATGACTATCCCTTCAGAGGGTCCTCTCCATACTTTTGGTATAGTGTAACATTATATGGCAGCTTGTGGTTGTATTAGTGGAAAAATTATTATTTGCCGCTCAGCGGTGTAGTTATATATTCTAAAGCTTTTTTGGCGTGTATAAGTGGAAAAAAAATACGGGCTTATTTGCCGTTCAGCGGTGCAGTTATATGTCTAAAGCCTTTTTGGGGTGTATTAGTGGAAAAAATGAGCTTTTTAGCTGTTGTGTGGTGAAGTGAGAAAATTATAGTCTTTTTGGGGTGTTTTCATTTCCTTTTTATTTATTTGATCTAACAGTATGTCAGACAGAGAAGTGACAGGCCCTGCACAGGGGAGGGGGAGAGGCCTAAATGTTTCTGGCGCAGGCCCAGGTCGCAGCAGAGTAAGGGTGCATGGCAACAGGGGTCACTTCGAGAGGCCTGAGGGCCCGGTGTCATCTAGCAGTTGTGTTTTGACCAGCAACCCAGCGGTTCTTGAATGGTTGACTCAGTCATCCACTTCATCCCAAGTGACATCAGACACCTCCAGCAAAAAAGTTTAGTGGGTTCGTCAGACACAACCCTTAGTTGGCATGGACTGGGAGCAGGCCCTGTGCCCTCACCTGTCCTCAACCTGCCTCTGTCCTTTTCGGTTCCCTCAGCCAGAGAAGTATTATATGCTGAGGGCTCAGCTCCACTATACATCGAGGACGTGCTACTAGAGGACAGTCAGCAGCTACTGCCCAGCCAAGATCTGGAGGAGACATCCGCTGCTTCCTCCGGTAAGTGGGCAATTAGTGATGAGGAGAGTGGCATGGGAGCTGGTGTTGTGAACTGTCAGGCTCCTGCCTCAGAGACCATTGAGGAGGACATCAGTGACGTGCAGACAGTACTCGATGATGATGTAGCCAATTGCAATTGGGAGCTGGGTAACGAAGGGGCTTCATCATCATCGGGAGAAGAGGGCGGCAGCTTGTGCATGAGGCAGCGACGGAGGTAGGTAGCCAAAGGTGCCCGGGGTAGACCACCTGCTTCACCGGAACCTACTGGGCAGCCAAACTGGATTTGTGACCGCAACTGGCCGAGTTTGCCCTGGAAAAGCTGTCCTGCCCGGTCAGTAGTGTGGTATCAGAGCGGGTGTTTTGTGAGGCGGGGGCCATAGTTACCCCAAGGAAAACTCGCCTGTCCACCCAAAATGTGGAGAGACTGACCTTTGTTAAGATAAATCAGGTGTGGATCAGCCAGGATTTCCACCCACCAATGCCTGATGCATCAGATTAGATCATCCATGCTGCCTCACCCAAACTTTAACAAAAGAGACCGGTTTCTTCTGGCTACCTGCCTCAGCTAGTATTCTGATGCTGCCACCCGCCTGATGCCACACATCTGATGCCAAGTGCTCTTTCTTACAACCACCATCGTAAGCGGGTACTGTTATTGCCACCCACCTCCCCACTCCGTCTTCGGGTCACTCTGTAGTCTCCTGATGCTGCTGCCACCTCACCACTCAGGTCTCCTCATGCTGCTGTTGCCACCTCCACACTATATCATTGTGTCACTCTGTGGTCTCCTCATGATGCTGCCAACTCACAACTCTGTCTATGGGCCACTCTGTGGTATCCTCATGCTGTTGTCAACTCACAATTCTGTCTCTGGGCCACTCTGTGGTCTCCTCATGTTGCTGCTGCCACCTCCACACTCTGTCATTGTGTCACTCTGTGGCATCCTCATGCTGCTGCTGTCGCCACCTCCACGCTATGTCACCTTGCCAGTCTGTGGCCTCCTCGTGCTTCTGCTGCCACCTCCACACTCTGTCTTTGGGTCACTCTGTAGTCGCCTAATGCTGTTGCCAACTCACAACTCTGTCTTTGGACCACTCTGTGGTCTACTCATGCTACTTCTACTTCACCACTCTTTAGTCTCCTCTTGCTGCTACCAAATCACCACTCTGTGGTCTCCTCATGCCGCTAGTACCACAACACTATGTCATTGGGCCACTCTGTGGTCTCCTCATGCTGCTGCCAACTCACAACTGTGGGCCACTCTATGGTTTCCTCATGCTGCTGCTGCCGCCTCCACACACTGTCATTGTGCCACTCTGTGGCCTCCTCACACAGCTGCCACCTCCACACTATATCACCTTGCCACTCTGTGGTCCCCTAATGCTGCTGCCAACTCATAACTCTGTCTCTGGGCCACTCTGTGGTCTCCTCATGCTGCTGTTGCCACCTCCACACTCTGTCATTGTGCCACTCTGTGTCCTCCTCATGCTGCTGCTGCTGCCACCTCCACACTGTTTCACCTTGCCAGTCTGTGGCCTCCTCATGCTGCTGCCACCTCCACACTCTGTCATTGGGCCACTCTGTGGTCTCCTCATGCTGCTGCCACATCGATGCTATGTCACCTTGCCACTCTGTGGTCTCCTCATGCTGCTGCTAACTCAACACTATGTCACTGGGCCACTTTGTGACCTCCTCATGCTGCTGCCACCTCCACACTATGTCACCTTGCCAGTCTGTGGCCTCCGTATGCTGCTAACTCAACACTGTGTCACGGCATGGTGTGGGTAGTAAACTCCACACCAAACACAGGAGGGAAGGGGAAAGGTACTAGGTCTGGAAACTAGGAAAAGGGGGATGGTCACCACCTAGTGAATCCCTAATCCGAGCCCTGACTACTATCTGTATGAACAGACCTCGATGGTAGGAATGTTCATACAGTACGTAGGAATCTAAAGCCCTATCTCACTCTAAAGGGCCCTGAAAATAGTGTCTGGACAACAGATGACCTGTTCCTTACCATCTGAAGGAACAGGAGACTCCCTCAAGCCAAATACCAAAAGATAGGGCAATTCAACAAACTAAATAGGAAAAAGACACTTAACTCTGATAAGTACGTAGACGAGCAGGAACTCAGTGGAGATCCAAACACCAGCACCTCTACAAACAGAATAGAGCTATCAACTGCATAGCATGAGGAGTGAGACCACACTAAATAGATGAGTTGGAATGACCACTTAAGCTACACCTGAGACAAGAGGTGTGGTCATAACCAGTAACAACACTGAAACAAGTGAAACCAAAGAGACTATCAGATCACATCATGTGCAGCCAGTCCCTTGGATCTTCTGACCCCTGACAGTAAACCCACCCCCCACCCCCCCGCTTCTACAGATGGCCTCCAGACTGCTAGGACCGACTTTATCCGGATGAACTCTGTGCAAAGCTTTCACCAGACGACTAGCTTTAATGTCAGCCACTGGAACCCACATCCTCTCCTCTGGTCCATAACCCTTCCAGGGAACGAGATACTGCAGGGATCTATGGAGAAATCAGGAGTCCACTATCCTGGCGATCTGAAATTCCAAATTACCATCCACCATGACAGGAGCGGGAGGCAAGGAGGACGGTTCAACAATGACTTATGGAACACATTATGAATCTTCAAAGCCTGAGGAAATTCAAGACGAAAGGCTATCAGCTTAATAATGGCAATGATCTTGTATGGACCAATAAACCTTGGACCCAACTTCCAAGAAGGTACTTTCAACTTAATGTTTCTTGTGGACAGTCACACAGAATCACCCAGTTTTAGGTCCGGACCATTCATACGTCTCTTGTGAGCCATATGTTTATGCTTGTTGCCCATCTTTTTCAGAATATTTAGAATTTTCTACCAAATAGATGACAAAGAATAGGAAAATCGTTCCTCTTCAGGTATACCAGAAGTCTCCGTACCAGAATATGTGCCAAACTGCGGGTGGAACCCATATTCCCCAAAAAACACTGACTTATCAGTGGACTCCTGTCTATGGTTATTTATGGCAAACTCGGCTAAAGACAAAAATGAAGACCACTCCTCCTGGTTCTCAGAGACAAAACATCTCAAATAAGTCTCCAGACTCTGATTAGTGCGTTCAGTCTGTCCATTCGACTGGGAATAAAAGGCTGAAGAGAAGGACAATTGTACCCCTGGACGAGTACAGAACGCCTTCCAGAATTTGGAACAAACTGAGTCCCCCTATCAGACACCATATCAGAGGGAATACCATTATGGTAACATTAGGTAGAACTGGCAATGCTATAAAGTGCGGCATCTTACTAAAGCTATCAACAACCACCAAAATCATAGTTTTTCCTGAAGAATTAAGTAAATCCATGGATAAATGAGTCCAAGGTCAGGACGGGATGGGCAACAGAAGTAAAAATCCGGAAGGCCGAGTATGTGTCACCTTAGCACGTGCACAAGTACTCCAAGCTGACACATAGTCCTCAACAAACTTGCGCAACCCCGGCCATCAGAATCTATGAGAGATGAGATCGACAGTGGATCTGCTCCCAGGGTGTCCTGTGAGAACTGTACAGTGATGTTCCTCAAACACCTTGTGACGTAATTCAGAAGGAACAAACAACTTCCCCGGACAGCAAGAATCCGATGCATCTCCTTGGGCCTCCAACTCCTCTGCCTTAAGGTCGGGATATAGGGCGGATAAAACTACCCCTTTAGACAATATCGGACCAGGATCTTCCGAATAAATCCCCCCATCCTTCCCAATAAGCTACGCGACAAAGCATCAGCCTTGACGTTCTTAACTCCAGGGCAATAGGTGACGATGAAATTAAATCTGGTAAAAACAAAAACCATCTGGCCTGCCTTGGGTTCAGTCGTTTAGCCGACTCCAGGTAAGCCAGATTTTTGTGATTGGTAAGCACAGTAATAGGGTGAATTGCTCTTTCTAACCAATGATGCCATTCCTCAAAAGCCAACTTAATGGCCAGCAACTCTCTATTACCCACGTCCTAATTCCTGTCTGCAGCCGAGAGTTTCTTAGAGAAGAATGCACATGGGGGCCATTTACTAGGTGAAGGCAACAAGACTGCTCCTACCCCTACCTCGGATGTGTCAACTTCCACAATGAATGGCTGTGACACATCTGGTTGCACCAGTATAGGAGCAGAAGCAAAACATTCCTTCACCGCTGACAAAGTTTGTAATGCAGCATCAGACCAGACTGAGACATCCAAATCTTTCCTAGTCATGTCCGTTAAAGGTTTAACCACAGTCGAGTAGTTCAAAATGAATTTACGGTAGTAGTTGGTGAACCCCAAAAACAGAATAAGCACTTTCAGATTTTCAGGTCGATCCCAGTCCAACACAGCACAGACCTTCTCTGGATCCATATAAAAACCTGAATATGAGAGTAGGTAACCCAGGAATTGCACTTCCTGAACTGCAAATACACACTTCTCCATCTTAGCGTAGAATTTATTCTCTCTTAGGGTCTGTAACACCTGTCTCAGGTAATCCTAATGAGTCTCCATGTCTGGAGAATAAATTAGTATGTAATCCAGATACACAACAACAAACCTCCCCACCAAATGATGAAATATATAATTAACAAAATGCAGAAAAACCGCAGGAGCATTCGTTAACCCAAACGGCTTGACCAGACTCTCAAAATGACCGTCTGGGGTATTAAACGCCATCTTCTATTCTTCCCCTTCCTTGATCCTGACCAGATTATATGCCCCCCTTAAGTCCAGCTTGGAGAACACTTTGGCACCAACAGTCAGGAATCAAAGGAAGGGGGTACGGATCACGGACCATAATCCGATTGAGCTCATGGAAGTCCAGACATGGCCTAAGAGTTCCGTCTTTGTTCTTTACAAAGAAAAACCCTGCTGCCACTGTGGACTTGGAATGTCTAATATGTCCCTTAGCCAAGCTCTCGGCAATATACTCTCGCATGGCTGCTCTTTCTGATTCAGAAAGGTTATATAACCTAGATTTGGACAACTTCGCTCCGGGAATAAGATTGATAGGACAATCATATTCCCGATGTGAGGGTAAATCCTGGCAACCACTCTCAGAAAATACATCAGAAAAATCAGAAATGAAAGAGGGTACAGCTTTAGTGGTTAAGACAGAAAGATATGTATTAAAGGGAATCTGTCACCTGGCTATCCACAATTTTTTTTTCCCTTTAGCCTAGTACAATAAAGTACCTTATATCCATATGTGTTCTTCTTTTTGCCGTGCCTCTTGTATTTTCTGTTAAAAACTGATTCATCCATTATGTAAATTAGGATCCAAGGAGCCCAGAGGGGTGTTTTTTCTCTTCCAAAGAGGCCAAGGAACGCCCCCCTGATGTGCCCAGCCCGCCTAAATTTGAATCAGAGGAACGCCTCCAGCAGCTGAAATCGCATCCCAGAGGTGAGGCTAACAGCTCCACCCCCCGGCTACTTCCGTTCTCTGCCCAGAATACATCCCCAAAAAGAAGAACACATATGGATATAAGGTACTTTATTGCCCTAGGCTAAAGGGGGGAAAAAATTGTGGATAGCCAGGTGACAGATTCCCTTTAAGACAGTTGTCCATGCAATAATCACTCCAATCGAGACTCTGTCTCGCTTGCCGGTCAATGGTAGGATTATGTTTGCTTAACCATGGTAAACCCAGAACCAACGGAGCAGGCAGACCCTCCAGCATAAAACACAAAATGGATTCCTGTTGAAAATCACCCACTCTTGTATGTACCATCTGACAAACATTTCTAAGTAAGTAGTGCAGAGTCTATTGCAAATACCAAAATATTTTTCTCTAATGCCCTTGTAGTCAACCCATGCAACCCCTGCCCCACTGTCAATAAATACCTCAATTCCTACAGTTTTGTAATCTAGCGCCACCTCAGCAGACAGGAGAAATTGGGTACTACCAATAAATGAAAAAAGTTCTCTGACTCCCCACCCACACCACCAAGAGTAAGATGGGAATTAAACGTGTTTTTTTTTGTGTTTTCACCTTGATGTTGAATGTAAGGACAAACATTACCAAAATGTCCACAGAAAAAACATACTCCCTTCTTATGACTAAAACTCTTGCAAGCAGGCCCAGGGGTAGCTCCCCCTAACTGCATAGGTTTATCATCAGGCATAAACTCAGGAGTCTCTCCACCCAAAGTGTCAGAGGAAGCCGCCACGTTATATAATAGTTCATCCTGAGAGTGAGGGACCTTAGAGCTCTCTCTCAGGCGTCTATCAATACGTACAACAAGGGACATAGCAACTTTCAATGACTAAGGATTTTCGTGAAAGGCCAACGTGTCCTTTAACCTCTCGGATAATCCCTGACAGAATTGGCCACGGAGAGATGCATCATTCCACTCCGTATCCGTAGCCCATCTCCTAAATTTAGAGCAATAGATCTCAGCAGAACGCTCTCCCTGCTGTAAACCACATAACTTGGTCTCAACCAGGAAGATCCGATCCATGATCCCATCCTGAGAGACTGTGATTTGGTCGGTAGAGAAAAAGGCCAAGCCTGATCTTCCCCTTTAAGCAACGAAATGATAATACCAACTCTTTGACTCTCATCCCCAGATGAGAGCAGACGTAACTTAAAGTACAATTTACATGACTCTATGAACAGAATAAAATTATTGCTTCCCCCGAAAATCTGTCCAGAAGTGCAACCTTAGGTTCAGGACAAGCCTGGTAACTACTATTGGCACCAGCAGCCTGTGATCCCTGGATCTGCGTGCGGAGGTCAGCTACCTCAAAAGACAGACCCTGCAACTGTCTAGCCAGTGCAGCAATAGGATCCATAGCCTCACTGACACAAACAAAAAATGACGGTTTGTGGCGGTTAATAATGTCATTGCACGGTGTGGGTAGTAAACTCCACACTGAACATAGAATGGAAGGGGAAATTTACTATGCCTGGAAACTAGGAAAAGCGGGATGGTCACCACCTAGTGAATCCCTAATCTGAGCCCTGACCACTATCTGTATGAACAGACATCGATGGTAGGAATCTTCATACGTAGGAACCTAAAGCCCTATTTCACCCTAAAGGGCCCTGGAAATAGTGTCAGAACAACAGCTGGGAAGGAACAGGAGACTCCCTCAGGCCTAATACCAAAAGATAGGGGAATACTACAAACTAGAAATAGGCAAAAGACACTTAACTCTGATAAGTATGTGGACTAGCAGGAACTCGATGGAGATCCAAACACCAGCACTTCCACAAACAGAATAGAGCTATCAACCGCATAGCATGATGGGTGAGACCAGACTAAATAGATGAGTTGGAATGAGCACTTAAGCTACACCTGATACAAGAGGTGTGGTCATAACCAGCAACAACACTGAAACAACTGAAACTAAAGAGACTGTCAGATCATATCACGAGCAGCCAGTCTCTTAGATCTTCTGACCCCTGTCAAGGGAGAGACCGTGACAGTATGCTGCCACATCAAAACTATGTAAATGGGCCATTCTGTGGTCTCCTCATGCTGCTGCCACCTCCCCACTATGTCACTGGGCCAGTCTGTGGTCTCCTTATGCTTCTGCTACCTCAACGCTATGTCATTGGGCCACTCTGTGGACTTCTCAAGATTTTCTACCACCCTCCACACTACATGACTGGGCCAATATTTGGCCTTTTTGGCCTGGTTGACATCATCATTTATTTGACCCTTCTTCTGATCTGTCAAAAGGAAGGAAAAATGAGACTCACAACAGATCCTGTCTGTGTAGCAGCTGTAAGGCCTGTATGGCCCCATCAGAATTGGCTCATGATTTGGTAGCCAAAAGCAGGAGTGGGTACAAAACACAGAAGACATGCAAATTTTCCATTCACCTGTCATCTCTGTTTTGGATCCACTCCTGTTTTTTTGGGCTTTAACAATACTTATGGATTACTGACCAAGTGAAGGCGAATGCTGAACAGACAGGATCCGTTTTTTGGGGGTTATTGTTCTGACGGATCAGAGGAATGGCAAAATAATTAGTGACGTCAACACAAACTTACTGCTGACACCCTCTCCACTCTGTTCGGGAGGCTCTACTTGTATAAGAATTTCATAGAACAGGTTCTGTAGACATCTATGTGAAATCAGCTGACGATGGTGTAAAAGAAGTGCGCTCTTTCACGCTACCATAGGATCTTGGGCCTCTGCACGGTTCTTTATAACTGGCGCTAGCATCGACCTGTAAGACACTTGAGTTTTTGGTCAGTTTTGGCTCCATAACTGCCCAAATAAGTGAAGTGTGCAGTGTGCAGTGAGTCATGTGCGTCTCATACTGACTCAGTATTGTTTCACTACCACAGCAAACTCCCTATGCATATTACTGCAAGGCACAGTGTTCTACACCACTGTACAGGCTCTCTGCAGCCAGGAAAAAGTTGTTTTTTAATGCGATTTGCGCAAATAAATTCGGATTAAATTGAATCTTTTCGGAACATTCGGCAAACCGTCTGAATCGAATCTTTGAGAAATTTGCTCATCTCTAGTTATAGTACAAGTTCACTTTAGGTCCAGCAGGGACTAGAAGCATCCAGGTATGAGGCAGTGGTGTGCCAATGGCTGGACTGCAGACAGATGAGTTTTTTTAATTCTTTAAATATTTATTGGTTTTGTCAAACTAAAAAAATACAAAATATTAACATGCAGCGAGAAAACCCATTCCATAGTGCAAATGATAGGGTACATTGCAGACAGGGGTCTTATTGACGTAGATTAGCATAAATTTGGGTGCAACAGGGAGGAACAACAGAAATTAAAACTGAATCATGGAAAAAAACTTAATGACCTCTTATAGACAGTATCCCGGGCAAAAATGGGGCCATCCATACTGCAACCAGGTGAGAAAAAACCTTAAGTATTCTGACAATGACAAAGCCAAGAAAGTTAAAACAGCGAAGGATATAATGTCCAATATTATACAGTCTTTCATATGTACAATGTGAGGAAATAATTTTGGTGAGAGATATCATAGGAGGGACAAGCTATGAGAAGCTCAACCACAAACAGTATATGACAAGTAAGTATCCTAAAACTAACAGGAATACATCAGGAAAACAGGGACAGAGCTGAACAGGATTTAACAAGGATCTCTAATGTAGTGTTCATAAAAGACAAGACTTCTTGCCATAACTTAGGCTTTACCAAAATTGATGGAAAAGCGTGCCTATATGACCAAATCACTCCCAAAACTGATCTCTGACACCAGGGAAAATTCAAGCAAGCCTCAATTGGGTATAATACCATCTACAAATAATTTTATAATAGCTTTAACACTGATTACCATTCCTTTGGTCAAAAAGTGAGCTGTTTCCCAGTTCAATAAATGTGACCTCTTAGGCTACTTTCACACTAGTGTTTTAGTTTTCTGGTATTGAGATCCGTCATAGGGGCTCAATACCAGAGAAAAACGCTTAAGTTTTGTCCCCATTCATTGTCAATGTTGAAAAAACTGAACTGAACAGAACGGAATGCTCCAAAATGCATTCTGTTCCATTTAGTTGCGTTCCCATATTGGAGAGCAAACCGCAACATGTCGTTTTCTTTCTGTCCTGGGATGCGGAGCAAGACAGATCCGTCATGACCCACAATGCCAGTCACTGGGGACGGATACATTTTCTCTGCCACAATCTACCACAATAGAAAATCCGTCCTCCATTGACTTTTAAAGGAGTTCATGACGGAACCGTCTTGGCAATGTTAAAGATAATACAACCAGACCCGTTCATAACGGATGCAGGCAGTTGTATTATCGGTAATAGAAGTGTTTTTGCTGAACCCTGCTGGATCCAGTAAAAACGCTAGTGTGAAAGTAGCCCTAATAAGCTGACGGGAAAGAATGCCATATATTTCTCTAGTAGATCTTAAATCTGTGTTCGGCCATCAATAAAGAAGTTTATAGATATATACATACATACATATGATAGGATGGAGGGGGGGGTGGTAGCGATGCTCTGTCCTAATACTGTTGGGAACAAGAGGTCTTCCAAAGAGGAGGATGTGGAAGAGGCAGCAACTGTGACACCAGCAACTTGGCCAGTTGGCAGTTAAGCTTCCACACAGTCTAATTGCTGGTCAAGAATAGATTTCCCATGGCCACACTTTCTGGATGTCTCATGATGGAGGGAGAACAAGGAGAAGGAAGAGTCTGAGAAAGAGAAGAAGCAGCTGATGATGGGGACAGCTGCTTGGGAATGCAGCATGGCTGCCACAAAGAAGTTCGGAGGAGGATAGACTTGTTCCGATTTGGAATGCTGGCCAGTTTTTTTTCCCATGTATCCATTGATGCCACCTTATGTGCTGCAATAGAGACCTGGTACCTACAGTTGCAAGAAAAAGTATGTGAACCCTTTGGAATGATATAGATTTCTGCACAAATTGGTCATAAAATGTGATCTGATCTTCATCTAAGTCACAACAATAGACAATCACAGTCTGTTAAAACTAATAACACACAAATAATTAAATGTTACTATGTTTTTATTGAATACACCATGTAAACATTCACAGTGCAGGTGGAAAAAGTATGTGAACCCTTGGATTTAATAACTGGTTGAACCTCCTTTAGCAACAATAACAGCAATAACTTCATCCAAACGTTTCCTGTAGTTGCAGATCAGACGTGCACAACGGTCAGGAGTAATTCTTGACCATTCCTCTTTACAGAACTGTTTCAGTTCAGCAATATTCTTGGGATGTTTGGTGTGAATTGCTTTCTTGAGGTCATGCCACAGCATCTCAATCGGGTTGAGGTCAGGACTCTGACTGGGCCACTCCAGAAGGCGTATTTCCTTCTGTTTAAGCCATTCTGTTGTTGATTTACTTCTATGCTTTGGGTCGTTGTCCTGTTGCAACACCCACCTTCTGTTGAGCTTCAGCTGGTGGAAAGGTGGCCTTAAGTTTTCCTGCAAAATGTCTTGATAAACTTGCAAATGAATTTTTCCTTCGATAATAGCAATCTGTCCATGCCCTGACGCAACAAAGCAGCCCCAAACCATGATGCCCCCACCACCATACTTCACAGTTGGGATGAGGTTTTGATGTTGGTGTGCTGTGCCTCTTTTTCTCCCCTCATAGTGTTGTGTGTTTCTTCCAAACAACTCAACTTTGGTTTCAACTGTCCACAGAATATTTTGCCCGTACTGCCCGTACTTTTGTAAGTCCTTAGCTGACACTCTAGTTTCTTCTTCACCTCAATGGGCAGTCTGCGCTGTGCTCTTGCAGTCATCTTTACAAGACGGCCACTCCTAGGGAGAGTAACAGCAGTGTTGAGCTTTCTCCATTTATAGACAATTTGTCTTATCGTGGACTGATGAACAGCAAGGCTTTTAGAGATACTTTTATAACCCTTTCCAGCTTTATGCAAGTCAACAATTCTTAATCGTATATCTTCTGAGAGCTCTTTTGTCCGAGGCATCATTCACATCAGGCAATGCTTCTTGGAAAAGCAAACCCAGAACTGGTGTGTGTTTTTTATAGGGCAGGGCAGTTGTAACCAGCACCTGTAATCTCATCTCATTGATTGGACTCCAGTTGGCTGACACCTCACTCCAATTAGCTCTTGGAGATGTCATTAGTCTAGGGGTTCACATACTTTTTCCACCTACACTGTGAATGTTTACATGGTGTTTTCAATAACATGGTAACATTTAATTTGATTTAGATGAAGATCAGATCACATTTTATGACCAATTTGTGCAAAAATCCATATCATTCCAAAGGGTTCACATACTTTTTCTTGCAAATGTATGTTTATATTTGAAAGCCCACTGCTTATTTTCATCCTGCAGATATTTCACATGGCTGTGTTTGTTATGGCCTTGTGGAGAAAAACCACCATATGGGAGTTGCTTGCAGAGAGCTAGAATTAGCTGAGCTTGGCCAAGGTCTGTCACGTTTTGAGCCTGCATCCACAGTATCAGTGGTATCAGCCGTTCCTGAGCTGACTACAAAAGAAGCAGATCTGGCCCTGTTAGTATTTTGGGAGGTTTTACCTGTACATAACCTCTGTTCTTTATTGCCGCTGCGGACACTGTCCTCCTCCTCTACTGTCACCTCTTACTCAGCATCCCAGTCCGGCTCCTAGGTCCTGTGTAACACACAATCATCACATAGTTTGCACCCTCCATGCCACTTTTATCAGAATGTGAAATGTGATTGTGGACTCCATCACCTACCTCTCGCTCCCTGGTCTGTATTTGCAACAAGTGCCACTGTTGCTACCACTGTCCCTACCGCCACAACTGTGTCTACAGCTGCCACTACTACTACCACTAGAGATGGCCCAAACTATATGCCGGCGAACAGTTCCCGGCGAACATAGCTTGGTCGCGTTCGCCGCGGCGGGCGAACACATGCGATGTTCGGTCCGCCCCCTACACATTATCATTGTGCAAACTTTGACCCTGTACCTCACAGTCAGCAGACACATTCCAGTCAATCAGCAGCATACCCTCCCTCCCAGACCTCCCATCTCCTGAACAGCATCCATTTTAGATTAATTCGGAATTTGCAGTCTTAGTGAGAGGAGGGACAGTGTAGCTGCTGCTGATTTAACGACTTGCCGCCACGCTAATGCCGATAGGCGTCATCTCGTGAGACCTGAGATTTCGCATGAACGCGTGCGTGCGCGTTCATGCGATCGTAACCGGGACAACTGAAACTACAGCCTGCCAGCGCTGATCATGCGCTGGCAGGCTGTAGATACGGAAAAAAAACGCATTTAAAATGCATATCAGACGCTGTTTTGTAAACAGCGTCTGATATGCCTGTCGTCTGCTCCTCTGGTGGTCCATTTGTCTGGGACCACCAGGGCAAACATAAGTAAAGTGCACTAATCACTACACACACACCCCCCCACCCCCATCACTGATTAACCCCTGATCACCCATGTCACCCCCCCTGATCACCCCCTGTCACCCCCCCGTCACTAATCACCCCCCTGTAATACTCATTCAGACGTCCGTATGTGTTTTGCGGATCCATGGATCTGCGGATCCGCAAAATACGGACACCGGCAATGTGCTTTCCGCATTTTGCGGATCCGCACATTGCCAGAACTATATAGAAAATGCCTTTTCTTGTCCGCAATTGCGGACAAGAATAGGACATGTTCTATATTTTTGCGGATCCGGAAGTGCAGATCCACAATTCCGGATCCGAGCGGGACAAAGTCTGTCCCCATAGAATTGAATGTATTTACAATTCTGTTCCGCAAAATTTTGCGGAACAGAATTGCGGACGTGTGAATGAGGCCTAAGGGTCCCTTAGCGATCGCAGCTTTACAGCTTTCCCCTCTTTTTTTTTTTGTGCACATTTTTTAGAGATTGTTTCATCCACATTGATCAATGTGAATGAAGAAATCTGTGCCGTTCATTTTTTTCTTTCAGCCCAGCGGCTGAAAGGAAAAAAAATCTCATTACCCGTTTGGTCAATATAAGGAGAATAGCAAAAACTCCTAATTCTGGCCATACGGGTAATGATTGCGGAGACCCTCAAATGCCAGGGCAGTGGAAAAACCTCACAAGTGACCCCATTTTAGAAAGAAGACACCCCAAGGTATTCGCTAAGGGGCATAGTGAGTTCATGGCAGTTTTTATTTTTTGACACAAGTTAGCGGAAAATGAAATTTTTTGAAAAAAAAAATGTAATTTCCGCTAACTTGTAACAAAAAAATAAAAAATTCCATGAACTCACTATGCCCCTCAGTCAATACTTTAGGGTGTCTACTTTCCGAAATGGGGTCATTTATGGGGTGTTTCTACTGTCTGGGCATTGTAGTGCATCAGGAAACAGGAAAGGTGCTCGGAAAATCAAAGTGCGGAAACTCACTTTTTTGCACCATAGTTTGTAAACGCTATAACTTTTACCCAAACCAATAAATATACACTTATTGCATTTTTTTTTTTAACAAAGACATGTAGAACAATAAATTTAGAGAAAAATTTAAATTGAAATGTAGTGTTATTTGAAAATTTTTACAACAGAAAGCGAAAAATGTCGTTTTTTTGCAAAAATTTCGTCAAAAAAAGTAAAGTATCAAAAAAAGTTAAAATGTCAGCAAGAATGAAATACCACCAAATGAAAGCTCTATTAGTGAGAAGAAAAGGAGGTAAAATTCATTTGCGTGGTAAGTTGTATGACCGAGCAATAAACGGTGAAAATAGTGTAGTGCGGATTTGTAAAAAAGGGCCTGTCACTAGGGGGGTATAAACGTGGTCTTCAAGTGGTTAATTGGGAAATTGATAGCTAGGCTAGTGTATTCAGTGTCCACTCCAGTCCTGAAAGACTCATCTGATCTCTGCTGTAAGGACAGCGTCCTGACAGCACCCCAAAAAGCCCTTTTTAGGGCTGCAACACTAGTCTGCTTTTTTTTTCTTCTCCATATATATATTGCAGTTGCCTGGCCTGCCCGTGTGTGAGGAGCTTCAGGCCCACAGACTGTAGTGTGCCCACTGCCAGTGCCCACCCCTGTCATCCCGTGTGGCACAGGACTTTGCATCAAAAAAAGGCATTTTATTTTTACACTTTAGTGTAATTTCAGTTACTTGCCTGCTAGTGTGTGTCAGGCCGACTTCCACTGACTGTAGTGTGCCCACTGCCAGTGCCCACCCCTGTCATCCCGTAAAGCACAGGACTTTGCATCAAAAAAAGGAATTTCATTTTTACACTTTAGTGTAATTTCAGTTGCTTGCCTGCTAGTGTGTGTCAGGCCGACTTCCACTGACTGTAGTGTGCCCACTGCCAGTGCCCACCCCTGTCATCCCGTGTGGCACAGGACTTTGCATCAAAAAAAGGCTTTTAATTTTTACACTTTAGTGTAATTTCAGTTGCTTGCCTGCTAGCGTGTGTCAGGCCCACTTCCACTGACTGTAGTGTGCCCACTGCCAGTGCCAACCACTGATACCGGGTGGCACAGTAGCTTGCCGATAAATAAGGCATTTAATCTTTACACATTAGTCTAATTTCAGTTGCTTGCCTGCTGCCAGTGTGTGTCAGGCCCACTTCCACAGAATGTAGTGTGCCCACTGCCAGTGCCAACCACTGATACCGGGTGGCACAATAGCTTGCCGATAAATAAGGCATTTAATTTTTACACATTAGTCTAATTCGACACACGTCCCCGGATAGGGTACATAACAGGGATTAAACTGATAGGAATAGTACTAGTTAAGACACCACTCATTTAGGGTGTCACAGCACATTGCTCTGTGCACGCGCAGTGCCCCAATTTGGGAGTAAGAGGACCGACCAAGCTGCTTTTTCCATCTCCCGGTTCCCTAAAATCAATTCAGTTTGGTGTATGAGAGTTTGGTCTGTCACTGTGAAGGCAGTCGAAGGTACCAGGCCTAAAAATTTTTTCACAAAAGGCAATCCCTGATATGGGATGTAACAGGGATTAAACTGATGAGAATAGTACTACAGTACTACAGTAAATTGCATGGATTAAAACAGAGTGGAGGGAGCCAGCCTATTGATGTCTATGGTGGTTTGCCCGATTCGCCCATCCGCGAACATTTGCGGAAGTTCGCGTTCGCCGTTCGCGAACGGAAAATTTTATGTTCGCGACATCACTAACTACCACCAACACAGCTGAGCATGTAGTCTCCCACCTCCTCCAAAACCTCCTCCTCATGACTGTCCAAATGCTGAGTCTTCTAAAAAGTCATCAACAGGCAGGCTCTCTTGAAGATCTTCCATAGCGCATGATTTTGTTGCATTTTTTAAGAAAACAGAAGACCCCCACTAGGAGGGGGCAATGAAGACAGAGATAATGCAACTGCAACTGAAAGGCTTCTATGGGGTTGCAAGGAGGAGCAGGAGGAATTCTATGACCCCTGGCTCCAAGACATGGTATCAGACTGAGAGGTGACCTCAACATAATCCTGCTGAGACTTAGAGGAGGAGTGAGCCATTCAGTCCACAATCTCATCCTCTTTCACCTTAATATCTTTTGGAATATCTTTTGGAATATCTTTTGGAATATCTTTTGGAATATCTTTTGGAATATCTTTTGGAATATCTTTTGGAATATCTTTTGGAATATCTTTTGGAATATCTTTTGGAATATCTTTTGGAATATCTTTTGGAATATCTTTTGGAATCTCTTTTGTATCTTTGGGAAGCCAGAGAAGACGAGGCATAGGTCTTAAGTTTATTTTCTGTAATATAAAGAACTAGACACAATAAAATGCCCCCCTTCTACAAACACACTGCACACTGTTATTGACATTTTATTGTAGGAACTATATATGTAATATCCCACTGATTCAACAATTACATTTAGGTTCTAAAATATCTATGAAACACATGGTCTGGTGCATGCACTAACATGAATAGTACAATGCAGTGTTTTCAGCTAGGCATGTAATATCACTTGTTCAACAATTAAATTATTGTACTAAAATGTCTATGAAAAACATGGTCTGATCTCGGATGCTTATACTAACACAAATAGAACAATGCAGTTTTTGCAGCAAATTGTCTTTTAACTAAACATGTAATATCACTTGCTTATCAAATTATTGTGCTAAAATGCCTGTGAAAAACATGGTCTGATCTCTGATGTGTCCGCTAACATGCATAAAACAATGTAGTGTGTGCGGCAAATTTTCTTTCAACTAGGCATTAAATAACACATGTATAGAAAGGAATTATTGCTGTAAAATTATTTTGCTATAATGTAATGTGTAATATCACAGATATATTTGCTCCCCATTTTGCCCCCAATACCCATATTTGTTCCCCATTGTGGCCACAGTAGATATATTTGCTCCTGTTGTGGCCCCATTGTTTGCCCAGAAAATATAATTGCCTCCCTCTCAGCACCCCCATTCCAATAGCCCTGACAGATGTTTTTTGAGCCCTTACACTTGCTCCTAGTTTTACGTTACAAATACTTATCATATACTGTGTGAAAGTAGCCTTTGTGTTAGTTTCCTGACTGTCTTGGACCTGTGTGAGTGCAAAGGAATCTATTACATGCACAGTGGGTTTAATCTAAACTTGCAGACACCTCTTGTCATGTATCACTCCGTCTGTGGCTACAATTTAGGGTATGGCATGTGTCGCTCGACTCCAAGTTACAGAAAAGCCACTCTGTACATAAATATGTGTGACTTGTCTGTAACTTGCTGCCATGGGACTATTTTAGAACTGTGATTTGGCTGTGAAAATACGCGATACGTCAATGGAGTAACGCAGCAACTCACGCTAGAAGTCAAAGGAGTAAACGGATTTTTAGTTACTGTTGTGCCACCATTGACAAACATGAAATTTCTTGTGATTATACAAAGACATAGGTATACAGGCACATATTTGTCATACATACAGGCCCATAATACACACATAAAGGCATATATATCATCATCATTTACAGGCAGATATAGTTTCTCCCCTCCCTCCCTCTATATATGTGTACTGTGTGACATAGTGTCTGGAGAAGTGGTGGATGGGGTGTATTTTTGTCCAAGGTTCCTCACTTCAATGCTTTACTAAAAGCAACCAGGATATGTGAATGACAGAGATCTGTGCAGATGTTTCTGTATTAGGATTTTTTGAAAACCCGCTTTCAGGGCCAGTTTTGTTGAAGTGGGGAGAGAAGGGTGGGCCCCCACTCCATCTGGATAGTCCAGGTCTTGGGCTGTCTGTATTATTTAATGTCAGGAGTCCAGTCACACTTTGCTCTCAGCCTGGGAATAGGTCATCTGCTTGGAGCCTATGAGAGCACCTCAAGTGTATGGCCTTTGCTGTTTTGTTTGGTGCCGGTATTAGGCCGGCGCTGGGTCAGTGAGGTGATTCTGCTGTATAGTTAGAGCCGGAAAGGCAGAGGATTTTTTGATTGTTATATTTTATTTTATGTTCTGTACCTCAAAGTGACAATAGAACTGTCTGAGATCAGCTGAATGAATTTCCTGCTGTTCTGACGGAAATTTCGCTGGTGTGCCTGCTAAACTGTGCCGGTCTACCCAGGAGATGCCAACCCCACTACCTAATCCCTTACAACTGTATAAACACACACATACCTTACACATTCTTTACAGGCAGATTGGCCACTGGTCTAGTGGGTGAAGCGTCCTGCTCTTCTCTTACAGACTCTGCTCTTGTTTCTCATTGTGGACAGGACTCCCCTCCAGGGAATAACTGGTCTTGTGGGTGGAGCGTCCTGCTCTTCTCTTGCAGCCTCTGCTCTTGTTTCTCAGTGTGGACAGGACTCCCTTCCAGGGAATAACCGGTCTTGTGGGTGGAGCGTCCTGCTCTTCTCTTGCAGCCTCTGCTCTTGTTTCTCAGTGTGGACAGGACTCCCCTCCAGGGAAAAACCGGTCTTGTGGGTGGAGCGTCCTGCTCTTCTCTTGCAGCCTCTGCTCTTGTTTCTTAGAGTGAACAGGACTCCCATCCAGGGAAAAAACGGTCTTGTGGGTGGAGCGTCCTGCTCTTCTCTTGCAGACTCTGCTCTTGTTTCTCAGTGTGGGCAGGACTCCCCTCCAGGGAATAACCAGTCTTGTGGGTCAATCATCCTGCTCTTCTCTTGCAGACACTGCTCTTGTTTCTCAGTGTGGACAGGACTCCCCTCCAGGGAATAACCAGTCTTGTGGGTGGAGTGTCCTGCTCTTCTCTTGCAGCCTCTGCTCTTGTTTCTCAGTGATGACAGGACTCCCCTCCAGGGAATAACCGATCTTGTGGGTGGAGCGTCCTGCTCTTCTCTTGCAGCCTCTGCTCTTGTTTCTCAGTGTGGGCAGGACTCCGCTCCAGGGAATAACCGGTCTTGTGGGTGGAGCGTCCTGCTCTTCTCTTGCAGCCTCTGCTCTTGTTTCTCAGTGTGGGCAGGCCTCCCCTCCAGGGAATAACCGGTCTTGTGGATCGATCATCCTGCTCTTCTCTTGCAGACACTGCTCTTGTTTCTCCGTGTGGACAGGACTTTAGCAACAGGAGCAGAGGAAAATGTATCTTAACTGTTGCTGTCTTCAGGCCAGGGAATTAGCCCTTATGAGTGGGTCTGAGTAATTGATTATATTCCTTCTGTGAGATAACATCTAACTTCAGACCCTCATCCAAAATTGTCTGCAACTGATCTGAATACTAAATGGTAGGATCCTCTGATACCTTTGTGCATATACGACTATCTTTGAACATTTCTTTGGTCGTAACCATGGAAAGGAGCAGTGTATGATGTGATGGAAAAGTGAATCTAGCCAGCAAAGGAAGCAATATGGAAAATAACAAAACATTAGTAACATTAGTCTCAGTGTGGACAGGACTCCCCTCCAGGGAATAACCGGTCTTGTGGGTGCACATCGGTCTAGTTTTTTTGAGAAATAATATGTTTTTTGGTACAGTTGTAATAAGTTAACTGTTTGATTTATATTTTTATATATATTCTCATCCTCTGTGGAACTAAAGCTGACTTTTTGTTGTACATTGTATAATTTTTTTTTTATTATGTGATTTTCTCACTATCTCAGTATAGATTTAGGCTGGGTCTTTGCCCATTTATACACAGCATTTTCCTTAACAGACAAAGCCCGCTGATATTTAGGGGGTCATTTATCAAACTGGTGTAAAATAGAACGGGCTTAGTTGCCCATAGCAACCAATCAGATTACTTTTTTAATTTTCCAAAGGAGCTTTTCAAAAGGAAAGGTGGGATCTGATTGGTTGCTATGGGCAACTAAGCCAGTTCTACTTTACACCTGTTTGATAAATTACCTCCTGAGTCTTCTTAGTGAATATAATAGAAGCCTCTAGTTAAGCAATATTTTTTTGAGTTGGATAACAAATTCCAAAAACTTCTTGCACGCTGCATTTTCTTGCAGATTTTTATGTAGGCATTTAATCTTGCTTTATTCAGTTTGTTCAGTTTTGAAACAGCGGAGACCCTCTGGCCATGGCGCCATTGAATGCACGAGTGGGCGCCATGTTTGCCCATCGCTCCAGAGCCGTACATGTACGGTACTGATAGTGAATGGGTTAAAAGCCCCCTTCTGCTGCTAGTTTCTTTATTGTGGGCAAGAAAGGTGTCAATCTTCATTCCTGTATTGACTCTAGGGGACTTAAAGGGATTGTTTCAGTTCAAGAAGTTGTAGTTATCATGTATATAAAGTTAATACAAGGCACTTTCTACTGTATTATGATTGTCCATATTGCTTTCTTTGCTGGCTAGATTAATTTTTCCATTACATTATACACTGCTTGTTCTATGGTTACAACCACCCTGCAATCCATCCATGCTGGTTGTGCTTTCACAATATAGGAAAAAGTGCCAGTCTCTTGTGGTTGGACCGTGGGAGCGCACATGGGCTGGGTTTTTTTTTCTGGAAAATTGGAAATCCAGCCAGCAAAGAAAGCAATATGGACGATCACAATAAATTAGAAAGTGCCTTATATTAACTTCCTCCACATGATAAGTGCCATTTGCTGAAATGACAAAACCCCTTAAATAAGATCACATGTAACTAGAGTTGAGCGAACACCTGGATGTTCGGGTTCGAGAAGTTCCCGAAGTTCCCGAACCCCATTGAAGTCAATGGGGACCCGAACTTTTGGGCACTAAAAAGGCTGTAAAATAGTCCAGGAAAGGGCTAGAGGGCTGCAAAAGGCAGCAAAATGTAAGTAAATGCCCTGAAAACAAATGTGGATAGGGAAATGAATTAAAATAAAATAAAATAAATAAAAATTAACCAATATCAATTGGAGAGAGGTCCCATTGCAGAGAATCAGGCTTCATATCACCCACCACTGGAGAAGGCCACTTTCAGTTATTTAGGACCCAGCACCCAGACAGAGGAGAGAGGTCCCACAGCAAGGAATAAGGCGTCATATCACCCACCACTGGGGAAGGCAACTTTCAGTTATTTGGGCCCCAGCACCCAGACAGAGGAGAGTGGTCTTACAGCAAGGAATAAGGCGTCATATCACCCACCACTGGAGAAGGCCACATTTAGTTATTTCGGCCCCAGCACCCAGACAGAGGAGAGAGGTCCCACAGCAAGGAATATGGCGTCATATCACCCACCACTGGAGAAGGCCACTTTCAGTTATTTAGCCCCAGCACCCAGAAAGAGGATAGAAGCCCCACAGCAAGGAATAAGGCATCATATCACCCACCACTGGAAAAGGCCACTTTCAGTTATTTAGGCCCCAGCACCCAGACAGAGGAGAGAGGTCCCACAGCAAGTAATAAGGCGTCATATCACCCACCACTGGAGAAGGCCACTTTCAGTTATTTAGGCCCCAGCACCCAGACAGAGGAGAGAGGTCCCAAGGCAAGAAATAAGGCGTCATATCACCCACCACTGGAGAAGGCCACTTTCAGTTATTTAGGCCCCGGCGCCCAGATTAAGGAGAGGTTCATTCAACTTTGGGTTGCACCGCAAGATCATGGTAAAGGTAAATAAATGAGGATTCAATGAAGAAGTTCCCCGGAGTACAAGAATACATGGTTGAGGGGGAGGCAGTTATAAATGTCTATTCTGCACAAGGGAGGGACAGGTCCTGTGGGATCCATGCCTGGTTAATTTTTAATAACGTCAGCTTGTCCACGTTGGCTGTGGACAGGCGGCTGCGTTTGGCAGTAATGACGCCCCCTGCCATGCTGAATACACGTTCAGACAAAACGCTGGACGTCGGGCAGGCCAGCACCTCCAAGGCATAAAATGCTAACTCTGGCCACGTGGACAATTTGGAGACCCAGAAGTTGTCGTTGCACAGGCACTGCAGCATGTAGTCGCTCATGTGTGCCAGGCTCCCAAGAGGTAAGGACAAGCTGTCCTCTGTGGGAGGCGCATCATCATCGTCCTCCGTATCCCCCCAGCGATGCACCAGTGATGGGCCTGAGCTGTGTCAGGTGCCACCCCGCTGTGAACCTGCTTCATCCTCATCCTCCTCCACCTCCTCCTCATCCTCCTCGTCCTCCAGTAGTAGGCCCTGGCTGGCCACATTTGTACCTGGCCTCTGCTGTTGCAAAAAGCCTCCCTCTGAGCCACTTCTAACAGACTGACCTGAAAGTGCTAAAAATGACCCCTCATCCTCCTTCTCCTCCCAGGCCACCTCCCCTTCCATCATCGCCCTAAGCGTTTTCTCTAGGAGACATAGAAGTGGTATTGTAACGCTGATAACGGTGTCATCGCCACTGGCCATGTTGGTGGAGTACTCGAAACAGGGCACACAGGTCTCGCATGGAGGCCCAATAATTGGTGGTGAAATGGTGCTGTTCCGCAGTGCGACTGACGTGTGCGTGCTGCAGCTGAAACTCCACTATGGCCTGCTACTGCTTACACTGTCTCTCCAGCATGTGCAAGGTGGAGTTCCACCTGGTGGACACGTTGCATATGAGTCGGTGAGCGGGAAGGCCGAAGTTCCGCTGTAGCACAGAAGCAGCAGGATGTGAACGCCGTAAGCGCGTACAGATGGCCCGCACTTTATGCAGCAGCTCTGACATGTCGGGGTAGTTGTGAATGAACTTCTGCTCCACCAAAATTCAGCACATGCGCCGGGCAAGGGATGTGCGTCAAACCGGCTAGACCCAGAGCTGCGACGAGATTTCACCCATTATCACACACCACCTTGAGGCCCACCGGCAGAAACCACTCGTCGGTCTGTTGTTCAATACTCCGCCACAACTCCTGCACGGAGTGGGGCCTGTTCCCCAAACATATGAGTTTCAGAATGGCCTGCTGACGTTTACCCCGGGCTGTGCTGAAGTTGGTGGTGAAGGTGTGTGGCTGACTGGATGAGCTGGTGGAAGCAGAGGAGGAGGCTACAGGAGGCAAAGAATGATGCCCTGCGATCCTTAGCGGCGGAAGGACGTGCGCCAAGGAACTCTCCGCCTGGGGCCCAGCCGCCACTACATTTACCCAGTGTGCAGTTAGGGAGATATAGCGTCCCTGGCCCTGCTTACTGGTCCACGTATCTGTGGTTAGGTGGATCTTGCCACAGATGCCATTGCGAAGTGCACACTTGATTTTATCGGATACTTGGTTGTGCAGGGAAGGCATGGCTGTCTTGGAGAAGTAGTGGCGGCTGGGAACAACATACTGTGGGACAGCCATGGACATCAGTTGTTTGAAGATGTCTGTGTCCACCAGCCTGAATGACAGCATTTCAAAGGCCAGTAGTATAGAAATGCTGGCATTCAGGCCCAGGGCTCGAGGGTGGCTAGGTGGGAATTTACGCTTTCTCTCCAAGATTTGTGAGATGGAGAGCTGAACGCTGCCGTGTGACATGGTGGAGATGCTTGGTGACGCAGGTGGTGGTATCGGTGGCACATCCTCTGTTTGGTGGGCAGCAGGTGCCAACATTCCTCCCGAGGCGGAGGAAGAGGCCGAGACAGCAGCAGAAGAGGGAGCAGGGGGAGCCTGATTGACTTCCTTGCTTTTATGGTGTTTACTCCACTGCAGTTCATGCTTTGCATGTAGATGCCTGGTCATACAGGTTGTGCTAAGGTTCAGAATGTTAATGTCTCGCTACAGGCTCTGATGGCACAGCGTGCAAACCACTCGGGTCTTGTAGTCAGCACATTGTTTAAAGAAGTGCCATGCCAGAGAACTCCTTGAAGCTGCCTTTGGGGTGCTCGGTCCCTGGTGGCAGTGGCCAGTAGCAGGAAAACTCTCTTGGTGGCGGCTGTTCTGCTTTTGCCCCCTGCTCCCTCTTTTGCTATGCTGTTGGCTTGGTCTCACCACTGCCTCTTCCTCTGAACTATGAAAGTCAGTGGCACGACCTTCATTCCATGTGGGGTCTAGGACCTCATCGTCCCCTGCATCGTCTTCAACACAGTCTTCCTCCCTGACCTCCTGTTCGGTCTGCACAATGCAGAAAGACGCAGCAGTTGGCACCTGTGTTTCGTCATCATCAGAGACGTGCGGACTCTGATGAGGTGGTATTCCCATGTCCTCATCATCAGGAAACATAAGTGGTTGTGCATCAGTGCATTCTATGTCTTCCACCACTGGGGAAGGGCTAGGTGGATTCCCTTGGGAAACCCTGCCAGCAGAGTCTTCAAACAGCATAAGAGACTGCTGCATAACTTGAGGCTCAGACAGTTTCCCTGATATGCATGGGGGTGATGTGACAGACTGATGGGCTTGGTTTTCAGGCGCCACCTGTGCGCTTTCTGCAGAAGACAGGGTGTAAGATAATGTTGGGAACGTGCTGGATCCACTGTCGGCCACCCAATTGACTAGCGCCTGTACCTGCTCAGGCCATACCATCCTTAGAACGGAATTGGGCCCCACCAAATATCGCTGTAAATTCTGGCGGGTACTGGAACCTGAGGTAGTTGGTTCACTAGTACGAGTGGCTGTGGCAGAATGGCCATGTCCTCTCCCAGCACCAGAGGGTCCACTAACACCACCACGACCGAGTCCACGTTCCTTACTAGATGTTTTCCTCATTGTTACCGTTCACCAAGCACCACAATTAGAAAAAGAATATTTGGCCCAATGTATTGATTTCAAATTCAGGCCTTTTTTTACAGGCACCTAACACTATCTGCCTATTTATTTATGTACCGTATTACACTAATCCAGGCACAGCAGTAACCACTGATTTAGGGGAATATCAGTTGTAGGCCTAGTATTTAGGCCCTGGATGAAAGGTATCCTTTTATGGACAGATTTACACTTGGAGATGCACAGTAGCGTGTGAAAAAATATGTAGGATTATGCCTTCAGCAATTGTATTTTAACACTTTGTGTAATATACTCTTTAACGGACAGAAATACAATGGGAGATGCATGGTAGCGTGTGAAGTTATTGAGGATGACCCTCTCAGCACTTGTATATACACCTTGAGTGTAATATACCCTTTTACGGAAAGATTAACACTTGGCCTGCAACAGCTGTAACACCAGATTCAGGGTATTGCTATATTGGCAAGTGAATTTCACCCCAGAACAAAATCTATCCTTTGACGGATACTATTAAACTTGTCCAGTCACAGCTGGAACACCAGATTTACTGTATTTCTATTTTGGCAATTGAATTTCACCCCAGAACAAAATATATCCTTTGCCGTACACTATTAAACTTGGCCAGCCACAGCTGAAACCACTGATTTATGGTATTCCTATTTTGGCAATTGAATTTCACCCCAGAACAAAATATATCCTTTGCCGGACACTATTAAACTTGGCCAGCCACAGCTGAAACCACTGATTTATGGTATCACTATTTTGGCAATTCAATTTCACCCCAGAAAAAAAAAATATCTTTTGCCGTACACTATTAAACTTGGCCACCCACAGCTGAAACCACTGATTTATGGTATTGCTATTTTGGCAATTGAATTTCACCCCAGAACAAAATATATCCTTTGCAGGGTACTATTAAACTTGGCCAGCCACAGCTGAAACCACTGATTTATGGTATTGCTATTTTGGCAATTGAATTTCACCCCAGAACAAAATATATTCTTTGCCAGACACTAATAAACTTGGCCAGCCACAGCTGAAACCACTAATTTATGGTATTGCTATTTTGGCAATTCTATTTTGGCAATTGTATTTCACCCCAAAACAAAATATATCCTTTGCCGGACACTATTAAACTTGGCCAGCCACTGCCGGGACACCAGATTTACTGTATTTCTATTTTTGTTACTGACTTTCACCCTAGAAAATAATGTACCCTTTTACGGACAGATTTAAACGAAGCCTGCAACAGCTGGAACATCAGTTTTACTGTATTTCTATTTTTGCAACTTATTTTTTACCGCAGAAAATAATATATCCTTTGCTGGACACTATTAAACTTGGCCAGCCACATCTGAATCCACTGATTTATGGTATTGCTATTTTGGCAATTGAATTTCACCCCAGAACAAAATATATTCTTTGCAGGGTACAATTAAACTTGGCCAGCCACAGCTAAAACCACTGATTTATGGTATTGCTATTTTGGCAATTGAATATTACCCCAGAACAAAATATATCCTTTGCCGGACACTAATAAACTTGGCCAGCCACAGCTGAAACCACTAATTTATGGTATTGCTATTTTGGCAATTCTATTTTGGCAATTGAATTTCACCCCAAAAACAAAATATATCCTTTGCCGGACACTATTAAACTTGGCCAGTAACAGCTGAAACCACTGATTTAGGTATTGATATTTTGGCAATTGAATTTCACCCCAGAAAAAAATATATCCTTTTACGGACAGATCTAAACTAGGCCTGCAACAGCTGGAACATCAGTTTTACTGTATTTCTATTTTTGCAACTGAATTTCACCGCAGAAAATAATATATTCTTTGCTGGACACTATTAAGCTTGGCCAGCCACATCTGAAACCACAGATTTATGGTATTGCTATTTTGGCAATTGAATTTCACCCCAGAACAAAATATTTCCTTTGCCGGACACTATTAAACTTGGCCAGCAACAGCTGAAACCACTGATTTAGGTATTGCTATTTTGGCAATTAAATTTCACCCCAGAAAAAAATATATCCTTTTACGGACAGATCTAAACTAGGCCTGCAACAGCTGGAACACCAGATTCAGGGTATTGCTATTTTGGCAATTGAATTTCACCCCAGAAAAAAAATATATCTTTTGCCGTACACTATTAAACTTGGCCAGCCACAGCAGAAACCACTGATTTATGGTATTGCTATTTTGGCAATTGAATTTCACCACAGAAAAAATATACCTTTTACGGACAGATCTAAACTATGCCTGCAACAGCTGGAACACCAGATTCAGGGTATTTCTTTTTTGGGAATTAAATTTCACCCCAGAACAAAATCTATCCTTTGCCGTACACTATTAAACTTCGCCAGCCACTGCTGGGACACCAGATTTACGGTATTGGTATTTTGGAAATTGAATTTCACCCCAGAACAAAATATATCCTGTGACAGACACTATTAAACTTGGTCAGCCCCTGCTGGGACACCAGATTTACGGTATTGCTATTTTGGCAATTGAATTTCACCCCAGAAAAAAATATATCCTTTGCCGTACACTATTAAACTTGGTTAGCCACAGCTGAAACCACTGATTTATGGTATTGCTATTTTGCCTATTGAATGTCACCCCAGAACAAAATATATCCTTTGCCGGATACTATTATACTTTGCCAGCCACTAGGGGATTGTTATTTTGGCAATTGAATTTCACCACAGAAAATAATCTATCCTTTTCCATACAGCAGACAGTATTACACTTGGCTAGCCACAGCTGGAACATCAGATTTAGGGGATTGCTATTTTGGCAACTGAACTTAACCCCCACCACAAGTCACAAAATGGCCACCAATCATCCCAGAAAAAAGTGACAGAAAAACGCTCTGTGCAGCCTAAAAACCAGTGAGCAATTAACTAGCAGAAGTTGAATCATTCACAGCTGTAGATCGATCACTTCATTAGGTGTTTTTGCTGACTTTTCCCTGCCTAATCTCGCCCTCACAGAAGCTGCGTCCTCTCCCTACACTAATCAGAGCAGTGAGACGTGCGGCGCTACGTGACTCCAGCTTAAATAGAGGCTGGGTCACATGCTGCACTTGGCCAATCACAGCCATGCCATTAGTAGGCATGGCTGTGATGGCTTCTTAGGGCAAGAAGTAAAACGCTAGCTGATTGGCTGCTGTGCAGCCCTTCAGAAAGCGGGAAAAAATCGCCGAACAACGGACCTGAACCCGAACTTTTTTGAAAATGTTCCGGTCCGGGTCCGTGTCCCGAACACCCCAAAATTCGAACTGTTCGCTCAACACTACATGTAACCGTTATCTTCCTATCTTCTACCTCTCGTTTTGGAATTGTTACATTGATTAACACTTAAAGACAGTTATCTTCTCTATAATTTACTTTACAGTATTCTTTTCAGGATCTGTGTGGGAGATGAATGGAAGACAGCTTATAATACTCATACGAATACTTAGCAAAGCCTTTAGGCTCTACAATGCTCCTGCTATCTTCCAGGACTTGATTTAATTTGTGTTCATTTACTTGGATGACATTAAGATTTTTTGTTGTTGTTGTTGTCATTGGAGGAACATAGGGGACGATTTATCAAGACTGGCATACCCATATGCTAGTCTTGATCTCCCTGCTCTGGTGGGAGAAGCACTTAATTTATTAATAAATTAGGCACACCTCTGCCCTGCAGTGTACCAGAAACTGAAGTCTACGCCAACTAGAGCCCTGCCTCCTTTTTCTTGCCACTTCAGAAAAGTGTTGAGAAGCCTGGAAAGTTGCATATTATGGCACACCTATTGCATGCACTATAATGTGCGAGATTAGTTGTAGGTTTTTTAGGAACCATTTTGGGGTATATACAGTGTAGTAAATAACTTTTTTATTATTTTACTGGGGGAAAGAAAAAAACAGCAATTTTACATTATTTTGTGGAATTCTTTTTAGCGTTCACTTAGTGGTAAAAATAATATAATTCACATTCTATATATTTTTTACAGTTTTTTTCTCTCCTCCTGCAGCCTAACAGCTCTGAAGCTTGTTTAACTGCTCCTATCTTTAGTTTGGTACCAGATATGGGCTTTGCATTGTTTGAAAGCTGACATTCCAAGCTTTCAGACAATAACAGAATGACAGTAATATGTTCAGGACATGGGAAGATATCACTGTTAGGGTCCATTCACATGTCCGTTGTGTATTGCGGATCCGCAATACACCGGGCCGGCACCACTATAGTAATGCCTATTCTTGTCCGCTATTGCGGACAAGAATACGACATGTTCTATTTTTTTGGGGGGGGAGCTGCGGACCGGAAGATCGGGGACGCGCACTGGAAACTGTGTGCTGTCCGCATCTCTTCCAGCCCCCTTGAAAATGAATGGTCCGGATCTGTTCTGCAACACATTCTACAAACGTGTGAATGGACCCTTAAAGATTGGGATGCAGTGAATACAGCTGTCTTTAGTCTTTAGCTGTCATTTTGGTCTTGTATGAAAGACAAAACCAGTTGTTAGTGATGAGCGGCAGGGGCAATATTCAAATTTGAGATATTTCATGAATATTCATTAGAATATTCGTGAATATTCGTATTCGAGATTATTCTCTTGATTGCAAAAAATCAGCAATGTAAAAATCACGATATTCGCAATTAAAATTCGCTATTCGAATATTCGTGCTCAAGACTACCAGTTGCATGTTTCTGGAACTGGTCCACCCCACCCATATATTTATTGTAATCCTGTATGCAGACAGACTTTCAGACGGTGATATTTGTGCCGCGCACAGGAACAGGGCTGTTACTGTCTGAATGTATAGATGGCATTATGAGGACATCTTTTTTGTCTCGATATTTTACAAGTAAGATGTCCCCATTGCAAAGGCCCTTTATTTCCCCAGACTTAAATTTTGCGTTGACTAAAGGCTTGGGCAGGCCTCTTTGACTGCACCGCATGGTGCCACATGCCACTTTCTTTCTGACTGAAAGGCACCAGTAAAGATGTACGCTGGTGTAATAATTGTCGATGTACAAATAGTACCCCTTATCTAAAAGAGAGTGCAAAAGATCCCACACTATTTTACCTGCCACATCGAGGGAAGGGGGGCATTCAGGAGGGCAAAACTGGGTATCTTTGCCTTCATACACTCTAAATTTATAGGTGTAGCCAGATCCGCTCTCACAGAGCTTATAAATTTTCAGCCCAAATCGTGCCCTATTCCTTGGCAAATATTGGCAAAATTGAATCCTGCTTTTAAAAAGGACAGGTGACTCGTCCAAGACAATATTTTCTCTGGGGTGTAGGTCTCTTTAAATTTTTCATTGAAATAATTTTTAAGGGGCCTAATTTTATAAAGCCTGTCATGGCTGGGGTCATCATGTGGGGGGCACTGTGTGTTGTCAGCAAAATGAAGTGTACTAACTAAAACTATCTAATTTCCAGTAATTTTGAAATATCTATATATATTTTTTTTTTATTTTTTTTTTTCTTGACAAATGCCTAATTCTAACTAGAGATGGCCCGAACTATTCGCCAGCGAGTAGTGTGCCCACTGCCAGTGCCTACCACTCATAACGGCTGGCACAGGACTTTGCATAAAAAAGGCATTTAAATTTTACACATTAGTGTAATTTCAGCTGCTTGCCTGCTAGTGTGTGTCAGGCCGACTTCCACTGACTGTAGTGTGCCCACTGCCAGTGCCCACCCCTGTCATCCCGTGTGGCACAGGACTTTGCATCAAAAAAAGGCATTTAATTTTTACACTTTAATTTAAGGTTAGTTGCCTGCCAGTGTGTGACAGGCTGACTTCCAGTGACTGTAGTGTGCCCACTGCCAGTGCCTACCACTCATACCGGCTGGCAGAGGACTTTGCATCAAAAAAGGCATTTCATTTTTACACTTTAGTGTAATTTCAGCTGCTTGCCTGCTGCTAGTGTGTGTCAGGCCGACTTCCACTGAATGTAGTGTGCCCACTGCCAGTGCCCACCCCTGTCATCCCGTGTGGCACAGGACTTTGCATCAAAAAAAGGCATTTCATTTTTACACTTTAATCTAAGTTTAGTTGCCTGCCAGTGTGTGTCAGGCTGACTTCCAGTGACTGTAGTGTGCCCACTGCCAGTGCCCACCACTCATACCGGCTGGCACAGGACTTTGCATAAAAAAAGGCATTTAATTTTTACACTTTAGTGTAATTTTAGCTGCTTGCCTGCTGCTAGTGTGTGTCAGGCCGACTTCCACTGACTGTAGTGTGCCCACTGCCAGTGTCCACCCCTGTCATCCCGTGTGGCACAGGACTTTGCATAAAAAAAAGGCATTTCATTTTTACACTTTAATCTAAGGTTAGTTGCCTGCCAGTGTGTGTCAGGCTGACTTCCAGTGACTGTAGTGTGCCCACTGCCAGTGCCTACGACTCATACCGGCTGGCAGAGGACTTTGCACCAAAATAGGCATTTAATTTTTACACTTTAGTGTAATTTCAGCTGCCTGCCTGCTGCCAGTGCGTGTCAGGCCCACTTCCACTGACTGTAGTGTGCCCACTGCCAGTGCCAACCACTGATACCGGGTGGCACAGTAGCTTGACGATAAATAAGGCATTTAATTTTTACACATTAGTCTAATTTCAGTTGCTTGCCTGCTGCCAGTGTGTGTCAGGCCCACTTCCACAGACTGTAGTGTGCCCACTGCCAGTGCCCACCACTGATACAGGTTGGCACAGTACCACTTATCGAAAAAAAAATGACAGGCAGAGGCAGGCCACCCCGCAGGGGCCGTCGTGGTCGTGGTGCTGTGATTTCCACTGTCCCTGGAATAATGCCTAGTGTTCAGAGGCCATGTACCCTGAACCCGAAAAATTCTGAGGACGTAGTTGACTGGCTTAGACAGGACACACAATCTTCAACAGCTTCCGCTAAGAACCTTGACGCACCATCTTCCTCCAGCTCAGCTTTGGTCACCTGCTCTCAAGTTACCACGCACCCGCCTGCGGCTGATAGGAATAGTACTAGTTAAGACACCACTCATATAGGGTGTCACAGCACATTGCTCTGTGCACGCGCAGTGCCCCAATTTGGGAGTATGAGGACCGACCAAGCTGCTTTTTCAATCTCCCGGTTCCTGAAATCAATTCAGTTTGGTGTATGAGAGTTTGGTCTGTCATTGTGAAGGCAGTCGAAGGTACCAGGCCTAAATTTATTTTCACAAAAGGCAATTCCTGATATAGGATGTAACAGGGATTAAACTGATGAGAATAGTACTACAGAAAATACCACTCATATCGGGTGTGACAGTAAATTGCACGGCGCAGACGCAGTCACCGTGGTTTAAAACAGAGTGGAGGGAGCCAGCGTTTTTTTAACCATCTCCCCGTTCGAAAAATCTATTCAATAAATGGCCCCCAGATTGGGGACGTTAGAGGGATTAAATTGATGAGAATAGTACTACAGAAAATACCACTCATATCGGGTGTGACAGTAAATTGCACGGCGCAGACGCAGTGACCGTGGATTAAAACAGAGTGGAGGGAGCCAGCGTTTTTTTAACCATCTCCCCGTTCGAAAAATCTATTTAATAAATGGCCCCCAGATTGGGGACGTTAGAGGGATTAAACTGATGAGAATAGTACTACAGAAAATACCACTCATATCGGCAGGGCCGGACTGGGGATAAAAACCAGCCCTGGAAAAAGTTGCATACCAGCCCCGGAAAAAGTTGCATACCAGCCCCAAACACACACGCCGCGAGCGTGTGTATGTATGTGTATATATATATATATATATATATATATATATAAATGAAGAAAAAACCAGGCAGCACCAAATACAGGCAATGTGGCGGGTGCAAGGTCCAAGGGTGTGAGCAACCCACAGTAATAGCGTAGAAAACGGACAGCACTCCAATAGAAATCCAAGGTACTTTTATTCACCCAAGTGGGCAGGCAACGTTTCGGCTTAACAATAAAGCCTTTCTCAAGCAATGCAAGCGCTCATCTCCGTCGCCACTGGAGCCCAGTGTGCCTGCGGCCGCCGGCCGGCCGTGCGGCAGTCAGGGCTACCGGCCTACCGGGAATTTTCCCGGTATCCCGGTAGGCCAGTCCGGCCCTGCACATCGGGTGTGAGAGTAAATTGCACGGCGCAGAAGCAATGACCGTGGATTAAAACAAAGGGGAGGGAACCAGCGTTTTTTTAACCATCTCCCCGTTCGAAAAATCAATTCAATTGACCTTTCGGGGACCCTTGGTGTTGTACGTGGCTGGGTGGAGGAAGAAACCTTCAATGACATCACCGGGACGTTGCTAGCTTGGTATCCAACCTTGTGCAAATGGGGAGTTTGCAGTTGTGCAAATGGACTGTTTGCGGTGCATTAAAAGAGGAGTTTGGTATGTCAATGTCTGTGAAGCGGGCGTAACCCTTACACTACCTGATCGATACAACATCATACCTGATCGTATACACACACTGGATGTTTTAAAGCATGTTATTCCAAACAATTTAGGAATGTTACGTGATTTATGCCCTTTATGGATTAAAACCCGACTCTGCGTCCACTGCGTAATTTTCCATGGGAGTTTTGCCATGGATCCCCCTCCGGCATGCCACAGTCGCGAACATTTGCGGAAGTTCGCGTTCGCTGTTCGCGAACTGAAAATTTTATGTTCGCGACATCACTAATTCTAACACTAACCTCAACTATTTCAAGCTACCTGGCTAGCTATAGTACACTATTTTATTTAAAAAAGGAAGGATGGGGTGTCAGGGGAACTGACTGTGTTTGGGGCACTGTGGGGTGTTTATTCACTTGGGGGCACTTATGGACAATCTGACAGAAGACCAGGGCAGCGCAGCTCTGATCTCCTGAAGTGTAACTGTCAGAATGAGGAGATCGGAGCTGCGCTGGATGATTCTTGCTTGCCGGCAAGCAGGACGCTCTGTGGTTGGTCACTCATATCAGCTCTGCTGTCCGTGACACGTGTTAAGATGCTGGTGTCACTGCAAGTAGGTGACACTTTCATTTCATGACATACTGTGCAGGTCATGATGCGGTAACTAACACGACATCATGACGTACATAGTACGTAATTCGTCACTAAGGGGTAAAGGAAATGTGTCATCAGAAAATACCCTATGGTTATTGGCTTACAGTTGTAGTTCATACAGAATTGGGAAATATTGAGTCCAAAAGTATGTTTATAGCCCCAGGATTAGAAAGTGTTTATTCAAGGTAAGCCCAGATATTATGTCACCATAACTTTTATATACTGAATATATTATCATTGTTGTCTACATTATTCAGTTCAGAAGCACCCTTTCAGAAAATTTGTACATGGGAAGCCTTTCCTCACCCATACTTTGCACCTAATGCATGTTAACTGGCCTTCAATAGTGACTTCTCAGTGACTTTCTCTTTTATCACAATAAGCTCATTTTCCATCCTTGTTCCCACAATACCATCAATTCCTCCATTCAGTATCTACAAATCTATTGTGTTACCATATTTTTAATGCAGTTTTGTGATGTTATTTTTAATTTTCCATGTCAATATCCAGATTTGAACCAAAAAGAAAAATCCTGCAATTTGGCACTGAACAGTATAATAGGCTGCACTTCTTGGTCTGTACGGATCACGTCACTGCAGTTACCTGCTTATCTATATCATTACGGGTAGGATTACAATGACAGATAAGACAGGATCCACCATTCACAATTGGTGATTGTCAGAGCTGATCTATCCTTTCCTTGTACAATGACATCTGCACAAGTCTCAGAACATGCCTAGAAAACTCTCCCATAGAAGTCAATGAGATCCCCTCCAGACTATTTTGTCTATGGCCCACGTGGCTACCATAAAGCAATTTTATTAAAGCTTTCTAAATGCTGTTAAGAACAGCTCGGGCCAGATGGCTGCCCCCATAATAATGGTCAGAAATAGAATTAAAAATCTATAATCAGAAAATAAAAACAGATTAGAAAAAAGGAGATATGTTACTATCTGGTTTTAACTGGCAGGTAAAAATTTTGGTGACACATTCCATTTAAGGCATTTTCTACCCTCAAGACCTTTCTTCTGGTCCTGTCTTGCAACATCCAAATCTTGATCTGCAGTTTATTATTGAGGTAGACAACTCTGTGGTGCTCCAGCCCTCTGGCTATGCCAGATACAGTGAGTTCCAGCAGGAAGATTTGCAAATTGTATAGTTGCAATAGTTCAAAGTGGGAGAAAAAAGGAGTGTAGTTGTCTATCAAGAACATCTGTCTAAAGCTACCATGTGACAAGTTGGATCCTAGATTTATTGGTTCTTGTAAGATACTAGGCTATTTTATAGTGTACTTGCCTCAAAGCATGATAATACCCAAAACCTTCCATAGTTCCCTTCTTAAGCTTTTGTGTCTGTTTAGAACAGTGTTTCCCAACCAGCGTGCCTCCAGCTGTTGCAAAACTACAACTCCCAGCATGCCCAGACAGCCTTTGGCTGTGCGGGCATGCTGGGAGTTGTAGTTTTGCAACAGCTGGAGGCACACTGGTTGGGAAACACTGGTTTAGAAGGTCTGTCTTTAGACCCTCACCTGTCCCTGTCCATGGTCTGACCGAGTATTTGGTTCAGAAAATCCTCAATTTTAAGTGGCATGGAAGAGAGTTCCATTTACTTATGAATAGTGGGGCTATGGTCCAGAGAAAAGGGTCTGGGAATGGTAAGGAAAATCCATTCTGTGATATTAATAACCTTTCATGCAGCCCTCCCTGATGTAGTTAGTAGCATAGATTTCCCTGTGTTTTCATGCTTGCCTATTGACTAGCATTGCTGGGGCAATTGCTATGCAGCTGCCTTGCATTTGAGTCTAGGTTAGTTAGGTTATTAGCCTGGATCATTTTTTGTCAAGCTCTCAATTGCTTAGCCTTTATGTGCCCAAGACATTTACTACTTTGGATACGGAGGATAGTGTATGCTCCGTGATTTGTTTGCAGATTCTTAGTATCTTTCTCTTGTCTAGTGTGTTTGATATTTGTATCATAATCATGGGATATTTAGTCCTTTCTAGGGTTCCCCAGAAGAAGCCTGTGTGGCGAAACGACGTTGGGTGAAGGTGACTGCAGAGTTGGCATGCTACAGATGGTACTGATATGAATTTACTTTCTATCCTGCCTTTATATAAGTATTATGAGTGACCCATATGTGGCCATGTGTCCTGGGTGTTAGTAAAAAATTTTTTAGCATATTGTGATAGGGTCTCCTTTGCTGATTTACATTCTGTGGCTGACGGACTCTGCAGTCTCCTCTTTGCCCTCTCTTGGGGTTTCTCCTGCTGCTATTCTATCTACATCTTTTTATATGTACTGTGTGAACTAAATAAAGTATATTTTCTTTAATTTTGATAGAAGAAATTTTTCTTTGGTGGGGCTGTTAGGTATATTTGATTTCTTCCTATTTATGTACTCAGTGACGCCATGGTTTATAATTTGGTGTGCATCCTTTGTAGGGTTGTCACAATACCAAAATTTTTATTCGATTTCGATACCATAAAAAAGTATTGCGATACTTAAAGGATAACTGTCCAATTTTTTTTTTTTTTACTATTGGATTTTGGTGATTAATATCACCTTGTTGGCCCTGTTTTAATTTCTGATTGTTTAATAAATAACCCCTAAAAGCCACTTAAAAGTCCCCAGTATTGGCTATTGTTACCTGAGATAAAATCAGGTTGCTATGTTCCTTCCGTCTACCAGATGAGGACGGAGCACGCACTGGGAACTGATAGTGAGTCAGCATTGTAAGGGAATGTATAAAAAGCCAGGTTCTTCCTGACAGGAGATAACAGTGCTGGGCTGTGTGTGTAAACTTCTCCACATGCCTGTGCTTGGCAGACACTCCCTTAGCAGTTCTGGAGAATGTAAAGCTCAGGGAAGATATGGGCTGCTCAGTGTATAAATGAAAGCCTTATCTGATAAGAGGAGAGCTTGTAGGAGGACTACAGGCTTCAGCCAGACCTGGGAACTTCACTGCAAGAC
This sequence comes from Bufotes viridis, assembly GCA_033119425.1. Lineage (NCBI taxonomy): Eukaryota > Metazoa > Chordata > Amphibia > Anura > Bufonidae > Bufotes > Bufotes viridis. The sequence goes on from CM065591.1 coordinate 206,952,604, forward strand.
CCCCATATACAGTGCTGGTCTTCACTAACTTCACTGCAGGTGTACTATGGATTAGCCTCAGGGCTGAGGGCGGCCATCTTAACAGAATAGTGAAATTGCAGTTTTATGCAGACTGGTTGCTAAGGGCTGAATCTTATTAAATAAGGGGTAAGTAAGTCTAATAGTTATTGATTCAGGAATATTATCATATTAGTAACTACATATATGAAAACTGAAATTAGGGTCTAAATGTGACAGTTATCCTTTAATACCACACTAAAAAACTAAAACATTCTTTCTGTTACGGCGTTCACCACATAGGAGATATTTTTTAATATTTTAATAGTTCATCACTTGGACGTGGCGATATGTAATGTTTATTTTTTTTATTGTTTATATATTTTATATGTAAAATTGGTAAAGGGGGTGATTTAAATTTTTAGTATTTTGGTGTTTTTTTTTTTACTTTTTACTTACTAGTAGCCCCCTTAGGGTCTAGAACCTGAGATCTTTTAATCCCTTGTCCTATTCACTCTAATAGAGATCTATTAGGGTGAATAGGACTTCACAATTTCTCTTCTGCTCTTTGCTTTGTGCACACAGCAGCAGGGAGCTTGCCGTGGAAGCCAGTGCTCCAGCAGCGTCCTGGCTGCCATGGTAACCAATCTGAGCCCCGCGATTACACTGCTGGGGCTCCAATCAGAAGCTGCCACTGTACCACCAATGAGGAGGAGGGAAGGGGACCCTGTAGCCACTGCCACCAATGAATATAACACAGAGGGGGGGGGGGACTTGACATAGGGGCCACTTAATATGGTGGATTTGGTGATCTCTGGCTTTCATTGTGTTGTAGACCCAATACTGGGGCTCCACATTTATTTTGCATATTAAAGCTTTTACCTATCCAAGCCATTCTGAGATTTTCTCATGAAACATTTTACTTCATTATAGTGGTAAATTTCAGTCAATATTTTTCATTTTTATTTAAAGAAAATACAAACTTTACAAAAAAATTTGAAAAATTTGCAACTTTCCAAATCTCTATTTCTCTGCTTTTAAAACAGATAGTGATACCTCATATAATAGTTATTACTTTACATTTCCCATATGTCTTTTTGTTTGGATCATTTTGTGAATGCCATTTTATTTTTGGGGATGTTAGAAGGCTTAGTTTAGAAGCAAATCTTGACATTTTTCAGAAAATTTCCAAAACCTACTTTTGAAGGACCATTTCAGTATAAGGTGGCAGTTTTAGGTTACCTATGATTTTTGGTTGCTCTGTATTACACTTTTTTGGAGGCAAGGAAAAATAGCTGTTTTGGCACCGTTTTTATTTTTTGTTATTTACAATGTTCATCTGACAGGTTAGATCATGTGGTATTTTTATAGAGCAGGTTGTTACGGATGCGACAGTACCAAATATGACTAATTTTTTTGTGAAAGCCAAAGTTTTTTTTTTTTTTTTGGGTGATTGTCCTAGGTAGGGTATCATTTTTTGTTGGATGAAATGATGGTTTGATTGCTACGATTTTGGGGGGTGTATGACTTTTTGATCGCTTGGTATTACATTTTTTGTGATGTAAGGTGACAAAAAATAGCTTTTTTTACACAGTTTTTATTTTATTTTTTACGGTGTTCATCTGAGGGGTTAGTTCATGTGATATTTTTACACAGCAGGTTCTTACGGACGTGGTGATACTTAATATGTCTGTTTTTCTATTTTTTTTTTGCAATTTTATGTGTTTTATTTTGGGAAAGGGGTGGATTTTTTTTTTACTTGAAACTTTATTTTTTTTAATGGAGAACACTGTTTTTTACTTTTTTTACTTTTTATTTTTGTCCCACTCTGGAACTTCAACTTCTGGGGGTCTGTACATTGGCTGTAAGTGTATTACCACTCTAATATATTTACAGCTTCCTGCCTGTGAGATCCAGGGGGCTGGATCTCATAGGCTCTCACGGAAGACAGCCACTATGCCTAAGGAAGCCATCAGGTCCCCGTCAGTGAACCAGATGGAGACCCTGCACCCGGCAAGATACTGCACGTACAGTGGTCAGCGCTGACCGTGGCAGTGCAAGGGTTAATGCGCCGGCATCGGTATTTTCACCGATGCCGGCGTATACAGCAGGGACCTGGCTGTCAGTGACTGCCAGGTCCATGCTGCTGATCAGGTGGGCGCAGCTCCTGCCCGATCAGCATGATGTACATGTACGTCACTGGACCTTATGTCATGTCCAGATATGACGTACATGTACGTCACGGGTCATTAAGGGGTAAATCTACATTAATCTTCTAATGAATTATTTGAAACCTGTAACAAACCTTATTAAGGCTACATACAGTGAAAAAAATGGCCATTAAAAACAGACACACTGTCCATTTTTCATGGCCATTTTTCAAACATTTGTGCATCTATTTTTGGCCGTCTGTCCGTTTTTAATGGACATTATGCATCCATTTTTCATGACCATTAAAATGAATGAATTTAATTGGCTTTTTTAAATAAAATCCCAACCCCTGCAATATACAAAATGTCCCCAATAATGGTGCCCAGCAGTTATAATGTCCCCCATAGTAGCCCATAATGTCCCGCATAGTGGCCCCCAGCAGTAATAATGCCCCCCTAGTAGTCCATAATGTCCCCTATAGTGGCACCCAGCAGTAGTAATGTCCCCCATAGTAGCCCCCAGCAGTTATAATGTCCCCCATAGTGGTCTTCAGCTGTAATATTTTTTTTTAGCAGAAAAATATCACTCACCTCACCCACTTGCATGTGTAGAGGCAGTCTCTCCTCTCTTGATCTTGATGGAACTACGCTAAGCAGGATGACTTCATCTTGCTCTCAGTATGATCACATGGTGATGTCATCACGATGAGCACAGGTCCTTTGACAGGTCCTTCAAAATCAAGAGAGGAGCGACTGCTTCTGTGCATGAAAGTGGTTGAAGTGAGTGATTTTTTTTAACCCCTAAAAGCAGGGGCGTACATAGAAATAATGGGGCCCATAGCAAAACTCAGAATTGGGCCCCCCTCCAATAAAAAGTCCAATTATTGAAGAAGATTAGTGAGAGTGTGGGGTACATTAGGGGTGAAATAAAAGGTTAGGCTTTGTTCACATCACGTTTTTACGTATATGTTAGGGGTAAGGGAAAAGTGCAGCACTCAACGCTTTTCTATCCCACACCACAGAGTCCAGTAGAAAAAACGTATACGTTAACATATACATTTTTCTTTCAAACTCTATGATGAAGGATGCACTGTATGCATACATAAAACGGATAGAAAAAATGGGATATGAACTCAGAGCCTCATGCACCTCATGAAGATCTGCAAAACACGGAAGCCGCCTGTGTGCCTTCCACAATTTGCAAAACAGAACGGGCGGCCCATTATAGAGATGCCTATTCTTGTCCGCAAAATGGATAAGAATAGAACATCGTTTTTTGCGGAGCCACGGAACAGAGCAACGGATGTGGACATCTTTTGCGGCCCCATTGAAGTGAATGGGTCTGCACCTGAGCCGCAAAATCTGCGGCTCTGATGCGGACCAAATCAACGGTTGTGTTCATGAGCCCTAAAGCAGAGGAGAGCCTATAGGGTTAATGACTGCAGCAGGACACTGGTCAGCGTGACCCCCGGGACAGATCTGCTGCAGGTCTCACAGCATTAGATCTCTATCTTACAGCTCAACTTCTCCCTTTGTTATTAACAGAGAGCAGTGCTGAGCATTTTTAGTCATGTCCCATCCTTTTACCTCAGAGGTAGGCTATCTGGAGCATCCAGCACAGGCCTCAAGTCCCATATGATAGAATATATATACTACAGTGAGCAGAGCTGAGGATCCTGTTTGACCCTGACCCTGCAAACAGCGTGTCTTCCTGTCAGCTCCTCTCACCTCAGCTCCATCATGCAGAGCGTTTCTGACCTCTCACCCAGCGACTGGCTGTAACTGGCGGTGCTGAGGTTAAACAAACAAAGAGAAGTATGGAGGACCCAGAGGAGGGGAAGCATGTGGGACATCACTGCTGATAAGTAAGTGCAGGGCTGGACGCTGGTACTTTACCACGCTACTTGCTGTGGGACATCACAGAGGGGCGGGCACATCAGGCAGAGCTGCTACCTGATTGGAGGAAGCAGCTGCTCACTCTCCTGTCCTCCCTCCTTCCACTGGCCCGCCCTGCTGTTATCAGTGCAGCACCAGCGCTGCGCATAGTGCAAAATGGAAATGTAAATATGGTTGCTGACCCAAAAGCGCTATTATAAATAGCCATTGCCTGGATTTATCTCTCTGTTACTAATGCAGTGGGTATTCAGGTCGGAAAGGGGGTGGAGCCATGCAGCCTGGCTGGGCCCCCTAACCTCAAAGGCCCCATAGCCAGTGCATGGTCTGCCTAAATTGGCGGTACGCCACTGCCTAAAAGGCCATATTGAACTAATACCCATTTTTAATGGCTGTTAGACAGGGAATGGTCCCATTGATTTCAGTAGGATCTGTCTGGCCATGAAAACAGTAAAAAAAAAGTCCTATTTTTTGACAGCTGTTGTTCACTGGCCATTAAAAAAACGGCCATGTGAATAGCCCCATAGACTTTCATTGGTGCTAAAAATGACAGTGTGATGGCCGTCACACAGCTATTTCTAACGTTCGTGTGCATGTAGCCAAACCATGCAATGTGGTCGACAGTACTTGAGCATTTTACTGAAGAAAGTTGGTTTACCAGTATTACAAACTTTTCCAAGTTTAATTCAATGAACATACCGGTATTGCTAGTAACTGAGAAATATTTTGGACCTATTTACACAACTATTATTTTAGTCCTTGTGCAATTTGTGTGGCTACAAACTGGTCATGGACAGCACAAGGCCCCATTCAGGTAAGGCCTCTTGTACACGGCCGTTGGCCCGCATACAGTGTGTCCGCAATACACGGGGCACTGGCAAGTGAATGGATCCACATCCGTGATGCGGTGCGAATTGGAAGCATGGAACGGAACCCCACGGAAGCACTATGGAGGGTTCTGTTCCATCCTTCCATTCTGCAAAAAAATAGAACTTGTTCTATCTTTTCACAGAACGGACAGATGGTAAACCCCGTTCAATTTGCGGTTTGCAGCATGGGCCCAGCCAGCACACAGTCGTGTGCAAGAGGCCTTAGTAGTGTTATTTTCACCTGAAACCTCAGAGAAACTCAGAGCATGTCCTATTTTGGACTATGTCTCACCGAACAAGGACCTAGAGACCATAGGAGACAATTTTCTCAAGTTTGTGCTCTACACAGAGCTAAGGATTTCACTACATGTTAAAGACTGTATGGATGTTGTGGCTGTAACACAGACGATTTTTAACACCGATGTGAATAAACACTTACCCTTATGTTATGAGAATTGTATTTATTTGTTTGTTTGTCTGTGGTATTTGCTTCTATGACTTTTTGTGACTGCTTTACAGCTTATTTAATCTAACTTGTAACTTTAGGCATGCCTCTACAGATCAGTGGGGTAGAATTTCATATCTGTGTCGGCTAGGAGTAATATAGTTCAGCTCCCGATGTTCTCGCCTCTCTTTAATGTACTTACACAGGAGAACTTCCTAGTTTTCCAAACTGGTTCACAAATATCTTTGGGATAATAAAATGCTGTGGTTGACCCCATGTGGACAAAAATGAAATGGCTCTCAGCTTCAGTGATTTAGCTCTGGTAAATCAGGAACAAAAATTCTGCAGATTTTTATTGATGTCTTTTAAATACAGCTAGTCTTGTTTCATTATATTCATATAAATGTTAATTATGTATTATAAATAATATAATTGATTTTCTGCATATTCTAGGATCTGGCTGTGGAAGGGACAAAACAACAACAAAACTTCAAGTTAAATCAGGAAGAATGGATCTTAAAGGAGCAGCAGCTGAAGAGGGAACACAGAAGAAAAAGAAGAAACCTTTAGTGCCACCATCTCCACGCCCTCCCCGGTCATTGTTTTGTTTAGGCCTTCAAAATCGGTTCAGAAAAGGCTGCATAAGTATTGTAGAATGGAAGTATCCTTTCATAAGTGAAATATTTAGTGATTATAAATAATACAGACCTTTACTTTGTATTAGGGTTTTTGGAACAGAATCAATTGTGCAAGAAATAAAGAAACAAAAGGTTCAGTAACCTAGGCAAGCTTCAAGATTACAGAAGCTGTAGTATGCAATTAACAATGCTATTACCATACTCACTGTTAAGAAGAAAGACAAAGAAGGGTAGAGGTGTTAGTGTAGTAGGTAGTTTCTCAGTGCCAAATAATGCCCTTGTGAAAGGAGAAGAGTGAGAAACAAAATCTCTGTGTAGGGAATCCTCTGATCCAGGCATTGTATATTCAGGAACATTGGCTAGCAGTGGACAAACAAATACCACAGTAAAATGCTAATTACCTCCTTCTGCAGTGCCAAACAAATACCACAGTGCAGCACAAAATACACTCATACAAGTATATAATGCATCCAGATAAAAATGATGGATTGCTGCAAACCTTAGTATGCAATTATGAATCAGGCAGATATGTAAACAGTTACAGATTTGATCTCATTAGACATTGGGTCTTACCACAAGATGGTGTAAAATTGCTTCCCCCTGAGCCCTATATAAAGGTTCTCAGAGGATTCTTTTGGGTAGTGTACCTTTTGGTGAGAGATCAGGATGAGAGACCAGGAAGGTAATTTCAACAAATTGACTGCCATCTAGGGTGTTCTGACTTTTCTGTCAGGAGGTGTTTGGAGCGGGGGTTACATGATGACATGCACACAGGCTCCAGATGGCCCAAACAGACCTTCAGTAGAGAGGATCATTTGATCCTCCAAAAAGCATGAGCAGTTCCAAGTTTGATTGTCCGCCATCCATACACAGATGACACATTAATTACACATGTAACGATCAGTGGGTGTGAAACCATTGTGTAAACCAACCACTTTAAACCTAAGGACGTTATCCTGGCAGTCCCCTGATTTTCAACATTTAACCCCTATTTAGGGATTTGGACTCACTACAGGGGAGACACCAGGCCACTTCCTTTTGGAGTAGTCCCAGTGTGGTTGACAGCTGATCCATGGGAGTCAGAGATATTGGTGTAGAGCACTGAGGGGTCTGGTAAAAACTCATAGTCAGTGACAAGCCGAGTTCATAGCAGGTAGAGTTTGTCCGAAACTGTGAAACAAGACTGAGGTCAGGTTAGGCAGCGTTGGGTCAAAATTAGGCTGAGGTCAGCACACGGGCAAAAGAACAGAACACAACAACATTACACACTAGATACACCTATTGCTTAAACAACCAGGGGCAGCCAGCTATAGACTGGGACTGTGCACAGGTAAAGAACACCAGGCAGACAAGCGTAGGCTGCAGCAGAAGGATGAGACTCCAGTGGCTGGGCCCTCTGTGGGTGAGACAGAGGAGGGGCAGCGGGTCCAGCCCATTGGAGAAAACTTGGAAGGTGAGTAAAGTGGTGCACGAACGGGGTGGGTACAGGCTGCCATGGTAACAACAAACCTCTGTCATTGACTGGACCATTTTCAGATGCTGAACAGAAGAAAATGTGTTGCAACACCCATTACATTTCCTCCCATTGTCAGCTACCGACCGTTGTCTTCATTTACAGCGGTGTTATGAATGTGATATCATGAATCTGAACTACTGAGACTGGAACTGTAGCATCTTAAGCGACAAATCCAGGTTCTGATTGGGATTCAGTGACAGTCAGGTTCGAGTATGGAGGCCTTGTGATGAGCACTTCAACCCTGTCCTTGCTATGGAGAGACATACTGCCCAACTGCTGGTGTGATGAGGGAGCCCTTCCGTACGATAGTCGATCACCCCTAGTAGTGATATTAGGGACACTAATAGCTCAGCAATATGTGCAGGACATGTGTTGCCTCTCATGGCAGAGCTTCCAACTGGCATTTTTCAGCAGGAAAATACTCCACCAGACTGTACCAATTCCTTGCCCAACAGTCGCCAGCAGCAGCAAGCAAGCTTTTTTGGGACCAGCTAGGACACCAGCTTCAGCAACCATTGAGTGTACTGGATCTACAGGCCTAATTACAACATCTGTGGACAAATGTGCCGCAGGACACCATACAGAACATTTATGCCTCCATGCCCAGCTATATCTCATCTTGTATCCAGGCTAGAAATGGGCCAGCAGGGTACTCCTTTGTACAATTGTACAGTTTTTCCCAATAAATTTATCCTTTCACTCTAATATTGTAATCACATATATCATCAGTACATTCACACACATAAGATTCATTCAATTCCAACAATTATTTCTTGCAAAATGCCTCTCTATCCGTACCAAAAATGCTAAAATGGAGCACAATACATTCCCAGTAGTACCAAACAAATGCCACAGTGCAGAACAAAATATGTCTGTAGAAACACCAAACAAATGCCATGGTACAGCACAAAATTTGTCTCCAGGAGTGGCAAACAGATATCACTGTGCAGCACAAAATACCTCCCCAGTGGTGCCAAATGAATAGCTCACTGTAGTACTACTGGAAGAAGCAACGTCCCTCTTCCTTTCTCGCCTCCCTCTTCAGTATCCACAAAGACTTTGTATTCATTCTTACTTAAAATTTAGATTATTATAATTTTTTTATGCAGTTTAAATTACTGTGTATCATAAATAGTGTTGGGCGCGAATATTCGCGATGCGAATATTTTGCGCGAATATCGCATATTCGCGATTTCGCGATTTTTTCGATTATCATGCCATAAATTCGATATTGCGAATATTCACGTTGGTTAAATTAGATGATACACAATAAGTTCAAGAACTTCAGTTCACTTGTGTTGATAAATGAGTTTGAGTGACTCTGAGTTTCATTCATTTAAGGTGTTGTTTTGCATCAAGGCTCTTTTTCAAAGCCATAGCCAAAATCCTGCCTTTTTTGCGATTTTCCGTAATGCGATTTTTTTGACAGCGATGCGAATATCTAACACTTGCTGACATGCCTGCGCATTGACTTGAAAATTGAAATATTGCCTTTATGCGATTTTTCCGTAATGCGATTTTTTTCACACTCTATGCGCTTGGTAGTCGCGATCGTCAACTTGCGAATACGAACATGCTGTGAATTGCGAATATATTCGAAAATTCGCATATTCGAATATATGTCATCGTGTTTTCCTCTTCTTATTCTCATTCACCCCCAATCATTAGTTTCACTTTCAACAAGGCTTCATTTTATATCCATTCCTCGACCCCCCGTCCCCACTTCCCTCCCTTGTCTTTTTTTTTTTTTTGCGATTTTTCGTAATGCGATTTTTATTAAAGGGGTTATCCAAGTTATATTTATTGATGACCTATCCTCAGGATAGGTCATCAATATCAGATCGGCGGGGGTCCGACACCCGGCACCCCCGCCGATCAGCTGTTTGAAGAGAAGGCGAGTGCCGTGCCAGCGCTGCCTCCTCTTCATTGTTTACCTACTCGCCGTTGCATCTGCAGCGGTGAGCAGGTGTAATTACACCCAAGCCGTTCCATTCATTTCAATGGGACGGCTCGTTCCTATACCAGTGTATACTACAGAGCCGTCCCATTGAAATGAATGGAACGGCTTGGGTGTAATTACACCTGCTCACCGCTGCAGATGCAATGGCGAGTAGGTAAACAATGAAGAGGAGGCAGCGCTGGCACGGCGCTCGCCTTCTCTTCAAACAGCTGATCGGCGGGGGTGCCGGGTGTCGGACCCCCGCCGATCTGATATTGATGACCTATCCTGAGGATAGGTCATCAATAAATATAACTTGGATAACCCCTTTAAGCGATGCGATTTCTTTCACACGTGCTATTCTTCCTGCGCATTGATTGACTTGACCATCCCGGCCATGAAAGTTAAAGTGTTTTTGCGATTTTTCGTAATGCGCATGCGAATATTAGCGATTATTTAATACATGGTAAATAAAGATTGAAAAGCAGATAACATGTAGATGGTATATTTTATTGCACTAGGTAAATATGATGTAATCGATTTTGTACGAATACTGCCTTTGCCTGCCAGTAACAATGATCTTGCGCAATATGCGCATGATCATACGCATTATGCGATTATCCGCGATTTTATAAAAAAAAGATAGCGATTAAATGATGACGAATACGAATATTCGAATTTGCGAATATATTGCGAATATTTTACGAAATATTCGCGAAATATCGCAAATTCGAATATGGGCATATTTGATCATCACTAATCATAAATTAGTATTACTTTATACTTCCTTATCTATAACACATTGGGCACAATTGTTGTTCTTTTTATATGTTGTTTTAGATGTATATTTCTATTTGTGTATTCAGTAACTTATTCCCTTTGACTCCTTTGACACCAGACCATTTGAAATTATTATTCTTCTCACAATTTTTGCAAATTGTGTGGCACTAGCAATCTATTTACCAATGCCGGAGGACGATACAAATGCAACAAATGTTGTTTTGGTAATGACATTTCAGTTTTCTGTTATGTATAATGCATTTTTTTGTTTTTATTTTTTTTATACAGGGAGCACGTAATTGATTTCATGCACATTGCTAGTAATACACATAGCAGGATGGAGGCTGTTAAGTTCATATATGTGTCTTTATTGAGCTGAATAGTATTTTATTTTTTTGCAACCTCTACTAGGGCAGAAATGAATTCACAAAACCTAAGATTTGTCCTGACATGAGGATGAAGCCTTGTCTTTTCATAGGACTTCTACAAGGAACTTCAGGTTTTGCAATAGGGTAACCGCAGGCTGCAACCACCCCCACAAATCTGACAACAGTTCTCTCTTCTTTTACTGTCCGTCAAGTTGATAGGAGTGACGCTTTTGCATCCTGGCTGGAAGCAAAGTAGAGTAAATGATTTTCATAGCGATTGTAAATATCACCAGTTTCTTAGGGTTCTGTGGTCTAAGTACAGTCCAAACATGTGAGGTCCAAATGTTTTTTCTGCATTATGAGCATTGGAAAGCCTGCCTTCGTTCATAGCATTGTCAGTTCCTCTAGGGTGAATGTCCATTCAGCAGATTTTGTTTAAAACATGTCTGCCTTTGAAAATCAGTCCCATCCATTTAAATGGGGTCATTTCGTTGGCTGAATAGCACAGAAATTTCCAAACATTTTAAATTTACCTGTATTCTCCTCAAGGCATGTATATAATTGATTGGCACCATATAGTAGTTGCTATTACATATACTCTAGGTGAACATGATCTGTGTTCCTCCTGTTGACAGATAAAAGTAAAGACTAACCCTGGGTTCAGACCTGAGCGTTCTTGAAACACGCGTTTTACGCGCGTTTGTGTCGCACGTATTACAGCGCGTTTTTTGCAAGTAGGAAACGCGCGTTCGTACGCGCATTCTTGTGATTGACTACTGTGGTGTCAATCACAAAACGTGCGACAAACTCCCCAAAAAAAGCTCAAGTACTTGTTTATGCGTCGGGCGTTTTACAGCGCGTTCAAACGCGCTGTAAAATGCTCAAGTGAGAACCAGGGCCATAGGAAAGCATTGGTTTTCATGTGTTGAGCGTTTTACAGCGCGTTTGAACGCGCTGTAAAATGCTCAGGTGTGAACTTACGGTAAAGAGAATTTTTCCCTTTTAAGATGCAGCTCACAAAATATATGGGATCCTATTTATGAAGGATAAAAATACGCAGTGCAGTTACTTTTACGTCTGTTCATACAAATTAAGGGGCCTATATACACTGTAATAATGCACACAACTTGGGTTTTATTGCTTGCAAATATATTAGCTACTTGTCTTGGAAAAAATAAAAAAATATTCAGTACAGAAGCTACGTTTAGATGGATGGTTTAAATGGTTGGACCGGTAATTGATTTAATTTAAACTCAGTGATTTGCAGATCTTGCAATCAAAATTTTTAACATACTATAAGATCCTTAATCTGCATTTGGACTGTCTAAAGTGGTGTATCACAATTAGTTAAATCGTACACTTTATTGGAAAGGCATCTTTAGGTGTAATTGCCTTAAAGCAGTAAGCTTATAGTGTACCTAATCTTTTTATAATTTAGTACTATATGTGATATTAGTGAACTTTGTAACATATTTTATTAAAGAAAAGCCTGTCTCTGAACTGACTGATCAAATCCATACACGAAAGTCTCTACACTGGAGAGACGTAGCTGCAGCCTCCAGTGAATGATTTATTTTACCTCAGAGCTGGATAATTATACAGGAAATAAATTGGATGAGGTGGCTCTACCGTCTGGTTTCAACGATAGTGTTGCTCTACTTAGCTAAACCCAAGTTTGTTACCCAAGCCAGGCACTCACTATACATCTGAATTCATGTATACTTATTGGATAAAATAATGATGATAAAAAACAATAAATGATAAACAAGCTAAATGAAGCATATACAGATAAAAGATATGTTGCACTGTGTAGGTACAAAGTCTGAGGTTGGGGCACAGATAGGTACTGCAGCACTTGTTAATGCACTTAAATAAAGTCATTGGGGTCCATAATAAAATGCTTGTATATGTCTGTCCCTGGGTATTAGTTTTATGGTTACTTTAACACTGCCATTTCTGGGTCTGTTTGTGAGATCCGTTTCAGGGCTCTCACAAGCGTCCCCAAACGGATCAGTTTAGCCCCAATGCATTCTGAATGGATAAGGATCCGTTCAGAATGCATCAGTTTGGCTCCGTTCCGCCTCCATTCCGCTCTGGAGGCGGACACCAAAACGATGCTTGCAGCGTTTTGGTGTCCGTCTGACGAAACTGAGCCAAACGGATCCGTCCTGACTTACAATGTAAGTCAATGGGGACAGATCCGTTTTGAATGACACAATATGGTGCATTTGAAAACGGATCCGTTCCCCATTGACTTTCAATGGTGTTCAAGACGGATCCGTTTTAGACTTTGTCATTTTTCTTTTAAGTAATGCAAACGGATCCGTTCTGAACGGATACAAATGTTTGCATTATAGGTGCGGATCCGTCTGTGCAAATACCAGACGGATCCGCACCAAACACCAGTGTGAAAGTAGCGTTAGAGTGACGCTTGGCGGACCAAAATGTAGTTAGGATCCCCCGCACACCTCTTTATATGCCACAATAGTGAAAAGCGCCAAGACAAAATTCCACCTTTTGGTAGCCAACAATCCTGGGGTAACTCACACTTATAGGGGTACTGCTGTGTTAAAGATGTGTCTTAGCACGGCGTCCCGCGTAGTTCACGGCACAAGTCTTACCTCTAGTCAAGGCCTTCCCCTTTTGTGGAGTTCCTTATGTTGATATGCGGTGATGTCTGGCTGGTAGGTGATTGCGGGCAGGCGTTAAACTGCATGTAGTTGCCGTGGTCCGCGTTCCACGTGCTTGCTGTTCGTGCTGGAAAACCGCGTGTACTTCCGGGTATAGTGACGTAGGTGTCCGCGTGACTGGAAGCTCCGGTCACGTGATGTAGTCTCCGTGTCTGCGTATCTTCCGTATGGATAGAAGGAAGAAGCATTAATTGTAAAGTCCTTTTTGTTATTCCATAGTGATCACTTGGAGTATTCCTGGCAATCTATTAGGGTAGACCCTTTAACTTTGGTCACAAAAATAAACGTGGCCTAAATGGGTGGGACTGCTCCAGACCCCAAACACTGTGGCGTGTTTCTAACTGGGGGGGCAGTTCCTCCGCATGTGGTTCGCAGCGAACGGCTATCCCCAGCAAAAATTGCATACAATGGAGGATGCCGGCGCGAACCACAAGCACCACACAAACATCCTACACAAAATAAAACATGTGCGGATGAAAATATATAAACACATAACTCACAGAAAAAAGATGCACCACATGGATAAGCAACTGACAACACTGGCTAATCCCTCACTCTGGTGTTAAAAGCTGAGAGATTCGCCAATATTTCCAATCAGGAACATATCGGAGCCCCTTTAGGCACCACTACACGGTATCTCAGCATGACATGGGGTCCTACCACTAGACTACCTATGGTGTGTGAACAAGGTCTGAACAGGTATTAAGTAGCCTACAGCCCCATCCCACTCACCTGCACTGCAGGACCAACAATGCAATGGGGAACACATGAGGCCGCAAGCTACACCTACAACAGACCATGTGACACCGGCTTCCAGGTGCAACAGAATGTTTACAAGCCATATGCAATGGCACATTCAATATATATAAAACAAGAATCACAAAAATAAACGTGGCCTAAATGGGTGGGACTGCTCCAGACCCCAAACACTGTGGCGTGTTTCTAACTGGGGGCAGTTCCTCCGCATGTGGTTCGCAGCGAACGGCTATCCCCAGCAAAAATTGCATACAATGGAGGATGCCGGCGCGAACCACAAGCACCACACAAACATCCTACACAAAATAAAACATGTGCGGATGAAAATATATAAACACATAACTCACAGAAAAAGATGCACCACATGGATAAGCAACTGACAACACTGGCTAATCCCTCACTCTGGTGTTAAAAGCTGAGAGATTCGCCAATATTTCCAATCAGGAACATATCGGAGCCCCTTTAGGCACCACTACACGGTATCTCAGCATGACATGGGGTCCTACCACTAGACTACCTATGGTGTGTGAACAAGGTCTGAACAGGTATTAAGTAGCCTACAGCCCCATCCCACTCACCTGCACTGCAGGACCAACAATGCAATGGGGAACACATGAGGCCGCAAGCTACACCTACAACAGACCATGTGACACCGGCTTCCAGGTGCAACAGAATGTTTACAAGCCATATGCAATGGCACATTCAATACATATAAAACAAGAATCACAAAAATAAACGTGGCCTAAATGGGTGGGACTGCTCCAGACCCCAAACACTGTGGCGTGTTTCTAACTGGGGGCAGTTCCTCCGCATGTGGTTCGCAGCGAACGGCTATCCCCAGCAAAAATTGCATACAATGGAGGATGCCGGCGCGAACCACAAGCACCACACAAACATCCTACACAAAATAAAACATGTGCGGATGAAAATATATAAACACATAACTCACAGAAAAAGATGCACCACATGGATAAGCAACTGACAACACTGGCTAATCCCTCACTCTGGTGTTAAAAGCTGAGAGATTCGCCAATATTTCCAATCAGGAACATATCGGAGCCCCTTTAGGCACCACTACACGGTATCTCAGCATGACATGGGGTCCTACCACTAGACTACCTATGGTGTGTGAACAAGGTCTGAACAGGTATTAAGTAGCCTACAGCCCCATCCCACTCACCTGCACTGCAGGACCAACAATGCAATGGGGAACACATGAGGCCGCAAGCTACACCTACAACAGACCATGTGACACCGGCTTCCAGGTGCAACAGAATGTTTACAAGCCATATGCAATGGCACATTCAATACATATAAAACAAGAATCACAAAAATAAACGTGGCCTAAATGGGTGGGACTGCTCCAGACCCCAAACACTGTGGCGTGTTTCTAACTGGGGGCAGTTCCTCCGCATGTGGTTCGCAGCGAACGGCTATCCCCAGCAAAAATTGCATACAATGGAGGATGCCGGCGCGAACCACAAGCACCACACAAACATCCTACACAAAATAAAACATGTGCGGATGAAAATATATAAACACATAACTCACAGAAAAAGATGCACCACATGGATAAGCAACTGACAACACTGGCTAATCCCTCACTCTGGTGTTAAAAGCTGAGAGATTCGCCAATATTTCCAATCAGGAACATATCGGAGCCCCTTTAGGCACCACTACACGGTATCTCAGCATGACATGGGGTCCTACCACTAGACTACCTATGGTGTGTGAACAAGGTTTGAACAGGTATTAAGTAGCCTACAGCCCCATCCCACTCACCTGCACTGCAGGACCAACAATGCAATGGGGAACACATGAGGCCGCAAGCTACACCTACAACAGACCATGTGACACCGGCTTCCAGGTGCAACAGAATGTTTACAAGCCATATGCAATGGCACATTCAATACATATAAAACAAGAATCACAAAAATAAACGTGGCCTAAATGGGTGGGACTGCTCCAGACCCCAAACACTGTGGCGTGTTTCTAACTGGGGGCAGTTCCTCCGCATGTGGTTCGCAGCGAACGGCTATCCCCAGCAAAAATTGCATACAATGGAGGATGCCGGCGCGAACCACAAGCACCACACAAACATCCTACACAAAATAAAACATGTGCGGATGAAAATATATAAACACATAACTCACAGAAAAAAGATGCACCACATGGATAAGCAACTGACAACACTGGCTAATCCCTCACTCTGGTGTTAAAAGCTGAGAGATTCGCCAATATTTCCAATCAGGAACATATCGGAGCCCCTTTAGGCACCACTACACGGTATCTCAGCATGACATGGGGTCCTACCACTAGACTACCTATGGTGTGTGAACAAGGTCTAAACAGGTATTAAGTAGCCTACAGCCCCATCCCACTCACCTGCACTGCAGGACCAACAATGCAATGGGGAACACATGAGGCCGCAAGCTACACCTACAACAGACCATGTGACACCGGCTTCCAGGTGCAACAGAATGTTTACAAGCCATATGCAATGGCACATTCAATACATATAAAACAAGAATCACAAAAATAAACGTGGCCTAAATGGGTGGGACTGCTCCAGACCCCAAACACTGTGGCGTGTTTCTAACTGGGGGCAGTTCCTCCGCATGTGGTTCGCAGCGAACGGCTATCCCCAGCAAAAATTGCATACAATGGAGGATGCCGGCGCGAACCACAAGCACCACACAAACATCCTACACAAAATAAAACATGTGCGGATGAAAATATATAAACACATAACTCACAGAAAAAGATGCACCACATGGATAAGCAACTGACAACACTGGCTAATCCCTCACTCTGGTGTTAAAAGCTGAGAGATTCGCCAATATTTCCAATCAGGAACATATCGGAGCCCCTTTAGGCACCACTACACGGTATCTCAGCATGACATGGGGTCCTACCACTAGACTACCTATGGTGTGTGAACAAGGTTTGAACAGGTATTAAGTAGCCTACAGCCCCATCCCACTCACCTGCACTGCAGGACCAACAATGCAATGGGGAACACATGAGGCCGCAAGCTACACCTACAACAGACCATGTGACACCGGCTTCCAGGTGCAACAGAATGTTTACAAGCCATATGCAATGGCACATTCAATACATATAAAACAAGAATCACAAAAATAAACGTGGCCTAAATGGGTGGGACTGCTCCAGACCCCAAACACTGTGGCGTGTTTCTAACTGGGGGGGCAGTTCCTCCGCATGTGGTTCGCAGCGAACGGCTATCCCCAGCAAAAATTGCATACAATGGAGGATGCCGGCGCGAACCACAAGCACCACAAACGCCCTTTAACTTTCCCAAACGCGTTTCGGGACCCGTAGTCCCTTCATCAGTGAGTGAGGGTTCCCCTCCAGATTCCAGCTTTATATGTGAGGTTATGGGTAAAATGACCTCCAGGTAACGGCCAAAGTTTTAATTATACACCTGATGGTCCAACTCTGGGGAGAGATAAATCACCTGGTAGTAGCTGCAGCCGCTTCTGGTCTCTGTCTGGCTCTGCAGCTCGTCCTCCTTTCCTCCTCTTAGATTGTACTGGCTATGTACAGACTTCTTTCTATACATTTGTTCAGAGACTGTGAACAGAACAGGGGCAGGGGAGGAAAATACATGTAGAAGCAGGAATTTTTCTTTTATAAAATATGGTACAAAGTTCACTGCCATTGTCTACATTATTGAATTATGAAAGATAAAATATAAGCCTAGGTACGCTTTAATAGAGCAAAATGGCACAACACAACAAAAAAATTTTTTTCTATGTGCAGTTAAATTACAATGTAGAAAGTAAATTAAAATCTGTATGGGGGTAATAAATCACATTGAAAATACATGGAAAATGCAGCTGAGATGTACTCATACCCCATAGTGTGGGAAAAATACTTGACCTCAGGATAAGCTTTGTGCGGCAAAAAGCTGCACATGTGGTGGGAGTGCAAGAGCATACAGACCTACTGGCAAGAAGATTTTGCCCTAATTTCCAGTATTGAGGTGAAATAAATATCCACAAATCGAGATACAGCACTTCTGAACATTGGTCTAAGTCATAAATAATATTTTTGTGGCAGCCAGGGCAGGAAAAACAACAATAGTGAAGTTTGCTAGAAAGCGAGGCATGGCTTAATAGGAAGGGCACGGCCTGAGATGAAACACAATTCTAGCATAAAATTGTGTCTCAAGTTAAGCCAACCAATAGTTGGTATAGAGTTAGCTAAAAGTGTCTGTCCCTGCACCAGATTTATCATCCAGCTTGAGCCAAGTTTACATCATCTGTAAGTTTAGTAAATCTGCTCCATATTATTATTATCATTATTATTATTATCATCATTATTATTTTTATTATGAATAATGGTTGGAAAGGAGAGTGGAGAGAGACAAAAAGAAAAAGTCTGGGAATTACATGTAGATGATAACATGGAATGATATGTATCATAAAAGCTTGCTTGAAACAATAGGAAATTTTCTGACAATCCTTTTTACCATTATTTACAGGAGAAAGTTGAATATATATTTCTGTTTATTTTCACAATTGAAGCATTTTTGAAGATTGTATCATATGGACTCATATTACATACAGATGCTTATCTTCGCAATGGCTGGAATATCCTTGACTTCACAATTGTGTCTGTAGGGTAAGTAATTATTAGTATTCACTCCAATCATTTGTTGTGCCTTTTAAAATTTTCATTATCCTGTCATTCCATGGAGACAATTTCCATGGCAATATTTAAATCATCGAGACAATCTACTTTTCTTTGTGCTTCCAATCTAAGAGCTATAACTTTTGTGTATATTTTAATGTCAATGTAGTTGTATAAACTCAAAAATTCCACCATTGGTTCTTTGTGTTTACTTTGTGCCTTTTACTATGGAAAAAGTATCATATTAAATGTATTATATGGGTGAGAACAATTACAAATATACCAAATATACTATTTTTTTCACATTTTAGTAGTAGTGGGGCCCCTTTCAGAGAACATATTTATTTTTCTATCAATAAAGGAACAAAAAAAATTAAAGGGGTTTTCCTACTAATAACACTTGTCACCTATCCACAGTCTCAGTGGTCAGATCCCCAGCAATTATAAGAATGGAGGTCCTGGAGTTCCTTAAATGAATGAAGATGTGGTGCACATGTGTGACGACCGCTCTATTCATTTCAATGGGACAGCCAAGTACAGCAGTCAGTGCTATTTCCGGTAGTTTCAAAGAAGTGAATGAAGTGGTGGTCATGCATGTTTCATCACTTGATACATGTAAGGGACTCCACAACCCCTTTTTCATTATTTATTTTTTGGGGAGGAGAATTTTTTATGAAAATTTATTGAACTTAAAGGGATTTCATTACCGTGGAAAACACCCTTAATTTATAGTAATGGCTGGATAGCTCAAAATACATATAAAAAGCCATTGATAGAAAAGTTAAATAAAATGGAATAAACTTGAAAAAAACTGAAAAGTCTACTTCTTAAAAAATATAATGTAATTCCTTAAAACTGTCCTATTTTCGGCCTTCAGAACCAAGCGATTTCCTCATTTTTCCATTGACAAAGGTGTATGAGGACTTTTTTTTTGCAAAACAAGTTCCAATATTTATTGAGGCTATTTTGGTTACATTTATTTGATTTACTTTATTGATATAATGACCTTCAATTCTGCCATTGATATTTGTTATGCCTTTTTTTACAGCACATGCACCATACAGTAAAAATCATGTATATTTATTCTATAGGTCCATAGGTTTATGGCTATACCTTTCCTATGTTTTAGTATTTTGCAGAATAAAAGTATGTTCTGTTGAAAAACGCATATAACTTTTTTTTTTCTGTCAACTTTGAAGGCTTGTTTTTGCAGGTCAGACTGCAGTATATTATTACCATCCTTAAAACATAGCCTTTAATAAATCATATTAAAACAAACAAAAAAAACTAATAACCCAAATTATCATATAAAGAAGAAAAATATCAAAAAAGAAAAAATATTAAATAAGCAGGTGCTCAGCACTGTGGGACTTAGGTAGGCAGGTTTTTTGCCTGATATATTAAGCTGTGGGCTCTAACCCTAGAACTCTTTTTTTTATAAAGGACCTCTCAGCAAATGTTAGGATTAATTATACTTGTGACGAGACCAATCTCGCCACATTGCATTGGAGAAGCCTGGTTGCTCGCCTGCTGCCTTTGGACTATGGCCCCCTGTTAAAAGACATCTTTTTTACCTGCAGAAAAGCTTAATTCGTGCTTTTCTGCCTGGGGTTCGGTAGTTTTGGTTGAATGTGTTATACCCCAGATAGGAATCCCATGGAGCCCATTCGTATGAAACTGACTGTAAAGACTTTGGCTCCATGGCGATTAAACTGTATTCGTGTGGTCTGAGCGCCATTCACTTAATAATGTGCGCTCAGACCTGAGCTATCTGGGGATATGTTAAATGTATAGTTTTAATGTAATGTGTCTTACCTGGTGTATTTTAACAGTAATGCTTGTTTTGTGTCCCCATGTGCATAATGGAGTCTTGTCTCTGAAATGTCTGTGTGTATTGTAAAGGGTGGGACATTGTATATTGAATAGTGATGTCTGTCCTATTGTCCCCACGTGTGTATTGGAGATTTCCTTTGTCCTGAGAGATAATTGAATGACTCCTCAATTGTCTCCAGGACAGAAGACATTGTGTATTCTCCTGCCTGTGATGATTACATTACCCAGGCAGAGGGGAGGGATATGCTGGGGGGTGTCTGTATTGTCCCATTGTGTGTGATTGGCTGCTGTATCCCGTGTCGCAGTCTTCCTTCTGGTCCCCTAGGGGAGTGTCCACCAGGTGGGAGACCTGGATAAATACCGGGCAGGTAGCCCTCAATAAACTTAGAATTCCTGTTTACCATCAATACGGAGCCTCGTCTCGTTCTTGGGGGGATTCACTGTATGCTGTTAGAGACTGATTGCCAGGAGTGTAAGCTGATTGTCTGCTTTTCCTGTTCGTCTGCTAGCAGCTATTTGGGAGGTTCCAGTACGGGAGTTGGAGTGCTATTTTGTATCCAGTTCGGGAGTTTGGTGTTCTGCAGTAGCTGTGCCTATATCTCTGTAAAGGGGGCCGATCGCCTAAACGGTTTTTACCCCTTTTTACCCCTTGTCTGCAGAAACGGTCCGTTACAATTGGTGGCGAGCGGCGGGATCGTTCCTACAGCCAGAAGGACAGCTACCATTTCCTTGGATTTACAAGTGGGGGCAACGCATGTCCCAGTACAGCGACCCTAAAAGCAACAGAATGGAACCAGCAGTGTCATACGAGGAGGAGGACCTGGATGGCCGGGATGCATTAAGGAAAGGCATCTGGTACCAGGCCCTGGACAATGTACAATACCAGCGGGGTGAGAGTCTCCCCAGTGAAGAGCAGCGGTGGCAGAAGCAAGTGGCCCTGCGGATGCCCTTTCTGGGAGAGCAGCCCTGGATGAATGGGTGAAGGAACTAGAGCACCGGGTATGGCAGGAGCTATGGCTGGAGGATGCCTACCAGGCGCTCTGGTGGTATATGGCACAGTATATACCCTGGACAGCCGAGCATGACAAGCCAGAGGGAGAGGAGTTTGATGGTTCTGGCTTGTTATGGGAGTCCTTTGCAGAGCCTGACTTCGGGAGTCCTGCGCAGAACAGACTTCAGGACATTTTCTACGAGAGGGAGGCTAGGCATGACGGGGATGACCCCCATGAGGTAGAGCAAGACCTGGCTCACCTAGCAACCCTGGAGTGGGAACTGGAGCAGGACTACCGAGATCTCTTCCACTCCATTGGGAAGGCTCAGCAGGACAGCAAGGTGACAGATCCAGTTCCAGACCCATTCCGCTGGGAAGATATTATTGAAATTTACTGGGAGGAACCCCAGGCGGCAGGTGGAGAGGGGACCGAGGTCTCTCCACCGGTATTGCAGGGAATTGGGAGCCTGAGCTCCATTCCCCAGCGGGAGATATTGCAGGGAATTGGGAGCCTGAGCTCCATTCCCCAGCGGGAGATATTGCAGGGAATTGGGAGCCTGAGCTCCATTCCCCAGCGGGAGATATTACAGGGAATTGGGAGCCTGAGCTCCA
The DNA here is from genome assembly GCA_033119425.1 of Bufotes viridis. NCBI lineage: Eukaryota > Metazoa > Chordata > Amphibia > Anura > Bufonidae > Bufotes > Bufotes viridis. Next base: position 206,974,737 of record CM065591.1, read on the forward strand.
TTCCCCAGCGGCAGGCTGAGCTACAGGGGGCAGAGGTAGTTGTTCCTGCCCCACAGCAGCAGCATGATTTTTCGGGAATTGGGAGCCCGGTCTCCATTCCCCAGTGGCAGTATTATTTGTTGGGAATTGGGAGCCCGGTCTCCAGTCCCCAGCGGCAGAGTAACCAGCAGGGAATAGAGAGCCCAGTCTCCTTTCTCCAGCAGCAGGACTCTGTATTGGGAGGAGAGACAGTCGGTCTCCCTCCACTGAGGAGGAAGGTATGTATGGGAGAGGAGCTTACTACCACCTCTCCCCAGCGGCGGATCATTAATGGGCAGGGAATAGAGAGCTCAGTCTCCTTTCCCCAGCAGCAGAGCTGTGTAACCAAAGGGGAGACAGTCAGTCTCCAGCAGCAGAGCTGTGTAACCAAAGGGGAGACAGTCGGTCTCCAGCAGCAGGACTGTATATCTAAAGGGGAGACAGTCGGTCTCCCCCTCCAACAACCAGGCTTCAACCAGGCTACCCTCCCAGTAGCGCTGGCAACAGGGCAGAGTGACGCGGGTCTCTGCCCATGCAGCACCCCACCAAGTCAGCGCACCTGCACTCCAGCACAGCCGTGGTGAGGCACCTGGACATGGACAAGCTTCTCCTCTACCCAGTTGCAGTAACTATTTATTGTGGGTGGGCTGTGCTGTTGATTGTGTTTTGTGGGTGGGCTGCTGGACTAACAAGGGCATTGACCGGCAGGAGGTCAGATACCCTGTTAGTCTGTTTGGAAAAGGGGAGAGATGTGACGAGACCAATCTCGCCACATTGCATTGGAGAAGCCTGGTTGCTCGCCTGCTGCCTTTGGACTATGGCCCCCTGTTAAAAGACATCTTTTACCTGCAGAAAAGCTTAATTCGTGCTTTTCTGCCTGGGGTTCGGTAGTTTTGGTTGAATGTGTTATACCCCAGATAGGAACCCATGAGCCCATTCGTATGAAACTGACTGTAAAGACTTTGGCTTCATGGCGATTAAACTGGTAGTTCGTGTGGTCTGAGCGCCATTCACTTAATAATGTGCGCTCAGACCTGAGCTATCTGGGGATATGTTAAATGTATAGTTTTAATGTAATGTGTCTTACCTGGTGTATTTTAACAGTAATGCTTGTTTTGTGTCCCCATGTGCATAATGGAGTCTTGTCTCTGAAATGTCTGTGTGTATTGTAAAGGGTGGGACATTGTATATTGAATAGTGATGTCTGTCCTATTGTCCCCACGTGTGTATTGGAGATTTCCTTTGTCCTGAGAGATAATTGAATGACTCCTCAATTGTCTCCAGGACAGAAGACATTGTGTATTCTCCTGCCTGTGATGATTACATTACCCAGGCAGAGGGGAGGGATATGCTGGGGGTGTCTGTATTGTCCCATTGTGTGTGATTGGCTGCTGTATCCCGTGTCGCAGTCTTCCTTCTGGTCCCCTAGGGAGTGTCCACCAGGTGGGAGACCTGGATAAATACCGGGCAGGTAGCCCTCAATAAACTTAGAATTCCTGTTTACCATCAATACGGAGCCTCGTCTCGTTCTTGGGGGGATTCACTGTATGCTGTTAGAGACTGATTGCCAGGAGTGTAAGCTGATTGTCTGCTTTTCCTGTTCGTCTGCTAGCAGCTATTTGGGAGGTTCCAGTACGGGAGTTGGAGTGCTATTTTGTATCCAGTTCGGGAGTTTGGTGTTCTGCAGTAGCTGTGCCTATATCTCTGTAAAGGGGGCCGATCGCCTAAACGGATTTTACCCCTTGTCTGCAGAAACGGTCCGTTACAATACTTAATACTTTTTATCTGTTGGTCTCTTGACCACAATAATCCTCTTTCATTTGCTGACTATTTTAAAAAAATAATCTTTAATGAATACTGCTTTTAAAACGATATATTATATATTTTCTTCTTATTTTATAGTGACTAACGATTTAAAATTCCTCAGTTCAGAGCAGGTTCTGTTAGCTGTTGTAAACTATCTGCTGTTATTACTTTCACAGCAGTTAATATGGGGATATTCGCTCTATATCCCTTCACCTTGTAGCTTGCCCTATGCGCAAGGGCTTGCTACATATTGCTACGTAAATTGCTATTTCTCATCATTAGTTTCTAACATCTGCTCGTCCCTGAAGGCTAACCCTAGAACTGGCTCTATCTCTATCATGCCCTGCCTACAAATGGAATAGCTGCCCCGATAGGGGTGATCCCGTATCAGGAACCTCCTGATCGCCCTAGGATGGGCCTGAATGGGGATAAGACTGGCAGCTACTATATGCTGACCTACAAAGCCGTCACTACAGTGGTAAGTAGCACAGTATAATAGCAAAAAACAAAACAAAAACATACACAAAAAATAATAAAGAATATATGATTTGATTTAATAGTTTGTCATGTATATTGATCCTGATTGTAGGTGAATATCTGGTTAGTTTTAAAGAAATAGTTACATCATCATCCCATTTGATGTCATGTTAATTCCTGACATCAACGTCCCGACGTGTTTCACCCATATTTAGTGTTGAGCGAACAGTTCGAGCATCGTTAGGGTTCGTACCGAATTTTGGGGTGTCCGGGACACGGACCCGAACCCGGACATTTTCAAAAAAGTTCGAGTTCGGGTCCGTTGTTCGGCGATTTCTTCCTGCTTTCTGAAGGGCTGCACAGCAGCCAATCAGCTAGCGTTTTACTTCTTGCCCTAAGAGCCTATCACAGCCATGCCTACTAATGGCATGGCTGTGATTGGCCAAGTGCAGCATGTGACCCAGCCTCTATTTAAGCTAGAGTCACGTAGCGCCGCACGTCACACTGCTCTGATTAGGGAAAAGTCAGCAACAGCACCTAATGAACAGATCGATCTACATCTGTGAATGATTGAACTTCTGCTAGTTACTTACTCACTGGTTTTTAGGCTGCACAGAGCGTTTTTATGTCACTTATTTTCTGGGTTGATCGGCGGCCATTTTGTGACTTGTGGTGCACCAGAAGAATCGGCCACCAAGTCCATCAATCCATTAATACTAGTTTTTTTTTGCTATATCCTACATCAGGGGCTTGGCTGTGCTAATTGTCACCCCTAGAAACTCAGGATAGCAATTTCTAAGGGGTTTAATACAATTGCCCAAATACCAATCCCCTAAATCTGGTGTTCCAGCTTTGGCTAGCCAAGTATAATACTGTCTGCTGTCTGGCAAAGGATAGATTATTTTCTGTGGTGAAATTCAATTGCCAAAATAGCAATACCATAAATCAGTGGTTTCAGCTGTGGCTGGCAAAATAGGATAGTGTTCGCCAAAACATATATTTTGTTCTGGGGTGAAATTAATCTGGCAAAATAGCAATACCCTGAATCTGGTGTCCCAGCTGTTGCAGGCCAGATTTCATAGTGTCCGCCAAAACATATATTTTGTTCTGGGGTGAAATTCAATTGCCAAAATAGCAATACCATAAATCAGTGGTTTCAGCTGTGGCTGGCAAAATAGAATAGTGTCCGCCAAAACATATATTTTGTTCTGGGGTGAAATTCAATTTCCAAAATAGCAATACCATAAATCAGTGGTTTCAACTGTGGCTGGCAAAATAGAAAATTGTCCGCCAAAACATATATTTTGTTCTGGGGTGAAATTAATATGCCAAAATAGCAATACCCTGAATCTGGTGTCCCAGCTGTTGCAGGCAAGATTTCATAGTGTCTGCCAAAACATATATTTTGTTCTGGGGTGAAATTAATCTGCCAAAATAGCAATGCCCTGAATCTGGTGTCCCAGCTGTTGCCGGCCAGGATTCATAGTGTCCGCAAAAACATATATTTTGTTCTGGGGTGAAATTAATCTGCTAAAATAGCAATACCCTGAATCTGGTGTCCCAGCTGTTGCAGGCAAGATTTCATAGTGTCTGCCAAAACATATATTTTGTTCTGGGGTGAAATTAATCTGTCAAAATAGCAATACCCTGAATCTGGTGTCCCAGCTGTTGCCGGCCAGGATTCATAGTGTCCGCAAAAACATATATTTTGTTCTGGGGTGACATTCAATTGCCAAAATAGCAATTCCCTGAATCTGGTGTCCCAGCTGTTGCAGGCCACATTTCATAGTGTCCGTCAAAACATATATTTTGTTCTGGGGTGAAATTCAATTGCCAAAATAGCAATACCATAAGGCCTCATGCACACGACCGTTGTTTGATTCCGTGTCCGTTGCTCCTTTTTTCGTGATTTTCTGCGGACCCATTGGTTTTCAATGGGTCCGTGGAAACCTCAGCAACTGCACCGTTTGTCCTCCGCGTCCGTGGTCCGTGATTCCAGTCCGTCAAAAAAATATAACCTGTCCTATTCTTGTCCTTGAAAAACGGTTCACGGACCCATTCAAGTCAATGGGTCCGTGAAAAATGCGGATGGCCATCCGTGTGTCATCCGTGTTCCGTGTCCGTTTTTTTTGCGGATCCCTTGGCAGGCACTTGGGAAACATTGTCAGCCTGTCTTTTGGTAAAATCTTTTGGGTCATGTCCGCTAAAAAAACGGAAGACACACGGAAACACAACGGAAGGCAAAAACGGACACGGATCACTGAACAACGGAACCCCTTTTTGCGGACAGCAAAAAAAAACGGTCGTGTGCATGAGGCCTAAATCAGTGGTTTCAGCTGTGGGTGGCAAAATAGAATAGTGTCTTGCAAAACATATATTTTGTTCTGGGGTGAAATTAATCTACCAAAATAGCAATACCCTAAACCTGGTGTCCCAGCTGTTGCAGGCCAGGATTCATAGTGTCTTGCAAAACATATATTCTGTTCTGTGGTGACATTCAATTGCCAAAATAGCAATACCCTGAATCTGGTGTCCCAGCTGTTGCAGGCCAGGATTCATAGTGTCCGCAAAAACATATATTTTGTTCTGGTGTGACATTCAATTGCCAAAATAGCAATACCCTGAATCTGGTGTCCCAGCTGTTGCAGGCCACGTTTCAAAGTGTCCGTCAAAACATATATTTTGTTCTGGGGTGACATTCAATTGCCAAAAAAGCAAAACCCTGAATCTGGTGTCCCAGCTGTTGCAGGCCAGATATCATAGTGTCTGCCAAAACAGATATTTTGTTCTGGGGTGAAATGAATCTGCCAAAATAGCAATACCCTGAATCTGGTGTCCCAGCTGTTGCAGGCCAGGATTCATAGTGTCTTGCAAAACATATATTTTGTTCTGGGGTAACATTCAATTGCCAAAATAGCAATACCATAAATCAGTGGATTCAGCTGTGGCTGGCAAAATAGAATATTGTCCGCCAAAACATATATTTTGTTCTGGGGTGAAATTAATCTGCCAAAAAAGCAATACCCTGAATCTGGTGTCCCAGCTGTTGCAGGCCAGGATTCATAGTGTCTTGCAAAACATATATTTTGTTCTGGGGTGACATTCAATTGCCAAAATAGCAATACCCTAAATATGGTGTCCCAGCTGTTGCAGGCCACGTTTCATAGTGTCTTGCAAAACATATATTTTGTTCTGGGGTGAGATTCAATTGCCAAAATAGCAATACCTTGAATCTGGTGTCCCAGCTGTTGCAGGCCAGGATTCATAGTGTCCTGCAAAACATATATTTTGTTCTGGGGTGACATTCAATTGCCAAAATAGCAATACCCTGAATCTGGTGTCCCAGCTGTTGCAGGCCACATTTCATAGTGTCCGTCAAAACATATATTTTGTTCTGGGGTGAAATTCAATTGCCAAAATAGCAATACCCTGAATCTGGTGTCCCAGTTGTTGCAGGCCAGGATTCATAGTGTCTTGCAAAACATACATTTTGTTCTGGGGTGACATTCAATTGCCAAAATAGCAATACCCTGAATCTGGTGTCCCAGCTGTTGCAGGCCAGGATTCATAGTGTCCATCAAAACATATATTTTGTTCTGGGGTGAAATTCAATTGCCAAAATAGCAATACCCTGAATCTGGTGTCCCAGCTGTTGCAGGCCAGATTTCATAGTGTCTGCCAAAACATATATTTTATTCTGGGGTGAAATTAATCTGCCAAAATAGCAATACCCTTAATCTGGTGTCCCAGCTGTTGCAGGCCAGGATTCATAGTGTCTTGCAAAACATATATTTTGTTCTGGGGTGAAATTAATCTGCCAAAATAGCAATACACTGAATCTGGTGTCCCAGCTGTTGCAGGCCACGTTTCATAGTGTCCGTCAAAACATATATTTTGTTCTGGGGTGACATTCAATTGCCAAAATAGCAATACCCTGAATCTGGTGTCCCAGCTGTTGCAGGCCAGGATTCATAGTGTCTTGCAAAACATATATTTTCTTCTGGGGTGACATTCAATTGCCAAAAGAGCAATACCCTGAATCTGGTGTCCCAGCTGTTGCAGGCCAGGATTCATAGTGTCCGTCAAAACATATATTTTGTTCTGGGGTGAAATTCAATTGCCAAAATAGCAATATCCTGAATCTGGTGTCCTAGCTGTTGCAGGACAGATTTCATAGTGTTTGCCAAAACATATATTTTGTTCTGGGGTGAAATTAATCTGCCAAAATAGCAATACCCTGAATCTGGTGTCCCAGCTGTTGCAGGCCAGATTTCATATTGTTTGCCAAAACATATATTTTGTTCTGGGGTGAAATTAATCTGCCAAAATAGCAATACCCTGAATCTGGTGTCCCAGCTGTTGCAGGCCACGTTTCATAGTGTCCGTCAAAACATATATTTTGTTCTGGGGTGAATTTAATCTGCCAAAATAGCAATACCCTGAATCTGGTGTCCCAGCTGTTGCAGGCCATGATTCATAGTGTCCGCAAAAACATATATTTTGTTCTGGGGTGACATTCAATTGCCAAAATAGCAATACCCTGAATCTGTTGTCCCAGCTGTTGCAGGCCAAGTGTAAATCTGTCCATAAAAGGATACCTTTCATCCAGGGCCTAAATACTAGCTCTAAAAGAGGTATTCCCCTAAATCAGTGATTACTGCTGTGCCTGGAATAGTGTAATACGCTACATAAACAAATAGGCAGATAGTGTTAGGTGCCTGTAAACAAAGGCCTGAATTTGAAATCAATACATTGGGCCAAATATTTTTTTCCTTATTGTGGTGCTTGGTGAACGGTACCAATGAGGAAAACATCTAGTAAGGGACGCGGACGCGGTCGTGGTGGTGTTAGTGTACCCTCTGGTGCTGGGAGAGGACGAAGCCATTCTGCCACAGCCACACGTTCTAGTGAACCAACTACCTCAGGTTCCAGTACCCGCCAGAATTTACAGCGATATTTGGTGGGGCCCAATGCCGTTCTAAGGATGGTAAGGCCTGAGCAGGTACAGGCGCTAGTCAATTGGGTGGCCGACAGTGGATCCAGCATGTTAACAACATTATCTTCCACCCAGTCTTCTGCAGAAAGTGCACAGGTGGCACCTGAAAACCAAGCCCATCAGTCTGTCACATCACCCCCATGCATATCAGGGAAACTGTCAGAGCCTCAAGTTATGCAGCAGTCTCTTATGCTGTTTGAAGACTCTGCTGGCAGGGTTTCCCAAGGAAATCCACCTAGCCCTTCCCCAGTGGTGGAAGACAGAGAATGCACTGATGCACAACCACTGATGTTTGCTGATGATGAGGACATGGGAATACCACCTCATCGGAGTCCGCACGTCTCTGATGATGATGAAACACAGTGCCAACTGCTGCGTCTTTCTGCATTGTGCAGACCGAACAAGAGGTCAGGGAGGAAGACTGTGTGGAAGACGATGCAGGGGACGATGAGGTCCTAGACCCCACATGGAATGAAGGTCGTGCCACTGACTTTCATAGTTCAGAGGAAGAGGCAGTGGTGAGACCAAGCCAACAGCATAGCAAAAGAGGGAGCAGGGGGCAAAAGCAGAACAGCCGCCACCAAGAGAGTTTTCCTGCTACTGGCCACTGCCACCAGGGACCGAGCACCCCAAAGGCAGCTTCAAGGAGTTCCCTGGCATGGCACTTCTTTAAACAATGTGCTGACTACAAGACCCGAGTGGTTTGCACGCTGTGCCATCAGAGCCTGTAGCGAGACATTAACATTCTGAACCTTAGCACAACCTGTATGACCAGGCATCTACATGCAAAGCATGAACTGCAGTGGAGTAAACACCATAAAAGCAAGGAAGTCACTCAGGCTCCCCCTGCTCCCTCTTCTGCTGCTGTCTTGGCCTCTTCCTCTGCCTCAGGAGGAATATTGGCACCTGCTGCCCACCAAACAGAGGATGTGCCACCGATACCACCACCTGCGTCACCAAGCATCTCCACCATGTCACACGGCAGCGTTCAGCTCTCCATCTCACAAATCTTGGAGAGAAAGCGTAAATTCCCACCTAGCCACCCTCGAGCCCTGGGCCTGAATGCCAGCATTTCTATACTACTGGCCTTTGAAATGCTGTCATTCAGGCTGGTGGACACAGACATCTTCAAACAACTGATGTCCATGGCAGTCCCACAGTATGTTGTTCCCAGCCGCCACTACTTCTCCAAGACAGCCATGCCTTCCCTGCACAACCATGTATCCGATAAAATCAAGTGTGCACTTCGCAATGGCATCTGTGGCAAGATCCACCTAACCACAGATACGTGGACCAGTAAGCAGGGCCAGGGACGCTATATCTCCCTAACTGCACACTGGGTAAATGTAGTGGCGGCCGGGCCTCAGGCGGAGAGTTCCTTGGAGCACGTCCTTCCGCCGCCAAGGATCGCAGGGCATCATTCTTTGCCTCCTGTAGCCTCCTCCTCCTACTCAGCTTCCTCCTCCTCTGCTTCCACCAGCTCATCCAGTCAGCCACACACCTTCACCACCAACTTCAGCACAGCCCGGGGTAAACGTCAGCAGGCCATTCTGAAACTCATATGTTTGGGGGACAGGCCCCACACCGCGCAGGAGTTGTGGCGGGGTATTGAACAACAGACCGACGAGTGGTTTCTGCCGGTGGGCCTAATGGGCGAAATCTCATCGCACCTCTTGGACTTGCCGGTTTGACACCTCTCCCTTGCCTGGCGCATGTGCTGAATTTGGTGGTGCAGAAGTTCATTCACAACTACCCCGACATGTCAGAGCTGCTGCATAAAGTGAGGGCCGTCTGTGCCCGCTTCCGGCGTTCACATCCTGCCGCTGCTAGCCTGTCTGCGCTACAGCGGAACTTCGGCCTTCCCGCTCACCGCCTCATATGCGACGTGCCCACCAGGTGGAACTCCACCTTACACATGCTGGAGAGACTGTGCGATCAGCAGCAGGCCATAGTGGAGTTTCAGCTGCAGCACGCACGCGTCAGTCGCACTGCGGAACAGCACCACTTCACCACCAATGATTGGTCCTCCATGCGAGACCTGTGTGCCCTGTTGCGCTGTTTCGAGTACTCCACCAACATGGCCAGTGGCGATGACACCGTTATCAGCGTTACAATACTACTTCTATGTCTCCTTGAGAAAACGCTTAGGGCGATGATGGAAGAGGAGGTGGCCCAGGAGGAGGAGGAGGAGGATGAGGGGTCATTTTTAGCACTTTCAGGCCAGTCTGTTAGAAATGGCTCAGAGGGAGGTTTTTTGCAAGAGCAGAGGCCAGGTACAAATGTGGCCAGCCAGGGCCCACTACTGGAGGACGAGGAGGATGAGGAGGAGGTGGAGGAGGATGAGGATGAAGCAGGTTCACAGCGGGGTGGCACCCGACACAGCTCAGGCCCATCACTGGTGTGTGGCTGGGGGGATACGGAGGATGATGACGATACGCCTCCCACAGAGGACAGCTTGTCCTTACCTCTGGGGAGCCTGGCAAACATGAGCAACTACATGCTGCAGTGCCTGCGCAATGACAGTAGAGTTGCCCACATTTTAACGTGTGCGGACTACTGGGTTGCCACCCTGATGGATCCCCGGTACAAAGACAATGTGCCCACCTTACTTCCTGCACTGGAGCGTGATAGGAAGATGTGCGAGTACAAGCGCACGCTGGTAGAGGCGCTCCTGAGAGCATTTCCAAATGTCACAGGGGAACAGGTGGAAGCCAAGGCGAAGGCAGAGGAGGAGCAAGAGGTCGCCAACGCAGTTGTGTCACGGCCAGCTCCTCTGAGGGCAGGGTTAGCATGGCAGAAATGTGGAAAAGTTTTGTCTCCACGCCAGAGCTAACTGCACCACCACTTGATACGGAACGTGCTAGCAGGAGGCAGCATTTCACTAACATGGTTGAACAGTACGTCTGCACACCCCTCCACATACTGACTGATGGTTCGGCCCCGTTCAACTTCTGGGTCTCCAAATTGGCCACTTGGCCAGAGTTAGCATTTTATGCCTTGGAGGTGCTGGCCTGCCCGGCGGCCAGCGTTTTGTCTGAACGTGTATTCAGCACGGCAGGGGGCGTCATTACTGACAAACGCAGCCGCCTGTCCACAGCCAACGTGGACAAGCTGACGTTCATAAAAATGAACCAGGCATGGATCCCACAGGACCTGTCCCTCCCTTGTGCAGAATAGACATTTATAACTGCCTCCCCCTCAACCATGTATTCTTGTACTCCAGGGCACTTCTTTATTGAATCCTCATTTTTTTAACTTTACTCATGATCTTGCGGTGCAACCCAAAGTTGAATGAACCTCTCCTCTGTCTGGGTGGTGGGGCCGAAATAACTGAGAGTGGCCTTCTCCGTGGTGGTTAATATGACGCATGATTCCTTGCTGTGGGACCTCTCTCCTCTGTCTGGGTGCTGGGCCGAAATAACTGAGAGTGGCCTTCTCTGGTGGTGGTTGATATGACGCATGATTCCTTGCTGTGGGACCTCTCTCCTCTGTCTGGGTGCTGGGCCGAAATAACTGAGTGGCCTTCTCCGGTGGTGGTTGATATGACGCATGATTCCTTGCTGTGGGACCTCTCTCCTCTGTCTGGGTGCTGGGCCGAAATAACTGAGAGTGGCCTTCTCCAGTGGTGGTTGATATGACGCATGATTCCTTGCTGTGGGACTTCTCTCCTCTGTCTGGGTGCTGGGCTGAAATAACTGAGAGTGGCCTTCTCCGGTGGTCGGTGATATGACGCATGATTCCTTGCTGTGGGACCTGTATCCTCGGTCTGGGTGCTGTGCCGAAATAACTGAAAGTGGCCTTCTCCAGTGTTGGGTGATATGACGCATAATTCCTTGCAGTGGGACCTCTCTCCAATTGATATTGGTTAAATTTTATTTATTTTACTTTATTTTAATTCATTTTCCTATCCACATTTGTTTGCAGGGGATTTACCTACATTTTGCTGCCTTTTGCAGCCCTCGAGCCCTTTCCTGGACTATTTTACAGCCTTTTTAGTGCCTAAAAGTTCGGGCCCCGATTGACTTCAATGGGGTTCGGGTTCGGGATAAAGTTCGGGTCGAGTTCGGATCCCGAACCCGAACATTTTCGGGAAGTTCGGCCGAACTTCTCGAACCCGAACATCCAGGTGTTCGCTCATCTCTACCCATATTATAATCAGGTTCATCAGGGGACATAATCAATATGAATATATTAAAAATTGCACTGAATAATAAAAGAGTTTCAGCTCAAATAACAAACATTGATATATTTGATGTTAAAGAGGACCTTTCACTGGTCCACAGTTTATGAGTTAAAGCTATGTACATTGAGAGCGGCACCCAGGGATGTCCCTGCACTTACTTGTATCCTTGGGTGCCGCTCCGTTCGCCTGCTCTAGCCCCCCGGTACCGGCGCTCCTGCTGCTCTAATTTTGCCTGGGGCGGAGACTTCTTCTTCTGCCCTGGGCGTCTCCTTCTCCCAGGGCTGGAGCACTGGCCAATCGCAGCGCTCAGCTCATATTCAGGATATGAGCTGAGCGCTGCGATTGGCCAGCGCTCAGCTCATATCCTGAATTTTTTAAGGCCTTGGGATTGATTTTCGATGACCCAGATCGAGTCTCGATGGCGGAATCTAAGTTGCGTAATTTGATTCAAGGAGAACATACTGCAGAGGTGTACTGCGCTGAATTTCAGAGATGGGCTACGGAGACTGAGTGGAATGACCCCGTGCTGCGTAGTCATTTTTGTCAGGGGTTATCAGAGAGATTGAAAGATGCTTTGCTTTCCATGAGTATCCGGATACGTTGGAGAATGCTATGTCTTTGAAGCAGAGCAGAAACAGCAATCCACCTTTCCTCAGAGTAAGAAAGAAGCTATAACCTGCAAGGGACACTGGGTAGATGCGTGATTTAAACTCACACAAACAACCCCACCCAGTGCACCTGAAAGGAGGCAGGTACAGCTCACTTCAAGTGAACAGAAAAGACTACACACGTGCTGCCAACCTGACAGACCTCCGCACCTCACCAGAGCAGGGCATGACAGCCCCTTCTTCACCCGGCTCCCAAGTGCGATCAGCTTCATCATCATCGAGTAGTGTCTGCAAGTCACTGGTGTCCTCCTCAACGCTCTCTGGGTCAGGAGCCTGACCGCTCACAACACCACCTACCACCCCACTCTCCTCATTACTACTTGCCCGCCTAGTGGAAGAAGTGGCAGATGCCTCCTCCAAATGTTCGAGTAGCTCGTCCTCGCTGAATAGTAGAGCTGAGCCCACAGCAGATAGTACTTCTCTGGCTGAGGAAACAGCAAAGGACAGAGGCAGTTTGAGGACAGGTGAGAGCACAGGGCCTGCTCCCGGGACATGCCAACTAAGGGTTGTATCTGACGAACCCACTAACTGTTGGCTGGAGGTGTCCTATGTCACTTGGGATGAATTGGATGACCGAGTTAGCCCATTAATAACCGCTGGGTTGCTGGTCAAGACACGCCCAGTAGATGACACCGGGAGCTCAGGCCTCTTGCTGCGACTCCTGCTGCCACGCCACCTTCTGCAACCTTCTGCAACCTCTGCCTGCGCCAGAAACATTTATGCCTCTGCTACTCCTCTGTGCATGGCCTGACACTTCTCTGTCTGACATACTGTTAGCTGAACTAAATAATTAAAAGCAAATTAAAACAACCCTAAAAGCCCAGAAAATATTTCTCTTTTTAGACAGAAATAGGCCACTAACCACTTTTAGCACAAATACAAGTAAACGTGAACTGCCTAAATATTTCTAGTTTTGGAGTGAAATAGGCCACTAAATTATTATATGCGGGAATAAAAACAAACGTGACCTGCATTACTATATATCTCGTATTTGACTGAAAAAGCCCACTAAATGATTTTAGAGTAAATAAATAACAGAAAAAGTTAACTGCATATATTTTTTTCTATTGTTTCTTACATATGGCAATAAACGCAAATAACACCCAATTGTGAACGGGGTATATTTTAACCGGGTTGTATTGAACTAGCAATATACACTCTTAGCGCAAATAACACAAAAATGTCAACAGCGTATATTTTTCACGGGTTGAACTGAACTGACAATATACGTTTTAGCGCAAATAACACCCAAATGTGAACAAGGTATAATTTTCATGGGTTGTACTGAACTGGCAATATACGTTTCTAGCGCAAATAGCACCCAACTGTAAACAGGGTATATTTTTCACGGGTTGTACTGAACTGGCAATATACGCTTTTAGTGCAAATAACACCAAAACGTCAACAGGGTATATTTTACACTGTTGTACTGAACTGGCAATATACGCTTTTAGCTCAAATAACACCTAAATGTGAACAGGGTATATTTTTCACGGGTTGTACTGAACTGTCAATATAAGCTTTTAGCGCAAATAACACCAAAACGTCAACAGTGTACATTTTTCACGGGTTATACTGAACTGGCAATATACGCTTTTAGCGCAAATAACAACAAATGTCAATGGTGTGTATTTTTCTCTTTCTCTAAAAAGATGCCAAAAACGCTTTTAGCGCAAATAACACCCAAATGTGAACAGGGTATATTTTTCATGGGTTGTACTGAACTGGCAATATACGCTTTTAGCGTAAATAACACCAAAATGTGAACAGGGTGTATTTTTCATGGGTTGTACTGAACTGGCAATATACGCTTTTAGCGCAAATAACAACAAATGTCAACAGTGTGTATTTTTCTCTTTTTCTCTCGAAATATGACAAAAAAATGCTTATAGCGCAAAAAACACCAAAATGTGAACAGGGTATATTTTTCATGGGTTGTACTGCACTGGCAATATATGCTTTTAGCGCAAATAACACCAAAATGTGAACAGGGTATATTTTTTATGGGTTGTACTGAACTGGCAATATATGCTTTTAGCGCAAATAACAACAAATGTCAACAGTGTGTATTTTTCTCTTTTTCTCTAGAAATATGACAAAAACAATTTTAGCGCAAATAACACCCAAATGTGAACAGGGTACATTTTTCACGAGTTGTAGTGAACTGGCAATATACGCTTTTAGCGCAAATAGCACCAAAATGTCAATGGTGTGTATTTTTCTCTTTTTCTCTAGAAATATGACAAAAAAAAACACTTATAGCCCAAATAACACCCAAATTTGAACAGGGTATATTTTTCACTGGTTATACTGAACTTCCAATATACGCTTTTAGCGTATATATTATACAAATGTGAACAGGGCATATTTTTCACGGGATGTACTGAATTGGCAATATACGCTTTTAGCACAAATAACACCAAAATGTCAACAGCGTATATTTTTCTGGTATTGTACTATAATAGGGCACTAAATGCATTCACCATATATAACTGCAGTGAACAGAGAATTAGAGTATATACTTCTCTTTTTCCACAGATATAAGCCACTACAGGCTTTTCAACATAGCACTTGCACCCCAATAACTAATTGCTGGAATCACAGAGCTGTATTATGAAAATCTCTGGATCCCCAAGTAATGTTTCCCTATGCAATGAAGTTTTTCCTATGATTCTCCCTATCTCTCCCTTCCTGTGAAATGATTCCTCTCACTATCCTTTCCCTGCACTAGTGATCCGCATCTTTGCTTTTTTTTTTAAAACAATTAGTTGTTCTTTCACTGACTTTCCCTAGCGCCTGCATACATGTCTGTCCCTGAACAAAGTACACTGGTGAATGGCAGAATCTAAGATGGCTGCCGTATTTTTAGGGCCTGTGGCCTCACCGGGTTGGCTGGCTGCTGATTGGCTGCATGCATGGCATTATGGGGCATCCCGCCTTCCCAGAGTTGCTTGCCCCATGTCCTCACAGGTGTAGCCGCGATTTTATCCGGCTAGCCTCCATGTTAGGAAAAAACGCGATTTAATTACCACAAAATGCAAGGAAATTTGTATTCGTTCAGAATCAAATTTTTCCTGAAATTCGGAACGAATTCGACTTCGTCAGCTTTGATTTGCTCATCTCTAACATTGACCTACGCAGCAGCCTGCCCTCTTAACAGTAACATCGACAGTGCCCGCCCCTTTAATCCTTTAAGTAGGTGGACACTTTGAAACACGTCTCCTACTTAAAAATGGATCCGCTAAACAGAAGCCAAAACAAAAACAAACGTGATGAACGTATCTGCTTTACCATATTATTTGGTTCTATTCACCTCCATTTTGTCATTTGTGTGGACTTATCCATTTCAAATGGATCCGTGAAACTTGAGTGTGAAAGTAGCCTACATTGGTGAAAAAATACAAATGTTGGGGAATCAAAACATCATTTTTTTCATCACAAAAGGGATTTTATGAGCTGTGATGGAAGAAAGGGGATGCACTACGCCCTTTGTTATTTTCTTCCTTTGAGAACAATAGATGGAGAATGTTGGAGGAGGGGGATTTGGGGTTAGTCACAGCTGGCAACTATGGCAATTCTGTCAGTGTTCTTTATTTTTATTTTTTATGGGGTTCCTCTTGTGGTATTATATGATTTTTTTATTCTGTGTGTTGATATGGTTACTTCGATACCAAATTTTTATACTTTTTTATGTTTTACAACTTTTTCATCATAAAATCTCCTTTGTGCTAAAAAAAATGATATTTTGCATCGCCATATACTAAATTCCACATTTGTATTTTTTTCACCAATGTAGGTTACTTTCACGCCAGCCCCCCTCAGGTGCCATCAGCGCCCCTCAGTGCCATTAACCCCCCTCAATGCCATCACCCTCCTCAAGTGCCATCAGCCCCCCTCAGTGCCCTTTAATAGTGGTCCCTGCCCCCTTAACAGTGACTTCCACAGCACCCTGCCGCTTTAAGGCTAGGGCTACATTACTGTGACAATTTTTTATAATGATAGGCTATGATGTCACACTGCGCAAAAAATCCATCCAAAATTAAATTAAATTTACCAAAAATTCAGAAAAATTTGCAAATTTCTAAATTTCAGTTTTAATAATAATACCTCCAAAAATAGTTATTACTTTACATTTCCCATATGTCTACTTTATGTTTGGATCATTTTGTGAATGACATTTTATTTTTTGGGGATGTTAGAAGGCTTAGAAGTTTAGAAGCAAATCTTGAAATTTTTCTGAAAATTTCCAAAACCCACTTTCTAAGGACCAGTTCAGGTCTGAAGTCAATTTGTGAAATAGAAAACACCCAAAAATGACCCCAGTTTAGAAACCACACTCCTCAAGGTATTTAAAACTGATTTTACAAACTTTGTTAACCCTTTAGGTGTTCTCCAAGAGTTAATGGAAAATGGAGATGAAATTTCAGAATTTCACTTTTTTGGCAGCTTTTCCATTTTAATCCATTTTTTCCAGTAACAAAGCAAGGGTTAACAGCCAAACAAAACTCAATATTTATTGCCCTGATTCTGTAGTTTTCAGAAACACCTCATGTGTGGTCGAAAACTGCTGTACGGGCACGGCAGGGCGCAGAATGAAAGGAACGGAATATGGTTTTTGGAAGGTAGATTTTGCTGGACACGTTTTTTGACACCATGTCCAATTTGAAGACCCCCCTGATGCTCCCCTGGAGTAGAAACTCCAAAAAAGTGACCCCATTTTGGAAACTACGGGATAAGGTGGCAGTTGTTTTGGTACTATTTTAGGGTACATATTATTTTCGGTTGCTCTATAGTACACTTTTTGTGAGGCAAGGTAACAAAAAATAGCTGTTTTGGCACCGTTTTTATTTTTTGTTATTTACAACTTTCATCTGACAGGTTAGATCATGTGCTATTTTTATAGGTCAGGTTGTTACTGATGTGACAATACCGAATATGACTCCTTTTTTTGGTTGTTTGTTTTAGTTTTACATAAAGCATTTTTTAAAAAATTATTCAAGGTAGAATGTCGCAACCAGAGTGGTGGGAAACCACCAGAGGTGCACCCACTGACAGATACACCCAATCTCACAAAAAAACTAAATATGAATAAATAATAGGGGACTCTCTATAATATTTGGAAACCGTTAGATTTATTTGTAAAATCGATAATAAAAACAGTAATCAACAATGGTGAGGATTACGTGTAGCAGCAGTATTCATATAACAGCAATATTCATATAGGTACGTGTTCCTAGTAAGACGTGAAATAAATATCCCAAGGTAAGTATACAATTCCACACTAAAATAATAAAAGTAATAGGGTAAAAAATATGCCAGCCAAATTGATATTTAGTTCCGCCTGGAATTGATGAAAATGAATAACAAGATCCACTGCCCAAACCTTAAACATTCATCACAAGTTCATAAATGTCCTCAAAGAAATTCTAGAAAATACTGCCAAGAAACATCCAAATCAAAGTTTCTGTGAAGCGCTGACAGAGTAGATAGAGCGGTGTCCCGCTCCCTTGTTTCACCAGCTTCCCGCTGTAATAATCAAATAAAGCGATCGCTAGTCTCTCATTAATATTTTCACATATACTGTAACGATCTTACCAGGGAGGAATAGCGGTGGATGCTAGTGCCCTCGACACAGTGCTCTCTTCATATGGCTTGGTGTTCCGGTCTCAAGGGCTGACTGTACCTGAACATGCCACGCCAACAGATAGTGGTGCACGTGGGCCTGCAATAGCTGTCGGTCCTCTTAGTGCAGCGTCAGTTGATCGCGCGGACAGATGTTTAGGTT
Organism: Bufotes viridis; assembly: GCA_033119425.1. NCBI lineage: Eukaryota > Metazoa > Chordata > Amphibia > Anura > Bufonidae > Bufotes > Bufotes viridis. Next base: position 206,992,670 of record CM065591.1, read on the forward strand.
CGGCGGTCTCCACTCCTCCTTAGGTAAATAATCGCATGTGGATATAAGGTTCCAAAGTCGGGGGTTGATACCATACGTGTTTCGGGGTTAGGAAAGTGACCCCTTCATCAGTGGTAACTAGGTACAATACTTATTCATTAACTGACCATCCTTTATTGCTCTAATCTCTATTGCTATGGTCACAGGTCTTTCCTACTTGGACACACACATAGCAATAGGGTAACAAAAGAAAACATAAACAGTTCATTTCTGAACATTAAACACGAATGTCTGTGAAGGTTCTCGAGTGCCTTTCTGATTGTAGACACTTGGGCTCTTTCTCTCTTGCTAGTGCCATAAATTAACATCCTGACAATGCTCTGTTTTCTAACTCATCAGAGACTCAACATCACAAGAGCTCTAATGTCCACAGTCTGCAAGCACTCTAACTTCACAGTCTTACAGATTTTCCCTAGAATCTGCTCAGTTCAACAACTTTCAAAAGAACTTTGCTAGATTCAACCAAGCCTACTACAGCTCCACTCACCGCTCATAGCAGATGTGCACAACACGTGCAACCCTAATAATCCACCTGCAGGTGATTAATTCCCTCGATTGCCAGAGTTCCCATTCAGAGTGCCAATCAAGCTACCCTATTTCCATGTAACACCCTATCAACTGTAAGCATATTCATTTGCTCAAATCCCACTGCTGCCACCGTTTGTAGCGTAAAGTAAAGTCAAAAGATTTTTAGACTGAATAAGCTTACACAGGCTACGTGAATAAATATATTTACTAAGTGATTAAATATACCATAACAGAAAGAAATCACATACAGAATAATAAAAAATAAATAAACATCACTAGCCTAAATAGGGTGGAGACTCCGTCTATCATGTTATAACCCATGGCTGTCTACCTAGTTATAACACATGACCTACACTCCAGGGTGTACAAGAGAAATAGGCCAATCATACTCAAATTCTACCTAGAATGGAGTGCCTGGTGAAGTCTGCTAAGTGAATGTGTGTGTTTTTGACTGTTAGCCCCTCCTCCAGTGTGCAGCACGCATGTCTCTGAGATTACTCAGGATTATGGTCTTATCAGCACAATGTGGGATGGGTACTATCTCTAACCCACTTCATTACAAGGGAAACATAAATTATTACACAAAGTATTAAACAGAATTAGGCTACTTGCATTTTGTGTGGATCGATCAGGGACGGATCCGTTCAGATAATACAACACAAGCAGCGTTTTGGTGTCCATCTCCAAAGCGGAATGGAAACTGAACTGATGTAAACTGATGCAAAGTGATGCATTCTGATGCACACACGTTTGAAAGATGGGGCCGTGTTCTGAAAGCCAAAATTAGACTGTTATGTTAGGGAATATACCCATTGGCACTCCTATGATGTAATCCTAATCTTTCCTCAAAAACTAGAAAAAACTGTTGATATTGTAAGTTACATTGAGTTTGATAAATCGAAAGCAAGTGATATTAGGCAACAGCATATACATTTCAATACATATTACTGTAAAAGCAAGTTTTCAGTTCTGTACTCCAACTAATTGTAATTTTCACATTGCAGGGTTTTCTCAGTACTCTTAGAGCAAATTAATAAACTGCAAGGTATAACAGCCCCAGGAGGAAAAGGAACTGGATTTAATGTCAAGGCCCTGAGAGCATTTCGTGTTTTGCGACCACTTCGTCTGGTATCTGGAGTTCCCAGTAAGTAATTATTTTTACGGTACAGATGCACACAATGGAGGAGATTTAGTTATTCTGTTGCACCATGCAAGTGGTACACCAGTACTCCTCCCCTGTGCAGTGTGCTCAAGATTCATGAACAGGGCATTGTTACATGGATTGTTTTTCAAAACTTTGGGTTGAAAAGTGATGGAAGAATGATAAATGAGAAGTTTGGTCAAATTTGAAGCCTTGTTTACCTTTCTCAACACATCCGAATATACAGATGTGTCCATCCTAACGTTTCCTTGAAAGGACACCAATTTCTCATGATACAAATTGAGTAAAATACCATGACAGGCTAGCCAAACCATTCACAGGCCATATTATCTGATAAAATGGTGCAAGGGCTCAGAAATCTTTCATAAATTCACTGACCTGGAAATGCAAAATCATCAAAACTATGCCAATCATAGCAGAAGTAAGTTAGTTCAATTTCACTACTACAAGACAGTGACATCCACCAATCAGCACAATTGCCCATTATATATATCTATCTATCTATATATATATATATATATATATATATATATACACACACACATTGATAAATGTAAGTGATTACAATATCAGAAGGAGAAGTTTATTGTGGAAAACTGCATAACTGAAAGGAGGTTCTAGTACCCCGTTGGGACAGCTCTAGATTAGATAATATATCCTGTAGTACATTTACCCACAAATGTTGCATCTGGGCCTTCGCACTCATAGGTTGCTGAAGCTGGTGTCCCAGCTGGTCTCATAAATGCTCAATTTGCAATAAATCTGGTTACCGGGCAGGCCAAGGAGGTGTTGCAATCTGTCGGAGACAGCGGCAACACATGTGGCTGCAGGATGTCCTCCACATATTGCTGAGCTGTTAGTGACTCTCATATCACTACTAGAGGTGACCAACTCTCATATGCGATGTTTCCTCAGAGCATCACACTATCAGTTAAGGCAGTGTGTCGTTCCACAGCAAAGGCAGGATTAAATCGCTCGCCACAAGGCCTTCATACTCGAGCCTAACCATTGGGGGGTTCCAAACAGAACCTGTATTCCTTGCTAAAGAATAAAGATCATACTTTCCCAGTCCGTAGCAGAGTCAGTTATCAGGGAGAGTAATTTACCTCAAACTTAACATTATTCTGATATTTGACTATGATATCTGATCATGAACCCAATGTAGATATGGTCCAAGGCACCCAAGTTAAATGTGTCGATGTAAGAGATGATGGTATTTAGCAGTGTGGGTGGGTTGGGGTTATAAATGATTTTCATTCACAGGCCTGTTATTAATTTTAATTTTTTATTTCTTACTAGAAGGAGCTGAGAAACATGTTCTTTATTATCCCAGCATTCATGTACATACAGACCTTGATAATAGTGATGGAATGCCTGCAGGATATTAGACCATTATTTGCAGTGATCCGCACCCAGAAGAATGCTGGGATATAGTACGTTAGTCACAGATAGTAGCAACAATGTCCCTGCCCACTCAGTCTGTCACTGATCACTTACTTTTTTGCCATGGAATAGGCACTTTTGTTCTTCCGATGCTATGTGTGTGTACAGTGAACTCTTCTGGAATCCTAGTAGTAGTAGTGATCATACTGTCCTTTACTATACAGTCCTGAACTGTTTAGAGGGGAGTCTCTGAGTACTAGGAAAGCTCCCTATGTACACCCCTGTACAAATACCAAAGGAACAGGGGAGGGAACAAGCAAACAGATTTCTTTCTTGACGTTTTGGAAATAGACCAGCTTGTAACAATAATGATTCACTTATTTTGAATAATTTCTTTCTTCCTAAGGTCTTCAAGTGGTGCTAAACTCCATAATTAAAGCAATGGTTCCCCTTCTGCATATAGCATTGCTGGTTCTTTTCATGATCATTATATATGCTATTGTAGGACTAGAGCTGTTTTCTGGGAAGATGCACAAGACCTGTTATTATAAAGGAACAGGTAAGAACTGTCATTAAAAGACATGCCCCTTATATCTACAATACAGATGTTCCATTTTACAGCATCTGCTTTACGGCACAGATGCTAGTCTAATATAACACTGCATGTATAAGGCTTTTTTCACACATTGCAGTTCTGGTGCAGGATTTATATATATTTTTTTTGTCAGGCTTAGTTCACTCTGTACCGCATTTTTGTGTTTTTGAACCAAACACATTAGTGGATACAAAAGAGAGAAGTCTTTTCCTTATATTTTTCCTTCCTGAATCTACTCCTGGCTTTGGCTAAAAATACCACACAAATTGCTAGTGTGATTCCAGTCCAAAAGAAAGATTTTATTTTATATGTTTCAGGTAATGCATTGAAATATGCAGTAGGCTGTGGTTGAAAGAACAATACATTAAAGATGACCTTTCACCTAAAAATGCAAGTTAAAATAAAGATATACCCTTACTTGCCGGCCCCCGGTGGTGCTTATTCAGTTCTTCTTTTTTCACTATGTGCCCCCGTTTGTCCGCGGTGCCCCCCGCAATATTTCCCGCCTTCCATGCTAATGAGCCATTCGGCTCAACTGGGCGGGCCTGCAAAAGTTCTCCCGACGTGTCTTTATTCTCCCTGGCATGGAGCACATCCAATCAGTGCGCTCTGCTCTTAGCCAGGGAGAAGAAGTTCCAGTTCTCGCGAGATTCGCGAGAACTGGAGCGATTTCATCCATCCTGAGTGGGCGCCATCTTGGATTCCAGCGGCGTGCATCGGAGCAGCGTGAATGATCGCCGTGGGAATCCAAGATGACGCTGGCTCAGGATGGATGAAATTACTCCAGTTCTTGCGAATCTCGCGAGAACTGGAGCTTCTTCTCCCTGGCTAAGAGCGGAGCGCGCTGATTGGATGCGCTCCGTGCCAGGGAGAATAAAGACACGCCCAGGAGAACTTTTGCAGGCCCGCCCAGTTGAGCCGAATGGCTCATTAGCATGGGGGGCACATAGTGAAAAAAGAAGAACTGAATAAGCACCACCGGGGGCCGGCAAGTAAGGGTATATCTTTATTTCAACTTGCACTTTCAGGTGAAAGGTCCTCTTTAAGTCCCCCTTCACTCAAGCAGTTTTCTCGTATGGTTTTCATAGCCATAGTGCAGTGGGTGCTTTTTGTAAATAGTTGTATCTCTTACTATGGGAGCTACAAGAAAAGAAGAAGATTAACCTTTCCCTGACATCTGCCATACATGTATGTTGGTTGTCGGGTCTCTAAAGGTGGCTCCTGCTCAGGAGATGAGCGGCCATGTCCATGCAAAATTTTAGTTTGTCCTTTTAAATTAATTAGCAAAAATGTCTAAAATTCTGTTTTCACTTTCTCAATATGGATTGATTGGAAAAATCTGATTATTTCAAATTTTAGCACAGGCTATAGCGTGAAGACTTTCCGAATGCATTGTATGCATGATGAAATGGGAGAGGGACTTGGGCATATCATTCCCCAGAGACTTGACAGATCTTCATGTTAGACTCTATACTATTTTAAATATGCACAGTGTATTAACCACATGGGGATTATATGAAAGATTTAAAGGGGTTGTCCGCTTTTTACTATTGATGACCGACTCCCGCACCCCTGCTGATCAGCTGTCTATGGGATCACTGCTGCAATTGCTGCCGCAAGCAGGTATACAGGGCAGAGAAGGCAGCACTTGTACAATTACTGCTTTCTATTCAAACAGCTGATCGTCGGGGATCAGACCCTCAGTCGTCAATATTAAATAAGCAGATAACTCCTTTAACTTTGCTGGTACTATTTTCCAAAAAGATTAGCATTGATCACACCAACTAGCTCAAAAATATGTCTTAGAGGTGTGTTAAAGGAAGGTACTATTCTATATATGTGTTGGGGTTGCTTCCAGGCCAAGAATCTGGAATGAGGTAGTCAAGTTGATCTCTAGTGTAGTGGGGGAGGTGATGCCACCAAAATCAGAACTGTTTCTGCTGCATGTTACAATGCTAGATGGGTTATGTCCAGAATTCTTGTCAAGGCAATCGGAGAAGCACTGCAGTGACGAGTGCTGTCTACTACCATGTTGACAGTGGTGTATAGGACTTTTTTGTTCAACTAAAATAACGGATCTCAGATGGAAATGGCTAAAATGGATGCAAAATGTGCATAACTGAGCATAGCGGATGCTGAAAGCACATGATCCGTTTTTTTGTTTATTTTTCTGTTCTTCTGATGAATCTGAAGAACGAAAAACTAAACGGTGATGTGAGCCCAGCCTAAAGCTTTCTGAATCCAGAACAGACTAGTAATATATTACTCATACAATGTAAATTTGGAAAAAATTGTAAAGATAGGTGTAAACTCTACAAATGCTTTACTTATTGATATCAATGCTCAAAAGCAGAGCTTAGTTTTGTACACCTGCTCCAAATGAGGTAATATGTAATGCATGCACGGAAGTACAACACTGACTCTGTATCAGGTCAAAGCAGAACTTAACTTTATTATGAAGTTACAAGCATTCCATACCCTCAGTTGAGAGGAGGGCCATACGTGGACTCCTCCAATTAGACAATAATATAAGGGCGTATATCTGCAAACTCTCATACACTGGAAGCAACTTTAAAACATATCTATGTATGGGCATGAGCCTTAGTTTCTTTGTTCTAAAATATCATGCAGCAGGACACTGTCCCAAAGGTAAAGCAGGATATGGCAGGCAAATTGATTGAATGATATCCATTTATTATAACACTTATCATCTACTCAGTAACATCTTATATGCTCCTTAATATTGAAATTGCAACACCAAGAAAGACAAGTCATAAGGTTATGGAAATTGAGAAGGTAGCTCTGCAAATGTTTTAAGCACCTTCTCCAATCTATGGCATGTAAGAGGGGCATAAAAGCCATATTAAAATCAAAAGATCAAGTCAAGTGCGATGATTCGGACGCTTCCACTTCCACAATGAAAGGTTGTGATATATCCGGCTGCGCTAAAATAGGGGTGGAAAAGAAGCATTTGTTAATCGCAGAAAAGGCTTGCAAAGCCGAATCAGACCACACTTAAACATCTGTCCCTTTCTTAGTCATGACAGTTAAGGGTTTTTACTATTGTCGAATAGTTCTGAATAGATTTTCGGTAATAGTTGGTGAACCTCAAAAACCGCATAAGAGCCTTCAGATTTTCAGGTTGATCCCAGTCCAATACAGCACGGACTTTCTCTGGATCCATTCGAAAACCTGAAGATGACAGCAGGTAGCCTAAAAACTGCACCTTGTGTAGAGCAAAAACACACTTCTCTAATTTTGCATACAATTTATTATCTCTAAGGATCTGTAACACCTGTCTAATGTGATCCTGATGTATCTCCACGTCTGAAGAATAAATTAGAATGTCATCCAAATACAGGACTACAAACCTCCCCACAAGGTGATGAAAAATGTAATTCACAAAATGCTGGAAAACCGCCGGAGCATTGGTCAACCCAAAAGGCATGACCAGTTTCTCAAAGTGCATATTAAAAGTTGTATTAAAAGCCGTCTTCCATTCATCCCCTTCCTTGATCCTAACTAGATTATATGCCCGCCTTAAGTCCAATTTGGAGAACACCTTGGCACCACCAATCTGGTTAAACAAATGGGGAGTCAAAGGAAGAGGGTAAGGATCACGGACAGTAATCCGATTGGGTTCACGGAAATCCAGATATGACCAAAGACCTCCGTCCTTTTTTTTTAACAAAAAAGAACCCTGCTGCCCCTTGGAGATTTGGAAGGTCTTATGTGTCCTTTAGCCAAACCCTGGGCAATATACTCTCTCATGGCTAGTCTTTCAGGTCCAGAAAGGTTATACAATCTAGATTTTGGCAACTTAGCTCCAGGAATAAGGTTGATAGGACAATCATATTGCCGATGCGGAGGTAAATCCTGGAATCCACTCTCAGAAAATACATTGGCGAAATCAGATATAAAAGAGGGTAATGTCTTAATAGTTAAAACAGAAAAAGATGCATTCAGACAATTGTCAATACAATAATCATCCAAAATCTGTCTAGCTTGCCAATCGGTGGTTGGATTGTGCTTGCTTAACCACGGTAAACCCAGAACCACCGGAGCAGGGAGACCCTCCAACACAAAACACGAGATAAATTCTTAATATATTGGGCAAAGTGGCTCACCACACACCAGTCTGTGGATAATGGGTGCTCAGGTCTGGAATCCGGTACGCCACCGGAGAAAGGAGTAAAAAGTATACGGAGGAGAGGACCGGCACACTCAGTCTGGAATTGTAGCGAAAGCAAAAAAAAATAAATCTTTATAATAATATCTCGATTTATTTGTGTAGGAATAAAAAATTGAAAATGTATAAGATATAATAAAAGAGTAAAATATAGTACAATATATATATATCACAAGGTCAAGGTATTGTTCTCACAAAACGTATTTGTGATGAAGAACCCTCTATATAATCGGATCCGATTCACATTCAATGGTATTCTAGCCTGAACTCAATGATATGTGAATAATTGTTTGTAGATATTTACCACTATCGAGAGCTCAGGCTAATATTCAAACAGCAAATTAGAATTCTCTCTATAGAGAGTATGTGCCAATATTGTGTTGACATTATGGGATATATTCCAACAGTACGGTAAAAACTTAAAAATTATACATAATAGTAGTGCTACTATGGATCCACTGAACAATATTTGCACAAGAGCAGTTAGAGAATGCAGCACTGATGGTTTCTATGGGTACCCAAAAATATTGGATTGTGTAGCTAATATAAAAGATTTGCCATAATTCCCTCTCAAAAGATGGTCGTCTCTTGTGTTATAATGCAATATACGCTCAATGTTCTGGCTGTTTGAAATATTTGTGGGTTCCCAAAGGTATCCCAAAGTTCCCAAAGGTATAATACCAGACATCAAACCTTGTTATAATGTATATGATACAACAGGGTGATATTAATTTTAATGATTCTCAGTACAGTATCTCAATTTGTGGTCTCTGGTTAGGCACAGGATGATTTCAAAGGATCCGGTATCGTCAATATGTCAGTTCCTTAAAGTGATGCCAATATGTCAGTCTTATACATAAAAAAAATCGAGGATAGTATCCATGCTGTACATGCTGTTCCTGTGTGTAAAGATTAGCGGTATCACACTGTGAATGGTAGGTATTGGTGGCAATAAAATAGAGACACTTAACCCAGCAGCTTGTAATAACCCTGGTGGCGTCCCACCTGTTGCGGGTGTAGGAGAGGCTGCTTATCTTTTTCGGGGTAGTAACGGTCTCTGCTGCTATTCACCTGCTTTTAGTAGCGCAGGCTGCCGGTAGAAATAATCCAGCGTGGTGTTGCCAGGAGCGCGGCTGATAACAGGCTGTATAGTACTATGCAGCCGATGCTGGGCTATGCGAGAGTCGGCTTTTCACGCGGTGAAGGTAGCGTTCCACATGTTGCCGAATATGCTCACTAGTCTAGTAGTTGCCGAAAGAGTGGAAAGAGGCACCTTTTTTTTGTTGTTAAAGGTGTAGATCCAGAGTTCACACAGTAGCGATCTTGCAAGTCCGTACCAGACACGTTTCGAAGTCTGAACCGACTTCTTACTCAGTGGTGATCCGCAGACCGCCATTCCACATTAGTTATAATTATGTGGGCAATATAAAGAGGTGGACTGGATCACTAATTGTCACTATATATCCCAGGATTGGGTTTAAAAGATATATGTATTGGACCGGTACTGTTTGAGAGATTTAATTGTCAAAAATAGGCATCAAATTCACAACATATATGGAGTTAAACCGCTCTCAGGTGTATATACATGTATCTGACTTAGATATATAGTATTGAGCCAATATAATATGCTGAGAATTCAGCTACAAAAAACGCTCTATGTGAACAAGTATATGCGTTAATTATTATATTGTAGAGATCTGTGGAGATCTTCTTAGTCTAGTTTTAGACCATGGATGTCTCTTAAATACTATGTATGGACAAAGGGCATGGTAAAGGATGTGGCAATAAAAAATAAAAATAAAAAAAATAATAAATAAATATAAAGTGAAAAATGGAGAATGAAATTATGTAGAGTAAAATTATAAAGATATGAAACTATGAAATATGGAATCATGTGAGGCTATATAAAAATAGGATATAGAAAAGTTAGAGAAATTGATCCCCAAGTGAAAAACTATACTGCATAGGGGTACAGATTGGACCGGGAGAACATGTAAATTGAGATATTATTATAAAGATTTTTGTTCTTTTGCTTTCACTACAATTCCAGACTGAGTGTACTGGTCCTCTCCTCCATATACGAGATAAATTCTTGATGAAAGCCACCCACTCTGATATCATGCACCACTTGAGATAAACACTTCTGAGTTAAAGGTGCAAAATCAATAGCAAAAACGGAAATGTTTCTTTCTAATGCACTCGGTGACAACCTGCGCATACGGGCGAACTGAGCATCAATCAGATTCACCCCAGCCCCGCTGTCGATAAACACCTCAATACCCACAGTTTTTGACTATAGCGCTACCTCAGCAGTCAGGAGAAATCAGGTACTACCAGTCAAAGACAAATGCACATTTTCTGACTCTCCTCTCACCTCTCCAAGAGTCAGATGGGAATTAAATGTCCCTTTTTTTTCTTTTTGCCGATGAATTTATGGACATACTCTGATAAAATGTCCCTTCTGTCTGCAGAAAAAACACACTCCCTTGCTATTAACAGTATGCTTAAAAGCGTATCCAGGAGTAACTCCCCCTAATTGCATGGGTTCGTCCCCAGACCTAAACCCAGGAGTAGCTTCACCCAAAGTGTCAGAGGAGGATGATACAACATGTGATAGTACGTCCTGAGAGTGGGGGCCCCTAGATCTCTCTCTCAGGCGTCTATCAATGCATATAGCAAGAGACATAGCAGCCTCCAGAGACACTGGGGTTTCATGAAAGGCTAAAGTGTTCTTCAGCCTCTCTTATAACCCTTGACACAACTGACTACGGAGGGCAGGATTGTTCCACTCCATATCCGTAGCCCACCTCCTAAACTCAGAGCAATAAATCTCAGAGGAAATATCACCCTGACAAAGGCCGCACAGCTTGGTTTTGGCTAGAGAGGTCCGATCCGGATCATCATAGATAAGACGCAAAGCTTCAAAAAATTAATCTACTGACCAGAGAGACTGTGATCCAGTTGGCAGAAAAAGCCCATGACTGCGTATCCCCCTTAAGCAAAGAAATAACCACACCGACTCGCTATTTCTCATCCCGAGATGAGTGTGGACGTAGCCTAAAATGCAGTTTTCAAGCCCCCCTAAACAAAATGAAATTATCACGTCCCCCAGAAAATCTGTCCGGGAGAGTAATTTTAGGCTCCAGATAGGCCTGGTCTCCATCACTACCACCAGGACCAACAGCCTGTGATTTCTGCATCTGCAAGATGGTCATGCAGAGGTCAGCTACCTACAAAGATATTCCTTGTAGCTGACCTGCCAGTGCAGCAATAAAATCCATGGCTGCACAGAAACAAAAAAAAACGGTTTTGGTAGTTTATAATGTCACGCTTCGGTGTGGGAGGGAAACACCACACCGAGTATAAGAGATAAGGAGGGAACAGGGAATCAGGACTGAGAACTAGGGAAGGAAAATGGACACCTCCTAGTGAAAATCCTAACCAAAATCCTGACTGACTACCAGTATGAACAGACCCCAAAGGTAGGTGAGTTCATACGCAGGAATACCTAGAATCCTATCAAGCCCTATTAGACCCTGGTAGTAATGGCATGGACGAGACTAACTGTTCCTCCAAAAGGAAGGACGAACAGGAGTCTCCTTCAGGCCTAATACAAACAATAGGGAAATGCAACACACAGAACCCAAACAAAATACAAAAGGGAAAGGAAAGACTTAACTTCAAAGGAGCAATGGAAACTCAGCTGAGATCCAACCACAGTCTATCCCAAAGGTACAAACAGAAGCTATAAACCACACAGCATTGTGGGAGAAGCAACTGCAAATAGAGAAGGTTAAATGACGCTAATAGCCACACGGGGGGAAAGAAGGTGTTGCAAGCACCAGAAACAACACAGACGTTATTTGATCCAAACGGAAAACATGTCAGATCAAACCACGTGTTGCCAGTCTCACTGATCTCCTGCCACCTGTCGCGGGAACTCCAGTGACATCTGCATGGCTTAATTGTTTTACCTTGACCTGTAGCATCTCCAGACTTGTCTCCCATCACGCACATCTGAAATGTCATTGGTTGACAATTACAAAGGGAGCTGTGCGGAATTGCATTCAGCGTGGCAGAGCATTTCTAAGCCATTTATCACCACATTGATAGCATGTCAAAGCGTGTAAGCATATGTATTTCTGGGCATGGTACTCATACCCAATACTGAATAAATCGAGATGCTTTAAATATTTTGTTTCATTTGAATATCGTTAACATATCTATTAATCCTGTGATTTCTATAATTCCAATTTTCCTTCTTGATGTTGCAATTTCAATATTGAGGGGTGCACATAATGAAATTAAAAAATATTGATGTATAAAATGTATCATTATTCAATATTGTTTTTTTTTATTAAAGATGTCGTCAGTTACTTACCTAGAATAAATTATATTTTTAAAAATTATACCTTCTGTTCCAAAGCCCCTCTGTTCCAGCTTGTTGTTCTGTCATCCTCCCCTGTGCTTTGTTTTTCTGACTGCAGTGGTGACATGCCCATATACCATAGTGACTGCTGCAGCCAATCAGTGGCCACAACAGTAAAGTGCCTTATATTGCCGAGGCCATTGATTAGCAGCAGCATTCTCATGTGGTAGAGCGACATGTGATCACTGCAGCGAGAGCATGACATAGCATTTTTTTAAAATATTAAAATAGGTTCTTTGTGTTTAAAAAATAATAATAATATAACTCATACTACCTTTTTATGTTCTCTGTAAAATTAGAGTTAAGGTACTCAAAGTATTCAATCCCAGGTGGTGTACGGTTAAGTAGTGCCCCGCATTGAGCACTCCAACAAAATTTAGGTGTGACCACAAAAGTACATATGAGGGACAAAGAATATAAGGAGTTTGAAGAGTTAGAAAAACAGAAAGAAATTGTAGTGGAGCAGCTACTTGAGAGAGCAAGCCCCCAGGTTGGAGAAGAGCATAGAAAATAGAAAAATTAGAGATATGAAATAGAATCTAAGGTTAGGAAAGGTGATTAGAACAGAAGGAGGAGGGATAATAAGGGTTAAAGGCCTTACCATGGCTCCACACAAAAGCAAGAGACACTAGTTTCAAGTACCGTCAGGGAGCCTTCATGCGATGCAGATTTTGTTGCAGAATTTTTAGTGACTAAAATGCGGCTTTCAGGAATCTGAAATGCGGCTTTCAGGAATCCATGTGCTTGACGCCCCATTCAAATGAATGGAACTCATTTTCAGTCACAGAAAAGTCTGCAACAAATTCACAGCATGTGAAGGCACCTTACAGGGATAAAAGATGCATAAAAGATGCCTTCTAGGGATATGTATACTTTAAAGAGATTCTTGTGGGAAGACCGTTTGGCCAGAATTTAAACCTCCATCGGACCTCCAATTCCGCCTTCTAAGGTGCAGTCACATTGCAGCCTCTTCTCCTCTGGTCCTGACAAGGTGTGTGTTCCCAACCTGTTCAGCTGCATATAATGCAATTTGGCAATGAAAGGTACACATTTTATATGGTACTGATGTTTAAACATGAATTGATTCACATACATCTGTTTACAGATATTTTTGCCTCGTTGGAAAAACCTGCTCCTTGTAGTACTACAGGTCAAGGTCGTCAGTGCACAATCAATGGAACGGAGTGCAGGGGGTGGTGGCCAGGTCCCAACAATGGAATTACTCATTTTGACAACTTTGGTTTTGCTATGCTGACAGTATACCAGTGTATAACTATGGAGGGCTGGACAGAAGTACTTTACTGGGTAAGTTTTGCACCATGGTTTTTGCTTTAGTTTCTTGTATATGCACAATGCTTTATTATTAAATTATTTCTTTGCATATGGTATGAAATAAAGATGAGTGAACCTTTTGAAATTTGGTCCATTTCAGGTTCCCCAAATTTTCAAAACGTTTGGCTCTTACCCGAATCAATTTTACCCAAATCAAAGTTGCTCCAATTGCCCTGAAAATTGGTATATAACACCCTTTAGTCTCCTAGGATATAGAATTGTTAGGAAAATATGTTATCTATCTTTATACTCTCTAAACTTTTGAACACAATGACAGCAATAGTAAATCACAGCTAAGTGACACTGGCATACATAGCTATGGGTAAAAGCATGTTTGAAGGCACTAACTGCTTTCTTACTGAAGTGTTTAACCCCTTCCTTAGCAGGCCAATTTTCCAACCAACATGTATTTTATATTATTTTTGCATGACACCTTAGACCTTTTTTTTTCTGCCATTCGATGACACATGCAATACTTAAAAAGCAAATATTTAAAGAAAAACTGAGAAAATTCTGAAACTATTTATATTTTTAACTGTTTATAAAGGATTTAAAGACAAAACACAGACTTGCTAGACAGTTCTATTTTCCCACAGGATCCAGTGATGCCGGTTATGTGCTGTAATAGAGCGCTGGAACCTGAATTCGTGTTTGAACGCCCACAGCTTGCTTTAAACCTGCAGATTTTACACACACTGTGTTTTTTTGGTGCCAGCCTTGTAGAGAAAAACCACCTTACAGGAGTTGCTTACACAGAGCTAGAGGCATCCGAGCTTGGCCTAGGTCTGGGATGTTTTCAGCCTATGTCCACAGTATTAGTGGCATCACCCGTTCCATAGCTGACCACAATAATGGCGAGGTACCGTTGATCAATTGTTAGGTAACATAGTAACATAGTTTATAAGGCTGAAAAAAGACATCTGTCCATCTAGTTCAGCCTGTTATCCTGCAAGTTGATTCAGAGAAAGGCAAAAAAAAACTGTGAGGTAGAAGCCAATTTTTCCCACTTTAGGCGGAAAAAAATCCTTCACAGAAAAAACTGTATATAAACCATCCTGCATGATATGGTATTAAATGCGCAGATGTATATGGCTACATGCACAAAATCACAGAAAACAATGCACTATAACAATAGATGCAAGCATAACACATGGACCAAGCCCTCACTCTCGACAAAATCTGAGACACCCGGTCAACACATTTTGATCAAAATACATATAAGCCCACCTACCAGGCGACAAGGTGGTCTCAGTTCAGGCGGGTTCCTATGCTAACCTATTCATGCTGTAGCGCATTTTTCAGGAGCACAGTCCCCGCACATATAGGTGTGTGTCTCTCCTCCCACCAGTTGCTAATGCACATGGAGGTAACAAGGGGCAGCACACCATATGTGCGGGGACTGTGCTCCTGACATAACAGCATGCTACAGCATAATTATATCCTCACTGCTTCTACAGCTTAGTTTGCTGCTTACTAAATATCCTAGGTCCTTTTCCATGTCTGTGTTACCCAGTGTTTTACCATTTAGTATGTACGAGTGACTTGCATTATTCCTTCCCATGTGTATAACGTTACATTTGTCAGTGTTACACCTCATCTGCCACTTCTCTGCCCAAGCCTCCAATCTATCCAGATACCTCTGTAGCAGAAAACTGTCATCTTCAGTGTTAATTACTTTACATATTTTAGTGTCATCTGCAAAAATTGATATTTTACTATGCAAGACTTCTACAAGATTATTAATAAATATATTGAAAAGAATAGGGCCCAATACTGACCCCTGAGGTACCCCACTAGTGACAGACAGTGACCCAATCTGAGTGTGTACCGTTAATAACCACCCTTTGTTTTCTATTACTCAGCCCGTAACTTACCCACATATAGACATTTTCTCCCAGTCCGAGCATCCTCATTTTATATACTAACCTTTTATGTGGTACAGTGTCAAATGCTTTGGAGAAATATAGATATATGACATCCATTGATTTGCCACGGTCAAGTCTAGAACTTACCTCCTCATAGAAACTGATTAAATTAGTTTAACATGACCGATAAGTCTACGGTACTTATATTTCTGGGAGTGTATTTCTAGAACACAGACTTGTAAGGTTAATGAGAAGCTGTCACTGTGAAAATGCATGCAATCTGCAGATATCATGTTATTGACTGGAAGGAGCTGAGCTGATATCTGTACAGTTATAAGAGAAATGATTCTGTGTAATTTATTCATTCAAATATCTGCACTTTCTGAGCTCAGTAGTCATGTGGGTACTGTTGTCACTGATTGACAGATATCACCTTTCACTGAAAAAACTCCCACATGGCTACTGATTTCATAAAAAGCAGATACTTAAAGGGAACCTGTCACCAGGAAATTCACTGATAAACCAGGCATGCTGCCTTGTAGGGCTCACTCTGCTGAATATAGTGATACCTCTCACTTGGTGATCTGGTGCTTTATTGTGGAGAAATAGTACTTTTAATCCATATGCTAATGAGCTGATTTGAGTCCAGTAGTTGATATGAGTCCAGCGTTTTTTCTATTTAGAGCTATAGCCACTCCCCTATTCACTTCTTCAGTTGTAAAAGGGGCGTGGTTTATTACATCATTCATTCATTTTAATAACTGGAGGGAAAATGAATAACAGGGAATGCTTAGGTAAAAAAGGGGGAGGAATATATTATTGAAGTTAGTAATTATAATAAGGGCTAGTTTGTTCATGGGGTGATAAACACATGATGGCTGATAAGGGACATGTCGCCGTGGGTATGGCAGTTAGGCTTTAAAGTGAAAGGCAGCAAGGCTTGTACTGGCTATAATGCAGGTCATTTTTTTAAACCACGCCCCTTTTACAACTGAAGAAGTAAAAAGGGGAGGGGCTACAGCTCTGAATAGAAAAAATGCTGGACTCATATCAACTACTGGACTCATATCAGCTCATTAGCATATGGATTAAAAGTAATATTTCTCCACAATAAAGCAACAGATCACCAAGTAAAAGGTATCATTATATTCAGCAGGGTGAGCCCTACAAGGCAGCATGCCTGCTTTATCAGTGAATTTCCTGGTGACAGGTTCTCTTTAAAGGGAATCTGTCAACAATGCAAAACTGCTGAGAGAGAGAGAAGCTGGGGAAGACAGGACAAACACACCTTTTGAGGATCTTTAATCAGGACTAAGTGTAACGATAGTCACAGACTTCAAGTTGGAGGTGTCAGATCATCAATGGACAGAATTGCGATCAAGGTGCTGGAGAAATGGTCTGGGGGCTGAAGAGAAAACACGGAAAAGGGGAGGGGAAGAGGTGGGGTTTGAAGCAGAGAAGTTAGCTAGAGGGGGAATATACACAGTCAGAATGGAGTAAGGTGGGCAGAAGCAATAGAGGTAAATAATGGGAATGAATTGAGTAAATGATATAAGGAGAGAAAGGGGATAATTGGGCAACATGATTTGAATAAAACGAGAGGCTCAATTTAATGGCAAATGCAGGGAAACTATTACGTTAGGTAGGGAACAGTGCAGCCCTAAATTCCACCCACAAGTGCCCGGGAACAAACTGGGGAAAGAGAGAGACTTTATGTGGTAATAACTTTGGAACACTTTCACTTATCCAAGCCATTCTGAGATTATTTTCTCATGACATATTGTACTTCATGGCAGTCATAAATTTGAGTCAATATATTTCACCTTTATTTATTTAAAAAAATCCCAAATTTACCAAAAATGTCGAAAAATTCACAATTTTTTTAAATTTCATCTTCTCTGCTTTTAAAACAGAAAGTGATACCTCATAAAATATTGATTACTTAACATTCTCCATGTGTATACTTAATGTTGGCATAATTTTATAAATGTCATTTTATTGTTTTTTTAGGATGTTAGAAGGCTTAGAATTTTGGAAGCAATTCTTCAAATTTTTGATAAAATTTCCAAAACCCACTTTTTAAAGTCTGTTGTTAACAGCCGAACAACACTCACAATGTATTACCCTGATTCTGCGGTTTACAGAAATACCACATATGTGGTCATAAACTGCTGTATGGGCACACGGCAGGGCACAGAAGGAAAGGAACACCATATGGTTTTTAGAAGGCAGATTTTGCTGGACTGGTTTTTAGACACCATGTCCCATTTGAAGCCCCCCTGATGCACCCCTACAATAGAAACTCCCAAAAAGTGACACCATTTTGGGAACTGCGGGATAAGGTGACAGATTGGTACTATTTTGAGGTACATATGATTTTAATCGCTCTATATTACGTTTTTTGTGAGGCAAGGAAACCATAAAAATGGCTATTCTGGCACAGTTTTCATTTTTTGTTTTTTACAATGTTCATCTCAAAGGTTAAATCATGTGCTATTTTTATAGAGCAGGTTGTTACGGATGTGATCATATCAAATATGTCTACTTTCTTTGTTTATTTGTTTGTTTCAGTTTTACATAATAAAGCATTTTTGAAAAAAAAATATGTTTTTGTGTCTCCATTTTCTGAACGCCATTTTATTTTTATTTTTCTGCCAATAGTCTTTTGTAGGGGATTGTCTTTTGCAGGAAGAGTTGAGGTTTTTATTGGCACCATTTTTGGGTAAATATGACTTTTTGATAATTCATTATTACACTTTATGGGGCAAGGTGACCAAAAAATGTGTTATTTTGGCATAGTTTTTATTTAGTCATTTTTACAGCTTTCATCTGAGGGGTTAGCTAATGTGATATTTTTATAGAGCAGGTCATTACGGACTTGGCAATACCTAACATGTATACTTTTTCTTATTTTTTTTAAGTTTTACACAACAATAGCATTTTTGAAACCAAACAAATGATGTTTTAGTGTCTGAGAGTTGTAGTTTTTTTATTTTTGGCCAATTGTCTTAGGTATGATCTCCTTTTTTGCGGGATGAGGTAACCGTTTGTTTGGTACTATTTTGGGGGGCATACGCCTTTTTGATTGCTTGGTGTTGCACTTTTTGTGATGTAAGGTGACAAAAATGGCTTTTTATACACAGTTTTTTTTTGTTTTGTTTTTACGGTGTTTATCAGACAGGGTGGATCATGTGATATATTTATAAAGCCGGTCGTTACGGATGCGGCAATACCTAAGATGTGTGTTTTTTATTTTTTTTACAGTTTTTTTTTTATAAAATCAGGGGAAAGGGGCATTTTTTTTTCTTTTTTCTTTTAAACTTCATTTTTTTATTAAAAACACTTTTTTTCACTTTTTTTAACTTTATTTCTGTCCCACTCTGGGGCTTCAACTTTTGGGGTTCTGATCACCTCTGTAATGCATTACAATACATCTGTGTTGTAATGCATTGCCTGTATGCCTGGGGCTGCATCTCCTTTTCCACCGTAGAAGGCAGGTCCTTATGCCTTGCAAGGCATTGGGCAGCCTCTGCACTGCATCGGGCTGCCTTGTCAAGCATTGGGTACCCGCCACAGCAGCGCAGGGACCCGATGGGCTCCCTCACCTGCTGCAAACACTTTCTAAGCCGTGGTCAGCGCTGACCGCGGCATAGAAGGGGTTAATACGCCGGCATCGGCTTTTACAGAGATGCCTGCGGATACAGCAGGGGCCGGCTATCAGGGACTGCCGGGCCCTTGCAGTGATCGGGCTCCTGCCCGATCACCATGACGTAATGATACGGCAAAATGCGCGAAGTCATCTGCTACCATGACGTACTATTGATTGACGTGTCGGGAAGGGGTTAAAGTGAGTAAATATCAGTACCATAATGAGAGGCAAACACGGAGTCAAATACCAAACAGGTTCAACACCAGGAGATATTGTCAGCAGTACAATTGGCAGTTAGAATTGAAGTCAGAAGCAAACATAGAAGTCACAGATCCAGAAATCCAAGTAGTAATACAAAGACGTTTGTATGGCAGGAAAACCAATCCCAAGTGACTGTGGCAAGTAGTGATGAGCGGCACGGGCAATATTCGAATTCGTGATATTTCGCAAATATATAAAAGATATTGCAGCCTTTGCATTGGCCCACAAGCTAGAAGCAGGGAGGGATCATGTGTACTTTAAAAAAAAAAATTTTGAATATTTAAAATTACAAATATATATCACTATATTCTAAATATTCGCGAATCCTCGAAGTGCTAATATTCGCAATAAAAATTAGCAATTCTAATATTCACACTAGTGGCAAGCAGTTACCTGTTTAAATATGCTGCTGTAAGGAAGCTCCCTTGGTATTGCTGTTATTTGATAAGTGGAGCAACCCTGCCATCAGCACGCATGGGACGCAGGAGCTGAGCCTGATTGGTCCAGCGTCCCTGCACACTGATAGGCCACCAGGTGCACATAGCAACTCTAGTCTACATACTAACTTCAGCTACACCTACAATGATAAATTGCCTCCATAAGACCTACATTTGTCCCTAAACTAGCACATCTTACTCTGTTTTCTGAAGAGCTTGCCAACGGCAATTAGGTAGTGATTTGGTATGCCTTGCAGGCATATAGAGTTTTTTGGAAAATAAGATAATTTTTATTAATTTTTATTTATCAATTATTAATTTAATTAATGGACAGTGTCCAATACAATGTGTTATGTACATGACTTTGACACATGAAGTTTTTGACATTTGCATTAATTTTATAGAAAAATAGTTGCACTTGGACAGAGTGCAATAAAATAATGTCCAACACTCAAAAGGCAAATGACCCCGAGACTACATTACCATTCCTACCACCTCCGCTTGTCCTAGGTCAGACATAGCTTTTCAGTCTACCTGCAGAATTTTTCCCTGCAGCGAGCACAACACAAGATGTTGGCGGTAGCGTGCGGAGGATCTCTGAAGAACCAGACCAGTTACTGAAGCCTTCCTATAGGCCCTAATGGGAGACCTGCGATCATCTCTACAGGCGGATTTTCATGCCATGTTAACCCCTTTACAGAAAGAGATAAATAAAGTGAGGATGAGTACATCCTATCTGGAGAAAAAAATGTCTGAATTTGCAAAAGCACATAACGAATTAGTAGATACTACCAATGAAAAAGATGAAGAGCTGCCCGCACTTTGTGCAAAAGTGATTGACTTGGAAGATCGTTCCCCCTACAATAATATCGCTGCACGACTTTCTGAATCCTAAAAGACTGCCAGCAGTGTACAGATGTGTTGGCACGTATTACCTTCTTACACAATAAAGGAAATCTGATGGCCGCTTCCCAAAACAACCCAGAGGTGATGGAACAATTTCGTTCCATTTCTCTCTACACTGATCTATCTGCGGCTACTTTCGTCAAAAGTTGGGAGTTTCAAGAGGCGACTAAGATCCTGAGGTCTCATAAAATTCCATATAGATGGGGCTTTCCAGCTAAATTGCTGCTCTCAAGAGATGGCAATAAAATTGTGGTATGCAATCCAGTAGAAGCAATGCAATTGGTCTCCAGCTGGAACTTAATCCTTTCTCCTGGCTCCACGTCATCATTTAAACCTGCTTCACCTTCTCACTTGGAAGAAGAATGGTCAACGGTTCGTCAGCAAAATTCTCCAAATGACTGAAGGGACTGTGAGCAAATAAGTCTTTCCTTTACAGTAAAGTTCCATTGTCTCAGGCCTGATTGGCCGATATTGGGAATCTCTTTTCTATTCCACCCCTATTAACGCCATATTGCATCTATTATTGGGGTCTTGGCTGTAATATGGGAACCACTATATTGTGTTTCTGGTTTATTTTTCTTGCATTTGTTTGAGAAACCACTATATTGTGTTTCTGGCATGGGCGTAGCTATAGGGGGTGTAGAGGTAGCAGTCGCTACCGGGCCCAGGAGCCTGAGGGGGCCCAAAGACCCTTGTGCCGCATAAGGGTACTTTCACAAACGTGTTATTCTTTTCCGGCATAGAGTTCCGTCAAAAGGGCTCTATGCCGGAAAAGAACTGATCAGGCATATCCCCATGCAATCTGAACGGATAGAAATCCGTTCAGTATGCTGCGGTATTATGTCCATCCAAAATGCCTGATCAGTCGCCGGAATGCCGGATCCGGCATTAATTTACATTAACTTGCATTAGTGTCAGATCCGGCATTGTAAAACAACTAAAGGACGGATCTGTCCTTCCCGTCTGCACATGCGCAGACCGGGAAAACTGTGAAAAAGACTGCAAGACGGATCTGTCCATCCGCATGACAAGCGGAGAGACGGAACCGTTCTTGCAATGCATTTGTAGACGGATCCGCACCCGGATCCGTCTACAAATGCTGTCAGTTGTCACACTGAATGGCGGATCCAGCTGGCAGCTCCGACAACGGAACTGCCTGCCGGATAACACTAACGCTAGTGTGAAAGTACCCTAAGAAGACACACAAAGCACTGAGGGAAGGGGCGCCCAAGCTGAACTCTTGCACCAGGGCCCATGAGCAGTTAGCTACGCCCCTGGTTTCTGGGTTATTTTTCTTGCATTTGTTTGAGAAAATGCTTTTACATCGTAACATATTAGTAACATAGTATATAAGACCGAAAAAAGACATTTGTCCATCCAGTTCGGCCTGTTTCCTATAAGTTGATCCAGAGGAAGGCAAAAAACCACTGTGAGGCAGAAGCCAATTTTCCCCACTTAAGGGAAAAAAAATTCCTTCCCGACTCCAATCAGGCAATCAGAATAACTCCCTGGATCAACGACCCCTCTCTAGTAGCTATAGCCTGTAATATTATTACACTCCAGAAATAAATCCAGTCCCCTCTTGAATTCCTTTATTGTACTCACCATCACCATTTATGAACCTTTACTATATATGGAGCTCTCAAAAGTTGCTGTTATACATGCGCTCCACATTGCAGAAGGTTTGGGTATGTGATGATCATCTGTTAGCATTCTTAACACTCCATTATAATGGTTCTTACGTTTACTTCAATTATTGCCAAAGGTCTAAATAGTCCTTTTAAAAGATCTCAAGTATGGTGTCATGCTGTCAAAGATAAGACTGATGTCTTATGTATTCAGGAGACTCACTTGCTTAAGGCTGATCGCCGCAGACTTAAACACAAGCGTTACCCAGTTATTGTGTCTGCCTCAATTGACGCAAAAAAAGAGGAGTTTCTATAGCAATTAGGGATACGATTGCATTTAAGTTAATAGACTCCTATATAGATGAGGGGGGTAGATATGTGATTCTAATTGGTGAACTCAATAATCTGCTATTTACTCTTGTACCAGTATATGCTCCCAACAGAAGACAGTTTAGATTCTTCAAGAGGCTTTTTTGCACTGGTTGATTCGCTAAAGAAGGGGTCACTTCTGTACATGGGTGACTTTAATTCGCTTATGTGCCCTGAGCTGGACTCTTCAGCTATGCCCAAATCTTCACGACCTTCTAAGTTATTTCACCTTACTCAAACAGAGGAGCTATTGGATATCTGGCACATTCTACAGGAAAGGATTACAGTTTTTTCATCTGCTCATGAAACTTATTCCAGAATCGACCTCTTCTTGGCGGATTATAATACCCTTCAAAAGGTTTCTTCTTGTACCATTGGCCACATAGGATGGTCTGATCATGCTCCTATTTCTGTTATGATATCTGAACAATATAATCCCCCCCCCCCCTAGAATCCCCTGGAGGATTATTGGCAGGATTCTACACTCCTAAATATCTCCCCCATTTGCAGAAATCTCTTCAGGAGTTTTTTTTCTTTTAATGATAATGGGGAAATAGGTATTGCTTCAATTTGGTGTGCCCATAAGGCTTTTATAAGGGATCATTACATCAGTATGGTGTCAAGGGATAAAAAAGAAAGGGAAGCCCAGTTTGTGCAGCTTACTGAATCCATTATTAAACTTAGTCAACTGATTAAACATTCTTATGACCCAGGGAGGGAACAGGAACTTAAAGACTTACATGATATGCTTCACCTTCTTCAGTTGCACAAATATGACCTGGTTTAAGACAGCTTAATGCTATGTACTATGGACACAATAATTAAGCCACTTATCTTCTGGCCTCTCGATTAATAGTTCTACAAGCTTAATCCAAAATATCCTTTTTATATGATTCCAAAGGTGATAAAATTTTCAATCCTAAGGGTATTGCAGACTTTATTGCCCGGTTATATTCCGATTTATATAATCTAAAAGATGACAGCTCTACTCCACCACCTGAGCAGAGGGCCATTGAGCAATTCCTTGAGTCTGTGGATTTACCATCGTTAGACGCTTCTAAATTGGAAAGCTTGTCAGTGGAATACTGAGATTTCCGTGGCAATCAGATTTTTGAAATCTAATAAAACTTCCGGCCCAGATGGCATTTCTAATGATTATTATAAGCAATTTGCTCCTCTTTTGGCACCATATCTCCATAGAATGTTCAATTATGTACGTAGTTCAGGAACTTTCCCTAGTGAGATGCTTTCTGCTACGATAGTTGCTTTACCAAAACTGGTGAAATTACCGGATAGATCTGAAAATGTCCGTCCAATTTCACTGCTAAGCACTGACCTGAAATTGTATGAGAAAATCTTAGCTACTAGACTGGCTGTGGGATTTGTTCAGTGTAGACAGTCAGTGGATGGAACAAGGAGATTTTTGGATCTGGTGGGAAGGGTGGAGACCTGTCGGATGCCTTCTCTGCTTCTCTCCCTTGTTGCAGAGAAGGCATTCGACAGGGTACACCGGGGATACCTGGGAGCGGTCTTAGCTAAATTCGGGATTTCTAGAATGGCTAAACAAGCTATATTAGACACCGACAGCAAAGGTGTTGGCCTCTGGACATCTATAGGAATCCTTCTCCATCACAAACTGAACCAGGCAGGGGTGCCCCTTAATATTTACTTCAGTTATGGAACTTTTAGCAGCGGTAATTAAATCCTCAAATGCGATATCAGGCATTAACATAGGTGGAATGGATCATAATATAGGGTTGCTTGGCGATGACGTCATTATAGCCCTAACTAATCCTCATAAGTATTTACCAGCAGTTATGAATATCACCTCACACTTTAGTGGCATTTCATACTTAATGCTAATAAATACTTTATTCTAAATATGGGCCTTTCACCTCCAATTGCCTCTCAACTTGCTTCTCAATATCCTTTTAATTGGACAAAGGGTGGATTACCGTATTTGGTAAAAACTCTTACATTCCCTTCTAAAGATTTTTTCACCCACAATTATGTCCTTTGGTCAAAACGATTAAAGAAGATCTATCCTCTTATTCTAAGGTTGATATATCATGGGTGGGTAGAATAGCGAAGGTAAAAATGATGATATTGCCTAAAATATTATATTTCTTTAGGAATCTCCCTATGTAAAAGATATGTAAGAAAAAAAGACAGGGAAAGAGGACAGCGCCTCATGTGTGGTGTTGCTTACAATGGTAACAGAGTAGATAACGTAATGTGCTTACCGGATGCTGTTGTGAGATAGTCACATCAGCTGTAAAGATTTCTGCTGGTATTCGGGACCCGACCAGCCTGCGGGGGGTTGGCTGCAGCCTAGGTTCCTTCCTGTGCTCAAATCGTGTGAGCGCTGGAGTAGAGGTAGATAATAAATTAAAAAAAGGAAAATCGGAACCTATTGGTAATATGGTAATATTGTCCTGAAGAAGGAGGTACTTCACCCCTGAAATGCGTAGACCAATAAATACCATACCAGCAGATACCTTCTATCCTGTGGTCCTTGGCAGCGCCGTTGGAATAGGTTCCGATTTTCCTTTCTTAATTTATTATCTACCTATGTAAAAGATGCCCTCAATCAGGGCTGATTATGATTGCTCTACTGCTCCAAATTAATAGTAACCCATTGTGCTATCTAAACGGTACTTCACAGAATTACAATCCCTGATAAATACATTTGCTTGGAATCACAAAAAAGACCTAAAGTGGCTACTTCTACTCTTATTACTTATTACTCTTATTACTTTACTTGATCAGACAAGATGTTGGTTTTTGAGAAAAAATGCCCAACAACGGGTTCAATTAGAAAGGGTGACTCGGGTCCAACACCCTTTAAGGACTGCTTGAAAGCAACTCTTATAAAACACACTCTTATCACTCCTCCCTTGACATCGATAAAAGCTTGTTTCAATTCATGGTCAAAAATGGTTGAGGGGAAAGATTTGGTGTCATGGAGCATACCTACTATTACTTTACACATGGTGGAATTGCTTATTCAAGATGTCTCCTTCTTTTGGGATTGCGAAGATCTTTCTGCTCTATGGGATGAGACATTGTCTCTACTGAATGGGATATTGGGTTTTTCCATTACAAAAAACCCGGCTTTCTGTTTACTACATGTAGGGCTTGAAGACCTGCCCAGAATAGATAGGGTTATCACTTTTCATACTCTCACAGCAACCAAGATATTGATTGTTGTTTAAGCATTGGCGCTCTGCTCAGGTTCCTACTATTAATGATATTGTACGTAGGGTTGGATACAACTGCGCAATGCAAAGCCCTATGGCCTCTTGTAAAGGAGTCTATGACTCCTATTTAAAATGTTGGGGTCAATGGCTAAATATACTTGACTTTGTGCATTTCTTTACCAAGAAGCTTTCTCTATTTAGGTTTCTTCTTTCTTTTCTTTTTTCTCTAGCACTAGTTGTGTTGTTCTTTGTTTGGTTTACTCCTCCCCCCCCTTTTTTTTTTCTTTTTCTCCTTTACCCTTCCTACCCCCTCCCTTTTTCTTTCTTTTTGACCTCTGGACAACTAAGAATAAGTCTGTCTAGCCCTACATATTGGTATATTATTTCTATTTCAATTTGCACTGACTCTTGTGTCTATTGGACTGATGGTCCTCAGTATTACCATTGTTGCATTCTGTAAACAATTGGCTGACATGTTTATATTGTCTATTGTTGCTTTTCTTTTAATAACAATAACATTTTTCTGAAATAAAAAGGCACAATTGGACAGAGTCTGTGGCCAAACTATATGCTGTTGGCAATGTTGAAAAATATGTTAAATTGTGTACTAAACAGTACAAAAATTGGTGCGCTGATATCAACATCCTGTTGAATGGGAGGGTGGCAGGTCACCACTGCAGTCAATTGCTGACTTTAGAAAGTTGAAGAGCCGGACAGGGAATGATAAAGACCGAACAAAGTGGCGGGACCAGGTAGGTAGGATCACTACTGCGGGTCGGCCACTCTGCAGGGTCTGATAGAATTTTGGATAACCCTTTTAATTGCAACATATTTTTTTCTGAAAAGTTTCCAGAATAATTAAATATCCCCTACCTGTGACCACAGTATACTGTATTCTGCTCGCTTAATTGGAAAGTGAGGGGGACACAGGCACAGTTCATTGAGGGGGGGGGGGTATGGCACACTATATAATAAACAGCAGGCGCAGTTCAATAAGCAGCATGGGCCCCTTGATGATTACTGTTTGTGTACTGGTAAGAGAGGCCTAGGCTGTAATGGATGACTGAATCTGGCTTCTATGTCTGTTATTCATTAAGGTCTGGGCTTCATTCCCCAGCCTGTGCTCTCCCCAGCAGCAGGCATGATGGAGTGATGTCATCAAAATTTTTTAGCCCCAAATAAGTAAAATGCAATAATAAAAAACAATATCGCCCCAAAGGTGTCCATAGTCTTTAATAAAGATTTCTGGAGTAATACATCCTTCTTTGAACACTGCATTATCCCATCAAGTGCCCTGAATGCCAGAATGTTTCCTGTTTTAGACTATATTTCTATGCCAGGTCCTATCACCCCTGCAGCGGCATTGGAGAAAGCTACAGCTGCTTTTACCAACCCTTTCTTATCAGAGTTGTCACTCAGTGCACAGTACATTTAACAGTAAAGCTCACCCTCCTGGGCACTTGAAGGAGCAGTGCCTGGCAGCATAAAAATTCATATTCACACTACTCCTGACATAAAAGCTCCACAAAGGTTTCTATTGCTTCACCCAGCCTCTACCTAGTGCTCTCAGCAGTTTTATATGGTCAGAACTGCTGACAGACTCCCCTTAAGTTAATAAAAATTTGCTGTATAATTTCCCATAAAACTACAAGTCAGCTCTATAACATAATGTATGCACATTGCATTAGTACTGTGTATTCATAGTGTCAGATTTCCTTCAAGAACATATGTAGATGCAGAAGAATTGTCACAGATTTGTGGGGCTTATTCCACAATGTAAATCCTTGTCAATTTACAGTAAAATTGTATAGATGGGGTTTTCAAGAAGCAGAAAAATTAGCAGGCTGTGGGCAGAGAATATGAACTTATTGATAATGATTGACTATAAGGACAAAAGAGCATGACTTTTAACAGGTTTGATTAGTTTAAGCCAGGGATGCCCAACCTGCGGCCCTCCAGCTATTGCAAAACTACAACTCCCATCATGCCCTGACAGCCTAGAGCTATCAGCCCACAGCAGGGCATGGTGGGAGTTGAAGTTTTACAACAGCTGGAGGGCCGCAGGGCATCCCTGTTTTAAACTATGACTATGCGCATCAAATTGACAACCGTTGTTTTCCATTTTAGGTAAATGATGCAATTGGAAATGAATGGCCTTGGATTTATTTTGTAAGCCTTATTCTACTGGGGTCCTTTTTTGTGCTAAATTTGGTGCTTGGAGTCCTGAGCGGGTATGACTTTTTGCATTTTATCTTAGTCCCATTATATACTGTACCTTTGGTAAGACATTTATTATGTTTATATGTTTCTCTGTCTTGCAGCGAATTTACAAAAGAACGTGAAAAAGCCAAATCTCGTGGTGCTTTCCAAAAGCTGCGAGAACAGCAGGCTATGGATGAGGATTTAAAAGGGTATTTGGACTGGATCACTCATGCAGAAGTAATGGATCCAGATATGGAACCGAGAGATGGTAAATGCTAAGAAATAACAATTACTTTGACAATAAGATGTTTTTGGTGTGTCTACACTATTAGCTACTTTATCTATATTTTAGGGCTTTTACTGTTAGAAGAAGCTGGCTCAGAAACTGAAAGCCTGTATGAAATGGAGGGAATCAATAAATGTATCTACTTTTTGTAAGTGAACTTTAGTATTAGACAAAACTGTAATTATGCTATATTAGACAAGGTTGGGATATAACTATCTGTTAACTCTTGTATTTAGTCGTCAGTGGCGCCAATGGCATCGTCTGCTTCGTCGAAAAAGTCGTGCTCTTGTAAAGTCTAGATTCTTCTACTGGCTTGTTATCATCATTATACTTGTGAACACTGTTGTCATTGCAACTGAACACCACAATCAACCAGAAGCACTTACAAAAGCCCAAGGTAAGTGCCATTTATTCTATCTCACAAAATCTTGCTTTTTCACTTTTAGCCCTGGTGCATGTGTCAGCTGTGCAAAAACGTGCCAGTTAAAGAAAAATGTTCTATGGCTTTTACCTTTGTGATAAAATTCATTTCATAAAATGTCTTGTACAAGTACAAACTGTAGATATACTGTAGAGAAAATATCATGCTCTATTTCTGCCACAGTTTATAGATACAGTAGTATCTGGGATTTCACAATCTCACCCCCTGAGATTGTAAAGGACAAAAGAGTGAGAGGGTTTTCTGATTTTATTTCATTAAAGCCTGATCACTATATTAATTCAGTTTCACCAGTTTCCAGATATTTGTTTCAGAATACATCCATAAGCTTAACTATGTAGCTAGTGAGTGAATCCAGTGGTATCCAGTGTAGGGGAATCTCTGTAAACTAAACAGGCAAGAGTCCTGAGTGATGGCAAACCACCACACCACATAGATCTGTGCAGCTGCTGCTGAAATATTTGGCTCACAGAGCATTGCCTAGATTGAATACAATTTTACCATCCACTGATCAGTAGGACTAGCTGTGTATATGCTTGCTGCCTCTGAATGTAAATAAAAGTGTTTTTATTCATTAAAAACTAATAATGATTAGACAACTCAAAATTCTAGAAATTCAATGTATGTTAGAACATTGTAGAACTTTTTATTTATACAGCAACTAAGCTTTTATTACATATAACCAGAAAAGCATAATCCAAATCTGGTTATATATGAACCATAGTGATTAACATTTTCACCAAAGTAAAGTGTAGATGTTCAGCCTGTCCTGCTCTAGCTAAGAGTCACATCAGTATAGGTTAAAATGAAATGAAAGGACCGGCACTCCGTAATTTCTTTGCAAAAAAGACTTCTTTATTCGTCACCCATATGTGACGCGCGTTTTGGCACAGACATGTGCCTTTGTCAAACAACAGGTGATAATGGCTCATTCCCACAAGTAAAACACATCTTCTAAGTCTTTTAAATAACCCGCCCCCTATTCACATGACTAGTCACATGACTGTGGCTAGAGGCAATCCGCCCCCCAGTCACATGACTAGTCACATGATTGTGACATCATCTTGCTACGTGACACCAAAACAAACAAAATTAGATATAAATGAAGCAAAGCAGAGTATGTATCCAAACTTGTACATTACTATTGAGCCTGAGTAATTAGGTAAGCGATCTATTATGTAAACCAAATACCCAATATATTACAGTATATATATTTAATCACCATTCGTTCCACAAGCTAATTTCAGATAAAGCTGTTCAATGTATACTTCCTTGTTCAGACCCTTGGGGGCAAGTGTTTCCAACCGATGGATCCAATATGCTTCATGTTGGTGGAGCATCTGGATCCGATTCCCTCCACGTCGGGGTAAGGTCACTTCTTCTATAATTTGAAAACGCAATTGTGAGATGCGATGATTTTTCTCAATAAAATGTTGAGGAATAGGTAATAAGGTGTTCTCTTTCCTAATGGTAGATTTATGTTTCCCCACTCGGTCTTTTATGCGCATTGTGGTCTCTCCAACATAGCACAACCCACACGGACATTTTAGTAAGTAAATAACAAAACTTCTGTCACATGTAAAGTGACCCCGAAACTGGAATTTGTTGTCCTGTGTGTGGGTGTGATATGTTGGAGCCCTTAATGACGCTCGAGCAAGGAACGCAGTTCAGACAGGGAAATGTTCCCTTCCTGACTGCAGAGAGAGTGAGCTGTCGTGAAGATGTCCTGTCACTACCTATGTCAGCCCGGATGATCCTGTCTCTGATGTTCTTATTACGCTTGTAGCACATCATCGGTAATTCCCTAAATTCCTGGATTGTGGGATAGGCTCTCTGTAGGATGTCCCAGTGTTTGTTGACCACTGCTTTTACTCGATGCATCCGGGGATGGATTTTTACTACCAATGGTACTCTCTGTCCTTTCTCTACCTTTTTTTGTGGTTGTCCTATCGGATTTCCTACCTTATTCCTCTGTTCCTGTAGCAGCTGAGAGGGGTAACCTCTATCAGAATTTTTTTTTGTCATCTCCTGCATCCTAAGATTATGTGTGTCTGAATCCATTACGATTTTAGCCACTCTTTTAAATTGCAAGTATGGTAGTGATTTTTTTACGGCTGGAGGGTGATTACTGTGGAATGATAACAGGCTATTTCTGTCTGTTTCTTTGACATACAAGTCAGTTGTGATCCTGTCATCCACTCCCCTAATCACCCATGTATCTAGGAAAGACACACGTTGTGAATCTTGGTGCAGGGTGAATTTTAATTCAGATCTTATGCTGTTAATGTAGTCCATAAAGGTCATAAGGGTCTCAATGCCGCACCGCCATACGCCAAAAATATCATCGATAAAACGTTTCCAAAATATGCAATGGTTTTGGTATAATGCATTTGGGTAGATGAACTCTCTCTCAAAGTGTGTCATATAGCAATTTGCGTATGGCGGTGCAGCATTAGACCCCATCGCGGTCCCGCACCGCTGCTGGAAAAATGTATCCTGGAATAGGAAGTAGTTATGTCGCAGAACAATGGAAAGTAGAGACAGAAAAAAATCTTTTTCAGCCTCCATGTGTGCTCTCATCTAATAATGCTTGAATTGCCTTTAGGCCTTTGTCGTGAGTTATGCTCGTGTATAAACTGCACACATCTAGGGTGACTAGGATTCAATCTTGTGACAGCTCAATTTCCCTTATTGTCTCTAAAAAATGTTGTGTGTCCCTAAGGTATGACGGGGCCTTTTTTGTGAGTGGGGTCAACACTTTATCAAGAAATATTGCAGGGGGGGAAAGGACTGAGTCCGTGGCTGCAACAATTGGACGTCCAGGTGGCTGCTCCAAGGATTTATGCACCTTGGGGAGTATGTAAAATACGGGTGTCACAGGATGTTGGTTGATTAGAAATTCGATGACATTCTGTTTTAAATTATTGTCAACCAAATCCTGTAACTCGCGCTTAATTGCCCAGACCGGGTCCCCCTGTAATATTTCATAGACGTTGTGATCAGACAATTGTCCCAGTATTTCCGTTACATAATATTCCTTGTCCAATATGACGAGGGCTCCCCCTTTATCCGTGGGTTTAAAGACCAGGGAGTCATCATCTGTCAAGTGATTGACTACCTGTCTCTCCTCAGCGGATAAGTTGTGATGTATATAATAGTCTCCCTTTTAAATTTTGTGACTAGCATAGAAATATCACGCTGTACCAATTGTATTGTATTGGTTTCACTCGGATGAAATATTTTTGGAGGCATATATTGGCTCTTAAGCCTCAAACCAAATTGTTGCCAACTTAACATAGATTGTGTACTATCAGGTGAAACAATATCATGTGACACTACATTAGAAAAATGGCTTTTTAACCGTATATTACGGGAAAAGCGGTTTAAATCCATGTCCAGTCCAAATGTGTCCAGACTAGCCGTCGGACTGAAAGATAGTCCCTTTTCAAGGAGTCCAATTTGGAGTGGAGAAGGATTCTTAGAAGATAAGTTTAATATTAGGGTATGCTGGGTACCTGTGACCGGGTTAGACATGGGGCTTCGGCGTCCCCGATGATGGCGTCGACCTGCCCGTCTGGTGTTGGCCTTCTTGGGCGTCTGCGTGTTCCTAAAAAAATTGTGCGTTGGCCAGTTGTAGAGTCGCTTCCAGAATCGGAGGACGCTGTGCCTACTCTGCGGCCAGGTCGTCGTGGTTGTGATGTCGCTGTGCCGGATTTGTCTTGCCACCTGTAGACCTGATTTCTTTGGTAATCCTCCAAGTCTCGAATATACTTTGATCTCTTTGTGATTTGCATTGAACTTTGCAATTCGGTACATTGTTTGGTAATCTTCTCTTTCAATGTATCAAAGTCCTCTTTCTTCAGACAATCTTTCAATTGAGACTCAATAGTGGAGATACTCTCCTGGCAATCTGTGATTGCTTTAGTCAGGTGTTCAATTGTTAATGTTATAATGTCCAATGAACATTTGTTCAAAATTCTGGCAAAGCGAGTGCAATATTCCACACTTTCCCGAAAGAAAGTTGGTCGCAGGTTTACTCGTAGTCCCCGTGGAATACGTTTGGAACGGTGATATTCAACTAGTGTCGTTGCATGTAGCTGCAGAGAGACTAGGTGTTTGGAGGTTCTCTCTAGATCACGACTTCTCAGCTCACCTGAAGGTATTCTCAGGAACTCTGCCAATGAATCAATACGTGCCACTATTGCGCGGGCTTCCTCATCATCATAGCTGTAGGTACTCATCTGTACGCTTTTCTTGTTGAGCTAAATTGCACGTGCTCGCACCAAAAACCAGGTGTATCAATTTAGAGAAAATGGACGGCACTGTGCTTTCATTGAGGTGCCTCTAGCCACAGTCATGTGATTAGGGGGCGGGTTATTTAAAAGATTTAAAAGATGTGTTTTACTTGTGGGAATGAGCCATTATCACCTGTTGTTTGACAAAGGCACATGTCTGTGCCGAAACGCGAGTTACATATGGGTGACGAATAAAGAAGTCTTTTTTGCAAAGAAATTACGGAGTGCCGGTCCTTTCATTTCATTTTGATGGGGATCCGACCGTCTGACTGTGCACCCGGACCTCAATGAAAGCACAGTGCCGTCCATTTTCTCTAAATAAATCAGTATAGGTTAATCTGGAATTTTGTTTGGAAAGTACCTGTCAAGGGAGGTCACAGAGGTGGGACTTTACTGTCCTCCTCTGAATCTAAGGGGCTTTGTCGCATATTCCTATTGCCTTCACAGATGACATCTGAATAGAAGGATTGGCCATGTCTTGGCTAATTGACCACAACATAGTTATGCTGCTGGGCTGCACGACAAAGGCAGGGGCGTAGCTATAGTGGAAGCAAAGGAAGCAGCTGCTACTGGCCCAAACTCAGAAGGATCCCGGCCAGGAGGAGGACTGATAGAATTTATTGGCAGGGCCTTCTCAACAGTATTGTTCAATAGTGATGTCGCGAACATAAAATTTTCCGTTCGCGAACGGTGAACGCGATCTTCCGCAAATGTTCGCGAACGGGCGAACCGGGCGAACCGCCATAGACTTCAATAGGCAGGCGAATTTTAACACAATAGTGAGGGAAAAGTTGTTTCAAGGGGACTAACACCTGGACTGTGGCATGCCGGAGGGGGATCCATGGCAAAACTCCCATGGAAAATTACATAGTTGACGCAGAGTAGGGTTTTAATCCATAAAAGGCATAAATCACCTAACAATCCAAAATTTTTTTGAACAACGTGGTTTAAAACATCTAGTGTGTGTATACGATCAGGTATGATGTTGTATCGATCAGGGTTACAGGGTTGTATCGATAAGGGTTACGCCCGCTTCACAGACATTGACAGACCAAACTCCCCTTTTAATGCACCGCAAACAACCGCAAACAGTTCATTTGCACAACCGCAAACTCCCCATTTGAACAAGGTTGGATACCAAGCTAGCCACGTCCCGGTGATGTCATTGAAGGTTTCTTCCTCCACCCAGCCACGTACAACACCAAGGGTTCCCGAAAGGTGAATTGAATTGATTTTTCGAATGGGGAGATGGTTAACAAAACGCTGGCTCCCTCCCCTTTGTTTTTATCCACGGTCACTGCGTCTGCGCCGTGCAATTTACTGTCACACCCGATATGAGTGGTATTTTTTGTAGTACTATTCTCATCAGTTTAATCCCTCTAACGTCCCCAATCTGGGGGCCATTTATTGAATTGATTTTTCAAACGGGGAGATGGTTAAAAAAACGCTGGCTCCCTCCCCTTTGTTTTTATCCACGGTCACTGCGTCTGCGCCGTGCAATTTACTGTCACACCTGATATGAGTGGCATTTTCTGTAGTACTATTCTCATCAGTTTAATCCCTCTAACGTCCCCAATCTGGGGGCCATTTATTGAATTGATTTTTCGAACGGGGAGATGGTTAAAAAAACGCTGGCTCCCTCCCCTTTGTTTTTATCCACGGTGACTGCGTCTGCGCCGTGCAATTTACTGTCACACCCGATATGAGTGGTATTTTCTGTAGTACTATTCTCATCAGTTTAATCCCTCTAACGTCCCCAATCTGGGGGCCATTTATTGAATTGATTTTTCGAACGGGGAGATGGTTAAAAAAACGCTGGCTCCCTCCCCTTTGTTTTTATCCACGGTCACTGCGTCTGCGCCGTGCAATTTACTGTCACACCCGATATGAGTGATATTTTCTGTAGTACTATTCTCATCAGTTTAATCCCTCTAACGTCCCCAATCTGGGGGCCATTTATTTAATTAATTTTTCGAACGGGGAGATGGTTAAAAAAACGCTGGCTCCCTCCACTCTGTTTTAATCCACGGTCACTGCGTCTGCGCCGTGCAATTTACTGTCACACCCGATATGAGTGGTATTTTCTGTAGTACTATTCTCATCAATTTAATCCCTGTTACATCCCATATCAGGGATTGCCTTTTGTGAAAAAAAATTTAGGCCGGGTACCTTCGACTGCCTTCACAGCGACAGACCAAACTCTCATACAACAAACTGAATTGATTTCAGGAACCGGGAGATGGAAAAAGCAGCTTGGTCGGTCCTCTTACTCCCAAATTGGGGCACTGCGCGTGCACCCTATATGAGTGGTGCACGTGCGTGGTGCATGTGCTGTGACACCCTATATGAGTGGTGTCTTAACTAGTACTATTCCTATCAGTTTAATCCCTGTTATGGACCCTATCCAGGGACGTGTGTCGAATTACAGTAATTAAACATTGTTGAATTAGCGAACCATTACGACATCATGAAATAATTTAGTTCTGAGCTCTGTACTTGCTTTGTATTGGAGTTGATGGGGATTTTTTTAATTGTCTGCATTATTCCCAATAAACTATTAAGAGACTTTATTATGATTTTTTATTTTATGTATTAAAAACCCATACAACATTAAAAAAAAGGTAAATTAATGTTTTTTCTATGAAATATTATCCAGCCGTCCGATCGCTTTTGGTCTGACCATAATGAAGCAACAGCCTTATCATCTGGGGTGTGGCAACATTGCCAACACACTCATAGAGGTGATGATTGCTTCATTATGATACGCAAGCCCCTTCACCACAACAAGGTAACGATCACGAAGGGGAATTGACACTTGTATGTGCCTTTTTTTTTGGTTTGTTTTTGCAGCCACAGTGCTGCACCAATTGATGTTTTCCAGGTAGAAAAGTGACTAAAACATTGCGGCTTGAACCCTAGTTGGTGGTGAAGAATTCAAGAAAGTCATCCGGTATGCAGACATTAAATACAGCAGCGTGGGGACCATTTTGAGGCCAAGGCATGTAATCAGGTCTTTTGTTAGTCAAACGTATCCCCCACTGTCAGTCCCTTCGGGATTCATGCCTCATTCATCTTTATGAAGGTGAGGTAATCAACACTTTTTTGACCGAGGCGACTTCTCTTGTCAGTGACAATGCCTCCTGCTGCACTGAAGGTCCTTTCTGACAGGACACTTGAAGCAGGGCAGGCCAGAAGTTCTATCGCAAACTGGGATAGCTCAGGCCACAGGTCAAGCCTGCACACCCAGTAGTGAAGGGGTTCATTGCTCCTCAGAGTGTCGATATCTGCTGTTAAGGCGAGGTAGTCTGCTACCTGTCGGTCGAGTCGTTCTCTAAAGCTGGATCCCGAAGGGCTGTGGCGATGAGTAGGACTGAAAAAGCTCCACATGTCCTCCATCAACAACACATCTGTAAATCGTCCAGTCCTTGCCGCCGTGGTAGGAGGAGGATTACACTCACCTCTTCCCCTGTTAGATTCCCATTGTGCTGTGACATCTCCCTTATAAGCTGTGTAAAGCATATTTTTTAGTTTGGTTTTGAACTGCTGCATCCTTTCCGACTTTCGGTAATTTGGTAACATGTCTGCCACTTTCTGCTTATACCGGGGGTCTAGTAGCGTGGCCACCCAGTATAGGTCGTTCTCCTTCATCCTTTTTATACGAGGGTCCCTCAACAGACATGACAGCATGAAAGACCCCATTTGAACAAGGTTGGATGCAGAGCTACTCATTTCCCATTCCTCGTCCTCACTGATGTCATTGACGGTCTGTTCTTCTCCCCAGCCACGTACAACACCATGGGTACCAGATAGGTGACAACAACGAGCACCCTGGGGTGCCTGCTGTGGTTGGTCTTCCTCCTCCTCAAAGCCGCCACATTCCTCCTCTGACTCCTCTTCCTCATACTCCTCTTCAAGCGATGATGACAAGGCTGTTTCTGGTGGTGATGGTGACCACAAATACTCGTTGACGGCTTTTTCTTGTTGCAGCAGGCGGTCGAACATTAGGAGTGTTGAATTCCAACGTGTTGGGCTGTCGCAAATCAAGCGCCTCACTGGCATGTTGTTTCGCCACTGAATATCGGAAAAGTGCGCCATGGCCGTGTAGGAACGCCTGCTTGGCCACACACCTTTCTGGCCTGCTTGAG
This sequence comes from Bufotes viridis, assembly GCA_033119425.1. Lineage (NCBI taxonomy): Eukaryota > Metazoa > Chordata > Amphibia > Anura > Bufonidae > Bufotes > Bufotes viridis. Next base: position 207,030,009 of record CM065591.1, read on the forward strand.
GACGTCCTGTAACCCTGGGTACTTAGACACAAAGCGTTGTACGATGAGATTCAACACATGTGCCATGCACGGCACATGTGACAACTTGCCCAAATTCAATGCCGACAACAAATTTGTTCCATTGTCACACACCACTTTGCCGATCTCCAGTTGGTGCGGTGTCAGCCACTGATCCACCTGTGCATTCAGGGCGGACAGGAGTGCTGGTCCTGTGTGGCTCTCTGCTTTCAGGCAAGTCAACCCCAAGACAGCGTGACACTGTCGTATCCGGGATGTGGAATAGCCCCTGGGGAGCTGGGGGGATTCAGTTGATGTGCAGCCAGACGCCGCAGAAGAAGAGGACTCAGCCGAGGAGGATATCGGAGAGGATGGAGTAGGAGTAGAGGAGGTGGCAGTAGGCCTGCCTGCAAGTTGTGGCGGTGTCACCAACTCCGCTGCGGATCCACGCATTCCATGCTTGTCAGCCGTCAGCAGGTTGACCCAATGCGCAGTGTACATGATATACCTGCCCTGACCGTGCATTGCAGACCAGGTATCAGTGGTCAGATGGACCCTTGCCCCAACATTGTATGCCAGAGATGCCATGACTTTCTTTTCAATGACATGGTTGACGTGGCTGAAGATGCTGGACCGGGAGGAGCATGGTGGCTTTGAGTTTGTGTGCTGCTTGTACTCATGTGTTGATCCCATAGGCGTTTGTGATGTGAGATCATGTGCCTTCGCAAAGCAGTTGTACCAAGGTGGGTGTTGGACTTCCCACGACTCAGTTTCTTTTGGCACAGGTTGCAAATGGCATTGCTGTTATTAGAGGCAGACACACAAAAAAAATGCCACACTGCTGAGCTTTGCAATGACGGCATTCTGGTGGTGGCAACAGCATGCGTTGACTGGCGTGCTGTCTGGCTGACCCCAGGTGCCGATACATGCTGTCTGACTGTGCCACTAACTCCTTGCGATGACCTCCCCCTGCTTCCAACTCGTCTTCTCATTCTCTCTGTTTCCCCATCTGAACTTTCCCCCTCTTCTTCTCTTCGAGCAGGCACCCACGTGGCATCCGTGGACACATCGTCATCATCAACCGCTTCACTTGTATCTGACACCTCAGCAAAGGAAGCAGCAGCGGGTACAACATCATCATCATCATCACACTGTACGTCCATGTGTGTAATCCTGCCTGACTGAGACATATCCCTGTAATCTACATCATCTGTCAATAATGGTTGCGCATCACTAATTGCATCCAACTGATGTGTAAATAACTCCTCTGACGGATCAAGTGACGCGGCTGTGGTGGTAGTGGTGGTGGTGGCGGCGGGCGGGTGCGTGGTAACTTGAGAGCAGGTGACCGAAGCTGAGCTGGAGGAGTATGGTGCGTCAAGGTTCTTAGCGGAAGCTGTTGAAGATTGGGTGTCCTGTCTAAGCCAGTCAACTATGTCCTCAGAATTTTTCGGGTTCAGGGTACGTGGCCTCTGAACACTAGGCATTATTCCAGGGACAGTGGAAATCACAGCACCACGACCACGAGGGCCCCTGCGGGGTGGCCTGCCTCTGCCTGTCATTTTTTTTTAGATAAGTGGTACTACGCGTGCTAGGTACTGTGCCACCCGGTATCAGTGGTGGGCACTGGCAGTGGGCACACTACAGTCAGTGGAAGTGGGCCTGACACACACTGGCAGCAGGCAAGCAACTGAAATTAGACTAATGTGTAAAAATTAAATGCCTTATTTATCGGCAAGCTACTGTGCCACACGGTATCAGTGGTTGGCACTGGCAGTGGGCACACTACAGTCAGTGGAAGTGGGCCTGACACACACTGGCAGCAGGCAAGCAACTGAAGTTAGACTACTGTCTAAAAATGAAATGCCTTATTTATCGGCAAGCTACTGTGCCACCCGGTATCAGTGGTTGGCACTGGCAGTGGGCACACTACAGTCAGTGGAAGTGGGCCTGACACACACTGGCAGCAGGCAAGCAACTGAATTTAGACTACTTTCTAAAAATTAAATGCCTTATTTATCGGCGAAGCTACTGTGCCACCCAGTATCAGTGGTTGGCACTGGCAGTGGGCACACTACAGTCTGTGGAAGTGGGCCTGACACACACTGGCAGCAGGCAAGCATCTGAAATTACACTAAAGTGTAAAAATTAAATGCCTTTTTTGATGCAAAGTCCTGTGCCACACGGGATGACAGGGGTGGGCACTGGCAGTGGGCACACTACAGTCTGTGGAAGTGGGCCTGACACACACTGGCAGCAGGCAAGCAACTGAAATTACACTAAAGTGTAAAAATTAAATGCCTTTTTTGATGCAAAGTCCTGTGCCACACGGGATGACAGGGGTGGGCACTGGCAGTGGGCACACTACAGTCAGTGGAAGTCGGCCTGACACACACTGGCAGCAGGCAAGCAACTGAAATTACACTAAAGTGTAAAAATTATATGCCTTTTTTTATGCAAAGTCCTGCTGTGCCACACGGGATGACAGGGGTTGGCACTGGCAGTGGGCACACTACAGTCAGTGGAAGTGGGCCTGACACACACTGGCAGCAGGCAAGCAACTGAATTTAGACTACTGTCTAAAAATTAAATGCCTTATTTATCGTCAAGCTACTGTGCCACCCGGTATCAGTGGTTGGCACTGGCAGTGGGCACACTACAGTCAGTGGAAGTGGGCCTGACACACACTGGCAGCAGGCAAGCAACTGAAGTTAGACTACTGTCTAAAAATGAAATGCCTTATTTATCGGCAAGCTACTGTGCCACCCGGTATCAGTGGTTGGCACTGGCAGTGGGCACACTACAGTCAGTGGAAGTGGGCCTGACACACACTGGCAGCAGGCAAGCAACTGAATTTAGACTACTTTCTAAAAATTAAATGCCTTATTTATCGGCAAGCTACTGTGCCACCCAGTATCAGTGGTTGGCACTGGCAGTGGGCACACTACAGTCTGTGGAAGTGGGCCTGACACACACTGGCAGCAGGCAAGCATCTGAAATTACACTAAAGTGTAAAAATTAAATGCCTTTTTTGATGCAAAGTCCTGTGCCACACGGGATGACAGGGGTGGGCACTGGCAGTGGGCACACTACAGTCTGTGGAAGTGGGCCTGACACACACTGGCAGCAGGCAAGCAACTGAAATTACACTAAAGTGTAAAAATTAAATGCCTTTTTTGATGCAAAGTCCTGTGCCACACGGGATGACAGGGGTGGGCACTGGCAGTGGGCACACTACAGTCAGTGGAAGTCGGCCTGACACACACTGGCAGCAGGCAAGCAACTGAAATTACACTAAAGTGTAAAAATTATATGCCTTTTTTTATGCAAAGTCCTGCTGTGCCACACGGGATGACAGGGGTTGGCACTGGCAGTGGGCACACTACAGTCAGTGGAAGTGGGCCTGACACACACTGGCAGCAGGCAAGCAACTGAATTTAGACTACTGTCTAAAAATTAAATGCCTTATTTATCGTCAAGCTACTGTGCCACCCGGTATCAGTGGTTGGCACTGGCAGTGGGCACACTACAGTCAGTGGAAGTGGGCCTGACACACACTGGCAGCAGGCAAGCAACTGAAGTTAGACTACTGTCTAAAAATGAAATGCCTTATTTATCGGCAAGCTACTGTGCCACCCGGTATCAGTGGTTGGCACTGGCAGTGGGCACACTACAGTCAGTGGAAGTGGGCCTGACACACACTGGCAGCAGGCAAGCAACTGAATTTAGACTACTTTCTAAAAATTAAATGCCTTATTTATCGGCAAGCTACTGTGCCACCCAGTATCAGTGGTTGGCACTGGCAGTGGGCACACTACAGTCTGTGGAAGTGGGCCTGACACACACTGGCAGCAGGCAAGCATCTGAAATTACACTAAAGTGTAAAAATTAAATGCCTTTTTTTGATGCAAAGTCCTGTGCCACACGGGATGACAGGGGTGGGCACTGGCAGTGGGCACACTACAGTCTGTGGAAGTGGGCCTGACACACACTGGCAGCAGGCAAGCAACTGAAATTACACTAAAGTGTAAAAATTAAATGCCTTTTTTTGATGCAAAGTCCTGTGCCACACGGGATGACAGGGGTGGGCACTGGCAGTGGGCACACTACAGTCAGTGGAAGTCGGCCTGACACACACTGGCAGCAGGCAAGCAACTGAAATTACACTAAAGTGTAAAAATTATATGCCTTTTTTTATGCAAAGTCCTGCTGTGCCACACGGGATGACAGGGGTTGGCACTGGCAGTGGGCACACTACAGTCAGTGGAAGTGGGCCTGACACACACTGGCAGCAGGCAAGCAACTGAATTTAGACTACTGTCTAAAAATTAAATGCCTTATTTATCGTCAAGCTACTGTGCCACCCGGTATCAGTGGTTGGCACTGGCAGTGGGCACACTACAGTCAGTGGAAGTGGGCCTGACACACACTGGCAGCAGGCAAGCAACTGAATTTAGACTACTGTCTAAAAATGAAATGCCTTATTTATCGGCAAGCTACTGTGCCACCCGGTATCAGTGGTTGGCACTGGCAGTGGGCACACTACAGTCTGTGGAAGTGGGCCTGACACACACTGGCAGCAGGCATGCAACTGAAATTACACTAAAGTGTAAAAATTAAATGCCTTTTTTTTATGCAAAGTCCTGTGCCACACAGGATGACAGGGGTGGGCACTGGCAGTGGGCACACAACAGTCAGTGGAAGTCGGCCTGACACACACTAGCAGCAGGCAAGCAACTGAAATTACACTAAAGTGTAAAAATTTAATGGCTTTTTTTATGCAAAGTCCTGTGCCAGCCGGTATGAGTGGTGGGCACTGGCAGTGGGCACACTACAGTCAGTGGAAGTCAGCCTGACACACACTGGCAGGCAACTAACCTTAGATTAAAGTGTAAAAATGAAATGCCTTTTTTTGATGCAAAGTCCTGTGCCACACGGGATGACAGGGGTGGGCACTGGCAGTGGGCACACTACAGTCAGTGGAAGTCGGCCTGACACACACTAGCAGCAGGCAAGCAGCTGAAATTACACTAAAGTGTAAAAATTAAATGCCTTTTATTATGCAAAGTCCTGTGCCAGCCGGTATGAGTGGGGGGCACTGGCAGTGGGCACACTACAGTCAGTGGAAATCAGCCTGACACACACTGGCAGGCAACTAACCTTAGAATAAAGTGTAAAAATGAAATGCCTTTTTTTTTATGCAAAGTCCTGTGCCACATGAGATGACAGGGGTGGGCACTGGTAGTGGGCACACTACATTCTGTGGGCCTGCAGCTCCTCACACACAGGCAGGCCAGGCAACTGCAATATGTATATAGAGAGAAAAAAAAGCAGACTAATGTTGCAGCCCTAAAAAGGCCTTTTTGGGGTGCTGTCAGGACGCTGTCCTGACAGCAGAGATCAGATGAGTCTTTCAGGACTGGAGTGGACACTGAATTCACTAGCCTAGCTATCGATTTCCCTATTAAATCAGCAGCAGCTACACTGTCCCTCCTCTCACTAAGACTGCAGCTTCCGAATGAATCTAAAATGGATGCTGTTCAGGAGATGGGAGGGTCTGGGAGGGAGGGTATGCTGCTGATTGGCTGGAATGTGTCTGCTGACTGTGAGGTACAGGGTCAAAGTTTGCTCAATGATGATGTATAGGGGGCGGACCGAACATCGCATGTGTTCGCCCGCTGTGGCGAACGCGAACAAGCTATGTTCGCCGAGAACTGTTCGCCGGCGGATAGTTCGGGCCATCTCTATTGTTCAATGACATTATATACAGTGATATGACATACAGTGTATATGTGTAGTAAATGGACAGCTGTCTGGCCTGGTGTGAGAGATCTATATTGACACATGGGGAGGGGGTTGTGTTGTGGGGCACAGTCAGTTCTAGTTACACCACTGTACAAATAGTTGCTTATATTTGATAACCATTGATGAATCTTAGATCAGAAGGAAATACAACAGACTAAGGCTAGGGTTGTACTTTGGCCAAACATTGCAGTGTGGTAGTGCCTGCATCACAGGCAATGAAAGTGAATGGGTTCGCATTGTGACCAGCAGTTTGCTTCAACTGCAGCACCATAGTTGCAAGAACCTGTTGGATGGATGGCAATGCTCATTCATCAGTTTATTCTTACCATATTTTTCAGACTATTAGGCACACTTTTTTTCTGCCAATCTGTGCTGCCATCTTCTGGTCAAAATGCCGGATTAGAAGCAGAAGACTCTGAGCTCTATTAAGTCATAATGTTATAGTGCATTGGCTGTTCTACATAGTCTGTACCATATCAACTGTACATCATCCATAGGGTATATACAATAAACAATTGTATTTTCTATTTTTTGTACTTCCGGTTCATCTTATAGTACAAAAATATGGTACGTTTCTAGGAGGAATGGCACAAAGGATTTCTAATAAATCATTTCAAATTTGTTAATTTTTTTTATTAATTATTTATTTATTCATTTTCATATACATTATAAAAATCAAGAAAAAGAAAAAACAATACAACACTACCATACTATCACATATTATATCAAACAAACCCCATACCTACCCACAACCCATAGAGAGACAGAGAGAGAGAGAAGGGAGGGGAAAAAAAAAAACTATATACCAGTATGCCATTGATTCCATATCTGCTCAAGATAATCTTTCTTTCCCTTATTATACCAGCTTATGCTTTCCATTTTTATCATATTATTAACAATTTTTTTTCCATTCAGACACCAAAGGTTAATCTTTTTTTGTCCATGTTTTTTAAAAAATAAGCAATCTTGCCTGAAACAGAATCCTACAAAGTGCTTGTTTCACCACCTTTCAAAACTTTAAATGAATTGTTCCACCCAATATACAAACCACCGGCTCATCATATATTTGTACTCCCAAAAATTTATCAATAGTGCTGTTGTTTTAAACCTATATATAAATAACTTGGGGCATCTCCAAATTAAGTGTATGAGACCTGCACGTTCTTCACCAGATCTTGGACATTCATCTGTTATTCTTAAACCCATTTTTTTTCTAACATTAAAGGAGTTTGTGTAACCTATGGATAAGATAAAATTGAGAGACCCCGTGTGAGGCTTTTATTGAAACCAAGGGCCAATTTCTTAAAATGTCTTCCCATTTGTCATCTGAGAGGCCATCAATATCTTTCATCCATTTTTCTTTTTCTGGTATTTTTTATCTTATTTTGTATTGATTTCATTAATAACCTATATCTCCTTGAAATATTACCGTTTGGTTTTTTCCTCCTTAAGAAATTGATCCATATGACCAGAAGGGGCCTTTTTATATTTCTCTATATCTACTGATGATCTAATTGCATCTCTTATTTGCAAATATTTAAAGTAATCTTTTCTTGAAATCCCAAATTCATTAATCAAACTCTCGAATTCCTTCAATTTATCCCCCTCAAAAATGTGACACTGCAAACTAACACCCCAATCTCCCAATTTACATTATGCTTAATTTTTTAATCTAACACAAATTAAAATTTTCCGTAATGGAGTGTAAGTATCCTTTTATACCCATCATTTTTTTTATTTCTCTCCAGGTGTAATTCATTAAATTTAATTTTTATTAATAGTGACTTTTTCACTCCAAAATACCAGATTCCAAAACCTCTAACAAACTGACCTGATAATTCTTTAAACCCTTATTGATTATCTTCTCTTTCCAAAACAAAGAACTTACTTCACCAACTTTTATGTGTTCGAATTGTGCTACCAAAGAATATAAGTACCAATTTGGGAGAGAGACCCCCCTTTTCTAATGGGAAGTTGAAGCATTTCTTTTTTTATTCTAGATATTCCTTTATTAAAAATAAAATCTCCCATTAATTCATCTAATACTTTAAATAATTTATTTGGAATCCAAATTGGGGCATTTTGCATAACATATAAAATCTTAGAAAGAAAAAGCATCTTTATAAAATTCACTCGTCCCATCATTGACAATGGTAACCTTTTCCAAATATGAATTTTTTTCCTTAATTCCTTTAAGAGTGGAACTATATTTAATTCTACATAATCCCCCAAATTTCTTCAATTATTTTTACCTTCAAATTCCAATTCAGGTCTCCCTCCCCCAATTGCTTTAAATGTGGTTTATACCAATTTATCCTCAAACCTGAAAAAAACCCAAACCTATCTATAATACTAATAATTTTATTTAAATCTTCCTTTATATTGCTCAAAAAGAGCAAAACATCATCAGCATATACACGTACACGTAGTTTAGCCAGAAATAACAAACTATATTTGAGGCCTGCCAATCTCAATTTTCTTTTTTATATCCACATTTTACTCCTACGGTTATTAGTGGCTGCTGAATAATCTGTAAAAAATCTTATTTTTATGCCCTCTATCTGAAATTTATAAGAAGATCTAGCTTCTGACAAGATAGCATCCCTATCTTTAGAAAGAATAAACTTAACCAAGATTGCTCCTGGATACTCCCCATGTACTCTTTTTTTGCTATACACTCTATTGGCTCATTCTATTGTAAAAAGGTTAGAGAGTGTTCCTACTTTACAATTCTCTTAGAAAACATTTCTCCATAAATTCCACACAATTTGAGCCTTCTACACCTTCTGGAATTCCTACACATCTCAGATTAATTTTCGTTGCCCTATCCTCCAATTCCGTTACTTTATGTTTTATAACCAGCTTTGTTTGGAAGCGGTGGTGGAGAATCGCCGACTATTATATTTTTTTTAGTTTTTTTTTCAAATTTTTTTATTTTTATAAATTTGGGTAGAGCCCAAAACATTGGGAAATATAAAAAAGAAGACAAACAGAAATAGCGTTGGAGTATAACAATGGCTGGGTGAGGTCGGTATACATGTCAATTCCGCACTAGGTACGGACAAGTCCTGTGAGATCCATGCCTGCTTCATTTTAATAAACGTGAGCTTGTCCACATTGGCTGTGGACATGTGGCTGTGCTTGTCTGTGATAACGCACCCATGCTGTGCTAATCACACATTCAGACAATAAACTGGCTGCAGGGCAGGCCAGCACCTCCAAGGTGTAAAGGGCCAGCCCAGGCCATGTGCCAAATTTGGAGACCCAGAAGTTGAATGGGGCAGACCCATCAGTCAGTACGTTTAGGCATGTGCACAAATATTGTTCCACCATGTTGCTGAAATGCTGCCTAATGTTAAGACGTTCCATATCAGCTGGTGGTGCTGGTTGTTGTGGCGTGCTGACGCCAAAGCTTTTCCAGATTTCGGCCATGCTAACCCTGCTTTCTGAGGTGCTGGCGGTGCCCGAGCTGCGTTGGCGACTTCTTCCTGCTCCTCTGCCTTCGCCTTGTGCTTTCACTGAGCCCCCGCTGTCAGGTAGGAATGCCATCAGCAGCGACCTCTACCAGCGTGCGCTGGTAGTCGCACATCTTCCGATCATGCTCCAGTGACAGATTTAAAGAGGACCTTTCATGTGAAAAAAAAGTATGAGCTAAGTATCATGATATGGAGAGCAGCGCCCAGGGATCTCACTGCACTTACTATTATCCCTGGGCGCTGCTCCCTTCTTCCGCTATCTTCGTGACTTGGTTCTACTGGGAGGAGCCTGCCCGTTTTTGTCCTGGGCGTCTCCTTCTCCCATGTTGTAGCGCTGTCCAATCACAGCGCAGAGCTCATAGCCTGGGAGAAAAAAACCTCCTAGGCTGTGAGCTCTGCTCTGCGATTGGATAGCGCTACAGCCCGGGAGAAGGAGACGCCAAGGACAAAAAGGGCAGACTCCTCCCAGGAGAACCAAGTCACCGAAGATACCAGAGGACATAGCGGGAGAACAGAGCAACACCCAGGGATAATAGTTAGTGCAGTGAGATCCCTGGGCGCCGCTCTCCATATCATGATACTTAGTTAATACTTTTTTTTCACATGAAAGGTCCTCTTTAAGGTGTTGGTGGAGCTCCTGTTGCACATCACGGGGGCTCAGTGGAAGCACAAGGCGAAGGCAGAGGAGGAGGAAGAAGTCGCCAATGCAGCTGGGGCACTGCCAGCAGCTCAGCAAGCAGGGTTAGCATGGTCGAAATGTGGAAAAGCTTTGTCAGCACTCATTCGGGCCTACTAAATAACACTGAACGTTCTGTCGCCTACTAGAACCTGAGGACGGTGTTTCGTTTTGGCGTGTAGCTGGCACAGATCGACAACGTCCTTTCCCTGCAACAAGAGCTCCACTAACACCAGCAGCACCACGACCAGGGCCACATCCCTTATTTGACGCTCTCCTCATTCTTTGCGGTCACCCACCGAACTAACAGATGGATTTACAAAATGTATTTCCCTGTCAGGTATGCAGTGCCGGTGTACTTAAAAGAAAAATGGGTTTATGTCACCCAACAATGTAACAGACCAATTTAAGAAATTTATTTCCCTGTCAGGTATGTAGTGCCGGTGTACTTGAGAGAAAAAATGGGTTTATGTCACCCAACAATGTAACAGACGAATTTAAAAAATTTATTTCCCTGTCATTTCCCTGGGTTTATGTCACCCAACAATGTAACAGACGAATTTAAGAAATGTATTTCCCTGTCAGATATGCAGTGCAGGGGTATTTCACAGCAAAAAAAGTGAATTTGTCACCCCACATAATCTAACTGATGTATTTACTGAATTTATTTCCCTGTCATATATGCATCGCAGGCCGCAGCGGTATTTCACATCAAAAAATGTGAATATGTCACCCCACAATCTGACAGATAGATTTACTGAATTTATTTCCCTGTCAGATATGCAGGGCAGGCCGCAGGAGTACTTTATAGCAAAAAAAGTGAATCTGGCCCCTTTTGTCAGCAGGGGGGTTCCTAACCAGAGAATGAACAATACTTTGTAATCCTTCATAACTTGTTCAGGAGGGGGCGGATGTCTCCAGAATCCAGATCATCACCTCTGGTATGATGGGGGCATTGCATGGACACCAGACATGGCGTATCAACTCGCCTTCATCTTCCTAAAAGAAGGATCTTATCTTCCGAGCGTCCTGGACGTGTCTCATTTGATGTGCTAGGACTCGGCACGGTGAGATATGAATTATAAAGAAGGGCTGGGGCCTGTATCTTCACCAGGGCAACTGGGAAAATATTTTTGGGATATTTTCACACCTGTTCCCTAGATGACCAGTGGGGAAGGCTGCATGTGTAATGAAGCTCAGCCCAGAGGGGCTGAGTCAGAGGTGTAAGGGAGTATCCCCCTCGGGCCTGCTACTTGAGGAAAGACATAAAAATGTACTCCCTGGGATATTTGGGTGTCACAAAGTGGGAGATCCAGTTGAATTGGTTTATGCACCATTACTCTGCCCAAATCTCCTGGGAGGAAAGGACTTTCTATGTTTTCTCCTTTTATTTTACAAATGTTTGCCATTTATGTATGTCTCTTGTTAATCAAGAGTGCTATCCATTTTCCATACATTAAACCTAAAAGTTTGATGGTTTGTCTTGTAACCTTAAGAACCTGTTAGCTCCATGAATAGTGTGTGTGGAGTGTGAGGCTCTATGTTGTTTTTCTATTTGGCCTACTACCGTGTGTGTGTCTGCTTGTGAGTGGAACATTCAGGGGTGTCCTGACGACCTTAAAACGGGCAGGTGGTGGAGGCAAAAGTTTTGTGTTATTGCATGCACAGTTATGGCCCGGGGCAGGGCATAACAGCATGTTAGGGCGTGAGGTGAATTGGCCTGAAGGGCTTGGGCAACCGTTGTCACGTGACCCGGTAGGCTGATCTGGTCCCCGGTACGTTACAGTTAATGTATAACTGTCAAATTTTTTTTTTTTTCTATTGGATTTTGGTGATTAATATCACCTTGTTGGCTGTGTTTTAATTTCTGATTGTTTAATAAATAACCCCTAAAAGCCACCTAAAAGTCCCCAGTATTGGCTATTTTTACCTGAGATTAAAATCAGGTTGCTATGCTCCTTCCGTCTACCAGATGAGGACGGAGCACTCTGCTTGCACTGGGAACTGATAGTGAGTCAACATTGTAAGAGAATGTATAAAAAGCCAGGTTCTTCCTGACAGGAGATAACAGTGCTGGGCTGTGTGTATGAACTTCTCCACATGCCTGTGCTTGGCAGACACTCCCTTAGCAGTGCTGGACAATGTGGCTGCTCAGTGTATAAATGAAAGCCTTATCTGATAAGAGGAGAGCTTGTAGGAGAAGACTACAGGCTTCAGCCAGACCTGGAAATTTAACTGCAAGACCCCCCTATACAGAGCTGGTCTTCACTAACTTCACTGCAGGCGTCCTATGGATTAGCCTCAGGGCTGAGGGCGGCCATTTTAACAGAATAGTGAAGTTGTAGTTTTATGCAGACTGGTTGCTAAGGGCTGAATCTTATTAAATAAGGGGTAAGTAAGTCAAATAGTTATTGATTCAGGAACATTATCATATTAGTAACTACATATATGAAAACTGAAATTGGAGTCTAAATGTGACAGTTATCCTTTAATGACTTATTATAAAGATAGGCCATCGGTATAAAAATCCAGGAGAACCTCTTTAACTGAACATAATTCAGTGAAACTGGTGCACTTTTGACTTTACATTGAACTAGCTGCAAAGAATAGTTGAATTTTTCTGTAGTTGATAATTGTCCGTAGAAAAGGGTTACAGAGTATGTCATCTAGAAAATCTTGCCTGAACTTCCTATATATGTATGATTTTGCTGTTTCACTTGGCTGGTAGGTCAGGACCTTGATGTAACATTTCCTTATTCCTTTTAATAGTAATACCTTTCAGGTGAATGCCAGCCTTCACCTAAACTCATGTTTATTTGGGGTCCAACATTCTGTGAAGATTCATTTTGTGTGTTTACACTGATCTAGGATTATGTTTTTAATACCAAATTCCAAATACACTGCAAAAATTTAAATTCTAAAATCCACATTCTCTTCAGACACCATAAGGGCACATAGGTGATGTTGTTTTATTAGTGTGTGATGTATAGTATTTATTCATTTTGATTACTTTTCAGACATTGCAAACCAGGTACTGCTTGCTGTGTTCACAATGGAGATGATCTTGAAGATCTATGCACTTGGTTTCCAGTCATATTTTATGTCCCTCTTCAATCGATTTGACTGCTTTGTGGTATGCACAGGACTTCTTGAAGTTATGCTAGTTGCCAGTAACATCATGTCTCCACTTGGAATATCTGTTTTGCGGTGTATACGGCTTCTTCGGATATTTAAGATAACACGGTAAGCATGTTTATTATTATTGATATTACAGAGGTTCACTATAATGTCTTTCAAAAGTAATTTGTTTAGAAAGTAATAATGTAGAATATTGAATTTCATTTATGTAAAAAAAAGTTCAGAATTGGAAGGAATTTTGAACTTGTATTAAACTCTTTGCTTTTGGACTATATATATTAGTGGTGGAATAAGTAGACTGTAGATCCTGTGCTGTCCCCCAAACATGGTTACCCTTACCCCTCACCGTGCCAAACCATTAAACCATTTTTATTTAAAAAATTACATAGAATATTTGCATATAAGATAATATGTGAAGTATGTGACCACATTTGACTTGCACTAGTTGCTTGGTACTATGCCAGTCACTACAGAATCAAAAAATAATAATTATGAAAAGCAGAACAACAATAACAGAACTGAGCTCTTTATGAACTCTATATATAATCCATATAATCCATCTGGAGCCGGAGCCTTGTTTATATTTACCTTATTTAGCTTAAACTGGCCATACACATTCGGCTAGTGTTGAATGAATCGAAGCATCCAAAGTGGAATTCGATCTGAAGTTTAGGAAAAATTTGATTTGTCACAAATCCAAATTTCCTCAAACTTCGTAGCAACTAATCTTTTTTTTCTATATGCAGAGGGTTTGCAGAGGGTACAGATTCCCTCTGCTTCAACATGCGGTCCCCGCGCCGCAGTGACGGGGACCCGATGTCAGAGAAGGCAGCCCGATGCCTTCCATAGACTGGTCCGATGCCCACTTAGACTGGTCTCACAGGCAGGCTGTCAGCATAAAAGCTGACAGTCAATGCATTACAATAAAACCGTCATCTCATCCCGCAAAAAATGAGACCCTACCCGGGACAATCACCCAAAACAAAATAAAAAAATTAACTATGGCTCTCAGGATATGGAGACATTAAAACATGGGGTGCATCAGGGGGTCTTCAAATGTGACATGGCAACTTAAAATGATCCCAGTGAAATCTGCTCTCCAAAAACCATATGGCGTTCCTTTTCTTCTGTGCCTTGCTGTGTGCCTATACAGCGGTTTACGATCACAAATGGGGTGTCTCTGTAAACTACAGAATCAGGGTAATAACTATTGAGTTTTGTTTGGCTGTTAACCCTTGCTTTGTTACTGGAAAAAAATAGACTAAAATGGAAAATCTGCCAAAAAAGTGAAATTCTGAAATTTCATCTACATTTTCCTTTAATTCTTGTAGAACACATAAAAGGTTAACAAAGTTTGTAAAATTAGTTTTAAATACCTTGAGGGTGTAGTTTCTAAAATTTATGGTTGGTTCTTAAACAGTGGGTTTTGGAAATTTTCTGAAAACGTCCCCAAAAAATAAAATGGCATTCACAAAATGATTCAAACATAAAGTAGACATATGGGAAATGTAAAGTAATAACTATTATATGAGGTATCACTATCCGTTTTAAAAGAGAAACTGAAATTTGGAAAATTGCTAATTTTTCCAATTTTTGGGTAAATTTGAGATTTTTTTAATAAACAAAAAATGAAAAATATTTGACTGAAATTTACCACTAACATGAAATACAATGTGTCACGAAAAAACAATCTCAGAATGGCTTGGATAAGTAAAAACATTCCAAAGATGTTACCACATAAAGTGACCGTGAGACTGCAGGGTGAAAGTATGCCCATGAGACAACAGGGTGGATGCGTGCCTGTGAAACAGCAGGGTGGGAGCAGTGGGAGATGTGTAGCCAAACGCAGGAGGAGTACACCATCTTCTACTTGGGAGACTACCTATGAGGAAAACACTAGCAGTGGTGGAGGAAAAATGCCATACTCACCAGTGTGGGAATTTTTCACCAAGTTGCTGAGGGATTTTAGCATGGTGGCATGCCGGATGTGTGGGCAGAAGGTGCCACGAGGCCAGTATGCTAATGTTGGCACGATGGCCCTGCATCAGCACATCAATCTTCAACCTTAAAGGGGCATTGGAAAATAATGCCACTCATTTGGCATTACAGTCAGATGCCGCAACTGCTGCATCTCCCACTGGCCCGCACCCCATCTCTAGCAGTCCGGGCTCAACAAAATCAGCATAAGGAAACTCTCATTCCTTCCCATCGATTTTAATGTCGTCTATTGCTACTGATGCTCCTTCTTCTTCTACTCCTCATCACTTGTTTCGACAGCAATTGATCACCGAGATGATTGCAAAAAGACAACAGTTTGTGTGCACTCCTCCAAAGGTACAGAAACTGAAAGTGGACCTCGCTGAGTTGCTGGTACTACAGCTCAACCAGCCCTGCACACGACCTTAGGCCTCTTGGTGTCTGACAGAGTTCACGCCAGCACTGACGTATGGAGTTGTAACTATGGTCAATGACAATATATGTCATTTACAGCCCACTGGATAAATGTGGTTCCGGCCCAGGCACACCAGCAACTTGGCCAGCTGATTGCAGTTCCACCTCTGTGTTGTAATACTGGGATTTCTGCGTCAGTGTGCGGCTCTTCCTCCTTATCCTCCATCTTTTCCTCACCCTTCCCTCTAGACACAGTTCACAGTGGTCCTCCAGGATATCACCTATGCAAAGCAAGGTGTTGTCACACGGTTCTGCACCTGGTCAGCCTTGGTGAATGGAACCACATCAGGGAGGAACTTCTCCGTTTCATCAATTAAGAAATTGAACACTGGCTGTCTCCTCACCAACTGGAGATAGGAACCAGGGTTACTGATAACAGGAAGAACATTTTGTCAGCAATGTGTCTGGGAAGGCTAACCCATACGTGCTGCGTGGCGCACATCTTCAATCTCATTGTCACCCGGTTCCTCAAGTCTTCCACAGAACTGCAAGAGTTGTTTAAAATGTCCAGGAAACTCTGCATGCACTTCAGGCACTCTTACCATGCAAAACACACCCTCCTTGAGCTGCAAAGGCAAAATGCTGTTCCCCAACATCGCCTGATATGCGACGTTTCCACCATTTGGAACTCCACATTCCATATGTTAGAGCGTCTGTACGAGCAGAGGAAGGCAGTCAGCGATTTCTTAATGCTGCAGACAGACAGGCCTACTTCCCAGTGTAACTTCCACGTTAGCCAGTAGTAGCTCATATAAAAAATAATAGTTCTGGTCCGCGCTTACCAGAGAGAATAATCGGAGATAGACTTCTAGATAATCGATAATACAATTCCCACGATGACATGTCCCAAAAGTATCACGCCACACTGCCGACCGAAATTCCACAGGAACACTAAGTACTTTTAAAGAAGCAGCAACATAGTGCAATACCCGCGATGTTGGTAATAAAATATCGACTTTATTGTACTCACAACGATACACTTGTATACAGCATATAAAAAACAGCCAAAGTGTCGCTGCCCGACCTGGGTTTCGCCAGATGGCGTAAGGGGCTCTACATAACCTGACACCAATAACTATTTATACACTCCGACAACTACTTCACGTGTCAGTTTTTTCTCTTGACACAACCGGCGGCAATCATATGCATTTTATTATAAAATGAATAAATGAGCTATAACAATCAATTAAAATACTACATATATATAAATAAGTATAAATATGTAATTCATAAAATCTCGGTAATATAACTGGCGATGTAATAATCAATTTCATCTAACCATTGATATACAAATAATTCTCCAAAAAAAAAAAAGAAATATTCAAACGAATATCAACAATAGAAACAAACTAGATAATAGTTTATGATTTGTACAAAAAAAGAAGAGATTTTATATTCACGGGTGGTATAAAACAACTACCATACTACCTCCAATATAGGCTTTTTACCTTATTCCTCTTAATAAATTCACAGAAACACGGACTTCGTATAAAAAAGCCTCTACATAGCTGCCCTGATATCCCACTCAATATTAAGACCCTTGGGTTGAAGACAATCCATGTCAAAAATCCATTGTGCCTCCCTTTTATTAATCTGTTTGATTGGGTCACCTCCTCTCCAATGTTTCACCACTTTTTCAGCACGTACAAAGTTCAGTCCTATCGGGATCTTTTGGTGAACACTTTTAAAATGTGCTGAAACACTATGTGTTTCTAGACCCATTTTAATATTTCTAATATGTTCACCAATCCTAGTTTTGAACTTGCGTAACGTCCTCCCTACATAGTACAAACCGCAGGGGCATTCAAGAATATAAATAACCCCTGCTGTTTCGCAGGACATATTACCTTTTATTTTGAATTCCTTTTTGTGTGACTCCACAACAACCTTATTAATATTTCGGATTTTTTTGTCTTCGCTGCTTTTATTTTTGCAACCACTGCAAAAACCGCACCATGTGAATCGGTCGGCTCCTGCAGTGGCGATCGGTTGTTTTTCAATATAACTGTGCACGATTTTGTTTCTTAAAATAGGCGCTTTTTTAAAAATGAATGGAGGTTTAGATAGGGGTACCTATGAAAAAGAAATTAAAAAAAGTTTGAGTGACCAAACCACATATAAAAAATTGAGAGGAAAACCTTCAAATAAATATAAGAAACAATTATTGACTCTATTGGATAGGGGACTGAATCAGGGTGTTCTAAATAAAAAGGAATATGAATATCTGAATAATCTACATCCCAAGATCCCTGTTATATATTACCTCCCAAAGATCCATAAGGATCCTAAAAACCCTCCAGGAAAGCCAATAGTTTCTGGTTTGGATACCATCACCAGCAGAATATGGTATTAGTGTCCGAATATGTAGATTCATTTCTACAAAGGTATGTACCTAATACCAATTCCTACCTCAAGGATACAGGACAGCTACTTGACCTTTTACGGAATTTTGATAAACTGACCGATAACACTTATCTTATAACAGTGGACGTAACGTCCCTCTATACAATAATTCCGATGCAAATTGGCCTGCAGAGTGTAAAATTTTTTATGGATCAGAACAACCAGATAGAGGAAACCCAAAAAAAAATCATCTTAGACTGTATAACATTTTGTTTGAAGCATAATTATTGCTGGTATGGAGAGGATTTCTATGTGCAGACGTCAGGAGTGGCAATGGGTGCGAAATTCGCACCTAGTTTTGTGAACCTTTTCATGGCATTTTGGGAATATAAATACATTGATTCTTATGCCTATGCGTCAAAAATAAAGGGTAATTTATGCCTATGAAAGAGATACATAGACGACTGTTTGTGCATATGGCAAGGTGATGAGTCGGCATTAAGGGATTTCCTCTCCTATATAAATAATAACAGCTGGAATATTGAAAAATAACAGATTTGAAAGGGCTCACCCAAATTTTCCTCAGTAATGGGTGCACCCACTGTGTCAGACTCACCTAAGTCTGAAAAAGTATTGCAAATTAGTGATTGGTACAGTGGGGCACTCCAACAAATGGCCTCAATTGGATCCTGCTTGTCACCATCAATCTTATTTATTGATAAAAAATAACAATTTACCTCCCAAAGCAACCAAAAAGTCAGTGGATAAAAGTCTTCCTGCCACTGGATATCTCCCAAGGCAACCAAAAAGTCTTTTTGGTTGCCTTGGGAGATATCCAGTGGCAGGAAGACTTTTATCTGGCCTCAGTGGATGTAGAAAGCCTCTACACTAGGATTCCACAGGAACTGGGGGTGGAATCGATCCGCAACATTCTACAGCGTTTAGATACACACTCCGATCCTGCTGTCTAGCCCTTTCCGGGGATTCTTCCAGCATCTTCGGTGACATGGTAATCCTATTGGAAGTCCAATCCAGAATTTCCATGTATCCCATCATAAAAATTGCGGTAAATTAAAGGTATTTAAGGGACCATCAAATAAGGGGGAACCATCCACTGAAGAAGAAGTATACGTTACTTCGAAACGCGTCTGGTATGACTGGTCCCCTACTCTGATATACTGAAGGCCAGCTCCAGAGCAATTTGAAAGAATAAGGAAAAACAAAACTATTCAAACAGCAAGTGACAACAACGAAAACAATCCACCGCTATTAGGTAGCACAGGTGCTTCAACGAAGCAGACATAATTTAGCTGGACTCAATCCTTAGTCCGATTACAGCAACACAGACCGGAAGAGGCTATACAGCCATACCGCTACACGCGAGACGCCGGTGCTAGTAGGACTCAGAACGGAAAGAGGGAGGTTACGCTGTATCACGCGGGACGCCGCGATTATCAGCGCCATACCAACTTACCTCAAGTGCATCCAGCTAGAAACATCGCTTCAAACCGTGAGTACAAAGGACACAAAGTGTCCCCTAAAGGTGGAATAGAGACTCACATAAGACTGTTAGAAGTTGGAGCTATATTCATTGTGGGGAGTCGCTCTGGTAGATAGCGGTGCGGGTGCAGTACCGAGGCAAAACAAGGAGTCCAGAATGTGCAATAAACAGTGTTTTATTCACACTGACACAAAAATACACAGCAAACAGTCTTTCGGTGGTAATTCACACATGTCAGAAACAAGGAGGCAAAACAAAACAGGCCAACACAGGTTCAGTCACCTGGGAGGTGTAGGTGCAGGTTCGCACCAGGCTGTCGGCCCAGCCGCAGGAGAATCCACCTTCAGGTAGCCAGGAACAAAAGCCACCTCCTTGCTGAGCTCTTTCCTCCAGGACAGAGAACTCCAGAGCCCTGTTAGCAGGCTCCAGGATAATCACCACCCAGACACAGCTGCTGGCTGTGTTTTATACCCAGCCCAAAACCAGGACTGGATCGTGGGAGCAGCCACCCACCCTACACTTTAGCTGCTCCCGGTAAGAGCCGGCCCGGATCGGCTTTGCAGCCATGCTATTTAACAGAGTCAAACAGCACTAGCTGCTGCAGACAAAAACCCGGCTCTTACCTCACGAGGCCAGCAACCTCGGTGACACGTACCTGCCATCAAATATGACACCTTGCACCCTCTTACACACCCCCTTTGTTCAACCCTGAGGGGTGAACACACGTGAGGCAGTGGACGCGGGACAGGGCATCTGCGTTACCCTGCAAGCGGCCTGCCCTGTGTTCCACGGAGAATTTGAAATTTTGAAGGGATAGGAACCACCTGGTGACCCGAGCATTCCTCTCCTTGGCCTGACTCATCCACTTGAGAGGGGAATGGTCGGTCACCAGACGGAACCTCCTCCCTAACAGGTAGTAGCGGAGAGATTCGAGTGCCCACTTGATAGCCAGGCACTCCTCTCCACTATACTATATCTGGACTCGGCGGGACTGAGCTTACGGCTCAGGAAGACAACGGGATGTTCTTCCCCGTTGACCTCCTGAGACAGTACCGCACCGAGGCCTACCTCCGAGGCATCGGTCTGTACGACAAATTCCTTGTTGAAGTCGGGTGTCACCAAAACCGGGGACCCACACAGGGCCGACTTCAACGCGGAGAAAGCCTCCTCCGCCTTCTCACTCCAGCTAACCCTCCCAGACTTTCGTCCCTTCAACAGGTCTGTCAATGGCGCTGCTATTGTGGCAAAGTGGGGCACAAACCTCATGTAGTATCCTACAATCCCCAGGAACGACTTTACCTGCCTGGTGGTGACCGGTCGGGGCCAGTTACGAATGGCCTCTACCTTAGTTACCTGAGGTTTGATGACTCCCCGCCCAATGACATACCCCAGATATTTGGTCTCTTCCAACCCAATCGCACACTTTTTTGGATTGGCGGTTAGTCCAGCTTTCCTCAGGGCATCCACTACCGCCTGCACCTTGGGTAAATGGCTTTCCCAGTCGGTGCTGTGGATGACTACATCATCTAAGTAGGCCGAGGCGTACCGACGATGTGGTCGCAGCACTATGTCCATTAACCTTTGGAAAGTGGCGGGGGCGCCATGCAGGCCAAAGGGTAACACCTTGTAGTGATACAGGCCCTGCGGGGTAACAAACGCGGTTTTTTCCTTAGCCGACTCCGTTAAGGGTACCTGCCAGTACCCTTTAGTGAGGTCCAGCACAGAAAAATAACGGGCTTGTCCTAAATTTTCAACAAGCTCGTCTACTCGGGGCATGGGATACGCGTCAAACTTGGATACTTCATTTAACTTGCGAAAGTCGTTGCAGAACCGCAACGTCCCATTCGGCTTGGGTATTAGGACTATGGGACTGGCCCACTCACTTTTCGACTCCTCAATGACATCGAGCTTCAACATTAACTGCACTTCCTCCGCGATGGCCCGCCGCCGAGCCTCGGGTACCCGGTATGGTTTTAACCGGACCTTGGCCTGCGGCTCAGTGACGATGTCATGTCGGATGAGAGACGTGTGGCCAGGGAGGTCCGAGAACACATCCGTGTTCCGACTGAGGAACTCCCTGACTTCCTGAACTTGTTTGGAAGACAGGCTGTCTGCAATTTTCACCGTGGTTACTGCTTCATAGGCCTCGAACTGTGGGGCTGGACCCTTTTCACCTAGAAGCCCTGGCCGGGGGCTGTGGTCGTCGGCCGCGTCCCTATCTTTCCACGGCTTAAGTAAATTCACGTGGTACACCTGCTCCGGCTTGCGCCGCCCTGGCTGGTGTACTTTGTAATTTACTTCCCCTACCTTCTCGATCACCTCATAGGGGCCCTGCCACCTAGCTAGGAATTTGCGGTCAAGGGTGGGTACCAGAACCAAAACCCGATCTCCCGGATTGAAGTCCCGTACCCGAGCCTGACGATTGTACACCCTACTCTGGGCTTGTTGCGCTGCCTCCATATGCTCCCGGACCAGCGGCAACACCCTTTCCATCCGTTCCTGCATCTGGGCGACATACTCAATGACACTTTTGTGGGGGACAGGCTGTT
Organism: Bufotes viridis; assembly: GCA_033119425.1. Lineage (NCBI taxonomy): Eukaryota > Metazoa > Chordata > Amphibia > Anura > Bufonidae > Bufotes > Bufotes viridis. The sequence continues at coordinate 207,051,945 of CM065591.1, forward strand.
GTTCCCATGCTTCCTTGGCGATATCCAACAGGCCCCGAGGGTGTCTGCCATAAAGCAGTTCGAAGGGCGAGAACCCAGTAGAGGCCTGGGGCACCTCTCGCACTGCGAACATGAGATAGGGCAGAAGCAGATCCCAGTCCTTCCCATCTCTAGACACCACCCTCTTTAACATATTTTTTAGAGTTTGGTTAAACCTCTCCACAAGACCGTCTGTTTGCGGATGGTAAACGGACGTCCGTAACTGCTTTATACGCAACAATTTACACAGTTCCCTCATTACTTTGGACATAAAGGGGTCCCTTGGTCTGTCAGAACCTCTTTTGGCAGGCCCACACGGGAAAACATCTCCATTAACTCTTTGGCAATGAGCTTAGCTGAGGTATGTCGCAGAGGCACCGCCTCTGGATACCGAGTGGCATAGTCGAGAACTACCAGAATGTGTTGGTGGCCCCTGGCAGACCTTGGTACAGGCCCAATTAAATCCATAGCGATTCGCTCAAACGGTACTTCAATAATTGGCAGAGGTACCAGAGGACTACGGAAATGTGGCTGGGGGCTAGTTATCTGACAGGTTGGACAGGACTTACAATAATTTTCTACCTCCTTGAACACACTGGGCCAATAAAACCGCTGCAGTATGCGGTCCTGGGTTTTCTGCCACCCCAGGTGTCCCCAAGAACATGTTGGTGGGCAAGCTCCATGACAAGCTTGCGATACGCTGTGGGCACCACCAACTGTTCAACAGGTTCACCTCGGATTTGGTTCACCCGATACAACATATCCTGCAGAACAATGAATCGCGGAAACATTAATTCAGCCCCTGGTTTCTGGGGTTTACCATCAATTTCCAGCACATTCTCCCAGGCCCTGGTTAGGGTTTGGTCCCGGTGTTGTGCGGTCCCAAAATTTTCCCGGAGACATTGAGGTCTGCCAACTCAGGCCCCGGTGGCAAGTCCTCCGTGTCTCCCACCATTACACTCAGTGGGGTTGTCTCCCCACTACCGCTGCAGCAGTGGTCACCCCTACCGCTGGCCCTTCAGACTCGGACTCCCAGGGTTCTGGCCTTCCAGGGGTATCAGGCCACTCTGCTAGGGTTACCCCTGTCTCAGGGCTATTAGTCACTTTCATCTCAGGCCACAGTGACGCAAAACCAGGGAAGTCTCTCCCAATTATTAGTTCATACGGTAGCTTTGTGGAGATCGCCACTTCACAAGTCCAGGTGCCGGCCGCCGTGGACAGAGACATTACAGCAGTGGGATAGTCCTTTAAGTCTCCGTGTATGCACACCACACCACACCAACTTTCCGGCCCGTATACTGGGTGGGCTGTACCAGGGCAGCACTTACCAGGGTTACCAGGCTCCCTGAGTCCAACAGCGCCACTGCCAGGTTATCCCCGACTTGCACCTGGCACAGATGACGATTGTCTATTGTCTCGGGGTGCCGGTCGCACACAGTCTCCGGGCATACATGGAAGCCCGGTACCCATAATTAGTCTCCATGGGTTCCCCCCGATGGGGACAGTTGGCCCTTATGTGTCCAGGCTCCCGACACTGCCAGCAGACCACGGGGGATGGATCTGCAAGGGGTACATCCCGGGCGGGTTTGGCCGGCCGCCGGGACTGGGGTGGAGATTTCCGGGGTTTGACTGGCCCCCTCCCAAAAGAACCCCCCTGCAGGTTTCTGGTGGCCTCATATCGCTCCACCAGGTCGACCATCTCAAGGGCATTGGTGGGGGATACCTGGCCGATCCAGTGCTGAAGGGGGTAAGGCAAGGCCCTCCAAAACATGTCAGCCAGCAGACGGTCCAGCATAGCAGTCGGACTTAGAATGTCAGGCTGCAGCCATTTTTGCAACCGGTGCAGCAACTCATAGTACTGCGGCCTGGCGGGTTCAGCCGCTTTAAAGTCCCACTGGTGGACCCGCTGAGCCTGGACCAACACGTTTACCCCCAGTCTGGCCAGGATCTCTCCCTTCACTGTGGAATAGTCAGCAGCCTGGTCATCTGCCAAATCAAAAAAAACTTGCTGGGGTCCGGATGCCAGGAACGGAGCAACCACCTCGGCCCACTGGTCACGGGGTAACTTTTCCCTCACGGCGACCTTCTCAAAGACCGCCAGGTATGTCTCCACGTCGTCTGCGGGGGTCATCTTTGGGATCGCCGCACGGACCGCTTTCCGGGCATCATGGACGTGGTGGGACGCTCCTGCCGCCTGTAACGCCATCACATGTTGTAGCAGTAGCTGGTTGGTCTCCCGCTGTTGCACGTTAGCCTCTATGAGAGCCTTCACAGCAGCCTCCATGTTGCCAGAAATTCCTGCTTGCAACTTTGCTGGCTTAATATATATCATGCACTTTAGCAAAAAAAACTTCGGCGTTCACGCCAGCCTCACTGCACATGCCCGCATCCTCCACCAAATGTGGGGAGTCGCTCTGGTAGATAGCGGTGCGGGTGCAGTACCGAGGCAAAACAAGGAGTCCAGAATGTGCAATAAACAGTGTTTTATTCACACTGACACAAAAATACACAGCAAACAGTCTTTCGGTGGTAATTCACACATGTCAGAAACAAGGAGGCAAAACAAAACAGGCCAACACAGGTTCAGTCACCTGGGAGGTGTAGGTGCAGGTTCGCACCAGGCTGTCGGCCCAGCCGCAGGAGAATCCACCTTTAGGTAGCCAGGAACAAAAGCCACCTCCTTGCTGAGCTCTTTCCTCCAGGACAGAGAACTCCAGAGCTTTGTTAGCAGGCTCCAGGATAATCACCACCCAGACACAGCTGCTGACTGTGTTTTATACCCAGCCCAAAACCAGGACTGGATCGTGGGGAGCAGCCACCCACCCTACACTTTAGCTGCTCCCGGTAAGAGCCGGCCCGGATCGGCTTTGCAGCCATGCTATTTAACAGAGTCAAACAGCACTAGCTGCTGCAGACAAAAAAACCCGGCTCTTACCTCACCGAGGCCAGCAACCTCGGTGACACGTACCTGCCATCAAATATGACACCTTGCACCCTCTTACATCATCAACACTTTTTCCCCGATTAAACCAATTGAAGACATATACGGGACAGTTCACTACACATATAGCAGTATCATTGCTGCATGGTGTCCCGTCTTTATAAAAATAGTACTACTGGTAAAACAATCGAGAGGGAACATTGGATTGGAATCAAGGGGTGTGGACTGACAAACTATATATGAATCCATACCGGTCATAATTGGTTTGTTTGTATGTGTATGTTCATTTTAGACAAAATACGGTACAGAGTGAGTGTGTGCTTGCTGGGACTTTTAGATACGATGTATAACCACCTACAGACACCTAGAGTGGTTACAACTAATACCCTGATATCTAATATAACCACCAACAATACAAAACAAGCCAATTTACTTTGTTACTAAGGTTTTTTTTATTAATGTTTTATGCAGAAGTTTTAGACTGAATGTAAATTGTTATTTTTTATCAATAAATAAGATTGATGGTGACAAGCAGGATCCAATTGAGTCCATTTGTTGGAGTGCCCCACTGTACCAATCACTAAACAGCTGGAATATTGTTTTCACCGAAACATCAGCAAGGAATAAGTCCAGTTTTTAGACCTTGAAATTTCTCTCCCTAAGGATAAAATACAAACCATCACATACTTCAAACCCACTGACAGAAATAGTTACATAGACAAAAGTAGCTGTCATTATGATCCATGGATTAACAGCATTCCAAAGGGCCAATTCCAATGGATAAAATGTAATTGCACAAATATAAATGATTATGATGAACAAAGTAACATAATACTGAACAGGTTTAAAGAAAAAGGTTATGAAGGTGAATTATTGGAAAAACAAAGAAAAGAAGTTAGAGAAAACAACAGTAATTAAGGATAGTAATAGGGACAACAATGGAGGGTAAGGATGATAGGTATAAATTTGCATTTTTAACAACATATTCAGAGCTCTGCCTGCAAATAGAGAAAGTGATATTTAAGAATTGGGACGTATTAAAAAATGACCCAGTCATCGGTGACTTTGTGCCTAATAAACCTCCATTCATCTTTTAAAAATCGCCTATTTTAAGAAACAAAATCGTGCACAGTTAAATTGAAAAACAACCGATTGCCACTGCAGGAGCCGACCGATTCACATGGTGCGGTTTTTGCAGTGGTTGCAAAGATAGAAGCAGAGAAGACAAAAAAATCCGAAATATTAATAAGGTTGTTGTGGAGTCACACAAAAAGGAATTCAAAATAAAAGGTAATATGTCCTGCGAAACAGCAGGGGTTATTTATATTCTTGAATGCCCCTGCGGTTTGTACTATGTAGGGAGGACGTTGCGCAAGCTCAAAACTAGGATTGGTGAACATATTAGAAATATTAAAAAGGGTCTAGAAACACATAGTTTCAGCACATTTTAAAAGTGTTCACCAAAAAAAAACGATAGGTCTGAAATTTTTAGGTGCTGAAAAAGTGGCGAAACATTGGAGAGGAGGTGACCCAATCAATAAAAGGGAGGCACAGTAGATTTTTGAAATAGATTGTCTTCAACCCAAGGGTCTTAATATTGAGTGGGATATCAGGGCAGCGATGTAGAGGCTTTTTTATACGAAGTCCGTGTTTCTGTAAATGTATTAAGAGGAATAAAGTAAAAAGCCTATATTGGAGGTAGTATGGTAGTTGTTTTATACCGCCCGTGAATATAAAATCTCTTCTTTTGTACAACTCATAAACTATTATCTAGTTTTGTTTCTATTGTTAATATTCGTTTGAATATTATTTGTTTTGGGGAGAATTATTGTATATCAATGGTTAGATAAAATTAATTATTACATCGCCAGTTATATTACTGGGAATTTTATGAATTATATATTTATACTTATTTATATATATGTAGTATTTTAATTGATTGTTGTAGCTCACTTATTCATTTTATAATAAAAATGCATATGATTGGCGCCGGTTGTGTCAAGAGAAAAAACTGACACGTGAAGTAGTTGCCGGGGTGTATAAATAGTTACCGGTGTCAGGTAACGTAGAGCCACTGAAACCCGGGTCGGGCAGCGACACTTTGGATGTTTTTTATATGCTGGATACAAGTGTATCGTTGTGAGTACAATAAAGTCGATATTTTATTACCAACATCGCGAGTATTGCACTATGTTGCTGCTTCTTTAAAGGACTTAGTGTTCCTGTGGAATTTCGGTCGGCAGTGTGGCATGATACTTTGGGGACGTCTTATCGTGGGAATTGTATTATCGATTATCTAGAAGTCTATCTCCGATTATTCTCTCTGGTAAGCGCGGACCAGAACTACTATTTTTTATATTGTTTGTTACAAGGAGGAAGGACCGACTCCATTACCTCTGGGACTGCTGCTTTAAATTTGCAATCTTACACATAGACTTATTGCTTTTATCTGCTAGTGGTAGCTCATGCGTGACACATGCCTTTTGCTCAGGCCCTTTGAGGAGGCCACTTTATTTGTCAGTCTGCAGAACTACGGGATGAATTATGTCATTCCACTCCTTCACGTCCTGAATATGTGGCACCTACATTTCATAGCCACCTGAGTCCTTAGAAGGATGAACTGATCGAGGAGGACATAAATGTGCAGGAATTTTATATACAACTAGGTGGTTTATCTGCCCAAGCAACAGGAGTGGAGCAGGAGGAGCTGGAGTGCGATGACGAAGACAATGCAGATCACCCCATCAGACTGTGGCAGTATGCAGTGGAGATAGAGGCATTGTGTCCCTTGCACAAATGGCCAGATGCTTGCTGTCATGTTTGTGTAGTGACAAGTGCATTGTCAGGATTCTGCAGAGGGGTGACTACTGGCTATCTAGCTATCCACATTGTTAGAACCTCGCTACTAGTCAAAAATTGGGGTATTTTTTAGACCTTCTGAAATTCAAAAATGGACTACTATAGACACTGTACAGTGCTATAGTGCAATGCTGTACAGTCAGTTGGTCACTGCCTACGAGCACATCATCGTCCTCAGAGATGTCTGCCCGGGGGGACCCTCTGCAATCGCGCTCCACTGCTATGACTGGTTGGGGGGGGGGGTATAGGAGCAGCACCAGTTCAATATGCAGCATCTTCAGTTTGAAGTCTATGATGAGCAGTTTTCTTCAGCTGCCTACTGAAGAAACCACCCAGCAGCAGCAACAGTGGGACATGCAGCAGAACCTCAACCAGCAGATGGTAACATACTTGGACTGTACCCTGTCATGCATTATTTAAGATCCCCTGGACTACTGGACAAGGACATGCAAACTTGAAGTGTGGCCACAACTGGCTACGTTTCCCATGGGCATGCTTTCCTGTCCAGCCAGAAGTGTGGCATCAGAGCGTGTGTTCAGTTCAGTGGGGAGCATATTTATCCCTAAGAGAACTCATCTTTCCTCCCTAAATGTTGAGAGACTAACCTTCATAAAGATGAATCAGGTGTGGATCAACCAGGATTTCCAGGCCCCAGTGCCTCATACAACAGAATAAATAATTCTGCCACTAATAATACAGTAGTGTGCTGCCACACCGGAATATTCTGCAAAATGGGCTATTACTTCTGGCCACATCCTGCTGTCACCATTCTAATGGGGCTTTTTGGCCTACTGGTATGTACATGTTAATTTTTTAAAAGGATATGCATGCCACTGGGCCTTGTTATCACACTGCTGTTTTTGGGTTCTGCTACTACTGTGATCTGCCACCACCTTGTGCTGTATTCCACTGGATCCTGTATTTTGAGCATCTGTAAGGCCTCTTTCACACAGTCAGTATTTGGTCAGTATTTGATCAGTATTTGTAAGCCAAAAGCAGGCGTGGGTCCAAAACACAGAAGAGATGCATAAATGTACATTACATTTTATCTCTGTTTTGGACCCACTCTTTATTTTTGGTTTACAAATACTGATGCAAAATTATAAGCAAATACAAATCGTGTGAAAGAGGCCATTAAAGTCCTGCATGCAGGACTTTTTTCTTTGTTAAAAAACTGATTTCAGATGTAACTAGACAAAACAGATGCAAATTGAGCATAAAGCCTCTTTCACACAGTCAGTATTTTGCATCAGTATTTCTAAGCCAATGCAGGAGTGGGTCCAAAGTACAGAATAGATTCAAATATTTCTATTACATTTTATCTCTGTTTTGGACCCTCCTGGTTTTGGCTTACAATTACTGATCAAATACTGATCGTCTGAAAGAGGCTTTATGGATGTTTAATATACAGGCTTTTTTTTGTTTTCTGTTCTTTTGATGGATAAGAAGAACAGAAAAACAAACAGTGATGTGAACACAGCCTTACTGCCACTGCTGATGGGGCCCCCCCCCCCCCCCAGTACTCTGTCATGGGGCCACTATTGTCACTGTTACTGCCCTGCTGCTGCTTGAATCTTGAGGCACTGCACAGTCAAATCCACAGCAATAAATTAGACCTGATACTAACATTGACCTGATGCACAGTAAATCTACAGCTAACAAAAGGGATTAAAAAGCATCTGTTTGGACTGTTATAACATGCATTAAAATACTTTTTCTTTTTTCTTCACTACTTTATTGGTGCTGCCTTCATTTCTTTATTTTGTTCCACTAAGGCTCCATTTGGACTCAGCTCCTGCAGGGGCGCACACTTGTTTTTGGCTTTACTGAAGGGTGCTGTATGCTTTTCTTTTTGTTTAACAGAAGGGATTAACTATAAATCTTGGTGCACTGCACAGTGATGAAGACGTTGATAAATTACACCTGAAATACTGATGGCACAGTACCTACAGAATGGATTAACAATGAATGTGGGTGCACTAGAATGTAATGCACAGGGCAATACACTTTCCCTGAAATCTGGGATGAATATGATTCAGCAGAGTGGCCTGGGTATATCTAATTTATCGTGATTTGTGATGAAGTAAATCTTAACAAATCAAATTTCTTATCGAACTTCAGTAAATTGGCCGAACCAAATTTTAAAAACTTCGCTCATCTCTACATTCTGCAGCTGTCAGCTGAACAATACTTTGGTCGACAGCTGTCTTTCTTGACTTCCTCCTCACTACCCTATACATATATATGTGCAGTTATACCAAATGTGTATGTGTTGTCAATGGGAAGAGAGGAGAGATCAGCTGCCAGACACCTTTGGTGGCAGCATATTGTCCTAGGAGAACAAAAGGACCAGGTGAAAAAAAAAATTTCATTCTTCGGGAACTCCACCCACAAACTAGATTTTCAGCCGAACCACTGATCTTGGCGGATTCTGCTAAATATACGCTAATGTGTATGGGAATTAAAAGCCTGAAACATATCTACATTTAGCCAATGTAGTATTTTATTTGTGTTCATTAACAGCTACTCTCTGTTCTTTTGTGGTAAAAACCTATGTAGTAGCTCTTACTTGATTCCCATGACCATCTCTCTCTCCATTAGCATTATTTAAGGGACCTACCTGATCTGACCTTGGTTTTAACCATTTATACAGATTTTATTATAGCATTTTCCCCATTATAAAAATGTATCCCCTATCCAAAGGATACGAGATGAATGTCTGATCAATAGGCCCCCACCAATTATGAAAACACTGGCCCAGTGTTTAAAACCTTCTGCCATACAGCAAGACTTAAGCCATGCATTTAACTTTCACTGTCTTTATTGAGTGTGGCATGTATTTACCTGGTTTCAGAAGTTCAATCTGAATGAAAACAAAGGCATAGCATGAGTTGTCCCATGTTTTCCTATATTTACACAGAAAATGGTGCCAAAGTGCTGTTCATACTTACAATAATATTATGTATGTATATAATGTATAATATTTAAGATGTAGACATTTTGACCATGTTTCTAATATATTTTTAAACTTTAGATATTGGACATCTCTAAACAACCTTGTGGCTTCACTACTCAACTCAGTCCGCTCCATTGCGTCCCTTCTACTTTTGCTTTTTCTCTTCATGATCATCTTTGCTCTTCTCGGCATGCAAATGTTTGGTGGAAAGTTTGACTTTGAAGACACAGAAATAAGGAGAAGCACTTTTGATACCTTCCCACAAGCACTGATAACAGTTTTTCAGGTATGACTTAGATGAACTGTAGATGAGGTTATTAATACTGCACATTAGAAGATGACACATTTCATAGAAGTCAGGGGAGGAGTATATATATTACAATTATTGCACCAATGTCAGACATTTTCATTTATCACATGTAGATCTACATTCTACAGTATATATATAGTGTTATGTAAAACTAAAAAGTCCAAACAAAGGTTTACTAATAGTACAGATGTATCTGTACTAAATAAATTAGACTTTTGCTGTTGTCCCAATGTTCTGGTATGGCAAATGTATGGCAATGTCCTGTGAGGGGCAAAAGTATGTGAAACTTTACTTTCAGGATCTGGTGTGACCTCCTCTTGCAGCAATAACTGCAACTAAACATTTCCGATAATTGTTAATTAGTCCTGGACATCGGCTTGGAGGATTTTTAGCCCATATATCCTTACAAAACAGCTTTAACTCTGTTATGTTAGTGGGTTTCCTCCTATGAACTGCTCACTTCAGGTCTTTCCATAACATTTCAATCGGATTAGGGTTAGGACTTTGACTTTGCCATGCCAATATTTTTCCTAAACCTTGTTCTGTTAGAATGACTTGTGTGCTTAGGGTTGTTGTCTTGCTGCATGACTCTGCATGACTCATGTTCTTTTGGGATTCAGCTCATGGACAGATGTCTTGGCATTTTACTTTAGAATTTACTGGTATAATTCAGAATATGTTGTTCCATCAATAAAAACAAGCCACCCTGGCCCAGATGCAGAAAAACAGATCAAATCCATGCTACAACCATATTGTGTTACACGTGAGGTTTTTATACTAGAATGCAGTGGTTTCCTTTGTCTAAACATAATGCTTCTCATTTAAACCAAAAATTCTGCTGCTAATCAAGTCTGAAGTTTTGGCTATTCTTTTTGAATTAATTACACATTCATTACATTGGGCGTTTCAGTACATCAATATGTCAGTTTCATTCAATGCTTTGTTGAGTCACTATTCCATGCAGTTTTACTTACATAATTATATTGCATCAATATACCAGTTTCAATCAACACATTTTATTACCTCAATATACTGTGCAGTTTTAGTTACAGAAAAACATTTGCAATTGTGCTACCGTTTAATAATCCGTGCACCAAACCTTTAAAAAAAAAATGTCTGGTAACCGTAACGAGTTGAAATCTAAAGACCCATATTTCATCATGCAAGAGTCAGAGTGTGGATGGCTGTAGTAGTGCAAACAGCAGTAGCAGCACCAGTTGTCCGGCAAGTAGCAGCAATAGAAGTTGCATGCCACAGTTCTCTCTTACTTACGATAGGCACACCATTATAATTGAGGACAAAGAGGATGACATTGTGGACTAGATGGCTCACCCTTCCTCTTAGTCACAACAGGTTGATGTCATTGTCACCTCTAAGTCTGACATCGTGTCTTGCAGCCATGGGTCACAGCATTCCTCCTGCTTCTTCTCCTTGCGGCCCCAGAAAAGCCTTTCACATGCATCATCTCTGTCTTCACTGCCCCTCCTAATGAGCACCTTTTTTTAGTAAGAAGAGGCAACAAAACCCCATGTGCTATAAAAGATACTCAATGTAATCTTCATGTTGATATGTGAGAAGCATCAGCAATTCAATTGCCATGACTAGGAGGTTCAGGTGGAGGCAGTAGACCCCATGCATAGCTGTGTTGGTAGTGGTGTTGGGTATAGTAGTGGCACTTGAAGGCACGGTCGTGACAGTAGGGGCAGTGGTAGTCATAGTGGCAGTGTCGTTTAGGGCAAATACAGAGGGAGCTGAATTGCGGTGCTGAGAAGGAGACATCAGAAGAGGAGAGTGGTGACTGTGGTGGCAATAAAAAGAGGATCCAACATACTGTGAAAACCTCCAAAAACTGCCAGGGCCACATTTGCTTCTATTGTGGTCAGGAACTGGAACACGTCTTGTCATCAATTCTGTGCCTTCATCCAAATTTAATTCAGAAGGCATTTTTATTCCTGGCCAGAGGTCCATAAAACATGTCTTGTCCTTCTACAAATGTGGCACACTTCTGTGTCTTTACCCAAATGTTATTCTTCTCTATGGCATTCACATTTCTGGCCCGCTGTCTGTAAAAACTGTCTTGTTCGAAATGTGGCACATGGAAAAGCTAATTTTGTTCTTCTCTGCTCACAGCCAATGGCAAGCAGCTGTGAGTAAAAAGCTTTTTCATTGGCTCAGCATTCTGCTTCTGCCTCTTGTATATTAGTATAATAATTTGCACAGGCTTATATAACGGATTTTCAGTTGCAGACATTTCCACAGCATGTGAGTGCACCCTTAAAGGGGTTTTACAATCACAGACAATGGGGGTATATTGCTAGGATATTCCCCCATTGTCTAATAGGTGCAGGTCCCACCTCTGGGACCTGCAAATTATTTGCACACAATTCCTCAGCAGGACATCAGCAATGTTTACGTCATGTGGCTGTACCCTTATGGTTTTACGTGCTTCCTATATGAGGCTTTTTAAATCTTTTTGTGGTACTGTGCATTCTCATCGGTGCAAGTTGCACACTGCAGGTGGTGTATTAGTTATCGGTGGACTGTAAGGTTTTGAAAACTGTAAAGTTTTGGGGGGCAATTTAAGTTATGTTACAAGCTTCTCCTTCTGACATCTTGCTACTCTGCATACCATGATTAGAATAGTTATAAGTTCTAATAGTGGCTCTGAGCATTCTCATTTTTTCTTTTACTTTTTACCTTTCAGATTTTAACAGGAGAGGATTGGAATTCCGTGATGTATAATGGAATTATGGCATATGGTGGCCCATCCTTCCCAGGAATGTTCGTCTGTATTTACTTTATCATTCTATTTGTTTGTGGAAATTGTATCCTTTTAAAAAGCCAAACTACTGTATGGTATATTATTGCATCTGAACCCAGGTATTATGTTTTAGTTAAATATGGATTTGCCACTTTTATGTATCATTCTGATTTAGAAAGACTTAAAATAATTCAACTCTTAGTTATCCCCTCTCACATTTTGTTCCACGCTCCATATCAATTTAGTTACCCTTTTATGACTCCTTAAAGGCTTTGTACACCTTCGTGGGGAATTTTTTTATGATTGAATTTTACTAATTTTGGATTAAAAATCATTTTTTCAATTGGTCTAACTGAAAAACAAATGTTTGCATATGATGACACAAAGCATTTCTAAACATTTTTTTTTCATTTTTTTTAAAACAACAAAAACTATAAAAATTTGCTATTGTATTCACACTGACAATAATAACACAAAACAATTATCATTTCATTTTTAATTTATATTAAAAACTCAATGACAGAATTGCTTATTTTTGCCTTTTACTCCACAATTTTTTTTTTCACAGTAATATGTTTATTTGGAATTAAATTGTGCCATTAAACAATAGCCATGCAAAAAAATCAAACCATCTGCTATGTTGATGGAAAAACTAAAAAGTTATGACTGTAAGAAGATAGGGAGGAGAAAACAAAAATCATCCGCATTCTCTTAATTTATTCACATGAACAAACACAATCACTTATGCACATACTGGTAAACCCCATAATCTTCAATTGTAAATGACCTCTGTGACAGCAACAGTGCAGTGTAAAGTAACGACTGTCCCTATGGTTCAATATAAAATAAGTTATAGGTCCCAAATGTAAGGTTATACTATGACTATACTATTTATTTTTACTTATGCTATACTTCTTTAGCGAAATACAGATATTTTATTAAATGTCTTTCTTGCTATTGCTGTTGATAACCTTGCTGAGGCTGAGAACCTTACATCTGCACAGAAAGCAAAGGCAGAGGAACGGAAGAGAAAGAAATTGGCAAGGTAGAATAATCAAATACATTTATTTTACCTTATTACTATATTTAATACATTTCATGATCAATTGTGAAGAATTTTTAAAGTATGTGATGCCCATGAACATACTTAACACCTTCTAAAACACCCTTCACTCTTATAGGAAGTCATTTTACAAGATTTGTCTAGGAATTTGTGATTATTCAGCCAAAAGAGCAATTTGTAAAGTCAATCACAAAGATTTGGATGAAAACATGTTTTGCAATTGGCATTTCAACTGATGTGGTTAGGGTTCTGTGCAGGCCACTTGGGTTACTTCACACCAAACTTATTCAACCATTTGCTGTACATTATGCATAGAGGCATAGTCCTATATGGTAGAAAGCATGCCATTGTCTAAAATGTCTGCATACACTCCCATGCATTTCTGCTTCAGTCCTTGGAGAAGACTTCTGTTCTACAGGCAGAATCAGAGGAAGCACAGATTTGTCTGTTAAACACTTCATTGCCATGTGGCATGATCAAAGGTCATCAGGTTTCCTGTCTGCAGTCAGCACTGGGAACCTGAAAAGGACCATAAGGCCTCTTTCACACGACCGTATGTATTTTACGGCCCGTTTTTCATGGATTCGTGGTTTCGTTTTTTGTTTCCGTTGTGTTTCTGTTCCTTATTTCCGGAAAAAAAGGCCATATACGATCCGTTTTTTGTAATGTATAGTAATCACATGGGCAAAGTGGGCATGGATTCACAAAAAACGGATGACATATGGATGTGTTCCGTATGCATTCTGTATTTTTTGCGGGCCTAGTGATTTGGCCCTACTGCACACAAACGTATTTTTTTTCTGTTTCTGTTCCGTTTTTGTGGTTTCCATTTCAATGGTTCCGCAAAAAAAACTGAATGTACTCAGTATGCATTCCGTTTCCATATTTACGTATATCCGTTCTGCTAAAAGATAGAACTTGTCTTATTAATGTTCCATCACTCCATTCAAGTCAATGGGTTCGCAAAAAAATCCCGAAAAATACATGTAAAAGAGATCTAATGGAGATACACAGAATATTGTACTGGTATACATTATTGTCATATGTACCAATCAGGCCAGTGATTGGCTGCAGTGGTCACATGTGGTATAAGAGCATGTAACCACTGCCAACAAGAACATGTCTTCAGAAGAGAGGATCTGTGTGGTGATACTGAAGTGGAGTGGGTTTGTACTAGTGAGTATGACTTAATAAAACCTATTGAACGCATTAGGGAAAATTTATCATTGCACTTATGCCAGTGTATTTTCCCCTTTTTTTCCTACACAGAAAACAATATTCCTTTTCATCGGAAAAAGCAACAATGTGACAGTTTAAAGTTTTCTGAGAATCCTAGTGGCATTGTACAACAGAGTAGTATATTTTATGTTTTATATATATATATATATATATATATATATATATATATTGTATCTAGGGCTGGACTTGGCATTGTTTGGGCCCCATGCAAGGTTATGTCTGGGGTCCCTATTCAGTATAGCCAGCTAGAACTTCTGGCAGCTGTTTCCTGTCTACAACTGTATGAGTGTCCTTAGAATGCAGATACAGTTGAAAGCTGTGGCCAGGGAGGATTCTACCTCTCCTGCTGCTTGAGGTAAAAGCTGAAATCGTGCCAAATTCTCAATCCAACCCCTCCTCCTCGGCCCTACTGCTGAAGTCATATTTAATGTGGACATTATCTATTTCAGGCCTAAGCCATTTTTCTTGCGTTTTCGTTTTTCACTCCCCGCCTTCCCATAGTCCTAACTTTTTCCATTCACATAGCCTTATGAGGGCTTATTTTTTGAGGGACAAGTTGTACTTTCTAATGGCGCCATTTACAGTTACATACCATGTACTGGGAAGCGGAAAACAAATTCCAAATAGGGTAGAATTGGGAAATAACACAATTCTGATAAAGTTTTTTTTTATCGTTGTATAATTTTTTTTGCGTTTTAGTACTGAATTTTTTTTAAAACCTTTCAGGGAAAAAAAATGCATTTTATAGCCATATTCTGACCCCTATAACTTATTTGTAGTTTTGTGTACTGGGCTGTGTGAAGGCTCATTTTTTTGCAGGATGATCTGGTTTTTTCAGTGATACCAATTTAAAGTGTGTGAGACTTTTTGACCACTTTTTATAAAAAAAAATGATTGGGTAGTTGAAGTGACAAAAATGGCAAATTGGCTGTTTTTAATTTTTTTTCCTGTTACGCCATTTGCCTTAAGCCCTTAAAAATGTTATATTTTAATAGTATGGGCATTTTCGCACGTGGCAATGCCCATGCTGTTTATTTTTTTCATTGGTTAAATATTTAATTTTAAGGAAAAGTGATTTGAACTTTTATGTTTTTTTAAAAAAATATATATTTGTAAAAACTTTTTTAACTTTTTTTTTTTTTTACTTTTTGTAACTCACCTTGGGTGACAATAACTGGCAATCATTAGCCCATTGTGTTCATTAATGTCTATATAAACATCGATGAACGCATAATTTGCACTATACCAATACAATGCTGCCACCTAATGGCCTGTATTGGTATATTCCTGAAACAGGCACGAAACCTGCTTGAGGCTTCGGGCTATTTCAGACATGTGACAGGTTCCCTGATCTCAGTCGGGGAACGCTGTTATTGGAGCGGAAGCGCGCGACTTCCGCTTCCGGACTGATCAGGTGCTGTGGTCATCAAAGTTTGCCACACAGACAAGTAAGATTCCTCACTTTTCCATCATCCTCACCCTCCTGTTGCCCCAACAGTGTTATCCTGCTGCTACTTACAACATTGTGCCCACTATATTATTATAATTTCTCCCAGCAGTGCTCCTGTATTCATAATGCCCCCATCTGTACGGTCTGAAGTAGTTCCTCTGTATTGTTATAATGTCTCCCAGCAGTTCCAACTGTAATTCTAGTAATTCTATTTAAACACCTTCAAAAACATTCCCAAGTAAAAGAGAAATCATTTTTATCATCTAAAGTACACACTAACTTGCAACAACTGGCTCTTCTCTCCACCAACACTAAAGCAATCTGTGAGTCCCTGCCTGAGTTGCCTGTGTCACAGCACAGACTGCAGGATCACGTTGTCACATGACTCTGCACCAGGACGCAGGCGAAAGTGACATGTCACAATCTAAGCTCTGATACATGACCGCTTGTGCCAGTATACTGCCTCATAGGCTTCAGACCTAGTGGCCTGATACCTATGATAGTGAAGGCTGAGGACGGGAGCCATAGGCTCCTGTGCCCTTCCGTCAACTGGTACTGTTTCATTTGTCTCTCAAGTGGTCCAGGCAGGGGCCCCAAGCTATTGCTTGGTTTGCATGGCAGTCACTGGTTGTGTCAGAGAATGCAGAGGACTTGTCCACATGCAACATAATTGGAGGTGGAAAATGCACCATGGATTTTTCAGTGG
Source organism: Bufotes viridis (assembly GCA_033119425.1). Taxonomy (NCBI): domain Eukaryota; kingdom Metazoa; phylum Chordata; class Amphibia; order Anura; family Bufonidae; genus Bufotes; species Bufotes viridis. Next base: position 207,068,248 of record CM065591.1, read on the forward strand.
AGCTGCAGCAAAATCCACAAAAGTTGGAATTTCAGATTAATTTTTTTTAGAGTTTATGCATGAAATTTACTTAAAGAGTATGTGCATGAGATTTACTTTGCTGGTACTGTAATACACTGTGGATTTGCCTTCTGCAAATCAACACCATATCCATTCTACGTGGACATATCCTAAATGTCCTATTTACTGTGGAAAAAAAGATCTTCCACTAACTTATCCCTGTGAGTAGGTATATTTTTATTTTACTTGCGGGCCCAAACTGTACATCTACTTTGCCTTAATATACACATGGCAACATTTTCTATTCCTGTGCTGCTATTTTTAACCCCTTAAGAACCGAGCCCCATTCTTTTAATCTGTCGTGTCACTTCATGTGAGAATAACCATAGCAACCAATCAGATTCTACTTTTCATTTTTTCTTTACACCAGTTTTGATAAGTCACCCCCATTGTGCTTTATGTAAGTAGTTAAAGGGAACCTGCCACCTGCAAAAGACAAATTTTACTAAACACAGTACCTTATAGTTTCTTGCAACGTGGGCCCAAAGATGTTTCCATATCGTCTGTCAGGGTTGTGATCTTTAATAAAATCCACTTATAAAAGCTTGTTTGGAGCCTTGTTCAAGTACTGCAGGAGTCAAGGGGGCAGCGACCTCCTTGACTCAACCGTTGGCAAAGACCCGCCTCTATGCCGCTCCTCCTTACATTGATGGACATTTCTCCTTGTAGCCGGGACCGTGCCCTTCATCCCTGGCCTCTTTCTGTTTACTGCGCCTGCTCCGTTCCCTAACAGCGAGCTTGCGCCCGTTCATCGCTTCTCCCCTGCGGCGTGCGTGAGCTGTATGGGAACGGCGCAGGCGCAGTGAACATGAAGATGCCATGGAGGGAGGGAGCCGTAGCCGGGATTGCGCTGTGGAAGGACGCGCACGGCGCATGCGTGAGAAGAGCGCGGTCCCGGCTACAGGGAAAAATTACCATCAATATGCGGAGGAGCGGCATAAGGGCGGGCTTATTGGACGATTGAGTCAAGAAGGCCGCTGCCCCCTTGACTTCAACAGGACTTCAAAAATACACCAAAACAAGTTTTATAACTCGTTTTTAGGAGTGAGCAAAATGCAGAAAGAAGATATGAAAACATCTTTGGGCACACTATGAGAGATACTTTAAGGTACTGTGATTAGTGTAAATTTTCTTTTCCAGGTGACCGGTTCCCTTTAATTTATGTTTATGCAGTCTGTGTTAATTTGTAAAAAAAATATTTAAATGTAATATGCAGATGTTTGGAAGATTTTGGTTTGAGTAAATTTAGGTTGACGCATGTATTTCTATTGCCATTTTTCACAGCATTTTATTTAGTTCAAAAACATTGTGACCAGGTGTTACATTTAATCTGTTCGCTACCAGCACCATACATGTACAGTGCTGGAGTGAAGTGCAAACATGGCGCCCATCAAAAATATATAAAAAATGTAAAAAACATAAAAGTTTAAATCACCCCCCTTTCCGTCTAATAAAAGGTCTATAGCAAAATAGTAATGGTATCTCACTACATCCTTTTGCATCAAAACTCCTGGAATAGCATGTACACCTGGAATTATCCTCCCACCTCTCATGCTATTCACTTTTTGACCAGTATTTTGATCCTGAAACCCACTTAAACCACACTTCACTAATGAGCTACTCTTTGCCAAAGGTAAACTCTCTTCTCTTGGCATCAGAGACTTAGCTCACTCCTCATCAACTGAAAATTCTCTTTCCCATTCACAAACCAGCTCCTCATTATGCTTTCTCTACTTCAGTGTCCCTAAAGGCTTTATTGTGGGACCTATACTCTTCTCCAATTATACCTTTGGCCTAGGACAGTTAATAGAATCCCGTGGTTTTTAGCATCTTCTATGGCAATGACACTCATATTTACCTGTCTAGCCCAAAATGTCACTTCCCTGCTATCCAGAATCTCTTCACTTCTATTAGCTATCCAAAACGCAATATGAAGAAAAACAACTTCATCATCTTTACCCCATCTTTGATGGACAGAAATGTTTATTTCTGTCCATCAAACTGAACATACAAACCCTTATCACCTCCTGCCACCTGATACTTAAAAACATTTCACATACACTGATGAGCAAAAGTGTAACAATGTTTTGAACTTTTGAATTTCAGGCTCCATATCTCAGCCATCCATTACATTTTTGAATGCGAGACTACCATCATTTTATAGACGGTCATCTTGGCTCTCTCATACATAAATTGGACTTGCAACTATTTAGCATATGATTAGTTATGGAGATTATTGTCATGTAACTGCATTGTTACTGTTTTGCTCCTAAAATTCTAGATTTAAATTTTGTTAGAATTCGTAAATCCATTTTTGTCTTTCAACACTGCCTGAATCTTCTAAACATTCACAATTTTGCAGATTCAACTGGGTATGGTTACAGCTTTTTCTTTAACTCTACCCACAAGTGTTCGATTAGATTGAGGTCTGGGGACTGTGGGGGCCAATATGGCACCTCTACTTCATTGCCATTTCTTCGCCACGCTCAACGTATGTTTCTGGTCTTTGCTGGAACACTATGTAGTCCTTTCCATACCCATATTACACGACTGTACGAAGTAACTTATCTTGTAGGATACTCACATATAACTTAGCATTGAGACGACCATTGATCCTGGTCAAGTATCCAACGCCTTTGGCTGGGAAACGACCCCATATCATCAGGAGAATATGCCTAACACATTATGTGGTGCTTCTTCTCCTATTACCCCTTGTTCAAATGTGAAAATTTTCATTTTTATTTTTAATAAATTATATTTAATATCAATGAAATAGGGTTAAAATGCTCACTACACACCTAGATAAATTTATGTTTTGGAACCTCAAGGCCTCTGCAAACCTGACATGGTGCCTGAAAAACATCCTAATAAAATCAAGGCCATAAAATGCACAATGTCCACCTTTAATTCTGAAGACTTTATTTGAGTCAGTTACCACACTAGAGCCATGTATGAGATATTTCTGTAAACTGCAGAATCAGGGTAATACATATTGGTGTTTCTTTTTGCTGCTTTTTGCCTCCATTTTGCTTTAAATTCTAAAGAGTAGCATCATTTCTAAATTCAGGTTTTGAATAATTTGAGGGTTGCAGTTTCTAGAATCTTTTATGGGGGTTTTGTGTTATGCAAGCCTATAAAAAATATATCAGTTTTGGTAGTTTTCTTGAAAATGTAAAAAAATAGCTTACAACAAGCTTTCTACATCCTAAAAATGGCATTTACAAGATGATGGTCAATTTTAATTGATAACTATTTTGGGAAGTATTTTAACCCCTTTAGGACACATGACGTACCGGTACGGCATGTTTCCCGAGTCCTTAAGGACACATGACGTACCGGTACGTCATGAGTTGTTCCGATCACTGCTGCTCAGCTGGCAGTGATCAGAACAAGGTACCTGCTGAAATCATTCAGCAGGTACCTTGCTACAATGCCCAGGGGGGTCCTGTGACCCCCATATGAGCGATCGCTGCAAACCGCAGGTCAATTCAGACCTGCGGTTTGCAGTGCTCTGTGCGATCTTCTGATCCCGCGGTCTGTGACCGCGGGGATCAGAGAGTTACTGCCCCCAAATTCTTGATCTTTAACCCCCCCTGCAGCCCCAAATCATATTTTGGCTGCGGGGGTGCAGGGGGGGTGGTTGCGGGCGGCGGGAGGCGGTGCGGGAGGCGGGCGGTGCGGCGGGCGGGATCGCGATCCCCCGCCCACCTCCTCTGATATGTTTCCCTGGTATCTAGTGGGTCTATCAGAGTGTCAGCACATTGCTGACACTCTGATAGAAACGGCTGGCATCTGTGCTTGATCAGATGCCAGCCGTTTAACCCCTTCTATACCGCGGTCCGTACGGACCGCGGTATGGAAGGGTTAACATGGAGGGAGCTCCCTCCCTCTCCCATCGGGGGGCTGCTGTGCCTTTGCAGCCCCCCAACAGGATGGGATCACAGAGGGAGAGGGCTACACTCCCTCACCATCCAACATCTGCTTTCTGATGGCTGCGGGTGATGGTTGCCATGGAGACAGGACGCTTTCAGAAGCGTCCTGCTCTCCATGGGGCTGAAAGTCTGAATAGACCTACTAAAGGTCTATTCAGACTTTGTAAAGTACAAAATACAGCACAGTGCACTATATAGTGTACTGTATTGTATTATACAGATACCAGATCCACTGGATCTTTCAGAACCAAGTGGTTCTGGGTAAAAAAAAAATGTAAAAAAGTGAAAAAAAGTAAAAATGAAAAAAACACATATCACTGAATAAAAATAAAATAAAAAATACACTACGCATATTAGTTATCGCCGCGTCCGTAAAAACCTGCTCTATAAAAATATCACATGACTGAACTCCTCAGGTGAACGCCATAAAAAAAAACACACAAAAATGGTGTAAATAAGCCATTTTTTGGCACCTTATATCACTAAAAGTGTAATACAAAGCGATCAAAAAGGCGTTTGCCTCCCAAAATAGTACCAATCAGCCATCTCATCCCGCACAAAATGAGCCCCTACCTAAAACAATTGGCCAAAAAATAAAAAAAACTATGCCCCTCAGACTAAAACATGATTTTTTTTGTTTCAAAAATGCTTTTTAGTGTTAAATGTAAAAAAAAAAAAAAAAGTAGACATATTGGGTATCTCCACGTCCGTAAGAATCTGCTCTATAAAAATATCACATGACCTAACCCCTCAAGTAAACACTGTAAAAAAAATTTAATAAAAACTTTGTCAAAAAGCCATTTTTTTGCCACCTTACATCACAAAAAGTGTAATAGCAAGCGATCAAAAAGTCATATGACCCCCCAAATATCTAACCATCACCTCATCCCGCAAAAATGATACCCAACCTGAGACAATTGCCTAAAAACTGAAAAATATATGGCTCTCAGACTATGGAGATACTAAAACATGTTTTTTTTTTATTCAAAAAGGATATTATTGTGTAAAACCAAAATAAATAAAAAAAAGGTATACATATTATGTATCGCGGCGTCCGTAAGGACCTGCTCTATAAAAATATAACATGACCTAACCCCTCATATGAACGCTGTAAACATAAAAAATAAAAACGTTGTCAAACAAGCCATTTTTTTGTCACCTTACATCACAATAAGTGTAATAGTAAGCGATCAAAAAGTTATATGCACCCCAAGATAATACCATTCAAACCGCCATCTCATCCCGCAAAGAATGAGCCCCTACATAGGACAATCGCCCAAAAAAAAAAAAAAAATATAGCTCTAAAACTATGGAGACACTAAAACATGATTATATTATTGTGTAAAACTTATATAAATAAATAAAAAGTATACATATTATGTATCGCCGCGTCCGTCACAACCTGATCTATAAAAATAACACATGACCTAACCCCTCAGCTGAACACAGCAAAAAAAAAAAAAAAATACGGTGTCAAAAGCCATTTTTGTCACCTTACATCACAAAAAGTGTAATAGCAAGCGACCAAAATGTCATATGCACCCCAAGATAGTGCCAATCAAACCGCCATCTCATTCCACAAAAAATGAGCCCCTACATAAGACAGTCGCCCAAAAAAATTAAATAAAACTATGGCTTTCAGAATGTGGAGACACTAAAAAATTTTTTTTTTCAAAAATGCTTTATTATGTAAAACTGAAACAAAAAACCACAAAAAGTAGTCATATTTGGTATTGTCGCGTCCGTAACAACCTGCTCTATAGAAATAGCACACAATCTAACCTTTCAGTTCAACTATGTAAATAACAAAAAATAAAAACGGTCCCAAAACAGCTATTTTTTTGCAAATTTTCCATTGTAATCCATTTTTCCAGTAACAAAGCAAGGGTTAACAGCCAAACAAAACTCAATATTTATTGCCCTGATTCTCTTGTTTGCACAAACACCCCATATGTGGTCGTAAACTGCTGTATAGCCAAATGGCAGGGCACAGAAGGAAGGGAACGCCATATGGTTTTTGGAAGGCAGATTTTGCTGTACTGGTTTTTTGACACCATGTCCCATTTGAAGCCCCCTGATGCACCCCTACAGTAGAAACTCCAAAAAAGTGACCCCATTTTGGAAACTACGGGAAAAGGTGTCAGTTTTGTTGGTACTATTCTAGGGTAAACATGGTTTTTGGTTGCTCTATATTACACTTTTTTTGAGACAAGGTAACAACAAATAGAATTTCCGAAATTTCATCTCCATTTGCCAATAACTCTTGTGGAACACTTAAAGGGTTAACAAAGTTTGTAAAACTGGTTTTGAATACCTTGAGGGGTGTAGTTTCTTAGATGGAGTCACTTTTATGGAGTTTCTACTCTAGGGGTGCATCGGGGGGCTTCAAATGGGACATGGTGTCAAAAATCCAGTCCAGCAAAATCTGCCTTCCAAAAACCATATAGCGTTCCTTTCCTTCTGCGCCCTGCAGTTTGGCCATACAGCAGTTTACGCCCACATATTTGGTGTTCGTGCAAACTGCAGAATCGGGGGAATAAATATTAAGTTTTGTTTGGCTATTAACCCTTGCTTTGTTACTGGAAAAAATGGATTAAAATGAAAAATTTTACAAAAAATTTAAATTCTGAAATTTTACCTCCATCTGCCATTAACTCTTGTGGAAAACCTAAAGGGTTAATGACGTTTGTAAAATCAGTTTTGAATACCTTGAGGGGTGTAGTTTCTAGAATGGAGTCATTTTTGGGTGGTTTTATTATGTAAGCCTCACAAAGTGACTTCAGACCTGAACTGGTCCCTAAAAAGTGGGTTTTTGAAAATTTCTGAAAAAGTTCAAGATTTGCTCCTAAACTTCAAAGCCTTGTAACGTCCCCAAAAAATAAAATGGCATTCCTAAAATGATCGATACATGAAGTAGACATATGGGGAATGTAAATCAATAACTTTTTTTGGCAGTATTACTATGTATTATAGAAGTAGAGTAATTGAAACTTGGAAAATTGCAAATTTTTCAAAATTTTTGGTAAATTTGGTATTTTTTTTATAAATAAAAATGACATTTTTCGACTTCATTTTACCAGTGTCATGAAGTACAATATGTGACGAAAAAACAATCTCAGAATGGCCTGGATAAGAAAAAGCGTTTTAAAGTTATCACCACATAAAGTGACTATGGTCAGATTTTGAAAAAATGGCCTGGTCCTTAAGGTGAAATAGGGCCGTGTCCTTAAGGGGTTAAAAGCGGAGAAATTCAGTTTACAAAATTGCCAGTTTTTCTATATGTTCTGTATATTTTGGATTTTTTTTTTAGACATAAGCTTAAAACATATCAACCCAAATTTACTGCTAATATGAAGTACAGTGTGTCACAAACAACAATTTTGGAATCAAGTAGATAACAAAAGGGATTCCAAAGTTATTATTACATAAAGGGACATATGTTGAATTTGGAAAATTAAGATATGTCAGGAAGGTTGAAAACTATCTGTGTCTGAACGGCTTAAGTATTTTTTTTGTCACAGTAAAAAAAATATTTTTTACTTTCAAAGTAGTAGGTATGTTGTGTACATCAAGTGGAAACAACACCCCAAAACAACAAAACAGTAAAAGCATGATGTTGCGGTGGATACTTTCTTAAGGCACAGTAGTTTTACAATAAAATATTTTGTTTTATAAATTGGGGATAATGAATACTATTTTAACCCTTTTTGTTACATTTTAAAAGCTCACTATATTCAAATTATTTTTTTTATATTTTTTGAGTTGCACTTGTTTTACCTAATGTTTAACACTGATGAACCTAGCAACAATTCTATTGGTTTGGTTTTTAGTTGTGTTCTGGGAGTGCCATTTCTGCAAACCCAGTATGCTCTAGGTATGGCAGGTTTTATTTCTGCCATTTTTTTCCCATAGGCTTCCCTATGAAGTCCATTTACATAATGCTACTTATCAAAATCCATTTCCAAAAGTGACTGAAAAAAAAAACACCTTAAGGCCCCATTTACACAAGCAATACAGATTGTGTCAGGATCTGTTCAGGAAAAAGCCGATGGATATGTACGCTAGTTCAGTCATTTTTGTCTGTGATTGCGTTCAGTGTTTCAGTTTTTACGCGCAGGTGTAATCCGTTTTTGTTGTGTTTTTCACGTTCATCAAAAAAACCCTGAAGAATAACAATATACATCTACTAGTAGTCATCAGTGAAAAACGCATAGCATCCGGATGTAATCAATTTTTCACGCAAGTCCCATTCACTTCTATGGAACCAGAGCTGAGTGAAAAACACAGAATATAAAACATGCTGCCATTTTTCATGAATGCAGAAATGATTAGTAAAAAATGACGCCCATATATACAGACCCTTTTAAATGAATGGGCCAGTATTTAGTCTGGATGCTATGTGTTTGCTTCACGCACCGCACCCAGACAGAAAACTCGCTTGTTTGAAAGGGGCCTATGAGTGCTGCCACACTACTTTTTGGTGTGCTTTTTTTTGTAAAGTATGTAACAAAAATCCATTGCAACACAGAGCCATTGTGACAGAAAAACATGATTCAAAAACAACATTAATATTCTACACATGTATTTCTACCTGTGTTTTTTCAAGCAGAGCTAAAATAAAACAATCAATGTCTATAAGATAAAAACACTAGAAAATGAGGCAAAAAGTGCCACAATCAAAGCATGCTGCAATTAAAAAAGTGCCACTGACCCAAAAAACGTATCTGTGAAAAAGTTGCCACAGGAAAAAAAAACAGCATGCGTCCTATGAAAGCCCACAGCCACATTTGTCGTAAGGTTGAATAAACATTTTGCCTCAGGTGGTGGCTAATTGAGAGATAGATGGGAGCCAATGGCTTCCATTAACACCATTCATGCTTACCGGTAGGCCAAAAGCCTATCAGGCAGTAGGCACAAGTGGTTGTGAAGCAATTACATCATTGTGACACTTGCGCCAAGATACAGGTCACAGGCCAGAAGGGGCCTGAAGTCCTGATCAGAAACAGTGGCATAGAGCACAAGTCAGGAGTATATTCTGGGGGCACTACAGGGGCAATTATTTAGCCAGTATGTGGTGGTAATATATGATCATGGTCTTGGCAGTATTATTTGTCTCTTATATAGTGTCATGAGTTAAGGGGGGACATGAGTAACCTATACAAATATATAAATGGGCTATGCAAAAAATACAGTGAAAAACTGTAAAATGCCCTCAAATAAAAGGGGGCACTGCCTCCGACTGGAGAACAAAAAGTTCAGTCTCCAGAAGTGTCAAAGCTTCTTTACTGTAAGTACTATAAATCTGTGGAATAGACTTCCTCAGGACGTGGTCAGCAGGAAAACTGGACAGTTTTAAAAAGGGTTTAGATTACCTTTAATGTGTAGAATGTGTAGAAATCTTAGTTTCATTTCCTACTGGGATTCGCGTCCCCACCTATCCCTTGGTTGAACTTGATGGATATATGTATTTTTCAACCGAATAACTATGTAACTAATGATGGTTACACAACTGTGCCCACAGGGAGGAATGATTGAGGATGTGGTGGACACAGACCATCGGTGTAACAGGTGTTACCTAGCCTTGTTTACATTACTAGCAGTTGTTTGGCTCCAGCTGTACTTGCTATTTGAAATAGTGGGGTGACAAGTACAGGTGCAATCTGCATGCAGATCTCTTGGTCAGGCTGCACCATTGACAGGCACCCGAGTGGTATCTATTCTTCTTTGTAATAATAATAAGCTGTATTTTGTTTTAGATCACAGCCAGATAAGTCTGAAGAAGAAAAGCTGTTATTAGCGAAGAAATTAGAACAAAAAGCCAAGGGGGATGGAATACCAACAACAGCTAAGGTAAAGATAAAGAAATATTTTCAAGCTTTCCTCCAGTTTAAAAAGAAAAAGTCAAGTATCACATGAGCAAGTAATATGCAGAGCCACACCTGCATCTTGAACATCTTGCCTCAGGCACCAGCATACAGCTTTATGGTGCCGTTCCATTTATCAAACAGAAATAAGCCCAAATTAGGCGTATTTCTGGCGAAGATTTTGGCGCAAAGTTCCCTTCATTTCAGAACCCTTGACAGGTGAATTTTCTGTAGCATGTCTAATACATTAAATTACTTAATGGAGTCTTTTTTTCTGACTGACTCCCTTACATAAGTAAATAAACCAACATACACTATTACGTTTTTTATGGTTTATTTGCATTGAATAACTTATGTTGTCATGCTAAAAGTGTTCCTTACCCATTTGTTTGCAGCTAAAGATAGATGAATTTGAATCAAATGTAAATGAAATCAAGGATCCTTATCCTTCTGCAGACTTTCCTGGTAAGATATTTTCTTAAATACATTTTCTAGAAAGTCTTAAAAAAAAATCTTTTGCAAATGTGAAGGCATGACAACTACATTCTACCTGGTTTCATCTATACTGACTCTTTTGCAGTATGATCTTTTTCATCCTTAGTTTGTCATACAAAATGCCATCTAGTTTATAAACTTTGTGAAATATCATCATAAAATTTACCTAAATTCTAGTTAGAAATGAAAGAATGATTTTACACTTCACCTTAATTAAATGGTTTATGCCTTTACTAAAGTAGAATCTTGTGATCTGTCAATAGGACTCCATCTAAAACCTGAACAAATGCTATCTAGACTGCCACCAATCTCAAATATTATTTTGACTTGATATAACCCGTGATGTGTGGAGTGAGGGGGGGGGCCCAGTTTTGAAAAAATATTTGGGCACACTGTTGTGAATTGTTGCCTATCAGGGATTTTGCAAAAATGTTATAATATTGCGTTGAATTTATATTATGAGAGACTGGAGTCCTTATGAAAGTAGAAAAATGTAAAGGGTAGATCTGCATGCTTACAGGTAAAAATACATATGCATTGGTTTACAACATGAATATTGGAATTATTTGGGAACTTCTTTATTGCAAAAAGTAAGCAATTTTGAAATTGTTTTGGTTAGAAAGTATCACATATGTTGTATCAAATGGTCATACAGATGTAGCAACTTTACCACTCCCTTCACAATCGCAAAAGGGAAAAACGATAGCGGGAAAAAAAAGTAGAAACTAAATAATCAGAATGCAATTTACTTCTCTAACCAGCAGATGGCACATAGAACTAAATAACCAGAATGCAATTTACTTCTCTAACCAGCAGATGGCGCATATAACTAAATAACCAGAATGCAATTTACTTCTCTAACCAGCAGATGGCACATAGAACTATTTTCTAAGAGTTTAACATACCTACAGAGACGCTTTACAATCACCATACTAACACTTCCAATATCTATATAGCTATTTTTTAAATCTTTTATTAATTTATTTTATATATTAATAATTATATTTTATACTCCTTATTTAACCGATCATTTTTAATTATTTTATTAAGAATACTTTTATTTAGATGCCTATTTATAACACACAGGCTATATGCCAAAATCCAGATATAATGCAAGCCAACACCTATTCATAAAACAGGTAATTGGGATACCTTACAATGGCAGTCTGCTGCACCATGAGACATTTAAAACCATCTCTCATCTAAGTGTCAGTAAGTCTCAAGGTTGCCTGAATGCTCTTGGATAGCTTGGGGGACCCATGCACCTAGATCTTTATCATTAGTGTGACAAAATTATAATTTTTTTAATTTTTTTTTTTTTATTATTGCTAGCTAATTCATCTCTAACTGCTTAGGAAGGCTGCATAAAAATGTACGGTTTTCTAATTGTCCTAATATATTCAATAACCCTTCTATACTGTTTTGTTATGTAAACTAATTTGCCTAAATATGAAAGACATAGCACATGTGAAAGACATAGTCTTATTGCCCTATATTATGTAGATTAGCCTACTTTCCATCATGAACAGCGCCATCTATTGGATACATAGTCTTATGTCCTACATTCTGCAGACTAGTATCATTTTCCTCATGAACAGCACCATCTATTGGCTTCATAGTCTTATGCCTTACATCATGCAGATTAGCATAAAGTTCTTCTCATGCACAGCACTGTCTATTGGATTCATAGTCTTATGCCTTACATTCTGCAGACTAGCATCATTTTCCTCATACACAGCGCCATTTATTGGATTAAGGTTTCTTTCACACTTGCAGCAGCCGGATCTACTGATATGGGTGATTACTGAAGGCATTTGTGGACGGATCCGGATGCGTTTCACAAATGCATTGCAAGAACGCTCCGTCTCTCCACTTGTCATGAACAGTGCCATCTATTCGATTCACAGTCTTATAACTTACATTTGGTAGACAAGCTTCATTTTCCTTATACACTGTTAAAAGGGCGGGCCCAGTGTAGGTCACTGTTAGAAGGGCTATCACTGTGTATTTTACTGTTCAGGGGGCATGCTGCTGCAGAGGTCAGTGTTAAAGGGGTTGTCTGGGTTCAGCTAGTTTCCGCCAGGCAGTGTGTTATTATAAACAAAAGTGCCCTTTCCTTGCGCGATGTAGGGCAGGGCAAAGATGAGAGCATCGGAGCATAAACTGCTCTGATGCACCTGTCAGGGGGCTGCCAGGGTGGAAATGGAGGTATGAACCTGGACAACCCCTTTAAGGGCAGGCACTATGGATGTTACTGTTAACTAGTGTTGATCCCGAATATTCGAATCGCGAATGTTTAGAATATCACAAAGTATATTCATTATCGCAAATATTCGTTTTTTTAAATACCAGTTTATGCGAATATTTTTGAGAATTTTTGTTATGCAAATTTTTGCAATCAAAAAAATAATGACTGGAGATCACGACTTCTCGAATATATGGCGAATATTTGGCCAAATATCGCCAATTCGAATATTGCCCCTGCCGCTCAACACTACTGTTAACGGGTAACAGGTAGGCTGTTGTGGAGGTCACTGTTAAAGGGGCAGGCACTGTGAATGTTACTGATAAGGGGGTACGCTGCTATGGAGGATGCATCCACAGTGCCTGCCCCTTTAACCGGTTGGACGCTTTCAAACATGCCATCTACTTAAAAACTGATCTGCTAAACCAGGGATCAGCAACCTTTGGCACTCCAGCTGTTGAGAAACTACAATTCCCAGCATGCTCCATTCTTTTTTGTGAGAGTTCTGAGAAGAGCAGAGAAAGTATGCATTCTGGGAGATGTAGTTTCACAACACCTTGGGTGTCGGAACAGTTTTCCTCCATTTTGTCATTTGCGTGAGGGATCACTTTCAAATGGATGCGCAAAACAAGAGTGTGAAAGTAACCTACACTGGCCAAAAAAAAATACTGTATTGTTTTCAAAGGAAAAAAATAAAATATAGGGCGTAGTGCACCCCCTTTCTTCCATCACAGGTCCGTTCCTTTGTTTTTTTTCCTTTGAGAACAATAGATGGACAATGTTGGGGGTTGGTGTTAGTCACAGCTGGAGTGAGATACATTTCTGTTGGTTACAATACTGACACAGAGACACACGCCTGCCCATAATTGTGTATAAAAAACAGACAAACTAACACAAAGGACAAACAAGTATCTTAAATTTATCTATACCTAACCACTTATTATTTAGTTCCCTTCCTACCATTTATAACTTTTTATTACCAAAAACACAATAGACAACATAAAACAGTTCTTGTTTTTACTGAAGGCTATATGCCTGAGACATATTAAACTAGCTCTCTATCCAAAAGGAGAATGCCAGTAAGCCTCATAATAGGTTTACTTCGGATTTCTAGGGGGACCTGTGCACCTAAGTCGTTACTATTAGGGTGAATTGTAATTGTTATTTTTTTTTAAGCTAGCTAACTCCTCTTTCACTGCTTAGGAGGGCTGCATAAAAACTTTCTATAATGTTTTGTCAAGTAAACTCATTTGCATAAATATGGCCAAGATATTGCAAACAGTGTTTCAGCTGATAAACCAGGCAGATTCTGCTAAGGGTACTTTCAGACTTGCAATTTTTTTCACCCTAATGGTAACGACTTAGGTGCACAGGTCCCCCTAGAAATTCGAAGTAAATGAATTTTTCAACCTCCTGGCACTCTTCCTTTGGATAGAGAGCTAGTTTAAGATATCTCATAAAACCAATGCAAGTTATGCTGATGGCACCTGTCTCATAGAAAAAACATTGGCTTGCACATACTTTGCTTATGGTATATAAACTTCAGTAAAAATAAAAACAGTTTTATGGATCTGTCACAAAACGGAGGCAACGACATGATGTATCTCTGTGTGACACCAGAGTCGATGTGGCATAGGCCAAAATGTGGGGATGCATGTACGTGTGACACCAGAGTCTATGTGACATAGGCCTAAATGCAGGGATGCATGTCCGTGTGACACCAGAGTCTATGTGACATAGGCCTAAATGCAGGGATGCATGTCCGTCTGACACCAGAGTACATGTGACATAGGCCAAAATGCGGGGATGCATGTCCGTGTGACACCAGAGTCCATGTGACATAGGCCAAACCGCAGGGAATGCATGTCCGCGTGACACCAGAGTCCATGTGACATAGGCCTAAACGCGGGGATGCATGTCCGCATGACACCAAAGTATATGTGACATAGGCCTAAACGTGGGGATGCATGTCCGTGTGACACCAGAGTACATGTGACATAGGCCAAAACGCAGGGATGCATGTCTGCGTGACACCAGAGTACATGTGACATAGGCCAAAAAGCGGGGATGCTTGTCCAATTGACATCAGAGTCCATGTGACAAGGGCTCTATGCTGGAAAATAACTGATCAGGCATATCCCAATGTATTCTGAATGGATAGAAATCCATTCAGTTTGCATCAGGATGTCATCTGTTCCACAAAACGAGAGTATTGGCAAAAAAAAAATACAAATGTTGTGGAATTTAGTCTTTGGCGATTCAAAATATAGATTTTTTTCAGCACATTTTTTCTACAGTAAAATTAAGAACTGTTTTATGGTTTCTATTGTGTTTTAAGTAATAAAAAGTTATAAATTGTAGGAAGTGGTTGTTAATATTAGGTAAAAACAAATTTTAAATATTTGTTTGTCCTTTGTATTTGTTTGTCTGTTTTTTATACACAATTATGGGCAGGCTTGTGTCTCTGTGTCAGTATTGTAACCAACAGAAATGTATATTGCTCCAGTTGTGACTAACACCAACCCCCAACATTGTCCATTTATTGTTCTCAAAGGGAAAAAACAAAGGAACGGACCTGTGATGGAAGAAAGGGGGTGCACTACGCCCTTTATTTTATTTTTTTCCTTTGAGAACAATACAGTATTTTTTTTTTTTTGTCCAGCGTAGGTTACTTTCACATTTTGTGGATCTATTTGAAAGTGATCCCTCACAATGACAAAATGGAGGCAAACTTGTGAAACTACATCTCCGAGCATGCATACTTCCTCTGCTCTTCTCAGAACTCTCACAAAAAAGAATGGAGCATGCTGGGAATTGTAGTTTCTCAACAGCTGGAGTGCCGAAGGTTGCTGATCCCTGGTTTAGCAGATCAGTTTTTAAGTAGATGGCATGTTTCAAAGTGTCCACACGGTTAAAGGGGCAGGCACTGTGGATGCATCCTCCATAGCAGCCTACCCCCTTATCAGTAACATCCACGGTGCCTGCCCCTTTAACAGTGACCTCCACTACAGCCTACCCGTTACCCGTTAACAGCAGTGTTGAGCGGCAGGGGCAATATTCAAATTCGCGATATTTCTTGAATATTTTGGCAAATATTCGACATATATTCGAGAATTCATGATCTTCAGTCATTATTTTCTTGATTGCAAAAATTCGCATAAAAACATTCTCAAAAATATTCGCATAAACTGGTATTTAAAAAAACGAATATTTGCGATAATTAATATACTTTGTGATATTCTAAATATTCGCGATTAAGATTTGCAATTCAAATATTCGTGATCAACACTAGTTAACAGTAACATCCATAGTGCTCGCCCCTTTAAAGGGGTTGTCTGGGTTCATACCTCCATTTCCACCCTGGCAGCCCCCTGACAGGTGCATCAGAGCAGTTTATGCCTTGATGCTCTCTCCTTTGCCCTCTGCTACATCGCGCAGGGAAAGGGCACTTTTGTTTATAATAACACACTGCCTGGCGGAAACTAGCTGAACCCAGACAACCCCTTTAACACTGACCTCTGCAGCAGCATGCCCCCTTAACAGTAAAATACACAGTGATAGCCCTTCTAACAGTGACCTACACAGTGCCCGCCCATTTAACAGTGTATTGGGAAAATGACGCTTGTCTACCAAATGTAAGTTATAAGACTGTGAATCGAATAGATGGCGCTGTTCATGACAAGTGGAGAGATGGAGCGTTCTTGCAATGCATTTGTGAAACGCATCCGGATCCGTCCACAAATGCCTTCAGTTATCACCCAGATCGGCGGATCCGGCTGCTGCAAGTGTGAAAGAAACCTTAATCCAATAAATGGCGCTGTGTATGAGGAAAATGATGCTACTCTGCAGAATGTAAGGCATAATACTGTGAATCCAATAGACAGTGCTGTGCATGAGAAGAACTTTATGCTAATCTGCATGATGTAAGGCATAAGACTATGAAGCCAATAGATGGTGCTGTTCATGATGAAAATGATACTAGTCTGCAGAATGTAGGACATAAGACTATGTATCCAATAGATGGCGCTGTTCATGATGGAAAGTAGGCTAATCTGCATAATATAGGGCAATAAGACTGTGTCTTTCACATGTGCTATGTCGTTCATAGTTATGCAAATTAGTTTACATAACAAAACAGTATAGAAGGGTTATTGAATATATTAGGACAATTAGAAAACCGTACATTTTTATGCAGCCTTCCTAAGCAGTTAGAGATGAATTAGATAACAATAAAAAAAAATAAAAAAAAAATTTTTTTTTTGTTTTTATAATTTTGTCACCCTAATGATAAAGATGCATAAAGGTGCATGGATCCCCCCAAGCTATCCAAGAGCATTCAGGCAACCTTGAGACTTACTGACTCTTAGTTAGTTGAGAGATGGTTATAAATGTCTCAGTGCAGCAGACTGCCATTGTAAGGTATCCTGGTTAATTTCTTTGTATACTGTAATTCACACAGTTAATATAAGGGCTAAAAATGATAGTAACTTCTTTCTGACCAAGCAATTTTTTTATTTTTTTATTTTGCTCCATACTGTATATTCTCAGAGCCATACCTCTTTTAGTTTTCCATTCACATAGCCGTATGAGGGCTTGTTTATTGCAGAACAAGTTGCACTTTCAAATGGCATTTAATATTTAATATGATGTAGTCTTAAGCTGGAAAAAAAATTCTAAATGTAGTGGAATTAAAATAAAAAAAAAAAACGTTTAATTCCACCAGTTTTATGGGCTTCATTTTTTCATTGTTCCCTATGCAGTAAAATTGCCGTATTAAAGGGGTTGTCTCATCATGGACAATGGGGGCATATCGCTAGGATATGCCCCCATTGTCTTATAGGTGTGGGTCCCACAGCTGTGACCTGCACCTACATCAGGAGTTGGACCCTCACTGATCTGATATTGATGACCTATCCTCAGGACAGGCCATCTCTATAAGAAATCAGAAAACCCCTTTTAACCACTTCAGCCCCCAGCTTAAACACCCTAATGACCAGACCACTTTTTACAATTCTGCACTACACTACTTTCACGGTTTATTGCTCGGTCATACAACTTACCACCCAAATTAATTTTACCTCCTTTTCTTCTCACAAATGCAGCTTTCTTTTGGTGGTATTTAATTGCTGCTGAAATTTTAGGTTTTTCTAATATCAATCAAAAATTTTATCAACAAAAAGTGTATTTTTAACTTTTTCTGGTAAAATTGTTCAAATATAATTACATTTCTATACAAGTTTGTGTCAGAATTTATTGTGCTACATGTCTTTGATAAAAAAAAAATCCAATAAGTGTATATTTATTGGTTTTCGCAAAAGTTATAGCGTTTACAAACTATGGTACAAAAAAGTGAATTTCCGCATTTTGAAGCAGCTCTGACTTTCTGAGCACCTGTCATGTTTCTTGAGGTGCTAGAATGCCAGGATAGTATAAATACCCCCTAAATGACACCATTTTAGAAAGAAGACACCCCAAAGTATTCGCGGAGGGGCATGGTGAGTTCATGTATGATTACATTTTTTTTCACAAGTTAGCGGAAAATGACACTTTCTGAGGAAAAAAATAATAATAAAGTATCCATTTCTGCTAACTTCTGCCAAAAAAAATCTCCCACGGACTCACTATGCCCCTCAGTTAATGCCTTGGGGTGTTTACTTTCCGAAAGGGGGTCATTTGTGGGGTGTGTTTACTGTTCTGACATTTTGGGCGGGGCTAAATTGTGAGCAACCTTGTAAAGCCTAAAGGTACTCGTTGGACTTTCGGCCCCTTTATGCACCTAGGCTGCAAAAAAGTGGCACACATGTGGTATCGCCGTACTCAGAAGAAGTAGGGCAATGTGTTTTGGGGTGTGTTTTTACATATACCCATGCTGGGTGAGAGAAATATCTCTGTAAATTGACAACTCTATAAAAATTTTTAAAAAGTTGTCATTTACAGAGATATTTCTCACACCCAGCATGGGTATATGTAAAAATACACTCTAAAACACATTGCCACATATACCACATGAGTGACACTTTTTTGCAGCCAAGATGCGCAAAGGGGGCCAAATTCCAATGAGTACCTTTAGGATTTCACAGGGCATTTTTACGCATTTGGATTCCAAACTACTTCTCACGCATTAGCGGCCCCTAAAATGTCAGGGCAGTATAAATACCCCACAAGTGACCCTATTTTAGAAAGAAGACACCCCAAGGTATTCAGTGAGGGGAAGGAGCATAATTTGACTTTTGCAGGACAGATTTTGCTGGAATGGTTTTCAGGCACCATGTCACAATTGCAGAGACCCTGAGGTACCAGTACAGTGGAAACTTCCAAGAAGTGACCACATTTTGAACACTACACAACTCAAGGAATGTATCTATTGGTGTATTGAGTATTTTGACCCCATGTATTTTCCAGACATGAATGTGCAGAGGATGGGGAAAAATGAAAACTGCAGTTTTCCCACAATACCACTGTGAAATGTCAGCTCTCTTCCTATTATGCTGTATTATACTGTCTTTCCAGATTCTGGAAGCCACCTTACATGTGGCTCTAAACTGTTGTCTGAAAATATGATTGGGCCCAAAAATAGGGATGAGCGAATCGATTCTAACAAATCGATTTGTCTCATTAGTGAGAGTTCTTCACCTGAATAAGTGCCCACCTGCCTGATGATTGACAGGACCAGACATTTCGCCCGGCCCTGACAATTTTGTGCCTGCCACAGCACTTGGACGCATCTTCACCTGTGATGACAGCCCTTCACAGATGAATAATTGTTGCTAATGAGACAAATCAATTAGAATCTATTTGCTCATCCCCACTTAGGAGTGTAAAAGCACTAGGCGCATTTAAGGCCTAATTTGGTGACAACATTGGCTGACAATTGCAGAGGTTTTGAGTATGAAATAAAAAAGAAACCCCCAAGAAATGACATTTTGGAAACTACACCTCTCAAGTAATTTATCTATAGGTATAGTGAGCATTTTGACAATACATTTTTTCCATAAATGAATGAACAGTGAATGGTGAAAAGTAAGCTCTGCACTATGAGTATATCAGAGTATAATAAGGTGGTAAAAATACAGGCCTCTCAGTGATAATTGGTGTCCTTTTATATCACAGTTCTGGAACACGTGCTTCTTTTTTGGGGGTTCTTCCCTTCCTTGCTGTTTTGGGGCTTGAACCGTGGAAATGTTGCCCTAGTACAGTGGTTGGCAAACCTAGGCGGCACTCAGAGCCCTTTCTGTGGGTGCCCACAACCTGGAAAAAGTCTATGGTCTACCAATATCCCTTATACTTTTTCTGCCAGTCATCAGCGCAGGACGCACTATAAAGGCACAGGCAGTGCATTGAATGCAGGAACGCTATCATAGCTAAATGATATAGTACCGGTACATGGAAGATTGCACTTTGCAATTAATAAGTGGGTTTTGGTTTGCAGTTTGGGCACTCGGTCTGTAAATGGTTCTCCATCACTGTAGTACAACACAGGAAACCATTAGTTCTAGAAGTACTGGGACCCTCTTCTTAATGGTTTCCAATAATTAGGGCTTGATCACCATCTCTTCGAAATGATGAATTTTTCCTATTTGGCCGGCATATCGAAATAGTACTTGATATTTATTCCGTGTCATCTGTACAGAGTGCACAACCAGCTATTTGTATAACACCTTCGTTTTCTGCATGGCTCTGTACGGCTTCTGCACTTGATCTGAAAGATCAAACACATTCAAGTACATATTGTAGCCCAGGATGAAGTCTGACTTAGGGGTAGTGGTAGTGGTACCTTGTACAGGGGCAAGGGAGCTGCTGTTACTGTGCACTGTTGTCAGTACAAGGTCATCCCCTTTGTCCTTAGACTTAAAGGGGTTGTCCAAAGTAATTCAGAATTTTGGACACCTAGAATACCTTAATATTAAAAACAATTGGTACAACTTTCTTTAGTCTGGTCCTCCTCACACTGTTGACAAACATCTGTGCTGATGTGTCTAGATATGGCAAGTGACTGATGCAGCCAAATGCTGTCCTCAGATGTTGGATGTTAAAGACAGTGATTGGCTGCAGCAGTAATGTAACACATCCAGGCACTTCACTGTGCTCATAAAAGTATCATTTATGTGCACACTGGTGTGCCGGGATATGGCACATCACTGCTGTAGTCGACCACTATCCTCAGCTGTAGACCACTGAGGGCAGTGATTGACTGCAGCGGTCATGCGCTGTATCCAGGTATGACACCACTGCCTGTTTGTCAACAAACAGCACAAAGAGCAGCATTGGAGAAAGGGTATTACTTGTTTTTTTATGCTATTCTTGGGGTTGTCAAATATTTAAAATTATCCACTATATACACCAAATCTACCAATAAGGCGTCTATCTATCTATGTTACAATATCTACAAAAAATGGTACTCAATTTTCCCTTTAAAAATTTAATTTTTATTATAATCTATTAAAATCAAATAACAACCATTAATTGGGAAGAACAAACAATTCCAAACGCCGGCCGATCACTGGCAATTATACATTAGTAACATACCGTGGATGTAAAAATAGTATTACGCTACAGATAATAAGCAACACTGGGCATATAAACCTAGGCAAACGCAATAACCATTAGGCTTCCCTAACAAAATCCTCTCTGTGTGTTAGTTAGCTTTTTCTCATAATCGTAGAGTCATTGTCCTAACACCGGATCTATCGCTAGACGACACTTCACTTGCTACCTCTGGATAAAACTGCCAAGTGCTAGCATTCAAAACATGATCAAAATCATTTTTACATGCCCACTGAGAAGTTAATAGACCAAGTCGATCGTGCGGGCGCCCCCTCTACGCGTGTTTCGCAGTATGCTTCTCCTGAAGAAAATTGTTAATGATCTTTTCTACAAGATCATTAACAAATATATTGAAGAGAATAGGGCCCAATACTGACCCCTGTGGTACCCCACTAGTGACAGTGACCCAATCTGAGTGTGTACCGTTAATAACCACCCTCTGTTTTCTATCACTGAGCCAGTGACTTACCCACATACAGACATTTTTCCCCAGTCCAAGCATTGTCATTTTATATACTAACCTTTTATGAGGTACAGTGTCAAATGCTTTGGAGAAGACCAGGTATTCGCCACTGTCAAGTCTAGAACTTACCTTCTCATAGAAACTGATTAAATTAGTTTGACATGACCGATCCCTAATAAAGCCATGCAGATATGGCGTTATTGGCTTATTTTCATTGAGGTACTCCAAGATAGCATCTCTTATAAAACCGTCAAACAGTTTACCCATGACAGATATTAAACTTACCGGCCTATATTTTCCGGCCTCTGTTTTTGGACCCTTTTTGAATATTGGCACCACATTTGCTATGCGCCAATCCTGTGGAACACTCCCTGTCAGTATAGAGTCCTTAAATATCAGAAATAAGGGCCTGGCTATGACATTACATAATTATCTTAGGATACAGGGATGTATGCCATCTGGTTCTGCCGATTTGTCTATTTTAATCTTTTTAAGATGACACTGTATTTTATTCTGGGTCAGACAGGGCACCTTTAATGAGGAATTTACTTTTAAATTCAGCATATCATCTGACAGTTTATTTTATTCAGTAAATACAACTGAGAAAAAAATATTTAATAGCTTTGCTTTCTCCTCATTGCTCTCTGCAACTCCCCCCTTATTACTCTGTAAAGGGCAGACCCCTTTAAATGCTTTCTTTTTGTCATCTGTTCCTTTTTTTACATTTCTATCTATCTACATTATTTTTCTTGTTCCTTAACCTTTTATTCCTATAAGGTATGCAACTCTCACAATTACATTTAAAAATATCCCATTTTGTGGCTGTATTTTTATTTTTCAGGACTTGGTCCCAGTTAGTTAGGCCTATGGTCTCTCTTAGTTGGTTAAATTTAGCTTTTTTGAAGTTTGGTATTTTTGTTCCTGAAAAAGAAGGATTCCAGCACTCCAGTAAATTCAGTTTAAAAAGCCTTGGCATCCTTTATTTTCGGTGGACGTAATCAACATACAAGGATAAGTTTTTCCAGCATATTACACTGTGCAGCGGTCTACGGCGTTTGGCGTTACGCTCTTACTCATGACCTGGTCATGAGTAAGAGCGGTAACGCTCGAAACGCGTAGACCGCTGCACAGGTGTAATTATGCTGGAAAAACTTATCCTTGTATGTTGATTACGTCCACCGAAAATAAAGGATGCCAAAGCTTTTTAAACTGAATTTACTGGAGTGCTGGAATCCTTCTTTTTCTGCTACTTCCAAGGATCTCCTGGATCCATCCGTGCACCCTGGGAGAAGGACATTCATGTGCAGGTGAGCTGGACAACCACACTTCTTCTTGTCACTATTTTTGTTCCTCCCTGAAGAAACCCTCTTTTGAATGACAATTGGAAGATTATTACTTTATGGTCATTATTTCCCAGGGTTACCCCAACCTGTACATCTGTTGTTCTGTCAGGTCTATTGGTTAATACTAGTCGGGTCCTGAACCAATTGGGAAAGGTAATTGTCTTTGGTTATTGCCAAGAACCTGTTTCCCTTATGAGATGTACAGGTTTCAGTTTCCCAGTCTATATCTAAATGTCTAAATGAAACACATTTATTGGAATTTAAAAAAAAGGCCAAATTGTACTGCTTTTCCATGTAGCATAGAGATTCTAATGGAATTATGTATGCTGCAGACGATAGGTCTTCAGGCCACCCAATGCTGCTATATATATCAATAGACCTGTCCTGTTGCATGTGTACACCATCGTGACATTATCCCTTGCTAACACTGATCAATTGATATTGTGATTGCTCAGGTATGAACATGGTGATGGTTGTTGAGCATAAATGGAGCCCTAATTCACATACATGATTGCTTGTGTTTTAGGTGATGATGAAGAAGAAGAGCCTGATATTCCCCTGAGTCCTCGTCCTCGCCCTTTGGCTGAACTACAGTTAAAAGAAAAAGCAGTTCCTATGCCAGAAGCCAGCTCATTCTTTATTTTTAGTCCAACAAACAAGTATGTCCTTTACTTGTAAATTAACTATTTGTTTGGTAATTAAAGATGTATGATTTAAGAATCAAATATCCTGCCTGAATTGTGAGAACTGTTTTTGTTTTTTTTCATCATATTGAGCTTTATTTCTTTAGTTGTAAATTTGTTGTTTTTAGCTTTTGCTTTCAAAATGTTTTCTAGCAATCTGCTATTTTTCTTTTTTTTATGTTATTAACAGAATCCGAGTTCTGTGTCATCGTATAATCAACGCTACAACTTTCACCAATTTCATCCTGCTCTTCATTTTACTAAGCAGTATTTCTTTGGCAGCTGAAGATCCTATTAGAACAGACTCTTTCCGTAACGTGGTAATAAAACTGTATTAACTATATAATTAAAAAAAAAAATACATTTGTCCAATGTTGCTAATTTAAATTTGCTTAAAGGGAATGTGTCATCAGAATATTACCTATTGTTTAAATGTCCTTTTTAAAAAAAAGACATAAAATCCTGCAGTATTCACAGTGGTTACTAAAGCCTGTATTAACCTGCTGATTTTTTGGCAGATGACCGCTAACAAGCGCTCGTATGAATGCTTGTTAGCAATCATCTTGCTGTGTAATTGCCCGATGATCAAGAGATGAATCGTTTTGCTTGTTTATAGGGCAGTCGGCGGCAGTACTACACTTTTATGTAAAAAAAATATTTGGTGTTTATATTGTGGTGTTTAATAATATATGCTGCTGGCAAACCACTGGCAAACCACTATATAGCCTAGGAACGAGCAATAGCATAGTGATCGCTTCTCCCCAATAGCAGTGGTCTTCTATGCTAGTGATTAGGCAAATGCCAGGAGGGTACGCTTCCCTCCCAACAATTGTCTGCCACATTAATTTTCTAACCGCATCATGACTGCATTATGTGTTGGCACCCTTATGAGCAAAACATGAGATAAAAGTCGAGCAGCTTTTTTGCTAAATAACAGACTGTACTACAACATCTATTAAATGTATCTTAAATATTTTTTCTATAAGGTCTGTGAAACCACAAATGCTATAACTCATTCATCTTCATACGATACACATACATAAAAGGTGGGATCTGATTGCTATGGGCAACTAAACCAGTTTTCCTTTACACCAGTTTTGATAAATTTCCCCTAATATACTACAAGAAAATTTAGACTAGCACATCCACTAACACTTTATATCAATTTCAGATTCTCTCCTATTTTGATGCTGTCTTTACTGCCATTTTTACAACTGAAATTGTCCTTAAGGTAAGCATAAGACAAAATGGATCCCACTACAACTTTCTCAATTTCTGTTCATTTTTTTAAAATGTTTTTATCACTTAATTTCGTGTTTTGAACATTCAACTTTAATCATATTTTTTTCTTTCTTATTAAAGATGACTGTATATGGGGCTTTCCTGCATAAAGGTTCATTCTGTAGAAATTATTTTAACATTCTCGATCTCTTGGTTGTTGGAGTTTCTCTGATTTCAAGTGGGATACAGTGAGTAATAATTTTTGGTGGTTTGTTTAACAATTGTTTTTCAATCAAGTGCATTACATATATCTGTTATGTCCAGGTTCCAGCATAAAATGACTGACCGGGCACAACTGATACATATATGTGTACTCGGCCTAAGTGTTATTTACATCAAATTTGAAAACCCTTTGAAATCACAGTCATTCTATAAAGTATGTACATTTGCTATCCTAACTGCATGCAGTTAAAAGAATTTGCCAGAAAGCAGATTTATGGCATGTCGGTAGGATTTCAAGCTTTCAGTGATAACAACAACAATTTAACACAGTTCTTCTGCAGCAGTTATATTGCAAAACATCAAGCTTTTTTATGCATGTTTTTAATATTAAATAAGTAAAATAAAAATAAAATACCGACAATTTGCATAAGTAGCTGATGCTCCTAGCAAGATTCTCAGATTATTATATATACAGCTAGTGACCATGAGGGGGACTAAAAGGTTTAACAAAGTTCCTAAGTTGGATAATTTGAGGGATGTTGTTTCTAAAATGGGGTCATTTACAGGTAGTTTCTACTATGTAAGCCCACTTAAAATTAATTCAGAACTGAAAATTGTCTGGAAAATTTTCTTAAACATTTGAAAAATTGTTTATAAAATTCTAACTCCTCTAAGAGCCTAAAATAAAAAAATGACATAAAAAAAATTATGCCAAAATAAAGTAGACAATGTTAATAATTTTGAGAAGTATCACTATCTATTTTAAAAGCAGAGAAATAATTTTTTTTTAAATTTAGGATTTATTTTATAAATAAAGGTAAAACGTATTGGCTCAAATTTGCCACTTACATGGGGTGTCATGAGAAAAAAATCTCAGAATGGCTGAGATAAATAAAAGCACTCCAAAGTTATTACCAAATAAAGTGACACATGTCATATTTTAAATTGGGTTTGGTCAGGAGGGAGGGAGGGTAAATCGCCTCCTCTGGAAGTGGTTAAACTTATCATTTAAGCCTCATTCACACGTCGATGTCTGTGCTCAAATCCGTGAAGCTGTCCGTGAAGGATCTGTGTTGGGTCCGTATGTCCGTTTTTTGCTGTCCGTGTTGCATCCGTGTTTCACTGACACTGAACAGCGGAAAAATTATTTTAAAAGCATCTCTTCTTAATGATCCGATATCATCCGTGTTGCATCCGTGGTTTTTACGGACCCATAGACTATAATGGACGTGATGGATCTGTGAACACGGACAAAATATAGCATGCATCCGTGCTAAAACACTGATGTTTGAATACACACATTAAAATGAATGGGGACGTGTGCTGTCCATGGAGAACACGTAAAGCACACACTCACACTGACATGTGAATGAGACTTTATTCATTAGGGCGGCTCTAAGGACATCAACCCACCTGGAAATTTCCATGTAGTGTCTATGGCCAGCCCGTCCATGGTAATATGAATGGAGTAAAGCTTAAACATATTAATATCAAATCTTGTAATGTAGGAAGTATTTAGCTTTATGTTTAAGAGTTAAAAAACTGTGTGTACTAGTGATTTCTGTTAAACAGTTTCTTACCTCCCATAAATGTCCTGGGGGGTCTGGACATATCTCTGAATGGACATTTTAGAACGTCTGTTCAGAGATCGCAGGTGCAGGGTAATGGAGACAGATAGCCTTATATGCTACTCTGGGTTTCTTGGGAATATGTACAGTTGCATCTCAATAAATTACAATTCATTGAAACCTTAATTTAATTCAGTAATTCATTTCATGAAGTGAAGCTCATATATTATATAGATTAAATTCTTACGGAGTGATATATTTTAAGTGTCTATTTATTTTAATGTTAATGATTATGCCTTAAGTTTATGAAAACTGAAAAGTTAGTATCTCAAAAAAATAGACCAATTTAAAAATGACTTTTTAATACAGAAATATTGGTCTACTGAAAAGTATGTACCGTAAATGCACTCATTACTTGGTCGGGGCTCCTTTTGCATGAATTACTACATCAATGCAGCGTGGCATGAAGGCGATCAGCCTGTGGCACTTCTGCGGTTTTGTGGAAGTCCAGGTTGCATTGATAGCGGCCTTCAGCTCGTCTGCATTGTTGGGTCTGGTGTCTCTCATCTTCCTCTTGACAATACCACACAGATTCGCAATGGGGTTTAGATCAGGCGAGTTTGCTTGCCAATCAAGCACAGTGATACCGTGGTTATTACACCAGGTATTGCTACTTTCGCAGTGTGGGCAGGTGCCAAGGCTTGCTGGAAAATTAAATTGGCACATCTATAAAAGCATGAAGTATTCTACAATTTCCTGGTAGACGGCTGCACTGAGTTTGGACTTGATATAAAATGGTGGACCAACACCAGCAGTTGACTTGGCTCCCCAAAACAGCACTGACTGTGGAAACTTACACTGGACCTCAAGTGGATTGTGTGCCTCTCCACTCTTCCTGCAGACTGTGGGATCTTGATTAGTGATGTCGCGAACATAAAATTTTCAGTTCGCGAACAGCGAACGCGAACTTCCGCAAATGTTCGCGAACAGGCGAACCGGGCGAACCGCCATAGACTTCAATAGACAGGCGAATTTTAAATACCAAAGGGACTCTTTCTGGCCACAATAGTGATGGAAAAGTTGTTTCAAGGGGACTAACACCTGGACTGTGGCATGCCGGAGGGGGATCCATGGCAAAACTCCCATGGAAAATTACGTAGTGGACGCAGAGTCGGGTTTTAATCCCTAAAGGGCATAAATCAACTAACATTCCTAAATTGTTTGGAATAACATGCTTTAAAACACCCAGTGTGTATATACGATCAGGTATGATGTTCTATCGATCAGGTAGTGTAAGGGTTACGCCCGATTCTCAGACATTGACATACCAAACTCCTCTTTTAATGCACCGCAAACAGTCCATTTGCACAACCGCAAACTCCCCATTTGCACAAGGTTGGATACCAAGCTAGCCACGTCCCGGTGATGTCATTGAAGGTTTCTTCCTCCACCCAGCCACGTACAACACCAAGGGTCCCCGAAAGGTCAATTGAATTGATTTTTCGAACGGGGAGATGGTTAAAAAAACGCTGGCTCCCTCCCCTTTGTTTTAATCCATGGTCACTGCTTCTGCGCCGTGCAATTTACTCTCACACCCGATATGAGTGGTATTTTCTGTAGTACTATTCTCATCAGTTTAATCCCTCTAACGTCCCCAATCTGGGGGCCATTTATTGAATAGATTTTTCGAACGGGAGATGGTTAAAAACGCTGGCTCCCTCCACTCTGTTTTAATCCACGGTCACTGCGTCTGCGCCGTGCAATTTACTGTCACACCCGATATGAGTGGTATTTTCTGTAGTACTATTCTCATCAGTTTAATCCCTCTAACGTCCCCAATCTGGGGGCCATTTATTGAATAGATTTTTCGAACGGGAGATGGTTAAAAAACGCTGGCTCCCTCCACTCTGTTTTAAACCACGGTGACTGCGTCTGCGCCGTGCAATTTACTGTCACACCCGATATGAGTGGTATTTTCTGTAGTACTATTCTCATCAGTTTAATCCCTGTTACATCCCGTATCAGGGATTGCCTTTTGTGAAAAAAAATTTAGGCCTGGTACCTTCGACTGCCTTCACAATGACAGACCAAACTCTCATACACCAAGCTGAATTGATTTCAGGAACCGGGAGATGGAAAAAGCAGCTTGGTCGGTCCTCATACTCCCAAATTGGGGCACTGCGCGTGCACAGAGCAATGTGCTGTGACACCCTATATGAGTGGTGTCTTAACTAGTACTATTCCTATCAGCGGCGGGCAGGTGCGTGGTAACTTGAGAGCAGGTGACCAAAGCTGAACTGGAGGAAGATGGTGCGTCAAGGTTCTTAGCGGAAGCTGTTGAAGATTGGGTGTCCTGTCTAAGCCAGTCAACTACGTCCTCAGAATTTTTCGGGTTCAGGGTACATGGCCTCTGAACACTAGGCATTATTCCAGGGACAGTGGAAATCACAGCACCACGACCACGACGGCCCCTGCGGGGTGGCCTGCCTCTGCCTGTCATTTTTTTCGATAAGTGGTACTGTGCCACCCTGTATCAGTGGTGGGCACTGGCAGTGGGCACACTACAGTCTGTGGAAGTGGGCCTGACACACACTGGCAGCAGGCAAGCAACTGAAATTAGACTAATGTGTAAAAATTAAATGCCTTATTTATCGTCAAGCTACTGTGCCACCCGGTATCAGTGGTTGGCACTGGCAGTGGGCACACTACAGTCTGTGGAGGTGGGCCTGACACACACTGGCAGGAGGCAAGCAACTGAAATTAGACTAATGTGTAAAAATGAAATGCCTTATTTATCGGCAAGCTACTGTGCCACCCGGTATCAGTGGTTGGCACTGGCAGTGGGCACACTACAGTCAGTGGAAGTGGGCCTGACACGCACTGGCAGCAGGCAAGCAACTGAAATTAGACTAATGTGTAAAAATTAAATGCCTTTTTTATGCAAAGTCCTGTGCCAGCCGGTATGAGTAGTGGGCACTGGCAGTGGGCACACTACAGTCACTGGAAGTCAGCCTGACACACACTGGCAGGCAACTAACCTTAGATTAAAGTGTAAAAATGAAATGCCTTTTTTTGATGCAAAGTCCTGTGCCACACGGGATGACAGGGGTGGGCACTGGCAGTGGGCACACTACAGTCAGTGGAAGTTGGCCTGACACACACTAGCAGCAGGCAAGCAGCTGAAATTACACTAAAGTGTAAAAATTAAATGCCTTTTTTGATGCAAAGTCCTCTGCCAGCCGGTATGAGTGGTAGGCACTGGCAGTGGGCACACTACAGTCACTGTAAGTCAGCCTGACACACACTGGCAGGCAACTAAACTTAGATTAAAGTGTAAAAATGAAATGCCTTTTTTTGATGCAAAGTCCTGTGCCACACTGGATGACAGGGGTGGGCACTGGCAGTGGGCACACTACAGTCAGTGGAAGTTGGCCTGACACACACTAGCAGCAGGCAAGCAGCTGAAATTACACTAAAGTGTAAAAATTAAATGCCTTTTTTGATGCAAAGTCCTCTGCCAGCCGGTATGAGTGGTAGGCACTGGCAGTGGGCACACTACAGTCACTGGAAGTCAGCCTGACACACACTGGCAGGCAACTAACCTTAGATTAAAGTGTAAAAATTAAATGCCTTTTTTGATGCAAAGTCCTGTGCCACACGGGATGACAGGGGTGGGCACTGGCAGTGGGCACACTACAGTCAGTGGAAGTCAGCCTGACACACACTGGCAGGCAACTAACCTTAGATTAAAGTGTAAAAATTAAATGCCTTTTTTGATGCAAAGTCCTGTGCCACACGGGATGACAGGGGTGGGCACTGGCAGTGGGCACACTACAGTCTGTGGGCCTGCAGCTCCTCACACACAGGCAGGCCATGCAACTGCAATATGCATATAAAGGGAAAAAAAGCAGACTAATGTTGCAGCCCTAAAAGGGCTTTTGGGGTGCTGTCAGGACGCTGTCCTTACAGCAGAGATCAGATGAGTCTTTCAGGACTGGAGTGGACACTGAATTCACTAGCCTAGCTATCGATTTCCCTATTAAATCAGCAGCAATTACACTCTCCCTCTTCTCACTAAGACTGCAAATTCCAAATGAATCTAAAATGGATGCTGTGCAGGAGGTGGGAGGGTCTGGGAGGGAGGGTATGCTGCTGATTGGCTGGAATGTGTCTGCTGACTGTGAGGTACAGGGTCAAAGTTTGCTCAATGATGATGTATAGGGGGCGGACCGAACATCGCATATGTTCGCCCGGCAGAGGCGAACGCGAACAAGCTATGTTCGCCGGGAACTGTTCGCCGGCGAATAGTTCGGGCCATCTCTAATCTCGATTTCCATATGAAATGCAAAATTTACTTTCATCCATTCTGAAACAGGACTTTGGAGCACTGAGCAACAGTCCAGCCCTCCATAGCCCAGGTAAGACGCTTCTAACTTTGTCTCTGGTTCATAAGTGGCGTGAGCCAAGAAATGTGACAGTTGTAGCCCATGTCCTACAATGGAAACCAGAAGTTTACATACACTATATAAAAAGAGACATATGCACATGCTTTAAATCAGATATTATTTATTTATTTCATGCACTTATATAGCGTTACAATATTCCGCAGCGCTTTTCAGACATTAGCATCCAACTGTCCCCAGTGGTGCTCACAATCTAAGGTCCCTGTCAGTATGTCTTTCAGTGTAGGAGAAAACCAGAGTACCTGGAGGAAAACTTACGCAAACATGGGGAGAACATACAAACTCCATTCAGATGTTGTCCTTGGTCGGATTCGAACCTAGGACCCCAGCGCTGCTTTAAGATCAAGATTACCATAATTATTATTATTTTCCAAATGCCAGAATAATAGGAGAAAGAGAATGTTTTAAGACATTTTTATTAGTTTCTGCAAAGTGAAAAGTTTATTTACATTTAATTAATATTTGGTACCATTGCACTTAAACTGTATGATTTGGGTCAAATGTTTTGGATATCCTTCTACAAGCTTCTCACAATAGTTGGTCAGAATTTGGGCCCATTCCTCCTGACAAAACTAGTGTAACTGAGCCATGTTTGTACCTGCCTTTTCAGCTTTGCCCATATATTTTCAATAGGATTGAGATTAGGGCTTTGTAATGGGCACTCCAAAATATTGACTTTGTTATCCTTTAGCCACCTTGTAACCAGTTTGGCAGTATGCTTCGGGTCATTGTCCATTTAGAAGACCCATTTTCACCCAAGCTTTAACTTCCTGGCTGATGTCTTGAAATGTTGCTTCAGTATTTCCACATAATCTTCTTTCCTCATGATGCCATCTGTTTTGTGAAGTGCACCAGTCCCTCCTGCAGTAAAACAACCCCACAACATAATGCTGCCACCCACATGTTTCACAATTGGGATGGTGTTCTTAGATTCAAAGCTTCTCCCTTTTTCCTCCAAACGTAATGATAGTCATTATGGCCAAGAAGTTCAATTTTAGTTTCGTCAGACCACAGGACATGTCTCCAAAAATGTAGGTCTTTGTTCCTGAGTACATTTGCAAACATTAATCTGGCTTTTTTATGTTTCTTTTGGAGTAATGGCTTCTATCTGGCAGAGTGGCCTTTCAGCCCATGTCGATACAGTACTCGTTTCACTGTATTGACACAATCTTACCAGCTTCCTCCATCATCTTCACAAGGTCTTTTGTTCTTGGGTTGATATGCACATGTCGGACCAAAGCAGGTTTATCTCTGGGACACAGAATTCATCTCCTTCCTGAGCGGTATAAGGGCTGGATATTCCCATCTTGTTTGTACTTGTGTATAATTGTACAAATGAACGAGTACGTACAATATAAGTCACGCCTCAAGAAATACATAGAGTCCTGCCAGACCGAAATCAAAGAAAGGAAGCACAGGAAATATATAAGAGATAGAAGGGACTTTGATACAGGTAAAGGTTTGTCTACTTCTTTAAGATAAATACAGGAACTTCACAGACCAAAAGAAGTAGCGGTAACCATTTAAGTGTGTCACAAACTGATGTATCAGAGTCTGACTGGTCAGGTTAGGAAGGAAGATTTGTCAGAAACCCTTTCAACACTACATCAGGTACAAAACACATATATAAAGGTCGTAGTGCCCCTATACAGAGGCACCGGTTTCTCAGTCTACAGTAGTAACATCTGTCCCACAGTCATGGTCAGGTATTCAGTTGTCACAAGCTGCTCCAAGCACAATGGGGCAAATGCCCAATGCATCGGCAAGGCAATGTTGATGTTGCTCAAGTCAGTTTGGGTTCTGGTGCACAACTATCATCTTCTTCTCCATCTGGCTCATCTTTTGCCCCTCCCCACCCCCTCAGATACATGTGCCCAGGATATTATTGAGCCACCTCTGTCGATGTTGAAACCTAAGTCGAAATTCACCCCCCGTTTTCACAATATGGTAATTTTGACACCTTTGTCCAGCTGGTAACTAGTGATCTTAAGTCAATGAATACAAAATTTTCACCATCAAGGTCTAATTTAGATATTGATGAAATGCAGGCATTGGATGAACTATCTAAGAATGATAAATTAGTTGTGAAACCCTCTGACAAGGGAGGCAATATTGTCCTTATGGACAGGTCCGCCTTCCAAAATATGGTGGGAGACCTGTTGAAGCAAACAAACACTTACAAGCAATTAGACAAAAATCCGACAGACATTTTTTGGGGAGAACTAAAAACAATACTTACCCAAGCAAGAACTGATAATCTCATCTCCAAAGATGAGTATAAGTTCTTATATAAGACACATCCAATGTTAGCCACTTTATATGCCATCCCAAAGGTGCACAAGCAGAGATGACCTGTGCCGGGTAGACCGATTGTATCGGGCAACAACAATTTAACTGAGAATATCAGCCAATATGTAGACGAATTCATTGCACCCGAGCATACCTTCCTATATTAAAGACACCAAAGATGTGGTCATCAGGCTCCAGGAACTTCATGTCACCTCACAGACTAAGTTGGCCAGCCTTGATGTAGAGGGCTTATACACTAATATTAGACATGATTTAGGGATGTACAGTGTGTACACCAGCTCACTTTGGTCTGCAATACGGATGTACCTGTGTGCACGGTGCCAGGTTTTTCAACCTTCTTTGAAGGGTACAGCAAATAACGAGATAAAGGCTCCAGCACTCACTTTTGTTGAAGTGTCTTTTTCTCCATACTTTATTGGCAAATGTTCACAGACGTAAGGACACAACAATTTCTCTCTGGTGTAATGGCTGTTGACGCGCGACTGTTACAAATAAGAATTTTCCGAAACGCGTCAACAGCCATTACACCAGAGAGAAATTGTTGTGTCCTTACGTCTGTGAACACTTGCCAATAAAGTATGGAGAAAAAAACACTTCAACAAAAGAGAGTGCTGGAGCCTTTATCTCGTTATTCGATGATTTAAGGATCCAGGCATTTTCTTCTTTTCTTTTCACTGAGAGTACACAATTTTATCAACACAATGAGTTTATTCTCACTCTGTTGCAATTCCTACTTACTCACAATTATTTTCTTACAGATGGACACTTTTATTTACAGTTAGTTGGCTCCACAATGGGTAGTAAATGTGCACCAAATTATGCTAATTTGTTTCTAGGGTGGTGGGAGGACACTATAGTCTTCACTAATGATTTTCGTACACTAAACACATTTTGTTTTGGGGTAGATACATAGACGATGTATTGATCCTCTGGGAGGGCACTAATGACACATTTCATCAATTTGTGGCAGCACTTAATTATAACAATATTGGTATGAGATTCACATCAGAGATTAAGGACAGCACCTTAACTTTCCTTGATCTCAAACTCACCCTGGACCCTGATGGCCACATACTCACAGAGATATATAGTAAGCCCACAGCAACTAATAACTTGCTGCACTGGAATAGTTATCACCCACGACCTCTCAAAAAAGGGATACTGATTGGTCAGTAAATTAGGGCGCGCGCCAAGAGTACTAAATGCTCAGATTTGCTGACCACGGCACAGTCAGGTCCCCCGGCCCAGGCTGTTAGATGAATTGGCACCTTTGATGCTCAAAATCGAGTGTTCCAAATTCTCAAAAAACATTGGCATGTACTACGGGCTGATAATGACCTGAGAGCAGTTATAACAGAA
The DNA here is from genome assembly GCA_033119425.1 of Bufotes viridis. Lineage (NCBI taxonomy): Eukaryota > Metazoa > Chordata > Amphibia > Anura > Bufonidae > Bufotes > Bufotes viridis. The sequence goes on from CM065591.1 coordinate 207,103,020, forward strand.
CATCCCAGTATTACTTACCGTAGGGGTAAAAATCATAAGGACACTCTGGTTCATAGTCTTTTTTGTTCGGAACTCCAAAGAACCACCTGGCTTAAATCCAACCTCATCGGCATGCATCGTTGCGGAAACTGTATCTACTGTCCATTTCTCAAGAAATGCAAGATTTTTGTAAATCTTGTGGACAAAAGGGAATACCAAATTAGACAGTAGTAGCACAATGTCCCTGTCGAAAAATCTATGTAGGCAAGACCTCACAGGAGTTCAGGTGTCGCATATGCCAGCATATCAGCAATATAAATACAAAAGCTGATACCACTATCTCTAAACATGTCAGATTTTTTCATGGTAGGGATCATAATTGCATGACGTTCTGGGGGGTTTGTAAAAAAAAACTCTGGGTATGAGGAGGAGTGACTTGGATGCACTCCTTCTACAGGAAGAAACCAAATGGATATATCGCCTTGATAGTCTTAATCCAAATGGACTCAATGAAGGTTTTACCTTCTCATCCTTTTTATAGCTCAATGAGGGAGTACAGATCAAAAGTTATAGTTTATTCATCATCTTTTTGTATTTACTGTGAGCCATTAGAATGGAGGAAATCCAGCAATTAGTATTGTTTCTGTACACTTATGTGGAATTCCTGCACTCTATATATGACCTAAAAGAAGCTCAAGACTAAGCAGACCAATAAACAAGCATTGGACTTTTAGTATACTGTTGTCCAGGTTTATGGATTTTTTCTAGGTTCATATCAATGCACGTGTGTTTTAGTTAATATAGGTAAGGTCCATTCTAGGGCCAAGACCTAATGGTTAGGACGTATATCACATACGGTGAAGTCACTAAGAGGGATCATATGCTAAACAACTAGTGCTCTAGTGCAATTAAAGTCGTCATATTTTAGATGGCTCTATCTATTCTACACCAAGGCCGTATGGTCTGGACATATATTACACACTGTGCAGTGATTAAAGTGTCGCACGCTACTGTAATCAGGTCTATACTATGAAGCATTTTTAGTGATTGTGTAAAATCTCGTACTTCATAAACATGCGATTTTATGCACCTGTTGACATCTAAGTGCACTAAACAGTATCAAGTGCTTAGAGACTGTGTGCAGTGCTATTATATAACTGATCATATCGGGTTTCTGTGCTGCGTGTGTTTCCATTTCAATATAACATACAGCAGCATAGGTTAAAAGGGCAAGGCTATTTACATAATCTGAATATTTATCTGATTCCGTACCCCAATCTGTAAATAATTCTCGGCGCACTTTATTGTTGCGCAGGTCATGCGTCCTATACACTGGAGAGAATGTCTGATCTCTAAGCTGGTGTACATTATCAGTAGGAGCCATTAACCTCCATTAATTTAGCAAGTCCTGGCGCATCTTGTGTTGCCGCAGGTTATGCGCACAGGCTTTTTACTGGAAAATGCTTCTAAGTCAGTGCACAATGTCTTTACACGCACAATGTCATCTGAACTCTGCCCAAGCCCTTAAGTCATTGCATGACAGCCTAGGGGGGAGGTGGTTTCTGCAGGTCCTGTCGGTCTCACATGTCACAATGTCATCTAAACTCCTCCTAAGCCCTTAAGCCATTAGATGACGGCCTAGGGGGGAGGTGGCTTCTGCAGGTCATGTCGTTTTCACATTTGTTGGTAAGAGTATTTCAATCGTGCAGGGATTGGCTAATTAGCCTGTCTCTCAATAAATCACACTATTTATACCTCTGTATAGGCTGGTTGCCTCATTGCTGCTCAAATCCCCCTGAAGAAGCCAGGTCACTGGCAAAACATGTCGGGGGGCAGTTGTAGAATTTAATAACAGTTGATCACTCTGTTGTACCTTAGTAGTTAGGTAGTCCTTGTCTGGACACCAAGCATTTTCACAGTGACATAGGGGATTGCCAGTTGGCCCATACCAGATGGCCAGTTAGCCCAAATAGTCTGCCAAGTTCATATAGGAAGTGCTGTGATGTGTGTATTGAATGATTGAACTCTGACAGCTATTGACATAGTGTCAGACCAGTCTTCCCCATGATTGTATAGTCTACTGAACCAGACTGAGGGACCATTTAAAGCAGGGATGGCCAACCTGAGGCTCTAAAGCTGTTGCAAAACTACAACTACAAGCGTGCCCAGACTGCTTACAGCTAGTAGCTTACAGAAGAGCATGGTGGGAGTTGTAGTTTTACAACAGCTGGAGAGCTGTAGTTTAGCCATATCTGATTTAAAGGCTTAGGACACCTTTGCAGGTGTATTGTGTTGATTAGCTGGTTAGAATGTGACATCATGCATCTACAATATTAAACTTTTTCACAGTATTCTAATTTTCTGGGACACTGACTTTTGGATTTTTATTAGCTGTATTCATAATCATCAACATTAAAAGAACTAAATGCTTGAAATAGATCACTCTGTGTGGAATGATTCTACAGATGTAGCAATGCTACCACTCCTTTCACAAAAGCACTGAATAAAAGTGGAAACTAAAAAACAAATTCAATTTACTTCTATAACCAAAATATAGCATGATACTTTTATTTAAATGCCTATTTATAACACACAGGCTATATGCTAACAGCCAGGTATAATGCAAGCCAGCATACTATTCATTAAACAGGTAACTGGAATACCTTACAATAGCAACCTGGTACACCATGAGATATTTAAAATCATCTGTCATCTAACTGAGAGTCATTAAGTCTCAAAGTTGTTTGAAAGATCTTGGATAGCTTGGGGGACCCATGCACCTAGATCTTTATCATTGGGGTGAAAGAATTATATATTTTTTTATTTTTTATTGCTAGCTAATTCTTCTCTAACTGCTTAGGAAGGCTGCATAAAAATTTACCGTTTTCTAATTGTCCTAATATATTAAATAACCTTTCTATACTGTTTTGTTAAACACTTTAGGACCGCCGCACGCAGATACGCGTGATCTTGGCAGTCCTTCTGTTCCTCCTTGACGTGCAGGCGCGTCATCTCACGAGAGGCGAGATTTGCTGTGAACGCGCGCGTTCACAGTGGCTGAAAGATCGGAAGTTATACTGCAGCCTGCCAGTGATGATCAATCGGTGGCAGGCTGTAGATGTTAAATAAATCGCATGAAACAGGTATATCAGACGCTGTTTTGTTAACAGCATCTGATATACCTGCTACCTGTTCCTCTGGTGGTCCCAGGTTGCTGGGATCAACCACCAGAGGACCAGGTAGCTATGTAAAGTAGCACCAAGCACCACACTACACCCCCCCCCCCGTCACTTATTAACCCCTTATTAACCCCTGATCACCCCATATAGACTCCCTGATCACCCCCCTGTCATTGATCACCCCCCTGTATGGCTCCATTCAGACGCCCATATGTGTTTTTCCGCATTTTGCAGATCCGCACATTGCCAGAACTATATAGAAAATGCCTTTTCTTGTCCGCAATTGCGGACAAGAATAGAACATGTTCTATAATTTTGCGGAACGGAAGTGCAGACCCGGAAGTGCGGATCCGCAATTCCGGATCCAAGCGGGACAAAGTCTGTCCCCATAGAAATTAATGGGTCCGCAATTCCGTTCCGCAAACAGAATTGTGGACGTGTGAATGGGGCATATGGGTCCCTTATCACCGCCAGTTAGTTAGCTACTTGTTAGGTAGTTAGCGCCCAGCCCACCGCACCGCAGTCACTGATTTTGGCAGAGATTTTTTCATCCACATTGATCGATGTGAATGAAGAAATCTGTGCCGTTCATTTTTTTTTTCTTCAGCCCAGAGGCTGAACGGAAAAAAAAAATCTCATTACCCGTATGCTCAATATAAGGAGAATAGCAGAAACTCCTAATGCTGGCCATACAGGTAATGATTGCGGAGACCCTTAAATGCCAGGGCAGTACAAACACCTCACATGTGACCCCATTTTAGAAAGAAGACACCCCAAGGTATTCCGTGAGGGGCATGGTGAGTTCATGTAAAAAATTTTTTTTTTTTGTCACAAGTTAGTGGAATATGAGACTTTGTAAAAAAAAAAAAAAAAAGAAAATATATAAATTTCCGCTAACTCGTGCCAAAAAAATAATAATAATCTCTGTGAACTCGCCATGCCCCTCACGGAATACCTTGGGGTGTCTTCTTTCCAAAATCGGGTCACATGTGGGGTATTTATACTGCCCTGGCATTTTAGGGGCCCTAATGCGTGAGAATCCAAATGCGTAAAAATGCCCTGTGAAATCCTAAAGGTACTCATTGCAATTAGAGCCCCTTTGCGCATCTTGGCTGCAAAAAAGTGGCACACATGTGGTATTGCCGTACTCAGGAGAAGTAGGGCAATGTGTTTTGGGGTGTATTCATATATATACCCATGCTGGGTGAAAGAAATATCTCTGTAACGACAACTTTTTAAATTTTGTTATGCAAAGTTGTCAATTTACAGAGATATTTCTCTCACCCAACATGGGTATATGTAAAAATACACCCCAAAGCACATTGCCCTACTTCTCCTAAGTACGACGATACCACATGTGTGACACTTTTTTGCAGCCTAGGTGCGCAAAGGGGCGTAAAGTCCAACGAGTACCTTTAGGTTTTACATGGCTGCTCACAATTTAGCCCTGCCCAAAATGCCAGAACAGTACAAACACCCCACAAATGACCCCATTTTGGAAAGAAGACACCCCAAGGTATTTGCTGAGGGGCATATTAAGTCCATGAAAAATTTAACTTTTTGTTACAAGTTAGCGGAAAGGGAGACTTTGTAAAAAAAAAACAATAAAAAATCAATTTCAGCTAACTTGTGCCAAAAAAATCTTCTTTGAACTCGCCATGCCCCTCACGGAATACCTTGGGGTGTCTCCTTTCCAAAATGGGGTCACATGTGGGGTATTTATACTGCCCTGGCATTTTAGGGGTCCTAAAGCGTGAGAAGAAGTCTGGAATCCAAATGCTTAAAAATGCCCTCCTAAAAGGTACTCATTGGAATTAGGGCCCCTTTGCGCATCTTGGCTGCAAAAAAGTGTCACCCATGTGGTATCGCCGTACTCAAGAGAAGTAGGGCAATGTGTTTTGGGGTGTATTTTTACATACACCCATGCTGGGTGAGAGAAATATCTCTGTAAATTGACAACTTTGTATAAATTTTTTTAAAAAGTTGTCACTTACAGAGATATTTCTCACGCACACTATGGGTATATGTAAAAATACACCCTAAAACACATTGCCCTACTTCTCCTGAGTACGGCGATACCACATGTGTGACACTTTTTGCAGCCAAGATGCGCAAAGGGGCCCTAATTCCAATGAGTACCTTTAGGATTTTACAGGGCATTTTTACACATTTGGATTCCAGACTTTATTCTCGCGCTTTAGGGACCCCTAAAATGGCAGGGCAGTATAAATACCCCACAAGTGACCCCATTTTAGAAAGTAGACACCCCAAGGTATTCCGTGAGAGGCATAGTGAGTTCATGGAAGTTTTTATTCAATTTCAATTTCCGCTAACTTTATTCAAATTCAATTTCCGCTAACTTGTGACAAAAAATAAAAACTTCCATGAACTCACTATGCCCATCGGCGATTACCTTAGGGTGTCTAGTTTCCGAAATTGGATCATTTGTGGGGTGTTTCTGCTGTCTGGGCATTGTAGTGCCTCAGGAAACATGACAGGTGCTCAGAAAGTCAAAATGCGGAAAATCACTTTTTTGCACCATAGTTTGTAAACACTATAACTTTTACCCAAACCAATAAATATACACTTATTGGATTTTGTTTTATCAAAGACATGTAGAACAATAAATTTTGCAAAAAATTTATATAGAAATTTAGTTTAAAAAAAAACAATTTACAACAGACAGTGAAAAATGTCATTTTTTTGCAAAAATTTCGGTCATTTTTGATTAATAGCAAAAAAAGTAAAAATGTCAGCAGCAATGAAATACCACCAAATGAAAGCTCTGTTAGTGAGAAGAAAAGGAGATAAAATTCATTTGGGTGGTAAGTTGTATGACGGAGCAATAAACGGTGAAAGTAGTGTAGTGCGGAATTGTAAAAAGTGGCCTGGTCATTAAGGGTGTTTAAGCTAGGGGGGCTGAGGTGGTTAAACTAGCTAACTCCTGCTTCACTGCTTAAGAGGGCTACATAACATTTTTCTGTTTTCTAATTGTCCTAACTACAGTATATTCAAATAACCTTTCTATAATGTTTTGTCAAGTAAACTCATTTGCATAAATATGGCCAAGATATTGCAAACAGTGTTTCAGCTGATAAACCAGGCAGATTCTTTTAATTTACAAGTCTTTCCCATATTAGATTTATGCAAATTAGTTTACTTAACAAAACATTATAGAATGGTTATTAAATATAGTTAGGACAATTAGAAAACAGAAATTTTTTATGCAGCCCTCCTAAGCAGTGAAAGAGTTATCTAGCTTAAAAAAAAAAATATTACAATATTTTCACCCTAATGGTAACGACTTAGGTGCACAGGTCCTCCTAGAAATCCGAAGTAAACCAATTCTGAGACTTACTGGCATTCTTCCTTTGGATAGAGAGCTAGTTTAATATATCTCATAAAGCTGCCACTGTGAGGTATCATGATGGTACATGTCTCATAGGTAGGATGTTGGCTTGTGCATATTTTGCTTATGGTATATAAATTTCAGTAAAATTAAGAACTGTTTTATGGATCAGTCACAAGGGTCAAGTTTGTTTTGGCTTCTGTTTAGAGGATCAGTTTTTAAACTCTTAAGGATACAGGACGTATGGGTACGTCCTAATGTCCGAGTCCTTAAGGACACAGGACGTACCCATACGTCCTAAATTAAATCGGGTCAAAAAAAAATAAAAATCGGGCTAGAAACATGGTTTCTGCTGCGATCGTGCAGCAGGAACGATGTTCAAATACCTAGGGGGGGTCCTGTGAACCTCCCATATCGGCGATCGCTGCAAACCGCAGGTCAATTCAGACTTGCGGTTTGCAACGCTTTGTGTGGCCGCGGGGATCAGAGACTAAATGCCCCCAAAGTGTTACATTTTCGCCCCCCTGCAGCCCCCAATCATATTGTGGCTGCGGCGGTGCAGGGGGGGGGGGTGGTTGCGGGCGTCCTCTGTAACATCATTAGTGGTATAGTGGTTCTATCAGAGTGTCAGCACATTACTGACACTATTATAGAAACGTCTGGCATCTGTGCTTGTTCAGATGCCAGCCGTTTAACCCCTTCCACACCGCGATCCGTACGGACCGCGGTATGGAAGGGTTAACAGGGAGGGAGCTCCCTCCCTCTCCCTCCCTCTCCCATTGGGGGCTGCTGTGCCTTTGCAGCCCCCCGACAGGATGGGATCGCAGTGGGAGGGAGCCCCACTCCCTCCCCATCACCCGCTGCTCAGTTCTGGCAGCGGGTGATGGTTACCATGGCAGCAGGATGCTTTCAGAAGCGTCCTGCTCTCCATGGTACGGAAACCCTGAATAGACTTCTGCTAAAGGCAAAAGTCTATTCAGACTTTGTAAAATAAGAAAAAAACAGTAAAGTACACTATATAGTGTACTTTACTGTATTGTATAGACACCAGATCCACTGGATCTACAAAAACACATATCACTGAATAAAAATTAAAAAAATTAAATACACTACACATATTATGTATCGCTATGTCCGTAAAAACCTGCTCTATAAAAATATCACATGAACTGACCCCTCAGATGAACACCATATAAAAATCAAAAAATGGTGTAAAAAGCCATTTTTGTCACCTTACATCACAAAAGTGTAATACCAGCGTATCAAAAAGGCGTATGCCTTCCAAAATAGTATCAATCAAACCGCGATCTCATCCCTCAAAAAATGAGCCCCTACATAGGACAATCGCCTAACAAAATAAAAAATACGCCTCTCAGACTATGCAGACATTGAAACATGATTTTTTTTTTGTTTTAAAAATGATATTATTGTGTAAAACTTAAATAAATGAATGATAAGTATACATATTATGTATCGCCGCGTCCATAACAACCTGCTCTATAAAAATAACACATGAACTAACCACTCAGATGAACACAGCAAAAATATATATATAAATACGGTGTCAAAAGCCATTTTGTCACCTTACAACACAAAAAGTGTAATAGCAAACGACCAAAATGTCATATGCACTCCAATATAGTGCCAATCAGACCGGCATCTCATCCCGCAAAAAATGAGCCCCTACATAAGACTGTCGCCCAAAAATAAAAAATAAATATGACTTTCAGAATGGGGAGACACTAAAAATCATTTCTTTCACAAATGCTTTATTATGAAAAACTGAAACAAAAATTCCAAAAAGTAGTCATATTTAGTATTTTCGCATCTGTAACTACCTGCTCTATAGAAATGGCACACGATCTAACATGACAGATCAACATGCCCATCGGCGATTACCTTAGGGTGTCTAGTTTCCGAAATTGGATCATTTGTGGGGTGTTTCTGCTGTCTGGGCATTGTAGTGCCTCAGGAAACATGACAGGTGCTCAGAAAGTCAAAATGCGGAAAATCACTTTTTGCACCATAGTTTGTAAACACTATAACTTTTACCCAAACCAATAAATATACACTTATTGGATTTTGTTTTATCAAAGACATGTAGAACAATAAATTTTGCAAAAAATTTATATAGAAATTTAGTTTAAAAAAACAATTTACAACAGACAGTGAAAAATGTCATTTTTTGCAAAAATTTCGGTCATTTTTGATTAATAGCAAAAAAGTAAAAATGTCAGCAGCAATGAAATACCACCAAATGAAAGCTCTGTTAGTGAGAAGAAAAGGAGATAAAATTCATTTGGGTGGTAAGTTGTATGACGGAGCAATAAACGGTGAAAGTAGTGTAGTGCGGAATTGTAAAAAGTGGCCTGGTCATTAAGGGTGTTTAAGCTAGGGGGCTGAGGTGGTTAAACTAGCTAACTCCTGCTTCACTGCTTAAGAGGGCTACATAACATTTTCTGTTTTCTAATTGTCCTAACTACAGTATATTCAAATAACCTTTCTATAATGTTTTGTCAAGTAAACTCATTTGCATAAATATGGCCAAGATATTGCAAACAGTGTTTCAGCTGATAAACCAGGCAGATTCTTTTAATTTACAAGTCTTTCCCATATTAGATTTATGCAAATTAGTTTACTTAACAAAACATTATAGAATGGTTATTAAATATAGTTAGGACAATTAGAAAACAGAAATTTTTATGCAGCCCTCCTAAGCAGTGAAAGAGTTATCTAGCTTAAAAAAAAATATTACAATATTTTCACCCTAATGGTAACGACTTAGGTGCACAGGTCCTCCTAGAAACCGAGTAAACCAATTCTGAGACTTACTGGCATTCTTCCTTTGGATAGAGAGCTAGTTTAATATATCTCATAAAGCTGCCACTGTGAGGTATCATGATGGTACATGTCTCATAGGTAGGATGTTGGCTTGTGCATATTTTGCTTATGGTATATAAATTTCAGTAAAATTAAGAACTGTTTTATGGATCAGTCACAAGGGTCAAGTTTGTTTTGGCTTCTGTTTAGAGGATCAGTTTTTAAACTCTTAAGGATACAGGACGTATGGGTACGTCCTAATGTCCGAGTCCTTAAGGACACAGGACGTACCCATACGTCCTAAATTAAATCGGGTCAAAAAAAAATAAAAATCGGGCTAGAAACATGGTTTCTGCTGCGATCGTGCAGCAGGAACGATGTTCAAATACCTAGGGGGGGTCCTGTGAACCTCCCATATCGGCGATCGCTGCAAACCGCAGGTCAATTCAGACTTGCGGTTTGCAACGCTTTGTGTGGCCGCGGGGATCAGAGACTAAATGCCCCCAAAGTGTTACATTTTCGCCCCCCTGCAGCCCCCAATCATATTGTGGCTGCGGCGGTGCAGGGGGTGGTTGCGGGCGTCCTCTGTAACATCATTAGTGGTATAGTGGTTCTATCAGAGTGTCAGCACATTACTGACACTATTAGAAACGTCTGGCATCTGTGCTTGTTCAGATGCCAGCCGTTCAACCCCTTCCACACCGCGATCCGTACGGACCGCGGTATGGAAGGGTTAACAGGAGGGAGCTCCTCCCTCTCCCTCCCTCTCCCATTGGGGGCTGCTGTGCCTTTGCAGCCCCCGACAGGATGGGATCGCAGTGGGAGGGAGCCCCTCCTCCTCTCATCACCCGCTGCTCAGTTCTGGCAGCGGGTGATGGTTACCATGGCAGCAGGATGCTTTCAGAAGCGTCCTGCTCTCCATGGTACGGAAACCCTGAATAGACTTCTGCTAAAGGCAAAAGTCTATTCAGACTTTGTAAAATAAGAAAAAAACAGTAAAGTACACTATATAGTGTACTTTACTGTATTGTATAGACACCAGATCCACTGGATCTACAAAAACACATATCACTGAATAAAAATTAAAAAAATTAAATACACTACACATATTATGTATCGCTGCGTCCGTAAAAACCTGCTCTATAAAAATATCACATGAACTGACCCCTCAGATGAACACCATATAAAAAATCAAAAAAATGGTGTAAAAAAAGCCATTTTTGTCACCTTACATCACAAAAAGTGTAATACCAAGCGATCAAAAAAAGGCGTATGCCTTCCAAAATAGTATCAATCAAACCGCGATCTCATCCCTCAAAAAATGAGCCCCTACATAGGACAATCGCCTAACAAAATAAAAAAATACGCCTCTCAGACTATGCAGACATTGAAACATGATTTTTTTTTTGTTTTAAAAATGATATTATTGTGTAAAACTTAAATAAATGAATGATAAGTATACATATTATGTATCGCCGCGTCCATAACAACCTGCTCTATAAAAATAACACATGAACTAACCACTCAGATGAACACAGCAAAAAATATATATATAAATACGGTGTCAAAAGCCATTTTTGTCACCTTACAACACAAAAAGTGTAATAGCAAACGACCAAAATGTCATATGCACTCCAATATAGTGCCAATCAGACCGGCATCTCATCCCGCAAAAAATGAGCCCCTACATAAGACTGTCGCCCAAAAAATAAAAAATAAATATGACTTTCAGAATGGGGAGACACTAAAAAATCATTTCTTTCACAAATGCTTTATTATGAAAAACTGAAACAAAAATTCCAAAAAGTAGTCATATTTAGTATTTTCGCATTCGTAACTACCTGCTCTATAGAAATGGCACACGATCTAACATGACAGATCAACTATGTAAATAACAAAAAATAAAAACGGTCCCAAAACAGCAATTTTTTTTTCAAATTTTCCATTTTAATTTATTTTTCCAGTAACAAAGCAAGGGCTAACAGCCAAACAAAACTCAATATTTATTGCCCTGATTCTGTAGTTTGCAGAAACACCCCATATGTGGTCATAAACTACTTTACGGGCACACGGAAGGGCGTAGAAGGAAGGGAACGCCATATGGTTTTTGGAAGGCATATTTTGACGGACTGTTTTTTGACACCAAGTCCCATTTGAAGCCCCCCTGATGCACCCCTAGAGTAGAAACGCCAAAAAAATGACCCCATCTAAGAAACTACACCCCTCAAGGTATTCAAAACTGATTTTACAAACTTTGTTAACTCTTTGGGTGTTCCACAAGAGTTGGCAAATGGAGGTGAAATTTCAGAATTTCAATTTTTTGTTACCTTGCCTCAAAAAAAGTGTAATATAGAGGAACCAAAAATCATATTAACCCTAAAATAGTACCAACAAATCTGCCAGCTTATCCTGTAGTTTCCAAAGTGGGGTCACTTTTTTGGAGTTTCTACTGTAGGGGTGTATCAGGGGGGCTTTAAATGGGACATGGTGTCTAAAAACCAGTCCAGTAAAATCTGCCTTCCAAAAACCATATGGCATTCCTTTCCTTCTGAGCCCTGCCGTTTGGCCATACAGTAGTTTACGACCACATATGGGGTTTTTCTGCAAACTACAGAATAAGGGCAATAAATATTGAGTTTTGTTTGGCATTTAACCCTTGCTTTGCTACTTGAAAAAATGGATTAAAATGGAAAATTTGCCCAAAAATCGAAAATCAGAAATTTTGTCTCTATTTGCCATTAACTCTTGTGGAACACCTAAAGGGTTAACAAAGTTTGTAAAATCAGTTTTGAATACCTTGAGGGGTGTAGTTTATAGAATGGGGTCACTTTTGGGTGGTTTCTATTATGTAAGCCTCACAAACTGATTTCAAACCTGAACTAGTCCCTAAAAAGTGGGTTTTTGAAAATTTTCAAGATTTGCTTCTACACTTCTAAGCCTTGTAACGTCCCCAAAAAATAAAATGGCATTCCCAAAATGATCCATACATGAAGTAGACATATGGGGAATGTAAATTAACAACTTTTTTTGGCGGTATTATTATGTATTATAGAAATAGAGAAATTGAAACTTGGAAAGTTTCAAATTTTTCAAAATTTTCTGTAAATTTGGTATTTTTTTTTTATAAATAAAAATACTTTTTTTTTTACTCAATTTTACCAGTGTCATGAAGTACAATATGTGACGAAAAAACAATCTCAGAATGGCCAGAATAAGTAAAAGCGTTTTAAAGTTATTCCCACATAAAGTGACACTGGTCAGATTTTCAAAAAATGACCTGGTCCTTAAGGTGAAATTGGGCCGTGTCCTTAAGGGGTTAAGTAGATGACATTGGTCAAAATGACACAATGTATGTCTGTATGACATAGGCCAAATGCAGGGATACATGGCCTCGTGACACCAGATGGAAGAAAGGGGATGACATATTCCCTTTATTTTATTTTTTTCCTTTGAGAACAATACAGTATTATAATTTTTTTTTTGCCAATGTAGGTTACTTTCACACTCTCGTTTTGCAGATCCATTAAAAAGTGATTGATCACACAAATGGCAAAATGGAGCCAAGTAAAGTAAAGTGGATCCGTTTATAAGCAACCTCCAACACTCAAGCTGTTGTGAAACTACAACTCCCAGCATGCATACTTCCTCTGCTCTTCTCAGAACTCTCACAAAAAAAGAATGGAGCATGCTGGGAATTGTAGTTTCTCAACAGCAGGAGTGCCGAAGGTTGCTGATCCCTGGTTTAGAGGATCAGTTTTTAAGTAGATGGCATGTTTCAAAGTGTCCACCCGGTTAAAGGCGCAGGCACTGTAGATGCATCCTCTATAGCAGCCTACCCCCTTATCAGTAACATCCACAGTGCCTGCCCCTTTAACAGTGACCTCCACAACAGCCTACCCATTACCCGTTAACAGTAGTGTTGAGCGGCAGGGGCAATATTCGAATTTGCGATATTTCTCGAATATTTGGGAAAATATTCGCCATATATTCGAGAATTTGTGATCTCCAGTCATTATTTTCTTGATTGCGAAAATTCGCATAAAAAATTCTCAAAAATATTCGCATAAACTGGTATTTAAAAAAAAATGAATATTTGCGATAATGAATATACTTTGTGATATTCTAAATATTCGCAAATTCTCAAAGTGCCTATATTCGAGATGAAAATTCGCAATTCGAATATTCGTGATCAACACTAGTTAACAGTAACATCCATGGTGCCTGCCCCTTTAAAGGAGTTGTCCGGGTTCATACCTCCATTTCCACCCTGGCAGCCCCCTGGCAGGTGCATCAGAGCAGTTTATGCTCCGATGCTCTCTCCTTTTCCCTGCCCTACATCGCGCAGGGAAAGGGCACTTTTGTTTATAATAACACACTGCCTGGCGGAAACTAGCTGAACCCCGACAACCCCTTTAACCACATCAGCCCCCCTAGCTTAAACACCCTTAATGACCAGGCCACTTTTTACCATTCTGCACTACACTAATTTCACCGTTTATTGCTCCGTCATGCAACTTACCACCCAAATGAATTTTACCTCCTTTTCTTCTCACTAATAGAGCTTTCATTTGGTGGTATTTCATTGTTGCTGACATTTTAACTTTTTTTGCTATTAATAAAAATTTAACGACATTTTTGCAAAAAAATGACATTTTTCACTTTCTGTTGTAAATTTTTTTTTAAAAACTACATTTCTATATAAATTTTTCTCTAAATGTATTGTTCTACATGTCTTTGATAAAAAAAAATCCAATAAGTGTATATTTATTGGTTTGGGTAAACGTTATAGCGTTTACAAACTATGGTGCAAAAAAGTGAATTTCGGCATTTGAAGCAGCTCTGACTTTCTGAGCACCTGTCATGTTTCTTCAGGTGCTAGAATGTCAGGAAAGTATAAATACCCCCCAAATGACACCATTTTAGAAAGAAGACACCCCAAAGTATTCGCGAAGGGACATGGTGAGTTCATGTATCATTTCATTTTTTTTCACAAGTTAGCGGAAAATGACACTTTCTGAAGAAAAAAAAAATAATAAAGTTTCCATTTCTGCTAACTTCTGGCAAAAAATAAAATAAAATCTCAGACGGGCTCATTATGCCCCTCAGTGAATACCTTGGGGTGTCTACTTTCCGAAATGGGGTCATTTGTGGGGTGTGTTTACTGTTCTGGCATTTTGGGCGGAGCTAAATTGTGAGCAGCCATGTAAAAGCTAAAGGTACTCGTTGGAATTTGGGCCCCTTTGCGCACCCAGGCTGCAAAAAAGTGTCACTTATGTGGTATCGCCGTACTCAGGAGAAGTAGGGCAATGTGTTTTGGGGTGTATTTTTACATATACCCATGTTGGGTGAGAGAAATATCTCTGTAAACTGACAACTTTGTATAAAAATTTTAAAATTGTCGTTTACAGAGATATTTCTCACACCCAGCAGGGGTATATATAAAAATACACCCCAAAAAACATTGCCCTACTTCTCCTGAGTACGGCGATACCACATGAGTCACACTTTTTTGCAGCCTGGGTGCGCAAAGGGGCCCTAAAACCAATGAGTACCTTTAGGATTTCACAGGGCATTTTTACGCATTTGGATTCCAGACTTCTTCTCACGCTTTACGGGCCCCTAAAATGCCAGGACAGTATAAATACCCCACATGTGACCCCATTTTAGAAAGAAGACACCCCAAGGTATTCCGTGAGGGGTATGGTGAGTTCATGTAAAATTTTATTTTTTGTTACAAGTTAGTGGAATATGAGACTTTGTAAAAAACTAAATAAAAAAATATATATATCTCAATTTCCGCTTACTTGTGCCAAAAAAAAAAAATTCTGTGAACTCGCCATGCCCCTCACGGAATACCTTGGGGTGTCTTCTTTCCAAAATGGGGTCACTTGTGGGGTATTTATACTGCCCTGGCATTTTAGGGAACCTAAAGCGTGAGAATCCAAATGCGTAAAAATGCCCTGTGAAATCCTAATGGTACTCATTGGTTTTAGGGCCCCTTTGCGCATCTTGGCTGCAAAAAAGTGTCACTCGTGTGGTATCGCCGTACTCAGGAGAAGTAGGGCAATGTGTTTTGGGGTGTATTTTTATATATACCCATACTGTGTGTGAGAAATATCGCTGTAAACGACAACTTTTTAAAAAATTTTATACAAAGTTGTCAGTTTACAGAGATATTTCTCTCACGCAACATGGGTATATGTAAAAATACACCCCAAAACACATTGCCCTACTTCTCCTGAGTACGGCGATACCACATGTGTGGCACTTTTTTGCAGCCAAGATGCGCAAAGGGGCCCAAATTCCCATGAGTACCTTTTAGGAGGGCATTTTTACGCATTTTTCTTCTCATGCTTTAGGGCCCCTAAAATGCCAGGGCAGTATAAATACCCCACATGTGACCCCATTTTGGAAAGAAGACAGCCCAAGGTATTCCATGAGGGGCATGGCGAGTTCCTAGAAAAAAAATAATTTTGCCACAAGTTAGTGGAAATTGATTTTTTATTGTTTTTTCTCACAAAGTCTCCCTTTCCGCTAATTTTTGACAAAAAGTTTAATTTTTCATGGACTCACTATGCCCCTCAGCGAATACCTTGGGGTGTCTTCTTTCCAAAATGGGGTCACATGTGGGGTATTTATACTGCCCTGGCATTTTAGGGGCCCTAAAGCGTGAGAAGAAAAATGCGTAAAAATGCCCTCCTAAAAGTTACTCATTGGAATTTGGGCACCTTTGCGCATCTTGGCTGCAAAAAAGTGTCACTCATGTGGTATTGCCGTACTCAGGAGAAGTAGGGCAATGTGTTTTGGGGTGTATTTTTACATATACCCATGCTGGGTGAGAGAAATATCTGTAAATTGCCAACTTTGAATAAAAAAATTTAAAAAGTTGTCATTTACAGAGATATTTCTCACACACAGTATGGGTATATATAAAAATACACCCCAAAACACATTGCCCTACTTCTCCTGAGTTCGGCGATACCACATGAGTGACACTTATTTGCAGCCAAGATGCGCAAAGGGGCCCTAATTCCAATGAGTACATTTAGGATTTCACAGGGCATTTTTACGCATTTGGATTCTCACGCTTTAGGACCCCTAAAATGCCAGGGCAGTGTAAATACCCCACAAGTAACCCCATTGTGGAAAGAAGACACCCCAAGGTATTTCGTGAGGGGTATGGCAAGTTCACAGAATTTTTTTTTTTTTGGCACAAGTTAGCCGAAATTGATTTTTATTTTTATTTTTTCCAAGTCTCATATTCCACTAACTTGTGACAAAAAATAAAATTTTGCATGAACTCGCCATACCCCTCACGGAATACCTTGGGGTGTCTTCTTTCTAAAATGGGGTCACATGTGAGGTGTTTGTACTGTCCTGGCATTTTAGGGGTCTCCGCAATCATTACACGTATGGCCAGCATTAGGAGTTTCTGCGATTCTCCTTATATTGAGCATACGGGTAATGAGATTTTTTTTTTCCGTTCAGCCTCTGGGCTGAAAAAAAAAAAAAAATGAACAGCACTGATTTTTTCATTCGCATCGATCAATGTGGATGAAAAAATCTCTGCCAAAATCAGTGACTGCGGTGCGGTGGGCTGGGCGCTAGCTACCTAACAAGTAGCTAACTAACTGGCCGTGATAAGGGACCCTTATGCCCCATTCACACGTCCGGAATTCTGTTTGCGGAACGGAATTGCGGACCCATTCATTTCTATGGGGACAGACTTTGTCCCGCTCGGATCCGGAATTACGGATCCGCGCTTCCGGGTCTGCACTTCCGTTCCGCAAAAATATAGAACATGTCCTATTCTTGTCCGCAATTGCGGAAAAGAAAAGGCATTTTCTATATAGTTCTGGCAATGTGCGGATCTGCAAAATGCGGAAAGCACATTGACGGTGTCCGTGTTTCGAGGATCTGTGGATCCGCGGATCAGATCCGCGGATCCACGGATCCGCAAAACACATATGGACGTCTGAATGGAGCCTTACAAGGGGTTTGATCAATGACAGGGGGGTGATCAGGGGGTCTAGATTGGGTGATCAAGGGGTTAATTGGTGGGGGGGTTAGTGTAGTGTTTGGTGCAACTTTACATAGTTACCTGGTCCTCTGGTGGTCGATCCCAGCAAATGGGACCACCAGAGGACCAGGTAGCAGGTATATCAGACGCTGTTCACAAAACAGCGTCTGATATACTTGTTTGATGCGATTTATATCGCATCTACAGCCTGCCAGCGATTGATCATCGCTGGCAGGCTGTAGTCCAACTCTTGAGACGCGCGACGCTGTGAACAGGAAGTCTTGCGTCTCGCGAGATGACGCGCCGACGCGTCCGATCAGAAGAACAGGACCGCCCGCAGGACGCAATCCTGCGTACGGCGGTCCTGAAGCAGTTAACAGTGACCTCTGCAGCAGCATGCCCCCTTAACAGTAAAATACACAGTGATTGCCCTTCTAACAGTGACCTATACAGTGCCCGCCCCTTTAACAGTGCATAAGGAAAATGAAGCTAGTCTGCCAAATGTAGGTTATAAGACTGTGAATCGAATAGATGGCGCTGTTCATGACAAGTTGAGAGACGGACCGTTCTTGCAATGCATTTGTGAAACGCATCCGGATCCATCCACAAATGCCTTCAGTTGTCAGCCAGATCGGTGGATCCGGCTGCTGCAAGTGTGAAAGAAACCTTAATCCAATAAATGGCGCTGTGTATGAGGAAAATGATGCTAGTCTGAAGAATGTAAGGCAGAATACTGTGAATCCAATAGACAGTGCTGTGCATGAGAAGAACTTTATGCTAATCTGCATGATGTAAGGCATAAGACTATGAATCCAATAGATGGTGCTGTTCATGAGGAAAATGATACTAGTCTGCAGAATGTAGTACATAAGAAGGGTTATTTAATATATTAGAACAATTAGAAAACCGTAAATTTTTATGCAGCTTTCCTAAGCAGTTAGAGAAGAATTAGCTAGCAAAAATAAATAAATAAATAAAAATAAATTATAATTTTGTCACCCTAATGATAAAGATCTAGGTGCATGAGTCCCCCAAGCTATCCAAAAGTTTTCAGGCAACTTTGGGATTTACTGACTCTCAGTTAGATTAGAGATGGTTTTAAATGTCTCAGGGTGCACCAGGCTGTCATTGTAAGATAACCCAGTTACCTGTTTTATGAATAGGTGCTGGCTTGCATTATACTTGGCTTTTAGCATATAGCCTGTGTGTTTATTTGTTGTGTGTTATAAATAATGTTGTAAAAATATAATATTAAAAATAAAATTAATTAAAACTATTTGAAATATTATAAAAATATTAATATATAATTATTTAAAATTAAGTTTAAAAAATTCCATTAAGATATAATTTAATGCTTTAAAATGAGGTAGATATAATTTTGTTGAAACAGTTACTTTTGTTTTATTTAGAATTGGTTATGAATTGTAGGTTAGAATTGCAGTTACATTATGTGAAAAAAGGCATCACTAATGTTGCTAAATCTGTATATGTGTGAAGTACATTGAATTACTGAAATGAATGAACTTTTCAATGATATTCTAGTTTATTCAGATGCACCTGTATGCATTGTCCCAGTGGTACTCATACTAAATATGGAGAGTGCTTAGTGTGCATAGTAAATAAGTGGAGTACTGTGGGCCAGGCAATGCCCCCCTGAGTTTCTGGGAAAGATATTCAAATTAGCTATCCTAAGCCTATCTCTCAATATATTGCGTAGCCAAATATAACACATTTTTAATAAAAAGTGATTTTATGGTGCAAAAGTAATACAACATGAAAATCAGAATATATCTGGTATTGCCATAATTGTATCAACCCGCAGAATAATGCTACCATATCATATATGGTAGAGAATTGCAATTTTTGCCTACCTAACCTGCCAAAAATGAGATAAAAAGCGATCAAAAAGCCAAATGTACCCCATAATGGTGCCAATAAAAACTACGACTTGATCCACAAAAAATTAGCTCTCACACAGGTCTGTCAACAACAACAAAAAGTTATAGCTCTCAAAAACTATTTCAGCAAATTCCATGTTAGGAAATCCAGATGCCGCTCCTTCCATTCTGATCTCTGTTGTGTCCCCAAACAGCAGTTTACGACCATATACAGTATGGCTTGTTGGCATAAAAATGTGTAACAAATTTTGGGTGCATTTTCTTCTGTTACCCAATACCCATTGTGAAAATGAAACATCTGGATCTTTGATTGTAAAAATTTAATTTTTTTATTTTCACAGCCAAGTGTTTCTAAATTCTTTGAAATGCCTGTGGAGTCAAAACACTCACCATACTCCTCAGTAAATTCCTTGTGGATTGTAATTTCCAAAATAGGGTCACTTTTGGGGGATTTGCATTGTAGAGGTAACTCAGGATCTCTTTAAATGCGACATGACACCTGAAAACCATTCTACAAAAATCAGCCCTATGAGCAAATATGGGATGTTTCTGTAAGGCTGCATTCACACGGGCGTGATTTCTGCGTGGGTGCAATGTGTGAGGTGAACGCATTGCACCCGCACTGAATCCGGACCCATTCATTTCTATGGGGCTGTGTACATGAGCGGTGATTTTCACGCATCACTTTTGCGTTGCGTGAAAATTGCAGCATGTTCTATATTCTGCGTTTTTCACGCAACGCAGGCCCCATAGAAGTGAATGGGGCTGCGGGAGAATCGCAAGCATCTGCAAGCAACTGCGGATGCGGTGCGATTTTCCCGCATGGTTGCTAGGAGACGATTGGGATGGGGACCCAATCTTTATTATTTTCTTTGATAACATGGTTATAAGGGAAAATAATAGCATTCTAATTACAGAATGTTATGTAAAAAGGGGAAGCGAGGGTTAAAAATAAAAAAAAATTAACTCACCTCCTCCTCTTGATCGTGTAGGTGCCGGGATCATTCTTCTTTCTTCATTCTGCTGGGTAAATCACCTTCCGTGACGTCACTGGGTCACATGGGTCACATGGTCCAATCAAAAACTTCCATGATTGGACCATGTGACCCAGTGACGTCACGGAAGGTCCTTCAACCAACAGATATGAAGATAGAAGATGTTCCTTGCACCTACGCGATCAATGGCAGGAGGTGAGTTCAATTATTTTTTATTTTTAACCCTCTATTGCCCTGTTAACATAGCATTCTGTATTTAGAATGCTATTATTTTCCCATATAACCATGTTATAAGGGAAAATAATAAAATATAAAGAATACTCAACCCGAAACCGGACTTCAGTGATGAAGTCCGGCTTCGGGTCTGGGTACCAAACATGCAGATTTTTCACACGCGCATTTTCCCGCAACGCACCCACGTCCTATCCGGGAGTCAAACATGACGCCCGTGTAAACCCAGCCTAAACCACAGAATCAGGGTAATAAATATTGAAGTTTGTTTTGCGGTTAACCCTTGCTTGAAAAAATTGATTAAAATGGAAAATCTGCTCAATAAAAATGAAATTTTGCATTTGGAACACCAAAATGTTTAACAAAGTATCTAAAATCAGCTTTGGATAATTTGAGGGATGTCGTTCCTAAAATAGGGTCATTTATGGCTAGTTTCTACTATGTAAATCTACTTAAAATAAACATTTAATTATTTTTTTTTTTATGTAGGATTTGTTTTATAAATAAAGATAAAACGTATTAGCTCAAATTTGCCACTTACATGAGGTGTCATGAGAAAACAGTCTCAGAATGGCTGAGATAAGTAAAAGTGTTCCAAAGTTATTACCAAATAAAGTGACACATGTCATATTTTAAATTAGGTTTGGTCAGGAGGGAGGGTAAATCGCCTGCTCTGGAAGTGGTTAAACTTACCATTTATTTATTTTTTATCTAAGGTCCAGTGCTATCTCTGTAGTAAAGATTCTTAGGGTACTCAGAGTTTTACGTCCTCTTCGAGCCATAAACCGCGCTAAAGGTCTGAAGGTAGGCAAAATACAGTGGTCAGAGCTTAAATGGGTATTCTGGTACAAAAAATTATGTTCCATGGCTATCAAATGGTTAGAAAATAAATGAGCTGATATT
Organism: Bufotes viridis; assembly: GCA_033119425.1. Classification (NCBI taxonomy): domain Eukaryota; kingdom Metazoa; phylum Chordata; class Amphibia; order Anura; family Bufonidae; genus Bufotes; species Bufotes viridis. Next base: position 207,124,394 of record CM065591.1, read on the forward strand.
CCCCTCTCTGGAAATCCCTGTCAATGCCGTTCAGTCAGTCACAGCTGAGATGGGTCATCACTACACCCAGTGATTGACTGAGTAGCATTCCCAGCCATTTCATCCAGTGTGGAGATGTTTGCAGGATGTGGAGCACAGTGGGAACCGAAAATGGTAGCTGTGGGGCATCAGCAAGGGGAGTATAAATTTGTTTATTTTTTAACAGTTTTTTTTTGTACTGGTATACATTTTTAAGCTTTTTCACCCTCATAATACTTATTGCTTTTTTAAATTGCTTTTACACGTTGTATTTTCTTTTACCTTTCAACAGCATGTAGTTCAATGTGTATTTGTAGCCATTAAAACCATTGGGAATATTGTCCTGGTAACAACGCTTCTGCAGTTCATGTTTTCCTGCATTGGTGTACAGCTTTTCAAGGTAAGAAATCTAAAAAACCTTCTTCATCTTCCATTTTTACTTTGATCAGTTACTTATTGCTACCTTATAGGCATGTTTACTTTTATTCTTAAAAAATTCCTGAGATAATAAAAACTTTTTCCAAAGCCAGGATTTGTGTTAAAATAATAAAATATATTTTTAATCCCTTGCAACAAGCAGCACCGCCACACCAACCCTCAACTTCGGTCTCATGCTGCATACCACTGAGGCCACTGAGTGGCTGCTGTGATCATATGAGGTAAACGGCACATCACTGCTGCAGTCATGTAAGCTCAGACTAGAGGTGAAGACATGACTGACTGAGTTGTGATATGAGGGGAATTAACCCCTTGACGACAGAACAAAGCGAGTGACATAGCTGTAAGGTGCCTGCTGTTTCACACAGCAGACACCCGGAGCTATTGTATGTCATCTGCAAAAATAACCCCTGAGATGGCATGGTTAAATGTGGCCACACCTTCTAAGAGTAGAAACCCGGGGACAGATGCACTCACGGTTCCTGAGTGGGTCCCTCACCTGGCGATTGGGGGAGCAGTTGGTTGACTCTGAAAGCTCTGGGCTCTCTGAAAAAATCTGTGCCTTTAGAGCTGTAGTTTCTATGGAGCCCTGCCACCTAAAATATGAAAATAGCAAATCTGCAAAGAATTGCATTAGCAATTCAATGCAATGTATTATAGAAACAATAAAATGATTGCATCTTGAAGTGACCTAGGGTGGCTTAAAAATATTTCTAAAAAGTTAGCAATTCAAATCACCCCCTTCACCATGAATAAAATAAAAATAAGCAATAATTTAAAAAAATCATAAGCAGTGCTGTGTCCCAAAATGCCTTAATTATTAAAGGGGTTTTCCGATATTTTGATACAAATGACCTGTCCTCAGAATAGGTCGTCAGTATCTGATCAGTGGGGTCCAACACCTGGGACCCCCGCCGATCGGCTGTTTGAGAAGGCAGCATTGCCCCTGTGAGTGCCGCTGCCTTCTCGAAACTTCTCGAAGTACAGGCCACACATTGCATAGTGGCTGTGCTTGGTATTGTGCTCAGCATCAATGGTATCAAAATCTTGGAAAACCCATTTAAGGCTACTTTCTCATTAGCATTTTTTCGGATCCGTCATGAATCTGCAAAAACGCTTCTGTTTCAATAATTCAACCGCATGCATCCATCATGAAGGGATCCATTTTTATTATGTCTTCTATGGCCATGACGGATCCGTCTTGAACACCATTGAAAGTCAATGGGGGATGGATCCATTTACTATTGTGTCAGAGAAAACGGATCCATCCCCATTGATTTACATTGTGTGCCAGGACAGATCCGTCTTGCTCCGCACACATTGCGGACAGAAAAACGCTGCTTGCAGCTTTTTTCTGTCCGCGATGGGGGCGCAACCAAACGGAACAGAATGCATTTTGGTGTATTCTGTTTCTTTCAGTTCAGTTTTGTCCAGGTTGACAATGTATGGGGACAAAACTGATCCTATGACGAATCTCAACAGCGGAATTGAAAACGCTAATGTGAAAGTAGGGTAAAATATAAAACCCCTTTAAAATATAAACATATTTATCCCACATGGTAAACAGAAAAAATCTAAATGCCCATATTTTATGTCACTTCACCTCCCAAAAGAATTTAAATAAAAAGTGATCAAAAAGTCAAAAAGTGATCAAAATAGTAGCAATAAAAACTAAAGATTGTCCTGCAAAAAAGTCCTCATACAGCTCCATAGATATAATCAAAAAGTAAGAGGGGTCAGAATAAAAACATTTTTTGCCAATGTTTTTATTTTTTTTCAGTATTAAAACACAAGACAAACTATATAAATCTGGTATTGTTGTAATTTCACTGCCCCAGAAAATGAAGGTTATAGGTCAGTTTTACTGCATAGGCAATGTTGTAAAAACAAAACCTATAAAACATTTTTTTTCCCGATTCCACTCTGTTTGGAATTTTTATTCCAGCTTCCTACTACATTGCATGTACTATTAAATGGTACTATTAGAAAGTACTTTCCAAATCCCGGTAATTCACTAATGCTGTTTGTAGGAAAATAGTGGTAAGAGAATCAGACCTGCAGTGCAGATAATGGTGCTGGAGAAAGGGGAGAGTATAACATTTTTTTTCCCTATATTTTATGCCATTGTAGGGCTTGTGCAAGATTTGTAATTATTTATGGCAACCCCTTTAAAGGAAAGTCAAAGATACATATGTTGAAAAAAGACAGGCCCATCAAGTTAAATCTTTCTCAGAGCAAATAATAAATGTTAGATTAAATATAATCTAATGCCATTTGTGATTAGATAAGCATCCCCTCTTTTAAATGTTGCCATAGTATCTGCTATTACTACCTGTTCGGGGAGGGTATTCCATAACTTGACTACTCTAACTGTAAAGAGCCCTGTCCTGTATTGATCACCTTTCCTTCACACAATGAATATCCCCTGTTCCTTTCTAAAGTCCTTGGAATGAATAAATCATGCGCCAGTTCTTTGTATTGACCACTCATGTATTGATACATGTAAACAGGATTGACCTCTAAGACGTCTTTTTTCCAAGCTGAACGAGCCCAGTTTTTAATCCTCTCATTATAAGTGTGCCCTTTTCTGAATCCTCTCTGGCTCTCCTATATCCCTTGTAGTATATAGAGCCCATAATGTAATCTCCTAATCAAGATGTGGACTTACAAGGAATGTAATATTACCTTCGGATTACCAGTTTTTATCTCTATTTTTATACATCTCTTGAAATCGTATTTGCTTTTGCAAATGCTGCCTGACATTGAGTACTGCTGTTTAGCTTTCTTGTAACCAGAATACCCAAGTCCTTTTCTTGCGCTGTTATCCCCAGTTTTATTCCATGTTATGTGCATGCAGCCGTACAATTACTGTGGTCCAGATGCATTAACCTACATTTTTGAACATTAAAATTTATTTATTTATTTCAGACCTGCGGCATGGCTATCCGGCATGCTGTTCCGGCGGGTGAACAGCCCGCCATATCCACCATGCTGCAAGTACCCGTGTGCTGCAGTGCACGGCCAGAGATCGCCGGACTAATAGTACTGCATGTACGACTTTTTAGCCATGCCGCAAGTGTGAAAGTACCCGTAGATGTTTTCTGAAACTTGTTAAATGCCTTCATTTGAAATAAAGATAATAACAAAAAAAAATTATCTTCTATGTTCTTGCCCATGCTGCCAGCTTATTTAGGTCTTTCTGTAACACTTACCAATCAGGATGTGTTTCCTGTACAGTTTTGTATCATCAGCAAAAGCTGACACCTTACTCTCAATCCCATTCGCAAGCTCATTAATTAAGACAGATACTTGTTGTACCATCTGCTGACTTTAGCCCATTTTAAGTATGTACCATTTACAATGTCCCATAACAAATTCTTTACCCATGTGCAAATATTGCCCCCTAGTCTCTGCATTTGTAGCTTAAGCAAAAGGCTCTTGTGTAATACTGGATGAAGAGAGTTATCTGCCATTATGATCAAAATATATCTATCAAAAGACTATCTTCTGCATATAAAGCTACATAAGTGAATTCATGTCAGATTATATTAAAAACCTGATTTAAATAATGTAATTTTTTGTTGATACGTTGACTTTGACACTAAAGTTCTTGGCTATGTTCTGCTCATTTACCTTTAGGGAAAATTTAACAGCTGCACTGATAGCACAAAGATTACACAAGAAGACTGCAGGTATGATCAGTGCTTTATTGATCTGTAACTGCCTGTTTTTTTCCATCTCATAGGAAGAAATCCTTCCTATACCTTTATCTCTACCAGTATATTTTAACAATGGCTTTTTTATCTCATTAGGGGCTATTTTATTGATGTTAAAGATGGAGACCCTACTCAGCTGCAGCTGAAGCCAAGAATTTGGATGCACAGCGAGTTCCATTTTGATAATGTACTCTCTGGAATGATGTCTCTTTTTACCATCTCCACCTTTGAGGGCTGGCCACAGTATGTATATAAATTATTATATACTCATATTGCTTTATTTAAAATGTTATTATGATTATATCTCCACTTACAGTATACACCACTCCTTAAAACACACATATATACATGTATAGTGAAAATATTATGTATGGTGTAAAAATTCCAAAGTCTAAATATGGTGATGAGAATACATTAGTTGATTAAATGCCTCATCTTTAAAAACTAGTACACATTACTCCCCTTTTTAAATTCAATAATTGGTATACCAGACGTTAATACAGTTGAAATAAGTACATGCCACAGCCATCATGGGACCATGGGACAGCCGCAGAAATCAACCACCAAAATCTCTTTTGCCTGCACTATGCCTTCAGTTTGTGTGTGTGAGTACTACTCTTGCAAACAGCGAGTCTGGAGGAGAGTAGTACTCACACTCAGTAGTACTCACGCCAAGTACCGGGGCCCACAGCTCCTGTGGGGACCCACAGCACAGCTGCCAGAGGCCAGAAGCAATAAGTGCTTCCATCAATACAGATGGAAGCGCTCATTGCTGGAGCGCTGGGAGCTGCGGTCCTGTCACTCACCGCTCAGCTCCCCGCGCTTCTCCCCTCCTTCAGGCCAGCCAAGCTCTGAATGATGAAGCAGGAAGACTTCTCCCAGCTCCACCATTCAGCCTGCAGGCACAGATCGCGCTGCCGGCCTGTGTGGGCAGAGTCTGCAGCCTGGTAATCTGCAAAAGCTCCGCCCACACAGTGCTGTGTTTTTTTTTTTAATACAGAGGGGTCACAGAGGACTTTATTACTATGGAGAGGGCACAAAGGAATTTAGTACTATGGAGGGGGCACAGTGGACTTTATTACTATAAAGGGGACATATAGGACTTTATTACTATGGAGGGGGCACACAGGTCTTTAATACCATGGAGAGGGCACAGAGGACTGTATTACTATGGAGGGTGCACTGAGGTCTTTATTACTATGGAGGGGGCACAGAGGGCATTACTACCCTGGAGGGGGCACAGAGGGCATTAATAATGTGAAGGGGGCACAATGGGCATTTCTACTATGAAGGGGCACAGAGCCAGAGAGCATTACTACAATGAAGGGGCACAGTGGGTATTGTTACTGTGAAGGGGGCACAATGGGGATTTCTACTATGAAGGGGGCACAATGGGGTTTATTACTATGAAGGGGGCACAGTGGGGATTATTACTGTAAAGGGGCACAATGGGGATTATTACTCTAAAGGGGGCACAGATAGGGCATTACAACTGTGAAAGGGGCATAGAGAGGGCATAACGGCTGTGAGAGGGCACAATGTGGGCATAACTACTGTGAGGGGGACCACATCTGTACAAAACTACTGTGAAGGTTGTACAATGAGGGCAGCACTACTGTGAGGGAGTACAATTTTTTTTAAAGTATTGGGGCGGGGGGGGGGGAGGGGCAGAGAAAGGATCTGCCCCAGGTGCCAAACACCATAGGCACGCCACTGAAGCAGAGAACTATTTGCTCTCCGCTCCACCATTGAGCCGCCAACGCTCCGCAGCAGCAGCATGATGTCCTCACACATCGTCCTGCTCATCTGTGTAGGAGCAGCGGGTCATGCTGGTAATCAGCCTCTCCTCCTCCTACACAGCATCGCAATGTGTCACACTATCCTGCTGCTGCTGATGGGGAGCACAGATCATGGGAGGGGCCAGGTGATTGAGGCGAGGGGTATTTATTGGTTTTTTACCATCCTGTGAAGGGGGCACATCTGGGCATAGCCACTGTGAAGGGGGCACTGGGCACATATCTTGGCATATCCACCGTAAGAGAGCACATATCTAGGCATATCTACTGTGAAGGGGGCACCCATCTTGAATAATTGAAATAATTATGCTCCAATACGTTGCCTGAATATTGCAGTGAGTCCAAAAGTGAAGTGGGGTATTTACACGTAGCGATTTTTCATATATCAACAGACCGCGCACTAAGATCCAAAATAGTCAGTTGCATGCGGAAATCTTCAAATTTCCACACAGGTTAGTTAAAGGTTCCCCCAGGTAGATCCTCTTTAAGGTAACTCCTATGGGACAGCCAAAATAGCACCAATAGTGAAGTATTGCAGGACCTCTGTACAGTATATTAGCGCACACAGATAATACTCACAATATTTAACTTGTTAACCGGGCATGTCTTAAAAGCAGAGGCAGTTTACACACTCTCCAGATCCACCCGAATTTTTTGCTGCGGCTACAATCAAAGTGCTCCAATAGTGAGGTATCGCTTATACCTTATAAAAGATTTTTTCTTTATATACTTACAAACATATGTATAAAAAGCGCATAGCATAAAACACAGTCGTCCAGCCCGACCCGGGTTTCGCACCGTGATGCTTCGTCAGGGGCATCTCACTCTAATACACCTGAAGCTCCTTAAATAGTCACCACTTCCTCTATTCACTCCCAAGTAACCCCTTCATTTCTCAATGGGGAAGGGGCAGCTGTGTTGGGGAGAAAGATGGCTAGAAGGTTGGAGGAGGGTAATTACCTTATAGGAGGGGAAGATAGTGCAGATAGAGACCAGGGGCAAGGTAGTGTGACTGGGGGAGGAATGGAAGGGGGGACTAGAACAGTTCAGAATGAAAGGTGTAGGGTATAAAATACACATAAACCTCTCAAATGTATGTATACTAATGCCAGAAGCCTGACTAACAAGACTGGTGAACTGGAATTAGTGATGTGTGAGGAGGACTATGATATAGTGGGAATAACTGAGACATAGCTGTATGATAGCTATGACTGGGCAGTTGATATTAAAGGTTACAATCTGTTTAGGAAGGATCCTCAAAACTGGAGAGGGGGAGGGGTCTGACTCTATGTGAAGTCCTGTCTAAAGCCCACAATCCGGGAATACATCTGTGAGGGACATGAATATGTAGAGTCACTGTGAGTAGAAATACATGGAGCAAAAAACTATAATAAATTACTAATAGGAGTTTATTATAAACCACCTAATAAACCAGAGTCCACAGAAAATTTACTGCTAAAAGAGATAGACGAGGCGGCAAATCATAATGAAGTCGTTATTATGGGGGACTTCAACTACCCAGATATAGACGGGGAAACTGAAAGCTGTACATCCCATAAAGGAAACAGGTTCTTGGCAATAGCCAAAGACAATTACCTTTCCCAACTGGTTCAGGAACCCACTAGAGGGACGGCTATACTGGACTTGGTATTAACCAATAGACCTGACAGAACAACAAATGTGCAGGTTGGGGGACACCTGGGAAATAGTGACCATAAAGTAATAACCTTCCAATTATCCTTTAAACGAGAGTTTCTAAAGGGAGGAACAAAATTACCAAACTTCAAAAAAGCACAATTTAGCCAACTAAGCGAGGCCATAGGCCTAAGTAACTGGGACGTCCTCAAAAATAAAAATACAACCACAATAAAAGCATTGTAACATCTAATTGTGAGAGGTACATACCTTATAGTAATAAAGGGCTAAGAAACAATAAGAAACCAATGTGGATAAATAGAACCGTAAAGAAAGCAATACATGACAAAAAGCATGTAAATTACTAAAACAGGAGGGGAGCCAGGAAGCACTGATAAACTATAAGGAAAAAATAGAATGTAAAAAACTAATAAAAATTGCCAAACTAGAGACCGAGAGATTAATTGCCAAAGAGAGTAAAACTAACCCTAAAATGTTCCTCAATTATATAAATCTTAAAAAAATATAAATCTAAAGGAGTCGGCCCTCTACATAACAATGAGGGGGGTGTTGCAGAGGGCGACGAGGATAAAGCAAAACTATTAAATATTTTTTTCTCCACTATATTCACTGAGGAAAATAAACTGTCAGATGAAATGCAGAATGTAAAAGTAAATTCCCCATTAAAAGTGCCCTGTCTGACCCAGGAAGAAGTACAACAGCGACTTAAAAAGATTAAAATAGACAAATTGCCAGGACCGGATGGCATACACCCACTTATCCTGAGGAAATTAAGTGATGTCATAGCCAGACCTTTATTTCTGATATTTACGGACTCTATACTGACAGGGAATGTTCCACAGGATTGGCGCATAGCAAATGAGGTGCCAATATTAAAAAAGGGTCCAAAAACAGAGCCTGGAAATTATAGGCCGGTAAGTTTAACATCTGTTGTTGGTAAACAGTTTGAAGGGTTTCTAGGAGATGCTATTTTGGAGTATCTCAATGAAAATAAGCAAATAACACCATATCAGCATGGCTTCATGAGGGATCGGTCATGCCAAACGAATTTAATCAGTTTCTATGAGGAGGTAAGTTCTAGACTTGACAGCGGCGAATCAATGGATGTCGTATATCTGGACTTCTCCAAAGCATTTGAACCTGAACCTCATAAAAGGTTAGTATATAAAATGAGAATGCTCGGACTGGGAGAAAATGTCTGTATGTGGGTAAGTAACTGGCTGAGTGACAGAAAACAGAGGGTGGTTATTAACAGTAGATACTCAGATTGGGTCACTGTCACTAGTGGGGTACCTCAGGGGTCAGTATGGGCCCTATTCTCTTCAATATATTTATTAATGATCTTGTAAAAGGCTTGCACAGTAAAATATCAATTTTTGCAGATGACACTAAACTGTGTAAAGTAATTAACACTGAAGAGGACAGTTTTCTCCTACAGAGGGATCTGGATAGATTGGAGGCTTGGGCAGAGAAATGGCAGATGAGATTTAACACTGACAAATGTAAAGTTGTGCATATGGGAAGGAATAATGCAAGTCACCCGTACATACTAAATGGTAAAAAACTCGGTAACACTGACATGGAAAAGGATTTAGGAATTTTAATAAACAGCAAACTAAGCTATAAAAACCAGTGTCAGGCAGGTACTGCCAAGGCCAATAAGATATTGGGGTGCATCAAAAGGGGCATAGATGCCCATGATGAGAACATAGTCCCACCACTTTACAAATCTCTAGTCAGACCACACATGGAGTACTGTGTACAGTTCTGGGCTACTGTGAACAAGGCAGACCTAGCAGAGCTGGAGAGGGTTCAGAGGAGGGCAACTAGAGTAATAACTGGAATGGGGCAACTACAGTACCCTGAAAGGTTATCAAAATTAGGGTTATTCACCTTAGAAAAAAGACGACTGAGGGGAGATCTAATATCTATGTATAAATATATCAGGGGTCAGTACAGAGATCTCTCCCATCATCTATTTATCCCCATACTGTGACTGTGACGAGGGGACATCCTCTGCGTCTGGAGGAAAGAAGGTTTGTATACATAGAAAAGGATTCTTCACGGTAAGAGCAGTGAGACTATGGAACTCTCTGCCTGAGGAGGTGGTGATGGTGAGTACAATAAAGGAATTCAAGAGGGGACTGGATGTATTTCTGGAGTGTAATAAAATTACAGGCTATAGCTACTAGAGATGGGTCATTGATCCAGGGAGTTCTTCTGCCTCATAGGGGTTTTTTGCCTTCCTCTGGATCAACTTGTAGGAAACAGGCCAAACTGGATGGACAAATGTCTTTTTTCGGTCTTATATACTATGTTACTATGTTACTATCTTAATATAGTGCCAATACAACGTTACAGAAATTACATATATTTCCCTCCGTAGGTTTTTTTCAATCCATCCACCAATCATACACTATTTCATTCAAATACGGCTGAACCAGGTACTATTCCATTCATAAATCCTGGGTATAACATCATCTTGAATACTCCGATCACATGGCATATACTGGCCAATGATGGTTCACTACAGCCGCAAATCACTCCCTCCATCCTTCCATTCATCATGTTCTTGCAACCTCCACATTGGGATTGGTGCGGGAGCTATAAGTTCAAACCAGGGAAGGTTTAACCACTTCCAGTCCGGGCCATTTCCTCTTCCTGACCAGGCCTAATTTTGCAAATCTTACATCTGTCACTTTATGTGGTGGTAACTTTAGAACACTTTTACTTATCCTAGCCATTCTGAGAATGTTTTCTCGTGACACATTGTACTTCATGAAAGTCATAAATTTGAGTCAATATATTTCCCCTTTACTTATGAAAAAATTCTAAATTTCCCCCAAAATTTGAAAAATTCACAATTTTCTAAATTTCTATTTCTCTGCTTTTAAAACAGAAAGTGATACCTCATAAAATATTCATTACTTAACATTCCCCATATGTCTACTTTGTGTTGGCATCATTTTGTAAAGGTAATTCTATTTTTTAGGACCTTAGAAGTTTAGAAGCAATTCTTAAAATTTTTAAGAAAATTTTCGAAACCCACTTTTTAAGTACTAGTTCAGGTCTGAAGTCACATTGTGGGACTTACACAGTGGAAACCCCCCATAAATGACCCCATGGTAGAAACTACACCCCTCAGGTTACTCAAAACTGAACTTTTGTGATGCAAGGTAACAAAAAAATGGCTGTTTTGAAACAGTTTTTTTGTAATTTTTTTACACATTAATCTGACACAGTAGATCATGCACTATTTTTATAGAGAAAGTTGTTACGGGCGAAATGATATAAAAAATGTCTACTTTCTTTTTTGGTTTGTTTCAGCTTTTACATAATAAAGCATTTTTGAAAAAAAAGTTATGTTTTTGTTTCTCCATTTTCTGAACGCCATATTTTTTTTATTTTCTGCCGATCGTCCTGTGTAGGGACTCATTTTTTGAAGGAAGAGTTGATGTTTTTCTTGGTACCATTTTTGGGTATCTATGATTTTTTGAGCATTCATTATAACACTTTATGGGGCAAGATGACCAAAAAATTAGTTGTTTTAGCACAGTTTTTATTTATTTATTTTTACAGCGTTCACCTAAGGGGTTAAATCATGTGATATTTTTATAAAGCAGGTTGTTACGGATGCAGCAATACCTAATATGTATACTTTTTCTTATTTATTTAAGTTTTACACAGGAATAGCATTTTTTAAACTAAAAAACTGATGCTTTAGTTCTCCATAGTCTGGTAGCCATAGCTTTTTTAGTTTTTGAACGATTGTCTTAGTTAGGGTCTCATTTTTTGCGGGATGAGGTGATGGTTTGATTGGTACTATTTTGTTCGCTTGGTGTTGCACTTTATGTGATGTTAAGTGACAAAAAATTGCTTTTTTGGCACTCTTTTTATTTTATTTTTATTACGGTGTTCATGTGAGGAGTTAGGTCATGTGATATTTTTATAGAGCTGTTTTTTATGAATGTGGCGATACCTAATATGTATACTTTTTTAAATTTATTTCACTTTATACCAATGGTAGCTTTTTTAAACATAAAATTATGTTGTTATGTCTCCATTTACTGAGAGCTATAATTTTCTAATTTTTTGAGCGATTTTCTTATGTAGGGGCTCATTATTTGCGGGATAAGGTGACGGTTTTATTGGTTTTATTTTGTCGGACATATTCATTTTTGATCGCTTGTTACTGCACTTTTTGTGATTTTTTTTTTTACACAGTTTTATTTTTATTTTTTTATGGTGTTTATAAGATGGGGTGGATGATGTGATATATTTATAGAGCCGGACGTCAAGGATTCGACAATACCAAATATGTCCAATTTATAATTTTCTTTCTATTTTTAACATTTTTTTTTTATTAATTGGGGATTTTTTTTATGTAAAACCATTTTTTATTATTTTTTAAACACTTTATTTTTTTTACACTTTGCATCCCCCATAAGGTCATACAAGACCTCTGGGGGCATTTAACTTCACTTTTTTATTCACTATTTATTTCTCCTGTAACTGGGGCTGACATTGTAGCCCCAGTTACAGGGGAAATAGACCCCCAGAGAGACTGTACAGCATAATACTATGCTGTACAGCCTCAGTGCAGGGCTGATCGAGGTCTGTGAGAGACCCGACAGCAGGCAACCCACTCGGCATCTGCACGCTTAGCGTGCAGATTCCGTCTCTGAATGGACGTTCTAAAACGTCCATTCAGAGATAGACAACCGCCCATAGGACGTTTATAGTCTATGGGCGGTAGTCTAGTGGTTAAGGTCATATTCCACATTCATACCGTACGGTTGCAATGTGTGGAGTTCGTAAATCCACCGCACCTCCTGTTTATTGAGCTTTGCCAAGATGTCACATCCACGCCAGCTGTTTCTCACCAATTCGACTCCCATAAATTTTAAACCCTTAGGATTCTTTTGGTGGGCAATTTTAAAGTGCAGGGACACTCCTTGTGTCTCCAAACCCATTTTTATGTTTCGTATGTGCTCCTGCACTTTCACCTTCAATTTTCTCATGGTTCAGCCCACGTACTGGAGTCCACACGGACATTCCAGCACGTAAACCACCCCTGAGATTTGACTGGACAATGCACCCCTCACCTTGAATTCCTTTGCCTTTCTCTTTGAGCAAATGGTGTTCCTCATGCTCTGTCTGTCATTTTTCTCTCTATTTTTGCATGAGATGCAAAACCCACTCCGTGAAAATTTGCTTTGGCATCCTTTTTCCTTATGTTTGGGGATAGCACTATGGACAAGGTGTGTGCTTAAATTTGGGGTCTTCCTAAAGATAAAGTCCATTTTTTTCGGTAATTGATTACCTAACACAGGGTCATTTCGTAGGACCAACCAGTTTTTCTTCACTGCATTTTTAATAAAGCCAGCATTAACATTATACTGCGTATAATGAAAGGAAGGCAAAGTGAAAATCCTTATTATGCTTCTCTTCTCCTTTTATTCCTTTCTTAATACCCTCTTCCTCTACTTTCCTACTACAAGCCATCAATTTTCTCTTCTCGTACCCCTTTTCCATAAACCTTTCTTGGATCAATAAACTCTGTTCCTTATAGTCAGAAGTATTAGTGCAATTATGATGAACTCTTTTCAGTTGGCCTTTCGGAATATTAGCCACCCATGGGGCATAGTGACAGCTTCCCACTTCGATGTACCCATTGACATCGGTTTCTTTGAAGAAGGTTTTGGTTTTCAGTACCCTACCCTTCACAAAAAGAATCAGGTCCAGAAAGTTCATCACAGTCTTACTCACACTGCTGGTGAACTTTAAGTTCCATTCATCATTGTTTTGGTTCAAAATAAAGTTCTCTAAGTCAGACTCTGTTCCTACCCAAATTAATAGACAATCGTCTATAAATCTTCGCCAGTTCCTTTGGTATTATAGTGTATAATGACGTCACATCGACTGTCGCCAGCCATACTGAGTCGCCAATAGGTCCAAAGGAACTGAATCCTTTAAATAAGAGGGGGCTAGCACTACATATTTCTGTAGGTAAAAATCGATATACTCCATCAGTCTGCTGGTAAGGGAATTGATCCCCGACACAATAGGGCGACTCGGAGGGTTCAAAAGGCTCTTGTGGTAAGATGGTAAGTGACCGGCGTAACCGTATTCTTAATGAACAGATATAGATATTCATACTCCTTTTTATTTATTATACCCTTTTCGAAACCTCTCCCAAATAGTATGTCTAACTCTAGTTTAAACTCAGGACTCAGGCAAAGGATATTTATTTAAAACCTGGTAAGTAATGGGGTCTGCCAGTAATCTTTTCATCTCTGCTTCATATTTGAGGACGTCCATCACTACTACTACCCCCCCCATTTATTCGCAGGTTTTATTATAATATTGCATTTTCTTTCAAGAGCCTGAAGCGCTTGTTTTTCTTCTTTATTCAGATTTAGGTTCGAGGTCTTGTGTCCATTTTTTCCAATTCATTCAGTATTCCCCTTTTGAAGGCCTCCACACAGTCGTTCTCTTTGTTCTTTGGGAAGAATTTAGACTTTTCACGTATTTTCGTATGTATTATCTGACCTTCCTTATCTTTTTCAATATATGGGGTACTCTGATTATTCAAGAGGTATTTTGCTATATTAATCTTTCTAATGTATTTATGCACATCCAGGTGTAATTCAAATTTATTTGCACTAACTGTTGGGGCAAATTTTAACCCTTTTCCAAGTACTTTATATTCGTTATCCGTGAGGGCATGCGAGCTAAGATTGAAAATACCCATTATTGTACCTTGCTTTTCTTGTTCTTTGGTCCTGTGCTTACTCCCCCCTCTTTTTCCTCTTCGTTCACCCTTTTTTGTGGTGTTCTCAAATCTTCCACTATTTCTATTCCTTTTATCGCCTGGTGGGGAAAATTCTGCATCTCCGGTGTTCCTTCCCTCGGTGTATGTACTACTACAACTTCCTCTTCCCTCCTCTTAAGTGGTTGGGAGTTATAATCAAACCTTGCTTCTCTCTCTCCATGATAATCTTGATTCCTACCCCGATAATCAGATTTAAATTCCTTCTGATATCTCACTGGATAATTTTGCTCCCGCACCCAATTCCTATCGGCGCTGTAGGGGTTAAAATTTCTATAATAATTATGGTGACTTCCATACTGGTGTGGACCATTAAATCTAAGGTAACCTCGACCATATCCTCCATACTGTCGTCTATTGTATCTATTGGAAAAACCTTATCTTTCTGCATGAAAGGTATGTTTCCCTTCTTGGCTTATCAACTGTGAGGGGGCACATATTTTGGGATATATACTGTGAGGGGGCACGTATCTTGGCATATCAACTGTAACATAGTAACATAGTATATAAAACCAAAAAAAGACATTTGTCCATCCAGTTCGGCCTGTTTCCTACAAGTTGATCCAGAGGAAGGCAAAAAAACCCTGTGAGGCAGAAGCCAATTTTCCCCACTTAAGGGGAAAAAAAATCCTTCCCGACTCCAATCAGGCAATCAGAATAACTCCCTGGATCAACGACCCCTGTCTTACACTCCAGAAATACATCCAGTTCCCTCTTGAATTCCTTTATTGTACTCACCATCACCCCCTCCTCAGGCAGAGCGTTCCATAGTCTCACTGCTCTTACCGTGAACTGTGAGGGAGCACATATTTTTGGATGTCTACTGTGAAGGGGGCACATATCTGTAAGTAGACCTGAGGGACTGAAACACTAGGTAGAAATTAAAAGTAGGCACATATGGACTGATTCACGCATATCCGCTCTGTAGCATGCTCTGTGTAAGATATCTAATCTATAATACATACAGTTTCATGGCGGTAAGCGCCATGAAAAATGCCACAAGGAGGCCCACTGAGACTTTATCGCTCAAGGGCCCACATGAACCTGAAGCCAGCCCTGCTCACACTCACAAACCTGTTGATCCGGTTAAGAAATAAGTCAGTGTCCAACAGACTTACTGATCAAGTGCTGCCATTGCTCACTACCATATGTGGACATCTTTAAGAGATTTTGGACTGACATGTTTTAATACTGAGTTTGAGATGACCAGTCTTGATCTTGCCAGGAGCAGACCAACCATTCAGTATAATAGGAGAATTCCAGGTGGGCCATCTCAGACAGCACAAGACATCAGGGAGCGACAATTCAGCTACAATCCCCTGCATTCCTGGGTAGCATCTTATATTACATTGCGGTTTTGCCGCATAGCACGGTAAGAACACAACAAAACCACAATGTAAACAATTGCAGATGTCTGCAGAAACCTGCCTTCTGCAGTCTTTAGCATTCTGTGGGGGAATGCCCTGGCAAAAGTCACAAGATCACTTCACATCCTCTGGTAGGTAGATTTGTGAGTATTGTGTGTATGGTTGTGGAATTTTTTTTTACACTAAGCCCCTACCTCTAACTCCACCCAGTGCCCATCTGTACATGACCAATCCCATCCAGTTAAAACAGAACATGAATAAGAGCCCCCCCACCAAATTGCACTTGTGCCAAACATATTACTGTTTATTATTTCATAAATTTGGCACAACCTCACAAAATAAAGACAGACTTAAGACTGTAACCAAAACCATTGCAAATGTAAGGCCTCTTTCACACAAGCATTACGGATTCTCTCTGGGTCTGTTCAGGAAAAAGCTGAAGGTTTTGCACGCAAGTTCAGTGTTTCAGTTTTTTCCACACGGGTGCAATCAGTTTTTTTTTTTTTATACAATCGTTTTTATTTGAGACAAGAAATATCACATGTATATCGCATCCTATCACAAAAAGGCATACCAGTAAAATCTAATATACCACAATTGTATACAACCCGCTGTTTTGTTATTCTAATTATTTATAACATATATAGTACCACTGTGTTAACAGCTGAGAGAGTTTCCCTTGTTCACTCAGGGATGATAGCGGAACCGCCTCTAGGATATCATCCCATATTCCCTGTAACAATGTCCCGACATCATTCTCCCATTTTTTCATACGTTTCAGGGGATGGCTTTCCAGAAATCTGTCCAACAACGAACTGTAAACAGCAGAGATTAATCCCCTCTTTAAAGTACCTACAAGGATCAACTTCTGGGTCATATCCAACTCAGTAACTTTTATCTCACTCTTCTTTATAGTGTACCGCCACTGCTAAAGGTTCAATAGCAATCGCAAACAAAAGGGGCGACAATGGGCACCCCTGTCAAGTGCCTCTTTCTAACTGGAAGAATTGGGACATACCCCCATTTGCCCAAATGCACACGCGGGGCTGATTGTATAGGATCTGAACCCATTTAATAAATCGTTGTCCAAACCCCATACAGCACAAGGTTTCCCACAAATATCCCTATTCTATACTATCAAGGGCCTTGGCCGCATCTAGCGACAAGACCGCTCTATGCCCACAGTTATCAGCCCGGGCTTGTATACTAGCAAACACCCTACGAATGTTAATGGCCGTTGATTTTTGGGGCATAAAGCCAGTTTGATCCGGGTGGATCACACTGAGTATCACCTTGGAGAGCCTATTTGCCAACACCTTGGCCAGTAACTTGACATCTGTGGTAAGTAAAGATATAGGCCGATAGTAATCAGGTTGTTTGGGATCTTTCCCTGCTTTCGGTATCACTACTATCTGGGCATCCCTCATGGAAGGGGGCAGGCAACCCACATCCCAAGAATAATTAAAGACCTTCACTAGTTCAGGTAGCAATACACCTTGGAATCTTTTATACACCTCTACTGGAATTCCATCCAAGCCTGGGGCGTTATCATTTGCCATATCCTTTAGTGCCTCCTCTAATTCCACTACTGATACAGGATCCTCAAGCTGAGCACTATCTTCTGCTGTTAGGGTGGGCATATCCAGATCAGCAAGGAATGTCTTAGCCCTCTCTCCTGATTCTTTATTCCTGGAAGTATACAGAGAGGCAAAGAAACCTTGTAAGATTCCCAGTATACCCTCTGCATGTGTACAGGAGTTCCCCTGGCTGTCTAATAACTCTACAATACAGGTGGAACCCTGTTGTGCCCTGAAAACCACTGCTAATGTGTGGCCCACGCTCTCCCCTCCATAAAATTACATTGTTTAAAGAATTCCCTTTTTCTATTGACTGCCTGCATCAAATGGTAACGCAATTGATCCTGAGCCTCCTTCAAAACCCTACCGGTGGTTTCTGACGGTGCACCCCCAAAGGCCAGTTCAGCCTCCTCTACTGCCTTGTGGGCCCTCACATCTGCGGCTTTAGACTTGGATTTGTGAGTATTAATCATCTTAATTATAATCCCCCGTAAGACCGCCTTCATCGTATCCCATACAACATGAGGAGAAGCAGTGCCTACATTTAGCTTGAAGTATTCCCCAAGCTCCTCCGCCACCGGTGCCAAGTCCCCCAGTATTTTTAGCCAATGCGCATTACATTTCCATAACTTCTGTCCCATTGTTCCAGTCCCTAGATCTAGGTCAAGTTTCAAAATGGAGTGGTCCGACAATGATCTTGGGAGATAATCAACAGTATGGACAAACGGCATCAATTTATCATTCACCAGCGCTAAGTCTATATGAGATAAGGAGTGGTGTGTAGACGAGCAGCAGGAATATTTACGCATGTTTGGATTTCTTAGTCTCCACACTTCCGTAAGGCCTGTTTCCTTCATAATATTCTGCAAAACCGTGCTTCCTGGGAAACTACCTGGACCCACCACCCTACATCTGTCTAAATGATCATTTGGTGTACGATTATAGTCCCCTATGAGAAGCCATGGAACATCAGGATATTGCGCAGCAATCTCCAAGATTTCTCTCACCAGGGTTGAAGCAAATGGCGGAGGGACATACAGAGCCACCAGCATCATCTGAAACCCCTCAACTACACATAGTATACACACATATCTGCCAATCGTGTCTGAGTGCTCCTTAATGCACACAAATCTAATACTTCTGTGCACCAGTATACTGACCCCCCTGGACTGCACGGAGAATGTCGCATGAACGCCGTACCCCACCCATGGCTTATCCAGCCAGTGCAAAGTATCTCTAGTTAAGTGCATTTCTTGTAAGCAATATATTGCTGGTTGAAAACGCGACAGGTACTGAAATAGACCCTGATGCTTCTGGACATCTGCCATTCCCCGCGCATTCCAGCTGAGTACACTTATCTTATTCGCCATTTCACAAGGAATACCATACACGTCAGGCCTATCCCCATTTGAAGCCACAAGTCCCACACTAAAAGCCACTTCCCATGCCTAGATCTGTGCCGCTTCTTAGCCGACAGACAACTGACCGTAGAATAAACGGCCCATCTCCCTATTAGCATATCAGAGTGATCGCACCCCCCCCCCCACCCATTTGAACTCAAAACAGTATGTATCGTAACGGGCAACAGGCCCGATTAGCAACTCTTCAGGGCGTACTAATGCTGATCGCCCATGGAGTAATCCAGAGCAAGTAGCTGTAATTACCATAACATTCAGATAACTCAGTTCCTCTATGTGCTCAAATTTTACACTACTCACGTTCCTGCTACAGAGGAATTAAAACCTGTTATAAAAACATAACGTCCCAACTTCTGGCAGGAAGACATCAGTCTGTTAACCGAGTTCCTGTATGGACAAAAAGGGGGACAAGAAAAACGGTAACAGAGTACTTAAAGAGACATCACATATAGCGACAAAAAGGGATTCAGGTGTCCTTATCTCTCGCTCTCAGTTGATTTTCATGGCAGTCCACCCACTGGATTGCCTCCTCCGTTTCTTGATATCCAGGAACCGCATCCTCTTTTTCTGAACTTCACTAGAATAATCCGGAAATATGGAAACTGTCGCACAATTGATGGTTAAATTCCCCCTATCACGAGATTGCCGTAGTATGGTGTCTCTGTCCCTAAAGTGTAGTATCTTAGCTAGGATAGGTCTCGGGGGTCTGCCTGGAGGCAGCGGTCTTGTGGGAACACGATGTGCCCTTTCAACAGCATACAGCGAAGACAATCCCTTGTCTTTAAACATTTGGAACAGCCATTTCTCAATATACTCTGTGGTGTCAGCCCCTTCTGATTTTTCAGGGACTCCCACTATGCGAATATTATTGCTGTTAGATCTCTCATCACCACTTTGGAGGCTTTCTTTAGAGGTTTCACCTCATCTTCCACATCAGACACTCTCTTTTCAAGCACTGACGTTCTCTCTGTAATCTTATGCATATCGTGCCTGATTAGTGAGATATCCTCCCTCAGACTGCCCATCTGCAAGTTTAGGGCCTTCAAGGATTGATTACAGCAAGTCACTGCCTTCATATTGTCCTTAAGTGTAGGTTCTGCGCCTGCCTGTGGGGGTGAGCCGTTGTTATTATGAGTCTTCCTCTGTTCCTCCAGGCCATGGCCGCCATTTTTAGGTGTTTCCCCTTCATCTGAGGAGTGCTCCCCCGGCTCATATGCAGTGCCATCCCCAGTGTCCTCGTTCTGCATCCAGTCCTTAGTCACAGGTGTCTCCCTAGCATACCTGCTAAGGTGCGCAGCACCTCCACGCCTCGCTGACGCCTGTCTCCCGTCCTCCACCTCCAGGCCGGCACCATCTTGGCTATGCTCCGGCTTATCTGAGCGCGCCTCAGTTTTCCCCTTCTTCGGCATGTCAGCCTGCCGCACCAAGTCCTCCAGATGTCGGCGCCACATTCAGGGACCCACACAGGGTAAACAAAGCCCACAGACAGGTACCACAACAACTGTTTGGTCAGGATGCTGGCAGGAGCGATCCTCCGTGCGTCCTACTCCATGCCGCGCTAGGCCACGCCCCTCGGGGTGCAATCAGTTTTTTATGAGTTTTTCATGCACGTGAAAAAAAACAGAAGAATAACAATCTACATCTCCCAGCAATCATCAGTGAAAAACACATTGCATCCGAATGAAATTCTGTTTTTCACTGAAACCCTATTCTATGGAACCTGAGCTGCGTCAAAAACACACAATATAGAACATGCTGCGATTTTCCCTTAAGGGCTCATTCACACGATCATTTTTGCATTCCGTATACGGGCTGTTTTTTGCGTTCAGTGTACCGTCCGTATACAGAACCAATTCATTTCAATGGGTCCGCAAAAAAACGGAATGTACTCCGTATGCATTCCATTTCCGCTTTTCCATTCTGCTACATTTTGAGTCATGCCCTATTATTGCTCGCAAATTACTTTTCCATTCAAGTCAAAGGGGCGGTAAAAGAAACTGAATGCATACGGAATGCATCCGTATGTCTTCCGTATTTGTTCCGTTTTTGCAGAAGCCCAATTTTTAAATGTACTTACTGTTAAAACATTATTATATGCTTCCGTTTCCATTTGCGAACCGCAAAAAACGGATCACAAACAGAAACCATATGGAAACAGAACGGAACAGATACACTAGTGAAACCAAAAACGAAAAAACTGATCCGTTAAAAATGGCCCGCAAAACCATACGGTCATGTGAACGAGCCCAGAAATTATGCTTTACAAAAAGGATTCAGTCTGGATGCTATGCGTTTACTTCATCCATTGCACCCTGACAGAAAACTCGCTCGTGTGAAAGAGGCCTAACAAGTTCAGTGATTATTAGGGTTGTGGATACAGGACTATGTGATTTGCCTAATGGGGATTGTTACATAGTGAGAAGTCAACACAATGGTACCACTACTGATGAGGATACCGGCCGTGTGTGTTCCGCATTTTGCAGAATGTACACGGCCAGCCCTATGATAGAAATGCCTATTCTTGTCCGCCGTTGCGGACAAGAATAGTACATGCTCTATATTTTTTGCGGGGTACAGTATGAATCTGGACAGCAGCAAACAGTGTGATGTCCACATTTCCTGCGGCCCCATTGAAATGATTTGAAATGAAATTGCGGAACGGATGTGGACCCATAAATACGTCATGCAAGGAAGATTATAGCACCTAATAAATGTCAGAGTGCAGGCTGCGTGATGATTAACACAGCATTTAGTAATTGGAATTATCAAAGGAACCTTAACATTTAGTATTTAGTAATTAATAAAATGTTACCAATGATATATATACTGTGTGTGTATATATGTGTGTATGCATGTATATATATATATATATATATATATATATAATGTGTGTGCCTATATATATATATATATATATATATATATATATATGTATGTGTGTTATATATAGATATTTTATATATATATATATATATATATATATATATATTTGTGGTCAGGGCTGACTCGATAATCGTGGGTGAGGCATGCCGACCCTGAGCTACTAGGCTGGGTTGTGCCAGGAGCACGTGCGTGGGCAGGCCTAGAGAGGGCATACCCTATTGGTGCATATGATCAAAGGGAAGGGAGGAGGGGGTACGCAAGCCACACCCGGCTGACCGGATCTGGGGGCTTAAATAGGGGCAGGGGCCCTCCCACAAATACAGGCTGCTTGCAGCCTTAACTACTTGTGGTCAGGGCTGACTCGATAATCGTGGGTGAGGCATGCCGACCCTGAGCTACTAGGCTGGGTTGTGCCAGGAGCCACGTGCGTGGGCAGGCCTAGAGAGGGCAAAATAAGACAAGGACACCAAGAACATTACACCCATTTATTAACATGGAGACCCCCTGTACGTTCTACAGAGCCAAAGACCGTAAGGCCTGAGAAATTTCCCTGTGTGGATTCGGGACGTACCTACTAAAACAGGCCGACCTCCACCTACCCATTGACCGGATGACGTGTGCCGGTATGTGGTGGCTGGAGGCTGACGAGGCCGCCCCAATGCGAAAGGAGTGGCCCGTGATCACCTTCGGGTTGTGACCTAGCCCTGCTACCAGAGAACGAACATGAGATATAAATTGGCTGGAGGTGAGCGGTTTCCCTTTGAAAGGGAGAAGCGGGCTGTCGGGGCGTGCCAACTGAAGCCAATCCAACAGTCTAGACAGGACCCTGACTGGGCACCAGTCGTTCTGCGTGGGGAAGTACTTCACAATCGTGGGGGGACCAATTTGGCTAGTCTTGGTAGACGGGATACTGAGGGAGAAGTGATCGTGGCGCCAGGTCAGCTGGTCTTTGCGCAGGCAGCTGTGACCTGGCGAACCACCAGCCAACTCCCCCGGGCGGAGGAACCCGTAAAAGCTGAGGTAGATTGCAGCCTGGATAACCAAGCTGGGAAAGGGCCCAAAGGGGGCGCCATCCAGTGCCGAAGACAAGTCTCTGAACAGAGAACCGGATACCGGCTGCCTGCGCGGTGACGCATCCCCTGACGTTTTCTGGATCCCCCTGAGCGCCGCTTTCACAGCCTGATAGGACCAAATGGACTTGCAACCCGGGTTGTCGAGCATGAGATGGTGTTGCAGACCCGCCAGGTACAACTTGATGGTGTTGAAAGACAGTTTGAGCTTGGAATGACAGAAAGCGACAAACGCCAGGACATAATTGACCTCATCCACGTCGCCCGGCGGATGGACCCGCCTAAATTTGTCGAAGACTTTCCACGCGGCCTGGTAACTTCTTGCAGTGTTACGGGACAGAGATCGCTGGATGAGGAGTTTGGCTAATGACACTAACGGCTCTAACCCATGGTGAGAGCGCTGTAGGACGGGACTGGAGCTCCCAAGGGATCCGCATCGGGTATCTCCTGAAAAAAAATAATAATAATTAAACCGAGACAACGCGTGTGCTGCCGTGTTATTCCGACCCTGAAAGTGCTCGCAGGAAAAACGGAAGTTAAAAGACAGGGCTAACCATAACAACTTGCGTACTAGCGACATAATTTTGGGAGATTTGGCCTTCTGTTTATTAATGATATCGACTAGGGCTTCATTGTCGGTGATGAACGCGACGGAGGAGTTGGCCCACGATTTACCTCAGACCTGGGCTGCTGCAACTATGGGGTAGAGTTTGAGAAAGGGAGATGATTTTAGGGCCGAGTCGTCCGAGCACAACTCCGGAGGCCACCTGTCAGCCAGCCAATGGCGACCAAAGATGGCTGCGAACCCGGCCGAAGTCCGAAAAAACTAAAGGGGAGAGTGATGTCCGTGGAGGGACAAATAGTGCGATGCCGTTCCAGGCTACCAGGAACGACTCCCACATGGCTAGGTCGGCCCTGGCGGGACCATCCAGAAGAACTATGCTATCTTGGTCAGGGGCCGCAGGGAGTAACTGGAGTAACCTGGACGTAAACTCTTTGCCTTGGGGCATGATTCTGGAAGCAAAATTGAGCAAGCCTAGCAAAGACTGTAGTTCGGCTTTGGTAATTGAGTTAGACGAAACGGCCTTGGCTAGGGTTGACTGGATCTTACCCAATTTTTCCTCTGGGAGCCTGGCCTCCATACGCTCCGTATCAAGGATTATGCCCAGGAAGGTGATCTGGGTAGCCGGCCCTTCCGTTTTGTGCGAAGCAATCGGGACCTGTAGCTGCGCAAAAACTTCTAGGAGAGTCGCCAAGCCACTTGGGCCTGAATGCGGGCTCTCAACTATCAGGAAGTCATCCAGATAGTGTATGACCATAGGCAGATTTCCGTGATGAACCAAGATCCAATGTAGCGCTTCCGCCAGCTGGTTAAATATCCATGGGCTGCTTTTGCAGCCAAAGGTGAGGCGATTTGCAAAATAGAACCTATCAGACCATCTGATCCCATACCAGCACCACAGCTGGGGCCGGATGGGCATGAGTTTAAACGCGTCAGCAATATCTGCTTTTGTGAGCCATGAACCCCTACCTGAGAGTAAAATGAGCTGCACCGCCTCATCGATCGAGGAGTACCTCATTGAGAATTCTTCCGACGGGATCAGCGAATTCAAGCTAGGAGTGACAGAAACATGGGGAGCAGAGAGGTCGTAGATCAGGCGCTTTTTATTTGATAACTTTTTAGCAATTATGCTGATTGGACTAACCCACCAATGCTGGAATGGAATCTTTGCAAAGGGGCCCAGGAGAAAGCCCTTACTGAGTTCGGATTGGAGCAGCACGTCTACGGCTTCTGGGTCGCAGCTGGCAGAAAGGAGATTGCCCCCCTACCAGTTGGATTGAGGGAGGGCCACGATTCCCGTATGAAACCCCTCGCGTAGGCCCGATAACAAGAAGTCCACAAAGGCCCGGTCCTGATGACCTTCCAGCAGTGCCGCAAGCAGGTCTACATCAATGTCGGTCAGTCATAGCTGCTTAGAAGCCTTCCTGGGGCACGAGACCCGAGGGTGGGCCCTGAAGCACAGGGAACAGACATGGAGGGCCCTGCACGCGTTAAAGGCGCAACCACCTTGGTTAAAATTGTTACAGAGCTGGCTCTTGCCAAGGTAGACAATAGGCCTGCCCAGTCTGTCGAGCGTGCCGGGATTCGCCTGGGCTCCAGAGGGTCCAGGCAGCAAGCCCTGGGTGGGGGCAGTAACCAGGTTCGGACACCATTCCGCAGAGTGAAATATGGACTGGCATGTCGAGCATACGGGGGCGCGGAGACCCGCGAAATGACGGCAGAACAGTTCCGTATCCAACTCTGCCCAATTGGTGGAGAACTGGAACTGCGCCAGCGCAGCCGCTGCTTTGGCGGAAAAGGACCTGTGGTAGTCATAAAACGCTGACCCCCCGTACTTCTGCCCCAGGTCTGTGATTCGATAAAGATAGTCATCGAGTTCCTCCCTCCTGCTTGGTTGGGCTGAACAGACCACGTCCCTATATACACTGAACGCCAGCACGAACTCAGGAATAGTTAGTTTCCTGTTCAAACGAGCATCCTTCGCTTTCAGGATCACTGACACGTCTCCACAACTGATGACCCTACTCTCAGGAGCGTCCTGAGATGATATAAGGATTGACGCCAAATTCACATCTCTCCCTGCCACAATGTCTTTCTTAAGGCTGGCAGATAGTGAGACGGTGCAATCTGAGGTACAGGCCCGTAAGTACCTGCCGAGACTTGAGCTACCGAATGAGTGGGAATCGACGGTGCTGGCGAATCGGACACCGACGGCCGAGATTCCAGCGCACCAACCCGGGACTGGACATCAGCCACGGAGCCCACAATACCACTGATAGACGACTGCAATTGAACTAGTGATAGTTGAATCGAGGCCAGAGAAGACTGATCCCCTGAGGGCCCTGGGTCTGACATCAGTAGTCTATATAGTTCTGCCTTTCTGGCCGTCGCGGGGTGCCGAATTCCCCTTCTGTTGAGCTCGGCGATCAGTTTTGGGATTGTCCACCTCCGTAGTAATGTACTGCATGACAGGCCCGAACCTGATGAGCCTGCCACTGACCCGTTATCTTCCATATCAGACGCTTGCGACATCTGGCACTACTTGGAACTACCCACAACAGGCAAGTCGAGACCTTGGGGTGAGCTGACCACCTCGGACTTGACGATTTAACTGAAAAAAACAAACAAAGCGGAAACAGGGACTAGATAAATGATTAGGGGGCACACCCACTATTTGGAATAAACTGATGGTATAGTAACATAAAATTTAATGTAGAGCTATCATAAATGCACATCAAACCAAATATACAAAATTGGAGACCCAGTTAGGGTAAGAATAAAATCGCACAAAACCTGGAAAAGTAAAGTAGCAGTAAAACCGCACAGAACCTGTAAAAGTAAAATAGCACAAATCCTTGGACACAGATGATGTTAACTTAGAGTCCGGCTAACAACAAAGTGATTAAGCCCAAGCCTGTAGTGAAGTTAGAGAATTCATCCAAAAGATTAAAAGCTCCACCGATGTGATCCTAAGGAGGACAACGTAGAGGGTACAGATATATAAAAATGCAATAAGGGGGCCCTCTTGGAGAGAGTCACTATGTGATCAAACGCGCTTCATGATCAAACCGAACTTCATCGCTCTCGTGGGGAGCATAACATAAAAACACAGACCTGCTCAGCCAAGGTGCAGGCACTCCTCCGTTGAACCTTGCGGCAGTAGTAGGCAAACAGTCGATTCCACCTACCTCCCTCCTCGCGCGTCC
The DNA here is from genome assembly GCA_033119425.1 of Bufotes viridis. Classification (NCBI taxonomy): domain Eukaryota; kingdom Metazoa; phylum Chordata; class Amphibia; order Anura; family Bufonidae; genus Bufotes; species Bufotes viridis. Next base: position 207,150,933 of record CM065591.1, read on the forward strand.
CACTCGCTCCTCTTGCTGAGACGTCCCCTGACACCAATGGCGTCCCACGTGGTGTCCGTCTAGCGTGGCGTCCCACGTGACTTTGCCGGGGTTGGGAGGCGCTTCGTTGCCGGGGATGGGAGGCGGTGGCCGCAGGGTCCTAGAGTCCTGTGTGTTGGAGTGTCTGTTTGAATGATAAAGTTATCTGTACATGTGCTTCTGGCCAGAAGATAACTCCACAAAAGCGATATTGCACACTGCCCAATGGGTTTTACTGCTACTTTACTTTTCCAGGTTTTGTGCGATTTTATTCTTACCCTAACTGGGTCACCAATTTTGTATATTTGGTTTGATGTGCTTTTATGATAGCTCTACATTAAATTTTATGTTACTATACCATCAGTTTATTCCAAATAGTGGGTGTGCCCCCTAATCATTTATTTATTCCAGGTTCCTTTTTAAATCTAGGGTGAGATTCGTAGGGTGAGCACCCCTTTCATTTATCACCTGCGGGGTGTAGCCGCTTTTTTGCTGTACTACAGTGAGTCTTCCATTTCGGAAACAGGGACTAGCAAGAGATACACTGGCTGACAACGTACCCACCTGAAGCCTGGTGGCCAATTCCACACCTAACAATTCATCCTTATCTTATGGACGGCTTTTATCTGACTTAGGACGTAAACGTCGATCGGAAGGGATTTCCGAGAATCTGAGGGAACATGAAGTAGGCTGTGTGCTGTAACCGTAGTAACTGAAGGGGGGGGCGCGTAGCCCTCGAACCCTGCCCTACGAGATTCGGGGGACATATAACATTTAACAGAGCCTGGCTGATCCAGGTAACACACCGCATGTAAATGACCGGGCCTGGGTGATCCAGGAGACATGTAACACTTAACAGGGCCTGGGCGATCCAGGTAACATACAGCACAGGGCCTGGGTGATCCCGGAGACATGTAACACTTAACAGGGCCTGGGCGATCCAGGTAACATACAGCACAGGGCCTGAGCGATCCAGGAGACATGTAACACTTAACAGGGCCTGGGCGATCCAGGTAACATACAGCACCGGGCCTGGGTGATCCAGGAGACATGTAACACTTAACAGGGCCTGGGCGATCCAGGTAACATACAGCACAGGGCCTGGGCAATCCAGGAGACATGTAACACTTAACAGGGCCTGGGCGATCCAGGTAACATACAGCACAGGGCCTGGGCGATCCAGGAGACATGTAACACTTAACAGGGCCTGGGCGATCCAGGTAACATACAGCACAGGGCCTGGGCGATCCAGGGGGCATGTAACACTTAACAGGGCCTGGGCGATCCAGGTGACATACAGCACAGGGCCTGGGCGATCCAGGAGACATGTAACACTTAACCGGGCCTGGGCGATCCAGGTAACATACCGCACAGGGCCTGGGTGATCCAGGAGACATGAGGCGCTTAAGGGAGCCTGGGCGATCCCGGTACCAGACCCCCCGGCCTGGGTGAACCAGTTAATCAACAATGTATGCAAATGACAGGCCTGGGTGACCCAAGGAGCCACAACCGCATAACAATGCCCGGGCCGGGGCAACCCAGAACCCATGAGGCACTTGAGGGGCCGATGGACCCCCGGAGGAAATGGCCGCGGGCCCAGCTATCCCGATCCAGGGGACATTTATTTTTTTTTTTTATATACAGAGGGCACCGAGGCCCAGCTATCCCACAAGAATGCCAGCGCAGGGCCAACACCCCCTCCCCCACCTGGGGGACCCCACCAGCGCACCGGGGGGGGGGGCGGCGGCGCAGGCTGATCCAGGGGACATATAACCCCCTTTTTTTTTTTTTTTTTATATACACAGAGGGCGCCGAGGACAGGTGAACCTTCACCCCCCACCCATCTCCCCCCCTCACAGGAATGCCAACCACTACCCTGGGGCGAGACGCACGTTCGGGGCGCCCGCAGCATGTGCACGCACCCTCGCCCTAGTGCGGCCACCGGAGCTCCGCGCACCTGCCGCGGCCGACAGGACCTGACTGCGTTCCAGCGTGGAACGCACGCGGGGCCAGGATCTCGCGAGAGAAGGCGAGACCCCAGCCTCTCCGCTGCTGCTGGCTTACCTGCAGTGCCAGGCCAGCGCCCGCAATGTGAATGCTGCCGCACGGAGCTTGAAGCCGCAACCCTGGACACCGGAGCCTCGGATCCAACCAGCGTGACGTAGGATGTGACTTTACCTCGCAGAAGGTACGCAAGCCACACCGCCGGTAAATTACAAAGTGCCAGTGCATCAATTTATACAATCCATCGTGAATCAACTAATTACATAATTATCTTCAATTAACAAGCATCATGATTCCATATAAAAGTGTGCATAATACATAAAATCCCTACAGTGCAGATAAAACATGATTAATTTCCATATATGTAGCTTTAATTACAGTGCAAATTCATATATTCCAGTGTATGATATAATATAAAGTGCCCAGTGTTGATGTGTATATATTAAAAACCGCTTGGCCATATTTCAATATTATTAAGGAGAGAAAGTAGATCAGGGTCGCATATCCAATATTCAAATACTTTATCAATATATTATTATGGTGAATACTGCACCACTCATGGAACTCGGCGTGCCTTTCCTAGCGGTGTGCATGCCCCAGCGTCTCCTACGTTCGCTAGTGCCGCGCATCCTCTTACTTAAGGGCCAGTGGAACGCAGCGCACACACCTCCCGGCATACTCCAACTCCTAATACGCATGCATCTATATATCGGTCGATCACCACGCCATTTCATCTAAGGGCAAAACTATGGGAAAACCAATACCCACACTAAATGCTATAATACAATTAAATCATTCCCTTAATCAAACAACCTATATATATAGTGACTCATTGAGAAGGCATCCCATACAGATACCCGAATCAACGGATCCACTGCATATCTATTAAAGCCATACAATGTCACATTAACCCCTCACAGGTATTTTTACCATACAATTCATCAGACTTTCTTGAAAGGCTATTCACGACAATGCATAGACTCTTTCCATGCTTTTTTTACATATGTATTCCCCAAGTACTTAAAAAAACTCCAGTGAGCACACAAAGGTCGTCCCTACTGTAAAACTGAATTCTTTTTTTCTATTACTGATAATCAAACAAAATGTTACCCATAATTCACTTACTACAATGACCGGACAGGAGAAATGACAAGGGTCTATAGAGCGGGGTACCTCATAACTATTCATAGGCTATTCATAACGCCTGCCGTAAACCTAAAATCTACATCGAGACCATTTGGTTTTAATGTGTTTAAACAGAAAATCCATCTTAATTTATTTTTCTATAAGAAGGATAATCTATTACTCCCTCTTTTTGGCATCATTATCTGATCCAATATCATAAACCTCAATTCATGTTCTTTATGATTCTTATTCGGAAAATGTTTAGATATACCGGCAAGTCCTTTCTCTTGTTTCTAATGGTCTGCCTATGGTTATGGTCTGCCTATGCCTAGTTTTCATATCACAGGTAGTTTCCCCCACATACAATAGTTTGCAGGGACACCACAATATATAAATAACCCAAGAGGAATCATGCGTGAGGTAATATTTAATTTAAAAACTCTCTTTAGTCTCGGGATGTACAAATCCCGTGCCTTTATGCATCAATTTACAATTCACACATCTTAAACAAGGGAATCACCCAGTGTTTTTGGGCCTAAGAAATGTCTTAAACCCCTAGATACAGGTACATCATATTTAACAATCTTATCCTCAATACTCCTGGATCTTTTGTATGACATCATTGGAGGATCCTTGAAGACTGCTATTTGAGAATAGCAATTCTTCAATGTTTTCTCACAAACTGCTCAATAGATGGGCTCAACTCAATATACGCTGTCACAAAAGGTATTTGCTTACATTTTCGTTTAGCTCTTGGTTTCATAAAATCCTCTCTAGAGATTTTTTTAGCCTTACTCACTTGTCTTTGTACAATATTTTTTGGGTACCCTCTTTGTAAGAAGAAACCCTCCATCCTCTTTATCACTTCATCTGCATGATCCTCCACATCTACAATCCGCCTTACTCTTAACATCTGACTATATGGCAGCGAATTAATCATCCTTCTCGGATGGCAACTTGAAAAGTGTAACAATGTATTTCTATCTGTTTGTTTGACATTTAAATCGGTGTGTATCATCCCATTTTCAATATATACCTGTGTGTCCAAAAATTGTAGCCTTTCAGTAGAGGCTTGAGAAAGGTTCCAAGAGGGGACCGAAACGTTGCTGTTGTGACAGTGACATGTGTGAATAAAGACAAATTTTTTCACCTTTCTACAGAGGAGTGTTGCGGATTTATATATATATATATATATATATATATATATATATAGAACTTTGTAAAAAGCCACGGCACATCCAGTTAATGAAAAAGAAATGTGATCTTTATTCAGCCATCTAGCGACGTTTCGGTCCACTTGCTGGGACCCTTGTCAAGCATAAATAAGGTAAAGTACTACATAAGCAGCACACACGTGACACGTGCCAGGTGCCCAATTCCTTGAAATGGATTTCGGTCAAAAATCCTCAAATTAATAGTAGAAGCAGGTAACAGGGCAGCACTCCAGACTTGTAGGTGAAAAACGGATCCTTTTATTACACCATATGCAACGTTTCAGGTCATCTTATTGGAGCCTTTGTAGTTCCACCAAGAATGGTTAAAGAAGTATAAAGTTGAAGTTTTAGAATTGCCAAGCCAAAGTCCTGACCTTAATCTAATAAAAATGTTGTGGAGGAACCTGAAGTGATCAGTTCATGGGAGGAAACCCACCAATATAGCAGAGTTAAATCTGTTTTTTATGGAGGAATGTTCTAAGCCTCTCCAAGCCGATGTGCAGGACTATCGAACAATTAACGGAAACTTTTTGTTGCTGAACAAGGGGGTCACAACTAGATACTGAAAGCAAAGTTCCACAAACTTTTTCCCTTCATGGACAACAAGTACATTGCCAAGTCTAACATTTTTTACTCCTTTGTTTGATTTGGTTACCTTTATCTACTTTTAGGACTTGTGTGAAAATCTGATGTAGGTCAAGTTTATTCAAAAATACCACAAACTTTAAAGCACCACTGTCATTTATGCTTTTTGGCCTATATATACATATATATATATATATATATATATATAAATATATATATATATATATATATATATATATATATATATATATATATATATATATATATATATATATATATATATATACCAAGCTTCACATTTGTTTTACAAAGAGGCCTTTTGTTTGTTGCTTTTATATGGTTGGATGTTGCATTTATGGGTAATCAACAGTTACTGGGATTACAGTATATACACAGTTTTCCCAAGACTGCTCTTAGTACTCTGTTGTACTTTTAACCTAGCCTTAGAGGTAATCTACAGGATAAATGTCTGCAAGTGTATGGTACATAACCTTTTCTCATGGGCGTGGCCTGACTATGGCAGAGTAAGCCCACACCACACAAGAATTCCCGACACGAGGCTGAGATTATCCATGCCAGCCCGCTCCAGGGTCCTCTGAGTGCACCGATGGTGAGGATAAGAAAAGGGTCCCTCGCTGGCAGTCACTCAGTGAAGACTTCAGGGGAGCAAAGCAGCATACATTGCTTCTTCACAGCCTGCCCGGCCCGAGACCCGACCCCAGCAGAAATGACCTTCTTGATGTGGCTAAAATGTTGGAGAGGGGTCCCCCAGATACTCAGTAGGATTGGAGAGAACATATGAAACTGCTCCCGACATGCCAAGAAATGGAGAAGTTTGTGGAGGATTAGAAAACTCCTATAAGCAGGAGCTATCAGCAGTGAAAGACAATGTGCAAGCTGTAGAGGAGAAATTTGAGGAAGTTACCTCCATGCATGATCATACCGCTGCTAAAGTAGATAAATTGGTGGCCCAGAGGGAAACTAGAGAGCGTCATATCTGCCAGTTATACCGCCTTCATGATTATATAGAGAGCCTCAACCGGAGAAATAATGTTAGAATAAGAGGTCTCCCTGAATCTACTAAAACGGAGGACTTGATCCCAACACTTCAAGGCCTATTTAGCACCATACTGGAGAAACTGGTCTCTGAGCAACTAGAGATAGACAGAGCCCATAGAACCCTGGCTCCTATCAACCCGGATCTCTCCAAGCCCAGAGATGTAATTTGCCGCCTCCACTATTTCTCCATTAAGGAGGAAATTATGTGAAAGGGCCGCAACTTCTCTACCATTGACTTTGATGGGGCTACTTTAACAATCCTGCAAGATCTCTCATGCTCCACCTTGGCCCAGAGGAGGGCCCTCAAACCTTTTTAGGCTCTCCTCAGAGAAAATGATATCCCCTATACGTTTCCCATTTTAGCTAGTAGCTCGCATTGAGATGCAAGACCCAGAGAATTTATCGGCGTTTCTCACAGCCATGGATCTCCCTTTGATTCAACTACCAGATTGGCATGGAGTGCCTCCACTACCTTTTCGTTACCTCCTGCGGAGATCTAGGGGCAGCTTCCAGCGACACATCAGTGCTCACCAACCCACCTGAGACTGTTGGAAGATTTGGGGGAAAGCATATGTTGTTTCGGGTTTTCTAGACAGCACAGACAATGCTCTGCCTATTAAGCAGAAACACTTTATGTTTATCTTTTTATTTCCCTTTTTTTTTGGGCCTCTGGCTTGTCCATTACCTACAGCTCTCAAGGATACGAAAGCAATACATATTTTTACAGTATTGTCTTATTGCCACTTTGGTGGTTCTGGTTGAGAGGGATGAAATCCTGCTTGGTAGTTATCTGTTATTTGTTACCCAGTTTCCGCATTGGGAAGCAGTAAAATGTGTCTTACGAGGGGTATTTATCCAAAATAGAGCTAGACTCAAGAGGAAGCAGGCCACAAAAGTACAAAAGTTATTGTCCCAGGTAACTGCATTAGAGTATTCATATAAACAATCACTGGATCCTGGGCTCCTCACAGAGCTTACCCTGGCCAGAGATCAGCTTCAGAAGGTTCTCACCAAATCTACCTGTAGAAATGCTAAAAGGTTTCACAATTACCTATTTGAAAATTCAAACAAACCTGGGAAAGCCCTAGAGAGACTCATAAATCCTCACTAACAAGCGAGTTACATCCCCACTATAAGAGATACGAGGGGTACATCAGTTCACCATCCACCAAAATTAGCTGAGGTCTTTAAATTATATTACGAATCACTATATAACATTAGGGTCCAATAAGCTAATATGCAGACTTCAGACTTAGACAACCGCATGAAAACATATGAAGAAGAAACGGTGCTGCCCCCAATTTCTGAAGAGATGAGCTCTACAATGGAGGAGGCAGTCTCGGAGATGGATATTAAAGAGGTTTTGACCTCTCTGATAGGGGGGAAGAGTCCGGGTCCAGGTTTACTGCTCTTTTTTACAAGAAAGTTCGAGACCTCCTTGTTCCTTTCCTCTTGAAGGTATTTAATAGCATCTCCCCTTCCTGCCCTTTTCCTAAACAAGCCTTAGAGGCACATATAGTCGTGATCCTGAAACCTAACAAAGATGTGACCATCTGCAATAATTATCGACCCATCTTGTTAATTGATTGTGACATCAAAATATATTCTTAACTGTTAGCAACTTAGCAAAGTGCTTCCGTATGTTATCCACAGAGATCAAGTAGGCTTTGTGCCAGGCAGAGAGGCTAGGCATAACACCATACGTACTATCGATCTTATTTCCAGGGCGTGTAGTCATCGCGTTCCTCTGTGTCTCCTATCAGTAGATGCTGAAAAAGCATTCGATAGGGTACATTGGAGATTTATGATAGTTTCTCTGAAACAAATAGGCTTAGGGCCTGGCTTTGTGGATAGGGTTCTCAGCAGAGGGACTGGGAAGCATAAATTATTGCAGAAGTGACGCTGGGCAGAGAAAGGCAGCGCTGGGCACCAGACAGCGAGGGGTGCAGCTGGGCACCCTGGATTAATGGACTTCCCCTTGGGCGCCTTATGTGAGTGATTGACAGATTATAAAAATCATATTTATGTGGAAATAAAGCCACAGTGAAGTATAATAATGCTATCATAGGATTCAACTTATCAGTGTGGACATGGATATATGTTTAGCTTATGGGGGTAAAATCTGCTGACAGAATTCCTTTAAACTGGTCTAATAGGTCATCTCTGAAACTTTGGGTCCATCTGGAACAAGAATTTTCCCCGATGGAACTGTTGATTACTCCATGGGTGACCTGGGATGATAGACCACCATTCGAAGAAAGGCCCTTCTTAGTTTGTCATGCTCTTACTCAATGGGACAGCTGGGTCTCAAAGTTTCGGATATCACAGAGACTAGGTCCTATGATGCTCCTGTTTTTGCCCCTGGACTAAGGGTAGACAGCTTCCTAATATGGAATAGATCTTCGTATCCCCGGGTCCGAGATGCCATGAAAAATTCAAAAGTGGTGTCTTTTGAATCCCTTAATCTAGATGACAGGCTAAGAGGCTCTTTGTGCTCAGTTGAGATCTTTCCTAAATAGCGTACTCAGACAAGAGCTTAGTCATAATTTAACAGACTTTGGCACTCTTTTTGTACAACTTGACACTCACTTAAGATTGTTATCACAGATGTATAAGATTCTGTTGGATCAGAGCAATTCAGATAATGAATGGGAAGCAGACCTACAACTCACTTTTTCACCGGAGGACATTCTCAAGATGTGTATGTTCTCTCATAGATTGTCTGTAGCAGCCCAAACAAAAGTGAAGAACTTTAAGATACTCTCCAGGTAGTATTACTGTCTGACGACCCTTCACCACATGTTCCCTAATGTATCCAGCTTATGTTGGAGATGTGGACAGGAGGAGGGAACAGTGTTACATATATGGTGGTCTTGCCCTACCATAAGCACATTTTGGGATAAAGTGCTCCAGGTTTATGGCATATTCTCAGGGAAGAAAGTACCCAACCTACCTAAAGTGACACTTCTTTTGCTAGTACCAGGAACTTTAGCTCAAATGACAAAGAGTGCCCTAAGGTTCTTTCTCACAGCTGCACGATTAGTGATACCGAGGCACTGGAAATCTAGGGTTGCGCCCTCTCTCTTTGAATGGGCTGCTGAGCATCGACATCTATTTAAAAAGGAAGAACTAATTGCACACTCTCATGATCAGGGGGACGAGATGGAACTATCTTTCTCTGTTCCTCTACTTAACAGAATTCTCCAGTCTAATAGGAGAGCTTTCCAAGTGATGTCAAGAAGCTGACACTGTGGCGTTATCATATATAGGTGGGATTGGGGCGAGTCTGTCATCTAGGTATTCGCACTATACCGTTTACACTATTTTCTTTATTTTTCACTTCTTTTCTTCATCCTTTATGGTTATTGGCTTATACTTCGGATTTAGCGATTTCTGATGACCTCTAAAGAATTGCAATAGATGTCAATATAACACATATATTTTCACGGTATGCCTTTTTTTTTCACTGAAGTAGATTGTGATTCTGAGTATACATGTACCAGCTTATTTGAAGCTTTTGTAACTGGTTATTATTTTTATTCATTAAATGAGAGTAAACATAACATTCTCTCATTTTTCACTGGTAACCAGCGCATTTTAAAAAGAAGGATTGATTGGCTTTTAAAATGTGAAATATTGTCAAAGTGTTCTAAGGTTGTAATTTTACAGAGCTTCAGTCCTTGCTTTTAATCAGGGATCAACCATTTCTGGCAGTTCAACTCTTCTTAATGTACAATTTCCACAATACTTTATTCAGTTCTACGTACAAGAACACCTCAACAAGTATGCATGCTGGAAGTTGTAGTTTCATAGCAGCTGGAGAGGATGCTCACCTCTGTTTTAGATAATTCGTCAGCAACACTGATTTGATGTGTTTAATTGTCTAATTCAATATGCCAGAGAGATAATCTTTTCGGTATGTATGGATATTTATTTTTTATTTACACAGGTTGCTATACAGAGCTATAGACTCACACACCGAGGACATGGGACCTATCTACAATTACCGCATCGAAATTGCTGTCTATTTCATTATCTACATAATTCTCATTGCTTTCTTCATGATGAATATTTTTGTTGGCTTTGTCATTGTAACCTTTCAAGAACAAGGAGAGCAGGAATATAAGAACTGCGAATTAAACAAAAATCAAGTAAGATAATCTTCTGCAGATTTCTGTATTTCAAGTGTAAATTTCACTTCAGGTGACCTTTCAGGATAAGCTCCAAAGTGTGTACATAAGGAATAACACTATATCTGGCCACTATATGACTTGTTTTTGGCGTTTTTTTAACAGTATCTCCTCTCAGCTCTGCCCATAAACTACCCATAGAGAAACAGGCAATTCTACTCTTCTTTCTGTAGCACACCGTGAGAAGCAGCAGCAGTAGTATTGGAAAACATTATGCAGCATGTGCATCCAGCAGTGAAATGAGACAGCAAAACACAAGCCAGCAGTACAATCTCTGTCTGCTTCTCTGCCTCTCTCCAGCACCCTCCCTCCTTCTTCTCATCATCCCGCTCCCTCCATAGACTCCTATGTAATCTGAACATTTAGTAAGCTGCTAACTTATCTATACTGAAGACAGATTTGAGCAGGCAATTGAGAGTTAGGTCTCATGAGCACGGCTGTTTTTAAACTGCATCACGGATGTGGACCCTTTCACTTGAATGGTGCAGAACGGCGGCATGGAACCTTACAGAAGTACTACAGTACCGTGAGGTTTTTCTCCATGCCTCTGCACCGCAAAAAATAGAATATGTTCAAGTTAAATAGGTCTGCATCCGTCTGCGGAAACCACATGGATGTTGCATGGATGAGCAGTAGAAAAGCCATATAAGTAATGAAAGAGTCATTTTTCTCTGATAAGCTATAATACAATTTTTTTTAGACTTGCTTACACTATTAATTTGTGAAAAAATGAGAGACCAGTTAATAATTACTTTATTTATTCAACTTAAAATGATGGCACATATTATAACTGAATGTTTTTTGCCCAACAGAGACAGTGTGTACAGTATGCCCTAAAGGCCCGTCCTCTGCGACGGTACATCCCAAAAAACCCTCACCAGTATAAAGTCTGGTATTTGGTTACATCTTCATATTTTGAATACTTGATGTTTGCACTCATCATGTTGAATACCATTAGTCTTGGAATGCAGGTAATCCTTAGTTTCTTACTTTTTATTGAATATACTGTTGACTTTAAGCACAATGGGTTACATTTATCGAAATTGTGTAAAGGAAAACTGAAAGGTGGTATCTCATTGCTTGCTATGGGCAATTAAGCCAGTGTTCCTACACCAGTTTGATAAATCTCTAAAGTTACTTGTTAAACAAAAAACAATAGAAAACTACCTGAGCACAACTGCATCTAGAAATTGCATTACTGCTGTGTTCCATACATGGGATACTCCTTTAGGCCTCTTGCACACGACCGTATGTCTCTTTCTGTGTTTTGCGGTCCGTTTTTTATGCATCTGTCGTTTCGTTTTTTGTTTCTGTTGTGTTTCTGTTCCGTTTCCGCTCCGTAGTTCTGCAACAAATCTCCGAATGGTTTCCATATGCGATCCGTTTTTTGTGGATCGCAAACGGAAACATAAGATTTGCAATCATTACTGTAATGTACAGTAATATTTGTAAACAGCAAACACATGGGCAAAGTGGGCAAGGATCCGCAAAAAACGGATGACATACGGATGTACTCCGTATGCATTCTGTATTTTTTGCGGACCCATTGACTTGAATGGAGCCATGGAACGTTATTTACAGGCAATAACAAGACAAGTTCTATCTTTTAGCAGAACGGATTTAAGGGAAATACAGAAACGGAATGCATACGGAGTACATACATTTTTTTTGCAGCTATTGAAATTAATGGTTCTGCATACGGACCACAAACGGAACCCGCAAAAACGGAATGGAAACAGAAAAAAAAAACATTTGTGTGCATAAGGCCTTACTCTATAAAGGATGAGAAATTTTCATTACTCTCTCATGTACACAGACCCATTGAAATGAATGGGTCAGGATTCAGTGCGGGGTCTATGCGTTCACGTCACACATTGCACCTGCGTGGAAAACTCGCTCGTGTGAAAGGGGCCTTATAGTCCTGGATCTATTCAATTATGCTTAGGTCTATGGGAACCATTGGAAGGAAGAGAGTTAAAAAAAACAACAACTTAAAGGCCTTCATCGTTTAACATTTTTTCATTTAGGAGTATTAGTCAGGTAAAGTTAAAGGGGTTGTCCGGGTTCAGAGCTGAACCCAGACATATCCCCATTTTCACCCAGGCAGCCCCCCTGACTTTAGCATCGGAGCAGTTCATGCAGTTCATGCTCCGATGTTCTTCTTTGCCCTGCGCTGGATCGCGCAGGGCAAAGGCATTTTTAGGAGATCCGGTGACTAATCGGGCTCTCCATAGGGCTGCCAGGTGGAGGCTTCCACCCAGCAGTGAGCCCGGTGATGTCACCGGCACTGATGGGCGGGCTTTAGCGCTGCCCTAGCCTGTAAAACGGAAGCCTCCACCTGGCAGTGTGTTATTGTAAATAAAAGAGCCCTTGCCCTACGCTATCCAGCGCAGGACAAGGGAGAGCATCAGAGCATGAAATGCTCCAATGTTAACATAAGGTCGGCTGCCTTGGTAAAATTATGAGTATGTCCAGGGTCAGCTCTAAACCTAGACAACCCCTTTAATTACAATCATCAATAATCAATGAAATAGCACAGATTTCCCTAATCATAATGTTGCATGCAAAGGTAGTTAACCCCTTTCGGGACACATGACGTACCGGTACGGCATGTTTCCCGAGTCCTTAAGGACACATGACGTACCGGTACGTCATGAGTTGTTCCGATCACTGCTGCTCAGCTGGCAGTGATCGGAACAAGGTACCTGCTGAAATCATTCAGCAGGTACCTTGTTACAATGCCCAGGGGGTCCTGTGACCCCCATATGAGCGATCGCTGCAAACCGCAGGTCAATTCAGACCTGCGGTTTGCAGCGCTCTATGCGATCTCTGATCCCGCGGTCTACGACCGCGGGGATCAGAGAGTTAATGCCCCAAACTGTTTTTAACCCCCTGCAGCCCCCAATCATATTGTGGCTGCGGGGGTGCAGGGGGTGGTTGCGGGCGGCGGAGGCGGGCGGGAGGCGGGCGGTGCAGCGGGCGGGATCGCGATGCGATCCCCGCCCGCCTCCCCTGTAATCTATCCCTGGTGTCTAGTGGTTCTATCAGAGTGTCAGCACATTGCTGACACTCTGATAAAGCGGCTGGCATCTGTGCTGCAGATGCCAGCCGTTTAACCCTCTCATACCGCGGTCCGTACGGACCGCGGTATGGAAGGGTTAGCAGGAGGAGCGCTCCCTCCCTCTCCCATCGAGGGCTGCTGTGCCTTTGCAGCCCCCAACAGGATGGGATCGCAGAGGAGGGTGCTCCACTCCTCCCCATCCATCACCCCTGCCCAGTTATGGCAGCGGGTGATGGTTGCCATGGAGACAGGACGCTTTCAGAAGCATCCTGCTCTCCATGGTGCTGAAAGTCTGAATAGACCTGCTAAAGGTCTATTCAGACTTTCTAAAGTACAAAATATAGTACAGTGCACTATATAGTGTACTGTACTGTATATACTAGACACCAGATCCACTGGATCTTTCAGAACCAAGTGGGTCTGGGTCAAAAAAATGTAAAAAGTGAAAAAAGTAAAAATGAAAAAAACACATAACATTGAATAAAAATTAAAAAAAATAAAATACACTACACATATTAGGTATCGCCGCGTCCGTAAAAACCTGCTCTATAAAAATATCACATGACTGAACTCCTCAGGTGAACGCCATAAAAAAAAAAAACCAAAAATGGTGTAAATAAGCCATTTTTTGGCACATTACATCACTAAAAGTGTAATACAAAGCGATCAAAAAGGCGTTTGCCTCCCAAAATAGTACAAATCAAACCGCCATCTCATCCCGCAAAAAACGAGCCCCTACCTAAAACAATTGGCCAAAAAATAAAAAAACTATGCATCTCAGACTAAAACATGATTTTTTTCGTTTCAAAAATGCTTTTTAGTGTTAAATGTAAAAAAAAATTAAAAAGTAGACATATTTGGTATCTACACGTCCGTAAGAATCTGCTCTATAAAAATATCACATGACCTAACCCCTCAAGTAAACACTGTAAAAAAATAATAAAAACTTTGTCAAAAAGCCATTTTTTGCCACCTTACATCACAAAAGTGTAATAGCAAGCGATCAAAAAGTCATATGACCCCCAAATAGTGCCAATCTAACCGTCACCTCATCCCGCAAAAATGATACCCAACCTGAGACAATTGCCTAAAAACTGAAAAATATATGGCTCTCAGACTATGGAGATACTAAAACATGTTTTTTTTCATTCAAAAAGGATATTATTGTGTAAAACCAAAATAAATAAAAAAGGTATACATATTATGTATCGTCGCGTCCGTAAGGACCTGCTCTATAAAAATATAACATGACCTAACCCCTCAGATGAACGCCGTAAACATAAAAAATAAATACGTTGTCAAACAAGCCATTTTTTGTCACCTTACATCACAAAAAGTGTAATAGTAAGCGATCAAAAAGTCATATGCACCCCAAGATGGTGCCAATCAAACCACCATCTCATCCCGCAAAAATGAGCCCCTACATAGGACAATCGCCCAAAAAAAAAATATATATGGCTCTCAAACTATGGAGACACTAAAACATGATTTTTTTTGTTTTAAAAAATTATATTATTGTGTAAAACTTATATAAATAAATAAAAAGTATACATATTATGTATCGCCACGTCCGTCACAACCTGATCTATATAAATAACACATGACCTAACCCTCAGCTGAACACAGCAAAAAAAAAAAAAAATACGGTGTCAAAAGCCATTTTTGTCACCTTACATCTAAAAAGTATCATAGCAAGCGACCAAAATGTCATATGCACCCCAAGATGGTGCCAATCAAACCGCCATCTCATCCCGCAAAAATGAGCCCCTACATAACACAGTCGCCCAAAAAATAAAATAAAACTATGGCTTTCAGAATGTGGAGACACTAAAAAATATTTTTCAAAAAGGCTTTATTATGTTAAACTGAAACAAAAAACCCCAAAAAGTAGTCATATTTGGTATTGTCGCGTCCGTAACAACCTGCTCTATAGAAATAGCACACAATCTAACCTGTCAGTTCAACTATGTAAATAACAAAAAATAAAAACAGTCCCAAAACAGCTATTTTTTTGCAAATTTTCCATTTTAATCCATTCTTGCAGTAACAAAGCAAGGGTTAACAGCCAAGCAAAACTCAATATTTATTGCCCTGATTCTCTTGTTTGCACAAACACCCCATATGTGGTGGTAAACTACTGTATGGCCAAACGGCAGGGCACAGAAGGAAGGGAACGCCATATGGTTTTTGGAAGGCAGATTTTGCTGGACTGGTTTTTTGACACTATGTCCCATTTGAAGCCCCCCTGATGCACCCCTACAGTAGAAACTCCAAAAAAGTGACCTCATTTTGGAAACTACGGGATAAGGTGTCAGTTTTGTTGGTACTATTCTAGGGTAAACATGATTTTTGGTTGCTCTATATTACACTTTTTTGAGACAAGGTAACAAAAATAGAAATTGGAAATTTCATCTCCATTTGCCAATAACTCTTGTGGAACACCTAAAGGGTTAACAAAGTTTGTAAAACTGGTTTTGAATACCTTGAGGGGCGTAGTTTCTTAGATGGAGTCACTTTTATGGAGTTTCTACTCTAGGGGTGCATTGGGGGCTTCAAATGGGACATGGTGTCAAAAATCCAGTCCAGCAAAATCTGCCTTCCAAAACCATATGGCGCTCCTTTCCTTCTACGCCCTGCAGTTTGGCCATACAGCAGTTTACTGACCACATATAGGGTGTTTCTGAAAACTACAGAATTGGGGCAATAAAAATTGAGTTTTGTTTGGCTGTTAACCCTTGCTTTGTTACTGGAAAAAATGGATTCAAACGGAAAATTTTTCAAAAAATCAAAATTCTGAAATTTTATCTCCATTTGCCATTAACTCTTGTGGAAAACCTAAAGGGTTAATGACGTTTGTAAAATCAGTTTTGAATACCTTGAGGGGTGTAGTTTCTAGAATGGGGTAATTTTTGGGTGGTTTCTATTATGTAAGCCTCACAAAGTGACTTCAGACCTGAACTGGTCCCTAAAAAGTGGGTTTTTCAAAATTTCTGAAAAATTTCAAGATTTGCTTCTAAACTTCTAAGCCTTGTAACGTCCCCAAAAAATGAAATAGCATTCCCAAAATGATCCATACATGAAGTAGACATATGGGGAATGTAAATCAATAACTTTTTTTGGCAGTATTACTATGTATTATAGAAGTAGAGTAATTAAAACTTGGAAAATTGCAAATTTTTCAAAATTTTTGGTAAATTTGGTATTTTTTTATAAATAAAAATGAAATTTTTCGACTTAATTTTACCACTGTCATGAAGTACAATATGTGACGAAAAAACAATCTCAGAATGGACTGGATAAGAAAAAGCGTTTTAAAGTTATCACCACATAAAGTGACAATGGTCAGATTTTGAAAAAATGGCCTGGTCCTTAAGGTGAAATAGGGCCGTGTCCTTAAGGGGTTAAACTTTGTAATTGATAAATGGACATAAAAAAGATATCCAAAGACTTGAAAATGTCAGTCAGCTCTGTTCAAAATCTGAATGGAAAAGTTCTGTTAAAACCAAACCGCTCTCAGGTAGACAAAGAAATATGCAACTGCTAAGAACATTTGTCAGTAGGCAAAAAGAATCCCATAAGAAAATAATCTGATTCTATGCTAGTCAGTAAAAAATGTATTATTGCAAACAAACAATCATCTTTTGAACGATCATTTCACAAGACGCAGCCAAACACTTTTTATTCCACATTGGCCATTACAGTAGTTCAAGCTGGCCATAAATGTTCAATGAAACCGAGCGATGGACGAAAGATCTTTCTGGGAACATTCCTTCAAAGAAAGATATTTTGCCCTTTCGTCCAACTTTTAGCAGAAAAAATTACATGTGGCTGACTTTCAAAGTTTTTTCTCTGATCATATACACTAGTGGACAAAATTGTGGAAACTTTTTTTTTTAAGTGCATTTTTAACATTTAATGCCTCATGGCACCAGTATTGTTTGTAATAATACCATACCATTATACAAGTTAGACATAATACAAATCATTGGAAAAGTAATTTCTTGCAGAATGTAATACAGCAAATTTATTGAAAGAATTCATAGTAGAACATCAGTTATAGAGAAGAATAAAAATAAATAATCAAAAACACCTTTACAGTGTCAGTTAGTACTTAATTTGTCTTATTACGGCTTTACAATGCTTTCCCTTGAATGAACCAATTTTTGTTCGTTCTTTAGGTGTTATAATTGGAAATCAAGATTGCATTTTTTTTGTATTAATTATGTTTTATTCCTTGTTTGCTTCGGATTAACAAGTTTCTTTAGTTGGCTCCATAGATGTTTTGTGCAGTTAAGGTCAGGGCTGAAACCAATTTTTGCACACAGCAGCAACATGTCATGGAGCTGAATCACATGTAGAAGGCTTCAGTTTGGATCTTGAGTATTTTTTTTATTTTTTTTTGCAATTTACAGTCCCATTAATCATACATTCTACCCACAACTTTTGCTGTCATACATCCCCAGATAATTACTTCGACATGGTTGCTGCGATGCAATCCAAACATGCTCCAGTTCTTCTTTTTACCTACGTAATGCCACCACTACTGAATAGGGAGATTCTGGGCTCATCACTCCAAACTATTCCCTTCTCTGTCCATTTAACATGGGTGTTAGCTCTCTGTAATCTTTTTAATCTTTGTGATGCAAATGGACCTTTTCATGGAATTCTTACCTTTAGACCAAATAAAAAATAAAAAAAGTTAAGGGTGTCAGAATATGGTGACATAAAGCAATCTCTTAGTTTTAAATATCTTTTTGACTTACTGTATTATATGTAGAAAAACATAAAAACTATATAAATTTGGTATCTCCATAATTATACTGCTCCACAAACTAAAGTTAAAGGAGTTGTGCAGGCAATACATATCGATGGCATATCCTCAGGATAAGTTATCAATATCTGATCGGCGGTGGTCTGACACCCAGCACCCCTGCCAATCAGCTGGTTAAAGGGAGGAGCGCTTCATGTGAGCACTCCTTCCTCTTCATTACACTGCGCGTTGTCTTGGAAGTCGCATAATTGCAAATACTTGCTGTATTCACTTGAATGGAGGGAGTACTTGTAATTACACTGCGCCACCACTACAAGGGAGTTGACGCGCAGTGTAGTGAATAGGAAACAGCTCATCAGCAGGGGTGTCGGACCCCCATTGATCACATATTGATGACCTATCCTGAGATTAGGCCATCAATGTATATTGCCTGAACAAACCCTTTAACGTACTTTTTATTGCACAGTGAACACTGTAAAAACAAAACCCTACAAATAAAGGTAAAAGAAAAACAAAGGCGAAATTGCACCACCTGATATAACTACAAATGGTTCCTTTAAAATATATAGAACTTGTTCTGCATAAAACCAGCTCTAATTCATCTATGTAGACAGAAAAAGAAAAAAAAATAAAGCTTTTGAAATGCGGTGATCAAAAATACCAAGACTTAACCCATCTCAGCAGAAGCCAGGCTGGATCTCAAATTTGCTGAAAATCTTAGAAAATTTGTTGTTTTCAAAATCTGACAGATAATCATACTTCACATTTACCATATTCCACACTATGTTAGCATCCTTTTTCAAATGTACTTTTGTTTTTTTTGGGGACATAAGAAGGCTTCTAAGTTTAGCAGAAATTAATCAAATTTTCAATAAAATTTCCAAATCCCATTTTCTTGGGACCAATTCAGTTCTGAATTTGGTTTGGGGAGTATATATATATATATATATATATATATATGCACAAGTAACCCCATTTCAAAATCAGTACTCCTCTATTTATTGAAAAAGGCACTTATAAAGTTTGTTAACCCCTTAGGTGTTTCACAGTAATGGTAATACATGGCATTATACACTACCCCATCAGCTAGATTGAAAATAATGGAATCCTTTCCTCTGATACAGAATGGTACGTGTCAGGGGTGCCCCCTTTCCCCTTCTTTATCTATAATGATTATGGAAACGCTTCTACAGTATATTACACAAGATCCTATGATTCACGGCATTAAAGTTGTCTAATATACACGTCACAGCAGCATTTGGCAACAATCTCCTTATTTTAATCACAACCCGGTAAACTTAATTTCCCAATTTATTGTCTATATTTCAGGAATTTGACTAGAAAGTCCACACTTAATATTTTTTGCTCTCTGTCATACTTACACCCGCTACAACTCCTACCTTCCCTCTCATGGCCAGTTAGGAGCCTCCAATACAGGCATCCTCAAACTGCGGCCCTCCAGCTGTTGCAAAACTACAACTCCCAGCATGCCCGAACAGCCTACAGGTATCAGCCTACAGCAGGGCATTGTGGGAGTTGTAGTTTTACAACAGCTGGAGGGCCGCAGTTTGAGGATGCCTGCTCCAATATCTTGGGACTAGAGATGAGCGAACATATAAAAAAAGTCCGTTGTTCGGCGTTCGGGTGGTGGTAAGTCGCGCATCCCGTTATGGATTCCACTATAGCGGCATATGGAATCCATAAGGGGCGGCTGCCACCAACCCGAACTTTTGCACAGCTGAAGGACCTGGGGTGACGTCACTGTCATGTGATCAGTGCAGGGGGCGTGGCTCAGCACGGGATACTGTAAATAAGTGCTTATTGGCCACACCTTACCCTCCTGTCATGTCTCCTCATCTTCTCCATTCCCACAGAGATTCACCTGTATTCAGGATCATGATTCCTGATATGCAGAGCAGAGAGGAGGATGAGTCAGCACTATGGCTCATTGTGGTGAACTAACTACTGATAGGACGGCGGCCATTTTACTTCTCCTAATGATTGCTCCCTAGACAAAACAATCTATTCTAAGTAATGAAAGGTATTTGTGAATATATTTATTATAAAATAATATTTAAGCTTTTTAATTTCTTTTAATTCCTAGAGAAGCCCCTTAACATAGCTAACCACAACCACTTTCAAAACCATATTTCAAAACTGGAGTGAGTTGTGTAAGAATGCAAAAAGTGGCAAAATGTATGATTGAGTCCAAAAAGTTGCAAAAGACTAATTTTTTGACTTTTTGAAAACAGAATTCTAGAGTGAAGGCTTGATAAATTAGGGCCTATATCTTCTACAAACTGTGCACATTTGGCTCCTATATTCCAAATCTTCAGACTTTTTTCTGTCTTTCTCAGGGGTAATAAATCTCCACACATATACTACTCCATTCTAGCTAAAAAGAAGACGTCTGGTGGATTTTGTCTTCTGGACCTTTACATGTACTACTGTGCAGTTCACTTGAGTAGATTGTTCTCTCTACTTTCTCAAGCACCTGGTACACTATGCACCAACCTCCAAAAATACCTTCTCACCATTCATGAGAAATTAATCTTATGGGGGCTTTGTTCTTTTTCACCAAACACTATCTTTCATTTAGACATTATGAGAAGTACTCTAGTAGTGTGGTCCACTACATGTAAGACCAATGATACATCCCAAATCCCTCATGCCGATATGCCCGTAAGACTTATTCAGGCATACATACATCTTCATATGTCTGAGATTACTGGGAAATGGGCGACCCTATATACATTTCCGCATTCCCGTGGGTCCAGAAAACCACTTTTATACAATACCTTTATTAAAATGATTTATCAACATCTTCAGGACCCTGCCATTTTTCACCTTAGGGACCAGGTCATTTTTTGCAAATCTGACATGTGTCACTTTATGTGGTGATAAATTTAAAATGCTTTTACTTATCCAAGCAAATTTATTTATAAAAAAAAAAACAAATTTACCAAAAATTTAGAAAAATTCGCAATTTTCAAAATGTCAATTTCTGTGCTTTTAAAACAGATAGTGATACCTCCCAAAATAGTTATTACTTTACATTTCCAATATGTCTAATTCATGTTTGGGTCATTTAGTAAATTACATTTTCTTTTTTTGGGACATTAGAAGGCTTAGAAGTTTAGAAACAAATCTTGACACTTTTCAGAAAATGTCCAAAACTCACTTTTTAAGGACCAGTTCAGGTCGGGAGTCATTTTGTGAGGCTTACATATTAGAAACCACCCATAAATGACCCTATTTTAGAAACTACACCCCTCAAGGTATTCAAAACTGATTTTACAAACTTTGTTAACCCTTTAGGTATTCCACAAGAATTAAAGGAAAATCTAGATGACATTTCAGAATTTCACTTTTTTGGCAGATTTTCCATTTTAATAAAAAAAAATTCCGCTAACAAAGCAAGCATTAACAGCCAAACAAACTCAATATTTATTGCCCTAATTCTGTAGTTTACAGAAACGCCCCATATGTGGTCGTAAACTGCTGTACGGGCACACGGCAGAGCGCAAAAGGAAAGGAACGCCATATGGTTTTTGAAGGGCAGATTTCACTGGGATAATTTTAAGTTGCCATGTTACATTTGAAGACCCCTTGATGCACCCCTAGAGTACAAACTCCTAAAAAATTACCCCATTTTGGTAACTATGGGATAAGGTGGCAGTTTTGTTGGTACTATTTTAGGGTACATATGATTTTTAGTTGCTCTATATTACACTTTTTGTGAGGCAAGGTAACAAAAAAAAGCTTTTTTGGCACCATTTTTTTGTTATCTACAATGTTAATCTGACAGGTTAGATCATGTGGTATTTTTTTAGAGCAGGTTGTTACGGACAACAATTTTTTGGTTGTTTGTTTCAGTTTTACATAATAAAGCATTTTGGGAAAAAATGATTTTTTAGTGTCTCCATATTCTGAAAGCCATAGTTTATTTTTATTTTTTGGGCACTTTTTATTTTATTTTATTTTTAGTCTTCACCTAAGGCAGCGATGGGCAAACTGCGGCTCTCCAGCTGTAGCAAAATTACAACTTCCAGCATGCCCAGTCTGGCTACAGCTATCAGCCTACAGCAGGGCATACTGAGAGTTGTAGTTTTACAACAACTGGAGAGCCGCAGTTTGCCCACCCATGACCTAAGGGGTTAGGTCATGTGATATTTTTATACAGCAGGTTCTTAGGGACGCAGCGTTACATAATATGTATACTGTTTTTATTTAACATTTTTAAAACAAAAAAATGTTTTAGTGTCTCCATATTCAGAGAGCCATAGTTTTTTTTTTTTTTTTTTTGGGCGATTGTCCTAGAAAGGGTCTAATTTTTTGCAGGATGAGATAATTGGTATGATTCTGGGGTGCAAATGAATTTTTGATCACTTGCTATTACACTTTTTGAGATGTAAGGTGACAAAAAATGGCTTTTTTTACACCGTTTTTATTATTATTTTTTTTACGGTGTTCACCTGAGGGGTTAGTTCATGTGATTTTTTTTATACAGCAGGTTCTTACAGACGCGGCGATACATAATATGTATACTTTTTTTATTTATTTAAGTTTTACACAATAACAGAATTTTTGAAACCAAAAAAAATCATGTTTTAGTGTCTCCATATTCTGAGAGCCATAGTTCTTTTTATTTTTTGGGCGATTGTCTTATATAGGGTCTCATTTTTTAAGATGAGATGACGGTTTGATTGGCACTTTTTTGGGGTGGATATGACTTTTTGTGATGTAAGGTGACAAAAATGGCTTTTTTTACACAACGTTTTTTTTTTACGTGTTCATCTAAGGGGTTAGGTCAGGGGTTATGGACGTGGCGATACATAATGTGTCTACTTTTTTAATTTTTTTTACATTTAACACAAAAAAAGAAAAGTATTTTTGAAACAAAAAATCATGTTTTAGTGTCTCCATAGTCTGAGAGCCATAGTTTTTTTTTTTTTTTGGGCAATTGTCTTAGTTAGGAGCTCATTTTTTGCGGGATGAAGTGACAGTTAGATTGGTACTATTTTGGGGGTCATGCGCCTTTTTGATCTCTTGGTGTTGCACTTTTAGTGATGTAAGATGACAAAAAAAATGTTTTTTTAGCACAGTTTTTATTTTTTACGGTGTTCACTTGAGGGGTTAGGTCATGTGATATTTTTATAGAGCCAGTCGATACGGATGTGGTGATACCTAATACGGTAT
Organism: Bufotes viridis; assembly: GCA_033119425.1. Taxonomy (NCBI): domain Eukaryota; kingdom Metazoa; phylum Chordata; class Amphibia; order Anura; family Bufonidae; genus Bufotes; species Bufotes viridis. Next base: position 207,174,159 of record CM065591.1, read on the forward strand.
GTCTACTTTTCTTTTTTTCAATATTTTTTACCATTTTCTTTACTTTATTTTGTGAAAAGGAGGCTTTTTTGGGGGGAAAACTTTATTTCTTTTTACTTTTTTTTTTCCACTTTTTTATTTGTCCCTCTCTGGGACTTCAACTTTTGGGAGTCTGATTACAATGCATCACAATACTTTTGTATTGTAATGCATTGGCTATAAGTGTATTACACTTTGTAATACACTTACAGACTTCCTGCCTGTGAGATCCAGGGGGACAGGCTGCTGTGATGGGGGCCCGATGTCCACCCCGCACCCGGCACGATCCCACACGTGCCGCGGTCAGCGCTGACCGTGACAGTGTGAGGGTTAATGAAACCGCATCAGTGTTTTCACCGATGCCGGGGCATACAGCAGGGGTCTAGCTATCAGTGACTGCCGGACCCCTGCGCTGATCGTGCGGCACAGCTCCTGCACCCACCCGATCTGCCCACTGTATATGTACGGCGCTGGTCCTTAAGTCACGTCTACCAGCACCATACATGTACAGTGCGGGTCTTTAAGGGGTTAACAAGTTCCTGCAGCATGGTCCCTAAAACAGAAGATTAATACTTTCCTGCTCTCTGCTGCTCTCGTATCTTCCAGTCCCGGAGCCTCTCTCCAGCAAATGACTGGCTTCAGTGGTGAAATGCTGCTTGTGGCCACATCACCAGTCATTGGCTGGAGCATAGCAAGTGACTATGCCCATAGCCAGCCAGATGTAAACCAGAAGATGGAGACAGCGGGAATGGCTGGGAGCAGAAAAGCATGAATCTTCTGTTTCACCCTGAAGGGCCATGTTGCAGGAATGTGTTGAAAATTATTTTTTACTGGGAAATATCTAAGTTGCTATTACACTGCCCGATATTCGAGACAATTACTGGGAACACGTGTCCATAGATACACTTATTCCTGATATCTGCCCATGATGATCAGCCAATAAACAAGGAATCACTCATTTGTCTGCTGATTTGCATATTTTATCAGGATGAAAGATGTACAATTATCGTCAGCACATCTCACTGTGTAATCAGGAATGTGTGACCGATAATTAATCAATATAAGTGAATGAGGGAGGAATGACTGCGGTAGTGATCATTCTTCCCCAAGAATAGGCATTTTATATGACAGCCGCGGCATGTGCGGTCTACAAATTGCGGAACACACATGGACCAGTGTCCATGTTTTGCGGATCCGCAATTCACTACGTTCGTGTGACTGTAGCCTTATCCCACAAAAAATAAGTCCTCATACGGCTATGTGAATGGAAAAATAAAAAAGTTATGATTGGTGAAGGTTCAATTTCTGAAGAGGCTAAAATGCTCTGGTGAGTGCTGTGGCCTCTTCATAGGCCAATGACGCCATGGTCATCAGTCACATGGTCTATGTGCATGTAAATAGTTGTGGGCTGCAGTAACAAGCACAGCCACTATACAATGTACGGCACTGTCCTTGGTATGCTGTGAAGAGATGGCAGAGCTTACCAGAGAGCCACAGCCTCTGTAAACATCTGATTGGTGTCGGTGCTGAGTTTTGGACCCCCACCGATCAGATATTGATGACCTATCCTGTGGAGAGGCCATGAATATTATACTCCTGGAAAACTCCTTTTAATAGGAATAATTTTCCATGGCATTCTACATGTTGTACCTCCTGCAAATGAATAGAGAACCTGCTGTTAAAAGTATCAACCCCAGCTCTGCTATAACATCATGGACAGGAAGGGGGTTGAATAAGATACATTCTTACAAAGTCCTTTCCAACTTGGTGTTGTTCAATTACTGTGCACCACCTTTATCTTTACTTTTTCATTTCCATTTTATTTACCAGCACTGATAGTACTATCATAAATTTGCAAACCTATCTTTGATATTAGGGGAATGTAACAAAAAAAACTTCACAGAAAGCAGTGTCGGAACATTTGACACATTTTTAGTTTGCATTAAAATATAAATAATGCTAATTTAAATGTATCTCAAAATTTTTCCAGCCTCCAGCACTTCTGCAGATACAGAGTTGTAAAATGTTAAGGGTAAAGAAAAAATGTAATGTGGTACAATGGTTTAAAAATCACCTTACTATGTAGGCGATTAAGGTTTAATATATGCAAAGATCTAAAGTTGGACCTCTATTTTGGTGGTATATATTTTTTTATGTACAGTGAATTTAAACTATGAAGGCATGTACTCTGTAGTTGTCTTTTGTATACAAACAGGATTTCATTATCTGTTTCTTATTATTTAGCATTATGGACAGACTGCTGAATTTAGTCATGTGTCAGACATCCTGAATGTAGCTTTCACTGGAATCTTCACTGTTGAAATGCTATTAAAACTAGCAGCTTTCAAAGCCAAGGTGAGTGTTCACAGAATACCAGTCCTGAAATGCATGCTATTGTCTTGAATACATACAAAAATATGTATTTTGACTGTCATTTTGTAACTGCCATTATTTAAAGCTATATACATATCCGGACTCACTCAGCAGAGCAAGCTCCCGGAACTGCATGCAAACGGAAAGCATTTGAAGATGGATCTGGCTCAAATGCTTTGCAAGAACGGATCTGTCTCTCCGCTTGTCATACAGAGGGAAGGATCCATTATTTATTTTTTTTCACATTTTTACCTGTCTGCACATGCGCAGACTGGAAGAACGGATCCGGCATTGCTGTATTTTGAATGCCGGATCCTGCACTAATACATTCCGATGGAAAAAATGCCGGATCTGGCATTCCAGCAAGTGTTCTGGAATTTAGGCTGGAGATAAAACCACTGCATGCCGCGGTATTATCTCCGTCCTGAAATGTCAAAAAGACATCCGGATGCATCCTGAATGGATTTCTCTCCATTCAAAATGCATGGGGATAAAACTGATCAGATATTTTCCGGTATAGAGCCCCTAGGACGGAACTCTAGGCCGGAAAAGAAAAACGCAAGTGTGAAAGTACCCTTAATGAACCTGTGTCTTTTTCAGCTTATATAGCTATGTAACAATGTATGTGTAACATACAGTAGTAACATAGTTTATAAGGATGAAAAAATACATCTGTCCATCCAGCTCAGCCCATTATCCTGCAAATTGATCCAGAGGAAGGCAAAAAACCCTGTGAGGTAGAAGCCAATTTTCCTCACTTTGGAGTCGGGAAGGAATTTTTCCCCCTAATCAGGAAATCAGAATAACTCCCTGGATCAACGACCCATCTCTAGTAGCTATAATAACCTGTAATATTATTACACTCCAGAAATACATCCAGTCCCCTCTTGAACTCTTTTAGTAAACTCACCATCACCACCTCCTCAGGCAAAGAGTTCCATAGTCTCACTGCTCTTACCGTGAAGAATCCTTTTCTATGTTTGTGTACAAACCTTCTTTCCTCCAGACTAGTGTTGAGCGTGAATATTCGCAAAGCGAATTTTAATCTTGAATATCGTGATTTCGAGAATTCACAAATATGTAGAATACACGACTCCGCAATTAAGAGGGATAGTGATAGGGAAATTGTATCTTGAAAATAAAAGATTCAGACATAATTCCCCCAACCTTAATTGCTTTCTATAACAATTTCCACTATTTCTGTCAGAGTAAGGACTTAATAGGTAAAAACTGTTCCGCGAATGTTCGTCACTTGAATATTCGCATTAATCTATTTGCGGTTTGTATTCTCTTTCCTACCAAGCGTTAACAGGTTGTGTCAGACTCCAGTACGCTGTATGTATTGCGAAAATTTGTATATGTCTTATTCGCACCTTTCCATTCGCACAAATGACTCCCGCCATTTCAAGCTTTCAATACATGTAAAGCTGTTTAAATGTTAATAATAACAAATAACGAATAGATTCTATGCGCACGCAAATATAACTTGAAAAATTAATCGTCAATCATGAGATTGGATGCGAAATATCGAATATTGCGAAGTCACAAATATATGACGAATATGATGCGAAATATTCGTGATATCATCCCTACTCCAGACGCAGAGGATGTCCCCTCGTCACAGTCCTGGGGATAAATAGATGATGGGAATGATCTCTGTACTGACCCCTGATATATTCATACATAGTTATTAGATCTCCCCTCAGTCGTCTTTTTTCTAAGGTGAATAACCCTAATTTTGATAATCTTTCAGTGTACTGTAGTTGCCCCATTCCAGTTATTACTTTAGTTGCCCTCCTCTCAACCCTCTGCTATGTCTGCCTTGTTCACAGGAGCCCAGAACTGTACACAGTACTCCATGTGTGGTCTGACCAGTGATTTGTAAAGTAGTAGGACTATGTTCTCATCATGGGCATCTATGCCCCTTTTGATGCCACGCATTATCTTATTGGCCTTGGCAGCAGCTGGCTGACTGGTTTTTACAGCTTAGTTTGCAGTTCTTTAAAATTCCCACAGTAGGTCCTTTTCCATGTCAGTGTTATCCAGTGTTTTACCTTTAGTATGTATGGGTGACTTGCATTATTCCTTCCCATGTGCATAACCTTACATTTGTCAGTGTTAAACCTCATCTGCCACTTCTCTGCCCAAGACTCCAATCTATCCAGATTTATCTGTAGCAGTATATTGTCCTCTTCTGTGTTAATTACACAGATATTTTACTATGCAAGACTTCTACAAGATTATTAGTAAATATATTGAAGAGGATAGGGCCCAATACTGACTCCTGTAGTACCCCACTAATGACAGTTGCCGAATCTGAGTGTGTACCATTAATAACCACCCTCTGTTTTCTATCACTCAGCCAGTTACTTACCCACATACAGACATTTTTACATACAGACAGTAAACAAAATAAAATAGATCTGGTTGCTTAAATGATGAATATTAATCTGTTTTATACAATGTCTCCTTTCTTTACTTTTTAGGGTTATTTCGGGGATCCCTGGAATGTCTTTGATTTCCTAATTGTCATAGGCAGTGTAATTGATGTTATCCTGAGTGAGATAGATGTAAGTGAAATCTTCAAAAGCTGATCAAACTTGGTTCTATGTAGGTGCCAGTTAAGTGTACCTCTGCATTTGAAGAACATTATACAAACTAATAGTAAATTCTACCAATTATTGTACTCCCACTGCCACCACAGGACAGCCGCTGCTGACATCTCAGGTCCGTGGTATCTTTTCTATTCTGTTAATATAAGTATGCGTGGATTGCTGATTATTCTCTGCCTACTATTGTATAAGGAGTACCTTCCAATTCTAAGCGGCCAAGTGTTCTAAATGTTCAGTACCAATGTTAGTAGATAAGGTCTTCAGCACAGAAATTCGAAACAAACATAAGTGAATGTTAATAGGGTTTCAATCTTAGTGTAAAGCATACTGTATTATACTTGTGTTTTCCATGGTTTTGATGATGAATGATAATGCATGTTTTTTTCCCCCATTGGAGTCTTTTTTTTTTCTGCATGATCCAGAACATGATTGGAGATCATCAGGTTGAGCAAATGTAAACGTGACTCATCTGTGCACATATCCTTGGCGACATATTCTTTGATTTATTTTCCTGGGTACATTGCAGCAAGACTTATTTCACCCTACCCTCACGCTGCTTCTGTATTGCCTACGCTCTTTTTTTTTTTTTTCTTTCTCCGTTCTCTTGCTACATAGCTTTATCTGTTAAGCTTTGCTGTGTTTTTCTGTTCACAGACTGTCCTTGCTCCCAGTGGTGGTCTGTTCTGTCTCAGTGATGGTTGCAAGCCCAGTGTTGTAAATATCAGCTGCATGCGCTTGCTGTGCAGGCCATCCATGCTTGTTCTTTTATCCAACTCTTATATTATCCATCACCGTTTTGTCCTCACTGTTACTACACTTCTCCCATGTTTTATTCATCTGTTGTAATAGATTAGTGAATGCATTTAAGCCACTGACAAGCTATGTTTTAGACACAGTAGCTGCATGGAGTGTAGATACTCAAGGTAGCAGAATGGTGAACTTGAGTGTTCCCTCTGGATCTGTGAAATGTTAAAATACAATCAATTGTACAACATCAAGTCTTTATAACAAGTACTAATCAAAAGTAAACACAATGGCCCAACGTGAGTACACCTAGATTTTGGCAAACACCGTGCCAAAATGTGGTGCAGTTTGGAGGATCTAGGTTTAGAAACGTTATCTGCAAGGTGGCACCTCTTAATCAAAGGTGGTGGCCTAATATGAGACATTTACACCACAATTCTGCTACAAAATTCTGTCGCAGAGTAAGCCAATCAATAGTTTGTAAGCGTTAGACAAAAGTGATTAGCTGTGTATCAAATTTATGATCCACTGTGATAATTCTGGTGCATGTCTAGATAGCTGGTCTAAGTTTTTTTTTTTTTTTTTTTTGTGCTAAAGCATTACATTACTGGTATATAAATTATTAGAGGAGAAAGAAGAATTTTATTCAACCAATGTACAACCAGTGTTTCAGTCTCTTATTTCCAATGGGTGAATAAACTTTACCCTGAGAATTGGAGTCTGGACTTTTGGAAGCCCAGCACCCACAGTTGTATGTCTGTTTTAACTGTGCTGCTCTACGCTTATCTGCTAGACACATTTTATTGCTGACATCTTACTATACAATATACCTTATGTTTTACTGAAAAATTACTAAAATAGTGTCAGAATGTACACTGCTTGACACCATGTGTCACTCACACTAAGCTCACTGGATACTTAAAAATGGCAGCAATAAACTCTCTTTTGGCGCCTGTTGTCTCATAGAGGCATGTAGGCTCGGACTGGCCCACCGGGGAGCCGGGGAAATCCTCGGTGGGCCACAGAACCAGCAAGTGAGTTTCCTTGCTTAGAAGCTGTCTACAATAAGCTCCGCCCCCTGTACACATTCGGATGCATGCTGCCTGTGATTCAATCTAAATGAGGAGGGCTCCACACCAGCGCTGATTCATGGGAACAGACACGTTTTGTATAATCAGCACTCCTTGTCAGTAAGGTTATTTCCACATGATCCGATTTTAATAAAATCGCGGCAAAAAAACACGGCATTTTGCCACGATTTTATGTAAATTAGATCATGTGGTAATAGCCTTAATGTGACCAGGAGTGCTGATTGGTCTAAAACCTGTCAGTCAATAGCACTGACAGCCTCTCCTCCAATGAGGCAGCTCTGCTAGAAGGACTGCTGCCTATGTGATCAGTCTGGAGATCTGCTGCTGTGAGGGGGAGGAGCCTAGCTCAGGACCTGGGGTCACAACTAGCAACATAGAGGACCATGAGGTGAGGAGGGAATCTACAAGTATTGTAATTGGTTTAAAAGAGTTCCTGCATTTATGACAGTGTGTGTAGAAGTGTGCGTGTAAAAGAGTGCTGGCATGTGTAGAAGTATGCGTGTAAAAGAGTGCTAGCATATGTAGAATTATGCGTGTAAAAGAGTGCTAACATGGGTAGAAGTGTATGTGTAAAGAGTGCCGGTGTACCATGAAAAAACCTTAAATCATGAACAAACCTTAAGTCAGCTGATTTCAGGGGGTGTGTTCGGGGTGTGTCCTACGGCGCATGCACATTATGCGCACTATGCCGAAACAGTTCTGAAGCCAGAGGCGCGGGGTTGGTACAGGTGTATGAATAAACCTGTGAGCCCCCCCCCCCCCCATGTTGTGCAGAAAACCGCAGGTCAATTCAGACCTGCGGTTTTCTGCGTGACAGTCTCTGATCTGTGACCGTGGGGATCAGAGACCTAAATGTAAAAATTAACCAATTAACCCCCCCCCCCTGCACCCCACCATGTTACTGGGGGGGGTGGTAAGGACCGCGGTATGGAATGGGTTAACAGGGAGGGAGCTCCCTCCCTCTCCCATCGGGGAGACCTGCTTCTGCGTACTGCGCTGAAGCCGAGTGCGGTCTGCATAGAACACACCCCCTCAATATGTAATGTGAGCCGAGACCCGCCTGAATGGGCTGCATAGAACACACCCCCTGAAATCAGCTGACTTAAGGTTTGTTCATGATTTAAGGCTTTTTCATGGTACTACGGCATGTGTAGAAGTATGCATGTAAAGAGTGCTAGCATGTGTAAAAGTATGTGTGTAAAAGAGTGCTACCATGTGTAGAAGTGTGCATGTAAAAGAGTGCTAGCATGTGTAGAAGTGTGCGTGTAAAGAGTGCTGGCATGTGTAGAAGTGTTTGTGTGACAGTTCTGTTGCTGTATCTATGCATAGAGCTTGGTTCTGTTACCTTATCTATGCACAGAGCTTGGTCTGTTATGGTATCTAAGTACTGAGCTTGAAGGGGGTGCCTAAGTTAAAATTTTTGAGGCCAAACTACAGGGATGCTGTTAAAATAAAAATGACAAAAGACACCGGGGACCTATCCAGAGGCTAGATCATCAGTTTAAACAAAGTGCAGAACCCCTTTAAACTCACATCCTGATCACTATTTGATCCAGCACCAATACTCTGCTCTCTCCGCCAGGCTGCAGCTGGGACATTATGTTTTGGCTGCCGCGGTAAAATACCTGCGTACCGCACCTGACTGCTGTAACTAATTAGTGATCTCAGTGGTGTACAGCACCAAGGCCAGTGATCAGCTGCAGAGGTTATGTGCACTATTACACTACAGCTTCCTATATAAAGGATTATTTGAAAGGATGTTGATGCAAATCAGAAAACCCACTTTAGTGTCAATATTTGCATGAAACTATAGCGTGGGCCCTTAGAATCACTTCTACTGGTGGGCCCTTGGCACCCCAGTCCGACAATGGAGGCATGTCAGTTTAAATTCATTTATGGCATGTCACATATTGTTGGCCTGTTGCTGCTGTCAATAAGAAATCAGATAGTTTGGAAGTCAGCACCTTCTAATACATTATCCGTTTTTGAGTGCTGATAATATATATGGGGAATCATTTCAGTTTGGCAGCAAAAAATTATGTATTGCTATGTTTAACCCCTTAAGGACACGGCCCTATTTCACCTTAAGGACCAGGCCATTTTTTGAAAATCTGACCAGTGTCACTTTATGTGGTGATAACTTTAGAACGCTTTTACTTATCCTGGCTATTCTGAGATTGTTTTTTCGTCACATATTTTACTTCATGACACTGGTAAAATGGAGTCAAAAAAAGTATTTTTGTTTATAAAAAAAATACCAAATTTACCCAAAATTTAGAAATATTTGCAATTTTCCAAGTTTCAATTTCTCTATTTCTATGATACATAGAAATACCGTCAAAAAAGTTTTTCATTTACATTCCCCATATGTCTACTTCATGTATGGATCATTTTGGGAATGACATTTTATTTTTTGGGGACGTTACAAGGCTTAGAAGTTTAGAAGCAAATCTTGAAGATTTTCTGAAATGTTCAAAAACCGACTTTTTAGGGACCAGTTCAGGTTTGAAATCAGTTTGTGAGGCTTACATAATAGAAACCACCCAAAATGACCCCATTTTAGAAACTACACCCCTCAAGGTATTCAAACCTGATTTTACAAACATTGTTTACCCTTAAGGTGTTCCACAAGAGTTAATGGAAAATGGAGACAAAATTTCAGAATTTAAATGTTTTGAAAAATTTTCAATTTTAATCCATTTTTTCAAGTCACCAGGCAAGGGTTAGTAGCCAAACAAACTCAATATTCATTGCCCTGATTCTGTAGTTTGCAGAAACACCCCATATGTGGTCGTAAACTCCTGTATGGCCAAACGGCAGGGCTCAGAAGGAAAGGAACGCCATATGGTTTTTGGAAGGCAGATTTTACTGGACTGGTTTTTAGACACCATGTCCCATTTGAAGCCCCCCTGATGAAACCCTAGAATAGAAACTCCAAAAAAGTGACCCCATTTTGGAAACTACAGGATAAGGTGGCAGTTTTTTTGGTACTATTTTAGGGTAAATATGATTTTTGGTTCCTCTATATTACACTTTTTTTGAGGCATGGTAACAAAAAATAGAAATTCTGAAATTTCACCTCCATTTGCCAATAACTGTTGTGGAACACCTAAAGGGTTAACAAAGTTTGTAAAATAAGTTTTGCATACCTTGAGGGGTGTAGTTTCTTAGATGGAGTCACTTTTATGGAGTTTCTACTCTAGGGGTGCATCGGGGGGGGGCTTCAAATAGGACTTGGTGTAAAAAAAACAGTCCAGCAAAATCCGCCTTCCAAAAACCATATGGCGTTCCCTTCCTTCTGCACCCTGCCGTTTGTCCATACAGCAGTTTACAACCACATATGGGGTGTTTCTGCAAACTACAGAATCAGGGCAATAAATATTGAGTTTTGTTTGGCTTTTAACCCTTGCATTGTTATTGGAAAAATGGATTAAAATGGAAAAATTTTTAAAAAATAGCTGTTTTGGGTTATTTACATAGTTGATCTGACAGGTTAGATCGTGTGCTATTTCTATAGAGCAGGTTTTCAGGGACGCGACAATACCAAATATGACTACTTTTTGGGAAGTTTTGTTTCAGTTTTTCATAATAAAGCATTTGTTAAAAAAATGATTTTTTAGTGTCTCCACATCCTGAAAGCCATATTTATTTTTTATTTTTTTGGGCGGTAGTCTTATGTAGTGGCTAATTTTTTGCGGGATGTGATGGCGGTTTGATTGGCACTATATTGGGGTGCATATGACATTTTGGTCGCTTGCTATTACACTTTTTGTGATGTAAGGTGACAAAAATGGCTTTTGACACCGTATTTATGTATATTTTTGCTGTGTTCACCTGAGGGGTCAGTTAATGTGTTATTTTTATAAAGCAGGTTGTTACGGACACGGCGATAAATAATATGTATACTTTGTATTTATTTATTTAATTTTACACAATAATATAATTTTTGAAACAAAAATATAATCATGTTTTAATGTCTGCATAGTCTGAGAGCCATATTTTTTTACATTTTTTTGGGCGATTGTCCTATGTAGGGGCTCATTTTTTGCGGGATGAGATGGCGGTTTGATTGATACTATTTTGGGAGGCATACGCCTTTTTGATCGCTTGGTATTACACTTTTTGTGATGTAAGGTGACAAAAAATTGCTTTTTTTACACCATTTGTTTTTTATGGTGTTCACCTGAGGTTTCAGGTCATGTGATACTATATTCATAGAGCAGGTTTTTACGGACGCGCCGATACATAATATGTGCAGTGTATTTTATTTTTTAATTTTTATTCAGTGATTTGTGTGTTTTATTTTTTTACATTTTTTTCACTTTTTTACATTTTTTTTTTTGACCCAGACCCACTTGGTTCTTGAAGGTCCAGTGGACCTGGTGTCTATATAAATACATTACAGTACACTATATAGTGAAAAAAGATAGTTGGATCCAGCTTTCGTTAAAACTTCACTTTTATTTCTTTGCGGTAAAATCCAGTACAGACATGTCATAAGTAATGACTAGTGTTGAGCGAACAGTTCGAGCATAGTTCGGGTCCGTACCGAATTTTGGGGTGTTCGTGACACGGACCCGAACCCGAACTTTTTCGTAAAAGTTCGGGTTCGGGTTCGTCGTTCGGCATGTATTTTGGCGCATTTTGAAAGGCTGCAAAGCAGCCAATCAACATGCATCATACTACTTGCCCTAAGATGCCATCGCAGCCATGCCTACTATTGGCAAGGCTGTGATTGGCCAAGTGCAGCATGTGACTCAGCCTCTTTATAAGCTTGTGCGCACGTCGGGACGTGCTCACTCCCGATGTGAATAGAACAGGGATAGACGCAGCTGATGCTAGGGCGAGAATAGGCAGGGATAATTGAATAACTGGAAGCAAATTTCTCTCCTCCACCTGTGATTCATCTGAACAACTGCAGCTGAGCTGCTTTTTTGATAGGGATTGGCTATTTTTAGAGTGGCCAGAGTGATTTTTCCATCCACATGTACCTGGGCTGACCGCCGGCCGCCATTTTGCGACTTGTAGTGCTGCAGCAGAAGCTGCCACAGTGTGCATTCCAAAGCTCCAAACAAGTCAGACATCTACACCTGGGATTCAGACCAATAGTGATTTAGCAGCACAGTCCAAGGCTATTTTTTTTAAAGGTTGTGCAGACCATTTTGTGGCACATGTTACTGGGCTGATAGGCGGCGGCCATCTTGGGACTAGTGCTGCAGCACAATCTCTCCCAACGTCCATTAATCACTTGTAATAGTGGTCTGTGCCATAGAAATCCTACATCAGGGACTTGGGTGTGCTTGTGTCACCCCTACTAATACCAGTCCACCTGTAATCCATACAGTGAAAAGCCATAAAGTATTCCAGTGAGGGAATTTTTTTTTATTTAAAAAGGCCAAGTTAGTTTATCTGGCGTTCAATATACTAGATACAGTTAGGCCTGCATGTTTCATACATCTGGAATTAGCAAACTAATGTGCTGGGGTTGGGAAAACATATATGTACCCATACTAGAATCTGTCAAAGAAAGCGGTACTCACATATAACAGTCATTCCATCTGTAATCCATACAGTCAAAAGACTGAAAGTATTCCAGTGAGGGAATTTTTTTATTTAAAAAAGGCCAAGTTAGTTTATCTGGCGTTCAATATACTAGATACAGTTAGGCTCATGCGTTTCATACATCTGGAATTAGCAAACTAATGTGCTGGGGTTGGGAAAACATATATGTACCCATACTAGAATCTGTCAAAGAAAGCGGTACTCACATATAACAGTCATTCCATCTGTAATCCATACAGTCAAAAGACTGAAAGTATTCCAGTGAGGGAATTTTTTTATTTAAAAAAGGCCAAGTTAGTTTATCTGGCGTTCAATATACTAGATACAGTTAGGCCTGCGTTTCATACATCTGGAATTAGCAAACTAATGTGCTGGGGTTGGGAAAACATATATGTACCCATACTAGAATCTGTCAAAGAAAGCGGTACTCACATATAACAGTCATTCCATCTGTAATCCATACAGTCAAAAGACTGAAAGTATTCCAGTGAGGGAATTTTTTTATTTAAAAAGGCCAAGTTAGTTTATCTGGCGTTCAATATACTAGATACAGTTAGGCCATGCGTTTCATACATCTGGAATTAGCAAACTAATGTGCTGGGGTTGGGAAAACATATATGTACCCATACTAGAATCTGTCAAAGAAAGCGGTACTCACATATAACAGTCATTCCATCTGTAATCCATACAGTCAAAAGACTGAAAGTATTCCAGTGAGGGAATTTTTTTTATTTAAAAAGGCCAAGTTAGTTTATCTGACGCTCAATATACTAGATACAGTTAGGCCTCATGCTTCATACATCTGGAATTAGCAAACTAATGTGCTGGGGTTGGGAAAACATATATGTACCCATACTAGAATCTGTCAAAGAAAGCGGTACTCACATATAACAGTCATTCCATCTGTAATCCATACAGTCAAAAGACTGAAAGTATTCCAGTGAGGGAATTTTTTTATTTAAAAAGGCCAAGTTAGTTTATCTGGCGCTCAATATACTAGATACAGTTAGGCCTATGTTTCATACATCTGGAATTAGCAAACTAATGTGCTGGGGTTGGGAAAACATATATGTACCCATACTAGAATCTGTCAAAGAAAGCGGTACTCACATATAACAGTCATTCCATCTGTAATCCATACAGTCAAAAGACTGAAAGTATTCCAGTGAGGGAATTTTTTTATTTAAAAAGGCCAAGTTAGTTTATCTGGCGCTCAATATACTAGATACAGTTAGGCTCATGCGTTTCATACATCTGGAATTAGCAAACTAATGTGCTGGGGTTGGGAAAACATATATGTACCCATACTAGAATCTGTCAAAGAAAGCGGTACTCACATATAACAGTCATTCCATCTGTAATCCATACAGTCAAAAGACTGAAAGTATTCCAGTGAGGGGATTTTGCTTATAAAAATAATATATTTCATTGTGGTGCGAGTTGAATCGCAACAATGAAGAAAAATACTATTAAGGGACGAGGACGCGGTCGTGGTGGTGTCCGTGGAGCCTCTGTTGCTGGTAGAGGACGTGGCCGCTCGGCCCCAGGCGCACACAGTAGGGAACGAACTCCCTCAACTAGCCGGCAGAATGTACCGCAATATCTCGTGGGGCCCAATGCCGCTCTTAGGATGGTAAGGCCTGAGCAGGTACAGGCATTAATCGATTGGGGCCGACAGTGCTTCCAGCACGTTCACCACATGGTCTTCCACCCAGTCTTCTGCGGAAAGCGCACAGGTGGCACCTGAAAACCAAGCCCATCAGTCTGTCACATCACCCCCAAGCATATCAGGGAAACGGTCTGAGCCACAAGTTATGCAGCAGTCTCTTCTTCTGTTTGAAGACTCTGCTTCCAGGGTTTCCCAGGGGCGCCCACCTAGCCCTTCCCCAGTGGAGGAAGACATACCATGCACTGACGCACAACCACTTATGTCTCCAGATGAAGAGGACATGGGAATACCACCACAGCAGAGTCACCGACTCTCTGATGATGACGAAACACAGGTGCCCACTGCCGCGTCTTTTGCAGTGTGCAGACTGAACAGGAGGAGGTCAGGGAGGGAGACTGGGTGGAAGACGATGCAGAGGACGATGAGGTCTTAGACCCCACATGGACTGAAGGTCGTGGCGATGACTTTCACAGTTCAGAGGAAGAGGTAGTGGTGAGACCGAGACAACAGCGAAGCCAAAGAGGGAGCAGGGGGCCAAAGCAGACGAGCCGCCGCCCCAGAGTTCGCCTGCTACTGACATCGCCAACAGGGACCCAGCCCCACAAAGGCAGCTTCAAAGAGTTCCCTGGCATGGCACTTCTTTAAACAATGTCCTACCGACAAGACCCGAGTGACTTGCACGCTCTGCCATCAGAGCCTGAGGCGAGGCATTAACGTTCTGAACCTCAGCACAACCTGCATGACCAGGCATCTACATGCAAAGCATGAACTGCAGTGGGGTACACACCTTAAAAACCAGGCACTCGCTGAGGCTCCCCTGCTCCCTCTACCGCTGCTGCCTCGGCTTCCGCCTCGAGAGGAATGTTGCCACCTGCCGAGCAGCAAACAGAGGATGTGCCACCGACACCACCACCACCGCCACCGCCAACTAGCGCCTCCACTATATCACACAGCAGCGTTCAGCTCTCAATATCTCAAACCTTAGAGAGGAAGCGCAAATTCCCCGAGTCACCCTCGAGCCTCTTGGCCTGAACGCCAGCATTTCTAAACTGCTGGCCTTTGAAATGCTGTCATTCCGGCTGGTGGACACAGACAGCTTCAAACAGCTGATGGCCATGGCTGTCCCGCAGTATGTGGTTCCCAGCCGCCACTACTTCTCCAAGACAGCCGTGCCTTCCCTGCACATGCAAGTGTCCGATAAAATCAAGTGTGCACTGCGCAACGCCATTTGTGGCAAGGTCCACCTAACCACAGATACGTGGACCAGTAAGCACGGCCAGGGACGCTATATCTCACTAACTGCACACTGATGAATGTAGTGGCGGCTGGGCCCCGGCGGACAGTTCCTTGGCGCACGTCCTTCCGCCCCTAGGATCGCAGGGCATCATTCTCTGCCTCCTGTAGCCTCCTCCTCCTACTCGGCTTCCTCCTCCACTGCTTCCACCAGCTCATCCGGTCAGCCACACACCTTCACCACCAACTTCAGCACAGCCCGGGTAAACGTCAGCAGGCCATTCTGAAACTCATATGTTTGGGGGACAGGCCCCACAGCGCAAAGGAGTTGTGGCGGGTATTGAACAACAGACCGACGAGTGGTTTCTGCCGGTGGGCCTCAAGCCAGGCCTGGTGGTATGCGATAATGGGCGAAATCTCGTGGCAGCTCTGGGACTAGCCGGTTTGACGCACATCCCTTGCCTGGCGCATGTGCTGAACTTGGTGGTGCAGAGGTTCATTCACCACTACCCCAACATGTCAGAGCTGCTGCATAAAGTGCGGGCCGTCTGTGCGCGCTCCGCCGCTCACATCCTGCCGCTGCTCGCCTGTCTGCGCTACAGCGGAACTTCGGCCTTCCCGCCACCGCCTCATATGCGACGTGCCCACCCGGTGGAACTCCACCTTGCACATGCTGGAGAGACTGTGCGAGCAGCAGCAGGCCATAGTGGAGTTTCAGCTGCAGCACGCCGCGCCAGTCGTACTGCCGAACAGCACCACTTCACCACCAATGATTGGGCCTCCATGCGAGACCTGTGTGCCCTGCTGCGCTGTTTCGAGTACTCCACCAACATGGCCAGTGGCGATGACACTGTTATCAGCGTTACAATACCACTTCTATGTCTCCTTGAGAAAACACTTAGGGCAATGATGTTAGAGGAGGTGGCCCAGGTGGAGGAGGAGGAGGAGGATGAGGGCTCGCTTCTAACACTTTCGGGCCAGTCTGTTCGAATTGGCTCAGAGGGAGGTTTGTTTAAGCAGCAGAGGACAGGTTCACAAGTCGCCAGCCAAGGCACTGTACTGGAGGACGAGGAGGATGAGGAGGAGGAGGTGGAGGGGGACGAGGATGACGCAAGTTCACAGCGGGGTGGCAGCCCAGGCCCATCACTGGTGCGTGGCTGGGGGATACGGTGGACGATGACGATACGCCTCCCACAGAGGACAGCTTGTCCTTACCCATGGGTAGCCTGGCCCACATGAGCGAATATATGCTCCAATGCCTGCGCAACGACTAGCAGAGTTGCCCACGCTTTAACGTGTGCAGACTACTGGGTGGCCACCCTGCTGGATCCCCGGTATAAAGACAATGTGCCCACTTTAATTCCTGAACTGGAGCGCGACCGCAAGATGCGCGAGTACAAGCGCACGCTGATAGAGGCGCTCTTGAGAGCATTCCCACATGTCACAGGGGAACAGGTGGAAGGTGAAGGCAGAGGAGTGGCAAGAGGTCGCCAACGCAGCTGTGTCACGGCCAGCTCATCTGAGGGCAGGGTTAGCATGGCAGAAATGTGGAAAAGTTTTGTCTCCACGCCACAGCTATCTGCACCGACACCTGATACGGAACGTGTTAGCAGGAGGCAGCATTTCACTAACATGGTTGAACAGTATGTCTGCACACTCCTCCACATCCTGACGGATGGTTCGGCCCCATTCAACTACTGGGTTTCGAAATTGTCCACGTGGCCAGAGTTAGCATGTTATGCCTTGAGGTGCTTTCCTGCCCGGCGGCCAGCGCTTTATCTGAACGCGTATTCAGCACGGCAGGGGGCGCCATTACTGACAAGCGCAGCCGCCTGTCCACAGCCAACGTGGACAAGCTGACCTTCATAAAGATGAACCAGGCATGGATCCCACAGGACCTGTCCCTCCCTTGTGCAGAGTAGTCCTTATTAACTGCCTAAAACATGTCTTGTTGTGCTACGGGCCACTTCTTTATTTGATACAAATTTTATGAAACCCACAGTTGAATGAAACTCTTCTCTGTCTGGGCGCCGGGCCTAACCAGATGAAAGTGGCCGGTTAAACTAACGGGTGACATGAAGCCATAACCTCTGCCATGCTACCTCTGTCTTCTGTCTGGGTGCTGAGGCCTAAGTCAAATAAAGCGGTCTTCTGCTGTGCTGGGGGATATGAAGCTAATCTCTGACCTCTCTCCTCTGTCTGGGTCCAAAGGCCTAAATCACTGAAAGAGGCCTTCTCCTGTGGTGTGTGATATGATGCCAGAATATGTGCTGTGGGGCCTCTCTCCTCTTCCTGGGTGCAGGGGTCAAATAAACTAAATTGTGGCCTACTCCTGTGGTGGTTGATATGATGCCTGATTCTCTGATGTGGAACCTCTCTCCTCTGTTTGGGTGAAGGGGTCAAAGTAACTCAATGGTGGCTTCTCCTGTGGTGGCTGATATGATGCCAGAATATGTGCTGTGGGCCTCTCTCCTCTTCCTGGGTGCAGGGGTCAAAGTAACTCAATGGTGGCTTCTCCTGTGGTGGCTGATATGATGCCAGAATATGTGCTGTGGTGCCTCTCTCCTCTTCCTGGGTGCGGGGTCAAAGTAACTCAATGGTGGCTTCTCCTGTGGTGGCTGATATGATGCCAGAATATGTGCTGTGGGGCCTCTCTCCTCTTCCTGGGTGCAGGGTCAAAGTAACTCAATGGTGGCTTCTCCTGTGGTGGTTAGTATGATGCCAGAATATGTGCTGTGGGGCCTCTCTCCTCTTCCTGGGTGCAGGGGTCAAAGTAACTCAATGGTGGCTTCTCCTGTAGGTGGCTGATATGATGCCAGAATATGTGCTGTGGTGCCTCTCCCTCTTCCTGGGTGCAGGGGTCAAAGTAACTAAATGGTGGCTTCTCCTGTGGTGGTTGATATGATGCCTGATTCTCTGCTGTGAAACCTCTCTCCTCCATCTGGGTGTAGGGGTCAAAGTCTTTCAAAGTCGCCTTCTCCTGTGCTGATTGATATGAAGCTGATGGTTGTGCCATCTGACATGGTTGCCGGGGTCCCATTAAATTGGGGCCTACTCCTGTAATTGGTTGATATGATGCCTGATTCTCTGATGTGGAACCTCTCTCCTCTGTTTGGGTGAAGGGGTCAAAGTAACTCAATGGTGGCTTCTCCTGTGGTGGCTTATATGATGCCAGAATATGTGCTGTGGGGCCTCTCTCCTCTTCCTGGGTGCAGGGGTCAAAGTAACTCAATGGTGGCTTCTCCTGTGGTGGCTGATATGATGCCAGAATATGTGCTGTGGTGCCTCTCTCCTCTTCCTGGGTGCAGGGGTCAAAGTAACTAAATGGTGGCTTCTCCTGTGGTGGTTGATATGATGCCTGATTCTCTGCTGTGAAACCTCTCTCCTCCATCTGGGTGTAGGGGTCAAAGTCTTTCAAAGTCGCCTTCTCCTGTGCTGATTGATATGAAGCTGATGGTTGTGCCATCTGACATGGTTGCCGGGGTCCCATTAAATTGGGGCCTACTCCTGTGGTGGTTGATATGATGCCTGATTCTCTGATGTGGAACCTCTCTCCTCTGTTTGGGTGAAGGGGTCAAAGTAACTCAATGGTGGCTTCTCCTGTGGTGGCTGATATGATGCCAGAATATGTGCTGTGGGGCCTCTCTCCTCTTCCTGGGTGCAGGGGTCAAAGTAACTCAATGGTGGCTTCTCCTGTGGTGGCTGATATGATGCCAGAATATGTGCTGTGGTGCCTCTCTCCTCTTCCTGGGTGCGGGGTCAAAGTAACTCAATGGTGGCTTCTCCTGTGGTGGCTGATATGATGCCAGAATATGTGCTGTGGTGCCTCTCTCCTCTTCCTGGGTGCGGGGTCAAAGTAACTCAATGGTGGCTTCTCCTGTGGTGGCTGATATGATGCCAGAATATGTGCTGTGGGGCCTCTCTCCTCTTCCTGGGTGCAGGGGTCAAAGTAACTCAATGGTGGCTTCTCCTGTGGTGGTTAGTATGATGCCAGAATATGTGCTGTGGGGCCTCTCTCCTCTTCCTGGGTGCAGGGGTCAAAAGTAACTCAATGGTGGCTTCTCCTGTAGTGGTTAGTATGATGCCAGAATATGTGCTGTGGGGCCTCTCTCCTCTTCCTGGGTGCAGGGGTCAAAGTAACTCAATGGTGGCTTCTCCTGTGGTGGCTGATATGATGCCAGAATATGTGCTGTGGTGCCTCTCTCCTCTTCCTGGGTGCGGGGTCAAAGTAACTCAATGGTGGCTTCTACTGTGGTGGCTGATATGATGCCAGAATATGTGCTGTGGGGCCTCTCTCCTCTTCCTGGGTGCAGGGGTCAAAGTAACTCAATGGTGGCTTCTCCTGTGGTGGCTGATATGATGCCAGAATATGTGCTGTGGTGCCTCTCTCCTCTTCCTGGGTGCAGGGGGTCAAAGTAACTAAATGGTGGCTTCTCCTGTGGTGGTTGATATGATGCCTGATTCTCTGCTGCGAAACCTCTCTCCTCCATCTGGGTGTAGGGGTCAAAGTCTTTCAAAGTCGCCTTCTCCTGTGCTGATTGATATAAAGCTGATGGTTGTGCCATCTGACATGGTTGCCAGGGTCTGATTCAATGGGGGCCTACTCCTGTGGTGGGTGATCTAAATGCCTGATTCTCTGCTGTGAAACCTCTCTCCTCCGTCTGGGTGTAGGGGTCAAAGTCTTTCAAAGTCGCCTTCTCCTGTGCAGATTGATATGAAGCTGATGGTTGTGCCATCTGACATGGTTGCCGGGGTCCCATTAAATTGGGGCCTACTCCTGTGGTGGGTGATCTAAATGCCTGATTCTCTGCTGTGTAACCTCTCTCCTCCGTCTGGGTGTAGGGGTCAAAGTAACTAAATGGTGGCCTACTCCTGTGGTGGGTGATATGATGCCTGGTTCTCTGCTGTGGGACCTCTCTCCTTTGTCTGGGTGCTGTGGTCAAAATAATAGTAAGTGACCTTCTCCATTGGTGGGTGACTTGAAGCCTGATTCTGTGCTATGGGACCTCACTCCAATTAATATTGTTTAATTTTTATTTATTTTATGTTAACTCATCATTTCCCTATCTACATTTGTTTGCAGGGGATTTAACTTCATTTTGCTGCCTTTTGCAGCCCTCTAGCCCTTTCCGGGTGTGTTTTACAGCCTTTTTAGTGCCCAAAAGTTCGGGTCCCCATTGACTTCTATAGGGTTCGGGTTCGGGATGAAGTTCGGGTCGAGTTCGGATCACGAACCCGAACATTTTTCGAAAGTTCGGCCGAACTCGTCGAACCCGAACATCCAGGTGTTCGCTCATCTCTAGTAATGACCTAAACAGAAGGAGGGTCCGAAACACGTAAACTGGATTAACTGTACTCTGTGCCATGTCTGTACTTGATTTTACCACAAAGAAATAAAAGTGAAGTTTTATCGAAAGTTGGATCCATCTATCTTTTTTCACAGTAGAAGTCTCTTGTTGGTCAAGTCCAGGTCCGAATCCGTGCTTCTGGCTTCATTGCCAAACAGGTGAGCGCTGCAAACACTCATTTCTTGAAGCTATGTACACTATATAGTGTACTGTACTGTATTTTTAACGTTTCACTAGTCTGGTCAGACTTCTGCCTTTAGCAGAAGTCTGATCAGAGTTACATTACGATGGCAAGCAGGACGCCTCCGAAAGTGTACTGCTGCCATGGTAACCATCACCCGCTGCCAGAACTGAGCAGCGGGTGATGGATGGGGAGGAAGGGGAGCTCCCTATCTCTGCGATCCTATCCTGTCGGGGGGCTGCAAAGGCACAGCAGCCCCTCGATGGGAGAGGGAGGGAGGGAACTCCCTCCCTTTTAACACCTTCCATACCGTGGTCCATACGGACCACGGTATGGAAGGGGTTAAACGGCTGGCATCTGAACAAGCACAGATGCCAGCCGTTTCTATCAGAGTGTCAGCAATGTGCTTACACTCTGATAGATCCACTAGACACCAACGATGTTAGAGTGGATCCCGCCCGCCGCACCGCCTCCCGCCGCATCAGCGCCGCCCGCAACCCCCCCTGCACAGCCCGCTGGCCAATCAGCAAGAGGGATGCTGAAAGGGGGGGGGGGGTTAAAAATAAAAAAAAAACAGATAACTGTCCGATCCCCACGATCACAGACCGCGGGGATCAGAAATGTCAGAAATCGCTGCAAACCGCAGGTCTGAATTAACCTGCGGTTTGCAGCGATTGCCAACATGGGGGGGGTCACAGGACCCCCCTCGGCATTGTGCCAAGTTTCCTGCTAAATGATTTTAGCAGGCACCGTGTTCCGATCACCGCCACGTGCGCAGCAGTGAACGGAACTTTACAGGGTGTACATGTTCGCCCCTGGTCCTTAAGTACCAGGACACAAGAGCGTACATGTACACCCTGTGTCCTAAAGAGGTTAAATCCGTCTGCTTAGTATTTTTTACAGTATAAGCCTTTTTGGTGATCGGTGTCACTGTATGGCATCCATCAGAGGCATCTGTTTTACAAATATCTCATGGCGCATACTTAAAATGGATGTCATAAACACTATGTGAAAATTGCCTAACACTATCATGAGATGGCTTATCTTATGTTCTGTTAACCAGGGGTGTGCCTGTATAATTGTTCATAATTCCGGCTGCAGCACTGAGTCGTTGGTGAATTAATTTTATAATCAATCGTTTTTTTATAGATTTTTTCAAGAAAAGCACAAAGATATGCAATACAACACAGAAAATCCCTGAGACCTGTCACAGCAGGCAAAATCAGGAGTACAAGAATACAAAAGTATAAGAGTACAAGAGGGTGAGGCACAGAACCCTCAATTAGCCTCAGTACACGGTGAAGGTCAGGTACATAAGACACAAATATGTACTAAATAAGGGGAAACAAAAAGTATGTAAGAAGGATAATAAGGACAGCGTCAAAATCAGTAGGCACAAAATAAACAAAAAAAAAAAAAGAAAACTGGTGAGCAACACAGCAGTCAATACCTAAGCTATTATCAAACTATTCAAGGTTGGTATCCGGGGTACAACTTCCAAGGGGACCAGGTTTGATCTCTCACTTTCGGGTTCAATATAGTTGACGGAAGGACATGTTCATAGCGACATGTGGAGTTCAGGGACTGTACAATTTCGGAGAAGGAAGGGGAGTGAACCGACTTCCAATGCCTCGTGAGAACCAGCTTAGCACTGAGCAATATATGCCCTACAATGCGTCTATATGCAACAGGGAAGTCGTGAATGTTCAAAAATAAAAGAGCAAGAGCCGGGGATGCGTCAACTTGTAATCCAGTGATTTGTGACACAACTTGTAATCCAGTGATTTGTGACACAAGTGCAAATACCAAGACTCCAATAGGGAAGAATTTTTGGGCATGTTCATAGAATGTGCAGCAGGGACCCGGTAGAGCCGCACTGTCTCCAACAGCACGCGGAAGTGGTGGGATACATAATGCTTAAGCGATAAGGGGTGAAATACCAACGTAGGAAAGTTTTAATACCTGCTTCATAATGGGTTACACATTTGAAAGTAGATCCAATGAAACCTATTGCCCTTTCCCAAGAGTCGGAGGAGAAAGTGCAATGAAGGTCAGATTCCCACTTCGCAATAGGTGGAGACTTGACAAATTTGGTTTTAGCTTGGAAAGCATCATAAATGAAACGTGTGGTTTGTCTTTTGAATAGACACGGGAAGCGAAATAACCTAAGAACTTCTAGGTGTACTATGGGTGGCGAAGACAAAATTGCCTGAATGCAATGCCTCATTCTCAAATAAGTCAAAAATTGCGAAGGCGGAATCCGAAAGTTATGACATAGGTGTTCAAAAATAACCACTTTCTTGTTGCTCAATAATTGGCCCAATGACCCAATACCTGCAGTATACCACGGAGATAGATCAATGTCTCCAATAAGCGCAGCTAGATATAGGTAAGAAACTGAGTATCACACGACCCTTGGGTGTTATGAAGTAGCAACCATATTTGTAGAGCATGATTAGCTAAGATAAGAGGGTGTTTCACCGACTTGGCAGATATAAGAGACAGATACATGAGATCTTTCAATGGTAACCCAGGAGACAGATGAGCTTCCAAACTTAGCCACGCTTTCTCAGAAGAGTCATTCCACCATTCCCTGAGGAAGGAAAGGCAAATAGCCTTATGGTAATCTTTAATGGAAGGAAGACCTACCCCGCCAGCTTGTTTGCGTCTAAACATGATAGGTTGCGCCACTCTGGGACGTCCCCCCTTCCAAATGTACTTATTCAAGATGGCCTGGGCCTCTTTAAAAAATAGCTCAGGAAGCGGGATCGGTAATGCTCTGAAAATATAAATCAATTTGGGCAGGGTCATCATTTGAAAGGAGGCAATTCTCCCAACCCATGAGACCTCTTGCATATTAAACTGAGCGAGGTCAGTCCTCATAGTCGAAAGCAAAGGTAAGTAGTTAACCTGATATGCAAGTGAACAGGGGTACGTTAGTCTAATCCCTAAATACGGTAGGGATGATTCCTGCCAATCTAACGGGAATAGATTTTGTAAAGTCCTCCACTCAGCTCTAGGGATATTAATTGGCAAAGCTTGAGATTTAGAGTTATTGATTTTATAATAGGAAAGGCTACTGAAACGTGTTATAATATCAAAGGCATGTTTCAGGGAATGCTCAGGATTTGCCACTGTGATAATAATGTCATCTGCATACAGTGAGATCACATGGGATACATCTCCAATACGTACCTTTTCGATGTCAGGAGATAATCGAATGTGTTGCGCCAGGGGTTCCAATGCCAGGATAAAAAGCAATGGAGAAAGGGGACATCCCTGTCGTGACCCATTAGATATGTGCAGGCTCTCAGACAACACCCCGTTTACAAAAATCTTTGCCACAGGGTTAGCGTATAGGCCATGTATGGCATGAACAAATGAACCCGCAAAGCCCATGTGTTCCAACACAGAAAAGGCGTATGTCCAATGGAGGCGGTCAAACGCCTTTTCAGCGTCTAGTGTCACAGCAACCAGAGGTGTGTTTCTCAGTTCTGCTGCATTAAAAATATTAAATAAACGCCTGGTGTTGTCTGAGGCCTGTCGGTGTTTAACAAATCCCGCCTGGTCTTCTTTAACCAAATAGGACAGAACAGGGGATAGTCTAGATGCGAGAATTTTAGCGAACAGCTTAATGTCAGAGTTTAGTAGGGAAATAGGGCGAAAGTTCTGGGGTGAGTCAGGGGATTTTCCCGGTTTGGGCAACGTTACAATTAGGGCCATTAACATGTCCGATGGAAACGGGGTTCCAGACATAGTTCGTTGGTATATATTAAGTAAGAAGAGGGCAAGGATCGTGTAGTTCTGTTTATAATATTCGTTGGAAAGTCCATCAGGACCAGGAGATTTGCCTGATGGGAGAGAGTTAACTAATTTTTGCAGTTCTGAATCGTGGATGGGGGCGTTTAACGTCTCTAATTGAGAAGTAGACAGTTGGGGCAAGTCAGCTTTCTGTAAAAATCTCGAATCAGGGTTTCGTAATCTAATGGTGGGGAAATGTGATCCTTTAGGTTATAAAGTGCCTCATAATATAGGCGGAACTGTTCGGCTATTTCCCTGGGATCTATCAATTTGATTCTAGTAGTGGGGTGGAGGATATACGGTATTTTAGATTTAACCTGTTGCTGTTTGAGTTTGGACGCTAATAACTTCTCCGCCTTATTACCCTGGGCATAGTACCTAGCTTTAGAATATAGGAGTTTTTTATGATAGTCCTTATCAAGGAGGTACATGAGTTTGACTCTAGCAGCATTAAGGTCGTCCCAAGTGGGACTATTTGGATTACGTTTGTTGCTGATTTCCAATTCCTTAATCTTATCAACTGTTGCTAACAATTCCCTTTCACGGTTTCTCTTTTCCATAAGACCTAACTTAATCAAAATCCCTCTGATGTAGGCCTTATGGGCTTGCCATACTACTAGGGGATCAGAGACGGAGTCTTTATTATGTTGGAAATATTCCACTAATGCTTTCTCTATAGTTAACTTGTGTTTAGGATGGGAGAGTAAGTATGTGTTATTTCTCCATATCGGAGGGGTAGAGTGTTGGTAATGATCATCAAGTTGTAATATAATGGGGGCATGGTCTGACCATTTAATCAGGCCAATAGAAGACGTACGGGAGTGAAAGAGGGCAGTCTGATCTACCAGAAACATATCGATCCTAGAGTAGGATTGATGTATGGGAGAAAAGAAGGTGAAATCCTTCTCTTGGCCGTGTTGAGCACGTCATACATCAGACAAACCTTCGGAATGCAAGAGGAGGGAAAAGCTGGGGGCAAAACGTCTGTTCAGATTGGTGGAATCAAGTGATGGGTCTAAAATAGTATTAAAGTCGCCGCATATAATCAATTTACCTTGTTGAACAGGGCGAATCTTCCGTAACACTTTACGCAGAAAAGAGACTTGGCGGACGACGGGGGCATAGATATTCACAATAGTGTACTGGATGTTGTTCACTTTGCATACCAAGATCACATACCTGCCATGAGAATCAATAACCTGGGAGGTCAGAGAGAATGAGACAGTATTTTTAATTGCAATAAAGACACCCCTTTTTTTCTTATCAAAATGAGAGTGAATGACCACTGGAAATAAGCGGTGCTTAATCCGGTACGCATCAGACCTCAACAGTTGGGTCTCCTGGATGCAGAGTATATCAGCCTTACCAGACATCGCTTCTTTCCAGAGATAATAACTCTTTTGAGGGCAATTCAGTCCCTTGAAGTTGAGGGATAGTATTGTCAATCCCATGACCTCACTAAAGGTCGCTGATGTAGACTGCCGTGGTGCTCGCAGGACACTAAAAGATAAAGCAATATAATAAAGACAACATAAGGAAAAATAAAACAAGGTTCGGGATAATGCCAGGAGAAAAGATAAAGAAGGCAAGATAGAGCAGGAACTCTATCTGCTCCTTGGGGCACAGAAATCTGCATGAAACCAGGTGTAGGAGCAGTGTGTGGAAAAGAACGTATAGCAGAACATGAACTGCACTTTATGAAGGCAAACAGAGTAACGCAACTTAGCCTTATTGAGAGCCTCCTGCCAAAAAACGTGACTGAGACTTTTGAACAGTCAACAAAGAACTGGAGAAGTCATGAAGAGTCGGAACACTTGGGGATCACAATCCATGTGGTCTTCTCGGCTTGTCCGCGACGGTGTCTTCCCAGGAACAGGCATAGAAGGAAAGGGCCAAGCAAGGTATATGACACCATCGAATCACCTCATGTTGCTACAGAAGAGCCCCGTTGTTGAGGAGGGCGAGTCTCAATAGCAGTGGCAGAAATGTGCCAGGAATGGAGTAGAGATTTACCATCTTCAAGGGATCGTATAGGGTATGTGCGGTTATCCTTGGAAACAAGCAGCTTCATGGGATATCCCCATTTATAGGGTATACCGCGTTTCCGCAGGGAAAGAGTAATTGGAAGCAGGTCTCTGCGTAACTTTAGTGTGGCAGCAGACAGGTCAGTGTACAACTTCACAGATTGATAAGGGGTAGGAAGGGACCCCATCTTCCTTGCAGCTGACATCACAGCTTCTTTGGTGGAATAAAAATGGACTCTTGCCAAAGTGTGCCTGGGAACTTCAGCGTCCAGGTATTTTGGTTTGGGTACCCTATGAGCCCGGTCTATAATAAGATCTTGTGGAGAAAGGTCAGGCAGCAAAGATAAAAACAACTCTTGAATGTATGAGGACAGTTCAGAACTGGAGATATTTTCTGGAATGCCGCGGAATTTAATATTATTCTGGCGCGATCTGTCCTCCATGTCAGCAATTTTCAGCTTAACACTTTCCATCTCATCAGCAAGGTTGTTGTGTGCATCAATAACCTCATTCGGAGAGGAGGCAAACGACGCCATTTTTGATTCGACATGTTGAATTTTATGATCCACCTCTTGCACTTTAGAGGACAAAGGGGCAATCATGGCTGCTAAATCCCCCTGCATCGATGCCCTGAGCGCTAGCAGCATTTGCTTCAGAGTGTCCTCTGACACTAGCTTGTCTGAGGCAGGATAGTTAGAGAAAAAATCCTCAGGTGGGTGATGAGGCGCTGCACTGACCTGAACTGCTGTGTTGAAGTCCCTCCTCGGCTTCCTTTTCACAGGGCTGGAAGAAGGTGAGTGAGCGGCGGTCTCTGCATGTCCCTGCGCCGCTCCATTAACACAAGAAGCATCCCCAAAGTCCTCTGGCGTGGCTGGGAGCGAAGGGTGTGGAGAGTATGGAAAACCTGCAGGGTTCTGAGGAGGAGGCGAAGGTTGTGGGTCGGGGATTGCAGCAGGAGACATGGGAAGAAGCGGTGAGGCGGCAGACGGAGTCTCACTGCCATGAGGCCAGGCGCCATCTTGCAATCCTCCTCGGTCAAAATACTTCTCCAGGCTCTCATTATTTACTCTCGGGAGTAATCTCTTTGACTTCCCCATCTCAGCAGGGTAGCAGGCAAACAAATTATCACTCGAAAGAAGCTGCTGGGCAGTTGCTTTGCTGAGCACTAGTCGCTGGTGTGCAGGAGCTGCACGTTCAGGCGTCCATTACACTCGGCGGCCAAACCACGCCCCCCCGGTGAATTAATTTTAAAGGGAGCCTTTCAGCCTGAACATGGCTATGTAACCCTGCCCGCTGCCAAATAGGATTTGTTCACTTGAATAAAACATTGCCTATTTCTAGCAAGTTTGTGGTTTTAATCATTAGCAGATGCACCAAGGATGTTCCTGCTACCCTTGGTGGACCAAAATCTCCCTCTTTATCTCTTCTCAATCCCTCTCTCAGATGTTTGATTTACAGGGCAATCTCACCGGGTCTTGTATTTTGTCTCATGCACTGATCAGATTAACATTAGTGAATAAGCAGTACTGTACCAAAACTCTGCAGAACTAAAAGTAGCGTAGTGTGCATACGCCAATGAGAATATAGGGCCAGGCGAGGGGAAGTACCTAATGCCTGGTCTGGGGGAGGAGCTGGGAAGAGAAAGGAGGGGAGCTTTGGTGCACCAAAGGCAGCAGGAATGCTGTTGCTGCACTTAATAAGTAATTTGCAAAGTTAGTAAAATATGAACTTTTCGGCAATGGAGCCATGGATTTACTAGAAAAAAGCAGCATTTTATTCAGGTGAACAAACCTTACTTGGCAGTAGGCTGGTTACATAGGAATGTTCCTCCTAACAAAGTCCTTAAGTTATTATCTATTTGAAAGACCTCTTTCTGTATAATAACCTTTCAGTATTCACTGGTCAGTTCTACCAGTTTTTCACCTTGTCAGCTTTGTTGCATGACTGGAGTCCATTAATTTGCATTTATAAATCAGTATCCAATGAGCTCCTATCACTTGTGGTAGAAATAATGCTGTAATTAAAGGCTATTAAAGGCTAATAATTTTGAGCTAAAATCATTTTTTCAATTAGTCTTGATCAAAAATATGGAGCCCCATAAGTGTTTATGGCCTCCTAGTAGTTAAGAGATAAGGTTTATTAGATGACCCGCACAAACAGAAAGAACCAGTCAGAAAAACAGTTTGTGACAGAACGACTCAATATTTTTAATAAAGGCAAATTGAAAATATGATTTTTAGACAAAAATGCAATAATAAACAAAAACTGCTTCTGAAGGTGTACATAGCTTTTAAACCTAAAGGAGTATTTCAGACAAATATTTATTACATATCCAGTAGTACACCTACTATCGTTAAAATGGGAGATGGTTGAGCGTGGACAGGATTACCAGGTTCTAGTGGTTAAAAGGAACCTGTCATCTTGAAGCGCAGTGGATTCTGCACATGGCATGTTATAGAGCAGGAGGATCTGAACCAATTGAGTATGATTCAGTATGAATCGTATTCACTATATTTTGTAATTACTTATTCAAATCTCTCCTCTTTCTGAACTCAGCAGTCATTTGGGTGGTCTTATCAGTGATTTACAACCTTCCCTATGTAAGTGAGCATGCAGAGATGGCTATCAGTCACTGATAAGACCATCCACATTACTGCTGAGTGCTGAGTCCAGAAAGAACAGATATTTAAATGAATGAATAGCAAGTTATACTGAATCATTTCCTACAAAACTATATAACAATCTTCTCAGCTCCTCCTTTATAACTTGCTGCAGTTCTATATATATGTGGGTCCTTGACAGCAGAACCGGCAATATTGCACTGGCAGTGTATGTCCTAATTTGGAGACTGAAACATTAGCATCTTGTGGTCACATTTTATTGTCTATGACACTTCTTGTTCCCTGCAGGTATGTCTTTACCAAAAAGTAGTAGTTGCAAATATGTGCAAACTGTTGTATTTGAGCATTGAAGGAAATGCTGACGTGTGGCTGTGCATTACAGGAGGGATATTACAGCAAGTACAGTGACTCCACATATATAGTTGCTGGTATTGTGCCTTCTGATAGTTCTATTTGTTAGAGAGCTGACTGCAATGTTTTTTATGATTTTAGTGATTTTGTGCATTGCCTTTCTTTTTCTGCAAACTGAACCTTTGCATTACCTTATGTATGAAGTTATGAAGAATTTAGCTGTGGTCTGGTTGTGGTGACTAATTTATCATCCTGCTAAGGACACAAAGTGGAGTTCAAATAAAAGATGCACCAGAACTTTTATTTCATTGTCACGAGGGTGTCAGGAGCCATGTCTGACTCCGTTATACCCGGGGTCAGGATCAGGAAGTCGCAGCGGGTGGCTGCGCGCTCTATGTCTAAAGATCATGCTGTTACTTAATGGTAGCTTTTTGTGTTTTCCTTGCAATCCTTTTTGTCTCACTCAGGGATCCATAGCTTCTTCTCCTCAGCTGTTTCTTGTCCATCACTCCCAACCTCCTTATATTCCCCGTTCCCACTTCTCTGGTTGCCAGATATAGAGCTTCCTGCCTGGACTTCTAGACTGACACACTGGAGCTGTGTAGCTGTTGTTCCTGGTTGTCGTACCAGAGCATCACCCTCCGGATCCCTGTTGGGCTTTTGTTGTCCGCTGTTGTAGCCCATCTGGGATTATATGTTTTGTCTGTATTGTCTCTCCTCTCCCTGGTGTTTTCCTTTAGTGTTAGTGGTAAAGACTAGTGCTCCCACTGCCCTATTGACTACTTAGGGCTCATCTTAAGGAAAGCCAGGGTTTAGGCACATGATCGGCGTACGGGTGAAAAACCCATCTAGGGACGTCAGGGCAGTCAGGTGCCAGCCTCAAGGTGAGTTAGGGGTCACCACCTTTCCCTCTCCCTTGGACAGGGCTTTCCCTTTTCCCTCCCTCACACGTCTGTGATCGGCACGCCGGTCGTGATATTCATGGGGATCACAAGTATTTACTAAAACAGATGTTAAGAGTCTTAACAGGTCCACTTTAAACAAGATAAGAGAGGTGAATTACCATGGGTGGAATTTGGCCTCAAAAAGTTATGGGCTTGCATTTGTACACCGTTCACCATAGTTTTAAAAAATGGATGGGAAAGTGAGTGTGGTTAATTAGTTTCACTCCCGATTTATCATCTGCAACTTTTTTGAAAAGTTGACGAATAATGGTGCAATCTTACACTGGTAGAGGGGTATCATACTAAGATAAGATAAGAGTAATATATCTAGAGAAATGTTTAATGTCTAAAGCGCTAGTATAAGACATCAATAGCAGATCAGTTGGTGACCAACACACGACAACCCCACATTCAACCATTGGTGGCAGATGACAGGAAAAATACATGCTGGATGGGACCAGACATGGAAAGCTCAGTTTTTATATACTGCATTTGGGTTACCGCAGCTCAACTCTGAGCTGTGCTGCCTTGCAAAGCCATTACACAGTGGTTTTAGATTTCGTCTTCTGGCCCATCCACTGTGTTTTTTCCAATACTGATGGCTGCCACTAATAGCTGATTGGTAGAGGTGTTGGGTGTCAGCCCCCCACCAACCTGGCATACAATCAGAGAAGCTGAACTGTCACCTTCTATAGTAACTATGTGGCAAATGCCAGTCTCAAACTGTGATAGGAGTTTCAGTCTCCCTACCTCATTAAACAGACATAACATTTTTGAAAAGCAGGTGTGTGGCATGGGCTGGCCATCGGAGTACATAATGTACATAATGACTGAAATTTCCCCAACTACGAACTGAAGTAAATTTCAGTCTGGCTCTTTAAGTTGAGTGATGGGACTTCCATGGATCAAACTTGTTTTTAGAGCAAATGCCACAGATGCTTGATCGAATGGCAATCTGCAAAATTTGGAGACTATAATGAATAGTTTTTCATGTTCCGCAAACTATTCCTGAACAATATTGAAGGGCGAGAACCCAAGAATTCCCAGCAGAACAATGCCCAGAGCATCACACGGTCTCTGCTGATTTGCCTTCTTCCCATAGTGCATCCTGGTGCCATTTCTTCACAGAGCTGTCCATATGATGGAAAAGAAAACATGATTCATCAAACTAGCCTACTTTTTTACGTTGCTCAATGGTCTAGTTCTGTTTATGTGCCTAGGTTTTTGTTTTGTGTTGACAGGTGTCAGCATGGTCACTGCGACTGGTCTGCAGCTACTCAACTCTATACGCAACAAGATGCAATGCAGTGTGTGCTCTCACACCTTTCTGTCAAGTGTATCCACTTGAGCACCTATGATCAGGGGCAGACTGGGAACTTAAAGTGGCCATGGAAAATATACTAAAAGTGGCCCAGGTTTGTAGTCAGGTCCAAATTGATTGACGGGTCAACACAAGTAGGCAGGGCAAGAAATACCATATTGCGGCACATCATACCACCTCAACAGAGCCAAACACCACAGTCCATCACAAAATACTGCTGCCAGCAGCACAAGATGCATCCCCAAAAACTGCCACTAGCCGGCCCCGAGAAGGGCCCAGCCGGCGCCCTGGGTATCGGCCCACCGGGAAATTTCCCTGTAAGGTCTATGGCCAATCTGCCACTGTCCATGATCCTGATGCAATGTTAAAAAATCATGGGGAAAACAGTTGGTAAGGAGTTTAATATTTAAACCGAATTATTAAATTACTATTTAAAAGTCAAGGGTTAGTTCATTCTTAAACTATAGCGGTACAGCCCATGTGACCTCCATTTTATGGGAAAGAGTCTGAGACAATTGAAAAGTTTAATACAAGAACACATAATATCATGTTATATTTAGAAACTTACAAAAGAGGAGATTTTTCTGTTGTTGAATAAAGTTGTGATGAGATTGGTTGCTATGAGCAGCAAAGAGTTTTTATAAATGTGACCCATAGAATGTCATGACAATTCATGACACCAAAGATTACCAACATTTTGGGATATAGATGTTATACCAAAAAATGTATACGAGGTGAAAGCGTATAGACACTTTTGGGGGACAATTTAATTATTAAATTCTACTCATTTTGAGCTTAAATCAATTTTTCAATTTGGTCTTTATAAATTTTTACCAGCTTTTCCTGTACAGCTTTAGGTTTCTGTGTATTTTCAGATTGCCAGCTCTCCCTTCCCAGTGAATTCTGTCAGCAAACTGCTCTGATGGCGGGATATGTAGATGTTATTTATGAACTCTGGACACTCATTATTTTTCAGTTATTATCAGTGTTAGGGTTAATTCACACGTCTGTAGAATGGGTCTGCATCCGTCCTGCAATTCTGCGGAACGGGTGGGGACCCATTAATTATTAATGGGCATGGAAAGGATGCGGACAGCATACATTGTGCTGTCCGCATCGGCATTTCGGGTCCACGGCTCCGTACTTCAGGTCCGCGGCTCCCCCCAAAAAATAGAACATGTCCTATTCCTGTTCCCTATTGCTAATTTGCATTTCTATAGGGGTTCTGGCCCGGTGTATTGCGGATCTGCAATTTGCGGACGGGTGAATAGACCCTTATAAGAATTGACCTAAAATGAATATTTATGAGCTGTCAGGAACTCAGACATAAGGGTTACACATCCAGCAGTCAAAGCAGTTTTCTGGGATTCGGTATAAACAGAAAGGTAGTCTGCAAATACACTTAAGGTCTGTTTCACACTGCCAGAACATGTATCTGCTGAGAGGACTTGTTCTGTGTGTATGTGGTGTTGGAGGCAACATAATCACACATATCCTGGCAAACGTAGGCCACCAATAGCGTTTGGAAACAAAATTCAGAAGTCTTGCAGACCTTGCAGAAACCAGCAGGTTTACACTTATATGCCCAAATCAAGATTTTGTTTCTGTTAGCCTTTAGGAACAAACATTTTTCCAGGCAGAATGTTCTTGACCAAGACAGAAGCAAAAAGACCAGATCAATAATATGTTGGTCAGCTGGATCAAAACAATGCAAAAGAGCATCTGCCTCTGTGTTCTTATTGATAAGATGCGAGTGCAGAACAAAATTTAAGTGAATTAATAATGGAGACCACCATGCTGAACAGACTGTAGATGAGTTAAATTTTAGTGGTCTGTATATGAAACAGATGACAGACACCTTCTAGTGGTGGATGTCTCCACTTTTCGAAAGCCAACTTTATGGCAAGTATCTTGCCGTCTCTGTTAGGATAATTACTTTCATAAGAAGTGAATATTTTGGAGCAGAAGCTTCAAGTCACAATTTTGCCAGAGGAATTTTTCTGGGTAAGCAGTGCTCCATCACCCACAGAGGATTTGTCCATCTCTAAAATAAACTGCCTAGTGATGTCAAAGTGATGCAAGAAAGAGTGTGGAGAAATATGGGATAAACTGCCGAGAATCATTAGCAAAGCATAAAAACTGTTGTATGGCTTTCAGTTCCTGAGGATTAGGTCAGTCTAGGACTGCAGTTTTTCCATCGGTATACTGTGGACCTTGGGATGAGCGGGGGAGCTTGCTCATAGTCACCCTGATTGGCTGATAGACAGCTTCTAAGCAAATCAAGGGGCAGTAGTTTGGTAGGTCTTTTAGCTCCGTTATATGCGTAAAGTACAGATGCCATTCTGAATTCAGTCTGCCGTATGAGAGGATGAATGTCCAATGTCATCTAGTAGATTACAATTACCGACACAAGCCAGCCATATTAAGGGCATTGCAGGGATAGATTAGGACTTTAGCCGTATATTTAGTTAGCTAGATTCTACAAGGTAAAAAGGTCAGAGTGTTATCAGATAGGGAAAGCATAGGTCAATAGTTGTATATGTATTTTGCAGTGAGGTGAGGGCAGATGATGAATGCTTTTTGTACTGTAAATATACTGCAATCACTGAAATCCTGCCTTTTTTTAAATCAAAATAAACATCTAGCTTCAACAGTTCATAAATGTTTTATAGGCATATTCCCAGGAATTCCAGCACCTCCAGGAGCATACATTCCTTTTCAGTGGATACACTGTGTAATTGCGCCTTTTTAATTTCTAAAAATGAGTTGCAATTTTGCCCCTATTTGAAATGCACAGTTCATCACATTATATTGCTATGTTAATATACAAGTTAAATTCAGTGCATTATACTGCTGTGTTAATATACCTGCGGTGTTAAATCTGGCAGGCTGTTCCAGCAGAGAACAGCCTGCTGGAATTCACTCAATGCAGAATTCCCGCTGGCCCCAATAAATATAATTCCGGCAGACAGGCTGCATGCTGCTGTTCGTGTCCAGACAATCCCCGGTATTGTCTGTAGGAACAGCCTGACAGAATTCACACCGAGGTGTGAAACTAGCCTTAATATACCAGTAAAATTCAATGCTTTGTGTGCTGCATTAATATACCAGTTTAATTCAATGCATTGGACTGCATCAATATACCATTGTAAGTTATCAATACCAGCCTGCAATGTAGAACAGGAGGTACACTTAATTATGCCTGTTGGTTACAGGGGGGAAAAACTTACAATTTTGCCACTATTTAATAATCAGCGTACAAAACCTGTGACTTGGCATTGTTTAAATAGGCCTACTGTTTAAAATGTGCAGTTTAATACATTATACTGCTTTGTTAGTATACCAGTTTAATTCAATGCATCATACTATTTTGTTAATATACCAGTTAAATTCAACGGATCGTACTGCTGCGCTAATATACGAGTAAAATTCAATGCATTGCATTCTTCTACTGTGTTAATATACCAGTTTAATGCATTACACAGCGACAATATACCATTGTAAGTTGTCAGTACCTGCATGCAATGTAAAAGAGGAGGGAAACCAAATTACACCACTGTCTACTAATTACAAGGGGAAAAAAACTTGCAATCTTGCTACCGTTTAAGTGTACGAAACCTGTGACTTAGCATTGTTGAAATAGGTCTTATAATCAAATGTCTGGTAAACAGATTGTTAAACGAAAGACCTGAGCCTCCTCAATCGCAAGTAAAAACGGAGTTGGCTGTAGTACAGCAGTAGTAGCCAAGTAGGTAACACTTGTCCGGGCCAGTGGTAGTAGCAACAGCAGGCCACAGTTCTGCCTCACTTTCAGTAGGCACCAGATTATTATTTAGAACAAAGAGGATGACATTGTGAACTGGATGGCTCATTCATTCTCTCAGTCACAGCAGGATGATCTTGATGTCACCCCTATGTCTGACATTGGGTCTTTGAGCTAGGGGTAAGTACATTCCTCCTGTTCCTCCTCCATGCTGCCCTTTTAGTGGGGCACCTTTTTTCCTAAGAGGTGACAAAACCCCATGTGCTATGGAAGATACTCAAGATAGTCTTCGTCTTGATAAATTATGTGAGAAGCCTCAAATGTGTGGAGTGCCATAAGGATGAAGTTCAGATGGAGGACCCCATCATAGCTGTGATGGTGGTAGTATTAGTAGTTGCACTTGTAGCCACAGTGATAGTGGTAGGGGTAGCGATAGATATGGTGACAATGGGAATCGTGGCAAATACAGAGGCTGGATTGATTAGGAGGCCAAGGACCTCATGATGACACATCACAGTCTGATAAAAAAGGACTATTATGATGGTAGTGTTTTGGACAGGACCTGGGAGCTGGATAGGGGTGCAGTGGTGATGATGGCATCAGAGGAGGAGGGTGGTGGGTGCAGTGGCAATGAAGAGTAGAGGCAGGGTATGGTGAAAACCTTAAAAAAAACTGCCAGCGCCACATCTACTTCTATTGTGGTCAGCTCCAAAACTGGTGATACCACTGATACAACACCAAGCTGCTTGCTCATGGTGTCTCGTTTTGCAATTTTTCTCCACAAGGCTGGCACACAAAACATCTGCTGTGTGCTAGATCTTCAGGATGAAAATAGGCTGTGGGCGTTAAAAAGCAGATATAGGTAACAGGGCTCTATTGCAGCAAATAAGGCAGCTTAGCCAAATCCAATGATAAAATAGAACTGGCCAGTATTCGGAACAAGTCTTTCCTTCTTCTCCCAGTCTACTTTGTGGCAGCCAAGCTGCATCCCCAAGTAGTACAGTGTCCTTGTTATCACCATCAGCTACTTCTTCTCCTGCTCAGGCTCCTCCTTCTCCTCCACTCCATCATGAGACATTGTCAATCACCAATTAGCTTGTGTGCAAGTTGCACTTTAATCTGGCCAAGTTGCTGGCAGAGGAGTTGCTGCCTTCACCCAAATTTAATTCTGTTTTATTGGATTACTACTTCTGTCCAGCTGTCCATGAAAATTGTCAGTGGTAAAATAAAACTGGCCAGCAATTTGAACAAGCCTGTCCTCCTTCTCTTGGTCTTCCTTGGGAAAGCCAGGCCGCATTCACAACCAGTACTTGTCATTGTCATCATCAGTTACTTGTTCTACTGTTCAGACTTAACCTTCTCCACTCTGCTGCCAGTCATCGATGTGACCAGCAAAGAACTCTACGTGCCCAGAAATCCAGTTGTGATCAAGCTGAACTCCCACTGGTCCAAGTTGCTGGCATACCACTTAGTTGTGGTAATTTTAGTGCAGTTCCATGCCTTCACCAAAATTGAAATCAGCAGGGATTAGTA
Source organism: Bufotes viridis (assembly GCA_033119425.1). NCBI lineage: Eukaryota > Metazoa > Chordata > Amphibia > Anura > Bufonidae > Bufotes > Bufotes viridis. The sequence continues at coordinate 207,211,348 of CM065591.1, forward strand.
TTTTTGTCAGCTGTCCATAAAATGCCTCATGTTCTCAAATTGAGGTGTGGTTCTGTGCTTTCACCAAAATTATATTCTTCTCTATGACATACATACTTCTGACCAGCTGTCCGTAAAACCTGTCTTGTCATTCTCCAACTGTGGTGCAGCTCAGTGCCTTCACCAAAATTGAATTCAGTGGACAGTAGTACTTCTTGCCAGCTGTCTGTAAAAATTTGCTAATTTTGCAGTTCCGCACCTTCAGAAAAATTCTAACTTCAGTCACCAGTCTTCCACTCTCATGCTACAGACAAGTAACAGAAACCGTGGTAGTTAGTTCAGTTTTCTACATGATGGGTCAGTTTTTGCCACCTGACACACATCAACCAACGGACATGCACCACCTGAACAACTAGGTAAAAAAGGTTTTTTTAAGACTTTTTAACTGATGACCTATTCTCTGGATAGGTCATCCCTATGTGATCGGTTAGGGTCCGAAACCCGGGACCCTCACTGATCAGCTGTTGGAGAAGGCATCGGCGCTTTTTTACGTTCCAAAGCTTTTTGAAGCTTTTCCTAGGCCAGTGATGTCATGTTCATTGGTCATATGGCCTAGGTGCAGCTCAGCCTCATAAATTGTTAAGCTGTGAGAAGGCCGCAGCACTTACAGGGACGACAGAACCTTCTCAAACAGTGGGGACCCCCTTCCGATCAGATACTGATGACTTATCCCGAGGCCTCCACCATGGTAAAAGTACAAATCATGACAGAAATTAGAAAATGCAAAAGATGAATGGAGAGTGTAAGGTTCTTTACAAAAAAATGTATTTCCTTTCGTAATTGATAAACTAAAATTGTGTTCATTGTAAATACATTAAACTCTTACATTTTGATAGGTGTAATGTCTTTTAAAATACAATATTTAGTATCAAAGCTTTACATAAAACATCTTGGAATTCTTCATGTCCGTCTGATCTATTAGGTCATTCTGGGATCTATGTGACTCTATTGTGTTAATGGCAAGATGTTTTTTCTTTTGTAAAGAAACAATCTTTCTATTATTTGTTTTCAGAGAAAGCTATGAAATCCTTAGTATTTCACTGTATTTTATAATCTTACTTTTATGACAGACACCAGGCATCCCTGCCACACCAGGAGCAGAAGATTCCTCAAGGATCTCCATTACATTTTTCCGCTTGTTTCGTGTTTTACGCTTAGTAAAACTGTTGAGTCGTGGTGAGGGAGTAAGAACCCTGCTCTGGACCTTCATAAAATCCTTTCAGGTAAAATTTCCTGTAATGCAATGATTCTTCAATGGGAAACAAATAAAAAAATAAAAAAAATCAGAGTAAGGTATAATTCAGACAGCCTTACATCTGTGTTACACCCACAAACCACTGACTTCCTGCAGTACAAGTGAGCTGAGCTGTAGTGATCTAAGCTTGATTCTCTTGAATCGCTAAATGTCCATGTCTTTCAGTTGTAATATGAACACTATAACACATATGAACGGGTCAGATCACAGTGCCATGCTCTATGCAGAACACAATATGGGTTATTAGGTTGGAACAGAGGTGAGGCTGCTAAAACAGTGTTGAATATAACGGGTAATGTTTATATGTTTTCATATCCATGTTTAAGGATTTGTGTTGTACTATTAACAGTAGTATACATAGAAGAAATTGAACCCCATATAAAAGATCAACATGGACCCTTATGAATTTTGCCACCCAGTAAAGAAGTGTCTGGTGATTTTCTTTCCAGGCCCTTTCCATGACCTTTGGGCCAATTCTCCCCCACTTTGTTTGTCAATAATGCAGTTACTCTGAAAGAGGGATCCTTGTGCATGTTCTTGCCATCCAGCACAAATTTAGAATGGAACCTACATTGAGTTCCTTCTCTCCAAAGGCTCCAGCAGCCACATGCTCTGTATCTATGGTACATGCACCTTTAACGTGTGTAAAGTGCATATTATATTTTAAATTAACTCCTATGCACGCAAACTATAGTAAAAAGAAAAGGGCCGGATGCTCCATAGTGCACACTTTATGTTTCCAAAATAAGGTAATAATAGGAAGAGCAACTGATGCAGCACTCAACTTATGAGACCCTGCGATGTGTGCACAGTCCCTCTGTAGGTTTAATATTATAATTGCCCTGATTACATTGTTACTTACTTGGCTATTAAAGGGGTTATGCTATGATTAATTTAAAAAATGAAGTTTTAATAAATGCATATGAGCCTCTAGGAGCAAGGGGGCATTGCCATTACTCATAGAGTTTTGCAGTTTGATTAGCTCTGACTTTACCACACGATAAGCTTCTGTATCTGGTGCCGACACAGAATAGAAAAGAGGCTTGAAGTGCAGAAGAGAACTGCTGTTGAGCCTTTTTCCTGTACTGCACCTGTGCTGGATAATGAAGTGTGGTGCAAGACGTTAGGAGAGGTCAGGGCCAGTTATAATCACGTTTATACTGTCTGGCCTTGTCAGTCAAAGTGCAGCGGGCGCAGTAGTTGCAGAGAGAGCTGAGCCACTAGGACTAATGGCAACTCCCCCATTGCACTTACAGGCTCATTTGCATATATTAAAACCATGCTGGCACATATGAACATAGGACTCACCAACACAGATGCCTTCAGGTGCCAAACACAAATGCAATAGGTCAAGGTCAGCCAGTTTCATGATACAATGCAAATCTTCTGACAGATGCCCATTAAAATATGAAAAAATTAAGAAAACCCCTTTGCACATATATCATAATAGAGAAAACAATAAATAAAATTAACATAATAAGTTATTCTGCATCTGAAAATGTCTAAACTGTCATTTTTCTTAACATAAGTTATTCTGCATCTAAAAATGTCTAAACTGTTATTTTTCTTGTACGGTAAAATGTCATAATCGCCATTTTTATGTCATCTCCTGAAAAAAAATAGGAATAAAAAAATTATCAAAGTAAATTGAAAAAACTCTAAAAATGTGATATTGTTATCTTTGTACTGTACACAGAATTAGCCTTTATTTTTTTTACTGCATAGTGAAGACTGTTAAACAAAACCCAAGAAAACAATGGTGTTTTTTTTCCATCCCATCCAACATCCATTTTGAAGTACGTGTCAAAATACATTATATGGAACATTAAATGGTAAACATTAGGGCAGGAAGGAAAAAACTAAAATGTTGCAACCAACATTTTCTTGGTCTTGAAAGTGTTAAAAAGCTTGCTTTAATATAGTCCCAAATAAGTCCAGTCTTACACTGTGGCCTCTTTAAAAAATAATCATTTTTTGAACCCTGCCATACAGTTAGGTTATTTTATAATGAGAAACAAGTATGTATCTAGTATTTGTCAGGGTTTTACTTTTAGATATAATTGTTTAACTCGGTGCCACATTATTTAATCTAATTTAACATAATATAAAATGCAGTATTTTATTATTTAAAAGGTCAGTCATATGTGTTGCTAATTTTCTTTTTGTCTGTCCACAGGCACTGCCCTATGTGGCTCTACTCATTGTAATGCTGTTTTTTATCTATGCTGTCATTGGAATGCAGGTAAGTAAGAGAGTTTCCAACACATTTTTTGTCCTTAATCCTTTTATGACCGGGCCTAAAAAAAGGCCTTTATGTCCAGGAAACTTTTTGGGATTTTGTGCACATGGTGGTTTAGTGACCCTAACTTTTTTACTTGTTTACTACCAAAATAATTTGTGCAATGTTTTTTACTTGACACTTAGGACTTTTTATTAGCTTATTTTTTTAGTTTCCCCCCCCCCCCTTTTTTAGGTTTAATTTGGGGGAAAACCTCTAATTCTTATTAAAAAGTAATTTTTTTAATTATAGCTTTTCATTTCTTAAATATTAAAATTTACAGAAAAATTAATTATTGCAATGAGTTCCCTATTTTGTGACAATTGTTTTGATATATAACATGTATAGGTTTGAGTGAACAGGGCGACTGTGGTGACGGTTTCTGTTAGCAATGCTATTTTTAAGTTTTCTTTACGTTTTACATTTTTTTATTTGTATTTTTTATATATATTTTTACTTGTATTTTAATTTATTTTTGCCACATAATATGTCCCCCAGGATGTCATTAAAAGACCTCTGGAGGTCACTGACTTTTTTTTCACTGTTTTCCTGTGTTCTCCTCCTGTATCTGACAGCCAGGACCCGACCTGCTCCTGCTAGATTGCAGGAGCAGGAGCTTTAATCTCAGCACTGGGACTAAAAGGCTTCCTGACTGTTTATATACGTCCTATCTGCACGTGGTATGTGCAGAAAGGACGTATTTAGCCAGTGGGCAGTCGGGAAGGGGTTAAAGTGGTACTTTACTTTGGAAAACTTTTGATATGTCATAATGACATATCAAAAGTTTTAATTGGTGTATCTCTGGACACTGAGGCCCCCGCCATTTCCTAGAATGAGGAGAGAGAAGCACTCACAAAGCATGCTCTTTTTCCTTACTGCAGGAGATAGAATCGAGATGGGCCTCTAGACTTTATATTGAGTTCATCTCAATTCAGTCTTCTGCAGTGACAAGAAAAAGTACACTATGTGAGTGCTTCTCTTTCCCTGTTCTAACGCCTTGCTGAAGTCATAGCACTTGGACCCCCACTGATCAAAACTTTTGATACTGTATGTTGCTATTTAAAAAATGTTCCCAAAGTTAAGTGCCACTTTAAAGGGATAGCTAACCAAAGATGATATTATGACATAGATATTGATTATCCCAGTCTTATAAAAAAATATCAGTATTGGGTCTACAACACAATGAAAGCCAGATATCCCTCAAAGGAAGGAAAGGTGTTTCTGTAGTTGGTCTCCCTGAGATCAGCTATTGTTTTGTTTGAGTAGTCTCCAAGGCATTGCTCCCGGTTAGCCAGAATCCTACTCCACACTAATAAGGAGCAACACCCTGAAACAGCTGTCTGTGGATGGATAACTGGCTTAGGTTTTCCCCATCACATCCTTAGAGCTTGTAAAAAAGTGGGATCTTGACATAGGGGCCACTTAATATGGTGGATTTGGTGATCTCTGTAATGGAGACACCCCTTTGCTTGGTTTTCCTTACTTTGAGGGATATCTGGCTTTCATTGTGTTGTAGACCCATAACTAGGGCTCCACATTTATTTTGTATATTACTGTTTCCCAGGGAGCTTTGCACTTTGGATTGCTGTGTTGAGACTCTTAAATGAGGCTCCGCAGTGTTTTCTGTAGTTGGTCTCCCTGAGATCAGCTATTGTTTTGTTTTATTAAGAAATCCAGCTGGTGTATGATGCACTAAAACATTAAGAGGCACACTCCTATAATTTTGGTACAGCACTGGGACACCAGCAAGGTATAATGTCCTGCCAGCAACCCACCCCCATCTGGTCCATGCCTCACCCACTTTTTTAAAAAAGTGGAAAAGAGTGTGAACCCACAAATTTTTGCAGGATTTGTACCAAAATGTGTGACTTTTATACACTGACCCAAACTGGCAAAAGGTTCGTTACATTCACCCCATAGAATACAAATGGTACTGCTGATATTAGACAACTACAACATTTTGGGTTGAAAAAAACCCTTTATGAGGTTTTTGGTGCAGTAGAGCTAGGTGCATAGCAGTATGGTACCACTGACCACTGTCTTGATGGTATATGATCATTACATTTAGATCATGCACCTATCCACAGTGTCTGTAAAGTAGTGCTGCTTGAGTTCCTGCTTATAACCTGACATTGCTGAAACAATCATAAAAGCAAAAACCCATTTCTTTTAATCTCTAAGCAGTGCAGAATGGCTGTCATGAACTGTTATGCTATAGTTTTGGAAACAGATAGACATGTTAAACATTCTCTTTTGAGTGGATTTTTCCTTGAACAATGTTTTTTATTTTTACACATTATGCATGGATATTTTGTTTTCATCTTAAATGTGAAGTGCTTTGTGTGTATAGGACTGCCATCAAAAATTAAATTATAAATGACTTCTGTCTGCAGCCAATACTGCAGTGTCGGTAAAAGGGAGATTGTCTTTTAAATGAGTTAGCCAAAAGTAATTAAAAATCCCAGAACAAGCCTGCCATTAGCCTAAAATAAAAATTGACATTCTACTCACTCATTTCTAATGCTGAGGACAGTTGTTATGACAGCAGACCATGCCAGCTTAGGCACAGGCGCTGCTTCACTCACCCTGCTTCACCTTCTCTGGTGGCCAGAGCCGCCGGCCTTCTTCTGCTTCCCTGCTATGGGCCTAGTCACTGGAGTCATCTGTGTCGCAGCAGGTCGCGGCCTTCTTCTTGCTGGCAAAATGTCTTCCCTCTGCCTATGTGGTGCGCAATCACATGCTCTTAAAGAGCACCCAATGGCTGGTCACCTGGGTGCCTTAGCAATAGGTTGTCTAGCTTGCTAGTTCCCTGCAAAAGTGTGTTATATTCGTTTGCCCATGTATGGACTTCTGACTGTTTTGCACTGCCGGCCCTAACCTTGGACAGTTTATCAGATGGCTTGTACTCTAACTGCCCTAAGATCGGCCTGTCACGGACTATGGTTTTGCCGGAACCCTCAATACTTGCACCAGTGTCTTTGCTGTCAACCACATAGAGACTACTGCAGGAGGTGGCATCATAGTGGTTCCTCTACAACGAAGTCCAGATTTCTGTATAGGTTTTGAAGGGTGAAAACCAGAGGACTGCCAGGATAACACTCTTAGGATTTGCCCAAAGTAAAATATGTTGATTTACACAGTGGTTCCACATTCACTGCTACAACAACAGTGATTATCTACAATGGTGACATGCCGTCCATCCTCATCGTCACTGTGCAAGTCCTAGACACTAACATTAACAGTGACATGCAGGTGTTCGGCACATTAGCACTGCAGCCAGTCACTATACTCAGACTGCTGAGAAAAGAGACTCCTGGAATGGACAATGAATAATATTTCTGTACCAAATATCCTATCAAAGCATCCACTGATATTCTGTAGCTTGTCTATGTCGGTGAGGTGAGCGCTAGTTATGTATAGAAAGTTCAATAAAGGAGGCAAGTCTATAGGATGTGTGCCTTCACATGTGACAGATTTTGTTTCAGCAATTTCCTTTCATCTTAATGGGGTTGTTTTGGCTGCAAACACAGGCATTTCTGCTATCTTAATTCAAATGAATGGAAGGCTATGCTCAGATGGCAAAAAATCCTGCATATTCTTCCATGTTAAATGGGCGTTTTACACATCTTAAAATGCATCTTATAAGCTATGAAACAGCTTCCCACTGATTTATATGAGAAATACAGTCCCTAATACACATAGGAGTGCATTTTTATGCTGCTATTTTCAAAAACACTTCCGAAGTGGCAAGTTACTACTTTCAATTGTTTTTGACGTTGTATTTCCATAGAAGTCAATGAGAAAGGGGAAAATACATTATAGGCTATGTACACCTTCACTTTCACTTTGTCTCATTCATCTTATAACCCTTAAGCTAATACTAAAAGGGCATAACACTTATTTAAGGCACATTCTTATCAGTAAGATAAGAAATAAGCTTTAATGAGTGTTTGTAAGTTCAGAGATCACAGATAAGGAGCCGTCAGATGAGCTGCCTGATAAAGCAGAGAGGAAATACAGATACTGCTGTTAAGGGAAAACGGCTCATCATTTTTAATAGAGACCAATTGAACAAAATTATTTTTAGCTCAAAATGAGTACAGTGCGATAGTAAAAAAAAAATGCCACCAAAGTTGTACATCACCTTTACCATCACATGGTCAGAGCCAGGTCTACATTTGTGGTTTTAGTCAAGAATAATAGAATGCTACCAGGATAGATACTGCCATATAGTGACCATATAGTGGAGGAATACACTAATTGACAAAAATAATGCAACCAGATAGAAATGCTGGGTAGCTGTAAAACTTGGCAGGTAGCTATTTCTCAGGCAGATGTGTAAATGATTACATGTGTGGTCTGATTAGACACTAGGTCTTGCCACATGAGAGTGTAAAAATGCTTCTCTGCTGCCCTATAAGAGAGCTCTCAGAGGTGACTTGTGGGTAGTGTAGCTCGTTGAGAGATCCTTGATTACTAGACATGTCTCTATGACATTTGAAGACATTTTTCCCAGTGACAGACTTTGAGAGTCGGTTCATCATTGGAGTGAGTGAAGGAGGAATTGGTTGCCATCTAGGCCGTTGTGACCTAGCTGTTAGTAGGTGATGGGAGCAGTGGTTATATGAGGGTTCATTCATGCAGCAGACAGGCTTAAGACATCCCAGACAGACCAACAGTAGAGATATTTGTTTTATCTTCCAATAAGCACGACCATACTTTCCTGTCCACCATCCACACACAGGTGGCACATTCATTACATTTGGTGTCACAGCAGCCATTACATGTCCTGCCATTGACAGCCAACCACCATCACCTTTGTTTCCAGTGATGTCATGAATGCCAAGCCTGGACTGCTACGGACTGGAACTGTATCATCTTTAACAATAAATCTAGGTTCTGTTTGGGATATGGTGGTGAGAACTTCAATCCTACCTTTGCTGTGGAGTGGCACACTGCCCCAACTGCTAATGTGATAATCTGGGGAGCCATCACATATTGCAATCACACAACCCTAGTAGCAATATGAGGCCACTGAGGATAGGTAATCTATATAGAATAAACGAACAACCCCTTTAAAGTGGTTTTCTGGAACTTAGTTTCTTTAGTTTCCTAAAGGCAGTCACGTGACCTCTTCCGCTGATGTTGAGGAATACATGCACATCATTAGTAACATGAAAGCTCCCTGTTTTCCTCCAGTGCGTAAGTACTGTTTTGCATAGCACATAGCACACATAGCATATGCTCAGTGAGAGACAGCAGATACTGGGGAAGTGCAGAGCAGTCTCAGATAGCTAATGCATTGCCAGGATGATCAGATGGTGCCAAAAAAACATCAAACCTACACCTATCTAGACCACCCCTCCTCAAAAGATAGCCTCCAAGTGATTAGCTAGCTGAACACGTCACGCATTGAACCCGCCGGAAAACTCACTAGTGTGAAAGGAGCCTAACTCTTCTCAGGTAGATTTCCCTTTTTTCAAGCCCTGCGCTGCAATGGTTATGATGCTGGCTCTCCGCAAACATTTAGGCCTCTTTCACACATGCGTGACGGATTAGGTCCAGATGCGTTCAGGGTGCGTTCAGTGAAACTCGCACCATTTTGCAAGCAAGTTCAGTCAGTTTTTCTTGCGGATGCAATGCGTTTTTCACTGAAGCCCTATTTACTTCTATGGGGCCAGGGCTGTGTGAAAAGCGCAGAATATAGAGCATGCTGCGATTTTTACGCAACGCAGAACTGATGCGTGAAAAAAAGCGCTCATGTACACAAACCCATTGAAATGAATGGGTCGGGATTCAGTGTAGGTGCTATGCGCTCATGTTATGCATTGCACCCGCGTGAAAATCTCACTTGTTTGAAAGAGCCCTTAGGCCTCTTTCACACGAACGATACGGATTAGGTCCGGATGTGTTCGTGGTGCGTTCAGTGAAACTCACACCATTTTACAAGCAAGTTCAGTCAGTTTTGTCTTCGATTGCATTCAGTTTTTTCCACGCGTGTGATAAAAAACTGAAGCTTTACAAACGGATTAGGTCCGGATGTGTTCAGGGTGCGTTCAGTGAAACTTGCACCATTTTGAAAGCAAGTTCAGTCAGTTTTGTATGTGATTGCGTTCAGTTGTTCAGTTTTTTCCGCGCGGGTGCAATGCGTTTTGATGCGTTTTTCACGCACGGGATAAAAAACGGAAAGTTTACAAACAACATCTCTTAGCAACCATCAGTGAAAAATGCATTACATCCGCACTTGCTTCCGGATGCAATGCGTTTTTCATTGAAGCCCCATTCACTGATTTCACTGAAGCCCCATTCCCCATTGAAATGTATGGGTCAGGATTCAGTGCAGGTGCTATGCGTTCATGAAAACTCGCTCATGTGAAATGGGTCTGTGTACATAAGCTTTTTTTTAAGCATCAGTTCTGCGTTGCGTGAAAAACGCAGCATGTTCTGTATTCTGCGTTTTTCACGCAGCCCTGGGCCCATAGAAGTGAATGGGGCTTCAGTGAAAAATGCATTGCATCTGCAAGCAAGTCAAATGAAATGCGTTTTTCACTAATGGTTACTAGGTGATGTTGTTTGTAAACTTTCAATTTTTTATCACGCGGATGTAAAATGCATCAAAACGCATTGCACCCGCGCAGAAATATCTGAACAACTGAACGCAATCACAGACAAAACTGACTGAATTTGCTTGCAAAATGGTGCGAGTTTCACTGAACGCACCCTGAACGCATCCGAGGCCAATCCGTCACGCTCGTGTGAAAGAGGCCTTACTTTTAGCTCATGAGTGACACACCGCTGAAATCAGCGTATCTGTCATTACTTTATGCTGTCCTGGGTGGTGAGTTCAGCATAAAATTGATGACAGGTTCCATTTAATCTAGTCCCAGTTGGTGTTGTTATGCCACCCTCACTAGTTTCCAAAAAAGGTGCTTGGAGAGGACGGAGTGTGGGTGGTGCCATAGAAACTGGCATTAATGATAACTGAAATCTACGCCAGCTATGATGTGTTAATCTACACCAGCTACAGATAACATTATATAATAATTTCTTGTATCATTTTTCTGAATCATATTTGCATCCCTTTATCAAACTGATTTTTTCTTTATTTCCGAGTAAATTGCGACTTATCTGTCGTTTTCATAAATTTGGCACAAAGACCGTTACCTTTACACAAACACAAATTTGAAGACAAACCTTAAACTGTGTTGATAAATCAGGGCCTTAGTGCTTGTTATATTTCTGTGTCATGATGATCTTCTGTTTTTCAGGTCTTTGGTAAAATTGCTATGGTTGATGGAACACAAATAAACCGAAACAATAACTTCCAGACCTTTCCACAGGCAGTATTGCTACTCTTCAGGTAATTTTCACTTTATTATATATCTGCAAATTACACAGATCCATAGTATTTGATTAGTGTACATATTGTGGGGAGTCGCTCTGGTAGTCAGCGGTGCGGGTGCAGTTTAGAGGCAAAACCAGGAGTCCAGATTGTGCAACAAACAGTGTTTTATTCACACTTGCACACAAAATGAAAAACAGTCTCTTGGTGACAGTTCACACACAACAGAAATAACGTAGCCAAACAAAAACAGTCCAACACAGGTTCAGTCACCTGGGAGGTGTAGGTGCAGGTTCGCACCACGCTGTCGGCCCAGCCGCAGGAGAATCCAGCTTCAGGTAGCCAGGAACACAACACCTCCTTGCTGAGCGCTTTCCTCCAGGACAGAGAACTCCCAGCCCTGTTAGCAGCTCCAGGATAATCACACTCACAGCTGGTGGTGCTGGCTGAGTTTATAAACCCAGCCCAAAACTCGGACTGGACCGTGGGGAGCAGCCACCCACCCTACTCTTTAGCTGCTCCCAGTAAGAGCCGGCCCGGATCGGCTTTGCAGCCATGCTATTTAACAAAGTCAAACAGCACTAGCTGCTGCAGACAAAAACCCGGCTCTCACCTCACCGAGGCCAGCAACCTCGGTGACACGTACCTGCCATCACATATGACACCTTGCACCTTACCACATACCCCCCTTTGTTCAACTCCTGAGGGGTGAACACACGTGAGGCAGTGGACGCGGGACAGGGCATCTGCGTTGCCCTGCAAGCGGCCTGCCCTGTGTTCCACGGAAAACTTGAAATTTTGAAGAGATAGGAACCACCTGGTGACCCGAGCATTCCTCTCCTTGGCCTGACTCATCCATTTGAGGGGGAATGGTCGGTCACCAGACGGAACCTCCTCCCTAACAGGTAGTAGCGGAGAGATTCGAGTGCCCACTTGATAGCCAGGCACTCCCTCTCCACTATACTATACCTGGACTCGGCGGGACTGAGCTTACGGCTCAGGAAGACAACGGGATGTTCTTCCCTGTTGACCTCCTGCGACAGTACCGCACCGAGGCCTACCTCCGAGGCGCCGGTCTGTACGACAAACTCCTTGTTGAAGTCGGGTGTCACCAAAACCGGGGACCCACACAGGGCCGACTTCAACGCGGAGAAAGCCTCCTCCGCCTTCTCACTCCAGCTAACCCTCCCAGACTTTCGCCCTTCAACAGGTCTGTCAATGGCGCTGCTATTGTGGCAAAGTGGGGCACAAACCTCATGTAGTAACCTACAATCCCCAGGAACGACTTTACCTGCCTGGTGGTGACCGGTCGGGGCCAGTTACGAATGGCCTCTACCTTAGTTACCTGAGGTTTGATGACTCCCCGCCCAATTACATATCCCAGATATTTTGTCTCCTCTAACCCTATGGAGCACTTCTTTGGGTTAGCGGTCAGTCCGGCTTTCCTCAGGGCATCCACTACCGCCTGCACCTTGGGTAAATGGCTTTCCCAGTCGGTGCTGTGGATGACTACATCATCCAAGTAGGCCGAGGCGCACCGACGATGTGGTCGCAGCACTATGTCCATTAACCTTGGAAAGTGGCGGGGCGCCATGCAGGCCAAAGGGTAACACCTTGTAGTGATACAGGCCCTGCGGGGTAACAAATGCGGTTTTTTCCTTAGCCGACTCCGCTAAGGGTACCTGCCAGTACCCTTTAGTGAGGTCCAGCACAGAAAAATAACGGGCTTGTCCTAAACTTTCAACCAGCTCGTCTACTCGGGCATGGGATACGCGCCAAACTTGGATACTTCATTTAACTTGCGAAAGTCGTTGCAGAACCGCAACGTCCCATCCGGCTTGGGTATTAGGACTATGGGACTGGCCCACTCACTTTTCGACTCCTCAATGACCTCGAGCTTCAACATTAACTGTACTTCCTCCGCGATGGCCCGTCGCCGAGCCTCGGGTACCCGGTATGGTTTTAACCGGATCTTGGCCTGAGGCTCAGTGACGATGTCATGTTGGATGAGAGACGTGCGGCCAGGGAGGTCCGAGAACACATCCGTGTTCCGACTGATGAACTCCCTGACTTCCTGAACTTGTTTGGAAGACAGGCTGTCTGCAATTTTTACCGTGGTTACTGCTTCACAGGCCTCGAACTGTGGGGCTGGACCCTTTCACCTAGAAGCCCTGGCCGGGGGCTGTGGTCGCCGGCTGTGTCCCTATCTTTCCACGGCTTAAGTAAATTCACGTGGTACACCTGCTCGGCTTGCGCCGCCCTGGCTGGTGTACTTTGTAATTTACTTCCCTACCTTCTCGATCACCTCATAGGGGCCCTGCCACCTAGCTAGGAATTTGCTGTCAAGGGTGGGTACCAGAACCAAAACCCGATCTCCCGGATTGAAGTCCCGCACTCCGAGCCTGACGATTGTACACCCTACTCTGGGCTTGTTGCGCTGCCTCCATATGCTCCCGGACCAAGGGCAACACCCTTTCCATCCGGTCCTGCATTTGGGCGACATACTCAATGACACTTTTGTGGGGGACAGGCTGTTGTTCCCACGCTTCCTTGGCGATATCCAACAGGCCCCGAGGGTGTCTGCTATAAAGCAGTTCGAAGGGCGAGAACCCAGTAGAGGCCTGGGGCACCTCTCGCACTGCGAACATGAGATAGGGCAGAAGCAGATCCCAGTCCTTCCCATCTCTAGACACCACCCTCTTTAACATATTTTTTAGAGTTTGGTTAAACTCTCTCCACAAGACCGTCTGTTTGCGGATGGTAAACGGACGTCCGTAACTGCTTTATACGCAACAATTTACACAGTTCCTCATTACTTTGGACATAAAAGGGGTCCCTTGGTCTGTCAGAACCTCTTTGGCAGGCCCACACGGGAAAACATCTCCATTAACTCTTTGGCAATGAGCTTAGCTGAGGTATGTCGCAGAGGCACCGCCTCCGGATACCGAGTGGCATAGTCGAGAACTACCAGAATGTGTTGGTGGCCCCTGGCAGACTTTGGTACAGGCCCACTAAATCCATCGCGATTCGCTCAAACGGTACTTCAATAATTGGCAGAGGTACCAGGGGACTACGGAAATGTGGCTGGGGGCTAGTTATCTGACAGGTCGGACAGGACTTACAATAATTCTCTACCTCCTTGAACACACTGGGCCAATAAAATCGCTGCAGTATGCGGTCCTGGGTTTTCTGCCACCCCAGGTGTCCCCAAGAACATGTTGGTGGGCAAGCTCCATGACAAGCTTGCGATACGCTGTGGGCACCACCAACTGTTCAACAGGTTCGCCTCGGATTTGGTTCACCCGATACAACATATCCTGCAGAACAATAAACCGTGGGAACATTAATTCAGCCCCTGGTTTCTGGGGTTTCCCATCAATTTCCAGCACATTCTCCCAGGCCCTGGTTAGGGTTTGGTCCCGGTGTTGTGCGGTCCCAAAATTTTCCCCGGAGACATTGAGGTCTGCCAACTCAGGTCCCGGTGGCAAGTCCTCCGTGTCTCCCACCATTACACTCAGTGGGGTTGTCTCCCCCTCTACCGCTGGAGCAGTGGTCACCCCTACCGCCGGCCCTTCAGACTCGGGCTCCCAGGGTTCTGGCCTTCCAGCGGTATCAGGCCACTCTACTAGGGTCACCTCTGTCTCGGGTCCCTCAGATACCTTTATTGCCGGCCACAGCGCCGGAAAACCGGGAAGTCCCTCCCAAGTATTAGTTCGTGTGGGAGTTTAGTAGCGACAGCCACCTCGTGGGTCCACCTACCAGCCGCTGTGGACAAAGTCACTAGTGCAGTGGGATAGTCTTTCAGGTCTCCGTGGATGCACAGGACCCCGACTTTACGGCCAGTATACTCCGCAGGCCGCATAAGTGCAGCCCTTACCAGGGAGACTAAACTCCCGGAGTCCAGCAGAGCCACCGCCAGAGAGTCTCCCACCTCTACCTGACACAGGTGGTTATGGTCCTGCACCTCACGGGTGCCAGTTGCGCACAGCTTCCGTGCATACAGGGAGTGACGACCCCCGTAGTTCATATCCATCGGCTCATCCCGATGCGGACAGTCGGCCCTGATGTGGCCTGGCTCCTGACACCTCCAGCATACCACGGGAGGCGGACTCGCAGGGGGTATATTCCGGGCAGGCCGCTCTGTCGCCGGACGTCGGAACTGGGGCAGAGGCCTCCGGGTTTGACTGACCCCTTCCCCGCAAGAGTCCCCTGCAGGTTTCTGGTGGCCTCGTAGCGCTCCACCAGGTCGACCATCTCCAGGGCATTGGTGGGCGATACCTGGCCGATCCAGTGCTGGAGGGGATAAGGCAGGGCCCTCCAAAAGATGTCCGCCAACAGTCGATCCAGCATGGCAGTGGGACTTAGTAGATCGGGCTGCAGCCACTTTTGCAGCCTGTGCAGCAGATCGTAGAACTGCGGCCTAGCGGGTTCAGTCGCTTTAAAGTCCCACTGGTGGACTCTTTGGGCGCGGACCAGCACGTTCACGCCCAGTCTGGCTAGGACCTCTCCTTTCACAGTGTCATAATCTGCCGCTTGGTCATCCGACAAGTCGAAAAACACCTGCTGGGGTCCGGAAGCCAGGAACGGAGCGACCACCTCAGCCCACTGGTCACGGGGTAACTTTTCCCTCACGGCGACCTTCTCAAAAACCGCCAGGTACGTCTCAACGCCGCCTGCGGGGGTCATTTTTGGGATCGCCGCACGGACCGCTTCCGGGCATCTTGGACGTGGTGGGACGCTCCTGCCGCCTGTAACGCCATCACATGTTGTAGCAGTAGTTGGTTGGTCTCCCGCTGCTGCACGTTAGCCTCTATGAGAGCCTTCACAGCAGCCTCCATGTTGCCAGAAACTCCTGCTTGCAGCTTTGCTGGCTTAATATATTCCATACACTTTAGAAAAACAAAACTTCGGCGCTTCACGCCAGCCTCACTGCGCATGCCCGCATCCGACACCAAATGTGGGAGTCGCTCTGGTAGTCAGCGGTGCGGGTGCAGTTTAGAGGCAAAACCAGGAGTCCAGATTGTGCAACAAACAGTGTTTTATTCACACTTGCACACAAAATGAAAAACAGTCTCTTGGTGACAGTTCACACACAACAGAAATAACGTAGCCAAACACAAACAGTCCAACACAGGTTCAGTCACCTGGGAGGTGTAGGTGCAGGTTCGCACCACGCTGTCGGCCCAGCCGCAGGAGAATCCAGCTTCAGGTAGCCAGGAACACAACACCTCCTTGCTGAGCGCTTTCCTCCAGGACAGAGAACTCCCAGCCCTGTTAGCAGCTCCAGGATAATCACACTCACAGCTGGTGGTGCTGGCTGAGTTTATAAACCCAGCCCAAAACTCGGACTGGACCGTGGGGAGCAGCCACCCACCCTACTCTTTAGCTGCTCCCAGTAAGAGCCGGCCCGGATCGGCTTTGCAGCCATGCTATTTAACAAAGTCAAACAGCACTAGCTGCTGCAGACAAAAACCCGGCTCTCACCTCACCGAGGCCAGCAACCTCGGTGACACGTACCTGCCATCACATATGACACCTTGCACCTTACCACAATATCTTATGGTAAATGTTAAAGTACTTCTTTCATGAGATATCCATAAGTCTTGGTGCTACATGGCCAGATAATGTATATACTGCATCTGGCATGATTTGATAACTGTCTAAAGGGAACATGTCTGCTACACGATGCCACTCTCACTGTGGCGAAGGCGGATTGGCCAAAGACTCTACAGGGTAATTTCCTGGTGGGCCGATGCCCAAGGGGCCGCCTGATCCCTTTTCACAGCTGCCACTAAGGTTAGTAATGATCTGTCGTTCCTAGAGTTAATCAACTCTGGGGCGGCAAGGAATTATGTTCCTAGCACAACAGTGACCACAGTTGCTCTCCTGATTCCTGAATTCAATTGTATTGCCATCCTGAGGCAACTGGAGTAGGAAGACAGAATGTGGCAGCTGGAGCTGGCCACCAAAGAGGGGCAGCTACTGAGGAATTATTTTGTTCCCATGTTGTGCTGCATTGTGGTTTTCGATGCCGCTGTGGCAGGTTATTGTGTTGCTTTGAGGTATTTGGCTTTGCTGGGACATTATTTTGTGACTCAATATGGTATTAAGGCCCGCCAACTTGTATTAGCCATGCCTTCTGTTAATTTGGACCAGCCTACCACATAGGGCCATATGAAATTTTTTTCAAGGCCCACTTTAAAAGTCTGCGCTGAGGGCACCATAGTATAGTGACAAACCTGCTGATTTTGGAAGTCTGTCACTACTGTTTTGGCATTCGGTACTTTTATAGTACTGACCTGCCAAAGCCCTCAGTGTGTGCTAGCGCTAGTAGAGAGATGATTGCAATGCTGCTAGCTTCCCCTGCCTTCTATCTTCATTCAGCAGGACCTGCGATAACGTCACCGTGCTCACCATGGTGACTTCATCGCAGGTCCTTTTGCAGGTCCTGAAGAATGAAGAGGATACCGGCTGCACGATCAAGTACATGAGGTGAGGTTTTTTTTATTATTTTTAACCCCTCAATGGCTATTTTATTTAGCATTCTATCTTAAGAATGCTATTATTTTCCAAATCACCTGAACACTGAACCCAAACCCGAACTTCAGTGAAAAAGTTCGGGTACCCGAACTCGCAAAGTTCGGTACAAACCCAAACTTTGCCGTTCAGGTTCGCTCAACCCTACTCATAGCTTATTTCCATAATATATTTTAAGTTGATATCACGCATCTTTTTTTGTGGCACTTTTGTTGCAGGTTATTTTTTTTGCTAACTATTAGAGTGATATAACCTATTTATATTTCTCATTCCCTTTCAGTACACTTTTGCCTTTGCTTAAACTGCATCAAAAACTGTAAAGGAAAACTGGCTTGGCTGCAAAGCCAGTTTTCCTTCATACCAGTTTTGATAAATCTCCTCCATTGTGTCTTACAACTAACATTTTCTTTATTTTCTTCATGTTATTTTTTCCTTGTAGAGAAGGTGATGTAAAAATGCCTTAAAAAAACACCAAGAGCTACAGCATGTAATATTTTTCAAAGAATCCAGAAAGACAAAAAAGGCCACTAATTTAACCACTAAATCCACTTAATTTAGTAAGGTGCCAGTACCAAAAAAGCACCTGTGTATCTGGCAAAACATGCTGGTGCAAAAACTACCCCAAAAACACGATTATGCAGAAAAACACCACTAAAAAGCTACGTGTAAATGCACCCTCACTCTTTGTTTTATAACTATTGTACAGCACTTGCTGAGTGGTATATGTAGATGTTTTCTTTTTTCTATCAGTTATGATTGTGCAAAGACAGATATGCATTTTTTATGATTTACTATTTTTACTAAAGCTAATTATTTTTAGTGCTACTATTTTTGCCCTTTTTTTAACAATATTTACTGTGTGGTATAAATAGGGTATTATGTTTATTCTATGTGTTGGTACAAATAACAAATGATACCAAGTACTTACCACTACTACTACTCTATCTGTACCACTACCATTTCTGAGTATACATAAGTGTTTTTCTAATTGTTCTAAATTGTTTGTTAATGAGAATTTTTTAAGCAACATATAATGGGGGAGATTTATCAACTAGTGCAAGGGAAAACTTGCTTAGTTACTCATAGCAATCAATCAGATTCCACCTTATAATTTTTAGTGTCACTTTGCATAATGAAAGGTGGAATCTGATTGGTTGCTATGAGTAACTAAGCCAGTTTTCTCTTGCACCAGTCCTGACAAATCTTCTTGACGTGTTTCCCTGATTCCCAGACATAAAAGTACCATTTGTACAATCAATGCATGGAGCAGCCGGTCAACAGCCATGTGCATGAGCCCTTTTAACTTATCTCTGTGAAGCCCACAATCCTGGTTTTGGCTCACTGATGGAAATCCCTGACCAAATCACTGAAGTATTAACTAGGCCTAAATCTGTCAAGATCTACCACTTTATGCTATTAGATACTGTTGTATATGTCAGTGCAGTGGCCAATACAAACTATCATCTATACATATTGTCAAAAATATCCCTAAAGTACTAAACTACTGTTTTATGTGTTTCAGGTGTGCAACTGGGGAAGCCTGGCAGGAGATCCTTTTAGCCTGTTCTTATGGTAAAATGTGTGACCCAGAGTCAGATTTCTTGCCTGGTGAAGAGTATACATGTGGAACAGGTTTTGCTTACTTCTATTTCATCAGTTTCTATATGCTGTGTGCATTTTTGGTGAGTGTTTTGAAAATACCACTTCTGGCATTTACACGGCAATAATAATCCAATGGTGGCCACTAGGTGTCTGCCTCCCTTTGTTTTCCCATTGTGTAGACAGCCGCTGCTTAAAGCCTCAGCTTAGCTCCATTCAGTGGAGCTAAGCTGTGAGCTGGTCTATGGCCTGTAAACTGAACAATTTTGGCAGTTTCCGTGGTATAACAGCATAAAAATACGCTGTGTGAATGGCCCCTCGGCAAAAACTGATGCAGTTTCTCCTGCAGTTGTTCACTTATGAATGCTGCTGACCTGCTTGCAACTTAGCTCTATTGAATAGAGCTAAGCCACAAGTGGACACCCGCAGAGGCTCCAAGCTCCATGATCTGATCGTGGCTTAAAAGCACCGGCCTGCAAACTACAGCACTGCAGCCCATTGACACCCTACGACTGCTGGCGAAATTTTGGTGTGGTGTACACGCTAAAATTCTGCTGGCAAATTCCGCTGTGTTAACTGGGCCTAACTGTATTTCTATTGGGACTAATATTAATCATATACAATTTTTTTTTTCTTGCAGATTATTAATCTCTTTGTTGCTGTGATCATGGATAATTTTGACTACCTTACCCGTGATTGGTCAATTCTTGGTCCACATCACTTGGATGAATTTAAAAGGATCTGGGCTGAGTATGACCCAGAGGCAAAGTACATACTTTTAATTATATAAATATATTTGTGTAACCTTTGTACAGTGGTGTCAAAATATTTTTCTCTTATACTGCACATGCCCCCTTTACAATCTATGGACCTCTTTGCATTAGCTTGATATACTTTTTTTATTGGTCACAGGAGCAGGTTGCAAATAGGAGCTCTAAAAAAGTACTGAAGAAAGACTGCAGATTGAAACTTATTGCAACTTTTTAAACTCAGTACAACAACTAAAATATATCAAATATTTTTAAATATCTGAAATATCCATAGCCTTTAATGATGTTTGGTTTCTGATCCATGAGAAAATTTTTCAAAAAAAGCAATATACGGTAACTGGGAATAAATTTCCAAAAAAATTCTCTAAGGTGTACTTTACGTAAAACACTTGCGTTTACATTTTCTTCCGTTTTGGGAATAGGGACAAAACGGAACTGAACAGAACGGAATGCTGAAAAATGCATTCTGCTCCGTTTGGTTGTGTCCCCATAGCGGAGAGCAAACCACAGCAAGCTGCGGTTTTCTTTCCATCATGGGATTTGGAGCAAAACGGATGACCCACAATGCAAGTCAATGGGGATGGATTCGTTTTCTCTGACATAATAGAAAACTGATCCGTTCCCCTTTGACTTTCAATGGTGTGCATGCCGGATCTGTCATTGCTATGTTAAAGATAATACAACCGGATCCATTCATAACAGATGCAGATGGTTGTATTATCAGTAACGGAAGCATTTTTGCTGATCCCTGCTGGATCAGGCAAAAACTCAAGCGTGAAAGTAGCCTTAGCCCTGTAGCCTTATATGTCCCTTAGTGCCATGGACGATAGTTATTCCTCTTTTATGCCCTCTTTACAGTCCAATGTCCTCTTAGTGCCCCTTCACAGTAGTCATGCCCCCTTAGTGCCCCCAGACAGTAGTCTGGCCCGTTTTGTGCCCCAAACAGTAGAATAATCCTTTAATTCCCCTTCAAAGAAGAATGTCTCCTTAGTGTCTCTACACCTTAGTTATGCACGCTTAGTGCTCCCACACAGTAGTCATGCACCCTTAGTGCCTCATATAGTAGTTATGCCCCTTTTTGTTCAGCTGCCGTGTCTGTCACCCAATTCAGTCCGCGTCTTGCATACCCGTAGATACACAGTGATTTCTGCAGGCCCCATATCAACTGCTTTGGTGGCAGTTTCGTCACCATATATAGATAGATAATTTCACCAGCTTCATACTAACATAGCTTTATTCTTTCTCATGTGAAAACAATGATTGTCCAATGCCCATGACAGCACATATGCAAGGACAGACCCAGGGTTTGGGAACAAAGAGGGTTTACTTACTTTATTTGTCCTCTCCGTTTGGGGTATGTCTCCCCTGAAGAGCAGCCTAACACTGCAGGTCTGGATGCCTCTCTCATGCTCCAGCGTCATACTTTGTGGCTTTGACTTTGGAATCTGTTTAGGCTGTGTAGGGCATTTCTGGTCTGGGTGTGTGGTTTCTGAAGACTGTCTGCACATGGAAATGCTGGAGTTCCATGTTCCCGTCATAATTTTTGGTAGAGGCACTTCAGGGGCAATATTACTTAGGCATCAGATTTTGGGAGTCAGGTATAAGGGAGCATTGGAACTAGATATGGAAGAACTCCATTGTTTGAGACAAGCACCTTATGGAGTGGTGCACTTGGCGCAATACAACTAGGCAGTGAGAAAGCTTCAGCCAACCCTTTAGTCTGCCTACTGGAGTGTAAGGCCCCTTTCAGACGAGCGAGTCTCATGCATTAGAATGTTTTCTGGAATGTATTGAATAACACTGACATAATGCTGTCAGTGTGATACAATACATTCCGGACCTCTAAGGGTTACATAGCATCATAAATCAATATAATGCTATGCGACCTCGTCAGTCCTGGGAGGGCAGGATGGATGCTGCTGCATACTCACGCTGCATGTTTGATGCATGAGACTCGCTCATCTGAAAGTGGCCTAAAACCTCTTCCCCCTGCATAATGTTGGAAGCAGGAGAATTTAGCCGTGCCAACCCCTCTAAATCCTCCAGAGTCTCCTGCCTGGAATTTGCCTTGAGTGGATCATAGGATGCTTCGATATCTTCTGATTTGGTGAGAAGTATCTATTGGGTTCTTGTTTTGTATCCCTTATTTCTAATGGGATATATTTGTCTATTAATTTTGCATGCTAGCCCATGTAAAAAAAAAGCTACCTCTAAAGCTTAGCAGAAGGAATGAGCCGTAAGTAGGTATTTTTTGACGCCTACATATGCAATGCCTTTATGTCAGTTTTAGATGGAGAAGATTGTAGCTGAAGAGTTTCTGGTAAATAACATTGGGGAATAACATTAGACATTCATCTGATCAGAAGTTAAATCATCGCTGTATTACTTCTTCAGATTCTTTTAGCATTTCTGGTCTGATTCTGATGGGGGCCCTAATATATTGGAAGAGGGCAGTTTGGCCTTCTGTGAGGACCCTTCTGAGAAAGGGGATTTAGCAGGAAAATATTTAATTTCTGTGGAAGACACAGACTTATTACTGAAAAGCTGTTTGCTGTACTATGAAGTTTGAGAACATTAAGGTATCTAGATCTTTGGCAGACCAGATGTTTAAAGTTTTAGCTCTCAGACAACATAGGGTGCCTCATTAAACATTAAGGGTAGAAGCCCCAAATTTTTTTTTTAATTCATATGGCAATAAAAAGGAAATATCCAGATTTTTCTGTGTGGGATTAATTAACTAGTGTAGATACATCTGTTGTTAACCCCTTAAGGACGCATGACGTACCTGTACGTCATGGTTTCCGAGTCCTTAAGGATCCATGACGTACCGGTACGTCATGAGTAGTTACGATCACTGCTGCTTAGCCGGCAGTGATCAGAACAAGGTACCTGCTGAAATCATTCAGCAGGTACCTTGTTACAATGCCCAGGGGGGTCCTGTGACCCCCCCCCCTTCCCCCCATATCGGCGATTGCTGCAACCTGCAGTTTGCAGCGCTTTGTGCTATCTCTGATCAGAGAGTTAATGCCCCCAAAGTGTTCATTTTTAACCCCCCCTGCAGCCCCCAATCATATTTTGGCTGCGGGTGTACAGGGGGGGTGGTTGCGGGCGGCGGTCCCGCACCGCCTCCTCTGTAATATTCCCTGGTGTCTAGTGGATCTATCAGAGTGTCAGCACATTGCTGACACTCTGATGGAAACGCCTGGCATCTGTGCTTGATCAGATGCCAGCTGTTTAACCCCTTCCATACCGCGGTCCGTACGGACCACGGTATGGAAGGGTTAACAGGGAGGGAGCTCCCTCTCTCTCCCATCGGGGGGCTGCTGTGCCATCGGGGGGCTGCTGTGCCTTTGCAGCCCCCCAACAGGATGGGATCGCAGAGGGAGGGAGCCCACCTCCCTCCCCATCAATCACCCGCTGCTCTCTTATGGCAGCGAGTGATGGTTGCCATGGGAGCAGGACGCTTTCAGAAGCGTCTTGCTCTCCATGGTCCTGAAAGTCTGAATAGACCTGCTAAAGGTCTATTCAGACTTTGTAAAGTAAAAAATACAGCACAGTGCACTATATAGTGTACTGTACTGCATTATACAGACACCAGATCCACTGGATCTATAAGAACCAAGTGGTTCTGGGTAAAAAAAAACACATATCACTGAATTAAAAAAATAATAATAATAATCTACACACATTAGGTATCACCGCGTCCGTAAAAATCTGCTCTATAAACATATCTCATGACTGAACTCCTCAGGTGAATGCCATAAAAAAAAATGGTGTAAATAAGCCATTTTTTGGCACCTTGCATCACTAAAAGTGTAATAAAAAGCGATCAAAAAGGCATTTGCCTCCCAATATAGTACCAATCAAACCGCCATCTCAACCTGCAAAAAATGAGCCCCTACCTAAAACAATTGGCCAAAAAATAAAAAAAACTATACCTCTCAGACTAAAACATGATTTTTTTTGTTTCAAAAATGCTTTTTAGTGTTAAATGTAAAAAAAAAAAAAAAAGTAGACATATTGGGTATCTCCACATCCGTAAGAATCTGCTCTATAAAAATATCACATGACATAACCCCTCAAGTAAAAACTGTAAAAAAAAAATTAAATAAAAACTATGTCAAAAAGCAATTTTTTTGTCACCTTACATCACGAAAAGTGTAATAGCAAGCGATCAAAAAGTGACCCCATTTTGGAAACTACGGGATAAGGTGTCAGTTTTGTTGGTACTATTTTAGGGTAAATATGATTTTTGGTTGCTCTATATTACACTTCTTTTGAGACAAGGTAACAAAAAATAGAATAGAAAAAAAATAGAAATTCTGACATTTCATCTCCATTTGCCAATAACTCTTGAGGAACACCTAAAGGGTTAACAAAGTTTGTAAAACTGGTTTTGAATACCTTGAGGGGTGTAGTTTCTTAGATGAAGTCACTTTTATGAAGTTTCTACTCTAGGGGTGCATCGGGGTGGTTCAAATGGGACATGGTGTCAAAAAAACAGTCCAGCAAAATCCACTTTCCGAAAACCATATGGCGTTCCTTTCCTTCTGCGCCCTGCAGTTTGGCCATACAGCAGTTTACGACCACATATTGGGTGTTCGTGCGAACTACAGAATCGGGGAAATAAATATTAAGTTTTGTTTGGCTGTTAACCCTTGCTTTATTACTGAAAAAAATTGATTAAAATGGAAAATTTTCCAAAAAATCGCAATTCAGAAATTTTATCTCCATTTGCAATTAACTCTTGTGGAAAACCTAAAGGGTTAATGACGTTTGTAAAATCAGTTTTGAATACCTTGAGGGGTGTAGTTTCTAGAATGGGGTAATTTTGGGTGGTTTCTATTATGTAAGCCTAGACAAAGTGACTTCAGACCTGAACTGGTCCCTAAAAAGTGGGTTTTTGAAAATTTCTGAAAAATTTCAAGATTTGCTTCTAAACTTCAAAGCCTTGTAACATCCCCAAAAAATGAAATGGCATTCCCAAAATGATCGATACATGAAGTAGACAAATGGGGAATGTAAATCAATAACTTTTTTTGGCGGTATTACTATGTATTATTAAAAATTTTGTATTTTTTTATAAATAAAAATGAAATTTTTCGAATTCATTTTACCACTCTCATGAAGTACAATATGTGACGAAAAAACAATCTCAGAATGGCCTGGATAAGAAAAAGCGTTTTAAAGTTATCACCACATAAAGTGACACTGGTCAGATTTGCAAAATATGGCCGAGTCCTTAGGGTGAAATAGGGCTGAGTCCTTAAGGGGTTAAAATTGCTAAGAAGTGCTCTTTACCTTTTGAAGATTAAGGTTGCCTGGGATATCCCATGGATAGGAAGGTAGACGCCTTTCTCAGAAAAACTTGGGAGTCAACCCATTTTAGCATTGCTGCAACATGAGTGACTAGGCCCTTATACTGACCTAACCATAGTTTGAGAAGCCATATCAGGCATAAGGCATTCATGGAGTAGATCTATTCCCCAGAGATCATACTTTTTCAGAAAAAAACTTAAACATCAAAAGTTTAGAAAGGAAGAGAGGAAGAGAGTTAAAGGGGTTTTCTGAGACTTAAATACTGGTGATCTCTCTTCTGGATAGGTCATCAGTATTTGATCTGTGGTGGTCCGACACCTGAGACCCCTATAGATCAGTTGTGGGGGGCACCGTGACTCGCAGTAGCGCTGTAGGTTTCTCTTAGCTTTCCCTAGGCCATTTGACATCACGTTCATTGGCCTAGGTGCAGCTCAGCCCCACAGAAGTGAATGGGGCTCAGATGTAATACCCAGCATAGCCACTATACAGTGTACTTGGGGAGCTGAGAGAAAGCCGCAACACTAACAGGAGTGATGGTGCCTTCTCAAACAGCTGATCAGCAGAGGTCCTGGGTGCCTGACCCCCTCTGATCAGGTACTTATGACCTGTCCAGGGGATAGGTGATCAGTATCTAAGTTTCGGAAAACTCCAGATCTGATGGGAAACCCAAGGACCAATAATGACTGTAACATTTCTGTGGGAGGAAGTCTGGCCCGCATTTCTAAGGCTTGGGAAGCTGTCTTCAAATGTGTGGGTTTTGAATACTATTCAAAATGATTTCTGGTTAGAGTTTGTCCCTTTCCCTCAAGGCAGTTTCATTCTGACACATCTAGGAAAAGGGGCTATTTTGGAATAAGTTGCATGGTCTAATATTCAATAATGTGAAGTCTTTCCAACCCGCATGGAAGAAATATTAAAGGCTATTACTCTTTCATGTTTCTAGAAAAAAAAAAAATTATTAGACAATAATAAAATAAAAGGTATCATTCATTTAGTACCTACTATAAGTTACTTGGATCTAAATAAAAATGTAATGGTCTTATGTAGGGCTGCTGTAGACCCACTAAAAAGAACTAGAGTAAAACTGTTGTAAAAGACACTTGTTCAATACGTCTCTTTAGGAGCTTATTATATACTTCAAAAGTCCAATATAATTGGGACAATATTAATAGTCCTTCTTAGAGGTATAACTGTCTTTCTCCTTATGTGTCCTTTTAATTGTATCAATGAGTTAGGTTTCATTAATCATTGACTAGCGCTGTATCTTATTCATGTGAGTGGGACGTCCCGCTACTCACAAACTGTCAGCGGCGTCCCGCTGATTAGAGTCAGTTAATGTCTTTCTCTAAAATCGATAATGTGGAACAATCTTACCAGTGGTGGTAATGGTGGTTTGGCCTGTGGAATCAGGCACTTTATTCGCTAACTTCTAGTCGAGTTAGTATGCCCGCTCCATTCCTCTCGGCTGCTCTCCACGCTGGTAGCTTGGCGTTACACGTGGGCTCTTTAATCTCTCTGCCTGTTGTGTTTCAAACGCTGCTTCTCACGTGGTAGGCGGTATCCATACCAGTTTCTCCACACTGATCCGGTTTAGAGTCCACAATCCTGCAGTCGATGATACGGTTAGGTTGATCCATATAATGAGGGGGGGATCTCTACCAAGATTGTTCCACATTATCGATTTTAGAGAAAGACATTAACTGACTCTAATCAGCGGGACAGCGCTAACAGTTTGTGAGTAGCGGGACGCCGCACTCACATGAATAAGATACAGCGCTAGTCAATGATTGATGAAAGGACACATAAGGAGAAAGATAGTTATACCTCTAAGAAGGACTATTAATATTGTTCCAATTATATTGGACTTTTGAAGTATATATTAAGCTCCTAAAGAGACGTATTGAACAAGTGTCTTTTACAACAGTTTTACTCTAGTTCTTTATAGTGGGTGTACAGCAGCCCTACATTTTTATTTAGATCCAAGTAACTTATCATAGGGACTAAATGAATGATACCTTTTATTTTATTATTGTCTAATAAATTTTGTCGAATAACATCTTGACATCTGTTTCTAATCCCGTCGATATTGTCCCCAGTATCAGAGAGTGCCCAGATACTATATATATTATATTGTTTTTGCTAGCTAGAAAGGTGAATCTACTAATCTTAGAGCACCTCATGTTGGTGATTGGCTGACTCAGTGCGACACATTTCTCTTATATAGAAATTTGACTATGTATGTAATTCCCTCCTCTGATCCCCATAGTGCTCAGGAAGCACTGAAAAATGACATGAAAAGCAGTGATAATTTTAATAGCTGCAGTTTGGCCAACGAGTTTAGTATGCCTGTGGTCAAGCCATGTCACTGGATCCTTCTTTGATACTTCCCTTCAAGGAGAATATTCTTTCTTAAGGTCTACTTAGTCATCCTCATCTGTTGCAGCGCCACCTTGGTGCCTCGATTTGAGACGGTTATCATCTTTAGAAGGTATTCAGCATCTGCACTTTTTAGAATACTTATACTGCTCTGATAAACAGTTTAATTTATTTATGTAAACAAGTTAGGATCTATATTGGAGGAGATTCCAACTTGTTTTCCATAAATAAAAAGCTAACAAGAGCTTGTGATCTGTGCTAAGTTGATGACAAAAGGAAGACAGTTGTATACAAAATATATATATTTATTAATAATATTTCAGTGCAATACAAAAATAAAAATATATATATATCAATTGTATAGATTAATCTCCCTAGATTGAAAAGACACCATTGATGCTGCAGTGCAGGTACAAATATCTCTAATCAATCTAGATCCTACAACAAACAATATGGTCTATTTAATTAAACATATATATATATATATATATATATATATATATATATAGCAATCAGTTGCCTAATACAGACAAAACTGGATACTATACCAGAGAATCTGTCTGGAAGAAATCAGCGTCAATGTTCAAATTTAAGGTTTAAGGTTCTATTTTCCTTCTGATCTCTCTCGTGTGGCTTTGTCATCTTGTTGTAGCTTTCCTGGATTGATCTGATGGATCAAACCCTTGTTGGCTCCTACCAACTTTTATCCCCCCCCCCTCCCTGGAATGGGGCTTGACCTGAATTTTCCCATGACCACTGAAATCATCTGTATTTTTTTCAATACTATTTCTTTCTTATTGCCACCACCAGAGGGCACTAGCTTTCTATGTAAGAGTTGGTGTAATTATAAATCAATTATTATATTTTCTTCTAATTTTGTAAAAGATAACCTCTGAGCTAAATCTAGGACCAGGTTATAAATATAGATAAGAATGGCATTTAGGCTTACTACTGTCAGATATACAGTCTACTAGAACGATATACGATTTAAACAACTCTTTCCCAGGACACGTATCTGCTTATCTGTGCATTCTTCAGACATGTGGCAATTAACTTCAACCATACTTGTTCACACACATAACAAGTATACGTTGGAAACCTCATCTAATTCTATAGACCATGACTATATTTTGATTATCAATAATTAATTCTAATTGATTTCAGTTTCTTAGAACATAACCGATCGCTAGAATGAAGAAAGAATAGCATTCGCCTAGCATGCTCTCACCCTTGCTGCAAGAGAGAAATGAGATGGACTCAATAGAAAGTCTATGGGCCAGTCCATTGCTGTGAGGAAAAAGAGAGTTTGCTATGCAAATACTTGTCTCTCTTCATTCTTGCAATTGGTAGGGGTCTCAGCACTTAGACCTCACCATTTATTTATTTTTTGACATGTCTCTATGTTTTATGAAAATTCAGTGACCCTTTAAAGTGTGGAACCCCTTTGTTAAATTCGTGAGGTTGACTCATTCCCCTTACTTTAAAAACCTGGTATTTCCCTTACCCTAGATTTAGCAACAGATGTAGCAACATTACCACAATAGCGCAGAGTAAAAGTGGAAACTAAAAAATCAGCATGCAATTTACCTCTGTCACCAGCAGATAGCACAAAGAACTATTACACTCTAAGATTTTAACATACCTACAGACATTTTACAATGACCACACTAACATTTACAATATTTTTACAACTATTTTGAAATCTATTATTAAATTATTTTATAAACTAATATTTTATTTATTAATAATTGTATTTTGTAGTTTTTATTTATCCTACCATTTATAATTACTTTGTTTAGGTTATTTTTATTCAAATACCTATTTATAACACACAACAAATAAACACAGACTATATGCCAAAAGCCAGGTATAATGCAAGCCAGCACTTATTCATAAAACAGGTAACCAGGATACCTTACAATGGCAGCCTGGTGCTCCATGAAACATTTAAAACCATCTCTCATCTAACTGAGAGAGAGTCAGTAGGTCTCAAAGTTGCCTGAATGCTCTTGGATAGCTTGGGGGATGCATGCACATAGGGCCAGATTTATCATTAGCTAAAGTCACTTTAATGGAGTGAAAAACTCGCAAAAAAATGCGCAATCGGTATAATTGCGCATTTTTTGGTGACTTTTTCAATCTCTGCACTAAGCTCTCCAGTTTTGTGAAAGTGGGCGTGTTGTCTTATGTAAATAAATCTCTAGACATATTTACTATTGAAACCATTTAAAAAGTCGCAAAAAAGTCCCCAAAAATTGCACAATTTCACTACAGGGGGAACCATGCTTATCTTATGCGACTTTTTTGTAAAGCCGCTTACTGAAGGATAAACTGCTACTGTCAAACCACATTTATCACAGTATTAAAGTACCATTAATATATCTGACTAGCCAAAAGTGACTTTGGGCATATGTAAAAGTGGATTAAAATGTAAGTGTAATGATAAATCTGGCCCATAGATCTTTATCATTAGGGTGACAAAATTATGAAATATTTTTTTTATTTTTTATTGCTAGCTATTTCTTCTCTAACTGCTTAGGAAGGCTGCATAAAAATTTACAGTTTTCTAATTGTCCTAATATTATATTCAATAACCCTTCTATACTGTTTTGCTATGTAAACTAATTTGCATAAATATGAACGACCTAGCACATGTGAAAGACACAGTCTTATTGCCCTATATTATGCAGATTAGCCTACTTTCCATCATGAACAGCGCCATCTATTGGATACATAGTCTTATGTCCTACATTCTGCAGACTAGTATCATTTTCATCATGAACAGCACCATCTATTGGATTCATAGTCTTATGCCTTACATTATGCAGATTAGCATAAAGTTCTTCTCATGCACAGCACTGTCTATTGGATTCACAGTATTATGCCTTACATTCTGCAGACTAGCATCATTTTCCTCATACACAGCGCCATTTATTGGATTAAGGTTTCTTTCACAGGGCATAGGAGGGCTGCATAAAAATGTTCTGTTTTCTAATTGTCCTAACTATATTAAAATAATCATTCTATAATGTTTTGTTAAGTAAACTCATTTGCATAAACCTAATATGGGAAGGACATGTAAATTAGCAGAATCTGCCTGGTTTATCAGCTGAAACACTGTTTGCAATATCTTGGCCTTATTTATGCAAATGAGTTTACTTGACAAAACATTATAGAAAGGTTATTTGAATATACTGTAGTTAGGACAATTAGAAAACAGAACATTTTTATGCAGCCCTCTTAAGCAGTGAAAGAGTAGTTAGTTAGCTTAAAAAAAAACACCCTAATGGTAACGACTTAGGTGCACAGGTCTCCCTAGAAATCAGAAATAAACCAATTTTGAGACTTACTGGTACTCTCCTTTTGGATTGAGAGCTAGTTTAATATGACTCAAGCCTGCCACTGTGAGATATGCTGATGTTACCTGTCTCCCAGATAGGACATTGGCTTGCGCAGACCTTGATTATGGCATATAGCCTTCAGTAAAAACAAGAACTGTTTTATGTTGTCTATTGTGTTTTTGGCAATAAAAAGTTATAAATGGTGGAAAGGGAACTATATAATAAGTGGTTATTGATTATAGGTAAAGACAAATATAAAATGTTTGTTTGTCTGTTTTTATACACAATTATGGGCAGGCTTGTGTCTCTGTGTCAGTATTGTAACCAACAGAAATGTATCTCACTCCAGCTGTGTCTTACACCAACCCTCAACATTGTCCATCTATGGAAAAAAACAAATGAATTGAGCTGTGATGGAAGAAATGGGATGTACTACACCCTTTATTTTATTTTTTTCCTTTGAGAACAATACAGTATATATATATTTTTTTTCCAATGTAGACTACTTTCACACTCTTGTTTTGCGGATCCATTTGAAAGTGATCCGTCACGCAAATGAAAAAACGGAGGTGAATGGAGCGAAATAAGGTAAAGCAGATCCATTCATAGCCAACATCCGGCACTCAAGCTGTTATGAAACTACAACTCCCAGCATGCATACTTCCTCTGCTCTTCTCAGAGCTCTCACAAAAAAAGAATGGAGCATGCTGGGAATTGTAGTTTCTCAACAGCTGGAGTGCCGAAGGTTGCTGATCCCTGGTTTAGTGGATCAGTTTTTAAGTAGATGGCATGTTTCAAAGTGTCCACCCACTTAAAGGGTTAAAGGGGCAGGCACTGTGGATGCATCCTCCATAGCAGCCTACCCCCTTATCAGTAACATCCACAGTGCCTGCCTCTTTACCAGTGACATCCATAACAGCCTACCCGTTAACAGTAGTGTTGAGCGGCAAGGACAACATTCGAATTCGCAATATTTGTCGAATATTTGGGCAAATATTCGCCATATATTCGAGAATTCGTGATCTCCAGTCATTATTTTCTTGATTGCGAAAATTCACATAAAAAAATTCTCATAAAAATTCGCATAAACTGGTATTTAAAAAAACGAATATTTGCGATAATGAATATACTTTGTGATATTCTAAACATTCGCAAATTCTCGAAGTGCCTATATTCGCGACTAAAATTAGCAATTCGAAAATTCATGATTAACACTAGTTAACAGTAACATCCATAGTGCCTGCCTCTTTAAAGGGGTTGTCTGGGTTTATACCTCCATTTCCACCCTGGCAGCCCCCTGACAGGTGCATCAGAGCAGTTTATGCCTTGATGCTCTCTCCTTTGCCCTGTGCTACATCGCGCAGGGAAAGGGCACTTTTGTTTATAATAACACACTGCCTGGCGGAAACTAGCTAAACCCGGACAACCCCTTTAACAGTGACCTCTGCAGCAGCATGCCCCCTTAACAGTAAAATACACAGTGATTGCCCTTCTAACAGTGACCTACACAGTGCCCGCCCCTTTAACAGTGTATAAGGAAAATGAAGCTAGTCTGCCAAATGTAGGTTATAAGACTGTGAATCGAATAGATGGCGCTGTTCATGACAAGTGGAGAGACGGACCGTTCTTGCAATGCATTTGTGAAACGCATCCGGATCCGTCCACAAATGCCTTCAGTTGTCACCCAAATCGACGGATCTGGCAGGCAGTTCCGTCGTCGGAATTGCTGGATCACACTGCTGCAAGTGTGAAAGAAACCTTAATCCAATAAATGGCGCTGTGTATGAGGAAAATGATGCTAGTCTGCAGAATGTAAGGCATAATACTGTGAATCCAATAGACAGTGCTGTGCATGAGAAGAACTTTATGCTAATCTGCATGATGTAAGGCATAAGACTATGAATCCAATAGATGGTGCTGTTCATGATGGAAATTAGGCTAATCTGCATAATATTGGGCAAAAAGACTGTCTTTCACATGTGCTATGTCTTTCATATTTATGCAAATTAGTTTACATAACAAAACAGTATAGAAGGGTTATTGAATATAATATTATTTTATTTTTTTCATAATTTTGTCACCCTAATGATAAAGGTCTATGTGCATGGGTCCCCCAAGCTATCCAAGAGCTTTCAGGCAACTTTGAGACCTACTGACTCTTTCTCAGTTAGAGGAGAGATGGATTTGAATGGTTTATGGTGCACCATGCTGTGTTTGTAAGGTATCCTGGTTATCTGTTTTGAATAGGTGCTGGCTTGCATGTTACCCAGCTGTTGGCATGTAGCCTGTGTGTTATAAATAATGTTTTTAAGTAATTAAAATATAATATTTAAAAATAAAATTAATTAAAGCTATTTAAAAATATATAATATTAAACTATTTAAAATAAAGTTTAAAAAATCCTTTAAGATATAATTCTGTTAAAACAGTTACTGTGTTTTTTATTTATATTGGTTAATATTGCCACCTACTGCTTTGTTATGAATTGCATTCGTTGGTTACATTATGCGGAAAAAGGGATCGCTAACATTGCTACATCTGTAGGTTTAGACAAAAAACATAAACATAGCACTTTGAAGAAACATAGCACTTTGAAGGACCACGTTGCAACCCTTAGTTATTGATAATGTCCAGTTAGCCTTGCATTTTTGGATTAGAAGGTTTATTGTTGCCTCTTCTTGATGATGTCTCGCCATCAGGATAATTGTCTTTCTTGAGATTTGAGTTAGATCCTCTTAAGTTTGTCTGAACCCCTTTTGAGGCCCTGGAAGATATCCTTACCTGTATTCTCACATTCAAGTTGATCTTTTTATTGGTTGTGACATCAAAAGGATCTGAAAGATTCAGGACTTTTCCGCTTTGCCACGTTATACTTTTATATTGGAAAATATAATAATCTTAAAACCTTTGCCCCATTTTCTTGGAGGAGTCTCTTTATCATTAAGCATCACATTTCCAGATGTGCTGACCAATCACTCTAATTTGCTCTTTTCATAGAAGTCAGAAATTGCAGTTGTGTTCAAAATATTAGCAGTGTGTTTAAAAAAGTTAATAAAGCTCCAAATCCTTATAATAGCTTTTATTTCCATACACACAAATGCATTGGAAAGACTACACATTCTATTCCAAATCAAAACATGAAGAAAAATATATAGAATTTGTGTTGTTCCTCTAAAAATTTTTAAGAAAAGTGAATATTAGAATGTTCAAAAAAATACCAGTGTTTGTATTCTTCTTTACAAACTCAAACATTCACTATATAAACTGAAAAATGTTTGAAGATTTTGTTTTCCTTTGAATCACTTTACTAATATTTAGTTGTATAACCACTTTTTCTGAGAACTGATGTACATCTGTGTTGCATGGATTCAAAACCAACATCTGGCAGCTGTGAACAGGTATTCCAGCCCAGGATGATTGGACTACATTTCACAGTTCTTTTCTATTTCTCGGTTTTGCCTCAGAAACTGCATTTTTGATGTCACCCCACAAGTTTTCTATTGGATTAAGATCGGGGAAATTGGGCTGGCCACTCCATAACGTCAATCTTGTTGGTCTGGAACCAAGATGTTGCACGTTTACTGGTGTGTTTGGGGTTGTTGTCTTGTTGGAACACCAGTTTCAAGGGCATTTCCTCTTCAGCCCGCATGACCTCTTCAAGTATTCTGATGTATGCAAACTGATCCATGATCCCTGGTATGGGATAAATAGGCCCAACACCGTAGTATGAGAAACATACCATTATCATGATGATTGAGCCACAATGCTTCACTCTCTTCACAATGTACTGTGGCTTAAATTCAGTGTATGGGGGTTGTCTGACAAACTTTCTCCGCCCACTAGACCAAAAAAGAACACTCTTACTTTCATCAGTCCACAAAATGTTGCACCATTTCTCTTTAGGCCAGTCAATATGCTCTTTGGCAAATTGTAACCTCTTCAGCACATGTCTTTTTTTCAACAGTGGGACTTTGCGGGGGTTTCATGCAGATAGCTTGGCTTCACATAGGCATCTTTTAATTGTAACAATACTTACAGGTAACTTTAGACCTTCTTTGATCTTCCTGGAGCTGATTGTTGGCTGAGTCCTTGCCACTTTGGCTATTCTTCTATCCATTTGAATAGTAGTTTTTCGCTTTCTTCCACGTCTTTCAGGTTTTGGTTGCCACTTTAAAGCATTTGCGATCATTTTAGCTGGGCAGCCTATCATTTTCTGCACTTTTTCACATGTTTTTCCCTCTCCAATCAACTTTTTAATCAAGGTTTTAATCAAGATACGCTGTTCTTCTGAACAATGTCTGGAAAAACCCATTTTCCTCAGAATTTCAGAGAGAAATGCACTGTAACCAGCATGTACAACATTTGCTGCCTTCCTTCCTTAAATAAGGACAAAAATTGGCCCTGTTTTTCAAAGGATGAATGACCTCACTAATTGAACTCCACACTGCTATTATTTTGAACATGTCCCTTTCAATTAGTGATTCAATTACACAGAATCAGCAGCATGCATGTCTGTTGGGTCTGTTGCATTTCTATTACTCTACTACACCTGCTAATAAATTATTTGCCATGTAAAAATATAATTTCCTTTTCCTAGTTTAGTCTTGAATGAGTGCTGTCATGGGCCCTGGGAAGGCTAGTATTACTCTTACTGATAATTGTTTTTCTAGAGCCCATAACAGCACCCTAAAATTTTGTCCTCTTAAAAAAAAGTCTGAGGTTTTAAAAAAGTATGAAGTAATTTCTTTCTTTCATGCTTTAGAGATTTTTGTTGCAGGTAGTTATTTTCTTCTTAGCCTTCAGTTTGCAGCCTAATTTTCTTTCCTCAAAAAATACACTCCTCAGAATTGAAATTGCAACACCAAGAAGTAAAGGCATGGAATTATGGAAATCACATGATCTATAGACATGTTAATAATATGCAAATTATCAAAATGGAAACCAAATATTTTAAGCATCTTGATTTATTCAAAATTGAGTATAAGCATCACATGCAGAAAGACACACACTTACGTGACTTCGCATGCTACCAATAAGGTCATTAAAGGTTGTCTAAAGAATGTTTTGTGACGCTGAATACACAGAATACAAAATACAGAATCATTGTTTTAACATGAGAATGAATAAAGTTAACACAAAGTACACCATTTTTTTTCTGGTGAAATTCTCTATCAGTTTGGGTTACATACCTAACTTCCTATTTGAAAAATTGAAGTTGAATACAAAATGGGAGATGGCTACCATGTTAGTGACATTACCAGGTTTACCCCTTCCCTTATAGCTTGTGTCTAAAATTGGATCACTATCTGCCAAGGCTTTTTCATTTTATATGGGTGTTTCCTTATAAAAACAGTTTTTATTATTGTGGTTACAGCGAACTGGGTGAAATTACTGGGCTTCTCGGCCTGCCAGTCCTCCAAATTAAAATATTATATCCTTCCAAATTAAAATATTATAGAGGAATTTAATGTTCGGACCTTTTTTTCTAAGTTTTCATATCTTTCCTTATAATGCTAGGAGGGAGACACACATGAGTTATTCATTCATTACAACCGATACATATCCCTATAATGGTTACTTTCTTTTCCATTCTTCACTAAGGGGACGAATCAAGCATTTAGATGTTGTCACTCTTCTGAGAAGAATTCAGCCCCCTCTAGGTTTTGGAAAATTCTGTCCACATCGTGTGGCATGTAAGGTAAGCAAGAAATGTTTTTTCTTTTCCTTTAAATCACAGCATGCATTCATCATTGAGACAGCTGCATTGCTTGGACAGGATTTTTAAGATAAAAAAAATAGACACAACCATATGATTGTATACATAACTGTATAAAATAATCACTCACAAATTTAATCAGCTTCAATGAGGAGGTAAGTTCTAGACTTGATAGCGGCGAATCAATGGATGTCGTATATCTGGACTTCTCCAAAGCATTTGACACCGTACCTCATAAAAGGTTAGTATATAAAATAAGGATGCTCGGACTGGGAGAAAATGTCTGTATGTGGGTAAGTAACAGGCTGAGTGACAGAAAACAGAGGGTGGTTATTAACGGTACACACTCAGATTGGGTCACTGTCACTAGTGGGGTACCTCAGGGGTCAGTATTGGGCCATATTCTCTTCAATATATTTATTAATGATCTTGTAGAAGGCTTGCATGGTAAAATATCTATTTTTGCAGATGACACTAAACTGTGTAAAGTAATTAACACTGAAGAGGACAGTTTTCTGCTACAGAGGGATCTGGATAGATTGGAGGCTTGGGCAGAGAAGTGGCAGATGAGGTTTAACACTGACAAATGTAAAGTTATGCACATAGGAAGGAATAATGCAAGTCACCTGTACATACTAAATGGTAAAACACTCGGTAACACTGACATGGAAAAGGATCTAGGAATTTTAATAAACAGCAAATTAAGCTGCAAAAACCATTGTCAGGCAGCTACTGCCAAGGCCAATAATATAATGGGTTGCATCAAAAGGGGCATAGACGCCCGTGATGAGAACATAGTCCTACCACTTTACAAATCACTAGTCAGACCACACATGGAGTACAGTGTACAGTTCTGGGCTCCTGTGAACAAGACAGACATAGCAGAGCTGGAGAGGGTTCAGAAGAGGGCAACTAAAGTAATAACTGGAATGAGGGATCTATAGTACCCTGAAAGGTTATCAAAATTAGGGTTATTCACTTTAGAAAAAAGACGACTGAGGGGAGATCTAATAACTATGTATAAATATATCAGGGGTCAGTACAGAGATCTGTCCCACCATCTATTTATCCCCAGGACTGTGACTGTGACAAGGGGACATCCTCTGCGTCTGGAGGAAAGAAGGTTTGTACACAAACATAGAAAAGGATTCTTCATTGTAAGAGCAGTGAGACTATGGAACTCTCTGCCTGAGGAGGTGGTTATGGTGAGTACAATAAAGGAATTCAAGAGGGGACTGGATGTATTTCTGGAGTGTAATAATATTACAAGCTACAGCTACTAGAGAGGGGTCGTTGATCCAGGGAGTTATTCTGATTGCCTGATTGGAGTTGGGAAGGAATTTTTTTGGCTTCTGCCTCACAGGGGTTTTTTGCCTTCCTCTGGATCAACTTGTAGAAAACAGGCCGAACTGGATGGACAAATGTCTTTTTTCGGTCTTATATACTATGTTACTATGTTACTATGTTACTCACCGATTTATTGAGGATGATTCAAACTCCCATTGTTGCTCCATCTGACTCTCGATAAGACTAGTCAGAAGCTATAAGTTTGCTGTGTGTGGACAAGAAATCGTTTTTTCTATTCATTCATACAAAAGCTTATGCACATGAACGTATTTTTTTATCAAGTTCGTTCTGAGTTTTTTTGCAGCCCATATGCAGAACCATTCACTTCAATGGGGCCGCAAAAAAATGGAAATGACTTCTTGTGCACTCCATGTCCTTATGTCTGAATTGCCGTTCCACAAAAAATTTTGAACATGTCCTATTCTTGCCCATATAACAGACAGAGATAGGACTGTTCCATTAGGGGCAAAATGTGGAATGCATACAGCTGGTATCCGTGTTTTGCGGATCCGCAATTTGCAAAATGCAAAACAGCCAATGGTCGTGTGCATGAGCCCTAAGATTGCCTTTGAGGTTTTTTATAGGAATCCCCTACTAGTTGGACATGTCGATAGTGGATAAATATTTAGGCCAGGGGCGTTGCTAGGGTCTCAAAGGATCCGAGCCCCAAGCCCCAATGAATATGGCCCAATTCTCTAAGGCTACTTTCCCACTAGCGGTAGCCTTCTCCGGCAGGCTGTTCAGGCGGGGGAACAACCTGTCTGATCTGTGCTACTGCTAGTGCACCGTGCAGCTGGAAGTCCGCACCGGACCCATTTCCTATAATGGGGAGGGCTGGAGGTCTGTCTGCAGCACGGCAAACATTCCGAGAGGTGGCTAGAATAAAATTGCTGCATGCTGCAGCTTTATAGTGAATGGGGCCAGAGCGGACTTCTAGCGGCACGGTGCACTAGCGGTAGCACGAATCCGCCAGGCTGTTCCCCCACCAGAACAGCCTGCTGGAGAAGGCTACCGCTAGTGTGAAAGTAACCTAAGTCGACCCTCCCCGTGCACACTGCATTTTACTGTACACACTATACAGCGGCACATACCTCTCACATCCAGGGCCTCCGAGGTGACGTCTCCTCCGATGTAGATCTTCTCTGTCATCATCTTTTCCACTCGGTCCAGACAACTTCCTTCAGCCGCGCCTCAGCGCTGCAGAGTGTAACACACAGACATCTTAGGTCCCTCACATTTCTATCATCATCCTCCAACCTGGAGTCCCCACAATGTTATCCTGCTGCTCGCTGTGCTCCCTAATACCCCCAATTACTATCCTGAAAAAAAATTAATGGCGTTCAGATAGCCCCCCCCCCCCCCATAGTTATAGTGCTCTTCCAAGTTACCACCAATAGTAATTCTCTTCTAGAGTGCCCTCATTAGTAATACTGCCCCTACTGTGCCCCAACAGTAGAAGAGCCCTCCTTTATTAATAATGCCCTCACAGAGTCCTCAGTAAAAATAAGGCCCCCTTTTGTTCCCCCAGTGGTAAAAAATCTATCTACAGACCTCTCAGTAGTAATAAGGCCCCCCATAGTGCTCTCTAAAGGGCCCTCCTATAGAGCCCCCAGTAATAATAAGAACGCCTAATGTCCCCTGGATTTAAAATGCCCCCACAGTGCCCCCAGTTTTTATATTGCCCCCTCCTCTTATTATGCTCTCCCCTGCAGTGCCCCCTGTAGTTATATGCCTCCTCTTAGTGTCCTCACAAATTATAATTCCTCAGCCCATCCACCATACATGCCCATGTAAATAACACTATTTCCCTCCATCCGCCATAGAGGCCCATGTAAATAACATCACACTGTCTCTCCAGCCCCCTCCAATATACAGTCCCATGTAAATAACATCCCTCTCTGTCTTCAACCACCTCCAATATACAGTCCCATGTAAATAACATCACTTCCCTCCCTTCAGCCCCTCAAATATATAGTCCCATGTAAATAACATCACCTCCTCCCCAGCCACCTTCAATATACAGTCCCATGTAAATAATATCACCCACTCCCCAGCCGTCTCCAACATCTAGTCCCATGTAAACATTATCACCCACTCAACATTCAGTCCCATGTAAATAACATCACCCCCTCCCACAGCCACTTTCAACCTACAGTCCCATGTATATAACATCACCCCCTCCAGCAGCCACCTCCAACATGCAGCCTCATGTAAATACATCACTCCTGAACATTTAGTCTCATGATAACATCCCTCCCTTCAAGTCCCAGTTAAATAATCATAACTCCCAGCATTGCTCTGCCTCTCCCTTCACTTACCTTTCCTCATGTAGCAGATCTCACTAGAGTTTCTTCTCCATGACTTTTCCTCCTCACTGCTGTCCTCTCCTGCACTGGTCACATGATGGTGACAATATTGCAGGTCCTTCTCAACCCCTGCCTTCTGAACTGATCACATGACCTGTGATGTCATCACAGGTTATTCAGATCTTGCAGTGCATTAGATTCAATTGTATTGAGGATGGCAATACAGTTGCATCTTCCTCGCAGGCAGTACATTCCTTCCTCGCAGGCAGTACATTCGGGCCTGGGACAAAACAACCGGGGCACAGGCCCCGAATGTTTTAGCCTAGCAACGCCCTTGGTTTAGGCACTGAAATAGTTTTTATCTATTGTGCATTGAATGGCACCACAAGTAGTGTTGAGCGAACCCAAACTGCAAACTTCGGGTCCGTACCGAACTTTGCGAGTTCGGTGTTCGGGCATTTAATAAAGCTTGTTGAAAGGCTGCAAGGCAGCCAATCAACAAGCTTTTAAGCTGTGGGCACTTACTAGGCATGGCTGTTATTGGCTGGTGCATCATGTGACCCAGCCTCTATACAAGCTGGATCACGTGTAGCACCGCACGTCAGCTCTGAGTAGTGCAGGGACAGAAAGCAGGCAGCTGAAGTAAGGGAGAGTGTTAGGAATCTCACCTGGCTATTTATTTTGTGGGTGACCTATAGCGATTTTTTTGTGGGTGCAATGCACCATCTTTGTACCGCTGACACAAAAATATAATAGTTAATCTGTATGTTAGTTCGGTGGGTGACATATACCCATTTTTGGTGTGGGGTACACCTGCACTGCATCCGTGACAGGGAAATTAATATAGTTAATCCGTCTGTTAGTTCAATGGGTGACATGTATCTATTTTTTGTGTGAGGTACACCTGCACTGCATCCATGAAAGGAAAATTAATATAGTTAATCTGTCTCTTAGATAAGTGGGTGACATATACCCATTTTTGGTGTGAGGTACACCTGCACTGCATACGTGATAGGGAAATTAATATAGTTTATCCATCTGTTAGTTCGGTGGGTGACATATACCCATTTTTTATGTGAGGTACACCTGCACTGC
The DNA here is from genome assembly GCA_033119425.1 of Bufotes viridis. Classification (NCBI taxonomy): domain Eukaryota; kingdom Metazoa; phylum Chordata; class Amphibia; order Anura; family Bufonidae; genus Bufotes; species Bufotes viridis. The sequence continues at coordinate 207,252,668 of CM065591.1, forward strand.
ATCCGTGACAGGGAAATTAATATAGTTAATCTATATGTTAGATCTGAGGGTGACATATACCCATTTTTGGTGTGAGGTACACCTGCACTGCATACGTGACAGGTAAATTAATATAGTTAATCTGTCTGTTAGTTCAGTGGGTGACCTCAAGGAATGAGGAGAGCATCAAATTAGGGACTTGGCCCTGGTTGTGGTGCTGCTGGTGTTGGTGGAGCTCCTGTTGCAGGGAGAGGATGTGGTCGATCTGTGCCAGCTACACGCCGCAATGAAACACCTTCCTCTGGTACATGTAAGGCAACAGAACGTTCAGCGTTATTTTGTAGGCCTGAATACCGGTGTATGAATGGTGAGGCCAGAACAAGTGGAGGTGGTAGTAGATTGTGTGGGTGACAGTGCCTCAAGTTCCTTCACATTGTCTCCCACCCGGTCCCCTGCCTGAAAGCGCAGAGTTGGCACCTGCAGCCCATGGGCATCTGTTTTTCACCTCACCCCCTTGCAAATCAACCAAGCAGTCTGAGCCCCAAGTCATACAGCAGTCTCTAATGCTTTCAGTTGACACTTATGTTTCAGGATGTGAACATGGGAGGACCACCGCAGCACGTCTCTGATGATGACGAAACACAGGTGCCAACTGCTGCGGCTTTCTGCAGTGTGCAGACCGGCAATGAGGACAGGGGTGAAGAGTGGGTGGAAGATGATGTGGAGGATGATGAGGTCCTAGACCCCACATGGAATCAAGGTCATGCGAGTGACGTGTGCAGTTCGGAGGAAGAGGTTGTGGTCACACAGTGCCAGCCACACCGCAAAAGAGGGAGAAGGGTGCAAAAGCAGAGTGGCTGTCCCCTAGCCAGTACGCCTGCTACTGCCCACCGCACCCAGGGACTGAGAACACCAAAGCTAGCTCCAAGGAGTTCCCTGGGGTGGCTGTTCTTCAGACAATGTGCTGATGACAAGATGCGAGGCAAGGCATAAATGTTCTAAACCTGAGCACCACCTGCATGACCAGGCATCTAAAAGCAAAGCAAAAGCTTCATTGGAGTAAACACCTGAAAAACCATGAAAGATCTCAGGCTCCTCCTGCTCCCTCTTCTGCTGCAGTCTCAGCCTCTTCCTCCCCCTCTGGAGTGACAGTGGCACCTGCCACCCACAAACAGAGAATGTGGCAGCAACACCACCACTGTCGCCATCACCAAGCATCTCCACACTGTCCCATGGAAGCGTTCAGCTGTCTAACCCCCAAACACTGGAGAGAAAGAGGAAGTACCCCCCTACCCACCAGCGATCCCTGGCCCTGAATGTCAGCATTTCGAAAATCCTGGCCTTTGAAATTCTGTCATTTCATCTGGTGGAGATGGAGACTTTTAAAAACCTTATTGCCGAGGCAGTCCCACACTACGTGGTTCCCAGCCGCCACTACTTTTCCAGGTGAGCCATCCCTGCCCTGCACAACCAAGTGGCGGACAAAATCAGGTATGCAGTGCAATGCCATCTGTGGCAAGGTTCACATAACCACTGATACATGGACCAGTAAGCACGGGCAGGGACGTTATATCTCCCTAACTGAACACTGGGTAAATGCAGTGGCGGCTGGGCCTGAGGCGGATAGCAGTTTGGCGCATGTCCTTCCACCACCGAGGATTGCAGGACGTTTCTCGTTGCCTCCTGTTGCCTCCTCTGCTTCCTCCTCTACTGCCTCCCCATCCGGTCAGCGTAACACCTTCACCATCAACTTCAGCACAGCCAGGGATAAATGACAGCAGGCTGTTTTGAAACTCATCTGTTTGGGGGAAAAACCCCACAACGCACAGGAGCTGTGGACGGGCATGGAACAACAGACCGATGAGTGGTTAGTGCCACTGAGCCTCAAGCACAGCCTGGTGGTGTGCTATAACAGGCGAAATCTCGCAGCAGCTCTGGGCCTAGCCGATTTGACGCACATCCCTTGACTGGTGCATGTGGTAAATTTGGTGGTGCAGCAGGTTCTGAAAAATTATCCTGATATGTCAGAGCTGCTGCAGAAAGTGCGAGCCATCTGTGCGCACTTTCTGCGTTGTCTACCTGCTGCTGCTCGCCTGTCTGCACTGTAGTGTAACGTCGGCCTTCCCGCTTACTGCCCCATATGCAACATACCCACAATGTGGAACTCTACCTTGCATATGCTGGAGAGACTGTGCGAGCAGCAGCAGGCGATAGTGGAGTTTCAGCTACAGCACACATGGGTGAATCGCTCTGCGGAACAGCACCACTTCACCACCGAATGGGCCTCAATGCGGGACGTGTGTGCTGTGTTGCACTATTCCAAGTACTTCACCAACATGGCCAGTGCCGATGATGCCATCCTCAGCGTTACTATTCCACTTCTATGTATCCTTGAAAAAAAGCTTCGGGTGATGATGGAAGAGGATGTGGCACAGGAGGAAGAAGAGGATGAAGAGGGATCATTTCCACGATGATCAGGCCAGTCATTCACAAGTGGCTCGGAAGATGGGTTCCTGCACCAAAGAGGCCAGGTACACAACTGTTCAGCCATGACACAGTTCTGAAAGATGAGGAGAAGGATGAGGAGGAGGAACCATGTTCACAGCAGTGTGGCACCCAAAGCAGCTTATGGGCATCACTGGAGCCATGGCTGGGGGGATACAGAGGACACAGACGATACACCTCCCACAGAGGACAGCTTGTTGTTGTCTCTGGGCAGCCTGACACACATGAGAGACTACATGCTGCAGTGCCTGCACCTCTGAGTTACCCACATTCTAACCAGTGCTGATTACTGGATGGCCACCCTGCTGGATCCCCGCTACAAGGACAACGCGTTGTCCTTAATTCCATCATTGGAGCGTGATCGGAAGATGCGTGAGTACAAGCACACACTTGTAGACGCGCTGCTGATGGAATTCCCACCTGACAGCGGGGGCTCAGTGGAAGCACAAGGTGAAGGCAAAGGAGGAGGAAGAAGTCGCCAACACAGCTGGATCACCACCAGCACCTCAGAAGGGAGGGTTAGCATGGCCGAAATGTGGAAAAGCTTTGTCAACACGCCACAACAACCAGCGTCACCAGCTGATAGGGAACGTCTTAGCAGGAGGCATCATTTCAGCAACATAGTGAAAAAGTACATGTGCACAAACCTAAACATACTGACTGATGGGCCTGCCCCATTCAACTTCTGGTTCTCCAAATTGGGCACGTGACCTGAGCTTGCACTTTACGCCTTGGAGGTGCTGGCCTTCCGTGTGGCCAGTGTACTGTCCGAACGTTTGTTTAGCACAGCAGGGGGGGTGATCACAGACAAGCAAAGCTGCCTGTCCACAGCCAACGTGGACAAGTTCGCGTTCATTGAAATGAACCAGGCATGGATCCCACAGGACTTGTCCGTACCTTGTGATGAATAGACAAGTATACCGACCACACCCAGCCATTGTTATACTCCAGCGCACTTGCTCTTTGGGTTCTCTTTTCCATTTCCCAATGTTTTGTGCCTTCCCAAATTAATAAAAATAAATAAAGGAGAAAAAAATAAATAAAACAGTCTTGGCTATCTCCTCCCTTACCGCCGCTTCCACCCACACCACCATGTCTACCTCCTCCTCAACCTCCTACTCCACGTTGACCTCTGCCTGATAGTTCAAGATTATTTTTTTTCAATCTTTTTCTATGGGGTTTGGGTTAGAGTTCGGGTCAAGTTCGGGGCCCTAACCTGAACTTTGACCCGAAGTTCGTCCGAACCCGGTAAACCCGAACATCTACGGGTCCGCCTATCCCTAACCACAAGCTCTTCTTTTCTTGTGTGTTTATGGGCATTTACATTTTTGTGTACATATCTCCAATATGTAGTACGGTAAGTGGCACATGAAAGTATGTAAAACTTAATTCACACATATACAGCAAGAAATATACAAGTATTAGTATACACTGATACTCACAGTAATATATAGTAAAATTTCCATAGACTTGGGCAAAGTATGCCACAAGAGTGTTCCCGTACACCTAACTGTACTAAAAAGTATGGTTGTCTTCTCTTTTCAATACAAACAGTGGCAAAAAACCTAGCTCACCATGAATCAAATAGGCAACTTAATGCAAAACTCCCAAACTACTACTAATATAACACCAAAAGGAATTGGCCTTGTCACTGCGCTTATCACATGGTCCAATCACATGGTGATGGACCATGTGATTGGACCATGTGATGAGCGCAGTGACGTCACCACAGATCCCAACCTATGCTGCCCAATTTTCCCCTGATGAAGCCATGGATGTGGCGAAACATGTCGGGGGGCAGTTAATCTTTTAGTTTGTGGATAATGCCGACACATTAGTTAGAGGAACAAATGAATCAATATAGTAACTATTAGATCAGAATTGTAGTGGAGCTAATTAGTAGCTCTCCAGAGTGAGGGTTAATCTATATGCAGTAGAAAACATACAAGTGTTTTAGTATGTGGTGATAGCAGGTATTGCAGTAGCAGAGATAGCACTGAGTGTCAGAGACTACTACAAGTGCTAGGAAAACCAATAACTCAATTGCAGAACACGTTTTCTATGGTATGTTGTTCTCTGCATAGTGGAGCCCTCCACCACACTTAGCCTACCAAGCTGGGAGACAGTGCACATCTCCCATTCTTGGAGTCATATATGATCATTATGTGGAGGCATTACCAGGTTTTTAAATATATGTGTGAAGCTCAGAAGATGTCAGAGCATTTTTAAGAGAGTCAATAAAGATACGTTTTTTAGAACAATTTATTTTTTTGGGAGATAAATAGGTTACGCCCACTGAGGCATTGGTGTGTAGTAAGAGATCCTTTAGCCGGCAGCTCACATGATTAAAGAAGAAAGAAGAGATCGCAACTACGCAATCAAGTGGATAAGGTGAGTTAGTTTTTTTTTCAATCCCTCCATCCACATTTTACTAAGCATTCTGTATTGAGAATGCTATTATTTTCCCTTATAACCATGTTATAAGGGAAAATAATAAAATCTACAGAATACTCAACCCAAACCCAAACTTCAGTGAAGAAGTCCGGGTCTGGGTACCAAACATGCCAATTTTTCCCACGCGTGTGCAAAACGCATTAAAACGCTTTGCACTCGCGCGGAAAAAAACGCATATTTTCCCGCAACACACCCGCATGTTTGCCCACAACGCACCCGCAACGGCCGTGTTGAAAGAGGCCTATCTTTGCGGAACTCTTCCATCCTCCACTTCCAAGTTTTCACTCATGTCATTGGCGCATGTGCAGTAGGTATCTGCGCTACTTGGGAAGCAGCAGCAGATCCTCTGCACATGCACTGATAACTAGAACAATGACACAAGCTCAAGAATGCAGGGCCAGGTGAGATGTATGGCCTTGTCAATCAAGGGTAAGAGGAGAGTGACCAGTGCTGTGAGGTGGTGACAATATGAAGCTCTGAGGGCTCAGGACAGTCCCTCGGTGCTCCCATTACTTAATTGACATATACATAAAAGGCAAATTCGTTGTGAACAGTGCCAGATTGAACCATAAATAAGGTATCATTTGTCTCAGCAGTATGAACCCTATAAGAGTGGTATGTCTTGTTTAATAGGGTTAATCCTGCGGACATTTGGTGTTTTTAGCCCTTTGTTTCTCTATGGAGAGGAGGTTAAAAATTGCCTGAAAAATGACAAAAGCTTGAATATGCTGCATAAAAAAAAATGCCAGACACTAAAACTGACACCAAATGAAAAAAAGACAAGGAACACGTGTGCAAATTTAATATTTGGCCGTACTATTTTCCATCAGTATTTGTAAGCCAAAACCGGGAGTGGATCTAAAACAGTTACCCTCAGTTCACACTTGCGCGTTTTACAGCGCGTTCGAACGCGCTGTAAAACGCATAACCGATGCAAACCAATGCTTCCCTATGGGACTGGTTCACATTTTCGCGTTTTACAGTGCATTCGAACGCGCTGAAAAATGCCGGATGCATAAACAAGTACTTGAGCTTTTTTTGGGGCGTTTGTCGCGCGTTTTGGCCCATAGACTTCAATGGGAACGCGCAACGCTTGTATTTTGCGCGTTTTTGACACTGAAAACGCACGTTCGAACACGCGTTTATGAATTTGCAACACCAGCAATGCACTCTGATTGGCCAAACTTCATATAGACAGGGATACTTGGTCATTGGACAACACTGCAGTCAATCACACAAACGCGCGTAAAACGCGCATTTACTATTGCCAAAAACGCACACAAAAACTAGCGGAAAACGCGCGTCTCAGAAACGCTCAGGTCTGAACCCAGCGTTAATATGAGAGGCACACATTTTCCCACTATACTTTTTCTTTGTGGTATCCACTCCTGGTTTTGGTTAACAGGTACTGATGAAAAATACCGACCAAATACTGACCATGTAAAAGTGGTATTTAGAGGTATTTACTTTAGATTTTCTGCCTACACATCTGTTATTTTGGTTATTATGCTCAGCCTGTTTTGTGTGCAGGACTAACGCAGATTTCCTGTTTGTGTGCACTCTTAATGCTTCTGTACATTAAAGGGGTTGTCCCACAAAAAGTATTCTACAGTTTTCAAACCAGCACCTGGATCTGAATACTTTTGTAATTGCATGCATTAAAAAATTTAGCAGAACCACTGAGTTATTCAATAAAATGTATTTGTATAGCGCCACCTGCTGTTTGTTATTTTCTTATTTCTTTGACCTACTCACTGAGATGGCTGCACATGCTCAGTTTCATCCTTCAACTGCCACCTGAGCTGTGATAGGGACAGCTGACACATGCTTCCTTAGCTGCAACAGGAAAGACACTCCTCTTGAACTTTCAGCTTGATATAAATCTAGCAGAACACTGAATGTGGAGATCTCTGGATCTACGTGAGGTACAAGGCTGGTTCTAACTTTGTTAAAAAGAGACTGGCATGTACTATTGGATGTCTGATATACATTTTTTACATTAGTCATGGGATAACCCCTTTAAATTAATGTGTGCAACATCAAGATGACTTTTGGCGGAGGTTTGGAGGAAGGGGTGTTAGTGAATTGATTAGTGACCCCATTCATCTGGGATATAAGCAATGTACTCTAGTGTTGGACTTTAGCCTTATCCAGTGGAAACATAATTTAAACATCATAAAGTACCAGGAAAGATTATACAAGAACACTTAAAACAAATCAATTTTCTTATCTATGCCTAAGAGACTTTATGAGATGTTGAGATGGGAACACCTCTTCAAGGAATAGATTTGATGAGAAACGTAATGTAAAATGACAGTGGCTTTAAAAAAAAAATGATGTGACAGGCATATAAAATCTTGCTTTGTAATTGTAGAGAACCTGTCACCATAAAATGCAGTGCAATCTGCAGGCAGCATGTTCTAGAGCAGGAGAGGTTGAGCAGACTGATATATAGTTTTATGGGAAAAGATTCAGTAAGGCCAGGTTCTCATCACCGGTTTGTTTCCGTTCTTCTGATCTGTCAGAAGAACAGAAAACAAACAAAAAAATATGGATTCTATATTTTAAGTATCAGTTATTCTCATTTTGCATCTGTTTTAGCCATTTCTGTCTGAGATCTGTTATTTTAGATGGAAAAAAGGTTATTTCTGAAAGACAATGAACAATGAAATCAGAAATAGCAGATATTTAAATATATAAATTACTAGCAGAAGGACCCGCCTTCGCACGGGTGTATTAATTTAATGTTTGTGTGTGTCGTTAAAAGATATCAACAGTATCCCCCATAACAGTGACCTCTACAGCACCCCCCCCCCCTTATCAGTGAACTCCACAGTCCCTTACCCCTTAACACTGACTCCCCAAAGTGCCCCGCCACCTTAAAATGGGACCTCCACAGCAGCCCACCCCCTTAACTTTGACCTTCATAGCAGCCCGCCCCTTTAACAGTGAGTTTCACAGCACCCCACTCCCTTGACAGTGACCTCCTCAGGGGCCTGCCCCCTTAGCAGTGACCTCTATGGCACCCCGCCCATTAACACTGACCTCCATAGGGGACCATCCCCTTATCTGGGACCTCCACTGTCCCCTGCCCCTTAACAGAGATCTCCACAGCACCCGTCCCTTTAACAGTGACCGCCACAGTACCCTGTTCCCTTAACAGTGACCTCCACAGTACCCTGCTCCTTTAATAGTGGCCCCTGCCCCCTTAACAGTGACCTCCACAGTGTCCGCCCTTTTAACAGTGACTTCCACAGCAGCTGCCCCCTTAATAGTGGCCACTGCCCCTTTAATAGTGACCTCCAGAGCGTCCAGCCCCTGTAATGCTAGGGCTACATGACGACATGTGTCGTTCGACATTTTGTCTCAACAATTTCTATAATGATAGGCTATGGTGTCGCACTGCAACATGCCTCGTCACAGTCACAGCATGTTGCATGTCGCGGTGCAACACCATAGACTATCATTATAAAAATTGTCAAGCAACATTGGTGCGACATCAATGTTGCACAACACATGTAGCAGTGTAGTTGTGCCCTATGTGTCGTGCAACTTATTGTCGTCGGGTAGCCCTAGCCTAAAGCTGACCTACAGCAGTGAAGAAAAATGGCTGGGTTGTTATGGAAACCTGGAGTAAAACTGTGTGTATGTAACTGTGTGTATGGCAGTTGGGATATAAGTGAAAGATTTGCAGGCATTCTATTGGCTAATGCAGGTCATTTTTTAGGAATTTCACAGGTACTGTACGTCCTAGAGAGCGGTCTAAATCGTTCACGGACACCTGATGTACCAGTGTGCCAAATTTGGTGAAGATCAGTCCAGTCATTTGGTCGCACATAAAGAACAGACAAACGGGCAGACAGAAACTCATTTTTATATTTATAACAGACGAGTTTTACTGAATCTTTTTTCACAAAATATATCAGTCAGCTCATGTTTTCCTGCTCTATAACATACTGCTTGCAGATTGCATTGCATTTCGCGGTAAAAGGTCCTCTTTATGGTCACAACTGTCTGTGAATGCACATCTCTTAACATATAGTACTTGCCATAAATTATGGGAGTAAGTACTATGGTGTGAAACTAATTTATATTTGTTTCTTATATTTATTCATGTGTCATAGTTTTGTTGCAGAAATGTCTGTGACTGAAAATGTATTAAATTTATCTGAATTTAGTTGTTTTCACAGCAAGCACATAGGCGCATGGGTCAATCACCCAAATTCCCACAACAAATATGCACATGAACACACCCTAAGGGCTCATGCACACGGCCGTAGCCGTTTTTGGGGACATGCGGATGCAGACAGCACACGGTGTGCTGTCCACATCTTTTACAGCCCCAATGAAATGAATGAGTCCGCATCTGATTTGCAAAAATTGTGGATCGGATGCAGACCAAAATCACAGTCGTGTGCATGAGCCCTAACTTATTTGACTATGGTTTGGTAAATTATATGTGTGTATGTGTTAAAAATATCATACAATTTCTGATTTTTTGTAGAGGCTAGTCAGTATGAACATGCCGTTAAACAGTGATGGAACTGTTACATTCAATGCCACTTTATTTTCACTAGTGAGAACAGCATTAAAGATAAAAACTGAAGGTAAGATATTTGTTCAACTTCTCTTATTTTGTAACTTTTCTGCCATATTTCAACAATCTTCTATATGAACTGTGATCAAAGCTATATGGGAGTTATCACTTATTGTAACAGAGGGTGTGGACCCACAATGCCAACTTACCAGTTTACTTTGTGCTAAACCTAAGGACGTTTTCCTGGCGGTTCCCTGATATTCACCCTTTAACCCCTATACAGAAATATGGAATTTGCCACAGGGAACCAACCAGGCCGCTACCTCCTGAAGACATTGATGCAAAGCACTAAGGACTCAGGAAAAAGACACAGTCTGAACACAGTTTAAGATCAGTGCAGACTGAGTACATGCGTAGTCCAGGTAGCAGGGTAGTCAGAAAAGAGATCACACCTTCTCTGGTTACTAGAGAGACTACAAAACCTTAAAGTTCAGTCAAGGCCAGCTAAATAGGGAGACTGATCAGCAACTTAGCCAGCAGATGGACAGGGGGCAGGAGGAAAGGATAAACTCTCACAATGTTGGAAGGAGCACTGAGCACTAGTCCCAATGCACACAGGAAGAGAGGAGCAACACTTGCCACTGCCCGGGACAACAGGACAGCGGCAAGCAGGAGGTGACGGCATGACACTTATTAAATGTCTAACCTAAAATAAATGGCTATTTCTTGAAGTGTAACTGTCATTACAACTTTAAAAAACTTGCAGGGAAAGCAGCTTTTATAATATATTTTATCAGAAAATGTGTCATTTAAAAAAAAATATATCTTCGGGCAACTCCTAAAAAATTACCTGCATTAGCCAATAGAAGCCTGCAAATCTTTCACTCATATCCCAACTGCCATACACATCGGGCACCCATAGCAACTCCCTAACGGAGCATTGCGAAGGAGAATTTATATTTAGCTTCTATCTGGGGAGCTTGCTGGTCCCAACAGAAATATCAAGAACAAGAAATCTGGTAAAATGACACCTAAGCAGCTGTTAGCAGATGTTGACTAATCTACGGTATGATTTCTCTCATATACTTTGGTGCATAACACAACGTTAAATCCCTGTAGAGTGTATTCCCACCGTTTATACATAAAGTATGACTCTGTTATTCAGAGCCATGGGTCAAGTATGAGTGCTCTCTGTGAGCCCATGGACCTGGTCCCTATTGACTGTTGCTGACTGTTGTCTTTATATGACCAAAATTCTGTTAATTATCTGCTAGAGCGAGGGCAACCATGCTTTCTACAGGTTTAGTAGCACGCTTTTAACAAGATTACAATCCTAACCTTTCACATTCAGTTTTCAGTAGGTGGCTCCACAACACCTCTCCCTCAACAACTAAAATGGGAGTAAGTATAGGATTTCAGAAACACTTGTCAATTGATATGATAGATACTATGATAGATAGCCATAGTAGATGAAGTTTTGCCAAAGGGATTATTGATATCCAGAAGAATACATTTGCTAATCTGTGTGCACCTAATACAGCATAACTGTCCTGGTTGTCACAAACCACGTGTAAACTTAAAGAATATCGTTAAGGAGTCATTGTAATCACGAAGGACCTAAATGTATCTTTGGACCCTACTCTACACTCATCGACTGTGTCTTCTCTCTTTTGCCCTGTTTTTTAAGAGATTATCACATATTAAGAAAGCAACAAAACATGTTCTGGATACAAAAAGCTCCTCATTACATTCACATAACAATTTTGTTTTAACACTTCTAAGGTATGTACTCATGTACTTCCTTCTCTTTAACACCTTAAGGACCCAGCCATTTTTCAGCTTAAGGACCAGGCTGTTTTTTGCGCATGTGACATGTGTCACTTTATGTGGTAATAACTTTGGGATGCTTTTACTTATCCAAGCCATTCTGAGAATGTTTTCTCATGACATATTGTACTTTATGTTAGTGGTAAATTTGAGCCGATATATTTCACCTTTATTTATAAAATAATCCAAAATATACCGAAAAATTTTTTTTTTTTTACAATTTTCAAAATTTCAATTTCTCTGCTTTTAAAACAGAAAGTGATACCTCATGAAATATTTATTACGTAACATTCCCCATATGTCTACCTTATGTTGGCATCATTTTGTAAATGTCATTCTATTTTTTTAGGATGTTAGAAGGCTTAGAATCTTAGAAGCAATTCTTAAATTGTTTAAGAACATTTCCAAAACCCACTTTTTAATGACCAGTTCAGGTCTGAAGTCACTTTGTGGGACTTACATAGTGGAAACCCCCCATAAATTACCCCATTGTAGAAACTACACCCCTCAAGTTACTCAAAACCGATTTTACAAACTTTGTTAACGCTTTAGGTATTCCACAAGAATTAAAGGAAAATGGAGATGAATTTTCAAAATGTCACTTTTTTGGCAGATTTTCATTTTTTTCTTTAACATATTGAGGGTTAACAGCCGAACAAAACTCAATATTTATTACCCTGATTCTGCGGTTTACAGAAACACCCCACATGTGGACGTAAACTGATGTAAGGGCACACACCAGGGCGCAGAAGAAAAGAAATGCCGTATGGTTTTTGGAAGGCAGATTTTCTGAACTGGTTTTTAGATGCCATGTCCCATTTGAAGCCCCCCTGATGCACCCTTACAGTAGAAACTCCCAAAAAGTAACCCAATTTTGGAAATTAGGGGATAAGGTGCCAGTGTTATTGGTACTAGTTTGGGATACACTTGATTTTTAATTGCTCTATATTACATTTTTTGTGAGGCAAGGTAACCAAAAAATGGCTGTTTTGGCACTGGTTTTATTTTTTACAACATACATCTGACAAGGTTTATCATGTGCTATTTTTATAGAGCAGGTTGTTACGGATGCAATGATATAAAATGTCTACTTGTTTGTTTGTTTCAGTTTTATATTTTTTTTTTTTGCCTTCCTCTGGATCAACTTGTAGGAAACAGGCCGAACTGGATGGACAAATTTCTTTTTTCGGTCTTATATACTATGTTACTAAAGAGTCTCCATTTTCTGAACTACATTTTTTTATTTTTTTTCTGCCGTGCAATGGCTCGTTTTTTGCAGGAAGAGTTGACGTTTTTATTGGTACCTTTTTTGGGTACATTTGATTTCATTATTCATTCATTATTACACTTTATGGGGTAAGGTGACCAAAAAATTGGTTGTTTTAGAACAGTTATTATTTATTTATTTTTACAGCATTCACCTGAGGGGTTAGGTCATGTGACGATTTTATAGAGAAGATCATTACGGACGTGGAAATACATTATATGTATACTTTTTCTTATTTATTTAAGTTTTACACAATAATAGCATTTTTGAAACAAAAAAAAGATGTTTTAGTGTCTCCATAGTCTGAGAGCCTGTGAGGCAGTGACAGGCCTCATAGCTGCTAGGGGAGATTTAGGGAAGGAGTTCCCATGTCTTCCCTGTCAATCAGCATGTCAGAGACCGCACCAGGTGTCACAATCAGTCTGGGTTAAGAGCCCAGCCCAGACTATCAGTCAAGGGAGAGTTTGGAACAGAGGCCTGGGACGGCTCTGTGTGTGTGGTCTCAGCCGGGCCAGGCTGAGGGGCCACGAGGCTAGGTGTTAGCCTGGACTTGGGGGAGAAAGCGAAACCGGGGAAGGTCGCAGGGTCCTATTGAGCCCGAATCCCCCAAGAGACTTTGTTTTTGCATAGCCTGAGGGGCTGGAGGACTGTAAGGCTGAGGAAAGCCACACCGGGTACCAGGTATGAACTGTGTCTACTAGCTGAGTTAGGGACACTCTGTTAGTGTTTAGGTAGAGCCCAGATGGGCAACGTGTTTATTGTTTTTGCTGTTTGTGTTCTGCTGGTACCAAATAAATGCAAAGTTTGGATAGTAAAATCGTGCATGGTGAAGAGTCTTGTGAGAATGACTCCCAAACTCAAGCGATGCCTTACAGAGCCATAGCTTTTTTATTTTTTGACCGATTGTCTTAGTTAGGGTCTCATTTTTTGCAGTATGAGGTGACGGTTTGATTGCCACTATTTTTGGGCCAATACGCATTTTTGATTGCTTTGTGTTGCTATTTTTGCGATGTAAGGTGACAAAAAATTTCATTTTTTTGGCATTTTTTTATGATTTTCACCTGAGGGGTTAGATCATGTGATATTTTTATAGCGCTGGTTCCTACAGATGCGGCAATTCCAAAATATGCATACTTTTTCTTTTTTATTTCACTTATTTATTAAAAAAATGATGTTTTAATGTCTCCATGTTCTGAGAGCTATAGTATTTTTTGCAGGATGAGATGATGGTTTTATTGATACCATTTTGTGAGACAAACGCCTTTTTGATCACTTGGTGTTGCACTTTTTGGAATGTAAGGTGACAAAAATTGCTTTTTTGACACAGTTTTTAGTTTGATTTTTTTATGGTGTATATCGGACAGGGTGGCTCATGTGATATATTTATAGAGCCAGTCGTTACGGATGCGGCAATACCAAATTTGTCTATTTTATTTATTTATTTCTATTTTTTTTTAATTGTATTACTTAATAGGGATTTTTTTTTTTTACCTGTGAAACCTTTATTTATTTATGTTTTAAAACACTTTATTTTTATTTTTTTTATTTTACACTTTGCATCCCCCATAACAAGACCATGCCACCGTGGAAGAGACCCCGAGCTACCCACAGAGTGGAAACCCCCAAAAAGTGAGCCCCTTTTGGAAATTAAACCTCTCAAGGAATTTATTGAAGGGTGTACTGACCACTTTGACCCGCACAGGCATTTAACAGAATTTAGAAACACATGGCTGTAAAAATTAAAAATTCTATTTCCTCCACTAAAATGTTGCTTAAGCCCCCCATTTTTCATTTTAACAAGAGGTAACAGGATAAAAATCACCCTAAAGTTTGTTAAGAATTTTCTCCTGAACACGACAACACCCTATTTGTGGTTGTAAGCTGATGCATGGGCACACGGCAGGGATCAGAAGAGAAGGAGCGCCATATGGGTTTTGGAGGGCAGATTTTGCTGAAATGGTTTTTAGCCAACATGTTGCATTTGAAGAGACCCTGAGATCATCCCTACAGTGGAAACCCCCAAAAAAGTGACCCCATTTCGGAATCTACACCCCACAAGGAATTTTTTTAAGGGTGTACTTACCACTTTGATCCGACATGTGTTTCATAGAATTTAACACTAGGCTGTTAAGATGAACATTTTAATTTTTTTCAAATAAAATGTTGCATTAGCCCTACATTTTTCATTTTCACAAGGGGTAATAGGAGAAAAAATACCCCACAATTTGTCAAGGGGTGTAGTGAGCACTTTGACCTACTAGGCATTTCATAGAATTCAAAAACACTAGGTGAAAATGAAATATTAAATTTGTTTTTTACAAGAAAATGTTGCTTTAGGCCCAGATTTTTCAGGGGTTACAGGAGAAAAGGACCCCACAATTTGTTACCCATTTCTTCCTGAATGCGGAAACACCCCATATATGGTCATAAACTGCTATAAGCGCACATGAAAGGGCTCAGAAGAAAAAGAGCGCCAATTTGTGACCTAGATCGGTGATTTGAACAGTGCTGGCCGAGAAGTCCAGAGGCTCTGAGGTGAAATAAAAAAAGAAACCCCCAAAAAGTGACACCATTTTGGAATCCGTACCCCTCACAGTATGTATCAAGGGGTGTAGTGAATACTTTGACCCCACAGATGTTCTGCAAAAATGAATTCATAGCAGAAGGTGCAAGGTAAAAGTTGCAATTTTCACACAGATATGCCATAGAGTGCCCAATGTATTGTGCCCAGCGTGTACCAGTGTGAAATGCATGCCCTCTTATTATTGTGCTTCCTGGTTTTATAAACACCCTACATGTGGCCCTAATCTTCTGCCTAGACATACCATAGGAAGGCTCTGGTGCGAAATAATAAATGGAACCCCCGAGAAGTGACCCCATATCGGAAACTACACCCCTAAATGTATTAATTGATAAGTGGAGTGAGCATTTTTACGCCACAGATAGTTTGCATAAATTAATGCACAGCAGATCGTACAAAGTAAAAATTGCAAGTCTTCCACAGATATCACATTTCAGTGCCCGGTGTTCTGTGCCCAGAGTTTACCATCTGAGACACGCCATGCCCTTTAAAGTGTTAGGTGGATTCTACTGGGTACTAAAATTCCATAAATGTGGAGGTACACTGCTGTTTGGGTACACTGCAGGGTTCAGAAGGGAAAGAACGCCATTTGGCTTTTGCAGCGCAGATTTTGATAGATTTATTTACTGGTGCCATTTTGCTATTAAACAACCTCTGGTGTACTAGTACAGCCATTTTCTGGAAACTACATGTTTTTTAAATTTCCTGTGTGAGGGCTTTTATTTTTTGGGATGAGATGGTATCATCATTGTTGGCTCTAGTTGATCAATTTTTGATCACTGTTTATTTAGCTTTATAGGAGGCAGGATAAACAAAAGATCGTGATTCTGCTTCTGCATTTTATGGTTTTGTTATTGCAGCGAACACCATGTGGAAAAAATGACACATTATCTTTATTCTGCTGGTCAGTATCATTACAGAGATACCAATTTTATATAGTTTTTTTTATGTCTTCCCACTTTTACACAAAGCATTTTCGACCAGGGTCGGCAAGGTGTTAATGGTAAATATTACCACCAAACAAAAGAGACAGTGATGGGCACACCATGTGCACCTACTTATGCTATTTCTTGGGTGGTGGGAGGACCTGATAGTCACTGAAGATCATTCACAATTCACTAGCCAAATACTTTTCTGGGGATGATTTATTGATGATATTTTGGGAGGGGGATCATCACACCTTTTTGGATTTTATATGTAAACTTAACTGTAATGATATAGGTATGCATTTCACTTACGAAATGCACCAACAGGAAATCATCTTTTTGGACTTGAAAATAGCTAAAGTCTCTGGTGCCACCTTCCCACTGACATATACCGCAAAACAATATCCATGAACAACCTTTTACACTGGTCGAGTTTGCATCCAACCCCTCTAAAAAGTGGTATCCAGGTAGGTCAGTACATCTGTGCCCGTAGGAACTGCACTACAGATGAGGCATTCCAAAAATAGTGCGGAAATGATTGGCCACCATACTCATAAAACCGTGGCGTTTGCCGATGACCTTTTGATCATGACCTCCAATCCTTAGGTAGCCTTCCCCAGTCTAATGTTGATATTTCAAGAATTTGGCTACATCTCTCATTTTAAAATTAACTATAATAAGTCTGGAGCACTTTAATGGGTTTTCCAGGCTTTTACTATTGATGACCTATCCTCAGGACACCCACCTGGACCCCCCCCGATCAGCTGTATGAGGAGACAGAGCGTGCAGTGCTGTCTCCTTTCTCTCTTGCTGATCTGTGCTGCTGTCTATGGCCAAGACTATAAACCGCCAATCTGATATTGATGACTTATCCTGAGAATAGTCATCGATATTAAAAGCCCGGACAACCCCTTTAATATTTAACCTGAAACATAATTCCCTCTTTTCTTGGGCACACAAAAATATTAGTTATCTCAGAGTACGACTTACAGCTGGTCTCGGCGAAGTCTATGCCCCTCTTTTACAAACTGTTAGAACGCCACTGAAATCAATTAAGATCACTTTTATTTCTGGGATTGGTCGAAAGAATTTCCTAAAAACTTATATAGTCCCTATATTCCTGTATTTACTGCCAACAGTTCGAATTTGGCTCCCAGTCTCTTCTCGCAGGCTCTTCTCCTCCTTCCTCTGGGGCGCAGGCTCTCCCAGGATTGCCTACATTCTTCTTACCAGAGAGAGGAGGTTTGGAGGTTTTGGACTTTCACACCTCCACTTATACTACAAGACAGTGCAGGTGGGCAGGGGCATTGCTCTTACTTTATACCCCCCCCCCCAAACTCTCATCGACCCTCTGCTCCACAATGGAGCAACACTTACTCTCCTCTCAGGACAAACTTGTTCTTGGGGGTATCCGCCCCTACTCATTAAGCTCACGGGCCACGCCCATTTTCTGAAAGGCACCTTGTCCTTGTGGTCCTCCATCTATAAAGACATTCTCTGTTTTCCACAACCTAATATGCCTATAAACCACTTACAATCATACCTACACCCTTAAATCATAGAACCATCTGAAATGTCAACTCTACTATCAGACATCCCTCTGAAAGAGGCAACCTCTGCTAATGGAGCTCTAGAATGGCATAGGATTCTCTCCCTCCTTCGTGTATCCTCTGCCCCTTTCCTCCACCTCATAAGCTTTCACAGGGATGTGAGGAAACTATCTATTTCATATGATCCCTCCAAAACACAATCATGGCTTGAACAGCACATCTCATCACCAACCTACTCCAGGCATCTTTTCTCTCTTCTATACCGCTTTCTCCTGTCCATGAACCTTCTGAATTTATATTTTTTTAGATAAGTGGGAGACAGACCTAGGACTTATGTTAACTTAGCCTGAAAGGGCTTTTATTCTCACGCACTCCCATGGTTTTACTAGGCGCATCAGGATACAGGAGAATTCGTACAAATTGCTAACTTGCTAACCATTCCTCCATATGGTAAATGCATAAATCCCAGACTCCTGCTGGCGATGTGGGGTGGGGACAGGCTCGTTATTACATCTCTTGTGGACGCATCTATTTATCCAACCATTTTGGTCGAATGTGGAAAGGGTTATCAATCAGGGGTCTTCCACCAATATTACCCTAGCTCCGCAACTTGCACTCCTGTGGTCAGTGTCGGACTGGGGTGCCTAGGGCCCGCCAGTAAAATTTCTTTTGGGGGACCACCGTATGGACACATTCAAATATTACCTGCTCACACAGCAGCAAGATGCTATCAGATGCCTGAATATGGGGGTTGATGCAGCATCTTTGAGAAGGTAAGTCCTGGGGAGAAGAGGACACTGGCTAGCTTTCCTCAATACCTAGAAGTCATCTCAGCTCTGATCGTGTCTAGAATAATAAACTGAGGAGTTTCTTAGGTTTTTTATATAAACAAAGGCTGATTGAGGTGCTGTACAATGAATACATGTATTTAGTCCAGTAAGTCTACTGTGTTATGTGCCACTTGTGCAGGGGGTGGGAGATTCAGGGCCCACCTTGCTCAAGGGCCCATCGGGGCATTCACCTGTACCCCTGTGGGCCAGTTCGAGCCTGCCTTTTTGTCCTAGTCCTAGCCTCAGCCCAACTAACTATAACCTTCCTACCATACTTATCATCTCGCTACTATGGAGGGACACGAGTCCCCCCACACTGACACAGTGGATTGACAAAGCAGACCAGCTCTATCGAATTATAGAGCTGGCGCATTGGGAAACTTACACTGAAACCAAATTTCTGAAAACTTGGGAACCATGGAAGATTTACAGAGGCTTTACCACCTGATTAAGATTTGCGCTTCTGCTAGTTTGCCAAAGACTCACTTAGGGAGCTCCGAGGGCATCAGGATTGGAAGTTGGTCTGGATTTTATCTATATATACTAGATCCCCCTCTTATAGAGACACTATGTGGTTACAGTTTCAACAACCATCAAGTTATACACCAGTCATAATAACTAGTCTCCAACTGATACCCCATTCCCCTCTTGCCCCCGCCCCTTTCTCTTTCCCCCTATCTCTGGATGGTTGTTTTTTTTTGTTGTTGTTTTGTTTTTCGTTTTTTAGGGCACACCCATAGGCACCTTTCCCTCATATGAAGCAGCTATATTCCTTTCATTGAGGGTAAACATAAATACAGCATAAATGTTGTTAGGGTGGACACCAAATTTTCAGCTCTATTTATGATGCCATGCCATACTATGTCATGCTTACTTTTTTGTCAATAAAAAGAGAATTGTGAAAATAGTGTGGAAACCTCTATAACAGATTTAGAGCTAAGGACCACCCCATAAGCCATTGAAAAGGGCCTTTAACAGAGCTAAGAGGAGAAGAGAGAGACCATCCTCACTAACAACAGTGATAACCAGCTGGTGAACAACATCTTAAAAATACAATGGCACATACTTATTTCTGACCCTGACCTGAAGGAAGTGCCAACTCCGCACCCTAGTCTCACTTACGTGAGGGGACGTAACAAAAAGGGACTTTTTGGTTCATAGTCATTTAACTGTCAAACAAGAACAAAAACAACCTACAGTAATTAAGATCTGATATTAAAGTCGTGTTCTCATGCAGGGGAGTACATTTTGTAAATATCTACCTAAGATTAAAAAGTTCAGAAACCCCACAGATAGACAGAAATATGACATTTGAGAGTTTTTTTTTACTACAGAAATAGTGGTATAGTGTACATCACCTCCTGCACCTGTCCTCTGTTATATGTGGGTAACACAACCCAGGAACTGAGAAGAAGGATATCAAGTCACCTGAGTGCCATTAATACTAAAGACACTTCTATCTCCAGGCATGTCACATATTCCCATCAGGGCGACATAAGTGTATTAAAATTCTGCGGTATAAAACTTGGAGGGAAACATACATACTTTCTCCCTGCCTCTGTGTTCCAACTTCTTCAGTCCCCCACTGCCAATGATGTGCTCCAGTTCCGCGTATCAACATCCGGTATGATGGGGACCACATGTGCTGCTGTAGCCAATGATTATCTGTAGCAGTGATGTGTTCCCCTTGTGTGATGTCACTCGTCGATGTAATGCTTGGAGGATGCATCACCACTATGGCAAGTCATTGGCTAAAACAGCAAACCCCCAAGCCCCCCACACACACACACACTGGAAATTGACAATTGGGACCATAGCATGCCAATGGCAACAGGGGACTGAAGGAGACAAAACCCAGCGGTGGGGAATAGGTAAACATGCTTCCCTCTTCAAGTTCGGTGACATGGGGGGTCAGACTGAAAGGACCCCAAACATGGACAACCCAGAAGGGGATTAAGAAGCCAGTCAGTTGTCTTCAATATTTTGTTGTTGTTATTGTTTGTAATCTTTTTATTGGGTGAAGCAATAATTAGAACATAAGGAACAAAGATACTAAACGTTTTACATAGTGTACAAGTGTATCATTCAAGAAAAAGGACAGGTTGAACAATAGGCACATGGTCTGTGAAAACAGATACTTATTTTATTTTGCTAATTTGGCCTCACATTCATTTTAGGTAACTTTGAACAGAGCAATGAAGAGCTGCGAATGATTATAAAGAAGATTTGGAAAAGAACAAGTATGAAGCTCCTGGATCAGGTGATCCCACCAATTGGAGGCAAGTATACTTAAAGGGGTTATCCCATGACTAATGTAAAAATGAAAATCAGACATCATATAGTACAAGACAATCTCTTTCTAACAAAGCTAGAACCAGCCCTGTACCTCATGTAGATCCAGAGATTTCCCCATTCATTGCTCTGCTAGATTTATATCAAGCTGGAAGCTCAAGGGGAATGTCTTTTCTGCTGCAACTAAGTGGGCGTGTCTTAGCTCTCCCTATCACAGGTCAGGAGGCAGTTGAAGAATAAAACTGAGCATGTGCGACCTTCTGAGTGAGCAGGTCAAAGAAATAAGAAAAAAACAAACAGCAAGTGGCGCTATACAGATACTTTTTATTGAATAACTCAGTGGCTATGCTAAATTTTTAATTACATGCAATTACAAAAGTATTCATATCCAGGAGCTGGTTTAAAAACTGTAGAATATTTTTTGTGGGACAACCCCTTTAAACTATTATATAATGTATGTCTCATGTAAAGTTTTTTTTAACATATGTGGACATCTTAATATCATTCAAACAGAATATATAAAAAAGGTAATATGACTAAAAAAAATAAGAGTAGTAAGGAAACTTTTATAAGGGCAAAAATCTGCCCAATCTGTCACATGGCCTAGCTGCAGCTCAGCCAATTGAAGTGAATGGGGTTGAGCTGCAATACCAAGCACAGCTGCTATACAATGTATAGTGTTGTGCTTGTTAAGCACAGAGAAGGCCACGGACATGCTGTCATAATGTGTTGCTCTGGTAATGGAGACTGTAAACAAGTGCTGCTGCTCATTAGCATCTCACCCTCTTATCATGTTTCCTCATCATTTCCATTCCCACAGAGATTCACCTGTATTTAGGATCATGATTCCTGACAAGCAGAGCAGAGAGGAGGATGAGGCAGCACTATGGCTCATTGTGATGAAGTAACTTGTCCTCCTATGTGATTAGGACAGGTTTTGTGTGTACTGATAGGACAGCGGCTATTTTATTTCCCCTAATGATTTCTCCCTAGACAAAACAAGCCATTCTAAGTAATGAAAGGTATTTGTGAATATATTTATTATAGTATTTTCATTTTTTTAATTCCTGGAAAACCCCTTTAAGTACCAAAAAAAACAGTCCAAACGAACAGCTAAATAAACAAATGGATTGTTCTTGTGGCTGTTCATAAACATTATTGTGGCAGCACATTTTATGTTTATACGGGGCAATGTGCTGGTGACAAAAGATTATTTTTATGCTGGCATTAAATATCTGATCAGCAAATAAACAATCCTATTACACCTTGGTGCACTGACTGGGGATCCAAATTGCCATTATAGACTTTTGTCATTCCAGCATACCGTTCTGGTTATTGGGGTGCAAGTGCTGTTTGATACAGCGATTAATAGGGTTTATTACAGGGAAATACTTCTACAGTACTTCTTATTTGCCCTTGTGCGGTTCAGTTATAGGCTTTAAAGCCCCTTTTGCCATGTATAAGTGGCAAAAGAAAAATATATTTGCCCTTGTGCTGTGCAGTGATATATTCAAAAGGCCAGTTTGCCATGTATTAGTGGCGAAATAAATATATATTCTCCGTTCAGTGTTGCACTTATTTGTTGAAAAGCCTTTTGTGTAAAAGTTTTAAAAAATTAGGGCCTAATTGACGTTCTGCGGTGCAGTGATATATTCTAAAGCCCAGTTTGCCGTGTATTAGTGGTGAAATAAAAATATATTTACCGTTCATCGTTGTACTTATCTGTTTTAAAGCCTTTTGTGTTGTGTAAAAGTAGAAAAAAAATAGGGCCTAATTGCTCTTCTGCGGTGCAGTGATTTATTCTGAAGCCCTGTTTGCCATGTATTAGTGGCAAAAAAAAAAAACATTCGTCATTCATCGTTGCACTTATTTGTTTCTAAAGCCTTTTGTGTTGTGTAAAAGTAGAAAAAAAGTAGGGCCTAATTGCTGTTCTGCGGTGCAGTGATATATTTTGAAGCCCTGTTTGCCGTATATCAGTGGCGAAATAAAAATATATTCGCCGTTCACCGTTGCACTAATCTTTTGAAAAGCCTTTTGTGTTGTGTATAAGATGAACGAAATTAGGGCCTAATTGCTGTTCTGTGGTGCAGTGATATATTCTGAAGCCCTGTTTTCCGTTTATTAGTGGCAAAATAAAAATACACTAGCCGTTCATCGTTACACTTATATGTTTAAAAGCATTTTGTGTTGTGTAAAAGGAGAAAAAATGAGGGCTTAATTACTGTTCTGCGGTGCAGTGATATATTCTGAAGCCCAGTTTGCCGTGTATTAGTGGCAAAACATATATATATTCGCCGTTCATCGTTGCACTTAACTGTTGAAAAGCCTTTTGTGTTGTGTAAATGTGAAAAAATTGGGGCCTAATTGCCGTTCTGAGGTGCAGTGATATATTCTGAAGCCCAGTTTGCCGTGTATTAGTGGCGAAATAAAAATACATTTGCCTTTAACCACTTGCCGCCATGCTAACGCCGATGGGCGTCAGCACGGCGGCTCTCTCAGGGCTCAGTCACGCCTATCGGCATCATCTCGTGAGACCTGAGATTTCACATGAACGCGCGCGCGTCGTGCGCGCGCGTTCATGTGATCGGAGCCGGGACAACTGAAACTACAGCCTGCCAGCGCTGATCATGCGCTGGCAGGCTGTAGATGCGGAAAAAAACGCATTTAAATCGCATATCAGACGCTGTTTTTAAACAGCGTCTGATATGCCTGCTATCTGCTCGTCTGGTGGTCCCTTTGTTTGGGACCACCAGAGGAAACTATAGGAAAAGTGCACCAATCACTACACACACACCCCCACCCCCATCACTGATTAACCCCTGATCACCCATGTCACCCCCTGATCACCCCCTGTCACCCCCTGTCACTAATCACCCCCCTACAGGCTCATTCAGACGTCCGTATGTGTTTTGCGGATCCATGGATCTGCGGATCCATGGATCTGCGGATCCATGGATATACAGATCCGCAAAATACGGACACCGGCAATGTGCTTTCTGCATTTTGCAGATCCGCACAGAACTATATAGAAAATGCTTTTTCTTGTCCGCAATTGCGGACAAGAATAGGACATGTTCTATATTTTTGTGGAACGGAAGTGCAGACCCGGAAGCGCGGATCCGTAATTCCGGATCCGAGCGGGACAAAGTCTGTCCCCATAGAAATGAATGGGTCCGCAATTCCGTTCCGCAAACAGAATTTCGGACGTGTAAATGGGGCATAAGGGCCCCTTATCACCGCCAGTTAGTTAGCTACTTGTTAGGTAGTTAGCGCCCACCGCCCCGCAGTCACTGATTTTGGCAGAGATTTTTTCATCCACATTGATCGATGCGAATGAAAAAATCTGTGCCGTTCATTTTTAATTTTTTTTTTCAGCGCAGAGGCTGAACGGAAAAAAAAAATCTCATTACCCGTATGCTCAATATACGGAGAATCGCAGAAACTCCTAATGCTGGCCATACGTGTAATGATTGCGGAAACCCTCAAATGCCAGGGCAGTACAAACACCTCACATGTGACCCCATTTTAGAAAAAAGACACCCCAAGGTATTCGCTGAGGGGTATGGCGAGTTCATGCAAAATTTTATTTTTTGTCACAAGTTAGTGGAATATGAGACTGTAAAAAAATAAAAAAAAAATAAACAATTTCCGCTAACTTGTGCCAATTTTTTTTTTTTCTGTGAACTCGCCATACCCCTCACAGAATACCTTGGGGTGTCTTCTTTCCACAATGGGGTCACTTGTGGGGTATTTATACTGCCCTGGCATTTTAGGGGTCCTAAAGCGTGAGAATCCAAATACGTAAAAATGCCCTGTGAAATCCTAAAGGTACTCATTGGTTTTAGGGCCCCTTTGCGCATCTTGGCTGCAATAAAATGTCACTCATGTGGTATCGCCGTACTCAGGAGAAGTAGGGCAATGTGTTTTGGAGTGTATTTTTATATATACCCATACTTTGTGTGAGAAATATCACTGTAAACGACAACTTTTTAAATTTTTTTATACAAAGTTGTCAATTTACAGAGATATTTCTCTCACCTTACATGGGTATATGTAAAAATACACCCCAAAACACATTGCCCTACTTGTCCTGAGTACGGCGATACCACATGAGTGACACTTTTTTGCAGCCTGGGTGCGCAAGGGGGCCCAAATTCCAACGAGTACCTTTAGCTTTTACATGGCTGCTCGCAATTTAGCCCCCCCCAAAATGCCAGAACAGTACAAACACCCCACAAATGACCCCATTTTGAAAAGAAGACACCCCAAGGTATTCGCTGAGGGGTGTGGTGAGTCCATGAAAAATTTAACTTTTTGTCAAAAGTTAGCGGAAAGAAAGACTTTGTGAGAAAAAACAATACAAAATCAATTTCCGCTAACTTGTGCCAAAAAAAAAATCTTCTGTGAACTCGACATGCCCCTCAGTGAATACCTTGGGGTGTCTTCTTTCCAAAATGGGGTCACATGTGGGGTATTTCTACTGACCTGGCATTTTAGGGGCCCTAAAGCGTGAGAAGAAAAATGCGTAAAAATGCCCTCCTAAAAGGTACTCATTGGTTTTAGGGCCCATTTGCGCATCTTGGCTGCAAAAAAGTGTCACTCATGTGGTATCACCGTACTCAGGAGAAGTAGGACAATGTGTTTTGGGGTGTATTTTTACATATACCCATGTTGGGTGAGAGAAATATCTCTGTAAATTGACAACTTTGTATAATTTTTTTTTAAAAGTTGTCATTTACAGAGATATTTCTCACACAAAGTATGGGTATATATAAAAATACACCCCAAAACACATTGCCCTACTTCTCCTGAGTACGGCAATACCACATGTGTGACACTTTTCTGCAGCCTGGGTGCGCAAAGGGGCCCTAAAACCAATGAGTACCTTTAGGATTTCACAGGGCATTTTTACGCATTTGGATTATCACGCTTTAGGGCCCCTAAAATGCCAGGTGAGTATAAATACCCCACAAGTGACCCCATTTTGGAAAGAAGACACCCCAAGGTATTCCGTGAGGGTCATGGCGAGTTCACAGAATGGTTTTTTTTTGGCACAAGTTAGCGGAAATTGATATTTTTTTATTTTTTTACAAAGTCTCATATTCCACTAACTTGTGACAAAAAATAAAATTTTACATGAACTCACCATACCCCTCACGGAATACCTTGGGGTGTCTTCTATCCAAAATGGGGTCACTTGTGGGGTATTTATACGGCCCTGGCATTTTAGGGGTATCTAAAGCCTGAGAAGAAGTCTGGAATCCAAATGCGTAAAAATGTCCTGTGAAATCCTAAAGGTACTCATTGGTTTTAGGGCCTTTGCGCCCAGGCTGCAAAAAGTGTCACTCATGTGGTATCGCCGTACTCAGGAGAAGTAGGGCAATGAGTTTTGGGGTGTATTTTTATATATACCCATGCTGGGTGTGAGAAATATCTCTGTAAACAACTTTTTAAAATTTTTTATACAAAGTTGACAATTTACAGAGATATTTCTCTCACCCAACATGGGTATATGTAAAAATACACCCCAAAACATATTGCCCTACTTCTCCTGAGTACGGCGATACCACGTGTGTGACACTTTTTGCTGCCTGAGTGCGCAAAGGCCCAAATTCAACGAGTACCTTTAGGTTTTACATGGCGGCTCACAATTTAGCCCCGCCCAAAATGCCAGAGCAGTAAACACACCCCACAAATGACCCCATTTCGGAAATAGACACCCCAAGGTATTCACTGAGGGGCATAGTGAGTCCGTCTGAGATTTTATATTTTTTTGCCAGAAGTTAGCAGAAATGGAAACTTTATTATTATTTTTTTTTCCTCAGAAAGTGTCATTTTCCGCTAACTTGTGAAAAAAAATGAAATTATACATGAACTCACCATGCCCCTCCGCGAATACTTTGGGGTGTCTTCTTTCTAAAATGGTGTGATTTGGGGGGTATTTATACTATCCTGACATTCTAGCACCTGAAGAAACATGACAGGTGCTCAGAAAGTCTGAGCTGCTTCAAAATGCCGAAATTCACTTTTTTGCACCATAGTTTGTAAACGCTATAACTTTTACCCAAACCAATAAATATACACTTATTGGATTTTTTTTTATCAAAGACATGTAGAACAATAAATTTTGTGAAAAATTTATATAGAAATGTAGTTTAAAAAAAAAAAATTTACAACAGAAAGTGAAAAATGTCATTTTTTTGCAAAAATTTCGTTACATTTTTATTAATAGCAAAAAAAGTAAAAATGTCAGCAAGAATGAAATACCACCAAATGAAAGCTCTATTAGTGAGAAGAAAAGGAGGCAAAATTCATTTGGGTGGTAAGTTGTATGACCGAGCAATAAACGGTGAAAGTAGTGTAGTGCGGATTTGTAAAAAAGGGCCTGGTCACTAGGGGGGTATAAACCTGTGGTCTTCAAGTGGTTAAGCGTAGCACTTATCTGTTGAAAAGCCTTTTGTGTTGTATAAAAGGTGAAAAAAATTAGGGCATTATTGTCGTTCTGCGGTGCAGTTATATATTCTGAAGCCGTTTGCCGTGCATTAGTGGCGAAATCAAAATACATTTGCTATTTATCGTTGCAATTATCTGTTGAAAAGCTATTTGTGTTGTCTAAAAAGTGAAAAAAAATAGGGTCTTATTGCCGTTCTGCGGTGCAGTGATATATTCTAAAACCCATTTTGCTGTGTATTAGTGGCAAATAAAAAATATTTGATCTAACATTTATTTATTTGATCTAACAGTATGTCAGACAGAGAAGTGCCAGGCCCTGCACTGGGGAGCGGCAGAGGCCTAAATGTTTCTGGCGCAGGCAGAGGTCGCAGCAGAGTAAGGGGCCATGGCAGCAGGGGTAACTTCAAGAGGCCTTAGCTCCCAGTGTCAGCTAGCGGTCGTTTCGTGACCAGCAACCCAGAGGTTCTTGAATGGTTGACTCGATCTTCGACTTCGTCGCAAGTGACATCAGACACTCCCAGCCAAGAGACAGTGGGTTTGTCAGACACAACCATTAGTTGGCATTGCCCGGAAGCAGGCCCTTTTCTCTCACCTGTCCTCAACCTGCCTCTGTCCTTTCCTCCATTAGGCGGGCAAGTAGTGATGAGGAGAGTGGCGTGGGAGCTGATGTTGCGAGCGTTCAGGCTCCTGACCCAGAGACCATTGAGGAGGACATCAGTGACGTGCAGACAGTACTCGATGATGATGATGTAGCTAAACACTCTTGGGAACCGGGTGATGAAGGGGCTTCTTTTTTTAACCTCTTAAGGACGCAGGGCGTACATGTACGCCCTAGCGTCCTGGTACTTAAGGACTCAGGGCGTACATGTACGCCCTGAGAAGTTCCGATCACCGCAGCGCTGCGGGTGGTGATCGGAACAGGATGCCTGCTGAAATCATTCAGCAGGCATCCTGTGACAATGCCGAGGGGGGTCCTGTGACCCCCCCGTGTCGGCGATCGCGACAAACCGCAGGTCAATTCAGACCTGCGGTTTGCTGCGCTATCTGTAGTCTCTGATCCCCGCGATCCCCCGCCCGCCTCCTTTCAATCAATTTCCCTGGTGTCTAGTGGGTATAGCAGGGGGTCAGCACATTGCTGACCCCCTGCTATAAACTGCTGACATCTGTGCTGCAGATGTCAGCAGTTTAACCCCTTCTATACCGCTCTCCGTACGGACCACGGTATAGAAGGTGTTAACATGGAGGGAGCTCCCTCCCTCTCCCATCGGGGGCTGCCGTACCTTTGCAGCCCCCCCGATGGGATAGGATAGTAGAGGGAGGGAGCTCACCTCTCTTCCCATCACCCGCTGCTCTGTAATGGCAGCGGGTGATGGTTACCATGGCAGCAGGACGCTTTCAGAA
Organism: Bufotes viridis; assembly: GCA_033119425.1. Lineage (NCBI taxonomy): Eukaryota > Metazoa > Chordata > Amphibia > Anura > Bufonidae > Bufotes > Bufotes viridis. The sequence continues at coordinate 207,281,270 of CM065591.1, forward strand.
GCGTCCTGCTTGCCATGGTATAGTAACTCTGGTCAGACTTCTGCTAAAGGCAGAAGTCTGACCAGACTGTGAAAAGTAAAAAAATACAGTGCAGTACACTATATAGTGTACTGTACTGTATTATATAGACACCAGATCCACTGGATCTACAAGAACCAAGTGGGTCTGGGTCAAAAAAATGTCAAAAAAGTGAAAAAAAAAGTAAAAATAAGAAAAATACATATCACTGAATAAAAATTAAAAAAAAACAAATAAACTACACATATTAGGTATCGTCGCGTCCGTAAAAATCTCCTCTATAAAAATGTCATGTGACCTAACCCCTCACGCAAATACTGTAAAAAACAAAACAAAAAAATGGTGTAAAAAAGCAATTTTTTGTCACCTTGCATCACAAAAAGTGTACTACCAAGTGATCAAAAAGGCGTATGCCTCCCAAAATAGTACCAATAAAACCGCCATCTCATCCCACAAAAAATGAGTCCTTATATAGGACAATCGCCCAAAAAAATAAAAAAATATGGCTCTCAGACTATGGAGACACTAAAACATAATTTTTTTTTTCTAAAATGCTATTATTGTGTTAAAGTAAAATAAATAAATAAAAAGTATACATATTATGTATCGCCGCGTCTGTAAAAACCTGCTCTATAAAAATATCACATTATCTAACCCCTTAGGTAAATACTGTTAAAAAAATAAAATAAAAACAATGTAAAAAAAAAAACAATTTTGTCACCTCACATCTCAAACTGTAATAGCAAGCGATCAAAAAGTTATATGCACCCAAAAATAGTGCCAATCAAACCGTCATCTCATCCCGCAAAAAATAATACCCCATATAGGACAATCACCCCCAAAAAAATAATAAATAGGGCTCTCAGACTATGGAGACACTAAAACATGATTTGTTTTGTTTTAAAAAATGATAATATTGTGTAAAACTTAAATAAATAAATAAAAAGTATACATATTTGGTATCCGCGCATCCGTCGCAACCTGCTCTATAAAAATAACACATTACCAAAACCCTCAGGTGAACACAACAAAAAAAAAAAAAAAAACGGTGTCAAGAGCCATTTTTGTCACCTTACATCACAAAAAGTGTAATAGCAGGCGACCAAAATGTCATATGCACCCCAAGATAGTTCCAATCAAACCGCCATCTCATCCCGCAAAAAATGAGCCCCTACATAAGACAGTCGCCCAAAAAATAAAAAAAATATATGGCTTTCAGAATGTGAAGACACTAAAAGAAATAATTTTTTTCAAAAATGCTGTATTATGTAAAACTGAAACAAAACCCCCCAAAAAGTAGCCATATTTGGTATTGCCGCGTCTGTAGCAACCTGCTCTATAGAAATAGCACACAATCTAACCTGTCAGTTCAACTATGTAAATAACAAAAAAATTTCCATTTTGATCAATTTTTCCAGTAAAAAAAACAAGGGTTAACAGCCAAACAAAACTCAATGTATATTGCCCTGATTCTCTAGTTTGCAGAAACACCCAGGACCCAACGGCAGGGCGTAGAAGGAAGGGAACGCCATATGGTTTTTGGAAGGCAGATTTTGCTGGACTGGTTATTTGACACCATGTCCCATTTGAAGCCCCCCTGATGCACCCCTACAGTAGAAACTCCAAAAAAGTGACCCCATTTTGGAAAGTACGGGATAAGGTGGCAGTTTTGTTTGTATTATTTTAGGGTAAATATGATTTTTGGTTGCTCTATATTACACTTTTTTTGAGGCAAGGTAACAAAAAATAGAAATTCCGAAATTTCATCTCCATTTGCCAATAACTCTTGTGGAACACCTAAAGGGTTAACAAAGTTTGTAAAATCAGTTTTGAATACCTTGAGGGGTGTAGTTTCTTAGATGGTTTCACTTTTTTGGAGATTCTACTCTAGGGGTGCATCTGGGAGCTTCAAATGGGACATGGTGTCAAAAATCCAGTCCAGCAAAATCCGCCTTCCAAAAACCATATGGCGTTCCCTTACTTCTGTGCCCTGCCGTTTGGCCATACAGCAGTTTACGCCCACATATGGGGTGTTTCTGAAAACTACAGAATCGGGGCAATAAAAATTGAGTTTTGTTTGGCTGTTAACCCTTGCTTTGTTACTGGAAAAAATGGATTCAAACGGAAAATTTTCCAAAAAATCGAAATTCTGAAATTTTATCTCCATTTGCCATTAACTCTTGTGGAAAACCTAAAGGGTTAATGACGTTTGTAAAATCAGTTTTGAATACCTTGAGGGGTGTAGTTTCTAGAATGGGGTCATTTTTGGATGGTTTCTATTATGTAAGCCTCACAAAGTGACTTCAGACCTGAACTGGTCCCTAAAAAGTGGGTTTTTGAAAATTTCTGAAAATTTTCAAGATTTGCTTCTAAACTTCTAAGCCTTGTAACGTCCCCAAAAAATAAAATGGCATTCCCAAAATGATCGATACATGAAGTAGACATATGGGGAATGTAAATCAATAACTTTTTTGGGCGGTATTACTATATATTATAGAAGTAGAGAAATTGAAACTTGGAAAATTGCTAATTTTTCCAAATTTTTGGTAAATTTGATATTTTTTTATAAATAAAAATGAAAGTTTTCGACTTAATTTTACCAGTGTCATGAAGTACAATATGTGACGAAAAAACAATCTCAGAATGGCCTGGATAAGAAAAAGAGTTTTAAAGTTATCACCACATAAAGTGACAGTGGTCAGATTTGCAAAAAATGGCCAAGTCCTTTAGGTGAAATAGGGCTGAGGGGTTAAAATATATAATAATGTAATTTTTTAAAATCTGGTGTCTCCATGATAAATCTGTAACGTGGGGGCCCCGTGTGGCTAATACATACTTTCAAAATAATCGTTCAGCGGGGCGAATAGATGGTGGATGACCCCCCCACTCCATGACCTTCCCAGGAGCTGCTGTCGGGAGCAGCGGTTCATTTCTGAGACGTCCGTATAGTGTGGGGGACTCCGAAGACCTTTTCCATCTCGGTGCGCCACAGGATGTCCTCTTTCCCATCCATGATGAATGGGAACTCGTGATGTTTACCCTGTCAAAGAGAGCAGGGGCTGGTAGTTATGGTTTGAATCTTGATGACCTTCGCGACTCTTCTGGGCTCCAAGCAATCTTGAAGCTTTATCTTCTCATGGTCTGTAGCTACTAGAGGCCTGTTCATGCCAGGTAGATTCCCAAGAAGTATCTGGCTCGATGAGCAGTCGATACTGCACTTGCATCAATCTTGACAGGATTTGTCTGCAGGTGGAGAGAATTTTTTTTTTTTCTGGAATGCTTTCTCCATCGCAACCACATCGTCAAATAAACAGAAGACTGGCCAATTCTCTCCTGTCTTAGGCAACACTTAATTTTTTTAATTAAATTTATTAAATATTTAATATTAAATTGAACCAAAACTTGATTAAAATGATAAGAAAGTGAACTTAAATTTGCCAATATATTATCCCAATCTTTGAGAGAAATTCTCAGACAATCAATTTGCCACGTGTATTATTCAATCGTGTTTTAAGCAACACTTTATAAAGTTGAGAAATTTTAACCTTCTGTTCTGTCCCATATTCCCTATAAATGAATAGACAAAGCGGCCACTCCTCATGCTGCTGCTACCTCCACACTTTGTCGTCATGCCACTCTGTGGCCTCCTCATGCTGCTGCCACCTCCACACTATGTCACCTTGCCACTCTGTGGTCTCCTCATGCTACTACCACCTCCACAGTATGTCTGCCACTCAGTAGTCTCCTCATGCTGTTGCCACCTCCGCAATCTCTTGTAATCGTGCCACTCTGTGACCTCCTCATGCTGCTACCACCTCCACAATATCTCATCATTGTGTCACTCTGTGGCCTCCTCATGCTGCTGCCACCTCCACACTATGTCACCTTGCCACTCTGTGGCCTCCTGATGCTGCTGCCACCTCCACACTCTGTCACCGGGTCACTCTGTGGTCTCCTCATGCTGCTGCCACCGCCACAGTATGTCACCTTGTCACTCTGTGGCCTTCTCATGCTGTTGCCACCTTTGCAATCTCTTTTGTCGTGCCACTCTGTGACCTCCTCATGCTGCTGCCACTTCCAAAATCTCTCATCGTCGTGCCACTGTGACCTCCTCATGCTGCTGCTACCTCCACACTTTATTGTCGTGCCACTCTGTGGTCTCCTCATGCTGCTTCCACCTCCACACTGTGCCACCTTGACACTCTGTGGCCTCCTGATGCTGCTGCCACCTCCACACTCTATCACCGGGTCACTCTGTGATATCCTCATGCTTCTGCCGCCTCCACACTATGTCACTTTGCCACTCTCTGGTCTCCTGATGCTGCCTCCACCTCCACACTGTTATTGTGCCGCTCTGTGGCCTCCTCATGCTGCTTCCACCTCACCACTATGCCATAGGGCCACTCTGTGGACTTATCATATGGTTCCCACTCTCCCCACTTCATGACTGGGCCACTATTTTGCCTTTCGGCCTGGCTGACATCATCATTTATTTGACCCTTTTTCTGATCTGTTAGAAGGAAGGAAAAATGAGACACATAACGGATCCTGTCTGTGTAGCAGCTGTAAGGCCTGTATGGTCCCATCAGAATTGGCTTGTGATTTGGTACCCAAAAGCAGGAGTGGGTACAAAACACAGAAGACATGCAAATATTCAATTCACGTGTCATCTCTGTTTTGGATCCACTCCTGTTTTTTTTTTGGCATTAGCAAAAGTGGATTACTGACCAAATGCTGAGTGAAGGCGGATACTCAACAGACAGGATCCGTTTTTTGGGGGTTATTGTTCTGACGGATCAGAGGAAGGGCAAAATAATTAGTGACGTCAACATAAACTTACTGCTGACACCCTCTCCATTCTGTCCGGGGGCTCTACTTGTTTAAGCGTTTAATAGAACAGGCTCTGTAGACATTTATGTGGAATCAGCTGACGATGGTGTAAAAGGAGTGCCCTTCTTCTTGGCGTTAACATTGACCTGTAAGGCTGAGTTCATATTTGAGTTATTTGGACAGTTTGGGCCCCATGACTGCCCAAATAAGTGAAGTATGCAGTGATTCTAAGAATGACACCTGTCATCTGCATGTCATAGTGACTAACAGTATTATTTCACTACCACAGCAGACTCCCTATGCGTGTTACTGCAAGGCACAGTGTTCTACACCACTATAAAGGCTCTCTGCAGCCAGCAAATAGCCTATTTTAACACGATTCGCCGCAAATAAATTTGGATCAAACCAATTTTTTTCAAAAAATTCGGCAAACCGGCCGAATCGAATTTTTGAAAAATTCGCTCATCTCTAATTACAATAAACATATAAATGCAGTTCAACAATATGAAAGGGAGTTTGTCAGCAAATTTGCACATATAATACTGCAAATTATTGCTCTGTGGTTTTCATATATAGTTTGGAAATCATATATTTCTATCTCTTGTCTGTGCTACTGATGTTCTAAAAATGTACTATGTGCCATATGCTAATTAGCCTGCACGTACCCAGTGGTGTATACATTTGCTACAAGTGCCTATGGCTTCTGGACCTAGCTGTTGATATCCCCTTCCCTTTCTTGTTAGAAGCCATCCCACTATCTTCTCTATCTCTACATCACTGTATAAAACCCTACAACAGTAAACCTCAATGCACGTCACTACTGGGCCCAGGCATATGAAGCATAATAACTACTAAAACGCACAACATGTGGAAAGCCATGCTTCCCAATGGGCATGGTTCACATTTGGGCGTTTTACAGCGCGTTTGAACGCGCTGAAAAACGCCAAACGCTGTCGCTTCAGCATAAGCTTCTTTTGGCCGTTTTAACGCGCCTATGGACCATGCTGAAATAGGGGAGAATCACTGAATCGCGCATATGATGCGCGTTTCTTAGTTACAAAAACGCGCATCCAAAGACGCTCGTAAAACGCGCGTCATACGCGCGATTCAGAAACGCTTAGGTGTGTTCCCAGCCTGATTGTGAGCCAAAAACAGGATTGGAGCCTCCTCAAACATAAGGTATAAGGGAAAGATCTGCTCCTGTTCTTTGTTCAGAGCCGCACTTGGTTTTGGCTGGAAGCCACTGAGGGAAATCACTGACATGTGAATGAGGCATTAGAGTGCACACAACAGCATAAATCACAGTGCTATTTAACCCTTTCAAAGTGCAATAATATAGTGAGACCAGAGGCATAACTAACATAGTGACAGACCATGTGACTGCTATGGGGCCCAGTTTTATGCCTCATGCAGACGTCCATGTCTGTGCTCAAATTCGTAAGCACGTGGTCAGTGACGCATCCGTGAAGCTGTCCGTGAAGAATCCGCTTTGGGTACGTGGGTCAGTTTTTTGCTGTCCGTGTTGCATCCGTTTCATTTACACTGAACAGCTGAAAGATAATTTTCAAAGAATCTCTCTTTAATGACATGGATGACACCCCTGAGGGATCTGTGGTTTTCACGGACTTATTGATTATAATGGGCGTGAGGGATCCGGGAACACGGACCAAGATAGGACAAGCATCCATGCTGAAACACTGGGTGTGAATACACACATTAAAATGAAAGGGGATGTGTGCTGTCAGCGGATAACACGTACAGCACGCATACGTGAAACACTGACGTGTGAATGAGGCTTTAGTTGGGATTATCTTCTCTTCTACTAGAGGTGAAAACTTGGTCAGGACTCTAACCTCTAACCAGGAACAAATGAGACAGTGGAAAAAAAATGGCCTAAGGTTTATTGAAAAGGTTATTGAAAAGGTTTAAGGCAGAATCCCTTCTGTCCTATGTGGGGAGCCTGTTTTTATCCTTGCTATGGGGCCCTTACTCAGGGCCGGCGTCAGCACCCGGCATACTCGGGCAAGTGCCAGGGCCCACTGTCCCTTAGGGCGCCCACTCGTTTCTGCGACGTTGCTGGCTGTTACGCCGCTGCGATCTTGCAGAATCTCCAGGCCTGCGAGACAGATCAGAGGACTGGAGGACAGCAGGGGAGGAGTTGATCAGCAGCGTAGCTGCAGAAGACTGCGCACAGAATAGCAGCTGAGCTGGAAGAAATTTGGAGTTTAGACAGGTGTGTGTGAGTTTGACCGGTTCAGTGCCACAAAGAGCTGCCAGTGTATAGAACAAGAGAAGGGCTAGTGACTTAGGGTGCGGTGGTATTAATGATTTGGCCAGTCGCGATATGTATAAAGCACAAATCTCCCTCAGCAACAAGCACACAGCAGGCACCATTCATAGCTTCACCTCCTCCAACACAGCCTTTCACACTTAGCAAAGCTATGGCCAGCATCAAGGTCAAATCAGCCCCAAAAGCTCTTCATCCTTCCAGTCATGCGAACCCCACAGATCCATCCTGTCACTCAGCATGGACAGGGAGCCCCAAAATCTACAGCAGGGTTCACTAGTGCTTATAGGAAAGGAAGCAGAGGAGGAGATGTCAGTGGAGTGAAACCTTCAGTGAGCATGAAGAGAGCTGCTCCTTCCCTTCATTTATGGCTTCAGCTGGCTCTGAGGAGAGCAGCCACTTTCCTAAATGCCCGGGAAAAGCAGTCCTCAGTCCCCTCACAGCCTTTGTATTTGGTGCTGAGTTTGTCTTCCCTCCCTGTGATTCACAGATGAATAAGTGGGTAGGACAGGCTAAGGGCTGCAGTCACGCACGCCATGCACAATTGTCAGCACAGCCATGATGAATAAGCCTACTCCCTCACTGAGGCTTCACACATTATTTTCTCCAAAATGCCACGTTGGATGATACGAAATTGTAGGGCTACATGCACACGTCGGTGAAAAACGGACATGATGGACTTTTTTTTAACAGCCATCATACATTCATTTTAAGACCAATGGCAGTCTATGAGTTTATTCACACTGCAATTTTTTGGACAGCCAGTAAATAACGGACATAAAAAAAAATATCTTGCCCGGTTTTCATTGAACGACTGCCCCCATACAAATGAATTAGTCCATTTTTAACATCCGTTTCGCAGAATGGCATCAGTGAAAAACAGTCAGTTAAAAATGGACAGTTTATCCGTTTTTAATGGACTTTTTTTTTCTGCACTTCTGCAGTTATTTCTGGTGAAAGCGTACAGGGGAGTATTTCAGTCCAACAAGAAAAATATATTCTCAGGTCACTTCTGCAATTATTTCTGGTGAAAGCGTATAGGGCCGTATTTCGGTATTACAAGAAAAATATATATGCACTTCACTCTTTCATAGTTTTCTGTTGAAAGCCTATTTCAGTCCAACAAGAAAAATATATTCTCAGTTCACTGTTGCAGTTAGATATGGTAAAGCCTTTACTGGCGTATTGCAGTAGAAAAATAAATATACATTCGTCATTCGCTGGAGCACTTATATGTAGAGAAACCTTTATTGACGTATATCAGTAGAAAAAGAAATATACATTCGCCATTCGTTCCTGCACTTATATCTTGGAAAACCTTTAATGACGTAAATCAGTAGAAAAAGAAATATACATTCGCCATTCGTTCCTGCACTTTTATCTTGAAAAACCTTTATTGACGTAAATCAGTAGAAAAAGAAATATACATTCGCCATTTGTTCCCACACTTTTATCTTGAAAAACCTTTATTGACGTAAATCAGTAGAAAAAGAAATATACATTCGCCATTCGTTCCTGCACTTTTATCTTGAAAAACCTTTATTGATGTATATCAGTAGAAAAATAAAAATATATTCAGCGTTCACTGTTGCAGTTATATGTGGTAAAGCCTTTAGTGGCGTATTTGAGTAGAGAAATAAAGATATGTTCAGCTTTCAGAGCTGTAGTTATATGTGGGAAAGTCCTTTTTGCGGTATGGACCGAATTACGTTGTGGTGAAATTTTTTATTTACATTTCACACACTGCGAGCTTACGTGTATTCACCAATACAGGTGAATACACAATGCACAAAAATGCAAACTTATTCACACCAGCCCGCATCTATTAGCAGTATTGCTTACTGGAGCCTACAGGGACTTTTCTGCAGCACAGAAACCGCACAAGGACCACGTCTTGCTCTTCCAGCACAGACCTACTTCCTCCGCTATGTCCTGTTCACTTCAGATCACCTCGTCTCAGGCGCCGGTGTTTTTTTAAACACAGCCTATAACCCTCTGTTGAAAAGCCTTTAGTGGCGTATATACGTAGAAAAAGAAAAATATACTCGGCGTTCATTGTTCCAGTTATATGTGAAAAAACCTTTTGTGACATATTTCGGTGGAAAAAAAAAATCTATTCAGCGTTCAGTGCTGCAGTTATATGCGGTAAAAACTTTTGGGAGTTATTTTGGTGGAAAAACAAATTTCATCCAGCATTCAGCGCTGCAGTTATATGCTTTAAAATCTTTTGTGAATTATTTTAGTGGGAAAAAAAAATTGTATTCAGCGTTAGGCGCTGCACTTATATGCAGTAAAATCTTTTGTGAATTATTTCACTGAAAAAAACTAATTTCATTCACCGTTCAGCACTGCAGTTATAGGTCTCCATGATAAATCTGCAGCGTGGGGGCCCAGTGTGGCTTCTACACACTTTCAAAATAATCCTTCAGCGGGGCGAATAGATGCCAGATGACGGGATGCTCCATGACCTTGCCAGGAGCTGCTGTCGGGAGCAGCGGTTCATTTCTGAGATGTCCGTATAGTGCGGGTGGAATCCGAAGACCTTCTCCATCTCCATGCTGCGTTATATGTGGTAAAATCTTTATTGACGTATTTCGGTGGAGAAACAATTTTAATTTAGCGTTCACTGCTGTAGTAATATGCGGTAAAAACTTTTGGGACTTATTTTGGTGGAAATACAAATTTTATTCAGCGTTCAGCTCTGCAGTTATATGTGCTGAAACCTTTAGTGACGTATTTCAGTAGAAAAACAAAATATATTCAGCGTTCACTGTTGCAGGTATATGTGGCAAAACCTTTAGTGACATATTTTGGTCGAAATACAAATTTTATTCAGCATTCAGCGCTGCAGTTATATGTGCTAAAACCTTTAGTGACGTATTTCGGTAGAAAAACAAAATATATTCCGCGTTCTTTGTTGCAGTTATAGGTGGGAAAACCTTTAGTGACGTATTTCGGTCAAAATACAAATTTTATTCAGCGTTCAGCGCTGCAGTTATATGTGCTAAAATCTTTAGTGACGTATTTCGGTAGAAAAACTAAATATATTCAGCGTTCACTGTTGCAGGTATAACACCTCAAATACTGTTCCAGAGACTTTCGGTTTGACCGTTAGTTTCCGGATGAAAGCCCTACAAAATGTTGGGATGAATTGAAGGCCTCAATCTGAAACTATATTCTCTGGAATTCTGTGTAGAAGAATTACATGATCCACTAAAAGGGAAGCTAAAGTCTTAGCATTGGGCAATTTTGACAGAGGGATGAAATGAACCATTTTGCTAAACCTGTCAATGACTACCCATACCACTGATTTACCCTACAAAACTGGCAGGTCGGTAATAAAATCCATGGAAATGTTGAACCAAGATCTACTAGGGATGGGCAGTGGTCGCAATTCACCCACCGGACCTAGGAGTCTTGGACATGGCCCAAACCTCACAAGAGGATACATATGACTGGACATCTCTAGACAAGATGGGCCACCAATAAAACCTGGAAACTAGTTCCTTGGTGGCATTAATGCCCGGATGCCCACTAAAAACAGAATTGTGGCACTCACCTAACAATCGGAGATGCAAATGACCAGGGACAAACAACTTATCTTTAGGGGATTGTACCGGAGCCAAGTGTTGTTCCGCAGTAATTTTGGTTGTCAAATCGAAGGAGACCGAAGCCACCGAAGATACCTGCCATCAATATAGGTCCTAGAGGAGTATCAGGAGTCTGAAAAGCAAAAAAACTCTGGGACATTATTACTTCCTGGCCTGTAAGTAATGCAAAAGTTAAAGCATGTAAAGAATAATGCCCACCTAGCCTGTCTTGGATTCAAACATTTAGCAGATTACAAAAATATTAAATTCTTATGATCAGTTAGTACCGTAACACAATGTTGAGCCCCCTCCAAACAATGATGCTATTCCTCAAAGGCCCATTTAAAATAGCAAGTAACTCTAGATTTCCAATGTCATAATTTCTCTCAGTAGAAGAGAACTTACGAGAAAAGAACGTGCATGGTCTCAGGTTAGTGAGAGTTGATGACCCCTGGGAGAGTATTGCCCCTACCCCATCCTCGGAGGCATCAACTTCAACCACAAAATACCTTTCTTGCTCTGGTTGGACTAACACTGGGGCATTAACAAAACACCTCTTGAGTGTTTCAAAAGCCTCTATGGCCTCTGCGACCAATTCACTAGAAATGCCCCCTTGTTGGTTAGGTCAGTGAGAGGCTTAGCAATAATAGATACATTTTTAATAAATTTCTGATAATAATTTTAAAACCCCAAAAAGCGTTGTAATAATAATAATAACATGCATTTGTATAGCGCCACCATATTCCGCAGCGCTTTATAAATTCATATGGTTCATGTACAAAACAAAGTCACAGGCTAATATACAACTGAAACAATAGGAGTCATGGCCCTGCTTGCAAGAGCTTACAATCTTTGAGGAATGGGGGGGGGTGACACATAAGGTAGTTGATTGTGATAAGTTGGATTCGAGCCATTATAGAACTGACGGAATGGTGCTGGCCGATCTGCTTCTGGTTTGGGACTACTAGAGGATCGAGTTTAGGCCAGAGGAGTTGGTGGGGGAGAGGTTTAGTCCTGGAAAAGTCATTTTAGGAGGCTTGATAAGCCTGCCTGAAAAGATTAGTTTTTAAGGCACGTTTGAAGGTGGAGAAGTTGTGAATTGACCTAATATTCCGGGACAGAGTATTCCAGAGAGTAGGTGCAGCTCAAGAAAAGTCTTGAAGACCGGAGTGAGAGGAACGAATTATAGAGGTTATTAATCTTAGGTGACTAACAGAACGGAGAGCACAAGTAGAATGGTAGATGGAGATGAGGGAGAAGATATATGGAGGTACAGCACTGTGGAGAACTTTGTGGATGAGGGTGAGAAGTTTGAACTGTATTCTGCGGTGGATGGGCAACCAGTGAAGTGACTGGCCCAAACAAGTAGCATCAGTGTAGTAGTTGAATGGATAGATAAGCCTGGCTGCAGCATTTAGAACAGACTGAAGGGGGGGAAAGTTTAGTGAGAGGAAGACCTATTAGTAATGTATTGCAGTAGTCAAGACGAGAGTGAATCAGGGCAACAGAGTTTTTGCCGTTTCCATCATAAGAAAAGGGCGGATTTTGGCGATATTCTTGAGGTGCAGACGACAAGAGCATGTAAGTGATTGAATATGGGAAACAAAGGAAAGATCAGAGTCAAATGTGACCCTAGGAAAGCGGGCATGTTGTTCAGGAGTTATGAATGTGCTTGTGCTGCAGACCAAAATTGAAATATCAGGTTTCGGTGGGTTAGTAGATGGGGGAAAGACAAAAAGTTCAGTTTTTGAAAGTTTCAGTTTTAGATACAGAGAGGACATGATGTTAGACAGCTGCCAGACAATTACTGGTGTTTTGGAGTAAAGCAGGGGTGATGTCAGGGGTTGAAGTGTATAGTTGGGTGTTGTCAGCATAGAGATGGTATCGAAAGCCAAATCTACTGATAGTCTGTCTGATGGGGGCTGTAAAGAGGAAGAAGAGTAGAGGACCTAGTACTGAGCCTTGAGGAAAGCCAACATCAAGAGGAAGAGGAGAAGAAGAAGAGCCAGCGAATGATACACTAAAAGTGTGGCCAGAGAGATAGGAAGAGAACCAAGAGAAAGCAGTGTCCTTAAAGCCAATTGAGTGGAGCATGGTGAGGAGGCGTTTATGGTCTACAGTATCAAACGCTGCAGAGAGATCCAGCAGAATCAGTAGAGAATAGTCATCATTTCTTTTTGCTGTTAGGAGATTGTTGGACACTTTAGTAAGGGAAGTTTCTGTAGACTGAAGAGGGCGAAAGGCAGAGTGTAAGGGGTCAAGAAGAGAGTTTGCAGAGAGATAGCTTGTTAAGCGAGAGTAGACAAAATGTTCAAAAAGTTTAGAGATGAAAGGGAGGTTAGAAACAGCTCGGTAGTTAGCAGCACAGGTCGGGTGAAGAGATGGTTTCTTTAGTAGTGGGGTTATAATAATGTGTTTTAAGGAGGAGGGAAAGATACCAGAAGAGAGAAAGGGGTTCAAAATTGTAGTTAGGTGAGTGATGACAGCTGGGGAGAGGGACTGGAGGAGGTGTGATGGAATAGGATCACTGCTACAGGTCGTGGGTCGCGAAGAAGCGAGAAGCCTGGAGACTTCTTCCTCTGTTATAGGGTGGAAAGAGGAGAGAGAGCATGTGGAGGAATTGGAGGGAGGATGATTAAAATTATTTGGGGCCTGGGAGATTATTTCCTGCTGGATACTGCCAATCTTGTCTCTGAAGTAAGTGGCCAAGCCATCAGCGCAGAGGTCAGTGACAGTTTCTGAAACTTTAGGGCTTAGAAGGGAATGAAAAGTGTCGAAGAGTCGTTTTGGGTTATTTGAGAGTAAGGAGATAAGAGAGGTGAAGTACTTTTGTTTGGCAATGTTGAGAGCCGAATTGTATGTTTTGAGCATAAATTTATAATGCATGAAGTCTGCTGACATTCGCGATTTTTTCCATAAGCGTTCTGCACATCTGGAGCAGCGCTGGGGAAAACGTGTTTCAGGTATGTGCCAGGGTTGCCGTGTTCTGTGTCGGGAGGGTCGGATTGATATTGGAGCAACTTTATTTAGGGCGGTCTTGAGGGTCTGGTTGTAATGATTGGCAGCCAAGTCTGGACAGGAGTGGGAAGAGATTGGGGCAATTGTAGGGTGTTAATAAGTTGCTGGCAGTTAATGGTGTGACGTTTCTGTAAGTTTGAAAAGTAGGATTGTCCTGAGAAAAGTGAGAGGTCTTAATGGTAAATGAAATTAGATAGTGGTCAGAGAGTGGGAAGGATAAGTTACTAAAGTTTGAGACTGAGCAGTGATGGAAAAAGACTAGATCAAGTGTATTGCCTGTTCATGCGTGGCAGAGGAAGTAAGTTGTGATAGGCCAAGAGAGGAGGTTAAAGAAAGAAAGTGAGCGGCTGATGGGTAGGTAGGGTTATCTATGGGGATAATAAAATCACCCATAATAAGAGTTGGTGATTCAGAAGATAGGAAGTGAGGAAGCCAAGCTGGAAGTGATCCAGGAATTGGTGGGGGGAGCCTGGGGGACAATAGACAACTGAAACTCTCAGGGGGAGTGGATGGAAGAGTCTAATGGTGTGAACCTCAAAAGAGGGGGATGTGAGAGAGGGCACAGGGGGAATGACCTGAAATGTGCACTGTGGAGAAAGTAATATGCCTACTCCTCCCCCGTGCCTGTCATCAGGTCTGGTGGTATGGGAGAAGTGAAGTCCACCATAGGATAGGGTAGCAGTGGAAGCAGTGTCAGAGGGTTGAAGCCAGGTTTTTGTAAGGGCTAGCAAGTTCAGAGAGTGTGAGAGGAAGAGATCGTGGATTGTGGGTAATTTGTTACAAAAGGACCGTGTGTTCCAGATTGCGCAGTTAAAAGAGACTGGAGAAGATGTACAGTGAACATTAATCAGATTTTTGGGGTTTCTGTGTGTGGCAGAGGAGAAGTTAGCAACAGAGGAAGGAATTTGGTGAAATATCCCCTGCAGCTACTAGCAGGAGAACAGAAATTTACAGCAAGTGGTTGAAAGATTCATATTAGTGTTTTTTATGCTGCACTGTGGAGGAAGATAGTTCATGGTGATGTATGAGGGTATAAAGTTTATGTGAACTGAACAAGCGTGAGGGAAGGAGGGGGGGGACTGATGTGGAGAGAAGGGACAGAGGGTGGAAGGTGTGGTTGATTTTGAAGGTAGACAGCTATTGCAATGAGAAGAGCAGCCAGAGCCATGTGTGTAACTTTGTTTGAGTAGTACACATAGCATCTCCGTCTCCTGCTTTAAGAGAGGAGGGTCTTACACATTCCAAAATAGCCTACACCTTCTCTGGAGCCATCTTAAAGGATTGGGGTGTGAGGATATATCCCAAAAATGAAATTTCCTGCACTCCAAATATACACTTCTCGTTTTTAGTGAATAGTCGGTTCTCCCAAAGAACCTCCAGTACTTGTCTAGTGTGAATAACGTGAGAATCCCAGTCAGGTGATAAAATCAAAATATCATCCAAGTAAACAATCACAAATTTGCCAATAAATTGTATAAAAATATAATTGACTACATTTTGGAATACTACCGGAGCGTTACTTAAACCAAATGGCATAACCAAATATTCATAATGACCCTCAGGAGGCCATTTTCCACTCATCCCCTTCCTTAATTCGAATAAGATTATAGGCCCCCTTCAGATCAAGTTTAATGAACCATTGAGCTCCAAGAACTTGATTAAACAGGTCTAGAATCAAAGGCAATGAGTACTGGTTCTAAACTGTAATCTTATTTAACTCTCTATAATCAATACATGATCTCAGTCCACTGTCCTTTTTTCCAACAAAGAAAAACCCTGCCCCCATAGGAGACACAGAGGGTCTAATATGTCCTTTTTCCAAACTCTCCTTCAAATAGTCCCTCATAGACTCCCGTTCCAGACCAGACAAATTATAAATATGACCCCTAAGGTACTTAGATCCCGGAATAAGATTGATGGCACAGTCATATGGTCTATGAGGGGGAAGGAAATCAGCAAAGTCATTGATGTATGTGGGAAGGGTTTTCGATTCTGTAGTGAATCCAGCCTGAATAACAGGTAGACAGCAAAACTCACATTTTAACCCCCATTTTTCTAATTCCACGGGTAAATTCTTTATTACCAAAAAAGAACCGTACTCCATATGGAGGGCCCCCACAGTTAAGGTCACCTCAGGGGTACAATATTCTACTGTTCCACACACTGTGGAGTTAATAGCAATAAGATGAATGGGGTTAACAAGAGGCACAATGGGCACCCCAAGGGAAAGCACAAAATTGTGGTCAATACAATTACAGGGAGACCCTGAATCAATAAATGCCTTCCCAGACCCCTTACAAGAACCAAAAGAAATAGTCACCGGTAACAATATCTTCTCTTTAACCACCTTAGGGGGTACCTTATCCTTCTGGTCATCAGGACGCAGAGATCTCCTGAAGGGAGGAATTTTACGGCATTGTTGTAACCAGTGATCCAATTCTCCGCAATAAAAGCAGGCATCTCTATGATGTATTTGATCCCTCATGGTCATTCCGAGTTGCATGGGCTCTTCTGGATGATTCTCCAATTTGACTCTCAAAGGTGAAGAGTCAGGTTTAACCATCACCTATGGAAATGTCACCTGTTCTCTTTGTCTTTCCCTTATATGTTGGTCCAGTCTGACAGCTAAAGTCATTGTCTGCTCTAAAGTGTCAGGGAGGGATTAACCGACCAACATATCCTTCAAATATCCAGAGAGCCCTAATCTGAACTGACACTTAAGTGCTGGATCATTCCAGCCAGTAGAAACACATAATTTCTGAAATTTGGTGCAATATTCCTCCACAGGTCTGTCTCCTTGGCTAAGAGACTTTAATTGAGACTCTGCCACAGCCGAAAAAATGCTTCAACAGTAGCTAAGCAAGGGGAGTCCGTGGTAAGAGAGTAAGCCCATTCTTGTGGGTCTCCCTGCAACAGGGATATAATAAATAATGCCATCATCTCTGTTGTTCGGAACCTTAAAACTCTCCTTTAATGTCAAAAATGCTTACGATCCCCTGAAAAACGGTCAGGTAATTCAACATGAGGCTCAAGATTTGGAACAGAGGAGGCCGTTATTGTTGGGGTCTGAAGCAACTCGTGCTGCTGTAGCCTCTCCGGTGTTTCTTGCACCATTTGGGCAAGATTATGTACTTGATCTGTAAGGACTCGCATAGGATCCATGGTTATAGGTAAGGCCTGTGATTCTGTCACAAAAAGGTAGGGATAAGTGCAGCCCTAACTCCACCCACACCCCTATCCCTACCTACTTGCATGGTCCGTCCTAACCGACGGTGTACAACTGGACGGCAGTCCCTATCTTACGTACATACAGGGGCCTAAAGAAAGGAAACAACACTGGGAGAACAAACCGAGGTCAGGATCCAAGAGATCGCGTCAATACAAGGGTTAACACCAGGTCAGAGTCAAATACAAGCCGAGGTCAAAAGGTAGAAGTCACACATAAAGGATACACTTGAGAGGAAGTAAGACCAATCAAAGGCAACATGTGGCCAGCAGGTTACCTGTTTAAATAGGTTCTCTTGATGGGTCACGTGATGTTGCCAGCATCACATGACCTATGTCCAGCACTTCAGTACACCTGAGCGCGGACTCATTAACCCCAGTGCTCAGTTTCCCACCTTCTCATTGTCTAGGAGATGGAGAACGCTGGCCACACTGAGGAGACGTGCGCGCCCGGGTCCTCCCCGCGCTCTTGTCATGAGCAGGACGGCGGCAGCGCTGCAGAGGGAGAGTGTGTCCCCAGCTCCCCGTTACACCACCTTTATTACTATTATTATTTTTATTCTTATTATAGAAACGCATTGCTAGGGAGAGAGGGTAGGGTTGGTCTGGATGGGTTGGGGAGGGATAAAAAAAAGAGGGATGACAATGGAGGGTGTCATTGATTAATTATGTATTGTTATAATTTTGTGGTTTTCTAAATAAAAAAATATTTTTTAATTAAAAATTATAAAAAATAAATAGTGACAAAAGAAAAATATATTTGCCGTACAGAGGTGCAGTTATATGCTGTAAAGCCTTTTGTGGAGTGTATAAGTGGAAAAAATAAAAATATATTTGCCATTAGGAAGTGCAATTATATATTCTAAAGCCCTTTGTGTCGTGTGTAAGTGGAAAAAAATAAGGGCCTATTTGCCATTAAGCGGTGCAGTTATACAGTTGTGTTCAAAATTATTCAACCCCCAATGCTGTAAAGGGTTTCAGGGAATTTAGTGTACATTTGTAATTGTGTTCAGAATGAAATCTTACAAGAACTTTTAAAAGAACCAAATGCAACCAAAATGACATCAATTGTTTTTGTAATACAGTATTAAATGTTTTTTTTTGTGATTTCTTCATTGACACAATTATTCAACCCCTTAAAAACTACCACTCTTAAGAACAGAGGTTCATTCAAGTGTTTTCGATCAGGTATTGAAAACACCTGTGGATGTCAAGGAGCAGCAATCAAGCATAATAAGCACCAATTAGGCAGATTTAAAGTGACTGTGATACTCAGCTCCTTCTAGACATTTACTGGTGTGTTTACAAACATGGTGAAGTCAAGAGAATGGTCCAGGAAGACAAGAGAAGAGGTGATTTCTCTTCACAGGAAGGGCAATGGCTATAAGAAGATTGCAAAGATGTTAAACATACCAAGAGACACCATAGGAAGCATCATTCGCAAAATGAAGGCAAAGGGCACTGTTGAAACGCTACCTGGTCGTGGCAGAAAGAAGATGCTGACTTCAACTGCTGTGCGCTACCTGAAGCGCAAAGTGTTGAAAAGTTGACTGCTAATGAACTGAAAAAAGATTTGTCAGATGCGGGTACTGAAGTTTCAGCTCAGACAATAAGGCGCACACTGCGTAATGAAGGCCTCCGCTGCAGTATGCCAAAAGTCATCTGGACAAACCACAAACGTTTTGGGATAGTGTTCTGTGGACTGATGAAACAAAATTAGAACTGTTTGGGCCCATGGATCAACGCTATGTTTGGAGGAGGAAGAACAAGGCCTATGAAGAAAAGAACACCTTGCCTACTGTGAAGCATGGCGGGGGTTCAATCATGCTTTGGGACTGTTTTGCTTCTACAGGTACAGGGTGCTTCAGCGTGTGCAAGGTACCATGAATTCTCTTCAGTACCAGGAGATATTGGATGAAAATGTGATGCAGTCCGTCACAAACCTGAGGCTTGGGAGACGTTGGACCTTTCAACAGGACAATGATCCCAAGCATACCTCCAAGTCCACTAGAGCATGGTTGCAGATTAAAGGCTGGAACATTTTGAAGTGGCCATCGCAGTCACCAGACTTAAATCCGATTGAGAACCTCTGGTGGGACTTAAAGAAAGCAGTTGCAGCGCGCAAGCCTAAGAATGTGACTGAACTAGAGGCTTTTGCCCATGAAGAATACCCATAGATACCCGTAGATCGCTGCAAGACACTTGTGTCAAGCTATGCTTCATGTTTAAAAGCTGTTATAACTGGAAAAGGATGTTGTACTAAGTACTAAGATTGAATGTCACTTGAGGGTTGAATAAAACTGATAATGATGTGAGCACAGAAAAGACATTTGTGGTTATTTCATTATAAATGTTATGTTATATTTGTTGGGGTGTATTAATGGGAAAAATAAGTACGTGTTATTAGCCATCCTGTGATGAATTTACATTGTCATACAGACATTGTTGTGCTGTATTAATAGCAAAAATATGTATGTTATTAGCAGTTATTAGCATTGTCATTCAGTGGTGACATTTTTTGTGAAACAGCCTTTTTTGGGAAAATTGATAGGTGATTGTAGACTTCCTTTTGCTGTATGGACCGAATTACGTCGATTAGCCATTCAGTGGGGAAACTCTTTTGTGAAGCAGCCTTTTTTGGGAAAATTGATGGGTGATTGTAGACTTCCTTTTGCAGAATGGACCGAATTACTTTGATTAGCCATTCATTGGGGAAATTTTTTTGTGAAACAGCCTTTTTTGGGCAAAATGGGTGATTGTAAACATCCTTTTGATGTATGGACCGAATTATGTCGATTAGCCATTCATTGGGATTTTTTTTGTGAAAAAGACTTTTTTGTGAAAATTGGTCGGTAGCTATAACTATGTTTAAGGACAATATATGTCCTTTATGGCCCACTGGGTAAATGTGGTTCCTGCCCAGACACACAAGCCACTTGGCCAGGTGACGCCACTTCCGCCTCCATGGTCTCACGCCGGTAGTCCTGAGACAATGTCCGCCTCTGCCTCCTCATCCTCCACCATGTCCTCAGCGTTCACTGCAGGGACAATTCACAGTGCCCCTCCAGCATACTACATGTGCAGGGCATGGTGGTGTCACGCTGTTCTGCACCTCGTTTGCCTGGGAACCATGGTGACCGACAACGGGAAGAACATGGTGTCGACGCTGCATCAAGGAGGGCTGAGCCATGCGCCCTGCATGGCACACATGTTCAATCTGGTTGTCAAGCGGTTCCTGAAGTCCTCCACACATCTGCAGGACATCCTAAAAATAGCCAGGAAACTTTGCATGCACTTCAGCCACTCGTACACTGCAAAGAACCTCTAGGTGTAAGAGCAACACCCCAGTTGCTCCTAGGGGCTCACTTGCATATATTAAAACCAAATTTTTCTCAGCAATATGGCACATATGAGCATTGAACCAACACAGATGCCTTCAACTGCCAAGTGCACATGCAACAGGTCAGCCAGTTTCATAGGTACAAATCTACTGACAGATGTCCTAGTGAATAGGAGGCACATCTTCACTGACCACTGATTTTATTGGTGAACTGAGAGTTTGGATGTGGCTACACATAGATGGTTCTTAATGCCTAGTTCGAAATCCTTCTGAGATGCTGTATAGGGGATTTAAAACATACTGTGCTTGCATGAAACCCTTCAAAAACTGCAAATGTGAAAAAAAAATTCTCTATGAAGCAATGAGAAAACCTTTTAGTGAATGGATGTTTTCTTTCTAAGGGTCACTACATTCTTACCTTTCCCGCAGTAGGAAATGTTGTATACAGTAATGAATGTTATGCTTTCTTTTCTATTGTTTTACTGACTCTCTTTTTGTTATCTATATTATATGTTAAGTTCTCTTTTTATTCTTGAAGATGATGAAGTTACTGTTGGAAAGTTTTATGCCATCTTCTTGATACAAGAACATTTCCGAAAGTTTAAGAAACGTCAGGAGGAGTATTATGGATATCGACCTAAAAGAAATGCTGTAGAGATCCAGGTAATTGAAAAAAATTACACCCTTTCAATTTTCATAATAAGATAAACAATACAGTGCTAAGTCTTGTTTAACCGGTGTAATTCGCTATAGGCTGGCTTGCGCAGTGTGGAAGAAGAGGGAGGAGAAGGTGAACTAAAACGTGCAATATCTGGTGATCTGACACCTGAAGAAGAATTGGAGAGAGCCATGGTTGAAGCAGCCATTGAAGAAGGAATTTATCGGGTAAGAATTACCTGTATGAATTACTTCTAAAGTTAAGACAAAAAAATTAAAGTTAATTCATGGAAGACATAATAAAGCATCAATATAAAAGCTGTTTCGATATCTAAAAGACTTAGAAGATGTGCAGTTTTTAACAGAGGTAGAAAATGGACCTAGAGCTGTTGCAATGCAAAATGATAATTTTTTTTTGCAATCTGATATTTCTCTCCGTAGATGTTAAAAAGGAAAATCTAATAAACATCAGAATAAAGGTGCAACAGATCATATTTTCATATAGTTTAAATAGTAAAAAAGATAGCATGTCTCCAAAACTGCCATAAAATCTGATCACAGTAAATGACTGCTGCTTAGAAAATGCAGAATATCTAATATGTGTCAACGTAACCTTAGGTTTAAACACAGTGTTAAATATACACTGCAAAGTTAGTAAAATCTTTAAAAAAATCTGCATGTGTATAATATACATCTTATTAGTAAAATATGTAGCATTGAAAATCTGTGACTGGCGATTGTAAACGTGGCTTGTTAAAAACTTCACTTTTTACTTTAGGTCAATGCAGCATTTGTGAGAGAATTCTATATAATCTACAGATACATGTCTAAATACTTAATGCCAGGGATTTTGCCAGTTGGCGCACACCTGAGCTGTTTACATCATGTGTTCACGTTCTAAGGGTTATGTTGGAAAAACAAATGGGGAAATCAAGAAGCAGAGTTTGGAAACTATGAGGGGATGTCAATAACTAACTTGATAAAGTATCATGACATGTAGATGTCTTCATGGAGCCCAAAACAAAGCGATTTTCCATTTTTTCATTTTGATTTTTTTACTCCCTACCTTCATGCAATCATGAATTTTTAAATTTTCCATTCACATAGGGCTTGTTTTTTGTGAGACAAGTTGCACTTTCTAATGGCGCCATTTAATATTGTAAACAACGTAGTGGGAAGCTGGAAAAAAATTTCAAATGGGGTAGACTTGCATAGTAACATAGTATATAAGGCCGAAAAAAGACATTTGTCCATCCAGTTCGGCCTGTGATCCTGCAAGTTGATCCAGAGGAAGGCAAAAAAAAAAAACCCTGTGAGGTAGAAGCAAATTTTCCCCAATTAAGGGGGGAAAAAATTCTTTCCCTACTCCAATGAGGCAATCAGAAGTACTCCCTGGATCAACAACCCATCTCTAGTAGCTGTAGCCTGTAATATTATTACACTCCAGAAATACATCCAGGCCCCTCTTGAACTCTTTTAGTGAACTCACCATCACCACCTCCTCAGGCAGAGAGTTCCATAGTCTCACTGCTCTTACAGTGAAGAATCCTTTTCTATGTTTGTGTACAAACCTTCTTTCCTCCAGACGCAGAGGATGTCCCCTTGTCTCAGTCACAGTCCTGGGGATAAATAGATGATGGGAAAGATCTCTGTACTGACCCCTGATATATTTATACATAGTAATTAGATCTCCCCTCAGTCGTCTTTTTTCTAAAGTAAATAACCCAAATTTTGATAACCTTTCAGGGTACTGTAGATGCCCTATTCCAGTTATTACTTTAGTTGCCCTCCTCTGAACCCTCTCCAGCTCTGCTATGTCCGCCTTGTTCACAGGAGCCCAGAACTGTACACAGTACTCCATGTGTGGTCTGACTAGCGATTTGTAAAGTGGTAGGACTATGTTCTTATCACTGGCATCTTTGCCCCTTTTGATGCAACCCATTATCTTATTGGCCTTGGCGGCAGCTGCCTGACACTGGATTTTGCAGCTTAGTTTGCTGTTTATTAAAATTCCTAGATCCTCATGTCAGTGTCACCGAGTGTTTTACCATTTAATATGTACGGGTGACTTGCATTATTCTTTCCCATGTGCATAACTTTACATTTGTCAGTGTTAAACCTCATCTGCCATTTCTCTGCCCAAGCC
The DNA here is from genome assembly GCA_033119425.1 of Bufotes viridis. Lineage (NCBI taxonomy): Eukaryota > Metazoa > Chordata > Amphibia > Anura > Bufonidae > Bufotes > Bufotes viridis. The sequence continues at coordinate 207,304,381 of CM065591.1, forward strand.
TCCAATCTATCCAGATCCCTCTGTAGCAGTATATTGTCCTCTTCAGTGTTAATTACTTTACACAGTTTAGTGTCATCTGCAAAAATTTATATTTTACTGCGCAAGCCTTCTACAAGATCATTAATAAATATATTGAAGAGGATAGGGCCCAATACTGACCCCTGAGGTACCCTACTAGTGACAGTGACCCAATCTGAGTGTGTACCATTAAAGGGCTTCTGTCACCCCCACTGACGAATTTTCACTAGCTGACATTAGCTACTTGCTAATGTCAGCTGAGTTCAAACATATGTTTAATATCTTTTTTTCTTTTTTCAATCTTCTAAAAAACTTACTTTTGTTATATGTAAATTAGCTTCGCTACCAGCAAGTTGGGCGGGTACTTGCTGGTAGCCGCCGCATCTTCATGGCCTTGGAACGCCCCCTCTTCTTTTGATAGACAGGGCCAGCGCGCTCTCCTCCTCTCGCTGGCCCTGTCTGCAGCTGCAATCCCGCGCCTGCGCCGTCTCGGTCTTTAGTCGGCGCAGGCGCTCTGAGTGAAGGACGCTCGCTTAGGCGCTCCGTCCTCAGTGCGCCTGCGCCGATGACGTCAGCGCTACACCCGGAAGAGAAGACACTGTTTTGCAGCCTAGGTGCGCAAAGGGGCCCAAATTCCAATGAGTACCTTTTAGGAGGGCATTTTTATGCATTTGGATTCCAGACTTCTTCTCACGCTTTAGGACCCCTAAAATGCCAGGGCAGTATAAATACCCCACATGTGACCCCATTTTAGAAAGAAGATACCCCAAGGTATTCCGTGAGGGGCATGGAGAGTTCATAGAAGATTTTTTTTTTTGGCAAAGGTTAGCGGAATTTGACTTTTTTTTTTTTTTTTTACAAAGTCTCATATTCCACTAACTTGTGACAAAAAATAAAATTTTACATGAACTCACCATACCCCTCACGGAATACCTTGGGGTGTCTACTTTCTAAAATGAAGTCACATGTGGGGTATTTATACTGCCTTGGCATTTGAGGGTCTCCGCAATCATTACATGTATGGCCAGCATGAGGAGTTTCTGCTATTCTCCTTTTATTGAGCATACGGGTAATGAGATTTTTTTTTTCCATTCAGCCTCTTGGCTGAAAAAAAAAAAAATTAACGGCACAGATTTCTTCATTCACATCAATCAATGTGGATGAAAAAATCTCTGCCAAAAATTGTGCAAAAAAAAAAAAAGAAGTAAGGCCCCATTCACACGTCCGCAAAAATGTCCGCATCTATTCCACAATTCTGCGGAATAGATGCGGACCCATTCAGTGTGAAAGGGGCCGGCGGTGATGCGGAGAGCACACTATATGCTCGCCGCATCAGCATTTGCGGAGCTGCGACCGCGAATTTCCGGGTTTCGACCCCGAAACATCCGGCCGCAGCTCCGCAAAGGATAGAGCATGTCCTATTCTTGTCCGCAATTGCGGACAAGGAAAGGCATTTTCTATATAGTTCTGGCAATGTGCGGATCCGCAAAATGCGGAAAGCACATTGCCGGTGTCCGTGTTTTGCGGATCCGCAAAACACTTATGGACGTCTGAATGAGCGTAACAGGGGGGTGATTAGTGACAGGGGGGTTGACAGGGAGGTGACATGGGGTGATCAGGGGTTAATCAGGAGTTAATCGGGGGTTAATCAGGGGTTAATCAGTGACGGGGGGGGTGGATGGGGGGGGTCTGTGTGGTGATTGGTGCACTTACATATGTTTCCTCTGGTGGTCCCAAGCAAAAGGGACCACCAGAGGAGCAGGCAGCAGGCATATCAGATGCTGTTAACAAAACAGCGTTTGATATGCGATTTTTTTAAACTACTACAGCCTGCCAGCCCATGATCAGCGCTGGCAGGCTGTAGTTTAACTTCCTCCCGACGCGATCCTGTGAGCGCGCGCGTTCACAGGAAATCTCGCTTCTCGCGAGATGACGCAAGGATGCGCCCACCCAGAGTAACCCGACTGCCCGCTGAACGCATCCGTGCGTTAGGCGGTCCTGGAGCGGTTAATTATTTCTATTTCTAAAAATTGCTAAATAGGGGTAATATGTATTAGCTTTTCATATTTTTTTTAGGACTACTTTACAGCTAATATTTTATTATTTTTTTCATTCCTGGCCATTTCATTTACAAGGAACTTAGGGTTACGTTAGGGGCATTTTTGGGGGTGGAAGATTTCTAGACTATGTTGGTTAACTGGAAGAAGTCCAACTGTAATATTGCAGTAACATTCTATTCCCGCAAAATAAAATAAAAAACTCTTTCGAGGTTTCTAGTATTCTAAATAAATTCAGTTTAATATTCTAATCTCATGAACCCTTTGCCAAAATAACCCTGGTCTAGGAAACTTACACTTTTGTAAAAGATCTCATACTATTTTAGGCCCTTCAAATTGTTCTATCAAACAATGTTTTAAAATGGAAAAATGTGAAAAATGCTATGTTTAATAATGTGGAGGTTCAACAAACATATTGAATCATTGGTAAAATAGCTTTGGGTGCTAACGTTTTTATGGCATTGCTATTCTGGTGAGATCTTAACATTATAGCACTGTAGTACCATGGCAAATGTAGCATGGTGTCCTAAAATTAGCTCTTCATACAGTAGATACAACATAATTATTGGGTATCACCTCACAAAAATGCAGCAAAATGTGAAAGGGTGCCTTTGCATACTGGGGATTTTGTTGCAGAATTTTCCACGACTGAAAGTTAGGCTACTTTCACATTAGCGTTTTTTGCGGATCCATCATGAATCTGCAAAAACGCTTCCATTACCATATTAAAACCGCATGCATCCGTCATGAACGATCCAGTTGTATTATGTCTTCTATAGCCATGACGGATCCATCATGAACACCATTGAAAATCAATGGGGGACGGATCCGTTTACAATTGTGTCAGTCATAATATTTAAATTTGTCATCGACATATCTCAACAAAGGCTTTTTTTGTGGATTGTATTTTTTAACCCCTTAAGGACCGGGGGTTTTGGGATTTTTGCGTTTTTGTTTTGCGCTCCCTGCCTTCCAAAAGCCATAACATTTTTATATTTCCGCTCACATAGCCATATGACGGCTTATTTTTTGCGGGACAAGTTGTAATTTTTAACGCTACCATTTATTTTTGCATGTGATGTAGTGGGAAAGGGGAAAAAAATTCCAAATGGGGTGAAATTGCAAAAAAAAAGCAATTTCACCACAGTTTTACGGGTTTTTAAATTACAACGTTCGATTTGAGATAAAACTGACTGGTTAATTTTATTCTTCAGGTCAGTACGAATCCGGCAATACCTAATATGTATAGTTTTTCTTGCGTTTTAATAGTGAAAAAAAAATTAAAAGTGGGAATTTTTTTATTTTATTTTTTTGTCGCCATGTTTTGACCCCTATAACTTTTTTGTAATTATGCATACGGAGCAGTGTAGGGGCTCATTTTTTGCGGGGCAATCTGAACTTTTAATTGATACCATTATGGGGTGCGTATCATGTTTTGATCACTTTTTATTCATTTTTTTTTAGGAAATGAAGCATCCAAAAATGGCGAATTAGCCATTTGGACGCTTTCTTTCCGTTTTTATGTTTACCGTATGGTGAATATTTTTAATATTATTATAGTATGGGCGTTTCGCACATTGAGACACCCATTATGTGTAATTTTTAATTTTTTATTTATTTTATTTTCATTTTGGGGAAAGGGGGTGATTTGAATTTTATATTTTTTTATTTAATTTTTATTTTTTAACTTTTTTTTTTTTTACCACTTTCTTATATTTCCCATAGGGAACTATAAGATGCAATCATCAGATTGCTATTCTCATATATTCCAATGCAATAGCATTGGAATATATGAGAAAATCGCATATTTCCTATGGAGCCTATTACAGTCATAGGCTCCATAGGAATACTATGTAGTAACCTAGGTTTCATTCACAGAAACCTAGGGTACTATGCATGCTCCGGCTCCCCCTTGTGGCCATCAGGAGCCGAGCAAAACCGAAAGTGAAACTTTCGGTTTTTGCGCGATCAGATGCCATGGTCAGGATTGACAACGGCATCTGAGGGGTTAAATGTCCGCGATCGGCATCGCTGCCGGTCGCGGACATGAGCTGCGGGTGTCAGCTTGATGAATCAAGCGTTTACCCGCAGCTCATGCGCCCGCTCCGTGCGGGCGCCATCTTTAAAGTGCAGGCGAAGGGCGTACATGTACGCCCTTCGTCCTTAAGGGGTTAATGGACACATTTTGGGTTACTTATAATGTAAGGGACAATGTTGTGTTTTATTTTTTTTGTGGGCAGGATTGTGACCCAACAAATCCACATGTTTTGAAGTTTTGTGTTTTCAGCCTTTGATTCTAAGGCCCCTTTCACACGGGCGAGTTTTCCGCGCGGGTGCAATGCGTGAGGAGGACGCATTGCACCCGCACTGAATCCAGACCCATTCATTTCTATGGGGCTGTGCACATGAGCGGTGATTTTCACGCATCACTTCTGCGTTGCGTGAAAATCGCAGCATGTTCTATATTGTGCTTTTTTCACGCAACGCAGGCCCCATAGAAGTGAATGGGGCTGCGGGAAAATCGCAAGAATCCGCAAGCAATTGCGGATGCATTGCGATTTTCCCGCATGGTTGCTTAGCAACGGGACCAGATCTTTATTATTTTCCCTTATAACATGGTTATAAGGGAAAATAATAGCATTCTTAATAAAGAATGCTTAGTAAAATGAAGAGGAAGGGTTTAAAAATGATAAAAGTTAACTTACCTTAGCCACTTGATCGCGTAGTTGCGATCTGTCCTCTCTTTTCCAGCATCAGCTAACAACTAAAGGACCTGTGATGACGTCACATCACATGGTCCATCACCATGGTAAGATGGACCATGTGATTGGACCATGTGATGTGACGTCATCACAGGTCCTTTAGTTGTTAGCTGATGCTGTAAAAGAGAAGACAGATCACAACTACGCGATCAAGTGGCTAAGGTAAGTTAACTTTTATCATTTTTAACCCCTTCCTCTTCATTTTACTATGCATTCTTAATTAAGAATGCTATTATTTTCCCTTATAACCCTGTAAATTCTCCAGAATACCCGAAACCGGACTTTAGTGATGAAGTCCGGCTTCGGGTCTGGGTACAAAACATGGCGATTTTTCTCACGCGCGTACAAAACATATTACGAACGTTTGCACCCGCGCGAAAAAATCGCGCATATTCCCGCAACGCACCCGCCTCTTATCCGGGCGTCAAACATGACGCCCATGTGAAAGAGGCCTAAGATGTTCACTGTGCAGTTTTTAAATGGTACAGGTGAATACTATTAATTTTGTAATGTAACTTATCAAATAAAATGATTCTTTATCCTGTCTCTCCCTAATAAACTAACATTCTCTGCTGAATCCATCTTGTGAGATGACAGACTGCTAGCTCATTGGTCAGATTACAGCTATACATAGAAGTCTGTGGAGAGGGGACTAATGAAGAGGTGAAGAGAGAGACACAGTCATGCTACCTATAAAGCAAGGAAAAGGTGGAGGAATTAACTGCTAGATGGAAAAAAAATTCTTTGATAAGATATATTACAAAGTTTCCTAAAGTACTATTACTTTTTCCGGTGAATACTATTAATTTATACCGTGGATATCAGGAAGGGGTTAGAAGGCAATGTATCATGAGAAAATCATATATTATTGCAGACAAAAAGCATGAAATTCCAGTTTCCACATAATAGGTTGACACTTTTTTTCTTCTAGGTGGGTAAGTTGCTAGGAAATCCATCGCTATGACACTTTAAATTTTTCTCTTGTGCCTCCCATTTCTCATGATCATCTTTGAGATGTTTTTACAACTCGATTGGAGTCCATCAGTAGTAAATTCAGTTGACTGGACATGGTTTTGAAAGGTAGATATATGGTCTTACAGCTAAAAATGCATATCAGAGCAAATAACAAGCCATGAAGAGGAAAGACCTGCCTGAAAAGCTCAGAGACAGGATAGTGTGGAGGCACAGATCTGGAGAAGGGCAAAACAAATTCTGTTGCACTGAGAGTTCCTAAGAGCAGTTCTCATGGCTTGCATAATTCTTAAACAAAAAACGTTTGGAACAACCAGGACTTTTTCTAGAGTTGACCACCCTACCAAACTAAGCAATCAGACCAATAACCCAATGATCACTCTGGCTGTGCTCTAAAGATCTGGTGTACAGATGGGAGAAACTTTCTATAGGTAAACAATCACTGCAGCACTCCACCAATCTGAGCTTTATGGCAGAGTGGCAAGAAAGAAGCCTCTCCTCAGTAAAAGACACATGGAAAGCTGCCTGGAGTTTGCAAAAAAGCACTTAAAGGACTCTCAGACTATAAGAAACAAGATTATCTGGTCTAATGAAACCAAGGTTGAACTTTTTGGCCTTAATTCTAAGTGTCATGTCTGGAGGAAACTATGCACTGCTTATCATCTTCACTAATACTATCCCTACAGTGAAGCATGGTGCTGGCAGCATCATGCTGTGGGGGTGCTTTTCAGTAGCTGGGATAGGGAGACTGGTCAGAGTTAATGGGAAGGTGAATGGAGCAAATTACAGAGATATTCTTACTGAAAGCCAGATACAGAGTGCTCTGGAACTCAGAATGGATTGAAGGTTCACCTTCCAACAAGATAATGAGCCTATGCACATAGCCAAGACAACACAGCTGGTCTAGCTAGAGCCCTGACTTGACCTCAATTAAACATCTTTGGGCAGACCTAAAAATGGCTGTCCATTGATGGTCCCCATCCAACCTGACCGAGCTTGAGAGGATCTGTAGAGAATGTCAAAAAATTGCCAAATCCAGGTGTGCAAAGCTTGTGACATCATACACATGAAGACTGAAGGCTGTAGTCGCTGTCAAAGTTGCTTCAACTAAGTAAAGAGTAAACGGATTGATTTTAGTGTTTCCTTTTCAATAAAGTATCGAAGATTTTGAACATTCTTTTTGACAAAAAAGGTCGCAACATAAAAAATATGAAAAAAGTACAAGGGTCTGAAGACTTTCCAAATGCACTGTATCTCCTCCTATTTTTAATAAGGGGCAAACTTTTTTTTTTTTAACTTTCAGATTTTTATTCAGTTTTCCAGAAAAAATCTATATTATGACAAAGTGAACAATAAAATGCTGTTCAAACATTACATTGTATATGAAAGAAAGCATTCCTCATTCTTGGAAATTTATACATCCTATATTAATGCAATAATGGATAAACGATACTGTTAACAGATTAATAGAACAGTGTGATCTTTAAAGAGTTTCTGTCACTAGAAATCGGCCTCCTAAGCTGTCTGACATAAGCTATGGGCTAATGTCAGACTAACCTAATACTATAAATGAAATGCCTCTCTGACCTGTAATTACTGTAAAAAACGATCTTATGTGATATGCAAATTAGCCTCTAGGAGCAGGGAGGGCGTTGCCCCTGCTCCTAGAGGCTGCGTGTCCCCACCTGCGGCCACGCCCATCTTCTTCAGATTGACAGAGCTGGGCATCACAGCTCTCCTGCCCCTGACCTTGTCTATATTCCGAAATCCCGTGCCTGCGCCGTCCGCTTCTGTATTCGGCGCAGTGAGTGAAGATCGCTCGCCTGCTGCCTGCTTCCTCACTGCCCCCGACCTTGTCTTCATTCCGAAATCCCGTGCCTGCGCCGTCCGCTTCTGTATTCATTTATTCACAAATTGACCTGTGAAGGTCAAATAAATCCTGTTTGTGGCTATTAAAATGTACGATCTTTATTTAATTCATTATTAAAAGGCTAATGCCGTAGACCTAATTTTAAAAGAGATCGAGGAGGGTGTATAGTGTGTATCAGCCTATTTGGCAATCACCTTCCAGGTATTGTGTAATATAGCACTTTTAGCTTTATAGCCTGGTGTGTGCACACAAAACATCAAGCATTGGTTACTTCACCAATGCTAGTTAAGAGAGGGACCCGTCTGCAGAGCCGTCCCGTTCCAACACTAGTCCATTCACTACACCACTGCACTCGACTGATTAAAAATTTAAACCCTAACAGCTCCCCAACATGTTTCACCACATGTTGGGGAGCTGTTAGGGTTTCAATTTTTAATCAGTCGAGTGCAGTGGTGTAGTGAATGGACTAGTGTTGGAACGGGACGGCTCTGCAGACGGGTCCCTCTCCTAACTAGCATTGGTGAAGTAACCAATGCTTGATGTTTTGTGTGCACACACCAGGCTATAAAGCTAAAAGTGCTATATTACACAATACCTGGAAGGTGATTGTCAAATAGGCTGATACACACTATACACCCTCCTCGATCTCTTTTAAAATTAGGTCTACGGCATTAGCCTTTTAATAATGAATTAAATAAAGATCTTACATTTTAATAGCCACAAACAGGATTTATTTGACCTTCACAGGTCAATTTGTGAATAAATGAAATGGTTATATCCTGGGCAAATACAGGGTCCTTTTGTTGCTAATCGCTTCTGTATTCGGCGCAGGCACAGTGAGTGAAGATCGCTCGCCTGCTGCCTGCTTCCTCACTGCGCCTGCGCTGTCTTCTCTTTCGGGGAGCATTGCGATGTATTCGGCGCAGGTGCAGTGAGGAAGCAGGCAGCAGGCGAGCCATCTTCATTCACTACGCCTGCGCCGAATACAGAAGCGGACGGCGCAGGCGCGGGATTTCGGAATGAAGACATGTCCGGGGGCATGAGAGCTGTGCTGCCTGGCACCGTCAATCTGAAGAAGATGGGCGTGGCTGCAGGTGGGGGTACGGGGCCTTTAGGAGCAGGGGCAACGCCCTCCCTGCTCCTAGAGGCTAATTTGCATATCACATAAGATCGTTTTTTACAGTAATTACAGGTCAGAGAGGCATCTCATTTACAGTATTAGGATAGTCTGACATTAGCCCATAGCTTATGTCAGACAGCTTAGGAGGCCGATTTCTAGTGACAGAAACCCTTTAAGAAAATTAATACACAAACATTGGAACGCGTGCGCAAGCACTTAAACTTATTAACAGTGATTGTAATATGCCAGAGTCCACCAGCCATCTTCTCTCCAAACATCGTTTTGTGGTCTTCCCTTAGAATGATAGTGCTATAGTGTAAGCTCACAGGGCCGTCTGTGGAATATGGGAGGCATAAGAAGATGAACACCATAATTCCCACCTTTGCAGTATCTTCAATCTATTTTTGTGTGAAGCATCGTATATGCATTCATGCTGCATATATTTATTAATTAAACCCACCAGTTCCGGTATAGTCGGGGTGATAGGCAATTTCCAATAATTAACAATTAGTTTGCATGCTGCTGTTGGCATCCCTGCCACTACCCATGTGTACGTGTATGGGAGTGATTCAAACCCTAAAGATAGTATAGCTAGTGCTCGTGTCAAAGGGAGAGGAAAGTTAGCAACTTTAGATAACCAATAATTCACCTCCCTCCATAAGGGGGAAATTATAGGACAATCCCACCACATGTGCGATGAAGTTCCCTTTCCTCCACAACCCTGCCAGCAATCAGGGCTGTATGTAGGATTGATGTGTGCTAAACGGGCCAGGGTTAGGTACCAGCGAAGCTGAATCTTTCGATTTTGCTCTGCATGATTAATGCAGTTGGATCCCGCTACCGCCCAGTAAAAAGCATCACGCCACTCGGAGATGGTCCACTAACATCTTAATTCCTCCTCCCACTTCATCATGAAACATGACTTGCTATTCAGTTGTGGGCCTAGGGCTTTATATGTCACAGAAGGACTTTCCCTGCTGACCTTTGAATGTCAAAAAGCCGACTAAGTGGGGAGATTTCAGGTGGTTGGGCGGATTGTAACTTGATGTCATGTAACAGGTGTCTGATCTGTAGATATTGGTAAAAACATGAATTTGGTAGTTGGTGGGTATGATGTAGAACTTCAAATGTTTTAATGTTAGAGCCCTCTAGTATGTGATCTAGGGATAAAAAATCCCTTTCCTCCCACATCTTAATGTCAAGACCTGGGATGAGGTGAGTGGGAGCTGTCAGTGGGATTTCTGAGATGGAGGGAGAGAAGTCTAAATTCCTAATGTAATGACACCAAATCCATATTGCCGCCCGCATGGTCAAGAGACAGGGGCTCCCCGGAACCACCACTAAAGAATGAGCAGCTAATAGTCCTTTGAGTGATAAAGTGCATGGCGGTCTACCCTTGGGGGTTTATTTCCCTAAATAAATTTGAGGAGATCTGCTTGTAGAAGATGGAGTGTCTTGGTGGGAATAATAAGTGGAATGCATTTAATATACAGTATTTTAGGTAATATCAGTAGTTTGGCGGCATTAATTCTCGCTATCCAAAACATGAAATTTTGGGAGTATTTTGAATAATCCTTTATGAGTTCCTCACGCAGTGAGCTAAAGTTGATACGTACAAAATATTTTAGGTGAGAGGTTAGCTGTATACCTAAATAAGATATGTGTTCCGGAGCCCATTGGAAAGGGAATTTATTTAACAGCTTATTTTATTGAGATGTATCGTTATCGAGAGGGGAAGTATGTGTGATTTAGTAATGTTTAATTTATACATTGATGTTTTAGCGTATTCGTCTAATATCTTAGAAATAGCTGGCAGGGACGTTTCTGTGGGATAATATAATATCATCTGCGTACAGCCCCAACTTGTAACTGGAATGCCCGTTATCTCTGAGTCTATACGTATTCTTGCTGCAAGTGGTTCCATCACCAGTGCAAACACTAATGGTGATAATGGGCATCCTTGATGGGTGCCATTGGATATAGTGAAATGTTCGGCATAAAACCTGGAAGCCAGGACTCTCGCAGATGGCATAGAGTAAAAGATTCATTATAGCTGTAATTATAGACCCAGAGAATCCAATTCGGTCCAATACAGCTGCCAAGAATCCCCAGTGCTTTCCTTCAAATGCTTTTTATGTATCAAGTGAGACAAATATCGTTGGTGTTCCTTTGTTCTCTGAAATCTGGATTAAATCCAACATTCTCCTGGTCCCATCCTTACACTGACGATCCGGGATAAAACCTACTTGATCTGGGGATATTAACTGTGGGAGTAAGGGTTCAATCCTCAAGGCTAACAGCTTAGAGAATAATTTTATATCATTATTTAACAATGAGATGGGGCGGAAGTTAGAGGGAACATCATGATTGTTCCCTAGTTTAGGGATAGTGGTGATGATGGCACTTAACATTTCTTTCTGAATGGTATTAGGGAGAAGAAAAGAGTTAAAAAGACAGACAATTATAGGTGTTAGTTCTGTACTAAAGGTTTTATAATAATCTCCAGAGAAGCCATCTTGGCCTGGGGCTTTGTGTGCTTTAAGGGTTTTTATTGCTGCTTCGATTTCTTGTCTTGTGAAAGGGGTGTTAATAGAGGATAATTCCTGAGGGGATATTGCCAGCAGAGACACGGAGTCTAGAAAGGCAGAAATTAGCTGTGGTATTGGTTGTGGTGTAGCTGCGTCTTCTTTCAGGTTATATAGGGAGCTATAATAATCTGCAAATACCATCACTTTGTCTCATGGATTCAATGCAAGACGCGATAGCACGTTGTTTGAGTTTCCGGGCCAGTATAGCTCCTGCTCTATCACCCAAATGGTATTGTTTAACCTTAAAGCGGTATATAGCTTGTTTATATTTTGTAAAAGAAACTAACGCAGTTGAAAACGCAATTCATTGAGTTGTTTCATAAGAGTTTCTGTTTGGGGAGGCTTTATATTGTGATTCCATCAAAGCCAGACGAGAAAGTTGGTCCTGTAGTTGTTTTTCTCTTTGTTTTTTAAGTCTGGAAGCAGACTGTATGACCAAGCCTCTCAAGTAGATTTTATGGGAGACCCATAAAGTGGAGATGTTGATGTTAGGGGTGTCATTACACTCAAAAAACTCCTTAAGTGAAGTAGTGAAAGACCGAACACGGTCATCATGTCTTAATAAGTAAGAGTTAAGGCGCCAGAGTGGGGGATTGGGGTTAGGGTATGTGTCTTAAATATGAAGGAAAATAGGGGCATGGTCGGACCATGTAATATTACAAATTGCGGAATGTGATGCTTGATGTAGAAGGTCTCTTGATATGAGAAAATAATCAATTCTAGATTGCGAGATATGAACCTGAGACGAGAAGGTGAAGTCCCTTTCCGTCGCATGCTGGTATCTCCAAATATCGTGTAGGGGAATGGTTTTAAGGAGCTTACCCAATTCCAGATGATAACCCATTGCCACACAAGAGCAATCGATTGATGCATCAATGGGAATGTTGAAATCTCCACCCAGAACAATAGATCCTCTTGCTACCTTCATTAGTTTCGTAAAGAAGCGACTAATAAAAGAGATCTCTCAAGAATTAAGAACATATAAGTTGGCTATGGTATAATCAACATGGTTAATAGAACAAAGAGGGATAATGAAGTGTCCAGCTGGGTCAGTAATACATTGGTATAATTTGAATTGAACCGAACGTCTAATCCCTATGAGGGCCCCCACCCTCTTGACTCACGCGGAAGCAAAGAAAAGGTGTGGAAAATGCCTATTTGAGCACCTACAGTCATGTGAAAAAATTAGGACACCCTTTGAAAGCATGTGGTTTTTTGTAACATTTTTAATAAATGGTTATTTCATCTCCGTTTCAACAATACAGAGAGATTAAAGTAATCCAACTAAACAAAGAAAACTGAAGAAAAGTCTTTTCAAGATCTTCTGTAAATGTCATTCTACAAAAATGCCTATTCTAACTGAGGAAAAAGATAGGACACCCTCACATGTATTCCCTCTTAAATTGGCTCAGATCTCACACAGGTATATCACACCAGGTGCACATAATTAGTAGATCGTTACTCTGCATGTTGAATGAGGCTTGCCCTATTTAAACCTCAGACATTTAGTTTGGTGTGCTCCTGACTGTTGAAGTGAGAGTGAGCACCATGGTGAGAGCAAAAGAGCTGTCAGAGGACTTCAGAAAAAGATTGTAGCAGCCTATGAGTCTGGGAAGGGATTTAAAAGATCTCAAAAGATTTTGAAATCAGCCATTCCACTGTCCGGAAGATAGTCTACAAGTGGAGGGCTTTCAAAACAACTGCCAACATGCCCAGGACTGGTCGCCCCAGCAAGTTCACCCAAGAGCAGACCGCAAGATGCTAAAAGAGGTCTCCAAAAACCCTAAAGTGTCATCTCGAGAACCACAGCAGGCTCTGGCTACTGTTGATGTAGAAGTACATGCCTCTACAATCAGAAAGAGACTGTACAAGTTTAACTTGCATGGGAGGTGTGCAAGGAGGAAACCTTTGCTTTCCAAGAGAAACATCGAGGCCAGACTGACATTTGCCAGAGATAAAGTTGACAAAGACCAGGACTTCTGGAATAATGTTCTTTGGACAGATGAGTCCAAAATTGAATTATTTGGACACAACAGCAGAGGACATGTTTGGCGTAAACCAAACACAGCATTCCAAGAAAAGAACCTCATACCAACTGTGAAGCATGGAGGTGGAAGTGTCATGGTTTGGGGCTGCTTTGCTGCAGCAGGACCTGGTCAGCTCACCATCATAGAATCCACGATGAATTCTACTGTGTATCAGAAGGTGCTTGAAGAACATGTGAGACCATCAGTTAGAAAATTAAAGCTGAAGCGGAACTGGACCATGCAACATGACAATGACCCAAAACATACTAGTAAATCAACCAAAGATTGGCTGAAAAAGAAGAAATGGAGAGTCCTGGAATGGCCAAGTCAAAGTCCAGATTTGAATCCCATTGAGATGCTGTGGGGTGACTTGAAAAGGGCTGTACGTGCAAGAAACCCCTCAAACATCTCACAGCTGAAAAAGTTCTGCATTGAGGAGTGGGGTAAAATTTCCTCAGACCGATGTCGAAGACTGGTAGATGGCTACAAGAACCGTCTCACTGCAGTTATTTCAGCCAAAGGAGGTAACACTCGCTATTAGGGGCAAGGGTGTCCTATCTTTTTCCTCAGTTAGAATAGGCATTTTTGTAGAATGACATTTACAGAAGATCTTGAAAAGACTTTTCTTCAGTTTTCTTTGTTCAGTCGGATTACTTTAATCTCTCTGTATTGTTGAAACGGAGATGAAATAACCATTTATTAAAAATGTTACAAAAAACCACATGCTTTCAAAGGGTGTCCTAATTTTTTCACATGACTGTATGTGTATAAGAGTCCAGTAAATGTGTCTCCTGAGCCAGCGAAATATCGCATCTCATTTTATTGGCGTCTGGCCACATTGCTGAGCATTTGAAAGAAGAGTTAAGACCTTTCACATTTATAGACATTCATTTCAAAACCATGATTTATAGTAATGTCCGGAATGTATGCGATTTAAAGGAGGAGAGGGATGAGTGGCATTAGACAAGCTGGCATTGAGATAACGATCTATTAGAGAACGTAAATGGTTATAAAAATAAATGAAACATGAACAAACTAGAAGGCAATAAAGCCCAAAAGATCCAAAATAGGATAGACATGCGTACAAATTTTTAAAGGACGTCAGAAGTGTCATAGGAAGGGATGGATATACAATATGGGTCAACTTCATCAAATGTGAATATAAACATAAGTCTAAATATTTATATTGTAAATTACTAGTACATCAAGTAAACATAGGTCGCATCCTCAACTTCAGTTTTCCTAAAGGAAGAAGCAACAGGCAATGAACAATAAAAGAAGAACCCAAAGATACATCTTTCAGGCATATTTCTCTAAAGATTAACCCTGAAGAGAAACAGATTAGACAACCTATTAAAGAGGATACTTATTCAGGTATTGTCCACATTAGGGTTTTTAAAAGAGCTCTGACCAGCTCGTCTCTTGGTTCTCCCACTTCTACCCGATTGCACTACAGACCAAGGAGACAGTGACGGCAATAGCTAGGTCTTGAACTGTCGCCCAGTCCTCAATTGAGATCATAGGGTCCCCAAGTGCCATCAGGAGTTCAGTGAGGTCTTTATGTTAGTGTATTAGGTACCTTTTCCCGTCTATTGTGGTAGCCAGGCCAAAAGGAAATAGCCAGCGATAAAGGATTTTCTTTGATCATAGCAGGTCTGTGAGAGGTTTTAGTCTCCTTTTTAGAAAGGGTAATAGGAGCTAAATCTTGGAAAAGAGTGAGTTGGTGAGTTTCAAAGTCCCATTGAGGTATTTCTCTGGACCTCTTTAGAATATCCTCTTTAACTCTGAAATCAAGAAATCTACAAATTACATCTCTTGGAGGATTTGATGATTCTGGGTATGGGTGTAAGGCCCTGTGTGCTCTCTCTATTTCAATAGCAATGGGGTACTGATCTCCTAATAGGTGAATGGCTAGTTGTTTCACAGTGCTCAGCAATGATTCTGAGGTATAATTTTCAGGAAGTCCATGGATTCTTACATTATGTCGACAGTTTCGGTTGTCTTGATCTTCCACATGGGTGTACAGTAGATTTAGTTAGTCTTGGCAAGACTGAAAGCGCGTTGCCTCTTCTTTAGTATGATGACAGAGATCAGTCACCGTATTTTCTAGAGTGTCTACCCGGTGGCCTATTAGTCTGAGATCTTTTTTAATCTCCTGTAGGTCTTGTGCCAAGGGAGATAATGCTTTAGTGAGAGTTTGTTGAAAGAAAGACAGTGGTTGATCAGATTGGGAGGATATATGGTCCTCTGCAGGTAGTGTTGTATCTTTGTCTGCTTGTGAACTCCCTGGCGGAATGGCATCTGAGCCCGCAGACGACTTACTGAAAAACTTCTCCATGCTTCCTTTGTTTCGAGAGCTTTTAAAAGATAAGACAGAGTCCTTAGCTGTAGGTTGCCCGTATTTAACCATTATGACAGATGATATGCATACACTAAGTGAAGTATTGACTGTAGTAGGTTGCTGTGTCACATAGGTGTACTAGAGAGCAGTAGTATTACATGGAGGAGAACCCATATCCAGGAACTCTGGGTTAGGGATCCGTAAACATTGAGCCAGAGACTCTTCAAGCAAATTATATTAAAGAGGACCTTTCACCTGAAATTGCATGTTAAACTAAACATATACCCTTACTTGCTGGCCCCCGGTGGTGCTGATTCTCCTCTTCTTTTTTCGATATGTGCCCCCGTTTGTCCGCGGTGCCCCCCTCAATATCTCCCGCCGTGTATGCTAATGAGCCATTCGGCTCAACTGGGCGGGCCTGCAAAAGTTCTCCGAGGCGTGTCTGCCTTCTCCCTGGCACGGAGCGCAGCCAATAAGCGCGCTCCGCTCTTAGCCAGGGAGAAGACGCTCCAGATCTCGCGAGATTCGCGAGAACTGGAGCGATTTCATCCATCCTGAGCCGATGCTGGCTGCGGGAATCCAAGATGGCGCCGGCTCAGGATGGATGAAATCGCTCCAGTTCTCGCGATCTCGCGAGATCTGAGCGTCTTCTCCCTGGCTAAGAGCGGAGCGCTTATTGGCTGCGCCCGTGCCAGGAGAAGGCAGACACGCCTCGGAGAACTTTTGCAGGCCCGCCCAGTTGAGCCGAATGGCTCATTAGCATACACGGCGGGAGATATTGAGGGGGGCACCGCGGACAAACGGGGGCACATATCGAAAAAAGAAGAGGAGAATCAGCACCACCGGGGGCCAGCAAGTAAGGGTATATGTTTAGTTTAACATGCAATTTCAGGTGAAAGGTCCTCTTTAAAATAGTAGTAGGGTAGTAGTTAGGTAGACGGCTCAACTGTTCAATATGAATGGTAGAGGTGCAAAACTGCTGAGACTGACTCACCCAGTCAGATGGGTATAATATAAAGTGGAGAAAATTAGCTGGCAACACTCATATTCGAGATTTAGCAGAAAATGTATTGTATTTATTATATTAAAATATAGAGATATAGAGAAAAGTAGTGATATAAGGTTAAATTCTGTGTATACAAATGGAGAGGATATGGTGGCTGATTCATCAAAGGTGAATGGTAGTATCTTTGTGTTAAATCTGGTACCAGGTAGGTATCTAGTGGTGTAAGGGTGCTCTGCAAAGTGAATTAGAAGGTAATGTTGATGTATTAAAACATAATTGTGGTGGTCTCTAAAGGAGGTAGAAGGCCTGGTGGTTTAGGTATAGATCATACAGATAGCTAAAAAAAAAAAAAGTAAAAAGTAGCTAAAAAAAGGTTAAAAAAATATGTAAAAAAACATGTAAGTAAAGTCTCCAATAATATAGTAACAGTCCCCTTTTTATTGGATAAAAAGTATCTTCTTTATGCTATGTAGCTACTTGTGTAGGAAAATAGGCAGTCTTTATAGGAGATACTACTTGTTGGAATGGAGAGACTGTGTCCTGGCCTGAGTGCGGCATCCCACACTGCCTTCGGCTCAGGATACACTTACCCGTCTGCTGAGGTTGTCCAATAGCGGGCTGTGTTCTTCTTGCGGCAGGGGCGAGCTGAGTTTTCCTTACGGTGGGAGCAAGCTGTATTCTCCTTGTGGCAGGAGCGAGCTGTATTCTCCTTGTGGCAGGGGTTGGTGGATCTCGGCGTCCTCTTGGTTGCTGCGCGCGGCCCGCGCGTTTGTTGCTGTGCTCTGTTAACGTCAGGGGGTCATGTGGTTGGGGTCCCGCCAGCTGCCTCAATGGAGTGTGCTTTTTCTCTATTGCGGGAGAGCTCCACTTAGAAATATATAATAGGTATATTAGTATGTCTCACTGTTGTACTGATTAAAATCCTCCATGCTCAAACGCGTTTTGGGACCTTGTCCCTTCATCAGTAAACCCTTCATGAACTGATGAAGGGACAAGGTCCCGAAACGTGATGCCGCTGGTACCCGCCACCAAACTTCGGCACCGGCAATATGCTCCGGAGCCGCTTCAGTGCGGGTGGAAAGAGGCCAGGCTAGTCTCCGGTTGGCATGTGGGGTTTTTAAATATAATTTAGGGTTATTGGGGCACTGGATGGCCACAGATTAGGGTTAAACTCGGAGGAGCAGAGTTCCCTGCTTTCTTTCCCCAGCGCACCAGGCTACGCCCTGTAAGGGGCAAACTTTTAATGACATACCTTTTGTACTGAGTGACGGAGGCCTCAATAAAACAGGAATGCAACCACACACAGATAAGGTTCCTGCATGCATCTCTCTTGATACTCTGTGGTTTCTAAACATACTGATGCACATTACAATAAAGTTGATTAAAACATACATTTCAAGCAAAAGAATTGTTTGTTGGATGAAACCTTTGACCAATAAACGTTAAACGATTGTTCATTTAAACAGTGTTCCTACAAAGATTGTTCGCACTTGACCTAATGTCATTGAGTATGTACTGTATGGTGAATTAGAATGACTGGAGCAGCCAATATAGACTAAAATGTGTATGGCAATGTCTGTGAAATGATTGTTCATTCAAAAGTTCCAGGAGACTGTAAGTTATGATATTTTTCTGTATACTGAAACAAGAAAAATTTTGATTGGCAACCCTGACCATCTGCTTTGTTCCAAATAATCTGCCAGATCATGTGCATATGTAAAAGGACCCTAAGGCCGCATTCACACATCAATGTTTTGGTCAGTGTTCCATAAGTGATTATCATAAGTGATTGTGAGCCAAAACCAGGAATGAAGCCCACTAAGAGAAGGTATAAAGGAAAGATGGTCACCTGTTTTTGTTGTGTGTTTTTGACCTGCACCTGGTTTTGGCTTAGAATCACTGATGGAAATCACTGACAAAACATTGACTGTGTGGAAGGAGCTTAAACAGGTTGTGCAGGGGTTTTATATTGATGACCTATCCTCTGGATAGGTCATCAATATCTGATCGGGGGAGGGACGACACCCAGCACCCCTGCTGATCAGCTGTTTGAAGAGGAGGCAGAGCAGTGAGGACCCTGATCGGTGAGGGTGCTGGGTATCGGACCCCCGCCGATCAGATATTGATGACCTATCCTGAGAATAGGTCATCAGTATAAAACCCTTGCACAGCCCCCACTGCCTTCTCACAGCTTACCAAGAACAGCGTCTTACATAGTATAACATCTGTGCTTTGTATCGCAGCTCAGCCCCATTCACTTGAATGAGCCTGAGCTGCTCCTAGGCAACGTGATCGATGATTGTGATGTCACTGGCGTAGGAAAAGCAGAGAGAATGCTGCAGTGCTCACAGTGAGCGTCGCTGCCTTCTCAAACAACTGACCAGCGGGGGTCCCAGTTGTCAGACCCCCACAGATACTGATGAAAAAACTCGTAAAACTCGGTTAACTCCCCAATTTTAGCTGCACCCGCCATCTAATTTGTATGGGGTAAGGGTTTTCTGACTTCTCCCAACATCAGATATCAGAAAAAAGAAGGATCAAGCTTTTGGATTTCAGCTGGCAGTGGCTTATTGATTGAGAACGCATTAATTTTCAACTAGGCATGCATGTGTATGAGTGAAGGGTTGTTGGCTGAAAAAGTGTTCGAATGTGTATAGTTAGCCTTAGGCCATCTCAATGCAGTTTACATGTATGAAGAAGACATGAAATATAATTTCCACAAAACAATGTACGTTTTCTTCTTCTGTTATGCCCTAATGTATTTATTTTCATATTATATGATCATATACTTTATATCATTCAGATCATTTGACTCTAAATTCCCATTTTGTCACATTCTGTATTCCAGAGGACAGGTGGACTATTTGGGCAAGAAGACAGTTTTCACACTGAGCCTGTTAGTCCTATGCATACAACTGTCACCAGCCAGCGACCCATGCGCTTTTCTGAAGCTGGTGGGGAGGACCTAGATTCACCAGTATTTCTACCAGATCCTGTATTTTTTCCACCACCAAGAAAAAACCGCAACACAAATAATAGCAAAATAACAAGGCAAGTATTAGTGGTTGATATTTTGCTGGAATATCATATTTGTTTTTTTATATAAAGGGTAACTAAACTTTGTACAACATTCTAAATGCCCTTGTGAGGCAGTGGCAGGCCTCATATATGAAGGAAGGTACAGTATGTATCTCCCTGAATGGTGCAGGAAACCTATTAAGGAGGTTATTGTGGTTTGCTGTGGTGCACCTGAGATGTGCCACCAAGGTACCCGGCCTCTGTGGAGTGGAAGCCAGAAGCTAGAGTGTCCACTAAGATAGATAGTGGACACTGTTGTTACCTAGTATAGCTGGTAAGAGCTAATCCGAGCCTGGCTTTTACTGGGAGTAAGCAAAGAGCAGGCTTACTCCCCAAGATCCACTCTGGGGTTTATATGTGACCCATATCCACGATTGAGTTTAAAAGTCAGCAGCATGAGGCAGGGTGTGTCTATTGTGTGAGAGGTTGCAGATCACACCCTGCAAACACTAGCCTGTGGATGCTTCTAGAGGAGCCCCGAGACTGCTTGACTTTATTGTGGATGACATGAACTGATTACCGTATTTTTCACCCTATAAGACACACTTTTTCCCCCCCAAAAGTGGGGGGAAAATAGTGCTGCGTCTTATGGGGCGAATGCAGCACACATTGATACACCACCACACTGTTGAAGAGCGCAGCCAGCGTGTGTATCAATGAGGAGGGGCTGTGAGCATCTTGCTTGCTAATGACAGCGGGGCCCGGTGCAGTAACTGTATTCTACTACACCGGGCCCGTTGTCGTAATGTTACAGGCGATGTTTAAAATTACAGTATAATCTTAATGCTGCCAGTATTACCCTACCTACTATAATGTATCATCGCAGGCAGGACTGGAGTCAGGAGGCCAGGCTGGAGGCGGCAGCATAACGTCACACGCCTGCTCCGCCCACTTTATGAATGAAGCAGGTGGCGCAGGCAAGTGACGTCACGCCTCATCCACAGATTCCCCCCATAGCAGTGTCATCCCCAGATGCCCCCATACAGTGCCATCCACAGATTCCCCCATACAGTGCCATCCACAGATTCCCTCATACAGTGCCATCCACAGATGCCCCCATACAGTGCCATCCACAGATGCCCCCATAACAGTGCCATCCCCAGCTCCCCCATATAACAGTGTGTCATGCCCAGATGCCCCCATAACAGTGCCATTCCCAGATGCCCCCATACAGTGCCATCCACTGATGCCCCCATAACAGTGCCATCCCCAGCTCCCCCACATAACAGTGCATCATCCCCAGATGCCCCCATACAGTGCCATCCACAGATGCCCCCATAACAGGGCGCCATCCGCAGATGCCCCCATAACAGTGCATCATCCACAGATGCCCCCATAACAGTGTGTCATCCACAGATCCCCCATAACAGTGCGTAATCCACAGATCCCCCATAACAGTGCGTCATAATAGTGTCATGCACAAAACACCATTAGTAAAAAACCCACCAAAAGCACACCTTTTGGTTCAAAATATTTTTTTTCTTATTTTCCTCCTCAAAAACCTAGGTGCTTCTTATGAGCAGGTGCGTCTTATAGGGCGAAAAATACGGTACTTGTCCCGGCTGAACTGTAAGTTGGCTGGAACAAGCAATAAACTGTATTGAAGTGACTCTGATGTGCACCTGCCTGTCTTTAACCTCTTGCCGCCACGCTAACGCCGATGGGCGTCAGCGCGGCGGCTCTCTCAGGTCTCAGTCACACCTATCGGCGTCATCTCGTGAGACCTGAGATTTCACATGAACGCGCGCGCGTCGTGCGCGCGCGTTCATGTGATCGGAGTCGGGACAACTGAAACTACAGCCTGCCAGCGCTGATCATGCGCTGGCAGGCTGTAGATGCGGAAAAAAACGCATTTAAATCGCATATCAGACGCTGTTTTTTAAACAGCGTCTGATATGCCTGCTGTCTGCTCGTCTGGTGGTCCCTTTGTTTGGGACCACCAGAGGAAACATAGGAAAAGTGCACCAATCACTACACACACCCCCACCCCCATCACTGATTAACCCCTGATCACCCATGTCACCCCCTGATCACCCCCTGTCACCCCCCCTGTCACTAATCACCCCCCTACAGGCTCATTCAGACGTCCGTATGTGTTTTGCGGATCCATGTATCTGCGGATCCATGTATCTGCGGATCCATGGATCTGCGGATCCGCAAAATACGGACACCGGCAATGCGCTTTCCGCATTTTGCAGATCCGCACAGAACTATATAGAAAATGCTTTTTCTTGTCTGCAATTGCGGACAAGAATAGGACATGTTCTATATTTTTGCGGAACGGAAGTGCAGACCCGGAAGCGCGGATCCGTAATTCCGGATCCGAGCGGGACAAAGTCTGTCCCCATAGAAATGAATGGGTCCGCAATTCCGTTCCGCAAACAAAATTTCGGACGTGTGAATGGGGCATAAGGGTCCCGTTATCACCGTCAGTTAGTTAGCTACTTGTTAGGTAGCTAGCGCCCAGCCCACCGCACCGCAGTCACTGATTTTGGCACAGATTTTTTCATCCACATTGATCGATGCGAATGAAGAAATCTGTGCCGTTCATTTATTTTTTTTTTTCAGCGCAGAGCAGAGGCTGAACGGAAAAATAAAAATCTCATTACCCGTATGCTCAATATATACGGAGAATCGCAGAAACTCCTCATGCTGGCCATACGTGTAATGATTGCGGAGGCCCCTCAAATGCCAGGGCAGTACAAACACCCCACATGTGACCCCATTTTGGAAAGAAGACACCCCAAGGTATTCCGTGAGGGGTATGGGGAGTTCATGTAAAATTTTATTTTTTGTCACAAGTTAGTGGAATATGAGACTTTGTAAAAAAAAAAATATATATATATATATATATATATCAATTTCCGCTAACTTGTGTCAAAAATTTTTTTTTTATGTGAACTCGCCATGCCCCTCACGGAATACCTTGTGGTGTCTTCTTTCCAAAATGGGGTCACATGTGGGGTATTTATACTGCCCTGGCATTTTAGGGGTCCTAAAGTGTGAGAATCCAAATACGTAAAAATGGCCTGTGAAATCCTAAAGGTACTCATTGGATTTAGGGCCCCTTTGCGCATCTTGGCTGCAAAAAAGTGTCACACATGTGGTATCGCCGAACTTAGGAGAAGTAGGGCAATATGTTTTGGGGTGTATTTTTATATATACCCATGCTGCGTGTGAGAAATATCTCTGTAAATGACAACTTTTTAAATTTTTTTATCAAAGTTGGCAATTTACAGAGATATTTCTCTCACCCAGCATGGGTATATGTAAAAATACACCCCAAAACACATCGCCCTACTTCTCCTGAGTACGGCGATGCCACATGTGTGACACTTTTGCAGCCAAGATGCTAAGGCCCAAATTCCAATGAGTAACTTTTAGGAGGGCATTTTTACACATTTTCTTCTCACGCTTTAGGGCCCCTAAAATGCCAGGGCAGTATAAATACCCCACATGTGACCCCATTTTGGAAAGAAGACACCCCAAGGTATTCGCTGAGGGGCATAGTGAGTCCATGAAAATTTAACTTTTGTCAAAAGTTAGCGGAAAGGGAGACTTTGTGAGAAAAACTATAAAAATCAATTTCCACTAACTTGTGCCCAAAAATTTTTTCTATGAACTCGCCATGCCCCTCATGGAATACCTTAGGGTGTCTTCTTTCCAAAATGGGGTCACATGTGGGGTATTTATACTGCCCTGGCATTTTAGGGGCCCTAAAGCATGAGAAGAAAAATGCGTAAAAATGCCCTCCTAAAAGGTACTCATTGGAATTTGGGCCCCTTTGCGCATCTTGGCTGCAAAAAGTGTCACTCATGTGGTATCGCCGTACTCAGGAGAAGTAGGGCAATGTGTTTTGGGTGTATTTTTACATATACCCATGTTGGAGTGAGAGAAATATCTCTGTAAACTGACAACTTTGTATAAAAATTTTTAAAAAGTTGTTGTTTACAGCGATATTTCTCACACACAGTATGGGTATATGTAAAAATACACCCCAAAACACATTGCCCTACTTCTCCTGAGTACGGCGATACCACATGAGTGACACTTTTTTGCAGCCAAGATGCGCAAAGGGGCCCTAAAACCAATGAGTACCTTTAGGATTTCACAGGGCATTTTTACGCATTTGGATTCTCATGCTTTAGGTTCCCTAAAATGCCAGGTGAGTATAAATACCCCACATGTGACCCCATTTTGGAAAGAAGACACCCCAAGGTATTCCTTTAGGGGCATGGTGAGTTCACAGAATTATTTTTTTTTGGCACAAGTAAGCGGAAAATGAGATATATATATTTTTTTATTTAGTTTTTTACAAAGTCTCATATTCCACTAACTTGTGACAAAAAATAAAATTTTACATGAACTCACCATACCCCTCACGGAATACCTTGTGGTGTCTTCTTTCTAAAATGGGGTCACATGTGGGGTATTTATACTGTCCTGGCATTTTAGGGGCCCCTAAAGCGTGAGAAGAAGTCTGGAATCCAAATGCGTAAAAATGCCCTGTGCAATCCTAAAGGTACTCATTGGTTTTAGGGCCCCTTTGCGCACCCAGGCTGCAAAAAAGTGTCACACATGTGGTATCGCCGTACTCAGGAGAAGTGGGGCAATGTGTTTTGTGGTGTATTTTTATATATACCCCTGCTGGGTGTGAGAAATATCTCTGTAAACGACAATTTTTAAATTTTTTTATACAAAGTTGTCAGTTTACAGAGATATTTCTCTCACCCAACATGGGTATATGTAAAAATACACCCCAAAACACATTGCCCTACTTCTCCTGAGTACGGCGATGCCACATGTGTGACACTTTTGCAGACTGGGTGCGCAAAGGGCCCAAATTCCAACGAGTACCTTTAGCTTTTACAGGGCTGCTCACAATTTAGCCCCGCCCAAAATGCCAGAATAGTAAACATACCCCACAAATGACCCCATTTCGGAAAGTAGATACCCCAAGGTATTCACTGAGGGGCATAATGAGCCCGTATGAGATTTTTATTTTTTTGCCAGAAGTTAGCAGAAATGGAAACTTTATTATTATTTTTTTCCTCAAAAGTGTCATTTTCCGCTAACTTGTGAAAAAAATGAAATGATACATGAACTCACCATGCCCCTCCGCGAATACTTTGGGGTGTCTTCTTTCTAAAATGGTGTCATTTGGGGGTATTTATACTTTCCTGACATTCTAGCACCTGAAGAAACATGACAGGTGCTCAGAAAGTCAGAGCTGCTTCAAAATGCCGAAATTCACTTTTTTGCACCATAGTTTGTAAACGCTATAACTTTTACCCAAACCAATAAATATACACTTATTGGACTTTTTTTTTTATCAAAGACATGTAGAACAATACATTTAGAGAAAAATTTATATAGAAATGTAGTTTTTTTAAAAAAAAATTACAACAGAAAGTGAAAAATGTCATTTTTTTGCAAAAATGTCGTTAAATTTTTATTAATAGCAAAAAAAGTAAAAATGTCAGCAACAATGAAATATCACCAAATGAAAGCTCTATTAGTGAGAAGAAAAGGAGGTAAAATTCATTTGGGTGGTAAGTTGTATGACCGAGCAATAAACGGTGAAAGTAGTGTAGTGCGGATTTGTAAAAAAGGGCCTGGTCACTAGGGGGGTATAAACCTGTGGTCTTCAAGTGGTTAAAACTGGTCATAGGAGGTCACGGCATTGCACCCTATAATTTTTGTAATTTTGAAGTTCAGGGTTTCTATAGCGCTTAGGAATATATACACCAGTAAACCGCTGACATGTACGTGGTGAATTGTTCTACAGAATACAATGTACTGCAGGCATAGGGGCCGTAGTAGGTGCTTCCCTCAGCTAATACCTGGCATAGCACATTGGTACAAGATCTCCGCCACTAATATGCTATGTAGATGTTTTAGTGGAGTGGACACAGGCAAGAGAGCAATGTGCAATGCAGAGCTCCTGCCTGGGCCTGCTCAGTTAGGCCCCTTTCACACAAGCGAGTTTTCCGTGCGGGTGCAATGTGTGACATGAATAGATAGCACCCGCATGGAATCCTGACCCATTCATTTCAATAGGTCTGTGTACATGAGCATTTTCTTACATGCATCAGTTCTGCACTGCATGAAAAACACAGCAGGTTCTATATTCTGCGTTTATCATGCAGCCCTGGCCCTATAGAAGTGAATGGGGCTTCGGTGAAAAATGCATTGCATCCGCAAGCAAGTGCGGATGCAATGCGTTTTTCACTGATGGTTGCTAAGGGTACTTTCACATTAGCGACAGGGGACTCTGTCAGGTTGTTCTGGCAGGTGAACTGCCTGTCAGATCCGTCCTGCCGCTAGTTCACGTGTGCCCCCGGACTGCCGCTCCTTCTCTATTGACTATATTGGGGGCTGGAGCGGAGTTCCGGCGGCAGCACGGCAGAAAACGGCGAGAGGCTACCGCCGGAACTCCACCTCCCCCCCCATTATAGTCAATAGGGAAGGAGCGGCAGTCCGGGGGCACATGTGAACTAGCGGCGGAACTCCACCCCCACCCCCATTATAGTCAATAGGGAAGAAGCGGCAGTCCAGGGGTACACGTGAACTAGCGGTAGGATGGATCCGACAGGCTGTTCACCCACCGGAACAGCCTGATGGACTCCTCTGCCACTAGTGTGAAAGTAGCCTAAGGCCCCTTTCACACAACCGAGTTTTCTGCGCGGGTGCGATGCGTGATGCGAGCGCATTGCGCCCGCACTGAATTTCGGACTTATTCATTTCAATGGGTCTGTGTAAATGAGTGTTGTTTTTCACGCATCACTTGTGCGTTGCGTGAAAAACGCAGTATGTTCTATATTCTGCGTTTTTCACACATCCCTGGCCCCATAGAAGTGAATGGGGCTGCGTAAAAATGGTTGCTAAGAGATGTTGTTTGTAAACCTTCAGTTTTTTATAATGCGTGTGAAAAACGCATCAAACACATTTCACTAGCGTGGAAAAAACTGAGCAACTGAACGCAATCGCATACAAACTAAACTTGCTTGCCAAATGGTGCGAGTTTCGCTGAACGCATCCGGAGCCAATCCGTCACGCTCGTGTAAAAGAGGCCTTAAATGCTCTGCATAGCACATTGGAGAACACCCTGTACCAATTTACTACGCTGGACTTCAGCTGTGCAGAGTAGGAACAGGCAGGAGCAGCACTCACTGCGGCCCCTATGCTTGCACTACATTGGAATCCATACACCCTTACCCTCAGTTCACACTTGCGCGTTTTACAGCGCGTTCGAACGCGCTGTAAAACGCATAACCGATGCAAACCAATGCTTCCCTATGGGACTGGTTCACATTTTCGCGTTTTACAGCGCGTTCGAACGCGCTGAAAAACGCCCGACGCATAAACAAGTACTTGAGCTTTTTTGGGACGTTTGTCGCGCGTTTTGGCCCATAGACTTCAATGGGAACGCGCAACGCTTGTATTTTGCGCGTTTTTGACACTAAAAACGCGCGTTCAAACGCGCATTTATGAATTTGCAACATGCTGGAAAGGCCAAAATTCATTTAGACAGGGATATTTGGTCATTGGACAACACTGCAGTCAATCACACAAACGCGCGTAAAACGCGCGTTTACTATTGCCAAAAACGCGCGTCTCAGAAACGCTCAGGTCTGAACCCAGCGTTAGACAGGATACATGTCAGCAATGTACTGGTGTACGGATTCCAAAGCGCTATAGACCTCCTGAACTTCAGGTGACTATTGTGTCCGTAAAATGGTAAAATAAATAAACTATATGGCCTCTTTCACATGAGTGACGGATAAGGTCCGGATGCGTTCAGTGAAACTCACATCATTTTGTAAGCAAGTTCAGTCAGTTTTGCCTGCAATTACGTTCAGTTTTTTCTGTGCGAATATAATGTGTTTTGATGCGTTTTTCACGCGCGTGAAAAAAAATGAAGGTTTACAAACAACAACTCTTAGAAACCATAAGTGAAAAACGCATTGCATCCACACCTGCTTGCAGCCGCAATATGTTTTTTACTGAAGACCCATTCACTTCTATGGGGCCAGGGCTGTGTAAAAAAAACAGAATACAGAACATGCTGCGTTTTTCATACAATGCAGAACTGATGAGCGAAACAAAAACGCTCATGTACTCGCTCGTGTTAAATGGGTCTATTACAAAAGGTAATGCTGATTAAATATGCTAACGCTGATTCTCATTTTCTAGTGGACTTGAACACAGCTTTACTACTTCAAACTTTGCAAAAGCTCAGCAGGAAGAAGATCAATGTGACTCTGTTAGTACCAGCAGTAAAGATGTAACGTCTTGGTAGGTAGACAGGTAAAAAAACTGTTTAAGACGATCAATGATTTTAACATTCTTGAAAGTTTGTCCAACCTCAGAAGCCACAATATGAACTGTGCAGTGCTCCTTAGCTAATGTCACAGTGTTAGGGATTGTTCACATCACCATTATGGATTCCGTCATTGTTTTCTGTTATAACATGGTTTAAGAGGCATTCCGTTTTGATTCTTCATAATACAAGTCTATGGAAAGCATAACGGATCCGTCCTGGTTTCCATTATTCAGGAGTCCAGTCCTGCATAATGGAAACCAGGACGGATCCGCTATGCTGCCCATAGACTTGTATTATGACGGAATATAAAAAGGAAGCCTTTAAGAGGCATTCCGTTTTGCTTTCCGTCATAATAGAAATCTATGGGAATCATAACGGATCCCTCTGGTCTCCGTTAAGCAGAACGGAAAAAAAGTCCTGTCGACAGGACTTTGTTTTCCGTCTTGCATAATGGGAACCAGACGGATCCGTTATGATTCCCATAGATTTCTATTATGAGGGATCAAAACAGAATGCCTCTTAACCCTTTCAACCCCGGGCCAGTTTTCAGCTTCCTGCCCAGGCCATTTTTTGCAAATCTGACTAGTGTCACTTTATGTGGTAATAACTTTGGAACGCTTTTACTTATCCAAGCCATTCTGAGATTGTTTTCTTGTGACACATTGTACTTCATGATAATCATAAATATGAGTCAATATATTTCCCCTTTATTTATGAAAAAATCCCAAATTTACCAACAATTTTGAAAAATTCACAATTTTCTAAATTTCAATTTCTCTGCTTTTAAAACAGAAAGTGATACCTCAAAAAATATTTATTACTTAACATTTCCCATATGTCCACTTTATGTTGGCATCATTTTTTAAATGTGATTTTATTTTTTTAGGATGTTAGAAGGCTTAGAATGTTAGAAGCAATTCTTAAAATTTCTAAGAAAATTTCCAAAATCCACTTTTTAACCCCTTAAGGACACAGGGCGTATGGGTACGTCCTAATGTCCAAGTCCTTAAGGACACAGGGCATATTCATACGCCCTGACAAAAAGCGCGTGTAAAAAAAAAAAAATCAAACATTCTAATGATGACAGTATTTTTTTTCAACCCTTTATAGGTTGTAAAGAACTGAAAATTGTCATTTGTTGTGTTTGCAGCATATTTACTAAAAGCTATTTCAATCAAACTTTTAACAACATTTTAACTTTTTAAACATTTTAATAGGTCACGTTACATTTTAACATAGGACCCCTTATTTGATAGCAGCTTCACAAGTCTTGCATCCATTGAACTTGTGAGTTTTTGGACAGAGACATAGATCTTTTGCTTTAGAATGCTCCAAAGGTTCTCAATAGGATTGAGGTCAGGGGAGGATGGAGGCCACACCATGACTTTCTCTCCAGTTATCCCCATAGCAGCCAATGATGCAGAGGTATTGTTTGCAGCATGAGATGGTGCATTGTCATTTATCAAGATGATTTTATTACGGAAAGCATAGTTCTTCCTTCTGTACCAGGGAAGAAAGTGGTCAGTCATAAACTCCACATACTTTGCAGAGGTCATCTTAACACCTTCAGGGACCCTAAAGGGGCCGACCAGCTCTCTACCCATGATTCCATCCGAAAACATGACTCCACCACCGCCTTGCTGACGTCACAGCCTTGCTGATGCTGCTGTCGCCACCTTCACACTCTGTCATTGTGCCACTCTGCGGCCTCCTCCTGATGCTGCTGCCAACTCCAGACTCTGTCATTGGGCCACTCTGTGGTCTCCTCATGCTGCTTCCAACTCACCACTATGTCATAGGGCCACTCTGTGGACTTCTCATGCTATTCCCACCCTCCCCACTTCATGACTGGACCACTATTTTGCATTTCGGCCTGCCTGACATCATAATTTATTTGACCCTTCTTCTGATCTGTCAGAAGGAAGGATAAATGAGACGCACAATGGATCCTGTCTAGAGATGAGCGAACACCTGGATGTTCGGGTTCGAGAAGTTCGGCCGAACTTCCCGAAAATGTTCGGATTCGGGATCGACCCGAACTTTATCCCGAACCCGAACCCCATTGAAGTCAATGGGGACCCGAACTTTTAGGCACTAAAAAGGCTGTAAAATACTTTAGGAACGGGCTAGAGGGCTGCCAAAGGCAGCAAAATGTAGGTAAATCCCCTGCAAACAAATGTGGATAGGGAAATGAATTAAAATAAAATAAAATAAATAAAATTTAACCAATATCAATTGGAGACAGGTCCCAATGCAAGGAATCATGCGTCATATCACTCAACACTGGAGAAGGCCACTTTCAGTTATTTCGGCCCCAGCACCCAGACAGAGGAGAGAGGTCCCACAGCAAGGAATCATGCGTCATATCACCCACCACTGGAGAAGGCCATTTTCAGTTATTTAGGCCCCAGCACCCAGTCAGAGGAGAGAGGTCCCACAGCAAGGAATCATGCGTCATATCACCCACCACTGGAGAAGGCCACTTTCAGTTATTTCGGCCCAGCACCCAGACAGAAGAGAGAGGTCCCACAGCAAGGAATCCAGAGGAAAAAAAAACAGGCTGGTGTATTTGAGTTTCATTTACAGTATACTTATATAAGTAGATATATATATAACGCGAGGTTGGTCGCGACACGTGGTTGATTAAGTGTGTGGTTGTGTAAGTGTGACTTAAGATTAAGTGACTTCAGATTCAGGGACTTCAGTGGGGGACTGAAATTCCTCAGTTCTTGTTACTACATTATATTGTATTTTTTTGTTTTTGTGGTGTAATCCCCATTAGTATGTCTTGCACAATTGACAATGCCATCCAGTGCACATCTTGCATGATGTATGCAGTCCTGGAACAGCCGTTTGAGGGTGCATATCTTTGTTCAAAATGTGAGCAAATTACCCGTTTGGAATCGCACATCGAGTCTCTAAACGGGCATATTGCAACACTGAGAGCCACTGACAATTTGCAAAGAGTTTGCTGCTCACCGAGCAAGCAGTCTTTGGGGTAGTTCAGGGAAGGGTGACAGTAAGGAGGCTGAGGAAAGTGAGGTAGCTAGCTGGGTGACAGTAAGAAAGGGGGGTAGAGGGAAGAGTGCCAGGGAGGCTAGCCCTGATCTGACACACCCCAACAAGTTTGCACGGTTGGCAGCTGAGGGGGGTGGCAGCTCAGGGACAGCAGTGCTGCAGCCAGACACTTCCTCTGCCGGTCAGGGGAATGTCAGCTCCAGTAAGCAGGGGACCAGGAGAGCAGGGCAGGCCAGACAGGTGCTGGTAGTGGGAGACTCAATTATTAGGGGAACAGATAGGGCGATCTGTCACAAAGATCGTGATCGCCGAACAGTGTGCTGTCTTCCTGGCGCTAGAGTTCGACACATCGCAGATCGGGTTGACAGATTACTGGGAGGGGCTGGAGAAGATCCAGCGGTCATGGTCCATATCGGAACCAATGACAAAGTTAGAGGTAGGTGGAGAGTCCTTAAGAATGATTTCAGGGATTTAGGTGAAAAGCTTAGGGCAAGGACCTCAAAGGTAGTATTTTCCGAAATACTGCCTGTACTACGGGCCACACAAGAAAGGCAGAGGGAGATTAGAGAGGTTAACAAGTGGCTCAAGAACTGGTGTAGGAAGCAGGGTTTTGGGTTCATGGAGAACTGGGCCGACTTTGCTATCGGCTACAGGCTCTATCGTAGGGACGGGCTGCACCCTAATGGGGAAGGGGCAGCCATGTTGGGGAGAAAGATGGCTGGAAGGTTGGAGGAGTGTTTAAACTAGGGACTGGGGGGGAGGGAAATTACATCATAGGAGGGGAAGATAGTGCAGATAGAGACCGGGGGCAAGGTAGTGGGACTGGGGGAGGAATGGAAGGAGGGACTAGAAAAGTTCAGAAGGAAAGGTGTAGGGCAAAAAATATGCATAAACCTCTCAAATGTATGTATACTAATGCCAGAAGCCTGACTAATAAAACTGGGGAACTGGAATTAGTGATGTGTGAGGAGGATTATGACATAGTGGGAATAACTGAGACATGGCTGGACGATAGCTATGACTGGGCTGTTAATGTACAAGGTTACAATCTGTTCAGGAAGGATCGTCAAAACCGGAGAGGGGGAGGGGTCTGCCTTTACATAAAGTCCTGTCTAAAGCCCACACTCCGGGAAGACATCTGTGAGGGACACGAAAATGTGGAGTCATTGTGGGTGGAGATAAATGGAGCCAAAAACAATAATAAATTACTAATAGGAGTTTACTATAAACCACCTAATATACCAGAGTCCGCAGAAAATCTATTACTAAACGAGATAAACAAGGCGGCAAACCATAATGAGGTGGTTATTATGGGGGACTTCAACTACCCAAATATAGAATGGGAAACTGAAACCTGTACATCCCATAAAGGAAACAGGTTCTTGGCAATAGCCAAAGACAATTACCTTTCCCAAATGGTTCGGGACCAAACTAGAGGGACGGCCATAATGGACTTAGTATTAACCAATAGACCTGATAGAACAACAGACGTGCAGGTCGGGGGACACCTGGGAAATAGTGACCATAAAGTAATAACCTTCCAATTATCCTTCAAACGAG
Source organism: Bufotes viridis (assembly GCA_033119425.1). Classification (NCBI taxonomy): domain Eukaryota; kingdom Metazoa; phylum Chordata; class Amphibia; order Anura; family Bufonidae; genus Bufotes; species Bufotes viridis. The sequence continues at coordinate 207,337,124 of CM065591.1, forward strand.
AGTTTCTACAGGGAGGAACAAGAATACCGGACTTCAAAAAAGCAAAATTTAGCCAACTAAGAGAGGCCATAGGCCCAATTAACTGGGACAAAGTCCTCAAAAATAAAAATACAACCACAAAATGGGAGATTTTTAAAAGCATTGTAACATCTAATTGTGATCGATGCATACCTTATAGAAATAAAGGGCTAAGAAATAAGAAGAAACCAATGTGGATAAATAGAACCGTAAAAAAAGCAATAAATGACAAAAAGGAAGCATATAAATCACTAAAACAGGAGGGGAGCCAGGAAGCTCTGATAAACTATAAGGAAAAAAATAGAATATGTAAAAAACTAATAAAAACTGCCAAACTTGAGACCGAGAGATTAATTGCCAAAGAGAGCAAAACTAACCCTAAAATGTTTTTCAATTATATAAATGGTAAAAAATATAAATCTGAAGGAGTTGGCCCTCTACATAGCAATGAGGGGGGAGTTGCAGAAAGCGACGAGGATAAAGTTAAGCTATTAAATATTTTCTTCTCCACTATATTCACTGAGGAAAATAAACTGTCAGATGAAATGCAAAATGTAAAAGTAAATTCCCCTTTAAAAGTGCCCTGTCTGACCCAGGAAGAAGTACAGCAGCGACTTAAAAAGATTAAAATAGACAAATCGCCAGGACCGGATGGCATACACCCCCGTATCCTAAGGGAATTAAGTGATGTCCTAGCCAGACCCTTATTTTTGATATTCACGGACTCCATACTGACAGGGAATGTTCCACCAGACTGGCGTATAGCAAATGTGGTGCCAATATTCAAAAAGGGTCCAAAAACAGAGCCTGGAAATTATAGGCCGGTAAGTTTAACATCTGTTGTGGGTAAACTGTTTGAAGGTTTTGTAAGAGATGCTATCTTGGAGTATCTCAATGAAAATAAGCAAATTACACCATATCAGCATGGCTTCATGAGGGATGGGTCATGTCAAACTAATTTAATCAGTTTCTATGAGGAGGTAAGTTCTAGACTTGACCGGGGTGAATCAGTGGATGTCATATATCTGGACTTCTCCAAAGCATTTGACACTGTACCACACAAAAGGTTAGTATATAAAATGAGAACACTTGGACTAGGAGAAAATATCTGTATGTGGGTAAGTAACTGGCTCAGTAAAAGAAAACAGAGAGTGGTTATTAACGGTACACACTCAGATTGGGTCACTGTCACTAGTGGGGTACCTCAGGGGTCAGTATTGGGCCCTATTCTCTTCAATATATTTATTAATGATCTTGTAGAAGGCTTGCACAGTAAAATATCAATTTTTGCAGATGACACTAAACTGTGTAAAGTAATTAACACTGAAGAGGACAGTTTTCTGCTACAAAGTGATCTGGATAGATTGGGGGCTTGGGCAGAGAAATGGCAGATGAGGTTAAACACTGACAAATGTAAAGTTATGGACATGGGAAGGAATAATGCAAGTCACCCGTACATACTAAATGGTAAAACACTCAGTAACACTGACATGGAAAAGTATCTAGGAATTTTAATAAATAACAAACTAAGCTGTAAAAACCAGTGTCAGGCAGCTGCTGCTAAGGCCAATAAGATAATGGGTTGCATCAAAAGGGGCATAGATGCCCGTGATGAAAATATAGTCTTACCACTTTACAAATCACTAGTCAGACCACACATAGAGTACTGTGTACAGTTCTGGGCTCCTGTGAACAAGGCAGACATAGCAGAGCTAGAGAGGGTTAAGAGGAGGGCAACTAAAGTAATAACTGGAATGGGGCAACTACAGTACCCTGAAAGGTTATCAAAATTAGGGTTATTCACTTTAGAAAAAAGACGACTGAGGGGAGATCTAATAACTATGTCTAAATATATCAGGGGTCAGTACAGAGATCTCTCCCATCATCTATTTATCCCCAGGACTGTGACTGTGACGAGGGGACATCCTCTGCGTCTAGAGGAAAGAAGGTTTGTACACAAACATAGAAAAGGGTTCTTCACGGTAAGAGCAGTGAGACTATGGAACTCTCTGCATGAGGAGGTGGTGATGGTGAGTACAATAAAAGAATTCAAGAGGGGCCTGGATGTATTTCAGGAGCGTAATAATATTTCAGGCTATAGCTACTAGAGAGGGGTCGTTGATCCAGGGAGTTGTTCTGACTGCCTGATTGGAGGCGGGAAGGAATTTTTTTCCCCTTAAGTGGGGAAAATTGGCTCTACCTCACAGGGGTTTTTTGCCTTCCTCTGGATCAACTTACAGGAAACAGGTCGAGCTGGATGGACAAATGTCTTTTTTCGGCCTTATATACTATGCTACTATGTTACTATGTCATATCAACCACCACCGGAGAAGGCCACTCTCAGTTATTTCAGCCCAGCACCCAGACAGAGGAGAGAGGTCCCACAGCAAGGAATCATGCGTCATATCAACCACCACTGGAGAAGGCCACTTTCAGTTATTTAGGCCCAGCACCCAGACAGAGGAGAGAGGTCCCACAGCAAGGAATCATGCGTCATATCACCCACCACTGGAGAAGGCCAGTTTCAGTTATTTAGGCCCCAGCACCCAGTCAGAGGAGAGAGGACCCACAGCAAGGAATGATGCGTCATATCAAACACCACCGGAGAAGGCCACTCTCAGTTATTTCAGCCCAGCACCCAGACAGAGAAGAGAGGTCCCACAGCAAGGAATCATGCGTCATATCAACCACCACTGGAGAAGGCCACTTTCAGTTATTTAGGCCCAGCACCCGGACAGAGGAGAGAGGTCCCACAGCAAGGAATCATGCGTCATATCACCCACCACTGGAGAAGGCCATTTTCAGTTATTTAGGCCCCAGCACCCAGTCAGAGGAGAGAGGTCCCACAGCAAGGAATCATGCGTCATATCAACCACCACCGGAGAAGGCCACTCTCAGTTATTTCAGCCCAGCACCCAGACAGAGGAGAGAGGTCCCACAGAAAGGAATCATGCGTCATTTCACCCACCACTGGAGAAGGCCACTCTCAGTTATTTCGGCCCAGCACCCAGACAGAGGAGAGAGGTCCCACAGCAAGGAATCATGCGTCATATCAACCACCACCGGAGAAGGCCACTCTCAGTTATTTCGGCCCAGCACCCAGACAGAAGAGAGAGGTCCCACAGCAAGGAATCATGCGTCATATCAACCACCACCGGAGAAGGCCACTCCCAGTTATTTCGGCCCAGCACCCAGACAGAGGAGAGACGTCCCACAGCAAAGAATCATGCGTCATTTCACCCACCACCGGAGAAGGCCACTCTCAGTTATTTCGGCCCAGCACCCAGACAGAGTAGAGAGGTCCCACAGCAAGGAATCATGCGTCATATCATCCACCACCGGAGAAGGCCACTCTCAGTTATTTCGGCGCAGCACCCAGACAGAGGAGAGAGGTCCCACAGCAAAGAATCATGCGTCATATCAACCACCACCGGAGAAGGCCACTCTCAGTTATTTCGGCCCAGCACCCAGACAGAGGAGAGACGTCCCACAGCAAGGAATCATGCGTCATTTCACCCACCACCGGAGAAGGCCACTCTCAGTTATTTCGGCCCAGCACCCAGACAGAGGAGAGAGGACCCACAGCAAGGAATCATGCGTCATATCAACCACCACCGGAGAAGGCCTCTCTCAGTTATTTCGGCCCCACCACCCAGACAGAGGAGAGGTTCATTCAACTTTGGGTTGCACCCAGGGGCGGATTAAGTGCATGATAGGCCCGGGGCTGTCTACCCAACTTGGGCCCCCCCCCCCCCCCCCTCCATTTTAGGTTTCAGGTTTTTTTTCTGTGTGAAGAGGCTGCGGTGCTTTGTGAGCGTCACAGTCTCTTCCTAGGCCATATGATGTCACATTCATCGTTCACGTGGCCGAGGTGCAGCGCTGTCCCATCTGAGTGATTGGGGCTGAGCTGCAATACCAAGCGCAGTGCTATCACATGGACAGCGCCGTGCTTGGTAAGGAGCAAAGAGGCTGCGGCGCTTACTGGAACATCACGGTCTCCTCAAACAGGAGTCTGACCCCCACCATCTCATAACTCTCTGTGTACAGATGTCATAGATGTTACCTGCAGTCCTATGTAACACCCCACATAACACAGTGATTTATTCTGTTATGTGGGGTGTTACATAGGACTGCATGGAACATGTACAACATTATCTGCACACAGAGAGTTATCACTGGTATCTGGGCTGTTACATAGGGCTGCAGGTGAAAAATTAAAGTTTAAGTTGCCAAATTTAAAATACATATGATTATGATAAAGACTTGGAGGAGAAGATGAGACGCAGGTCACAGCAGTGAGGATACAGCACCACATACCTCTTACATCCAGGGACTTCTCCTGTCATGTAGATCTTCTCTTTCCTCTTCTCCTCCGTCTGACCCAGACCGCCATGACTAATTCCTCCCGCCGCATCTCGTCCCTACAGAGTTTGTTACACAGACACGTTAGATTTCTCATAATTGGGGTCATTTATCAAACTGGTGTAAATTAGAACTGGCTTAGTTGCCCATAGCAACCAATCAGATTCCACCTTTCATTTTCCAGAGGAGCTGTTAAAAATGAAAGGTGAAATCTGTAGCTATGGACAACTAAGCCAGGTCTACTTTACACCAGCTTTATAAATTATCCCAAAGGTCCCTATAGTGTCTACAGCAGTTATAATGTCCCCTAGAGGGCCCCAATAATAATAACAACACCCTATATTGTGCTCCAGGTAATAATACCTGTATAGTGTCCCCAAAAATAATGTCCCCAATACCCCACACTACCCCCATATAGTAATTTCCCCACACTGCCCTCATATAGTAATTTTCCCCACACTGCCGCATATAGTTTTTCCCCACTCTACCCCCATATAGTAATCTCCCCACACTGCCCCCATATAATAATTTCCCCACACTGCCCCCATATAATAATTTCCCCCAAACTGTCCCCATATAATAATCTCCCCACACTGTCCTCATATAGTAATCTCCCCACACTGCCCCATATAGTAATTTCCCCACACTGCCCCCATATAATAATTTCCCCACACTGCCCCCATATAATAATTTCCCCACACAGTAATTTCCCACACTGCCCCCATATAGTAATTTCTCCCACACTGCCCCCATATAGTAATTTCCCTCACACTCCTCCATATAGTAATTTCCCTCACACTCCTCCATATAGTAATTTCCCTCACACTGGCCCATATAGTAATTCCCCCACACTGCCCCATATAGTAATTTCCCCACACTGCCCCCATATAGTAATTTCCCCACACTGTCCCATATAGTAATTTCCCTCACACTGGCCCATATAGTAATTTCCCTCACACTCCTCCATATAGTAATTTTCCCCACACTGTCCCCATACAGTAATTTCCCCCACACTGCCCCCATATAGTAATTTCCCCACACTGTCCCATATAGTAATCCCCCACACTGTCCCATATAATAATCCCCCACACACACACACAAACTGTCCCCATATAGTAATTTCCCCACACTGTCCCATATAGTAATTTCCCACACTGCCCCCATATAGTAATTTCCCCCACACTGCCATCCATTAATTAATTTGCCCCCACACTGCCATCTATTAATTTGCCCCCACAACTGCCATCCATTAATTAGTTTGCCCCACACTGCCATCCATTAATTAATTTGCCCCATACTGCCATCCTATAATTTGCCCCCACACTGCCATCCATTAATTTATTTGCCCCCACACTGCCATCCATTAATTTATTTCCCCCATACTGCCATCCATTAATTTTCCCCACAACTGCCATCCATTAACTAATTTGCCCCACTGTCCCTTAATATCTCCCCCCAAGTTAGCACATACACATAAAAAAAAAAGGTAATACTTACCTGTATGCTGAATGGTGTGGCAGGCGTGCACGTACATCAGAGCGTGCGCGAGCTCCACCATACAGGTGCGCGATGACGTCATCACGCGTGCCGCACGATGATGTCATCGCGCACGCCGGGCTTCTACCACCACACAGGCCTCAGGCCTACTAGGCCTGAAGCCTATGGCGGTGATAGGCGGCAGGGCAGGGAACTATACGCTCCCATGCCCCGCCGCAGTACGTGGGTGTTCGGGTCGGCGCTGGGCCCCCCAGCGATGCCGGGCCCGGGGCGACCGACCCGAACGCCCCAATTATAATCCGCCACTGGTTGCACCGCAAGATCATGGTAAAGTTAAAAAAATGAGGATTCAATAAAGAAGTGCCCCGGAGTACAAAAATACATGGTTGAGGGGGAGGCAGTTATAAATGTCTATTCTGCACAAGGGAGGCACAGGTCCTGTGGGATCCATGCCTGGTTCATTTTTATGAACGTCAGCTTGTCCACATTGGCTGTGGACAGGCGGCTGCGTTTGTCAGTAATGACGCCCCCTGCCGTGCTACACGTTCAGACAAAACGCTGGCCGCCAGGCAGGCCAGCACCTCCAAGGCATAAAATGCTAACTCTGGCCACGTGGACAATTTGGAGACCCAGAAGTTGAATGGGGCCGAACCATCAGTCAGTACGTGGAGGGGTGTGCAGACGTACTGTTCAACCATGTTAGTGAAATGCTGCCTCCTGCTAACACGTTCCGTATCAGGTGGTGGTGCAGTTAGCTGTGGCGTGGAGACAAAACGTTTCCACATTTCTGCCATGCTAACCCTGCCCTCAGAGGAGCTGGCCGTGACACAGCTGCGTTGGCGACCTCTTGTTCCTCCTCTGCCTTCGCCTTGGGCTTCCACCTGTTCCCCTGTGACATTTGGGAATGCTCTCAGGAGCGCCTCTACCAGCGTGCGCTTGTACTCGCACATCTTCCTATCACGCTCCAGTGCAGGAAGTAAGGTGGGCACATTGTTTTTGTACCGGGAATCCAGCAGGATGGCAACCCAGTAGTCCGCACAGGTTAAAATGTGGGCAACTCTGCTGTCGTTGCGCAGGCACTGCAGCATGTAGTCGCTCATGTGTGCCAGGCTCCCCAGAGGTAAGGACAAGCTGTCCTCTGTGGGAGGCGTATCGTCATCGTCCTCCGTATCCCCCCAGCCACGCACCAGTGATGGGCCTGAGCTGTGTCGGGTGCCACCCCGCTGTAAACCTGCTTCATCCTCATCCTCCTCGTCCTCCAGTAGTGGGCCCTGGCTGGCCACATTTGTACCTGGCCTCTGCTGTTGCAAAAAACCTCCCTCTGAGTCACTTCTAACAGACTGGCCTGAAAGTGCTAAAAATAACCCCTCATCCTCCTCCTGGGCCACCTCCTCTTCCATCATCGCCCTAAGCGTTTTCTCAAGGAGACATAGAAGTGGTATTGTAACGCTGATAACGGTGTCATCGCCACTGGCCATGTTGGTGGAGTACTCGAAACAGCGCAACAGGGCACACAGGTCTCGCATGGAGGCCCAATCATTGGTGGTGAAGTGGTGCTGTTCCGCAGTGCGACTGACGCGTGCGTGCTGCAGCTGAAACTCCACTATAGCCTGCTGCTGCTCGCACAGTCTCTCCAGCATGTGCAAGGTGGAGTTCCACCTGGTGGGCACGTCGCATATGAGGCGGTGAGCGGGAAGGCCGAAGTTCCGCTGTAGCGCAGACAGGCGAGCAGCGGCAGGATGTTAACGCCGGAAGCGCGCACAGACGGCCCTCACTTTATGCAGCAGCTCTGACATGTTGGGGTAGTTGTGAATGAACTTCTGCACCACCAAATTCAGCACATGCGCCATGCAAGGGATGTGCGTCAAACCGGCTAGTCCCAGAGCTGCGACGAGATTTCGCCCATTATCGCACACCACCAGGCCGGGCTTGAGGCCCACCGGCAGAAACCACTCGTCGGTTTGTTGTTCAATACCCCGCCACAACTCCTGCGCGGTGGGGGGCCTGTCCCCCAAACATATGAGTTTCAGAATGGCCTGCTGACGTTTACCCCGGGCTGTGCTGAAGTTGGTGGTGAAGGTGTGTGGCTGACTGGATGAGCTAGTGGAAGCAGAGGAGGAGGAAGCCGAGTAGGAGGCTACAGGAGGCAAAGAATGATGCCCTGCGATCCTTGGCGGTGGAAGGACGTGCGCCAAGGAACTCTCCGCCTGCGGCCCAGCCGCCACTACATTTACCCAGTGTGCAGTTAAGGAGATATAGCGTCCCTGGCCGTGCTTACTGGTCCACGTATCTGTGGTTAGGTGGACCTTGCCACAGAGGGCATTGCGCAGTGCACACTTGATTTTATCGGATACTTGGTTGTGCAGGGAAGGCACGCTGTCTTGGAGAAGTAGTGACGGCTGGGAACAACATACTGTGGGACAGCCATGGACATCAGCTGTTTGAAGCTGTCTGTGTCCACCAGCCTGAATGACAGCATTTCAAAGGCCAGTAGTTTAGAAATGCTGGCATTCAGACCCAGGGCTCGAGGGTGGCTAGGTGGGAATTTACGCTTTCTCTCCAAGGTTTGTGAGATGGAGAGCTGAACGCTGCCGTGTGACATGGTGGAGATGCTTGGTGATGCAGGTGGTGTTGTCGTTGGCACATCCTCTTTTTGGTGGGCGGCAGGTGCCAACATTCCTCCCGAGGTGGAGGAAGAGGCCGAGGCAGCAGCAGAAGAGGGAGCAGGGGGAGCCAGAGTGAGTTCCTTGCTTTTAGGCTACATTCACACGACCGTGAATGTGTCCGTGTCCGTTCCGCAATTCTGCGGAACGGGTGCGGACCCATTCACTGTCTATGGGGCCGGACGAGGTGCGGAGAGCACACTAGGTGCTCTCCGCTTCCGCATTTGCGGAGCGCGGCCCCGAACTTCCGGTCCGCGGCTCCGCAAAAGATAGAACATGTCCTATTCTTGTCCGCAGCCTGCGGACAAGAATGGGCATTTCTATGGGGGGTGCGGCTGGGTGTATTGCGGATCCACAATTTGCGGATCCGTAATACACTACGGTCGTGTGAATGTAGCCTTAAGGTGTTTACTCCACTGCAGTTCATGCTTTGCATGTAGATGCCTGGTCATGCAGGTTGTGCTAAGGTTCAGAACGTTAATGCCTCGCTTCAGGATCTGATGGCACAGCGTGCAAACCACTCGGGTCTTGTCGTCAGCACATTGTTTAAAGAAGTGCCATGCCAGGAAACTCCTTGAAGCTGCCTTTGGGGTGCTCGGTCCCTGGTGGCGGTGGGCAGTAGCAGGCGAACTCTCTTGGCTGCGGCTGGTCTGCTTTTGCCCCCTGCTCCCTCTTTTGCTACGCTGTTGGCTCGGTCTCACCACTGCTTTTTCCTCTGAACTATGAAAGTCAGTGGCACGACCTTCATTCCATGTGGGGTCTAGGACCTCATCGTCCCCTGCATCGTCTTCCACACAGTCTTCCTCCCTGACCTCCTGTTCGGTCTGCACACTGCAGAAAGACGCAGCAGTTGGCACCTGTGTTTGGTCATCATCAGAGACGTGCGGACTCCGATGAGGTGGTATTCCCATGTCCTCATCATCAGGAAACATCAGTGGTTGTGCATCAGTGCATTCTATGTCTTCCACCACTGGGGAAGGGCTAGGTGGATTTCCTTGGGAAACCCTGCCAGCAGAGTCTTCAAACAGCATAAGAGACTGCTGCATAACTTGAGGCTCTGACAGTTTCCCTGATATGCATGGGGTTGATGTGACAGACTGATGGGCTTGGTTTTCAGGTGCCACCTGTGCGCTTTCAGCAGAAGACTGGGTGGGAGATAATGTTGTGAACATGCTGGATCCACTGTCGGCCACCCAATTGACTAGCGCCTGTACCTGCTCAGGCCTTACCATCCTTAGAACGGCATTGGGCCCTACCAAATATCGCTGTAAATTCTGGCGGGTACTGGAACCTGAGGTAGTTGGTTCACTAGGACGTGTGGCTGTGGCAGAATGGCCACGTCCTCTCCCAGCACCAGAGGGTACACTAACACCACCACGACCGCGTCCGCGTCCCTTACTAGATGTTTTCCTCATTGTTACCGTTCACCAAGCAGCACAATAAGGAAAAAAATATTTGGCCCAACATATTGATTTCAAATTCAGGCCTTTTTTTACAGGCACCTAACACTATCTGCCTATTTGTTTATGTAGCGTATTACACTAATCCAGGCACAGCAGTAACCACTGATTTAGGGGAATATCTCTTTTAGGGCTAGTATTTAGGCCCTGGATGAAAGGTATCCTATTATGGACAGATTTACACTTGGCCTGCAACAGCTGGGACAACAGATTCAGGGTATTGCTATTTTGGCAATTGAATTTCACCCCAGAACAAAATATATGTTTTTGCGGACACTATGAATCCTGGCCTGCAACAGCTGGGACACCAGATTCAGGGTATTGCTATTTTGGCAACTGAATTTCACCCCAGAACAAAATATATGTTTTGACGGACACTATGAATCCTGGCCTGCAACAGCTGGGACACCAGATTCAGGGTATTGCTATTTTGGCAATTGAATGTCACCCCAGAACAAAATATATGTTTTGACGGACACTATGAAACGTGGCCTGAAACAGCTGGGACACCAGATTCAGGGTATTGCTATTTTGGCAATTGAATGTTACCCCAGAACAAAATATATGTTTTGCAAGACACTATGAATCCTGGCCTGCAACAGCTGGGACACCAGATTCAGGGTATTGCTATTTTAGCAGATTAATTTCACCCCAGAACAAAATATATGTTTTGCAAGACACTATGAAATCTGGCCTGCAACAGCTGGGACACCAGATTCAGGGTATTGCTATTTTGGCAGATTAATTTCACCCCAGAACAAAATATATGTTTTGCAAGACACTATGAAATCTGGCCTTCAACAGCTGGGACACCAGATTCAGGGTATTGCTATATTGGCAATTGAATGTCACCCCAGAACAAAATATATGTTTTTGCGGACACTATGAATCCTGGCCTGCAACAGCTGGGACACCAGATTCAGGGTATTGCTATTTTGGCAATTGAATGTCACCCCAGAACAAAATATATGTTTTGACGGACACTATGAATCCTGGCCTGCAACAGCTGGGACACCAGATTCAGGGTATTGCTATTTTGGCAATTGAATTTCACCCCAGAACAAAATATATGTTTTTGCGGACACTATGAAAACTGGCCTGCAACAGCTGGGACACCAGATTCAGGGTATTGCTAATTTGGCAGATTAATTTCACCCCAGAACAAAATATATGTTTTGCAAGACACTATGAATCCTGGCCTGCAACACCTGGGACACCAGATTCAGGGTATTGCTATTTTGGCAATTGAATGTCACCCCAGAACAAAATATATGTTTTGCAAGACACTATGAATCCTGGCCTGCAACAGCTGGGACACCAGATTCAGGGTATTGCTATTTTGGCAATTTAATGTCACCCCAGAACAAAATATATGTTTTGCAAGACACTATGAATCCTGGCCTGCAACAGCTGGGACACCAGATTCAGGGTATTACTATTTTGGCAGATTAATTTCACCCCAGAACAAAATATATGTTTTGCAAGACACTATGAAATCTGGCCTGCAACAGCTGGGACACCAGATTCAGGGTATTGCTATTTTGCCAATTTAATGTCACCCCAGAACAAAATATATGTTTTTGCAGACACTATGAAAACTGGCCTGCAACAGCTGGGACACCAGATTCAGGGTATTGCTATTTTGGCAATTGAATGTCACCCCAGAACAAAATATATGTTTTTGCGGACACTATGAATCCTGGCCTGCAACAGCTGGGACACCAGATTCAGGGTATTGCTATTTTGGCAATTGAATTTCACCCCAGAACAAAATTTATGTTTTGACGGACACTATGAAACGTGGCCTGCAACAGCTGGGATACCAGATTCAGGGTATTGCTATTTTGGCAATTGAATGTCACCCCAGAACAAAATATATGTTTTGCAAGACACTATGAATCCTGGCCTGCAAAAGCTGGGACACCAGATTCAGGGTATTGCTAATTTGGCAGATTAATTTCACCCCAGAACAAAATATATGTTTTGCAAGACACTATGAAATCTGGCCTGCAACAGCTGGGACACCAGATTCATGGTATTGCTATTTTGGCAGATTAATTTCACCCCAGAACAAAATATATGTTTTGGCGGACACTATGAATCCTGGCCTGCAACTGCTGGGACACCAGATTCAGGGTATTGCTATTTTGGCAATTGAATTTCACCCCAGAACAAAATATATGTTTTGCATGACACTATGAATCCTGGCCTGCAACAGCTGGGACACCAGTTTCAGGGTATTGCTATTTTGGCAGATTAATTTCACCCCAGAACAAAATATATGTTTTGCACGACACTATGAATCCTGGCCTGCAACAGCTGGGACACCAGATTCAGGGTATTGCTATTTTGGCAGATTAATTTCACCCCAGAACAAAATATATGTTTTGCAAGACACTATGAAATCTGGCCTGCAACAGCTGGGACACCAGATTCAGGGTATTGCTATTTTGGCAGATTAATTTCACCCCAGAACAAAATATATATTTTGTCAGACACTATGAAATCTGGCCTGCAACAGCTGGGACACCAGATTCAGGGTATTGCTATTTTGGCAGATTAATTTCACCCCAGAACAAAATATATGTTTTGGCGGACACTATTTTATTTTGCCAGCCACAGCTGAAACCACTGATTTATGGTATTGCTATTTTGGCAATTGAATTTCACCCCAGAACAAAATATATGTTTTGGCGGACACTATGAAATCTGGCCTGCAACAGCTGGGACACCAGATTCAGGGTATTGCTATTTTGGCAGATTAATTTCACCCCAGAACAAAATATATGTTTTGGCGGACACTATGAAATCTGGCCTGCAACAGCTGGGACACCAGATTCAGGGTATTGCTATTTTGGCAGATTAATTTCACCCCAGAACAAAATATATGTTTTGCAAGACACTATGAAATCTGGCCTGCAACAGCTGGGACACCAGATTCAGGGTATTGCTATTTTGGCAGATTAATTTCACCCCAGAACAAAATATATGTTTTGGCGGACACTATGAAATCTGGCCTGCAACAGCTGGGACACCAGATTCAGGGTATTGCTATTTTGGCAGATTAATTTCACCCCAGAACAAAATATATGTTTTGGCGGACACTATGAAATCTGGCCTACAACAGCTGGGACACCGGATTCAGGGTATTGCTATTTTGCCAGATTAATTTCACCCTAGAACAAAATATATGTTTTGGCAGACACTATTCTCTTTTGCCAGCCACAGCTGAAACCACTGATTTATGGTATTGCTATTTTGGCAATTGAATTTCACCACAGAAAATAATCTATCTTTTGCCAGACAGCAGACAGTATTATACTTGGCTAGCCAAAGCTGGAACACCAGATTTAGGGGATTGGTATTTGGGCAATTGTATTTAACCCCTTAATAAAATATAGAAATTGCTATCCTGAGTTTCTAGGGGTGACAATTAGCACAGCCAAGCCCCTGATGTAGGATATAGCAAAAAAAAAACTAGTATTGATGGATTGATGGACTTGGTGGCAGCTTCTTCTGGTGCACCACAAGTCACAAAATGGCCGCCAATCAACCCAGAAAATAAGTGACAGAAAAACGCTCTGTGCAGCCTAAAAACCAGTGAGCAAGCAACTAGCAGAAGTTCAATCATTCACAGCTTTAGATCGATCCGTTCATTAGGTGCTGTTGCTGACTTTTCCCTGCCTAATCTCGCCCTGACAGAAGCTGCGTCCTCTCCCTACACTAATCAGAGCAGTGTGACGTGCGGCGCTACGTGACTCCAGCTTAAATAGAGGCTGGGTCACATGCTGCACTTGGCCAATCACAGCCATGCCATTAGTAGGCATGGCTGTGATGGGCTCTTAGGGCAAGAAGTAAAACGCTAGCTGATTGGCTGCTGTGCAGCCCTTCAGAAAGCGGGAAGAAATCGCCGAACAACGGACCCGAACCCGAACTTTTTTGAAAATGTCCGGGTTCGGGTCCGTGTCCCGGACACCCCAAAATTCGGTACGAACCCGAACGATGCTCGAACTGTTCGCTCAACACTAATCCTGTCTATGTAACAGATGTAAGGCCTGCATGACATGGTCCCTAGTTTGCACCAGAATTGGCTTATGATTTGGTAGCCAAAAGCAGGAGTGGGTACAAAACACAGAAGACATGCAAATATTCCATTCACGTGTCATCTCTGTGTTGGATCCACTCCTGTATTTTTGGCTTTAGCAATACTGATGGATTACAGACCAAATGCTGACCGAGTGAAGGCGGATGCTCCACAGACATGATCCCCTTTATGGGGGTTATTGTTCTGACGGATCAGAAGAAGTGCAAAATAATCAGTGACGCCAACACAAACTTACTGCTAACACCCTCTCCACTCTGTCGGGGGGGTTCTACTTGTATAACTGTTTAATAGAATAGGTTCTGTAGACATCTATGTGGAATCAGCTGCCGATGGAGTAAAAGGAGTGCGCTTCTTCTTGACGCTAACATTGACCTGTAAAGTTGAGTACACACGGGGCCTGAAACTGACGAAATGAGTCAACTGCCGAAATAAGTGAAGTATGCAGTGATTCTAAGAGCGAAGCCTGACATCCGCATGTCATACTGACTCACAGTATTGTTTCACTACCACAGCAGACTTCCTATGCGTGTTACTGCAAGGCACAGTGTTCTACACCCCTAAAAAGGCTCTCTGCAGCCAGGAAATAGCCGTTTTTTAAGGCGATTCACCACAAATAAATTCGAACCGCAAACCGGCCGAATCGAATTTTTGAGAAAATCGCTCATCTCTAGTTACAGCAATGCTAAATATATATATATATATATATATATACACACTCACCTAAAGAATTATTAGGAACATCTGTTCTATTTCTCATTAATGCAATTATCTAGTCAACCAATCACATGGCAGTTGCTTCAATGCATTTAGGCGTGTGGTCCTGGTCAAGACAATCTCCTGAACTCCAAACTGAATGTCAGAATGGGAAAGAAAGGTGATTTAAACAATTTTGAGCGTGGCATGGTTGTTGGTGCCAGATGGGCCGGTCTGAGTATTTCACAATCTGCTCAGTTACTGGGATTTTCACGCACAACCATTTCTAGGGTTTACAAAGAATGGTGTGAAAAGGGAAAAACATCCAGTATGCGGCAGTCCTGTGGGCGAAAATGCCTTGTTGATGCTAGAGGTCAGAGGAGAAGGGCCGACTGATTCAAGCTGATAGAAGAGCAACGTTGACTGAAATAACCACTCGTTACAACTGAGGTATGTAGCAAAGCATTTGTGAAGCCACAACATGCACAACCTTGAGGATGATGGGCTACAACAGCAGAAGACCCCACCGGGTACCACTCATCTCCACTACAAATAGGAAAAAGAGGCTACAATTTGCACGATCTCACCAAAATTGGACTGTTGAAGACTGGAAAAATGTTGCCTGGTCTGATGAGTCTCGATTTCTGTTAAGACATTCAAATGGTAGAGTCCGAATTTGGCGTAAACAGAATGAGAACATGTATCCATCATGCCTTGTTACCACTGTGCAGGATGGTGGTGGTGGTGTAATGGTGTGGGGGATGTTTTCTGGGCACCCTTTAGGCCCCTTAGTGCCAATTGGGCATCGTTTAAATGCCACGGGCTACCTGAGCATTGTTTCTGACCATGTCCATCCCTTCATGACCACCATGTACCCATCCTCTGATGGCTACTTCCAGCAGGATAATGCACCATGTCACAAAGCTCGAATCATTTCAAATTGGTTTCTTGAACATGACAATGAGTTCACTGTACTAAAATGGCCCCCACAGTCACCAGATCTCAACCTAATAGAGCATCTTTGGGACGTGGTGGAACGGGAGCTTCGTGCCCTGGATGTGCATCCCTCAAATCTCCATCAACTGCAAGATGCTATCCTATCAATATGGGCCAGCATTTCTAAAGAATGCTATCAGCACCTTGTTGAATCAATGCCACGTAGAATTAAGGCAGTTCTGAAGGCAAAAGGGGGCCCAACACCGTATTAGTATGGTGTTCCTAATAATTCTTTAGGTGAGTGTATATATATTTTACATTTTACTACATTTGGTGCAATAGAACCCTTTTTTTTTTTAAAGAAGAAAATGTTTTTGCATGGCAGCATCCACAGACCCATAACCGTTTTATTTTTCTTTCTATGGAGCTACGGGCTAATTTACATATTTGTGTAGTGCATTCCATTACTGATGCAGCGAATATATGGAGATTTTAATTTTGCTATTTTTTTCCATAGAAAGCATTTGTTTTATTCAATAAATGCTTTTTTTTTTTTTAACCATTTTATAGTCCCGCAATAGACGATTAAATAGGTGATATTTTTATTACTTCTAAAATACAATACACTTTCTAATGTCAGGTATCCGCTGAGGGGCATATTGAGTCCATGAAAGATTGAACTTTTTGTCACAAGTTAGCGGAAAGGGAGACGTTGTGAGAAAAAAAAAATCAAAAAGTCAATTTCCGCTAACTTGTGCCAAAAAAAAAAATCTTCTATGAACTCGCCATGCCCCTCACGGAATACCTTGGGTTGTCTTCTTTCCAAAATGGGGTCACTTGTGGGGTATTTATACTGCCCTGGCATTTTAGGGGCCCCTAATGCGTGAGAAGTAGTTTGGAATCCAAATACGTAAAAATGCCCTGTGAAATCCTAAAGGTACTCATTGGAATTTGGGCCCATTTGCCTCCTAGTCATATTGGATGGATGGTGCTGAACCCAGGTGTGGAGCTAGAGGTGTGTGTCCATGCTCTCCCTATCACAGCACAGGAGGCAGTTGAAGGATGAGACTGAGCATGTGCAGGCATGTTAGTGAGCAGGAAAAAAAATAAGCTATAAATAAACAGCAGGTGGCACTATACAGATACATTTTATTTAATAATAAAGTAGCTATGCTAGATTTTTTATTACATGTAATTACAGTAAAATTCAGATCCAGGTGCTCGTCTAAATTCTGTAGAATATTTTTCGTGGGACAACCCCTTTAAGACCGTATTACACCGTTTCTTCCTGACAATCGCTGGCTCATCAGGGGAGGAGACTGCTGCTATTATATGCAGCGATCTGCTCCTCAGTATTGCTGATACCATCGCTTGTCCCCACACTGCATCATTATTTGCCAGCAGCAGAGTGCTGATTACATGGCGCGATCTGTTGCCAGCAAACGATTATTTTTAAACATGTTGAAAAACACCGATTACAAGCAAACGCTGGTTCATTGGGTAATCGGCATCAGTGTTACACTGCCAGATCATCGCTGAAGAGCGTTACTACAAACACCTGTTAGCGATGATCTTAGCGATTATCTGTCAGTGTAATAGGGCCTTTAGTCTTGAGAAGAGACATCTAGGGGGAAGGGCACGATTTACCTAAACAAATAGATAAATGGGTTGTACAAAAATGTGGTAAAAGTTCAGTCTCCAGAGGCGCCAAGGCTTCTTTCTTGTAAGGACTGTGAATTCATGGAATATTCTACCTCAGGACGTGGTCACAGCAGGAACATTGAATAATTTATAAAAAGAATTAGATGAATTCTTAGAATTAAATAACATTCAAATGGTTTTCCAAGACTTTTATATTAAGGCTACATGCACATGACTGTATGTATTTTGGGGTCCGCAAATTGCGGATGCGCAAATAAAAGGATGACATCCGTATACCATCCGTTTTTTTTTGCAGATCCATTGTAACAATACCTACCGTATATACCGGCGTATAAGACGACTTTTGAGCCCTAGAAAATCTTTTCTAGAGCGGGGGGTCGTCTTATACGCCGGGTATGGCTCTCGGTGCTGCAGTGCCGAGAGCTGCGATGTACCCACGAAGTATGTCCTGTCCCTTGTATGCCTCTCCCCTGCGTTTTACCTTTTATGCTGCCTTGTATCGCCCTCCTCCCTGCCGCTCACGATGTACGAGATCCTCCCGGCTGCTGCTGAGAGCCTTTAAGCATTTCGCTCCGTGCGGCGGGCGTCCTCGCAGTCCTCGCCGCTAGCATCTCGCTCCTGCGCATGTGCGAGATTTCTTGCGGCGGCCGTGGATACACGGGATCCTCGCGGCCGCTCGCATCTCGTTCATACGCATCTGCGAGATCTCCGAGTACGGCACATATGCGCATGTGCGAAACCATCAGGATTTGCATATATGCATATGCAAATCCTGACAGGTGCCGCAGATGTGCATATGTGGGCACATCCCATGGGTTTATTGTATTTCCCTTCCTTTCAGCTTAAGAGTGAATTAGGAAAAGTTTAATCCACTTGCACTGTTTTATTTTTACATGTTTGATGACAAACAGCATGTCATACTTATTTGAATTAAAATTACCATATTTAAATCAGATCTAATGCTTTTTAAATTTTTCTTTGGTGTGTGTTGAAAAAGGGGTAGTCTTATACGGCGAGTAAATCCCAAACTCTATATTTTCAGTGTAAAAGTTGGGGGTCGTCTTATACGCCCAGTCGTCTTATACGCCGACATATACGGTAAAACGGACAAGAATAGGACATGTTCTATTTTTTTGGGGGGGGGCTACGAACTGGACATACTGATGCGGACAGCACACTGTGTGCTGTCCGCATTTTTGTCCGCATCCTACCCGAAAAAGAAACGGAACGGACACAGAAACAAAATACGTTCGTGTGCATGTAGCCTTATCCTTAGGATAGGTCATCAGTATCTGATCAGTGGGGTCCAACACCCAGGACCCCTGCCGATCAGATGTGTGAAAAGGCATCGGCTCTTGTGATTACCAAGCACAGCGGTGTACATTGTATAGCGGCTGTGCTTGGTATCACTTGGATGAGGCTGCTCCTTGGCCACGTGACAGATGGACCTGGCCTACTGAAAGCTGTGGGAAGGCTAATGCGAGCGCTGCTGCCTTCTCAAACAGCTGACCGGCTAGGATCCTGGGCGTTGGAGGATAGGTCATCAGTTGTAAAATCTCGGAAAACCCTTTTAAGGGCTCATGCGCACGAACGTGTGTCGGCCATTCCGTGCATCGCAATTGCGATCCCCAATGCTCGGGCAACATCCGTGTAGCTTCCGCAGACAGATCCAGGCCAATTCAACTTGAATGGGTCCGTGATCCATCCGTTCCGCAAAAAAGTAGTGAATGCACTACTTTTTTGTGGTGCGAAGGCATGGCCAGAAACACCACGGAAGCACTCTGTAGTGCTTCTATGGGGTTCTGCTCTGTCCTTCCGCACCGCATCTCCCGGATCGCGGACCTCTTTCAAGTGAATAGGTCCGTGATCCGTGATGCGGGATGCACACGGCCAGTGCCTGTGTATTGCGGACCCGCTGTATGCGGGCCACAATACAACTACGGCCGGCACACAGTTGTGTGAATGAGCCCTAATGCTTATGTAAATGTGTAGAAGTCTGTTTTTCACTAACCTTCCCTATTTCTCATCCCCACCTATCCATTGGTTGAACTTGATAGACATATTTCATTTTTTTTAACTATACCAACTATGAAACTATGTAACATTCTGCAAATTGGTTAAAAAGGTTATTGAACACTAATGCAAATCATCTTTTCCTTTAGGAGCCGAATTCCTTGAAAATGTGAAAAGACAGCAAGCCAAGTACTTTAATCACAGAAGACTTGGGTTTTACTGACATATTTACAGTTTTACAACACTGTGAATTATTTCTATGTCCAGGAGATCATAAAATAAAATCTTTTCAATTTCATAATATTTTTGGTGGTTTAATTTTTTGCTGTTTAAATCATTTTGTGGCTGTAGAATATTAAAAGAGACAGGATGCAGGATTACAGGTCACTATCATTCTTTCTTGATTAGGAAATAAAAGGGAAGATGCCATCAAGACATGATTCATATATGATGCATTCTTAAAGGGGTCATTCAGGCTATTCTCCCACCCAAGTATTGCACACGGATCCTTTAAATATGCTGGCCATCAGACCACCCAACATACCAGTATGTCTCTCAAGTCTGATGTCTTCTTGGGATGGACTGTGCAACTGAACAACTCATTTAAATCAGTGTTAGGCCTCCTGCACACGACCGTATGGCTTTTTTAGTGATTTGCGGAACGTTTATAACGGATCCGTGGTTCTGTTTTTAGTTTCCACAGTGTTTCTGTTTCGGTTCGGTTGTTCCATTCCGTTTTTCTGTATGGCATATACAGTATACAGTAATTCCATAATTAAAATTGGGCTGGTCTTAAAATTTTCAATAGATTGTTCCGCAAAGACGGAAACGGATACGGAAGACATACGGATGCATTTCCGTATGTGTTCCATTTTTTTGCAGACCCATTGACTTGAATGGAGCCACGGATCGTGATTTGCGGGCAATAATAGGACATGTTCTATATTTAAACGGAACGGAAAAACGTGAAAACGGAAACGGAAGGCATATATAGACACTTCAGTATTTTTTGTGGTCCCATTGAAGTGAATGGTTCAGTATACTGTCAGTATACTGAACTGAAAAAACTGCTAGTATACGGTCCGCAAAATACTGTCGTGTGCAAGAGGCCTTAATTGCATCTTTAACCCCTTCCTGATGAAGCCTATTTTTTCAAAACTGACATGCTTTTACTCAACTCAGAATCACAGGTGCATATCCATCAAGCAAAAAAAATGATAAAAAAATGGCTGCACACCATTATACATGCAAACGATAGAGCTAAAAAAAGGGGATCATTCTCAATCAAAGTGGTATTATACCTACTATAAATAAGTTAATGGAAGCTCCCATTAACTTATTTATAGTAGGTATAATACCACTTTGATTGAAAATGATCCCCATTTCTTAGCTCTATTGTTTGAACGTATAATGGTGTGCAGCCATTTTTTTTATCAACCATGCTTTTACTTAAAATATTTAATTATTATTTTAATTATTCCATTATGCATTCCATCATAACAGAATTCAGCATATACCAGAACTTCAAAACTTGAAGTTCGCTCATGCCTATTTTTCAAGTGATTCTGAGCTTTCTGTTTTCTCGTGACACAACTGCTGTATAGTCACATCGCAGAGCTCTAAAGGGAAAGACTGGCTTTTGGAGGGAAGATTTTGCTGAAATGATTTTCAGGCGCCATGTCACATTTGAAGAGGCCCTAACTTTATAGTGGAAACACCCAAAAAAGTGACCCTATTTTGGGAACTACACTGCTCAGGGAATTTATTGAGTGGTGTACCAAGTTTTTTGACCCCACAGGTGTTTCACAGAATTTAGAGACACAAGGCTATGAAAATTAAAAATGTAAATTTTTCATAATTTCTTAACTATTTTCTCCTGAATACGACAACACCCAGTATGTGGTCGTAAACTGTTGTATGGGCACACGGCAGGGCTCAGAAGGAAATAAGCACCATTTGGCTTTTGGAGGGCAGATTTTTCTGAAATGGTTCTCAGAGACCCTGAGGTGCCAGTATAGTATAAAATCCCCCCAAAATACCCCATTTTGGAAATTAAACCCTTCAAGGAATTCATATAGGGGTATAATGATTAGTTATAGTTGTTTTATTCAGCCACAGTTGCTTTATAGAATTTTTTAAAGAGGGCCTTTCACCACTCCTGAAATGCCTAGTTTAACCCCTTAAGGACTCAGGGTTTTTTCATTTTTGCGTTTTCGTTTTGCGCCCCCTGCCTTCCGAGAGCCATAACTTTTTTATTTTTACGTTCACATGGCCATATGAGGGCTTTTTTTTTTGCGGTACAAGTTGTACTTTCCAACACCACCATTTAATATTGCATTCGATGTAGTGAGAAGCGGGGAAAAAATTCCAAATGGGGTGAAATTGCAAAAAAAAAGCAATTCCTCCATAGTTTTACGGGTTTTTAAATTACAACGTTTGATGTGCGATAAAACTGACCATTTAGTTTTATTCTACAGGTCAGTACGAATCCGGCGATACCCATTATGTATAGTTTTTCTTGCGTTTTGATAGTGGAAAAAAATTCAAAATTGGGACATTTTTTATTTATATTTTTTGTCGCCATATTTTGACCACTATAACATTTTTGTAATTAAGTGTATGGTGTTGTATGGGGCCTTATTTATTGCGGGGTGATCTGAAATTTTAGTTAATACCATTATGGGGTGTGTAGGACTTTTTGATCACTTTTTATTTAATTATTTTTGAGGAAATGAAGCGTCCAAAAACGGCGAATCGGCCATTTGGGTGCTTTTTTCCATTTTTCTGCTTACCATATGGGGAATATATTTTTTCATTTTTATACTACGGGCGTTTCCGCACATTGCGACACCCATGATGTGTATTTTTTTAATTTTTTTATTATTTTATTTAAATTTTGGGGAAAGGGGGGTGATTTGAATTTTTATTTTTTTTTTTATTTTTATTTTTTATTTTTATTTTACACTTTTATATAGGTCCCATAGGGACCTATAAAAATCAGTCATCTGATTGCTTCTATCATAAACTCCAATACACTTGTATTGGAGTTTATGAGGATTTTACTACTTTCCTATGAAGCCCTATTGCTAACAAGGGCTGCATAGGAAATAGTAAGTAGTAACCTTGAATAATACATTGAGTTCGAGGCTATTACAGTCAGCGCTGCGATTTCCCAGATCACCACTAAGGGGAGTCGCAGCGCTGCCGAAAGTTTTACTTTCGGTTTTAGCACGCGCAGATGCCGTGGTAAGCATTGACCACGGCATCTGCGGGGTTAAATGATTGCGGGGTCAAATGATTAGCCACGGGGCTCAGCTACAGGAAACAGCCGGACCCCCGCAGCGATCGCATCCGCAGTGGGCGCCATGCTTAGGGACCGGACCCATGACGTACCCATACGTCATAGGTCCTTAGGGGTTAATAGCTACATGCATTCCTCATGTAATAAAAATTCTGGAACATCTATTCTTATGACTGTACGTTGTGCGAGTCCTGTATTATTTCTACTAGAAGTTATGGATGAATTGCTAGCAGACTGCAGTAACGGTACAGAGGAGTGGTAACCAGTTGGGGGTGTACCTGCACAGACGCACTCTATCCAATCAGTGCTGACATTTTCAGACTGACACATAGAAGATGCTCCAGAATTGTTATTACATGGGGAATGCATGAAGCTATTAAAACAGGCATGTCAGGAGCGGTGAAAAGTCCTCTTTAAGATAAGGAAATGAATTTTAAAACTACGTATTTCTATGTATTTCAATTTTACATAGATTTAGCCTCAAATGCTTCATTTTCAAAAGGGGTAATAGAAGAAAAAGCACCCCAAATTTTGTTCCATATTTTTTCCCAAGCACAACAATACGTACTCTGTGGTCATAATCTGCTGTTTGGATACACCACAGGGTTTAGAAGAGAGAGATCACCATGTGCATTTTGAAGCCCAAATGTGGTGTTTGTGCTGACAACTGTAGAGGCTCTGGGGTGAAATAGTAAATGAAACCCCCGAGAAGTGACGCCATTTTGGAAACTACTCTCCTCATAGTAGTAAGAGGTAGAAAGAGCATTTTGGCAGATATTTTGCAGAAATTAATGTGCAGCAGGCCATGCAAAATGAAAATTACAATTTCTCCACAGATATGGCATTTCAGTGCCCGATATGCTTTGCCCAGCTTTTGATATCCGAGACTCAAACCACACTTCTTAACTCCTTAGTGACCACCAATATACCTTTTTATAGCAGTCACTAATGGGTCTTAGGCTAGCTCCCTCTTTTTTACAGTGGCCCAGTCTAAGTGCTGCACGGGTTTTTCATGCAGCAGAGAGGGGGGACTTGGCTCTCCAATGAGAGCAGCTCTCCCGCTCTAACAGCCTGGACTGGCAGAAGAACCGATCTGGGCCCTTTAACCCCTTGGATGCCATGGGTAATAATTAGGGATGAGTGAATCGACTTCGGATGAAACATCGGATCACATAATACTTCATTTGAATACTGTACCGAGCGCTCCGTAAGTATTAGAATGTATTGGCTTCTATGAGCCGAACTGATACCTTGGAACCAAACCCCGAGTTTGGGAAATGTTTTACTGTAGAAATTGATTTATGGAGTTATTATGCAAAGTCTCACGAGAGTAATAACTTTGGCTCTGTCTACCATTGGAACTCTACAAATTAGATTGGGAGGTGCCGATATCTGTGCACACCCAGATCTGCCTTCAGTGTGTCCCAGCAGGTTACGTCACTGCATGAACAGTGCTGTGCTCCAGATGGCGACCAAAATGGTCGCCAATGCGACTTAAAATTGCAAAATGGCGATAACTTTTTAGTCTTGTTGCCATTTGCGCCTAAACCCTCAGATGCAGAAAAAAAGGCTTTCATCCAGCAGACTCACGCTGCAGACATCTGCTGGGTGAAGATCCACCCCTCACACTACCCTGCATAGAGGGATCGCCTAGCAGTCCCAAGGCACGCAGATTGACAAGGAGAGATTGCCGCCTATACTGCGCACGTTCTAGAAAAGGACAGCGATGTCCCTGCATGGCTCCTTACTGACACGTGAGTGATGGGCAGAGAGCACTTAGCTGCTCCATTATGCTCCAAAGACATGTGGTAAAGTTAACAAGAGGGAAAATGGCACTGAAGCAGCCTATAAAGGGTTAAGCACAGGCTAGTTCAGCTGCCAGAGGAGGTCCCCTACCTTTCCCACATCACTGCTTGCTGGCAGTGAATGGAAACCTTCAAGGTTGACATTCACAAACTGAATGTGCATATCCAGCCACAGTTACACAGTGAGCATCACTAGAATATGGGCAATCTTTCCTCAAGAAACAGCAGCAAACAAGAAAGGTTTTCATTCACTGACAAGCAAGCACATGGGTTGAGAATAAAGAGTAAAGCTCCTGATGTATTATATTTTTATCTGTTATATTATATATAAAAAAACAACAACAACAAAAGCTGTCCCCCTCCCATTGTCATGCTGGTCCCATCAACATGTGATGCCTGCTGATGTGGTCCCTGGTTGCATTGGCGACTCTCAAGTGATTGGCCTTTTAAGGACTGCAGTGGGGATAGTTTATTTTAACCCCTTCTGTGCCACATATAGAAGAATACTGGTTGGAAACCCTTTAAAAAAAAAAAGTTACTCCTTAGACCACTTGCACACGACAGTATTTTGCGGACCGTATACTGGCCGTTTTTCAGTTCAGTATACTGACAGTATACTGAACCATTCACTTCAATGGGACCGCAAAAAATACTGAAGTGTCTACGTATGCCTTCCGTTTCCGTTTTCCCGTTCCGTTTAAATATAGAACATGTCCTATTATTGCCCGCAAATCACGATCTGTGGCTCCATTCAAGTCAATGGGTCCGCAAAAAAACGGAATGCATACGGAAATGCATTTGTATGGCCCCTTTCACACGGGCGAGTTTCCCACGCGGATCCAATGCGTGAGGTGAACGCATTGCACCTGCACTGAATCCCGACCCATTCATTTCTATGGGGCTGTGCACATGTAAAGGGAGAATATTAATTATTAATATGTATGCACATATCAATAATTAATATTCATAAATAGGCGGAACCATCTACTGATAACTCCACCTATTTATACCTTAAAGTACATTCACTATCGCCTAACACTAGTCACTGGCTATCTGCGTGCGCCTTACTGAACTAGCTACCGCTAGTAAAACACACTACACAGTAGGTACAAATAACACACACTATTTATTACTACCTACGGTACAGTAATAATGACGCATATAATACAGTGCATACACAGCACTAAAAGTACAGTACTAACTACACTACACAATCCCAAATTCCACCCACAACACTAGCTAATACAAGTTACACATACACACTTAATATGGCAGCCCACCCAGCCTGGTTCTGGTCTATCCCTAGGTGGCACGGAAGGAGCAGTAAGGGGGTTTGTACTGCTGAGCAGTAGTACAGACAGCAGGAGGGGTTGCCAGCAGGGTTGGCTGTAACCAGAGGGGTGTCAAGTGGGGGTAGTAGGGGAGTATATGGGTAGATAGGGGTTAATGGGGGGGATCAGGGGTTCAGGAAGGGGTTAATGTGTATTGCTGCTGGCTTAGGGCAGCAGTATCAGGGGTACAGGAAGGGGTTAATGCAGGGGTCTGCTGGCAGGGGTACAGGAAGGGGTTAAGGTCGGGGTATTTAGGGGAATATCGTTGGTGGTAGTGGGGTATTTAGGGGCAGCAGGGGTTAATCGTTGGTGGTATAGGGGGGTTGATACTTATGCCAGGGGAAGCTCGTTGTCCAGGGGATGCTCGTCGTCCAGGTGAGGATTCTTGTGGGGTGGCTGGCTTCTCTGCCCA
Organism: Bufotes viridis; assembly: GCA_033119425.1. Taxonomy (NCBI): domain Eukaryota; kingdom Metazoa; phylum Chordata; class Amphibia; order Anura; family Bufonidae; genus Bufotes; species Bufotes viridis. Next base: position 207,363,382 of record CM065591.1, read on the forward strand.
GTGCAAAACCTGCCGGACATTTATGTCCGGCAGCCCGCACTGCCGCCCCGCCCACACTGTGTGGGACACGTGGGCCGGCGCGGTGAGATGACGTCACCGTGCCAGTCCGCGCGTCCTACACGCGCGCTGCAGGGCTGCGGCAACTTGCTGACAGGCGGGAGATTCTTTTGATCTCCCGCCTGTAGCCCTTTGCATTGCGATAGTATCGCGCTGCCGGAATGCGCATAATAGAGGGAGGGGAGGTTTCTCCTTCTCTCTATTATGTATAATTATCTCCAGCAGCGCTGGAGATAATTAAAACAAAGGACTCCGATTCTTTTGAATCTGAGTCCTTTGTAGTCACCAGGATGACCGGACTTTGTCCGGTCATTCTGGTGCCATTGACCAGATTGCATCAGTGTTAATGCTTGGGGCACATTCACACTGATGCATCTGGTTTCAGGTCAATCAGGGGGCATACTATGGGGCCTATGGAGGGAATATATATAGAAGGGGCAATATATATATATATATATCTATATATATATATATATAGGACTTATAAAGGGGGCCATATGAAAAGGGGCCAAGTGGCACATAAGGGGGCACATTCCCACAGGGGCGGAAATGAGCCCCTGGGGAATACTGAGGGCAGATGTGCGCAGATGCTGGGCATATCTGCGCACATCCTCCTATGATGTGCCTATTTATATATATATATACATATATATTACTAGAGATGACCCGAACTATCCGCCGGCGAACAGTTCCCGGCGAACATAGCTTGTTCGCGTCCGCCCCCTATACATTATCATTGAGCAAACTTTGACCCTGTACCTCACAGTCAGCAGACACATTCCAGCCAATCAGCAGCATACCCTCCCATCTCCTGAACAGCATCCATTTTAGATTCATTCGGAATTTGCAGTCTTAGTGAGAGGAGGGAGAGTGTAGTTGCTGCTGATTTAATAGGGAAATCGATAGCTAGGCTAGTGAATTCAGTGTCCACTCCAGTCCTGAAAGACTCATCTGATCTCTGCTGTAAGGACAGCGTCCTGACAGCACCCCAAAAAGCCCATTTTAGGGCTGCAACATTAGTCTGCTTTTTTTTTCCTTTATATACATATTGCAGTTGCCTGGCCTGCCTGTGTGTGAGGAGCTGCAGGCCCACAGACTGTAGTGTGCCCACTGCCAGTGCCCACCCCTGTCATCCCGTGTGGCACAGGACTTTGCATCAAAAAAAGGCATTTAATTTTTACACTTTAATCTAAGGTTAGTTGCCTGCCAGTGTGTGTCAGGCTGACTTCCACTGACTGTAGTGTGCCCACTGCCAGTGCCAACCACTCATACCGGCTGGCACAGGACTTTGCATAAAAAAGGCATTTAATTTTTACACTTTAGTGTAATTTCAGCTGCTTGCCTGCTGCTAGTATGTGTCAGGCCGACTTCAACTGACTGTAGTGTGCCCACTGCCAGTGCCAACCACTGATACCGGGTGGCACAGTAGCTTGCCAATAAATAAGGCATTTAATTTTTAGACAGTAGTCTAAATTCAGTTGCTTGCCTGCTGCCAGTGTGTGTCAGGCCCACTTCCACAGACTGTAGTGTGCCCACTGCCAGTGCCAACCACTGATACCGGGTGGCACAGTAGCTTGCCGATAAATAAGGCATTTAATTTTTAGACAGTAGTCTAAATTCAGTTGCTTGCCTGCTGCCAGTGTGTGTCAGGCCCGCTTCCACTGACTGTAGTGTGCCCACTGCCAGTGCCCACCACTCATACCTGGTGGCACAGTAGCTTGCCGATAAATAAGGCATTTAAGTTTTAGACAGTAGTCTAAATTCAGTTGCTTGCCTGCTGCCAGTGTGTGTCAGGCCCACTTCCACTGACTGTAGTGTGCCCACTGCCAGTGCCCACCACTGATACCGGGTTGCACAGTACCTAGCACGCGTAGTACCACTTATCTAAAAAAAAATGACAGGCAGAGGCAGGCCACCCCGCAGGGGCCGTCGTGGTCGTGGTGCTGTGATTTCCACTGTCCCTGGAATAATGCCCAGTGTTCAGAGGCCACGTACCCTGAACCCAAAAAATTCTGAGGACATAGTTGACTGGCTTAGACAGGACACCCAATCTTCAACAGCTTCCGCTAAGAACCTTAACGCACCATCCTCCTCCAGCTCAGCTTTGGTCACCTGCTCTCAAGTTACCACACACCCGCCTGTCGCCACCACCACCACTACCACCACAGCCGCTTCACTTGATCCGTCAGAGGAGTTATTTACACATCAGTTGGATGCAATTAGTGATGCGCAACCATTATTGCCAGATGATGTAGATTACGGGGATATGTCTCAGTCAGGCAGGATTATACACATGGACATACAGTGTGATGATGATGATGATAATGTTGTACCCGCTGCTGCTGCTGCCTTTGCTGAGGTGTCAGATACAAGTGAAGCGGTTGATGATGACGATGTGTGCACGGATGCCACGTGGGTGCCTGCTCGAAGAGAAGAAGAAGGGGAAAGTTCTGAAGGGGAGACAGAGAGAATGAGGAGACGAGTTGGAAGCAGGGGAAGGTCGTCGCAAGGAGTTAGTGGCACAGTCAGAGAGCATGTATCGGCACCTGGGGTCAGCCAGACAGCACGCCAGTCAACGCATGCTGTTGCCACCACCAGAATGCCGTCATTGCAAAGCTCAGCAGTGTGGCATTTTTTTTGTGTGTCTGCCTCTGATAAAAGCAATGCCATTTGCAACCTGTGCCAAAAGAAACTGAGTCATGGGAAGTCCAACACCCACCTTGGTACAACTGCTTTGCGAAGGCACATGATCTCACATCACAAACGCCTATGGGATCAACACATGAGTACAAGCAGCACACAAACTCAAAGCCACCATGCTCCTCCTGGTCCAGCATCTTCAGCCACGTCAACCACTGCTGTCCTCCCTGCCCCCTCTCAACCACCCGCCACTCCATCTCTCACCTTCAGCAGTTTCTGCTCATCTGCTCACAGTCAGGTGTCTGTCAAGGACATGTTTGAGCATAAGAAGCCAATGTCACAGAATCACCCCCTTTCCTGGCGACTGACAGCTGGCTTGACGGAACTCTTAGCCCGCCAGCTTTTACCATACCAGCTGGTAGAGTCTGAGGCCTTCAAAAAATTTGTCACTATTGGGACACCACAGTGGAAGGTACCCGGACAAATTTTTTTTTCAAAAAAGGCAATCCCAAACCTCTACCATGTCATTGAAAAGGAAGTCATGGCATCTCTGGCATACAGTGTTGGGGCAAGGGTCCATCTGACCACTGATACCTGGTCTGCAAAGCACGGTCAGGGCAGGTATATCACGGATACTGCGCATTGGGTCAACCTGCTGACGGCTGACAATCGTGGCATGCGTAGCTCCGCAGCGGAGTTGGTGACACCACCACGACTTGCAGGCAGACCTACTGCCACCTCCTCTACTCCTACTCCATCCTCTTCGATATCCTCCTCGGCTGAGTCCTCTTCTGCTGCGGCGTCTGGCTGCACATCAACTGAATCCCCTCAGCTCCCCAGGGGTTATTCCACATCCCGGATACGACAGTGTCACGCTGTCTTGGGGTTGACTTGCCTGAAAGCAGAGAGCCACACAGGACCAGCACTCCTGTCCGCCCTGAACGCACAGGTGGATCAGTGGATGACCCCGCACCAACTGGAGATCGGCAAAGTGGTGTGTGACAATGGAAGCAATCTGTTGGCGGCATTAAATTTGGGCAAGTTGTCACATGTGCCGTGCATGGCACATGTGTTGAATCTCATCGTACAACGTTTTGTGTCTAAGTACCCAGGCTTACAGGACGTCTTCAAGCAGGCCAGGAAGGTGTGTGGCCATTTCAGGCGTTCCTACACGGCCATGGCGCACTTTTCCGATATTCAGAGGCGAAACAACATGCCAGTGAGGCGCTTGATATGCGACAGCCCGACACGTTGGAATTCAACACTCCTAATGTTCGACCGCCTGCTCCAACAAGAAAAAGCCGTCAACGAGTATTTGTATGACCGGGGTGCTAGGACAGCCTCTGCGAGCTGGGAATCTTTTGCCACGTTACTGGACACTCATGCGCAATGCCTGTAGGCTCATGCGTCCTTTTGAGGAGGTGACAAACCTAGTCAGTCGCACCGAAGGCACCATCAGCAACCTCATCCCATTTGTTTTCTTCCTGGAGCGTGCCCTGCGAAGAGTTCTGGATCAGGCTGTAGATGAGCGTGAAGAGGAAGAGGAAGAGTTGTGGTCACCATCACCACCAGAAACAGCCTTGTCATCATCGCTTGTCGGACCTGCAGCAACGCTGGAAGAGAAGTATGAGGAAGAGGAGTCAGAGGAGGAATGTGGCGGCTTTGAGGAGGAGGAAGACCAACCACAGCAGGCACCCCAGGGTGCTCGTTGTTGTCACCTATCTGGGACCCATGGTGTTGTACGTGGCTGGGGAAGAACAGACCGTCAATGACATCAGTGAGGACGAGGAACGGGAAATGAGTAGCTCTGCATCCAACCTTGTTCAAATGGGGTCTTTCATGCTGTCATGTCTGTTGAGGGACCCACGTATAAAAAGGATGAAGGAGAACGATCTGTACTGGGTGGCCACGCTACTAGACCCCCGGTATAAGCAGAAAGTGGCAGAAATGTTACCAAATTACCAAAAGTCGGAAAGGATGCAGCAGTTCAAAACCAAACAAAAAAATATGCTTTACACAGCTTATAAGGGGGATGTCACAGCACAACGGGAATCTAACAGGGGAACAGGTGAGTGTAATCCTCCTCCTACCACGGCGGCAAGGACTGGACGATTTACAGATGTGTTGTTGATGGAGGACATGCAGAGCTTTTTCAGTCCTACTCATCGCCACAGCCCTTCGGGATCCAGCCTTAGAGAACGACTCGACCGACAGGTAGCAGACTACCTCGCCTTAACAGCAGATATCAACACTCTGAGGAGCAATGAACCCCTTCACTACTGGGTGTGCAGGCTTGATCTGTGGCCTGAGCTATCCCAGTTCGCGATAGAACTTCTGGCCTGCTCTGCTTCAAGTGTCCTGTCAGAAAGGACCTTCAGTGCAGCAGGAGGCATTGTCACTGACAAGAGAAGTCGCCTCGGTCAAAAAAGTCTTGATTACCTCACCTTCATAAAGATGAATGAGGCATGGATCCCGAAGGGACTGACAGTGGGGGATACGTTTGACTAACAAAAGGCCTGATTACATGCCTTGGCCTCAAAATGGTCCCCACGCTGCTGTATTTAATGTCTGCATACCGGATGACTTTCGTGAATTCTCCACCACCAACTAGGGTTCAAGCCGCAATGTTTTAGTCACTTTTCTGCCTGGAAAACATCAATTTTTCCGGCCGCTGCTACAATAGCGGCTGCAACAATGCCATTATTTTTCAGGCATGTGTACATGCCTAATTTTACTGTCCTATGGTGCAGCACTGTGGCTGCAAAAACAAACCAAAAAAGGCACATACAAGTGTCAATTCCCTTCGTGATCGTTACCTTGTTGTGGTGAAGGGGCTTGTGTATCACAATGAAGCAATCATCACCTCTATAAGTGTGTTGGCAATGTTGCCACACCCCAGATGATAAGGCCGTTGCTTCATTATGGTCAGACCAAAAGCGATCGGACGGCTGGATAATATTTCATAGAAAAAACATTAATTTACCTTTTTTTTCTATGTTGTATGGGTTTTTAATACATAAAATAAAAAATCATAATAAAGTCTCTTAATAGTTTATTAGAAATGATGCAGACAATTAAAAAAATCCCCATCAATTCCAATACAAAGCAAGTACAGAGCTCAGAACTAAATTATTTCATGATGTCGTAATGGTTCGCTAATTCGACAATGGTTAATCAATTCGACCGGATAGGGTCTGTAACAGGGATTAAACTGATAGGAATAGTATTAGTTAAGACACCACTCATATAGGGTGTCACAGCACATTGCTCTGTGCATGCGCAGTGCCCCAATTTGGGAGTAAGAGGACCGACCAAGCTGCTTTTTCAATCTCTCGGTTCCTGAAATCAATTCAGTTTGGTGTATCAGAGTTTGGTCTGTCACTGTGAAGGCAGTCGAAGGTACCTGGCCTAAAATTTTTTTCACAAAAGGCAATCCCTGATATGGGACGTAACAGGGATTAAACTGATGAGAATAGTACTACAGAAAATACCACTCATATCGGGTGCGACAGTAAATTGCACGGCGCAGACGCAGTGTCCGTGGTTTAAAACAGAGTGGAGGGAGCCAGTGTTTTTTTAACCATCTCCCCGGTCGAAAAATCTATTCAATAAATGGCCCCCAGATTGGGGACGTTAGAGGGATTAAACTGATGAGAATAGTACTACAGAAAATACCACTCATATGGGGTGTGACAGTAAATTGCACGGCGCAGACGCAGTGACCGTGGATAAAAACAAAGGGGAGGGAGCCAGAGTTTTTTTTTAACCATCTCCCCGTTCGAAAAATCAATTCAATTCACCTTTTGGGGACCCTTGGTGATGTACGTGGCTGGGTGGAGGAAGAAACCTTCAATGACATCACCGGAACGTGGCTAGCTTGGTATCCAACTGTAGCGGACTGGACCCTGTACCAGAGTCTGCCCCAGTTTCCTGGAAGGGACTGCTTGCTCGCCTCCTGCCCTGCGACTATGGCCCCATGTATGCTTGTCCTGTTTGAGTGGTGATACCCCAGATAGCTCTGCTATGGAGCCCATTCGTATAATGAAAGACTATGGGAAAGACTTTAGCTCCATGGCAATTGAACTGGATATGTGTGGTCTGAGCGCCATTCAATAATGTGCGCTCAGACCTAAGCTATCTGGGGATATGTTGCATGTATATGTTTTATGTAGTAATTGTAACATTGTGTAATTTTATGATCTTTTGCAACCATGTGCTCAATGGAGTCTGCCTCTATCCTTGGATATATTGAGCGCTCAGATCCAAGCCATCTGGGGATATGTTACATGTCTGTGTACTGTAAAGGGTGGGACATTGTGTATTGAATAGTGATGTCTGTCCTATTGTCCCCACGTGTGTATTGGCGATTTCCCTTTGTCCTGAGAGATAATTGAATGACTCCTCAATTGTCTCCAGGACAGAAGACATTGTGTATTCTCCGGCCTGTGATAATTACATTAACCTGTGTGGGGTAATTGTATCACAGGCAGAGGGAAGGGATATGCTGGGGGTGTCTGTATTGTCCCAATGTGTGTGATTGGCTGCTGTATCCCCTGTGTCGCAGTCTTCCTTCTGGTCCCCTAGGGAGTGTCCACCAGGTGGGAGACCTGCATAAATACCGGGCAGGTAGCCCTCAATAAGAGAGAGTTCCTGTTTAACCCTCAAAGTGAAGTGTCGTCTCATTATTGGGGGAGGAGTTATTGCATGCTGTTCCAGTCTGACTGCTAGGAGTGCAAACCTATTCGTATGGTTCCTATTCAACTGTCTACAGCATTCAGAGGCTTGAGAGGATTCGTATGCTTCTCAGGTTCGGTGGTTGTGGTGTCGGCTAGAGCGCTTGGAATCCTCAGGAAACGCTAGGAGCATCTTTCAACGGAGGTACCCAGTCGGGGTGCCAGGCGATCTGTTACATTGGTGGCAATCGTGGGATGGCGTCCTAGTGCGAGGTAAAGCAGCTCGTTCGTGGAATTACAAATTGAGGGCAACGCTAGCACTCATACCCAACTTCAGGAGAACAAGTATGGCACCCAGCTACACGCAGGAGGAATTTGACAGAGTGCTGAGATCACGGCTGATTTTCTTCGGACCCAACCCCTCGGAGAAATCTGTGCAGTTCGTGAGGAGGTTAACAGCAGAGTACCTGCAGTTCATGGCAGATGGTATCGTCCGCCCTCCCCAGCGGCAGTGTGAAGTCCAGAGGGCCGAAGATGTCGTCCTTCCCCCCCAGCGGCCGTGTGAGTTACAGAGGGCCGAAGGTGCCGTCCTTCCTCCCCAGCGGCCGTGTGAGTTACAGAGGGCCGAAGGTGTCGTCCTTCCCCCCCAGCGGCCGTGTGAGTTACAGAGGGCCGAAGGTGTTGTCCTTCCCCCCCAGCGGCAGTGTGAGTTACAGAGTGCCGAAGGTGTCGTCCTTCCCCCCCAGCGGCAGAGTGAGTTACAGAGGGCCGAAGGTGTCGTCCTTCCCCCCCAGCGGCCGTGTGAGTTACAGAGGGCCGAAGGTGTCGTCCTTCCTCCCCAGCGGCCGTGTGTACCCCCGGGAGCTGAAGGTGCCGTCCCTTCTCCCCAGCCGCAGTGTGTACCCCCGGGAGCTGAAGGTGTCGTCCTTGCTCCCCAGCGGCAGTGTGTACCCCCGGGAGCTGAAGGTGCCGTCCCTTCTGCCCAGCAGCAGTCTACTGTTCAGGGAGAGGAGCTGGTTACCCCCTCTCCCCAGCAGAAGCATAACCCACCAAGGGGAGACACTAAGCCCCTCACCAGCGCAGATGGGACAGCGGTCTCTGCGCCCAAGCTACAGGGAGTACGGAGGGTCAGCCCTGCTCCCCAGCGGCAGAATCTTTTACCAGGAGGGGAGAGTCTTGTTCCTCCTCCCCAGCAGCAGCCTAGCCCACCAAGGGGAGACAGTAAACCCCACAACAGTGCAGATGGGACCATAATCTCTGCACCTGCACCACTGGAGATATGGACAGTCTGTCCTGGTCCCCAACAACAGGACAAGGTATTGGAAGAGAAGGCGGTTTGTTTTCCCATAATACAAGAGAGGACGTCGCAGGGAGAGGAGCCTGTTACCCCTTCTCCCCAGCAACCGCTTTATCCAACCAGGAGAGAGGACACCCTGGTTACTTTTTTCCCAGACTATGGATTTCCCACTGGATACATGTGGCAGGAGAACACCAGGACAGCTACACCGGGTAAGAAAGGCCGACCGACTATCAGAGCCCCAGACCGATTGGAGGTCTGGAGTCTGGATAGTCTCTTTGGTAAAGGGGAGAAATGTAGCGGACTGGACCCTGTACCAGAGTCTGCCCCAGTTTCCTGGAAGGGACTGCTTGCTCGCCTCCTGCCCTGCGACTATGGCCCCATGTATGCTTGTCCTGTTTGAGCGGTGATACCCCAGATAGCTCTGCTATGGAGCCCATTCGTATAATGAAAGACTATGGGAAAGACTTTAGCTCCATGGCAATTGAACTGGATATGTGTGGTCTGAGCGCCATTCAATAATGTGCGCTCAGACCTAAGCTATCTGGGGATATGTTGCATGTATATGTTTTATGTAGTAATTGTAACATTGTGTAATTTTATGATCTTTTGCAACCATGTGCTCAATGGAGTCTGCCTCTATCCTTGGATATATTGAGCGCTCAGATCCAAGCCATCTGGGGATATGTTACATGTCTGTGTACTGTAAAGGGTGGGACATTGTGTATTGAATAGTGATGTCTGTCCTATTGTCCCCACGTGTGTATTGGCGATTTCCCTTTGTCCTGAGAGATAATTGAATGACTCCTCAATTGTCTCCAGGACAGAAGACATTGTGTATTCTCCGGCCTGTGATAATTACATTAACCTGTGTGGGGTAATTGTATCACAGGCAGAGGGGAGGATATGCTGGGGGTGTCTGTATTGTCCCAATGTGTGTGATTGGCTGCTGTATCCCCTGTGTCGCAGTCTTCCTTCTGGTCCCCTAGGGGAGTGTCCACCAGGTGGGAGACCTGCATAAATACCGGGCAGGTAGCCCTCAATAAGAGAGAGTTCCTGTTTAACCCTCAAAGTGAAGTGTCGTCTCATTATTGGGGGAGGAGTTATTGCATGCTGTTCCAGTCTGACTGCTAGGAGTGCAAACCTATTCGTATGGTTCCTATTCAACTGTCTACAGCATTCAGAGGCTTGAGAGGATTCGTATGCTTCTCAGGTTCGGTGGTTGTGGTGTCGGCTAGAGCGCTTGGAATCCTCAGGAAACGCTAGGAGCATCTTTCAACGGAGGTACCCAGTCGGGGTGCCAGGCGATCTGTTACACCAACCTTGTGCAAAAGGGAGTTTGCGGTTGTGCAAATGAACTGTTTGCGGTGCATTAAAAGGGGAGTTTGGTCTGTCAATGTCTGTAAAGTGGGCGTAACCCTTAGACTACCTGATCGATACAAATCATACCTGATCGTATACACACACTGGATGTTTTAAAGCATGTTATTCCAAACAATTTAGGAATGTTAGTTGATTTATGCCCTTTATGGATTAAAACCCGACTCTGCGTCCACTACGGAATTTTCCATGGGAGTTTTGCCATAGATCCCCCTCCGGCATGCCACAGTCCAGGTGTTAGACCCCTTGAAACAACTTTCCCATCACTATTGTGGCCAGAAAGAGTCCGTGTGGGTTTTAAAATTCGCCTGCCAATTGAAGTCTATGGCGGTTCGCCCGTTCGCGAACATTTGCGGAAGTTCGCGTTCGCTGTTCGCGAACGGAAAATTTTATGTTTGCGACATCACTATATATTACACATGCATGCATACACATGCATATGTAAATATATATGCATATAATTCAACCCTTCCTTAACAGCACATGAGCGGTGATTTTCCTGAATCACTTCTGCGTTGTGTGAAAATCGCAGCATGCTCTATTTTGTGTGTTTTTCACGCAACGCAGGCCCCATAGAAGTGAATGGGGATGCGGGAAAATCGCAAGCATCCACAAACAAGTGCGGATGCGCTGCGATTTTCCCGCATGGTTGCTAGGAGACGATCGGGATAACATAGTTATAAAGGAAAATAATAGCATTTTCAATAGAGAATGCAAAGTTAAAAGGGCAAGAGGGGTAAAAAAAAAAATAATAAGTCACCCCCTCCATTTGATCGCATAGCTGCTGGTTACCGGGCTCCTGTTCTGTCTTCAGCCAGGAAGGGGGTGAAGGACCTTCAGTGACGTCACTGGTTCACATGGTCCAATCACCTGCTTCCATCAGGTGCGTTCATTTTTCGGCATAAATAACATGATAACTTTATTCTCTAAGTACAATTACAGACATACCAAATATATAAAGTTTTTTTTTTTTTAATACTTTTGCACAATAAAAACCCTTGTTTTTTTAAAAAGAAGAGACTGTTTTGCATTGCAGGATTCAAAGACCCATAGCGTTTTTATTTTTATTTCTAAGGAAGTGTGTGAGGGCTCCATTTTTGCAGGGTGATTTGTAGTTTTCATTAGTATCGTTTTAAGGTACATAACACCTTTTAATCTGTTTTAATTAATACCATACGGGCTAAATTACATGTTAATGGTCTAATGTGGGTCATTATGGTTCGGCAAAACCAAATATGTGGAAAAGGTTTTATTGATGCAATTTTTTCCATTGAAAAGCATTTTTTGAATGGGAAAAAGGTGAATTTTTAAAAAAAAAAATGTATTTAGGCTACATGCACACGACAGTTGTTTTTTGCTGTCCGCAAATCGCGGATCCATCTTCCATTTTTTTTCACATCCACATCCATTTCGTGTGTCCGCAAATTTTGTAGGTTGTGTTTCCGTGTGTCTTCCGTATTTTTTGCGGATCCGCAAAAAAAAAAACGGAAGGCTTGAACAAGTTTCCTAAAGTACCTGAACAAGTGCCCTGGTTTCCAAGCAACCATTCGCAAAAAAACGGATGCAGATGACAAACGGATGGCTTCCGTTGGTCATCCGCATTTTTTGAAGACAATAATAGGACATGCCATATTTTTTTTGCGGACGTGAAATGCGGACTGCGGACGCGGACAGGCAACGGAAGAGGCATACGCATTTTTAACGGATCCACAGAAATGAATAGGAAACCATCGGATCCACAAAAAAAAAACTGAACGGAGGCCGCAAAAAAACACTGCCATGTGCATGTAGGCTTAATAAAAGTTTTTTTAACTGTTTAACCGCTACAGGACCGCCTAACGCAGGGATGCGTCCTGCGGGCGGTCCTGTAGCTCTGAGATGACGCGTCGGCGCGTCATCTCGTGAGAGCCGAGATTTCCTGTGAACGCGCGCGCGTGCGTTCACTGAGAAGCGCGGCACGGCAGTTAGGCTACAGCCTGCCAGCGATGATCCATCGCTGGCAGGCTGTAGATGCGAATAAAATCGCATCAAACAGCTATATCAGACGCTGTTTTGTGAACAGCGTCTGATATAGCTGCTACCTGGTCCTCTGGTGGTCCCATTTGCTGGGATCGACCACCAAAGGACCAGGTAACACAGTAAAGTTGCACCAAACACTACACTAACCCCCCCCCCCACCCCCACCCCTCACCTATTAACCCCTTGATCACCCCATCTAGACCCCCTGATCACCCCCCTGTCATTGATCACACCCCTTGTAAGGCTCCATTCAGACGTCCATATGTGTTTTGCGGATCCGTGGATTCACGGATCCGTAGATCCAATCCGCGGATCCGATCCGCAGATCCTCAAAACACGGACACCGGCAATGTGCTTTCCGCATTTTGCAGATCCGCACATTGCCAGAACTACAATTGCGGACAAGAATAGGACATGTTCTATATTTTTGCGGAACGGAAGTGCAGACCCAGAAGCGCGGATCCGTAATTCCGGATCCGAGCGGGACAAAGTCTGTCCCCATAGAAATGAATGGGTCCGCAATTCCGTTCCGCAAACAGAATTGTGGACGTGTGAATGGGGCATAAGGGTCCCTTATCACCGCCAGTTAGTTAGCTACTTGTTAGGTAGCTAGCGCCCAGCCCACCGCACCGCAGTCACTGATTTTGGCAGACATTGACCGATGCGAATGAAAAAATCTGTGCCGTTCATTTTTTTTTTTTTTTTTTTTTTTTTTTCAGCGCAGAGGCTGAACGGAAAAAAAAAATCTCATTACAAGTATGCCCAATATAAGGAGAATAGCAGAAACTCCTAATGCTGGCCATACATGTAATGATTGCGGAGACCCCTAAAATGCCAGGGCAGTACAAACACCTCACATGTGACCCCATTTTAGAAAGAAGACACCCCAAGGTATTCCGTTAGGGGTATGGTGAGTTCATGCAAAATTTTATTTTTTGTCACAAGTTAGTGGAATATGAGACTGTAAAAAAATAAAATCAATTCCCGCTAACTTGTGCCAAATTTTTTTTTTCTGTGAACTCGCCATACCCCTCACAGAATACCTTGGGGTGTCTTCTTTCCACAATGGGGTCACTTGTGGGGTATTTATACTGCCCTGGCATTTTAGGGGTCCTAAAGCGTGAGAATCCAAATGCGTAAAAATGGCCTGTGAAATCCTAAAGGTACTCATTGGTTCTAGGGCCCTTTGCGCATCTTGGCTGCAAAAAGTGTCACTCATGTGGTATCGCCGTACTCAGGAGAAGTAGGGCAATGTGTTTGGGGTGTATTTTTACATATACCCATGCTGGGTGTGAGAAATATCGCTGTAAACGACAACTTTTTAATTTTTTTATTCAAAGTTGTCAATTTACAGAGATATTTCTCTCACCCAGCATGGGTATATGTAAAAATACACTTCAAAACACATCGCCCTACTTCTCCTGAGTACGGCGATGCTACATGTGTGACACTTTTTGCAGCCAAGATGCGCAAAGGGCCCAAATTCAATGAGTACCTTTTAGGAGGGCATTTTTACGCATTTTTCTTCTCACGCTTTAGGGCCCCTAAAATGCCAGGGCAGTATAAATACCCCACATGTGACCCCATTTTGGAAATAAGACACCCCAAGGTATTCGCTGAGGGGCATAATGAGTCCATGAAAAATTAAACTTTTTGTCAAAAGTTAGCGGAAAGGGAGACTTTGTGAGAAAAAACAATAAAAAATCAATTTCCACTAACTTGTGGCAAAAAAAAAATCTTCTATGAACTCGCCATGCCCCTCATGGAATATCTTGGGGTGTCTTCTTTCCAAAATGGGGTCACATGTGGGGTATTTATACTGCCCTGGCATTTTAGGGGCCCTAAAGCGTGAGAAGAAAAATGCGTAAAAATGCCCTCCCAAAAGGTACTCATTGGAATTTGGGCCCCTTTGCGCACCTTGGCTGCAAAAAAGTGTCACACATGTGGTATCGCCGTACTCAGGAGAAGTAGGGCAATGTGTTTTGGGGTGTATTTTTACATATACCCATGCTGGGTGTGAGAAATATCGCTGTAAACGACAACTTTGAATAAAATATTTATTCAAAAGTTGTCATTTACAGAGATATTTCTCACACGCAGCATGGGTATATGTAAAAATACACCCCAAAACACATTGCCCTACTTCTCCTGAGTACGGCGATACCACATGTGTGACACTTTTTGCAGCCTAGATGCGCAAAGGGGCCCTAAACCAATGAGTACCTTTAGGATTTACAGGGCATTTTTACGCATTTGGATTCTCACACTTTAGGGCCCCTAAAATGCCAGGTGCAGTATAAATACCCCACATGTGACCCCATTTTGGAAAGAAGACACCCCAAGGTATTCCGTGAGGGGCATGGTGAGTCCACAGAATTTTTATTTTTTGGCACAAGTCAGCGGAAATAGTTTTTGTTTGTTTTTTAATTTTGTTTTTTACAAAGTCTCATATTCCATTAACTTGTGACAAAAAATAAAATTTTACATGAAATCACCATACCCCTCACAGAATACCTTGGGGTGTCTTCTTTCCAAAATGGGGTCACATGTGGGGTATTTATACTGTCCTGGCATTTTAGGGGCCCCTAAAGCGTGAGAAGAAGTCTGGAATCCAAATGCGTAAAAATGCCCTGTGAAATCCTATGTGTTTTGGGGTGTATTTTTATATATACCCATACTTTGTGTGAAAAATATCTCTGTAAACGACAACTTTTAAAAAATTTTATACAAAGTTGACAATTTACAGAGATATTTCTCTCACCCAACATGGATATATGTAAAAATACACCCCAAAACACATTGCCCTACTTCTCCTGAGTACGGCGATACCACATGAGTGACACTTTTTTGCAGCCTGGGTGCGCAAAGGGGCCCAAATTCCAACGAGTACCTTTACCCTCAGTTCACACTTTCGCGTAAAACGCCGCTTTTGAACGCACATAAAAACGCACAACAGTAAAGGAACCATGCATTCCAATGAGGGTGGTTCACACTTGCGCGTTCATAGGCGCCTATAAACGTCGGACGCATAGGCAAGTTTGTTCGCGTTAATTCGGGCTTTTTTCGAGCGTTTGGTGCTAATAGACTTCAATGGGAAACGCGATAGGCGTGTTGTTCGGGCGTTTGTGCTGCGTAAAACGCGCCTATGGACGCGCGTTTTTCACAATTCACACCTCAGATTGGCCAAACTATATAGGGAGGGCTGTTTGGTCATTGGCCAACTATGCAGTCAATCACAGAAACGCGCGTCAAACGCGCCTACACTATTTACCAAAACGCTTGAAAAAAACGCGCCTACACGCCAGTCTTGAACGCACCAAAAACGCTAGGCTTCAAAACGCTCAGGTCTGAACCCAGTGTCAGGTTTTACATGGCGGCTCACAATTTAGCCCCGCCCAAAATGCCAGAACAGTAAACACACCCCACAAATGACACCATTTCGGCAAGTAGACACCCCAATTTATCAGAAATTGAAACTTTTTTTTTATTTTTTTTCCGCTAACTTGTGTCATTTTCCGCTAACTTGTGAAAAAAAATGAAATGATACATGAACTCACCATGCCCCTCCGCGAATACTTTGGGGTGTCTTCTTTCTAAAATGGTGTCATTTGGGGGGTATTTATACTATCCTGACATTCTAGCACCTGAAGAAACATGACAGGTGCTCAGAAAGTCTGAGCTGCTTTAAAATGCGGAAATTCACTTTTTTGCACCATAGTTTGTAAACGCTATAACTTTTACCCAAACCAATAAATATACACTTATTGGACTTTTTTTTTTATCAAAGACATGTAGAACAATAAATTTAGAGAAAAATGTATATAGAAATGTAGTTTTTTTTGAAAAATTTTACAACAGAAAGTGAAAAATGTCATTTTTTTGCAAAAATGTCGTTAAATTTGTATTAATGGCAAAAAAAGTAAAAATGTCAGCAACAATGAAATACCACCAAATGAAAGCTCTATTAGTGAGAAGAAAAGGAGGTAAAATTCATTTGGGTGGTAAGTTGCATGACGGAGCAATAAACGGTGAAAGTAGTGTAGTGCGGAATTGTAAAAAGTGGCCTGGTCATTAAGGGTGTTTAAGCTAGGGGGGCTGAAGCGGTTAAAAAATTATTTAGTAGTCCCACAAAGGGACTATAATAGTCGATCTTTTGATTGCTCCTAAAATGCAATGCACTGCAGTGCTCCAGACTAAAGAAAATATCAAGGAGCCATTGGCTCCTAACCTGAAAAATTTAGGAGCCAAATTAAATATTTAGTAGCCAAATTTGAAATACATATAATATAGCTGAGATACTCAGGAGCATGGGGTTTTCTAAGCTACAGCCCACTCAGTTAAAGCGGTTGCGCACTCATTTCCATGACCTGTCAGACTAGCCAGATTCTCGTTGGTAATCCCTAGGTGCTGGGTCCTGGCTCATTCGCTTCCAGGCCTACGCTTCTTGTCTTGGGTTTCTCCATGAAAACGTTTGGCTGCAGTGGCATCAAGACAATCACTGGCCACTGTGGGGATCTGCTCCCCTTGCATCACGTGACCATTTAACATAATGCAAAGGAAGCAGTGATCAGTTATTGGCTGTAACGGCATCAAATAGGAAGTTTTCATGAAGGGACTCAAGACAAGCAAAGGAGGCTGGGGAGCAAACGAGTCGGGACCCAGCACTGGGGATCAGGTGAGTATGATCACCAACAAAGGTCCTGCCAGCCTCAGACATTAGTACATACAAACCCTTTAACCCCTTAAGGACACGGCCATTTTTTGCAAATCTGACCAGTGTCACTTTATGTGCGAATAACTTTGAAATGCTTTTACTTATGCAGGCCATTCTGAGAACATATTGTACCTCATGACACTGGTAAAATTAAGTAAAAAAAAACTCCAAGTTTCCAAGTTTCAATTTCTCTACTTCTATAATACATTGTAATACCTCCAATAAAAGTTATTAATTTACATACCCCATATGTCTACTTCATGTCTGGATCATTTTGGGAATGTCATTTCATTTTTTGGGGACGTTACAAGGCTTAGAAGTTTAGAAGTAAATCTTGGAAATTTTCAGAAATTTTCAAAAACCTATTTTTTTTGGTACCAGTTCAGGTCTGAAGTCACTTTGTGAGGCTTACATAATAGAAACCACCCAAAAATGACCCTATTTTAGAGACTACACCCTTCAAGGTATTCAAAAATGATTTTACAAACGTTGTTAACCCTTTAGATGCTCCACAAGAGTTATTGGCAAATAGAAATGAAATTTCAGAATTTAATTTCTTTGCAAAATATTCAATTTTAACCCATTTTTTCCCACTAATAAAGCAAGGGTTAACAGCCAAACAAGACTGTATCTTTATTGCCCTGACGGCCGTTTACAGAAACACCCCATATGTGGTCATACACTACTGTACGGCCACACAGCAGGGCGTAGAGCGAAAGGAGCGTCGTGTGTTTTCTGGAAGGCTGATTTTTATGGACCGGTTTATTTACACCGTGTCCTGTTTTAAGCCCCCCTGAGGCACTCCCTAAAAGTGACCCCATTTTGGAAACTACACCCTGCCTTTTAGTGATACAGCAGTTTATGACCACAAATGTGGCGTTTCTGTAAACTGCAGTATCAGGGTAATACATATTAAGTTTTGTTTGGCTGTTAACCCTTGCTTTTTTACCGGTAAAGACGGATTGAAATGGAAAGGGACCAAAAATGACTGTTTTGCACCGTTTTTAAAAAAATTTTTGGACCGTGTTAATCTGGGGGGTTAGGTCATGGGGTATTTTTATAGAGCAGATTATTCCGGACGCGGCGATACTGTACCTAATGAGTCTACTTTTTTACAATTATTTAGGTTTTATACTATATTATCCTTTCTGATACAAAAAAAATTACAAGCTTAGTTTTTGCGGAATGAGGGGACGGTTTTAATGGCACTATTTTGGGGGGCATGTGACTTTTTGATCGCTTGCTATTACGCGTTTTATTATGTAAGGTGACAAAAAAAAATTTTTTTGCACCTTTTCCCCCCCCCCCGTTTTAATCTAAGGGGTTAGGTCATGGGGTATTATTATAGGGCAGATTATTACAGACGCGGTGACACCTAATTTGTCTACTTTTTTATTTACTTTTTGTTTAACACAATATTATCCTATTTGAAACAAACTAAAAAAACTTAACTATCTACATAGATTAACAGTCAGTTTTTTTTAAAGTTTTTACTCGATTGTCTTCGGTAGGGGCTTATTTTTTGCGGGATGAGAGGACGGTTTTATTGGCACTGTTTTGGGGGGCATATGAATTTTTGATTGCTTGCTATTACGCGTTTTGTTATGTAAGATGACAAAAAAATTCCTTTTTTTGCACCTTTTTTTTTTTCCCGTGTTAATCTAAGGGTTTAGGTCATGGGGAATTTTTATAGGGCAGATTATTACGGACGCGGCTATACTAATTTGTCTACTTTTTTAATTATTATTTTAATTAATTTAGATTTATAAACGATAATTTTTGAAAATTTCTTTTGGGGTGTCTCAAGTCTGAGAACCATAGTTTTTATCCGATTGTCAGTGGCTAAATGAAAAAGGGGGTAATAAATTTAGTACTCCATGGAAGTGTGGTACTCCCTGAAGCAACCGTCAATGCAGAGGCCCGGATGATCGGGGCACGTGTCACACTGAGTGGTGGTGTCCTTCCATATCCCGCTCCTGTGACACACTCTGCATTTTTTGGGGGTTTGTCCCTTCTTTTCAGTATGGGGGACCGGACCTGGAAAGTGTTGGCCAGGGATGATTCGGGCGCCTCCAGTTCCCGAGGTACTCCGGCCTGCTCTTTCCCGGTCAGAAAAGATCAGGTCATTGAGGACTGCCTCATAGAACTGGAGGAATTTCCCTGTGTTGCCAGCGCTCCAGGATAACACAAAAGAGTTGTACAGGGTGGGCCATTTATATGGATACACCTTAATAAAATGGGAATGATTGGTGATATTAACTTCCTGTTTGTGGCACATTAGTATATGTGAGGGCGTAAACTTTTCAAGATGGGTGGTGACCATGGTGACCATTTTGAAGTCGGCCATTTTGAATCCAACTTTTGTTTTTTCAATAGGAAGAGGGTCATGTGACACATAAAACTTATTAGGAATTTCACAAGAAAAACAATGGTGTGCTTGGTTTTAACGTAACTTTATTCTTTCATGAGTTACTTACAAGTTTCTCTTTGTTTACGGCCATTGACATGTCGCCGAGGTTAACACGTGAGGAGCTGATAGAAATTGTGTTGATGTCTGGTGAACGCAGTAACCGGGTCATTGCAGCAGATTTCAATGCAAGACACCCTACGAGACCACCCATCTCACATGCTACAGTTAGCAAACTGCTTGCTAAGTTTCGTGAAACTGGTTCAGTGTTGGATTTGCCAAAATGTCACTAATGAAGAAACATCAATGGCTGTCCTAGCTTCATTCAGCAAGAGCCCACAGCGTAGCACTCGCCGCATGTCACCGGAGAGTGGCATTAGGCTACATGCACATGACCGTTGTTCGGGTCCGCGTCCGAGCTGCATATTTCGCGGCTCGGCCGCGGACCAATTCATTTCAATGGGGCCGCAAAAGATGCGGACAGCACTCCGTGTGCTGTCCGCATCCGTTGCTCCGTTCCGTGCCCCCGCAAAAAAAATATAGCATGTCCTACTCTTGTCCGTTTTGCGGACAAGAATAGGCATTTCTATAATGGGCCGCGTTCCGTACCGCAAAATGCGGAACGGAACGCGGATCAGCTTCCGTGTTTTGCGGATACGCGATTTGCGGACCGCAAAACACCAACGGTCGTGTGCATGTAGCCTTAGTCGAACATCCCTTCGGCGGATATTAGCTACTCACAAATGGCACCCTTACAAACTCCAGCTACTGCAGCATCTCAACGAGGATGACCCAGATCAGCGCACTGAATTTGCAGAATAGGCAAAACAAAAATTGGAAGAGGACCCTCAGTTTACGCAGAAGATTTAGTTCAGTGATGAGGCAAACTTTTATGTGAATGGTGAAGTTAACAAACAAAACCACCGCTATTGGTCTAACACTAACCCACATTGGATAGATCCCTCCAAGACTGTTGGAAGAAAAAAATTGATGGTATGGTGTGGTATATGGGGTACAAAGATAGTGGGGCCATTCTTCATCAATGGAAACCTCAAGGCCACTGGATATGCAAAATTGCTACATGATGATGTGTTTCCCTCTTTATGCACTGAAGCTGGCACGTTCCCTGAGTTTTTCCAGCAAGAGGGTGCACTACCACATTATGGGTGTCAGGTCCGAACATTCCTAGATGAACAGTTTCCTGGAAAGTGGATTGGTCGTCGTGGGCCAGTTGAATGGCCCCCAAGGTCTCCCGATCTGACCTCCTTAGACTTTTATCTTTGGGGTCATCTGAAGGCAATTGTCTATGCTGTGAAGATACGAGATGTGCAGCACCTGAAACTACGGATACTGGAAGCCTGTGCTAGCATTTCTCCTGCGGTGTTGCTATCAGTGTGTGAAGAGTGGGAGAAGAGGGTTGCATTGACAATCCAACACAATGGGCAGCACATTGAACACATTTTATAAGTGGTCAGAAACTTGTAAATAACTCATGAAATAATAAAGTTACGTTAAAACCAAGCACACCATTGTTTTTCTTGTGAAATTCCCAATAAGTTTGATGTGTCACATGACCCTCTTCCTATCGAAAAAACAAAAGTTGGATTCAAAATGTCTGACTTCAAAATGGCCACCATGGTCACCACCCATCTTGAAAAGTTTCCCCCCTCACATATACTAATGTGCCACAAACAGGAAGTTAATATCACCAACCATTCCCATTTTATTAAGGGGTATCCATATAAATGGCCCACCCTGTACATGGCAACCTGCACCAAGTAGACTTTTTTGTACCATGTCTGGGTTTTGCGCATGGCATTATATGGCTTGAGGACTTGATTAGAGAGATCAACTCCTCCCATCGATTGTAGTCGACGATACAATCAGACTTGAGGACCGTTGCTGTGGTACCTCGCACAGGGACAGGGGAGATGTCGTTACCGTGAATTGTGGTCAGCATAAGGACATCCCTCTTGTCCTTATATTTGACCAGCAACAGGTTATCACTGGTAAGGGCACGGGTCTCACCACTGGGGATAGGTACTTGGAGGGGGTAGGTAGGGAGGTCGTGCTGATTTTTCCGCATGGTCCCACAAGCGGGCGAGGGACTGAAACAAGGGGATACCAGAATAAAAGTTATCCACGTACAGGTGGTAACCCTAGTAGTGGGTGCATAAGGTCCCACACAAGTTTCCTGCTAACACCAAGAGTGGGGGGACATTCTGGGGGTTGAATACGGGTATTTTTCCCCTCGCGTACACGAAAATTGTAAGTGTACCCTGAGGTACTCTCACAAAGTTTGTACACCTTCACACCATACCTCGCCCACTTTGAGGGAACATACTGGCTGAAACTGAGTCTCCCCTTGAAAGCAATGAGAGACTCATCAACCGCGACCTCCCTTCCAGGTACGTAGGCCTCCAAATATTTGGCCCCAAAGTGATCGATGACCGGCCTGATTTTTTACAGGAGGTCTTAGGCGGGATCACCTTGGGGGGGACATGCTGCATTATCTGCATAATGCAGGCATTGCCGCATGGCCTGAAACCGTGATCGGGTCAAGTGATCTTGACGGGATCACATCACCCGCTGCTTTGTTGTGGCAGCTGGTAATGGTTACCATGGAAACTGGACGCCTTGACAGGCTTCCGGCTTACCATGAAAATGCTTAGTCAGATCAGACTTCTGCTAAAGGAATAAGTGTAAAGTGAAAATACAGTACAGTATACTATAAAGTGTACTGTATAGTATTATACAGATATCAGACCCACTGGATCTTCAAGAACCAAGAGGGTCTGGGTCAAAATATTGTAAAAAGAAGTGGGGGGAAAAAAGTCAAAATAAAAAAACACATTTATCACTGAATAAAAAAATAAAAATAAAATACACTACATATTTTGTATCGCCGCATCCGTAAGAGCCTGCTCTATAAAAATATCACAAAACTAACCCCTCAGGCGACCAACATAAAAAAAATGGTGTAAAAAAAGCCATTTATTGTCACCTAACAACACAAAAAGTGTAATACCGAGCAATCAAAAAGGCATATGCCTACCAAAATAGTACCAATCAAACCGCCATCTCATGCCGCAAAAAATATGGCTCTCAGACTATGGAGACACTAAAACATGATTTTTTTTTCTAAAATGCTGTTATTGTGTTAAAGTAAAATAAATAAAACAAAGTATACATATTATGTATCGCCTGAATCCTTAAAAACCTACTCTATAAAAATATCACATGATCTAACCCCTCAGGAAAGTGATCAAAAAGTGATCAAAAAGTTATATGCCTCCCAAAATAGTGCCAATCAAACCGTCATCTCATCCCGCAAAAAATTATACTCTACATAGGACAATCGCACAAAAAAATAAAAAAAATATGGCTCTCAGACTATGGAGACATTAAAACATGATTTATTTTGTTTCAAAAATTATATTATTGTGTAAAACCTAAATTCATAAATAAAAAGTATACATGTTAGGGATCGCCGCGTCCGTAACAACCTGCTCTATAAAAATAACCCATGACCTAACCCCTTAGGTGAACAGAGCAAAAAAATAATATAAATACGGTGTCAAAAGCCACTTTTGTCACCTTACATCACAAAAAGTGTAATAGCAAGCGACCAAAATGTCATATGCACCCCAAGATAGTGCCAATCAAACCGACACCTCATCCCGCAGACATTCGCCCAAAAAATTTAAAATAAAAATATGGCTTTCAGAATGTGGAGACACTAAAAAATAATTTTTTTCAAAAATGCTTTATTATGTAAAACTGAAACAAAACCCGCCAAAAAGTTGTCATATTTGGTATTGTCGTGTGCCCAACAAGCTGCTCTATAGAAATAGCACACGATCTAACCTGTCAAATCAACGATATAAATGACAAAAATAAAAACGGTCCCAAAACAGCATTTTTTTTGCAAATTTTCCATTTGAATCTATTTTTAGACTAACAAAGCAAGGGTTTACAGCCAAACAAAACTCAATATTCATTGCCCTGATTCTGTAGTTTACAGAAACACCACATATGTGGTCGCAAACTGCTGTATGGCCATACGGCAGGGCACAGAAGGAAGGGAACGCCATATGATTTTTGGAAGGCAGATTTTTCTGGACTGGTTTTTTGACACCATGTCCCATTTGAAGCCCCCCAGATGCACCCCTAGAGTAGAAACTCCAAAAAAGTGACTCCATCTAAGAAACTACACCCCTCAAGGTATTCAAAACTGATTTTACAAACTTTGTTAACCCTTTAGGTGTTCCATAAGAGTTATTGGCAAAAGGAGATGAAATTTCAGAATTTCTATTTGTTGTTACCTTGCCTCAAAAAAAGTGTAATATAGAGCAACCAAACATAATATTTAAAACATAACCATAGCAAAA
This sequence comes from Bufotes viridis, assembly GCA_033119425.1. Taxonomy (NCBI): domain Eukaryota; kingdom Metazoa; phylum Chordata; class Amphibia; order Anura; family Bufonidae; genus Bufotes; species Bufotes viridis. The sequence goes on from CM065591.1 coordinate 207,386,960, forward strand.
GCAGGCGCACTCTGCGGCAATACTAAACCCTCACACTGATAAAATTGAGGGGTTAGTTCGACATATCCTACTAGGAGGACATGTCTTAAGTTCGGACACCACAGCAAGGTCCCTCAAGTAGCCCGAGGCCCTACAACTCAACCTACCTCAGCTGTATGGGCGATACCAGGAGCCGTTGGGCATTACGGGAGCATAAGGCCTGACTCACAGACAGCTCACCAGTGACCTCCAGCATGTAACCATGCTTGCAATGGGAGGTGGGAGGTGCCTGTGAGCCCCACGCAAGACCGGCTGATATGGCCCAGAGCCTCACAGCTGCACCTGAATGTAGCCTGTAGATGAAAAGCAGGCACATTTAAATCGGAGTTTATACACCTCCAAACATATTATACAAACCATTAGAAAACGTGGTGTGGTGTTTAACAAGCAGGATATGCTCAACCCATATGCAGTTGTGCATGTATCTAGGGGAGCACATCCTGCACTTGTAGTCCGTTGCTAGGGGCAATCAACAGCAAAAAATGCATACGATGGAAGATGCCAGCAACGGACTACAAGTACCACAATAACCATCCTACATACGATAACGATAATGTGGATGTGGAGAACAATCAAAAACATAACCATAGCAAAACATAATATTTAAAATAAATAGTAGCAATAAAACTGCCAACTTATTCTGTAGTTTCCAAAATGGGGTCACTTTTTGGGAGTTTCTACTGTAGGGGTACATCAGGGGGGCTTCAAATGGGACATGGTGTAAATAAACCAGTACACCAAAATCTGCCTTCTAAAAACCACATGGCGCTCCTTTCCTTCTGCACCCTGCCCTGTGCCCGTACAGCAGTTTACGACAACATATCGGGCATTTCTATAAACTAAAGAATCAGGGCAATAAATATTGAGTTTTGTTTGGCTGTTAACCCTTGCTTTGTTACTGGAAAAAATTGATTAAAATGGAAAATTCAGAAAATCCAAAAAATCTAAATTCGTTAATTTTATCTTTATTTGCCATTAACTCTTGTGGAACACCTAAAAGGTTAACAATGTTGGTCGTTTGTGAGGGGTGTAGTTTCTAAAATGGGGTCATTTTTGGGTGGTTTCTATTATGTAAGCCTCACAAAGTGACTTCAGACCTGAACTGGTCCTTAAAAAGTGGGTTTTGGAAATTTTCTGAAAAATTTCAAGATTTGCTTCTAAACTTCTAAGCCTTGTAACGTCCCCAAAAAATCAAATGCTATTCCCAAAATGATTGATACATGAAGTAGACATTTGGGGAATGTAAAGTAATAACTATTCTTGGAGGTATTACTATGTATTATAGAAGTAGAGAAATTGAAACTTGGAAATTTGCCAATTTATCCCAATTTTTCGCAAATTTTGTATTTTTTATGATGTCTGAGCACAGTGTAGCCGGGTGCAAGGGAGATTAACCATAGATGGCGTGATGAGTAATTTTCAGATGTGTCTCCCTCCATGTTTCTAGACGGCCAATAAGCCTTCTCTGAGATGCGTTTAGAGGGGATGTCTGGGCTCTTCTATATTGATGACCTGTCCTCAGGATAGGTCATCAATATCAGATCGCCGGGGGGTCCGACACCCTTGCCGATCAGCTGTTTGAGGAGACGGGGCGCACACGCAGGAAGAGAGGCAGACGACGGCATATGACCACTGCATGCGCAGTCTCCTCATATAGCTGACCGGTGTTCTGAGAAAAAAAACTTACCCTGAAAAATAACCTTACCCCACGTGACTTCCGGGGGTGTGCGCCTCTGCGCTTGCGCCGTCAGGGGTAAGGAGATTTCACGGTACTTGTACATGTAAAATCTCCTTACCCTGCCACTGCGCATGCGCGGATTTTCAAATCTCCCTCACTACACTGCGCGCTTCAGATTAATTGCTGGCTGGCTCCTGTCAGGATCAGGTCGGTCTCTCCGCGCGCGCGCAGTGTAAGGAGATTTTACATGTACAAATACTGTGAAATCTCCTTACCCCTGACAGCGCATGCGCTGCTGGGTGCACACGCGGTGTCCTCGTGTGCACCCACGATTCAGCGCGCACTGTATCTTCACTTCACTAAGTTACTGGCGCTGCACTTGCCGCCTGTTGTACTGCGCAAACGTGGAGGCGCACACCCCCTGGCAGTCACGTGGGGTAAGGTTATTTTTCAGGGTAAGGTTTTTTCTCAGAACACCGGCAAGGGTGTCGGACCCCCACCGATCTGATATTGATGACGTATCCTGAGGATAGGTCATCAATAGTAAAAGCCCGGACAACCCCTTTAACATCTGTAATGCTCAAGATGGTTTCCCATCTCTTGAACGCCTTATCTGGGTGGGAAGTGAGAAATCTGTCTTTCACATGTGATATTTTTATAAAGTCGGTCTTTACGGACATTGTGATACCAAATATGTGTATTCTTTTTTATCTTTTCCAGAGTTACACAATAAGGCTAATTTCCCATAAGACGGTTTTCTGTCCAGATGCGACGTGAGAGGTGAGTAAAGGTTGAAAATACAACACATTTTCAGAAGCGTTTTTTCAAGCAGGGCAAAAGAATAAAAGGATATCCATGAGCATGCTATGATTGAAAGAATTCCAATTTGCAAAGAAAATGCAACTGAAGTATCAGAAAACTCGTGTTGGTGCTGGGTTTCATAATTTCTTTAAAAAAAAGCAGCAATCCAGCCGTGCCACCAACCATAGTCCTCTTCACAAACAAATACCAGACAATAAGAGCTCATGCAAAACACGGATGCGGGCCGCGGCATTTAGTGGAACAGAACGTCCTGGCCTCTATAGAACAGTCCTATCCTTGTCCATAATACGGCAATAATAGCACATACGGATGTGGACAGCACAGCGACCCCATCGGCCCACATCCAAGCAGCAAAAAATGCGGATCAGACGCAGAAAAAAACAATGGTGGAGTGCATGAACTACTTGTGTTTTCCCACATAGGTTTTTGTGGCATTTTTTGAAGGGCATTTGGTTGGGCGTTTTTCCCCATAGATGAGTGGATGATAACGCCAGTAGCACTGAGGCATGTCATCCACAGCAGCATCCCCTCAGTGTCCCGCATCTCCTCACCTCGCCGCCCTCCCCGGTGCCATCTCTTCAGATAACACGTGAACCGGATCCCGCCCCCACTCCTCTATGGTGGATGCCCAGCCGGGGGTGTGCGCTGTCCCCCCGTCTGCCGAGCAATTGGCTCCCTGTCCCTCCTGTTACCTATTGTTCTGGTCGAAGGTCTGGGAGGCTATTGAACGAGAGCGGACACCGAGAAATATGGTGGAACGGTGGCGGCTGCTGTGAGCTCCTGCGGTACGGAGGGGACGTCACAAAAGCGGCATGATGAGCAAGCAAGGAGACTGCAGTGTGAGGGTCGCGCTGAGGTAAGGGGCAGTGTTCTGCTGTGTGACAGCATCATGGCATTGGGAGCACTGCGGGTGGGGTATCCAGTGGATATTGAATGAGCAGATCTATGGGTTTTTTGGGTGGGGCACAATATCTGGAAAGGTGGCCGCCAGTGAAGCTGAAATCTGTCGCCCACCTGAATGTCACATTACAGTGTGTCCGTGTATGCACCACAGCATTGTCTTCCCGGGGATGTGGTCCACACAGCATCTTAACTAACCCTGGACCAGGCCAGTTTCCATTTTTACCCCCCCCAAGAGTCATAACTTATTACATTTACCATTCACATAGCCATATCAGGGGTTGTTTTTTGAGGGACAAGTTGAATTTTTTTCTAATGGCGCCATTTAATTTACCATATCATTATTGAAAATGGAGTGAAATAATAATAATTAAAAAAAAAACACAATTCTGCCTTTGTTTGGTTTTATTTTTGTGGCATTCTGTAAAATAAAAATGTCAGTCCGATTACAGTAATGCCAATTTGATATCGTTTTTAGGATTTGTATTACTATGGTTATATTTAGCTGTGGTTTTACTAGTTTTAACACATTATATGGGTATTGGGACACATCTCTATCACTGAACTCAGATGTTCCATCCAGTCCCATTGTCACAGGTGTATAAAATCCAGCCCCTGGCCATGCAGTCTGCCTTTACAGAGATTTGTGTAAGCATGGGTCCTGCTAAAGAGCTCACTGAATTAGAGGGTGGTCCTGTAATAAGATGTCACCATTAGTTCATGAAGTGTCTTCCCTCCTCGATATTCCTTGGTCACAGATGAATTGTATTATTCCAAAATGGAAGCGTTTAGGAACCACAGCAAATCAACCAAGAAGTAGCAGACCAAGTACAGTTACCGAGCGGCAGGTGCTGAGGGGCATAGTGCATAAAAGTCGCCAACACTCGGACTCTCCAGACCTCCTCTGGCATTCACTTCAGCACAAGCGAGCTTCATGCCATGGGTTTCCATAGTCGAGCAGGGTGGTGGAAAGCACTCTGCCACTGGAGCACTGGAACCGCGTTCTGTGAAGTGACACATCCATAGTTACCATCTGTCCAGAATTTGTCCCTGATTTTCAGAGACCGTCCATGCAGATTTGGGCTGACACGTTTCAAAACTGGGAGGGGCTTATGTGATGACAGGCACTGGAAGACCTAGATTCCCCTACTTTATCAAGTAAAATGGTAAGTATACCAATCATCCTTCTCTATCTGGCAGTCTGACAGACAAGAATTGGTTTGGACTGGAGAATGCCAGTAGAACGTTGCCTGCCTTACTGTACTGTGCTGTAGTATGTAATGCCCTGTGGTTGTTTTTCAGAGGACGGCCTACAAAGGAAATCTTAATGTTTTGTGCGTCCAACTTTGTGGAAAGAGTTTGGGAAAGGCGCTTTTCTGTTCAGGCATGAATGTACCCAAGTTCAAATAAAGTGACAATTGGGTTAGCCTACATGCACACGGCAGTGTTTTTCTGCACCTCCGTTCCATTTTTTTTGCGGATCCGATGTTTTCCTATTCATTTCTATGGATCCGTTAAAAATGCGGATGCCTCTTCCGTTGCCTGTCCGCGTCCGCATTTCACGTCCGCAAAAAAAATATGGCATGTCCTATTCTTGTCCACAAAAAACGGCTTGCGGACCCATAGAAGTCAATGGGTCCGCAAAAAATGCGGATGACCAACGGAAGCCATCCGTTTGTCATCCGCATCCGTTTTTTTTGCGGATGGTTACTTGGAAACCAGGGCACTTGTACAGGTACGTTAAGAAACTGGTTCAAGCCTTTTTTTTTTTTTTGCGGATCTGCAAAAAAAACGGAAGACACACCGAAACACAACCTACAAAATTTGCGGACACGCGGAACGGATGTGGATGTGAAAAAAAAAGGAAGACGGATCCGCGATTTGCGGACAGCAAAAAACAACTGTCATGTGCATGTAGCCTTAGGGTACTTTCACACTAGCGTTTTGGATTCCGTTTGTGAGATCCGTTTCAGGGCTCTCACAAACGGTCCAAAACGGATCAGTTCGGCTCCGTTCCGCCTCTATTCCGTTTTGGAGGCGGACACCAAAACGCAGCATGCAGCATTTTGGTGTCCGTCTGAAGAGGCGGAGCCTAACGGATACGTTTTTTTTTACAATGGAAGTCAATGGGGACGGATCCGTTGTCAGTGACACAATATGGTGCATTTGAAAACGGATCCGTTCCCTATTGACTTTCAATGTAATTCAAAACGGATCCGTTTTGGACTTTGTCATTTTTCTTTAAACCTAATGCAAACGGATCCGTTCTGAACGGATACAAACGTTTGCATTAGATGTGCGGATCCGTCTGTGCAAATAAACAGATGGATCCGCACCAACGCAAGTGTGAAAGTACCCTTAGTGGAAGAACTTTATTGGCCTGCACAGAGCCCAGACATCAACCCCCTTAAACACCTTTGGGATGAACTAGAATAGAGATTGTGTGTCACAAATGCTCCTGAATGAATGGCCAAGTTCCCACACACACTCCAAAATCTTGCAGAAAGCCTTCCAGAAGAGTGCAAGCAGTTTTAGCTGCAAAGAGGGGACCAAATCCAAAATAATGCCTACAGTTTACAATGGGATGTGAAAAAAGCTCCTGTAGGTGGAATGTGTAGGTGTCCCAATACTTTTATCTATGTAGTTTATAAACCTTTGAAAAAGATCTACATTTTGATTCCCCCCCACCATAATCTAACTCCCATAACCTAATGTTTCTGTCTATAGAGCTGCACAAGGGTTTTTATGGGGTGAGCTGTAGTTTCTATTGGTTATCTGAGGTACCGTATTTTCCGGCGTATTTTCCGACCCCCTACTTTTCCTGTTAAAATATGGGGTTTGGGCTATACTCGCCATATAAGACTACCCCTCTTCCAACGCACACCAAATAAAAATTAAACAGCATGGGAAAACCACTGAGAGCAGGGAGAGAGGGCTGCTTCAGAAGCGACTGGCCGGGATGCAGCGCACAGGGGCTCAGCTAGAGGGCGCCTGTTCCTGAAGTTGGAGAAGGACAGCTTCTCCAGTCCAGCTTGGAAGTAAAGAGGACCCTTCACTGGTTCAACAATTGTTAGATAATGATATATACCGTATGTGTAGAGCAGCGCCCAGGGATTATAGTAAGTGCAGGGAGATCCCTGGGCGCCGCTCTGCACATACATAACATTATCTAACAGTCGTTGGACCAGTGAAAAGTTTCATCACGCAGTATACCGGCATATAAGACGACCTTCGACTTTTGAGAAGATTTTCATTTGTTAAAATGTAGTCTTATATGCCAGAAAATACAGTTCATATGACTTTTTGATCTTTTTCTGTTCATTTTTTTTCAGGCGGTAATTCGACCATTTTTTTTTTCCATTACGACATTCACTATGCATGTTAAATACGTTTTTTCAAACATACCTGAATTTTCACAAAAAGTTTGCATAGTGGCTCTGCTTCTTTATACAGTCATAACTGTGAAGGAATAGTTATGTTTTGACTTCTCTAAAGTCTTCTTCAGTAATATTATTCCCTGTTTCAGCTGCACAGCTGTATGCATGTCTCTCACAAGCAGTGGGTGTCTCACTTCTGCCAGTACTGTACACAGTGACCTAATTTCCCGTACTTCCCATTTTTTTATTTTTTTCTAGGAAGCTGAGAAAGCTGATAAGAAGAGAAAGATTAGACTTACAGACACACAGGAGCCTTTATGCTATTCACACGAACACGCTCACGCTCAGCTAGCTCTGACACGCTCCCACTTCCTCTCAGCCGTCTTCTGAATCTACTTCTGAAAATTGATAAGATAGAAAAAATGATTTTTTTTTCCGTAATTTTCACAGTTTTCTCTTTAGTATTTTTTAAAGTATTATATCCGTCTTCTAATGGCACAAAATAAACCTCTAATAATCTGAAATAAATGTAGTTTGGCCCAGAAATTGATCAGTTATTTGCAGTTGATAGGCCCATTGTGAAAACGGAAAAATTGGCCTGCTAGGGAATGAAGGTAAAAACTCTTTTTAACAAAGAGGTTAAGCCGATTTTTATAGGTTACTTTGCTGGTACTGTAGTAGCTTCCATCATGGAGACTGAGACGGGAGAGATTGACCACTATCCTCACAGTGTTCCTGCAAGTATCTGTCCAAACTAATATTCCAAAATGGAATGGACAATGGAGGGCTAGATTATTCCACTGTGAGTCTGTGGCCCAGTGCCCCCAATTTTATCCTCTGTGTTAAGGGAAATATTAATTATTAATATTTTAGGTAATACCAATAATTAATAGTCATAAATAGGTGTGAGTTGTCTATTGATGACTCCGACCTTATACCTTAAACACAAATACCTGTGTTGCTGCTATACTATGACGGCCACAACAATAAACTAGACACTATAAATAATGAATAATAAAGAAATAGTTATTAAAGCAAATACAAGTCTAACAGTCTACTATTATGCTATATCTATATATATTTATATTTATATATGAATGGTTATAAATATATATACATATAAGTGCACGCAGCACAGTATAGTAACAACACTACAACACAGCAATAAACACAATATTTACAAAACGCCTAAACTACACTAACACAATCCCAAGTCCTCCCCAAAATCTAACTACAAATACACTCACGCACACTTTAATAGCAGCCCACCCAGCCTGGCAATATTCTATCCCTATGGGGAATAAAGGGTTAAAAAAGGGGTACAGGGATCACTGGGACTGCTGTTGTAATTCAGCAATGAAGGGGTTAATGGACACAGCAGTGGAAATACAGCTGTGGATCGTTGGTGGGATAGCGTATTAAGGGGTTAATTGCAGGGGAGTAAATAAGGAGTGGTATAGTGGGTATAAAGGGGTTAATTGCAGGGGTGGTATAGGGTATCATTGGTGGTATAGGGGGTAGGGAAGGTAAAGCAAGGGTTTAATGCCACGGAATCGTTGGTATAGGGAAAGAGTCTACTTAGCCATCCAGGGGTTAATGCTCATTTCCAGGGGTATTTGTTCGTTGTAGGGGATAATTCTCGCAATGATGCTCGTCTCTCTGGGGGATGATTCTCTCTTGGGGCTGCACGGCTCAACAGATGAGCGCAGTGCCACCGGACTATTTAAATCCGGCGCACCGCAGGCAAGGACACGTGGACCAGCGCAATGATATGATGTCACCGCGCCTGCCCCTGCAGCGCGCTTTCAGGCGGGGATCACTTTGATCCTCCCACCTGTGAAGCTTCCGTATATCCCAGGTGCAGTAAGTATCGCATCTGGCATATACAACAAATACATCAGATGGCGTATAATAGCAAAGGAGGAATTTACAGACAACAATTCTTTAAGAAAAAAGGATCCCCTTTGAGGATCCCCTTGAATCAGAGAAATTACCAGTCATGCTGGCTGTTGTTCTATTCCAGAAGAACAAGGATGAAGCTTAAAAGGGTTTTCCGAGATTTTTTTTTTTTTACTGATGGCCTTTCAGACCTCTGGGTAGGTCATCAGTATCTGATTGTGGGGGTCCGACACCCGAGACTCCTGCCTATCAGCTGTTTTGAGAAGGCAGCAGTTCTCCTGTGAGCCCCAATGCTTTCTCACAGCTTACCAAGCACAGTGCTGTACATTGTATAGCGGCTGTGCTTGGAATGACACTCAGCCCCATTCACTTGAATGGGACTGATCTGCATTTAGGCCACGTGACACATGAATGTGTCTTTACTCGGTCTAGGAGAAGCTGAGAGAAGGCTGCGGCCCTCATAGAAGCACCCCTGCCTTCTCAAACAGCTGATTGGCGGGGTTCCTGGGTGTCGGATCCCCACTGAATCCTGGTGACCTATGTTAAGGATAGGTCATCAGTATAAAAATCTCAGAAAACCCCCCCAGAAAAACCTGTGATGATGTCACCGCCATGTGAACAATGCAAGTGGGGAGCTCAGCAGTGTGGAGAAGTGGTTAAGAACCTGTGATGATGTGATGTGACATGAGGGAGCTTTGTATGGAGGAAAAGAAAGTAGAGAAGCGATGAATTCAGTGTGAGCCAGAGAAATGCCACCAGCAGTGAGTCCATGCCCAGAATATATACTCTACAGTGGCACTGGTAGACAGACCCCTGAGTCCAGTGCTGCGCTACTGAGGGTCAAGACTTAGGAGGACCTAGCACTGGGGAAAAACATCATGACACTATCCAGCACAATAAAGTTCTTTACTTATGCAATGCTTGTCCTGCCCAGACACAGTTTAGGACCAGAAGAGGTGAGTAACAGCAGCACGTGGTTGACCTGAGTGGAATGTGGCGCCTGGGCATTAGGGAGCTGAATCTCTGAGGATTTAAGTCAGGGGAGCATGTTACTGTCTGTCACTGTCTAATAGATCATTAACACGAGACAAAACGAGTGGAGTGGGACCGAAGGTGGGGGACTCAGTAGGAGGTAGGGGACACTGACATGTATGGGCGTATGAATAATGCCTACTGGCCTCCTGAGGTTTAGGGTGTTGTCAGTGCTGTGTGGGACCTATTAAGAGATTGTATGGGGAGGGGGCTCAGTAATGGGGCTCAGTAATTTCTAGGTACCCCCAGATTAAGGGACCATAGGTATATAGCCCCTGTGCAGGGATCTGAACTTCACTGATTCAAGTCTCCAGGATGCGTCTGCAGAGTAGTTGCCAACTGGTAAGCAAATGAGGAAAGAGTAACCAAACAGAGCCAAGGTCAGTACCGGAAAACGGCAAAGTGTCAGAGATCCAAATACAGGGACAGAGCAGGGATAAAAGAGCAGAGGGAACTAGAAGTGACAGAATAGCAGGCAAAAAGGAACGTCAGGCAACCCAAGTCAGTACTAGTCCAGATAATAGAAGGGATAAGATATTTATTTCTTCATCCCACTATGGTATGCACATCATGTATTGGGTAATGTGGTATTCCCGCAGGTTACCTGTTATTTAATTTCTGCCAATGAGAGATTCAGCTTACATACTTTCATTGTATTAGGCTTATGGCTTATTTGGATCTTGGTTTTGTTCAGATCTATGAAAATGTTTTTCTATTTTTAAATGTGTTTTAGCACCATCACGATCTTAGCTATTTGTAAGACCAGGTCGGCTTGAAATGCGGAATAGGAAGCCTTCCTATTCTAACTATCGCTAACAAATGCAGAAAGCATTGCTATTAATGCTGGATCTCAATGTAAGCTGCACACATACATCCTAGACCACATAACCCAGCAAAGTTCAGAAGAAATTGTCCTACCCAAGATGGATTCCCATGCACACAGTAGGAAAACGTGCCAGCTCCTCTAGTAACAAGTAGTGTATAATGTGATGGAAAAATTAATCAAGACAGCAAAGGAGGCAATATGGACAATCACAATGCATTAGTAACTGCCTTGTATTTGCTGAAGTGACAAAACCCCTTTAACTTTTGCCTTTCTGACCCAGGAATAAGTGCTGTCTTAAAAATATTACTGGTTATACCAAATCTTTGTCGCACGCCGTCAAGTTGCTGTAAGTAGGGTTCTAACCCCGTCTTCAGTAATAGATACAAAATTAAACAAAATGTAAATGACCTTGTTTTTGTCACAGATACATTCACAATATCAGAGAGAAAAGAACATACAACTGCAAAAGTCACATAAATTGCTAGTATAGCCAGTTGCCCTTTAGGAGCTACTATAGAACATGTTTAAAGTCTAACCGGTGAACTTATAATGTTGTTTTCATTATAACACATCCAAAAATTACATCCTTAAGAATTGGATCGGCAGCCAAATATGTTGTATACTGTGTATAAATTTAAGGAATACGTACTGGGTACAGAGAGATAATAAGCCCATAAGTTTCTGGGTAAAAAATTGCCATATTGGATCCCTAGTACTTACCTATGCCCAAGGTGTGAAAAAGGAAAAGCAGAAAGGCAGACGCAGTGTTTGTAGTGTGTGTAAACACATGTGAGGGAAATGGCGTCTAATGGAAGCACCTCACTTCCTGGTTTATGTAGGGGAAGATCGTCCCTCTATGTGTAGTGCGCCTGTGCATGCGTTCCACCCTTTCCGGAAGTTGGGAGCGTGTGGAACGCGTGAATTAAAAAAGCTTTTCTAACTTAAAAAAAAAATATATGTATATATTTACTTACTATAATAAGATGGTGGCACGCGTTGACATTCATTATAATACTGGGGTAATCCTAGAGAGAATGTTAGTCCCGATCAGTTACCGCCCCACTCGAGAGGAACCCAGAAGTGCGCATGCTCAGAGTTCATGCATTCCACCGTCCGGCACTGTGGACTGCACAGGATAATTGTGCGTTCCACTGGCTATGAGATGCCTTGATCTCTGTTTATGTATTGTTAGTAAGGTAGGAAGGCAGTGGCCTATCATTAAGACCTAAAGTTCATCTGGAAAATGAAAGGGAAACAAGGGAAAAAAGAAAAAAAAGGGAGGCTAACTAATGATTTAAGAAACTAAAATGAATGGCCTGGCAATTAAGTAGAAAAAGGGAAAAGAAAAAAAGAGAGAAAAATGAGGATACAGAAACCAAAGAAAAGCTAGATTTCAGAAAAAAAGTAAAAAAGGGTAAATAAAAGATTAAAACAAATAAAATAAAATAAAATAGGTGGAGATACAAGGTGTAGTGAAGATATAGAGGAGAAGAGAAAATGAAAGAGAAAAAAGGAAGCAAGATATGTATGACCAGTGGAAGAATGGATTCAAATATGGTCCACCAGAAGAGGACGTGCGTAAGGTAACAACCTAGGGAGAATGAAGGCGAAAGAAATAGCAAAATGGATACCATTCTGTGGCAGTAGGGGGGTCCCATATGGTTAATGGGCCTGAAAATAGAGAAAAGAGGAATTAGATACCAAACATAATTACATTACAGAAAACTCTGGATCTCGTACTCTCTGTTTAGACCCTTGGGTGAGAGGCTCTGTAACCTGTGAATCCAGTATGCCTCTCTTATTTTAAGTTGCTTGGCTCTATCTCCCCCTCGTCTGGGGGTTTCATGTTCCACCTCCTGAAACTTGAGTTGGGAAATGTTATGTCTTGCTTCATCAAAATTGGAACTGGTAACGGGAGATTTTTTCTTCTTATCATATGTTAAATAATAAATCTCTACTTTCAAAACTAAAACCTACCAGCTGTGGTTGTATCTATTATTAAAAATATTACTGTAAGGCCTCTTGCACTCGGCCGTATGGCTTTTTCACTGTTTTGCGGTCCGTTTGTAACAGATCCGTGGTTCCGTTTTTAGTTTCCGCTGTGTTTCTGTTTTTGTTCCATTGTTCCGTTCCGTTTTTCCGTATGGCATATACAGTATGCAGTAATTTCATAATAAAAATTTAGCTGGTCTTAAAATTAGAGGCGGGTGCGTTGCGGGAATATACGCGTGAGAAAAAACGCCATGTTTGGTACCCAACCCGAAGCCGGACTTCATCACTGAAGTCCGGTTTCGGGTCTACTGGAGAATTGATTATTTTCCCTTATAACATAACGCGATCTGTTCTCCCTTTCCCTGCAGCATCTATGATCTAAAGGACCTGTGATGAGGTCACATCACATGGTCCAATCACATGGTCCATCTTACCATGGTGATGGACCATGTGATTGGACCATGTGATGTGACGTCATCACAGGTCCTTTAGCTGTTAGCTGATGCTGGGAAAGAGAGGACAGATCGCAACTACGCGATCAAGTGGCTAAGGTAAGTTAACTTTTATTTTTTTTAACCCCTTCCTCTTCATTTTAATATGCATTCTTTATTAAGAATGCTATTATTTCCCCTTATAACCATGTTATAAGGGGAAATAATAGAGATTGGGTCCCGTTGCTAAGCAACAATGCGGGAAAATCGCAACGCATCCGCACTTGCTTGCGAATGCTTGCGATTTTCCTGCAGCCCCATTCACTTCTATGGGGCCTGCGTTGCGTGAAAAACGCAGAATATAGAACATGCTGCGATTTTCACGCAACGCAGAAGTGATGCGTGAAAATCACCGCTCATGTGCACAGCCCCATAGAAATGAATGGGTCCGGATTCAGTGCGGGTGCAATGCGTCCTCCTCACGCATTGCACCCGCGCGGAAAACTCGCCCGTGTGAAAGGGGCCTAAGAGTGGATACAACTTTATATGTCCAGCCAACACTCTACCATCTATATCCAAAGAGATAACCACATATTACCGATTGGATATATTAGATGGAACTCAGTGGATCAAGTATATCCACATAAGACTGAATACACCTGACATCTAACCGGCACTGCTGAGGTGTTGAACATATATGCTACCAATTTATCTCACCTAAACCATCAAGAGAGACTACCTTATAACACATAACAATAATACCTATAAGAGTCAACTGGGACCATTTGTTGAGCTACAGGGACTTTAAGGACTATTTTTTAATCCTTCATTTTTATTAGATTTTTATTCATACCCATTTTTTATCCTTGTGATTTTTTAACTATTTGTCCTACTAATAAACTAGATAGACTCTCACTACGATTCCAGCATATTTCTAAATGTAGAGTGCCTGCCTTCCTTTCTTATAAAAACATGATTTATTATATAAAACTGAAACAAACAAAAAAGTAGACATAATTGATATGGTCATATCTGTAACAACTTGCTCTATAGAAATTGTGCATGATCTAACCTATGGTTGCACTGGGTATCAAACTTTTAATACCCAATAAATACTTTTGCACCAGGAAAGATCCAATACCTGGATTTGCTGTTTTCCAATACTAAGCTGGTAGTGTGCAGCCTAGTATCTTTTGGAGAACATGTTCTCATAAGCAGGCACAGTGGAGAAGGAGTAAATCCCTCCCCTCCTCACTGTGATGCGGCCGCCAGTGCCACCAATGAAAGATTAAGGGGAGGGTCTGTGAAGCTGCTGCTGGCCAAAGCACAGGGCAGCAGGGACAGTGTAAAGTCCTGTTCACCCTAACAGACCCCTTCCCAACCCCTGTTCACCCTTAACCCCTTCCCAACATGTGACGTACTATTACGTCATGGAAGTCAGTGACTTCCTGCATTTTGACGTAATAGTACGTCATGGTGATCGGGCTAGGCACCTGAGCAGTGCGCGCCTGACCATTGCAGGGGTCCGGCAGTCCCTGGTAGCACGGCCCACTGCTGTATCCGCCGTCATTGTTGTTTACACTGAATGCGACATAGTAGTGGTTTGCGGCGGGTGAAGGAGCGCATCGAGTCCCCGCGCTGCTGTGGCGGGCACCCGATGCATGACAAGACAGCCTGATGCCATGCAGAGGCTGCCCAATGCCTTGCACGGCATCGGCACCTGCCTTCTACTAGGGCCCAGGAGATCCAGCCTCAGACTGGGTCTCCTAGGCAACCTGTTAGGCCTCATGCACATGGCTGTTGTTTTGTTCCACGTCCTAGCCGCATATTTTGCGGCTCGGGCGCGGACCCATTCACTTCAATGGGGCCGCAAAAGATGCGGACAGCACACCATGTGCTGTCCGCATCTGTTGCTCCGTTCCGTGGCCCCGCAAAAAAAAAAATAGAGCATCCCCTATTCTAGTCCGTTTTGCGGAGCAGCTTTCGTGTTTTGTGGATCTGCGGTTTGTGTCCCAGAGTGGGACAGAAATAAAGTTTAAAAAAAAGTAAAAAAAGTGTTTTTATTAAAAAAATTAAGTTTTAAGTAAAAAAAAGACAAAAACGCCCCTTTCCCCAGATTTCATAATAAAAAAAAGGAAAAACACATATTTTAGGTATCGCCGCGTCAGTAACGACCGACTCTATAAATATATCACATGATCCACCCCGATTATTGTATTAAAAAAATACAATAAAAACTGTCAAAAAAAAGCCGTTTTTGTCACCTTGCATCACAAAAAGTGCAAGACCAAGCGATCAAAAAGGCGTATGTCGAACAAAATGGTACCAATAAAACCGTTACCCTATCCCGCAATAAATGAGACCCTACATAAGAAAATCAGTCAAAAAATAAAAAAAACTATAGCTCCCAGAACATGGCACGGGGCTCACACGTTCGTGTGAAAGAGCCCTAAATCAGTTTACAACCATATGTGGGGTGTTTCTGTAAACCGCAGAATCAGGGTAATAAATATTGAGTTTTACTTCGCTGTTAACCCTTGATGTGTTAAAGAAAAAATTGATTAAAATGGAAAATCTGCTAAAAAAGTGAAATTTAGAAATGTCCTCTCCATTTTCCTTTAATCCTTGTGGAACACCTAAAGGGTTAACAAAGTTTGTGAAATCAGTTTTGAGTAACTTGAGGGGTGCAGTTTCCACAATGGGGTCATTTATGGGTGGTTTCCACTATGTAAGCTCCACAAAGTGACTTCAGACCTGAACTGATCCTTAAAAAGTGGCTTTTGGAAATTTTCTTAAAAACTTCAAGATTTGCTTCTAAACTTCTAAGCCTTCTAACGTCCTAAAAAAATAAAATGACATTTACAAAATGATGGTAACATTAAGTAGACATATGGGGAATGTTAAGTAATAAATATTTTATGAGGTATCACTTTCTGTTTTAAAAGCAGAGAAATAGAAATGTTAAAAATTGTGAATTTTTCTTAGTTTTTGGTAAATTTGGGATTTTTCCATAAATAAAGGTGAAATATATTAACTCAAATTTATGACTATCATGAAGTACAATGTGTCAAGAGAAAACAATCTGAGAATCGCTTGGACTTTCTGATTAACATTATCTTTTGGGCGGGGAAAAAGGAAACAACTATAGCGTTATTTTTTGCATTTTTTAAACTAGTTTTGCAAAATGTAAGCACTTTTTATGGAAAGGTGTTTTTTTATTTTTTACTTTGTTTAAAATAAACTTTATTGACATATCATTTTTGAATTTTTTTATTTTCAGTCCTACTGGGGGACGTTGCTTTTATAATTCTTAGTGTGCCTTATATGCCAATGCATTATACCCTGTCACTGTAGCAGTGAAAGGTTGTCTATTAGGCTATGCCTGTGTCACAGCTAAATAGATGTACAGTCATGCCAGGTCTGAGGGCCCTTGTTAGGCTAGGTTCACATTTGTAGCACCTTTGTTGGCACCTCTCTATTCGATTTCTGGGGCCTGATGGGGACAGCGACACCCAGGTATTAGTCAGTGTTCGGCATTCATGGTATACCTTCAGCCCAATATTAGCCCTGCCTCTAGGGATGAGCTAAAATTGATTTAACAATTCTGACAAAATCATGTTCCTACATATATATATATATATATATATATATATATATTGAAAAGTCATCCGCAAATGCAGATAATTTAAGCTAACGATAGATGATTTGTAAG
Organism: Bufotes viridis; assembly: GCA_033119425.1. Classification (NCBI taxonomy): domain Eukaryota; kingdom Metazoa; phylum Chordata; class Amphibia; order Anura; family Bufonidae; genus Bufotes; species Bufotes viridis. The sequence continues at coordinate 207,403,668 of CM065591.1, forward strand.
GTTCATAAATACAAAAATATCAAGTAAAGGAAGTAAAGGAAACCTAGTGAAAGTACAAGCACACTCTTTATGCGACTGTTGTGCTCTTGATAAAGACCATATATGCCACCTGTTTGTTTTTTCTTGTTAGGTACTAATTGATTAGCTACGTTTTGGGTAATTTTCTCTTCATGCCCTTTATTTCCTATATATAGGAATTGATAGTTTTTAAGTGTTGACAGAATCGAACATGGCACCAAATTTTTTAGAGTTGAGTGTCTGACCACCTTGGCAATTTGTGGCAAACATACAGTATCATACCGCATGGGTATTTTCTAAGGGTACTTTCACACTAGCGTTAAAGTTTTCCAGTATTGAGTTCCGTCCTATGGGCTCAATACCGGAAAAAAAATTACCAGTTTTATCCTAATGCCTTCTGAATGGAGAGCAATCGGTTCCGTATGTATCAGGATGTCTTCTGTTCCGTCCCTTTTATGGTATTGCGCCAGAGAAAATAGCGCAGCATCCTGCGGTTTTCTCCTGCCAAAATTTCCGGAACACTTGCTGAATTGCCGTATCCGGCATTAATTTCTATTGAAATGTATTAATGCTGGATCCGGTACCAAGTGTTCCGGAAAAATGGATCCAGTTTCCTGGTCTGCGCATGCGCAGACTTTTAAATCTGTGAAAAACATAAATACCAGTTCCTTTTTTCCGGATCCGGTATTGCAATGCATTTGTCAGACGGATCCACATTCAGATCCATAAACAAATGATATGCGTTTGCATACGGATTTCCGGGTCCGGCAGGCAGTTCCGGCAACGGGACTGCATGCCAGATTCTTCTAACGCTAGTCTAAAATACCTTAAAGGATAACTGTCACATTTAGACCCTAATTTCAGTTTTCATATATGTAGTTACTAATATCATAATATTCCTGAATCAATAACTATTAGACTTACCCCTTATTCAATAAGATTCAGCTCTTAGCAACCAGTCTGCATAAAACTGCAATTTCACTATTCTGTTAAGATGGCCGCCCTCAGCCCTGAGGCTAATACATAGGACACCTGTAGTGAAGTTAGTGAAGGCCAGCTCTGTATAGGGGGGTCTTGCAGTGAAGTTCCCAGGTCTGGCTGAAGCCTGTAGTCCTTCTACAAGCTCTCCTCTTATCAGATAAGGCTGTCATTTATACACTGAGCAGCCACATTGTCCTGCACTGCAAAGGGAGTGTCTGCCAAGCACAGGCATGTGGAGAAGTTCACACACACAGCCCAGCACTGTTATCTCCTGTCAGGAAGAACCTGGCTTTTTATACATTCCCTTACAATGTTGACTCACTATCAGTTCCCAGTGCACGCAGCGTCCTCATCTGGTAGACGGAAGGAGCATAGCAACCTGATTTTATCTCAGGTAAAAATAGCCAATACTTGGGACTTTTAGGTGGCGTTTAGGGGTTATTTATTAAACAATCAGAAATTAAAACAGGGCCAACAAGGTGATATTAATCACCAAAATCTAATGGTAAAAAAAAAAAAAATTTGACAGTTATACTTTAAGACTAGTAATTTAATTTAACCTGTCATACTATAAAAAATTGTCCCTCATTATATAAGTGTGTAAAAACTTGTCTTAAGGAGTGGTTAAACATGGAAAAACATGGCTGGCCACCTAGGGGCACCTTTTCCGTGTCGGGAAGAAATAGTTTCTAGTTTGCTATTTGCTGGATTGGACATGTACGGCGGGCTGATCGGGCGGGTACATGAGCTGTGCCCGCCTGATCCGCGGCATGGACCCGGCAGTCACTGACAGCCGGGCCCCTGCTGCATACGCCGGCATCGGTGAAAACACAAAAAATAAAAGCAATACCAAAACAGCTGTTTTTTGTTACCAACAAAACTGCCACCTTTTCCCAAAGTTTTTGAAATGGGGTAACTTTTTTGGAGTTTCGACTCTAGGGGTGCATCTTCAAATGTGACATGGCAACTTAAAATTATCTCAGTGAAATCTGCCCTCCAAAAACCATATGGCGTTCCTTTCCTTCTGCGCCCTGCTGTGTGCCCTTACAGCAGTTTAGGACCACATATGGGGTGTTTCTGTAAACTACAGAATCAGGGTAATAAATATTGAGTTTTGTTTGGCTGTTAACCCTTGCTTTGTTAGCAAAAAAAAATAATTAAAATGGAAAATCTGCCAAAAAAGTAAAATTCTGAAATTTTATCTACATTTTCTTTTAATTCTTGTGAAACACCTAAAGGGTTAACAAAGTTTGTAAAATCAGTTTTGAATACCTTGAGGGGTGGGGTTTCTATTATGTAAGCCCCACAAAGTGACTTCAGACCTGAACTGGTCCTTGAAAATTGGGTTTTGGAAATTGTCTTAAAAATTTTAAGATTTGCTTCTAAGCCTTGTAACGTCCCAAAAAAAGAAAATGTTATATACAAAATGATCCAAACATGAAGTAGACATATGAGAAATGTAAAGTAATAACTATTTTAGGAGGTATCACTATCTGTTTTAAAAGCAGATACATTGAAATTTCTGATAAATTTGGTATTTTTTATTCTTTTGATTAAAATTTACCACTGTCATGAAGTATAATATGTGAGGAGAAAACAATCTCAGAATGGCCTGGATAAGTAAAAGCGTTTTAAAGTTATCACCACAAAGTGACAAATGTCAGATTTGCAAAAAATGGCCTGGCAGGGTCCTGAAAGGGTTAATACGAATTATTCATGTTTGCACGCCGGTCCCCTAACCTGCGTGCTAGATCTGCGCTGGGCACCTGGCTGCTAATGGAATATTCTGATGGAAGACTGACAGGGAAACAAGCGCATGTGCAGTATGTCCGCAGTGTCCATGAATGGAGGCCACTGATGGACGGAATCCTCCTTGAGCAGCCATTTTGCCAGGTCAGCACTGGTAGGTAGGTCACAGGACCTGCATGTAAATATGAATGATTCATTATTAAACTATTGGAAACCAGTGTCGATAGTTTAATAAAGCTTATTCCTAGCTGCATGCATGCGCTGTTACCAGCACATGTGCAGCTAGTAATATATACCACCCAGCCCCTTTAAATGTTGATCCCATATCATATGTGCAGATTTCCACCTGTTAAAGCATAGCCATATTTTGAAATCAGTTTAATGCAAATTTATATACATAGTAACATAGTATATAAGACCGAAAAAAGACATTTGTCCATCCAGTTCGGCCTGTTTCCTATAAGTTGATCCAGAGGAAGGCAAAAAAAAACTGTGAGGCAGAAGCCAATTTTCTCTACTTAAGGGGAAAAAAATTCCTTCCCGACTCCAATCAGGCAATCAGAATAACTCCCTGGATCAAGAACCCCTCTCTAGTAGCTATAGCCTGTAATATTATTACACTACAGAAATACATCCAGTCCCCTCTTGAATTCCTTTATTGTACTCACCATCACCACCTCCTCAGGCAGAGAGTTCCATAGTTTCACTGCTCTTACAGTGAAGAATCCTTTTCTATGTTTGTGTACAAACCTTCTTTCTTCCAGACGCAGAGGATGTCCCCTTGTCACAGTCACAGTCCTGGGGATAAATAGATGATGGGAGAGATCTCTGTATACTGACCCCTGATATATTTTTACATAGTTATTAGATCTCCCCTCAGTCGTCTTTTTTCTAAAGTAAATAACCCTAATTTTGATAACCTTTCAGGGTACTGTAGATCCCTCATTCCAGTTATTACATTAGTTGCCCTCCTCTGAACCCTCTCCAGCTCTGCTATGTCTGTCTTGTTCACAGGAGCCCAGAATTGTACACAGTACTCCATGTGTGGTCTGACTAGTGATTTGTAAAGTGGTAGGACTATGTTCTCATCACGGGCGTCTATGCCCCTTTTGATGCAACCCAATATCTTATTGGCCTTGGCGGCAGCTGCCTGACATTGGTTTTTGAAGCTTAATTTGCTGTTTATTAAAATTCCTAGATCCTTTTCCATGTCAGTGTTACTGAGTGTTTTACCATTTAATATGTACGGGTGACTTGCATTATTCCTTCCCATGTGCATAACTTTACATTTGTCAGTGTTAAATGTAACTTTTACATTTGTCAGTGTTAAATTTTATCTGTCACTTGTCTGCCCAAGCCTCCAATCTATCCAGATCCCTCTGTAGCAGTATATTGTCCTCTTCAGTGTTAATTACTTTACACAGTTTAGTGTCATCTGCAAAAATAGATATTTTACTGTGCAGGCCTTCTACAAGATCATTAATAAATATATTGAAGAGAATAGGGCCCATACTGACCCCTGAGGTACCTCACTAGTGACAGTTGCCCAATCTGAGTGTGTACCGTTAATAACCACTCTCTGTTTTCTGTCACTGAGCCAGTTACTTATCCACATACAGACATTTTCTCCCAGTCCGAGCATTCTCATTTTATATACTAACCTTTTATGTGGTACAGTTTCAAATGCTTTGGAGAAGTCCAGATATATGACATCCATTGATTCGCCGCTGTCAAGTCTAGAACTTACCTCCTCATAGAAGCTGATTAAATTCGTTTGACATGACCGATCCCTCATGAAGCCATGCTGATATGGCGTTAGTTGCTTATTTTCATTGACGTACTCCAAGATAGCATCTCTTAGAAACCCATCAAACAGTTTCCCCACAACAGATGTTAAACTTACCGGCCTATAATTTCCAGGCTCTGTTTTTGGACCCTTTTTGAATATTGGCACCACATTTGCTATGCCCCAATCCTGTGGAACATTCCCTGTCAGTATAGAGTCCCAAAATATCAGAAATAAAGGTCTGGCTATGTCATCACTTAATTCCCTTAGGATACGGGGGTGTATGCCATCCGGTCCTGGCGATTTGTCTATTTTAATCTTTTTAAGTCGCTGTTGTACTTCTTCCTGGGTCAGACAGGGCACTTTTAATGGGGAATTTTCTTTTACATTATGCATTTCATCTGACAGTTTATTTTCCTCAGTGAATATAGTGGAGAAAAAAATATTTAATAGTTTTGCTTTATCCTCGTCGCTCTCTGCAACACCCCCCTCATTGCTATGTAGAGGGCCGACTCCTTCAGATTTTTTTTTTTACTTTTTATATAATTGAAGAACATTTTAGGGTTAGTTTTACTCTCTTTGGCAATTAATCTCTCGGTCTCTAGTTTGGCAAATTTTATTAGTTTTTTACATATTCTATTTTTTTCCTTATAGTTTATCAGTGCTTCCTGGCTCCCCTCCTGTTTTAGTAATTTACATGCTTTTTGTCATTTATTGCTTTCTTTACGGTTCCATTTATCCACATTGGTTTCTTATTGTTTCTTAGCCTTTTATTCCTATAAGGTATGTACCTCTCACAATTGGTTGTATTTTCGTTTTTGAGGACTTTGTCCCAGTTAGTTAGGCCTATGGCCTCGCTTAGTTGGCTAAATTGTGCTTTTTTGAAGTTTGGTATTTTTGTTCCTCCCTTTAGAAACTCTCGTTTGAAGGATAATTGGAAGGTTATTACTTTATGGTCACTATTTCCCAGGTGTCCCCCAACCTGCACATTTGTTGTTCTGTCAGGTCTATTGGTTAATACTAAGTCCAGTATGGCCGTCCCTCTAGTCGGGTCCTGAACCAGTTGGGAAAGGTAATTGTCTTTGGTTATTGCCAAGAACCTGTTTCCTTTATGAGATGTACAGGTTTCAGTTTCCCAGTCTATATCTGGGTAGTTGAAGTCCCCCATAATAACGACCTCATTATGATTTGCAGCCTCGTCTATCTCGTTTAGTAATAGATTTTCTGTGGACTCTGGTATTTTAGGTGGTTTATAATACACTCCTATTAGTAATTTATTATTGTTTTTTGCTCCATGTATTTCTACCCACAGTGACTCCACATGTTCATGTCCCTCAGAGATGTATTCTCGAATTACGGGATTTAGACACGACTTCACGTAGAGGCAGACCCCTCCACCTCTCCGGTTTTGATGATCCTTTCTAAACAGATTGTAACCTTTTATATTAACTGCCCAGTCATTGCTATCATCCAGCCATGTCTCAGTTATTCCCACTATGTCATAGTCCTCCTCACACATCACTAATTCCAGTTCACCAGTCTTGGTGAACTGGCATTAGTGTACATACATTTGAGAGGTTTATGTGTATTTTTTACCCTACATCTTTCATTCTGAGCTGTTCTAGTCCCCCCTTCCATTCCGCCCCCAGTCACACTACCTCACACTGCCCCTGGTCTCTATATCTGCACTATCTTCCCCTCCTATAATGTAATTACCCTCCCCCCCCAGTCCCTAGTTTAAACACTCCTCCAACCTTCTAGCCATCTTTCTCCCCAACACAGCTGCCCCTTCCCCATTGAGATGCAGCCCGTCCCTACGATAGAGCCTGTAGCCGACAGAGAAGTCGGACCAGTTCTCCAGGAACCCGAACCCCTCCTTCCTACACCAGTTCTTGAGCCATTTGTTAACCTCCCTAACCTCCCGCTGCCTTTCTTGTGTGGCTCGTGGTACAGGCAGTATTTCAGAAAATACTACTTTTGAGGTCCTTGCCCTAAGCTTTTGACCTAAATCCCTGAAATCATTTTTAAGGACTCTCCACCTTCCTCTAACTTTGTCATTGGTTCCGATATGGACCATGACTGCTGGGTCTTCTCCAGCCCCTCCCAGTAATCTGTCAACCCGATCCGCGATGTGTCGAACTCTAGCGCCAGGAAGACAGCACACTGTTCGACGATCACGATCTTTGTGACAGATCGCCCTATCTGTACCCCTAATAATGGAGTCTCCCACTACCAGCACCTGTCTGGCCTGCCCTGCTCTCCTGGTCCCCTGCTTACTAGAGCTGACATTCCCTGACTGGCAGAGGAAGTGTCCGGCTGCAGCGGTGCCGTCCCTGAACTATCATCCCCCTCATCTGCCAACCGTGCAAACTTGTTGGGGTGTGGCAGATCAGGGCTATCCTCCCTGGCACTCTTCCCTCTACCGTGCTTTCTTACTGTTACCCAGCTAACTACCTCACTCTCCTCAGCCTCCTCGCTACCACCCTCCCCCACATCTACCCCATAGAGTGCTTGCTCAGTGAACAGCAAACTCTTTTCCAAATTGTCAGTGGCTTTCAGTGTTGCAACTCGTCTGTTTAGAGATTTAATGTGCGATTCCAAACGGGTAATTTGCTCACATTTTAAACAAACATATACACTCTCGAATGGCTGTTCCAGGACTGCATACATCATACAAGATGTGCACTGGATGGCGCTGTCAATATTGGAAGTCATACTAAATGAGGATTACGCAGGAAAAAAGAGTGAAAAAAAATACAATATAGAGCAGTGATAGCAAGATTCTTACTTACTGTGGTCCCCTTAGAGCAGTAGGAACACTAGCTAGAATCAAACCAACTGTATACAAGGATGATCTACTGAATCTTTGTTTCTTGCTCCTTTTCTTGAACTCCGGTTTCTTTAAGTCCACTTATGAAAGCAGCCACTTTAGGGTACTTTCACACTAGCGTTTTGGATTCCGTTTGTGAGATCCGTTTCAGGGCTCTCACAAACGGTCCAAAACGGATCAGTTAAGCCCCAATGCATTCTGAATGGATAAGGATCCGTTCAGAATGCATCAGTTAGGCTCCGTTCCGCCTCTATTCCGTTTTGGAGGCGGACACCAAAACGCAGCATGCAGCTTTTTGGTGTCCGTCTGAAGAGGCGGAGCCTAACGGATCCGTTTTTTTTTACAATGTAAGTCAATGGGGACGGATCCGTTGTCAGTGACACAATATGGTGCATTTGAAAACGGATCCGTTCCCCATTGACTTTCAATGTAAGTCAAAACGGATCCGTTTTGGACTTTGTCATTTTTCTTTAAAGCTAATGCAAACGGATCCGTTCTGAACGGATACAAACGTTTGCATTAGAGGTGCGGATCCGCCTGTACAAATAAACAGACGGATCCGCACCAACGCTAGTGTGAAAGTACCCTAATAATGCAAGCCTCATGAATGAGATTGAACTACTGAGAAAAGAGGTTCTCATTTTTTATGCATACTACCTTTGATTGATAGTTGTGGCTCTGTATAAGTTAATAGCATAATAGCCTCAATCAGAACCGAGAGGAAGATGGAAAGAGAGCCAGCCTCACTAACAGAGGATGCATGGATACTGAACTGTGCCTGGGATAGCCTCCTCAATCCCCTCACCCCCAAGACCTGTATCATCCGCTGCTGTCCTATATGTGTATGCGGTGAGATCATTTACTCAGTCACCACTGGCAGCAAGGTGCTTGAAAGAGAGCCTTGGAGACAGGAGTGCAAAGGAGCTTGTGGTCAGAGGTTGGCTCTGGATTTTGTCGAGTCTTCTGGGAAAATGGTTGGAGCAGCAGGCTGTGATCGTCAGGATAGTTAATCAATATCTGATCGTGGGGGTACAACTTTTGAAGAGGCCATGCCTCTCCAATGAACACTGAGGCCTTTTCCTAGGCCAGTGAAGTCACATTTATTGGTCACATAATGAAGGCACAGCTCAGTCCTATTCAACTGAATGGCCGTGTGCTGTACACAGCCGCTACAATGTACAGTGCTGTGCTCTTTAAATAGTTGATTGGTGGGGGTTTCAGGAGTCGAACCCCCACCAATATAGATATTGATGCGCTAACCTGAGGAAAAGCCTTCAGTATCATAATGTTAAAGAGACAGGAAGTGGAGCTAATAGATAAGAGCTTGCTGTGTTAGCTCCTTCTGCTCTGCTAGGACCCAAACTCAGGACTCCAAATGGAGAGTTCCATATATCTTTATGCATGTGCGGCCCAGTATAGTTTAAAGGGAACCAGTCATCACCTTTATACTGGCCATACTAACAGCAGAATAAAGTAGAGACAGGTGAGTTGATTTCAGTGGTCTGTCATTTAAAAGTTAACAGTAAGTGGTTGCCGAGAACCAACATCACAAACATTGCAGACTGGGCCTGGAAAAGAGTCACGGCCACCTGAGAAGAGTCATGGTTATTCATGAATTCCTGCTCTCCCTGCCCACCTGCTGATGACTAAGAGCCTTCTACCTAGTTTTCTCCCCATCTCTCTAGGAGAGAACTGCCAATCATCAGCAGATGGGCAGGAGAGCAGGAGATTACGAATAACCATGCTATGACAAGGCCTGGGCTGCAATGCTTATGACGCTGGTTCTGAGCAACCACTTACTTTTAGCTCATGAGTGGCACACCGCTGAAATCAGCATTTCTGTCACTAATTTATGCTCCCCTTAGTGAGGTCAGCATAAAGTTGATGAGAGGTTTGATTGGCTGGTCTACATTTGTATAAGGCGGTGCTGCTCTGACTGCTTCCCTCCAGTTGCCGATAGCAGAGATCTGGCCAGCTGGATTAGGACCATGGTCTGCTGGATGAGCACCCCTAGAATATATGATGTATGAAATACAAATGATTTCCTATGTTCTTACTTTGTCTCCTTACTCCCTATCTGCTGCTATGCCTACAATAAAAATTGCTTTATATAGGAGTGTTGCCAATCTCTTATGCATCCATATATGTTATGTTTTGGTAACACAATAAATGGGTTTTCCACTCTATAGATTAGTGAACTATTCTCTACATAAGTCAGAAATTTGAGATCAGTCAGCTGATTTCAGCAGCCGCTCAAGTCAATTATTAAACAGTAGATGGAGCTGGAGGTAAAAGGCTCTGTCTACATTCTGTCAGTGTAGTATACTGCAGCTCAGCTTTGATTCATTTGGACCATGAAGGATGATAGGTTATGAATATCTACAGTGAAATGCCCCTTTTAAGGTCAATTACAAGCAGCCAAAATAAAATTAGGAAATATTTAACCAAACAGTAATTTAAAGGGGTTTTCCTGAGACTTAAATACTAACAGATTGAAAGGCTATGTGCACCTTTGAATTTATGTTTATTGTTGCATTTTACAATTTTTGGGCTAAAAGTCAGATTTTGAATTTGCCTTTATTAAAAATATTGAGCTGTTCTGTCACAAGGGGTTAACTGTTTTTCTAGCTATGTGACTGGTGCTTTCTTTTTCACTTTGTGAAACCTTATCTCTAAACTACTAAGAGGTCATAAACACTTATTTAAGCCACATTCTTATTAGTAAGATAAGGATTGAGTTTTAATGAGTGTTTATAATGTCAGAGAACGGAGATAAGGAGTCCGTCTGCTCCCCAGATGATGGAAAAGACAGAAAATCCACAGGACTCTGTATTTTTAATTAAAAAAAAATTATTAAAAATTATTTTAGCTCAAAATACATACAAGGCAATAATAAAAAAAATGCCCCCAATACTGACCTATCCTGTTGATAGGCATACAAAAACAAATTGATGGCAGCATCTCCAACAGTGAATTTTATTCACAGTGGGTCCATGAAAAAATGTACAAATAACTCCAGAAAGTGCAATGTTTCGACTACATAGTAGTCTTTGTCAAGCATAATCTGAAGTGAGCTTAAGCATATACCATATACTTATATACCATGCATAGTACCTCCTCTAATTAACATATACCAATAACAATTCAATATTACTCTTAATGACACCTATTCATTGAAACTCTCCAATAAGATGTACTTCCCATATAAGTGTCAAAGTAGTCAACCAATCTAAAATCAAATCCCATTACCTGGGGGAGGATAGCGGCATATGGAGCGTCCACACCATGCACATGTTAATCAGCGTCTCATTAGTTCCATTGCGGATACCCGAACCGCAATCATGTTCGCATAATAGCACGCAATAGACACACAACTTAATTCCGGTCATCTGACCGGACACGTCACTGACTGCCGATCACATGACTGGACAGGTGACTAAAGCACATGACCTACTCCCAATCTCCTAGCATAATATATTACATCCAAGTGACCTTACCCGGCTCGTACAGCGTCACCATTGTCATGGTGACCATCTTCTATATACAACAGAGGATCTCACCCAAACTGTAGGTAGATCAAACACTGTCAATAGGCCTGTAGTCCTATCGGAACCAGTACTAAGGGATCTGGGAGCATGTATTGATAAAGCATTAAAAATCTATTATATTCTAAATATAACCTCGCTATATTATGTTGTCCAATCCGGGGCGCAACATATTCATATACTGTGCATATACTGTCCCAGAGTGCCACTTCCTCCACCTAAAAATAAAAACAAATTATTAAAAACAACTCCTTTTACACATCATCCGCTATATGTAATCAATGCCACTTACATTGAACTCTATATTTAAACCATAGGGTTGCAATTATCTCAAATTAAAGATCCAGCTCAAATTCCTTTTTTCGAAGAATCATTTCTCTGTCCCCACCTCTCCTTAATTTACCAACTGAATCTATCACATGAAATCTCAATTGATTGATTGAATGGCAACTCTCCACAAAGTGCTTGGCCACTGGTTTGTCAAGCATTTTCTTTCTAATCGTGCCTTTATGTTTATTGATTGTCTCTCTAATGTCCATGGTTGTCTCACCAACGTATATCAGGCTACATGGGCATTGTATCATGTAGATGACATCTTTAGATCTACATGTATAATGTTCATTAATTTTATAGATGTGTCCTGTATAAGGGTGCGCAAAAGTGTCCCCTTTAATCATGTTGCCACAATTACAGCACCCCAAACAGGGAAAATTGCCCTTCCTTTCTGAGCTAAATATGTCTGTTTATAGCCTCGTTCACTCCCAATGTCCATTTTAATAAGTTTGTCTTTCAAATTGATGTTTCTCCTATAGGCCATTAGTGTAGTCGAAACGTTGCACTTTCTGGCGTTATTTGCACATTTTTTAATGGACCTACTATAAATAAAATTCACTTCTGAAGATGGTGCCGTCAATTTGTTTTTGTATGCTGACAAGGTGATCTGAGGTCGAGGATGGGCTAATGCATTCCAGTTAATGTCTATACGGTATTGAGTGCTGCGCTAAACATTATATTTGCTATCCTGTTAATAGGTCATCAGTATCTGATCGGTGGAGGTCCGACACCCGATACCCTCTCCTATTAGTTGTTTGAGAAGGCAGTCGCTCTTGTAGTAGCACGGCGGCTTTCTTTAACCAAGGAACGCCATGTTCATCTGTCACATGGCCTAGGGGCAGCTCAACCCCATGGAAGTTAATGGGGCTGATCTGTGGTATCAAGCACAGCTGCAATACAATGTACTGCGCTGTATTTGGTAAGCTGTGAGAAGGCCACAACTCTCACAAGAGCACCAGGGCCTTCTCAAATATTGATCGTGGGGGTCCCAGGTGTCGGATCCCCACCGATCAGATGTTGGTTTACCTATCCAGAGGATAGGTCATCAATATTTAAATCTCGGAAAACCCTCTTAAGACAAGAGAAATATTTACCCTTATGTGTTATTCCAAAAAGGTCAAATTTTTGTGTGAACATGAAGGCATCTGAAAGTCTTCATTTTTAAAGTTATTATGTCATAAATTATTTGTTGTGATTTGCCAAAATTTACATATATACCTTTTCTCATTTAGGATTCGTCCTCAAAGTAGTAAAGAACAGGCTGAAGGATGTCATGTATGTACATGGGTTTACCCTGGAGAACCCCAGATACTTTTGGGTAAGGACAAGGCGTTCACTTATGATTATGTGTTTGACATGGACACTGAACAGGTCAACGTCTACGATACTTGTGCACGTGGCTTGGTGGAGGGTTGCTTCCAGGGATACAATGCAACAGTTCTGGCATATGGTCAGGTAAATATGACTTTCTCCGCTTTGACTATGATTTTCTCCACTTTATATTTGTATTATTTCTCCTGTTACAAGGTCTCTGGTCCCTTAAACTCACATAGGGAGAGGGGCAGATTTACTTTTGATAATGTGCCACCGTTTTGCCCAGTTTGTGCAAAAAACTGGTGTACTTGCCCTGCATTTATCAAGCGCTTTAGACACTTTTCTAACCTTTTACACCTTGTTTGATGAGGGGGTTTAGCTTTATGGAAAGGGCTGTAGCTTAACTGGAAATGGGGCATTGCATAAATGCGCATGAATGCACCAAAAAATGCACAAACATTTTGGCACATTTTTGGAGCAAAACTAAGAAAACTTACAGATGGCATAAACTTAGTCTAAACAGTCTGAAGATTCAACTGATTTGTCATCCAGCATCAGCTATTTTGATAGTTTAAGACTTTCTAAGTTTACACTGTCTTAATTTTAGACAGTATTAATAAATCTGCCCCTTAGTATCTTCCACTCACACACCACCACCTCTTTTCAATCACTCTTTTGGCTGTGGTTTGAGACTCTTCTCCAACTATACCTGTTGCTTGGGATAGCTCATTGCATCCCATGATTTCCAGTTCCACTTTTACACTGATGACACTCAAATTTGCCTCTCTAGCCTAGATATTACCTTTCTGCTACCCAGACTTTCATAGTGTTTATCAGCTGTATCTCCCTTCTACTGCTCCTGCTTTCTAAAATCCAGCATGAATACAACTGAATTCATCTTTTAATTACCCAGGAGAATTGTCAATCAGGGTTTCACACTTTCCCCAGTTTCAGAATTCCACTGGCGTGGGTTATCGGGTTCAGAGCTGAACCCGAACATATACCCATTTTCACCCAGGCAGCCCCTGTAATGAGCATTGGAACATTTCATGCTCCAACGCTCTCCTTTGCCCTGTGCTGAATCGTTCAGGGCAAAGGCATTTTCTGGAGAGCTGGTGACGTACCAGGCTCTCCATGGGGAAAGCTAGGCGGAGACTTCCACCTAGCAGTGAGCCCAGTGACGTTACCTGCACTTATGGGCAGACTTTAGCACTGCCCTAACCTGTAAAACATCTAGTGCAGCGCTAAAGCCTGCCCATCAGAGCCGGTGATGTCACCGGCAACACTGCTAGGCAGAAGTCGCTGCCTAGTAGTGTAAAAGTATAAACATAAAAGCCCTTGCCTAGCGTAATACAATGCAGGGCAAGGGGGTCCGATGCTCATGTCAGAGAGGCTGGAGGGTGAAAGCAGGGGTTATGTCCGAGTTCAGCTCCGAACCTTGACAACCCCTTTAAATTTGATTCTTTGCTGTCTTTAAAACTGAACATCCAATCAGTTACCACCTTCTAACGATTCTCAAATGTGCTCTTACCTCCTCCTTGATGACACAAGAATGCTGGTGGATGCCCTCATCATCTCCTACTGTGGTTATTACAACATTGTTCTGTGTGGCTTTACATCTTGCACCCTATCATTCCACTCTCAACTCTGTTGTCTGTTAAATACACATTTCCTTCTTCCCTTTGCTGGTTTTCCTTTGCCCAATGAATTCAGTTAACAATGACATACTGAATTATTCTTTGTTCTCTTATCTGCTACTTATACAGTCTTCCCCAAAATTTCTTCTTTGCATTCCCCATAATCTTGGAACTTGCTATGTTTTTCATACCTTTTACTGCATTTCTAACAATCTTTGTTTTTTACTTGATTTTAATGGTTTCAGACAGGTGCAGGAAAAACATATACAATGGGCAGTGGCTTTGATCTTGCAGTTAGTGAATCAGAGCTTGGTATCATTCCTCGTGCTGTCCGACAACTTTTTGGTACAATCCAGGAGCGTGTAGTTGCATCTCGTGCACGTGGGCTTCCGGAACCAATATTCAAAATCAGTGCTCAATTTCTAGAGGTGAGATCATCACTGTACATATATGGATATTCACCTCTTATTGTCTCTGGTTTGGGGCAAGCATTGAGCATGAAGGCATTTTCGTGTATATTGTACAATTTTTATTGATAGAAAAGGACCATGGTCTGGCAGATAATCTAGGTAATTTATAGGCTATGTATACCTTTGAGGGCAATTTTTATTATAATTGCATTGTACTCATTTTGAGCTACAACATTATTTTTTAAACTGGTCTTTATTAAAAATATGGACCCCTTTTATCTGTACAGAGCTGAGATGCCCTAGTAGCAGGAACTGAATTTTTTCTCTGCTCCATCAGCCTGCTCACCTGAAGGGCTTCTTATTTCTGCTCTCTGACATTCTAAACACCTATTATAATGCAATCCTTATCTTACTGATAAGAATGTGGCTTAAGGCTGTATTACACTGGCTGATATTTCGGCCAATAATCACTAACAAGCATTCACATGAACGCCCGTTAACAATCATCTTGCAGTGTAATATTAACCCGGTTTACCCGATGAACGAGCAAATGCTTGTTTATCAGGCAATTCAAATTTTTAAGCATACTAAAAAATCAGCGCTTGTCAACGGCATATCGTGCAGTCTAATAGTCATCTGCTGCCAGCAAAGCACTAGACTGTATAGGGACGAGTGATGGCATAGCGATCACTGCTCCCCATGCTGTCGAGGAAATCGTTTACTAGCTAGCAAGCAGTGTCTTGGAGGGAACACTTATGTTCTGTCCCAGCATTCATTTCAGTATCATTACAGATCACATCTGCTGTATTTCTGTAGTTATAAGTTTGGTAAAAATGTATTGCACTTGTGTTTCTTGTTAATAAAGATTATTGCTTTGTGGGAGGTGCTAGGCATTGTGGGTAGTGCAAGGCATTCTCGGAGGAGAATCCCAGTCTCCATGTTACAGGAGATCAGCAGAGCTGTCGCCTGCATATCTTCTTCTTAAACTCCACAATGTTTGTGCAAGTATATCTGGTGAGTGACATCTACCTTTGTTTCAGGGACAGTAGTGCAGTGCTGTTTAGCTAGGTATAGTGTTACTCAGGAAAGAAGTTGTTATATTGTTAGATGCTAGACATGCAATCCATGTATAGGCAGCCATTTTGGAAATGTGCTCAGTGTTATGCAAATGTTAGAATACATGCTGTTCTATGCTTTCTGCTGATACATGCTATGCTATATAGTTATACATGTTATTTGTATTCTTATAGTTTTACCAATCAATTGATCGCACATCAATTCACAATCCTGTTGACCAATAAACAAGTTAGACTACAGAAAACAGTCCTCTGACTTGGAAGACAGGAAAGGTTTATGCTTAATTTCAGACTGCACACTGTGTGAACGTGTATGAAGACAGAATAGCTTACCTCCAGACAATCACTTGCTAATCTGCCTGTCTAATACAGGCTTTAAAAAAGTGTGTATAACCTGTTAGTAAATTAGAGATAAGTGTCATTAGATGAAAGTAAAAAGTACCATTCACACAGCTAGGCCGTTAACCCTTTATAACAGAACGGCTCAATATTTTTAATAAAGACCAACTGAAAAAATTATTTTTAGTCCAAAATTAGTAGTATGCAATCATAAAAAAATTGCCTCCAAAGGTGTGTATAACCTTTAATGTCACATATACTTCATATTAAATATACTAATGTATCGCAGACAGTAGCATAATTTGCCGGCAGTGACAGCTACTCAATAACAATAAGGTCCCGTTTACACGTTTAGGACTTGTTTAGAAGGTGGGGTTGGATTCCTCTATCATACCACATCCAGTGTATTTGTATTTTATACCCCATTCACATGGTCTGGAAAATGTTTGTGTGGATTTTGGTCCAAGTTATGAAAAAAAAAAATCATCCTTGAGTAGAATGAGTGCAGTTTTGTAGCATAATCCCTGTAGATGGGGTTGTTGTTCAGATGTTTAATGACACCTGAGCTTCTGCTTTAATATTTAGGATCAGAACAGTGTATTATTTCAGCCCTTTAACCCCTTAGATGCTACATTTGATAGAGACTACATAATGTAAGTGCTTTATAGAGACAGGGAGCTCATTCTTTCACCCCATCAGTGCCCCTATGATGATCATGGAGTACCAATAGGTTGTTTTGGTAGCCAGTGGCCCAACAGAGATGGCAGTGCCTGATAGGATGCCTCTCAGTTCTACACTGACATTATAAGCTGCAATACATAGTTAATGTTCCTTGTTCATCCTGCCTCCCAATAATGAAATGTAGACCAAAATGGTACCAATGAAAAAGTCATCCCCCAAAAAATGACTTTACAGCTCGGTCAACAGAATATTAGAATTCTTTCGAAATGCAGCAGCGGAAAACAAATACTTTCCTTAACCCCTTCCAGACACATCTCAGCGATTCTGAAACAGTTTTTTCATGACACACACAGATTCATGGCCATTTTCTGACAGCCATAAGTTTTTAAAATTTCCATCCACAGAGCTGTGTGAGGGCTTGTTTTTTTTTTGTGGAACGAACTGTAATTTTTATTGGTACCATTTTGGGGTACATATGAGTTATGAACGGTTATTTAAAAGGAAATATATTTTTTTATATTTAAATAGTTCAGGCAATGCCTGTTATATTTTTGTTTTGTTTATATGTAAAATTTGGAAAGCGGGTGATTAGAATGTTTTATATGTTTATGTTGTTTTTTTATGAATTTTTAAAAAAACTTTTTTTTTTAATTGTTTGACATAACTTTTAGCCCTGCAATCTTCTGACCACCTGTCTCATAGACCATAATAGGTTATAGGTTATGTTATGGTTTATGACACTCTGCCTGCTGAGCCATGCCTCATGCACAGCTTTACAGGCAGTTTGCCATGAAAGGCCTGGGAATCTTCCGCAGGCCCCTGGCTGTCATGGTAACCGATCAGAGCCCTGCGATTTCACTGCAGGGACTCTACAGATGCCGCAATCGCTATCAACCGCAGCAACTGCGGGTTAAATTACCACCATCCACTCATTGTGTTCGAGTGCCTGCTGTATTATACAGCCTGCACCCGCCATCTATGGAGCGGGCCCAGTGCAGCAGCCCACTCAGTACCATTCCTTACATGTTATCACATACATATAGAGGTTGCTTGCTCACTAATGGCTACAATAGGCTGGTCATATACGGAGTTGAAAGTATGACCCTGAGAAGCTTCAACTGGGTTTTATTTGTCAGATTCATATTCAAGGAAATCTGTTGGAAGTTTTAATTATGTGAAACTGTTTACAGCATTAAGTAGAGACTGGGGAGGGAAGTTCAAACATACCTTTTGTGAAGCTTTTATAATTGGAATTAGTGAGAATATGACTCTCTATTCTACTAGATTCTGCTTCTTGGTGCAATAAAGGCGGAGCTTCAATGTGGGGTGCTCTCTGCACTAAGCTGCTTCACAGCCCCTCCCCTTTGCTTTGAGTTACAATGGTAGTGGTCTTCTGATTGAATGCTACAGCTTTCACTGAGAGCAGTGGAGAGGGCATGTGAAACAGCTCAATGCAGAGACCACGCTCTTTCACACGAGCGGATGCCGTGCGTTTAACCTGCTGCATGAAAGAGTTCCAAGCCACACTCTTGACAGCAGAGACACGGAGCACTAACATGATTGATAATGCTCCATGCCTCTCTGTTATCTTTTTAGTACAAAATCACAGATATAGTAAAAAGATGACAGAGAGGCATGGATCATTATCAATCATGTTAATGCTCTGTGTCTCTGCTGTCCAGAGCGCGACTTGCACTCTTTCACGCAGCGAATTCCATGCACGGCATCCGCTTATGTGAAAGAGCCCTAAAGCTCCTCCTCCATTGTACCTGTGCAAAATCTGGCAGAATAACAGTTAATATTATCGCTGCTCTTGATGATAAAAGCTCCACAAAGGGCATGTTTGTACTTTTGTCCTCAGCCCCTAGCTAGTGCCGACAGTAGTTTAGCATGGTCAAAACTGCTGACAGACTCCCTTTAATGGTTGTCAGTGACATGATACAGTATTATTACTTTTATCGTTTCATTTCTTCTCAATATTTCTTTTTGGATTCCACAATTTTTTATTTCTCATATTTGTTTAGTTATACAATGAAGAAATTTTGGATCTATTTGATATTTCCCGTGACCCAGACTCTCGATATCGAAAATCCAATATTCGCATACATGAAGATGCCTGTGGTGGAATTTATGTCAGTGGAGCAAGCACTCGAAGTGTTAATTCTGAGGCAGAGGTGAGTCATTATTTGTTACAAATGCAATGGTGCATCATGTGAATACAGTACAATAGACCTACAGTCAGATAGGAACTCACTGCATCATAAATCACTATGATGCAGGGAGTTTGGGTCAGAGGCCGACACACATGTTTCCAAGACTACACATGGTAACCCCCTCACAGTATAATAATACACTCAGTCTTTATCACCTTGGTGACAGGCTGAGTTGCACTATCCTCGTCTGTGGTTCAGACTCTTCAGATTTAACTAAAAGAGCCTTCAGGTAATACAGGGGTATGTGGATTTGCTGTATTATTAAGGTTTCCATTGTGTAAATGAGAATTGTGAAATGCACCAGAAACACCTAGCACTTAAATGAACATTCAGATGCTTGTTTATGGAGGGCATTTTTTTTAGTCAATGGGGGAGATTTACCGAAACTGATGTAAATTAAAACCGGCTAGCAACCAATCAGATTACACCATTTTTTTCCCCAAAGGAACTCTGAAAAATCCAAGGTGGAATCTGATTAGTGGCTATGGGCAACTCAAGTCAGTTTTCCTTTGTATCAGTTTTGATAAATTTCCCTCGTTGTGATTTTTTCCTGGCAACCCAGACTTGATTACAAAAAATAAGCAAAAAGGAACATATTTCTATGATTCTGTGAAATAATGTAAACAACATTTATAGTAAGGCCTCATGCACACGAACGTATATTCTTTCCGTGTCCGTTCCGTTTTTTTGCGGACCATATGCGGAACCATTCATTTCAATGGGTCCGCAAAAAAAACGGAAGGTACTCTGTGTGCATTCCGTTTCCGTATGTCCGTTTTTCTGTTCCGCAAAAAAATAGAGCATGTCCTATTTTTTCTAGTTTGCGGACAAGCATAGGCATTATTACAATGGATCTGCAAAAATAACGGATCCGCAAAACACATACGGTCGTGTGCATGAGGCCTAACTGTTAAAATTGATAGAATCATTATAACGAAAAAGGGCATATTCAACATATTTTATTGGTTAATCCATAAGGAAACTGTATTCAGCACCCTGTAGCTGGCTGTTTCCATGCCTTCCGTCAAGTTGTTTAGAGGGTCAGTGTGCATGCTTCTCCATCACACCATGCAACTCCTCCTGACTAGTGTTGAGCAAAACGAGCTTTGGATCCGTCATCTGAAGTCACTTTGTTCAAAACTTCGGAATAATACTGTACAGAGATCCGTCTCTGTACAGTATTAGAATGTATCGGCTCCAATGAGCCGATGTAAGTTATTCGTGAAGTCGCACATGACTTCATTAAAAAACTTCGGTAGTTGATTTTTAACCCCTTAAGGACACGGCCCTATTTCACCTTAAGGACCAGGCCATTTTTTCAAAATCTGAACAGTGTCACTTTATGTTGTGATAACTTTAAAACACTTTTACTTATCCAAGCCATTCTGAGATTGTTTTTTCGTCACATATTGTATTTCATGACAGTGGTAAAATAAAGTCGAAAAATTTCATTTTTATTTATAAAACAATACCAAATTTACCAAAAATTTTGAAAAATTTGCAATTTTCCAAGTTTCAATTTATCTACTTCTAGAATACATAGTAATACTGCCAAAAAAGTTATTGATTTACATTCCCCATATGTCTACTTCATGTATCGATCATTTTGGGAATGCCATTTTATTTTTGGAGACGTTACAAGGCTTAGAAGTTTAGAAGCAAATCTTGAATGAGGCCTAACTGTTAAAATTGATAGAATCATTATAACGAAAAAGGGCATATTCAACATATTTTATTGGTTAATCCATAAGGAAACTGTATTCAGCACCCTGTAGCTGGCTGTTTCCATGCCTTCCGTCAAGTTGTTTAGAGGGTCAGTGTGCATGCTTCTCCATCACACCATGCAACTCCTCCTGACTAGTGTTGAGCAAAACGAGCTTTGGATCCGTCATCTGAAGTCACTTTGTTCAAAACTGAATAATACTGTACAGAGATCCGTCTCTGTACAGTATTAGAATGTATCGGCTCCAATGAGCCGATGTAAGTTATTCGTGAAGTCGCACATGACTTCATTAAAAACTCGGTAGTTGATTTTTAACCCTTAAGGACACGGCCCTATTTCACCTTAAGGACCAGGCCATTTTTTCAAAATCTGAACAGTGTCACTTTATGTTGTGATAACTTTAAAACACTTTTACTTATCCAAGCCATTCTGAGATTGTTTTTTCGTCACATATTGTATTTCATGACAGTGGTAAAATAAAGTCGAAAAATTTCATTTTTATTTATAAAACAATACCAAATTTACCAAAAATTTTGAAAAATTTGCAATTTTCCAAGTTTCAATTTATCTACTTCTAGAATACATAGTAATACTGCCAAAAAAAGTTATTGATTTACATTCCCCATATGTCTACTTCATGTATCGATCATTTTGGGAATGCCATTTTATTTTTTGGAGACGTTACAAGGCTTAGAAGTTTAGAAGCAAATCTTGACATTTTTCAGAAATTTTCAAAAACCCACTTTTTAGGGACCAGTTCAGGTCTGAAGTCACTTTGCGAGGCTTACATAATAGAAACCACCCAAAAATGACCCCATTCTAGAAACTACACCCCTAAAGGTACTCAAAACTGATTTTACAAACGTCATTAACCCTTTAGGTTTTCCACAAGAGTTAATGGCAAATAAAGATAAAATTTCTGAATTTCGATTTTTTGGAAAATTTTCCATTTTAATCCATTTTTTCCAGTAACAAAGCAAGGGTTAACAGCCAAACAAAACTCAATATTTATTGCCCCGATTCTGTAGTTTGCAGAAACACCCCATATGTGGTCCTAAACTACTGTATGGCCAAACGGCAGGGCACAGAAGGAAGGGAACGCCATATGGGTTTTGGAAGGCGGATTTTGCTGGACTGGATTTTTGACACCATGTCCCATTTGAAGCCCCCTGATGCACCCCTACAATAGAAAATCCATAAAAGTGACTCTATCTAAGAAACTACACCCCTCAATGTATTCAAAACTAGTTTTACAAACTTTGTTAACCCTTTAGGTGTTCCACAAGAGTTATTGGCAAATGGAGATTACATTTCAGAATTTCAATTTTTTGTTACCTTGCCTCAAAAAAAGTGTAATATAGAGCAACCAAAAATCATATTTACCCTAAAATAGTACCAACAAAACTGACACCTTATCCCGTAGTTTCCATAATGGGGTCACTTTTTTGGAGTTTCTACTGTAGGGGTGCATCGGGGGGGCTTCAAATGGGACATAGTCTCAAAAAAAACAGTCCAGCAAAATCCGCCTTCCAAAAATCATATGGCGTTCCCTTCCTTCTGTGCCCTGCCGTTTGGCCATACAGCAGTTTACAACTACATATGGGGTGTTTCTGCAAACTACAGAATCAGGGCAATAAATATTGAGTTTTGTTTGGCTGTTAACCCTTGCTTTGTTACTGGAAAAATGGATTAAAATGGATAATTTGCAAAAAAATAGCTGTTTTGGGACAGTTTTGTATTTTTTGTTATTTACATCGTTGAACTGACAGGTTAGATCGCATGCTATTTCTATAGAGCAGGTTGTTACTGACGAGACAATACCAAATATGACTACTTTTGGGTTTTTTGTTTCAGTTTTACATAATAAAGCATTTTTGAAAAAATGATTTTTAGTGTCTCCACATTCTGAAAGCCATAGTTTTTTTTTTTTTTTTGCGATTGTCCTATGTAGGGGCTCATTTTTTGCGGGATGAGATGGCGGTTTGAATGGTACTATCTTGGGGTGCATATGACTTTTTGATCACTTGCTATTACACTTTTTGTGATGTAAGGTGACAAAAAAATTACTTTTTTTACAACGTTTTTATTTTTTATGTTTACAGCGTTCACCTGAGGGGTTAGATCATGTTATATTTTTATAGAGCAGGTTGTTACGAACGCGACGATACCCAATATGTATACTTTTTTTATTTATTTTGGTTTTACACAATAATATCCTTTTTGAAACAAAAAAAAACATGTTTTAGTGTTTCCATAGTCTGAGAGCCATATTTTTTTCAGTTTTTAGGCGATTGTCTCAGGTTGGGTATAATTTTTGTGGGATGAGGTGGCGGTTAGATTGGCACTATTTGGGGGGTCATATGACTTTTTGATCGCTTGCTATTACACTTTTTGTGATGTAAGGTGACAAAAAAATGGCTTTTTGACCAAGTTTTTTTTTTTTTTTTTTTTACAGTGTTTACTTGAGGGGTTAGGTCATGTGATATTTTTATAGAGCAGATTCTTACGGACGTGGAGATACCCAATATGTCTACTTTTTTAAAAAAAAATTACATTTAACACTAAAAAGCATTTTTGAAACAAAAAAAATCATGTTTTAGTCTGAGAGTAGAGATGAGCGAACATTTAAAAAAAGTCCGTTGTTCGGGGTTCGGGTGGTGGTTAATTGCGCATCCCGTTATGGATTCCACAATAGCGCATATGGAATCCATAAGGGGCGGCTGCCACCAACCCGAACTGTAGAACAGCTGAAGGACCTGGCGTGACGTCACTGTCATGTGATCAGTGCAGGGGGCGTGGCTCAGCACGGGATCAAATCCATAACGGGATGCGCAATTAACCACCACCCGAACCCCGAACAACGGACTTTTTTTAAATGTTCGCTCATCTCTACTCTCAGACTAAAACATGATCTGAGAGGCATAGTTTTTTTATTTTTTGGGCAATTGTTTTATGAAGGGGCTCATTTTTTGCGGGATGAGATGGCGGTTAGATTGGTACTATTTTGGGAGGCATATGTCTTTTTGATCGCTTTGTATTACACTTTTAGTGATGTAAGGTGCCCAAAAATGGCTTATTTACACCATTTTTTTTTTTTTTTTTATGGCGTTCACCTGAGGGGTTCAGTCATGTGATATTTTTATAGAGCTGTTTTTTACGAACGCGGCGATACCTAAAATGTGTAGTGTGTTTTATTTTTTTTACTTTTTATTCAGTGATTTGTTTTTTTTATTTTTTATTTTTTTATTTTTTTTTTTTTTTTTGGACCCAGACCCACTTGGCTCTTGTAGATCCAGTGGATCTGGTGTCTATATAATACAGTACAGTACACTATATAGTGTACTGCACTGTATTTTTTACTTTTACAGTCTGGTCAGACTTCTGCCTTTAGCAGAAGTCTGACCAGAGATTACTACCATGGCAAGCAGGACGCTTCTGAAAGCGTCCTGCTGCCATGGTAACCATCACCCACTGCCATTAGAGAGCAGTGGGTGATGGATGAGGAGGAGGGGAGCTCCCTCCCTCTGCGATCCCATCCTGGGGGCTGCATAGGCACAGCAGCCCTCGATGGTCCATCCGGACCGCGGTAGGAAGGGGTTAAACGGCTGGCATCTGCAGCACAGATGCCAGCCGTTTTTCTATCAGAGTGCCAGCAATGTGCTGGCACTCTGATAGAACCACTAGACACCAGGGAATTATTACAAGGGAGGCGGGCGGGGGATCGCTATTGCACCGCCTCCCGCCGCCGCAACCACCCCCCCTGCACCCCCGCAGCCATAACAAGATTGGGGGCTGCAGGGGGGGTTAAAGTATATATATTTGGGGCAATTAACTCTCTGATCCCCGCGGTCACAGACCGCGGGGATCAGAGGTAGCTAAAACCGCTGCAAACCGCAGGTCTGAATTGACCTGCGGTTTGCAGCGATCGCCGATACGGGGGGGTCACATGACCCCCCTCGGCATTAGAACATGGTTCCTGCTGATCTACATCAGCAGGAACCATGTTGCTACCGCGCCCAGATCGGGCACAGTAGCAGTTTAAACACAGGGCGTACCTGTACGCCCTGTGTCCTTAAGGACTCGGACATTAGGGCATACCTGTACGCCCTGTGTCCTTAAGAGGTTAAAGTCGAAAACCACTTTAACCGCCTGCCGACCGCCTAACGCAGGGCTGCGTCCAGGCGGCGGCAGGTTAGTTCCTCCCTGACGCGTCGGCGCGTCATCTCGTGAAAGGCAAGATTTGCTGTAAACGCGCTGTTTTGTTAACAGCGTCTGATATACCTGCTACCTGGTCCTCTGGTGGTCCCATTTACTGGGATCGACCACCAGAGGACCAGGTAGCTATGTAAAGTAGCACCAAGCACCACACTACCCCCCCCCCCCCCCCGTCACTTATTAACCCCTGATCACCCCATATAGACTCCCTGATCACACCCCTGTCACTGATCACCCCCCTGTAAGGCTCCATTCACATGTCCATATGTGTTTTGCGGATCCGCGGATCCACAAAACACGGAGACCAGCAATGTGCTTTCCGCATTTTGCAGATCCGCACATTGCCAGAACTATATAGAAAATGCCTTTTCTTGTCCGCAATTGCAGACAAGAATAGGACATGTTCTATATTTTTGCGGAACGGAAGTGCAGACCCGGAAGAGCGGATCTGTAATTCCAGATCCGAGCGGGACAAAGTCTGTCCCCATAGAAATGAATGGGTCCGCAATTCCGTTCCGCAAACAGAATTGCGGACGTGTGAATGGAGCATAAGGGTCTCTTATCACCGCCAGTTAGTTAGCTACTTGTTAGGTAGTTAGCGCCCAGCCCACCGCACCGCAGTCACTGATTTTGGCAGAGATTTTTTCATCCACATTGATTGATGCGAATGAAAAAATCTGTGCCGTTCATTTTATTTTTTTTTTTCAGCCCAGAGGCTGAACGAAAAAAAAAATATCTCATTACCCGTATGCTCAATATAAGGAGAATCGCAGAAACTCCTAATGCTGGCCATACGTGTAATGATTGCGGAGACCCTCAAGTGCCAGGACAGTATAAATACCCCACATGTGACCCCATTTTACACAGAAGACACCCCAAATTTTATTTTTTGTCACAGGTTAGTGGAATATGAGACTTTGTAAAAAAAATATATATATATATCAATTTCCGCTAACTTGTGCCAAAATTTTTTTTTTCTGTGAACTCTCCATGCCCCTCACGGAATACCTTGGGGTGTCTTTCCAAAATGGGGTCACATGTGGGGTATTTATACTGCCCTGGCATTTTAGGGGTCCTAAAGCGTGAGAATCCAAATGCGTAAAAATGCCCTGTGAAATCCTAAAGGTACTCATGGGAATTTGGGCCCCTTTGCACATCTTGGCTGTAAAAAAGTGTCACTCATGTGGTATCGCCGTACTCAGGAGAAGTAGGGCAATGAGTTTTGGGGTGTATTTTTATATATACCCATACTTTGTGTTAGAAATATCGCTGTAAACGACAACTTTTTAAATTTTTTTATACAAAGTTGTCAATTTACAGAGATATTTTTCTCACCCAACATGGGTATATGTAAAAATACACCCCAAACTACATTGCCCTACTTCTCCTGAGTACGGCGATACCACATGAGTGACACTTTTTTGCAGCCTGGGTGCGCAAAGGGGCTCAAATTCCAACGAGTACCTTTAGGTTTTACATGGCTGCTCACAATTTAGCCCCACCCAAAATGCCAGAACAGTACAAACACCCCACAAATGACCCCATTTTGGAAAGAAGACACCCCAAGGTATTCGGTGAGGGGCATAGTGAGTCCATGAAAAATTGAACTTTTTGTCACAAGTTACCGGAAAGGGAGACTTTGTGAGAAAAAACAATAAAAAATCTATTTCCGCTAACTTGTGCCCAAAAAAATCTTCTATGAACTCGCCATGCCCCTCACGGAATACCTTGGGGTGTCTTCTTTCCAAAATGGGGTCACATGTGGGGTATTTATACTGCCCTGGCATTTTAGGGGCCCTAAAGCGTGAGAAGAAAAATGCGTAAAAATGCTCCTCCTAAAAGGTACTCATTGGAATTTGGGCCCCTTTGCGCATCTTGGCTGCAAAAAAGTGTCACTCATGTGGTATCGCCGTACTCAGGAGAAGTAGGGCAATGTGTTTTGCGGTGTATTTTTACATATACCCATGCTGGGTGTGAGAAATATCTCTGTAAATGACAACTTTTTAAAAATTTTTATACAAATTTGTCAGTTTACAGAGATATTTCTTTCACCCAACATGGGTATATGTAAAAATACACCCCAAAACATATTTCCCTACTTCTCCTGAGTGCGGCGATACCACATGAGTGACACTTTTTTGCAGCCTGGGTGCGCAAAGGGGCCCAAATTCCAACGAGTACCTTTAGGTTTTACAGGGATGCTCACAATTTAGCCCCGCCCAAAATGCCAGAACAGTAAACACACCCCACAAATGACCCTATTTCGGAAAGTAGACACCCCAAGGTATTCACTGAGGGGCATAGTGAGTCTGTGGGAGATTTTAATTTTTTTTGTCAGAAGTTAGCAGAAATGGAAAGTTTATTATTATTTTTTTTCCTCAGAAAGTGTCATTTTCCGCTAACGTGAAAAAAAATGAAATCATACATGAACTCACCATGCCCTTCCGCGAATACTTTGGGGTGTCTTCTCTTTAAAATGGTGTCATTTGGAGGGCTTTTTTGCACCATAGTTTGTAAACGCTATAACTTTTACCCAAACCAATAAATATACACTTATTGCATTTTTTTTTTTATCAAAGACATGTAGAACAATAAATTTTGAGAAAAATTTATATAGAAATGTAGTTTTTAAAAAAAAAAATTACAACAGAAATTGAAATGTCATTTTTTTGCAAAAATTTCGGTCATTTTTGATTAATATCAAAAAAAGTAAAAATGTCAGCAGCAATGAAATACCACCAAATGAAAGCTCTATTAGTGAGAAGAAAAGGAGGTAAAATTCATTTGGGTGGTAAGTTGAATGACGGAGCAATAAACAGGTAAAGTAGTGTAGTGCGGAATTGTAAAAAGTGGCCTGGTCATTAAGGGTGTTTAAGCTAGGGGGGGCTGAGGTGGTTAAAACTTAAACCGAACTCAGCTTCATTTCCGAGGTACTAGTCGGAACTGAAGCCGAGTCTGTATAATTTCCAACATTGGCCATCAGAACGTTGTAAAATAATTAGAACATTACCTTTATATCATCTGGGTGATTATTTCATGTCCAGAAAAAGCACTTTTAATCCTATGAAAAACGGCAGCCAAGTGCCCAGCTGGGTGGGCTCTTCTATTAAAAGTAATATTATTATGCCTTTACAACATCCTGATGGTCAGTGCTGGTAGTTATATTAGGGACATTTATGTGACAGATTCCCTTTAGGTCCGTATGAATGGTCCGGATCGTTTCCGCAATTATGCTTAACGGGTGCGGACCCAATTATTTTCAATGGGGCCGGCATTTCCGGATCCGCAATTCCGTTCCCGAAAAAAAATAGAACATGTGGCATTGTTTTTTATTTTGTGGTAGCATGGTTGGGTCCAAATTGCCCTATTTATGCCCCTTTATCTGTGTCATAACATGTATTGCATGACCAAATAAACAGAAAGTTCCAGTTAACACATTAAAGTCTGCAATCCGACACACCCCTGAGTATACACTTGCAACAACAATGTATGAAAGAAGGCGTATAAAATTACAATGAAGAATAGAAAAAGGACGCCAGCCTCCCTGGCCTCCCTTTTTCCACTATTTTCCTTCAAAGGGGACACTCTTTTAGCAATCAACAGGTCTTTAGGGATCTATGGACCCAATCAGCATGCATTATGTGAACCTAAGTGTGATGTCCTATTCTGTTTATTTTTAGCGTGATAGTGAGATGATTTCTTGGATAATATATCCTAATTTTCTTCACAGTTTTCTTGCTTGTTGACATTTTCTTCATACATTTGGTTTACTTAATACATGGGGGGAGATTTATTAAACTGGTGTGAAGTTGAACTGGCTTATTTTCCCATAGCAACCAATCAGATTCCACCTTTCATTTTCCAAAGGAGCTGTGAAGAATGACAGGTGAAATCTGATTGGTTGCTATTGAGCAACTAAGCCAGTTCTGCTTTACACCAGATTGATAAATCTCCCCATATTTCTTTCTAAATGTCACTGTCATTGTATCGACCACCCTCACTGTAAAGCTAAAGGCTACCTATGCCATTTATCAATATTTGCCTCCTGATTTTTTCAGACTTGAGGTTTAAGTATACTCATTATGTGATACATTTGAATGAATTTTTACCTTTCCAGCTGCTCCAACTTCTGAAGGAAGGTGCTTTGTCTCGTACAACTGCCAGCACACAAATGAACTCTCAGAGCTCACGTTCTCATGCAATATTTTCTGTTCACCTGCATCAAACACGTGTTTCAGACTCTTATCCGGTGAGTTATTTTACATTTCCTAACTTTACTTTCTTTTGTATAGGCACTGGAAGACATTATGTGTTGTTCTTGTAGGAACTGCTGCTCTCTGCTCTGCATTATTATGCCTTGAGTATTGCCTCTTACACAGGACAACCAGGAGAAACTACCCAGGATAGCGCTCTTACATCCTGCGTAGATTCCCTCCAGCACTGTGATGAGATGCCTCTGTATGGAAAGTTGTCCATAAAAAACTATTCTTTGACTAAAAATCAAAGTATCATTCTTTTTTACTGGCATAATGGACTGGTGTGTACAGATATACAGTGTACGCCAGTACAGTAAAAATAAAAATAAAAGCTTTAAAGTTAAGATCACAGCGTAAAAACTATAAAACATAATAAAACAATAATTAACAATAGTAATAAAAATATGAGAAATATAAAAATACATGTAATCAATAATCCATTATTATTCTCTAAGATTTAAAATACAATTCATAAGCATGGGGCCCCAATTACTTAAACAATTCAATGTTTTGATGTATTGCTGTTTCCAACAAAGTTCCTAGTAATATTAGTGGTTGTATCTTGTTTCGTCACAGCGACACATCAAACATTGCTTTCAATTGTATACATAATTAGATGTTTAAAAAAAATAATCCAAATGATTCCCTATTATACATAATCACATGCAGTAAATTATTGAATTAATACAGTTAGGTCCATATATATTTAGACAGCATTTTTCTAATTTTTGTTCTCTACATTACCACAATGGATTTTGAACAAAACAATTCAGATGCAGTTGAAGTTCAGACTTTCAGCTTTAATTTAGTGGGTTGAACAAAATGATTGCATAAAAATGTGAGGAACCTTCATTTGAGGGGCGCAAAAGTAATTGGACAAATTAAATAATTGTGAATAAAATGTTAATTTCTAATACTTGGTATTATAAATACAATGACTGCCTGAAGTCTTGAACTCATGGACATCACTAGACGCGGTGTTTCCTCCTTTGTAATGCTCTGCCAGGCCTTTACTGCAGTGGTTTTCAGTTGCTGTTGGTTTGTGGGCCTTTTCTGTCTGAAGTTTAGTCTGTAACAAGTGAAATGCTCTATTGGGTTCAGATCAGGTGACTGACTTGGCCATTCAAGAATATTCCACTTCTTTGCTTTAATAAACTTCTGGGTTGCTTTGGCTTTATGTTTTGGGTCATTGTCCATCTGACCAATCAGTTTGGCTGCATTTGGCTGGATTTGAGCACACAGTATGTCTCTGAAAACCCAAGAATTCGGCTGCTTCTGTCCTGTGTCATATCATTAATAAACACTAGGGACCCAGTGCCACTGGCAGCCATGCATGCCCAAGCCATCACACTGCCTTCGCCATGTTTTACAAAAGATGTGGTATGCTTTCGATCATGAGCTGTACCATACCTTCCCCATATTTTTTTCTTTCCATCATTCTGGTAGAGGTTGATCTTGGTTTCATCTGTCCAAAGAATGTTCTTCCAGAAGTGTGCTTTTTTTTAGCTGTTTTTCAGCAAAGTCCAATCTAGCCTTCTTATTCTTGAGGCTTATGAGTGTCTTGCACCGTGCAGTGAACCCTCTGTATTTACTTTCATGTAGTATTCTCTTTGTGATAGATTTGGATATTGATACGCCTGTATCCTGGAGAGTGTAGTTCACTTGGTTGGCTGTTGTGAAGGGGTTTCCCTTCACCATGGTAATTATTCTGCGATCACCCACCACTGTTGTCTTCCGTGGACGTCCAGGTCTTTTTGCATTGTTGAGGTCCCCAGTGCTTTCTTTCTTTCTCAAGATGTACCAAACTGTAGATTTTGCCACTCCTAATAGTGTAGCAATTTCTCGGATGTTTTTTTTCTGTTTTCGCAGATAAAAGATGGCTAGTTTCACCTGCATGGAGAGCTCCTTTGACCGCATGTTTACTTTTAAGCAGAATCTTCAAAATGCAAGCACCACACCTCGAATCAACTCCAGTTCTTTTATGTGCTTAATTGAGAATGAAATAATGAAGGAATTGCTCACACCTGCCCACAAAACAGCCTTTGAGTCAATTGTCCAATTACTTTTGATCCCTTCATCTGATTTTAATATGAATACCCTTAAATGAAAGCTAAAAGTCTGGACTTTATGTCTATGTCCATTGTATAACTATAACTTGAATATGTTTTAGTTAACAGGTAATAAAAAGAAAATTTGTGTCAGTGTCCAAATATATATGGACCTAACTGTAGCACAAGAACTCTGAAAAATTGTGTACTTGCCTATAATAATGGCACATAAATCATGTATATACGTTAATATGCGGAAAATTGCCTGTGAGTGATTGTCCAAACTATATCACGTATAGCAATAGTTCCAATAGGTGTAATAGTTGATAGTCTATTATATATTTAGTACTTAGATGTTAGTAGATATAGATGGTTAAGTCTTATTGTAATACTCTTGATAGCATCCTATGGTAATTTGAACCCTCCAATACCTAAGGCACTATCCAATTTATAATAAAACAATTAAACTCATTTTCTAAGACATTTAAAATCACGACTCTGTTTTAGTCACTGGTAGAGATGAGCGAACACCTGGAAGTTCGGGTTCGGGAAGTTTGGCCGAACTTCCCGAAAATGTTCGGGTTCGGGATCCGAACTCGACCCGAACTTTATCCCGAACCCGAACACCATTGAAGTCAATGGGGACCCGAACTTTTAGGCACTAAAAAGGCTGTAAAATAGTCCAGGAACGGGCTAGAGGGCTGCCAAAGGCAGCAAAATGTAGGTAAATCCCCTGCAAACAAATGTGGATAGGGAAATGAATTAAAATAAAATAAATAAAATTTAACCAATATCAATTGGAGAGAGGTCCCACTGCAAGGAATCATGCGTCATATCACCCAACACTGGAGAAGGCCACTTTCAGTTATTTCGGCCCAGCACCCAGACAGAGGAGAGAGGTCCCACAGCAAGGAATCATGCGTCATATCAACCACCACCGGAGAAGGCCACTCTCAGTTATTTCGGCCCAGCACTCAGACAGAGGAGAGTGGTCCCACAGCAAGGAATCATGCGTCATATCAACCACCACCAGAGAAGGCCACTCTCAGTTATTTCGGCCCAGCACCCAGACAGAGGAGAGAGGTCCCACAGCAAGGAATCATGCATCATATCAACCACCACCGGAGAAGGCCACTGTCAGTTATTTCGGCCCAGCACCCAGACAGAGGAGAGAGGTCCCACAGCAAGGAATCATGCGTCATATCAACCACCACCGGAGAAGGCCACTCTCAGTTATTTCGGCTTGTCCACGTTGGCTGTGGACAGGCGGCTGCATTTGTCAGTAATGACGCCCCCTGCCGTGCTGAATACACGTTCAGACAAAACGCTGGCCACCGGGCAGGCCAGCACTTCCAAGGCATAAAATGCTAACTCTGGCCACGTGGACAATTTGGAGACCCAGAAGTTGAATGGGGCCGAACCATCAGTCAGTACGTGGAGGGGTGTGCAGACGTACTGTTCAACCATGTTAGTGAAATGCTGCCTCCTGCTAACATGTTCCGTATCAGGTGGTGGTGCAGTTAGCTGTGGCGTGGAGACAAAACTTTTCCACATTTCTGCCATGCTAACCCTGCCCTCAGAGGAGCTGGCCGTGACACAGCTGCGTTGGCGACCTCTTGCTCCTCCTCTGCCTTCGCCTTGGGCTTCAACCTGTTCCCCTGTGACATTTGGGAATGCTCTCAGGAGCGCGTCTACCAGCGTGCGCTTGTACTCGCGCATCTTCCTATCACGCTCCAGTGCAGGAAGTAAGGTGGGCACATTGTCTTTGTACCGGGGATCCAGCAGGGTGGGACCCAGTAGTCCGCACACGTTAAAATGTGGGCAACTCTGCTGTCGTTGCGCAGGCACTGCAGCATGTAGTCGCTCATGTGTGCCAGGCTCCCCAGAGGTAAGGACAAGCTGTCCTCTGTGGGAGGCGTATCGTCATCGTCCTCCGTATCCCCCCAGCCACGCACCAGTGATGGGCCTGAGCTGTGTCGGGTGCCACCCTGCTGTGAACTTGCTTCATCCTCATCCTCCTCCACCTCCTCGTCCTCCAGTAGTGGGCCCTGGCTGGCCACATTTGTACCTGGCCTCTGCTGTTGCAAAAAACCTCCCTCTGAGTCACTTCTAACAGACTGGCCTGAAAGTGCTAAAAATGACCCCTCATCCTCCTCCTCCTCCCCCTCCTGGGCCACCTCCTCTTCCATCATCGCCCTAAGCGTTTTCTCAAGGAGACATAGAAGTGGTATTGTAACGCTGATAACTGGTGGGCTCGTCGCATATGAGGCGGTGAGCGGGAAGGCCGAAGTTCCGCTGTAGCGCAGACAGGCGAGCAGCGGCAGGATGTGAACGCCGGAAGCGCGCACAGACGGCCCTCACTTTATGCAGCAGCTCTGACATGTCGGGGTAGTTGTGAATGAACTTCTGCACCACCAAATTCAGCACATGCGCCAGGCAAGGGATGTGCATCAAACCGGCTAGTCCCAGAGCTGCGGCGAGATTTCGCCCATTATCGCACACCACCAGGCCGGGCTTGAGGCCCTCCGGCAGAAACCACTCGTCGGTCTGTTGTTCAATACCCCGCCACAACTCCTGCGCGGTGTGGGGCCTGTCCCCCAAACATATGAGTTTCAGAATGGACTGCTGACATTTACCCCGGGCTGTGCTGAAGTTGGTGGTGAAGGTGTGTGGCTGACTGGATGAGCTGATAGAAGCAGAGGAGGAGGAAGCCGAGTAGGAGGAGGAGGCTACAGGAGGCAAAGAATGATGCCCTGCGATCCTTGGCGGCGGAAGGACGTGCGCCAAGGAACTCTCCGCCTGCGGCCCAGCCGCCACTACATTTACCCAGTGTGCAGTTAGGGAGATATAGCGTCCCTGGCCGTGCTTACTGGTCCACGTATCTGTGGTTAGGTGGACCTTGCCACAGATGGCGTTGCGCAGTGCACACTTGATTTTATCGGATACTTGGTTGTGCAGGGAAGGCACGGCTGTCTTGGAGAAGTAGTGGCGGCTGGGAACAACATACTGTGGGACAGCCATGGACATCAGCTGTTTGAAGCTGTCTGTGTCCACCAGCCCAAATTAAAGCATTTCAAAGGCCAGTAGTTTAGAAATGCTGGCATTCAGGCCCAGGGCTCGAGGGTGGCTAGGTGGGAATTTACGCTTTCTCTCCAAGGTTTGTGAGATGGAGAGCTGAACACTGCCGTGTGACATGGTGGAGATGCTTGGTGACGCTGGTGGTGTTGTCGGTGGCACATCCTCTGTTTGGTGGGCGGCAGGTGCCAACATTCCTCCCGAGGCGGAGGAAGAGGCCGAGGCAGCAGCAGAAGAGGGAGCAGGGGGAGCCAGAGTGAGTTCCTTGCTTTTAAGGTGTTTACTCCACTGCAGTTCATGCTTTTCATGTAGATGCCTGGTCATGCAGGTTGTGCTAAGGTTCAGAGCGTTAATGCCTCGCTTCAGGCTCTGATGGCACAGCGTGCAAACCACTCGGGTCTTGTCGTCAGCACATTGTTTAAAGAAGTGCCATGCCAGGGAACTCCTTGAAGCTGCCTTTGGGGTGCTCGGTCCCTGGTGGCAGTGGCTAGTACAGATTTACAATTGGCCTGCAACAGCTCGAACTCCAGATTCAGGGTATTGCTATTTTGGCAATTGAATTTAACCCCAGAACAAAATATATGTTTTGGCGGACACTATGAATCTTGGCCTGCAACAGCTGGGACACCAGATTCAGGGTATTGCTATTTTGGCAATTGAATTTCACCCCAGAACAAAATATAGATTTTGGCGGACACTATTATACTTTGCCAGCCACAGCTGAAACCACTGATTTATGGTAATGCTATTTTGGCAATTGAATTTCACCCCAGAACAAAATATATGTTTTTGCGGACACTATGAATCTTGGCCTGCAACAGCTGGGACACCAGATTCAGGGTATTGCTATTTTGGCAATTGAATTTCACCCCAGAACAAAATATATGTTTTGGCGGACACTATTATACTTTGCCAGCCACAGCTGAAACCACTGATTTATGGTATTGCTATTTTGGCAATTGAATTTCACTCCAAAACAAAATATATGTTTTGGCGGACACTATGAATCTTGGCCTGCAACAGCTGGGACACCAGATTCAGGGTATTGCTATTTTGGCAATTGAATTTCATCCCAGAACAAAATATATAATTTGCAGGACACTATGAAACTTGGCCAGCCACATCTGAAACCACTGATTTATGGTATTGCTATTTTGGCAATTGAATTTCACCCCAGAACAAAATATGTGTTTTTGCGGACACTATGAATCTTTGCCTGCAACAGCTGGGACACCAGATTCAGGGTATTGCTATTTTGGCAATTGAATTTCACCCCAGAACAAAATATATGTTTTGGCGGACACTATTATACTTTGCCAGCCACAGCTCAAACTACTGATTTATGGTATTGCTATTTTGGCAATTGAATTTCACCCCAGAACAAAATATATGTTTTTGCGGACACTATGAATCTTGGCCTGCAACAGCTGGGACACCAGATTCAGGGTATTGCTATTTTGGCAATTGAATTTCACCCCAGAACAAAATATAGATTTTGGCGGACACTATTATACTTTGCCAGCCACAGCTGAAACCACTGATTTATGGTAATGCTATTTTGGCAATTGAATTTCACCCCAGAACAAAATATATGTTTTTGCGGACACTATGAATCTTGGCCTGCAACAGCTGGGACACCAGATTCAGGGTATTGCTATTTTGGCAATTGAATTTCACCCCAGAACAAAATATATGTTTTGGCGGACACTATTATACTTTGCCAGCCACAGCTGAAACCACTGATTTATGGTATTGCTATTTTGGCAATTGAATTTCACTCCAGAACAAAATATATGTTTTGGCGGACACTATGAATCTTGGCCTGCAACAGCTGGGACACCAGATTCAGGGTATTGCTATTTTGGCAATTGAATTTCATCCCAGAACAAAATATATAATTTGCAGGACACTATGAAACTTGGCCAGCCACATCTGAAACCACTGATTTATGGTATTGCTATTTTGGCAATTGAATTTCACCCCAGAACAAAATATGTGTTTTTGCGGACACTATGAATCTTTGCCTGCAACAGCTGGGACACCAGATTCAGGGTATTGCTATTTTGGCAATTGAATTTCACCCCAGAACAAAATATATGTTTTGGCGGACACTATTATACTTTGCCAGCCACAGCTGAAACCACTGATTTATGGTATTGCTATTTTGGCAATTGAATTTAACCCCAGAACAAAATATATAATTTGCAGGACACTATGAAACTTGGCCAGCCACAGCTGAAACCACTGATTTATGGTATTGATATTTTGGCAATTGAATTTCACCCCAGAACAAAATATATGTTTTTGCGGACACTATGAATATTGGCCTGCAACAGCTGGGACACCAGATTCAGGGTTTGGCTATTTTGGCAATTGAATTTCACCCCAGAACAAAATATATGTTTTGGCGGACACTATTATACTTTGCCAGCCACAGCTGAAACCACTGATTTATGGTATTGCTATTTTGGCAATTGAATTTCACCACATAAAATAATCTATCCTTTGCCAGACAGCAGACAGTATTATACTTGGCTAGACAAAGCTGGAACACCAGATTTAGGGAATTGGTATTTGGGCAATTGTATTTAACCCCTTAATAAAATATAGAAATTGCTATCCTGAGTTTCTAGGGGTGACAATTAGCACAGCCAAGCCCCTGATGTAGGATATAGCAAAAAAAAAAAACTAGTATTGATGGATTGATGGACTTGGTGGCAGCTTGTTCTGGTGCACCACAAGTCACAAAATTGCCGCCGATCACCCCAGAAAATAAGTGACAGAAAAACGCTCTGTGCAGCCTAAAAACCAGTGAGCAAGTAACTAGCAGAAGTTCAATCATTCACAGCTGTAGATCGATCCGTTCATTAGGTGCTGTTGCTGACTTTTCCCTGCCTAATCTCGCCCTCACAGAACCTGCGTCCTCTCCCTACACTAATCAGAGCAGTGTGACGTGCGGCGCTACGTGACTCCAGCTTAAATAGAGGCTGGGTCACATGCTGCACTTGGCCAATCACAGCCATGCCATTAGTAGGCATGGCTGTGATGGGCTCTTAGGGCAAGAAGTAAAACGCTAGCTGATTGGCTGTTGTGCAGCCCTTCAGAAAGCGGGAAGTAATCGCCGAACAACGAACCCGAACCCGAACTTTTTTGAAAATGTCCGGGTTCGGGTCCGTGTCCCGGACTCCCCAAAATTTGGTACGAACCCGAACTATGCTCGAACTGTTCGCTCAACACTAGTCACTGGCACTTTCTGTCCCCTCTCTGCTGCCATGTGTAATGGGGTCCAACCTATCACCACACAGATATGCCATCATGTGGACTGTTGGTTGGTTCTCCACAGGAAGGTCCTGATTGACAGTTACTGCAGCTTATCAATTTGCTGGTGTATTTGGAGGCATATTGTGCATTGTGTCCTAGGGTTTTTTTTGATTGCTAGCACTGGCTGTTTTTTTTCCCATGGAGCACACATGTATTGACAGCTGTCAGACCAGCATATTGGGCGTTATTGTGAACCAGTTATTCATTGCAGTGTTTGGACTCCAATGAAGTACAACCACCGGGCCTCTTCCTCCTGGGGTAGTCTGTATTGGGTTGACAGGGCAAGAGACACCAGTGTTTAACAGCGAGGGGACAGGAAAATTGTAGTCAGTAACAGGCCAAGTTTGAGGCAGACTGAGTTTGTGAAAGTCCATAAAACAGTCCAAGGCAACTCACAGTCAACTCACAGTCAACACTGAGAACATGCAGAGGTCAGGTCAGGCAACGAGAGGACAAATCTAGAACACGGCCCACAGATGGTACCCGGGAAACTTAAACAAGCGAATATGACACCTTTGCACACTCAACTGGGGCTTGCACCCTATGGGGAAAGGAAACCCATACTCTAAGGCCTCTTTCACATGGGTGTCATGTTTGACGCCCGAATAAGAGGCGGGTGCGTTGCCTGAATATGCGCGTTTTTCCCACGCGGGTGCAAATGTTTGTAACGCGTTTTGCACACGCGTGAGAAAAATCGCAATGTTTGGTACCCAACCCGAAGCCTGACTTCATCACTGAAGTCCGGTTTCGGGTCTTCTGGAGAATTGATTATTTTCCCTTATAACATGGTTATAAGGGGAAATAATAGCATTCTTAATAAAGAATGCATTGTAAAAGGAAGTGGAAGGGGTTAAAAATAATAAAAGTTAACTTACCTTAGCCACTTGATCGCGTAGTTGCGATCTCTCCTCTCTTTCCCTGCATCAGCTGAGATCTAAAGGACCTGTGATGACGTCACATCACATGGTCCAATCACATGGTCCATCACCATGGTAAGATGGACCATGTGATTGGACTATGTGATGTGACATCATCACAGGTCCTATAGATCTTAGCTGATGCAGGGAAAGAGAGGAGAGATCGCGACTACGCGATCAAGTGGCTAAGGTAAGTTAACTTTTATTATTTTTAACCCCTTCCACTTCATTTTACAATGCATTCTTTATTAAGATTGCTATTATTTCCCCTTATAACCATGTTATAGGGAAAATAATAGAGATCGGGTCCCGTCGCTTGCGATTTTCCCGCAGCCCCATTCACTTCTATGGGGCCTGCGTTGCGTGAAAAACGCACAATATAGAGCATGCTGCGATTTTCACGCACGCAGAAGTGATGCGTGAAAATCACCGCTCATGTGTACAGCCCCATAGAAATGAATGGGTCCGGATTCAGTGCGGGTGCAATGCGTCCTCCTCACGCATTGCACCCGCGCGGAAAACTCGCCCGTGTGAAAGGGGCCTAAGAGGCAGGCCGCAGCCTGCATGGAGTGGAGGAGCATTCCAGTGGCCAGCACACTGGATGGGGGAAGGATGACCGGAGGCAAGAGCGCAAGTGAGCAGAGGCGCCTGTGGCCAACAGGACTCCACTATGACAGTTAGTGGGTGCCTTGAGTTTGGGAAAGTTGCATAAATATTTGATCTGCATAGGGTACTATGAATCTTTAAACCTTGTGCTTGCATCAGGTATCATGATTATAGCTTTATATCAGACCTTCTGCATACCTCCCGCCTCGCCAATTTTTTTTTTACTTTTCTCCCTTTTTTAAGTTAAGGTACATATTTGTTTATTTTTATTTTATGCACTGAAATAGCACTACTATATTCCGCAGCGCTTTACAGATTAGCATCACACTGTCCCCAATGGGGCTTACAGTCTAAGTTCTATTAGTATGTCCTCCTGTGGGAGGAAACCGGAGTACCCTGAAAAAACCCAAGCAAACACGGGGAGAACATGTTGTTCTTGGTCTGATTTAAACCCAGGACCCCAGCGCTGCAAGGCAAAGTGCTAACCACTGAGCAACTGAGTTCCCCCTTTAGACACTTGTTCTCTTTTACATGACAAGTATGTGTAATGATTACCTGCTGTCCTTTACCAGGACATTATATGGTATATGAATGACACAAACTGTTCATTGCAAATTTGTTTTAGTGAACAAACTATTTGTAGCTGGTCCTGGACACACACATTGTATGTGTTATAAATTACGTCATCTTCTATATTGCTATTTTCTCACTATCTACCTGGGTTAGACATAAGAGAAATAGTGAACCTATAGACTGACACCGCTACTAATAGTAATGTCAATGTCATCTTTAGTAAAGATCCATGATTAAAGGGGTTGTCTCACTTCAGCAAATGTCATTTATCATGTAGACAAAGGCAGTTACTAATGTATTGTGATTGTCCATATTGCCTGCTTTGCTGGCTTGATCAATTTTTCCATCACATTATACACTGCTTGTTTCCATGGTTACGACCATCAGTGGTGGCTGTGCCTGTACATTATAGAGGAAAGCACCGGCCTATGCACACTCCCCCAATCCCGGCTACCGGGAGGCCAGTGCTTTTCGTTATAGTGTGCAAGCATGGTTACCTCCACTGGATTGCAGAGTGGTCGTAACTAGAGTTGAGCGAACTTGTGTTTTAAGTTCGGCGTCCAAAGTTCGTGTTCGGGTTATCCAAGCATCCCGTTATGGATTCCGCTACCACGGACCATAACGGCATTTGGAATCCATAAGGAGATTCTTCAATGAACCCGAACCTTGGACAACACGAAGGACCTGGGGTGACGTCACCGTCATGTGATCAGTGCAGGGGGCGTGGCTCAGCACTGGATTAGATAAGAGGTGTTAGCCTACGACCTCTTATCCAATCCAGTACTGAGCCACGCCCCCTGCACTGATCACATGGCGGTGACGTTACCCCAGGTCCTTCACCCTGTGTTCCAAATGCCTTTATGGTCCGTGGTAGCGGAATCCATAATGGGATGCTTGGATAACCCGAACCCGAACTTTGGATGCCGAACTTAAAACACAAGTTCGCTCAACTCTAGTCTTAACCAGTGAAATGAGCAGTGTATAATGTGATGGGAAAATGTATGAAGCCAGCAAAGGAAGCAATATGGATAATAACAATACACTAGTAAGTGCCTTGTATTAAAGGGGTTCTCCAGGCTTTTAATATTGATAACCTATTCTCAGAATAGGTCATAAATATCAGATCAGCTGTATAAAGGGAAAGCGTGCACAGTGTGCGGGTGCCATCTCCATTCTCTAATCCTCACCATAGATAAAGCAGCAGCGAGCAGGAAGAGAGAAGGGAGATGGCACTGCAGAATCTTTCCTTTATACAGCTGATCGGCGGGGTGCCAGGTTTTGAGCCTGAGGACAGATCATCAGTATTAAAAG
Organism: Bufotes viridis; assembly: GCA_033119425.1. Lineage (NCBI taxonomy): Eukaryota > Metazoa > Chordata > Amphibia > Anura > Bufonidae > Bufotes > Bufotes viridis. The sequence goes on from CM065591.1 coordinate 207,444,625, forward strand.
CCCGGAGAACCCCTTTAACTATGACTACGTGATAAATGCCATTTGGTAAAGTGAGACAACCCCTTTAAAACACAACAGAGCTCAAGGAGGAGTGGCAGGCAATATTATTAACAGTGATCATTATATTTCCACAATAGTTAATGGTCCCACATAGAATTAACATCCACATACTCAAAGTGGATATAAGGTGATACATAGCCTAATGCTAACCTTACCCTGGCCAGAGACCTGGACATACCTCATTGTTGTCATGAAGCCTGTTGGTATTTCATTTTAGGCATAATAAAAAGAACATTTACATCTAGCGGCTTTCATTTTTCAAGAGCACTATGAGAAATGAAAGAAGTGAAATGTGATTGATTCTTTGGGCAGACAGTGTCAGTGGGTTTGACATGGTAATATTTGGGAAGTGCCTGTTAAAGTTGTTTTCTTCATAGGCAGATACACCATCGCTGGAGTATGAAACTCTCACCGCAAAGTTTCACTTTGTGGATCTGGCTGGTTCTGAGCGTTTGAAAAGAACTGGGGCAACTGGAGAGAGAGCCAGGGAAGGAATTTCTATCAATTGTGGATTGGTAAGTCTGTGTACTTAGTGTGATGTCCCTATTAGGGACCATTAACATCATGTTCTATGTTTCCACTGAGTCTTCTGCCTGTGGTACATGTTTGAATACTCCACAATTGGATGTTTTGCCTAGTGACTCCATTCACCTTAGGCTACTTTCACACTAGCGTTTTTTGCGGATCCGTCGTGGATCTGCAGAAACGCTTCTGTTACAATAATACAACCGTCTGTATACTTCATGAACGGATATGGTTGTATTATGTCTTCTATAGCCATGACGGATCCGTCATGAACACCATTAAAAGTCAAAGGGGGACGGATCAGTTTTCTATTGTGTTAGAGAAAACGGATCTGTCCCCATTGACTTACATTGTGTGTCAGGATGGATCAGTCTTGCTCCACACCACATCGCAGACAGAAAAACGCATAATTTTGTCCACGATGGGGACGCAACCAAACAAATCGTAATGCAGTCTGGTGCGTTTTGTTCAGTTTAGTTTTGTCCCCTTGACAATGAATGGGGACAAAACGGAAGCATTCCGCACCCCCCCCCCCCCCCCCTCCGCTATTGAGATCCTATGACGGATCTCAATAGCGGAAAGGGAAAGCGCTGGTGTGAAAGTAGCCTTAATGAGACAGATTCCAAAAGATTAAAGTTCAGAGAGCATTTGACCTGCTTTCCATCTGGTTAGGTGGAAAGCAGGTAGACTGTGCCGTTTTGTCCTAAAATGAAAAAAATTAATAAAAACTAAACAGTTGGAAAGCAGGTAAAATGGAGTTCAAGCACCTCCCTCTTGACATCTTTCTCACTTTCTCTGGTCCACATATGGAACCATAGCACCTTATAAACATTTTATCCAACTGAATTTCCCACACTTGTGCAAGGAAATTCCACAAATGTTACAAAATGTAATACAATGGATCACTGCAAATATAGAAGGTTGACTAACACTCTTAAAAACTTATGGGAACACAGACAACTATTATACACCAACCTTTTTTCATAACCGTGCCAGATACTAGTGCCTATTGAGTGATAGCCTGTCTTCAGCATTGTAATGCCCAGTAAATACAGTTTGAATGCCTACAAAAGTCTAAAAACTTTGTTCCCTACTTAAAGGAATTGTCCACCTTAGACAATTCATACATGTTGGGTTGGGAACACATCAAATTTTTCATCTACATTTGGCGTGTATGTCAGGGAACCTCCAGACGTACACGCTAAACGTATCCATAGGTTTTCATTAGTGAGACAGAGTACAAAAGAGTATCCTTTTGCCCACCGTCTGACTTGTATATGTCAGTATACTGTAAAAAAACAGCATGGAATAATGTAGTAAACTGTGTTATTCCATCCTGCAGTGTCCTGTAACATTTATGATCCATTTAACGGAGGCTATAATAGCCTGTGTGTGATGGAGGCCTCTGTATGGCATCTGTCATTGGCCTCCGTTAAGCGGATGCCTCAGAGAGCTCCTGTGACGTCACTGCCCACATATGGACAGTTGTCAGAGGATCACCTGAGGCAGAGAGCAGAGGGAGCGCGGTACAGCCCTGCTGGCAAGGACAGGAGCCGTCTGCTATTTTCCTGCTGGCAGGGCTGTGCAGGAGTCTGCTCTGTACTACTGCTGATCTGAGCATCTGGCATGTAAATGTAAAATATTAGCCATGGTAAAATATGATACAAAAAAGAACATAAATAATGGGAAGAAAAAATCAATCAAACCAGCTAAGGAGGCAATATTGACAATTACAATACACTAGTAAGTGCCTTATGTTAAGGATGCATTCACACGACTGTAGGTGTTTTGTGGTCTGCAAATTGCGGATCCACAAAACACAGATACTGGCCATGTGCGTTCCGTATTTTGCAGACCGCACATGACCGGCGCTTTATAGAGAATGCCTGTTCTTGTTGCGGACAAGAATAGGACATGCTCCATATTTTTTGCTGGCCCGTGGAACGGAACAATGGATGCGGACAGCACACAGTGTGCTGTCTGCATCTTTTGCGGCCCCATTGAAATTATTGAATTGCGGAACGGATGCATATCCATTTATATGGTCGTGTGAATGCACCCTAAACTTGTGTACGTGATAAATGTAATTTGCTGATGTGAGACAACCCCTTTAACTGCATATTTATGTACTTTTTTGTATCATATTTTACCATGGCTAATATTTTATATTTACCTGTGATAAATTGCCAAAATCAAAGCCCCAATTAAAAAGGTTCTGTACTTGTGTAAATATGTATGTTACAAGGTGTCAACACATCCACAGCGCCTCCCCCATCCTGGACAGTGTAAGTGATGTCTCTGTCCATAGACCAGACAGGAAACCTGGTAAAAGATGTGACATCAGCAGATTAGTGCACCCAGGATATTGATGGCATAGCGCTCAACAACTTTTTGGAACTCCTTTAGGATTGAATGAAGAATGGCTGCTAATGCGCGGCTGCCATCTGTTCACTTTAAGGGTCCTGTTCTGGAGATAGATGTGGATCTCACCTCTCCTATCTGACACTGTTGGCTTATCCTAGCGATATCCCAGATGGGCCAACCCAACCTCTTTAAGGGAGGTTGCTAGGTCCTGGAAAACCCCTTTAGCAACAAGATTGGATGTCAGCTCACTGAGGGATCAGATTACATCATTTCTTAGAAGTCTATAGCGAGGGGGAGTAGGAGTGAGAGAAAAACAAGCAGACAAAAGAGAAATAGACATGATTCAGAAGCTAATAGTAAGTTTATATCTCCCGTCAAGTGCCTTATTCTCATATAAACTGTTCAGTTCTTCTCTGTAATATCCTGTTTGGTGCTTCTGAATGATTCTGAGTGAGCGAGTGAGAGTTAGGCCCTATTCACATGTCCGCAATGTTCGTCCTCACCCGTTCCGCAAATCTGCGGAAAGGGTGCAGACCCATTCATTTTGAATAGGGACGTGTTGGATGCGGAGAGCACACACTGTCCTCTCTGCATCCGCATTTGCAGAGAGCGCCACCGATCTTCCGGCCGGCAGCTCCGCAATAATACAGAGCATGTCCTATTCTTGCCCGCAATTGGGGACAAGTATAGGCATTTCTATAGGGCTGGTGGCAAGGTGTGTTGCGGATCCGTGTGAATTAGGCCTTAGGAAGCAGAATTTGCTGTTTCCATATGAGTTCTATGGGCAGACGTAATGAGCAGCTAATCTCCACCCACCAGCTCAGAGACAACTACAGTATGCAGAAGGAGAAAACTGCTAAAAATTACCAGATGGCCATACCATATAATGGCCAGATATAGTGATAACTCTCATGGAGGCTTATTCTCAAAATTAACTAAAAGTTTAGGTACTTGATAAAGCAGCTGCAGGTTTGGCCTTGTAAGTTGATGAATGGACAAACTGCCTGTAATTGAACTGGAATAAAGCAGAGAAGAACATAGGAAACAGAAAGACAACGGACTCCAGAGGGACGCTGAATCGATATTTTACTGGTGACAGGGTCGAACAGACCACTTCGCAAATTACATCATGATGGTAGGAACCAAAAAATTCAGGGAACATTTATCAAAACTGTTGTAAAGGAAAAGTTGCTTAGTTGTCATAGCAACAAATCAGATTCCACTTTTCATTTTTCAGAGATCCTTTCTTTGGAATTTTGACAAAACTGTCCTTCAGTTTGTTTGTTTTTTAATGGAGTTTCGGCGGACCTAGGCTTATCCATGTGGCAGCTTACAAGGACAAACGCGCTGCTTCTTCTTGCTCCCGTGTTCATGTTGCAGCCGCTTGAAGAGCAAGGATTTGAACACAATATGTTATTAGAACTTAGGCCCCTTTCACACGGGCGTGATTTCCACGCGGGTGCAATGCGTGAGATGAACGCATTGCACCCGCACTGAATCCGGACCCATTAATTTCTACGGAGCTATGCACATGAGCGGTGATTTTCACGCTTCACTTCTGCGTTGTGTGAAAATCGCAGCATGCTCTATATTGTGCGTTTTTCACACAACGCAGGCCCCATAGAAGTGAATGAGGCGGTGGGAAAATCGCAAGCATCCGCAAGCAAGTGCGGATGAAGTGCGATTTTCCTGCATGGTTGCTAGGAGACGGGACCCAATCTTTTTTATTTTCCCTTATAACATGGTTATAAGGGAAAATAATAGCATTCTCAATACAGAATGCTTTGTAAAATGTGGATTAAGGGGTTAAAAATAATAAAATTAACACACCTTAGCCGCTTGATCGCGTAGTTGCCGATCTCTTCTGTCTTCTTCAAGCATTAGCTGCCATCTAAAGGACCTGTGGTGACATCACATCACATGGTCCAATCATATGGTCCATCACCATCCAAGCCCCTCTTGAACTCTTTTAGTGAATTCACCAGAGTTCCATAGTCTCACTGCTCTTACCGTAAAGAATCCTCTTCTAGGTTTGTGTGCAAACCTTCTTTCCTCCAGATGCAGAGGATGTCCCCTCGTCACAGTCACAGTCCTGGGAATAAATAGATGATGAGAGAGATCTCTGTACTGACCCCTGATATATTTATACATAGTTATTAGATCACCCCTTAGTTGTCTTTTTTCTGGGTACTGTAGTCCACCCATTCCAGTTATTACTTTAGTTGTTCTTCTCTGAACCCTCTCCAGCTCTGCTATGTCTGTCTTGTGCACAGGAGCCCAGAACTGTACACAGTACTCCATGTGTGGTCTGACTAGTGATTTGTAAAGTGGCAGGACTATGTTCTCATCACTGGCATTTATGCCCTTTTAATGCAACCCATTATTTTATTGGCCTTGGCAGCAGCTACTTGACACTGGTTTTTACAGCTTAGTTTGCTGCTCACTTAAATCCCTTTAAAGTCTTTTTCCATGTCAGTGTTACCCAGTGTTTTACTATTTAGTATGTATGGGTGACTTGCATTATTCCTTACTATGTGCATAACCTTACATTTGTTAGTGTTAAACCTCATCTGCCACTACTCTGCCCAAGACTCTAATCTATCCAGATCCATCTGTAGCAATATACTGTCCTCTTCAGTGTTAATTACTTTACACAGTTTAGGGTCATCTGCAAAACATGATATTTTACTGTGCAAGCCTTCTGCAAGATCATTAATAAATATATTGAAGATAATAGGGCCCAATACTGACCGCTGTGGTACCCCACTGTTAACGGTGACCCAATCAGAGTATGTACCATTAATAACCACCCTCTGTTTTCTATCGCTAAGCCAGTTACTTACCCACATACTCATTTTTTCCCCCCAGTCCAAGCATTCTCATTTTATGTACTAACCTTCTATGTGGGACAGTATCAAATGCTTTGGAGAAGTCAAGATATATGACATCCATTGACTCATCAATGTCAAGTCTAGAATTCACCTCCTCAGAGAAACTGATTAGTTTGACATGACCAATCCCTCATGAAGCTGTGCTGATATGACATTATACGCTAATTTTCATTAACATATTCCAGAATAGCATCTCTTAGAAAACTCTCAAACAGTTTACCCACAACAGAGGTTAAACTGACCGGATAGAGTTTCTGGTACGCTTTTTGAATATTGGCACCACATTTGCTAAGCGCCAATCCTGTGGAACACTCCCTGTCAAAGTAGAGTCCTTAAATATCAGAAATAAAGGTCTGTCTATTACTTAATTCTATTAGGATATGGGGGTGTATGCCATCTGGACCTGGTGATTTGTTTATTTTAATCTTTTTAAGAGACCTCTGTACTTCTTTCTGTGTCAGACAGGCACTTTTATTGGGGAGTTTATTTTGACACTGCATTTAATCTGACATTTCATTTTCCTCAGTGAATACAGTGGAGAAAAATCTATTTAATAGCTATGCTTTTTTCTCATCACTCTCTACAACTCCTCCCTCATCTCTCTTTAAGGGGGTAACACTGTCAAGTACCGGTACGTCATGAGTATTTCCGATCACTGCTGCTCAGCCGGCAGTGATCGGAACAAGGTACCTGCTAAAATCATTCAGCAGGTACCTTGTTACAATGCCCAGGGGGGTCCTGTGACCCCCCCCCCCCCCCCCCGTATCGGCGATCGCTGCAAACCGCAGGTCAATTCAGACCTGCGGTTTGCAGCTCTTTTCGCGATCTCTGATCCCCGCGGTCTGTGACCGCAGGGATCAGAGTCTAAATGCCCCCAAAGTTGTACATTTTAACCTCCCCTGCAGCCCCCAATCATATTGTGGCTGCGGGGTGCAGGGGGTGGGTGGTTCCCTGGTGTCTAGTGGTTCTATCAGAGTGTCAGCACATTGCTGACACTCTGATAGAAACGGGTGGCATCTTTGCTTGTTCAGGCCGTACGGACCGCGGTATGGAAGGGGTTAACAGGGAGGGAGCTCCCTCCCTCTCCCATCGGGGGGCTGCTGTGCCTTTGCAGCCCCCCGACAGGATGGGATTGCAGAGGGAGGGGGCCCCCCCTCCCTCCCCATTGCCGGCTGCTCTGTTATAGCAGTGGGTAATGGTTGCCATGGAAGCAGGACGCTTTCAGAAGCGTCCTGCTCTCCATGATACTGAAAGTCTGAATAGACCTGCTAAAGGTCTGTTCAGACTTTGTAAAGTAAAAAATACAGCACAGTGCACTATACAGTGTACTGCACTGTATTATATAGACACCAGATACACAGGATCTACAAGAACCAAGTGGGTCTGGGTTAAAAAAAAATGAAAGAAACACATATCACTGAATAAAAATTAAAAAAATAAAATACACATATTATGTATCGCCACGTCTGTAAAACACTGCTCTATAATAATATCACATAACTAAACCCCTCAGGTGAACACCATAAAAAAAATGGTGTAAATAAGCAATTTTTTGGCACCTTACATCACTAAAAGTGTAATACAAAGCTATCAAAAAGGCGTATGCCTCCCAAAATAGTACCAATCAAACCGCCATCTCATCCCGCAAAAAATGAGCCCCTACCTAAAACAATTGCCAAAAAATAAAAAAACTATGCCTCTCAGACTGAAACATGATTTTTTTTGTTTCAAAAATGCTTTTTAGTGTTAAATGTAAAAAAAAAACTAAAAAGAAGACATATTGGGTACCTCCACGTCCGTAAGAATCTGCTCTATAAAAATATCACATGATCAAGTAAACACTGTGTGGAGAAATCAACCGCGCCACTGGGTTTTGGAGGGGACAGATTGCCAGCCTCTTGCCCCAGGATTATGGGCCCTCTCATCAGCCCACGCTAAACTTAAACCCCATGGCGATTTGACTGTGTTTGTGGCATCTGAGCGCTGTTTGGATATATTGAGCGCTCAGATCCAAGCCATCTGGGGATATGTTAAATGTCTGTGTGTACTGTAAAGGGTGGGACATTATATATTGAATAATGATGTCTGTCCTATTGTCCCATTGTGTGTGATTGGCTGCTGTATCCCCTGTGTCCCAGTCTTCCTTCTGGTCCCCTAGGGGAGTGTCCACCAGGTGGGAGACCTGGATAAATACCGGGCAGGTAGCCCTCAATAAAGTTAGAATTCCTGTTTAACCATTAATACGGAGCCTCGTCTCGTACTTGGGGGGTAATTGCTACGTCAGAACGTTCTCTTGCCTGTTCCAGGAAAGGAGGACTTCGTATGGTTCCAGTTCGGTGTATTCCAGCGGTTGTGGGTTGCTGTGCGCTTCGCCAGGGGAATCGCCCGAACGGTATTAACCCTCACTATACCGGGTTATACCGTAACAACTGGTGGCAAGCAGCGGGATCGTTCCTACAGCCAGAAGGACAGCAACAGAAGGCACCGTGGATTTTACAATTTGAGGGCAAAGCGTGTCCCAGTACAGCACCGGTATGGAACCACTAGTGGAGTATGATGAGGGTGTCATGGATGACCGAGATGCAGTCCGCAAAAGCATCTGGTACCAGGCACTGGGTATTGTGGAGTATCTGCGGGACGAGAGGCTCCCCAAGGACGAGCAGCGACAGCAGAAGGGAGTAGCCCTGCGGATGCCCTTCCTAGGAGAGCAGCCCCTGGAAGAGTGGGTAGAAGACCTGAAGCACCTGGTAAGGCGGGAGATGTGGCTGGAAGATGCCTACCAGGCACTCTGGTGGTATGAAGCTCGGTACCTACCCCGGACAGCCGAGCATGACATGCCAGAGGGAGATGAGTTTGATGGTCCTGGCTTGTTATGGGAGACTTTTTCAGAGCTGGAGTTTGGGAGCCCTACACAAGCCCGGTTCAGGGACCTCTTTGAGTGGCGGGAGAGCATGAATGACTGGGACGACACTCACAAAATTGAGCAAGACCTGGTCCACCTGGTGACCCGGGAGATGGAGCTGGAACAGGACTACCAGCAGCTGTTCCACTCCAGTGAGAGGGCTCAGCGAGAGAGCAGAGTGTCAGACCCAGGTCCAGAGCCCTTCAGCTGGGAGGATATTGTGGAGGTCTACTGGGAAGAACCCCAGGTGGCCGGTGGAGATGGGACCGAGGTCTCTCCATCGGTCCTGCAGGGAATTGGGAGCCCAGTCTCCATTCCCCAGCGGCAGGCTGAGTTACAGGGGGCAGAGACAGTCGGTCCTGTCCCCCAGCGGCAGAGTCAAGTGCAGGGAATTGAGAGCCCAGGCTCCATTTCCCATCGGCAGAGTGTCCAGCAGGGAATAGAGAGCCCAGTCTCCTTTCCCCAGCAGCAGGACACTGTAATGGGAGCGGAGACAGACGGTCTCCCTCCCCAGAGGCTGGAAGTATGTATGGGAGAGGAGCTTGTTACCCCCTCTCCCCAGCGGCAGCTTAACATACCAGGGGGAGACAGTAAGCCCCACAACAGTGGAGATGGGACCGAGAGCTCTCCACCGGCCCTACAGGGATGCTGGGTAGTCGGCCCAGATCCCCAGCGGCAGCCGGATTTTAAGGGAGTAGGGACAGTCGGTCCTGCTCCCCAGCGGCAGTATGTTTTGCAGAGAGAGAAGAGCATCGTCTCCATTGCCCATCGGCCGTGTGATTTACAGGGAATTGGGAGCCCAGTCTCCATCCCCCAGCCGCAGTTTAACGCACCAGGGGGAGACAGTAAGCCCCACAACAGTGCAGATGGGACCGTGGTCTCTGCACTCACAGCACAGGGGGTAGGGACAGTCGGTCCTGTCCCCCAGCAACAGGGCCATTTAGCCAAAGGGGAGACAGTCGGTCTCCCCCCACAGCAGCATGGTGGTCTATCTAAAGGGGAGACAGTCAGTCTCTCCCTACAACAGCAAAGCTGCGTATCTAAAGGGGAGACAGTCGGTCTCCCCCTACAACAACCAGGCTCCAACCAGGCTACTTCCGTGGTAGCGCTGGAACCAGGGCAGAGTACCGCTGGTCTCTGCCCACTCAGCAACCCACTCAGGCAGTCTACCAGTCCCCCACACAGCCGTAGTGAGGCACATGGACATGGACAGGTTTACCCCTTGCTCAGGTGTAGTAACCATTTATTGTGGGTGGGCTGTACTGCTGTTTCTGTTTTGTGGGTGGGCTGCTGGACTAACAAGGGCACTGACCGGCAGAAGGTCAGATACCCTGTTAGTCTGTTTGGAAAAGGGGAGATGTGTGGCGAAACCAACCGCGCCACTGGGTTTTGGAGGGGACAGATTGCCAGCCTCTTGCCCCAGGATTATGGGCCCTCTCATCAGCCCACGCTAAACTTAAACCCCATGGCGATTTGACTGTGTTTGTGGCATCTGAGCGCTGTTTGGATATATTGAGCGCTCAGATCCAAGCCATCTGGGGATATGTTAAATGTCTGTGTGTACTGTAAAGGGTGGGACATTATATATTGAATAATGATGTCTGTCCTATTGTCCCATTGTGTGTGATTGGCTGCTGTATCCCCTGTGTCCCAGTCTTCCTTCTGGTCCCCTAGGGGAGTGTCCACCAGGTGGGAGACCTGGATAAATACCGGGCAGGTAGCCCTCAATAAAGTTAGAATTCCTGTTTAACCATTAATACGGAGCCTCGTCTCGTACTTGGGGGGGAATTGCTACGTCAGAACGTTCTCTTGCCTGTTCCAGGAAAGGAGGACTTCGTATGGTTCCAGTTCGGTGGATTCCAGCGGTTGTGGGTTGCTGTGCGCTTCGCCAGGGTAATCGCCCGAACGGTATTAACCCTCACTATACCGGGTTATACCGTAACACACTGTAAAAAAATTTTTATAAAAACTTTGTCAAAAAGCCATTTTTTATCACCTTACATCACAAAAAGTGTAATAGCAAGTGATCAAAAAGTCATATGACCCCCCCCAAATAGTGCCAATCTAACCGTCACCTCATCCCACTAAAATTATACCCAACCTGAGACAACCGCCTAAAAACTGAAAAAAATATGGCTCTCAGACTATGGAGACACTAAAACATGTTTTTTTTGTTTCAAAAAGGATATTATTGTGTAAAACCAAAATAAATAAAAAAGGTATACATATTATGTATCGCCGCATCTGTAAGGACCTGCTCTATAAAAATATAACATGACCTAACCCCTTAGGTGAACACCGTAAACATAAAAAATAAAAATGTTGTTAAAAAAGCAATTTTTTTTGTCACCTTACATCACAAAAAGTGTAATAGCAAGCGATCAAAAAGTCATATGCACCCCAAGAGAGTACCATTCAAAACACCATCTCATCCCGCAAAACATGAGCCCCTACATAGGACAATCGCCCCAAAAAATTAAAAAATATGGCTCTCAAACTATGGAGACACTAAAACATGATTTATTTTTGTTTTAAAACAGGCATCCTCAAACTGCGGCCCTCCAGTTGTTGTAAAACTACAACTCCCACAATGCCCTGCTGTAGGCTCATAGCTGTAGGCTGTTCGAGCACGCTGGGAGTTGTAGTTTTGCAACAGCTGGAGGGCCGCAGTTTGAAGATGCCTGTTTTAAAAAATGATTTTATTGTGTAAAACTTATATAAATAAATAAAAAGTATACATATTATGTATCGCCGCATCTGTCACAACCTGCTCTATAAAAATAACACATGACCTAACCCCTGCCACGCCCCCTGCACTGATCACATGATGGTGACGTCACCCCAGGTCCTTCGGCTGTTCAACAGTTCAGGTTGGTGGCAGCCGCCCCTTATGGATTCCATATGCCGCTATAGTGGAATCCATAACGGGATGCGCGACTTACCACAACCCGAACGCCGAACACCGGACTTTTTTTTAAAGTTCGCTCATCTCTAATTATAAATAAAAATGAAATTTTTCGACTTCATTTTCCATTGTCATGAAGTACAATATGTGACGAAAAAACAATCTCAGAATGGTCTGGACAAGAAAAAGCGTTTTAAAGTTATCACCACATAAAGTGACACTGGTCAGATTTTGAATAAATGGCCTGGTCCTTAGGCCTCTTGCACACGACAGTATTTTGCGAACCGTATTCTGGCCTTTTTTTCAGTTCAGTATACTGACAGTATACTGAACCATTCACTTCAATGGGACCGCAAAAAATACTGAAGTGTCTCCGTATGCCTTCTGTTTCCGTTTTTCCATTCCGTTTAAATATAGAACATGTCCTATTCTTGTCCGCAAATCACGTTCAGTGGCTCCATTCAAGTCAATGGGTCCGCAAAAAAAACGGAAAGCATACGGAAGTGCATCCGTATGTCTTCCGTATCCGTTCCGTTTTTTGCGGAACCATCTATTGAAAATTTTAAGACCAGCCCAATTTTAATTTAATGTTATTACTGTATACTGTATATGCCATACGGAAAAACAGAACCGAAACGGAAACACAATGAAAGCAAAAAACGGATCCGAAAAAAACAGACTGCAAAACACTGAAAAAGCCATACGGTCGTGTGCAAGAGGCCTTAAGGTGAAATAGGGCCGTGTCCTTAAGGGGTTAACCTGTACCGATACGTCATGATGCCCTGGTACTTAAGGACACATGACGTATCGGTACGTCATGTGTATTTACGATCAGCGGTGATCGGAACAGAGTGCCTGCTGAAATCATTTGGCAGGCACTCTGTGAAAATGCCGAGGGGGGTCCCGTGACCCCCCATATCGGCCTTCGCAGCAAACCACAGGTCCATTCAGACCTGCAGTTTGCTGCGTTTCTGGGTTATTCGGGTCTCTGGTGACCCGATAACCAGGAGTAGGATGGTGATCGGTGGTGTGATAATACACCACCAATCATCATCCTTAGATCCTGTGAGGTGATGGTGACATCACCTCGCAGGATCACTTCCTATTGGCTGCATGGGCGGGCGGGGGTTAACTCCCCCTGCTTTCCTCTCCTCCACTAAATAACGTTTTCCATGTGCACACACACACGCTCCTATGGCCCGCCGGATGTTCTCGGCCAAGGAGGCATGCGCCCTGCTTGCCTACGACTCCGAGAGTCCCAGTGAGGACGAGGATGACCCTACTTTCCTCTTGTCATCCGCTTCCTCCTCATCATCTAGCAATGATGATGAGCCCCAAAGGCGGCGGAGACGGTGCCAGGCGGAGCAAGGGGACTGCCATGCCAGGGACCCTGGTGCCCGCACTAGTACGAGCAGCTCTGGTGCTCGTACTAGTTCTCCGGCCCACCAGATAAGTCCACCTGAGCCCCCTACCGGTGAACTTGCATGGTGTACCCCAGAGGATTTTGAGCCCGTGATTCCTGATTTTGTTCGCCAACCAGGAATCCAGATTCCCACAATGGGCTTCACTGAATATGACTATTTTAGTCTTTTTTTCAGTGACCACTTTGTGAATCTGATGGTGGAGCAAACAAACTTGTACACCCAACAGTTCATTGCTCAACACCCAGGCTTCTTTTGGCTAGGGCTGGTGGCTGTACTCCGGTCAGTGCAGCCGAGATAAGAATGTTTTGGGGCCTCGTGCTGCACATGGGCCTAGTCAAAAAACCCAGTGTCAGCCTGGAGTGGGGACGTCCTCTACCAGACCCCACTTTACATAACGGCCATGACATGCTACCGTTTTGAGGCCATTCAGAAATGCCTGCGTTATGCAGATAATGCAGCATGTCCCCCCAAGGTGATCCTGCCTATGACTGCCTGTACAAAATGAGGCCAGTCATCGATCACTTTGGGGCCAAATTTTTGGAGGCCTATGTACCTGGAAGGAAGGTCGCGGTTGATGAGTCTCTCATTGCTATCAAGGGGAGACTCATTTTCCGCCAGTATGTTCCCTCTAAGCTGGCGAGGTATGGCGTGAAGGTGTACAAACTTTGTGACAGTACCTTAGGTTACACTTACAAGTTTCGTGTGTAGGAGGGGCGAGATTCCCGTATTCAACCTCCAGAATGTTTTTTTTTGTTTAAAAAAGGATAGTATAGTGTAAAACCTAAATAAATTTTAAAAAAGTAGACATATTATGTATCGCTGTGTCCGTAAGAATCTGATTTATAAAAATACCCCATGACCTAACCTCTCAGATTAACATGGTAAAAAAAAAAGTGTAATAGCAAGTGATCAAAAAATCATATGCCCCCAAAATAATGCCAATAAAACCGTCCTCTCATCCCGCAAAAAATGAGCCACTACCTAAGACAATCAGCTAAAAAAAAAAAAAGGACTCTTAAACTATGGAGATAGTAAAGTGTTTTTTTTTTTTAATATAGTGTAAAACCCAAATAAATTTTAAAAAAGTAGACTTATTAGGTATCGCCGTGTCCGTCAGAAGCTGCACTATAGAAAATACGCCATGGCAGATTTTTATGGCCTTTTTTTTGGGCACCATGCCCCATTTGAAGAACCCCTGATGCAGCCCTAGAGTAGAAACTCCATAAAAGTGACCCCATCTAAGAAACTACACCCCTCAAGGTATTCAAAACCGATTTTACAAACTTTATTAACCCTTTAGGTGTTCCTCAACAGTTTATGGCAAATGTAGATGACATTTCAGAATTTCTATTTTTGCTAACCCTGCCTCACAAAAATGTAATATAGAGCAACCAAAAATCATATGTACCCTAAAAATAGTCCCAACAAAACTGCCACCTTATCCTGTAGTTTCCAAAATGGGGTTACTTTTATGAAGCTTGTACTGTAGGGGTGCATCAGGGGGGCTTCAATTTGGACATTGTGTATATAAACCAGTTCAGCAAAATCTGCCTTCTAAAATCCCCACGGCGCTCCTTTCCCTCTACGCCCTGCCACGTGGCCATACAGTAGTTTATGACCACATATCGGGTGTTTCTGCACACTACAGAATCAGGGCAATAAATGTAGAGCTTTGTTTGGCTGTTAACCCTTGCTTTGTTACTGGAAAAAATGGATTTAAATGGAAAATCTGCCAACAAATAGAAATTCTTAAATTTCATCTCCATTTGCCAATAACTCTTGTTGAACACCTAAAAGGTAAACGACATTTGTAAAATCAGTTTTAAATACCTTAAGGGGTATACCTTAAAGTGTAATTTTTTTGTGGTTTCTATTATGTAAACCTCACAAAGTGACTTCAGACCTGAACTGGTCCTTAAAAAGTGAGTTTTTGAAAATGTCTTAAAAATTTCAAGATTTGCTTCTATACTTCTAAGTCTTGTAACGTCCCCAAAAAATAAAATAGCATTCCCAAAATGATCCAAACATGAAGTAGACATATGGGGAATGTAAAGTAATAACTATTTTTGGAGGTATTACTATGTATTATAGAAGTAGAGAAATTGAAACTTGGAAATTTGCAAATTTTTCAAACTTTTTGGTAAATTTGGTATTTTTTTTTATAAATACTCAATTTTACCAGTGTCATGAAGTGCAATATGTGACGAAAAAACAATCTCAGAATGGCCTGGATAATTACAAGCGTTTTAAAGTTATTTACACATAAAGTGACACTGGTCAGATTTGCAAAAAATGGCCTGGTCCTTAAGGTTAAATATGGCCGTGTCCTTAAGGGGTCAAAAATATCCCATTTTGTGGCTGCATTCCTATTTCCGAGAAAGTTGTCCCAGTTAATGAGGCTAATGGTCTCTTTTAGCTGGTCAAATTGTGCTTTTTGAAAGTTTGATGTTTTTGTGCCTCCCGGAAGAAATACTCTTTTGAATGACAATTGGAAGGTTATTATTGGTCACTATTTTCAAAGTGTCCCCGTCAGGTCTATTGGTTAGTACTCCAGTGTGGCTATTCCTCTAGTCTGATCCTGAACCAGTTGGGAAAGGCAATTGTCTTTAGTTAATGCCAAGAACTAGTTTTCTTTATGAGATCTAGAGGTTTTGTTTCCCAATCTGTACCTGGATAGTTGAAGTCCCCATAATAATGACCTCATTGTGATTTGCCGCCTCATTTTTTTTCCTTTTGTAGTAGATTTTCTGTGGACTCTGGTATATAAGGTGACTTATAACAAGCCCCTATCAATATTTTATTATTGGTTTTTGCCTCCAAGTATTTCTACCCACAGGGACTCCATGTGTTCATTTCCATCAAATCAATTCCTGTTCTAAAATAAATCCTTTTGCCAAGGTCATGGAGCTATACATGCTTCTAAAGTTTCATCCACATGAATGGTGCCATTACAGAGATTTCCTGATGTCCCCTACTAGGTCGCATCTGAAGTCTGTGCTGCCATAACATCAGAGTAGTGCTGTCCTGAGACACTTCTGAGTGAGTACAAGAAATATAACACAGACAGCATTACATAATGTTACGATGATAACTTAGGCCTAGTTTGCACTTAGTGATTTGGTCAATATTTGATCAGTGATTTCCAATAATGATTGTGGCCAAAACCATGTGTGGGTAAAAAACACAGAACAGCTGCAGATCATTCCATTATACCTTATCTCTGGTTTTGGCTCACAATCACTGATGGATATCACCAACCAAACACTGATCAAATCACTGAAGTGTGAATGAGGCCTTAGGGCCCTATTACATGGGCAGAATATTGGTAAGATGATTGCTAACAATCGTTTGTATGAGCAAATGACAGTAATCGGATTCATCGGGTAATAAGGATCTTTTAACATGTTAAAAATCCGGAAACGCTTCCCTCCCGACAATTGTCTGCTCCATCTGCCTGGCAATAGGGCCTTAAAAGGGCTTGTTTCACTTCAGCAAATGGCATTTAGCACTTACTAATGTATTGTGATTGTCCATATAGCCTCCTTTGTTGGCTTGATTCATTTTTCCATCACATAATACATTTAGTTTCCATGGCTATGACCACCCTGCAATTCTGCAACAAAGGCAGTGCTTGCACACTATAGAAAAAAAGTTCTGGACAATGCACACCGCCAGGGTCCCATGCTCCAGAGAGGCTGAGGCTTTTTCCTATAGTGGGCAAGCACGGGCACCACTGCTGGATTGCAGGGTGGTTGTAACCATGGAAACGAGCAGTGTATAATGTGATGGAAAAATGAATCCAGCCAGCACAGGAGGCAATATGGAGAATCACAATACATTAGTAAGCGCCTTGTATTAACTTTATCTATATTATGACTGCCATTTGCTGAAATGAGATAGCCCTTTAAGATGTAAGGTTACCTCAGGTTTCTGTCTCTCAGGCGCCATGATGCACAATTTCTAATTGCAAGTTTCACGTCTATGGGAGGGTTTGTGTTCACTTGCCCACTGACTTGTATGCCCTCAGAAGTAATTGTCATACATCTCACTTTCTTGCTTTATAGTCATTTACATAGCAGCCACTTGATGCTGCAATGTGGAAGATATGTAGTAACAGGAAATACAGTAAAAGAGAGCAGAAAGCCTGAACAATGTAAAAGTAGAGAGTATATTAATACCAAGAGAAGGCTGATTTTTCATGTTTGATTGGAGTAGCCCTTTAAGCCTCAGTATGCTAGTCGAGCATGTTTAGATTTAGCTCTAGGTGTTATAGGAGGCGGTAACTTAAAGAGGTTGTCTGCTTTTTACTAATGATTTTACTAATTATCAATATCAGATCAGCGAGGATCCTACACCCGGATCCCCACGCTGATCAGCTGTTTGAAGAGCTAATCTTATCTGTTTACCTGCTCGCCACTGCAATTGTAGCAGTGAGCAGTGTAATTACAATAATGGCATCCCTATTCACTTCTATGGGACGGCTCTGTCATATTCACTTGAACAGATGGTGCCGTCCCATACAGGGGCATAGCTAAAGGCTCATAGGCCCTGGTGCAAGAGTTCAGCTTGTCCCCCCCCCCCCCCCCCCTCGTCCCCCAGTGCTTTGTGTGTCTTCTTATGCGGCACAAGTGTCTTTGAGCCCGGTAGCGACTGCTACCTCTGCACCCCCTATAGCTACGCCCCTGGTCCCATAGACATGAATGGGGATGCCATTATTGTAATTACACTGCTCACTGCTACAATTGCTGCGGAGAATGGGTAAAAAGAGAAGAGAAGGCAGCACTCATACGAATAGCTGATTGGCGGGGGTGCCGGGTGTCAGACCCCTGCTGATCTGATATTGATTGCCTATCCTAAGGATAGCTCATCAGTAGTAAAAAGTGGACAACCACTTTAAGAGAGAGGTTTGGCAATGATAAAACACAATAGGATATTCCCAAAGAAGGTGGAGACTCACTCTTCAGCAGCCAGGGAAAAACAGGGTAAGGGTATTTTGCGGTCCACAAAAAACGGATCTGCAAAAAATATAGTCGATGTCCGTGTGCATTCCATATTTAGCGGAACGGAACAGCTGGCCCCTAAAACAACAGTCCTATCCTTGTCCGTAATGCGGACAATAATAGGACATGTTCTATTTTTTTGCGGAACGGAAATACGGACATATGGAAACAGAAATTACAAGGAGTAACTTCCGTTTTTTTTGCGGACCCATTGAAATGAATGGTTCCGTATAAGCAAAAAAACAGAAGAGGGACGGAAAGCCCTGAGCCCTGAGGCATGAGCCCTAAGGAGAACAGCCTGGGATGGATGCCAGCAATGCAAGATGAGAACTGTTGTCGGGCTGCTCCGGATCACACGCCCACTGTTGCTCATAGGGAGCAACAGTGTGTCAAAAAGGATAATCCTACATCTTTAGGAAGTAATATTAGAGTAGCACTGTTTTGTTCTTGAGTGTAATGACCCTGCAGCCTTTTTCCAAGTTTCTTGTCTGAACCTTATTTGTCCAGCTCATAATATTTTGTAATCATTAATAAAAATCTTCGATTAGTATGCCATATAATGCAATAATTAGTATGCCAAATAATAAAAATATGTTCTGGTATATACTATATAATGTGGTTCTAATGTATATCTAATTATTTAATTGTAGATTTCTCTTGTTTCCTACGATTTCACGTTGAGAAATGTGGTCTTTTATCAGAAAATAAATCTGTATTTGTTATTTTCACTTTTGAGTTACTTTACATACAACAGACTGTAGACCAGGGGTCGGCAACCCTAACTCCCCCGCACGCTTCCCACAGTTCCAACCAGCTACGAGACTCCACTGCCCAATGTTGGCTGGCTGGCTGAGTACTGATCAGCTTCACAGAACCCATCACCAAGGCCTGCCCCTCACGCTTCCTGCCGTGCCAGCCATCTTCAGACTCCGCTACCTCACAGGCTGGCTGCTGTACCGCTAATGTTCCTCGACTGCTGTTTTGCTGGCGCAGCTGACAGCATAGAGATGGCAGTGTCGGACTGGGGTGCCTAGGGCCCACCAGTAAAATTTATTTTGGGGGCCCACAGTACGGATACATTAAAATATTGCCTGCTCACACAGCAGCAAGATGCTACCAGGTGAGTGAATATGGGGGTCCCTGCAGCAGCATTTAGAAGGTAAGTCCTGGGGAGAAGAGGACACTGGTGGCTTTCCTCTATACCTAGGAGTCATCTCAGCCCTGATCGTGTCTTTAATAATAAACTGGGGAGTTTCTATAATAATCTATCAGGTTTTTTATATGAACACAGGCTGGTGGAGGTGCTGTACATTGAATATACAGTATGTATGTAGTGCAGTAAGTCTACTGTGTTATGTGCCACTTGTGCAGGGGGTGGGAGACTAGGGGCCCACCGGGGGATTCATCTGTACCCCTGTGGGCCAGTCCGAGCCTGAGAGATGGGATTAATGACACAAGTGACAGGGATAGGAGTAATAGTGACACAAGTGACAGTTAAGGAGATGGGAGTAGTAGTGGCACAGGTAACAGCAGAGGGTAAGGAGTAGTAGTGGGATATGGGACAGCAGGGGATGATGTGCTGGGTTAGTCAGATGGAAGGTTGATAGTGAACTTGCGGAATGGGGGAAACTTTGTGACTAAATTGGGGATGGGTTTAAGATGGTGAGCCTGCTGGGTGTTATGGGGGGACAATGTGGGGCAAGCGTCTGACAACTTTGGGTGGGTGGGAGAATGGTGAGCCTGCATGTAACTGCTGGGGAAAATGGGGGGACAATGTTGAGCGATCTTCTGACAACTATGGAGGTGTTGGAGGATAGCGAGCCTCCATATGATTGCTGGGGAGGTGGGGGAGAAAGCTTCTGACAACTTTTGGGGGGTGGGAGGATGTTGAGCCTGTATGTGACTGCTGGGAGTAATGGGGGGTCAATGTGGCCAAGCTTATGACAACTTTGGGGGGTAGGAGAATGGTGAGCCTGCTGGTAACTACTGGGGAAAATGAGGGAACACTGTGGAACAAGCTTCTCACTACTTTAGGGGGTGTGGAGGATAGTGAGCCTATATGTAACTGCCAGAGGGACGTAAAAGTCTCCTCATGTGAACTAAAGCTGGATCGTCTTTGCAAAGAAAGTCAGGAACAAGGGTCGCATTGAGTGGTAAGTTAAACTGATTATTTGGTTTATGTCACATACAGTTTGTGTTGTATTGTATGACTGTCCTGTATTGCCCGGCACGCTGAGCCCTTCAACTCAGATTTTTTTTCTTAAATTGGCACTCCGTCCAAAAAAGGTTGCCGACCCCTGCTGTAGATTGTGAGCCCTTGGACAAGGTTTTTATTTTTTCCACTGAGGACTGATAACCTCATGTGGTATTAATATAATTCTAGTAGTTTTATCATGAATGTAACAGAAATTGCTCTCTGGTTGTGTTTTTTATTTTTTATAGCTTGCCCTGGGGAATGTCATAAGTGCCCTGGGAGATCAGAGTAAGAAGATTCTTCATGTTCCTTATAGAGATTCAAAACTGACCCGATTACTGCAGGACTCACTGGGCGGTAACAGGTAATCAAATTTCTTTGTTGCTAAGAGTGTTCAGAGTACGTAGAGCAAATGTGTTATCAATTATCATGCACTAGAATTCATCTCTACGTGTCACATTATTTTGACCACTTCCTACTTTCTACTTACGCTGGTGTAGGGCTCCTATATACAGAATAAGCAGATGTTGACACAAATACACAAACACTCACACAGATAAACTACAGATGTAGGGTCCTTTCACACTTGCGTTCTGAGGATCCGGCAGGCACTTCCGTCCTGCCGGATCCGTCAGAACGCAAGTCACCTGAAGCATTAGAAGACTGATCAGGATCCTGATCAGTCTTCGAATTGCTTTCAGGTTACTATGGCAGCCAGGACGCTACTAGCGTCCTGGTTGCCATAGTAGGAGCGGGGAGCGGGGGAGCGGCATACTTACATTCCGTGCGGCTCCCGGGGCGCTCCTGAATGACGTCAGAGCGCCCCATGCGCATGGATCACGTGATCCATGCGATCACGTGATCCATGCACTGGGGCGCCCTGGCGTCATCCTGGAGCGTCCCGGAGCCGCACGGAATGTAAGTATGCCGCTCCCCCGCTCCCTGCTACATTTTACCATGGTAACCAGGACTTTAGCGTCCTGGCTGCCATGGTAACCAGTCAGAAAAAGCTAAATGTCGGATCCGGCAATGCGCCGAAACGAAGTTTAGCTTAAGGTCGGATCCGGATTAATGCCTTTCAATGGGCATTAATTCCGGATCCGGCCTTGCAAGTGTTCCGGAATTTTGGACGGAACAAAAAGCGCAGCATGCTGCGGTATTTGCTGCGTCCAAAAAACGTTCCGGTCCTGAACTGAAGACATCCTGATGCATCCTGAACGGATTTCTCTCCATTCAGAATGCATGGGGATGATCCTGATCAGGATTTTTCCGGCATAGAGACCCGACGACGGATCTCTATGCCGGAAAAGAAGAACGCAGGTGTGAAAGGGGCCGTAGTAGAGTTAACACACATGCTTTATGAGACGTGTTATCTAAAATAAATGTGTCAAGCAAACACCTTCAATTGCCTTTTAATGGCTTTTGTTTCAAGATAACACAATTAGTTAAAACATTTGAGTTAAGAGTTTGTGTTAACCCTGCTACATCTGTAACAGAGACACACAAGTACACACACAGATAATTATTTACTTACAGTCTGCAGGTTCTCCATTCTGCTCCTCTGGCATAATTTTGGGGGCTAAAGAACCTGTGATCATCTGACCTACCATTACTATTTCCCAAAGGTACCATTACTATTTTGCCTAGGGGTCATTGTACATCTCGTTTTTGCCACGAATGGCGGCACAAACTGCAGTAAAACTGCAATGTACAATAGTCTACAAAGATACATACATTATGTCTGCAGGGCTGTGCATGAATGCATGGCTGGAGGCCAAATTGCCACCCCCTGCTGTTCTGGCACAGAGCCGTCTGAGGCCACTGTCTCACATTGCCTAATTGGAGATGTTCCCCAGTAATAATGATCTGACACTCCCCTCCTGACTCCTGTACTCAACTATATTGGTATCCTAAGGCAACTGGAGAACTCAACTATATTGCTATCCTAAGGCAACTGGAGTAGGAGGACAAAACATGGCAGCTGGCACTGCCCACCACAGAGTGGTAGTTTAGGCAAGCTATTTTGTGCTGCGGGGTAAGTATATTGGAATGCACTGTGGTATTTGGCTCTGCTGGGTTGGTATAATGACCCGCAATTTTGTATTTCTGATCCCACCTACTTGTTTTTACCGTGCCTTCTGTCAATTTGGGCACTATTACAAAATAGGGCCACTTTTATTATTTTTTCATGGTACCCTTTAAGTTCCCAGTCTGCTCCTGGATTTATGTGTGTTTTGTTGTGCAGATTTTTTGCTGATTCTCTGCACACAAATCTGCATCATGTGCAGGCACCCATGCACTCTGCACACAGTGCGTTTTTATGTCAGTTGTTTCCACGCAGATTATCATGCAGAAAATCCTCAGCGTAATACAGTACCATTAAAGTGAATGACATTTGACAAATCTCATGTACTTTTTGCTTATATCTAGGCTAATACAACTTTGGATAATACTTTGATATTACCACTCACTCGTCATCTGGTACAATCATACCTTACTCCATGTGCGACATGGAGTGACAAGTCAGAAAAGTGGATTTTATGCGGACAAGCCTATTAAAAAAACAAAATGCCTTAATAATGTATATTACAAAAAGTATTATTAAAAGTTTAGTTACTCTTTAAATAAAGGTTTGGTGTTTGTATCTAAATAAGACATTTCCAATTTATTTATTTTTTTGTTGATTACGGTACTATAGATTTTTTCGCCAAATCCGTATAAGGGGACTTTGATAGTAGGACGTCTTTGCCAACGTCTGCCTTGAACACACTACCTGCACCTTTGTACTGTGGTAGTGCGTTTGCATGTGACAAGTTTTTTTTATATTTTAATAGTACATATGATGTTTATTTTTTTGATTGTTCATATATTTTTATTTTGTAGAAAGAGGGGTGATTTGGGATTTTTTAAATATTTTTTAAAACTGTTTTGCTTTTTTAATTTTTATTTTTTTTTTTACCTTTTTTTAGGTTCCCAAGTGAACCTCAACATGTAATCATTAGATTGCAATTTGTATACAGTAATTGAATTTTATCCACTATATAGAGATCGCTATATTACATTTTACTGCAGCCATCTGCCGGCTAAGGGCTCTCTCACACTAGCATTTTTCTTTTCCGGCATAGAGTTCCATCGTCGGGTCTCTATGCCGGAAAAAAACTGATCAGTATAATCTCCATGCATTCTGAATGTAGAGAAATCCGTTCAGTATGCATCAGGATGTCTTCCGTTCAGTATGTAAACATTTTTTAGACGGGGAAAATACCGCAGCATGTTGCAGTATTATCTCCGTCTAAAATTCCGGAACACATGATGGAATCCGGCATTAATTCCCATTGACTTGTACTAGTGGCGGATCCGGCATTACAAATACAGCGACGACAGATCCGTCTGAAAATGGAGAGACGGATCCACACTTGCAATGCATTTGTTAGACGGATCCGCATACTTGCGCGTACTTCCTGGATTTCGGCCTCTCAGATACCGTGGTCACATTTTACCACAGCATCTGAGGGGTTAAATGTCCACAATTGGCATTACCTCCAGTTGCGGACATTAGCCTCTTGTTTCTGCTGTGTGCTCACCCTGCTCTCGAACAGGCGCCATCTTTAAAGAGCCGACATCTGCCGTACTATTACAGCGGATGTCAGAAAGGAGTTAAAGAGAAAACTTTATTTTTGTATTGTGGAGGAAGATCTTTGGGGAATGTATTAGTAAGATAGCCAAATATTTATGGGCCCCTCATTAAAAATGCATATTTTTAGGTTGCCAAAATTTTAATGCGATAATTAGGGGAGATACCATATACTCTCCAAGGCAAGGTACCCATGTAAATTAAAAGGATTTGCTACCTGCGTCACCCAAACTGTGATTTAGTGTTTGATTTGTCCCTGTTCTATAGTGTATGTTGATTAATGCAGTACATAGATTCAGATAAATGAGCATAGAAGTAATATTAGGAAATGTTTAAAGGCAGATGGGCAAGACAAGAGATTTCGAGAAAGCACACTTGATAGACATTTTGCACAGAGAGGACATCTTATTATGTGATGGCAGGTGTTAGAATAAGGGAACAGGGCTGTATATGAGGGTGCTAATAAAAGGTGATTGCTCCGGCGTGAGGTATGCTAGATTAGTAAATTAGACTCAGTAGAACCTGGTGGTTTAAATAAAGTATGCAACATTGGAGTATTAGGCATAATTCACACGTCCGTAGTGTGTTTTGCGGAAACACGGGTCCGCAAAACACGGACGGCTGCAATGTGCATTCCGCATTTTGCGGATCTGCACATTGCTGGCACTATATAGAGAATGCCTTTTATTGTCCGCAATTGCGGACAAGAATAGGACATGTTTTATTGTGACACCTTCAGATTGAGTTTATGCATTTTCATATCCTTTTTGTAAAATAATGTGACAATTGTTTTTGTTTAAAGTTTTGTATATATATAGCTATAGTCATGGATTTGTTAGGTGATTACTGCGCCTGTATCAAGTATTTAAACCCATATATAGCCTTCATCATTACCCATAATTAAGGTGGTTGTCCCCCAAAATGTTGTGCGGGATGAGAATACACTGAGGGTCTGCACCTCTGTGAACGTCATCTGTACAACTGAGCAGAAAATTTATATATGAAAAATAAAGAAGAAGGTGTGATTGTACCAGATGACGAGTGAGGTGTATTATTTCTACTCATCTACAGCATTTACTATATGGCTCACAGCTGCACATGTTTTTGATAGTGGACAGAGGTGATACATGTCTCCAGAGGGTGGGTAACATGGAATTCTATGCATATTATCAAAACCCCTTCCCCCATCCGTCAGAGGGCATGTGCACAGCATGGAATGGGTGTGGCTACAAAGGTTCTGGCAGGAAAAACACTGCACACATTTACTCAGCTGTGTACTAGTGTGTGCATTATTTGCACACTGAACATTATATGTGTATAAGATGTGACAGTTCAGTGAGCAGATAACATACAGATTATGTACACAGAGCACAACTGCGCTGCCAGGACCTGTCAGTTACTAAGGGACCTCACAGGCTCCTGCTTCTAATGGCAGCATTTGGACTATTAGGTTAGTTTCACACTAGCGTTAAAAAAATTTGGCAGGCTGTTCCAGCAGTGGTATTTGTCTGGCTGATTCTCGGCATATTTGTCAGGTTGTGGCCGGAACTCCGCTGGCTTATTGTAGTTAATGGGGACGCCGATCATTCAAGTAGTGTCCAGCAATGCCAGATGCAGAGAGCTTTCAGATTCTCTTTAACACTAGTGTGAAACTAGCCTTAGACGCACCAGAAGGTGGCATAACAAGAAAAAGTGGCATAACAAGAGTAGAAAAAGTGTGAATAGTCCGAACAATATAGAAGTTTTACAACAAAAAACAGAGCAAGCAGGGCCCTTCGTAGTGCTGCATGGCACAGGGGTAGCACACTGGAAATGGGAGTACAGGAGGTATTTTCTTGCTTTGTGGTTGCTAGCTTCTCCATAACACCTTATTTAATAACACCTCGTCACAAATAAGCCCTTTGCCAAAGTATGAACAACCTCTTAGTGTGAAATAACTCACAAAAAGTTTCCAAAACTCGGAAATAAAGCCATTAAAATTCACTCTGGTGGAATATTACATAGCTGTCAACAGATAATACTCATGACATACACAGTACAGGAGCTACAGCAGTTTAAATAGCTTGATTCTCATCCTGTTCTGCAATGGGAAGTGTAACACACACCAGTCCATAATAGACTTGATTAAGAATTAACACCCAAAGTAGGAGAGGGGGATGAGATTACTGCAATTGAATAGAAACAAGAATATTATAAAATCAAAGACATAATATATGTTCTGATATACTGTATTTTTCGCCCTGTAAGACTCACTTGTGAATACAGTGCTCCATGTGCAGGCTCTGTACTCACCACTTCCTGGTGTTTGTCTGTGAGCGCTATACACTGTGCTGTGATCTGCGCACAGCGTGAGGACCTGACCACTCTCTGTGACCTCACACTAAGGGACATTGGGTCACAGCACAGCGTGGCAGTAAGAGAAGGAAGAGCACTGAGGTCTGATTAACATTGGGGGCCTGGGCTGAGGTCTCATTAACAATGGGGGTCTAATCTGAGGTCTGATGAAAAATATCTTCTTATAGGGTGAACAATACAGTACATAGAATATGTAGTATATAAAAACATTAATTACAAAAAAAGTATGAAAGCAGCTGCAAACAGATGCAACGTTTTTGCAATACACTACAAACAATTCACACAGTTACCCCTCAGAAAAATAAAAATGCTATTGGTCTTGGAAAAAACTATTAATTTGTAAAAAGAAGTGTTTTTATTATGCAAGGAGTACTGTAATACTGACTCAGAATAAAGTTATTATGTTATTTATACCTCACAGTAAATGCTAAATATATATACACCCAAAAATCTTGAAACTGCTGTTTTTTCTCTATGCCCCTGAAAATAATAAAAGTTATTTAGTACATATGTATGTACAAAATGGTTCCTTTAAAAACTACAACTGGTCCTGCAAAATTCAAGGTCTCAGGCAGCTAAATTGAGCAATAAATTATAAAAGTTATCTCCACTGGAACACAGAGGAAGAGACATGTCCTTAAAAGGGTTGTCCAGCCTTTACTAAGTGATGGCCTACCTTTAGGATAGGACATCACTAGCTGATAACGCCCATCACAAACATTTAACCCCTCAGATGCCATGGTCAATCTGAGGTGGCTTTCCCCAGGAGTGCTGCATTCCCAGTGCCCAAACATCTCCCCTGCATGGCGATCAGTGGAGCTATTTGTCCCTTGTGGTAGCCTCTGAAGGATCCAAGGCTACCACAGCCGTAATTCCTATGGAGGCCTGCAGGTTGCGGGGCTCCATAGGAATGTAGCACAACTCTCATAGGCTGCAATAGTAATTTATTACAGTCTATGGAACAAGCAAACTAACAATCACTTGTTAAAGTCCCCTATAGGGACTTAAAATATGTGTGTAGAAAGTGAAAAGTTTTTAAAAATATAAAGATTCAAATCACCCCCTTCCCCATAATAAGGAAACAATAAAAAATAAATATCATTGGCACCCATACATCCCAAAACACACGTACTATTAAAATAACAAATATTTATTCCATACTGTGAATGCCATAACGGAAAAAAAAAATTAAGTGGCTGCTTTTTCGTTGCTTTACCTCCTCAAAATTCGTGATCAAAAGACATTCACACTCTGAAACTGTATCACTGAAATCTACAGATAGCCCCACAAAAAATGAGCTTTTACACAGCTTCATAGATGTGAATGGAAAGAAAAAAATATGGCCCAGAGAAGGCAGGGAGTAAAAAAACGAAAACTCAAAAATGGAAAATCCCAGGGTCTTGAAAGGGTTAAAGAGCCGGACAAAATAGCTCAGCAATGTTAATAAAAAAATTGTTGACTGTTAGTTTGGTAAGAGGCATTTCACAATAGTTAGGGTACTTTCACACTTGCATTAAACTTTTCCGGTATTGAGTTCCGTCCTAGGGGCTCAATACCGGAAAAAGAAGTTTTATCCTAATGCATTCTGAATGGAGAGAAATCCGTTCAGTATGCATCAGGATGTCTTCAGTTCAGTCCATTAAAATGCATCATTGCCAGATCCGGCCCCAAGTGTTCCGGAAAAACGGACCCGGCTATGCGGTCTGCGCATGCGCAGACCTTTAAAAATGTAAAAAAAAAAAATACCGGATCCGTTTTTCCGGATGACAACTAGAGAGACGGATCCGGTATTGCAATGCATTTCCGTCTACAAATGGTATCCGTTTGCCTACAGATTGCCGGATCCTGTAGGCAGTGAAAGTACCCTTAAATATGATCACATTTAATCTTATAGTCACCTTAATTTAAAACCTTTGTTTTTATTCATTCAGTGTCTGTGTTAAAAGGGTTTTCCAAGACTTTAATACGGATGACCTCTCCTCAGGCCAGCTGTTTGAGAAGGCACTAGGCTCCTGTAAGCGCTGTGGCCTTCTCCATGCTCACCAAACACAGCGTCGTATATTGTATAGCGGCTGTGCGTGGTATCGCGCTCAGCACTATTCACTTAAATGGAGCTGAGCTGCACCTCGGCCACTTGACCGGTGAATGTGTCGTCACTGATCTAGGAAAAGCTGAGAGAAGGCCGCAGCACTATTGCGAGTGCTGCTGCCTTTTCAAACAACTGATCCGCAGGGGTCCCGGTTATTGGACTCCCACTGATCAGATACTGATGACCTATCCTGAGGATAAATTGTCTATATTTCTTCAAACAGTCAGACCATGATGATAGCCTGTGTCTCTCCATCGGATCGTGATTTCATGGAAACACTGAATACTTTGAAGTATGCAAACCGAGCTCGTAACATAAAGAACCGTGTGATGGCTAATCAAGAACAGAATGTTCAGCAGGTACAGGCATTAAGAGCGGAGCTGGCACGGCTAAGACTGGAATTACAGGAGTACAAAACTGTAAGTTGTGGATGTTTTAGCCGCTAATAAAACTGTATGGATACAGATTTTTAATATTGATAAAATATGCTGATTAAAAACGATAAATTCCACTATTTCTCCAGGATATGCTGTATTTTGAGTACAAACGTCTAAAAGGATCTTACAATGATTTGTTTGAACAAGCAGTTTGTACAAGGATCCCCCTTCCTCTCTTTGCACACATAGGCTTAAGGGGGTGTGAAATGGGGAAAAGATGATGAATTCTCTTTTTTCTGTGTTGAGATGTAGAAAGTGTGAGGAGAAGAATTAGGATATACTGTAGCTGATAATCTGGATAGCGGAGAAGTGACATCTTGGCCAGAAAGGTAAATTTGAGTGTGAACAGTGTTAAAGCGGTCACTGGCCGAAAGTTTAGATGGAAACGGGTAGAGGTTCCAGGATAGAACCCCGACAAGGAAGGAGAGACAAGAAGAAGGAGATTCAGGAGAGGGACAAGTGATTTAAGTGACTTAAAGTAGTTTCCTGGGAATTGCCACAGATGATAGGTTATCAATATCAATCTGCTGTTAGACGAGGCCGGGACCTTACCCCCCTTTCCCCATAAAAATATAAAAAAAAATTAAAAAACTGACTTTGTCACATTGCAGAATTCCCCAAATTTTAAAATATAAATGTTTTTATACCAAACGGGAAATGACAGAAAAAAAATCTAAATGGCCGATTCACTGTTTTTTCAGTTTCACCTCCAAAATAGTGTCACTAAACTTATATAGGATCACTACACTTCAGCTTGTAAAAAACAAGCCCCTACATGGCTATATTGACAAGAAAAATATTATGGCCGGAAAACTAACAAGAAAAAAAAAACAAGAAAATAGAGATCGAAATGATTAAAGTTGGGAAGGGAAGGTAATTAGAAGAGGAAGCAGTGCTGCAGAAGAACACATCCTCTATCAACCTTGGGAATTTTCCAAAAAGAAGGTAAATTATTGCATAGGATGGGCCAGACAGTTACTGGTAGTGGAGCACCCAATTATTAGTTGGAAAGATTCACTTGAATGGGAGCTGAGCTGCAGTAGACTGGCACAACCACCACACAGTGGACGTAGCCTTGTGCTTCCAGCTCTATCTATTGTTGTGTCTCCGGCGCCAGCCACAAACAACTGTTCGGTGAAGGTGCTGGCTGTCAGACCTCCACCAATCTGATATTGGTCACCTCATCAATATCAAAAAGGAGGAAAACTCCTTTAAGGAGGATTATCAACTTTAATCATTTCAATCTCTTATTTCTTGGGTTTTTATGTTGTTAGTTTTCCGATCATATAATTTCTCTTTCAATATAGCCATGTAAGGGCTTGTTTTTTTTCAAGCTGAAGTATAGTGACACTATTTTGGAGGTGAAAAAATCGTGCATCGGTAATTTCGATTTTTTTCTGTCATGCTATTCACTGTATGGTATAAATACATTTATATTTAAAAATGTGGGGCATTTTGCGATGTGACAATGTTTATTTTTTATTTTTATGGGGAAAGGGGGCTAAGGTCCCGGTCTCGTCTAACAGCAGATCGGTGGGGATCCCAGGTGTCGGACCCCCACTGATCTGATATTGATAACCAATCATCTGTGGCAATTCCCAGGAAACTACTTTAAGTCACTTTGAGTAAATTTGAATTGACAATATTGGATAAGAAATATGACATCATGTGTGATATGGATGGTTGTGTGACTCCTATGACGGGGCTGTTAATTTTGCTGTAGATACTGTAGGTGATAGGTAACATGCTGCTTACAGATTGTACTGTGTTTTCATGGTTTTAGGTTCCCTTTAAGTTGTTTGTGACTAATACGGATTTCTATTTAAAGTACAATATAGAAAGTATGGGGCACATTTATGAAGACCGGCGTTTTAGACGCCGGTCTTAATAAAGGCCCTGTGGTGGCGGTGGATCCGCTGAAGTTATGAAGAGGTGCCGGGCTCTCCCAGAGTATTTCTATGTTGCTATCTAGTTTAGTTTTGACTGTTTTTACTGCATTCTTTGATATGCCCACAAATTATTAATTTTGACCCAGCTAGAAGTACGAAACTTCTATAGCACCTGGTAACCAAATGTTTGCCTTGGTTCCACCAGTGTTGCACATTAAAGATCCACCTCACACTTCCAAAATGCAAAGCCAAAGTTGTTTGACATGACATGTCATGATATCTGTTTTAGTAACTACTTTTATTCCCCATGCAATTACAATTCTGGGGCATATTTTCATATAACTCTATGTTGTGCTATTTGTCTATTATTCCTACTGGATGTTTATGAATAAATGTGCTGTCCCTGCACAGTCTGACTCTGGGAGCACTGACTGGACAGTGTCAAACTGTGCAGGAACACACTCCAGTTGGTAACACCCAGTTGTACATTTATTCATAAACTTCTAGTAGGAATAACATAGGAATGGCTCAACATAGAATCATAAGAAGAGATGCTCAGGAATTGTCATTTCATTCATAAATACAAATATTTACTAAAACACATATCAGGAGAGGCAACAAGTCCACTTTAGCTCTTCAGTTGAGTATTATGCAGAAGTAGTGTCCTCAGATTGCTATGTAGGAGATATTCTTATTGCTGTAGTGATGAGTAGAGTAGATACATAGGTTGGCGATACATCATTTTTATCAAATGTACTGATAAATTTACAATTAGTAAGAAAATACAACTATTGATGTTACTGTTTTACCAGGGTCATCGTGTGCCTGGTTCTGATGCTCTGAGTGACATGTGCGAAGAGCTGTCTATGCTACGTAGTGAAAATGCATCGCTGCGTCTGCGTGTAAATGCATTACAAGAAGCCATTAGAGCCATAAATGCTCGTGTCACCCGCATGGCTGGACAAGAGGCTGCTCGCCTATTACAGAGGGCTGGTGAGTGATTTCTGCATACATTATTACAAACTATATTATACATATAGCTTTCATCACAGAAATATATTGAGTAAATCAGTTTGTAAAACAACTGTGTGAGAGACTGGATGTAGTAAGTGCTGTTCAGGAGGTGGATTAACCCCTCAATGACCAGGCCATTTTGCAACTTCATGACCAGGCTGTTTTTTGCAAATCTGAATTGTGTCACTTTATGTGGTAATAACTTTGGAACAATTTTACTTATCAAAGCCATTCTGAGCTTGTTTTATTGTGACACATTGTACTTCATGTTAGTGGTAAATTCAAGTTGATATAACTGGTAACTGTTTAGGTGATCCACAAGACCTAAAGGAAAATGTTGATAAAATTTCTAAATTTCACTTTTGTGGCAGATTTTCCATTGTAATTTATTTTTTCCTGTAACACAGCAAGGGTTAACAGCCAAACTAAATTCAATTCAATCACAGCAATCTAAAGCTCAGCTGTCTGTGACACCCGTTTACATTCCGGTGTCACCGCATGTATACTTGCGGTGACACTTTGAATTCATTACATACTATGTACGTCATGGTTCGGTAACTAACACCCGATCATGATGTACACAGTATGTCATAGGTCATTCAGGGGTTAAAGGGAGTCTGTCACCAACCTTTCATGTTTTACACTGCTTATATTGCGTTCTTGCACGCACACACAATAATAACGGTACCTTTCTTGTTTTGGTCCGATTCTGTAAAGCTCCAAAACAAGATTATACCGATATGCAAATGAGGGCTTGCAAGTGCCCAGGGGTGGCGTTCTTACTGTAAGTGCCCAGGCCCCTCAGCCCCCAGCCCTTTCATGATGTTAGGTCATCCCTTCCAGTTCCCGAGATCCTGCACGTTCACAGTTCAGCGCCAGGCCCAGGCATGCACAATTCGACAACTACATTGCCGCTGCTCACTGCTGTCTCTTCCTTCTCTGCCTCCTCCATCTTTACCAATTTTGCGCCAATAGCATGACACATGCGGACTGCTGCGAACAAAGCCGATACCTTCAGTGGTTATCGGAGTGCCCCACGGTGAACTGTGCATGCATGGGATCTCAGGAACATCATGAAAGGGCTGGCCAGACGACACACACTGGGGAGGAGTTAAGTGCGCAAAACGCCGAGAGTCCTGGGCACTTACAGCAAGAACGCTGCCCTGGGCACTTGCAAGCCCTCATT
Organism: Bufotes viridis; assembly: GCA_033119425.1. Lineage (NCBI taxonomy): Eukaryota > Metazoa > Chordata > Amphibia > Anura > Bufonidae > Bufotes > Bufotes viridis. Next base: position 207,477,494 of record CM065591.1, read on the forward strand.
TGCATACCATTATAACCTTGTTTCTGCAGCTTTACAGAATCGGACCAAAACAAGAAAGGTACCAATATTATTGTGTGTGCAAGAACGCAATATAAGCAGTGTAAAACATGAAAAGTTGGTGACAGACGTCCTTTAACCCCTTAAGGACCAGAGGTTTTTTTTTTTTTTGCGTTTTCATTTTGCGCTCCCTGCATTCCCAGAGCCGTAACTTTTTTATTTATCGGTTCACATAGCCATATGAGGGCTTGTTTTTAGCGGGACAAGTTGTAATTTCCAACGCCACCATTTAATATTACAAATGATGTAGTGGGAAGCAGGAAAAAAAATCAAAATGGGGTGAAATTGCAAAAAAAAAAGCAATTCCACCGCAGTTTTGTGGGTTTTTAAATTCCGACATTCGATGTACAATAAAACTGACCAGTTACTTTTATTCTACGGGTCAGTACGAATCCGGCGATACCCTATATGTATACGTTTTCTTGCGTTTTGATAGCGAAAAAAAACTTTTTTGTCGCCATATTTTGACCCTTATAACTTTGGGGGCTCATAAATTTTTTTTTGAGGAAATGAAGCATCCAAAAATGGCGAATCGGCAATTTGGACACTTTTTCCATTTTTCTGTTTACCGTATGGGGAATATTTTTTTATATTTTTATAGTATGGGCGTTTTCGCACATTGCGACACCCACGATGTGTATTTTTTATTTATTTATTTTCATTTTGGCAAAAGGCGGGTGATTTGAACTTTTCTATATTTTTTTTTTACTTTTTTTTTTTTTACACTTTTGTATAGTTCCCATAGGGAACTATAACATACAATCATTAGACTGCTATTCTCATACATTCCAATGCAATAGCATTGGAATATATGAGAAAATCGCATATTTCCAATGGAACCTATTACAGGCTATTACAGGCTATAGAAATACATGCAGCCAGGGGCGTACATAGAAATAATGGGGCCCATAGCAAAACTCAGAATTGGGCCCTCCTCCAATAAAAAGTCCAATTATTGAAGTGGATTAGTGAGAGTGTGGGGTACATTAGGGGTGAAATAAAAGGTTAGGCTTTGTTCACATCACGTTTTTACGTATATAGAAACATAGAAACATAGAATGTGTCGGCAGATAAGAACCATTTGGCCCATCTAGTCTGCCCAATATACTGAATACTATGAATAGCCCCAGGCCCTATCTTATATGAAGGATGGCCTTATGCCTATCCCATGCATGCTTAAACTCCTTCACTGTATTTGCAGCTACCACTTCTGCAGGAAGGCTATTCCATGCGTCCACTACTCTCTCAGTAAAGTAATTCTTCCTGATATTACTTTTAAACCTTTGCCCCTCTAATTTAAAACTATGTCCTCTTGTAGCAGTTTTTCTTCTTTTAAATATTCTCTCCTCTTTTACCGTGATGATTCCCTTTATGTATTTAAAAGTTTCTATCATATCCCCTCTGTCTCTTCTTACTTCCAAGCTATACATGTTAAGGTCCTTTAACCTTTCCTGGTAAGTTTTGTCCTGCAAATTGTGGAAGGCACACAGGCGGCTTCCGTGTTTTGCAGATCTTCATGAGGTGCATGAGGCTCTGAGTTCATATCCCATTTTTTCTATCCGTTTTATGTATGCATACAGTGCATCCTTCATCATAGAGTTTGAAAGAAAAATGTATATGTTAGGGGTGAGGGAAAAGTGCAGCACTCAACGCTTTTCTATCCCACACCACAGAGTCCAGTAGAAAAAACGTATACGTTAACATATACATTTTTCTTTCAAACTCTATGATGAAGGATGCACTGTATGCATACATAAAACGGATAGAAAAAATGGGATATGAACTCAGAGCCTCATGCACCTCATGAAGATCTGCAAAACACGGAAGCCGCCTGTGTGCCTTCCACAATTTGCAAAACAGAACGGGCGGCCCATTATAGAGTTGCCTATTCTTGTCCGCAAAATGGATAAGAATAGAACATTGTTTTTTTGCGGAGCCACGGAACAGAGCAACGGATGTGGACATCTTTTGCGGCCCCATTGAAGTGAATGGGTCTGCACCTGAGCCGCAAAATCTGTGGCTCTGATGCGGACCAAATCAACGGTTGTGTTCATGAGCCCTAAAGCAGAGGAGAGCCTATAGGGTTAATGACTGCAGCAGGACTGTCCACACTGGTCAGTGTGACCCCCAGGACAGATCTTCTGCAGGTCTCACAGCATTAGATCTCTGTCTTACAGCTCAACTTCTCCCTTTGTTATTAACAGAGAGCAGGGCTGAGCATCTTTAGTCATGTCCCATCCTTTTACCTCAAAGGTAGGCTATCTGGAGCATCCAGCACAGGCCTCAGGTCCCATATGATAGAATATATAGGCATACAGTGAGCAGAGCTGAGGATCCTGTTTGACCCTGACCCTGCAAACAGCGTGTCTTCCTGTCAGCTCCTCTCACCTCAGCTCCATCATGCAGAGCGTTTCTGACCTCTCACCCAGCGACTGGCTGTAACTGGCGTTGCTGAGGTTAAACAAACAAAGAGAAGTATGGAGGACCCAGAGGAGGGGAAGCATGTGGGACATCACTGCTGATAAGTAAGTGCAGGGCTGGACGCTGGTACTTTACCACGCTACTTGCTGTGGGACATCACAGAGGGGCGGGCACATCAGGCAGAGCTGCTACCTGATTGGAGGAAGCAGCTGCTCACTCTCCTGTCCTCCCTCCTTCCACTGGCCCGCCCTGCTGTTATCAGTGCAGCACCAGCGCTGCGCATAGTGCAAAATGGAAATGTAAATATGGCTGCTGACCCAAAAGCGCTATTATAAGTAGCCATTGCCTGGATTTATCTCTCTGTTACTAATGCAGTGGGTATTCAGGTCGGAAAGGGGGTGGAGCCATGCAGCCTGGCTGGGCCCCCTAACCTCAAAGGCCCCATAGCCAGTGCATGGTCTGCCTAAATTGGCGGTACGCCACTGCCTAAAAGGCCATATTGAACTAATACCCATTTTTAATGGCTGTTAGACAGGGAATGGTCCCATTGATTTCAGTAGGATCTGTCTGGCCATGAAAACAGTAAAAAAAAAGTCCTATTTTTTGACAGCTGTTGTTCACTGGCCATTAAAAAAACGGCCATGTGAATAGCCCCATAGACTTTCATTGGTGCTAAAAATGACAGTGTGATGGCCGTACACAGCTATTTCTAACGCTCAGTGTGCATGTAGCCAAACCATGCAATGTGGTCGACAGTACTTGAGCATTTTACTGAAGAAAGTTAGTTTACCAGTATTACAAACTTTTCCAAGTTTAATTCAATGAACGTACCGGTATTGCTAGTAACTGAGAAATATTTTGGACCTATTTACACAACTATTATTTTAGTCCTTGTGCAATTTGTGTGGCTACAAACTGGTCATGGACAGCACAAGGCCCCATTCAGGTAAGGCCTCTTGTACACGGCCGTTGGCCCGCATACAGTGTGTCCGCAATACACGGGGCACTGGCAAGTGAATGGATCCACATCCGTGATGCGGTGCGAATTGGAAGCATGGAACGGAACCCCACGGAAGCACTATGGAGGGTTCTGTTCCATCCTTCCCTTCTGCAAAAAAATAGAACTTGTTCTATCTTTTCACAGAACGGACAGATGGTAAACCCCGTTCAATTTGCGGTTTGCAGCATGGGCCCAGCCAGCACACAGTCGTGTGCAAGAGGCCTTAGTAGTGTTATTTTCACCTGAAACCTCAGAGAAACTCAGAGCATGTCCTATTTTGGACTATGTCTCACCGAACAAGGACCTAGAGACCATAGGAGACAATTTTCTCAAGTTTGTGCTCTACACAGTGCTAAGGATGATGCAGCAGCCTGGATCAGGCCTGGATTTCATTCATAGAGACCCAGGCTGCTGCAGGCATGCTCCAGCTCCTCCAATGGCCACACGGGGGAGTGGGAGCACAAACCGAAAGTGAAATTTTCGGTTTGTGTGTGCTCAAATGCTATGGTCAGGATTGACGACGGCGTCTGAGGGGTTAAATTTCCGCATCCAGCAGGAGCGGGCAACATCTTTAAACACCGGCACAGGGTGTACATGTACGCCCTGTGTCCGTTGGAGGTTATGGGTGTACTTACCACTTTGATCCGACATTTGTTTCATAGAATTTAAAAACACTAGGCTGTTAAAATCAACATTTTCATTTTTTTCCAATAAAATGTTGCATTAGCCCTACATTTTTCCATTTTCACAAGGGGTAATAGGAGAAAAAAGACCCCACAATTTGTCAAGGGGTATGTACCAATTTTATATAGTTTTTTTATGTCTTCCCACTTTTACACAAAGCATTTTTGACCAGGGTCGGCAAGGTGTTAATTGCGTGGTCCGCTTTGCAACACAAAGTGGCCGTGTGGCCTTTGTGATCAGCTATTAGGGCAAAAGGGAATGCCCAGCGATAAGGAATTCCTCGGAGAAGGTTTAGGAGAGGTTTCGAAACAGCTCGCTGAGCAAGAGTATATCGAGATAAGTCCTAGAGTATCATGATTGGGGTCCCCTCAAAAGACAAAGGCGAGTGCTGACGCGCTTTGTTCAGAATCTGCTCCTTTACTGCGTAGAATTGAATCCGACAGATCACGTCTCTAGGCCTAGAACCCTCACGAGCTGGTGGTCGCAGTGCTCGATGTGCTCTGTCAATTTCTATGGGATGTGTGGCACTGGGACGTTCCAGGATGTTATTGAATAACGAGGTAATGGTGGGTAATAATAGTCAGCAGTGGAAATAGACTCCGGGAGTCCTCTAATACGGAGATTGTTGCGGCGTCCGCGGCACGCCCTGTGTCCGTTAGAAGTTAAGGGTGTACTTACCACTTTGATCCGACGTGTTTCATAGAATTTAAAAACACTAGGCTGTTAAAATCAACATTTTCATTTTTTTCCAATAAAATGTTGCATTAGCCCTAAGGAATTCCTCGGAGAAGGTTTAGGAGAGGTTTCGAAACAGCTCGCTGAGCAAGAGTATATCGAGATAAGTCCTGGAGTATCATGATTGGGGTCCCCTCAAAAGACAAAGGCGAGTGCTGACGCGCTTTGTTCAGAATCTGCTCCTTTACTGCGTAGAATTGAATCTGACAGATCACGTCTCTAGGCCTAGAACCCTCACGAGCTGGTGGTCGCAGTGCTCAATGTGCTCTGTCAATTTCTATGGGATGTGTGGCACTGGGACGTTCCAGGATGTTATTGAATAACGAGGTAATGGTGGGTAATAATAGTCAGCAGTGGAAATAGACTCCGGGAGTCCTCTAATACGGAGATTGTTGCGGCGTCCGCGGCTCTCCAGGTCATCCGAATGTTGCTGTAGGGTGAGCCTCCTGGGCCTGAGTTATGGATTGAAGAGCCTTCACAACGGCTATCACTGCCGTGTGATCTTGAGTCCATCCGGTCAGAAAGAGTAGATAGATCTGTACGGATTTGGGAGAATTCCTGTTTGCGTTCTTGTAAAATATTAGCCTCAAAGCTAGACAAATCTTCTTTCGAAGGTAAGGAGCAAATAAGAGCACGTAAATCCTCCATAGTAGGCGGTCTAGAGTCCTCATCAAGTATTTTTGGAGATGGGAAGGTCTCCATGAGTGACCCGGCTTGTAGGGATACGAAAAGATGATGTAGAGGTAAGAGAGCCCTTAGGCCTGGTGAGTAAGCATTAGGGGGCTGTTTTGATGCCAGTGGGTGAGAGCTGCCCCACGATGATACAGTTGAACAGTGAGGAGATGCTACTAGGGAAGGTCCTTCCTTCACACACGTGCGGCCCCCGGACGGAAACTAGCACGCATGGGGGGAGCTGCGCTGCTGTATCCAAGGAAGCTAAAAACTTCAGTGTGACGCCACATGCTCTGTTAGCTACGGATGCCTCCCATGTACAAACTACCTCTGACGCATTTTGGAATAAACGTATTCCTTCCTCAGGGATGAGTTCAAGTTCTCTTTCCTGGGGTTTTTAAGCATTCTTCTCCCAGCCTGTTTGTAAAAAAAGACTAATACCAGCACAACACAGGAGTCATTGAGCGCTTCACATTAACCCTATCTCTGCTGTGTCCTATTTTCCATTATAACACCTAGGATAACTCTACATCTTTAATACTTGTAAATAATGAATCTACCATATATTCCTACCATATAAGCATTTAAGCTTATTGATTTATTTGTCTGGTGTATACAGTGAGTGTATAATTGGAGTCAACTTAAAATAAAGGGGCAGGCAATTAACCCTTTTTGAACCAAGCAGCAACAGGATTCCTAATAAAAATACATAAAAAGGGGTGGTTCCAATAATAACGGCAGCGCGGGTATCCCACACTATTGGTTTTAAAGGTTTGGTTTTATGTTAATGAAATAAATAAATAAATAATGAATGAAAAAAAAGGGATATTTGGCTTTCAGATGAAAGTTATGGAAAATGTAAAAAGTTCATGCTACAGTGATATATCATGAGAGAAGGGCATTTAAGTTGAATCATGCAATGGTGATTTCCTGATCTCAAACAATTTAATGAAACAAAAGGAAACAACAGTGGTGGGTATATCCCCACAAAAATATTCAATGTCTCAATAACTTGTCATTTGGTCTTGAGCATCAATTACAGTTTGACAACAACGTCTCATGCTGTTCACAAGTCGACTTATAGTCTGCTGAGGCATGGCATCCCACTCTTCTTGAAGAGCAGGTCATTTATGTTCTGGGGTACAGAGTTACAAGCCTCTACACGGCAACTCAGCTGATCCCTTAGGTTTTCAATAGGATTCAGGTCTAAAGAAAGTGCAGGCCACGCCATTTGAAGTACCTCAGTCTCCAGCAGCCATTCCCAATGACTGGATTAATGATGGTATTCAAGTAGTATGGGCTTGTTACTGTACCATTCACAAAGTGTAGGGCAGTTTTGTATTGACTAGACACACCTGCCCACTTTGTAACACCACCACCACCAAAGGCTCGTCTGATCACAACAGTGGCTGATGCATAGCGCTCTTCTTGACGTTTCCAACATCGTTGACGGCCATCATTTCTGCTCAGAGTGAATCGACTTTCATCAGTGAACAGCACTGAGGCCAACTGATCCCTCACCCAGCTTATATGCTCCCTGGACCATGCAAGATGAGTTGTGTGCCTCGTGGTCAGGTACCCTTGCAGATCGTCTAGCACGCAGACCATGCTGATGTAAATTGTTTGAAAAATGTGCCTAGAGTTATGTGGCATTCATCATCCAGTTTCACAGGGCATTGTTCACAATGAAACAGTCATCAGTGTGGGATGTAGCCAAATGACTTACACTTTTTGCCTTTTTGTGACTTTCCAGTCTCTCTGTATCTCTGTTGCAACCTGCTGATGTCACTCTGTGACACTCTAAGCTCAGTGGCCACTTCCGTCTGAGAACATTCTGCTTGAAGCCTCTCAATTGTTAGGTGTCGTTTTGGTCTCAAAATGTGAACAGCATGATGAGAACTCGGAGGACTGTTTAAATAACAAGTCTAATTCCCTTGTTAGTGAACAGCAAGTTGTGCAAAGAATACTGAAACATTGAACAGTTGGACATGTTTACACATTTTTTAATCCCTTCTAGAGATGAGCGACCACCTGGATGTTCGGGTTCGAGAGGTTCGGCAAAACTTCCGGAAAATGTCCGGGTTCGTGATCCGAACTCAACCCGAACTTCATCCCGAACCCGAACCCCATAGAAGTCAATGGGGACCCGAACTTTTGGGCACTAAAAAGCCTGTAAAAGACTCCCGGAAAGGGCTAGAGGGCTGCAAAAGGCAGCAAAATGTAGGTAAATCCCCTGCAAACAAATGTAGATAGGGAAATGAATTAAAATAAAATAAATAAAAATTAACCAATATCAATTGGAGAGAGGTCCCACAGCAAGGAATCATGCATCATATCATCCACCACTGGAGAAGGCCACTCTCATTTATTTGGGACCAGCACCCAGACAGAGGATACAGGTCCCACAGCAAGGAATCATGCTTCATATCAACCACCACCGGAGAAGGCCACTCTCATGTATTTTGGACCAGCACCCAGACAGAGGATACAGGTCCCACAGCAAGGAATAAGGCATCATATCAACCACCACCGGAGAAGGCCACTCTCATTTATTTTGGACCAGCACCCAGACAGAGGAGAGAGGTCCCACATCAAGGAATCATGCGTCATATCAACCCCCACCGGAGAAGGCCACTCTCATTTATTTTGGACCAGCACCCAGACAGAGGATACAGGTCCCACAGCAAGAAATCATGCGTCATATCATCCACCACTGGAGAAGGCCACTCTCATTTATTTGGGACCAGCACCCAGACAGAGGATACAGGTCCCACAGCAAGGAATCATGCGTCATATCCACCACCACTGTAGAAGGCCACTTTCAGTTATTTAGGCCCAGCACCCAGACAGAGGAGAGAGTTTTCACAGCAGAGAATCATGCATTTAGATCACCCACCACAGGAGTAGGCCACCATTTAATGGGACCCCGGCAACCATGTCAGATGGCACAAACATCAGCTTCACATCACCCAGCACAAGAGAAGGCCACTTTGAGAGACTTTGACCCCTGCACCCAGACGGAGGAGAGAGGTTTTCACAGCAGAGAATCATGCATTTAGATCACCCACCACAGGAGTAGGCCACCATTTAATGGGACCCCGGCAACCATGTCAGATGGCACAAACATCAGCTTCACATCACCCAGCACAAGAGAAGGCCACTTTGAGAGACTTTTACCCCTGCACCCAGACGAAGGAGAGAGGTCCCACAGCAGAGATTGAGGCATTTATATCAGCCAGCAAAGGAGAAGGCCGCTTTCAGTGACTTAGACCTTAGCACCGACACAGAGGAGACAGGTCAGATAGCACAAGCATCAGTTTCACATCAACCACCACAGGAGAAGGGCACTTTTAGAGACATTGACCCCTGCACCCAGAAAGAGGAGAGAGGTCCCACAGCAGAGAACCTGCTGTGAACCTGCTTCATCCTCATCCTCCTCCACCTCCTCCTCATCTTCCTCGTTCTCCAGTAGTGGTCCCTGGCTGGCCACATTTGTACCTGCCCTCTGCTGTTGCAAAAAACCTCCCTCTGAGCCACTTCTAACAGACTGGCCTGAAAGTGCTAAAAACGACCCGTCATCCTCCTCCTCCTCCTCCTGGCCCACCTCCTCTTCCATCATCGCCCTAAGCGTTTTCTCTAGGAGACATAGAATTGGTATCGTCACGCTGATAACAGTGGCATCGCCACTGGCCATGTTGGTGGCGTACTCTAAACAGCGCAACAGGGCACACAGGTCTCGCATGGAGGCCCAATCATTGGTGGTGAAGTGGTGCTGTTCCGCAGTGCGACTGACGCGTGCTGCAGCTGAAACTCCACTATGGCCTGCTGCTGCTCGCACAGTCTCTCCAGCATGTGCAAGATGGAGTTCCACCTGGTGGGCACGTCGCATATGAGGCGGTGAGTCGGAAGGCCGAAGTTCCGCTGTAGCGCAGACAGGCGAGCAGCGGCAGGATGTGAACGCCGGAAGCGCGCACAGACGGCCCGCACTTTATGCAGCAGCTCTGACATGTCTGGGTAGTTGTGAATGAACTTTTGCACCACCAAATTCAGCACATGCGCCAGGCAAGGGATGTGCGTCAAACCGGCTAGTCCCAGAGCTGCCACGAGATTTCGCCCATTATCGCACACCACCAGGCCGGGCTTTTGAGGCCCACCGGCAGCAACCACTGGTCGGTCTGTTGTTCAGTACGCCGCCACAACTCCTGTGCGGTGTGGGGCCTGTCCCCCAAACATATGAGTTTCAGAATGGCCTGCTGACGTTACCCTGGGCTGTGCTGAAGTTGGTGGTGAAGGTGTGTGGCTGACTGGATGAGCTGGTGGAAGCAAAGGAGGAGGAGGAGGAGGAAGCCGAGTAGGAGGAGGAGGCTACAGGAGGCAAAGAATGATGCCCTGTGATCCTTGGCGGCGGAAGGACGTGCGCCAAGGAACTCTCCGCCTGGGGCCCAGCCGCCACTACATTTACCCAGTGTGCAGTTAGGGAGATATAGCGTCCCTGGCCGTGCTTACTGGTCCACGTATCTGTGGTTAGGTGGACCTTGCCACAGATGGCGTTGCGCAGTGCACACTTGATTTTATCGGACACTTGTATGTGCAGGGAAGGCACGGCTGTCTTGGAGAAGTAGTGGCGGCTGGGAACCACATACTGGGGGACAGCCATGGCCATCAGCTGTTTGAAGCTGTCTGTGTCCACCAGCCGGAATGACAGCATTTCAAAGGCCAGTAGTTTAGAAATGCTGGCATTCAGGCCAAGGGCTCGAGGGTGACTAGGTGGGAATTTGCGCTTCCTCTCAAAGGTTTGAGATGGAGAGCTGAACGCTGCTGTGTGAAATAGTGGAGACGCTAGGTGACGGTGGCGGTGGTGGTGGTGGTGTCGGTTGCACATCCTCTGTTTGCTGCTCGGCAGGTGGCAACATTCCTCTCGAGGCGGAAGCCGAGGCAGCAGCGGTAGAGGGAGCAGGGGGAGCCTGAGCGGGTTCCTTTAAGGTGTGTACTCCACTGCAGTTCATGCTTTGCATGTAGATGCCTGATCATGCAGGTGGTGCTCAGGTTAAGAACGTTAATGCCTCGCCTCAGGGTCTGATGGCACAGCGTGCAAACCACTCTGGTCTTGTCCTCAGCACATTGTTTGAAGAAGTGCCATGCCAGGGAACTCCTTGAAGATGCCTTTGGGGTGCTGGGTCCCTGTTGGCGCTGGCCAATAGCAGGCGAACTCTCTGGACGGCGGCTGTTCTGCTTTTGCCCCCTGCTCCCTCTTTGGCTTCGCTGTTGTCTCGGTCTCACCACTGCCTCTTCCTCTGAACTATTTAAGTCAGCGGCACGACCTTCAGTCTATGTGGGGTCTAAGACCTCATCGTCCTCTGCATCGTCTTCCACCCAGTCTTCCTCCCTGACCTCCTCCTGTTCAGTCTGCACACTGTAATAAGACGCGGCAGTGGGCACCTGTGTTTCGTCATTATCAGACACTCGGTCACTCTGCTGTGGTGGTATTCCCATGTCCTCATCATCTGGATACATAAGTGGTTGTGCGTCAGTGCATGGAATGTCTTCCACCGCTGGGGAAGGGATAGGTGGACGCCCCTGGAAAACCGTGGGAGCAGAGTCTTCAAACAGAAGAAGAGACTGCTGCATAACTTGAGGCTCAGCCAGTTTCCCTGATATGCATGGGGGTGATGTGACAGACTGATGGGCTTGGTTTTCAGGTGCCACCTGTGCGCTTTCCGCAGAAGACTGGGCGGAAGACAATGTGGTGAACGTGCTGGAAGCACTGTCGGCCACCCAATCGACTAATGCCTGTACCTGCTCAGGCCTTACCATCCTCATAACGGCATTGGGCCCCACCAAATATCGCTGTAAATTCTTCCGGCTACTTGAGGGAGTTGGTTCACTACTTTGTGCGCCTGAGGCCGAACGGCCACGTCCTCTGCCAGCAACAGAGGCTCCACGGACACCACCACGACCGCGTCCTCGTCCCTTAATAGAATGTTTCCTCATTGTTGCAATTCAACTCGCACTACAATAAAATATATTATTTTTTAGCCCCAAAATTCCCACACTGGAAGATATAATTCCTTTTTCCGGTATTAATTACAAGAACACTGCTGCTAATTGGACACCAGATTTTTTATAATGCTAGTTTTGGTACATAGATCCCCACACGGGAAATATAATTCCTTTTAGAGGAGTGAAAACGTGAGGCCTAGTTTTCTGGTCTAACAAACACCAGATTGATTAAATTGGCCTTTTTTTCACCAAAATTACAACACTGGACAATAATGCCTTTTGGCGGTATTAATTACAAGAACACTGCTGCTAATTGGACACCAGATTTTTTATAATGCTAGTTTTGGTACATAGATCCCCACACGGGAAATATAATTCCTTTTAGAGGAGTGAAAACGTGAGGTCTAGTTTTTCTGGTCTAACAAACACCAGATTGATTAAATTGGCCTTTTTTTCACCAAAATTACAACACTGGACAATAATGCCTTTTGGCGGTATTAATTACAAGAACACTGCTGCTAATTGGACACCAGATTTTTATAATGCTAGTTTTGGTACATAGATCCCCACACAGGAAATATAATTCCTTTTAGAGGAGTGAAAACGTGAGGCCTAGTTTTTCTGGTCTAACAAACACCAGATTGATTAAATTGGCCTTTTTTCACCAAAATTACAACACTGGACAATAATGCCTTTTGGCGGTATTAATTACAAGAACACTGCTGCTAATTGGACACCAGATTTTTTATAATGCTAGTTTTGGTACATAGATCCCCACACGGGAAATATAATTCTTTTTAGAGGAGTGAAAACGTGAGGCCTAGATTTTCTGGTCTAACAAACACCAGATTGATTAAATTGGCCTTTTTTTCACCAAAATGACAACACTGGACAATAATGCCTTTTGGCGGTATTAATTACAAGAACACTGCTGCTAATTGGACACCAGATTTTTATAATGCTAGTTTTGGTACATAGATCCCCACACGGGAAATATAATTCCTTTTAGAGGAGTGAAAACGTGAGGCCTAGTTTTTCTGGTCTAACAAACACCAGATTGATTAAATTGGCCTTTTTTTCACCAAAATTACAACACTGGACAATAATGCCTTTTGGCGGTATTAATTACAAGAACACTGCTGCTAATTGGACACCAGATTTTTATAATGCTAGTTTTGGTACATAGATCCCCACACGGGAAATATAATTCCTTTTAGAGGAGTGAAAACGTGAGGCCTAGTTTTTCTGGTCTAACAAACACCAGATTGATTAAATTGGCCTTTTTTTCACCAAAATTACAACACTGGACAATAATGCCTTTTGGCGGTATTAATTACAAGAGGACTGCTGGTATTTCAGAACACCGGAATTGTTAAAATGCTAGTTTTGCTAGATAAATTTCCCACACTGGGAGAAATATTGCCTAAGCCTTTTTACAGTATTAATTACAACAGAAGTGCTTCTTCTGGTCTAACACCAGAATAATTTTATTATTACGGTGAAAGCTTTTTCTAATTTATATTTCTGGCACATAAAAAAAAAATATTTCTGGCTGACAGTATTGGACAAAGTAGTGGCACTGGCTAGCCTAGCTGGAACAGCACATTCATGGGATTTGCTATCCAAGTGGGTTACTTTCAGTTTCACCACTGATATATTAAATATCTTTGCAGTTAGTATGGGTGACACAAGCACAGCCAAACCCCTGATGTAGTATATCTATGAAAAAATCGACTATTACATTAGATTAATGGACGTTGTGGCAGCTTTTGCTGTAGCACCACAAGTCCCAAAATGGCCGCCGCCTATCAGCCCAGTAAAATGTGCCAGAAAACAGTCTGCCCAGCCAGAAAAAAAATTGACTTTGACTGAGCAGCTGAATCGCTGTTGTTCTGATTCACAGGTGTAGATTTTTAACTTCTTTGGAGCTTTGGTTTACACTTTGTGGCAGCAAGTGCTGGCGCACCACAAGTCCCAAAATGGCCACCGCCGGTCAGCCCAGTTACATGTGCCAGTAAAAATCGCTCTAGCCAGTCTCAACAAAATAGTGACTTTCAGTGAACAGCTCAGTTGAGTTGTTCTGATGCACAGGTGTAGAAAGGTAGATCATTCAATCACTTCTTTATCCCTGCCTATCTCGCCCTCACAGAAGCTGCATCCTCTCCCTACACTAGTCAGAGCAGTGTGACGTGCGGCGCTACGTGACTCCAGCTTAAATAGAGGCTGGGTCACATGCTGCACTTGGCCAATCACAGCCATGCCATTAGTAGGCATGGCTGTGATGAGCTCTTAGAGCAAGAAGTAAAACGCTAGCTGATTGGCTGCTGTGCAGCCCTTCAGAAAGCGGGAAGTAATCGACGAACACCGGACCCGAACCCGAACTTTTTTGAAAATGTCCGGGTTCGGGTCCGTGTCACGGACACCCCAAAATTCGGTACGGACCCGAACGATTTTCGAACTGTTCGCTCAACACTAATCCCTTCTAGACACAGCCATTTTTCACTTTTCCTATGCATTTAGCAAATCTGACATCTGTCACTTTATGTAGTAATAACTTGGAATTCTTTTGCTTATTCAGACGATTGTGAGGCTGCGTTTTCATAAAACATTGTATTTCATTTTAGTGGTAAATTTGGGTCAATATATTTTACCTTTATTTACTATTTTTTTTAAAAATATATGGTAAATTTCACAATTGAAATATGAAAAATTCACAATTTTCTAAATATGTATTTCTCAGGTTTTTTTATGACAGATAGTGATACCTCACAAAATAGTTACTTGGCATTCACCATATGTCTACTTTATGTTGCCATCATTTTGTAAATGTCATTTTATTTTTTAGGATGCTAGAAGGTTTTTTAATGATTTATTTTAAAAGCAATTTAAATTTTCAAGAACATCTCCAAAAGCAACTTTTTTGTGGATCAATCCAGTTTTGAAGAGACTTTGAGGGGCTTACGTAATAGAAACCACCCATAAATGACCCCATTTTAGAAACTTCACCCCTTAAATTATTCAGAATGGATTTTAGAAACTTTGTTAACCCTTTAGGTGTTTCATAACAATTATAGCAAAATGGGGGAGAAATTTAAAACACATCAAGGCTTGACAGCAAAAAGGCCTCATTATTGATTACCTTGATTTTGCATTTACCAGAAACATCCATATACAGTCATGTATAGGCACAGTACAGGACTCAAGAGTTAAGGAGCGCCATTTGGCTTTGGGACGGCAGACTTCACTGGAATTGTTTTCAGGGGCCAGGTTGCATTTGAAATAAGAAGTAACCCAATTTTGGAAACTACTCCCATCAGGGAATTTTTTGAGGGGTGCAGTGAGCATTTTGACTCCAAAGGTGTTGAAATTAATGTGTTTTTGATGGTGAAAAATGAAAATTGCTATTTTTCCGCAGAAATGCCATTTCAGTGCTCAATAGGTTGTGTGAAAAGTGTGCCACTGTTGTCACGACTTTCTAATTATTAAACAGTGTTTCCTGATTGTAGAAACACCCTATGGGTAGCCTTAACTTCTGTCTGGATATACGACAGGGCTCCAAAGTAAAAGTGCACCATGCATATTGGCTAACAGTTTCAAAGACTGTCATGTGGAATAGAAAAAGAACCCCTCACGAGGTGACCCCATTTTAGAAACCACACCCCTCAAGGAATTTATCAAGGGGTGTAGTGAGCATTTTGACCCTCTTTGGGTACCTCTTGCTTATTGTTTGGGAGGACTTCACCAGGGACATGTTTCCCTGGTACAAAAGCGGCACAATAACTTCCAGAAGTATTTGGACCCTCCCCTTCCCGGTTTTAAAAAATGAGGGTCTTGATCTCCACCTCTTAAAAATAACAGTATTTTCCTATCTAGCCTGCATATTGCAATAACATGTAAGCATTATTCAGTGCCATATGTATAATGTGCATGGCCAGTTTTTTGTACCACACCTTAATTTTCCACATGGCACTGTATGGCCCACAGCACTTGATCTGAAAGATCAACCACTCGCAGGATGCAGTCTGTGTTTGGGTAAGTGGTGTAACAGATCCCCCGGTTTTAAAGATGATGTTTTTAGTCAGGGCTTTGGATACCTACTCTTAACAATGGATGCAGACATTCATGTTTATCAAGGACATAGGTGTAGACACACTTCCAGACTGCTCTAACTACCAGACTGACCTAATTAATTACAATACACAAGATAATACTCTGGTCCATTGTCTGGGTTAATACACAGTGTCTACTTGTAAGCTACATGACCAAGCCACTGCTTGTGAGTGCATTATCTTTTACGATATTGATTGGTTGCTGTAGTTTGTGTGACTGTATAAAAGGCTGAGCTATGGCCATCAATAAACAGAGTTATTCTTCACCCTCAATTTAGAATCTTGTCTCTGATTGGGGGAAACCAATATACAATCACACTAGCGCTTGGAAGAGCTTCTTCACTTGGAACACCACTGGATGCTAAACAGACTCCTCAACAATCAGGAAAAGGAAACCCTCCAGCGGTGGAAACCCCTCTACACTCTGGAGTAACCACTACAAGTGGTGGTGGTAGCAGGGCAGTGGAGCTGCTGTTCCGTACTGTGGTCAGTACAAGGATATCCATCTTGTCCTACCTTGTACTTAAAGGGTTTCTGTCACCAGATTTGGGCATCATAAGCTGTCTGACATTAGCTATGTGCCAATGTCAGACCATACTAATAATGTTAATCATATGCCCCACTGACCTCTTTATATTATATGCAAATTAGCCTCTAGGAGCAGGGAGGGTGTTGCCCCTGCTCCTAGAGGCTCCGTGTTCCCATCTGCGGCCACACCCCTCTTCTTGTGATTGACAGGCTGGGCAGCGCAGCTCTCCTGCCTCCGGCACAGTCTGCCTTCCGAAATCCCGCGCCTGCCCCGTCCGCTTGTGTATTCGGCGCAGGCGCAGTGAGCTGAGGACAGCAGGCACAGCAACATGCCGAGTATATTAACAAAGCCCTGTTGCTTTTAGAGGACAAAGAGAATCGGAGCAGAAGGAGGAATATCTGAATCAAAGGATTACCTGAGCAGTTTGCTCCAGAAGCTCTTCGGAAGGTAGCACATGAGATCTTTGGGGACTTGCTGGGGCCAAACAGGGCCGCGGAGGTAGTCATAGAGCGCATACATAGGGCAGATATTATTTGTGGTCTTCTCTCATTTGTGGACACCTCCCAGATTTTAACAGTGGCTAGACAAAAACAGCCAGTGCAGTATTGTCGAATATTTCATACAAGATAAAAATTCTGAAATCATATTTTTATGAAATATGAAAAATTAAATTTTGAATAATTTAATTGGCGGACATATAAACGCCAAGATGGTGCTCCACCATTTACACCAGGCTCACTTAATTTACTAAAACCAAGTACAATACAATGCTATTCTTTAGCAAATTAATACCAATTAGTGTACTGGTTATCAAAACATTATAATAGTGGTGAAGATGCGCTGTGATCTATTGCGTCCTGTGATGTGTCCGTGATGTGTCCTTCTGATCTCCAAAACTGGATCAGATATTCCTATCCTTATCTATGTCCATCCCCTCTTGGATTAGGGATTTCCAATTAGATAAGGTGGGTGTAACATATGTTAATCATGGGGATGATGTCATTTAATTGGCATTACTCAGAAACTTCTGTCCATTTACCACTTGATGGCACTATTGTACCATCTATGATGTTTTTTAAAATTCAAATGTTCAGGAATGCCAACTGCATACATATCTAATCTGTTCACATGACTTTCTTAACCTCTCCCCATTACATCAACCAAGGAGGTACTCTTTCTGACACTTTGCTCATACCGACTGGCGGTATTAGAAGTTTTCCTAATCCTTGAATTTATGGGGCAGATATGAATACAATGGTCCTTAGAAAGTTTAACCAGTTTGTGTATCTTAGCCACCCAAATGACTGATTAATTGCCGTCTAAGATAACTGAGCTCTTCTCTAATAGAAAATCCTCTTAGTAGAAAACCAGCTTATATCCTTCTATAGAATATACTCTCATTGATACATACATGGCATAATATATATATATATATATATATATATATATATATACACACAAATGGATACAATAATACATTTTCAATAACTGGATATGAATATACAAACATTGCATATAGTTTTAGTATATTTTAACCAATGATATGTATAATCACACATGAATATATACTTTATACTTGTGATTATATGGAATGACACTACATACCAGTGTCTTAAGCAATAACCTCTCTTGACCCCGGTACTTAAGATAGGACCACATTTTGTAATTACATGGTCGTGTCTTCCAGACAGTGTATGTGAGACCCATTATATTCTTTAAGATAAACCACATCTGTTGGCAATAACTTTTAAAACAATATACCGTGCACTGTATCCCAGTTACTTTCCGTACCAGTTAAACTTATCCTGACCTTTTCTGGCTCATTCAAACAGAAAGTTTGGCCTCTTAAAGGTAATGTGAATCTCCATTTTTGTTATAATATTGTCAGAAATTAATGTGCAGATATGAATATGCCAGACAAATCCCCCTTCATTCCAAAATATTCCACAAATATGTCTTCTTCGTGATTCACGGCCCGTAGACCTAGTTTACAAAGTTCCAATCAGAGCTTGGCTAAAGTCTTTCTAAATACGCTCCCTTAGAAATATAACTCTGAACAAACTGTTTGTTATTCTCATGACGATTTGCGTGAGTCAATAACTCAGAATTTAAGTTTGTAGTAACAACAGTATTTTGTACCACGGTATACAAATCAGATAAATGTTGCTTCTGCTTTTCCATCTCCGCATGAATGCTCATTAAGTTACTTTATAGTGAACTGATCTTGGGTTCCAAAGTTTTGATGGAGATGGAGTTGGCGACTGTTACACCAATGGCAATGACAGCACCCACTACGCTAAAGATTATAGCGGCTACGATCGCAAAAATAAATCGCTTTGGTCTTTGGCTTGTAGAGAATTGCTCTCTGGTCAAGGTCTTCCTTGCTTGCTCCAGGATCTGCTTAATCCGTTCTTGGGAATATCCAACATGTGTCTGGTACCAGGCTTGGATCTCCGGCGACAGGATCTCGGACACGTTGAATTGCCTTTTGACAAAAATGCGTGGATCCAGGCTGACGTAGACCTTCTGGGATAATATCCTCTTGTTCGTCAAGATGAACCCCGCTGTATCTTGCAGCATGATTCCGGACGAAGGACCTGGCACAGCAATCGGCTCAGCATGGAACTCCTTCTCCAAGATCAGGACGATGTAGATAATGGCAATCATCTTGATGACATCTTACGCCTATAAAATATGTTTTGACACATATAAGTACATACATTAAGTACATACATTTTTCAACTTTATCCTGCAAGAAAAGAGTTACTAATACCATATACCTCTGATTGGCATAAGTTCTTTTCTTGGACAGAGTAAGTTCTGGTTTCAGAGGTGAATCAAGAGATGTTTTAGTTACAGACGAAACATACATCAGGATGGGTTAGAATGAGTTAAAGATGTAGAATAACAGATAACACTTTTTCGTTCATACGATACCAATCCTTATTTCCGTCTTTAGCTGGAACCGTAATGTCTCTTCACCTCTTTTCATCCAGCTCCTTCAATCTCTCGAAGTCATGCACTAGGATGACAAACACGTTGCTGATTAATGTGCACCCATTTTTCAATAAACTCATCCCCCTTAAGGATTTTGATCCTGTAGACCACTGGAGATAATTTGTCAGTGATGACATAGGGACCTTTCCAGGAAGGTAAGAATTTTCTCTCCTTCACTTGATCCCGAGTGAAGTTATAGAGATACACCTGATCAGAAATTTGGTACTTTTTCTTAGTAGTTTTCAGATCCTAGTACGTCTTTGCACTCACTGCGGCTCTCTCTATATTCTTCTGTGCAAACACAAAAGCATGCTGAAGGTGCTTTCGTAAATTCTCCACATACTGATGCGATGTTGTAGCATTGATCAAGTAATGGTCTGTCGTCCGGTAAAGTAAATGCTGAGGTAACATCATCTTCCTTCCCGTGATCATCTCGAAGGGAAAAAGCTTAGTTGCTGCGCTTGGGGTGGCTCTGATGGCCATAGCACCAAAAGCAACTTGACATCCCAGTCCTTACCAGATTAATTGACAAACTTTTCAGGATGTTCACAATGGACTGGTTTTAAAGCTCTACTCCACCACTAGAGGATGGTCGATCAGCTATGTGTAGCTTCCTTTTTACCCCCAGGATTTCACACATCTTTGTCATCACCTCACTGGTGAAGTGACTTCCACGATCGTATTCGATGCGTTGGGGAAGACCAAATCTAGAAAATATATGGTTGATGAGTAGAGATGCGCATACACTGGAACTGCATGTTTTACACAGCAAACATTCCACCCATTTCGTGAACAAACATGTCACAGTTAAAATGTATCGGTTTCCTTTTGAGGATGTGGTTACTGGTCCAATGAAGTCGATTTGGATGTCTGACCATGGCATGGACATCCCCCTTTTCATCAGCAGTACCCGATGATTGGGTCCTTGTGGTTGAAATTGAGGGAATATTAGACATCCTTGACAGTACGTTCGTACGTCCTGTAACATGTGTGGCCAGTAAGCATAGTCCCTTAACAATTCATATGTTACTTTCTCACCTCAATGACCTGCTTTTGGAGCATCATGGGCATGATGTGGCATCAGACCTTGGTATGCTACGGGTACTATCCATTGTGTTATACCGTTCTTTGAGGTCCGTATCAACAATCCATCCTGTAATGAGAATTGGGACTTACCTTTCATCAAGATCCGTAGCTCTTCCTTACCGTCACAGTCCTCCGTGGTTATGGGAAAATTCCGTGGATCCTTGATGTGTTTATAAAAGAAACCAATGATTGGATCCCCCTTTTGGCTCGCAATGAGATCCTCATTAGGGGAATCTTTGCTCCACTGCGCCACATTGGCTTCAGCTCCCTTTTGGGCCTGAATCTTTGTCATAGCATCCACTTGGATAGTTCCCATGAAGTCATCCACGTCCAAGACTTCTCCGTTAATGGCTGCTTGCTTGGCAAGGGAATCTGCTAGGTCATTCCCATCTTTATCCACACCCAGATATTTTGAATGGCCTCTTAACTTTTTCCAGTAAATGGTGAGACTGTGGGTAGTAACCATTTCATCAATTTTACAAAACATTTTACCATGTTTGACTGGCTTGTTGTTGCCTGGATCTTTTCCATCCGGGAAAGTACTCCACAAAGCTTTTACGAATATAATCAGAATCTGTGATAATGACAAACTCTTTCAGATTATATTCGATTGCCATTTGTACGGCTTTGTACACAGCGGTAAGTTCTGCGATCTGGCTGTTTTGGAACCGATTTTATATTCGATGGATATGTCTGGGAATATGTTATTCCACACGATTCCAATCCCTGCAATCCCTGGGTACATTCAGATCCTACATTGGTATGGAAAGAACAACAGTCAACATACACACATTGTAACGACTTGCACTACTCCTCTTCGTATGATTTATATGGGGATGATGATTGTTCCTCCAGGAAATCATTTTCTGGTGACTCGCCTTTATGGTCTGCATTGGAACAATCATGTAGTTCAGCCAATCCTTGAGCAACCGGGTTTTTATTGTTTTGCTTGTACCTGATCTCCAATGGCCATCCCATCAAGGACATCGTCCAGGTGGTTATCCTGCTGTTTGACAGGTTTCCATCCCTTTTCTGATCACTTTGCAAATATTGCAGTGGTTGATGTGCAGTTTCCACAGTGATCCTGAGGAAAAATTTTGTTCCATTACCCGTTCTTCGGTCAGGTACTCATCAGGTATTAATCCAATTACATCATTTTGGAATCCAAAAGTGTAGTATTCCGAATCCATAGCTAGACCAATCACGGTGTCCTTTTGTAGGGATATGCTATGGGGAACCATGTTATACATTACCATCTGTAATGGATCCTGATGGATATTTATCAGGGGAGTAGGCTTTACCTTTAGGCTGAGTTGCTGCATTCTGTTGGATAAACAGATGAACGCATCTGCGTTCTTCAGCTTCTGTCCCTTCTTTACTTGAATGTGTAGAAGAAATGGTTTGCATCCTTCAGGGATTTCAACCTCCTCAGCAACCATAATACTCATAGCATAGGGCATCTGTTGTCCCCATCTTAAGGCTTGCTGTACATCCTAAAATCCCTCTGGGTTTCCTGGTAATCTGGACCATAGAGTATGGTTCACCAGATCAATCTGCACGGCAAATCTGTGTAGAAGGTCATTACCTATATACATCAGGTACCGTGGTTCATTCAACACGATGAAGACGTGTTCGGTTGTCTTATTTCCTATGGAAATAGATAAAATGCATCTCGCAATGACATTGTGACTCTGGGAATCTCCATCCAGGTCATGTGGTCCTGTGGAGAGGAACTTTTTATCATTTTAGGATTAGTAACCTGTTTTAGAAGTCCTAGGCTTATGTAGCAAGCTTCGGATTTCAGATCCAATTTGGCGTATTTTACCCGGGCTATATTGTTCACCTGTACGGGAATCAATAAATTGCCATTGACCTTTTCAATCCGAACCATTGATTGAGTATGTTTGGTCAGGTCCGTGACTTCCTGATTTTCCACTTGAAGAGAAATGGTTAAGACATCATCATCCAGGATTACCTTCTCGATTATTTCCTTTTGGATGGTAATGATGTGAGCGGCACTGCTGACATCCTCCTCGGGCTTACCATTTTTCAGGATCGTGACATCTGGCGATTGATTATTCCTGAAATGAACTTCGACAGAGTTAGGCCTCTCCTCAATCACATGACAACTGCGTTGTGCATGTGTATTGCAGGAATATTCATAGGCAATGTGTACCTTCACCTGAGTCCATACTGCTTCACTAATGAAGTTGACTATGGAACTCAATCTTTTTAGTAAATCGATTCCTATGATCAACCGATCATATTGAAGATCCACAATCAATGTGGGATGTCTAATCGTCCTCTTGCCAATCTTAAATGTCAACCAGGATGTTCCTTTTATCTGTAAGGCATCTCCACCTACACTTATCAAAGAGCCAACAAATGACCTTAATCTTGGCTTCTTTGATGTTAAATTCAAAACCTGTTGGAAATAAGTGTAAGATAAAATGGTGTCTTGTGATCCAGTGTCTATTAACCTTTTGATATAGTATCGGCCATCAACCTGAAACAAACCACAGAGAAAGTTAGGATGTTTACCCATCTGCTGTCTGAGAGGTTGACCTCTTTGCAGCTCTGTGACCTCTGCATTCCTGAGTCTCCCAGGACAAGCTGGAGGAGCAGCGTTAGCCCCCTCCCTTTGGGAAAAGCTTTGTGACACCACAAGTCACAGCTGATTCACTGCTAGATGCTGGAACAATGAGATTACACACTGGAACAGACATCTGGTCATAGGAATTGACATTATTAAACTGCAAAACAAATGACATATGAGACATTTCCCCCCTGGCCCTAATTTCAGGGTCAGGGGTGCTGCAAGGAAATATGGGATTAGAAATCACATAAGATTCTACCATAATCAACTTAATATCCTTTCAGTGGCCTGGGTTCTGAACTGGCCCAATCTGCTTTATGATTTTAAACTGGTGGGACCTGAAGTTGCCCCTAAAAAAGATTCAGACTGTTTTTCTGGGGACAACTGGGACAACTTACTTATCATGTCTCTCTGCTAGGCCACTTGTTCCGCCAGCTGATCAAACCTTTTTGGTTTGCGTGGATTTTGGCTTTGTTGGGCACCCTGGTTATTGGTAGGTGACCTACTCCTGGGTGAATTTGAGGTTTCCTGCCTATATTCCCTCTGTTGTCTGGGCCTGTTATTCCAGCGCCTATAACCCTGAGAACCCCTATTGTTCCATTAGTAGTATGATCCATTAGTATTTTGGGGTTTGGTCTGTTTGGGCGGTCCTACTTGCTGTCGCTGGTTCTGTTGGACAGGTCCTGTTGATTGAGGGAACTTGCGTGGCTGTTATTCAAATCCCAAGCTAGGGTTTACCTTAGCTTCAGCTATGCTTTGCTCTGGGGACTTTTTGAATCTCCTTTCACCTGAATTATGGCCCTCACTGATATTATACAGTAAGGTGGCAGCTGTCACTAACTTATCCAGGGGAGCTCGCATGTCTAGATCTCTAGCTAAGCTAACTTTAATCTGGGTTGGCATAGCCTCATAGAACAATTGTTTGAACTCCTCAGGCTCCCAGTTTGGGGACCTATATGCCAATTTTTAAGGACAGAGAGGAATTCACGGGGACTCTGATTAGGTCTGAAAACAAGTTTATGTATGTCCCGTTTTTCAGCGGTAGCGGTTCGGTATGGTCCGAATTCCAGCTTAACCTCGTGCAAAACACTTTGCCAATTATGAATTCCTCTCTCCTTAAAGGAGGTAAAGTAATAACGGTATTTATCAACAAATACACATGGAAGGAATCTAATCCGATCAGCATCAGAAAACAACTTTAAAGAATCCATGGTGGATTCATGTAGTTCTAAGTGGTTCATTATTTGGGCAAAACCCTTCTTAGAAAATTTTGACACGGTAGCATTTAAAAATTTCATTATGCTAGAGGAACTTGGATCCCTTTCTGCATATTGGTAATTTTTCTTCCTTGAGCCCACATCAGCACATGATGATCGTCTGGGATCCTAATCCCCCTTATGGGCATACTCATGCCTTCATGGCAAGGATTAAGACGCATCCCCACATCACTCTCAGACTCACATGCATTTTCACCTCCATCAGACACATATGGCACAGGTGATTTAACTCTAACCCTAACATCTCTATCCAGGGGAACATGAGGAAAGACACTCCTAGGGGCTTCCGTGTTACTGGCACCTAGTAAGGCAGTTACAGTTTGGAACGCCCGACTCAATTGGGTTAATGCCTCCTGTGTGATCATGCCAACACTTTCAGGTTGCTGAGTGTTTTGGATGGGATCTGCTTTAAGAGCATGTGATGACATGTCTATAAATAGGGGAGTGAGAAATGGGGGGTCAGGAGATCTCTCAGAGTTAAACCGATCTCCTTCAGCACTGCCTATATTACAGGCTGATTCGTCAGTCTGCTGAGTTTTGGACGGACTGAGATGTAACTCCTCTAAATCACGTTTCACCTTTTGATATGCATCACGGCTTTGATCAAGATCGTACTCTAAACCCTTGATCTTTGCCTTGGCGCCTTCTAGGGCGTATTCTAGCCAGACTATATCAGGCTTCATCTCTTCCACAGCCTTAGGTCTCTTTTGTGAAAGAGAGTTGACCTCTAATAATGCATATGCAACAGAGGGCAATGCGCATAATAACATTCTGTCTTTCTCATTATTATTTTGTGCCAAATCCATATACGTCAGGTATCTTTCAACCATGCCACCTATCATCCATACATCCCTAACTCTTTCCTTGGCTCCTGTCTGCAGCTCATCGATCCATTCACCCATCTCTCTATCAAATTTGAATTGAGAATAAAGATATTTGATAATTTTATAGATTATCTGCTCCAGGTGAGATGCATCATCTGCCATAGCCTGGCTATTACCCTTATCGCTGTTTGCTGCACTCATGATTCTGGTCACTGATCAATAATCAATAGCAACAACAATTTGACTTGCCAATAAGGAGTATGGAATATTTTCACTAATTGCACAAATTAGTTATAGAAATATCTCAATTAATCTCAGCAATGCCTCCAGATATGTCGAATATTTATTTCATATAAGATATAAAATCATAAAAATTATGAAATCATATTTTTATGAAATATGAAATAATGAAAAATTTAATTGGCGGACATATAAATGCTAGTTCTTTTATTGATGAGATCTAAAGTCAATTTGTGCAGCTAATGAAACAGGGTGCAATTAATCATATTAAATTTATTACAGATAAATACAGTAAAATGGCATACAAATTAATACAAAGAAAGTCTGGGTAAAATATCAAAATTGGCCACAAGATGGTGCTCCACCATTTACATTTAGGCTCACTTAAGTTACTAAAACCAAGTACAATACAATGCTGTTCTTTAGCAGATTATTACCAATTAGTGTGCTGGTTATCAAAACATTATAATATAACGAAGAAACAATAGAAATTAATCTGTGGAAAATCTCTTATGCTCAATCAAAGAATATAGCAGTAAGAGACATCTTATAAATATGCCTATTGGCCTAATCACGGATAATAAAATCTGATCAGAGATTTCACTCTGATAGAAATATTACGGGAATTTTAATGATGTGCACGTTAATTAAAATTTCCCATAAAATTACTGTTTTAACACTATTGACCCACTCAAAATGGGGTCTTAACTATATGCCAATTAGAGCGATTTATAATTACTGCAAATAAAATAAATTATACATTACCCCTGGCTTTGGGATAAAGAGCTTTCAGAAGGTACTCAGCTTTCCAAGATTTAGATCTGCCAGTTTCTTTTGTGAGTCTCGGGTGTGTCCCTGGAAGAATTCATTAGGGTGGAGGGAGCTTTCTCTTAGGACTGGAAGTGGTAAAGATGCTCTGTGATCTGTGACGTCCTGTGATGTGTCCGTGATGTGTCCTTCTGATCTCCAAAACTGGATCAGATATTCCTATCCTTATCTATGTCCATCCCCTCTTGGATTAGGGATTTCCAATTAGATAAGGTGGGTGTAACATATGTTAATCATGGGGATGATGTCATTTAATTGGCATTACTCAGAAAATTCTGTCCATCTATCACTTGATGGCACTATTGTATCATCTATGATGTTTTTTAAAATTCAAATGTTCAGGAATGACAAATGCATACATATCTAATCTGTTCACATGACTTTCTTAACCTTTCCCCATTACCAAGGAGGTACTCTTTCTGACACTTTGTTCAGACCGACTGGCTGTATTAGAAGTTCCCTAATCCTTGAATTTATGGGGCAGATATAAATACAATGGTCCTTAGAAAGTTTAACCAGTTTGTGTATCCAAATGACTAATTAAAAGGCAACACAGGATTGCGACATCACCCACTTGAACCCCCTCAGGACACTAGAGGTTTGATTTCATTGAAAGGACTCTGGGGGTTCCAGTGTCTATAGGAAGGTACAGGGGATACCAGTTCAGAAATTTTAGGGAGTTCTGCTTGACCTATTTCCCCCCACCCCCCTTTTCCTGCCACAAGCAGAAATATTGGTTCATCCAATCTGGACTGGAGTCTACAGTGATACAAAGGGAAGGTATTTGCCTTCTGTACTCCCAGAGACATTTTCCTTACCCGGGTCCCTCATCTGCAGTTGGTCAACTTATCAATCGGCTGAAAAGTTAACCTCATTTTATTTCTTCTCATAGTTAGTTAGTTTTTCTGTTCTTGTTATAACTTTGCTTACTTTTCCATAGGTGGGGCTGGGGTGCACAACATGGCTAGGTGTACCTGAACGGCCCCCCACCTCTTCCTCACCCTCTGAAGTCAGGGGAGGGAGATACAGCACTTAGTTTAGTGTGTCATAGCGGACAAGACACCCAATTTATTCAGGCTTTAAGCCTGATACTCACATCTTGAAGTACAGTGTGCATTGTAGTACATTGTAGTTTTTTTAGTTGGAGGTTGCTGTTTGATACCTCCTCACCTATTTTTCTTGTCTAGCATCTATCCCCGCATCTTTCTGTTTTCCATACCAATCCCCTCTCTTTATTTTCCCACCTTCCCTCTGCTTATTATTATTTGCACCAGTGACCTGTTTGGTCTTATCCTTCTTTTTTAGATTTACTAGAGGTTGACGCTAACACAACACAGTGTGCAATGGCAGACATAGTAGCTACTACTTTCAACATAAAAGGCTTAAACTCACCTGACAAAAGGCACCATACTTTATGTTACGCAAACTCAAGACTAGTATTGCCTTCCTACAAGAAACCCATTTCAGGAAAGATAAAATCCTGAAATTGCCCATTCACTATATTAACCAGTGGTTCCATAGCTGTCAGGAGACCTCCCGTACGAAAGGAGTGCCAAAACCTAAAGTTATTCGCTGAAGGTCAAATTAATATTGGGGGGGGGATGGGGGACCTAAACCTAGTGCTAAACCCACTACTAGATTCCTCATCACAACGCGCTCATATTACACAAAAGACAATTAGAAAGCTCCATATTAAAGGATAACTGTCAAGTATTTTTTTTTTTTGATAATTGGATTAGTCTCAGTACATTTACATTAATGCCCTAGTTTATACTTTTGGCTAGGTATTAAATTACCATGTAATTCCTGCATGTTCTGTCCTCCCTCTGGGATTTTAGCTTTGCTGCTAAAAAAGCGTTGTTAGGTGTCCTCCGTCTCCCAGCTTCTTCATACAGAATACGAAAAACGAAGCTCGTTAGGATTGGGTAATCCGACGAGCTAATGGACGTAAGGCGCAAATCACAACCGGATTTGGAACATACAGTTTTATTAGAAGACGACGCGTTTCGGGTACGCATGACCCCTTTATCAAGTCTATAAAAAACATAAACCATAAAATAGATTTTTTTAGGTACAAGGGGAGGGAAACAGTTGTTAGTATAAAAAATAGGGTTTGGTGTCCCACGTATTAATAACAGAAATAAAAAGTCCATTCGTAATCGAGTTAAAATCTGTAGAATAGATCGTGCTCTGTATAGTGATGATAAAAAAAGCATATAAAATCGTAAAATGTCGTAATAATATATTAGTTGTCCGATTGTCCAAGTGACAGATATTTAATGGTGGGTGAATATGTGAACGTATGGTTTAGTACACGAATATCATGGATGGGTATAGTCACGGTGGGTACATAAGTCGTTTGTCTGTGGGGAGATGTACAGCTGATGCTTAGTGTGTGTGTATGCATGTATTACCTGGTTTGCTGCAGCTGTAGTGCAGCTGGATTGCTGTAGCTGCTCTGTCACTGTTGCTGGCCGTGTGTTGTGGTACTCAGTCTGGGATGGATACAAACTGGCTCGGGCACCGTGGCTTGCACTAAGAGCGTGCAGTCTGGCAAGGCTGGGTGTGAAGATTCAACATGGAGTTAGTGAGGTACATTAGATATGCTGTGGGTCAAATATATAATATAATATTAATATATATATATCTATACATATATATACAGCATTAATATATGTTGTATTATGTTATTATATGCATAATATGCGTTTGTCAATGTTGTTATGTAACTAGAATAGTGATGGTTGCCTCAGTAAACGTAGTGGGTTTAAGGTATAAGTAATAATTGTATAAAGTCATATAAAATACATATATAAGATCATATAATATACACTTATGTGCACTATGGGATGTACACATGTTGTACACATATATGTCCTGTGGTTTATATGTGAACTGTGGTTTATAAGATCATATAACATACAGGTATGTGCACTGTGGGATGTACACATAAGGTACACGTATGTGTACTGTAGTTTATATTCATCTTTTGCCATGTGGTATATATATTATATATTATATGGCCATGGTCACAGTTACCTCGGGTCCTGGAGGGGTTGGTGCGGCTGGAGCGCCAGAGCCCGGCTTCTGCACGTGGCCTGTGCAGTCAGGATGTGCAGGGAGCAGAAAGAGCGCGCTCTGAGAGAGGGGAGGATATCGGGATGGAGTGGGCGGGGCCAGGGAGCACTAGTGGGCGGGGCCAGGGAGCACTAGTGGGCGGGGCCAGGGAGCGCTAGTGTGCCGACTGTTCTTTTTAATATTGAATCCTGCAGGGAATGTGCAGGAGATTTTGAAGTGTGGATGAGATGATGGGGGGGGGGGGGTAATGGCAGATGGTTGGAATGTGAATATAGTATTAATCTAATATTACAGATGAAATAAGCTGGTCCAAATGGATGTTTCAGGGTGGATAATGAATCGGTCTGGGTGTTGAAGTATGCATGGTTATGTATACCCCATTGGGGCTATAAGGATGGTGTGTGAAGAGGGGGGGGGGGCCCTCTGGCAGTATCAATATGATGGCATTGATCAGGGATGATCTGTGTGCTGCGCGAGGATGGTTTGTAATAAAGGGAGAATGGATGGGCTGTGGAGTGTTGACTGGGAAAGGGGGACCTGGCAGAGGGGAAAAAATGAACTGTGTAATATGAAAAAATGAGTGCGTAAGAGCGGAGTAATTATACGGACTGTTGGAAGGAAGCTGTCTGTAATGAAACGGATGGAGGTGACAAAAGTGAAGATTTTTGATCTATTAGGATCTAAAATCACCCCAGCCCAATTTTCGCTACTATAGAGGGGCCTATCCTTTTGCCCAGCAGATAAATTCAATGAATTTCAACTTTACTTTGACCTGAACACCTTTGTCAGGAACATTACATTACAACGGCATTTTGCGATCAAAGCCAAACAAATAACTCAAGCCAACCAAGATGCCACCCCCACCACTCCAAACATCATCACCACGGCCCAAACCAACCTCAAACCCAAATCTCTGTTTAATCCAACCCACCATTGAGGAAACCATATCAACACCTTCCTCTCACTTGTCTCAGATGATATCCGGAATATAAATAGTAACATCAAGACCAAACCTAACCTCAGTAAAAAAGAAAAAGAAGCACTTACGGAACTAAGAAATGCCGATAAAAGGGGGGGGGGGTCGTTCTACAAAGAAGAGAAGAGTATATCTCGGAGGCACATAGAATCTATAGAATCTTGAAAGACCTCTCATACTACGAACCCCTCTCTCACAATCCACTGGCTGAGGACCTAAGAGATCTGGGAATTCTCCTAAAACAAGCAGAGAATTTATAACCATTGATCACCCCACTACCGCAATTTTCTATCATTTCCCAAAAGTACATAAAGATACGAAAAATCCTCCCGGCCAACCTCTTATTTCAGGTATTAACTCTTTAACAAGTAATCTCTCACATTACGTAGACCTCTTTCTCCAGAAACACGTCATCAACCTTTGCTCTTATCTTAGAGATTCAGCGCAACTCATAACACTGTTAGAAGACATCAGCTGGAATCCTTCATACTTATGGCTCACATTGGATGTCGCCTCTTTATACTCAAATATCCCGCATGAAGCAGACATTGGCACATCTAGCCAGTACCTTGATACAGATTACCTACTTTCCAGGAAACACAAAATTTTCATCGCAGAAGCCATTCGGTTCATACTAACACATAACCTCTTTGAATTCGAAAACAGCATATACAGGCAGAGCAAAGGGACTGCGATGGGCACACGCTTCGCGCTGAGCTTCGAGAATCTCTACATGGGCCGGTTCGAAGAAAATTTTATCTATAGCGACCACGAGTGGAAAGACATGATTGTATTCTATAAGCGCTACATTGACGATCTCATCATCATCTGGAATGGTAGCAAGGAAGAAGTGGAAGCATTTGTCACTCACCTCAATACTAATACCTGGAACCTTACATTTACGGTCACCAGCTCAAGGACATCAATAGAGTATCTAGACCTCCTTCTGTATTCAAACAACCAAACCATTCTTACCAAAACCTTTTTCAAGAAGGTTGATGGGAACAATTATTTGGATTATAGAAGTGCACACTATAAAAAATGGCGAGATAACATACCATTTAGTCAATTTAAACGGATCCGAAGAAACTGTTCAACCACAACCGACTTCACCACACAATTCTACGAAACAGATTCTTAAACAAAAAATATCCCAGCAGAATCGTAGACGCCGCCTTCACACGAGCGTCTAACGTTACCCAGGAGGAATGTCTTAAAAACAAAACAAAATAAAAAATAACAGATGACTCTAAAAAGTACAGATCCTCCTTCATAACAACATATAATCCCAACCACAAAATTTTAAGGGATATATATTAACCAAACATTGGCACATTTTGACGAACGACCCTTATCTTAAATCAGACATCCCACAGAAACCGAGACTTACATTCAGGAGAGCAAGAACCTTAAAAAATGTACTGGCCCCAAGCGAGCTCAAACAAAATACCTCCGTCTCATCCCCAAGAGTTGGCCAGCACCCAGATAACGCCGGCAGCTACAAATGTAGTCACAGCCTATGCAAATGCTGTGGCAATATTTCTCACCGCACCAAAACCTTCAAAAGTAACAATACAGGAGAAGAATTCCGGATTAAAAGTTTGGTCAATTGCGCATTATCTTTTGTAGTTTATCTTTTGGAATGTGGATGTGGGCTACTATATGTCGGTCGCACCACCCAAGCTCTTAGGGAACGTTTGAACACACACCGGTCCAAGATCACAAAAGGGTACCTAAAACATAGTGTCTCTCGACACTTCCTCATCACCCATGATAAGGATCCCAAGAGGCTTACCATCACGCCCATTGAACAAATTGAAGAAATTTGTTCAGATAGGTTCAGAACACTCCAAAGAAGGGAGGTGTTCTGGATCTTCAAATTACAAACTTTGGAACCATACAGGCTCAATGAAAGCTTAGAGAATAAATGCTTTTGAGCCCATCTCTCTTTTTCATCCACCAACCCCTTCTCAAGTACACTCGCCTACAATGTTCCTCAGTCCACCTCATCATGGGATCCACCTACATGCCATACATATGGGTCCACTCTCATTCCTCCACCCTAAACCCACCAGTTATTCCTCCGTTGTCACCCGCATCCATTTCATTACAGACAGCTTCCTTCCAACAGTCAGTATAATTACTCCGCTCTTACGCACTCATTTTTTCATATTACACATTACATTTTTTCCCCTCTGCCAGGTCCCCCCTTCCCAGTCAACACTCCACAGCACATCCATTCTCCCTTTATTACAAACCATCCTCGGGCCACACACAGATCATCCCTGATCAATGCCATCATACTGATACTGCCCGAGGGCCCCCCCCCCCTCTTCACACACCATCCTTATAGCCCCAATGGGGTATACATAACCATGCATACTTCAACACCCAAACCGATTCATTATCCACCCTGAAACATCCATTTGGACCAGCTTATTTCATCTGTAATATTAGATTAATACTATATTCACATTCCAACCATCTACCATTTCCCCCCCCCCCATCATCTCACCCACACTTCAAAATCACAGCCCCTTAGTCCTTAGCACCATGGGCACATTCCCTGCAGGATTCAATATTCAAAAGAACAGTCAGCACACTAGCGCTCCCTGGCCCCGCCCACTAGTGCTCCCTGGCCCCGCCCACTAGCGCTCCCTGGCCCCGCCCACTTCATCCCGATATCCTCCCCTCTCTCAGAGCACGCTCTTTCTGCTCCCTGCACATCCTAACTGCACAGGCCACGTGCAGAAGCCGGGCTTTGGCGCTCCAGCCGCACCAACCCCTCCAGGACCCGAGGTAACTGTGACCATGGCCACATAACGCATAATGCAAAATAATATATATACCACATGGCAAAAGATGAATACAAACTACAGTACACATGCGTGTACCTTATGTGTACATCCCACAGTGCACATACCTGTATGTTATATGATCTTATAAACCACAGTTCACATATAAACCACAGGACATATATGTGTACAACATGTGTACATCCCATAGTGCACATAAGTGTATATTATGTGATCTCATAAATGTATTTTATATGACCTTATACAATTATTACTTATACCTTAAATCCATCACTATTCTAGTTACATAACAACATTGACAAACGCATATTATGCATATAATAACATAATACAACATATATTAATGCTGTGTATATATATATATATATATATATATATATTATATATATTTGACCCACAGCATATCTAATGTACCTCACTAACTTCATGTTGAATCTTCACACCCAGCCTTGCCAGACTGCACGCTCTCAGTGCAAGCCACGATGCCCGAGCCAGTTTGTATCCATCCCAGACTGAGTACCACAACACACGGCCAGCAACAGAGCAGCTACAGCAATCCAGCTGCACTGCAGCTGCAGCAAACCAAGTAATACATGCATACACACACACTAAGCATCAGCTGTACATCTCCCCACAGACAAACGACTTATGTACCCACCGTGACTATACCCATCCATGATATTCGTGTACGAAACCGTACGTTCACATATTCACCCACCATTAAATATCTGTCACTTGGACAATTGGACAACTAATATATTATTACGACATTTTACGATTTTATATGCTTTTTTTATCATCACTATACGGAGCACTATCTATTCTACTGATTTTAACTCGATTACGAATGGACTTTTTATTTCTGTTATTAATACGTGGGACACCAAACCCTATTTTTTATACTAACAACTGTTTCCCTCCCCTTGTACCTGAAAAATCTATTTTATGGTTTATGTTTTATGTTTTTTATAGACTTGATAACGGGGTCATGCATACCCCGAAACGCGTCGTCTTCTAATAAAACTGTATGTTCCAAATCCGGTTGTGATTTGCGCCTTACGTCCATTAGCTCGTCGGATTACCCAATCACAACGAGCTTCGTTTTTCGTATCCAGTCTTCAACCATATGGTGACCTGGCCCTCGCCCTAGGTTCTTGTGGACACAGCAGCTCCAATCCGGTGCACAGTTAATCCAGCTGACCTTCATCACGATTGCACCCAATTCAGTGCAATCTCAACAGGTGAGCAATACAAACTCACCCCAGTGTGAAGGACGCTGGTTTACTCTGATCTTCTTACCCTATGAGCGCCTTTCTCATCTCTTGGCCACATATTTGCTCTTCATACAGAAGACGGAGGACGTAGAAGTGGGCAGTCCTGCACCCTGCATGTGCACTCCTGTCTGAACCCGGAAGTTACTTCCTGCTTAGAGAGCTGTAAATCAGGCTCTACTAACCATTATACCAGGTACCCAGCCACAAGTGTTAAAAAAGGAAATATATATAAACATAAACCCCTACACCGACGTTCAGCAGCGCGGCTCTGATCCCCTCAGTGAGTGTTGAGGAGATCAGGGCTGCGCTGCTGTGTTTCTGTGCCCCGATCTCCCCTTCAGGATGGCCGAGCCTTCAGACAGGGAGGCAGTCCACCCCCCCGCACCTTCTCTCCCCCGCAATTGAACAGGATGGCTGAGCAGTATGGTAGATTGTCAGCTGTAACATACAGTTGACAATCTACTGTAACTATCGGCCATTTAACCCCTTCCATGCCGCGGTCTGTAGGGACTGCTGTATGGTGCTGCGCTGCTCTGTTCTGGCAGCGTTCGTATTCCTCCTAACAGAGGGAAGGAGCTCCCTCCTTCTCCCCTCCCATCAGACGCTGCTCTTTTCTGTGGCAGCGTGTGATGGTTACCACGGCAACTGGATGCCATACACAGGCATCCAAGCTTGCCATAGTATGTAAGCCTGACAGCGTCCTACGAGAGGCTGATCAGACTTACTATGAATGAAAATCTACCTTACCGCTCAGCCATCCTGTTCAATTGCGGGGGAGAGAAGGTTTGGGGGGGTGGACTTCATCCCTGTCTGAAGGCTCGGCCATCCTGAAGGGGAGATCAGGGCACAAAAACACAGCAGCGCAGCCCCGATCTCAACACTCACTGAGGGGATCGGAGCCGCACTGCTAAAGGCTGCAATGTCGAACTACAACTGCCATCATTATGTCACGCATGCTGGGAGTTGTAGTTCATTACAGTACATTGTCAGCTGTATGTTACAGCTTACAATGTACTAAACCGCTCGGCCATCCTGATGAATAGCAGCGGAGAGGAGGAGGGGGGGGGGGGTTCGCTCGGGTGCTCCTGAAGGGGAGATCGGGGCACATAAACACAGCAGCACAGCCATGATCTCCATGATGTACTGTGCACGCCATTGGTCATTATGGGGTTAATGATTACCATTGTTTTTATGTGTCCAGGAGCCACTTGCTAAAATGTATGGGCTCCCAGGAGGAAGAGGGTGTGTTGAAGTGTGGACAATGCTGATTGGTGGAGTTCAGAACATCAGTACATATTTGAAGCACCTATACTTGAAGCATAAAATAAAAAAGAATATCTCTCTAAAGAATCACAGCGTCTGCCGTGGAGCGTCTGCTCCTTCCCGTCGCAAGCTGCTAGCGGCGAGCGCCAGCTGTTCCTGCTTTACCGATTGGTGGAGTTCAGGCAGCGCTTTCCCAAGATTAGCACAATGCATTCTGGGTAGTGAGGGAAGGCAGGCTTCGCCTCAGGGTGAGGGCATCGGAGGCCATCTTGAGAAGAGATTCAGAATGAAGTCTGGTGAAGAACGGTTGCTACAGAACGAATGTTCTTAAATATGGGGTATGTGAGAAAAAAGTAATTATGGATTATCACCTCAGTAGTAACTACAGATGTGAAAATTGAATTTGGAGTTAAAATATGACAGTTATTCTTTAAGCTACATGAATTGGGCCTGGTGGATGTGTGGAGACAATTGCACCCCCAAACCAGAGTCTATACCTTTAGGTCAGCTACACGTGGCTCTTTTCCAAGATTAGACCACATACAGGCATCAAAATCAGTACTTTTGCAGACGCAGCCTCCATTGGGAGCATCACCATCTCAGATCATGCGCCTTGTCACATCACATTATCCATGGGACAGTTTCCTAAAAGGGATTGGTCTTGGAGATTAAATATGTCCCTTCTTAGTAACGACAACACTCGACAAGAAGAGAGTAAACACTTGCAAGACTATTTCGCCATAAACTCTGTAGATGGGATGGAGGCACAGATTGTCTGGGAAGCACATAAAGCTTATATCAGGGGCATTTTTATAGCTCTTGGCTCTAAAGTAAAGAAAGCCAAACAAAAGGAGGTTGATCGCATCTTACAGCAAATTGCAGCTGTTGAGAGAATCCAGAAGAGATCCAAAGCTATTCCTTTTCAGGAGGAGCTTGCACTCCTGAGGGCCAAACTCAAAACCTATCTCTCGACTCAATTGGCAAAAAAATACTTATACTTTAAACATCTTATGTACATGGAGGTAAAGGGGGCTGAATGATGTCCTCCCTCTTTTATACACACAATTAAAACTGAATCTGGCAAACTAATTTCCTCGACAGATTAGATTGCTAGGGCTCTTCACCTTTTCTACTCTAAACTATATAATCTTAGGAAGCCAGAGGACAAGGCTTCTGAGTTGACTTCTACAGAAACAACACAGAAGTCCTACACCTTCTAAAACTACCCACCATAACAGCCTCAATGACCTCAGACCTTGTCTGTCCGATCTCTGAAGAGGAACAGCATACTGTCCTTTGTAGTTTCTCACCCAAAAAGAGTCCAGGACCAGATGGTTTCCCCCTCCAGTACTTTAAGACTTTAAAAGGGGATTATAGTACCCCAATTAACCAAAGTCTGCAACACCCTACTTACTGGAAGTTCCCTCCCCAGACAAGCCCAAGAAGCTTTTTTTACCACAATTCCCAAAGAAGGAAAATACCCCTCAGAATGCGGCAGTTATAGACCGATTTCCCTGTTAAATCAGGATTTAAAAATATGGGCCAACAGACTCAGAACTATCATCCTCCCTTAGTAGGCCCAAAACAGGTGGGTTTTGTCCAAGGGAGAGAGGGAAAAACAAATTCAAGTCGCATATTTTATGCCATTCATACGGCCCATATGTCCAAAATACCCTTAGCCCTTCTTGGCATAGACGCTGAGAAGGCTTTTGATAGGGTCAGGTGGAATTACATGGAAGCAGTCCTCCGTAAATTTGCCTTCCCAAATGACTAATTCATGCAATTTTCTTGCTATATCAAGCCCCACATGCCTGGCTCGATATCAATAGCACACTGTCACCAACCTTCAAAATAACAATAACTGAACATAGGGGGAAGACAGTTGAAATTCCTAGCTTTCGCAGATGACCTACTCTTCCTAACGACAAATCCACTAGTCAGCCCATCCGAGCTCTCCCAACTGTTACAGGAATTGAGTGTTGTATCAAACTTTAGGGTAAACTCTGCCAAATCAGAGATACTGAACATATCAATCCCTCAGTCGCTCCTTCCCAGATTGAAGTCCAGAACGGATTTTGCCTGGGCCTCCTCCACCATTACCTACCTGGGAGTACTTCTCTTGGGAGACTTATCAGATCTCTATAATCTGAATTACTCTCTGTTATTAACAGAGCTCACTAATTTGCTAAAATAATATGACTCATTGTGGATATCCTGGCTTGGCAGACGAAACCTATTGAAAACATACATCATGCCGAAAGTATTTTATATTTTGCAAATGGTCCTGATTCGCTGGCTCTGGCATTCTTCACTTCCATCAGGAGCCTCTTTTCCAGGTTCTTGAGGAAAAATAAAAAACAGCTTATGTCTTATTCAATGCTGATTAGGAGGTGAGAATCGGGAGGTTTGGGCCCACCGGATGTGTTTGCCTACTATAAAGCGGTGCAATTGAACAGATGGCTACAGATGATGTCTCCAAGTGGAGAAGAAGACCCATTTGCAATCTTCTCATCACACAGTGGTAGCTCAGATCGGGGAAACATTTGGATTCCCAATACTAAACCTAGGGCAAATGTATGCTTAAATCCAATGCTACAAGGACCAGTCGAGGTTTGGCGTCAGTTGGTCCATGGACTGCTTTTCTATCTTCCTCTGGTGGGGCCAAGGAAGGTTTATGGCATTCTCCGAGTCCCTGGACACTAAGGGAGGCCTTTAAAGGAAGGGTCATGCCTTTTCTGGAATCTCTAGGAGAATTTCTCCTTGCAGGTATTCCGAAGGTGACCTTATCCTTTTACTATGCTCACTTTAAATATTTCTGCACAAAATTCTTAGAGATGGCCACCCCTGGGAGAGACCTTACAGCCTTTGAGCAATTATTGTTGACGAGAGTGCCCAAAACCAGGAAAATCTCACACCTTTACCAACATTTTGTTTTAGGCCCCCCCCAGACAAACCCAATTTTCTGAGCACCTGGGAAAAGGAACTGGGCATTGCTCTATCAGACACAGAAACATGTTTCATACTGACACATTCTCAAGGTTTCTCTAGATGTGTACGATTGCAAGAAAATCATTATAGGCTCCTATGTTGTACAAGACAGCTGAATTTCTTTAAAGGGGTTAAAGAGGTTGTCAGGTCCCAAACTCAAAACTCTTTTTATGTGCTCCTAACACCCCTCACAATGAATATATTTGACCACAATACCTGTTTTTTCATGTCTGTGCTTTCTTTCCTCCTGTCTGGGCATCAGAATATTCTGGTAGGTCTGCTTAATTTCAGTGCTTCCTGTTTACATGGCTGCTCTGCAGAGTGATGAGTCACAGGCTGGCCAAACTCCCAAACTGATCAGTCTGCATGGGCCATGCCCACTACACCTTCTGTATCCATCTTACTACACTACATAACCTGTTGTGTGTGATATTTCTTGCTGAGCTGTGCCATGTATCTAATTCTTTCTTGTACAATACTGTCTGTTGTGGTGTGTATCTAAGCCTATCATATCCACTACTTTTTACTGTGCCTCTGTATCTAAGTCTATCATCTGTGATACAGTCTTCTGTTCTGTATGAAAGATTCTCATGTGTGATACTGCCTACTTAGCCCTGTATATAAGGCCTCATAAACACCTGAGGGGTTAATTGCCGCGGATCACAGCGCCTTGTCATAGAGGTCGGGTGCCGGGTATGTGATTCTGCCGCCGGCACCCGCCAGATATATTTGAAATAATGGGTTAGTTATTTTCATTTGTGGCGCAGTGGCCATGGCCCCTCCCCTCCTCCCCTCACTCTTCTCATTGGTGGCAGCGGCGGCACAGTGAGGAGGGAGGGACTTCCTCCTTCCCCACTGTGCTGCTGAGGAGAGCATGGTGCACACTGAGAGCAGCACATGCCATGTTCTCTGATACTATGCTGCGCAGTAGGAAAATCGTAAAACCCGGTATCATTTTGATCCGGGTACAAAAGTATCGATTGGGTATCGATAATTCAATACCCGGCGCAACCCTAACTCTCATTGTCTTCAGTGAGTTTGTGTTCCACATTTTGATGAACTGAACAAGACATGTTCTATCCCTTGCGGAAAAGACATACAGATGGTGCACCGGATACGATCTTGTGGATGAGGCCTAATCCTATTTTTTTTGCTACTGCCTGCTGAAGCCTAAGCCTAGATCTATTATGTGTGATACTATGTGATCAGCTTCTGTATGTACGGCCTCATTCACACAAGCATGATCAGCCCAGAAAACACGGTCTGCATGTTGGCCGCAATTTATGATACAGTCAGTTTTGGATTTATTTGCGGGGCACATGTGCCACAGTGCCCACAGGAAACTCAACAGCATAGCGACAGCTCAGGGGCTGATCACTATATTCTGACTCATGCACAATACTTACATCATTCTGTAGATGAGTCAGTAAAGTACAAGTTTCACTCAGAAGCCTGTACACTGACATCACCAGACTGCAAGCTGTGAGAGACGGTCAGTGGTCCTGGCGCATGCACTTTGCTGCAAGTTACAGTAACTCTGGAATTTAAGGACTTAAACAGTGGCATGCTGGTGTAGAAGTTATCCACATAGAGGTGGTAACCGTGTTCCAGCAGTGGATGAACTACACTGTTCTAGCAGTGGATGCACTAACTCCCACACTATTTTCCCACCAACTTCTATGGGAGACATTCTGTGGGTTTAATCCAGGAGTCATTCCCATCATACGCCCAGAACCTGTGGGTGTACCCAGAGGTATTCTCGCACAGCTTATACATTTTATTGCTATACCTTACCCTCTTGTTGGCCAGGTATTGGTAGAATTTTACCCTTCCTTTAACCCCTTCCCGACCAGCGCCATAATAGTACAGTGCTGGCCGGGTCTTTAAAGATGGGGCCCGCTCCTGCCCGATGCTGGCGCCATAGCCGCTTAGTGGCCGCCTGCTTCTTGTAGCAGACACCCGCGGCTAATGTCCGCGACCGGCAGTAATGCCGATAGCGGACATTTAACCCCTCAGATGCTGTGGTCAATCCTGACCACGGCATCTGCCCGCGATCCAAACCGAAACTTTTCAGTGGTGCTCCGGTTCCGCTGTGTGGCGATCGGAGGAGCCGGAGCATGCATGCAGCAGCCCGTGTCTTTATGAATGACACGAGGCTGCTGCATAGTATTTCCTATTGAGCCCTTGCCTGTAATTGGGCTCCATAGGAAACTAGTAAAATAATCATAGATTCCAACGCAAGTGCATTGAAGTCTATGAGAATAGCAATCTAATGATTGCATGTTATAGTTCCCTATGGGAACTATAAAAAAGTATAAAAAAAAAAAAAGTAAAAAAAAAATAAAATTCAAATCACCCCCCTTTTCCCAAAATAAAAATAAAAGAAATAAAAATATTTAAAAAAACACACATCATTGGGTGTCGCAAACAGCAAAATGGAAAAAAGCGTCCAAATGGCGATTCGTCATTTATGGACGCT
Organism: Bufotes viridis; assembly: GCA_033119425.1. Lineage (NCBI taxonomy): Eukaryota > Metazoa > Chordata > Amphibia > Anura > Bufonidae > Bufotes > Bufotes viridis. Next base: position 207,518,423 of record CM065591.1, read on the forward strand.
TCATTTTCTACAAGAAAATTAAATAAAAAGTGATCAAAAAGGTATACACCCCAGAATTGTATCAATGAAAAGTTCAGATCACCCCGCAAAAAAGGAGCCCCCATACAGCTCCGTACACATAATTACAAAAAAGTTATAGGGGACAAAATATGGCGACAAAAAAATAAAACAGATTTTTTTCCCTATTTTTTTATTTTTTTATCACTATCAAAACGCAGGAAAAACTTTACATGTAAGGTATCGTCGGATTCGTACTGACCTATAGAATAAAAGTTACTGTCAGTTTTATTTTACATCGAACGTCGTAATTAAAAAACCCGCAAAACTGTGGTGGATTTTCTTTTTTTTTTGCAATTTTACCCCATTTGGAATTTTTTCCTGCTTCCCAATACATCATATGCAATATTAAATGGTGGCGTTGGAAAGTACAACTTGTCCCGCAAAAAATAAGCCCTCATATAGCTATGTGAACCGATAAATAAAAAAGTTAAGGCTCTGGGAAGGGAGGGAGCACAAAATCAAAAAACCCTCCGGGGTAGAAAGGGTTAAAATGTATAAGGAACTTTTCTACACAGATATCTTTTTCAGGGATGTGCACCTCAGCATACTTGGTGCTAAATAGATTAAGGACTGGCCTAATTTTAAATAGACTGTAAATGTTGAGTCATTTTGGGGCAGGCATTGTGTATTATCATCATAATGTAAATAATTCTGAATTGTTTTAAAAAGTGGCCGAGTCATGGCGATATGGAAAATTGGAGTGTGATACAAAACATATGGACTTGAAGACAGTTACATTTTTTTCTACAAGACCCATATATAGAACAAGCCTCCAAAATTATCATGATCTCTGCTGCAACTACTGGGGTCCACCTAAGGTAATGATTGCTAACTTCTGGCATTCCAGTTGTGGTGAAACTATGACCCCCAGCATGCTCTATTCATTTCTATGGAATTCTGAGAACGGCCAAGCAATTGTGCATCTTGGGAGTCGTAGTTTTACCTCAGCTGGTGTGCTGGAGGTTAGCCATCACAAAACTAAGGGGCTAAGCAAATGACGATGTGGGATTTTGGGAATTAAATTGTTAGACATATAATTTAGTTTGAACCACCACTGAATTTACAAAATCCTCAGAAAAAAGATTTTGAAGAAATCAATTTCTGTGAAGTCTGCAGTGTCAACCTGAATTCCTAATCTGCCCACAAACCCAGGAATTTGAGGATGATAATCCTTAGGGAGTGGGATCCATATTGGACTTACTGGAAGGGGCTGCCTTAGCTGTTGTCCTTGGGTGCCTTCTTGAGGGTCCCTCATCACTGGATGATGATGAGGAGGAAGAGGTCAAGAGGAATGCAGGATTCACTTCTACCTCGCTGGACATATCGGTATCAAAGGCAATGATGTATGCCTCCTCAGCTGAATACCATCTTCGGGATGATTGGGACATTTTTCTTTTTGAAGATGTGTGTAAAGTGTGTAATTTAACATGTGTAAAGTGTACATTCATTTTATTTATTCACATGAGTGTGTATGTAGTACTTTTACACATAAAGGGGTTGCAATAATTTTAAAATAAAATTTAGGAGAAAGGAAAAAAGTCAAGATAGAGATTTGGTAACTATCTTTCCCCAACTCCAATTTTCTACACCTAAAACTGAGCACAGATACGATCAGTAATGTATGGTACTGATCAGTGCTCAATGGCTGCAGGATGTACACAGGTAAGTTGTTTAAAAAAAAAAAACTGCCAAAAACTGAGCACATGTACACACTGATCAGCAGTCATGACACACAAAAAAATTGATGCAGGGCTGGGAAAAAAAAAATAGATATAAAATAAAACTAAGACAAAAAAGTGTTAACGGATGGCTCACCGTCTGCTGTGCATTGAGGGGGTGGGGGGGGTGGGGGCAGGTATAGGGATTAGAATTTAGGGATCCTGGAACTGCTGGAAATGAAGAATTAGATTACTGATCAACAGCACAGAGGGGCACATAACCACTCTGCATGCCATCACCAACTGAAATGGCAGCGTGCAGAAAGGTATTTATTATATTATATTCCCCTCCTCTGCTGCCATTGGCTGGTGTGCCAAACCAGTCATTCGCAGCGCACAGAGAGGAGGCCAAATAGCGATGTCCCCTCTATTACCTTGGCAGTGATTGGTGCTGTCCTGTACAGGACTAGGGATGAGCGAGTTCGCATAAAACTTTGTTTGAGTACGAGCGCTCCGTAGAGTATTAGAATGTATTGGCTCAGATGAGCCAAAGTTATTACTTCGAGTAATAACTTCAAAAATGAATTTCTTCTGTTAAAAACCTTTTCCTATAAGCTGTTTTCATCTTGACCTTTAATTTTTACTACGACTTAATAAAGCTTTGATGATTGTCATTGAGTGATCGATTTTTGCCACTTTAGTTGTATTCGATTCTGAAGCTTGCTAAAATGTTTTGAAGTCATATCTATAGAGGACATTTTTATATATTTTTCATGTTTTTAATACTTTGTGTCGCTTTATGTGTGGTTTGTAGGGAATGTTTCCAAGTGTTTATACTCCTTTTATTTTATGAAAAAAATCTAATATGCGTTACAAAAAAAGTTATGCTAGCATGCTAACATAATTTGTAGATCATATCTTTTTACCTTGTGTTTATTTTTTCTGTTTATTTTGTTTTAAATCCTTAACTTTTCCAATGTTTTCCAATATTAGGTGACAATAATGAAGAAATCCAGACTCTAATACAGAATTATATTCATGAGATAGAAGAGCTGAGGTAAATATACATTAAACATCTTTGAAAGTTAAAGTTCAAACCATATTACCTGTAATTTAAAAAAGTAAAATATAGAACATCATCTTATGCCTCACATGCATGACTACTGCAGTGGACTACAAGCCTGGGCCTGAAATTATAATTCTCTGTTGTCACATTTACCCTACCCTTCTTCTTAGGTCCACTAGTGCAGTGTTTCCCAAACAGCCTTTGGCTGTTCAGGCATGCTGGGAGTTGTAGTTTTGCAACAGCTGGAGGCACACTGGTTGGGAAACACTGCACTAGTGTGATGCCCATTTTCTTTCTTTTAGTGTCTCAGTATTTCATAATTAATACCTTAGTACTCCAGTCTCTGTCTACCCGTAGTCTAATTCTGGGCCTTATTTTTATTTAACAGGGCCCTTCCCATATACCAACTAATCATCAGCATTTTACTGTTTTCCTTTCTTTTGCAAAGTTTTAAAAAAAGTGTTCATCTGTAGTCTGCTGAAAATAACTTTGGACAACAAATTACCTAAACCTTCGCCCCATTGTTTGTTATTTTGCCGTATTCCTACTCCCTACAAAAAGCTTACGGCGGTATTCCAGAAACCAAAACTTGTTCCCAAAAGAGAAGATAGGAAATATATATATATATATATATATATATATATAGACGGATAACAATTAGATATTCCGTCTACAATTGTTGGAGTGGGTTTACTCCACAGGTGAGCGCTGCACCCTGTAAGGATTTCCCAAATGGTAGCTTCCAGATAAACACACAGCAGTCTTTTGTGGTGGAAATCAAAGTAAGAACTGTCTTTTATTGTTGGCACACAACAATACAGCAGACATCAGGGGTCAGCTGGCTTTAGCCAACACTTAAAACAAAACAATACACTCCATAATCCAAAAGAAATCACACAGTTCTGTTTAGGGCACAGTACCGTAGTCCTCCCAGAGTGTATGGGAACTTGCTTTGGTCCTCTGGCTCTCGGCAGAGACCCTCCGGCTTTTGCTCGGCTCCAAAAACTCACCACCATGCAAAGCTCCACCATCAGCCAGGTGAACACACACACCCACCTGACTCTGCTGGCTGACTTTTATAAGCCGGTCAAAACCCGGCCTGGACCGTGGGGAGTAGTCACCCACCCAGCACTATGACTACTCCCAGTAAGAGCCGTCCCAGATTAGCTTTCTCAGCTATGCTAAATAACCAAATTGTCAGTCAGCTACTGCTGCTGACACACATACTATAGGCTCCTACTTCACCGAGGCCAGGAACCTCGGTGACACATATCTGCCATCTATGATGGTCCCTTGTGCCTTGCTACATATCCCCCCTCTGCCCAAGGCCGGGGGTCTGGGCAACTCCAGTAAACATGCAGTGTACTCTGGACAGGGCATCTGCATTCCCTTGTAGCCTGCCCGGCCTATGCTCAACAGAAAACCTAAAGTCCTGTAGGGCTAAAAACCAGCGGGTGACACGGGCATTCCTACCCTTTTTCTCTCTTAACCATTTTAGAGGGGCATGATCAGAAACCAGTCTAAATCTCCGTCCCAGGAGGTAGTATCGGAGATAATCAAGGGCCCACTTAATGGCCAGGCATTCCCTTTCAATTATCGAATAGTTCCGCTCTGCCGGGGACAGTTTTCTGCTGAGGTAACACACGGGATGTTCCTCCCCACTTATCACTTGAGACATTACTGCCCCTAGGCCTACCTCTGATGCATCGGTTTGAACAATGAATTCCTTGGAGAAGTCAGGGGCTACCAAGATGGGCTGTCTACAGAGGGCGGACTTAAGTTTTTGGAAGGCCTCTTCAGCCTCTGGGGACCACTTGATCACAGCAGACTTTCCCCTTTTGTAAGGTCAGTCAGGGGTACTGCCATCTCTGCAAACTTAGGGACAAATCTCCTGTAGTATCCCACAATACCGAGGAAGGCTTTGACCTGTTTTTGGTAAGTGGACGGGGCCATTCTTTGATAGCTTCCACTTTAGATATCTGGGGTTTTATTGTTCCTCTTCCTACGATGTATCCCAAGTACCTAGCCTCTTCCAACCCCATGGCACACTTACTTGGATTTATAGTGAAGCCAGCCTTTCGTAGCGCATCTAGGATGTTTTGAACTTTACTGAGGTGACTCTCCCAATCTTGACTGAAGATCACTATATCATCCAAGTAAGCGGCAGTATATTCCTTGTGTGGGCGTAAGATCTGGTCCATAGCTCTCTGGAAGGTAGCGGGGCCCCCTGTAACCCAAACGGCATCCTAACATACTGGAAGGACCCGTCTGGTGTAGAAAACGCTGTTTTCTCCCTAGCTTCTCTTGACAACGGAATCTGCCAATATCCCTTTGTAAGATCCAGGGTCGTTATGTAGCGGGCTGGCCCTAGTCTCTCAATGAGCTCGTCCACCCGGGGCATAGGATATGCATCTACTTTGGATACCTCATTTAATTTGCGGTAGTCATTACAAAACCGCCATTCTCCATTGGGCTTTGGGACTAGCACGATAGGACTGGACCACCCACTTTTCGATTCCTCAATCACCCCTAGTTTTAACATTCTCTGGACCTCCTTAGAAACTATCTCCCTTCGGGCCTCGGGAATCCTGTACGGTTTTAAATTTACTCGCGCATGAGGTTCCGTTACAATGTCATGTTCCACGACCTTGGTTAACCCGGGGTTTCTGTAAATAAGTCCCTATTTTGCTGCAAGAGGAGCTTGCATTGGTGTCTTTGGGAAGGGGACAGGGCTTCAGCAATTTTCACCAGGTCTATGGCAGCATCTGGTTGGGTCATTAGACATGGGCTCTCAGGAGGGTCCCTATCCTTCCACGGTTTAAGCAAGTTAATGTGGTAAATCTGATAGGGCTTTCTCCTACCTGGCTGATGTACCCTATAGTTAACTTCGCCCACCCTCTCAGTTATTTCATAGGGCCCTTGCCACTTAGCCAGGAACTTGCTTTCTACTGTAGGGACTAGGACTAGAACCCGGTCCCCTGGACTGAACTGTCTAAGACGGGCCGTCCTGTTATATATATTTGCTTGTGCCTCTTGTGCCTGGAGCATATGCTCTTTCACAATGGGTGTTACCTGAGCTATTCGCTCCTGCAATGTAGTGACATGTTCAATGACACTTTTGTACGGCGTGACCTCACTCTCCCAGGTCTCCTTAGCAATGTCTAACAGGCCTCGAGGATGCCTACCATACAATAACTCAAAAGGCGAGAAACCTGTTGACACTTGGGGTACCTCTCTGATTGAGAACAGTAGGTAAGGTAACAGGTAATCCCAATCTCGGCCATCTTTTTCAACTACTTTTTTCAACATTGCCTTCAAAGTCTTGTTGAAACGTTCCACAAGGCCATCTGTCTGGGGGTGGTACACCGAGGTACGCAACTGGGTTACGTGCAATACTTTACAGAGATCCTGCATGACCTTAGACATGAACGGGGTACCTTGGTCGGTCAGGATCTCTTTGGGCAGCCCTGTTCTGGAAAAAATCTGGAACAACTCTCTGGCTATGACTTTAGAGGTGGCCTTTCTCAAGGGCACTGCCTCAGGGTACCGGGTGGCGTAATCCATTACCACTAATATATATTGGTGCCCCTAGCGGACTTCACCAAAGGCCCGACTAAATCCATCGCAATTCTCTCAAAAGGGACCTCGATAATAGGCAATGGTATCAGAGGGCTGCGGAAGTTTGCGACTGGAGAGGTTATTTGACATGTAGGGCAGGATTGGCAATAATCCTTAATTTCCCTGTAACATCCTGGCCAATAAAACCTTTGTAAAACCCTTTCAAGGGTCTTATCGGCCCCTAAGTGTCCCCCTAAGACATGGCTATGTGCCAGGTCCATTACCATGCGCCGGTATGGCTTGGGAACCACGAGCTGTTCCACTAATTCTTCTCGGATTTTAGTCACCCGGTATAGCAAATTCTCATTCATGGCAAAGTGAGGGTACCTTTCGTCTGCCCCTGGCTCTTGAGGTGCCCCATTGATTACCCCCACATTGTTTAAGGCCCCTTTTAGAGTCTCATCTCGGAACTGAGCGGTCCCAAAGTTTCCCGAGACACCTCTAAGTCAGGGACTGTCTCCTCAGGGACAGACTCCTCCTCCTCGCCTACCATGGCGGAGAATGGAAAGTCAGGTACCACCTCAGTGTCAAGGGGCACAGGGCTGTCTGCGTCTTCCGGGCGTTTTTAGGTACTGCTTTGGCCCACAAATCCCAGAATACAGGACAGTCTCGGCCAATAATCATCTCGTGCATCAGCCCTTGCACGACGCCTGCCTGGTGATACACCATACCCTCTTCTGTTTTTAAGGTGACCTGGGCTATTGGGTAGACCTTGGTATCACCATGAATGCAGGTGACACCTAAGGTCTTCCCAGGAACCAACCTATGAGGGATACGGGCCGTTATAAGCGTAACCAGGCTCCCTGAGTCCAGAAGTCCCGTTGTGGGGTTCCCATTAACATTAATTGCACAATAAGGAAGTCCCTCCTCAACATTTGGAATTGCACTACAGGCAAACATTGAGGTTCGTCTCCCCACAGAACAGTCCATTTGTTCTAGGCTGGTAGGACATTGGGCTGCCATATGTCCCAGACCATGACACCTCCAGCAGGTGACCTCTCTGAAGGAGGGTCGTGGTGTTGACTCTGGTAGGCTTTGGGCCTCATGTCGTCCACCCCGGAGGGGTTTTACCCCTTTCTTTGCACTTCAGAGTCAACCCGCACCTTCCAGTAAGGTGGGGTCAGGGATCCTGAGGTAGCGAGGGTGGGCTCCACAGCATAGTACCTCTCTACCAAGCCTATTAAGTCATCTGCAGTCTGTGGGTTTCCCTGTGCAACCCAGCATTGTACCGGCTTAGCGAGAGCATGCACGAATCTATCCATTACGACCCGTTCCACCATTTTGGCTGGGGAACAGACATCCGGCTGCAGCCATTTTTGGACAAGGTGCAGGAGGTCAAACATTTGAGACCTGGGAGGCTTGCCTCTCTTAAACCCCCACTGGTGCACCCTCTGTGCTCGGACGGTAATGGTAACCCCCAGACGTGCCAATATCTCTGCTTTTAGCCTGGAGTATTCCCGTGCATCCTGCAACGGCAAGTCATAATATGCCTTTTGGGGTTCGCCGGAGAGAAAGGGGGCCAGCACCTCAGCCCACTGCTCAGCTGGTAGTCTCTCGCGCTCAGCGACCCGCTCAAAGACAGCAAGGAAGGCCTCTACGTCATCCTCTGAGGTCATTTTTGTAGTGCGGACTGCACACGTTTCCTTGCGACTGAATCCTGTTCAGCCGCATACCGCACTGGTTGTGCTGCCATCCCGTCTCTTAGGGCTGTTATTTGCTCTGCTAGCAGGCGGTTTGTCTCCTGTTGTTGAGCATTAGCCTGCCGTTGAGCCTGCAAAGCCTGTTGTTGCTGCAGATTGCTCTGCACCATCTGCTTGATAAGTTCCTCCATTTTTACAGACTCCGGTTTAAGCTCCGCTGCTGCTTTAACCCAGGACATCAATTGGAGAACTTCCTCACAACAAAAAAAAGTCCATTCAATACTTTAGGTACTGGCCCTTTAAGAGTCCAACCAGAGAAAAAAAATAGCTTCTGGCGTTTTAAGTTAACTTGTTGCTGCTTCAAGCAATCCTGGGAGTTGCCCGCATCCGACACCAATTGTAAGGATTTCCCAAATGGTAGCTTCCAGATAAACACACAGCAGTCTTTTCGTGGTGGAAATCAAAGTAACAACTGTCTTTTATTGTTGGCACACAACAATACAGCAGACATCAGGGGTCAGCTGGCTTTAGCCAACACTTAAAACAAAACAATACACTCCATAATCCAAAAGAAATCACACAGTTCTGTTTAGGGCACAGTACCGTAGTCCTCCCAGAGTGTATGGGAACTTGCTTTGGTCCTCTGTCTCTCGGCAGAGACCCTCCGGCTTTTGCTCGGCTCCAAAAACTCACCACCATGCAGAGCTCCACCATCAGCCAGGTGAACACACACACCCACCTGACTCTGCTGGCTGACTTTTATAAGCCGGTCAAAACCCGGCCTGGACCGTGGGGAGTAGTCACCCACCCAGCACTATGACTACTCCCAGTAAGAGCCGTCCCAGATTAGCTTTCTCAGCTATGCTAAATAACCAAATTGTCAGTCAGCTACTGCTGCTGACACACATACTATAGGCTCCTACTTCACCGAGGCCAGGAACCTCGGTGACACATATCTGCCATCTATGATGGTCCCTTGTGCCTTGCTACATATCCCCCCTCTGCCCAAGGCCGGGGGTCTGGGCAACTCCAGTAAACATGCAGTGTACTCTGGACAGGGCATCTGCATTCCCTTGTAGCCTGCCCGGCCTATGCTCAACAGAAAACCTAAAGTCCTGTAGGGCTAAAAACCAGCGGGTGACACGGGCATTCCTACCCTTTTTCTCTCTTAACCATTTTAGAGGGGCATGATCAGAAACCAGTCTAAATCTCCGTCCCAGGAGGTAGTATCGGAGATAATCAAGGGCCCACTTAATGGCCAGGCATTCCCTTTCAATTATCGAATAGTTCCGCTCTGCCGGGGACAGTTTTCTGCTGAGGTAACACACGGGATGTTCCTCCCCACTTATCACTTGAGACATTACTGCCCCTAGGCCTACCTCTGATGCATCGGTTTGAACAATGAATTCCTTGGAGAAGTCAGGGGCTACCAAGATGGGCTGTCTACAGAGGGCGGACTTAAGTTTTTGGAAGGCCTCTTCAGCCTCTGGGGACCACTTGATCACAGCAGACTTTCCCCCTTTTGTAAGGTCAGTCAGGGGTACTGCCATCTCTGCAAACTTAGGGACAAATCTCCTGTAGTATCCCACAATACCGAGGAAGGCTTTGACCTGTTTTTGGTAAGTGGACGGGGCCATTCTTTGATAGCTTCCACTTTAGATATCTGGGGTTTTATTGTTCCTCTTCCTACGATGTATCCCAAGTACCTAGCCTCTTCCAACCCCATGGCACACTTACTTGGATTTATAGTGAAGCCAGCCTTTCGTAGCGCATCTAGGATGTTTTGAACTTTACTGAGGTGACTCTCCCAATCTTGACTGAAGATCACTATATCATCCAAGTAAGCGGCAGTATATTCCTTGTGTGGGCGTAAGATCTGGTCCATAGCTCTCTGGAAGGTAGCGGGGCCCCCTGTAACCCAAACGGCATCCTAACATACTGGAAGGACCCGTCTGGTGTAGAAAACGCTGTTTTCTCCCTAGCTTCTCTTGACAACGGAATCTGCCAATATCCCTTTGTAAGATCCAGGGTCGTTATGTAGCGGGCTGGCCCTAGTCTCTCAATGAGCTCGTCCACCCGGGGCATAGGATATGCATCTACTTTGGATACCTCATTTAATTTGCGGTAGTCATTACAAAACCGCCATTCTCCATTGGGCTTTGGGACTAGCACGATAGGACTGGACCACCCACTTTTCGATTCCTCAATCACCCCTAGTTTTAACATTCTCTGGACCTCCTTAGAAACTATCTCCCTTCGGGCCTCGGGAATCCTGTACGGTTTTAAATTTACTCGCGCATGAGGTTCCGTTACAATGTCATGTTCCACGACCTTGGTTAACCCGGGGTTTCTGTAAATAAGTCCCTATTTTGCTGCAAGAGGAGCTTGCATTGGTGTCTTTGGGAAGGGGACAGGGCTTCAGCAATTTTCACCAGGTCTATGGCAGCATCTGGTTGGGTCATTAGACATGGGCTCTCAGGAGGGTCCCTATCCTTCCACGGTTTAAGCAAGTTAATGTGGTAAATCTGATAGGGCTTTCTCCTACCTGGCTGATGTACCCTATAGTTAACTTCGCCCACCCTCTCAGTTATTTCATAGGGCCCTTGCCACTTAGCCAGGAACTTGCTTTCTACTGTAGGGACTAGGACTAGAACCCGGTCCCCTGGACTGAACTGTCTAAGACAGGCCGTCCTGTTATATATATTTGCTTGTGCCTCTTGTGCCTGGAGCATATGCTCTTTCACAATGGGTGTTACCTGAGCTATTCGCTCCTGCAATGTAGTGACATGTTCAATGACACTTTTGTACGGCGTGACCTCACTCTCCCAGGTCTCCTTAGCAATGTCTAACAGGCCTCGAGGATGCCTACCATACAATAACTCAAAAGCGAGAAACCTGTTGACACTTGGGGTACCTCTCTGATTGAGAACAGTAGGTAAGGTAACAGGTAATCCCAATCTCGGCCATCTTTTTCAACTACTTTTTCAACATTGCCTTCAAAGTCTTGTTGAAACGTTCCACAAGGCCATCTGTCTGGGGGTGGTACACCGAGGTACGCAACTGGGTTACGTGCAATACTTTACAGAGATCCTGCATGACCTTAGACATGAGCGGGGTACCTTGGTCGGTCAGGATCTCTTTGGGCAGCCCTGTTCTGGAAAAAATCTGGAACAACTCTCTGGCTATGACTTTAGAGGTGGCCTTTCTCAAGGGCACTGCCTCAGGGTACCGGGTGGCGTAATCCATTACCACTAATATATATTGGTGCCCCTAGCGGACTTCACCAAAGGCCCGACTAAATCCATCGCAATTCTCTCAAAAGGGACCTCGATAATAGGCAATGGTATCAGAGGGCTGCGGAAGTTTGCGACTGGAGAGGTTATTTGACATGTAGGGCAGGATTGGCAATAATCCTTAATTTCCCTGTAACATCCTGGCCAATAAAACCTTTGTAAAACCCTTTCAAGGGTCTTATCGGCCCCTAAGTGTCCCCCTAAGACATGGCTATGTGCCAGGTCCATTACCATGCGCCGGTATGGCTTGGGAACCACGAGCTGTTCCACTAATTCTTCTCGGATTTTAGTCACCCGGTATAGCAAATTCTCATTCATGGCAAAGTGAGGGTACCTTTCGTCTGCCCCTGGCTCTTGAGGTGCCCCATTGATTACCCCCACATTGTTTAAGGCCCCTTTTAGAGTCTCATCTCGGAACTGAGCGGTCCCAAAGTTTCCCGAGACACCTCTAAGTCAGGGACTGTCTCCTCAGGGACAGACTCCTCCTCCTCGCCTACCATGGCGGAGAAGGGAAAGTCAGGTACCACCTCAGTGTCAAGGGGCACAGGGCTGTCTGCGTCTTCCGGGCGTTTTTAGGTACTGCTTTGGCCCACAAATCCCAGAATACAGGACAGTCTCGGCCAATAATCATCTCGTGCATCAGCCCTTGCACGACGCCTGCCTGGTGATACACCATACCCTCTTCTGTTTTTAAGGTGACCTGGGCTATTGGGTAGACCTTGGTATCACCATGAATGCAGGTGACACCTAAGGTCTTCCCAGGAACCAACCTATGAGGGATACGGGCCGTTATAAGCGTAACCAGGCTCCCTGAGTCCAGAAGTCCCGTTGTGGGGTTCCCATTAACATTAATTGCACAATAAGGAAGTCCCTCCTCAACATTTGGAATTGCACTACAGGCAAACATTGAGGTTCGTCTCCCCACAGAACAGTCCATTTGTTCTAGGCTGGTAGGACATTGGGCTGCCATATGTCCCAGACCATGACACCTCCAGCAGGTGACCTCTCTGAAGGAGGGTCGTGGTGTTGACTCTGGTAGGCTTTGGGCCTCATGTCGTCCACCCGGAGGGTTTTACCCCTTTCTTTGCACTTCAGAGTCAACCCGCACCTTCCAGTAAGGTGGGGTCAGGGATCCTGAGGTAGCGAGGGTGGGCTCCACAGCATAGTACCTCTCTACCAAGCCTATTAAGTCATCTGCAGTCTGTGGGTTTCCCTGTGCAACCCAGCATTGTACCGGCTTAGCGAGCATGCACGAATCTATCCATTACGACCCGTTCCACCATTTTGGCTGGGGAACAGACATCCGGCTGCAGCCATTTTTGGACAAGGTGCAGGAGGTCAAACATTTGAGACCTGGGAGGCTTGCCTCTCTTAAACCCCCACTGGTGCACCCTCTGTGCTCGGACGGTAATGGTAACCCCCAGACGTGCCAATATCTCTGCTTTTAGCCTGAAGTATTCCCGTGCATCCTGCAACGGCAAGTCATAATATGCCTTTTGGGGTTCGCCGGAGAGAAAGGGGCCAGCACCTCAGCCCACTGCTCAGCTGGTAGTCTCTCGCGCTCAGCGACCCGCTCAAAGACAGCAAGGAAGGCCTCTACGTCATCCTCTGAGGTCATTTTTGTAGTGCGGACTGCACACGTTTCCTTGCGACTGAATCCTGTTCAGCCGCATACCGCACTGGTTGTGCTGCCATCCCGTCTCTTAGGGCTGTTATTTGCTCTGCTAGCAGGCGGTTTGTCTCCTGTTGTTGAGCATTAGCCTGCCGTTGAGCCTGCAAAGCCTGTTGTTGCTGCAGATTGCTCTGCACCATCTGCTTGATAAGTTCCTCCATTTTTACAGACTCCGGTTTAAGCTCCGCTGCTGCTTTAACCCAGGACATCAATTGGAGAACTTCCTCACAACAAAAAAAAAGTCCATTCAATACTTTAGGTACTGGCCCTTTAAGAGTCCAACCAGAGAAAAAAAAATAGCTTCTGGCATTTTAAGTTAACTTGTTGCTGCTTCAAGCAATCCTGGGAGTTGCCCGCATCCGACACCAATTGTAAGGATTTCCCAAATGGTAGCTTCCAGATAAACACACAGCAGTCTTTTGTGGTGGAAATCAAAGTAAGAACTGTCTTTTATTGTTGGCACACAACAATACAGCAGACATGAGGGGTCAGCTGGCTTTAGCCAACACTTAAAACAAAACAATACACTCCATAATCCAAAAGAAATCACACAGTTCTGTTTAGGGCACAGTACCGTAGTCCTCCCAGAGTGTATGGGAACTTGCTTTGGTCCTCTGGCTCTCGGCAGAGACCCTCCGGCTTTTGCTCGGCTCCAAAAACTCACCACCATGCAAAGCTCCACCATCAGCCAGGTGAACACACACACCCACCTGACTCTGCTGGCTGACTTTTATAAGCCGGTCAAAACCCGGCCTGGACCGTGGGGAGTAGTCACCCACCCAGCACTATGACTACTCCCAGTAAGAGCCGTCCCAGATTAGCTTTCTCAGCTATGCTAAATAACCAAATTGTCAGTCATCTACTGCTGCTGACACACATACTATAGGCTCCTACTTCACCGAGGCCAGGAACCTCGGTGACACATATCTGCCATCTATGATGGTCCCTTGTGCCTTGCTACAACCCGCCATTCACTTTACTAGGTGTTGCTGCCTCAATTTTTATTCTGTATATATATATATATATATATATATATATATATATATTTTTATTTTTTTATTTTTTTACTGTAATAGTACTGACTACTAAAAAGGCTGGGAGGTAAATATTATTAGGACAGTATTTGGCACTGGCTAAGAAAGGCGCCATTACTGTACTGTAATAGGTTGCCTTCATAATTAAAGTCCTAATTTCCTATTTATCCACCTAATGGAAAGAGTCCACAGAAAATCTACTGTTAAGGGAAATAAATTAGATGGCAAATCATAATGAGGTAGTTATTATAGGACATTTCAACTACCCAGATATAGACTGGGAAACTGAAACCTGCGGCTCTCATAAAGTAAACAGGTTCTTGGCAATAACTAAAGACAATTACCTTCCCTAACTGGTACAGGACTAGAGGGACAGCCATACTGGACGTAATATTCACAAATAGACCTGAGAAAACCCAGAATCTCTCTTCAGGACCGTATCCTTTCCAGTCAACTAAATAGAATGTTTTACCTCTGACAATTTTTTTTGGTCCAGAATGTCCTTCATCTCATATCTATCATTTGTGGTGACTGGGGGAGATTTCTCAGAGGGCCCTTTACAGAATCTGTTAAATACAGCAGGCTTGAACAATGAAACATGGAAAGAGATAGTAATGCGAAGAGATGATTACAGTTTGAGTTTGTACCACACAGGGTTAATCTTCTATATGACAGGAAAAGGTCCTAGGAAGTAACATAGTATATAAGACCGAAAAAAGACATTTGCCCATCCAGTTCGGCCTGTTTCCTACAAGTTGATCCAGAGGAAGGCAAAAAACTCCTGTGAGGCAGAAGCCAATTTTCCCCACTTAAGGGGAAAAAAATTCCTTCCCAACTCCAATCAGGCAATCAGAATAACTCCCTGGATCAACAACCCATCTGTAGTAGCTATAGCCTGTAATATTATAACACTCCAGAAATGCATCCAGTCCCCTCTTGAATTCCTTTATTGTACTCACCATCACCACCTCCTCAGGCAGAGAGTTCCATAGTCTCACTGCTCTTACAGTGAAGAATCCTTTTCTATGTTTGTGTATAAACCTTCTTTCCTCCAGATGCAGAGTATGTCCCCTCGTCACAGTCACAGTTCTGGGGATAAATAGATGATGGGACAGATCTCTGTACTGACCCCTGATATATTTTTACATAGTTATTAGATCTCCCCTCAGTCGTCTTTTTTCTAAAGTGAATAACCCTAATTTTGATAACCTTTCAGGGTACTGTAGATCCCTCATTCCAGTTATTACTTTAGTTGCCGTCCTCTGAACCCTCTCCAGCTCTGCTATGTTTGCCTTGTTCACAGGAGCCCAGAACTGTACACAGTACTCCATGTGTGGTCTGACTAGTGATTTGTAAAGTGGTAGGACTATGTTCTCATCACGGGCATCTATGCCCCTTTTGTCGCAACCCATTATCTTATTGGCCTTGGCAGTAGCTGCCTGACACTAGTTTTTGTAGCTTAATTTGCTGTTTATTAAAATTCCTAGATCCTTTTCCATGTCAGTGTTACTGAGTGTTTTACCATTTAATGTGTACGGGTGACTTGCATTATTCCTTCCCATGTGCATAACTTTACATTTATCAGTGTTAAACCTCATCTGCCATTTCTCTGCCCAAGCCTCCAATCTATCCAGATCCCTCTGTAGCAGAAAACTGTCCTCTTCAGTGTTAATTACTTTACACAGTTTAGTGTCATCTGCAAAAATAGATATTTTACTGTGCAGGCCTTCTGAGGAAGTGAAGTGAGGAACAAATTTATAAGTGGAAGTCTGAGACAAATGTTCTTAGAGGAGAGACATACCTTGTCTGCAGGTGAGAATTGTGAAGGAGTCCTGCGCCTCTTATCCAAGTTTCTCTTCATCTGACCCACGGCTTTTTGAAGAGAGTTCCTGGTATCCAACCAGAATTCTTCAATAGAGCCATCTATTAGTGAGAGTATTAGTGAAGTGCCACAAGAATCCAGTGAGGATTTGATTGACTCGCTCCACTTGTCCATTAGATTAAGGATGATAGCCTGAAGAAAAGACTTATGTGACATCCAGTACTTTGCATAATGCTCTTCAAAAACGAGAAGTGAATTGTACACCCCTATCAGAAACGATGTGGAGAGAAAATCCATTTAATCTGAAGACATGGAGCAGGAACAGTTCAGCCAGATGCGGAGCAGAAGGTAGACCAGGTAGAGCTACAAAATGTGCCATTTTAGAAAAACGGTCAACTACCACAGAGATGACTATGCAACCTTTAGAGGGTGGAAGATCAGGGATAAAGTCCATTCCTATATGTTGCCAAGGGACTTCAGGTACAGACAGAGGAAGAAGGAGATCGGCTGGTTTTAATTTAGAAGATTTATTTTGGGCGCATAGGGTACAAGAGGACACAAAGTCTTGAATATCTTTGTTAATGAAGAACCACCAATAATGAAGAGCAATTCATTTCCCCGAACTCCAGGATGACTAGCAGTCTTGGAGGCATGTCCCCATTGAAGGATTTTAATACGTTAGGCTTCAGGAACAAAAATCTTACCCTTGGATACTTCAGACAGTTTGACAGGCGCCACTGAAATGCATCTGGAAAGACCAGTTATGTGTTGTGGATTGTCCTCAACGTCAGAAAGAGCATCGGCATTAATGTTCTTACCTGCAGAACGGAAATAAAGCTAAAAGTTAAAGCGTGCAAAGAAAAGTGACCATCAAGCTTGTCTGTGATTGAGCCTCTGAGCAGTCTGAATATAAGTCAAATTTTTATGGTCAGTGAAGATAATTACAGGATGAAGTAACGCCATTCTTCTCTTCCTCCGTAGTTCTCTGATTGAATAGTTCCTTTCAGCAGCAGAAAAAGACTTGGAAAAGAAGCCACGTAGTAATTACTTGCCAGAAGATTTTTTTGAGAAAGCACTGCGCCAGTACTGGTGGTGGATGCATTCACCTCCAAGAAAAAATGTCTATTGACATCAGGACTATGAAGAATGGGTGCAGAGGCAAAAGATTTCTTAAGGGTCAGAAAGGCATTTTCAGCCCCAGGAGTCCATTTTTTAGCATTGACACCTTTTTTGGTAAGGACAGAGAGAGGAGCGGTCAGAGAGGAAAGGTTATGAACAAACTGTCGGTAATAATTACCAAAACCGATAAATCTCTGGATAGCTTTTAGTCCATTGGTTCTGGGCTAATCAAGTATAGCAGTTATACGACCACACATGTATATAGTAAGTCTCTGAAAATGTACAAATTCCTGAAAAACTGCAGGGGTATTGCACAGACCAAATGGCATAACTAGGCTGTTTTCCACTGGTCGCCTTCACTGGTAAGGGATTAAATTGTAGGCTCCACGCAGGTCCAATTTAGAGAATATATTGGTACCCCTAAATTTATCAAAAAGTTCAGAAATCAAAGACAAAAGGTATTTATTTTTAACAGTGATGTTTAGTCCACAATGATCAATGCAAAGACAAAGAGATCCATCTTTTTTTTTTACAAAAAAGAAGCCAGCCCCAGCCGGAGATATGGACTTGCGAATAAACTCCCTTTCCAGAGTCACCTTGATGTACAGTAGTCAACCATCGATTAAAATTCTGCGGGTGAAAGGGGATACACCCTACCACGTGAAGTAGATCCAGATCAACAGATCAGTGTGGCAATCGTATGGACCATGAGGAGGAATATTCTCTGCTTCTTTTTTATTGAAGACTTTTGCAAAATGATAGTATGCAGTAGGTAGACTTTCTAAATTTGCAGGTGGTTGGGAGCAAACTTTAGGCTGTACAGAAGTCAGGCACTTGCTCTGGCACAACTGTCCCCAGAGGACTATTTCTCCTGATTTCCAATCCAGAACAGGTTCATGGACTCGGAGTCAGGGCAGCCCCAACAGGACAGGGTGAGACAGTTCCAGAAGTACATACAGGTAAATATTCTCAGAATGTAGAATTTCAACTTGAAGATCCATAGGGTTGGTGACATATAACACAGATTCGAATAGGGCTTTGCCGTTGACCAATGTCACCACCAGGAGATTCTTTAGTAATAGAACTGGCCTGATAAAGTACGTTTCTTGCTGAACCATAGTGAATGGAGGCCATTACGGAGAGCCTAGCATCGCCAAACGACAGTAGGACAGAGGCTTTCAGAGAGGAGTTATCTTCGCCTATTATTACCTCTCTTAATTACCCTAGGCACTGGAGTTTCCCGACTTCCTAGTACAATTACGGAAACGTTGCTGTTGCAGTTCACATAGGGCTTTGGCCATGTCAGATTCTGTGGAATCCATGGCCTGAGTGTACTGTTATGACTAGTGGGTGGGACCCACTGGTCAAACCAGAGAGTCTGGATTCTCTGTGTCAACCAATGGGTGGCAGCCACTAACCCCTAGGGTGTTATTCATGATGAGGGGACATCCTCTGCATCTGGAGGAAAGAAGGTTTGTACACAAACATAGAAGAGGATTCTTTATAGTAAGAGCAGTGAGACTATGGAACTCTCTGCCTGAGGAGGTGGTGATCGTGAATTCACTAAAAGAATTCAAGAGGGGCCTGGGTGTATTTCTGGAGTGTAATAATATTACACGTCATAGTTTCTAGAGAGGGGTCATTAATTCAGGGAGTTATTCTGATTGCCTAATTGGAGTCGGAAAGGAATGTTTTCCCTCTAAAGTGAGGAAAATTAGCTTCTACCTCACAGTTTTTTTTTTTTGCCTTCCTCTGGATCAACTTGAAGGATAACCTGCTAAACTGGATGTACAAATGTCTTTTTTCAGCCTTATAAACTATGTTAATATGTAACTAACCAAGGGATGGCAGCCACTAACCCCTAGGGTGTTATTTAGTACTCTCACAGGAGACAGGACAGAATGCAGCAAGAGAGAAACTGAACCACTATATACAGGATTGGCTAATATGGTTGACATCTGTCAGACAACAGAGTCAGACAACAGATTACGCTCCAATAGCTCAAGTTCTAGTAAGAACTGCAGTTAGTGTGAACTGAGTCCAGTAGCAGACACGGTGGTGAGAAGTGGTATTGCAGAGAAGACTGAAGCAAAGGCTGCAACTGATAATGATTGTCAGAAGCTGAAGCGTGGTTAGAGACAAGCCAGAGGTTTAGAAGCCAGTATCAGATAATAGCGTGGTACAGAGGATCAGGGTCAAACAGGTCCAGCAACGATGCAGGTGGCAAACAAACAGGATGGTTACAGGCTGGGTCAAATACAAAAGTTAAGAACAGTTGCTGTTAGTAACTCAACGCTCAGGAAACTTCCTGGAATTGTAACCCCGCCCAGGGACCGTGCTTGGAAGGCAGGAAGCATGCGCCCCTGGAAGCATAATTAAAGGAAGCAGCCGGTGCGCGCCCCTATGGGACACCAGCACAGAGGCAGCGTTGATGCGTCTGGCAGGCCTACCACATCTGGCAGAGACAGCAGTGGGCAGCAAGGCAGGGGATGCTGGTGACATGACAAATTAAACAGCGGCAGGTATGGCGGAAGTGTCAAACAGTGTCAAAATGAACCCCACATTAAAGAGGACCTGTCACCTAGTTCTGTTCTCCTATTTTGTTGACATGCAGTTGCAGAGTGGTGGAGCCTTTAACTGTCTCTAAGGTTTTTCTCATGAATATTTGTGGGTTTCAACAAAGACTGTCTTTCCCCTCTCCCTGCACTGTAAAGGGAGTGGAACACCAAAAAATTTATCCGGAATAAACAAAATTATCTTTATTAATATATTCGTATATATAAAATCATGATAAGGACATAAAAATAGCAGTAAACAAGAACTGGTGGTATAAAAAGCACCAGAGGAATATCAGGAGAATAACAATGTGCAAATGACAGCATATAGTATATGATAATCAACCTATATAAGGAAACACATGATACAATATAAAGTGCCTAGTGCAAATAAGTAAAATGAGAATAACCTCAAAAAAGGTCAGACTACCTGATGTAAACACGTGACAATCTCCTGCGTCCCCAACCCGATGTACGTTTCACCAAAGCGGCTTCTTCAAGGGTATAAAGTGCTGTGAGCTGTAAAGGAAGTGAATAAAACTGCTGCCCTGTTTGTAGTCTGACTGCTGACATATTCATGTGTATGTGTGGTACTACAAGTCCCAGTTGTACAGTACAATGACATTGCTGATACACACAGCATTTCCCCCCTACCTGTTCTTGTGCATTGCTCTGCAGACACTTCCTCACAGCCAGCAGGAGAGCACAGAGGAGAACTGCTCTAGTCTGTCAGCTCTGTATTTGCAGGGTGAAGAGCGAGGATTCTGCGCACAGCATTCGTCTCTTCACTGTCTGGAGAAGAGGAAACCTTTCATCTGCTCAGTACCTGAGACATAGCCTCCAACCCTATGTTAGAATGGGTTAAACTTTCCATCTTTACAGGCTTTCCATCTCAGCTATACGTTTGAATACTAACTTATACACACTTACACTGTGACTGGCACATTAACGTGAGTGAGACAAATGGATAACCTAGTCTACCATGCTATTATGTCCATCAAAAAAACTGAAATGAAATGTAAACTGGTCAAATAGACCCCAATGATTATTCATTTGGACTCAGTTTGCCTCACTGAAGTGAATTAATTCTCTGTGGTATACATTTGAATACCCTATTCAAATTTATACCCTGATGGCCGTCCCAGCAGAAGGCTAAAAAACAGTGTGAACCAATCTAAATGAGTACTATAAAAACCACATATCTATTGATAACATTCTTTTGTACACAGGACTCGTTTGGTAGAGAGTGAAGCCATGAATGAATCTCTGCGGCGCAATCTATCAAGGGCAAACCTACGCTCAGCACAAGCTGGACCTACACCCCCTACACCTTCCTTTGAGGCTAAAGTTAATGATGTTGTGCGGAGAGCAAAGGAGGAAGTACAGAGTTTAATCAAGAAAGGAAGGTAAAGCACAGCCTTGCCATTTTCATCTAAGCTGCCATGTACTATGTTATGTCAACAAATAAATGCTATAAAGATATGTACGGTAGGTAAAAAAATACTTTAGTCCTGAAGAATCCCTTTTATAAAAAAAAAAAAAAGGAAACAAGTTGACTTTTATTTTTATTCAGTTTGTGAGAGCTCCGGTGTCAGAAACAGGCCCTGAACTACACAGCTCTGTCTACCGTAGTGTCTGGTCTGGGTTAGGGCGGGTTCACATCACAGTTATGGATTCCGTTTTTGTTTTCTGTTATAACAGGGTTATAATGGAAAATAACGGAATCCATAAGACGGAAGTGAAAACGGAAGCCTTCAAGAGGCATTCCGTTTTGATCCGTTATAATAGAAGTCTATGGGAATCATAATGGATCCGTCCTGGTTTCTGTTATGCAGGATCGGACTCCTTACAGATCATTGTTTTGATATTGATGGCTTGTCCTCAGGAAAGGTCATAAATATTAGCTCTGAGATCCTTGCTGATCAGCATATTGGAGTAGCTCCAGTGGCAAACGTAGGTAATGGAACTACACAGCTCCTTCCATACTCCTGAACAGCTGATTAGTGGGGGTTGTGAGGATAGACCATCAATATCAGAATACTGTATCTTGATCCCTCAAGATACAATGGCCTCAGGATACAATATTGTCAACATACAGTGGACTTTGTTGACCCATCGTAAGTTGAAACTAGACTCAACATACAATGTCTCAGACTCAGATCCAACCAATCAAGGCCACTTGTCTGGTTAAATAGTTGTATTAGTTGCTAGTTAGCAGCTATTCCTTACTGTTATATGTAAGGACTTGTTTTATATATCTTGGTTATCTGGTTATTTTTAATATATTTTCATTTTATCTTATCTTGGATGACATTTAGGGGCTTCGGAACCAATTACTCAACTTACAGTGGTTTCAACATACAATGGTCGACCTGGAACTAATTAATATTGTAACTTGAGGGACCACTGTACCTGTATAGAACACCTGCTGCTAACCTCAGATCAGTAATTTGTTTTGGAATATTCATCCCTGTTGCTCTATTGTGCACGCACAAACCGGCCATAGATGCGCATAGATGACTTCTCCTGGAGTCTTCTCCATTTTGTTCATGTATTCAGGAGTCCTCTATATGCATTCCAGGGCTGGTTTAAAGGCGCATAGTGGGGGAATGGGCATGTGCATGGTCTGTTTTAACCTCTTAAGGACATAGGGCGTATGGGTACGTCCTAATGTCTGAGTCCTTAAGGACACAGGGCGTACCCATACGCCCTAAATTAAATCGGGTGTAAAAAAATAATAATCGCGATAGAAACATGATTCCTGTTGCGATCGTGCAGCAGGAAACATGTTCATATGCCGAGGGGGGTCCTGTGACCCCCCCCCCCGTATCGGCGATCGCTGCAAACCGCAGGTCAATTCAGACCTGTGGTTTGCAGCGCCTTGCGATGTAGCTGATCGACCGCGGGGATCAGATACTTTAAAATGCTGGCAAATGTTTTGTTTTTTATTCCTGTAACCTCCCCCCCGTGCCCTCATTGTGATGGGTGGTGCGGGGAGGGGGAGGCTTGCGGGCGGTGTGGCAGGCGGTGGGGGCGGGCGCGCGATTCTCTGCCCGCCCCTCCTCTCAATTTCAGGATGGCCGAGCTCGGCAAGCAGAGTGTCAGCACATTGCTGACACTGCTTGTAACGGCTGACTAAGTGTCAAGTAAAAAATATAGTACAGTACATTATATAATGTACTGTACTGTATTATACAGACACCAGATCCACTGGATCTTCAAGAACCAAGTGGGTCTGGGTCCGAAAAAAAAGTGAAAAAAGGTAAAAACAAAAAAACACATTTATCACTAATAGTGTTGAGCGAACAGTTCGAGCATAGTTCGGGTTCGTACCGAGTTTTGGGGTGTTCGGGACCCGGACCCGAACATTTTCAAAAAATTTCGGGTTTGAGTCCGTTGTTCAGCGATTTCTTCCTGCTTTCTGAAGGGCTGCACAGCAGCCAATCAGCTAGCGTTTTACTTCTTGCCCTAAGAAGCCATCACAGCCATGCCTACTAATGGCATGGCTGTGATTGGCCAAGTGCAGCATGTGACCCAGCCTCTATTTAGGCTGGAGTCACGTAGCGCCGCACGTCACACTGCTCTGATTAGTGTAGGGAGAGGACGTAGCTTCTGTGAGGGCGAGATTAGGCAGGGAAAAGTCAGCAACAGCACCTAATGAACTGATCGATCTACAGCTGTGAATGATTGAACTTCTGCTAGTTAATTGCTCACTGGTTTTTAGGCTGCACAGAGCGTTTTTCTGTCACTTTTTTCTGGGGTGATCGGCGGCCATTTTGTGACTTGTGGTGCACCAGAACAAGCTGCCACCAAGTCCATTAATCCATCAATACTAGTTTTTTTTTTTTGCTATATCCTACATTAGGGCCTTGGCTGTGCTTATTGTCACCCCTAGAAACTCAGGATAGCAATTTCTATATTTTATTAAGGGGTTAAATACAATTGCCAAAACACCAATCCTCTAAATCTGGTGTTCCAGCTTTGGCTAGCCAAGTATAATACTGTCTGCTGTCCGTCAAAGGATTTATTATTTTCTGGGGTGAAATTCAATAGCCAAAATAGAAATACAGTAAATCTGGTGTTCCAGCTGTCGCAGGCCTAGTTTAAATCTGTCCGCAAAAGGGTATATTCTGTTCTGGGGTGAAATTCAATTGCCAAAATAGCAATACCCTGAATCTGGTGTCCCAGCTGTTGCAGGCCAAGTGTTAATCTGTCTGTAAAAGGGTATATTTTGTTCTGGGGTGAAATTCAATTGCCAAAATAGCAATACCCTGAATCTGGTGTCCCAGCAGTGGCTGGCAAAGTATAATAGTGTCCGCCAAAACATATATTTTTTATGCGAACTTTCGCAATCCAGAAAATAATGACTGGAGATTACGAATTTGCGAATTTTCGAATATGTGGCGAATATTCGCCCAAATATTCGCGAAATATCGCGAATTCGAATATTGCCCCTGCCGCTCATCACTGCTGGCCATCGCCATCAGGCACCGAGCACCCCAAAGGCAGCTTCAAGGAGTTTCCTGGCATGGCACTTCTTTAAACAATGTGCTGACGACAAGACCCGAGTGGTTTGCACGCTGTGCCATCAGAGCCTGAAGCGAGGCATTAACGTTCTGAACCTTAGCACAACCTGCATGACCAGGCATCTACATGCAAAGCATGAACTGCAGTGGAGTAAACACCTTAAAAGCAAGGAACTCACTCTGGCTCCCCCTGCTCCCTCTTCTGCTGCTGCCTCGGCCTCTTCCTCTGCTTCGGGAGGAATGTTGGCACCTGCCGCCCACCAAACAGAGAATATGCCACCGACACCACCACCTGCGTCACCAAGCATCTCCACCATGTCACACGGCAGCGTTCAGCTCTCCATCTCACAAACCTTGGAGAGAAAGCATAAATTCCCATCTAGCCACCCTCGAGCCCTGGGCCTGAATGCCAGCATTTCTAAACTACTGGCCTTTGAAATGCTGTCATTCAGGCTGGTGGACACAGACAGCTTCAAACAGCTGATGTCCATGGCTGTCCCACAGTATGTTGTTCCCAGCTGCCACTACTTCTCCAAGACAGCCGTGCCTTCCCTGCACAACCAAGTATCCGATAAAATCAAGTGTGCACTGCGCAACGCCATCTGTGGCAAGGTCCACCTAACCACAGATACGTGGACCAGTAAGCACGGCCAGGGACGCTATATCTCCCTAACTGCACACTGGTTAAATGTAGTGGCGGCTGGGCCCCAGGCGGAGAGTTCCTTGGCGCACGTCCTTCCGCCGCCAAGGATCGCAGGGCATCATTCTTTGCCTCCTGTAGCCTCCTCCTCCTACTCGGCTTCCTCCTCCTCTGCTTCCACCAGCTCATCCAGTCAGCCACACACCTTCACCACCAACTTCAGCACAGCCCGGGGTAAACGTCAGCAGGCTATTCTGAAACTCATATGTTTGGGGGACAGGCCCCACACTGCGCAGGAGTTGTGGCGGGGTATTGAACAACAGACCGACGAGTGGTTTCTGCCGGTGGGCCTCAAGCCCGGCCTGGTGGTGTGCGATAATGGGCGAATGGGTGAAATAATGGGCGAAATCTCGTTGCATCTCTGTGACTAGCCGGTTTGACGCACATCCCTTGCCTGGCGCATGTCCTGAATTTGGTGGTGCAGAAGTTCATTCACAAATACCCCGACATGTCAGAGCTGCTGCATAAAGTGCGGGCCGTTCACATCCTGCCGCTGCTCGCCTGTCTGCGCTACAGCGTAACTTCGGCCTTCCCGCTCACCACCTCATATGCGACGTGCCCACCAGGTGGAACTCCACCTTGCACGTGCTGGAGAGACTGTGTGAGCAACAGCAGGCCATAGTGGAGTTTCAGCTGCAGCACACACGCGTCAGTCGCACTGCGGAACAGCACAACTTCACCACCAATGATTGGGCCTCCATGCGAGACCTGTGTGCCCTGTTGCGCTGTTTCGAGTACTCCACCAACATGGCTAGTGGCGATGACACCGTTATCAGCGTTACAATACCACTTCTATGTCTCCTTGCGAAAACGCTTAGGGCGATGATGGAAGAGGAGGTGGCCCAGGAGGAGGAGGAGGATGAGGGGTCATTTTTAACACTTTCAGGCCAGTCTGTTAGACGTGGCTCAGAGGGAGGTTTTTTGCAGCAGCAGAGGCCAGGTACAAATGTGGCCAGCCAGGGCCCACTACTGGAGGACGAGGAGGAGGTGGAAGAGGATGAGGATGAAGCAGGTTCACAGCGGGGTGGCACCCGGCACAGCTCAGGCCCATCACTGGTGCGTGGCTGGGGGGATACGAAGGACGATGTCGATACGCCTCCCACAGAGGACAGCTTGTCCTTACCTCTGGGGAGCCTGGCACACATGAGCGACTACATGCTGCAGTGCCTGCGCAACAACAGCAGAGTTGCCCACATTTTAACGTGTGTGGACTACTGGGTTGCCACCCTGCTAGATCCCCGGTACAAAGACAATGTGCCCATCTTACCTCCTGCACTGGAGCGTGATAGGAAGATGCGCGAGTACAAGCGCACGCTGGTAGACGCGTTCCTGAGAGCATTCCCAAATGTAACAGGGGAACAGGTGGAAGCCCAAGGTGAAGGCAGAGGAGGAGCAAGAGGTCGCCAACGCAGCTGTGTCACGCCAGCTCCTCTGAGGGCAGGGTTAGCATGGCAGAAAGGTGGAAAAGTTTTGTCTCCACGCCACAGCTAACTGCACCACCACCTGATACGGAACGTGTTAGCAGGAGGCAGCATTTCACTAACATGGTTGAACAGTACGTCTGCACACCCCTCCATGTACTGACTGATGGTTCGGCCCCATTCAACTTCTGGGTCTCCAAATTGTCCACGTGGCCAGAGTTAGCATTTTATGCCTTGGAGGTGCTGGCCTGCCCGGTGGCCAGCGTTTTGTCTGAACGTGTATTCAGCACGGCAGGGGACGTCATTACTGACAAACGGAGCCGCCTGTCCACAGCCAACTTGGACAAGCTGACGTTCATAAAAATGAACCAGGCATGGATCCCACAGGACCTGTCCCTCCCTTGTGCAGAATAGACATTTATAACTGCCTCCCCCTCAACCATGTATTCTTGTACTCCGGGGCACTTCTTTATTGAATCCTTATTTATTTAACTTTACCATGATCTTGCAGTGCAACCCAAAGTTGAATGAATCTCTCCTCAATCTGGGCGCCGGGGCCTAAATAACTGAAAGTGGCCTGTTACAATGGTGGGTGACATGAAGCCTGAACCTCTGCCATGCGACCTCTCTCCTCTGTCTGGGTGCCGTGGGCTAAATATCTGGAAGTGGCCTTCTCCAGTGGTGGGTGATATGACGCCTTATTACTTGCTGTGGGACCTCTCTCTTCTGTCTGGGTGCTCGGGCCTAACTATCTGGAAGTGGCCTTCTCCAGTGGTGGGTGATATGACGCATGATTCTCTGCTATGGGACCTCTCTTCTCTGCCTGGGTGCTGGGGCCTAAATATCTGGAAGTGGCCTTCTCCAGTGGTGGGTGATATGACGCCTTATTCCTTGCTGTGGGACCTCTCTCCTCTGTCTGGGTGCTGGGGCCTAAATAACTGAAAGTGGCCTTCTTCAGTGGTGGGTGATATGACGCATGATTCTCTGCTATGGGACCTCTCTCCAATTGATATTGGTTTATTTCATTTTAATTCATTTCCCTATCCACATTTGTTTGCAGGGCATTTACCTACATTTTGTTGCCTTTTGCAGCCCTCTAGCCCTTTTCTGGACTATTTTACAGCCTTTTTAGTGCCCAAAAGTTTGGGTCCCCATTGACTTCAATGGGGTTTAGGATAAAGTTCGGGTCGAGTTCGGACTTCTCGAACCCGAACATCCAGGTGTTTGCTCATCTCTAATCACTAATTTAAAAAAAAAAAAACACACTACACATGTTATATATCACGGCATCCTTAACAACCTGGTCTATACAATGGGTTTGTTACTTTCCCACACGGTGAACGTCATAACAAACAAACAAAAAAAACTATGATAAAATACAAATTTTGCCCACCTCACATGCCAAAAAAGTTAATAAAAGTGATCAAAAAAGTTGTATCTACACCCAAATGGTACTATTTAAACTGTCACCTCGTCCCGCAAAAAATGATACCTTACCTAAGAAAATCGCCTAAAAAATAAAAAATGTATGGCTCTCAGGCTATGCAGACACTAAAACATAAATTTTTTTTTGTTTCAAAAATATGATTGTGTAAAACCTAAATAAATAAATAGTAGACATATTAGGTATCACCACGTCTGTAAGAACCTGATTTATAAAAATAACACATGAACTAACCCTTCAGGTGAACACCGCAAAAAAATAAAAACTGTGTCAAAAGCCATTTTTTGTCACCTTACATCACAAAACGTCTAATAGCAAGTGATCAAAAAGTCATATACACTCTAAAATAGTGCCTTTAAAACAGTCATCGCATCCAGCAAAAAATGATACCCTACCTAAGAAAATCGCCCAAAAAATAAAAATAATTATGGCTATTAAGCTATGCACACACTAAAACATGATTTTTTTTGTTTCAAAAATTATATGATTGTGTAAAACCTAAATAAATAAATAAAAAGTAGACATATTATGTATCGCCGCGTCCGTAAGAACCTGAACTATACAAATAACACATGAACTAACCCCTCAGGTGGACACCGCAAAAAAAAAATACTGTAAAAAGCAGTTTTTGGTCACCTAACATCACAAAAAGTGTGACAGCAAGCGATCAAAAAGTCAAATGCACCCCAAAATAGTGCCAATAAAACCATCATCTCATCCCGCAAAAAACGAGCCCCTGCCTAAGACAATTGGACAAAAACTAAAAAAAAACTGACTCTCAGACTATGGATATACTAAAATTGTTTTTTGTCTGTTTAACTAAGGATATTATAGTGTAAAACCTAAATAAATTTAAAAGAGTAGACATATTAGGTATTGCCACGTCCGTAAGAATCTGATCTATTAAAATAACACATGACCTAACCCCTCAGATGAACACAGTCACAAAAATAAAATAAAAACGGTCCCTATTATCTCCCAATTTTTTATTTTAATCATTTTTTCCAGTAACAAAGCAAGGGTTAACAGTCAAACAAAACTCTATATTTATTGCCCTGATTCTATAGATTCCAGAAACACCCCGTATGTGGTCGTCAACTGCTGTATCGCCAAACGACAGGGCATAGAATGAAGGAAACGACATATTGTTTTTGGAAGGCAGATTTCGACAGACAGTTTTTTTGACACCATGTCCCATTTGAAGCTCCTCTGATGCTCCCCTAGAGTAGAAACTCCATAAAAGTGACCCCATATAAGAAACTACACCCCTCAAGGTATTTAAAACTGATTTTACAAACTTTATTAACCCTTTAGGTGTTCCTCAAGAGTTTATGGAAAATGGAGATGACATTTCAGAATTTCTATTTTTTATTACCTTGTCTCACAAAAATGTATTATAGAGCAACCAAAAATCATACATACCCTAAAAATAATACCACCAAAACTGCCACCTTATCCAGTAGTTTCCAAAATGGGGTCACTTTTTTGGAGTTTTTTACTCTAGGGGTGCATCAGGGGGGCCAGTCCATCCAATAAACCAGTTCATCACAATTTGCCTTCCAAAAACCATATGACGTTCCCTTTATTCTATGCCCTGCCGTTTGGCGATACAGCAGTTTACAACCACATATGGGGTGTTTCTGCAAACTAAAGAATCAGGGCAATAAATATCGGGTTATGTTTGGCTGTTAACCCTTGCTTTGTTCCTGGAAAAAATGGATTCAAATGGAAAATTTGCCAAAAAATCTAAATTCTGAAATGTTATGTCCATTTGTCATGAACTTTTGTGGAACACCTAAAGGGTTAACAATGTTTGTAAAATCAGTTTTGAATACCTTGAGGGGTGAAGTTTCTAGAATGGGGTTCATTTTTGGGTGTTTTCTTTTATGTAAGCCTCACAAAGTGACTTCAGACCTGAACTGGTCCTTAAAAATTGGGTTTTTGAAATTTTCTAAAAATTTTCAAGATTTGCTTCTAATCTTCAAAGCCTTGTAACGTCCCCAAAAAATAAAATGGCGTTCCCAAAATGATCCAAACATGAAGTAGACATTTGGGGAAAGTAAAGTAATAACTATTGATGGAGGTATTACTATGTATTATAGAAGTAGAGAAATTGAAACTTGAAAATTTGCAAATCTTTCTAAATTTTTGGTAAATTTAGTATTTTTTTATACAAAAAAAATGAACTTTTTGGACAAAATGTTGCCAGTGTTGTGAAGTACAATATGTGATGAAAAAACACTCTCAGAATGGCCTGGATAAGTAAAAGCGTTTTAAAGTTATCACCACATAAAGTGACACTGGTCAGATTTGCAAAAAATGGCCTGGTCCTTAAGGTGAAATAGGGCCGTGTCCTTAAGGGGTTAAACCATAGGTGTTGGCGCCCAAACAGGTATAGGTGGGAATATTCTTGAACTGGCCACTTGATGGTGACAGAATCTAGAAACAAGAGGAAAGTGGCAGTTACTTTCATGTAACAGATTTGTAAAAGTATCTTATTTCCTCAGTGTTGTTTATAAAATAGTTTCAATCACTTCACTGAGGCCCTCTTGGTTTACAGTGTGTAAATTATAAAATCCAGAAGACCTCCCTTCTTCTGAGGACTACAAACCTGTTATCAGTATTTTTTGGGACATGTTCAATGGGCGTCATTCTAATTTTTGTTGGATCATGGTTGCTTTCTTGTTTCAGGGTCTAGGCTCAAACTGTGTAGTAGGAACTCTTTCTTTATGATAAATCTGTGTTATTCTTGTGTTGTGCGACCAACATACCACATTTTGCAATCGCATTCTATCAGATAGATTGAAAAATCTGATTTACATGCGAGTTGGTCCAAAATGTTTTTTTCTGTGGCGCTAGACTGGAAGTTGACTGTTCCATGCGTAATGGACTGGCAGCAAAGACATGGTGTCCCACAGCAGAAAATACCTTCCCTCCCGAGAGGACCCTGACTTGGGGTTCAGGTGAGTTGTCTCAGTCTGCTCAGCGCTGCCAGATTTTTTTTGTCGTTGCCTACCTAAAGATGATGGTAGGTCTGGGCAGGAGTGTTCTACTCAAGACGGGATCCCAGAGTAGAATAGTCCAGTGTTTGAGGAGGATGTCCTTGATTCGGCTGTGTGCAGAGGATTAAGTAGTAATAAAGCTCCTCTTACGGTCTTTTCCTTCTGACATGGTATCCTTGTTAGTGAGAACTCACTGAGTTTGTGGTATTACACTGGATTTTTTTTGTACACTTCTTCCACAAGGTTCTTGGTATACCCTTTTTCCTTGAAGTGTTTTCTTTCAGTATACTTACTTGTTTGCGGAAGGTATCATAATGTGTGCAGTTCTTCTTGATTCTTTTAAATTGGCTGAATGGGATGTTGGTAAGCTATTATTTGTGGTGGTGACTGGTGAAGTGTAGATAGCTGTCACTATTGACTTTTTTAAAATAGGTTGACGAGATGAAAGACTGTTTATCGTGAGTAATATTGATATAAAAAAATCAACCTGAGTAAGGGCTGTTGTTCAGTGTGAGTTTAATGCCCTTATCGGTGTTATTGAGCAAGTTATGGAATTAAACAATGGAATGTGTGTCACCTTGCCAGATGAAGAACAAGTCATTCTGTAGAGGATAATGTTGTGCATGTATATAGTCTTATTGTAGATGTATGTTTCCTCAAAGAGTCCCATAAATAGGTTGGCATAGGGTGGCGCTACCTTGCTGCCCTTTGCTGTCGTGCAGCGCTGATGGAAAACTTGCTCTCCATATTTGAAATAGTTGTTGGTTAGGATGAGTTCAAGCCTTCTAACAGGAATTGCTTTTAGGATGGTGAAATTGTAGGATCTCTGTCTAGATGTTCTTTCATACACTTAAAGGGGTTGTCCAGGATTTTAATATTGATGACCTATCCTCACACCCAGCACCCCTGCCAATCAGCTGTATGAGGAGACATGCAGTGTGCACATACTGTCTCCCTTCTCTCTTCCTGCTGCTTCTATGTCTATGGCAAAGCACCAGTAAGCATGAAGAGAGACATGAAATAGCACGCACCATCTCCTTATACAGCTGATCGGTGAGGTGCCAGGTGTCGGACCCACGCTGATCTGATATTGATGACCTATGCTAAGCTTAGGTCATCAATATTAAAAGCACAGAAAACACCTTTAAGTCAAAGTGTATGCTGTATATTGGAGTAGAGGGACAACACGTCTTTGGTGGCCAATAGATATGGATGTTAACATTCAAACTCTTACATCAAATTTCTTAACTCATCGTGATATCCTGAAACAAAAGCTATGGAAAAGCAATTTAAGGTGTCGGCTTAATACAACTAGTTTATTTAATACATCTAGTTAAGCATGTGTGTTAAATCTACTACATCTGTAGTCACCTTTCCATTGTGCGTTGGACATTTCCTGGATTAGCTGGGTGGAATCTTGGTAACTGAAGGATATGCTTTTGGAGATAGAGATCAATGTAGTGGGACAAGTTGTGGGATGCAGTAGTCAGACGCAGCGCCAGTGTTGGCTACTATAGTTCTTCTCGGGGGATTTTGGAGGTTCTTGTGGACCTTTGAAGGTGGTAAAAATATGGGGGGTCATTTATTATCCTGAAATACGACTAAATTATGTGTATTTCAGGCGCATCTGCCGCCAGCTATGGGGCTTTATTAAGAACAGCATCTGAAACTCCGGTTTTAATAAATATGCCCCATGGTGTGACAGGAAGGGTGGAATCGAGGTATTGCTTCTCATCTTTGTTTAATATCTTTCTCTCATGGGTTTGTTCGACAAAAGTGTTGACTTTTAGTGATTTCTGGCAAAGGATCACCTTGAACCTGAGGATAGGTCATCAATATTAAAATTCTGAAAAAACCCTTTAAAGGGGTCGTCTCACTTCAGCAAATGGCATTTATGATGTAGAGAAAGTTAATACAAGGCACTTACTAATCGCAGCACTCCTTTCATTAAAGCAGCGTTTCTCATGGGGGGCGCGAGGCTCTGTAAAGGGGGGCTCCAGGTGACAGGAGATGAACGCTTCCACTGTGGAAGCGTTCATCTCCATAGTGATCTGTATCGCCGTCCTCTGGACAGCGATACAGATCGCTGTGCTGTGCGGCAGTGGAGGGAGAGGCGTCTCCCTCCCCTGCTCCTCTGATAGGCTGCGGGCCTTGTGCCGGCAGCCTATCAGAGCGGTTCAGGCGGCACGATGACGTCATCGCGCTGCCTGAGCAGAGTGCAGAGCGGGACACAGGCCGGAAGAGGCCTGCATCCAGCGCTTCCAGGAAGGTAAGTATTGGGTGGTTGGGGAGAGCCTGCACATAATTTGGGGGAGAGAGCCTGCACATGATTTGGGGGAGGGGGTTAATGGAGCCTGCATATGATTGGGGGGTTAATGGAGCCTGCACATGATTGGGGAGGGGGTTAATGTAGCCTGCACATGATTGGGGAGGGGGTTAATGGAGCCTGCATATGATTGGGGGGTTAATGGAACCTGCATATGATTTGGGGGGGGGGGGTTAATGGAGCCTGCACATGATTTGGGGGAGGGGGTTAATGGAGCCTGCACATGATTTGGGGGGGAGGGGGGGTTAATGGAGCCTGCACATGATTTGGGGGGGGGGGGGTTAATGGAGCCTGCACATGATTTGGGGGGGGGGGGGTTAATGGCCCTCACCTGTGGGGAGATTGGTGTACTTATAACAATTTTATAGAGAAATGATACTATTTACAGTCGCGCGGGGGGCGCAAAATGTTTTCTTCTTCCTAGTGGGGGCATGACAGAAAATAATTGAGAAGCACTGCATTAAAGCAATGTGATGTGTTTATTTAACCAATAGGCATCATTACAGAACACCCTGCAATCCAGCGGCCACATTTGCACACTATAGGAAAAAGTGAGCCTACGTTCACTCTCACAGTCCTGGTAACCAAAGAGACCGGCACTTGATTCCTACAGTGTGCAAGCACGGCCACCACTGCTGGATTGTAGGTGGTCATAACCATGGAAACGAGAAGTGTATAATGTGATGGAAAAATGCATTTAGCCAGCAAAGAAAGCAATATGGATAATCACAATAAATTAGTAAGGGGTTGTATTAACTTGTCTACATGATAAATGTCATTTGCTGAAATGAGACAACCCCTAAGTCCAATAGTCAAATTTTGAAGAAATATGGTCAAGAAAGTCAAACAAGTCCTATCATCGCCACATTTTCACTTTTCATATATAATTAATATATGTAGAAAAAAAAAGAAAAGGTCTTAGTCCTAACTAAGAAATCACCAAATCGCTTTCCCATTCTTCCAAAAGTTAAGCATCTGTTAGGCCCTATTCACACGTCCGCAATGTTCGTCCGCACCCGTTCCGCAAATCTGCGGAACGGGTGCGGATCATTCATTTTGAATGGGGACGTGATGGATGCGGAGAGCACACACTGTGCTCTCCGCATCCGCATTTGTGGAGAGCCCCGCCGATCTTCCGGCCGGCGGCTCCGCAATAATATAGAGCATGTCCTATTCTTTCCCGCAATTGGGGACAAGTATAGGCATCTCTATAGGGCTAGCGGCAAGGTGTGTTGTGGATCCGCAACTTGCAGATCCGCAACACACTACGGACGTGTGAGTTAAGCCTTAGGGTACCCACCAAGACTTGTTCCTGATGCCAAAAAAGTAACCTGAAAGTAAAAATGTAATGTCTGTCTAACTCAGTTTTGAAGAAGAGGAATAAAACTACCAAAGAGTTGGGAGAAGGCTTTACGTGTATTTTACTACTGTTGTGCCACATCTACTAAGTCCCCTTTCACATCTGCGTTGTGAGCATCCGGCGTGCACTTCCACTGCCGGAAATGCCCGCCGGATCTGTCAGAACACAAGACAACTGAAAGCATTTGAAGACTGATCAGTCTTCAATATGCTTTCAGGTTACCATGACAGCCAGGACGCTACTAAAGTCTCCTCGATGACCCCACCGGGTCCCTGCGTCTGATGGATCACATAGCTATGTTATGTGAGCAATGCGCCATACGATCCATACGGCGCATTTCTTACAAAGCATAGCTATGTGAACCATGCGACGCAGGGACCCGGTGACATCATCGAGGAGCGCCCCGGCCGCCGCACGGAAGGTAGTAGCTTTTCCCCTGGCTCCCTGCTTCTTTTCCATGGCAGCCGGGACTTTAGTAGCATCCTGGCTGCCATGGTTACCATTCTTAAAAGCTAAACGGCGGATACGGCGATGCACGGAAACGATGTTTGGCTTAAAGTCGGATCCGGATTAATGCTTTTCAATGGGCATTAATTCCGGATCCATCCTTGCGGCATGTCTTCAGAATTTTTGGCCGGAAGAAAATCTGCAGCATGCTGCGGATTTTGCTACGGCCAAAAAACGTGTCAGTACTGAACTGAAGACATCCTGATGCATCCTGAACGGATTTCTCTCCATTCAGAATGCATTGGGATAATCCTGATCAGTATCTTTCCGTCCTACAGCCCCGAGGACGGAACTCTAGGACGGAAAGGAAAGACGCAGATGTGAAAGGGACAGCTTTTCAAAGTATAATCAAAGTAGAGGCTTACCGTCAGATTATTCCTGATAATTCCACATCTGCAGAATAGATCTCTTCCCACTCGTATCAGCCATGTGCAGTAGGTAGAAATCCTTTTTGTCAACCTTGTAGAGCATTTAATACCCAGCATAGCCCATGTAGAATCAAAACGGAATAAGCTGGTCAAGTATTTACTTGTGAACTCATGAAATAATGTGAATTTGTGGACACTTCCAGAGATAATAATAAAGGTTTGCCTCAACCATCAAGGGCCATAGACACAGTGCACAAGAAGGGAATTTAATTGACTTCTATGAGTTTTCTAGGCATGCTCTGTGACCTTTTCAAAAGTTTACAAGCAAGGAGTAGAGAAGCTTTTCAAATCACCTATTGTGAATGATGGATCCTGTATTATCTGTATATAGGTACTATCTGTCATTCCAATCCTGCCTGTAATGATAAGAAGATAACTGCAGTAAAGTGAGCTTTACAGACCAAGAAGTGGCGTATATAGTTAGGCTTAGTGACCAGTGTGAAAACATGGAAAATTAAACGTAACATTACCAAAAATTCTTTAAAAATATGTTTAACCCTTCTGCTGCCAGGTGTGGTTCGACATTTTGCATCTGGTAGCCAGGACCGTTTTCAGAGTTTTGACATGCCATTACAAATAAAACCTAAATTGCAAAATAAATAAACAATCTGCACTTTATACACACAGACGATTCATGCAACTTTCCATCAGTGTAATTTTTTATAAATATAACAAAAAAGTTAATATTAGTGGGTAAAAATGTAATCCAAGCAGAAAGGTATATGGACCACACCTCTTAAAAATAAACATTTAACATGTACAGAGTTCATACATACCTCTTAGGCCTGAATGTACATGCACATATCTTCTTAAAATCATCAGAACAGGAAAGCTCAAAATCTGGTATTAAGCTGGAAATGTTATGAAAAGTAGAAACATAAAAAATAAAGGGATTACAGTCCTTGAAAAACACAACTCCAAAACCTACAGTATATATTTTCGGAAAGCAGACAACCTGATTGCAGTTGCCTTGACAGAGTGTTGCAACCACGTCTATCCTCAGGTAACTGTGAAAACATGGATTATTTAAAAAAAAAGCATCAAAACAAACATAATCAAGACCTAACACTCACATCCAAGCAGGAGTTTACACATAAATACTATGTAAATGTTATACACCGAAATATGGAAATCTTATATATACAAAAAGCATATACGTCAACAGGAGCATGTGATCTTAAAAACACTAGAACAAACCGTGTTCAGACTCTGCACTGAGCAGAGGGGTGGAATCATCTGGAAAGTGTGTCAACTGTTCCAAAGTTGATATAGATTCTGCTACATTATCTACAGTTAGCACTATGTTATGTGTGGTGAGGACTAAAAGTAACATCGACTGCATTATCTGTACTTATTTATCTCTGTGTTATCTATGGTATTTAATCGGACTTGCAGGTAACATCTACTACATTATCTGTACTCAGTGAGTTATCAATGTGTTATGTGTGGTGTTACACAGGACTGCAGGTAAAGTCCCTTTTCTATCTTTCTCTACATAGCTGTGTCCCTTAACTCACCATCTTGCTGTCTCCATGATATATAAACTCCCAATGAAATTTAGGCTATATATGTTTGACAAGTGGAGGTCCGGAGCTCCTGATCATCATCACACTGCAGGCAACATGACGCTTCTGTGAGTTCTGGTCCCCCTTTATCCATGTACATAGGGCTTTGCAGAAGGAGAGGCCTCTCTCGCTGACCCAATCAGCTCCATGTGCTGCGATGGCGGGGGCCGGTGGCTGCTATGGCAACCCCAGGCTTATCAAAGACAGTTCAATACTGTATAATACAGTACATGCCCTGAAAAGTAAAAGTCCCATAGTGGGACAAAAATAAAATGTACAAAAAAAAGCAAACTGTAAACAAAAAGTGTTTTTTTTTTATAAAAAATAAGTTTCAAGGAAAAAAATGCATCAAGCTCCCATCAAGCCTTGTACAATAGATATATTAGGTATTTTTCCATCCGGAATTAACTACTCTATAAAAAAAAATCACATCCACCCCATCAGGTGAACACAGTAAAAAAATATAAAAATAAAATTGTTTCAGAAGAGACATTTTGGTCACCTCACCTCACAAAAGCATAATAACAAGCAATCAAAATGTAACCCTAAATGGTACCAATGATACCACAAAAATCAACCCCCCCACAAGATCACCCACACACAAAAATTTAAAAAAATAGGCTTTCAGAAAATGACAACTCAAACCATTAAATTTTTTTTCTCAAAAATGCTTTGTGTAAAAGTGGTAAAAAAATATAAACTTGGTATCTCTGTAATTGTACTGACCAGCAGAATAAATTGTACATTGTAAAAACAAAACCCTAAAAGCAATAGCAGAGTTTCAGTCTTTTCTTTATTAGGCTTTCCAAAAAGTGAAATAAAAAGGGATCAAAAAGTTGCATGTACCACAAAATACTGTAAAACCAATGATATTGGCAATTCATTCCTCAAAAAAAAAACCTTAAAGGGGTTGTCCGGGCTTTTAATATTGATGACCTATCCGCAGGATAGGTCATCAATATCAGATCAGCGGAAGTCTGAACTCAGCACCCCCGCCGATCAGCTGTATGAGGAGTCTCTCTTCCTGGTTCCTGCTGCTGTCTATGGGAACCAGCAGAGCAGGAAGAGAGACAGCCCGTGTGCATCGCATGCGCCATCTCCTCATACAGCTGACCCGCAGAGGTGCTGGACCTCCGCCGATCTAATAATGATAACCTATCCTGAGAATAGGTCATTAATAATAAAAGCTGAGACAAACTCTTTAACCCAGCTCTGTTGAGAAAATTTAAAAAAAACAGTATCGTTGTCAGAAAATTGCTGTACTGCTATGCCAAAGGCTGTACGAAAACGTGGCACCCGTAAACCAATCCATCAATATCTGTGTTGCAAAAGTCAAAAGGTTGCCTTTACCTTTTGAACCCTGCAGTGTACCCAAACAGCCATTTACATTCACATTTATGGCATTTCAGTACCCATTAGAACCTGCCTAACAATTTAAAGGGTGAGGGATGTATTAGATGGCACTAGCAGTGCACAGTATACTGGGCCATGTCTGTGGAGAACTTACAACTTTAATTTCGCACAGTCCCCTGCTCGTTAATTTCTGCAAAACACTTGTGATGTCAAAATGCTCATCCAACACCTTTTTAACCACCTCAGCCCCCCTAGCTTAAACACCCTTAAAGACCAGGCCACTTTTTTCAATTCTGCACTACGCTACTTTCACCATTTATTGCTCCGTCATACAACTTACCACCCAAATGAATTTTACATCCTTTTCTTCTCACTAATAGAGCTTTCATTTGGTGCTATTTCTTTCTTGCTGACATTTTTACTTTTTTTGATGAAATTTTTGCAAAAAAATGATATTTTTCACTTTATGTTGGAAAATTTGTCAAATAAAACTACATTTCTCTAAAAAATTTTCTCTAAATTTATTGTTCTACATGTCTTTGATAAAAAAAAATGCAATAAGTGTATATTTATTGGTTTGGGTAAAAGTTATAGCGTTTACAAACTATGGTGCAAAAAGTGAATTTCCGCACTTTGACTTTCTGAGCACCTGTCCTGTTTCCTGACGTACTACAATGCCCAGACAGTAGAAATACCCCATAAATGACCCCATTTCCGAAAGTAGACACCCTAAGGTATTCACTGAGGGGCATAGTGAGTTCATGGAAGTTTTTATTTTTTGTCACAAGTTAGCGGAAATGGATTTTTATTTTTTTTTACAAAGTCTCATATTCTACTAACTTGTGCCAAAAATACAATTTTACATGAACTCACCATACCTCTACAGAATACCTTGGGGTGTCTTCTTCCGAAATGGGGTCACTTGTGGGGTATTTATACTGCCCTGGCATTTTAGGGGCCCCTAAAGCGTGAGAATCCAAATGCGTAAAATGCCCTGTAAACTCTAAAGGTACTCATTGGATTTAGGGCTCATTTGCATCTTGGATGCAAAAGTGGCACACATGGGGTATCGCCGTACTCAGGAGAAGTAGGGCAAGCTTTGGGGTGTATTTTACATCTACCCCTACTGGGTGTGAAAAATATCTCTGTAAATGACAACTTTGTATAAAATTGTTTTAAAAAGTTGTCATTTACAGAGATATTTCTCACACCCTGCATGGGTATATGTAAAAATACACCCCAAGACACATTGCCCTACTTCTCCTGAGTACGGCGATACCCCATGTGTGCCACTTTTTTGCATCCAAGATGCGCAAATGGGCCCTAAATCCAATGAGTACCTTTAGGATTTTACAGGACATTTTTACGCATTTGGATTCCAAACTGCTTTTGACGTTTAGGGGCCCCTAAAATGCCAGGGCAGTAAAAATACCACACAAGTGACCCCATTTCGGAAAGTAGACACCCCAAGGTATTCTCTGATGGGCATAGTGAGTTCATGGAAGTTTTTATTTTTTGGCACAAGTTAGCGGAAATTGATTTTTTTTTTTTTTTTTACAAAGTCTCATATTCCACTAACTTGTGCCAAAAATAAAATTTTACATGAACTCACCATACCCCTCACGGAATACCTTGGGGTGTCTTCTTTCTAATATGGGGTCACTTGTGTGGTATTTTTACTGCCCTGGCATTTTAGGGGCCCCTAAACGTCAGAAGCAGTTTGGAATCCAAATGCGTAAAAATGTCCTGTGAAATCCTATAAGGTACTCATTGATTTAGGGCCCTTTGTGCATCTTGGCTGCAAAGTGGCACACATGGGGTATCGACGTACTGGAGAAGTAGGCAATGTGTTTTGGGCGTATTTACCTATACCTTACTGGGTGTGAAAATATCTCTGTAAATGACAACTTTGTATAATTTTTTTTAAAAGTTGTCATTTACAGAGATATTTTTCACACCCAGTATGGGTATATGTAAAAGTACACCCCAAAACACATTGCCCTACTTCTCCTGAGTACAGAGATACCACATGTGTGCCACTTTTTGCAGCCAAGTTGCGCAATTCGGCCCTAAATCCAATGAGTACCTTTTAGGACGGTATTTTTACGCATTT
Organism: Bufotes viridis; assembly: GCA_033119425.1. Classification (NCBI taxonomy): domain Eukaryota; kingdom Metazoa; phylum Chordata; class Amphibia; order Anura; family Bufonidae; genus Bufotes; species Bufotes viridis. The sequence goes on from CM065591.1 coordinate 207,558,705, forward strand.
TTCTTCTCACGCTTCAGGGCCCCTAAAATGCCAGGGCAGTATAAATGCTCCACATGTGACCCCATTTTAGAAAGAAGACACCCCAAGGTATTCTGTGAGGGGCATGGCGAGTTCATAGAAGATTTTTTTTTTTGCACAAGTTACGGAATTAGATTTTTTTTGTTTTTTTCCACAAAGTCTCCCTTTCCGCTAACTTGTGACAAAAAGTTCAATCTTTCATGGACTCAATATGCCCCTCAGCGAATACCTTGGGGTGTCTTCTTTCCGAAATGGGGTCACATGTGAGGTTTTTGTACTGCCCTGGCATTTGAGGGTCTCCGCAATCATTACCTGTATGGCCAGCATTAGGAGTTTCTGCTATTCTCCTTATATGGAGCATACAGGTAATGAGATTTTTTTCTGTTCAGCCTCTGGGCTGAAAGAAAAACGAACGGCACAGATTTCCTCATTCGCATCGATCGATGTGGATGAAAAAATCTCTGCCAAAAAATATGCAAGAAAAAAGAGGGGCCTGGCGATTGCCAGGACATAGGGGCTCCGCCCAAACATCCATACCCACTCAGCTCCTATGTCCTGGCAAACGTGATTTCTCCATTCACATCGATCAATCGATCGGTGTGGAGGAAGACATCTTTGCCAGATTTTTGATACAAAGTGTTTGCCAAAGCATATGAACTCCAACACCTCTCCTCAGCTCACATGCCAGGGCAAACGTACCTGTCCTGCAGAGGAGAAATCTCGTCTTGCAGCGCCGCATACACTGACTTCACGTGTCTTCTGATAGCAGCGCAATGCTTCTCTCAGAATTCACATCAGTGCTGCGGCGTTGGCCGGTTGGTCCGTTGGTCTGTTGGTATACCTGGAAAATAAAGGGTGGTTATGGGGGAAGAAAAAGAAGAAAAACAGGCAGCAGGCACATGACTTGAACGTTGCAAACTTTATAAAACCAGAACATTTTAAAACTTTTATAAAACATGAACATAAAAACCTGAACTAACTCAAGATTTTTCTTTTCTTGCTACCTGTTTAATTTTTTTTTTTGTTTTCCATGTCACTCTTTATTTTCCTAGCAGAAACCTCTCCTTTCCCATGGGACAATGTGTAAAGTGTAAATCACACAGAGATGGTGCGAAGTACATTATACGCGTTATCCCAAGTGAAAGGAGACGTTTCTACCGTTTCACACTTCTGCTGTAGCACACCAGCACCATCCCTATGTGTTAGGGTCTCTCAAAACCTAGTGTCCTGAGAGACCCTAGAGCCTGAGTGGAAAAAAACTACCTGTGTAGTGCTGTCCCTAGGTCCCTAAGTGTACCTGAGTGTGGTACTTCCGGAAACACTCTCCAAGGCATAGGGCAGGGTGGTCAGGACAGTCAGGACAGAAATAGCGGGTGTCACGCCTTATTCCACTCCTGCTACAGACACGACATCTTTTTCGGGGTGGCGGTTGGGTTGAGGTACCAGGCACAACGCTGGGGAAGTGCCGCCGTGTAGACGGCTAACTACACTGGTGGTTGAGCCACGGAACCTCCTGGATACAGGAGGTTCTCGATGATCTCTTCCTGGAATTTGAGGAAGGATCCCGTTCTCCCAGCCTTACTGTAGAGAACGTAACTGTTATATAGAGCCAATTGAATCAAATATACAGACACCTTCTTATACCAGCGTCTGGTCTTTCGGGAAACCAAATAAGGGGCCAACATCTGGTCGTTGAAGTCCACCCTCCCATGTGGAGGTTATAGTCGTGGACCGAGAGGGGCTTTTCAACGACACTGGCTGCCCGCTCAATTTGGACTGTCGTGTCTGCGTGAATGGAGGAGAGCATGTAAACGCCACGCTTGTCTCTCCATTTCACCGCGAGCAGTTCTTCGTTACACAATGCAGCCCTCTGCCCCCTTGTAAGTCTGGTGGTAATGAGCCGTTGGGGAAGCCCCGGCGACTAGGTCGCACGGTGCCGCAGCAGCCAATCTGTTCTAGGAACAAATGCCTGAAGAGGGCCACACTTGTGTAAAAGTTGTCCACATAAAGATGGTACCCTTGCCGAATAAGGGTGACACCAAGTCCCAGACTATCTTCCCACTGCTCCCCAGGTAGTCAGGGCAACCGACCGGCTCCAGGGTCTGATCTTTTCCTCATAGATCCGAAATTTGTGCGTATAGCCTGTGGCCCTTTCACAGAGCTTATACAATTTGACCCCATACCGGGCGCGCTTGCTTGGGATGTACTGCTTGAAGCCAAGGCGCCCGGTAAAATGTATTAGGGACTCGTCTACGCAGATGTTTTGTGCAGGGGTATACAAATCTGCAAATTTCTGGTTGAAATGGTCTATGAGGGGCCGAATTTTATGGAGCCGGTCAAAAGCTGGGTGGCCTCTGGGACGGGAGGTGGTGTTGTCACTAAAGTGCAGGAAACGCAGGATGGTCTCAAAACGTGTCCTGACATGGCAGCAGAGTACATGGGCATGTGATGAATTGGGTTCGTGGACCAATATGACCGCAATTCATGTTTTTTGGTTATGCCCATGCTGAGGAGAAGGCCCAGAAAAGTTCTAAGTTCGGAAACTTGGACTGGTTTCCACCGGAAAGGCTGGGCATAAGAGCTTCCCGGGTTGTCGGCGATAAATTGAGTGGCATATCTGTTTGTTTCTGCCACGACTAGGTCATAGAGCTCCGCAGTGAAAAACAGCTCAAAAACCCCAGCGCCGATCCTATCTGAGCTGTTTCCACCCGAACTCCTGACTGGGCGGTGAAAGGGGGAACTAATGGTGCGGCTGAAGTTGGGGGCTGCCAATCAGGATTTGCCAGCACCTCAGGGACTCTAGGGGCTCTACGGGCCTGTCTGCGCGGTGGCTGCGACGGGGAAACTACTGCACGTGCCACCGCACCAGCTTCTACTGCCCTTCTGGTGCTCGCCACTTCACCATGTTGTACGGCAGTGCTGGTAGAAGGTCCAGGACGGGCTGCGCTGCTGGTGTATGCCTCACCACGTAATCCGGCAGCGCCAGCCCCACTCTGCTGCCCTTGAAGCGGATCCTGCGCAACCTGCGGTCTAGCAACACGGGGCCGGGTACGCCTGGTTCTATCAGGGACCTCAACCTCCTCGTCCGAACTTTGGGTCAGACTGCCACTGCTCTCTACAGGTTCGTATTCTGACCCGCTAGATTCGTCAGATGAGGGTTCCCATTCCTCATCCGACTGGGTCAGAATCCTGTAGGCCTCTTCAGAGGAATACCCCTTGTTTGACATTTGGGCGTCTAAATTTAGGGGTATTCCCTGAGACTACCCAAGAAAAAAAGCAAGCCTGTCTTACAATTGAGAGGGTAGCGAGTACAGAAGCCGCTGCGATTGATAAAAAGATCAAAACTGATTTTTTTATTGCCGCAGCGCTTGTGAAGGGATTGTGCAGTGATTACAAAAAAAATTTTTTGTCACTGCGGCGGGGCGGGCGTGGGTGAACGCAGGTGTGGGCGACCGATCAGGTCTGATCGGGCAAACACTGCGTTTGGGGTGGAGGGCGAACTAGTGACACTAGTACTATTATATATCTGACCGTGATCAGTTCTGATCACTTACAGATACTATAAAGTACAAACGCTGATTAGCGCTACGCTAATCAGCGAACCAGTGACTGCGGTGCGGTGGGCTGGGCGCTAACGCTAACTACCTACCAAAGGGGCCTAAAGTAATCTAAACCCAAAGTCAATCCTAGTGAAAAAAAAAGTGACAGTTTACACTGATCACTTTTTTCCCTTTCACTAGATGATTGACAGGTGATGAAAGGGGTGATCAAGGGGTTAATTTGGGTGATGGGGGCTGATCAGGGGCTAGTGTGTGGTGCTTGGGTGTACTCACAGTAAGGTGTGCTCTCTCCTGGGTCCAACCGACGAAAAGGACCCAGGAGAGAGCACAGAAGCCATTTAATCCATCATATTTACAAATATGATGGGTTAAATGGCTTCTCATTCGTTTTTTTAAAAGTCATCAGCCCGCCAGCGCTGCCGATTGGCTGGCAGGCTGATGACCAACTCTCCCTGCGCCTTTTGCCGTGCGCGATCTGCGCATGCGCGGGCGCATCTATGCGAAATCTCGCGTCTCGCGGGATCACGCGTAGATGCGTCCGATCAGAAGAGCCCGGCCGCTCGCAGAACGCGATCCTGCGTGCGGCGGTCCGGGAGCGGTTAAATAACTTGAGGGGTGGTATTTCCAAAATGGGATCACTTATAGGGGGTTTGCACTGTACAGGCACCTCAGAGGCTCTGCAAATGTGATATAGCACTCGAAAACCATTCTAGCAAAATCCACCTCAGAAAAGCCAAATGGTGCTCCTTCCCTTCTAAGCCCTGCCATCTGCCCATACAGCAGCTTATGTCCATGTTTATGGCATTTCCATACCCAGTAGGACCTGCCAATCAATTTATGTTGTGTGTTGTGAGTCTCAGATCACACCAGCTTGGCATAGCATAGCATTGAAATGGTATATCTGTGGAAAACTTGCAATTTTTACTTTGCACAGTTCACTGCGCATGAATTTTTTTGCAAAATATCTATGACAAAAAGGAGGGACAATCAGGATTAATTATCTTGGTTTATTTCGGCATTGAACCTTACTGACCTTGGTTTATTTTTTACATCCGAGATTTATGACCACCAGATTACATTCTTGGATCTTATATCTTATCTCTAAGGAGGTAGATAATAAAATCACTACTAACCTCTTTTGTAAAGATAGTGGCAAGAGACCATAGACATCGATTTGAGAGACGGGGATACCCGTCTGATGTTCTCAAGTGAGCATACCAACACAGTTACCGTGATCACTTTCGAAATCCAAAATCTCAAGAGAGTGACCCGTATCAAATGAGAATAGTGGCCACATATGATGCAGCTTAAATGAAGGTGAGACAGACCCTATAAAGATATTGGAGCATCTTACAGTGATCATCAGTGACGCTTTCTGTCTCTTAAGAGAATTCCTACATCACCAGAGAGCTAGGTGAGGATCAGGTGGATGTATGTGGGTGCTGGCCACCTCCTCCCTCACCCATTGGCTCCTGTAGTGCTTTCTACCCACCCTAGGGGTAAGGCCTTGTCTTTATAGGAATGGCGGCCACAATAGCTCATGAGCTGCCATCAGCTGTGGCATGCTATACTGTACGAGTTAATGAATGCCTGACGATACATGGCATTCATGTTGAAACCCGTAGAGCAAAGTAACAATTAGAGCAGAAACATGTGCCTGTACTAGTCTCTGTGGAGACTAGTACAGGCACATGTTTAGCTCAGGTAGGAATTATGAGTTTTTGTTACTAGTACAGCAGGTGAGCCTAATAGGGAGACTGGTGGATGTGTGGTACCGCTGACTGTGGCCATATACCGTACCATTATTCGGCGAATGAGTACATGCACACACATACCCGCTAGAGCATTCACATATATAAAGTGGGCACAGATGTCTATTTTTGCTCCATTAAGAATTGCAGGGTCCATGCACATTAGGGTCCTAGTCACTGGTCAGACCCTAGGCTTTCATCTTAGTAATGACCAGCTTAATATTGGGTGCCCTACAGACAACTTATTTCTTCTGGTTGTTCTAAATACCAAAAAAAAAAGGGGGGGGTGACTTGATTAGGGTTTTCCATATGTTAGACCCTCATTATACACAGGGAATTGTTCTACCTGCATCCATCGCGTATTTGGATCACTCTGTGCCACCTGTTTCCTGTGATGGGGTATTCTGCCAATTGCCGTGGGGCTTTGTCCCTTGTATGTTTTTAGTAGATTTTTCTATAAAACTCATTTTTAGCGTTTCCTATAGGAAGTGTTAGTTTTTCACACCTGTAATTGCACATACAATTAATTTCATGTTCAGCACTAGGCAGGGGCGTGCCTAGGTTCTTAAAAGATCAGGGATACAGGCCCCAAAGTGTGTGTTTATATATATTGTACGGATCGTCTCTTATTCGGGGGTCATTCTCACAGACTTCGCCACGGATACTACATTGAAGTCCAAACAATGCTTTATTTTCAAGCACAAAACAGCAACCAAAACATAAATCACAAACATAAATCCTCGGCCGTCTGGCCACTGACTAAACAGACTTTCCCTCTCTATCGGGATCTGGGTCTACCACCCAGCTTCCCAAAACACATCACCAGTGCTTACCCCACACACAGGGTTAGAGGGTCCCGGCTCCCACAGGCCTCGACACAGCCTGCTCCTTTCTCAGACTGGGAGCCACACCCAAGTCCAACAACAGGATTAAATAGCATCCCTGGACATAAGCATTGTTCAAAATCCCGGACTAGATTTTGAGCTTGAGAAAGACTATTATTGTCGAAACGTCGCTGTTATCTTTTTGGAACCAATAAAACTACAAGAAATCAACTGCATTGGAGTGCCGCGGTTTACTTTGTAAAGTGTCTGGACTAGAGCATGGGGAACAGGCACCCCCCAGCACATTCTGGAAAATTGCAGAATCTAAAATGGATGCCGTATTTATAGGGCTGTGACATCACAGGGCTGGCTTGCTGCTGATTGGCTGCATGCATGCATGTCAAACTTGGTGATCCTGCCTTCCCAGAGTTCCTTGCCCCATGTCCTCAGTCCTCAAATGTGTGGCCGCCATTTTAGGAAAAATTGTGATTCGTTACCATGAAGCGCTAGGAAATTCGCATTCGTTGCGAATAGAATTTTTCCAGAAATTCCGATCGAATTCCACTTCATCTGATTCGATTCGCTCATCTCTAGTGAACACCGTAAAAAAACAAAAAAATGAAAACTGTGCTAAACAAAGCATTTTTTGTCACCTTACATCACTAAAAGTGCAACACAAAGCGATCAAAAAGGCATATGCCCCGCAAAATAGTACCAGTCTAACCGTCACCTCATCCTGCAAAAAATGAGCCCTACCTAAGACAATCGCCCAAAAAATAAAACTATGGCTCTCAGAATATGGAGACACTAAAACATGATTTTTTTTTGTTTTAAAAAATGCTGTTATTATGTAAAACTTTAAATAAATTAAAAAAAGTATACATATTGGGTATCGCCATGTCTGTAAGAATCTGCTGTATAAAAATATCACATGACCTAACCCCTCAGATGAACACCATAAAGAATAAAGTGTGTCAAAAAAGGCATTTTTTGTCACCTTACATCACAAAAAGTTTAATACCAAGCGATCAAAAAGTCATATGCACCCTAAAATAGTACCAATCAAACCGCCATCTCATACCGAAAAAAATGAGCCCCTACATAAGACTCTTTAAAAATACCACATGATCTATAACCTGTCAGATGAACATGTGAATAACAAAAAAATAAAAACGGTGCCAAAACATCTTTTTTTTTTTTTTTTGTTTTGTTACCTTGCCTCACAAAAAGTGTAATATAGCGCAATCAAAATCATATGTACCCTAAAATAGTACCAACAAAACTGCCGCCTTATCCCGTAGTTTCCAAAATGGGGTAATTTTTTTGGAGTTTCTACTCTATGGGTGCATCAGGGGATCTTCAAATGTGACATGGTAACTTAAAATTATTCCAGTGACATCTACCCTCCAAAAACCGTATGGCTTTCCTTTCCTTCTGTGCCCTGCCGTGTGCTCGTACACTGAAATTTCATCTCCATTTACTTATTCATTTTTGTGGAACACGTAAAGGGTCACCAAAGTTTGTAATATCAGTTTTGAATACTTTGAGGGGGTGTATTTTCCAAAATGGGGTCACTTTTTTGGAGTTTCTACTCTAGGGGTGCATCGGGGGGTCTTAAAGGGATTCTGTCATCTCTTTTTACCCTATAGAGCTGGGGACATGCATGGCTAGATCGTGCTAGCATGTCCGTAATATACCTGTCCCATAGTTCCGTGTGCTTTTACTTTGTTTAAAAAATGATTTTATTGATATGTAAATTCGCTTGTGAAGGTGCCCATGGGCTGTACTAACTGTTCTGGTGCCCAGCCACGCCCCACTGTGAAGGAGCCCAGCACCGCCTGCTTCCGCCGAATCTTCTCCTTCCTCTCAGTGAGATCTCTGTAAATCTTGCGATGCGCAAGATTGCGCATGCGCAGTTCCTTCCTTGAGGCTGATGCCAGCACAACAAAAGAACACTATGTCGGAACTGAGCATGTGCGATCTCGCGCATCGCGAGATTTACGGCGATCTCACTGAGAGGAAGGAGGAGATTCGGCGGACACAGGCGGTGCTGGGCTCCTTCACAGGGGGCGTGGCTGGGCACCAGAACAATCTAGCTGTGCATGTCCGCAGCTCTATAGGGTAAAATATGGTGACAGAATCCCTTTAAAATGTGACATGGCAACTTAAAATTATCCCAGTGAAATCTGCCTTTCATAAACCATATGGCGTTCCTTTCCTTCTGCACCTTGCCGTGTGCATGTACAGCAGTTTACGATCACATATGGGTTGTTTCTGTAAACTACAGAATCAGGGTAATAAATATTGATTTTCTTTTGGCTGTTAACCCTTGCTTTGTTAGCGCAAAAAAATGGATTAAAATGGAAAATCTGCGAAAAAAGTAAAATTCTGAAATTTCATCTACATTTTCCTTTAATTCTTGTGGAACACCTAAAGGGTTAACAAAGTTTGTAAAATCAGTTTTAACCTCTTACCGACCGCCTAACGCAGGATTGCGTCCTGCGGGCGGTTGGTTTGCTCCGCGTGCGCGCGTTCACAGGATCGCGTCGGGGAGAACTTTAACTACAGCCTGCCAGCGCTGATCATTTGTTAACAGCGTCTGATATGCTTGCTGTTTGTTCCTTTGGTGGTCCCTTTTGCTTGGGACCACCAAAGAAAACTTTTGTAAGTGCACCAATCACCACACAGACCCCCCCATCCATCCCCCCCCGTCACTGATTAACCCCTGATTAACCCCCGATTAACCCCTGATCACCCCATGTCACCCCCCTGTCACTAATCACCCCCCTGTAAGGCTCATTCAGACGTCCGTATGTGTTTTGCGGATCCATGGATCTGCAAAACACGGACACCGGCAATGTGCTTTCCGCATTTTGCGGATCTGCACATTGCCAGAACTATATAGAAAATGCCTTTTCTTGTCCGTAATTGCGGACAAGAATAGGACATGCTCTATTTTTTGCGGAGCTGCGGCTGTATGTTTGGGGGGCCGAAACCCGGAAGTTTGCGGCCGCAGCTCCGCAAATGCTGATGCGGCGAGCACATAGTGTGCTCTCCGCATCACTGCCGGCCCCTTTCACACTGAATGGGTCTGCATCTATTCCGCAGAATTGTGGAATAGATGCGGACATTTTTGCGGACATGTGAATGGGGCCTTACTACTTTTTTTTTTTGCACATTTTTTGGCAGAGATTTTTTCATCCACATTGATTGATGCGAATGAAGAAATCTGTGCCGTTTATTTTTTTTTATTTTTTCAGCCCAGAGGCTGAACGGAAAAAAAAAATCTCATTCCCCGTATGCTCAATATAAGGAGAATCGCAGAAACTCCTAATGTTGGCCATACGTGTAATGGTTGTGGAGACCCTCAAATGCCAGGGCAGTACAAACACCTCACATGTGACCCCATTTTAGAAAGAAGACACCCCAAGGTATTCCGTGAGGGGCATGGTGAGTTCATGTAAAATTTTATTTTTTGTCACAAGTTAGTGGAATATGAGACTTTGTAAAAAAAAAAAAAAAAAAAAAAAAAAAATTCCGCTAACTTGTGCCAAAAAAAAAATCTTCTATGAACTCGCCATGCCCCTCACGGAATACCTTGGGGTGTCTTCTTTCCAAAATGGGGTCACATGTGGGGTATTTCTACTGCCCTGGCATTTTAGGGGCCCTAAAGCGTGAGAAGAAAAATGCGTAAAAATGCCCTCCTAAAAGGTACTCATTGGTTTTAGGGCCCCTTTGCACATCTTGGCTGCAAAAAAGTGTCACACATGTGGTATCGCTGTACTTAGGAGAAGTAGGGCAATGTGTTTTGTGGTGTATTTTTACATATACCCATGTTGGGTGAGAGAAATATCTCTGTAAATTGACAACTTTGTATAAATTTTTTTAAAAAGTTGTCATTTACAGAGATATTTCTCACACCCAGCATGGGTATATGTAAAAATACACCCCAAAACACATTGCCCTACTTCTCCTGAGTACGGCGATACCACATCAGTGACACTTTTTTGCAGCCAAGATGCGCAAAGGGGCCCTAAAACCAATGAGTACCTTTAGGATTTCGCAGGACATTTTTACGCATTTTGGATTCTCACGCTTTAGGGCCCCTAAAATGCCAGGGCAGTATAAATACCCCACATGTGACCCCATTTTGGAAAGAAGACACCCCAAGGTAATCCGTGAGGGGCATGGCGAGTTCACAGAAATTTTTTTTTTTTTGGCACAAGTTAGGGGAAATTTATATTTTTTTTTGTTTTTTTACAAAGTCCCATATTTCACAAACTTGTGACAAAAAATAAAATTTTACATGAACTCACCATACCCCTCACGGAATACCTTGGGGTGTCTTCTTTCTAAAATGGGGTCACTTGTGGGGTATTTATACTGCCCTGGCATTTTAGGGGCCCCTAAAGCGTGAGAAGAAGTCTGGAATCCAAACGTGTAAAAATGCCCTGTGAAATCCTAAAGGTACTCATTGGAATTTGGGCCCCTTTGCGCATCTTGGCTGCAAAAAAGTGTCACACATGTGGTATCGCTGTACTCAGGAGAAGTAGTGCAATGTGTTTGGGGTGTATTTTTATACAAATTTGTCAGTTTATAGAGATATTTCTCTCACCCAACATGGGTATATGTAAAAATACACCCCAAAACACATTGCCCTACTTCTCCTGAGTACGGCGATACCACATGAGTGACACTTTTTTGCAGCCTGGGTGCGCAAAGGGGCCCAAATTCCAACGAGTACCTTTAGCTTTTACATGGCTGCTCACAATTTAGCCCCGCCCAAAATGCCAGAACAGTAAACACACCCCACAAATGACCCCATTTCGGAAAGTAGACACCCCAAGGTATTCACTGAGGGGCATAGTGAGTCTGTGGGAGATTTTTTTTTTTTTTGCCAGAAGTTAGTAGAAATGGAAACTTTATTATTTTTATTATTTTCCTCAGAAAGTGTCATTTTCCGCTAACTTGTGAAAAAAAATGAAATGATACATGAACTCACCATGCCCCTCCGCGAATACTTTGGGTTGTCTTCTTTCTAAAATGGTGTCATTTGGGGGGTATTTATACTTTCCTGTCATTCTAGCACCTGAAGAAACATGACAGGCGCTCAGAAAGTCAGAGCTGCTTCAAAATGCTGAAATTCACTTTTTTGCACCATAGTTTGTAAACGCTATAACTTTTACCCAAACCAATAAATATACACTTATTGGATTTTTTATATCAAAGACATGTAGAACAATAAATTTTGCTCAAAATCTATATAGAAATGTAGTTTTTTTTTTAAAAAAAATTTACAACAGACAGTGAAAATGTCATTTTTTTGCAAAAATTTCGGTTATTTTTGATTAATAGCAAAAAAAGTTAAAATGTCAGCAGCAATGAAATACCACCAAATGAAAGCTCTATTAGTGAGAAGAAAAGGAGGTAAAATTCATTTGGGTGGTAAGTTGCATGACGGAGCAATAAACGGTGAAAGTAGTGTAGTGCGGAATTGTAAAAAGTGGCCTGGTCATTAAGGGTGTTTAAGCTAGGGGGGCTGAAGTGGTTAAATATGTTGAGGTGTGTAGTTTCTAAAATGGGGCCATTAATGGGTGGTTTCTATTATGAAAGCCTCACAAAGTGACTTCAGACCTGAACTGGTCCCGAAAAAGTGGGTTTTGGAAATCTTCCAAGATTTGCTTCTAAACTTCCAAGCCTTCTAATGTCCCAAAAAAAGAAAATGTAATTTACAAAATGATCCAAACATGAAGTAGACATATGAGAAATGTAAAGTAATAACTATTTTCGGAGGTATCACTATCTGTTTTAAAAGCAGAGAAATTGAAATTTAGAAAATTGCAAATTTTAGGCCTCTTTCCGACGGGCGTTGCGGGTGCACTCCGTCAAACAGTGCGGGTGCGTTGCGGGAATCGCCGCGATTTTTCCCTGCGAGTGCAAAGCGCTGTCATGCGTTTTGCACGCGCGGGAGAAAAATCGGCACTTTTGGTACCCAGACCCGAACCTGCACTTCTTCACAGAAGTGCATGTTTGGGTCAGAAATTGTCCCGCTGGTATTATTTCACATTATAACATAGTTATAATGTAAAATAATACCCTTGGCCATCTCCCTAATGTTTAAACTGGTGCAGAATGAGTTAAAATACTAAACTAATAATTACTTACCTGTTCCATTTGATCGCGAAGCCCGGCCTCCTCTCCGTTAGCTTGAAAGATGTAAAGGACCTGTGATGATATCACAGCATCACATGGCTCAATCACCTGCTCCATCACTATGGTGATGGAGCATGTGATTGGTCCATGTGACCATGTGACATCATCCAAGGTCCCTAACCACTATCCACAGCCTGAGGATAGTGTTTATGACCTTGGATGATGTCACATGGTCACATGGACCATCACATGCTCCATCACCATAGTGATGGAGCAGGTGATTGGGCCATGTGATGTGACGTCATCACAGGTCCTTTAGATCATAGATGCTGCAGGGAAAGAGAGGACAGATCGCGACTACGCGATCAAGTGGCTAAGGTAAGTTAACTTTTATTATTTTTAACCCCTTCCTCATCATTTAACAATGCATTCTTTATTAAGAATGCTATTATTTCCCTTATAACCATGTTATAAGGGGAAATAATAGAGATTGGGTCCCGTTGCTAGCAACAATGCGGAAAATCGCAACGCATCCGCACTTGGTTGCGGATGCTTGCGATTTTCCCGCATCCCCATTCACTTCTATGGGGCCTGCGTTGCGTGAAAAACGCAGAATATAGAACATGCTGCGATTTTCACGCAACGCAGAAGTGATGCGTGAAAATCACCGCTCATGTGCACAGCCCCATAGAAATGAATGGGTCCGGATTCAGTGCGGGTGCAATGCGTCCTCCTCACGCATTGCACCCGCGCGGAAAACTCGCCCGTGTGAAAGGGGCCTTAGGGAAATTTTTTCCAAAATAGCAGTAAATTTGGTATTTTTTTGTAAATAAAAATAAAATATTTTGACTCAAATTTACTACTGTCATGAAGTACAATATGTGGCGAGAAAACAATCTCAGAATGGCTTGAATAATTAAAAGGGTTTTAAAGTTATCACCACACATGTCAGATTTGCAAAAAATGGCCTGGTTCTTAAGGTGAAAATGGCAGGGTCCTGAAGGGGTTAAAGGGCTTGTGCGGGTTCAAAGCTTAATCCGGACATATGCCCATCTATATCCCTCTGGCCCCCCTGATTTCATGCTCCGATGTTCTCCCTTGCCTTGCAAGGGCTTTTTGTTTATATTATTACAGTGCTAGGTGGAGGCTTCTACCTAGAAGTGCTCCCGTTGACGTCACCGGCTCTTATAGGCAGGCTTTAGATCTGCTGTAGCCTTTTTATAGGCTAGGGCAGTGCTAAAGTCCGCCCATTAGTACAGGGGACATCACCGGAAACACTTTTACGCCTAGCTTTCCACATGGACAGCCCGATACCTCACCAGATCTCAAAAAAATGCCTTTGCACTGCTGCGATGCTCATGAACCTGAACAACCCTTTTAACTGATTTGTTTCAAGGAAATTATTACTTCTACACATTGTTTGCTACTATATCTGAGTAAAATAAAATGCTTACAGAATGCATAGCATGCTTACAGAAAACAAGTCCTGTAGCAAGAGGAAAACATGGGCCGGTGACCAGGAAACTTGTGAGTGAGAATACTCAGAGTATTCAGAGCCGACACAATGAAATTTAAAAACACTTAAAGATAATCTGTCACCATAAAATACAATGTGATCTGCAGGCAGCATATTATTGAGCAGGAGAAGCTGAGCAGATTATATATGGTAGTTTTATGGGAAAAGATTTAATAAATCTTTATATCTTTTTCTGTGTTCTTGTACATTGAGAGTTGTGAGTGATGGCATTTATGGGGGTAGGGTTATGCAGGGAATTTATATTGATGACCTATCATTGGAATAGGTAATAATATCAGATCGTAGGGATCAGCTGTTTGAATAGGAGGTAGCGCTCCACGTGAGCATTGCTTCCTCTTCATCACACTACACCTCATCTCTCGCAGCAATGGTGTAGTGTAATTTCAAGTACTCACTCAATGATGGACAGTGTAATGAAGAAGAAGTAGTACTCTCTTAGAGTGCTGCCACCTCTTCAAACAGCTGACCAGCGGTGGTGCTAGGTGTTGGACCCCCGCCAATCATATATTGATAACCTATCCTGAGGATAGGTCATCAGTATATACTGACTGCACAATGCCTTTAAGTATACAAAGAATAGAGGTAGAAAAATCTAGAAATTACATGTTTTGCAGAATCTTTCCCTCAGAACTATATATCAATCTGCTCAATGTGATAGTTCTCTTGCTGAGGTGTTCTACCTGCTTACTTTATTTTCTTTTTTATGTCCACAGTCCAGAAGTTAAGAACATTAAAAAAATGGAGGAACAGCACTTCGAAAACAGTGAAGAAATAGATGAAAATGAAGGGGAAGCGGTAATAGAGGTGGGAGATACATAAAAATGTTATTTTTGTAAAACTTGTAACTATTAACCCCTTAAAGGAAATCACTCACTAATAACCCCCGTCCCATTCAACTGTTTGCATTGATACATAGCTGTGATTCACCATTAAAACTGTTTTTCTTTTGTTGATTTGAGGCTTAGTTTCCGAGTTATCATACATTTTCTCATTATGCAGATTAGGTATTTTGTGCAATGAGGGCATAACCATTTCTCTTGTTACACCCAATTCCCACTCCTTTCTGTGGCCAGCCCTTCCCTCGCTTCTTTACCACTGCCTTGCCCTGTCAAACCAGCGAGGAAGGGGATGGGCACAGAAAGGAGTGGAGCTTGGGTGCAGCAAGGGTGACATCCACATTGCACCAAAGACCTAAATTAAATATTAAGAAAAAGCATTATAACTCGGGAATGGAGCCTCGGATCAACAAAAGAAAAACAGCGTTTTAATTAGGTGAACTACAGCTATTTGTCAATGCAAACCATATCAAAGGGACATTGCTTGTGACTGATTCCCTTTAAGAACTCTGGTAATTTTTGCGTTTGCATATTTTTATCTCTCACATTCCAAGAGCCATAACTTTTTACATTTTCCGTTCACATAGTAATATGATGGCTTTTTTTTTTTTTTTGAGAGACAAATTGTATTTTTTTAATGGCTCCATTAATTGTATTGGGAAACAGGAAAAATATTCTTTGTGGGTAAAATTGAAAAAAACAACATAATTTTTTTGGGCTTAGCGTTTACAGTATTCACTGTACCATAAAAAATTACATGACAGCCTTCTCTGTGGGTCGGTACAATTATGCCGATAACAAATGTATGTAATTTTTTATATTTTACAACTTAAAAAAAAAAAAAACCTTTAAAAAAAAATATTTGCAGTGTCATATTAATAGTTTGCAGGCTGCGTTGTAGTTTTTATTGGTTCCATTTTGTGGATTGCATATGACTTTTTATAAAATTTTTGGGGTGGGCTATGTGATCAAAACACAGGAAATTGGCTATTATTTAGATAGCATTTTCGGATGCAGCATTACCAGTTACCGTATGTTTATTTTGTTTTTATTGTTCATTTATTTTTATGTGTAAAATTAGGAAAGGGTGCAATTTGAATTGTTAATGCTCCTGTGTTTTTTTATATTTTTAAAACATTTTAACTGTACTTTTTAGTCCCCTTAGAGGACCTGTACATGTAACCTTTGATATCTTATCCCATAGACTGCAATAGCATACTATATCAGTCTATGGGATTTTCACTGGATTCCTCTGAAGCCATGCATCATGCTCAGCTTCATAGGCAGCTTGCTAACACAGCTTGCTTAACACTTATGTTGTACAGGTACATCATATTGCGTTAAAGGATAAAAAAAGTTAGAAAACATTTTTAGTGTTCCATTTTATTTAAGACGATGATCTAATTTCTGCAGTTACTTAAAGGGGTTGACCTCGGAAAATAAAGTTTATATTTTAGCCAGAAGTGGGCTAGAAGGGAATAAAAAACGCGAAGTAAGGAAAGACACTGCCACATAAACTGCCTCAAAACCCTGTGTATGGCACCACAAAGACTACAGTTGTGGTCAACATTTGTGGAAACCCTGAATATTTACTACACCATGTAAAATATCTCCTGAAATAAAGGCCCCAATTTAACATGTAGTTGGCATCTATAGGCTGTCTAGACCTGCACCAGATTTTTCACAGTGGCACAGGCTAAATTTGCTGCAGGCTCTAGACACTCTTTTCTCCATACCAACTATTGGTTGGCTTACTTGGAGACAAAATTTTACTCCAGAATTGTTTTGCATTTTTGGTGTAAAACTGCACATTTTAGGCCACACACTCTATGCTATGCCTTCCATCTTTCCGCTAAGCCCTGCCCCTTTTTTGAGCAAGTTGGAAAAAAAATTGAAACCCTAGTTGCTCCAAATTGCACACAAAATGGCACCAGTTTGTGCCACTAATACTATAGACACAGTTGTTTGATACAGAAATGCAAAAAACAAAAATAATAAAATAAAAAACTTGCCAATAAAAAGAATGCAAAATAGAAAACATTATGCCGTCACAATTGTTCAGTTTGAAACAAAGGACAAAATCATACTAATCTCTGATCAATTAGAAATTAGATTCACCTGTCCCCACAATGTCAGTGCTCCCCATGACTTTAATTAGTCCATGAATGGTGGCTTTGATACTTAAAAATGACACAGTGACAAAGACAAGACAGCTATTTGAGCAGAGCAGAATAGCTATGTTCACCAAGCACAGGCAGTCTAATATGCTCTGTGAAAAAGGTCCTTACAGCAGGATAATGACCCAAAGCATGCACCTTAAAGTCCACAAGAATGGAAAGAAGGAAAAAAGGGACTCTTTTTAATTGGCTAGCACTGTCCTGAATATCTTTGGAGCGTGCTGAAATTTGCTGTTGGAAAAAGGAACCCTGCAAACATTCAAAAGTTTGAGAGAATTGCAGTGGAAGAAACTACCAGAAGACAAGTACAAAAAACTCATGGATGGTTACAAAATTGTCATTGTTGCCAAGGGTTGTGCAACCAAGGATTAGGCAAGGGTGCTACTAATCATGCATGTAGTATGGTATGTTTATTCTTTATTTCTTTTTTGAAATGATGAGAGAGAGAAATAAAACTGCCTGTAGGAATTCAAAGTCAATGCTTAGACTTTTAACAGGCCTTTAAGGATTAATGGGAAAATAGCTATGCAATCGTCTTATCTGCAAATTGCTCTTTCTGAAGTAGAGCAGAAAGAATTAGCTTGGTTGGCTGATAAGCCTTTGTCTGGGTCTGAGGGTCTTCTTTCTCATTATGGAGAGCATCTAGTATGCATGAGGAGTATTGTAGGCCAGGCAACACTTTTCTGGGTGTCTGTGAAAAATATATGCAGATTATCACATCTTATATCTGATGGCATAAGAGAGACTTGGCTTTCTTTTCCTTTTGGAAGGAAAGCTAATTTGCATATCTTTCCCAGAAACCCAAAGATATTTATGCCTGTCTTTGATATGCCATGTGCTGCCTGAAAATGCGCCCAATTTATGACGAGGTGTAGGCCTTGTCATAAATGATCCAAATATATGATAGGCACTCCTCCTTCTGGGTTGTATGTAGACACAATAATTTATTCAATAAAATAGATCAAATTAAAATGTTGTGCATAGATCATCAATATTTTATGATAAAAAAAAAATTCCATAGGTCGGTCGGGTAAGGTCGGGCAAGAGGAGGAGGGGAATTTAATATAGTCCTGCACAGCTCCACTGTGGTTACATATTCATGGGGCACCAAGTATTATTATTGCAATGTATTGATGTGTTGCTGCAAAAAGTTGATCGTTGTATAGTACTAGTACTAGTAATTACTACTTCAGTAGTTCATCTAACATTGCAATTGATTCAATTGCAAGTGGAGCAGGGGGAGCGCGTAGTGAGATGCCACGATTATGCACTTGTGAATATACACAGACAGTATGCTGACAAATTATTATGCGTTATATCTACTTCTAGTAGTGCTACATGCGTTATAACATTATATGAACTACAACTCATTTTATGAATTGTCTATATACAATTATCTTTTTAGCTTTTAGATACAAACATCATTTTATGTATCAGTTACAATGTTAGGCCTTATTCACACGTCAGTTATTTGATCAGTTATTTCCATCAGTTTGGAGTGGAGCCTACTCAGAGATAAGGTATATTGAAAAGATGTGCAACTGTTCTGTTTTTTTGAGCCGCACCTGGTTTTGGCTCACAATAACTGATGGAAATAACTGATCAAATAACTGACATGTGAACAAGGCCTTAGATGAACTGCTTAAGTAGTCATTCTACTATACTACGATCGACTTTTTGCAGCAGTATATTGTTTTTTGCAGCAATACATCAATACATTGCAATAATAATATTTGGGGCGCCATGAATATGTAATGTATTATGGAATTTTATATAAGATGATAGAATATTGATGATATATGCACAACATTTTAATTGAATCTATTTTATTGAATTAATAATTATTGTTTCTATATACAGTACAACCCAGAAGGAGGAGTGCCTATCATATATTTGCGCAATTTTATTCTTTACACACGGTTATTGGGTGATTCAGTGGATAAGTAAACCCTTCAACTTCCATAGCCTCTAAATGAGAGCCTCCCCAATGAATACTCTTGTCATAAATTAAGCACATCCTCTGCCAGTCTGTGTGCCTAGATTGAAACCTACTCCAACCCTTGACTGGAGTAGATTTTAGTCGGCATTTATACCTGAACAATGGCGTAAATATTAGTGAATTTGCAGGGGCTGATGGCCCTGCCACACGTCCAGACCATTCACACCACTCCCCAGTGCTAAGGGGGCATCAGAACACCTTGTGCAACTAAAAAGTCACAAAACAGGGATGTGCAACTTTCTTTTTTTTTATCCTAAACTCAATGGTGCCAGAAAGGTTCATCACAGTTGCACTTGATACATTTTTGCATGCATGTAAATTGGAATTTTACATTGAACAGCTTTTTACCATATTTCTTGTATGGCCCTTTTACCATATTTTTCGCTTTATAAGACACACCTGATGATAAGACACAGCTAGGTTTTAGAGGAGTAAAATAAGAAAAAAAATTTTTTTTACATCAGACCTCAGATCAGACCCCCAATCAGACTACAAATTAGACCTCCATATCAGATCCTCAGATCAGACCCTCATATCAGACCTCAGATCAGACCTCAAATCAGGCCCCCATATCATAGCCTTAGATCAGACCTCTGTATCAGATGCTCAGATCAGACCCTCCTATCAGATGCTCAAATAAGACGCCCATCAGACCTCAATCAGTCCCCCATATCCTAAGGGAATTAAGTGATGTCATAGCCAGACCTTTATTTCTGATATTTACGGACTCTATACTGACAGGGAATGTTCCACAGGATTGGCACATAGAAAATGTGGTGCCAATATTCAAAAAGGGTCCAAAAACAGAGCCTGGAAATTATAGGCCGGTAAGTTTAACATCTGTTGTTGGTAAACTGTTTGAAGGGTTTCTAAGAGATGCTATTTTGGAGTATCTCAATAAAAATAAGCAAATAACGCCATTTATCAGCATGGCTTCATGAGGGATCGGTCATGCCAAACAAATTTAATCAGCTTCTATGAGGAGGTAAGTTCTAGACTTAACAGCGCGAATCAATGGATGTTGTATATCTGGACTTCTCCAAAGCATTTAACACTGTACCTCATAAAAGGTTAGTATATAAAATGAGGATGCTCGGACTGGGAGAAAATGTCTGTATGTGGGTAAGTAACTGGCTGAGTGACAGAAAACAGAAGGTAGTTATTAACGGTAGATACTCAGATTGGGTCACTGTAACTAGTGGGGTACCTCATGGGTCAGTATTGAGCCCTATTCTCTTCAATAGTTTATTAATGATCTTGTAGAAGGCTTGCACAGTAAAATATCTATTTTTGCAGATGACACTAAACTGTGTAAAGTAATTAACACTGAAGAGGACAGTTTTCTGCTACAGAGGGATCTGGATAGATTGGTGGCTTGGGCAGAGAAATGGAATATGAGGTTTAACACTGACAAATGTAAAGTTATGCACATGGGAAGGAATAATTCAAGTCACCCGTACATATTAAATGCTAAAACACTCGGTAACACTGACATGGAAAAGGATCTAGGAATTTTAATAAACAGCAATTTAAGCTGCAAAAACCAGTGTCAGGCAGCTACTGCCAAGGCCAATAAGATAATGGGTTGAATCAAAAGGGGCATAGATGCCCGTGATGAGAACATAGTCCTACCACTTTACAAATCACTAGTCAGACCACATATGGAATACTGTGTACAATTCTGGGCTCCTTTGAACAAGGCAGACATAGCAGAGCTGGAGAGGGTTCAGAGGAGGGCAACTAAAGTAATAACTGGATAGGGGCAACTACAGTACCCTGAAAGGTTATAAAAGTTAGGGTTAGGGGGGGAGGGGAGATCTAATAACTATGTATAAATATATCAGGGGTCAGTATAGAGATCTGTCCCATCATCTATTTATTCCCAGGACTGTGACTGTGACGAGGGGACATCCTCTGCGTCTGGAGGAAAGAAGGTTTGTACAGAAACATAGAAAAGGATTCTTCACTGTAAGAGCAGTAAGACTATGGAACTCTCTGCCTGAGGAGGTGGTGATGGTGAGTACAATAAAGGAATTCAAGAGGGGCCAGGATGTATTTCTGGAGTGTAATAATATTACAGGCTATAGCTACTAGAGAGGGGTCATTGATCCAGGGAGTTATTCTGATTGCCTGATTGTAGTCGGGAAGGAATTTTTTTCCCCTTAATTGGGGAAAATTGGCTTCTGCCTCACAGGGTTTTTTTGCCTTCCTCTGGATCAACTTGTAGGTAACAGGCCGAACTGGATGGACAAATGTCTTTTTTCGGTCTTATATACTATGTTACTATATCAAACCTTAGATCTGACTCCCATATCAAACCTCAGATCTGACCCCCATATTAAACCTAAAATCTTACCCCCATATCAAACCTCAGATTAGACCCCCAACAGACCTCCATGTTAGACACCCCCATATCAGACCTCAGATCACCATTAGACCATCATGTCACACCGCCCATATCAGACCTCCATATCAGATCCTCAGATTAGACCCTCCTATCAGATGCTCAAATAAGACCCCCATCAGACCTCAACTCAAACTCCCATATCAAACCTCACATCTAACTCCCATATCAAACCTCAGATCTGACCCTCATATAAAACCTAAAATCTGACCCCCATATCAAACCTCAGTGTCATGGACGTTCCTGCGACAGGTGGCAGGAGATCAGTGAGACTGGCAAAACGTGGTTTGATCAGTCATGTTTTCCATTTGGATCAAATCACGTCTGTGTTGTTTCTGGTGCTTGCCACACCTTCTTTCCCCAGGTGTGGCTATTAGGGTCATTTAACTTTCTCTATTTATAGTTGCTTCTCCCACTTTCCTTTTCCTTTTGTATTTTGTTTGGGTTCTGTGTGTTGCCTTTCCCTATTGTTTGTATTAGGCCTGAATGAGACTCCTGTTCATCTTTCCTATTAGTACCAGGGTCCTATAGGGCTTGATAGGACTCTAGGTATTCCTGAGTATAAACTCGCCTAAATTTGGGGTCTGTTCATACTGGTAGTCAGTCAGGATTTTGGTTAGAGTTTTCACTAGGAGGTGTCCATTTTCCTTCCCTAGTTCTCAGGCCTGATTCCTTGTTCCCCTCTTCCCTCCTATGCTTGGTGTGGTGTTTCCTTCACACACCGAAGCGTGACACTCAGATTAGACCCCCAACAGACCACCATGTTAGACCGCCCAGTTGAAGTGCATAACTCCCAGGACCCCTGCATACCACTGAACGCTTCCAAAATGGAAATGTTCTCTATCCACTTTATAAGACACCATTTTCCCTCACTATTTCAGATGAGACCGCACCAGATCTTTGTTAAGTGGTAATATTACTTCCCTGTTCAGCCAGTCCATACCTCTTTCAATACATGACAATATCGTGCTATCCAGTTGATTGTCATTGCATGCTATTATTTAATCTGTGATCTACAAGTACACCCAAATATTTCTCTACAAATGACTCTCCCAGTGTTACTCACCCTAGGACATATGATACACATAGATTATTACAACCCAAATTCATAACTTTACATTTGTCCACATTGAACCTCATTTGCCAAGTTGATGGCCAAACTGTGTCCTTCAGCTTGTAGTATATGGACATCTTCCATAGACTGCACAGTACTACATAGCTTGGTTTTATTTGCAAGATAAAAACAATGCTATCAATCCCACCCTATATAAATTTAAAAAGTTAAATAACAGGGGACCCAGCACTGGACCTTGGGGTACAACACATAACTGTGGACCATTCAGAATAGGAATCACTCACCACAAATCTCTGGACCCGGTCCTTAAGCCAATTCTTTGCAAGCCTGTATTTTACCTATTAAACGTCTATGAGGAACAGTATCAAATGCACTTGCAAATCCAAGAACACTACTTCCACAGCCGCCCCTCTGTCCAGGCTTCTACTCACCTCCTCATAAAAACAAATCAGGTTAGTCTGACAACTTCTGTCCTTGGTAAACCCATGCTGGTTATTACCTATAATATTATTTACAGTCACATACTCCTGTATATAGTCCCTTAAAGGGGTTCTCTGGGAACTAAGAAAATCAAAATTCTTACATTACATTCCCAAATGTCTTTCATTAGTTATAATGACTTGTTTTGTCTCTGGAGCAATCATTAGTACAAATAAAATGGCTGCACTGCAAAGGGTGAGATCTGGTGGAATTTTATGTCAAAATCTGTTAGAAAGTCTGCAAGTAGCACATGTGGATTTTGGTGTGGATTTGATTTAGAAATGCAGTAAAAATGCATGAACATCTGTGTGGAAAATCCGTATCAGCTACACTGTCATGTGGAAATTCCCTTAGAGCTCCACTGCATCTAAACAGGATTTTCTACAGCTACTGCGAGAGCTGGTACCTTCTCAAATAGCTGATTGGTGGGGGTCCTGGGTATCGGACGCCCACATATCAGATACTGATGACGTATCCAGATGATACTGGGGCTGTTAGCCAATTGAGTACATTACTGGATGCACTAACTGTATATATTGTCCAAGACAAGTTAAATAGAGTAAATGTGAACAAGGCTCTGGGTCCAGATGGATTACACCCAAGAGTGCTTAATGAGCTCAGTTCAGTCATTGCTGTGCCCCTGTTTATAATTTTTTAAGATTCTCTATGTACTGGTACAGTGCCAAGTGTTTGGCGCAAGGCAAATGTGGTGCCCATATTCAAAAAAGGATCTAGGTCCTCCACAGGTAATAAAAGACCAGTTAGTTTAACTTCTGTTGTGGGGAAAATGCTTGAAGGACTCTTAAGGGTCTATATACAGGAGTATGTGACTGTAAATAATATTATAAGTGATAACAAACATGGGTTTACCAAGGACAGAAGTTGTCAGACTAACCTGATTTGTTTTTAGGAGGAGGTGAGTAGTATCCTGGAGAGAAGGGCAGCTATGGATGTAGTGTTTCTGGATTTTGCAAAGGCTTTTGATACTGTCCCTCATAGATGTTTAATAGGTAACGTAAGGTCTATAGGCTTGGAAAGTATAGTTTGTAATTGGATTGAAAACTGGCTGAAGGACCGTGTCCAGAGAGTTGTGGTCAATGATTCCTATTCAGAATGGTCCCGGGTTATAAGTGATGTACCCCAAGGTTCAGTACTTGGCCCTTTATTATTTAATTTATTTATTAATGATATTGAGGACGAGATTAATAGCACCATTTCTATTTTTGCAGATGATACTAAGCTATGTAGAACTATACAGTCTATGGAAGATGTCCATAAATACAAGCTGACTTGAACACTCTGAGTGATTAGGCATCAACTTGGCAAATGAGGTTCAATGTGAACAAATGTAAAGTTATGCTTGGTAGTAATAATCTCTGTGCTTTATATGTCCTAGGAGATGTAACAATGGGAGAGTCACTTATAGAGAAAGATTTGAGTGTCCTTGTGGTAGAATAAATTACAGCATACAATGTCAATCAGCTGCTTCTAAGGCCACCAGGATATTGTCATGCATTAAACAAGGCATGGACTCGAGGGGCAGGGATGTGTCCATAGAAAGGACGCACTACAGCTGGAAAAAGTACAGAGGAGAACGACTAAAATGATAAGGGGCATAGAGGGTCTTAGTTATGATAATTACATAATTACATTTATTTAGTCTTGAGACGAGAAGTCTAAGGGAGGACATGATTAACCTATACAAATATATAAATGGGCTATACAAAAAATACGGTGAAAAACTGTTCCATGTAAAATGCGCTCAAAAGACAAGGGGCACTGGCAACGGACTGGAGAAGAAAAATGTCAGTCTCCGGAAGCGTCAAAGCTTCTTTACTGTAAGAACTGTGAAGCTGTGGAATAGACTTCCTCAGGACGTGGTCAGCAGGAACAGTGGACAGTTTTAAAAAGGGTTTAGATGAATTCTTAAAAGTAAACAACATTAATGCTTATGAAAACATGTAGAAATCTGAGTCTCAATTCCTTCTGGGATTCGAGTCCCCACCTATCCCTTGGTTGAACTTGATGCACTTATGTCTTTTTTCAACCGTATTAACTATGTAACTATATGTTATCAGTTAAAAAGTCTCATTAAACCCATTTGAAGGGAATTTGTCACCAAAAATGTTTTTGTGCCAGTTAAAACAAGATCGCAACAAATATTTTTTTCTAACCTGTTTATATTTTCTGATTGCAGATTTTTTTTTTATTCTATTTCCTGAACATGATTATGGGTGCTGCCATCTTGCCTGAGCTGTTCTTAAAGGGAATCTGTCCGCAGCATAGTAGCATTTTTTTTTTTTTTCATGCATCCTCGTTAAATAAAGTACCTTAATTCCATAACTGGTGTTGGTTTTCATTTTCGTCTTGTACTTTCTTCAAAAAACCGCTTTTTCCTATATGCAAATTAAGTTCCAGGGAGCCCAGAGGTGCGTTCCTCCTATAGCAACTAGCCCAGGAACGCCCCCCTGATGTGATGTGCCTGCCGAAAATTTTTAAAAACGAACGCCTACATCTTGTTAAATCGCCTCCCACAGGCGAGTCTAAATGCTCTGCCCCCCCACGCGCCAGGTCCTCCTCTTCTCCTGTAAGGGAGCATGCCCAGTGACGCTGATGAGGCTGTTGCCCTCACTTTCCATATGATCGCGCAGGCGCAGGCAAGCGCCGGCACTGCGCCTGCGCGAGATTTCGGCCGGCCGGGGAGACGCATCCCTTACAGGAGAAGAGGATAGAGGACCTGGCGCGGGGCGGAGCATTTAGACTCGCCTGTGGGAGGCGATTTAACAAGATGTAGGCGTTCGTTTTTTTAAATTTTCGGCGGGCACATCACATCAGGGGGGCGTTCCTGGGCTACTTGCTATAGGAGGAACGCCCCTCTGGGCTCCCTGGAACTTCATTTGCATATAGGAAAAAGCGGTTTTTTGAAGAAGGTACAAGACGAAAATGAAAACCAACACCAGTTATGGAATTAAGGTACTTTATTTAACGAGGATGCATGAAAAAAAAAAAAATGCTACTATGCTGCTGACAGATTCCCTTTAACTTCATTTAGATATATGTTTTATAGTAGCCACCATGAGCCATAGACACAATGGACAGGAGACTAATTGACTTTTATGGGAGAGTTTTCTAGGAATGCTCTGTGACTTGTGCAGAGGTCAGGAGAGAGCTGATAAGTTGTGTTATCACCTATTGTAAATGGTGGGTAGTTTGTTATATGTGTATATAGGTGATTTATGTGATCTAATCCTGCTTGCAATGATATGCAGATATCTGCAGTAAAGCGATCTGTAGGAACAGGAAGTGGTGCCACTTATTAGGCTTAGTGACCAGTGTGGAAACTGCAGGATTTTGTGTTTTTTTAAATAGAGATTAACATGGAAAATGAAAAATAACATTACTAAAAATTCATTAAAAATTTTGTATGTTTAACATACATTATTTAAACATTTTCTGATGATACATTCCCATTAACCTCCTAACAGTCATATTAAAATTGGAACAATCTTCCCAAAAATGTTAGTTTATTATTGTGGATTTTTTTATGTGTGTCTGCAGTAAATCTTGTTGACACACAACTCAGGGGACACAGTTGCATTTTAAGCCCATATTGACATAAGTAATTTTAGCCTTAAGGACCAACAATATTTTCCCCTTTTTGTTCTAGCAGTCAAAACTTTTAAATTTTTTCTTCTTGTTTTTTTATTTTGCAGGATTAGTTGTAGGTTTTTAGGAACCGTTTTGGGGTGTATATATAGTGTATTAGATAACCTATTATTATATTTTTAAGGGGAAAGATAAAAAAAAGAGCAATTTTTACATTATTATGTGGAATTTATTTACAACGTTCACTGTGTTGGAAAAATAACATAATTTTATTATTCTATATATTTTTACTATTTTTACTTCCCTCCTTCAGGCTGTCAGCTCTGCAACTACTCTCTTATTCTCCTCCAAACTGAAAGGTAGGGGGGAAGCTGTTTTAGCTGCTCATATCTCTGGTTTGGTACCAGCTAGAAATATGGGATTTGTATTGTTTGAAAGCTGGCATTACAATACCAAAATGGCAGCAATTTCTTCAGCACATGGGAAGGTATTACTGTTAGAAATCGGGATACAGTGAATACAGCTGAAAGTGAAAGTAAAAGCAGGTTTTACTCGCAATTATTCCTGACTCGATTTCTAACATGTCATCTCCTTTTTAGCTTTGACTTTAGCTTTTGTACGAAAGCCTGGAATGTCAGCTTTCAAACAAGACAAGTTGCATGCTTCTAGCTGCTACCATTCAGGACATATCAGCAGCTAAAGCAGCCCTCCCCCTCCACTTTCTGCCCTGGCTGAGCTCTGCAGAACAGTTAAGTAGTTTTCCCACAGTTAGGCGGTTCATACAAAGCTTCATAGCCTTGTATCTTGGTGTAGAAACTTTATTTTCTCTAGATGCACTCTAGTGGAAAACCGCTTTTTTTTTTTATCAGAGCTGGCTATATACATTAGATTTATGTTGCAGTATAAGACCTCTTCCGTCTGATGTATATGGAGAACCCCTCAGGCCTTATTCACACGTCTGCAATTCTGTTCCGCATTTTGCGGAACGGAATTGCGGACCCATTAGTTTCAATAGGGACAGACGAGGTCCCGGCCGGGTCCGCAATTGCAGATCCGCACTTCCGGGTCCGCAATTGCGTTCCCGAAAAAAATAGAACATGCGGACAAGAAAAGGCATTTTCTATGAGAGTGTCGGCGATGTGCGGTCCGCAAATTGCGGAACGCACATCACCGATGTCCGTGTTTTGCGGATCCGCGGATTCGTGGATCCGCAAAACACGACGGACGTGTGAATTAGGCCTCATGGCAAATGTCAGGGGAAAGAAGGATTCTTTTTTTCTTGGGCAGATTAGCCACACACCAGAGTAGTCTGGCATCAACCTTTTCCCTTCACCCATTCTGAATCATGCAGTCTTATTGTTTTAGGGATGAACAATTTCCTATCCGGAGTCTTCCATTCTCTTTTAACTAGTTCATGCATATTTTTATGAACTGGGAAACTTTGGCTAGATCTTTGTTCAAAGCCGCTAAACATTTCATCATGGGCAGATCTCCGGACTTTTTCCTCAGAAAGATCCATGGTGGCCCTAACCGCCTTAATTAACTCTTTTGTATCCTCAGAAGAAAATAGATAGTTTTTGAAATCTGAATCAGATCCAGAAGAATCCCTGGAGCATAACTCTCCTGATTCGGAATCATCATCCGAATTTGAAGAGGAATCTAAATCAGAGGCCTTAGTTGTCTGTTTAGAGCCGGAAGGTAACAGAGAGGCATCAGACATAGCAGACCTGATCTCGTCCCTAATAGTATTTTTAAGTTCTTCTTTTAAGGACTTGCCCCCTTATAAAGGCTTTTTACCTTGAGACCTCAGATCAGAGGGCGACCTCTGCCATGATCCCGCACGATTTTTCAAATTTCCCGCCATCCCCGGCATGCGATTCACCGGCCGGAAGTTCCTTCAGGCCTCCGCCCAGAAGTAGGCCGTGGAACGCATCGTGGACCGCATGAAGCGCGTCCACTTCCGGTGACGACACTGTGAGCGCCAGCCATGCCGGATCGCAGTGTGGAGTTGGTGACTGACCGGAGGAACTCCCTGAGTGTCCGGCCCCACATGGACCTGTCTGCCCACGCCAGCAGCAGGTAAGAGACAGGTTCTCAGCGTCCGAGATGCAACTAGTGCCCGGACCCTGCTGCCTCCTCATATGGTCACTTCCTCTTCATCCTTCTTGGTTGCTACCATGTAGAGAAAACCCATCTCGTACCTGGAGGGACAGGAAGACACTGAGGAGGAGTCAGAGGAGAGTCAAATTTATACT
Source organism: Bufotes viridis (assembly GCA_033119425.1). Classification (NCBI taxonomy): domain Eukaryota; kingdom Metazoa; phylum Chordata; class Amphibia; order Anura; family Bufonidae; genus Bufotes; species Bufotes viridis. The sequence continues at coordinate 207,587,380 of CM065591.1, forward strand.
TCCTTTCCCTACCTGGTCAGAGGCGGGTCATCTCTCTCATGGTATGCCGTCATGGAGGATGAAAGGGAAAAGGAGGTTAAGCTATTCCTATGTACCACTTTGCTATATGTTTGACTAAAAATGTAATTTATGGCATGTGGTACATAGGGACAAACCAAGAGAAAGATACGATTAAATGAACATAGATCACACATAAAAACATATATTGGATCCAAGAAAAATACTACTAAAAAAGAAGGTAAAAAAGATGAAAGAAAAATTTTTTACAGAATGAAATCACATTACTACAGAATTATTACGAAATGGGACATAAGTGGAATAAATTGAAATGGACTATACTGGAATAATTGAATCCAGGAGTAACACATGAAGATAACTAATCAAAACTATTGCAATACAAAACCGGATGGATTACTAAAATGGAAACACTAAAACCAAGGGGACTAATTGAAGTTTGTACGGTAACTTCAGAGTGTTCTTATAAGTCGGTATAGTCCATTTCAATTTATTCCACTTATGTCCCATTTTGTAACAATTCTGTAGTAATGTGATTTCATTCTGTTTATTTTTATTTATTTAATCTTTTTTACCTTTTTTAGTTTTTTAGTTTTTTGGGATCCAATATATGTTTTTATGTTTGATCTATGTTCATTTAATCGTATCTCTCTCTTGGTTTGTCCTATGTACCACATGCCATAAATGACTTTTTTAGTCAAATATATAGCAAAGTGGTACATAGGAATAGCGTAACCTTGTCTTGAGTGATTTATTACATCTCCTTTTATGATAGAATTACAATTTATACAAGATAGACATAGAAAAGTACCTCTTTTTGTAGTAGATAGCTTTGTCTATTTTTCTTTTTAGGTGTACTTAAAGAGCATAGTTGCATCCCATGGTTACCCCAGAAACATCACGTGGTATGGGATAGGACTCAGTTCAGCGTTCTCATAATGGAAAGGCCTGTGAGCATTGATCGTGTTAAGACATAATAAGTTTGAAAAGTACAGATAGTTTTTTTTGGAGAGTGAGTACTCATATTTGTTTATTGTTATACGGCTGACTAGATTATACTGAACTTCCATTTATAATGTAAACCACGGTGCAATGCCAGATCCGTTGTGTGATGGATACCGTTGGTGTCTGACAAACCCCATTGACCTGTAAATGGGTGTGTTGAATTCTCTAATTTTGAGGTTAAGAATAGCATATTGGATCACTGTGTTAGTTGTGTAAAAAGAAAATTGATAAAATATTTTGATTTTAATTAGGAAGAGGAACAAGAAGAAAGTGAATGTGATGATGAAGAGAGTGAGGACAGTGGAGGGAGTGCTTCAGAGTCTGATTCAGAGCCTGAAGAAAAAGGTGAGAAAAGAACTATGATAAGGTAAATTTTTGTGGATGTCTGATGAAAGTGCTAAGATTGTTCTTTTAAAACCTTTAGGTTCAGTAGGAGGTGATCTAGCTGATTTGACCTGCGAGATTGAAATTAAGCAACGCCTCATTGAAGAACTGGAACAAAGTCAGCGTCGACTCCAGACACTCAAACTTCAATATGAGGAGAAGCTTCAGCAGCTTCAGAGCCGAATTCGAGACACACAACTTGAGAGGGATCGAGTGCTTCGGGAGCTTAGTATGGATATATTCCAAACCCCTACATATCTCCATTGATATTCTGTTACTTGGAAACCATGTTTATGTAAACTTGTACAGTGTTTTTATTTTTTTTATTATAGACGACAACCCACAGTCATTCTTTTTGACCATTTCATTACATACTGCCATATTTGATTTATGCCAGATACATATCAAGGCAATTGATTCTACAGGCTCTATGGAGTGTTATACAGAAGAGAAAGCTAATAAGATTCGCGCTGATTATGAAAAGCGATTGCGGGAGATGAACAGGGACCTGCAGAAGCTACAATTAGCTCAGAGGGAGCATGCACGTCTTCTCAAGAATCAGTCGCGCTATGAGCGAGAATTACGCAAGCTACAGGGAGAACTTAATGACATGAAAAAAGCCAAGGTATGGTACAAGAATTAGGTGGACAAAAGGGTGTCATTTAAATGTTTTAAACAAAATGCTGTTGATTATTTTTGCACATTTTAGATTCAAACTGTCTTCAGAAGATATGAAAATCTGCCACATTTTTAACAAAGGGCTATTTATTAGAATGCCAGTTTGCTTAGCATGTTGTAATTTTTTCAGTAATAGAAACATATGGGGCCAGATTTATCATTACACTTACATCTTACTCCACTTTTACATCTGCCCATAGTCACTTTTAGTTAGTCAGATTTATTAATGGTCCTTTAATACTGTGATAAATGTGGATTGACGGTAGCAGTTTATCCTTCAGTAAGCGGCTTTACAAAAGTCGCATGTCTTTACAAAAAAGTCGCATGTTCTATTAAAAAGTCGCATAAGATAAGCATGGTCCCCCCTGGAGGGAAATTGCGCATTTTTTTGCGACTTTTTTGCGACTTTTGAAATGGTTGCAATAGTAAATCTGTCTAGAGATTCATTTACATAAGACAACACGCCCACTTTCACAAAACTGGAGAGCTTAGTGCAGGGCTTGAAAAAGTCGCAAAAAAATGCGCAATTTTACCGATTGCGCATTTTTTTGCGACTTTTTCACTCCATTAAAGTGACTTTAGCTAATGATAAATCTGGCCCATGGTCTGTGGCAAAGCTACAATAACAATTCATTGATAGTGATGGTAATGGCGATGTGTCAAACACAGTTATGTAGAGAGAACAGCAAGAAATTGTCTGAAATCAGAACTCTTTTCACTAAAGCAACCACAGTCCAGCTTCCATTTTTCAACAGCAGAATATTATATGAAAGCTTTGCTTTGATTGTTTGCTGTGGGGCAAAAAGACAGTTTTATAAATGTGCCTAATTGACTTTATTTTATGTTATTTTATGCCTACAGTGGTTGTTTACCCAGTAAAACTGCTTTAATAATGGGCACAACATAGACATGAGGATTGATATATTTGAATCAATTGGTTAATCAAAACAGAATTCTTGAGCAGTGAGGAGCTGGCCCTGCTGCATAAGAGGCTCCCCCCTCCCCTTTATTTGACAGGGCCAATCATGCCATCTCGCTCTGTCAATCTCGTGTGACGTGGTTCAGAGTAGCACAGAGGCTCTGCTTCCGGAGCAGTGCAGATGACAACTGTTTTTGGATTGCTACACTTCTGATTACCCATGCACAGTTGCCATCTGCACTACTCTAATAGCGGCAGCAGTCTCTGCACTTACACCACTACTTGGAGCAACCGGAGCAGAGCAGCACAGATGCTGACTGTGTAGCTGGGTATTCACAATCAGGATCTACGCTGCTCTGGCAGTAGAGCCTCTGTACTTGCACTGCTACTTGGAACAGTGGCATAGGCATGAGATTGACAAGGCCAGGCGAGATGTCTGTACATGTTACTCAATTTGGAGGGCGAGCCTCATGAGCCCCTTGTTGCTCAAGAATTCTGTTTTTATGAACACACAGATAAAAGAATATTTACAGTTACAGTAGTTCTCTTATAGCTGTGCTATAACTTTAATGAGCCATGCACTTGAGTAAATAATTTTTATTGCATATAACAGCATGAGGAGCTGCTTGTCTCTGATGTCCTTAGTTGTGTGCCAGGATGCATGTTGGTTCTTTAAAGATGGTGCACGCTCATCCTACACAGCAGACCCCTTAAGCTAATGTGTCACATTATAATCCCTCAGATGCCTTGGTCAGTTGTGGTCAGGCTTTTCTCCGGGAGTGCTGTGTTCCTGGGCCAAATGGCTCCCCTGCATGCGAAGCTATTAGGCTCATAGGCTACCAGAGCAATAGTTCCTATAACGATCGCATGTTCAAGTCCCCTAAGGGGAGTTAATATAAGTGGAGAGTCTGCCAAAGGCAGACTCTCCATTGGAACTAGTGTGCGGCTGCCCTGTGTCACTCTTGGAGATAGAGGCTGCTGCACAGCGTACTCCCAGACTTTATGGTTATGGCGCCCGCATTTTTAAATGCCTGACCGCCGACATAAATTCCCATTGGGCGGTTGGAAAGGGGTTAATATGCAATTTTTCTGCACAGTGTATACTGTAATAACAAAACCGCAAAAGCAAGGTCTGAACTGGTCTTTCTTTATCTTGCTTCCCAAAAAGTGAGATAAAAAGCTATCAAAAGTTGTATGTACCCCAATAGAGAACCAATGATAATGTTAAGTGAAGTTACGTCCAAATTTATGCCATTTTCATACCCAGTAAAACCCCAGTAATAAGACGTGTGGTGCGAGTCTCAGATGGCACCAGCTGGGCACAACATATCGGGCAATGAAATGCCATATGTATGGAAAAATTGCAATTTTGATTTTGCACATTCCGCAATGCACCAATTCCTTCAAAATACCCGTGGGATCAAGATGTTCACTCCACCCCTTAATAAATACATTGAGGGGCTGAGTTTCCAAAATGGAGTCACTTTATTATTTCACCCCAGAGCCTCTACAGTTGTCATCACAAGCTGCGTAAATCACCTCATTGGGCCTCAAAATGTGCATAGTGTTCTCTTACTTCTGAGCCGTGTTGTATGTCCAGGGAAGAGATTAAGGCCACATGGATGTTGTTTATAAGACCAGGAAACACAGCATAATAATCAGAGGGCTGACGTTTACCCTGGCGCATGCTGTGCTCAACATATTGGGCACTGAAAAATGGCATATATGTTCAAAAATTGCAATTTTCACTTTGCACAAACTGCCGCCAATTATTTTTTGCAAAACACCTGTGGGGTCAAAATGCCTATTACACCCGTTGGTAAATTCTATCACGGGTGTCGTTTCTAAAATGGGGTCACTTCTTCAGGGTTTGGTTTCTTTTCTTTTTTTTTTTTACCGCAGAGCCACTACAGTTGCCGGCCAGTGTTGTGTAAATCACCAAACTAGCCCTCAAATACACATGGTGTACTTTCTCTTCTGAACCCTGCAGTGTGCCCAAAGAGCAGTCTATGACCACTTAAGGGATATTGTTGTACTCAGGAAAAAAAATGACCATTAAGTAACAAAATTGGGGTGCTCCTATTACCACAACTGAAAATGAAAAATCTGGGGCTAAAGCTACATTTTATTTTCATTTCACAGCCAAGTGTTTCTAAATTTGTTGAAACAACTGTGGGGTCAATGTACTCACTACACCCCTAAATTCCTTAAGAAGTGTAGGTTCCAAAATTAGTTTAGTTTTTGGGGGTTTCCACTATACAGGTACCTCAAGATCTCTTCAAATGTGACATGGCACCCAAAAAAACTTCCTGGCAAAATCTGCTACTTCCCTTCTAAGCATTGTGGTGTGCCCATACAGCAGTTTATAATCATATATGAGGTGTTATATTCTCAATATTAGTTAATTCTACACAGATGCAAGTTGAATGTGCAATGTGAGTAATACAGGTTATATTAATCGCATTGCGAATACAACTTAGTCAAATTTGTGAGATCGTAATTCTCACATCCGACAGTACATTTTATCATGGAGGCGTTCCCATTGTGATGGGGATTCTCTAAGCACAAAGGAGAAGTCGGCAGATGCGGCAACGAGCATTGACTGGAGCGGGCAGGGAGCCAGGAATCCTCTGGACAGGTAAGAACAGCTTTTGGGAAGTGGGAAGACGACCAGAGAGCAACAAGGATTAACAACTAAAAAAAACGAAAATGAATATTCAAAATATTAGCCAACACTAACAACCACAGATGTCTCCTGAACAGTGTCTTTAAGTATTATTTGCATTAAATCCAGTCGAGTTTGAAAAATCCCCAGGACAAGACTGACTTTTGCACAAATGGTACTATGCTTATATTGTTTGTTTGTTATGACTATATGTTTGTGAAGTTTTGATATACTGAAAAAGCTAATTTATAGATTTGAGCCGCTTCTGCAGCTTCCAACAACAACCAAATGTGCAGTGCCCAGCCATTTAAAAATGGTTTGTCTGGATGGTTCAGTCTGCATCAGTTGACCCCATACAGCAGAACTAGGCACTATATAGTAGTGAATTTCCTGGATTGTCCATAAAAATAGGGTTTTTTCCAGTGTCTGTGAAAAAACTAGGTGTCTGGGGTGATTAAGCAGGTCACAGGTCATTGCATCATCATTTTACAGCTTACAGTTAATAATGGTATTGACATCTTATAACTATATTGAGCTTTATCATTCAATATGATTTTCCGATTAGTTCATGAAAATGTTGGCTGTCTAGGATTTTTAAAACATTTGTCCAGAGAAAAGTAAAAATCAGGTCAGCAGCACTGGTAAGGGTACTTTCACGCTTGCTTCATGGCTATTTGGCAGGCTGATCCGCCATGCCGCAAGTACCCGTGTGAAGCCGCTCCGCCCCCTCTGCACGGCAGTTCACGGACAGAGATTGCCAGACTAAAAGTACTGCAGGTCTGACTTTTTAGTCCGGCGATCACTACCGCAGCACACGGGCTCTTGCGGCATGGTGGATCCAGCGCGCTGTTCACCCGCCAGAAGAGCCTGCCGGATAGCCATGCCACAAGTGTGAAAGTACCCTAACAGCCCATTTGTTAATGCAGTAATAGAACAAACATAACAAAACACTGGAAAAATATAAGCTCAGGGCATGCTTAGCAGTCAGCCTTCCAAAACTGTACTGTATATTCATTACTAATTAGCTGCATTGTCCTATTTATCTGTTTTGGTTTTCATTCATTGATTCTTCTACAGTATTTACTAGCAGCAAATGTGCTCAGCAACTATGCTGTAGACAACACATTTGTGGCGGGTCTGGCTTGGGTGACCACTGTTGATCATGTATTATTAACAAGGGAAGTCATTCTTACCAGACATTTCCACTGCAGGAGAAATGTAGTATTACATGTCAAATGTCCACCACTGACGTATTGATTGTCCGTGCATTGTTTTACATATTGCTTTCAGGATAAGATAATATATCTTATACCACTTCATATACAATATCCTTTTATTATCGCTCATTTCTCTCCACATCATGTCTTTACTACCAGATTATAATCTATGAGCTGCTAATGTAACCGCTTGTTTTTACAAGTATATATCCTAAATTTTAATAATCTTTATTTTTAGGCTGTACTTGTGAAACAGATGCGTGAAGAACAACAGCGAAGAAAACTTGTGGAGTCCAAGAGAAATAGAGAGATTACCCAACTGAAGAAGGAACAGCGCAGGCAAGAGGTGAAATATTCAGATGGCTAAGTTGAACAACCTATTTTGGGAGATTAGTATTCAGAGTAGTAGGCACAATTGGCTCAGAGCAGTTAGAAACAGAAAATAAACCACCTTTAAAGGGGTAAAAGTTACAAGTTATCCCCTATCTACAAACAACCAAACAGCGGTCTCAGCTGAGGAAAGTGATTGGCTGCAGCGGTGTGGTGCTGCCTCCTGGCACATTACGGTCATCGACTGCTGTGGCGTGTACAGCGTGGTGTGTACAGTGAAGTGCTTAGCTATAGACTGGTGAAGACAGTGATCGCTGCAGTGGTCACATGGCTTATCCAGTCACTATCACTGCTCCTGTTTGAAAACCAACAGCAGTGGGAGTACTGAGAACGGCGCTGTAGTAAGGGGTGAGTGTGTTTTTTTTTGTTTTGTTTTTTACACATTGTAAGGGTTGTCCGATATTTTAAAATTTTCTCTGACAACTACTTTAAATGAAACGCCTTTTTCCAATTAGCTCTTGGAGAAGGTATATACTTTCTCACTGCATCACTGATTTTTACTCATTGTGCTCAGTAAAAGAAATTACATTTAAACTAACCCCTTTAACTGTACAACACTGTGTGTTATTACGGTAGTTTAGTTAGGCCGTGATCACAATGAGACCACATTTTATTAGCTAGTCAATGCTTAAATCCAATTTATTCCATAGGGTTCACTTACATTCCTATTGCAGCTGTATACCAGAGTCACTGCATTTTACTGCAGTCACAGCAGTATTGAAATAAATATCACTAAGATCACTAAGATAATATGAACAGAATAGCGCCGAGTCTGAATGTGCCAAGGTCTGGTGCCACGGACTACAACAAATACAATATGAAATAATGTGAGGTGCTCGGCCACAATAATAGTAATCAATTTTTATTTATTAATAATAAAATTATTCAAAAATCCAAAACACACATAATCAATGGTATAATCAATAATCAACCTAAATAAATAATGCAATATGATATTTTGATCCCCATTGGTTGCTTTAAGGGTTAATTCTATTGTGTATGTTATGTGTATAGGTATATTTATTTGTACATTATATATATATATATATTTTTTGTGGGTTGTTTGGTATGTGCGTTTGATCCAGTCCAGTTTTTACTAGGTGTAACGGTCACGTCCACACACACACAGGGGAAAGGATAGTGACCACTGCGCTCCACCCTCACCCCTGGCCCTGCCTACTTGCCTCACGAGTCCTGATGACAGGGGACAACTGGACGACAGTCCCTTACTTAGGATATGTGCAGGGAAGACAGACAAGACAAAATACGGAACGTGAACGGACCGGGTCAGAACCAAGAGAGCTACGCAGTACAAAGGGTTAAGCAAAGAATGGTCAGGAGAAGCCGAGGTCAAAAACAAGGAGAGTAGAGAAGTACCAGAGGAGTCCGCAAAGAGTAGTCAGGTGGGAACCAAGGTCACAATACCAGGAGGGATGCGCAGTACAGGAGTAGTAGGCAAAGGATCGTCAGGGAACAGGATCAGGCGAGTATTCAGAAGTCCAACAAAGAGCCAGGAACCTAGAATTAACAGGCAACCTGTGATCAGCAGGCTGCCTGTATTTATGGTGGGGTCTGAGTGTCATGTGACGTGACCAGCGTCACATGACCGACAGACAGACTAGTCGAGCACCGATTGGTCAGCTTGGCACTCAAGGCAGACCTAGGAGCAGGGAGCCTCCCCGGGAACGAGGCTCCGAAGCTAAGCAGCAGGTCTGTGGCCGATGGGAGACCGAGTGCGCCTTTGGCACCCCGTGACAGTACCCCCCTTTTACGAGGGGTCACCGCACTCAAGACTTCAGGGTGTTCTAAATAAAAATTTCGAACAAGTCTAGGAGCATGAACCTCCCTGGCGGGTACCCAAGATTTCTCTTCGGGTCCATACCCCTTCCAGTGAATCAGGTACTGTAAGGAATTATGCACCTTACATCAACAATCTTAGACACCACATACTCGACAGCATAGCCAACAAGAACCGGCGAGGCGAGGTCTCCAACGGTACAACAGGTTCAAAATACTTTTTAAGAAGAAATTTATGAAATATATTATGAATGTGGAACGACTCGAGCAGCTCCAACCTAAACTATACCAGATTAATGACCTCCGTGATCTTATACTGTCCAATAAAACGAGGAGCAAATTTTCTAGAAGCTACTTTGAGAGATAGATTCTTGGAGCACAACCATACTTTATCCCTAACCTGAAAGTTCACCCCCTTGGAACGTCTCCTATCGGCCTTGAGTTTTTGAGAGCTTTGAGCCTTTTCTAGGTTCGATTGAACCTGGGCCCAAACTGTGCATAGTTCGGAGGAGAGTTTATCCGCTTCAGGGTTATAGGAGGAGACGGACGACCCAGAATGAAAACCATGGTTGCAAAAGAAAGGGGAGACCCCAACAGAAGAATTGACATGGTTATTCAAAGCAAATTGAGCCAACGGAAGGAATTTGACCCATAATTGCTGGTCATCAGCAACGTACAACCTCAAGAATTGTTCCACAGACTGATTAAGGCGTTCAGTCTGCCCATTACTTTCAGGATGGTAGGCGGAGTAAAAAAACAATGAAATTTTACATCTTTGACAGAAGGCCATCCGGAATTTGGACACAAACTGCACACCCCTGTCAGAAACAATATTTTCCGGGATGCCATGTAAACGCACAATCTCTCACAAAAATAGACTCCAGGGTTTTTGCTTTCGGAAGTTTAGACAGGGGAATGAAATGAACCATCCTGCTAAACCGACCACTACCGAAACCACAGTCTTACCCTCCACCAGCGGTAGGTCAGTTATAAAGTCCATAGAGATATGGGACCAGGGTTTACTGGGAATGGGTAGGGGTCGTAGGTTACCAGCAGGGCGAGTCCTAGGTGTCTTAGACCTGGCACAAATCTCGCAGGCTGACACGTAGGACTTGACATCCCTGGTCAGAGTGGGCCACCAATAAGATCTAGAAACCAGATCCTCAGTGCCTTCAAAACCCGGATGTCCACAAAAGGCAGAATCGTGACACTCCCTCAACAGCTGGAGATGAAATTGTACAGGAACAAACAACTTATCTGTTGGGGTGGATGCCGGTGCCAGATGTTGTTCAGCCTTAATGAGAGCCGAGATATCCTGGGTTAGAGCCGCTAAGAAGATTTTTGCTGGTTGGATGGATTCAGGCGGTGCCTCAGTGGGTTGAAAAGCATGGAAGCTCCGAGATAATGCGTCTGCCTTCACATTTTTACTTTCCGGCCTGAACGTAATGGAGAAATCAATAGGGGTAAAAAACAGAGACCACCGGGCTTGCCGGGGAGTCAACCTTTCAGCAGACTCGAGAAACATTAGGTTTTTATGGTCAGTGACAACAGTTACCCGATGCCTTGCCCCTTCCAAAAAATGCCTCCACTCCTCAAATGCCCATTTAATAGCCAGCAGCTCCCTATTCCCTATGTCGTAGTTTCTCTCCATGGGAGAGAATTTCTTGGAGAAGAAGGCACACGGTCTCAGGGTAGTGAGGCAAGCAGGACCTTGTGAAAGGACTGCTCCTGCGCCGTCCTCGGACGCAGCCCCTGTACACCAAAGACACATTTCTCTTGCTTAGCGGATAGCTGGTTCTCCCTCAACACATCTAATGCTTGTTTGACATGAGACACATGAGATTCGAAATCAGGAGAGAATATCAAAATGTCAACAAGATAGACAATAATAAATTTACCTAAGAACTCCCTAAGAATATCGTTCATTAAGTTTTGGAACACAGCTGGGGCATTACCGAGTCCAAAAGGCATCACCTGATATTCAAAGTGTCCTATCGGAGTATTGAACGCTGTCTTCTATTCGTCTCCCTCCTTGATTCAGATTAGATTGTATGCCCCTTTCAGGTCAATCTTGGAAAACCAGGTTGCCCCCAGAACCTGGTTAAATAAATCCGGAATCAATGGGAGGGAGTACCTATTTTGGACAGTGATTTTATTTAATCTCCGGTAATCAATACAAGGCCTAAGACCACCATCCTTTTTCTAAACAAAGAAAAACCCTGCTCCCATAGGAGAGACTGAAGGTCTAATATGCCCTTTAGCAAGGCTCTCCTTAATATAATCTATTGTGGGGTTATGTAAACGGAGCCAAGGAAACCCTAGTACCACCTCAATCGGTAGGTTCTCTAGGACTAAAAGAGAACATCTCTCGGAGTGGCACACACTCGCAGTTAGAGAAATTTCAGAGGTACATGCCCTCACCCTACCACCAATCAGGGGAGTGGCATCAATGGCCATGACATGGATAGGTGTAGGTAAAGCAAACATCGTAATACTCCATTTACTAGCATATTCAAAGTCAATAAAGCTGGCCGCTGAACCGGAATCAATAAAGGCCTTACCCGGCCACTTATTAACCCCCAGAGAAATTTTAATGGGTACCAAAAGCTTACATTTAGAAAAATCAGGGTGTACCTGGTCTTTAGGTTGTCTTGCCTTAGGAGACTTGTCATAGAGGACCCTCTTAGGTGTGGGGGTTTGCTCTGGTAGACAGGCTTGCGGACGCAGTACAGAGGCAAGTACACAGTTCTTTGAAGAAAGCAGTAGTGTTTTATTCCCACTCAGGAAAAACAAAGTCTTGGTGCTTGTTCACACATGGCAAAACAACAACACAGCATAAGTTCACCTGTAAGGTTTTGTGTTTGTTCACACCTGGCTGACAGCTCAGCCACAGGAAAGTCCAGGTGTAGGCTTCTATGCAGACTGCACGCCTGCTTGCAGACTCTCACTCCCAGCACTTAGAGCTTCCACAGCGTCACTGGCAGTTGGAGGATAATCCACCCACCTGACAGTGTTTGGTTGGGCTTTATACAAGCCTTAAAAACCCGGCCTGGAACGTGGCTGGTGTACTTTGTAATTTACCTCCCCTACTTTCTCGAGCACCTCATAAGGCACCTGCCACCTAGCTAGGAATTTGCTGTCAAGGGTGGGTACCAGAACCAAAACCCGATCCCCCGGATTAAAGTCCCGTACCCGAGCCTGACGATTGTACACCCTACTCTGGGCTCGTTGCGCTGCCTCCATATGTTCTCGGACCAGCGGCAACACCCTTTCCATCTGTTCCTGCATCTGGGTGACATGCTCAATGACACTTTTGTGGGGGACGGGTTGTTGTTCCCATGCTTCCTTGGTGATGTCTAACAGGCCCCGAGGGTGTCTGCCATAAAGTAGTTCGAAGGGAGAGAACCCAGTAGAGGCCTGGGGCACCTTTCGCACTGGGAACATGAGATAGGGTAGAAGCAGATCCCCAGTCCTTCCCATCTCTAGACACCACCTTTTTTAACATGTTTTTTAAAGTTTGGTTAAACCTTTCAACGAGACCGTCCGTTTGCCGATGGTAAACGGACGTCCGTAACTGTTTTATATGCAACAATTTACATAGTTCCCTCATAACCTTGGACATAAAAGGGGTCCCTTAGTCTGTCAGAACCTCCTTAGGCAGGCCCACCCAGGTAAACATTTCCATTAACTCCTTAGCTAAGAGCTTAGCTGATGTATGTCACAGGGGCACCGCCTCCGGATACCGAGTGGCATAATCGAGAATGACCAGAATATGTTGGTGGCCCCTAGCAGACTTCGGTATGGGCCCTATTAGGTCCACAGCGATTCGCTCAAACGGGACCTCAATGATTGGAAGAGGTACCAGAGGACTACGGAAAAGTGGCTGGGGGCTATTTACCTGACAGGTTGGCCAGGACTTACAATAATTTTCTACCTCCTTGAACACACTGGGCCAATAAAACCGTTGCAATATGCGGTCCTGGGTTTTCTGCCACCCCAAGTGTCCCCCAAGAACATGTTGGTGGGCAAGCTCCATAATGAGCTTGCGATACGCTGTGGGCACCACCAACTGTTCAATAAGCTCGCCCCGGATTTGTTGTATCACCCGATACAACATTTCCTGGTGAACAACGAAACGGGGAAACATTAACTCAGCCCCAGGTTTTTGGGGTTTACCATCAATTATCACAACATTCTCCCAGACCCTTGTTAGGGTTTGGTCCCGGTGTTGCGCGGTCCCAAAATTTTCTCCGGAGACGTTGAGGTCTGCCAATTCAGGTCCCGTTGGCAAGCCCTCTACATCTCCCACCATTACACTCAGTGGTGTTGTCTCCCCCTCTATCACAGAAGTAGTGGTCACCCCTACCGCTGGTGCCCCTGCCTCGGGTTCGGGACCCGGACATTTTTCTTCCCCAAAGGTAGGCAACCCGTTCCTCCACAAAGTTCAGGACAGGGGAAAGTCCCTCTCCAATATTGCGGCATAAGGGAGCCATCTCCCCACTCCAACGACATGTGGTAACTCTTTCCCACCCACCGCCAGGGTAACCTTAGTGGTGGGATACTCCCGGCGATCCCCATGTATACAGACAATGGTAAGGGTTCGACTTTCTGGGAGTTTTTCCGATACCAACGACTCATGGACCAGAGTTACCAGGCTTCCAGAGTCCAGCATGGCCTGCACGGAGTGTCCATTAACCATGATGTCACACACCGGAGGGGTGTCTGCGGCCAGCACGGGGTCAGCTATATACACACTGGTTGGGCAAAAAGAGAGGACCGGCGAGCGAACCCGCAGTCCATGGGTTCGGATGCCCTAGGGAAGTTGGCTGCCACATGTCCCCAGTCCTGACAATGCCAACATCTGACCCCCGCAGCCTCCCTCCTCCCAAGGGTATTCCTCCAACGGACTGGAGATCCACTCCCCTTCTTATGAGGTTGGATCCCTTTTCCAGGATCCCGGGTCGGCAACTGGGGCTGACATGACTTCAGTAGTACCGCCGAGTCCCGCAACAAATCCTGAGTGGCCATATACCTCTCCACCAGGCTAACCAGTTGTTCCAGGTTGCCTGGATCGCCTTGTCCCACCCAGCGCTGTATGGCTCTCGGGAGGGTACACACGAACCTGTCGACCACGACCCTTTCAACCATCTGAGAAGGGCTCAACAGTTCAGGCTGGAGCCATTTTTTTACTAGGTGAAGTAAGTCATAGGCTTGTGACCGGACGGGTCGGGACTCAGAAAACACCCACTGATACACTCTGTGCGCTCGCACATAGGTGTTTACCCCCAACCTGGCCAACACCTCACCTTTGCCTCCTCGCGGCTGAGGTCAAAATAGGCCTTTTGTGCGTACCCCCACCAGAAAAGGCGCCACCACCTCAGCCCATTGCTCCAATGGCAGCCTCTCTTGCTCCGCGGTTCTTTCGAACAACGTCAGGAATGCCTCTTTATCGTCTTCCGGACCCATTTTCCTCAAGGCGGATCGGACTTTGTCCCTGGCGGTAGACACAGTCGGGGCCGTCGCGGTTGCAACTCCTTGCTGGGACGTTCGCACCGACTCTTGCATGTCTACCAGCTGCGGCATTAGGAGATTGTTCATGTTTTTTTTGCTGTAGCTCATTAGCCTGTTGCTGCTGTAATAGTAGCTGGTTAGTCTCCCGCTGCTGCACGTTAGCCTCCATAAGAGCTTTCACAGCAGCCTCCATGTTGACAGAAACCATAAAACTTGCAGGCCTGATATATGACATGCAGTCCAACACAGCAAAAACAAAAACTTTCGGCGTTCACACCAGCCTCACTGCGCATGCCCGCCTCATCCACCAAATGTGGGGGTTTGCTCTGGTAGACAGGCTTGCGGACGCAGTACAGAGGCAAGTACACAGTTCTTTGAAGCAAGCAGTAGTGTTTTATTCCCACTCAGGAAAAACAAAGTCTTGGTGCTTGTTCACACATGGCAAAAATAACAACACAGCATGTCGTCTCTCTCTAACTCGTCAGTCAAGTCGGACAACTAGGGTCATCATCTCCTCTAAGGTCTCTGTGACTTGATAACTGACTAGATATTAAATTATCAGACAGACCAGACCTAAACCGACTCTTCAGGGCTGGTTCATTCCATCCAGAGGGAACACACCACCGTCTGAATTGGGTGCAATACTCGTCTGCAGGGAGATGGCCCTGAACCAGTCCCCTAAGAGCCGTCTCGGCCACCAGGGCCCTGTCTGGTTCGTCATAGAGGGTACCCAGGGCCTGAAAAAAAACCTCCACAGAAGTTAGACAACTGGCCCCAGGAGGTAACGAGAATGCCTGGTCCTGGGGATCACCCTGAAGTAGAGAAATGATAATACCCAAGCTTTGGCTCTCGGACCGGAGGACACGGGGCGCAAACGGAAGTAGAGTTTGCAACTCTCCTTAAAGGAGACAAACCTCTTCCGGTCTCCAGAAAAGAGTTATGGGAGCTTGATCTGGGGCTCAAAATGTGGACTGGAGGGCTGAGGAGTGGAAGAACCGTGCCCTAACTCAAAAGAACGGAGTTTCTCTCCTAGCTCTTGTAGCATCTGTGTCAGGTTAGAGACATAGTCAGTCAGGGTCTCAAGAGGATTCATGATACAGTGGTTATTGGGCCTGTTAATCTGTAACGGTCACATACACACACACAGGGGGAAGGATAGTGACCACTGCGCTCCACCTTCTCCTCTGGTCCTGCCAACTTGCCTCATGAGTCCTGATGACAGGGGACAACTGGACGACAGTCCCTTACTTAGGATATGTGCAGGGAGGACAGACAAGACAAGATACGGAACGTGAATGGACCTGGTCAAAACCAAGAGAGCTACGCAGTACAAAGGGTTTAGCAAAGAATGGTCAGGAGAAGCCGAGGTCAAATACAAGGAGAGTAGAGAAGTACCAGAGGAGTCCGCAAAGAGTAGTCAGGTGGGAGCCAAGGTCACAATACCAGGAGGGATGCGCAGTACAGGAGTAGTAGGCAAAGGATCGTCAGGGAACAGGATCAGGTGAGTATTCAGAAGTCCAACAAAGAGCCAGGAACCTAGAATTAACCGGCAACCTGTTGTCAGTATGCTGCCTGTATTTATAGTGGGGTCTGAGTGTCATGTGACGTGACCAGCGTCACATGACCGACAGACAGACTAGTCGAGCACCGAGTGATCAGCTCGGCGCTCAAGACAGACCTAGGAGCAGGGAGCCTCCACACTAGCAAAGCCCCCCTGGGAACGAGGCCAAACACAGATCCTTGCTCCCACAGCAGGTCTGTGGCTGATGGGAGATCAAGTGCACCTCTGGTGCCCCGTGACACTAGGGTTTTAATTTACTGTCCGGGCTAGATTTTAATCAGAAGCTTTGGTCTACCAATAGAGTAAAATGGAGATTCAAGGCCATGTATGTTTTGGCAAATAAAGAGGGGGCTAGGAGCCCCTCCTGACAGGAATCCTACTTATTTATTTTGCGCTGTGGACACTTTGCCACATTTCCGCCACTTAATATCCTAAGAAGAAATACAAACACAGCATGTGTGACACCTTGAACACACCCACAAAACGCAGCAAGCTTCTATTTCCTACTGGAACTATCGACTCACTACGGCCAGTATAGCTTTCATCTTCTACCACAGACACGCCAGCCCTGTACCTGTGGAGGAGGTGTAGTACAACAGGGCGCAGACAGCCCGGCATCTACAGGACGTGTACATACAGAGGAAGACTTGCAACTTTGCAAGTATTGGTGTTCGCTGCTATCCGTGGTGAGTGATAGTACATCTATTTACCTTACAGGAGATTGGGATTTCCAGTGACCTGCAGGTAGCTACGATCTTATTTAATTACACAACAGTATCTGTTTGTAGCAGAGAGTAGTACAATATATTGACAAATCCTAAGTACCTACTAATCCATTGGAACTCTGCTTGAATCCTCTACTACTACTGCTAGCAATAATATCATTGTGCACAATATATTGGTTTTGAGAACACTATTTTTTTCCCCTGAAGTTGTTTAGGGGGATCTACCATTTATAACTGAACTGGACCGACTGCTGGTGTATATTATACAGGTTATATTATATTATACTTTATCTGGACTGGACTATTATATATTGTGTTCTTATTCATTTATTTTTATCTTTATCTTTTATCCTGCACATGTACTAATAATATTGCACTAATTATGTAGGTTGATTATTGATTATACCATCGATTATGTGTGTTTTGCCTTTGTATTAATGGGTCTATGCCTAGAGCACCTCACATTATTTGATTTTGTAGTCACAGCAATATGCCCAATATATTACTCACTGATCCCTTGATACAAAGTAGAGGTCTGTCCCAGACACACAATCCACACACTCTCGGAATGCATCTGTTTTTATATACATGCTGATGCATGCAGCTGGTTGCAGCTAAGTAACTAGCAGCCTCTAATAATTGAGATGAACTAGGGATTTGGGAATCTGCCCTACTCTTCCTCAATCCAACACCAGCTCATTTCAGGCTTTTCCAGAAAACCAGCTTTTGAAAAACTGCCTTTCTACTATGAACCTATCATTGTTGGAGCCTAAGGTCGATATAGGCCTCTTTCACACTTGCGTTGTTAGGATCCGGCGTGCACTTCCGTCGCCGGAAATGCCCGCCGGATACGTAACAACGCAAGTGACCTGAAAGCATTTGAAGACTGATCAGTCTTCAAAATGCTTTCAGTGTTACTATGGCAGCCAGGACGCTACTAAAGTCCTGGTTGCCATAGTAGTAGTGGGGAGCCAGGGGAGCAGATATTTACAGTCCGTGCGGCTCCCAGGGCGCTCCAGAATGACGTCAGAGCGCTCCATGCGCATGGATCACGTGATTCATGCGCATGGGGCGCCCTGGCGTCACTCTGGAGCGCCCCGGGAGACGCACGGACTGTGAGTATACTGCTCCCCCGCTCCCCACTACACTTTACCATGGCAGCCGGGACTTTAGCGGCAATGCGCTGAAACGACGTTTAGCTTAAGGTCCTTTCAATGGGCATTCATTCCGGATCCGGCCTTGCGGCAAGTGTTCAGGATTTTTGGCCGGAGCAAAAAGCGCAACATGCTGCGATATTTTCTCCGGCCAAAAAACGTTCCGGTCCTGAACTGAAGACATCCTGATGCATCCTGAACGGATTTCTCTCCATTCAGAATGCATGGGAATAAAACTGATCAGGATTTTTCCGGCATAGAGCCCCAACGACGGAACTCTATGCCGGAAAACAAAAACGCTAGTGGGAAAGAGCCCTTACAGATCATCAGGCCAATTACCGGGTATAAGGGCCTTTGTAAAAGAGCCTGATAATAGGCCTGTGTAAACGTTCCCAATTATCACCCAAATGCACTTTTATCGGGTGATCTTGTCTTTTGGCCAGCAGCAAAAATCATTGTTTATGTGCAACAGATCGTGCAGTGTAAACAATGATCTGCTGCCCAGGAACATGATTTTCTGTGGGGACGAGCAATCACTGAAGCGATAACATGTCCCTAATCAGGCAATTATTGGGAATGCTTGGGTTATTCCTGATAATTGCCTGACATATCCATTTGTATAAGACTTGAAGACCTATACTATGATAGGATTCTAGGCAAATCTTCCTTCATTGACTTTCCCACTATAAATAATTACCCTGTATAATTACATTGTTTGTACAGCTGTAAAAACACATAAAAGACTATTCAGTAATTATGTTTCAAGGCATCCATAATAGGTATATGCAGAAAGTATTTCTTAATGTATACGTCCAATGGAAACCTCCAACATTGCCGCATGTCGTTTATAGGTTCCCATTATACAAACATATGAACGAAGCAATACATTTTTTCCCTCTATAATATAACATGGAGGACTAATTTATTACATTCAGTATAAAAAAGTTAAGACAGCTCATGGATATTCTTTACTATATATTAGATCAATGAGGAGCTGTGAAAATATTTGACGAATGCACCGGAAACATTCCTGTCACATACACAAACTGAGAGGAAAATAAATCCTTTCTGTTCAGGTATGAGGGTATGGTTTGATGGTGTGAGCGCCCAAGTATCAGTGTAGCAGTGCAGCCATAGAAATGTATGGGGTTGCTGCGTGACTCTCACGTTTACTGCGACATGTGAATCGAAAAAAAATCCATCAGTGTTCAGTCACGCTGCAACCCCATTCATTCCTATGGCTACACTGCTACACTGTGATACTTGGGCACGTGACAAACGCTCCATGTAGTTGTACCCTAAAAGTTATCATAGGCTACTTTCACACTAGCGTTTTTACTGGATACGGCAGGGTTCTGCAAAAATGCCTCCGTTACTGTTAATACAGCCATCTGCATCCGTTATGAACGGATCCGTTTGTATTATCTTTAACATTGCCAAAACGGATTCATCGTGAACTCCATTGAAGGACAATGGAGGATGGATCAGTTTTCTATTGTGGCAGATTGTGGCAGAGAAAACGTCCCCATTGACTTGCATTGAGGGTCATGCCGGATCCGTCTTGCTCCGCATGCCAGGACGGAAAGTGAAATACAACATGTTGCGGTTTGCTCTCCGGTATGGGAACGCAATTAAACATAACGGAATGCATTTTGGAGCATTCCGTTCTGTTCAGTTCATGAAAGAATGGGGACAAAACTGAAGCGTTTTTTTCCAGTATTGAGCCCCTATGACGGATCTCGATACCGGAACTAAAATGCTAGTGTGAAAGTAGCCTTAATTGGCATTCCTAATTTTAAACAATATTGAAGCAAATTAATTCAGATTCATTTTGTTTCAAATTTACAGCTCCAGATTCGAGCCCTAGAATCCCAGAAGCGACAACAAGAATTAGTACTAAGGCGCAAGACTCAGGAGGTCAGTAATAATCCTATAAGTATATGATGTGCATAAAGAATTAATTAATTTACTTTTAAAGGCTTTACACTCCATACAATTCAATATTGGGCAATGTTGGGAAGAGCTGAATCACTATCACCTCACTTTCTAGTCACTGTGAGATAAAGTAGATGACTGGATAATATCTTACCCAAGCAGATCATTGTTCACTGACATTGGCACTAATTCAAGTAGACACTCTGTCTCTCCCTCTACAGTGTGAAGGTGCTTTTACACTGCCCAGTGTATGGGCATTGCAAGTGACGATGGATGAGAAGAACACATCCATCCGTGCTCGTTTGCAGTGGCCTGATTACGCAGGCCGATGCAAATAGAATTCTGGAGGAATGATCACTACTGCAGTCATTCCTCCCTCACTCTGTTCTATTGGCAGAAGGTAGGGGCCAACACAAGTAGACGAAATTCACTATGTGCACCTCAAAGGGTACAAATTTGCATCTTAAATTGATGTGCTGCGGATTTAAAATCCGCAAATCAAATGAAGATGCTGTCAAGTGGCAGCATGTGTCAAATAAATTGTGTGACAAAAAGCTAGGGATATTTGGCGTTCCGGTGAAATTTATGGAAAACTTAAAAAGTTCACGCTACAGTTAGATATTATATCATGAAATTAGGGCATTTAAGTAGAATCATGCAATGGTGATTTCCTCATCTCAAACAATTTATTGAAACAAAAGCCAACAACAGTGGTGGGTATACCCCCACAAAAATGTTATATGGCCTTGAGCATCAATTTCAGCTTGACAACATCTCATGCTGTTCACAAGTCGACTTATTGTCTACTGAGGCGTGGCATCCCACTCTTCTTGAAGGGCAGCCCTCAGGTATTTGAGGTTCTGGGGTACAGAGTTACAAGCCTTTATGTTTCCAACATCGTTGGCGGCCATCATTTCTGCTCAGAGTGAATCGACTTTCATCAGTGAACAGCAATATGACAGCGCTATACAAGTAAGGAAAATAAATAAATATGATGCATTCAGAAAGTCTTCAGACCCATTTACATGTTGCGGCCTGAAAAAAATAAAAATCACTTTTTCCCTGACAATCTGCACTCAATACCCTACAATGAGAAAGTGTAAACAGAATTTTAGAAATTTTTAAATATTAAGAAGAAAAAACAAAAATTTCCTAGGTATTTAAGCATTCTAACCCTTTGCTAGGACACTTGAAATTTAGCTCTGGGGGCCTCCTATTTCTCTTGAAAATGCAGACTGGACATGGATGCTAGACATGTCATGTGCATGCGCCCCAATCTGTTTCTGGGAAACGTGGGTGAACACTAGAACTCCCACAGACAGTACCTCTCAGCTTTCCCAGTAAAATAAAGGCCAACTTTGCCCATTTGTATTGTGACACATTTGTCAACTGCTATATTCCAACATAAGTAGGCAAATTTGTAATTCCGAACTCTGGGGAAGTTAATTGCCAAGTCTTCTAATGTCAGTTGTATTTCTTATGGTTTTCCAATGTACTATATATAGAAGAGGTTTAAACAGCATTTAGTTATACTTGTCTCAGGGAAAGCCAGATGGCAACATAGAGTATATGGCTGACATTAGTGTTCAGAGTCACTCACATTGGCTCCTGTGTCCCTACATAACTCAGCATATTTGCAAGTTAAAGAGAGCTGCATGTCAACTCATACTGCATTTCACCCATATTTCCCTGAACTGCATATAAATGTGTAATGACTAAACAGACTTGGACAGAAAAGGAAGATGCCTGGGAATGTTTCTCCATCTTGTAGGGAATTCCAATTTAATGGATTTCCTTGGTATTCTAATAGGTGAAGAAAGGATATGGACTCCGTTCCGGTGATTTTTAGGACATTAACTGTGTGGGATAAATAATGTAATATTTTAATAGTTTAAACATTTATGGACCTGCTAATATATATTTTTTCAAGTCGTACTAGGGCATTTAAACATGAAATTACTTGTACAATACCACAACGACTATACAGTGCCTATTACACTGGGGTGGTGGGGACAATAAGGATGGATGGAGACCCTCCCACTGTGTGACCACTGAGATTCCATGGTTGTTGTTCACCATAGTATCTGAGGGGTTGAACATTGTGAGTTAGAGATAGTTTTGAACATGACCATTGCAGGGTTTCAGCTGTATAAGGCTGGTTTCTCACAGTTTTTTTTTTTTTGCATTCTTAGGCCCCTTTCACACAAGCGAGTTCCACGCTTCAGGCATTTTAACACTGACAGCATTATGTTAGTGTTATCCAATACATTCCAGGTCTTTAAGGGTTACATAGCATCATAAATAAATAAATATAATCGTTCATCTGAAAGGGGTCTTAAGGAGAGATTTATAATTTTCCTTGCAACAAAAAAGTGGCTTTAGAATGTCACAAGCTGTGTGTTTGTAAATTTTTGAAAAAAAAGTCGCAAGTACCTCTTTTTACGCCACCCTCGCCACTTTTCCAAAAGGGTGCATGGCAAGTGT
The DNA here is from genome assembly GCA_033119425.1 of Bufotes viridis. Classification (NCBI taxonomy): domain Eukaryota; kingdom Metazoa; phylum Chordata; class Amphibia; order Anura; family Bufonidae; genus Bufotes; species Bufotes viridis. Next base: position 207,609,820 of record CM065591.1, read on the forward strand.
GGGAAAGGGGCGTGACCAACATCTGAGACAAGACCATCTTCATTTATACCGGTTTTCTAGTGAAAATGATGCCAGTTATCTATGGCAGCCCAGAGATATTGTAGATTTCTGTTTAGGCACATGGACTGCCAGAGGATGTGCCTAATTTATAAGGAGGCCTGTGCCTCATCATCAATGTGGTGCATCCTCCAGCAGTGCTGGGGATATCAAGACCACTTTCACGGATAAAAAGATAGGGTATTAGACTTCCCGAACAAAAGGAATCACTCAGGGGAAACAAAAACAAAAAATCTTTATTATTTGTTATATAAAAACATCTTACAGGGATGGCGAAATTGCAAAATGATTAAATTAATTGGAGTGATTGCAGCAGAGGTAAACTGCTATACACTTTTTATATCGCACTCTCACAAGGGCTAGGTGAGTGGGGTAATCACCTCTATATACTTTCTCACCCACTATTTGTAAGAGTGTGATCCAGAGGGGAATGGTGGCTGCCTGAGCAAACAACCTTTTTCGCTCAGGTAGATGGGGTGCAGACACCTGCCAATCAACCCCCCACACTAACGTCCAATTCACAAGGGCCAAAAACTCCCAATATCTTAGGTGCGAACTAGAACCTCTCTGAAGCGCTAACCTAAACAGATGTGATGTCCATGCTAAGGTAATTGAATTTCTATCTAGAAATGCCTGAGAAAAGTAATTGGTTGCTGGCAAGATGCCCTATGTTACAACAGATAGCCTACACTTCAGATGGAATTCATCCTAAGAGTTATAACAATGATTGCTCCCTCTAAGAATTGACACTTGACTTGTTTCTCTTTATTGCCAAGATCATCAGGAGCTAAAATCTTATGATTCTGATGCTGACCCCGCCACACTGTTCATGTTGAAGCCTTCGGCACTTGTGTGGCCATACACGGCTGCTGGCACAGCTGAACTATAAAGAGAAAACCCTTACCCATTAGGGGTGGGTCGAATCAGACTAGCCCCCAAATGGGATGGAGGGGGGGGGGGGCAGGTAAAACTTGCCACGCCACTTCTCCACCTTGTGGGTCCGATGCTGTCACTGATCACTCATGGGAGAATATAAATGTAAGGGGACATAGTCGCTGTAAATATGATATTAGGACCAGTACAGAAAGCACCAGTCTTAATAAATCTCACCTTTAGTGTCTTGTTCACTATTTCCTTGCAACCTTTTTTCATGTTTTTCTTATGTGTCTAGGTTTTACTTTAAAGTCTATAGTAAGCTTTTTTGGGGATGTGTTTGGGTATTTTTGACAATATGCGTATAGTCTACGTATGGTGTTTTTTAAGATAGTTTACATTTAGGAATTGTTTTTCACAGCAAAACAGCAATCACTCTGTGAAGAAGGATGCAAACTATTTTTCCAGCACTGTGATTGGACCCATTACAATGTATGTGATCATTCCCTAAACCGCTGAAAGTGACCCATCTTAAAAGTAAAACAGATGGGTAAATAGGAGCCAGGGGCATGTGCAGGAGTAAAAGACAGAAACAAATTACTGTAATGGTGTTGATCATTTTTTTAATATTTAAGCTGGGGGGAGTAATATGGAAACAGTGGTTTGTGTATCAGAAAAAGACAGTATTGCACAGTGAACAGGATATCTGAGGTGAGCAAAGGAAGGAGATAGTGGTCTCTAGAGGTCCAGATCCTACCTGCTTTTTTTTCCTGGCCTTGAAGTCCTCCACATGTTCCTTTGCTGGGTGGGTATATCTAGACAGTATAAATAGTGAAGGTATGGTGAAATAATTAATAATAGTCACTATTCTACACTACTCTCTAGTCAGTGTCCTTGGCCGCTTATGAAGAGTAAAGAAAACCTTCTTATTGTTTTAAGAAAGGGAGAAAGTTAAAGAGCTAGTAAACATTTTATTTAAGAAATATATGAACAAAATTAATCACCCATTTTTGCAAATAATAAAATCCATATAATGTTTACACAATGCTTGGCCATATGTTAAAAAAATGCCATGCTCTCTTGAGATCTATCAACTGTCTTATGGATTTCTAAGGTAGAATGGGAGCACGGAGACCCTCTGAGACACAATAAGCCCTCTTCTCATGCATCTCACAGACCACCATGGCATCAAGATCCTTATTCTGCTACCGATGTATGTGAGAGAAGTTTCTGATGAGGTAGTGAACTCACTATACTCATCCCCTTAGCGACACCATTTGGATGTAGAATTCCAATAAGGGAGATGCAATGGATAGGCCTTTAGGTAATTTATTAAATCTAAACTGAGAAATGATATGATAGAAATCAAAGTAAAATCCTCTTTCCAACTCTGTTATGCATATCTGACAAACAGGAAAGGACAGCAGGATACAGGATATGAGCTAACAGAAGAGGAGGAGTTACAAGAAGAAAGGCATTTGGAAATTACAAAAACAAACACAAAACTTCATAAACATCAATTGTATGGACGTGTCCCTTCACTTAACCCAAACCTATATAAATTGCTCATAAAGGAACACAAAGACACAATGCCCAATGGAGTATAATAAACATATCCTCAGTTTATTAAATGAATAATCAAAAACAAATGATTAAAATCATAAAATATGGGACAAAACATCAAAGACACTGTAGTGTAGCTGTACCGAATCACTGACCACTGTTTCCAAGACACCCGAAAAAGATGTCAAACCTGTCACATATTGGGGGAGTGGGGGGCGGAGGGAGCTATATTGTCCTATATGCAAAGGAGTTGAATGTAACCATACTCCCAAATAGTAGTAACATATAAATCATCTCATGTTCAAAAAAGAGGGGGGACGTCCATAAACCCTCAAACTATATAATAATGTGGCTATAAAGATATCATATTAGCAAAAGAACTCCCACCCAAGAACACAAACCCACCTGTAGACATGATCGGGGGTAGAGAAACCGCAGTGACCAGAACACACCTCGACGCGCGTTTCGCTTCCTCTGCTTTTTCAGAAGGCTAACATATATACTGAATATGTGTCCTTTTAAACATCATTAGGCACCACAAATTAGTAAAACACAGGGGGAAATTACAGCCCCAGATAACTTACATAAAAAAGATATAATAATGGCCATAAGATGGCAGTAGTATATACCAAACATAACACTGACTGAATGCCAGTAAAATAGACTTTAGTTTAGAAACCATTAGCTAGGACAGCACACTCCCCATCTAAAATCCTTGGGTGTCACTAAATAAATTAACATTTAGGAGTAATGTCTGTCTGATCTTCAACAAAGACCTGAAGGACTAAAAAAAAAAAAAAAGGCACATACAGTAGCACAACTATAACTAGAATGTACGGACAGGAGTAGTCTAATTGCTTAAAGCTTTGTCAATCCTGTAGGCAACTATTCTTGGTATACTCAAATGCAGGGGTGCACAACTCGCGGCCCTCAGAGCCAAGGTTTGTAGCTCCCGTCTTGCTGGGCAGAAATACAGCTGATCGTGAGATCAGCTGTGTTTCTGCCAGCAGTGACGCACGATGGAGCATTACAGCTCCTGCACTGTACTGTAGCAGGACTGGTCCCTGGTGACAGCGGGGGAGCCGAGGAGAAGGCAGAAGCAGTGTATCAGTGCTTCTGCCTTCTCCTCAAATAGGCAAGCGGCGCGCTGTGCTGTTTGGACCATCTCGGGGGCACAAGAGTGCAGAGCTGCAGGGCTAAAAAATTATAAAAAAATAAATAAAAACAAAAAATATATATTAAAACACAAATAAAAGAAAAAAAGAAATAAAATATGATGTGGCAAAAAAATAGAGATAAAAAATAAAATAAAATTCAAAGAAAAAAATAAAAGTAAAAATTGAAAAATAAGGGTGTTCACTGTCCCCTAACAGTCTTTTTATGATCCCTTCAGGGACGCATTATGTGTAGGGCTGAAACGATTACTCGATTTAATCGAGTAATTCGACACAAAAAAATCCTCGATGCAATTTTTTTTGCATCGAGGATTCGTTTGTGTCATGTGACCACGGAGCGGGAGGGCAGCACTTGCTATTACTCCCCGCTCTGTGGTCACCCGTCAGGTCATAGTGCACGTAAGCGCGCCCTATGACCCGACACTGTGCAGAGCGGCTGACAGCAGCGGAGGCGGGGCACACAGGGGGAGAAGGAGTCGCTCTCTCCCTCCCCCTTTGCTGCGCTGCCAGTAAGGAGAGACGGGGGGGCGAAGAAGGGGCGGGCGCACTGCGCCACCAATGACAGGACCTTACATGGTCCGGCCTTACTAACTAGCAGCTATCGGCGCCCGGGATGTCCCCGCACTTACAATTATCCCCGGGCGCCGCTCCGTTCTCCCCACGGTGGGTCAGTTACAGTTTCGTGCTCCATGTGCCAATTACTAATATCGGACCAATGGGGAGGAGACATCACCTCCTCTGTGGGCGTTTCTTCTCCCTGCGCTGTCCAATCGCAGCAGAGAACGTCACAGTGCAGGGAGAAGGAACGCCCACAGAGCTGATGTCTCCTCCCTATTGCTCCGATATTAGTAATTAGCACATGGAGCAGGAGACTGTAACTGGCCCACAGTGAGGAGAGCCGAGCGGCGCCCAGGGATAATTGTAAGTTCAGGGACATCCCTGGGCGCCGCTCTATGTAGCTGCTAGTTAGTAAGGCCGGACCATGAAAGGTCCTTTGTAATCTTTAATACAGGAGGCAGGGAGCTGCGATCAGCGGCAGTTAACCCCTCAGGTGCCGCACCTGAGGGGTTAACTGCCGCTGATCTGCTGCCTGCCGTCTGTATTAAAGGTAATTTTCATTGGTGGCGCAGTGCGCCCTCCCCTACCCCCAGTATTAAAATCGTTGGTGGCAGTGGCCACAGAGCAGAGTCCCCTCCCCCTCATTGGTGGCAGTGGCTACAGAGCAGAGTCCCCTCCCCTCATTGGTGGCAGTGGCCACAGAGCAGAGTCCCCTTCCCCTCATTGGTGGCAGTGGCCACAGAGCAGAGTCCCTCCCCTCATTGGTGGCAGTGGCCACAGAGCAGAGTCCCCTTCCCCCCTCATTGGTGGCAGTGGCCACAGAGCAGAGTCCCCTCCCCCCTCATTGGTGGAAGTTCTGATTGCAGCCCCAGCAGTGTTATAACTGGGCTCCTATCGGTTACCATGGCAGCCAGGACGCTACTGAAGCCCTGGTTGCCATGGTAACATTCTTATTAGATTACTCGATTAATCGTAAAAAATAATCGATAGAATACTCGATTTCTAAAATAATCGTTTACTGCAGCCCTAATTATGTGGCAAAAATATATTTAAAAAAATAATAGAAAATGAAAAATAAAAAATAAAAATTAACAAAGTAATTAATAAAATACAAATAAAAGAAAACAATAAATAAAAAGTGCAAAATAGTAGTGTGTTCATTGTCCACCCAACAGTCTTTTTATGATCCCTTCAGGGACGCATTATGTGTAGGGCTGAAACGATTACTCGATTTGATCGAGTAATTCGACACAAAAATCCTCGATGCAATTTTTTTGCATCGAGGATTCGCTTGTGTCATGTGACCACGGAGCGGGAGGGCAGCACTTGCTATTACTCCCCGCTCTGTGGTCACCCGTCAGGTCATAGTGCACGTAAGCGCGCCCTATGACCCGACACTGTGCAGAGCGGCTGACAGCAGCGGAGGCGGGGCACACAGGGGGAGAAGGAGTCGCTCTCTCCCTCCCCCTTTGCTGCGCTGCCAGTAGGAGAGACGGGGGCGAAGAAGGGCGGCGCACTGCGCCACCAATGACAGGACCTTACATGGTCCGGCCTTACTAACTAGCAGCTATCGGCGCCCGGGATGTCCCCGCACTTACAATTATCCCCGGGCGCCGCTCCGTTCTCCCCACGGTGGGTCAGTTACAGTTTCGTGCTCCATGTGCCAATTACTAATATCGGACCAATGGGGAGGAGACATCACCTCCTCTGTGGGCGTTTCTTCTCCCTGCGCTGTCCAATCGCAGCAGAGAACGTCACAGTGCAGGGAGAAGGAACGCCACAGAGCTGATGTCTCCTCCCTATTGCTCCGATATTAGTAATTAGCATATGGAGCAGGAGACTGTAACTGGCCCACAGTGAGGAGAACCGAGCGGCGCCCAGGGATAATTGTAAGTTCAGGACATCCCTGGGCGCCGCTCCTATGTAGCTGCTAGTTAGTAAGGCCGGACCATGAAAGGTCCTTTGTAATCTTTAATACAGGAGGCAGGGAGCTGATCAGCGGCAGTTAACCCTCAGGTGCCGCACCTGAGGGGTTAACTGCCGCTGATCTGCTGCCTGCCGTCTGTATTAAAGGTAATTTTCATTGGTGGCGCAGTGCGCCTCCCCTACCCCCAGTATTAAAATCGTTGGTGGCAGTGGCCACAGAGCAGAGTCCCTCCCCCTCATTGGTGGCAGTGGCTACAGAGCAGAGTCCCCTCCCTCATTGGTGGCAGTGGCCACAGAGCAGAGTCCCCTTCCCCTCATTGGTGGCAGTGGCCACAGAGCAGAGTCCCTCCCCTCATTGGTGGCAGTGGCCACAGAGCAGAGTCCCCTTCCCTCATTGGTGGCAGTGGCCACAGAGCAGAGTCCCCTCCCCCCTCATTGGTGGAAGTTCTGATTGCAGCCCCAGCAGTGTTATAACTGGGCTCCTATCGGTTACCATGGCAGCCAGGACGCTACTGAAGCCCTGGTTGCCATGGTAACATTCTTATTAGATTACTCGATTAATCGTAAAAAATAATCGATAGAATACTCGATTTCTAAAATAATCGTTTACTGCAGCCCTAATTATGTGGCAAAAATATATTTAAAAAAATAATAGAAAATGAAAAATAAAAAATAAAAATTAACAAAGTAATTAATAAAATACAAATAAAAGAAAACAATAAATAAAAAGTGCAAAATAGTAGTGTGTTCATTGTCCACCCAACAGTCTTTTTATGACCTCTAGGGAGACCTATTATGCGACAAAAATATATTTAAATAATAAGTAATAAACCTATTATATAAAAAAAATACAATAAAATATTAATAAAATACAAATAAAAAAAAGGGAAAAGGTAAAAATTTACAAAAAGTGTCACTGTCCCCCAAAGGTCTTTTTATGACCTCTTGGGGGATATTATTTGTAGCATAAATATATTTTTTTTAAAAATAATAAAATACCTAAAAGAAAAAAACACCCACACCAACCAAAACCGTCACCATTATCGCCCCATTCACTTGAAACTATACGTATTATTTAGGAAAATAACCGACAAAAAATAGGGAACTAATTATAATAATTTATTTTTCTGTCAGTTTGCATATTTAAAGAATAAGGATCTTTAGTTTGAAAAAAAAATATACTTTTTAAAAATGTTTTGTACAGTTTTCCCCAAATAAAACTAAAAAATAAATTATAAGGCCCGATGTGCCAAGTGAAAAATTGTTGCAAAAATTATTTTAGCAGTCCCAACTCATAAAAAAGTTACAACCGTTCGAACCACCATGTGCGCTAAATCACAAAAAAAGTGTATTTTCAGGCCTGGTTTTTAAAGTATCAACCAATAAACACTGTCCCCACTAGTAAGGGAAAGTGCTTACTGGTTATTACATAGCGCTTGTAACTGGGGGGCAGGAGGAGGAGGTAATAATCAGTGAGAGACGTCCTCTGCAGTGAAAGAAATTGCTTTATGAATAGGAGGCAGAAAGGAAATGTTGCCACTTTTCCTGTAAAATTACTTTTAACCCCTTAATGACCACCCATATGCCTTTTTAAGGCTGTCACTAACGGTGCTTAGGCAGGACCCCCGCTTTTTTATGGCGGCCTAGTTTTAGCACTGAAAGGGTTTCCCGTGCAGCAGGGACCCGGCTCTCACATGCCCTGCTCTAAAAAAAAAAACATTTATTCAATAAAAAGATCCCATTAAAAAATTTCCTTTTTTTTTCCATTGAAGATTCGCTTTTAAGTGAAACAAATTACAAAAAAAAAAATCCCCCCCATGTGTTTGGTATTGCCTTATCTGTAATGACCCAGACTACATAAATATCAGGTACATTATCCCGTACGGTGAACGCCGTAAAAAAAAAAAAAAAAGACAGAATTGCAAATTTATTCTTAGTTGCCACCGAAAAAACGTAATAACAAGCGATCAAAAAGCGCCATTTACTCCAAAATGATACCAATGAAAAATACAAGTTGCCCTGCAAAAATCAAACCCTCACACAACTCCGTAGAAAGAAAAATAAAAAAGTTATGGGTCTTGGGAAGCGGCAATGCAAAAATATTGTTTTCTTTTTGAAAAAAGGGTTTTATTGCAAAAAAAAGTAGTAAAACGGAAAAAAAAAGATATGTATTTGGTATCACTGTACTCGTAGTCGTAGTGACCCAGAGAATAAAGATATTATGTTATTTATACCGAAAAATGAACGCCATAAAATTTATAACGTAAAAATGGAGTTTTTCCCATCTCCCTCCCAGAAAGAGGTAATGAAAGTTAATCAGAAAGGTATGTGTACCCCAAAATGGTGCTTTAAAAAACTACAACTTGTCCCGCAAAAAACTAGCCCTCATAAAGCTATATAGGGGGAAAAATAAAAAAAGTTATAGCTCTTGGAATGCTATGATGAAAAAAGGAAGAAAAAAGCTTGGTTGGTAAGGCCCAAAACAGGCTGGTTACTAAGGGGTTAACAAGTTCCCGCAGCATGGCCCGAGAAACAGTAGATTTATACTTACCTGCTTCATGCCACCCTGGCCCCCTCAGCCTCCATCTCCAGTTGTTGCACTTTTACACCTGTCAGTGGATGGCCATGGTCACATACACAGCTCCAGTCAATGACTGACTTCAGTGGTGACACACTGCTTGTGGCCACATCACCGATGAAGCCAGTGATTGGCTGGAGAGGTGCATGTGACCATGGCCATGCACTTCCAAGTAAAAACAGCACGGGGAGCAGGTAAGTATAACTCTTCGGGTTCAGGGGCCATGCTGCAAGAACTTGTTAAAAATTCATTTTTACTGGGAAATCTCTTTAAGTCCCTAATACACTGCAAGATATTCAGGTCAATTACTAGGAACAAGTGTTCATAAGAACGCTCATTCATGATAACTGACCGGTATAATCATGTCACTATAACTAAGTGAAGGAGGAATGACTGTGACAGCGAACATTCCTCCCCAGTCACTTTACATTGGCCTGTGTAATAGGCTGGTGTAAATGAGCGCCAATCAACATTTTTTTTATTTGCTGCCCCTTGAAATAGATCTGACAATGTGGCCCTCACACCAAAAAAGGTTGTGCACCCCTGCTCAAATGGATAACACATTTTCGTACTGAAGAAGCCACATTAGGAGATTAGTTTCTCCTGGCTTGACAGCAAATTAGTTCTCAACACATAAGATCAAAACAACCTTGGATATAGGCATCATGAAAGATTTATAGTTAGCTTGTTTTGCAATGGTACAGTAACTCCTACCTTACGAACTTTGTCACCTTTGGGCCACGTATTTCTTTCACCTTCTGGTCCTTCATGAAAACAAGATCTCCTACTTGTAAGTTCAGTTTGACATGCTGCTATTTTCTTCTTGAAGAAGAGTACGTTACTCCCTTTTACATTTATTCCTGAAACAGCCAGATGTTGAATATCTTTCCACCATCTCTGATTTAGGTTACAAGATGTTAGATTCTTTGGATGGACTAGAAAAAGTTCCAGGTTTCTGAGTAAGTAAGTCACTGAAGTAAGGATAACAGGGGATTTAACATCTATAGATACATGAACAAGAGGCAATAGCAGAAACTTCTGTTAAAAAAGTAGTTAAAGTCTCATTGGTAGGCCTTGAGGAATTTAAATTCATGAAGATAGAATCCAATATTCTATGAGTGATGCCTATCATCCTTTCCCATCAACTGACCATATGAGAATCATAGGGAGTGTTGAAGACCCATGTGCAACCTTTGTCAGCCAGGTAATCCTTGACTGACTTAGAGTTCATTTGCAATTCTCGACAGGCATCTGTGAAGTAAGTTTCACAGTCAGATGTCAAAATTTTACTGGTCCTCTGATGATCAGAAATCGTCTTAAGGTATTGATGAAACTGAAAATGTCCATGAATTCTGTCATTTCTATGTATAGCTTGTACACTCATGCATGTAAACAACACTATCTATCATTTGCTGCCTGTGTCACTACCTCTGGTTCTATGGCCAGTGAATGCCCATGGCCCAAAGACATCCATGCCAACTTCCCTATCTGTGGGCAAATTGGAGAGTGCTGTTTTTGCAATTTTCTCTTTGACTTGCGACACTGAATGCAATGGTGAATTAGATGGGCAATCTATATTTTTGCTTCTACTATCCAAGGGCCTAATACTCTTAAAGCACCTTCAGTAAAGTCTCTGCCTTGGTGCTTGACCCTTTTGTCATAATGCCGTATCAGCAGTGTGGTAACACAGGGACAATTAGGAATAATGAGAGGATTCTAGAGATGAGTGAATTTGTTGAAAATCATTTTGGGTTCAGTTTACTGAGCTTTTACAAATATGCTCCAATTACCTTGAAAGTTGATATATAACACTCCTATAAGATTTCCAGCTCACAACAGTCGAGTTAGACTAACGTTGAACCAGTAGGAAAAAAGACGTTCCAGCACTCCTTTTGTAGATGAAGATAACATTTCTCTTTATTTTCTTGCTTGATAAAATTGCATCACATCAGGCATGTTTCACATTAAAGACAGTGCAATTGCGGTTAGTTTGGATGCGTTTCGAACTCAAGGTTCTTTGTCTTTACAATATATAACACTCTCTGGTCTCCTAGAATGTATTTTTTATGGAAAGACTCTATGATGAAAGAGAAAGAACTAGGAAGAGTGCTACTCTGAATAGTATCCTATTCTTAGTTTCTCAGCAATATATATGGATTGTCTGGGGGCTACTCTTTCTCATTACTGAGAGTGTGTAGTATGTGTAATGCATTTGCGTATTGTAGGTCAGACAAGGCCCCTCTTATTTTCTGGGAAAGATATTCCTATTAGTTTTCTTAAGCCTATTTCATAGCAGCAGTTGTAAGGTGTGCTAATGTTCATATGCTTTTCCCAGAAACTCAGAGGAGCGTAGACTAGTTTCCAACAATATTCCTCATGTATACCCCGCATGCTCCATAAGGAAACGTACAGGTGCATTTATTTAAAAATACTGTAAATGTCCTAAAAATATTTTTTCTGATATGCTTTATTAATGTATTTTGCTTTTTACTAGAGAAATAGGCAGCTGAACTTGGCCTTTCCTAAGTGCTTTAAAATCACCACATTTGTACATTGCTGACATGTCAGTGGTGTACGTATGTACAGATTCCAGTGTATTGTAGAATGGGGCTGCAGTGAGTGCTGTGTACAGATTGCTGCCCCTGCTTGCACCCACTGATCTTGACTAAATCCTAGCACAGTACTTACCAATGTGCTTTGCCAGGATTTAGCTGAGCGGAGTGAGCTCCTGTCTGAGCCAGCTCCATTAACTTAAAAACTCTGAGTAGCACATTGTTACACCTTTCAGCTTTTTGTGGTTTAGATCAGGTGAGTTTGCTGGCCAATCAAGCACAGTGATACCGTGGTTATTGTCAGCAGAGGTGTTAACCCAGCGGTCCATGCCGGCGTTGCTGCCCCTAACTGCGGGAAAGGGTGCCGTGCTCCCTCTTTCCCTGCCGCCATGTGCCGTGCTGACAAGCCCGGGCAGCAGGTAGTTTAACTATGGTATCTGTGTTCAGTGCCAGAGTTTCCTTCCTGCTGGAGGCTTGTACTGGTGTTTGAGCTTGCATAGCTGTGTCTCTCTTCACCTATGAAGCAGCACTTACACACCCTCTGTCTCACCAGCCTATGGCTGGATTGCAGGAGGTATTTAAAGACGCTTCCTACCACAGTAAGATGCCTGAGCAACCTCATGGTCTCTAGCTTGTCTAGTTTCATGTGTAAAAGTGTTTCTCTTGTCTGCTTCACTGTATACTGGATTCTGCTTGTTGAACTCCTGGACTTTGCCTGTTTGCCACCTGCCTCTGACCTCGGATCTCGTTTATGGACTTTGCCTGTTTGCCGCCTGCCTCTGACCTTGGATCTTGTTTATGGACTTTGTTTGTTTGCCACCTGCCTCTGACTTCACTTACTGACCTTTCTTGATCGCTGCCTGTCCAGACCCAGATCCTCCTGGCCACGCACGTCTCCTCAGTGCTTGCACTGGGTACTCTGACCCCCTAGTCAGCTGCCACTGACTCGGGGACTGCTCTGGAGTGGAACCTGGCAACTACCCAAAAGGCTGAAACCTATCCTCACCATCAGAGGCTCAAGTGAAGACCAAGTAGTTGCTTAGTTACTTAGTATAGCCTGTCAGTGGCGCAGTGGGTCCACACCCGCTTGCATAACAAGAGGGAAGCATAATGTGCTTAAAATTTGCAGATAGATGGCAGCAATGACTTTGGACTTTGATATAACACTATGGACCAACACCAGCAGATGACATGGCTTCCCAAACCATCACTGTGGAAACTTCACACTGGAGCTCAAGCAACTGGGATTTTGTGCCTCTCCATGCTTCTTCCAGACTCTGGGACCCTGATTTCCAAATGAAACACAAAATTAAATTTTATCTGAAAACAGGAGGACTTTAGACTACTGAGCAAAAGTCTAGTCCTTTTACTTCTTAGCCCAGGTAAGACGCTTCTGACCTTGTCTTTGGGTCCTGAGAGGCTTGACAAAATACATGCGACAGTTTTAGTCCATGTCCTGGATACATCTGCCTGTGTTGGCTCTTGAAGCACTGAAATTAGCCAAAGTCCACTCCTTTTGGAACCTCCCCCAAATTATTGAACTGCCTTTCTTGACATTCCTTTCAAGGTTGTGGTTATTCCTGTTGCTTGTGCACCTTTTTTCTTCCACTCAACATTCCATAAAACTACTTGGCTACAGCACTCTATGAACAGCCAGTTTCATTAGCAATGACCCTTTGAAGCTTATTCTGTTTGTGGAGGGTGTCAGTGACTGTCTTTTGCCATTCAAAGGCTTAGGAAACCTTTGCAGAAATTGTAATTAACTTACCTGCCCAGCAGTGCAATCCTCGACATGGCCGAGCTAGGAGAGATGCTCTGCTGACCACATCCTTGGTAACAGGATGCAAAGCTCTGTTTCTTTCTGCAGCCGGCATGTGCTGGGAGAGATTAGTAGTGGCTGATTAGTTCAGCTGCTCTATTACTGTGTTCTGTTGTTTATGACTAATGGAGCACCAACTTTCAGGTTCTGATCCAGGGACTCGGTGCTCTATTTAAATACCTTCCTGGCAATACACCATTGCCAGTAATAGTCTTTGTTGGCTCTAGCTGGTTCCCTTGTTCCTGGTTCCTTTATTGCTACTTGTCCCTATTGTTCCTGACCCTGGCTTGTCTTCTGACCACCCTATGTCTCACGTTTTGGTACTGCATAGCCCATTTGGTTCTGATCCATTTCGTACAACTCTGCTTTTGTGTTGTCCGTGTTATGTATCTTGTTTGTACTGCACCAATAGTAGTGTAGGGACTGTCATCCAGTTGCAGTTATGCCTTTTAGGGCTTATATTGCAAGTAGGTTGTCACTGTGCAGTTCACTGTGACAGTTATGGCCGTGTAGGCTGGCTGGATGCTGAAACCTGTGTATCCTGGTTGCTTGGCGATGCATCCTGGCTGTGGTATCTTGTGTGAACTATGCCTGTGAATGTGTGTACTCCCTGTGTCCCTATCTCCGTGTATGCTGGTTGCCAGGGGCAACATCCTGTACTGTAGCCTGTGTGTTCTGTGGTTCTGGTACTCCTGTTCTTATGGGTTTAACGTCCCCTGGTCTGTTCATGGGTGTGTCTTTTCAGGTGCCCTCATTTGGCAGCTATATCTATCTGTGAGCTGTGGGGCTTTGAGTCAGTCTGTCTTGTGTCTTGCTGGGTGTAAAACCCTGCTGCTCACCCAGGAGTTCAGTCTGTCCTGTGCCTTACTGGCTTTAGCCCCCTTGCTGCTAACCCAGGGGGTTTTGCAATCTGCCCTTGTTTGTGGTGTCGCCTGGTAAAGCATTGGTGTTGATGTTATGTCCTTGCTTGTTCTTCTGTACCTGTCATGTACTGTGTTGATGTTATATCCTTGTCCTTGCCTTGCCTGTCCTTCTGTACCTGTTATCTGTCTGGATCCACGCTGTTCCTTGTGTAGCCTAGCAGTGCTCTAACTGCGTCTGATAGCCTGGCAGTGCTAAACTGCTTCTGATGTAGTCTGTTCCTTGTCTGTCCTGCAGTTCCTTACTCTTTCTGTTCCTGTGTTTGTCTTGCCTTTGTGAGAGGGCCCCTGGGTTCTCAGGAGGGAGGATCTCTAGTCTGTGTGCAGCTCTGCCTGTGACCACCATGCTTCTATTCTGGTTGGGGTCCAGGCATCTGCTTCTGTGCTGGTTCCCTTTTGTTCTGTTGTTTGATCCATGTCCTGTGTTTGGTTGGGTTCCAATCCTGTTGTCTGTTCCACTGGTGCTTGCATCAGCGTGGTTCATTGTAGGTAGGGACCAAGTGTACCGGGACCTTCCTGGAGGTGCGACCAGTGAGCCCTCAGCCCAGTTCATCCCCATCACCAGTGGTTCTGTGAAGAACGGGGCTCACTGGCTGTCCGCCCTCTGGGTTTTGCCTCTGGTCTGCCGGTGCACTTGGTTCTGGGGTAGTTCTACCACTATTGCCTACCTGCATATATTACTGTCATGTGCTTTTATTACATAAGTAATCAAGTATTCTGTTGGTCTCTCTCTGAATATTGCTTGTGTCCTGTTTGCAAGATGTCCTGGATGTCTGTCTTTGGGCCTCCGGCAGGTCACATAGGTAGGGAAAGCAGGCTGAGTTCTAGTTCAGGGACTCACTGTCCTTGTCTGTCCCTACCTGCAGTTGTTACATAAACACTTGAAATAGATCACTCTGTAATGAATCTATATAATTATATGAGCTTCACTTTTAACATTTTTTTTACTGAAATGAATAAACTTTTCGATTTATTGAAATGCACCTATAGTACTTCAACCAGCTCTGCTAAAGGGTCATTACCCCAAAAACCTGCACGTTTGTAAGGAAAGCAATAGAAAAAAAAAAAGCTTATTATGAAAAAGCATTGATAGAACAGTTTGAAGCTAGAATTAAAAACTTGAGTAATCCAATTCTACATTCAAAACTAGAATATCCCACCCAGAATTACACTTCTCTCAATGAGACATGCAAGCTAGCTCTCTGTCCAGAATGTCTTAAGAGAAAATTGTCTGGCTTAACTGACTGGCCATGGAGAGTACTGTTCATCGTGTGGTGCTCTTTATCATTACGGAGGCCAAAAAATATTCATGATGAGTATTGTATGCCATACTGCTTTCGCTTTCTGGAAGGAATAAATTTGGATATCTTAATTCTGCTGTCATTAGACAGGTTAGTCCCCTCTTTTCAGTTTTGTCAGGCACTGATTTGCATACATTTGCGTTTCTGGGAAAGATATTCAAATTATCTTTTCTGATGCCAGCTGAATTAGGATATGTGAATTTGCGTATATTCTTCCTAGAAACCAAGAGTAGTGTCATTTGGCATGCAATACTCATCAGGCATATAATAATAAAGAGCTCCCTGAAGAGTACCCCCCAAGGCCAGTCAGCTAATCAAGGCAATTTTCTCTAGACATATTCTGGTTCTTTTGTCTTTCTGGACCGGAGGGCTAGCTTTGCATGTTTCATGTAGAGAAGTGTAAGAGACAGCCACACATGACAAGCATTTTGAGAAGGATTTAAAAAAAAGCTGAGAGCTTTTCAATGCTCAGCCTTTTAAACAAACTTACATAGCAAAACTAGAAAATATAGCTGAGCTAGCCTCACATCTACATCTAGTGCTTTCAGGACAATGACCCTTGATCAGAGCAAATCAAATATAATCTGTGCTTCTAGTTGAGAGGCCTTGTGGCGGAACTCTGGGTGAGTACTATTAGAGTTGAGCGAACACCAGGAAGTTCGGTTTCGCCGGGTTCGCAAAGTTCGAGTTTGGGACCCGAACTTGACCCCAAATCCAAACCCTATTGAAGTCAATGGGGACCCGAACTTTGGGGCACTAAAATGACTCTGAAAAAGTCATGGAAAGGGCTCGAGGGCTGCAAAAGGCGGCAAAATGGGGGTAAGAGCTGGACAATTGCCATGCAAACAAATGTGGATAGGGAAATGACTTAAAATAACATAAAATACATAAAAAATAATAATCTTGAACTAGGAGGAGGAGGTCCATATGGAGTAGGAGGTTAAGGATGCGGTGGCGGTGTAAGTGGAAGCACTGGTGGAGGAGGTAGTTGCCAACAACACTGTTTTTTGTTTTTAACTTTTTTATTTGGGTAGACCCCAAAACATTGGGAAATATAGAAAAGAAAACAAAGTGAAAGTGCGCTGGAGTATAACAAAGGCTGGGTGAGGCCGGTATACATGTCTATTTTGCACAAGGTACTGACAAGTCCTGTGGGATCCATGCCTTGTTAATTTTAATGAACGTGAGCTTGTCCACATTGACTGTGGACAAGCAGCTGCGCTTTTCTGTGATAACGCCCCCTGCCATGCTAAACACACGTTCAGACAATACACTGGCTGCAGGGCAGGCCAGCACCTCCAAGGCGTAAATGGCAAGCTCAGGCCATGTGCCCAATTTGGAGACCCAGAAGTTGAATGGGGCAGACCCATCAGTCAGTACGTGTAGGCATGTGCACACATACTGTTCCACCATGTTGCTGAAATGCTGCCTCCTGCTAAGACGTTCCATATCAGCTGGTGGTGCTGGTTCATATGGCGTGCTGACAAAGCTTTTCCACATTTTGGCCATGCTAACCCTGCCTTCTGAGGTGCTGGCGGTGCCCCAGCTGCGTTGGCGACTTCTTCCTCCTCCTCTGCCTTCACCTTATGCTTCCACTAAGGCGCCAGTGTCAGGTGGGAATCAGGTGGGAATACCCTTAGCAGCGCATCTACCAGCGTGCAGAATATATTTCCCAGTCAGGTATGCAGTGCAGGGGTAGTGTGAAAGAAAAAAGGGGTACAGATCACTCAACAATCTAAACGCCGCCAAATTTACAGAATATATTTCCCAGGCAGGTATGCAGGGCAGGAGTAGTGTGAAAGAAAAAAAGGGGTATAGATCACTCAACAATGTAAACGCAGCCGAATTTACAGAATATATTTCCCAGTCAGGTATGCAGGACAGGGGTAGTTTGAAAGAAAAAAGGGGTAATTGAACATCCCCGTCATCCGGCATCTATTCGCCCTGCTAAAGGATTATTTTGAAAGTGTGTAGAAGCCACACGGGGCCGCCACGTTGCAGATTTATCATGGAGACATCATGGAGGTTTTACAGCTTATAACTACAGCACCCAACAATGTAAACGCCGCCCAATTTATAGAAAATATTTCCCAGTCAGGTATGCAGTGCAGGGATAGTGTGAAAGAAAAAATGGTTACAGATCACACAACAATCTAAACGCTGCTGAATTTACAGAATATATTTCCCAGTCAGGTATGCAGGGCAGCAGGAACACACCCTCCAAGCCACTTGTGAATGACTGGTCTGATAACCGTGAAAAGGTCCACCCACAATCTAAGAGCTAGATTTACTGATTACATTTCACTCTCAGAAATGTAGTGCAGGACGCAAATGTACTTTATGGCAAAAAATAAGTGATGTTTTTCACCAACAATGTCCCAGTTGTATTTACTGGTTATATTTCACTCTCAGAAATACAGTGCAGGCCGCAAACTTACTTTTTAGAAAAAAAATAAATAAATGTATTTGTCCCCCAAAATCTAACAGATGGATTTACTGAATTGATTGCACTGTCTCATATGCAGCACAGGGGTACTTTACAGAAAAAAATGTGAATATGTCACCCCCTGGGTCCCTGAACTCACAGATGGATTACCTATATTGTTTTCCCTTTCCCTGGCACATATGCAGTGCAGGTGCACTTAAAAAATGGGTATGTGTCGCCCACTGAACTACAAGAACAGGATTAAATTATTGCCTTTGCACAAAATTGCTGCCGACGCCCGTCTAACTAACAGACAGATTAAAACTTATTTTTCTGTGTCACTGGGCTCAGGGCAGGGTACAAAAATGTTGCATTGCCCCCCACAAAAAAAAAACCGCTGTAGCTCACAGACTTAACACCAAGCTCTGATATCAGATTCTTTCCTAATCTCTCCCTCCCAGCAGCAGCATCCTATCCCTACACTAGTAGGAGCTGACGTGATGTGCGGCGCTATGTGATTCCAGCTTATATAGAGACTGGTTCACATGCTGCACTGGCCAATCACAGAATTCCATTAGTAGGCATGGCTTTGATGGCTTCTAAGGGCACACATCTTAAACGCTTGTTGATTAGCTGCCCTGCAGCCTTTCAACAAGCTTTATTAAATGAACGAACTCAAACCCAAACTTTTACAGAAATGTTCGGGTTTGGGTCCGGGTACCAAAAACCCTAAAGTCCGGTATGAACCCGAACTTTACAGTTCGGGTTCGCTCAACACTAAGTACTATTTCTGGTATTAAGACGAGTTATTATACATGTTGATGGATCCAGAAAGAATTTGAATATTTTCCCCAAAACCCAAGGCTATGCAAATTAGCTTTCCTCACAAAAAAGATAAAATAATTCTTTCTGATACAACCTGATGTTAGACATACTAATTTTCATATATGTTTTCCAGGTAACAAGAGGACTATTTGCCTAGTTTACAATACGCATAACATATACTAAGTGGTCTCCATAATAGAAATAGTACCCAGCCAGAGGTCCCCACAAGGCCTCTCACCTAAAAAAAGCTGATTCTATCTGCTTTGTTTGGATAAAGGGCTTGTTTTGGAAGAACTGTTTGCAGATGTGAGGCTGGTTTAGCTATTCTTCTAGTCATGCGTTAATGCAGGTAAGTATTCAGGGATATTCTTTATTGTAGGAAACATGTAAACCCCATGTTTCAGTGCTAAAAAGAGTTTTTCTTAATTTCTTTGAGGAGGAGTGGGAGTTTTGTGCCCTTGGAAAATGATCGACATTTTAAAGCATTAAAGGGGTTGTTTCACTTCAGAAAATGGCATTTATCATGTAGACAAAGCGAATACAAGGCACTTATTAATGCATTATGATTGTCAATATTGCCTGCTTTGCCGGATGCTGTATACTGGTAGTAATTTACCTCAGAATGTAAAGCCATATCGTGAGATGTCGGGGGTGAGGGATTATGTTCCAACAGCTCCTCATTCTTTTATTTTTAAAATGCCTTGCCAGGATGAAATTTCTTAAAGGGGTTGTCTCAATTCAGCGAATGGAATTTTTCATGTAGACAAAGTTTGCACAAGGCACTTACCTATTGTACTGTAATTGTTCGTATTGCCTCCTTTGCTAATGTGATAGATTTTTCCATTGTATTATACACTGCTTGTTTCCAGTGGTTACAGCAACCGCTGCAGCTCAAATATGAGGTGTACTTGAAGGGAGCTGCTGCACATGCATGGCTGTGCATGATCTCATGGTCCCGGACACCAGAGAGGCCAGCATTTTTTCCTATAGTAGGTAAGTACAGCAACCACTGCTGGATTGCAGGGTGGTCATAACCCCTGTATAACTTTGTCAACATGATAAATTCCATTTGCTGAAGTGATACACCTCCTTTAAGGAACTTTCGCAAGACGTTTTTGAAATTAAAGGAAAAAAGAATGAAGATCTTTTGGAACAGGACCCCTCACACCCGAGATCTTGTGAAAAGGCTTTACATAATGGAGTAAAGTTACCATAAAAATTCTATTCCCTTGTAAAGCCAGGACCATTTTTTCCAGACCTTTAGGAAACTAGTTGCAGTAGATTTCAATCCGCTCACTAGTCGTAAGCAAATCTGATACCATGGAACAAACAAAAAAACTTGAAGGGGTTATCCAATCCTATAAAAAGCCCCCCAATATGCTGGTCCCCCCACACTGAATATACTTACCTGGGTCCCCGCGCTGCTCCTGGTCCCCAACTAGGGAATCTTCAAGATTTCAAACAACAAAAAGACCCTTAAAAACTCAATCTTTAATAAAGTCACTTAAAAAGACCTAAAAGTGCAGGTTAACACATACATCTACATCAACCCTGGTCAGTAAGTAAATTCCCGATTAGAAATATATATATAACAGGTTAGAAGTGAAAAGGATACACTATAAAGGGATATCTTTCCCTATAGAGACCCTATTAACCCCTTAACCCGGAGAAGTCTCCTGATGGTGGAGACTCTCAGTCCTCGTACCTACCCTGATACACCCTATTGAACCCTAATAGGTACAAATTTCCCTCATACCATGACGCATTTCCCCCCTTCAGGGGATCCCTATGGGGGGAAAAAAAAGAAGGCCCAAAAAAACTAAAATAGAAAGTTAATACAGGGTGCTAACCATGATAATATGATCCAAGAGGCAAACTGTGCTGATAAACAGTGGGGATGCTTAGGATACATCACATGTGGTTCCAAAAAGTCTTGATGACCAAACTCCACCTAAGACACTAAGTTGAAAGAACAGAAATACTGTAGCATCAAATAACGGTGCTGCAGACAATTACTTACATGGATGAGCCCCCAATGCGTAGCCAGCTCCCTTGCAAGTGCAAGATGATGCAGAGAAGTGAAGCAGCAGATTCCGGATTTAAATAGTCAAGTACAGAAGGACTCCCTCCCGCCAGATTGAGCGCTTCCCGTGCGGTGGAACGCATGACTTCATAATACCTGCTACTTCCAGTTCTGTGGAACACATCTGCTGCTTCCGGCACTGTGCGGTGGAACGCAGGGATGGCTAGTCCCTCCCACTTCCGGTCTCGTGGAACACACACAGTGGAGCGCATTACCCACTTCTGGTCTGGCTCCTCTGTCAACCCGGCCTGTCAATAATGTACGCTATGTCCAGCATATAAATACAAGCAGTATTCCGCTGCAGAGCTGTGTTGAAATGTGAGTGTGCCAAGTAATTATAATAGTGGATCCATCCCTTTTATTTAAAATATTAATACCGCACATAGTATTCATACCTGGCTTATATAATTAAGAGCAACATAAGGCATGAAAATGTATAATTCCCCATGTAATATAAAATAAATCAAACTGGGTAATTATGCATGGTGCTGTGCCAAAGAGGGATGCCACATAATCACACTTACATCAGTTTATACAAAAGCTGACCCACTGAAAAAACAGATAAATATGGATTCAGAACATAAAAGGAAGGATGAAATGGCCAGGTACGTGCCACTATGATCTTTTTGGATGCTTCTTGCATCACCGGCTAGCATAGGATTGTCAGTTATTGGAAGCTGAAGCTAAAATAAAAGAAAAAGAGTGGAGATTGACCACCCCGTTCATATGAAGCATTTAAAGGTCAGTCTCTCATTTATGCCACTTGGAGACCTTTTCACGGCGATGGAGGAATAATCTCTAAAAACCGAGAATCTCAGGACACGAGGATCCCCTGAGTGTCTCTCAATCTCATGGCTGGCTACAGGTGTAGCATTCTTTTTATAAACATCATTTATGTGTTCACACACTCTCCTTCTAAGTTCCCTAATTGTCTTGCCAATGTAGTCTTTCAGACACGGACATTGACAGATGTAGATAACGCCTCTACTTTTACAGTTTATAAATTCTCGAATTAAGGTCTGATTCATGGCTAAGCATGTGATTGTTTTTGATATAGAAATTAAGTCACAAGCTTTTCATGCCCCGCACCGAAACATGCCTACTGGTCTACGATCAAGCAACATGCCAGTACCTACAGGAGCTGTGTAATGGCTATGTAACAAACGATCTCTTAGACTTCTCCCCTTACGATATGTAATACTTGGATGAGTAGTAACCAGAATGTCCAGAATGATATCTTGTCGTTCCACCAAGTATGGTGGTCTGGAAACACGATATTGTCCTCCCACCAGCCCAGGAAGAGATTGGCATATGTTGGAGCACAAGGGCTCCCCATTGCCATCCCCCTGAGCTGGTGGTAAAGCCGTGTCAATGTCACCTTGCCACTCTGTGGTTTCCTGATGCTACCGCCACCTCCAGACTCTCTCATTGTGCCACTTTGTAGCCTCCTCATGCTGCTGCCACCTCCACACTCTGTCATTGTGCCAGTCTGTGGCTTCCTCATGCTGCAGCCACCTCCACACTCTGTCATTTAGCCAGTCTGTGGCCTCCTCATACTTCTGCTACCTCCAGACTCTGTCATTGGGCCACTCTGTGGTCTTCTCATGCTGCTTCCACCTCACCACTATGTCAAAGGGTGACCAAATGAACGCAAATTCTCAACAGACAGGATCCGTTTTTTGGGAGGTTATTGTTCTGACAGATCAGAGGATGTGCAAAATAATCAGTGATCTCAACACAAACTTACTGCTGACACCCTCTCCACTCTGTCAGGGGGGCTCTACTTTTATAAGCATTTAATAGAACAGGTTCTGTTTACATCTATGTGGAATCAGCTGACTACGATGTAAAAGGAGTGTGCTTCATCTTGACGCAAACATCTACCTGTAAGGCTGAGTTGATATTTGAGTTATTTGGTCAGTTTTGGCCCTGTGACCGCCCAAATAAGTGAAGTATGCAGTGATTCTAAGAGCGACGCCTGTCATCTGCACGTCATACGGACTCACAGCATTATTTCACTACCAAAGCAGACTCCCTATGCGTGTTACTGCAAGACACAGTGTTCTACACCACTATAAAGGCTCTAAGCAGCCAGGAAATAGCCATTTTTTTACGTAATTCGCCTCGAATATATTCGGATCAAATCAAATTTTTCCTGAAAAATTCGGTAAATCGAATTTTTGAAAAATCCGCTCATCTCTATACAATATTATTATTACTGGGAACCCGAGGGGAGCGCCAATGTTTAGCAATTAAGGTCTTAGTTGCAGTAAAGAGGGTAGCATTTTAAATGTCAGTGAAAACACCTGAAATAATAGTCTGAAGTCTGGGACAGAGTATGTTTTTTTTTAATCTTTTTAATTTTTTTTACAATATAACAGCGTACAACGTGTGTATTACACTCCAAAGGTTAGCGTTTAAAAACACATCAAATTAGTAGGGCATCTCCAGACAGTTGAAGTGTTGGTGTGTGTGGGCGGGGGAATATTCAACAAGAGCCCCCTGCATGCATAGCTATGTTGGTGGTGGTATTTGTGGTATTAGCAGTGAGGGCAGCGACAGTGGCAGTTGGGGCAAATGCAGAGCAGGGAATCGGGAGGTGGCCACGGAACCCATAATGATATTTCACAGTCTGATAAATGTGGCATGGAGGGTGAGGACTCTGATGATCATTGTGTTTTGGACCGGAGGAGAGGACCAGATTGGGGTGATGAGGACAGGAGGTAACATCATAGGAGAAGGGTGGTGGCAGTGGAAGCAATAAAGAGCAGAGGCAACGTAAGGCCAGAACCTCCCAAAGAACTGCCAGGGCCAGAACTTGGGAACTGGTGATTCTGTTGACACAGTGGGTGGCACGAGTATCTCTTATCTGGCAGTTTCTCTCCACACTGCAGGAAGACAGAAGCATTGCCCTGTGCACGCTTTGCAAGAGTAAAATAATCTGTGGACAGGCAAACAAAAACATAGGCACTGTCAGAATGTTTATACTGCTCTGAAAAACAGTTTAATTTATTTATGAAAACCAAGCTAGAATCTGTAATAAAGAAGATTCCAACTTATTTCCACAAATCAAAAGCTAACAAGAGCTCATTATCTGCGCTGAGTTATAGACAAAAGGGAAACAATTGTATACAAAATGTATATATTAATAACAATTCAGTGTAAACGAATAAAATATAATACAATATAAAATGACAATTCAAGAATAATGATCAATGCTATGCAATCAATTGGAAAAACAATATGACTTATAGGATATAGATATAATCAATAATGAATCGGGTATCTTAGTAATAACTGGAAACAGATAAAACTCAAAATTGATACTTGACTTCTCCCAGCGAACAGATTTTCATAATTCAAAATCTAAACAGTGCATGACACAATTGTTTCTTCATGCACGTGTTTGATTATAACCCAAGATTATAATCAAAGTAAAATTAGGCATTTAATATATATATTCAACCAGACCATTGACTAGAACTAAAATCAGTTCCTTGGAGATTATACAATTGTATATATCAAATGTATCTATTTATCTCCCTAGATTGAAATACATAATTGATACTGCAGTTACAATTATCTCAAATCAATCTAGTTCCTACAAGAAGGATATGATCTATTCGAATATATATATATATATATATATATATATAAATCCAAAAATTGAAGCAGCACTCCAAGATGCAAAACAAGTGGATCGACCTTTATTCCCCTGCAACGTTTCAACTGCTCAATGCAGTCTTTCCTAACTCTTTGCTTACACTTCTCTATCTTGAGAAATTCAACAGAAAAAAATTGTGAATAAGGATGAACCCAAGAAGAGTGAGAACAAAGTGATTATGTGCTTTACAATGTGTACCCCTAGTACGTAGATAATATGCCACTGCTGATAGTCCTTTCTCATGTGCAATTGTACTATAAAGTAACTCAACGTCAATGCTAGCAAGTAAACAAGAGGGGTCCACATTTAAAGTCTCAATTCTATTTTAGAAAATCCATGGTTTCCCTGGTGTAAGAAGAAGTGAGAGAACAAATTGTCTTAGTATAGAAGGTTGCAATTTGTGGTGCATCAGTAAGAATAAAATTATACTCTGCCTTATTGATGACCTTCTTTTCTATACCAGATTTCAAGATAGTTTTTAGCTCCATCAGGTAGGTGGTAGTGGGATCAACCGATAGTACTTGATACAGATTCAGATCCCAGTCCCCAAGTGGCCTAAATAACCTTTAACTGCTTCATATGAAAGGCGGGGTCAATCTCTACACTTTTTCTTTTATTTTTGCTTTAGCTTCCAATAAATGACAATCCTATGCTAGCCGGCGATGCGAGAAGCATCCAAAAAGATCATAATGGCATTTACCTGGCCATTTCATTCTTCCTTTTCTTTAGGAATCCATATTTATCTAAAGTGGTTTTTCAGAGGGTCAGCTTTTGTATAAACTGATGTAAGTGTGATTATGTGGCATCTTTCTTTGGCACAGCACTATGCATAATTACCCAGTTTGATTTATTTTATATTATATGGGGAATTACGCATTTTCATGCCTTATGTTGCTCTTAATTATATGAGCCAGGTATGACTTCTATGTGCGGTATTAATATTTGAAAGATAAGGAGATGGATCCATTATTATAATTACTTGGCACACTTACATTTCAGCACAGCTCTGCAGCGGAATGCTCCTTGTATTTATATGCTGGACATAGCGCACATTATTGGCAGGCTGAGTTGACAGAGGAGCCGGACCGGAAGTGGGTAACGCGCTCCACTGCGATCCATCCCTGTGTTCCACCGCACTGTGCCGGAAGCAGCAGATGTGTTCCACAGAACTGGGAGTAGCAGATATTATGTAGTCATACGTTCCACCGCACGGGAAGCACTCAATCCGGCGGGACGAATTCCTTCTGTACTTGACTATTTAAGTCCGGAATCTGCTGCTTCACTTCTCTGCATCATCTTGCATTTGCAAGAGAGCTGGCTACACATTGGGGGCCCATGTAAGTAATTGTCTGTAGCACCGTTATTTGATGCTACAGTATTTCTGTTTCTCTCTTTGTACTACACCTTTCTTTCAACTTTCTGTCTTAGGTGGAGTTTGGTCATCAAGACTGTGTAGAACCACATGTGATGTATCCTGATCATCCCCACTGTTTATCAGCACAGTTAGCCTCTCCGATTATATTATCACTATCCGTAGTCATTATCTTTCATTTTTTGGTATATATTTTTAATCGGGAATCTACTTACTGACCAGGGCTGATGTAGTTGTATGTGTTGACCTGCACTTTTAGGTCTTTTAAAGTGACTTTAATAAAGATTGAGTTTTTAAGGGTCTTTTTGTTGTTTGAAATAGTTTTGCTAAAGATTAATGGGACTCGACTAATATTGATGGTATATCTTGTTTTTTTTGATGAATTACCAGAAAGAGGCATATAACATTCTTAATAATACCAAATATTATAAACGAGTAGATATAGACCCCTTTCCAGAGGTCTCAAAGAAGCTTGATATGCTTATTAAAACAGCACACTAAGAGCAAATAAGAACTAAAATATCTCTATATACCTTTTCTAGCTGTGCCATAATTTTACCATTTACCCAAAATTCACAAGGATAAAAAGGGCATTACCTCAACATATTTCTTCAAATATGGGCCTTCCTGGGCCTACCTATGTATTTAAAAAACTCAACACAGCTCAATGGTGAATTAATGTACCTCACCTTGCAGGAAGACTACTGGTCACAATAGATTTCTTCTCATTTTATACCAACATGGAACACTGTTTAGGTTTACATTGTGTGGGTGAATGCTGTATGTTAATGAAGACATCTACCAGCTCAGAAATAATTTTTACTGAGGAATGTAGAATTTAAATAGACCAACCACTATTTCACATGGGGAGGAAACATACCACCAGTGCCATAGGACTCTTAAGAGAAGTAAGGTCGCACCGTCCTATGCAAATCTTTTTATGGGAATCTTTGAGGATTTACATATTCTGAAGAATCCTAGAGCTGTAGGGAGAATCATCCTTAATTAAAGATACATAGAATATTTATTTTTCAGCTGGATAGGAGACCAGTCCTTCATCATGAGGTTTTATGCAACTTTAAACCAGAATTCTTGGGCTATACAACTCTCCCTGAAAGCCAGCCACACCAAAACCAACTTCCCGGATATTGATTCATGAGGAACGTTTTATGATATCAACTTAAAAAAAAAAAAGTTAATAGTAATAGTTATCTGCACTTTACACCACCATAAGAAATGGCTTACAAATATACCCTTTAGCCAGTTCAAAAGAATAAGGAAAAATTGTACTGCAGACAAAACCTTCCAAAAACAGGCCAAATATTGAGATAGATTCCTTGAAAAAGGCTACCCTATCACTCTTATTAATGAAGCGCAGAAGAAGAGAAGCACCTTAAGCCAAACTCGATGTCTGCGACCAAAAATCCAGAATAAGATAAAAGAGATTGACCACCAGAAGAAAAGCTTTATTACAATATTTTCTACATCCCACAGACAGATTAAGCCCTTAGTGACCACCAATACGTGTTTTTACGGCGGTCACTAAGGGGCTTTAAATATATACAGTTGGTCGGCACAACCACCTCGGGATACAGGTGCTCAGTGACGGGTATATGTCCCCAGGGGGACTAAGGGGCTTTAGGCTGGGCCGTCGCATTTTGACGGCAGCCCAGTCTAAGCGCTGCACGGGTACCCCCTGTAGCATGGAGCGCGGCCTGGCTCTCACATGAGAGCCGGGGCCCTGCTCTAACAGTCCGGACCGGCAGGAGTGCAGATCCGGGCTTTTTAACGCTTTACATGCCGGGCACAATGTCGCCCGCCGCATGTAAAGCGGTGAAAGAGGGAGGGGACTCCCTCTGTCACCCATCAGCACCCCACAAATGCGCTCTCGGGACGCTGATGTGTTGTGAAGCCTTAAATGGCTTCCAAAAACTAGGTCCCGTCCTTCCTGTAGTTAGATCCAGCAGGCTGTGCCTCTCTGGCGCAGCCTGCTGGTCAATTTTAGAATAGCATTGCTGTTAAAATACAGTGCATTATAGAGATAATGGATTGTATTTTAAAAGCAATCAAAATACTGTTTGTTATAGTTCCCTTGTGGGACTATTAAGTGGTAAAAAAAGAAAGGAAAAAAACATTTATTAAATTAAAAAATTCCATAAAATAGAAAATACACTTTTTTTTACATTGAAAATATGCTTGTAATGACCTGGCCTACATAACTATCACATAAATTATCCCCTACAGTGAACGCCTTAAAAAAAAAAAAAATTTAAAATACAGAATTGCTAATTTATTCTTAGATGCCACCCAAAAAAAACATAATAACAAGCGATTAAAAAGCGACATTTACTCCAAAATGGTAACAATGAAAAAAGCAAGTTGTCCCACAAAAATCAAGCCCTTACACAACTCCATAGAATAAAAAATAAAAAAGTTATGGGTCTTGGGAAGCAGCAATGCAAAATAGTTTTTTTTAAAAAAAGAGGTTTTATTGCAAAAAAGTAGTAAAACGTAAAAAAAACTATATGTATTTGCTTTCGCTGTAATCGTACCGACCCAGAGAATAAAGATCTTATGGTATTTATACGGAAAAATGAACACCGTAAAATTTATAACGTAAAAACGCAGTGGCAGTATTGCTTTTTTCCCATCTCCCTCCCAAAAAGAGTTAATAAAAGTTATTCAGAAATTATGTGTACCCCAAAATGGTGCCATTAAAAACTTCAACTTGTCCCACAAAAAATAAGCCCTCATAAAGCTATATAGATGGAAAAATAAAAAAGATATAGCTCTTGGAACGCGATGATGAAAAAAGGAAGAAAAACGCTTGGTCATAAAGGCCCAAACAGGCTTGGTCACTAAGGGGTTAAAGGAATTCTTCATAAACATTGTCTTATATTACTTAAAGGCTATGTACACCTTTTTTATGTTTGCATTTAACTTATATTTTGCTAAAAATCATATTTTTAGTTGGCCTTTATTAAAAATATTGAGCTGTTCAGTCACAAAGGATTAACTGTTTTTCTAACTGTGTGACTGGTACTTTCACTTTGTGCCAGTCATCTAATTACCATTAATTCTAAACTACTGAGAAGTCATAAACAGATATTTAAGCCACATTCTTATCAGTAAGATAAGGATTGAGCTTTAATGAGTGTTTATAATGTGAGAGAGCAGAGATAAGAAGTCCGTCTGCTCCTCGGATGACAGAAAGGACAAAAAATCCACAGGCAGCTAGTACAGTGTGTCAGCTCTGTACACAAAAAAGGGTTCCATATTGTTAATAAAGACCAATTGAAAAAATGATTTTTAGCTCAAAATAAGTATAATGCAATAATAAAACAAGAATTGCCCCTAAAGGTGTACATGGCCTTTAATGATTATTATTTGAGTAAACCCACTTCCCAATGGTGACCTATAGACACGCTCCATCTATAAAAAAAAATATTCGGGCTCCCGATGTGATACGAACATGAACATGTGATGCTACAGATGTGGAGCTTCAGCTCAATCAGTTTTTGACCTGTAATTGAAATTATGTTATTTATTGAGTGTAAATGCATCCTTCAGTATGTGGACCACACTACTTAAGAATTGGATGACAGATTGAGCAAGCATCGCCATAATACAAAATAGGGATATTTGAAGCATGGTTTGAGCAAACACTGCATGTTGAAATGGAAGACCCAGATCAAATGAAAAGTATGTCAATAGACCATATTCAAACTAATACTTACCATAGATTTGAGTTTCTCTGTAAGAGGGAAATCTTTTGGATTAACAAGCTGCATGCCATCAGTCCCTATGCTCTCAAGAAAGTCACAGAGACAATCTATAATATTAAATAGAGTATAGGGTTTAGTATGAAGAACTCCCTATTACCTTTTATTTATTTATTTATTTGCTATTTGCACATTATACTTCTATATATGACTACTGGTGTAATTTTCTATATTACTGTTTCAGGCTAATACTGCCTTCTAGTGGACACTGGCAGTACAGGATAGAATTTCTACAGCAGTGAGTATGGACTATTAACTCTCCTGCTACTAACTATTTTAAACTCACCAATATTAATTTTAAGAACATTGTTTATTAACTTCCCCTTCATTTGACTAACGTGGTTTTACCTGTATGAAGCTGCTAATTAATACGGTTTTTATTGGTTTTATTCATTTTATATCCAGCATATTTACACCTCAGAAAGTTTGGCACTCACTACATAACTGTTATTTTTAATTTTTAATATTTTTTCTTATATTTTATTTACCAATATATGGACTCTCTTTTGTTTGTAATTAATTTTACTTTGTCTATTAACTATCCAGTGCTTTGAACTGTCTATCATTTTCCAAGTGAGGCAAGAAACACCAACTCATCCCGCTTTGTGTTTGGTGCATTTTTTAAGCTTTTTAATCCCCAACTCATTTTAAAGATAACATTACCAAACCTGATGAAGGAGCCCTTTCGGCCCTGAGACACGTTGTTCGCATGTCTCACGCAATAAAGAATACTTAACTTGCTCTGGCATATCTCTTCCCTGCATTGAGCTGTGCTGCCTTCTTCCATGGAGTACTACAGAGTATCACCGTATCTCTATAGCAGGCCCTGACCTGGGATCGGAGCCAGTGTAAGCTGCAGCCTCTAGGAGCATCTCTTAATGATCACAAGAGTCTTGTCCCTCCAGCACAACACTACAAGGTTAGCCTCCAGTTTTCCATTAATAAGATGCCGATCACTGCAGTTCTACTCATTACACGCTTCTTGTGTCTGTATTATCCTAGTTATGCTCTCAAGGCTTTTTAAAAGGCTGAGCAATGATTGGAAAGCTGTGCTGTAGTTGTGAAACATACTTGTATTTTTAATCTTTTTAGAGAGAAAGCTGAATTGCACATGTCTCTCTCTTGATTTATCCAAAATGAATTGCAAAATATTTGGGTTTATTATAATCCAAAATTCTGAATGATTTCTAAATTGATTTGCTCATCTCTAGTATCTATATTTATACACACCTTCTTGTTCTTCATAGATCAACTTCCCCCTTTTTTTCTCCCAGTTCAATCAGTACTTTTTTGAAATAAGATCATTTACCTATTGTTGCACTAGTTGTCTTTCTAAATAGAAAGGATTATGGAATGTCTTATACTATCCAGCTCTTTCTGGGTAACTACCTTTTAGCAGAGCTGAGCAAAAAAAAACTTACTTGGCTGGCTGAGAGGCCTTGGTTGTGGTACTATTGTTTCTTATGGAGGGGGTTGAGTATGCATGAAGCGTATCGTCATAAGCCAGTCCCCTGGGTTTCTGGGAAATATATATGAAAAGTAACAATTCTTATGTCTTCTGGATTAGGAAAGCTAATTTGAATATCTTTCCCAGAAAACCAGAGGGGCATTGCCTGGCTTCCAAGTACCCCCCAGACAATGTAAAAGGTAACCAGAAACCCAGAGTAGTGTACTAGGTTCTCTTTCTCTCTAAACTCGGATTCACTATCAGAGGCGGTTCTGCATAGGCCATATGTTGGAACTAAGGGGGAAGATCTGTTACCTAACACATGCACCTTCATAATAATTTATTTATTCCCTGCTTGATATCATTGTCTCTGTGCTGTAGAAACCAAAATTAATTTCCGTGATCTTGTCATACAATAAAACAATGGAAAATGTGTCAAACGTCAGTGGTAATGTCATAAACACTACCATCAGTTTATTCATGAGGTTTGAAACATTGAGGAGATCGTCATTCAGAGATGTGCCACAATGCTTGGCACTTGAGTCAAATATCATCTCAATGTCTTTAGGTCTTCATGGGTGATATACTCCAAATGAGGTAAGATACCTGTACTCTTTGTGGTCTTGCAAAGGTGGAGCTGGCTACCTATTTTCATTGTGAAATATCCTATCCTTAAAAGCCACAAAATGATCTTTAACATTACGCTTGTTATTTACATGTTTGTTGCAATGAGATGAACCTGGATAAATCCTGTTCCCTGTTGTTTGGATGCCTGGGTGTATTAACCTGAAAGGTTAAGAGTGCAACCCAGCGTTTAGATTCATCCTTGTTGAATTCACTTTCCATTATTTTGATAAAATATTTTGATCCCGGTCTTCTATGGACAATAGGAATGTCCTCAGGTGCCTGGATGAGGTTAGAGAGCATTTTTTTCACCTTGTAATGATGAGAGGATAGCTTAAGAGACGCAGCCCCAACCACCAGCCAGACACGAAACAGCTGAGCACTACTGCGTTTCAGTACCTCACATTGCCATGCATGATTGCTACGAAAACAGTGTAGCACAGCAAACTATGCTGTTTCTGAGATAAGGAGACAGAATAGCTTGTTGTGCTATGCTATGCTGTTTCCGTAGCTCTCATGCACAGCAATGTAAGTTATTGAAAAAGGGAGTGCTCAGCTGTTTCTTGGCCAGCTGTGGTTGGGGCTGTGTCTCATCTTGCCTTAGTAATGGTGAGATGAGACAACTCCTTTAAAGTCAGTCATGCGATCATTTTTAAGCACTTAAGTTTTAAAGGAACTAACTTCAGTTTATGTGGCTCTTATCCAAGCATATATCACCCACAAATATTCAGCCTAAATCAAGTCTTTGTGCATGTGGGGCATCGCCTGGACCATTTTATTGTTGATGCACCTTTTAGACCCTCAGAATATCTCTCCAGAGTAAGATTAGAATATTGGCATTTGTTTCCATAGGAAGAATTTCAGAAGATAGGTACCTTAGATGGCGATGATTATGTGCTGCTTTTGGAGTAGGAATTTCTTCTCTTTCTTCTCTTTCATCTGCTATCTGCTCACATTTAATTACTGGTATGTGAGTATTTCCTTTGCTTTAAGAGACAAGATACCAAGTGGCTCTTCTGCTGAACAGAGTGTTGAGGGTATATGCTATTGCTTGCCCCTTTATTTATAAATCTAGTAAAATAACAGAAATGGTTAAAGGAAATTTTGTATTTTCTTTTGCACCTGGAGCCTTGGTCTGCCCCTAGTCCTGTCAGACAGGGGTCTGATTTACCCAATTCCCCTTTAGCAGCTCACTCATATCCTGGAGCTTGTGGCTGTCTTTTCTAGTTAACTTTCGAAAGGTTTGAAGTCTTGAGGCAGTTTCTATAGCTTTGGAGCTGTAATGGGTTTTTTCAAGTCTCTTTCATGCCACAGCAAGACTTTATTCTGAATGGCCCACATTTACTGCAGTTAGTGTCTTGATCCACTCTCCATATTCTGGGGTTGAACCAAAACCTAACCAGTTGATGAGAAAGTCAAGTTCTTCCTTGGCGGTGAGGTCATGATCATGGATTATGGCTTTGAAGGTCAATTTCCAGGCCCTATAGTTCTCAGAATGGTCATCAAACTTTGAGAGACTGTTGTTTGTTAGCTTCCTGTGTATCATATGTCTAGTGAAGTCAGATATGTCTGATTACCGACTCCTTCACACCAGAAAAAAATGTGGTGTCCATGGGGTGTCCACACTGTTACAGCAGACAACCTCAGAGCCGGCTGGACACAAACCGCAGCATGCAGACGATTCTCCGTTTGTCTGATGGAACAGCATGCTGCAGTTTCACACCAGAGGTGTGAAACTAGCCTACGTTCTCTGGCATATAAGGCTGAGATGTATAAGGACAAGTGATTTTGCATAAGGGTTTAGTCACAGGAGGATCTGCTCGCTTGATGCTGGAAATGACCATGTCACTAGTAGGCAGTAACATCTGTTGCAGTGTGGGTGCATCCATGTGGTAGATTAGAAGTGGTGCTGGTATGTGCAACTCAGAAGTTTCTGTTTTCAGCATTATATCAATGTGACTACTAGCAGTAGATATTAGTGATAATTGCTTTAGCAAATAATCAGTTGTGCTATCAGCTGGGTTCCAATTCTGAGATGAAGAAGTCCATATCGGTATCTTAGCTTAATGCTTGTTTAAGGACTTTCCATTTAGCTAAGGCAGCCACTTCTACCCTTTTCCATTTGGAGAATTTTTTATTGGACTTCCTTCTCTCATTTCCTCTTAGCAAATGAACTTCTCACACTAGCTTCTTCTGCATTTGCATAAAATTCTATTCGCTTGTGACCTAATGCTTACCTGCTGGAACAAGACAATCTGGAAGAAAGAGATATCAGTTTGGTTGAAGCTGTCATCTATCCCCTTGCCAGTGTTACGATGTGGAGCTCTGCCTTATCCTTGGCGTCTGCTGAGGAATCATCGATATCAGAGTTACTCAGGAATGTGATGTGCTTTGTGGACACTCACTGGTAGCGATCATTGGTGGCAGATAAACAGTTAAAAGCTGTCATTTAGGCCTCATGTGCACAACCATATTTTTGCTCAGCATCTGATCTGCACTTTTTGCAGATCGGATGTGAACCATAAATTTTGTGTCTGTTATGCTGGCATGCAAAAGAGATAGAATATTACCAAATTTTGGACATTTCTATAGATGCAAAAAAAAATGGCTGCATGTACACGGGTGGTATCCATGTTATGCAGATCTGCGATTTGTATTACATGGACTTTGGCCTTTCTCCAGCACATACAGTGTTCCCTAACCCCATGGACTTCTGGACAGGCTGTTTATCTAGCCTCCATAGTCTTCTCAAAGAAGGTTTTTAGAGCAGCAGATGGTATGGTTACACTCAAATGAACTAACTTATCCTCCGCAAATGTACAAAACATCACATTTGTAAAAATGAGTAAGGCATGGATCCATAAAGATTTTTACACACCTCCGACTGAGGCTGATGAATATATCTGCCATTGTTGACCATAGCTATTTAATGCAGGCCTGCCACTACCTGCCTATCATCGTGTTTGGAACTGTTTGGCTGCTGCAGCCATATGTGCTGCTCCCTCTATTGCCACTACCATTATCCTTACACTGAATTGCCACTACTACTATTACCCTTACACAGCCACACATCTACTGCCTTATTTGTTCCATACTGTGCTGTTACTCCATCCACACTGTACTGCAGCTGCTCCCAAAAATAAGGGAAAAGAGGAGGGGAGCAAGACACTTTTTTCTGGCATTAACATTTGTTTGTGTATAAACAGAGGCAGGCCTCTGCCTCTGTTAAAGCATCGTTTTTGTACTACTGTTTAGAACAGAACAAGCCATTGTTTCTTCTGAATCTAGCATGTGTGTGTATAAAGAGGCTCAGGCATAATTCCCCTGTTAAGATATCATTTTTGGATACTTGTTCAGAACAGGCAACTGCTTTTCTGACACTACCGTATGTGATTAAACATGGACAAGCATCTGCTCCTGTTAAGGCATAATTCTTGGACCACTTGTTCAGAACAAGCCACAGATATTTAACATAGCTATCTAACACAGATATGTAGCATTTATAAATATTATTAATAGCTAATTGCAGCACCTAACTTTTCCGGGTGCCGATAACATGTATCTATCTATCTTCTAATACACAGTCTGTCCATCAAGTTGTACAAACACCTACCAAATTTAGAAGTCTACAAGATTTATACATGTGCTACGAGACATAGTCAGTCTAATGTATGTGGTGTTCGGGACACGGACCCGAACATTTTCAAAAAAAGTTTGGGTTCGGGTCCGTTGTTCGGCGATTTCTTCCCGCTTTCTGAAGGGCTGCACAGCAGCCAATCAGCTAGCGTTTTACTTCTTGCCCTAAGAAGCCATCACATCCATGCCTACTAATGGCATGGCTGTGATTGGCCAAGTGCAGCATGTGACCCAGCCTCTATTTAAGCTGGAGTCACGTAGCGCCGCACGTCACTCTGCTCTGATTAGTGTAGGGAGAGGACGCAGCTTCTGTCAGGGCGAGATTAGGCAGGGAAAAGTCAGCAAAAACACCTAATGAAGTGATCGATCTACAGCTGTGAATCATTCAACTTCTGCTAGTTAATTTATCACTCGTTTTTAGGCTGCACAGAGCGTTTTTCTGTCACTTTGATCGGCAGCCATTTTGTGTCTTGTGGTGCACCAGCACAAGCTGCCACCAAGTCCATCAATCCATCAATACTAGGGCTTTTTTTGCTATATCGTACATCAGGGGCTTGGCTGTGCTTATTGTCACCCTTAGAAACTCAGGATAGAAATTTCTATATTTTATTAGGGGGTTAAATTCAATTGCCAAAATAGCAATCCCCTAAATCTGGTGTTCCAGCTGTGGCTAGCTAAGTGTAATACTGTCTGCTGTCTGGCAAAGGATATATTTTTTTTGTGGTGAAATTCAATTGGCAGAATAGCAATCCCCTAAATCTAGTGTCCCAGCAGTGGCTGGCAAAGATTAATAGTGTCCGGCAAAGATATATTTTGTTCTGGGGTGAAATTCAATAGCCAAAATAGCAATACCCTGAATCTGGTGTTCCAGCTGTGACTGGACAATTTCCCTAGTGTCCGTCAAAGGATATATTATTTTCTGGGGTGAAATTCAATTGCCAAAATATCAATACCATAAATCAGTGGTTTTAGCTGTGGCTGGCCAAGTTTAATAGCGTCCGTCACAGGATATATTATTTTCTGGGGTGAAATTTATTTGCCAAAATAGCAATACCCTGAATCTGGTGTTCCAGCTGTGACTGAACAAGTTTAATAGTATCCGTCAAAGGATAGATTTTGTTCTGGGGTGAAATTCAATTGCCAAAATAGCAATACTCTGAATCTGGTGTTCCAGCTGTGACTGGACAATTTCCCTAGTGTCCATCAAAGGATATATTATTTTCTGGGGTGAAAGTCAGTAGCAAAAATAGAAATACAGTAAATCTGGTGTTCCAGGTGTTGCAGGCCTAGTTTATATCTGTCCGTAAAAGGGTATATTTTTTTCTGGGGTGAAATGTAATTGCCAAAATAGCAATACCCAGAATCTGGTGTTCCAGCTGTGACTGGACAATTTCCCTAGTGTCTGTCAAAGGATAGATTTTGTTCTGTGGTGAAATATAGTTTCAAAAATAGAAATACAGTTAATATGGTGTTCCAGCTGTGACTGGACAAGTTTCATAGTGTCCGTCAAAGGATATTTTTTTTTCTGGGGTGAAAATCAGTTGCAAAAATAGAAATACAGTAAATCAGGGGTTTCAGCTGTGGCTGGACAAGTTTAATAGTGTCAGTCAAATAATAGCTTTTGTTCTGGGGTAAAATTCAATTGCCAAAATAGCAATACCATAAATCAGTGGTTTCAGCTGTGGCTGGCCAAGTTAAATACTGTCCGGCAAAGGATAGATTTTAAATTGTTGGGCGAAATATTACCATTTTTGCCAGGTACAAACCCCTGCACTGCATAACTGACAGGGAACTTACAATTGGCGGTTACATTCTTGCAAGAAATGAAGCCTTTTTGGGCTGTGTAGTCACCAATAACTGTTTTTTTATTTTTTATTTTACAACAATAGTTGAGTGAGGCCGGTATACATGTCTATTCTGCATAAGGTTCAAACAAGTCCTGTGGAATCCATGTCTGGTTCTTTTTAATAAACGAAAGCTTAGTTGCCAACATTGTCTGCGGACAGGCGGCTGCACTTGTCTGTGATAATGCCCCCAGCCATGCTAAACACACATTCAGACAATACAGTGGCTCAGTGGCTGCAGAGTAGGCCAGCACCTCCAAGGCTTAAGGGCAACCTCAGGACATGTGCCCAATTTGAAGACCCAGAAGTTGAATGGGCCAGACCCAGTGGCGTAGGTAGAAATGATTGGGCACCACCAATTTAAATTTTTGAATAGGGCCCCCCTCCCCCAGTAATTTTTGCGCAACCCCTTACTTTCATGCCGCCATGCCTGTTGCTACTAAGGAGCTTTCTCTCAGACCAGGCCCAGCAGCTGTTCCATTCGCTTTCTACACTGTCTGTACTGCCACTGTATATAATTTCATTGTATAATACTGTTGGGGGGGCCCTGACAAAGTCCTTTACTCCTCCTCCTGGATCGGCCCTTTCTAGGTCCCGGTCCCAAAGCAGTTGCTTCCCTGCTTCCCCTGTAGCTATTCCCCTAGGCAGACCCATCAGTCAGTACGTGTACTGTTCCAACATGTTGCTAAAATGCTGCCTCCTGCTAAGATGTTCCAGATCTGCTGGTGGTGCAGGTTGTTGTGGCGTGATGACAAAGCTTTCCCACATTTTGCCAATGATAAACCTGCCTTCTGAGGTGTTGGTGGTGACCCAGCTGCATTGGCAAATTCTTCCTCCTCCTCCTCTGCCTTCACCTTGTGCTTCCACTGAGTCACCGGTGTCAGGTGTGAATGCCATCAGCAGCGTGTCTACTAGCGGGCTCATCTTCCTAGTGAGGGAATTAAGGACGGCACGTTGTCCTTGTATTGGGGATGCAGCAGGGTGGTCACTCAGTAAGCAGCACAAGTTAGAATGTGGCAGTAACTGGGCGGTGTTTGCGCAGGCACTGCAGCATGTTGTCGCTCATGTCTGCCAGGCAGCCCAGAGGCAAGGACAAGCTGTCCTCTTTGAGGGAGGTATATTGTCTGTGTCCTCTGTATCCCCCAGCGTTCCTCCTACTCCTCTTCCTCATCCTCCAGAACTATGCCCTGGCTGGACAATTGTGTTCCAGGCCAGGGCCTATGTTGGTGCAGATACCCACCCTCCGAGCCACTTGTAATTGGCTGGCCTTAAGTTAAGGATAAGGCGTGTATATAGTTTTGTTTCTTTATATGGTTATTTTAGCTGCCTTATAGTTATTTTAATATGTTTTTAAGTAAATTTGTAAATAGTTTGTTAATGGTTTGAGTGAAGGGGGGTGGCGGTGTTGAGTGTGTAGGGTGTAAGGCTGTTTGGGTTCATTTTCCATCCGCTTTCTATACTGTCTATACTGCCACTGTATATAATTTCATTGTATAATACTGTTGAGGGGGCCCTGACAAAGTCTTTTAGTTCTCCTCCTCCTCCTGGATGGGCCCCTTATAGGTCAGGGACCCAAAACAGTAGCTTCCCATGCTTCCCTGAAACTACGCCCCTGGGAAAACACATCATACTCTTCCACCATGTTGCTAAAATGCTGCCTCCTGCTAACGTGTTCCAGATCTGCTGGTGGTGCAGGTTGTTGTGGTGTGATGACAAAGCTTTCCCACATTTTGCCAATACTAAGCCAGCCTTCTGAGGTGCTGATGGTGACCCAGCTGCCCGTGAGCTGGCTTGGGTGCCACCCTGCTGAGAACACGGTTCCTCCTACTCCTCCTCATCCTACTTATCCTCCTCATTCTCCAGAACTGTGCCCTGGCTGGACAATTGTGTTCCAGGCCAGGGACTATGTTGTTGCAGGAACCTACCCTTCGAGCCACTTGGATGTCACTGGCCTTAAATTAAGGATAAGGCGTGCATATAGCCCTTTCCTGGGCTATTTTACTATTTTATTTTACAGCCTTTTTAGTGCCCAAAAGTTCGGGTCCCCATTGACTTCAATGGGGTTCGGGATCGGGGTGATGTTCGGTTCGAGTTCGGATCCCGAACCCGAACATTTTCAGGAAGTTCGGCCGAACTTCTCGAACCCGAACTTCCAGGTGTTCGCTCAACTCTAGACATAGGCCTAAACGCGGGGATGCATGTCCGCGTTACACCAGAGTCCATGTGACAGGCCAAAACGCGGGGATCCATGTCCGCATGACACCAGAGTCCATGTGACATAGGCCAAAACATGGGGATGCATGTCCGCGTGACACCAGAGTCCATGTGACATAGGCCAAAACGTGGGGATGCATGTCTGCGAGTCCATGTGACAAGGGCTCTATGCTGGAAATTAACTGATCAGGCATATCCCAATGTATTCTGAATGGATAGAAATCCATTCAGTTTGCATCAGGATGTCATCTGATCCGTGAAACGAGAGTATTGGCAAAAAAAAAATACAAATGCTGTGGAATTTAGTCTTTGGCGATTCAAAATGCCCCCAAAGTGTTAAAATTTTCACCCCCCCTGCAGCCCCCAATCATATTGTGGCTGCGGGGGTGCAGGGGGGGTGGTTGCGGGCGGCGGGAGGCCGCCCGCCTCCTTAGTAATATTTTCTGGTGTCTAGTGGATCTATCAGAGTGTCAGCACATTGCTGGCATCTGTGCTTGTTCAGATGCCAGCCGTTTAACCCCTTTAATACCGTGGTCGTACGGGGGGCTGCTGTGCCCATCGCCCGCTGCTCAGTTATGGCAGCGGGTGATGGTTGCCATGGGAGCAGGACGC
The DNA here is from genome assembly GCA_033119425.1 of Bufotes viridis. Classification (NCBI taxonomy): domain Eukaryota; kingdom Metazoa; phylum Chordata; class Amphibia; order Anura; family Bufonidae; genus Bufotes; species Bufotes viridis. The sequence goes on from CM065591.1 coordinate 207,649,670, forward strand.
TTTCAGAAGCGTCCTGCTCTCCATAATACTGAAAGTCTGAATAGACTTCTGCTAAAGGCAAAAGTCTATTCAGACTTTGTAAAGTAAAAAATACAGTAAAGTACACTATATAGTGTACTTTACTGTATTATATAGTCACCAGATCCACTGGATCTTCAAGAACCAAGTGGGTCTGGGTACCAAAAAAATGTTAAAAAGTGAAAAAAAGTGAAAATTAAAAAAAACACATATCACTGAATAAAAAATAAATAAATAAAATACACTACACATATTAGGTATCGCTGCGTCTGTAAAAAACTGCTCTATAAAAGTATCACATGACGTGATCCCTCAGGTGAACACCATAAAAAACAAAACAAAAAAATGGTGTAAAAAAAGCCATTTTTGTCACCTTACATCACTAAAAGTGTAATACCAAGCGATCAAAAAGGTGTATGCAAACCGCCCTCTCATCCCACAAAAAATGAGCCCCTACATAGGACCCTCGCCCAAAAAAAAAAAAAATATGGCTCTCAGACTATGCAGACATTAAAACATGATTTTTTTTTTCTAAAATGCTGTTATTGTGTTAAAGTAACATACATAAAAAAGTATACATATTAGGTATTGCCGCGTCCGTAAAAACATGCTCTATAAAAATATCCCATGATCTAACCCCTCAGGTAAATACCGTAAAAAAATTAAATAAAAACAGTGTCCAAAAATAAAATTTCTCACCTCACATCACAAAAAGTGTAATAGCAAGCGATCAAAAACTTATATAAACCACAAAATAGTGCCAATCAATCCGTCATCTCATCCCGCAAAAAATGATGCCCTACATAGGACAATAGCCCATAAAAAATAAAAAAATATGTCTCTCAGACTATGGAGACATTAAAACGTTATTTTTTTTTGTTTCAAAAATGATATTATTGTGTAAAACTTAAATAAATAAATAAATAAAAAGTATACATATTAGGTATCAACCTGCTCTATAAAAATAACACATGAACTGACCCCTCAGGTGAACACAGCAAAAAAAAATATATAAATACGGTGTCAAAAGCCATTTTTGTCACCTTACATCACAAAAAGTGTAATAGCAAGCGACCAAAATGTCATATGTACTCCAATATAGTGCCAATCAAACCGCCATCTCATCCCACAAAAAATGAGCCCCTACATAAGACAGTCGCCCAAGAAAAAAAAAATATATGGCTTTCAGAATGGGGAGACACTAAAAAATCGTTTTTTCACAAATGCTTTATGATGAAAAACTGAAACAAAAATTCCCAAAAAGTAGTCATATTTGGTATTGTCTCGTCCGTAACAACCTGCTCTATAGAAATTGCACACAATCTAACCCAGGCATCCTCAAACTGCGGCCCTCCAGCTGTTGCAAAACTACAACTCCCAGCATGCTCGAACAGCCTACAGGTATTAGCCTACAGCAGGGCATTGTGGGAGTTGTAGTTTTACAACAGCTGGAGGGCCGCAGTTTGAGGATGCCTGATCTAACCTGTCAGTTCAACTATGTAAATAACAAAAACGGTCCCAAAACAGCTATTTTTTTCAAATTTTCCATTTTAATTAATTTTGCTAGTAACAAAGCAAGGGTTAACAGCCAAACAAAACTCAACATTTATTGCCCTGATTCTGTAGTTTGCAGAAACACCCCACATGTGGTCGTAAACTACTATACGGGCACACGGAAGGGTGTAGAAGGAAGGGGACGCCATATGGTTTTTGGAAGGCATTTTGCTGGACTGGATTTTTGACACCATGTCCCATTTGAAGCCCCCCTGATGCACCCCTAGAGTAGAAACTCCAAAAAAGTGACCCCATCTAAGAAAGTACACCCCTCACGGTATTCAAAACTGATTTTACAAACTTTGTTAACCTTTTAGGTGTTCCGCAAGAGTTATTGGCAAATGGAGGTGAAATTTCAGAATTTCTATTTTTGTGGGGTGTTTCTGCAAACTACAGAATCAGGGCAATAAATATTGAGTTTTGTTTGGCTGTTAACCCTTGCTTTGTTACTGGAAAAAATTGATTAAAATGGAAAATTTGCCAAAAATTCGAAAATCTGAAATTTTATCTCTATTTGCCATTAACTCTTGTGGAACACCTAAAGCGTTAACAAAGTTTGTAAAATCAGTTTTGAATACCTTAAGGGGTGTAGTTTCTAGAATGGGGTCATTTTTGGGTGGTTTCTATTATGTAAGCCTCACAAACTTATTTCAAACCTGAACTGGTCCCTAAAAAGTGGGTTTTGCTTCTAAACTTCTAAGCCTTGTAACGTCCCCAAAAAATAAAATGGCATTCCCAAAATGATCCATACATGAAGTAGACATATGGGGAATGTAAATTAATAACTTTTTTTTAGCGGTATTTCTATGTATTATAGAAGTAGAGAAATTGAAACTTGGAAAATTGCAATTTTTTAAGAATTTTGGGTAAATTTGCTATTTTTTTTATAAATAAAAATACATTTTTTTTACTCCATTTTACCAGTGTCATGAAGTACAATATGTGACAAAAAAACAATCTCAGAATGGCCTTGGGAAGTAAAAGCGTTTTAAAGTTATCACAACATAAAGTGACACTGGTCAGATTTTCAAAAAATGGCCTGGTCCTTAAGGTGAAATAGGGCCGTGTCCTTAAGGGGTTAAGCTAGCTAACTCCTCTTTCACTGCTTAGGAGGGCTGCATAAAAAATTCTGTTTTCTAATTGTCCTAACTATATTAAAATAACCATTCTATAATGTTTTGTTAAGTAAACTCATTTGCATAAACCTAATATGGGAAAGACTTGTAAATTAGCAGAATCTGCCTGGTTTATCAGCTGAAACACTGTGTCCAATATCTTGGCCATATTTATGCAAATGAGTTTACTTGACAAAATATTATACAAAGTTTATTTGAATATACTGTAGTTAGGACAATTAGAAAACAGAATTTTTTTATGCAGTCCTCTTAAGCAGTGAAAGAGGAGTTAGCTAGCTTAACCCCTTAAGGACACGGCCCTATTTCACCTTAAGGACCAGGCCATTTTTTGAAAATCTGACCAGTGTCACTTTATGTGGTGATAACTTTAAAACGCTTTTACTTCCCAAGGCCATTCTGAGATTGTTTTTTTGTCAATTGTTTTCACCCTAATGGTAACGACTTAGGTGCACAGGTACCCCTAGAAATCCGAAATAAACTTATTATGAGGCTTACTGGCACTCTCCTTTTGGATAGAGAGCTAATTTAATATGTCTAAGGCATATAGCCTTCAATAAAAACAAGAACTGTTTATGTTTTGGCTATTGTGTTTTTGGGAATAAAAAGTTATAAACGGTAGGGAAGGAACTAAATAATAAGTGGTTAGGTATAGATAAATTTAAGACTTGTTTGTCCTTTGTGTTTGTTTGTTTGTTTTTTATGCACAATTATGGGCAGGCGTGTGTCTCTGTGTCAGTATTGTAACCAACAGAAATGTATCTCACTCCAGCTGTGACTAACACCAACCCCCAACATTGTCCATCTATTGTTCTCAAAGGGAAAAAAACAACTGGAACTGACCTGTGATGGAAGAAAGGGGATGCACTACGCCCTATATTTTATTTTTTTCCTTTGAGAACAATACAGTATTATTATTGTAGGTTACTTTCACACTCTTGTTTTGCAGATCCATTTGAAAGTGATCCCTCACGCAAATGACAAAATGTAGGCAAACTGTTGTGAAACTACATCTCCCAGCATGCATACTTCCTCTGCTCTTCTCAGAACTCTCACAAAAAAGAATGGAGCATGCTGGGAATTGTAGTTTCTCAACAGCTGGAGTGCCGAAGGTTGCTGATCCCTGGTTTAGAGGATCAGTTTTTAAGTAGACGGCATGTTTCACCCAGTTAAAGGGGCAGGCACTGTGGATGCATCCTCCATAGCAGCCTACCCCCTTATCAGTAACATCCACATGCCTGCCTCTTTAACAGTGACCTCCACAACAGCATAACTGTTTGGCAGGGGCAATATTCGAATTCGCGATATTTCTCGAATATTTGGGCAAATATTCGCCATATATTCGAGAATTCGTGTTCTCCAGTCATTATTTTCTTGATTGCAAAAATTCGCATTAAAAATTGTCAAAAATATCCGCATAAACTGGTATTTAAAAAAACTAATATTTGCGATAATGAATATACTTTGTGATATTCTAAACATTTGCGATTAAAATTCGCAATTCGAATATTCGTGATCAACACTAGTTAACAGTAACATTCACAGTGCCCGCCCCTTTAAAGGGGTTGTCTGGGTTCATACCTCCATTTCCACCCTGGCAGCCCCCTGACTGGTGCATCAGAGCAGTTTATGCATTGATGCTCTCTCCTTTGCCCTGTGCTACATCACGCAGGGAAAGGGCACTTTTGTTTATAATAACACACTGCCTGGCGGAAACTAGCTGAACCTAGACAACCCCTTTAACAGTGACCTCTGCAGCAGCATGCCCCCTTAACAGTAAAATACACAGTGATAGCCCTTCTAACAGTAAAATACACAGTGCCCGCCCATTTAACAGTGTATAAGGAAAATTAAGCTAGTCTGCCAAATGTACGTTATAAGCCTGTGAATCGAATAGATGGCGCTGTTCATGACAAGTGGAGAGACGGACTGTTCTTGCAATGCATTTGTGAAACGCATCCGGATCCATCCACAAATGCCTTCAGTTATCACCCAGATCGGCGGATCCGGCTGCTGCAAGTGTGAAAGAAACCTTAATCCAATAAATGGCGCTGTGTATGAGGAAAATGATGCTAGTCTGCAGAATGTAAGGCATAAGACTATGAATCCAATAGACAGTGCTGTGCATGAGAAGAACTTTATGCTAATCTGCATGATGTAAGGCATAAGACTATGAATCCAATAGATGGTGCTGTTCATGAGGAAAATGATACTAGTCTGCAGAATGTAGGACATAAGACTATGTATCCAATAGATGGCGCTGTTCATGATGGAAAGTAGGCTAATCTGCATAATATAGGGCAATAAGACTATGTCTTTCACATGTGCTATGTCTTTCATATTTAGGCAAATTATTTTACATAACAAAACAGTATAGAAGGATTATTTAATATATTAGGACAATTAGAAAACCGTATATTTTTATGCAGCCTTTCTAAGCAGTTAGAGAAGAATTAGCTAGCAATAAAAAAATTATAATTTTGTCACCCTAATGATAAAGATATAGGTGCATGGGTCCCCCAAGCTATCCAAGATCTTTCAGGCAACTTTGAGACTTACTGACTCTTAGTTAGGGTACTTTCACACTAGTGTTTTGATTCCGTTTGTGAGATCCGCTTCAGGGCTCTCACAAACAGTCCAAAATGGATCAGTTAAGCCCCAATGCATTCTGAATGGATAAGGATCCGTTCTGCTTCTATTCTGTTTTGGAGACGGACACCAAAACGCAGCATGCAGCATTTTGGTATCTGTCTGAAGAGGCAGAGCCTAATGGATCCATTTTGAATTACAATGTAAGTCAATGGGGACGGATCAGTTTTCAATGACACAATATGGTGCATTTGAAAACGGATCTGTTCCACATTGACTGTCAATGTAAGTAAAATGGATCCGTTTTGGACTTTGTCATTTTTCTTTAAAACTAATCAAACGGATCCGTTCTGAACGGTTACAAACGTTTGCATTATAGGTGCGGATCCGCACCAACGCAAGTGTGAAAGTACCCTTAGATGAGAGATGGGTTTAAATGTCTCATGGTATACCAGGCTGCCATTGTAAGGTATCCTGGTTACCTGTTTTATGAATGGGTGCTGGATTTTGGTATATAGCCTGTGTGTGTTTGTTTGGTGAGAAGCAGCTTGCTCCTTTCTTGGATGCAAACTGAGGGCCATCCTAGTTTGACATCGTTGTCATCTGCAATGTCATTCCTTTGTCTCCTCCTTGTCCTTTCTCTACCTTATCTGTTGTTATGTTTGGTGTGGGTATGATTTTGAGATTTTTTGTTCTTGTCAAGTCTGTTGTTACGTGTCTGGTCTGGTCATGTATGCTAGACATTCCCTTGTCCGCCTGCGGAAGTGGGCTCTATGGTTTCTCGGAGGGGTGAAGCTCATATCTGTATGCAGCTCTGCCTGGGGCTGCTGTGCATCTATCTGCATGGGGGTCTAGGCAGTAACTGGTGTACTTGTTTTTTTGTGTGTGTTGTTAGTACGGTGTCCTATTTGTTGTGTGAGCTCCAGTACCTTTGCACTGGTTCCAGGCATGGTGTCAGTGGCAGGTAAGTGTGTTGTATTATGTGCTTACCTGCCACCCCAGTTTATGTATACAGCTTCCTCTTTCCCTGCAGCTAGGCCGGTGGAGACTCCTGTGCATCTGTGTATTGAAAGCATGGGTCATCTCACCGCTGCTCCTTTGTGAGTAATTATCAGGGTGACTCAGGGTCCTAGGTTTCCTGGGTATGAGCCGTCCTACCTTCCAGGTCTGCTCATATGGTGAGGAGTTAGGGCTAAGATTAGGGATGCTATAGAAGGTGACCAGCTTCTTTTTTACCAGTGTCCGGGCTTTGTTGCTCCCCAGTCATCATAGACATGGTACGGTGGGGGGGTTTCCCCCACTCTCCACTGTGACAATAGTAGATAGATCGATAGATAATAGATAACATATTTATAGTATTATTTTATAGATAATAGATAGATAGATAGATAAATAGATAATAGATAAATAGATAGATGCTAGATAAAATATTTATAGCAATATTTTATTAACCTCTCTGGCGGTACAATATCTTTATTCATTTTGTACCCGGGGCGGTACAATCTAACGGAGCTGCGGACGGAAGTTCACGCGGCGCTTCGGAAATGCGGATGCAAATTAACTAATGGTAATCCCGAGTGTGGCTCGTGTTTACCGCTGCTTGCAGTGTAATGTAACCCTGAGCTGGGATTACTGCTAAAGAGGTTAAGCAGGACTATAGATAGATAATAGATAGATCAATAACAGTTAGATAGCTAGATAATAGATAAAATATTAATGGTATTGTTTTATAGATAAATAGATAGATGATAGATAAAATATTTATAGTATTATCAGCTCACTTTGAATAGATCAAGTATGCAGCCATCTTATAGGTACTACTATTCCAAAATTGTGGGATGCTTGAAAACTCTAAAATATAACTTTTATTAATTCTTATTAAAACTCATGATGAGATAGATGGGAAAAATTGTACAACTCAAACATTAATAGTGCGGACATGGATACATCAGCTTTATGCGAGCACTGGTCAAAGTAGTAAACTAAATGGCCAGTCTCACAATCCAGTCCACACTATAATGAAAACTATGGGAGGCGGGCTATATGGTTACCTCACACTAAACTTAGATAAGTACCATAGCCCTAGCCCCTCCAAAATGAATTTAAAAAAATGCGACAGCAGCATGTATCCCCTAATAAACACTCCTAGCACCCTAATGAAACCATATGTAGGAGTGAAATTGTATAGGAATCAATCATTGGGGGATTGCTCCTATAGTCTGAGCTGGTCCTCCCACGTGCTGCAGACCAGGGTAGCAATTTTGTTTGCCAAAAAATAAAATAAAACCCAAACAAAGGAACAACAAGTCCCAGCAATGGCCTATTACTTAGTCCCTAGAACACATTCGACTGGCTCAATGCGTTTCTGCTAATGAGCTTCCTCAGGAACCATTACGGACTAATGATGCCAAACATAGATTGGGAACTCCAACAAACAGACAAACACACGCTCTGCTCTCTCACTAGGGGCAGCGTGTCGGTGCTGGGACGGCACGCTGCCCCTAGTGAGAGAGAAGAGCATGTGTTTGTTTGTTTGTCTGTTTGTTGGAGTTCCCAATCTATGTTTTGCATCATTAGTCCGTAATGGCTCCTGAGGAAGCTCATTAGCTGAAACCAGCTCAGACTATAGGAGCGATCCCCAAATGATTGATTCCCATACAATTTCACTCCTACATATGGATTCCTTAGGGTGCTAGGAGTGTTTCTTGGGGGATGCAAGCTGCAGTCAAAATTTTTTCTATTTTTTTTGAGGGGCTAGGGCTATGGTACTTATCTAAGTTTAGTGTGAGGTAACCATATAGCCCGCCTCCCTTTGTTCTTATTATAGTGTAGACTGGATTTGTGAGACTGGCCATTTAGTTTACTACTTTGACCAGTGCTCGCATAAAGCTGATGTATCCATGTCCGCACTATTAATGTTTGAGTTGTACAATTTTTACCATCTATCTCCCCATGAGTTTTAATAAGAATTAATAAAAGTTATATTTTAGAGTTTCCAAGCATCCCACAATTTTGGAATAGTAGTATTATTTTATTAAGCAGGATTATAGATAGATACCGGTAATAGATAGATAGATAGATAGATAGATAGATAGATAGATAGATAACAGTTAGATAGCTATATAATAGATACAATATTTATTGTATTATTTTATAGATAAATAGCTAAAAGATAAATAGATAATAGATACATAGATAGATAATATATAAAATATTTATAATATTATTTTTTAAACACGATAATAGATAGCTAGATAGATAATAGATAAATAGATAAATAGATAGCAGTTAGATAGATAGTAGTTAAAATTGTTGTAGTATTATAGTATTCTTTTATTAAGCAGTATTATAGATTGATGATAGATACATAGATAGATAGATAGAGAGATAGATAGATAAATTGATAAATAGATAGATAACAGATAGATAGCTATATAATAGATAATATATAAAATATTTATATATTTATAATATAATAGATAAAATATTTATAGTATCATTTTATTAAGCCGGATTATAGATAGATAATAGATAGATAGATAATAGATAAAATATTTATAGTATTATTTTATAGATAAATAGATAGATAGATAGATAGATAGATAGATGAATAAATAGATAATAAATAAATAGCTATATAATAGATACAATATTTATAGTATTATTTGATTAAGCAGGATTTTAGATAGATAATAGATAGATAGATAGATAGATAGATAGATAAATAGATAGATATATAGATAGATAACAGATAGATAGCTATATAGTTGATAAAATATTTATAGTATTATTTTATAGATAATAGATAAATAGATAGATAGATAGATAGATAGATAGATAGATAGATAGATACATTTTGGGCTAGATAAATTGGTAACTAGATAATAACAGGTATATAGAAGGCTAAATGGGGTAGATAGATAATAGATAAAATATTTATCTATTAAGTGATAGATTTGGGCTAGATAGATATGTAACTAGATAAATAACAGCTGTATAGAAAGATAAATGGGTCGGTAGGTAGATAGATAGGAAAAGTGTTAGATATTAAAAGATACTGTAGATAGCTTAGGTTTTTATAAAATTCATAGAAGAAATTAATAGAATTTTAACAGCATGATAAAGAGATTAATAGAGCCTTAGTATCATTTTATTTTTAAAGATATTAGGATTAGGACGTGTCCGGGCACATTTTGACAACTGTTTGCTTTTGTCACTGCTGCTTGTACATTAGGCTGACTACAGTATGTCTCAAAACACATATATAAATATTGTGGACTTCTAAATTTGGTAGGTGTTTGTACAAATTAATAAGCAGACGGCGTATTAGAAGATAGGTACGTGGTATCGGCACCTGGCAAAGTTGGGTGCCGCAATTAGCTATTGTTAAGATTTATAAATGCTACATACCTGTGTTAGATAGCTATGTTGAATTTCTGTGATAGAAACAGCTATGAAATAGGACAAACTGGGAAGACAGAATAGGCACCCGGGAAAGTTGGGTGCTACAAATAGCTATTGTTAATATTTATAAATGATACATATCTGTGTTAGATGCAGTGATCAAATATTTTGCTTAAATCACGTACACCTTCGATTTTATTAAACACGATTGTATATAATTAAAGCAAATTTCCATTTAGGTCCTGCAGAATCTAAAGGGACTGCGTCAGTTCCCCTTCCAGGAGCTGTGGTGACATCATCAAAGCTACTTTAGCTTTAGGAACATAAACAGATCAATTAGCCATTGTCAATATTTATAATGGCTTAGTAAGAGCAGAGGTTAATAGAAGCTTAATAGCATTTTATTTTCAAAGATATTAAAACTTAATTGAATTACTGACACAATATCAAATCTAACAGAATAAGGGGCGTTGAATGGGCAGTATTTAGGCATGGTTTGGGGTGGCCAGGGGAGGGGTTGGGGTGGGGTTATGGGCGGGGAAAGGGGCGTGTCGACCTGTTACTTTTAGTTTGATGAGAACAGTATCCCTATAATACTGGCCCGGAAACAAATTTCTAAAAATTCACTCATCTCTACCTTGAGAAATCATGTGATAGAGGTCAAAGGAAAACGCTGTCTAGCTCTGCATATCAATAAGAAAAGGACTGCAGGACACAGGATATAAGCTCACAGAAGAGGAGGTGTTACAGGAAGAACGGCATATGCAAATTACAGCCCCAAATAACTTACATAAAACCAAATATAATAATGGACACAAGATTGCAGCAAATCAATTAAAATGGAATGTAGTTTTGTAGTTGAGAAGCCAATAACTCGGAGAGTGCAACCCTAAGGCCCCTTTCACACGGGCGAGTTTTCCGCGCGGGTGCAATGCGTGAGGAGGACGCATTGCACCCGCACTGAATCCAGACCCGTTCATTTCTATGGGGCTGTGCACATGAGCAGTGATTTTCACGCATCACTTCTGCGTTGCGTGAAAATCACAGCATGCTCTATATTGTGCGTTTTTCACGCAACGCAGGCCCCATAGAAGTGAAGCAAGCAAGTGTGGATGCGTTGCGATTTTCCTGCATGGTTGCTTAGCAACGGGACCAGATCTGTATTATTTTCCCTTATAACATGGTTATAAGGGAAAATATTAGCATTCTTAATAAAGAATGCTTAGTAAAATGAAGATGAAGGGGTTAAAAATAATAAAACTTAAAGGGGTTATCCAAGTTCTACAAAGTGAATCTAAACTTCTTTGTATATCTGTCTAAAACATTTTTGTAAATGACTTTCTTTAGAAATAATGCGCCATTTGGATATTACAGAATGTGGTCATTGGATCACTGACGTCACCCTCCCTGCTCCGTTTGTTTACATGGTGCTCCCTGCTTGAGCGAGTGGCGAAAGTCATTTACAAAAATGTTTTAGACAGATATACAAAGAAGTTTAGATTCACTTTATAGAACTTGGATAACCCCTTTAACTTACCTTTGCCACTTGATATGTCATCTCTCTTCATGCTTTAACTAACAGCTTAAGGACCTGTGATGACGTCTTACCATGGTGATGGACCATGTGATTGGACCATGTGATGTGACGTCATCACAGGTCCTTTAGCTGGTAGCTAAAGCTTGAAGAGAGATGACAGATCGCAAATACGCGATCAAGTGGCTAAGGTAAGTTAAGTTTTATTATTTTTAACCCCTTCATCTTCATTTTACTAAGCATTCTTTATTAAGAATGCTAATATTTTCCCTTATAACCATGTTATAAGGGAAAATAATAAATTCTCCAGAATACTGTACCCGAAACCGGACTTCAGTGATGAAGTCCAGTTTGGGGTCGGGGTACCAAACATGGCGATTTTTCACACGCGCGTGCAAAACACATTACAAACGTTTGCACCCGCGCGGAAAAATCGCGCATATTCCCGCAACGCACCCGCCTCTTATCCGGGCGTCAAACATGACGCCCGTGTGAAAGAGGCCTAATAGTTGTGCAATGTTCAACTTAATTGTATGTGAATGTGTTGTGAGTGCCAGCTTAATAAATATGGCGATTGTGTTTTTATGGATAGGAAAAATCTCATTTATTGGTAACATAGTGGAAAAACATTTATTATTTTTAGCTCAATATTGCTTTGGGATATTCATTACTGGACAAATATGTTTTTGTGTTTTGCTTTTGTATGTACTTAGACCTAGATGTTATGCACTTCATGGCACATAGGTACAGGTATTCTTACATGCCAGGTTACAGTTTTAAACCTGTTATTGTTGCTTTTGTAACTTGCAACTTTACCCCATCTTCCCTGTTATTTGTTGATATAAGTAGATTTATCCTTTTTGTGCACTGTGTCTCCTAGGTCTCCGCACTTAGACGTCTTTCTAGGCCAGCTCCAGATCGTTCTGTAGGTCAGATGTCATCACTTCCAGATTCGGGTGCAGAACTGTCAAGCACTGCATCATCGGAACAAGACTGTAGTTCACGATCTGTGTCCAGCATTGTACGACAGTGGAATCGCAAGACAATAAGAGAAACAGGGCCTCTAGCTAATGGCAGTCTGGCTGTGAGGTGACAAAACTTACTGTATATAATAACCTTTTTCAAGCTAACAATACTTTCTTTACAATTAGGAATGGACTATGCTTTTATTATTACCCTGATAAAATTCTTAATTAATTTGGAAACAGGAGAAAACCTCCCCGAACACGGCTTCCTTTGAGCAAGGCTGCTCATATAAAATGGCAAACTTTGGAAAAACGAGTTCATGAAGTTGTTTTACAGAGGCTGACTCTACTTAATTTGGAGAATGATATGGAACGGTTGCTGCGGGTAAGTGGAACAATGCAGTTTTGTCTGTCAGACTCTAATGCACTTGACAGTATTTTATCTTATATATTGTTACTTACAAATTTTTTATAAGCATTTTTGTTATGTCTAGTTGTGCTGTTTTGAATTCTTTATACAGTATGTGCCCCAATTTTATAACCTTGAATATCTTGTCTTATTATACTGATGTCACTTATATTTTCCTCTTAAACCTTTTATTGGAGCTTAAAAAAGCACTTTTGTAAAAATGTCACCATTCTCATAGCATTTTTGTGTGCATTTTTTTGGCCAGAAGTTACAAAGGTATTTAGATATAACAAAATATTTTGGTTTATGGTGATTTTGAGGTCTGTATCATTTTTCCCCCAAAACTTAACATATTCTAGGTATGGTGTTTTCCATTGTGTTTTGCTGACTGACTTTTCTATAGAACGTAAAAAAAAAAAAGAAATCCTATAAAAACACTTGCAACTGAAGTAGTTTTTTTTGCAAATGTTTAAAAAGCTCACTGAAAAGGATAAGGTGGTTTGCGTCTCCTAAAATATATTCCTCACTGCCAAAGGAAAAACTTTAAAAATCAAAGTAACACTTTTATTGAAGACACAATTAAATTGGGGAGAGAGGCCTTCAACCTTTCTGATAGTACTAGGCAGAGAAAAGGTGGAGAGAATGAAACACACTGGTTCCCTCATTTACCTCACAGGAGACGATGAACGCATAGTGTCCACCTGGGAGAATCATAGACAGGGTGTTGAACCAGAGTGACACCACTCATTCTCCACCACTGAGAGTAATCCTGCTGTGTTGCATTTGCACTCTAATAGAGTATATGAGACCCCCTGAGTGTAATCGTATAATGCAGACAGACAGTGATTTCAGTTAAGGTGCAGCGAACAGTAAAACTACGGGGAAAGAAATTTTGGAGATCTACAAGTGAGCTGTGTAATCAGATGTGATATTGGACCCCAAACTATGTGTCCATGTCACTGATTGTCACTTATGATAGTAGACTAGTAGATTTGCAAGGTAATCCTTATATTAGAATGGTGTTTGACCAGTGAAGGATTGCTTTGACCCCCATTGACCCCTGGGCAATGGTTTTGGAATTGTACTTGGGTAACAGTACCCTGTCAGTGCACTCAGCCTATCAACCATCTTATGTGAATATGCCTGGTCTCTGATTTCTGATCACAATAGCCATCATGAAATGTGGGGGAACTGGACACACTATCACGACTGCCCTACAAGTAGGAGCTTATTTTTTGCTGTCCCACCAGGGTTAGGACACACAGGTCCTAATATTATTTTTTTTAAAACAAATATACTATTAGGGATTGTAGCCTGACCCACAGGCTATCACACATATAATTTTCATCACTCAAGCTTTGCTCCAATATTGTCCCCTCAATTGTCCTCCTGTTTTATTACACCGCTGCTATTTCCATGCTATACATGACAGTGCTTTAACACTGCTTTTGGAGTCCCGACACTTATAGGCATGGCGATCCTGATGGAGGAGGTATATGGCTGCTCAACTGTGCCCCCTCCAATTTGACTCGCCAAGGTGTGAGCTCAGCCCCACATTTGGGGGAGGGGCCGCCCCCTTATGCTTAAACAGGCGACGGCCACGCTATGGCCAAACTAGAGTTGGCTACTCCGCCACTCTTAAACAGGGGTGATTGGATCCTAATTGGTCCAATTTAGTGCTCCTGATGATCCACCGCAGGTGGAGAAACACGTTGAGCAAACATAAGCTAGAGCCAGTGAGCAAGCAACTGCCAGGGCCAGTGATCCTATACAGTTTTGTTCAGAGCTGAATCAACAGTGCAGCTCAGGGTAATTGGTGATAGATTTATAGCGAGGGTGTGGTCAATTCTGAATCAGTAATGTGTGGATGGGAAGGTTGTGCTCAGTGTTAACAAGGAGGTTGGTCAGTAGCCCATCCAGGGCCAGAGATAGCCAGTACAAACAAACCTATGACATTCCTATGCCTGGCATGAGCGATTGAATGTGATTCCACAACCATTGCCCAGGGATCAATAGGGGTCAAAGTAGTCCAAGTGGCCAAACACCATTCTAATATAAGGAATACCTTGCAAATGTCTACTACCATAAGTTACAATCAGTGACATCGACACATAGTTGGGTTTGCAGTATCACATCTGATTATATGGTATAATGTCTGTGTTATACTATTACACTCAGGGGTCTTCACACTTATTAGAGTGCAAACGCAACAGCATCAGAAAGGTTGGGAGCCTCTCTCTCCAGTTTTATTGTGTCTTCAATAAAAGTATTTGTTATTTTTTTTTCAAAGCGTTTCTTTTGGCAGTGAGTAGAATGTTTAAAATGCTGAAAATATGAGTTTCTATGTGAAGGAGCCCTTACTAAAGCAGAATTTATACATACTATATGTGTGTTTGTAAAGAAGACCAATATTCACTGTTGTAATTGCCATTAAATGGGTTATGCCACTTTTAACACTAAGTACAGTCAGTATTAAGCAGCATTCCAACCCGATGGGGGGAAATGTTTTATATATATTTCGATCCTCAGGATACTTGCTAATGATCCATGGGATAGGTGGTGCACGCGTATGGGGACACAGGCTTGGGAGTTCCAAATTAACCGGATAAAGCAGAATCTACGGCACTCGTCCATTCAGTGAAAATCCTTGTGATTTATTTAGGCAACGAACAGCGATGTTTCAACAGAGTGTCTTTATCAAGCAGTGGCAAAGTGTAGATTCCCTTAAATAACCCTCAGTAATTGTAAAATAAGGGGGAGGATACAGGGGATGAAGTCATAACCTAAGTGGCTTTGTTAGAAAAAGTTGAAAAATTATACATCGCATAGTTACATAGTTAATACGGTTGAAAAAGGACATATGTCCATCAAGTTCAACCAAGGGATAGGTGGGGACGCGAATCCCAGAAAGAAAAGAGACTCAGATTTCTAAACATTTTCATAAGCATTAATGTTGTTTACTTTTAAGAATTCATCTAAACCCTTTTTAAAACTGCCCACCTTCTGTGACCACGTCCTGAGGAAGTCTATTCCACAGATTCACAGTTCTTATAGTAAAGAAGTTTGGACGCTTCTGGAGACTGAACATTTTCTCCTCCAGTCGGAGGCAGTGCACCCTTGTCTTTTGAGGGCATTTTACATGAAACAGTTTTTCTCTGTATTTTTTGTATGGCCCATTAATATATTTGTATAGGTTAATCATATCCCCCCCTTAGACTTCTCTTAAGACTAAATAAATTCAATTCTTTTAATATTTATTCATAACTAAGACCCTCCATGCCCCTTATGAGTTAAGTCGCTCTCCTCTGTACTTTTTCCAGCTGCAGTGCATCCTTTCTCTGGACTGGTGCCCAGAACTGAACTGCATATTCCAGATGTATATTCATATACATCAAAAGGTTCTTATCAGTGCCCAAATGTATAACAAATGAATAAATGTAGGACTTAATGAGTGTATTCCACATATTGTATGTCTCAACCGAATATGGCACAAAGATATGCTGGTGTCCAGCGATCAGAGGCAAAGACTGCGCATGCGCAAACACGCGTGAACTGGCAGGGGAGCAGGGACAGAAGCGCGATGTAGCCTATCAGTGAAACATACATCACTATAGCTGGTGACGTGTGTAGTTGCCAGGAGGAGAAGGAGACACTAGATCCCGGGGTCTAATAGGCACATCAAGTGCGAAAAATGGCCTATCAGAGGGGAAGACGTCACTGGTATTAGTGACATATATAGTTGCCAGGGAAGAAGTGGCTATCAGATTAAGGCAGCCACCAATAACGTCAGTATAGATAACATCAGAAGAATTACTGACATCATGAGTCGCTATTCAGGCTTTCAAAGGGAATAAAGAGGACGGGCAAAATAGTTGGCAATTAGTAATAATGGTTTATGATAAGCGGTCTTAAGGGTTGCTGGGCATGATTAAGGATATCTATTGCCAATTATGGGGTGGACAGTCAAGTTGAGCAATGTCACTCGTACTTATGTCATGGTCACCAAGAGGGTGAGATCATCATTTGGATGACCCAAACACCACCCCGTTAGTTGGCTCCCATATGACCTCATACAGCCCTGGTGTAATGATCCCCTGAAGAAAGTGTGGCCATCACATTAGGTCGGCGGGGAGGGCCCTTTTCACCAAGCCAACCCCACCAATCACAACAGAACTGCAGCAGCAAGAGATTGCACAATGGGATTACCCAACAGGTCATTATTTAAATTACAGCAACCGGTGGGTGATAGAGGTGTGGTGTCCTTCAATCCAAACAAGAAGTACATAAAAGAAAGGCCCCCATTTTGGACCGGTAGCAAGGGTCCAACAAGGTGGAGAGTCAGAAGTGATCCCTCTGCCGAATGGTGACAATTTGGCTGTCACTACACAAGTAAGAGAGCATGCATCGGGCCATTTGTGCAAGTGACTCGGAGGGACTTCCTGCCTCCATCTCCACAACATACTGCCACTGTGTCTCTGGGTCCTCTGCCTCATCTTCCTCATTGCCCTGTAGCTCCTCTGGCTGCTCCTGCTCCTCCTCTCCTGTCACCTGTGTAGAAAAACCACCCATTTTGCTACACATTGCTTGTGCTCCAATGTCCTCCTCCTCCTCCAGCTTATGTGGCCGTGACATCAAGGCGCCATGTCTCCAGTCTCCTGACTAGCCAGATTTACCAGCATCTTTTCCCGGACATAAAGCAGTGGAATGACGTTGTTCATCGCGTAGTCTTGGCGACTGACAAATAACGTGGCATCCTCAAAGGGCCTGAGCAGAAGGTGTCACACATGAGCTGCCACTGGCTGATATTGAAGTTACACAGGGGAGTACTCCAATCCACTTGAATCATCAAGAAATTGTTTATGGCCTTTCTATTTTTGTATAGTCGGTCCAACATATGGAGGGTGGAATTCCAACCTGTGGAAACGTTGCATAGTCAGCCTATGTTGGGGGGATGCAGTTATGCTGCTGCAGCGCAAGGAGGGTGTGCTTTGCGGTGTACGAGTGGCTGAAGTGCATGCAAAGTTTCCTGGCCATTTTTAGGATGTTTTGCAGATCGGTGGAAGACTTCAGGAACCGATTGACAACCAGATTGAACACGTGCCATGCAGGGCGCATGGCTCAGCTCTTCTTGATGCAGTGCCGACACAATGTTCTTCCCGTTGTCGGTCACCATGGTTCCGATTTTGAATTGTCGGGGAGAAAGCCAGGATTCGATTTCTTGACGAAGGACACGGAGCAGTTTCTCCCCTGTGTGACTCCATTCGCCCAGGGAAAAGAAGTGCAGAACAGTGTGACACCGCCGTGCCCTGCATATGTGGTATTCTGGAGGGCCCCTGTGAATTGTCCCTGCTATGTGGAGGTGGCAGGCAGAGGCGGACATTGTCGCAGGACCAACGGTGTGGCAACATGGAGGCGGAAGTGGTGTCACCTGGCCAAGTTGCTGGTGTGGCTGTGCAGGAACCACATTCACCCATTGGTCCGTAAAGTACATGTATTGTCCCTGACCGTAGTTACAGCTCCACATGTCGGTGCTGCTGGGCACTTTGGCAGACACCAACAGGCTCAAGGACTTGCCCACCTTCTGTTCTACATGTGTGTGCAGGGCTGGTACTGCCTTTTTGGCAAAGAAATGACGGCTTGGGACTCTCCACCTTGGCTCGGCACAAGCCATTGGTTCTCTGATAGGTGTAGAGTACACCACTTGGAAAGGGAGGAACTGCAGCACCAGCAACTTGTACAGGAGCATATTCAGCTTCTGCGCCGTTGGATGAGTGCACGCATACTGTTGTCTCTTGGTGATGGAATGACTGACGAGGAGCAGGAGCAGGAGCATCAGGACCAGCAGATGATGGGAAGGACAGACAGCTCCCTTCGGCTGAGGTGGTGGAGCCTTGACTGCCTGAAATCGGGTGCGTGCCACTGGGTGATGCAGAGGTTGCTATGGCAGGCTGGACCACCACATCAGAGCCACGGTTGTCCCAGGGAACTTCATGGTGACGCTGCATATGTTGATGCAGGGCCGTGGTGCCAACATTCAATTTCAATTTCATATTCTACATATGGCCATGTTCACCTCCTCCGGCGGCTTAACAAAAAACTACCACACCACCGAGTAAGTGATTTTACACCCAACTCTATGCACTGACTAACTGCTACTGCCGCTGCCTTCGTGAACCTGTGCACCGCTACTTCCCGGGTTGGTAGGCTTCTGAGAAGTGGATCATCTACGTCGGGCACGTTTCACTCCCGACCTCCCACTGCTGCCACCTTGCTGATTCCCAGCCATGCTAGCAACTTGCTGGCTCACGAGCAAGCTGCCACCCTCTTCTCCCGATGATGATGAACCCCCTTCATCACCGGGCTCCCAAGTGCGATCAGCTACATGATCATCATCGAGTACTGTCTGCACGTCACTGATGTCCTCCCCAACCGTCTCTGGGTCATGAGCCTGACCGCTCGCAACACCAGCTCCCATGCAACTCTCCTCATCACTACTGGCCCGCCTAGTGGAGGAAGTGGCGGATGTCTCCTCCACATCTTGGCTGTGCAGTAGCTGCTGACTGTCCTCTAGTAGCTCATCCTCGCTGAAAAGTGGAGCCGAGCCCACAGCATATACTACTTCTCTGAATGAGGGAACAGAAAAGGACAGAGGCAGGTTGAGGACAGGTGAAGGCACAGGGCCTGCTCCCAGGCCACGTCAACTAAGCGTTGTGTCAGAGGAACCCACCGACTCTTGGCTGGGGGTGTCTCATGTCACTTGGGGAAAGTGGATGACCGAGTCAACCATTCTAGAACCGCTGGGTTGCTGGTCAAGACACGACCGCTAGATCACCCCGGAAGCTCAGGCCTCTCGCTGCGACCCCTGCCAGCACCAGAAACATTTAGGCCTCTGCTTTTCCCTCGTGCAGGGCCTGACACTTTTCTGTCTGACATACTGTTAGACGAAATAATCAAATGTTAGATCAAATATTTTTTATTTTGCCACCAATACACGGCAAACTGTGCTTTAAGAATATATCACTGCACCGCAGAACGGCAATTAGGCCCTAATTTTTTTCAACTTTTACACAAAAGACTTTTCAAAAGATAGGCGCAACACTGAATGGAGAATATATTTTTATTTCGCTACTAATACACGGCAAACAGAGCTTTAGAATAGATCCCTGCACAGCAGAACGGCAATTAGGCCCTAATTTTTTTCAAATTTTACACAAAACGCTTTATAACAGATAAGTGCAACGATGAACAGCGAATATATTTTTATGTCCCCACTAATACACGGCAAACAGGCCATTAGAATATATCACTGCACTGCAGAACGGCAATTAGGCCCTAATTTTTTTCAACTTTTACACACCACAAATGGCTTTTCAACAGATAAGTGCAATGATGAATGGCAACTATATTTTTATTTCGCTACTAATACACGGCAAACCAGGCTTCAGAATAGCTTCATCCACAGATCCCCCCATAACAGTGTCCCTGTGATGACCCCCAATACAGGGGGTGGAGGTTACATCTGCGTTTATAATGACATCGAAGCCAGTGCAGTGACTGTATTCTACTACATGGGCCTCGCTCATTGTATACAAGCTTACTATAATTGTAGCCACTGTTATTAAGTAAAAATCCTTAGTAATCCTCGGTTGCATTATTGTACTTACAATCGGTAGCAGAGAGGAGGCAGGCCGGGAGGAGGGGCGCAGGCAGCATGTGTTAGTACATCTCGTACCTGAGCAGCCTGCTTCATTCATAAACTGGGTGGCGCAGGCATGTGACGTAGTGACTCACACTGCCTGCGCCCATCCTTACGGCCTGCCTCCTCTCTGCTACTGATTGTAAGTACAATAATACAACCGAGGATTACTAAGGATTTTTACTTAATAACAGTGGCTACAATTATAGTAAGCTTATATACAGTGAGCGGGACCCGTGTAGTAGAATACAGTCACTGCACGGGCCCCGCTGTCATGCTGGCCCCCAGCCCCTCCTCCCTCTTAGTCGTTACACCCGCCGCGCGGCATCGCGGCGGGTGTATCATTATAACTTCAGCAAAAATGCAGCATTCGCCCCATAAGACGCACTGCTATTTTTCCCCCACTTTTGGGGGGGGGGGGAAGTGTGTCTTATAGGGCGAAAAATACGGTATATTTTTATTTTGCCACTAATACCTGGCAAACAGGACTTCAGAATAGATCACTGCACTGCAGAATGGCAATTAGGCCCAACATTATTTTAACTTTTACACAAAAGGCTTTTCAACAAATAAGTGCAAAGATGAACAGCAAATATATTTTTATTTCACCACTAATACATGGCAAACCAGGCTTCAGAATAGATCACTGCACCGCAGAAAGGCAATTGGGTCCTAATTTTTTTCAACTTTTATACAAAAGGCTTTTCATCAGATAAGTGCAAGAATGAACGGCAAATATATATAGATATTTTTGCTTTTTCCACTAATACAACCAAAAAAGGGCTTTAAAACAGATAACTGCACCGCTGAGCGGCGAATAGATTTTTTCTTTTTCCACTTATACACGGAAAAAAGGGCTTTAAAACAGATAACTGCACTGCTGAGCGGCAAAGATATTTTCCCCTTTCCACTAATACATGCAAAAAAGGGCTTTAAAACAGATAACTGCACCGCTGTGCGGCAAATATATTTTTCCTTTTCCACTAATACAGGCCACAAAAGGCTTTACAACAATTAACTGCACCGCTGAGCGGCAAATATGTTTTTTATTTTTGCACTAATACACGGAAAAAAGGGCTTTAACCCCTTTCCTACCTATGATATGTATACTCGTCATGGAGCACTGCTACTTGGCACTCCATGGTGAGTATACACGTCATGGCATTAAACTGTCACCATGTCTGCAGACATGGTGATAGTGCTGAGGTTCCCGGCTGTTACACACAGCCAGGGATCTCAGCTAACTGGCCCAGGACCAATGAGGGTGGTCCCGAGCCTGTGTTCGCTCTGATTGGCTAGTCTGTACAGACTAGCTAATCAGACCATCCTAATGCCGGCTGACAGGTTCTGATCCCTGCAGTCTGTGAACCTTCTAAAGTGTATACATAATATCCCCCCCCCCTGCAGCCCTCAATGTGCCCCCTCCAGCCCTCAATGTGCCCCCTCCTCATTTTATCCCCTGCCGCCCCCCTCCCCCATTTTCAGCATAGCCAAGCGGTTTCGCAGAGTGTGAGCACACAGCTGACACTCTGCTTTAAACGGCCGACACCAATGTCAGCTATTTAACCCCTTCCATGCCGTAGTCCTTAAGGACCGTTGTATGGAAGGGTTTAACAGAGTGAGCTCCCTCCCTCTCTCATCAGGCGCTGCTGTGCAGTTGCAGCCACCCGATACTTGACGGGATCACAGATGGAGGGGGCTCCCTCCCCCATCAGCCTCTGCTCTGTTGTGGCAGCGTCTGATGGTTACCATGGCAACCGGACGCCTTCACAGGTTTCTAGCTTGCCATGGTATAGCTAAGCCTGATCAGTGCTAAAGTCACAATACACTACAGTAAACTATATAGTGTATTGTAATGTATTATATAGGCATCAGACCCACTGGATCTTCAAGAACCAAGTGGGTCTGGGTCAAATTATTATTTTTTTTAAGTGAAAAAAGTAAAAATAAAAAAATTAATTTCTTCTTATAGCCGCACATTTATCAATGATTAAAAAAAAATAAAAATACACTACACATGTTTGATATCATCGCGTCCGTAATGACCTGATCTATGAAAGGGTCATGTTAGTCTACTTTCACACTCGCGTTTGGCTTTCAGTTTGTGAGATCCGTTCAGTGGCTCTCACAAGCGGTCCAAAACGGATCAGTTTGCATTCTAATGCATTCTGAATGGAAAAGGATCCGCTCAGAATGCATCAGTTTGCATCAGTTCAGTCTCCATTCCGCTTTGGAGACAAACACCAAAACGCTGCTTGTCCGTCTGATGAAACTGAGCCAAACTTATCCGTCCTGGCACACAATGTAAGTCAGTGGGGACGGATCAGTTTTCTCTGACACAAACTGGCATAATAGAAAACGGATTTGTCCTCTATTGACTTTTAATGGTGTTCAAGACGGATCCGTCTTGGCTATGTTAGAGATAATACAAACGGATCCGTTCTGAACGGATGCAGATGGTTGTATTACCTGAACAAGGGCTGCAGTAAACGATTATTTTAGAAATCGAGTATTCTATTGATTATTTTTTACGATTAATCGAGTAATCTAATAAGAATGTTACCATGTTACTTCAGTAGCGTCCTGGCTGCCATGGTAACCGATCGGAGCCCAGTTATAATACTGCTGGGGCTCCAATCAGAACTTCCACCAATGAGGTGGGAGGGGACTCTGCTCTGTGGCCACTGCCACTAATGAGAGGGGAGGGGACTCTGCTCTGTGGCCACTGCCACCAATGAGGGGGGAGGGGACTCTGCTCTCTGGCTACTGCCACCAATGAGGGGGGAGGGGACTCTGCTCTGTGGCCACTGCCACCAATGAGGGGGGAGGGGACTCTGCTCTGTGGCCACTGCCACCAATGAGAGGGGAGGGGACTCTGCTCTGTGGCCAGTGCCACCAACGATATTAATACTGGGGGGTGGGGGGAGGGCGCACTGCGCCACCAATAAAAATTAACCTTTAATACAGACGGCAGGCAGCAGATCAGCGGCAGTTAACCCCTTACAAAGGACCTTTCATGGTCCGGACTTACTAACTAGCAGCTACATAGAACGGCGCCCAAGGATGTCCCTGCACTTACAATTAAACCTGGGCGTCGTTCGGTTCTCCCCACTGTGGACCAGTTACAGTCTCCTGCTCTATGTGCTAATTACTAATATCGGAGCAATAGAGGGGAGACATCCGCTCTGTGGGCGTTCCTTTTCCCTGCACTGTGATGTTCTGTGCTGCGATTGGACAGCGCAGGGAGAAGAAACGCCCACAGAGAAGGTGATGTCTCCTCCCCATTGGTCCGATATTAGTAATTGGCACATGGAGCACGAAACTGTAACTGGCCCACAGTGGGGAGAATGGAGCGGCGCCCAGGGATAATTGTAAGTGCGGGGACATCCCGGGCGCCCTCCGTGTAGCTGCTAGTTAGTAAGGCCGGACAATATAAGGTCCTGTCATTGGTGGCGCAGTGCGCCCGCCCCTCCTTCGCCCCCCCCCCCCCGTCTCTCCTCACTGGCAGCGCAGCACAGGGGGAGTGAGAGAGCGACACTCCCCTGTGAGCCCCGCCTCCTCTGCTGCCAGCCGCTCTGCAGAGTGTCGGGTCATAGGGCGCGCTTACGTGCACTATGACCTGACGGGTGACCACGGAGCGGTGAGTAATAGCAAGTGCTGCCCTCCCACTCTGTGGTCACATGACACAAACGAATCCTCGATGCAAAAAAATTGCATCGAGGATTTTTTTGTGTCGAATTACTCGATTAAATCGAGTAATCGTTTCAGCCCTAATCTGAACGGATCCATCCATGACAGATCCCCACAAAGCATGAGTGTGAAAGTAGCCTTACTTTCCCCACACGGTGAACACCATAAAAAAAAAAGAAAAACTGTGATGAAATAAAAATTTCCCCAAAAAAGGTAATAAAAGTGATCAAAAAATTTGTATGTACGCCAAAATGGTACCACTCAAACCGTCACTTCATCCCGCAAAAAAAGAGCCCCTACATGAGACAGTTTCCCCCCCCCCAAAAAAAAACGGCTCTCAGACTATAGAGACACTAAAACATGTTTTTGTTTTTTTCAAAAATGTTTTTATTGTGTTAAAGTAAAATAAATAGAAAAGTATACATATTAGGTATTGCCGCATCTGTAAGAACATGCTCTATAAAAATATCACATGACCTAACCCCTCAGGTGAACACCGTAAAAAAAAAAAAAAGTGTAAAAAAAGCCATTTTTTGTCACCTAACATCACAAAAAGTGTAATACCAAGCGATCAAAAAGGCATATGCCCCCCAAAATAGTACCAATCAAACCGCCATCTCATCCCACAAAAAATAAGACCCTACCTAAGACAATCGGTCAAAAAATAAAAGAGCTATCACTCTCAGACAATGGAGACACTAAAATATGATTTTTTTTTTGCTATTATTTTGCTAAAGTAAAAAAAAAAAGTAGACATATTAGGTATCGCCGCGCCCGTAAGAACCTGTTCTATAAAAACATCACATGATCTAACCCCCCAGGTGAAAACCATAAAAAAAATTAAATAAAAACTGTGCCAAAAAAGCCATTTTTTGTCACCTTACATCACAAAAAGTGTAATACCAAGCGATCAAAAAGTCATATGCACCCTAAAATATTACCAATTGAACCATCATCTCATATCAAATAAATGAGCCCCACATAAGACAGCTGCCCAAAATATAAAAAATAAACTATGGCTTTCAGAATAAGGAGAAACATACTTTATTATGTAAAACTGAAACAACCAACCCAAAAAAGGTAGTCATATTTGGTATTGTCGCATCTGTAACAACCTGCTCTATAAAAAATTCACATAATCTAACCTGTCAGATGAACATTGTAAATAACAAAAAAAAAAAAAAAAAACAGGGCCAAAACAGCAATTTTTTGTTACCTTGCCTCACAGAAAGTGTAATATAAAACCAAAAATCATACAAAAATCAACAAAACTGCCACCTTATCCTGTAGTTCCCAAAATAGGGTCATTTCTTGGGAGTTTCTACTCTAGGGGTGCATCAGGGGGTCTTCAAATGTGACATGGCAGCTTAAAATGATCCCAGTGAAATCTGCCCTCCAAAAACCATATGGCGTTCATTTCCTTCTGTGCCCTGCTGTGTGCCCATACAGCAGTTTACAACCACATATGGGGTGTTTCTGTAAACTACAGTATTAGGGTCCATTCACACGTCCGTGTGTGTTTTGCGGATCCACGGATCCGCGGATCCGCAAAACACGGACATCGGCGATGTGCGTTCGGCAATTTGCGGACCGCACATCGCCGGCACTCTCATAGAAAATGCCTTTTCTTGTCCGCAATTGCGGACAAGAATAGGACATGTTCTATTTTTTTCGGGAACGCAATTGCGGACCCGGAAGTGCGGATCCGCAATTGTGGACCCGGCCGGGACATCGTCTGTCCCCATTGAAACGAATGGGTCCGCAATTCCGTTCCGCAAAATGCGGAATGGAATTGCGGACGTGTGAATGGACCCTTAGGGTAATAAAAATTGAGTTTTGTTTGGCTGTTAACCCTTGCTTTGTTAGCAGAAAAAAAAAATTAAAATGGAAAATCTGCCAAAAAATTAAAATTCTGAAATTTCATCTCCATTTTGCATTACTTCATGTGGAACACCTAAAGGGTTAACAAAGTTTGTAAAATCAGGGGTGTAGTTTCTAAAATGGGGTCACTTTTGGGTGGTTTCTTTTATGTAAGCTGCACAAAGTGACTTCAGACCTGAACTGGTCCTTAAAAATTGGGTTTTGGAAATTTTCTTAAAATGCCTTCTAACTTCCCAAAAAATGAAAATGTAATTTACAAAATGACCCAAACATGAAGTAGACATATGGGAAATGTAAAGTAATAACTATTTTAGGAGGTATCACTATCTGTTTTAAAAGTAGAGAAATTGAAATTTGCGAATTTTCAAAATTTTTAGCAAATTTGGTATTTTTTTTATAAATAAAAATTAAATATTTTGACTCAAATTTACCACTGTCATGAAGTACAATATGTGATGAGAAAACAACCTCAGAAGGACTTGGATAAGTAAAAGCGTTTTAAAGTTATCACCACATAAAGTGACACATGTCAGATTTGCCAAAAAGGGTCCTTAAGGTGAAAAATGGCAGGGTCCTGAAGGGGTTAAAACAGTTAACTGCACCACTGAGCCGCAAATATATTTTTCTTTTGCCACTAATACACAACAAAAAGGGCTCTAATTTTAGAACTTCACCACACAACGGCTAATAAGCCTTTTTATCCCACTAATAAAAGCCAAAAAATGCTTTAGAACATATAACTGCACCACACAAGGGCAAATAAAACCTAGAAATATTTCCTTGTAATAACCCCTGTTAATGCCTGTAACAAATAGCACTAGCACCGTAATAAGAACAGTTTGCTGAAATTACAGAGCTGTATAATGGCAATTTGGATCCCCAGTCAGTACAGCAAGGTGTAATCGAATTGTTCCTATTACCCAGGCTGTCACCTCCCCGACTGAACCCTGTTCAACATAAATGCTGGTGGAATGCTTCCTCCCTATCCTTTCCCTACACCTTGAATGATTTTTTCCCTGCACTTGTAAATTGTTTTTTTTTTTCACCACAATCAAGTCTTTTCTGTCGATGTCCCTAGCGCCTGCAGACACGTCTCTCCCTGCATTAAGTGCGCTGGTGAATGGCAGAATCTAAGATGGCTGCCGCTATTTATAGGGCTGTGACATCACAGGGTTGGCTGGCTGCTGATTGGCTGCATGCATGTCAGTATGGCTGATCCTGTCTTCTCAGAGTCCCTTGCCCCATGTCCTCACACGTGCAGCAGCCATTTTAGGAAAAAATGCGATTCATTAGCACGAATTGCTAATTTGAGTTCACCAGTTTTATTGGTCATTCTTGTGGCATTAGTATACATACACTTAAGAGGTTTATGTATATATTTTACCCTACACCTTTCTATATGAACTGTACTAGTCCCTGCTTCCATTCCTCCTCTAGTTCCATTACCTTTCCCCAGGTCTCAATCTGCACTATCTTCTCCTACTATAATATAATTATCCTCCCCCTAGTCCCTAGTTCAAAAACTCCTCCAACTTTCTTGCCATCTTCTCCCCCAAAACAGCTGCACCTTCCCCATTGAGGTGCAACCCTTCCCTACAATAGAGCCTGTAGCCAACAGAGAAGTCGGCCCAGTTCTCCAGGAACCCAAACCCCTCTTTCCTACACCAGTTCTTGAGCCACTTGTTAACCTCCCTAATCTTCCGCTGCCTTTCTTGTGTGGCTCGTGGTACAGGTAGTATTTCGGAAAACACTACCTTCGAGGTCCTTGCCATCAGCTTATGACCTAAATACCTAAAATCATCTTTAAGTACGCTCCACCTACCTCTAACTTTGTCATTGGTTCCAATATGGACCATGACTGCTGCATCTTCATCAGCCCCTCCCAGTAAACTATCAACCCGATCCGCAATATGTCGAATTTGAGCGCCAAGAAGACAACACACCGTTCGACGATCCCGGTCTTTGTGACAGATCGCCCTATCTGTACCCCTAAAAATTGAGTCTCCCACTACCAGCACCTGTCTGGCCTGCCCTGCTCTACTGGTCCCCTGCCTACTGGAGCTGACATTACCCTGACTGGCAGAGGAAGTGTCTTGCTACAGCAGTGCTCCCCCTGAACTGACACCACCCGCATCTGCCAACCTTGCAAACTTGTTGGGATGTGTTAGATCAGGGCTAGACTCCCTGACACTCTTCCCTCTACACTGCTTTCTGAATGTTATCCAGCTACCTACCTCACTTTCCTGAGCCTCCACGCTACCCCCCCCCCCCCACACACACACACACACAGACATCTACCCCATAGAGCAGCACATTTTTTTCCAAATTGCCAACGCTTGTCATTGTTGAAACTTCTTAGTTTAGATACAAGATGTGTGATTCTAAACAAGTAATTTGCTCACATTTTGAACAAAGATATGCACCCCCATGGCTGTTCCAGAACTGCATACATTAGAGAAGATGTTCACTGGATTCCATCAATAATGGAACACATACTAATCGGGATTACGCAAGAAAAGAGAAAAAAAAAACAATATAGTGCAGTGATAAGCAACTGATTTAGTGTAGTTCCCTCCTAAAGTCCCTACACACTTAATACAAACACACACTGGAAATCAAACACCTGAACACTCACAAACACGCATTGTTTGTGTGCTTGTATAAGTGCAGCTCCCAAACAACTTCAAACCAGACTGCTTTTTTTTTCTTCTGGATTTACTGAGCTCCTTGTTGTCCTGTCTTCTTATTGTGTATGCCCAGCACTGGTATAACTACTGTGTAACTAATAATCTTTTTATTGATAGATAGCTTACTTTTTCTTGGTCTCCTCAGATGTTGTGCTGTTTTAATTTCTAGTTGACTGGATTTTTGCAGTGCAATACATTTCAAAAAGTCCTCGTTAGTGTGACGTTTGTATGTCATATTAAAATTGATAGTTGTTGATTACACCAGAGGTTTACAAATTGCTGAGTCTTGTGGCTGGCTAGATGTGTTTCAGGGAGTAAGCTATCTATCAATAAAAATAATATGGGTTACACAGTAGTGACATCAGTGCTGGGCATGCACAGGAAGAATCTGACAGAGGTCTGACAGAGGGAACGGGCATTACAACACAGTATCTTCTTTGAACACCAAGCAATATACAGTGTCTGATATTTTTTGAAATGTGATTTTTTTTATTTTCATACTTATTTTTTCTCTAATAACAAGAATGCATATAAAATACACTAGTGTATACAAATTTACTATTTTAATTAATTATAATATTTTTTTGTCTCCGTTTATCATACATTATTTTTTTAATTTTGTTATTATTTTTGGTTTTCTCTATTAATATTAATCTGTTTGTGATTTGCATTTCTTATAGCCCTGTGCCTTTAGTGTTTTGACTTTTTCTTTCACAAAGTGTAAAATGCAAGTGGTTTCATATAAATTTCAAGCATAATACACTTAGGGAATATATAACAACTATTCCAATATATATCCACGTCATATACTTATATACTGTATATGTTTTATGGTTTTTCTTGTCATATAATTTTTTGTTTTAACCTGTACTGCTAATAAGTTATTTTTATGGATAGTGTAGATGTAGAACCAGCCATACATTATTATTAACTGTATTGTGAAGTTTGTGGCTGATTGGTGGGTAGTCTGCAGGCTAAAAGCTAATAAATCTATCCATATTAGTTGGATGGATTAGTTGGTGAGCAACTATAGTATGTATGTTGCAGTGCACATTTGTAATGAGTGTAGCATATAAATACATTTTTTCATGTTACACCTACAAACTTAAATGTAAGTTTGTGATAGACCAACAAAATCTAGGATTGAAGTGAAACACTTCAGTAAATCCTACTGTGTGAAGTGAAAAGAAAATGATATATGGTTTTCAAAAATTTGAATAACTGATACCCCTAAATAAAATCCAATTTGACCAATTGCCTTCAGAAGTTATCTAATTAGTAAACAGAGTCCTCCTATGTCAAATTTATTCTCATAATAACTATGGCAGTTTTAGGGGTTTGTTAGTGAACATTAGCGATCAAACAGCATCATGGAAACCAAGGAACACACCAGACAGGTCAAGGATAAAGTTGTGGAGCAGTGTAAATCAGGGTTAGGTTATAAAAAAAAATATCACAAGCTCTGAACATCTCATGGTGCAGTGTTCAATTCATCAGAGAAAAATGGAAGGAGTATGGCACAACTGCAAACCTAGTCCTGTATTCCACAAATGTGGCCTTTATGGAAGAATTGCAAGAAGAAAGCCATTTTTGCAAGCAAGCTATAAGAAGTCCCCTTTGCAGTTTACAACAAGCCATGCAGGGGACATAGAAAACATGTGGAAGAAGGTTCTCTGGTAAGATGAGACTAAAGTTGACCCTTTTTGGCCTGAATGCAAAACGCTATGTGTTGCAGAAAGCTAACACTGCACATAACCCTGAACACACCATCACCACCATGAAACATGGTGGTGGCAGCATCCTGTATGGGG
The DNA here is from genome assembly GCA_033119425.1 of Bufotes viridis. Classification (NCBI taxonomy): domain Eukaryota; kingdom Metazoa; phylum Chordata; class Amphibia; order Anura; family Bufonidae; genus Bufotes; species Bufotes viridis. The sequence continues at coordinate 207,680,041 of CM065591.1, forward strand.
GTGCTTTTCTTCAGCAGGGACACGGAAGTCGGTCAAAGTTGATGGAAAGATGGATATAGCTAAATACAGGGCAATCCTAGAGGAAAACCTGTTAGAGGTTGCAAAAGACTTGATACAAGGGCAGAGGTTCACCTTCCAGCAGGACAGCTACCCTAAACATACAGCCAGAGCTACACTGGAATCGTTTAGATCAAAGCATATTTATGTGTTAGAATGGCCCAATTAAAGTCCAGACCTACCGTATTTTTCACCCTATAAGACGCACTGGACCAAAAGACGCACCTAGGTTTCAGAGGAGGTCAATAAGAAAAAAATATTTTTCATTAGACCTCAAGTCAGATCAGCAGTCAGACCCCCAGTGTCAATCAGACCTCAACTGACAGCCCCAATCAGACTCCCAATGTTAATAAGACCCCAATAAGACCTCAGACACCCCATTCACACCTCAGCTCAGACCCCAATGTGAATGACCCCCACAATCAGACCTCAGATAAGAGCCCCACGCCTCTCATCAGCCCCCATATGCCTCTCATGATAAGCCCCCATGCCTCTCATTAGCCCCATATGTCTCTCATCAGCCCCCCATGCCTCTCATCAGCCCCCATATGCCTCTCATTGTCAGCCCCCATGCCTCTCATCAACCCCCATATGTCTTTCATCAGCCCCCCATGCCTCTCATCAGCCCCTAGCATCCTTTAATCAGCTCCCATATGCCTCTCATCAGCCTCCATTGCCTCTAATCAGCCCCATATGCCACTCATCAGCCCCCATATGCCTCTCATTCTCAGCCCCCATATGCCTCTCATTAGCTCCCATGCCTCTCATTAATTGACCCCATAAGACGCAGGGACATCCCCCCCCCCATGAGTCTTATGGGGTGAAAAATACGGTAAGGCTCATTGATAATCCGTGGCAAGACTTGAAAATTGCTGTCCACAGACACTCTCCATCAAATCTGACTGAGCTTGAGCTATTTTGCAAAGAAGAATGGGCAAAAGTTTCTCTAAATGTGCAAAGCTGGTAGAAACATACCCCAAAAGACTTGGATCCTACCAAGTATTGACTCAGCGGGGCTGAATACAAACGCATGCCACAATTTCCAAATTTTTATTTATTAAAAATGTTTAAAAAAATTTGGGAACCATGTATCATTTTCTTTTCACTTCACACATACTTGCTACTTTGTGTTGGTCTGTCACCTAAAATCCCAATAAAATGCATTTGAGTTTGTTGGTGTAACGTAAATTTTTTTGGAAAAGTTCAAGAGGTATGAATACTTTTTCAAGGCACTGTATGTATATTTACATATATATATATATATATATATATACACAGTCAAGTCACATTATTATGACCACTTCCTACTTTCATCCTCTGCAGCCCATAGGTCTTAAAGGAAGTCACATGTCGTGAGCTCAATTGGTTGGTATATAAGGTATGCGATAGGCTGTATGGACACATATCCCTCATTGCTGTCATGGGTAAAGGAGTGATTTATCACAGTTACAAAAAGGGATGATTATTGGCTTTTGGCAGTATTTCTGAAACTACGCAGTTTGTTAACTGTTCTCATGCGGCTTTGGTGAAAGTGTATTGTGAGTAGACAAATGGCACCACTGCAAATAGGCAATGTGGAATCTATGGAGCACCATTTGCCATTGATATGAGAAGTGAATGTCGGCTATGAAAATGTGCAAGGGCAAACTGACTCTATAGTGGAGCAGCCCACTGCAAAACTAACCGAGGGCTACCAGACATGTGTCTAAGGCTACATGCACACGACCGTATGTGTTTTGCGGATCAATTGAATGGGTCCGCATCCTATCCACACAAAAAAACGGACACGGAAACAAACAACATTCGTGTGCATGTAGCCTAAAACAACACTTCAGTAAATCCTACTGTGTATGGGACTTCAAAGCAGATGCATGATGATTACTATGAGAGTATGACCAAGATTTCCAAGTATTACCCTAACCCCCTAATTCCACAGAGTTGAACCTAATTTAGCATCTGTGGGACCACCCTGATCATCGTGTTCGTTCCAAGGATCTACCTCCAGCAGCTGTGGGATGCACTGCTTTTAGCATGGCTCCATACACCTGTGATAATGTATTGAGTCACTCCCAGCCTTTTTAGCTGCTGCTCATGCTGCACATGGCAGTTACTCTGGATATTAGCTGATGGTCATAATAATGTGACTCGATATATAGATATACTGTAGATAGATATATACATAAAACATGTGTATATATGGGTGTGTGTGTGTGTAGCTGATATATGGTATATATATATAGTGGCAGTGGAGCTGCCAGAGGGCCGTATGAGGGCCATTAAAATGGTGTATCTCACTCAGCTGGGTGAGAACAAGAAAGGCTGGGTAGCAGCAGCTAGGCTAGTAATTACGATAATTAGCAGCCAGCTAAGGAGCTCAGGTAAAGGTGGGCTGAGCTCCTCAATCAGGGCTCCCAGTCTGGGAAAGGAGAAGGCTGCGCCGAGGCCTGTGGGAGCCAGGATCCTCTAACCCTGTGTGGGGTATGCATCATGCTGTATTTTGGGGAGCTGGGTGGTAGACCCAGATCCCGACAGAGAGGGAGAAATACTGTATAGTTAGTGGCCAGACGACGGAGGATTTATGTTTATGATTTATGATTGGTCTGCTGTAAAAGTGACAATAAAACTGGTTGTGGCCAGTTTGCACCTAAATCTGCAGTGTTTGAGTGGCTTCTTGAGGTGCCAACCGTTTAAGTGTAGAAGACTAGTGTTGATCACGAATTTTCGAATTGCGAATTTTGATCGCGAATATCGGCACTTCGAGAATTCGCGAATATTTAGAATATCGTGAAATAGATTCGCAATCGCGAATATTCGTTTTTTTTTTAAATACCAGTTTATGCGAATTTTATGCGAATTTTCGCAATCAAGAAAATAATGACGAAGTCGCGAATTTTCAAATATATGGCGAATATTCGGCCAAATATTCGCGAAATATCGCAAATTCGAATATTGCCCCTGCCGCTCATCACTATAGAAGACGGCCATCCTGGAGAGCTAAGTGACCCCGAGTTGTCACAATATATATATGAGTCTAGTTACACCACTATTCTACTGTGATTGAAATGATGAGTGAGCCATCCAGTCCATAATGTCATCCTCTTAGTCCTTAGTAATAATCTGTTGCCAACCTGAAGTCAGGAAGAATTGTAGCCTGCTACTACTACTGGCTGAATGGCTGGTGCCAACAGTGCTGCTGCTGTTTCCACTACTACAGCCACCCGCATTCTTATTCATGCATGATATGGCATTTTATTATGAAGACTACAACAATGAGAAGTCACAGGTTTGGTACACTGAATATTGCAGGACACTTTGCAACAAGTTTTGGGGAAAAAGGTACAATTGGACAACCCCAGCAACCAAAACATATGTTTTTATATGCTTTTTTTGCACAATTATAAGCTGTAGAAGCTTTGCACTAGGCTTTGGGTGCAAAAGGTGCAATGTCTGTCGCTAAATATGTACTGACACTGTCAGGGGCGGATTGGGAATTCAAAGTGGCCCTGGAAAACAATATGTAAATGTCCCCATGTTTTAGGCAGGGCCAAACTAGTAGAAGGTGGGGTATTGCCAAGTAGGCGGGGTCAACAAACTGTTAGGCATGGACATAATGCTCGTTGGTGGGTCCAATACAAACAATGATCACACAACGGATGCAAAATAAAGGATTTTCTTTTTTTATTCTCTGTTCTTCTGACAGATCATAAGATTGGATAACAAAGCCTGATGTGAACTTAAATGTTAAAACACCAGTAGGGAGTGTGACTTCACTTTCTTGTCCCCCCTCTCACAAATACACAATATACACTATGCAGTCACCGTCACATATACACAATATACACTATGCAGTCACCGTCACATATACACAATATACACTATGCAGTCACCATCACATATACACTATGCAGTCACCATCACATATACACAGTATACACTATGCAGTCACCGTCACATATACACAGTATACACTATGCAGTCTCCATCACAAATACACAATATACACTATGCAGTCACTGTCACATATACACAATATACACTATGCAGTCACTGTCACATATACACAATATACACTATGCAGTCACTGTCACATATACACAATATACACTATGCAGTCACCCCACTATCATATATACACAATATACACTATGCAGTCACTGTCACATATACACAATATACACTATGCAGTCACCCCACTATCATATATACACAATATACACTATGCAGTCACTGTCACATATACACAATGTACACTATGCAGTCACTGCCCCCACACCCCCACTGTCACATAAACACAATATACACTATGTAGTCACTGCCCCCCCATACACACGATATACACAATGCAGTGTCCCCCAGTGTCTCCCACCTTCCTCTTCTGGGCAAACCTAAGAGCCCAGGCAGAAGCTATGTATGGTGTATGGTAATGACAGAGCAGCGGGGCAGTCAGCCCACAGGGACTTTTCTTGTGAAGTACATTGCCAATCGGCCCCTGGACACTTTAAATATGCTTATCGCACAATAATAAACTGGAGGAGCCTTGCTACAGTTTTTTGGGGGGAAAAAAGGCACAATTGGACCAGCCCTGCGACCAAAATATACGCTGCTGTTGACGCACTAAAATACACTTATTTCCAACAGGTTTTTGGAAAAAAAGGTGCAATTGAGTAATGTCTGCAGGAAAATACACTTATTAACTGTAGAAGCTTTGCAATGTATCCCTTTATGTGGTGATAACTTTTTTTTTTTTTTTGTTTTTTTTTTTTAAAGAATTTTAATCTTTTATTCCAATTATCCTAAAACATACAGTTTACAGAGAACATAATTGCAAAATCATCCCCCCCCCGTACACCCTCCCCCCCCTGCCTTGCAAAAGAAAAAAAAAAGAAAAGTTAGAGAAAGGAAGGTAGAATTTCCTTAATCATCGTATTCCTTCCAAATACTATCCCACTTTTCATAGGATCCTCTTTGTCTGTACAGAATCCTCTCGTAACTTTTGACCTTATTAACTAAATTTAGCCAATTATTACAATCTGGAGCAGAGGAGGAGAACCATTTTCTAGCTACAAGAAGCCTGGCTAAAAACAACACTTTAATCAGCAATCGAGACTTCATAACCTGGCAACTAACCTCTGATAGATCCCCCAAAACCCATACTTTGGGAGAAAATTGAATATCCATATTAAGTCTTTGGGTTAGGGTTCTTTGAACCAACTTCCAGTACTTGCTCACTGTCGGGCAATCCCAGAATAGATGTAAATGATCTGCCACGGGATCGCCACAACGGGGGCACTCAGAAGAAGCTCTAATTCCTCTCCTGTGGAGCCATAGAGGTGTTACATATATTTTGTGCATAATATTAAACTCTACCACCGTGTGATTAAAATTGTGCGAAACCCGGCTTCAGTTATCACCTACATTCTCCCAATCCGGGGAACCCAAATCTAACAGTAAAGTGGACCAGGATCTTTGCCCTGGAGACAAACAGTCCATAATTTTTTTTTTTTATCAAGTACCTATAACAATGTGATATTCTAACTTTCACGCCACCCTTCTTTTGGATCAACTTATGTAAAAATTCCGGAATGTCTATATTAAGTAAGTGATTATCAGAAATACTAAGCAGTGCCGAATGCAATTGAAGATATGCATACCAAGCCACCTCACCTACATTTTCCTCTTGTTCTAGCTCCATAAGAGTCAGGATTTGCCCATTTTTAACCACTTGGCTCAAATAATAAATGTTTTTTTTCCTCCAATATTGCTGACAGTTTAAGTTGTCAAGACTCAGAAGTTTTAAGTTATGCCACAGTGGAGTGCAGATAAGTGATGCCCTAACTTTCAACCAACTTTTTATAACCATCCATGCTTTCATAGCCATTCTGCAGAAAGGTTTATAATCTTCCTGTAACTTAAGTAGGTAATCAGACTCCAAAACTGTAAAAAAATCCGAAAAACCTGAATCTTTAACCAATTTTCTGCAGAGATGGCTATTTTCCCAATCATTAAAAAAACAGAGTTGAGAAGCCATAACATAACCCTTAAAATAAGGGAGATTAAGACCTCCCTGCTTATAAGGCATAGAAAAGTACACTGCCTTTAATCTCACACGTTTCCTCCCCCATAGTAGATAATTTATCATCCGCTCTATTAACCTAAAGTACTTATCCTCTATCCATATAGGAGAGTTACGAAGAATATAAAGAACCTGGGGCAGCACCACCATTTTTATTAACGAAATTCTATCCGCTCTTGCAGACAGAATTTTTTGCCATATCTTAATTTTAGATCTCAGCTTTTGTAATAAAGGAATCAAGTTAAGCTGTAAATAATCTTGAATTTTGGCAGAAATTGTTATCCCCAGATATTTTATCGTCTCCGAAATCAATAATCGACTAGTCAAGTCATCAGTGGGTCCTCGCAATTCATCCACTGGAAGGAGAGTCGTCTTAGCCCAGTTGACCTCCAATCCGGAAGAGTTGCCAAAAAAATTAACTAACTCCATTACTCGGGGAAGTGTACTTTCTGTTTGCTGGATAAAAAACAGAATATCATCTGCGTAAAGGGAAATGCGGTCCTGCTTCCCCATTACCCCAAAACCGGCCACCCTTGTATCCTGCCTTATACTAACCGCAAGGGGTTCAACATAGATATTAAACAGGAGGGGAGAGAGGGGACAGCCTTGTCGGGTGCCTCTCCCTAGTTCAAAGCTCTCAGTCAGCATGTCATTAATCCTAATCCTGGCAATCGGAGATTTATATAGCAGTTGTATCATTGCTATAAATTTGGGGCCAAAATCCATTTTTCTCATCACTTCCCAAAGGAACGCCCACTTGACCCTGTCGAACGCCTTAGTGGCGTCCAATGACAGGATGGAGCGGGCGTCACTCCCAGGCGACTGGATATTGGTAAAAATCCTATGCAGATTATGATGAGTGCCCCTTCTCGGCATAAAACCATTCTGATCTGGATGGATAACAGAGGACAAAACCCTAGAAAGCCTCCTAGCCATGACTTTAGACAGTAGCCTAACATCCGTATTTAATAGTGAGATTGGTCTATAATAACTCAAATCCGCCAGATCTTTATCTTTTTTTGGAATTAAGACTATCAAAGCTTCCATCATAGACGTTGGAAGATCTCCTCCTTCCAACGCTTGAGAAAACACTTCTAATAGGTGGGGAAAAATAGCATCACTGTACTTACGATAAAATTCATACGGAAAACCATCTAGACCTGGCGCGGAGTTCCCAGACATAGACCTCAAAGCCTCCTGGAGCTCCAAGAGGGTCACTTCTTTTTCCAGAAATTTTTTTTGAGTCTCCGTTAACATCGGGAGAGAAATTCTCTCCAGGAACCGCCTCGCCAGGTCCGATGAAATACCAGGGGATGCTCTATATATTTGAGAGAAATATTGCAAAAAAGTATCTCTAACTCCCTCTGGATCTTGTATAGTTACACCATCTAAATTACGAATCAGAGTTATAGCTTTCTTTTTCTTCTCCTGTTGTGAAACTATTCTGGCCAGGAGCTTACCAGGACGACCAGTCTCTGAGAAATATTTTTGTCCTTTAAAGAATAATATGTGGTGATAAGTTTAAAATGCTTTTACTTATCCAGAACGAAATGTAAAAAAAGATAAAAAAAAGAGGTTAAGAATAGTGTTGAGCGAACAGTTCGAAAATCGTTCGGGTCCGTACCGAATTTTGGGGTGTCCGTGACACGGACCCGAACCCGGACATTTTCAAAAAAGTTCGGGTTCGGGTCCGGTGTTCGTCAATTACTTCCCGCTTTCTGAAGGGCTGCACAGCAGCCAATCAGCTAGCGTTTTACTTCTTGCCCTAAGAGCCCATCACAGCCATGCCTACTAATGGCATGGCTGTGATTGGCCAAGTGCAGCATGTGACCCAGCCTCTATTTAAGCTGGAGTCACGTAGCGCCGCACGTCACACTGCTCTGACTAGTGTAGGGAGAGGATGCAGCTTCTGTGAGAGCGAGATAGGCAGGGATAAAGAAGTGATTGAATGATCTACCTTTCTACACCTGTGCATCATAACAACTCAGCTGAGCTGTTCACTGAAAGTCACTATTTTGTTGAGACTGGCCAGAGAGATTTTTACTGGCACATGTAACTGGGCTGACCGGCGGTGGCCATTTTGGGACTTGTGGTGCGCCAGCACTTGCTGCCACAGAGTGTAAACCAAAGCTCCAAAGAAGTTAAAAATCTACACCTGTGAATCAGAACAACAGCGATTCAGCTGCTCAGTCAAAGTCAATTTTTTTTCTGGCTGGGCAGACTGTTTTCTGGCACATGTTACTGGGCTGATAGGCGGCGGCCATTTTGGGACTTGTGGTGCTACAGCAAAAGCTGCCACAACGTCCATTAATCTAATGTAATAGTCGATTTTTTCATATATATACTACATCAGGGGTTTGGCTGTGCTTGTGTCACCCATACTAACTGCAAAGATATTTAATATATCAGTGGTGAAACTGAAAGTAACCCACTTGGATAGCAAATCCCATGAATGTGCTGTTCCAGCTAGGCTAGCCAGTGCCACTACTTTGTCCAATACTGTCAGCCAGAAATATTTTTTTTTTATGTGCCAGAAATATAAATTAGAAAAAGCTTTCACCGTAATAATAAAATTATTCTGGTGTTAGACCAGAAGAAGCACTCCTGTTGTAATTAATACTGTAAAAAGGCTTAGGCAATATTTCTCCCAGTGTGGGAAATTTATCTAGCAAAACTAGCATTTTAACAATTCGGTGTTCTGAAATACCAGCAGTCCTCTTGTAATTAATACCGCCAAAAGGCATTATATCGTCCAGTGTTGTAATTTTGGTGAAAAAAAGGCCAATTTAATCAATCTGGTGTTTGTTAGACCAGAAAAACTAGGCCTCACGTTTTCACTCCTCTAAAAGGAATTATATTTCCCGTGTGGGAATCTATGTACAAAACTAGCATTATAAAAATCTGGTGTCCAATTAGCAGCAGTGTTCTTGTAATTAATACCGCAAAAGGCATTATTGTCCAGTGTTGTAATTTTGGTGAAAAAAGGCCAATTTAATCAATCTGGTGTTTGTTAGACCAGAAAACTAGGCCTCACGTTTTCACTCCTCTAAAGGAATTATATTTCCCGTGTGGGAATCTATGTACGAAACTAGCATTATAAAAATCTGGTGTCCAATTAGCAGCATGTTCTTGTAATTAATACCGCCAAAAGGCATTATTGTCCAGTGTTGTAATTTTGGTGAAAAAAGGCCAATTTAATCAATCTGGTGTTTGTTAGACCAGAAAAACTAGGCCTCACGTTTTCACTCCTCTAAAAGGAATTATATTTCCCGTGTGGGAATCTATGTACCGAAAACTAGCATTATAAAAAATCTGGTGTCCAATTAGCAGCAGTGTTCTTGTAATTAATACCGCCAAAAGGCATTATTGTCCAGTGTTGTAATTTTGGTGAAAAAAGGCCAATTTAATCAATCTGGTGTTTGTTAGACCAGAAAAACTAGGCCTCACGTTTTCACTCCTCTAAAAGGAATTATATTTCCCCGTGTGGGAATCTATGTACCAAAACTAGCATTATAAAAATCTGGTGTCCAATTAGCAGCAGTGTTCTTGTAATTAATACCGCCAAAAGGCATTATTGTCCAGTGTTGTAATTTTGGTGAAAAAAGGCCAATTTAATCAATCTGGTGTTTGTTAGATCAGAAAAACTAGGCCTCACGTTTTCACTCCTCTAAAAGGAATTATATTTCCCCGTGTGGGAATCTATGTACCAAAACTAGCATTATAAAAATCTGGTGTCCAATTAGCAGCAGTGTTCTTGTAATTAATACCGCCAAAAGGCATTATTGTCCAGTGTTGTAATTTTGGTGAAAAAAAGGCCAATTTAATCAATCTGGTGTTTGTTAGACCAGAAAAACTAGGCCTCACGTTTTCACTCCTCTAAAAAGGAATTATATTTCCCCGTGTGGGAATCTATGTACCAAAACTAGCATTATAAAAAATCTGGTGTCCAATTAGCAGCAGTGTTCTTGTAATTAATACCGCCAAAAGGCATTATTGTCCAGTGTTGTAATTTTGGTGAAAAAAAGGCCAATTTAGGCTACATGCACACGACCGTTGTTTGTTTCCGCGTCCGTTCCGTTTTTTTTCACGGATAGGATGCTTCCCCATTCATTTCAATGGGTCCGTCAAAAAATGCGGATGGTCAACCATTTTTGTTCCGCATCCGTGATCCGTGTTTTCATTCCGTCAAAAAAATAGTGCATGTCCTATTTTTTTCACGTTTATGGACAAGGATAGGCATTTTTACAATGGATCTGCCATAAAAATCGGATCCGTCAAAAAAAACGGTCCGTCATCCGTTTTTTTTGACGGACGCAAAATTTCAAGGAAGAGCGGACGCGGAGGCAGGCAACGGTCGTGTGCATGTAGCCTTAATCAATCTGGTGTTTGTTAGACCAGAAAAACTAGGCCTCACGTTTTCACTCCTCTAAAAAGGAATTATATTTCCCCGTGTGGGAATCTATGTACCAAAACTAGCATTATAAAAAATCTGGTGTCCAATTAGCAGCAGTGTTCTTGTAATTAATACCGCCAAAAGGCATTATATCGTCCAGTGTTGTCATTTTGGTGAAAAAAAGGCCAATTTAATCAATCTGGTGTTTGTTAGACCAGAAAAACTAGGCCTCACGTTTTCACTCCTCTAAAAAGGAATTATATTTCCCCGTGTGGGAATCTATGTACCAAAACTAGCATTATAAAAAATCTGGTGTCCAATTAGCAGCAGTGTTCTTGTAATTAATACCGCCAAAAGGCATTATATCGTCCAGTGTTGTAATTTTGGTGAAAAAAAGGCCAATTTAATCAGTCTGGTGTTTGTTAGACCAGAAAAACTAGGCCTCACGTTTTCACTCCTCTAAAAAGGAATTATATTTCCCCGTGTGGGAATCTATGTACCAAAACTAGCATTATAAAAAATCACATTTTCCGGAAGTTCGGCCGAAGCTCTCGAACCCGAACATCCAGGTGTTCGCTCATCTCTAGTTAAGAAGTTTCTGTCAGAGCAGAAAGGACTTCGGACAATAGGTGCCAGAGGGCGGAGTGAATAAATGTGAGGAAAAAAATATATATTAAAATTAAAAGATAAAATTACTCGAATTGATGGAAATAATTAATGTGACGTAGACATACAGCGTGATACAGACGTAGGAAAAAGGCAGCACAGGTGTTTGGGGGATAAGACGTGAATCTATCCCCTATATAAGGTAAAACAGAGAAGGAGGGTGACCACAAATCACAGGGATCTGTGCAAGGTCACCGAAAAAATTAACACCAATGGAGGCGCCTGATACGGCCTCCATTACATTTTTGACAGATACTGTTCTCATTACATCCTCCTGTTGCTTTAATTGTTTGCTGCTACATTCTCCCTTGGGCCCTATTAGATGTAGGGAACAGTCATTTAATGAACCCCACCACCACCATTAATGAAATAAAATAATAAACAAACTACTAAATAAATAAAGAAATGAAGATCTACTTAACACAATGTTATCTTTATAAATAAATCCAACTGAAAACAATATCAAAATAGGCATACCTACATGATAGACATATAACCTCATATTGTGTTGATTTTCACCAGGACCAATTTCCGTAATTATCCAATTTGATTTTATTATTATTGCCAGCGTCACCTTATCGTTGTATATCATTCTTGTATGTCTTTCAATGGATCTTATACATGTGTCTTATAATTGACAAATCTGTGATACCACCAATATCCAATTTACTATACTTTTTTAACTATTTACCCATTTATTTATTCATCTATTTGTATATATCATGTTATAATAGATATATTTTAAGTTGTACATTCCTTTTTTTATATAAGACCCCTGAAGAAGGAGGCTTATCAACCTCCGAAACGCGTTGGGCCAGTGTTTTTTCAATAAATTCCTTTTGACCAGACGCCTGCATTGGCTGCCGTTAATTGGATACTTCCTACAAGCAACCCTGGCCAGGGGGGTTAAGACACAGGTGTCTTGAGTTTCATCCTGTGTCTACCCCCCTCGTGAAGTGAGTGAGAGTCACCATTGAAGAGATATTAAATCCCGATCTATAGATCGTTGACCGCTCACCCGGGTCTTCCCTTATTATTGTTCTCTTCCTGGAGCAATTTAACCACTTTGCTCTTTATACATATATTTTTACCACTACAAATACTACTTCCTTATTCTATCACGGAATAGACCTTTTCCGTCTTTTGAAAACAGGCGCCTCCATTGGTATTAATTTTTTCGGTGACCTTGCACAGATCCCTGTGATTTGTGGTCACCCTCCTTCTCCGTTTTACTTATCCAGGCCATTCTGAGATTGTTTTCTCGTCACATATTGTACTTCATGACAGTGGTAAAATTGAGTCAAAAAATTTCATTTTTATTTATAAAAAAATACCAAATTTACCAAAAAATTGGAAAAATTTGCAAATTTTCGAATTTAAATTTTTCTACTTTTACAATAGATAGTATTTCCACATATGTCTACTTCATGTTTGGATCATTTTGTGAATGCCATTTTATTTTTTGGGGACATTAGAAGGCTTAGAAGCTTTTAAGCAAATCTTGAAATTTTCAGAAAATTTCCAAAACCCACTTTTTAAGGACCAGTTCAGGTCTGAAGTCACTTTGTGAGGCTTACAATAGAAACCACCCAAAAATGACCCCATTTTGGAAACTACACCCCTCAAGGTATTCAAAACTGATTTTACAAACTTTGTTAACCCTTTAGGTGTTCCACAAGAATTAATGGAAAATGGAGATAACATTTCAGAATTTCACTTTTTTGGCAGATTTTCCATTTTAATCCATTTTTCCAGTTACAAAGCAAGGGTTACCAGCCAAACAAAACTCATTATTTATTGCCCTGATTCTGTAGTTTACAGAAACACCCCATATGTGATCGTAAACTGCTGTACGGGCACACGGCAGGGCGCCGGACGAAAGGAACTCCATATGGTTTTTGGAGGGCAGATTTCACTGGGATAATTTTAAGCTGCCATGTCACATTTGAAGACCCCTGGATGCACCCCTAAAGTAGAAACTCCAAAAAAATGACCCCATTTTGGAAACTACGGGATAAGGTGGCAGTTTTGTTGGTACTGTTTTTGGGTAGATATGATTTTTGGTTGCACTATATTACACTTTCCGTTATGCCCCATGACAGCACCTGTGAGAGATCCTCCCCCTTCCGGACAGGAAACAGAAACTGTTTTCTTCCTGTTTCCTTTATTAGGGGGCTGCAGGACCTCTAGGGTAATTGCCTTAAAACCTATTGGAGGTACCTGTCGGCGTAAGTCTCCACTAGGAGCTACCGAAAAGCCTGGTTGTTCCCTCTTCAAGTAAGCCATGGGGGGATCCCTTGGAGGCCACCTCGTACCCTTCGGTCTGCGTCCGGCGAAGTTCAGCGGGGGGGGGGGGGGGTCTGGGGTTGTCCTCTCGGGCCGGTCTGTTCCGGCGCACGCGCCGGAATTGACGCATGCGTTCCACCCAGGCAGGAAGGGGAGGGGCTTAGAAACATGGCGGGCGGTGAGCGGCCTATTCAAGAGGGGACGCCGGCCAACCAACATGGAGGGAGCATCAGCAGCAGTGCAGCAACATATTTTTGACCGGACGGCGAGATCTTCCCTCCATACCCCTTGAAGGCATACAAAATGCAAGAAAAAGGGGAGATGCAACAGCGCACGGAGAGATAGGAGCTACACTCCGAATCCAGCATGGTATTCCTGGGGATAAGAGGGGTTATCCCCACTATCTCCTTTTTAGGAGATTATTTTTTCTGTTGGTAACTGATTGTGGGCTATCTGTTAATGCAGGTTAAGGAGGCCCCAAGAAAAGCTACCCACAAGACTGATGCCAGGGAATGGGGAATTTGTAAAAGAAAATTGAGCCCATCTTACCCCAATACCTGTTGCCAACCCTGGATAAATTGATAGCGGAGGAATGCCCATCCTTATTCCAGAATGGAGGTTCGTTCCTCTGTGGAACATTTTAAAAAGTCACTTCCAAGCTCATCCAGACATAGAAAGGCTCAGGTGATGGAATGTTACACTACTGAGTCCGAGTCAGAAGAAGAAGTGCCAGTTACAAGCTCAGATTCTTCCTCTGAAGATCTAACGTGGAAGCCACTGTTCAAAGTGGAGGACACGGATTTATTACTAAAAGTAGTGAGATCCACTACCAAGAGAAAGAGGCTAGATCCAGACAAGAACTTATGTTTGAGAGTCTGAGGCCGAGAAAGGCAAGCGTATTCCCCATTCAGGATTGTATTAGAGATTTCGTTAAACGTGAATGGGACAAACCAGATAAAAAATTCTTTATATCTAGAGCGGTTAAGAGAAAATAGCCATTTAACGATGAAGAAATTGCGGCCTGGCAGGATGTCTCAGGGTAGATGCCCCAGTAGCAATAGTATATAAAAAATCTGCATGTAATGCAAGGCACCAACAAATAGACCAGTGATGAAAGCAAAAAGGTGTTTATTCACCAGAAACATAAACGTCCAGAACACTTGCTGGTAACAAGAAATAATAACAAAAACCAGGCAAGGAGATTCCAGGAATAGTCCCAACCAGTGCTGAATGATGCTGTGCACTTGGCAGTCGAGTCACTCCAGATCTTGGGTCCGCTGCAAAGGACAAAGTTCCTGGCAGTCTTCAGTCACTAGCAGTTGTGACCTATACCTGGTTGAGGGAAAATAACAGTGGGCACTGATCACCCTGAGAGACCTCCTTTTAAAAGCCTGCTGACCAATCCCAGGGTGCCAAGTGTCCACTTCCATAGGTGAACAAATTGCCCTGCACCTGAGTACATGGCCTAAGGCAATCACAAGTTGATTAACCCATGGCTGGCTCCCTAATCTACTTTGCTCTTGTGAGTCAGTATATTATGCGCCACTGGTCGACGAAGCGCATAAAAAGCGCGTACTCGCAACCGTGTATCCCTTTGCGAACCTGCCCTCGTGCGTACGCACGGACGCATGATCGACTCAGTGCGAGTATGCGAGCGTGTGGACCCAGATGCGAAAGCGGAAGTCGCAGGAGACACCGGAGACAACCCTGGCCGCGGCGTCTTGTCACTTGCCTGGCCACTCTGTCCCCGGGACTCAGACGGTCCTCCCCTCCGATGTCCACGTGAACGCATCCCCGCACTGGTTCGCAAAGGGGTCAGCGCTGGTGCATCAGAGACACGCATAACCTGTCCCGCAACTCCACGAGGACCCCTCTTGGTTCCCCTGGAGTGCAAAGCAGGTGAGGATCTTACACTGCACTTCCATTTGAAGATCTAGGATCACTTAAAGATCCAATGGATAAGAGAGTGGACACCTATCTAAGAAAAAATTGGGAGGCATCCACATCATCCTTTAAGCCTGATATTGCACTGACCTCAGTGGCCAGATTGCTTAAAGTATGGTTAGGGCAATTGGAATCAGATATAGCGAATAAAACCCCTAGAGAGCTGTTACTGGAGGCGATACCTACCATGCTAAAGGCAGTAGATTTTATTTCTGATGCCTTGGCGGTTGTCAGCTAGAGCAGCCGCATTATCTAACTCTGCCAGACGGTTCCTATGGTTGAAAGGATGGAAGGATGATGTAGCATCCAAAACTAAGTTATGCGCCCTCCCTTGTCCGAAATTTCTTAATCGGGTCAGCTCTGAATGATATACTGGACAAGGTGTCAGATAAGAAGAAGGGTTTTCCGGTGCCAGCCTTTCCCAAGCAAAGAAAGCCATTTGGAAGGGGGGGGGGCTTTGGGGATCAAAAGAATGGTAGCAATTGGAAGAGTAGCAAATCAAAGAGTCTGTTGTTTAAGTCCAAGGCTCAGACCCCAAATATGTCTCAGCAATGACACCAGGTCTGGGTCGTCTTTCTTTATTTTCTCAAGCCTGGCAAAATATCACGTCAAGTGCCCGGGTAAAAAATGTTAAAAAGGAGGGTTACCGCCTACATTTCAAAAAGCTTCCACTAAAAAGATTAAAAATCACTACCTTAAATTAAAACTCACCAAAGCAAGCAGCATTAATAGAGGAAACACTTTTTACTTTGGTACTAGAAGATAGGATAGTGTTTAAACCAGATTCCGCTTTTCTGCCAAAAGTTGTCTCGGATTTAATTAGATCCCAGGAAATAGTTCTCCCCTCTTTTTGTCAAAATCCTAAAAATGAAGGAGAGGAGACGTGAGGAGATGTGTCTGTAGATACTTAAAGTCAACGAGGGAATGTAGGAAAGACTCTTAACTTTTTGTTCAGTTTCAGGGTCCAAATAGTCCCACCCTAAAATGATCTAGTCTAATCTCTCACAGGTGGGTTCAGGGGATGTAAAGGAAATACATTAATTACTCTTACCGGTAATACATTTTCCATGAGCCCATGGCAGTACCTACATTATTCCCCTTCCCCCCAAAAAAAATTAATATATATATGTAAACTTGCATATATATTTAGTTTTATAGAAGTTATCTTAAAGAGGGGATATGCTGAAGGAGCATATATTTAAAATATTTATGTATGATGTACTAAGTTTTACTGTATATAGGTGTTTTGGGGGTCCTAGGAATCTTGTCACAAACTGAGTAGTGGAATACAGAGGACCCTTTTAAAGATCTGGGAAGTTCCTGTTTCCTGTCCGGAAGAGGACGGATCTCTCACAGGTGCTGTCATGGGCTCATGGAAAACATATTACCGGTAAGAGTAATCAATGTATTTTTGTGAGACAAGGTAACAAAAAATAGCTGTTTTGGCACCGTTTGTATTTTTTGTTATTTACAATGTTCATCTAACAGGTTAGATCATGTGGTATTTTTTTAGAGCAGGTTGTTACGGACGAGACAATACCAAATATGTATACTTTTTTTGGTTGTTTGTTTCAGTTTTACATAATAAAGCATTTTTGAAAAAAATCATGTTTTAGTGTCTCCATATTCTGAGAGCCATAGTTTTTAAAAAATTTTGGGCAATTGTCTTAGGTAGGGGATTATTTTTGCGGGATGAGGTGACGGTTAGATTGGTATGGTTTTGGGGGGCATATGCCTTTTTGATTGCTTGGTGTTGCACTTTTAGAGATGAAAGGTGACAAAAAAAATGTTTTTTTTAGCACAGTTCTTATTTTATTTCTTTGACGGTGTTCACCTGAGGGTTTGGGTCATGTGGTATTTTTATAGAGCCGGTCGATACGGACGCGGGAATACCTAATATGTCTAATTTTCTTTTTTTTTCCTGTTCTTTTTCCATTTTTTTTTTACTTTATTTGGGGAAAATTACTTTGTTTGTTTTTTTTTTACTTGAAACTTTAATTTTTTTTGTAAAACTTTATTTTTTTTAAATTCTTTTTTCACTTTATTTTTTATCCCACTCTGGGACTTCAACTTTTGGGGGTCTGATCCCCTTTACAATGCTTTACAATACTTCAGTAAAAAAGTAATACTTCAGTAATACACTTACAGCATTGGCTGTAAGTGTATTACTGAATGTAATACATTTACAGCTTCCTGCCTGTGAGATCCAGGGGGCTGGATCTCACAGGCTGTCACAGAAGGCAGGCACGATGCCTAAGGAAAGCATCGGGCTGCTTTCCCTTCCCTGCCATGGGGTCCCTGTCACAGCAGCGCGGGGACCCAATGGCAGCTCCGATCCCCGCAAGGACATCACACGTGCTGCGGTCAGCGCTGACTGCGGCACATCAAGGGATAATGGCATATGTGTTGGCATCTGTGTTTTCACCGATGTCGGCGCATACAGCAGGGGTCTGGCTATCAGTGACTGCGCAGTGCAGCTCCTGCATCTGCCTGATAAGCGTGCCGTACATGTACGGCACTGGGCGTTATGTCATGTTCAGTTGCGCCATACATGTACGGCGCTGGTCGTTAAGGGGTTAACCAAAATATATGCTGCTGTTGATGCACTAAATTATGCTAGTTATAAACTAGAAAAGCTTTGTGACAGTGTGACATGTTTTTGTTTATGGCAGAGAGAAACCTTACTGCTTTGAAAGTGAACATTGTTAATGCACCCTTCCACGCTTGGACATAGTCTGGCCAACTGTGTATTAAATCTGTACCCCTTAGTCTGGGAATTTGTGTAACCTAGAATATCATTGCATGCCTGGTAATCTGCAGAGGGACTTCAGAGAGACAGACAGAAGCAGCACTACAACCCCCATCTTTGCTGTTGTCCATACTCTATGATTGGGGAAGAATTGCACTGTGTCATATGCATTGGGACTGTGCCTTGATACTGTTGAAACTTCTATTCATATTCTGCAGTTTAGTAAGGTCAGACTTATTTATTGATATTAACTGGCATAGTTACTGACCCCACCATTTGTCAACCATTGCACCTGCTCTCCTGCCTTGCACCCAGACCAACACCTAAAATGAGTGGTACCCCAACCACCATCAGGCAAGAGCCCCAACACCAGAGTGTGCCCTTCAGTCACTGCATGGCCCCAGGGAAAGCGAGAGGGAAGATTGTGAGTAGTACAACCACCCACATTGCCACAACCACCTCTCCCATCCTTCATGCACTCCCCAGTGGGTCACCTCAAAATTAAGATGTAAAATGGTAGGCATCATTTTCCCTGATTCAACCAAATTGAATCACCAAAGCTTCAGATTTGTTTGGAAGAAGAATTTTTGCTAAATTCGTAACCAATCCAATTAATTTAGAATAGATTCGCTCATCTCTAGTGACAACCATGTGAAGCTGTAATAGAGTTTGCAGAAAATTAAACTTAAAAAGATCAACCCCTTTCTCACTCCTAAATTGTGTAATAACTAAGCAGATTTGCCTTTCTGGGTCCTGGGAATGCTGAGTTAGTTCTACAATGTAAGAATAAAAAATACTAAAAGTGGCTCCGTTTTATAGTCAGACACAAGTTGATGGAAGGCAGGGCCAGCAATACCATATTGTGGCACATTATACCACCCCAAAAGAGCCAAATAACACAGTCCATCATAAAATACTGCCACCAGCAGCACAAAATACATCCCCAAAAATTCCACTGGCCGGCCATGAGGAGGGCTCAGGCGGCCCCCTGGGCATTGGTTCACTGGGAAATGTACCTGTTATAGCCAATCCGCACCTGGAGACTATGTACATATTGTCTGAGTATCTAGATACAGTTTATGTTTTTATGCACCTTGGGGAGATGATAGAAATATGGAGTCGCTGGGAAGGGTCTTATCAGGAAACCCTTGACATCTTTGTTAATGATGTTCTTTTGTAGGGCCTCATCCACAAGGGCGGAGAGTCCAGTTTCTAGTTTTTATTTGCTATAGATAGCTGACATCCAGAGAACTGTAATGGTCCTTTCACATATAAATTTCACTCTGGCTTTTTTTTAAACCGTAAAAAAAAACTGATAAAACACAAGCATTTTTAATCTCTTTGGTTTTTTTTCTTCAGTTTTGTGGTGTTTTTTTCTGGCATTTTATGCACACAGTGGGCTAAACTTTCTACTGTGCCTCTGCAACTAAAGTATATCTAAAAAGTTGTGAAAATTGGTTCAGTTTTGGTGCAAATAGGGTGTCTACACTTTCTGACTTGTTTGGAAAGGGATGGGGCTTAAAGGGGTGGGACTTGCACACTATAGGAAAAGGCACCAGTGTCACTTTATGTGCCATGTCACTTATCCAGGCCATTCTGAGATCGTTTTTTCGTCACATATTGTACTTCAAGACACTGGTAAAATGGAGTCAAAAAATTTCATTTTTGTTCATAAAAAAAATACAAAATTTACAAAAACTTTGGAAAAATTAGCAAATTTCCAACTTTCAACTTCTCTACCTCTATAATACATCGTAATACCTCCAAAAATAGTTATTAATTTACATACCCCATATGTCTACTTCATGTCTGGATCATTTTGGGAATGACATTTTATTTTTGTAGGACGTTACAAGGCTTAGAAGTTTAGAAGCAAATCTTGGAAATTTTCTGAAATTTTCCAAATCCCATTTTTTTAGGTATTTTTTTTTTAAGTCACTTTGTGAGGCTTACATAATAGAAACCACCCAAAAATGACCCCGTTTTAGAAACTACACCCTTCAAGGTATTCAAAAATGATTTTACAAACGTTGTTAACCCTTTAGGTGCTCCACAAGAGTTATTGGCAAATGGAGATAAAATTTCAGAATTTTTTTATTTTGCCAATTTTTCCATTTTAACCAATTTTTTTCACTAACAAAGCAAGGGTTAACAGCCAAACAAGACTGTATCTTTATTGCCCTGACTCTGCCGTTTACAGAAACATCCCATATGTGGTCGTACACTACTGTACGGCCACACGGCGGGGCGTAGAGGGAAAGGAGCGCCGTGTGGTTTCTGGAAGGCTGATTTTTATGGACCGGTTCATTTAAACCGTGTCCAATTTCAAGCCCCCCTGATGCACCCCTGGAGTATAAACTCCCTAAAAGTTACCCCATCTAAGAAACTACACCCCTCAAGGTATTCAAAACTGATCTTACAAATGTTGTTAACCCTTTAGGTGCCCCACAATAGTTATTGGAAAATGGAGATTAAATTTCAGAATTTCTTTTTTTTTGCCAATTTTTCCATTTTAACTCCTTTTTTCCACTAACGACGCAAGGGTTAACAGCCAAACAAGACTGTATCTTTATTGCCCTAACTCTTCCATTTATAAAAACACCCCATATGTGGTCGTACACTACTGTACGGCCACAGGGCGGGGCGTAGAAGGAGAGGAGCGACATGTGGTTTTTGGAAGGCTGATTTTTATGGACCGGTTTGTTTACACCGTGTCCTACTTCAAGCCCCCCTGATGTACCCCTGAAGAAACTCCCTAAAAGTTACCCCATTTTGGAAACTACGGGATAAGGTGGCGGTTTTGTTGGGACTATTTTTAGGGTACATATGATTTTTGGTTGCTCTATATTACATTTTTGTGAGGTAAGGTTACCAAAAATTAAAATTCTGAAATATCATCTCCATTTGCCACTAACTCTTGTGGAGCACCTAAAGGGTTAACAACGTTTGTAAGATCAGTTTTGAATTCCTTGAGGGGTGTAGTTTCTTAGATGGGGGCACTTGGGGAGTTTCTACTCTAGGGGTGCATCAGGGGGACTTCAAAAGGGACATGGTGTCAATAAAAAAGGCCATCAAAATCGGCCTTCCAGAAACCATGTAGGTCCTTTCCTTTTGCGCCCTGCCTTTTAGTGATACAGCAGTTCACGACCACAAATGTGGCATTTCTGTAAACTGCAGTATCAGGGGAATAAATATTAAAGTTTTGTTTGGCTGTTAACCCTTGCTTTTTTTACCGGAAAAGACAGATTGAAATGGAAAAGTGCCAAAAATAGCTGTTTTGGCACCGTTTTTACAAATTTTTTGGGACCGTGTTAATCTGGGGGGGTTAGGTCATTGGGTATTTTTACAGAGGAGATTATTATTTAGTGATACAGCAGTTCACGACCACAAATGTGGCATTTCTGTAAACTGCAGTATCAGGGGAATAAATATTAAAGTTTTGTTTGGCTGTTAACCCTTGCTTTCTTTACCGGAAAAGACAGATTGAAATGGAAAAGTGCAAAAAATAGCTGTTTTGGCACCGTTTTTACAAATTTTTTGGGACCGTGTTAATCTGGGGGGTTAGGTCATGGGGTATTTTTACAGAGGAGATTATTACGGACGCAGCAATGCCAAATAACTCTACTTTTTTACAACTATTTAGATTTTAGATTATATTATCTTTTTTGATACAAAAAAGAAACTTTTTGTATCTCTATAGTCTAAGAGTCATTTTTTAATTTTTTTTATCCGATTGTATTAGGTAGGGGCTCATTTTTTGTGGGATGAGGGGACGGTTTTGATGGCACTATTTTGGGGCTATATGACTTTGATCGCTTGCTATTACACTTTTTTATGTAAGGTGACAAAAAAAATCTTTTTTTGCACCTTTTTTTTTTTTTGGTTTACCGTGTCAATCTGGGGGGTTGGGTCATGGGGCATTTTTACAGAGGATTATTACCGACACGGCGATACCTAATATATCTACTTTTTAAATTTATTTTAGTTTTACTAAATATCATTTTTGGAATAACATTTTTTTGTTTGGTGTCTCAAGTCTGAGAACCATAGTGTTTTTTATTTTTTTTTGATAGTCAGTGGCTAAATTGGGAAAGGGCATTATAAATTTAGTACTCCATGGAAGTGTGGTACTCCCTGAAGCAACCGTCAGTGCACAGGCCCGAATGATCGGGGCACGTGTACACTGAGTGGTGGTGTCCTTCCTTATCCCCCTCCTGTTACACACTCTGCATTTTTTTGGGACCGTCCCTTCTTTCCAGTATGGGGGACCACACCTGGAAAGTGTTGGCCAGGGACGATCCGGGCACCTCCAGTTCCCGAGGTACTCCGGCCTGCTCTTTCTCGGTCAGAAAAGATCAGGTCCTTGAGGACTGCCTCATAGAAGTGAAGGAATTTCCCTGTGTTTCCAGCGCACTGGAACAGTACAAAAGAGTTGTACATGTAGACCGCAACTTTTTTGTACCATGTTTTTGTACCGAGTTTTCCGCATGGCGTTATATGGCTTGAGGACTTGATCAGTGAGATCAACTCCTCCCATATACCGATTGTAGTCGACAATACAATCGGGCTCGAGGACTGTTGCCGCGGTACCTCGCACAGGGACAGGGGAGATGCTCTTGTCCTTATATCTGACCAGCAACAGGTTTCCAATGGTAAGGGCACGGGTCTCACCCCTGGGGATAGGTACCTGGAGGGGGTAGGTAGGGAGGCCGCGTTGATTTCTCCACACGGTCCCATAAGCGGACGTGTATTTGGCGGCGAGGGCCTGATACAAGGGTATACTAGTATAAAAGTTATCCACGTACAGGTGGTAACCCTTATCTAGCAGTGGGTGCATAAGGTCCCACACAAGTTTCCCGCTAACACCCAGAGTGGGGTGGCATCCTGGGGGTTGAATACGGGAATCTCGCCCCTCGTACACACAAAACTTGTAAGTGTACCCTGAGGTACTCTCACAAAGTTTGTACAGCTTCACGCCATACCTCGCCCGCTTTGAGGGAACATACTGGCGGAAAATGAGTCTCCCCTTGAAAGCAATGAGAGACTCATCAACTGCGACCTCCCTTCCAGGTACATAGACCTCCAAAAATTTGGCCCCGAAGTGATCGATGACGGCCTGATTTTGTACAGGTGGTCATAGGCAGGATCACCTTGGGGGGACATGCTGCATTATCTGCATAATGCAGGCATTTCCGCATGGCCTCAAACCGTGAGTGTGTCATAGTCATACTGTAAAGTGGGGTCTTGTAGAGGACGTCCCCACTCCAGTAATGCCTGACACTGGGTTTTTTGACTAGGCCCATGTGCAGCACGAGGCCCCAAAACGTCCTAATCTCGGCTGCACTCACCGGCGTCCAGCCACCGGGCCTAGCCAAAAAAGAGCCCGGGTGTTGAGCAACGAACTGTTGGGCATACAGATTAGTTTGCTCCACCATCAGATTCACAAAGTGGTCACTGAAAAAAAGACTAAAATAGTAATATTCAATGAAGCCCACTGTGGGAATCTGGATTCCTGGCTGACCAACAAAAGCAGAAATCATGGGCTGAAAATTCTCTGGGGTACACCAGGCAATTTCACCGGTAGAGGGCTCAGGTGAACTTATCTAGTGGGCCGGAAAACTAGTACGAGCCCCAGAGCTGCTCGTACTAGGGTCAGCCACAGAGTCCCTAGCATGGCGGTCCCCTTGCTCCGCCTAGTGGCGTCTCTGCTGCCTTGGGGGCTCATCATCATCGCTAGATGATGAGGAGGACGCAGATGACAAAAGGAACGTGAGGTCATCCTCGTCCTCACCGGGGCTCTCGGACTCGGAGGCAAGCTGGCAAGCTGCAGCACCCCTGGGGGGGTCTAGGGTCACTCAGCTGTGCTGTGGACCCCAGACACCCAAAGGGTGATGGCAACAGCTAAGAAAAAATCGCTCAGGACACAGAATGGAGGAGGAGAGGAGAGCAGGCGGATTTTAACCCCCGTCCGCACGTGCAACCAGTAGGAAGCGATCCTGTGAGGTGATGTCACCATCACCTCACAGGATCGAAGGTTGGTGATTGGTGGTGTGTTATCACACCACTGATCACCATCCTATTCCGGGTTATCGGGTGAACAGAGACCCGAATAACCCAGAAATGCAGCAAACTGCAGGTCTGAATTGACATACAGTTTGCTGCAATTGCCGATACGGGGGGGTCACAGGACCCCCCTCAGTATTGTCCCAGAGTGTCTGCCGAATGATTTTGGCAGGCACCCTGTTCCGATCACCCCGCACTGCACGGCGGTGACCGCAACTACACAGGACGTATATGTACGCCCTGTGTCCTTAAGTAGCGGGACATCAGGGCGTACCTGTAGGCCCTGTTTCCTTAACAGATTAAGATGTAACATCTCTTTTTTAATGTGTAGGGGAAGTTATTAGTAGTATAATTTACATTAGGTGATTTTATTCTTTTTTAAAAACATGCGAAAATACCTGTACTATTAAAATATAACAATATTAATCCTATATGGCAAATGGCGTAACGGGAAAAAAGCGGCAATTCACAATTTTTTTTCACTTCAGTTCCTCAAAAAATAACACACATAACTACAAAAAATAGGGGTCAGAACATGGATTGGTGATTATTTTTTTTTTTTTAGTATTAACCCCTTAAAGGGTTTCTGTCATCACTTTTTGACATTATAAGCTGTCTGACATTAGCTATGTGCTAATGTCAGATCAGCTTGATAATGTCTTTTTTACAAAGATCCGAGTTATATTCGGGCCAAAAAACGTAATTTTATAATATGTAAATTAGCCTCTAGGAGCAGGGGGGGCATTGCCCTGCTCCTAGAAGCTCTGTGCGGCAACCTGCTGGCACGCCCCTTCTTACTTTAAATGACAGTGCTGGGCAGCGATCCTCCGGCACTGTCTCCTGTGAAATCCAGCGCCTGCACGGCCGCTCTGTATTCGGCGCAGGCGCGGTGAACAGAGGACAGCAGGCACCAGCGTCCTCTGCTCACCGCGCCTGCGCCGAATACAGAGCGGCCGTGCAGGCGCTGGATTTCACAAGGAGACAGTGCCGGAGGATCGCTGCCCGGCACTGTCACTCAAAGTAAGAAGGGGTGTGCCAGCAGGTTGCCGCACAGAGCTTCTAGGAGCAGGGCAACGCCCCCCCTGCTCCTAGAGGCTAATTTACATATTATAAAATTACGTTTTTTGGCCCGAATATAACTCGGATTTTTGTAAAAATGACATTATCAAGCTGCTCTGACATTAGCACATAGCTAATGTCAGACAGATTATAATGTCAAAAAGTGATGACAGAAACCCTTTAAGGACACGGCCCTATTTCACCTTAAGGACCAGGCCATTTTTTCAAAATCTGACCATTGTCACTTTATGTGGTGATAACTTTAAAACGCTTTTTCTTATCCAGGCCATTCTGAGATTGTTTTTTCGTCACATATTGTACTTCATGACACTGGTAAAATGAAGTCGAAAAATTTCATTTTTATTTATAAAAAAATACCAAATTTACCAAAAATTTAGAAAAATTTGCAATTTTCCAAGTTTCAATTACTCTACTTCTAAAATACATAGTAATACTGCCAAAAAAAGTTATTGATTTACATTCCCCATATGTCTACTTCATGTATCGATCATTTTGGGAATGCCATTTTATTTTTTGGGGCTTAGAAGTTTAGAAGCAAATCTTGAAATTTTTCAGAAATTTTCAAAAACCCACTTTTTAGGGACCAGTTCAGGTCTGAAGTCACTTTGTGAGGCTTACATAATAAAACCACCCAAAAATAACCCCATTCTAGAAACTACACCCCTCAAGGTATTCAAAACTGATTTTACAAATGTCATTAACCCTTTAGGTTTTCCACAAGAGTTAATGGCAAATGGAGATAAAATTTCAGAGTTTCAATTTTTTGTAAATTTTTCCATTTTAATCCATTTTTTCCAGTAACAAAGCAAGGGTTAATAGCCAAACAAAACTTAATATTTATTCCCCCAATTCTGCAGTTTGCACGAACACCAAATATGTGGTCGTAAACTGCTGTATGGCCAAACTGCAGGGCGCAGAAGGAAAGGAACGCCATACGGTTTTTGGAAGGCAGATTTTGATGGACTGGATTTTTTACACCATGTCCCATTTGAAGCCCCCCGATGCACCCCTAGAGTAGAAACTCCATAAAAGTGACTCCATCTAAGAAACTACACCCCTCAAGGTATTCAAAACCAGTTTTAAAAACTTTGTTAACCCTTTAGGTGTTCCACAAGAGTTATTGGCAAATGGAGATGAAATTTCCGAATTTCTATTTTTTGTTACCTTGTCTCAAAAAAAGTGTAATATAGAGCAACCAAAAATCAAATTTACCCTAAAATAGTACCAACAAAACTGACACCTTAGTTTCCAAAATGGGGCCACTTTTTTGGAGTTTCTACTGTAGGGGTGCATCAGGGAGGCTTCAAATGGGACATAGTGTCAAAAAACCAGTACACCAAAATCTGCCTTCCAAAAACCATATGGCGTTCCCTTCTTTCTGTGCCCTGCTGTTTGGCCATACAGCAGTTTACGACCACATATGGGGTGTTTCTGCAAAGTAGAGAATCAGGGCAATAAATATAGAGTTTTGTTTGGCTGTTAACCCTTGCTTTGTTACTGGAAAAATGAATTAAAATGGAAAATTTTCAAAAAAATAGCTGTTTTGGGACCGTTTTTATTCTTTGCTATTTACATAGTTGAACTGACAGGTTAGATTGTGTGCTATTTCTATAGAGCAGGTTGTTACGGACGCGACAATACCAAATATGACTACTTTTTGGGGTTTTTTGTTTCAGTTTTACATAATAAAGCATTTTTGAAAATAATTATTTTTTATTGTCTCTACATTCTGAAAGCCATAGTTTTATTTTATTTTTTTGGGCGACTGTCTTATGTAGGGGCTCATTTATTGCGGGATGAGATGGCGGTTTGATTGGCACTATCTTGGGGTGCATATGACATTTTGGTCGCTTGCTATTACACTTTTTGTGATGTAAGGTGACAAAAATGGCTTTTGACACCGTATTTTATTTTATTTTTTTGCTGTGTTCAGCTGAGGGGTTAGGTCATGTGTTATTTTTATAGATCAGGTTGTGACGGACGCGGCGATACATAATAGGTATACTTTTTATTTATTTATATAAGTTTTACACAATAATATCATTTTTTAAAACAAAAAAAAATCATGTTTTAGTGTCTCCATAGTTTGAGAGCCATATTTATTTATTTTTTTGGGCGATTGTCCTATGTAGGGGCTCATTTTTTGCGGGATGAGATGGCGGTTCGAATAGTACTACTTTGGGGTGCATATGACTTTTTGATCGCTTACTATTACACTTTTTGTGATGTAAGGTGACAAAAAAATGGCTTGTTTGACAACATTTTTATTTTTTATGTTTAGGGCGTTCATCTGAGGGGTTAGGTCATGTTATATTTTTATAGAGCAGGTCCTTACGGACGCGGAGATACATAATATGTATACTTTTTTTATTTATTTTGGTTTTACACAATAATATCCTTTTTGAATAAAAAAAAACATGTTTTAGTATCTCCATAGTCTGAGAGCCATATATTTTTCAGTTTTTAGGCAATTGTCTCAGGTTGGGTATAATTTTTGCGGGATAAGGTGACGGTTAGATTGGCACTATTTGGGGGGTCATATGACTTTTTGATTGCTTGCTATTACACTTTTTGTGATGTAAGGTGGCAAAAAAATGGCTTTTTGACAAAGTTTTTATTAATTTTTTTTTTACAGTGTTTACTTAAGGGGTTGGGTAATGTGATATTTTCATAGAGCAGATTCTTACGGACGTGGAGATACCCAATATGTCTACTTTTTAATTTTCTTTTACATTTAACACTAAAAAGCATTTTTGAAACAAAAAAAATCATGTTTTAGTCTGAGAGGCATAGTTTTTTTTATTTTTTGGCCAATTGTTTTAGGTAGGGGCTCATTTTTTTGCGGGATGAGATGGCGGTTTGATTGGTACTATTTTGGGAGGCAAACGGCTTTTTGATCGCTTTGTATTACACTTTTAGTGATGTAAGGTGCCAAAAATTGGCTTATTTACACCTTTTCTTTTTTTTATGGCGTTCACCTGAGGAGTTCAGTCATGTGATATTTTTATAGAGCAGGTTTTTACGGACGAGGCGATACCTAATATGTGTAGTGTATTTTATTTTTTTAAATTTTTATTCAGTGATATGTGTTTTTTTCATTTGTTTACATTTTTTTTTTACCCAGACCCACTTGATTCTGAAAGATCCAGTGGATCTGGTGTCTGTATAATACAGTACAGTACACTATATAGTGCACTGTGCTGTATTTTGTACTTTACAAAGTCTGAATAGACCTTTAGCAGGTCTATTCAGACTTTCAGCACCATGGAGAGCAGGACGCTTCTGAAAGCGTCCTGTCTCCATGGCAACCATCACCCGCTGCCATCAGAAAGCAGCAGGTGATGGATGGTGAGGGAGTGTAGCCCCCTCCCTCTGTGATCCCATCCTGTTGGGGGGCTGCAAAGGCACAGCAGCCCCCCCGATGGGAGAGGGAGGGAGCTCCCTCCCTGTTAACCCTTCCATACCGTGGTCCGTACAGACCGCGGTATAGAAGGGGTTAAACGGCTGGCATCTGATCAAGCACAGATGCCAGCCGTTTCTATCAGATAAAACGGACAATACGATCCACCACAGCACTCCAGTTAATAGCAAATATCTTCTTTTATTACCACCAAAGTGTAGCAACGTTTCAACCTTTCGGTCTTTGTCAAGCAATGTGCTGACACTCTGATAGATCCACTAGACACCAGGGAAACATTACAGAGGAGGCGGGCGGGGGATCGCAATCGCGATCCCGCCCGCCTCCCGCACCCCTCCCGCCGCCCGCAACCACCCCCCCTGCACCCCCGCCGCCATAATATGATTGGGGGCTGCAGGGGGGGTTAAAGATCAAGACTTTGGGGGCATTAACTCTCTGATCCCCGCGGTCACAGTTGAACTGAAAATCTGCCCATTTATGCAGTGAAGTATGGAAATATCAGTGTATAAATAGGCAGATCTAGAAAAGTGACTTTCCCTATAGAGCTGTAAATGAGCCCCAATTGGCTATGTGTATGTGCTTACATATGGTATTTGTACAGTGCTATTAATGTTCTGTTTATGTGACTGCATGAGCAATCAGTAAGTGTGGCACAGCTTCCTGATGCTACTATGTGTGTACTACTGTTGGTACTGTGGCTGGTGCTATATGTGCACTGCTACTGGTACTATGTCTGTACTGCTGCTGGTACTGTGGGCACTATGGCTGGCACTATTACCACGTTTACCTTATACCATTGGTAAATAAGATAGTCTTTGCAACAAAATGACCACACTCACTGTGGCCATTTTGTTGGCTAAACAAAAAATTATGCAGCCTAAACCCAGACCCTCCTTATAAATTTCTTGACACATGCACAATAGCCTTAGAGGAAGAAGGAAGAAGACATGGTTGGAGCCTATGAGACCTTGGTCTTCAATTGTGGTACTGGACAAAACAAGAACAAGAAAAGTGAGTTTGTTATGAGTTGCTTTTTTGTGTATTCTGCGTTTAGTGGCTGTTTAAAAGCCTTACAAGTATGGCAGTCAACATAAAAGCAGAAGTCTATTAGGTATATGCTGAAATCAAACAAACTTAACATACCCGACACACTGAGAGGACCATTGGTATCATGGCCTGCGGTATCCAAATGCATTTACATTTTGTTTCACAGGGAGAGAAGCAATATGGTGTTTTAGGGCTGAGGAGGAGAGCACCATAAGGCTACATGCACACGACCGTTGCCTGCCTCCGCGTCCGCTCCGTCCGAAAATTTTGCGTCCGTCAAAAAAAAACGGATGACAGACCGTTTTTTTTGACAGATCCGTTTTTTTGGAAGATCCATTGTAATAATGCCTATCCTTGTCCGCAAACGTGAAAAAAATAGGACATGCTCTATTTTTTTGACGGAATGTAAACACAGACCACGGATGCGGAACAAAAATGGTTGACCATCCGCATTTTTTTTTTGACCATCCGCACACGGTCGTGTGCATGAGGCCTAAAGGAATGTGTTTCAGTATATAGTGTTAATTACTAAACAAAACTTTTGGTACTTTCGCCTTAAATTTCTCTTTAATAGAACAGGAATGTCGTGTCCAGACTGTTGACAAGAATAATACCTTACTATATTTTATAATGTATTATGTATTTCTTATGCTATAGTTACTCAGTAATGTCCACTTTAGACATCCTTAGATGTCATGTAGTTCTACTGGTTCTCTAATGATCTCAGCTAGGTGCAGTGATGCCTCTCAAGGTCAGTATGGTTGCAAAATGTGGACCCTAAAATACCGCCATGCTACTTATAACTGTCTAAAATGGACCTTAGGCCACTTTCACACAGTCACTATTTAGTTAGTATCAGTGGAATCTACAGAGAAAAAGTGTATTGAAAAGATTTATGCCTCTTTTGTATTGTGAACCCACTCCTGGTTTTGATGTAGTACTGATAAAAATTTTGAGCAAGTGAATGTGACCTGAATGTTAGTTTACTACTTCATTTCTAACTAGCTGCTTTTTTGTGTGTGTCATCTTTTCAAGAAACGTGAGGAGCTTTCACTTTTTCAAGACGCATTGTTAAGTCGAACAGTCATCCCTCCAGAAGAAGGTAGTGGGGAAGATCAAACACAGCAAGATATAGCAGAGGAGTTGGAAGCTTTGGCAGCCAATATTGATTATATTAACGACAGCATTCGGGAATGTCAGGCAATAATTGTTCAAATGGAGGAGTCCAAAGTATGTCTGAAGCAGAAAATGTGCTTGATTTTTGTCCTGTCATTCTCCTAACATTTTCTTTTTTAACTTTTATCATATGAGAAAAAATTTCAGATGGTTGAGTAGGTGAAGTAAAATAACAAAACGCTACTATCGACTTCTATTTATTTCTTTTAAATATAGTTTTTATATTTTGTATATTTTGGCATGCAGTAAGTACATTGTTTACATCAGGAGCAGGCGACCTCCCGCACTCCAGCTGTTGTGAAACTACAACTCCTATCACCAGTGGCTTACATAGAGAAGTAAGAGCCCCATAGTAAGGATCAAACCAGGCCCCCCACACAGGACAGAAGGGTTTCCACCTAAATTCATTTTTTGACCCCCAGTAGAAGAGGGGATGATCCCAACTGGGCCCCCTCTTAATCTGGGCCCCATAGCAGTCGCATGGTCTGCCACTATGGTAGTTACACCCCTGCCCAGCATGCATACTTGCTCTGCTCTTCTCAGAACTCTTATAAAAATGAACGGAGCATGCTGGGAAGTGTAGTTTCACAAAAGCTGAAGTGCCGAAAGTTGCTGACACATTATCTAGATTTTTTCTTTAAGGGTACTTATTTTTTTTTTCTCCCTTCCTGTGGGTTCTGTTTTTATGGCGTTCACTGAGCAGTAAAAGTGACACATTACCTTTTTTCTATGGGTCTGTATAAGTACAGTGATAATAAATGTATTTAATTTTTGTTATGTTTTAATATTGTTAAACCTGTGGTAACATCTGCTATACCTGTTTGATGGATATTAGGGATATTGGTAGCTGAGGGGGTGCTTAAGTGACTGCTTTGTTATACAGCAGACACCTGCTGGCAGTGTCTTTGATCGGAGGCAACTGCTATAATAGACATTTAAAACTTCAGATGCCATGGTGACCAGCTGCTTTCCCCCCAGAATTAGATTGTAGGTGCCATTCGGTTGATACGGCAGCCAGGAGCCTTGTGAAGGCTCCCAAGTTTACCATATTAATGTTCCGATTAAGCCTTGCCTGTGGCAGGAGTTAATAGGAACATTGCAGTCAATCATATAAGAAACCTAATGATTGCATATTCAAGACCCCTAGGAGGAATAAATATAGAGCGAAGAAAAAGTAAAAAATAGTTTTTAAATATGAGAGTTAGACTACTTTTACATTAGCGTTTTCTATTTTGTCAGAGAAAATGGATCTGTCCCCATTGACTTAGATTGTGTGTCAGGACAGATCCATTCACAGGATCGCGTCTGGAGGAAGTTTTACTACAGCCTGTCAGCGCTGAACATGCACTGGCAGGCTGTAGATGTCAGAAAAAATCGCATATCAGATGCTGTTTTGTAAACAGCGTCTGATATGCCTGCTGCCTGCTCTTCTGGTGGTCCCTTTTGCTTGGTGACACTGCTGCTCTCATTACACCCAAGCTCAGCTCCTTTCTGTGGCCAGCCCCTTCCTCGCTGCTTTTCCACTGCCTGGCCCTTTCAATCAAAGCAGCCAGGGAGGGGCAGGCCACAGAAAATAGAGGAGCTTGGTTGCAATGAGAACAACAGTGACACCCTCACTACACCAGATGCCTATTTTGCATATTAGGAAAAGCTACATGTCTATGCAAATAATTGGATAGGGAGATTACTGGTGACAGATTTCCTTTTAAATAATATTCTGTATTTTAAAACTAGCATATGAAAAAAATTATAAAATTGCCAACTTAAAAATAAAAAAGTTGATATACGGTATAACTTTTGTAAATACTTTTATGTTTTGTAGGAAGATCTGGACTCAACAGACACTTCGGTTGTTATAAGTTCCTGTTCTCTGACAGAAGCACGTCATCTTCTTGACAACTTTCTACGTGCATCTATAGAGAAGGTAAGTGAAAAGTGTTACAGGCACCAACCTCTCACTCTCCCGCTTCTGTATCTATGTCTCTCTGTATCTGATGTATCTATATATTCTAATTAGACATGCCATTAATACAACTGCAGATCAATGACTATCTCATGACAATAGCACTTGTCATGTGCCAAGTTGGAGTGGGATATACATTATTCGGTAGCAAGTGATCAGTCAGTTCTATGGTGTAACATTAAAAATAAGCAAGTATAAGAATTTCAGCAACTTTGACAAAAGCCAAAATGGTAGATCTGAGGTGTTTCTAATGTGCAGTGCCTAGTACTTACCAAAAAGTGATCCAAGGACGGACAATTGGTGTATCTGCAACAGTATCATGGGTGATCAGGTGCATGTAGAGGGAAGGCTGGTTGCACAAAAGTGCTTCTATAGCTCAGGTTGCTTAATAAGTTAATGTGAAAGAAAGATGTTCCTGCTTATGACGGTGGGTACAGTGTCAGCAGACTAGTCAGTGCCCATGCTGAACTCTGTCCGCCACATCAGAATATGACAATGGAACAGTGTAAGAAGGTGTTCTGCAGTATCTGGCACTAAAACATTAGCAATAGATTATTTAAGTCCCGTAAATTGTACAGTAGGGCAAGTATGGATGGACTTGTTTTTCTTGCATATCACGCAAATTCTTGACCAAATCATTGTTAATTTTTTTTTTTGCAGTGTAGCAAGGCACACTATCTTGCTGAAAGGGGCCACTACCTTTAGAGAATACTGTTGCCAAGTTTATATCATATATACCATCATGTATTATATCATATATACTAAGTTATGGCTCTTGAAAATCATGTAAAAAAAATCCAGATGCCACTCCATCTGAGCGCTTCAGTTTCCCCAAACAGCAGTTTATGATTACATTTGGAGTATTTCTGTACACAAGAGAAATAGCATAATAAATTAAGTGATGCTTTTTCTTCTTTTACCTTTTTTGGACTAATTTGGAGCTAAAGCAACGTACTATTGAAAACAATTTGTTTCATATTCACGTTCTAATGTTAATAGATTCCGGGGGGGAATCAAAACCATCACTAAACACCTAGCTGAATTCCTTGGGGATGTACTAAAAAAATAGAGTTATTTCTTGGGGTTTCCACTGTACTTGTACTGCAGGGGTGCTGCAGGTTCGACATGGCACCCTAACCCATTCCAGGAAAATCTTGGTTTCTTGGTTTCAAAAGCCAAATGGCGCTCCTTCCCTTCTGAGCCCTGCCGTGAGCCTAAACAGCAGGTAACAACCACATATGGGGTACTGGCATACTCGGAAGAAATGACATAACATTTTTTTCTGTCCTGTTAAGCCTTCCAATCAAAAGATAATACACAGGAAATATGATCATAAAATTTTAATACTTTATTAATTCAAAATGTATACAAGGTCAGTAATAAAATAAATAGTAATAGCAGGCATATATAGATACATGAGGACACAATTGTGGCCAAGACAGTTTTATATAACTGATACCCAATCAGTCGGAGTGCTGAGCCTAACTCTTTGGCATTTCTCTTATATTTACCATCTTTGTTATGTTATTTTCACACTATAGTATGCCATTATGTGTTGATTTGGGTTTATTTTGCCACCAATTAACAAAACTATAAACGGCTTCCTGTATGTATGTTTACATTGATTTTGATTGGATATAGTTGATCCCCCTCCCTCCATTCTGACCATCCTCCCATTGGCCCTATAGTTCGTGTCACGGGAGCAGAGTTCAGTCCGAGAAATACTGTTGTAACAGGAAATGTATTTCACAGACTGAATATCCTCTAGTGAAGTTTACCATTATTGGAGTGCCCAAATGCTACTGTGACACATCAGCATCCTCCACTGCAGTTTTTTTGCACTTGTAGGCCACCTGCACACGTTGGGGAATGTTCCCGGCTTTTCCACATTGATTCCACAGTGTAGGACAAGTGTATGATATTACACAGATCTCATGTACACTTTGCGGATTGTTTCCGTGCCGAAGTTAACATGCAAAGACGGATCTCCATACAGTATTAATCCGAAGTTTCGATCAAAGCGACTTCGGATGTAGCATCCGAAGCTCGCTTTGCTCAACACTAGTTCTGAAAACACAAAATTCTGTGGAAAATGGCCTAAGGGTATGTCCACATGGTTGTATCAGAATGCAAAAAACTTAGGTATAGAATCTGCATCAAAATAGTACACATTTTGTGTGCTGTTTTTTATTCAATTTTCCAATTTGTTTGGCTTGTAGTGCCTGATTTTTAGATCTTTAACTGATTTCAGGGGAGGTTCCCACACAGAATCAGCACCAAGAATGAATGCAAAAAAAAAACAGCAACAAAAACAAAAAACATTCTATATGAACTAAAGGGCAGATTTCCCATTGAAAGCAATAGGATGTGATATGAGAGTGGACTCTGTATGGATTTAGGTGTCGAAAATGTGCCAAAATCCACATGGAAAATCTGTTGTGTGAACACAGTTTACTGTATTTTTGTTCTTTTACAGTCAGTATTTGATACTAATACTTATTTTATAATCTTTTTAAGGGTCTTCAGGTAGCCCAAAAGGAAGCTCAGATCAGAATGTTGGAAGCTCGAATTCGACAGACTGACATGACTGGTTTTTCACAAAGTCAAATGCTGCTGGAGAAATCTGAATGCCACTCCATGCAAAATGGTGAGATGAGAGATGAATGTCTAGGCAATCATCTGTGCTTGTTTTTAAAAATGTTTTCTCAAAAGGAGATTTATCACTTATCCACCGCTGTGGGACTGGGTTAGTGCAGTTTTCAAAGCCAAAATCAGAAGTGGATCATAAAAGGGTAGAAAGTATAAGGATAGATACAACTTTTTTTTTTATTTCTTAAATTTTACTCCAGTTTACTGAGATGTGCTGGCGAGGCAGGATAGGGAAATTAGGACATGCATATATGCTTATTAGGACATGAATTATATCAAAATTAATATAATTGAATTGAACATGAATTGAACAAAATTAGGACATGCTCATAAACGTCCCAGCAGTCTAAAAGGGCCTTCACACGTTGCAAATTTTGTTGCAGAAAATTTCTGCGCCTGAAAATTAGATCAATTCACCTGAATGGGGATCCGAGTGCATGTCACCAAAACAACCCCATTCAGATCAATGGAACTGACTTACAGTCTCAGAAATTTTCTGTAAGTAATCTACTGCATCTGTGAAGGCACCCTAAGGCCACCTGCACACATTGCGGAGTATGTGCGGTTTTTCCACATGGATTTACTTTCGGAAAAACCGCAGTGTATTGCAGTACCAGCAGAGTGTATGAGATTATACAAATTTCATGTATTCTTTGTGGATTTTTTGTGTACTCTTTGTGGATTTCTACAGGTGTTTGGAAGAAAAATGGTGGCAAGTGCACTGCTGGGCGGACCACAAAATGGATATAGTTGTGTACATGAGGCCTTAAATATACAACATAACATGATCTGTTGCTTTCTCTGTGCTTCTCAGTTAATTATTCCCAGAACATGGAAGTCCTCATGACCTCACTTCAGGGCCCAGTGAGTGGCATAGTTTAATCGTATTATGCACATGGAGGACATGAAAGCACCCAAACCTTACTATACTTTAAAGACTATGTACACCTTTGGGGGCAATTTTTTTATTATTATTGCATTATACTTATTTTGAGATAAAAAAATAATTTTTTCAATTGGTCTTTATTAACAATATGGAATCCTTTTTTCTGTACAGAATTGACATGCTCTACTAGCTGCCTGTGGATGCCTTTTTGTCTTTTCAGTCATCTGAGGAGCAGACAGACTCCTCATCTCTGCGCTCTGACATTATAAACAATCATCAAAGCTCACTGCTTATCATACTGACAAGAATGTGGCTTAAATAAGTGTTTATGACCTCTTAGAGCTAAGGGTAATTAGATGATGCACAAAGTGAAATTATCAGTCACACAGAAAAACAGTTAACCCTTTGTGACTGAACAGCTCAATATTTGTAATAAAGGCCAATTGAAAATATGATTTTTAGCCAAAAATAAGTTGTACATAGCCTTTAACTTCTTAACTCGGTGGTATCCACGGTTATGTTCCAGAAAATACCCAGCTTTTCATACATGGTGTTATGGCAGTGGATGCAGAACCACTGTGTCAACCAACTGGTTTGATTTAGGGCTAAAGCTACTTTATCCTAGTAGTCCCCTGATATTCACCTTTTAACCCCTATATAGGGATCTGGACTTTGATGCAGGGGAGCCACCAGGCCACTATCTCTTGGAGTAGTACTGATGCATTTGACAGCTGACCCTTTGGGGTTATAGACCCTGGTGCAGGATTGAAAGATTAGGCAGACTCGTATTCAGTAAGAGGCTGAGGTCAGGGCTACCAGAGTACATGCAAATCCGTGAAACAGGTCTGAGGTCAGGGCAGGTAGCAAAGGTCCGTATGGTAATCAGGCATGGGTCAGTTTTATTATGTAAAATAACATTTTAACATCAAAAGTGTATTCATTTGAATATTTTTTTCAGGCATATCAAAGCCGTATCGTTGAAGCTTGGGATTCTTCAACTCAGTACAGTCTTTTGAATATAGTTGTTATTCTATTCAAATCTGTACATAGGAAGTGGGGGTACAGTATAGGAAGACCTGTACATAACAAAAGTTAAAAGTTGTGACAACCTAAAAGATTGTGGTCTCAGCCACCATAGTTCCA
This sequence comes from Bufotes viridis, assembly GCA_033119425.1. NCBI lineage: Eukaryota > Metazoa > Chordata > Amphibia > Anura > Bufonidae > Bufotes > Bufotes viridis. The sequence continues at coordinate 207,717,634 of CM065591.1, forward strand.
CATGATCCTACTACTTATTGCCCAAGATTCCTTGCCAATATAGATAACATGATAACATGGTTGTAGAATTTTGAAATCCTCTGAAGTCATAAGGTTTCTGTATAGATGTAACAAGCAGTGAGTGTGAGCCCACTGTACCAACTAACCGGTTTGACCTTTGGCTACTCCTAAGGGCGTTATCCTAGCAATCCCCTGGTTTTCACCCTTTAAAATCTCTTTCTGGATCTGGCCCTTGCTACAGGGGATAGAAGCAAGCTGATAGCAAGCTTTTGGTCCCTAGCTTTCAAGTGCTCCAGTGAAGGTGTGCTTATCAGTTTGTTTGCCCATACAACATACTGTTGCCTGTTCATTGACTCTGGTCATCCTCTTCCTGGCCTGATTACTGTATTGAACCATTGCAGCCCTGACCTCAGACTAGTTTCACAGATACACTCAAACTCTGCCTTCCATGACCTTGGCTTGTTTCTTGGCTACAACTATTGCCTCATCCCATGGATAAGCTTCTAACTACACTGAAACTATTCCAAAAGGTAGCTGTTTGGTGGGCCCCTTGCAGTGAAGGCCAGATCCCTGTACAGGGGTTAAAGGGTGAAAAGCAGGAGATCACCAGGATAGCAGCCTTAGGTCTAGTATAAAGTCAAACTGGTTAGTTGGTACAGTGGGTCAACACCCGCTGCATCTTACAGTAAGCTTAGGCTATGGACTCTACTGACCAGCCTCACATGGGTCTACCAAAAGTTTTTCAAGAGCTGGCCTAGTAGCATAATCTCCAGGAACAAATACTGGCTTATTTGTACAATGTGTATGTCCGCCTAAACACTCTGACAGCAGCCACATCGGTACCACAACCACCAGCAGCAGTTACAGCACCCACACCACTCCCTCAGAAACACCCACAGGAGGTTCCGATCCTCCTCTGTCACATCCCCCACACTATGAGGGTAATCCCAAGCTATATTGTGGATTTATAAACCAATGCATAATTTACTTTGGGTTGTTGTCCTACAGTGTCCCACCAACTGGGCCAAGGTGGCATTTATGATCTCACACCTGTCTGGGGAGTCCCTAGCCTGGGCTAATCTGTTTAATTTTCAAGAAAGCTACTAACCTTTGTCTGTATTGCGGAGACAAAGGTCACTATGCTCACTTGCCCCGATAAGGCAGGAAACGAACAAGCCTAGGGTCCGTAGGAGAAATGGCCCTAGGTAAAGACTCACTGTCAAAGGTAAACTATTCACTGTACAGACCCTCATAGATTCTGGCTTAGCAGAAAACTTCCTGGATCAGGCCTTGGTGAACCAGTATTAATGAACCATTCACAGTCTACATAAGCCCTTGGTGGTGACATCTGTTGATGGGAGAGCTCTAATCAAGACTAAAAATATGTCACAGAGCCTATGGAGCTTCATGTTGGGGTACTCCACTGAGAAAATTACATTTTATTTCCAGCCTGTCTCTACTAGTTCTCTGCTCCTCAGTCTAGTGCTCAGTGCTCTCCCTTGGCTCCACCTGCATAGTCCGGTCCTGGACTGGAACTCTTGACAGATACTTCTTTAGAGTTCTGGTGGCAACTCCCATTGCCTGAAGACTGTTCTACCTATTTGGATTCCACAAATCGCACCTAACCTTCACGGGCCACCATTCTTTTATTCCAGTTATGCTGCTGTCTTTGAAAGAAGGAGGCTGTGATTCTGCCTCGCTATCATCCCTGTGATTGTCATGTTGAATCCCTGAAACGCCTTCTCCACACGGCCGTTGCCATATTGTGGCCTGCAAACAGCATGTCCGCAATATGGGTGCAGCAGCTGTGTGCTTCCCGCATTACAGATGTGGACCCATTCACTTGAATTGGCCTGCAATCCGGAGCTGCGGTGCGGAACGGAGACACAAAACCCCATGGAAGCACTACGGAGTGCTTCTGTGGTGTTTCTGTCCGTGCTTCCGCACCGCCAAAAAATAGGACATGTTCAAGTTGAATGGGTCTTGATCTGTCCTGGCCGCCACAAATACGTCCCCAATGCACAGAACGGCGCACAACGGCCATGTGTATGAGGCCTAAGGTTGTGTGTATCCTCTATCATTGCCAGAAACACTGACCATGTCCAAAAACATAAAAGAAAACCTAGAGAGGGGGTTTAGTCACAAATTATCATCCCCAGTCAATACTGGATTCTTCTTTGTAAAAAAAGAAAAAAAAAAAAAGGATGGGTCACTCTGCCCTTGCATTGATTATTGTAGACTGAATACTATTATGGTAACACCTAGGGGCTTAGGCTGGGTTCAGACTTGAGCGCATTTGATACGCGCGTTTTACGCGCGTTTTAGTCGCGCGTGTAACAGCGCATTTTTGGAAATAGGAAACGCGCGTCATACGTGCGTTTGTGTGATTGACCACTGTGGCGTCAATCACAATACGCGCGACAATTTGCCCCAAAGAAGCTTCTGTACTTCTTTGGGCGTATGGCATTTTACAGCGCGTTCGTACGCGCTGTAAAACGCTCAGGTGAGAACCATGCCCATAGGGAAACATGGGTTTTCGCCTGTTCAGCGTTTTACAGCGCGTAGGAACGCGCTGTAAAATGCTCAGGTCTGAACCCAGCCTTAGCTCTTTCTGAAACTGCCACACCCTCCCCACTTTTATTGACTTTTGGAGAATGTGCAGCAGATTTTGGGGAACCTCTGAGTACTACAGTAGAAAAGCAACCAGATGCACAACTGGTGAAAGATGATCCAAACTTTATTTGTTATAAAAACATAATGCGTTTCGGGACACAGTACCTTCTTGGAGAATATACATATAACACATTATAACACATGATTGATTAGGGTACTTTCACACTTGCGTTTTTGTTTTCCTGCATAGAGTTCCGTCTTCGGGGCTCTATGCCGGAAAAAAACGCTTCAGTTACAGATAATACAACCGCGTGCATCCGTTTAAACGGATCCGCTTGTATTAACTTTAACTATTTTTTAACATTGCCAAAACTGATCCGTTTTGAACTCCATTGAAAGTCAATGCAGGACGGATCCGTTTTCTATTCTGGCAGATTGTGCCAGAGAAAACGTATCCTTCCCAGTTGACTTGCCTTGGGGGTCATGACGGATCCGTTTTGCTCCACATCCCAGGACGGAAAGAATACCGCAGAATGCTGCGGTATTTTTTCCGTCCAAAAAACGTTCAGTGACTGAGCTGAAGACATCCTGATCCTCTCCATTCAGAATGCATCGGGATAATACTGATCAATATTTTCCCGCATAGAGTCCCGATGATGGAACTCTTTGCCGGAAAACAAAAACGCAAGTGTGAATGGGCCCTCCTGGACGCATCCGTGCGTCATCTCGCGAGAGGCGAGATCTGCTGTGAACGCGCGCACGCGCGCGCGCGCGTTCACAGTAGAGCGCTGCTCTGCAGTTATACTACAGCCTGCCAGCGATGATCAATCGCTGGCAGGCTGTAAATGTAAAATAAATTAGATCAAAGAGCTATATCAGACGCTGTTTTGTGAACAGCGTCTGATATAGCTGCTACCTGGTCCTCTGGTGGTCCCATTTACTGGGATCGACCACCAGAGGACCAGGTAACTCTGTAAAGTTGCACCAAACACTACACTAACCCCACCCCCACCCCCTCACTTTATAACCACTATTAACCCCTTGTTAACCCCTGATCACCCAATATAGACTCCCTGATTACCCCTCTGTCACTGATCACCCCCCCTGTAAGGCTCTATTCACATGTCCATATGTGTTTTGCGGATCCGCGGATCCACAGATCCGCGGCGCGGATCCACAAAACACGGACACCATCAATGTGCTTTCCGCATTTTGCAGATCCGCACATTGCCAGAACTATATAGAAAATGCTTTTTCTTGTCCGCAATTGCGGACAAGAAAAGGGCATGTTCTATATTTTTGCGGAACGGAAATGCAGACCTGTAAGTGCGGATCCGCAATTCCGGATCCGAGCGGGACAAAGTCTGTCCCCATAGAAATGAATGGGTCCGCAATTCCGTTCCGCAAACAGAATTGCGGACGTGTGAATGGGGCATAAGGGTCCCTTATCACCGCCAGTTAGCTAGCTACTTGTTAGGTAGTTAGCGCCCCCGGCCCACCGCACCGCAGTCACTGATTTTGGCAGAGATTTTTCATCCACATTGATCGATCGCGAATGAAAAAATCTGTGCCGTTCATTTTATTTTTTTCAGCCCAGAGGCTGAATGGAAAAAAAATCTCATTACCCGTATGCTCAATATAAGGAGAATCGCAGAAACTCCTAATGCTGGCCATACGTGTAATGATTGCGGAGACCCTCAAATGCCAGGGCAGTGCAAAAACCTCACATGTGACCCCATTTTAGAAAGAAGACACCCCAAGGTATTCCGTGAGGGGTATGGTGAGTTCATGTAAAATTTTATTTTTTGTCACAAGTTAGTGGAATATGAGACTTTGTAAAAAAAAATATATATATATATATCAATTTCCGCTAATTTGTGCCAAATTGTTTTTTTTCTGTGAACTCACCATGCCCCTCACGGAATACCTTGGGGTGTCTTCTTTCCAAAATGGGGTCACTTGTGGGGTATTTATACTGCCCTGGCATTTTAGGGGTCCTAAAGCGTGAGAATCCAAATGCGTAAAAATGCCCTGTGAAATCCTAAAGGTACTCATTGATTTTAGGGTCCCTTTGCGCATCTTGGCTGCAAAAAAATGTCACTCATGTGGTATTGCCGTACTCAGGAGAAGTAGGGCAATGTGTTTTGGGGTCTATTTTTACATATACCCATGCTGGGTGAGAGAAATATCTCTGTAAATGACAACTTTTTAAAATTTTTTATACAAAGTTGTCAATTTACAGCGATATTTCTCACACAATATGGGTATATGTAAAAATACACCCAAAACACATTGCCCTACTTCTCCTGAGTACGGCGATACCATAAGTGACACTTTTGCAGCCTGGGATCGTACAAGGGGCCCAAATTCAACGAGTACCTTTAGCTTTATGGCTGCTCACAATTAGCTCCGCCCAAAATGCCAGAACAGTACAAACACCACATGTGACCCCATTTTGGAAGAAGACACCCCAAGGTATTCGCTGAGGGGCATAGTGAGTCCATGAAAAATTTAACTTTTTGTCAAAAGTTAGCAGAAAGGGAGACTTTTGAGAAAAACAATAAAAAAATAAATTTCCACTATCTTGTGCCAAAAAAATCTTCTGTGAACTCGCCATGCCCCTCATGGAATACCTTCAGGTGTCTTCTTTCCAAAATGGGGTCACATGTGGGTATTTATACTGCCCTGGCAATTTAGGGGCCCTAAAGCGTGAGAAGAAAAATGCGTAAAAATGCACTCCTAAAAGGTACTCATTGGTTTTAGGGCCCCTTGCACATCTTGGCTGCAAAAAGTGTCACACATGTGGTATCGCCGTACTCAGGAGAAGTAGGGCAATGAGATTTGGGGTATATTTTTACATATACCCATGCTGGGTGAGAGAAATATCTCTGTAAATTGACAACTTTGTATACATTTTTTTTAAAAGTTGTCATTTACAGATATATTTCTCACACTAGCATGGTATATGTAAAATACACCCAAACACATTACCCTACTTCTCCTAAGTACGGCGATACTATGTGTGGCACTTTTGCAGCCAAGATGCGCAAAGAGCCCTAAATCAATGAGTACCTTTAGGATTTACAGGGCATTTTTACGCATTTTGATTCTCACGCTTTAGGGCCCTAAATGCCAGGGCAGTATAAATACCCCACATGTGACCCTATTTTGGAAAGAAGACACCCCAAGGTATTCTGTGGGGGCATGGCAAGTTCACAGAAATTTTTTTTTTTTGGCACAAGTTAGCGGAAATTGATATTTATTTTATTTTTTTACAAAGTCTCATATTTCACTAACTTGTGACAAAAATAAAAGTTTACATGAACTCACCATACCCTCACAGAATACCTTGGGGTGTCTTCTTTCTAAAATGGGGTCACATGTGGGTATTTATACTGTCCTGGCATTTTAGGGACCCCTAAAGCGTGAGAAGAAGTCTGGAATCCAAATGCGTAAAAATGCCCTGTGAAATCCTAAAGGTACTCATTGGAATTTGGTCCCCTTTGCGCATCTTGGCTGCAAAAAGTGGCACACATGTGGTATCGTCGTACTCAGGAGAAGTAGGGCAATAAGTTTTGGGGTGTATTTTTATATATACCCATACTTTGTGTGAGAAATATCGCTGTAAACGACAACTTTTTAAATTTTTAAACAAAGTTGTCAGTTTACAGAGATATTTCTCTCACCCAACATGGGTATATGTAAAAATACACCCCAAAACACATTGCCCTACTTCTCCTGAGTACGGCTATACCACATGAGTGACTACTGGCTGCTCACAATTTAGCCCGCCAAAATGCCAGAACAGTAAACACACCCACAAGTGACCCCATTTCGGAAGTAGACACCCCAAGGTATTTACTGAGGGGCATAGTGAGTCCGTGGGAGATTTCATTTTTTTGCCAGAAGTTAGCAGAAATGGAAACTTTATTATTTTTATTTTTCCTCAGAAAGTGTCATTTTCCGCAAACTTGTGAAAAAAAATGAAATGATACATGAACTCACCATGCCCCCCCATGAATACTTTGGGGTGTCTTCTTTCTAAAATGGTGTCATTTGGGGGGTATTTATACTTTCCTGGCATTCTAGCACCTGAAGAAACATGACAGGTGCTCAGAAAGTCAGAGCTGCTTCAAAATGCCGAAATTCACTTTTTTGCACCATAGTTTGTAAACGCTATAACTTTTACCCAAACCAATAAATATACACTTATTGTATTTTTTTTTATCAAAGACATGTAGAACAATAAATTTTACGAAAAATTTATATAGAAATGTAGTTTTAAAAAAAAATTACAACAGAAAGTGAAAAATGTCATTTTTTTGCAAAAATTTCGGTAATTTTTGATTAATAGCAAAAAAAGTAAAAATGTCAGCAACAATGAAATACCACCAAATGAAAGCTCTATTAATGAGAAGAAAAGGAGGTAAAATTCATTTGGGTGGTAAGTTGTATGACGGAGCAATAAACGGTGAAAGTAGCGTAGTGCAGAATTGTAAAAAGTGGCCTGGTCATTAAGGCCTCATGCACACGACCGTTGTTTGATTCCGTGTCCGTTGCTCTGTTTTTCGTGATTTTCTGCGGACCCATTGGTTTTCAATGGGTCCGTGGAAACCTCGGCAAATGCACCGTTTGTCCTCCGCGCCCGTGGTCCGTGATTCCAGTCCGTCAAAAAAATATAACCTGTCCTATTCTTGTCCGTGAAAAACGGTTCACGGACCCATTTAAGGCCTCATGCACACGACCGTTTTTTTATGCTGTCCGCAAAAAGGGGTTCCGTTGTTCAGTGATCCGTGTCCGTTTTTGCCTTCCGTTGTGTTTCCGTGTGTCTTCCGTTTTTTTAGCAGACACTGACCCAAAGATTTTACCAAAGACAGGCTGACAATGTTTCCCAAGTGCCTGCCAAGGATCCGCAAAAAAACGGACACGAACGCGGATGACACACGGATGGCCATCCGCATTTTTCACGGACCCATTGACTTGAATGGGTCCGTGAACCGTTTTTCACGGACAAGAATAGGACAGGTTATATTTTTTTGACGGACTGGAATCACGGACCACGGACACGGAGGACAAACGGTGCATTTGCCGAGGTTTCCACGGACACATTGAAAACCAATGGGTCCGCAGAAAATCACGAAAAACGGAGCAACGGACACGGAATCAAACAACGGTCGTGTGCATGAGGCCTAAGGCAATGGGTCCGTGAAAAATGCGGATGGCCATCCGTGTGTCATCCGCGTTCCGTGTCCGTTTTTTTTGCGGATCCCTTGGCAGGCACTTGGGAAACATTTTCAGCCTGTCTTTTGGTAAAATCTTTTGGGTCATGTCCGCTAAAAAAAACGGAAGACACATAGAAACACAACAGAAGGCAAAAACGGACACGGATCACTGAACAACGGAACCCCTTTTTGCGGACAGCATAAAAAAACGGTCGTGTGCATGAGGCCTAAGGGTGTTTAAGCTAGGGGGGCTGAAGTGGTTAAAGCAAGCTGTTTAGCTGAAAAACCCTTTGTTTACGTCAGTAAAAAGACATATTAGTGGTCACGAAGTAGTTAATAAGTATAGATAAAGTGTATATTTAAATAAATAACTGCAATAAATAAGGAAAATAAACTGCAAAAATAAACATTAATTGTCACAGGAGAAATTTAGACTTCAGAGCGAGAATGCTGTATTGGAGGAACGCCCCCTGGTTGCTAGGTAGCAGCAGATGCTATCCATCTGCTGCTTGATGAAGTGCGATGTTCAGAGCGATCTGACACATAGTGCTCTGAGGTGCTGATTACTGCATGAGGCTGAGGCCCACAGCAGTAGGCTAGCTGAGACAACAATGTTGCTGCTCACTGGATATGCTCATGGGCAATAGGGAACGATCAAGCAAATTGGTTAAGAAGATCTTAAGAAGGAAGAATCTTAAAGAGGACCTTTCACTGGTCCACAGATTATCAGTTAAAGATATCTACATTGAGAGCGGCACCAGGATGTCCTGCACTTACTTGTATCCCTGGGTGCCGCTCCGTTCGTCCTCTGTAGCCCCCGGTACCGGCGCTCCTGCTGCTGTAATTTTGCCTGGGGCGGAGACTTCTTCTTCTGCCCTGGCGCTCTCCTTCTCACAGGGCTGGAGTGCTGGCCATCGCAGCGCCAGCTCATATGAGCGCTGCGATTGGCACAGCGCTCCAGCCCTGTGAGAAGGAGACGCCAGGGCAGAAGAAGAAGTCTCCGCCCCAGGCAAAATTACAGCAGCAGGAGCGCTGTACCGGGGCTACAGAGGACAAACGGAGCGGCACCCAGGGATACAAGTAAGTGCAGGGACATCCCTGGGTGCCGCTCTCAATGTAGATATCTTTAACTGATAAACTGTGGACCAGTGAAAGGTCCTCTTTAAGAAGGAAGGAAAAACAAAGGGGGAGATCATTTATATTGTGTGTTAATTACCTAGAAATGGCAAGAAAACAATAATGGGAATAGTAATTCTGGTACAAAGTATAAAGTATTATTAATAATGATAATAATAAAAAATACATAAGTAAATAAAAGCAGATTTGTGGCCACAGTGAGCATTATATAGGGAAATTGGTGTATAACAAATGATTATATATACATAACTACATTTATGCACAGAGCAAATTTGCAGGGAGTAGAAAGATGAAATAAATAATTTGATGTAAAAAAATTAAAAAATGTAATGTCTGGACTCCAGCGGCGAGATCTCCACATCGGGAGAGACGTGCTGCTAAGCCACGCCCCCTGGTGACATGACTGCATCCTTAGCAACAAGATGCAATGCTCTTTCTCCCTACAGTGAGGGTGTGCTGGAGGAGACTAACAGTGGGATAATTACTCAGCTGCTCTATTTCTGTGTTATAGTTTTCTGACTAATGGAGCGCCAAGTCATGACCAATCAGGTTCTTATCCTGGGACTCGGTGCTCTATTTAAACCCATTCCTGGCCATATACCAGTGCCAGTGATAGTCTTGTTTGGGCTCACTAGCTAGGTTCCTGGTTCTTGGATTCATTTGTATTTGTTAGTGCATTTGACCTCAGCTTGTCTTGTGACCAGTCTCTGTCTCGTGTGATTTTTTACTGTGCATCCCGTCTGGTATTTGATCTCGGCTTGTCTTTTGACTACTTTCCGTGTCTCATTTTTGTAATGCGTTAACCCCCTGGTTCTGACCCATTTTCATATGACTATCCATTTGTGTTGTTTTTGTCTCTTGGTGTTTGTCTGTCTCTGCACCTTAGTAGCATAGAGACCATCAACCAGTTGTGGTCTTGCTACCTATGGCTTGAACTGCAGGTTGGTCGGGAAAGTGGGCTGGGTTCCAGGTCAGGGCTCACTGTCCGTGTTTGTCCCTATCTACAAGCGTTACATTATCACTGGCCATAAAATATTTTTCCGGGTGACCTGCTCTGTTATGGATGCCATTGGCAGTATTGGCCAATCAGATGGGGGGAGATAGTTTACCCAACTGGTTCAGGATCTAGCAGAGAGGGTCCAGCAGACCACTCCCCCTGTTGTTAACAGCTCCGTCACCGGTTGAACCTAAGGTTGAGCTTCCTGACTACTTCTCTGGTGACCGTAAAAAGTTTCTAACCTTCCGTGATAGCTGTTCACTTTATTTTCGCCTTAGGCCACACTCATCGGGTATGGAAGCTCAGAGGGTGTGCATCATTATGCCCCTGCTTCAGGGGGACTCTTAGGACTGGGCATTTTCACTATCACCCAACTCTCATGAACTACTGCCTACAAGCCATTTCCAGCTGGGGAGAGGATGACTGTAGGACAAGAGAATAAAATCTCTTACTCACTGTTATCAGCCATTTCATGCCAGGGAGAAGAAGACTGTAGGAAAGGAGAATACAATATATTACTCCTTGTTATCAACCATTTCAGAGAGGAAGACTGTAGGACAGGAGAATACAATGTATTGCTCCCTGTTATCAGCCATTTCCAGCCAGGGAGAGGAAGACTGTAGGACAGGAGAATACAATCTGTTTTTATCAGATATTTGAGGTCAGGGAGAGGATCTATTGTTTCCTGTTATCAGCTATTTCAGACAGGGGAGAAGATTACTGTAGGACAGGAGAATTCAATCTATTGCTCCCTGGTATGCTATATGACACCTGCTGTCTGAACAATTGTATAGCAGGCCCATTTGTTAAGATGATATATTGTGTTGCAATTAGATAGGCACTACATTTCGTGACAGACACACCACTGCACTTCTGACACAGAGAGATGGTCTCAGGCAGACAGCAAAAGCAATGAAGATGAATTCAGGCATTAGAGGGAGGACAAATATAATAGCCATGGAACTTCCAGGTTCAGAAGTGATGCACTGTTAATGCACAAGCGCAAAGGGCTCCAGGGAACATGTCAAGTATAAAACTAACTCCTAGTTGGGAGCCTTTTGGTAGCTTTAGGCCTCTTGCACACGGGCGTCATGTTTGATGCCCGGATAAGATGCGGGTGCGTTGCGGGAATCGCCGCGATTTTTCCGCGCGTGTGCTAACGTTTGTAGTGCGTTGAGCACGCGCGTGAAAAAATCCGCATGCTTGGTACCCAGACCCGAAGTCAGACTTCATCACTGAAGTCTGGTTTCGGGATGAGTATTCTGTATGTGTAATTATTTTCCTTTATAACATAGTTATAAGGGAAAATAATCGCATTCTAATTACAGAATGCAATGTTCCCCGGGCTTTAAAGGGTTAAAAATAATAAAGAGTTAACTTACCTTCTCCCATTGTACGCGCAGAGCCCCAGAGCGTCGTCTCTCTTGATAGTTTGGCTGCTTGAGGACCTGTGGTGACGTCACAGGGTCACATGGTCCAATCATAGAAGCATTTGAGTGGACCATGTGACCCATGTGATCCTGTGACATCACGGCAGGTCCTTCATCGAACATCTGTTGTTCGATGAAGGACCTGCCGTGATGTCACAGAGATCACATGGGTCACATGGTCCACTCAAATGCTTCTATGATTGGACCATGTGACCCTGTGACGTCACCACAGGTCCTCAAGCAGCCAAACTATCAAGAGAGACGACGTTCTGGGGCTCTGCGCGTACAATGGGAGAAGGTAAGTTAACTCTTTATTATTTTTAACCCTTTAAAGCCCGGGAACATTGCATTCTGTAATTAGAATGCGATTATTTTCCCTTATAACTATGTTATAAAGGAAAATAATAACGATCGAGTCCCCATCCCGATCGTATCCTAGCAACCATGCGGGAAAATCGCAACGCATCCGCACATGATTGCGGATGATTGCGATTTTCCCGCATCCCCATTCACTTCTATGGGGCCTGCGTTGCGTGAAAATCGCAGAATATAGAACATGCTGCGATTTTCACGCAACGCAAAAGTGATGCGTGAAAATCACCGCTCATGTGCACAGCCCCATAGAACTGAATGGGTCAGGATTCAGTGCGGGTGCAATGCGTCCTCCTCACGCATTGCACCCGCGCGGAAAACTCGCCCGTGTGAAAGGGGCCTTATGGATATTGCACTGCAGGGAAGCCAGCAGTGACTGGATTTTCCCTGTAGCGGTATGGAGCAAGATAAGAGAAACACAGCTCTTAAGGGGTTGTGATTAAATCATAATTGTGCATCAGATCATGGCTGTTTATGTTAGAATTTTTGTTTTCAGAATACACCTAATAATAACTGATAAATATTGATATTGATAAAGTTATTTTAGAAGGGTCACATTCATTTTATAAGGACATTAAATCTATGGTTAGAACAGAAGTAAGCAGTTCTCTAAAGCAGAGAAAGCATCTTAGGGGGGTCCCCGGATACATCTTCCGAGGTGTTTAATATGGTTGTATGGTATAGTTCAGAGGAAGATGCCTCCCTGGGAGAGGACATATATTCTGATATCTTGTCATCATGTTTGGACAAAGTGGAAAAAAAAACCTTCCCTGTCTTCTCGCAGAGGATTAGGATAAATGGTTGAGTGCAATGAGATCCACCAATTAATGATGAGGAGATAAAAAGCTTAGATCGGTTTGGGATGTCTTATTTAAAAGATTGTAAGGTAAGTGGCAGGGCCCTCTCTCCTTCTGTACCAGTTTGTATCTCGTCTTGTTCATGATTAGAGCATTTGTTTTTATTATGCATGTTTATCCCTTTTCATATGTACAGTGCCATGGAATAAATAATAAATAATAATAATACACAGCATAGATGTTTTCCGGTACACTCGAATGTCTTGTTCCTTATCAAGAGGAAATGGAAAAGCTGGAAATACTGTAAAAGGATTTATACCTAAGGAGGTTAAGCAAAAGGTGTGTGATGTGTATCGTTTGGGACAGAGGCCCCAAAAATGATGTGGCCATTTCTAAAGTCTCTAGATGATCTGCCTTGCTTTTTGATGATATGGGGATTTTAAAAGACCCCCTTGATAAGAAAGCAAAGGCCTGAGAATTGGCAGTAGTCTCCTTTAAGCCTAATATAGTGACATCTGCTCAGCAAGATCTGTCAATGTCTGGATTGGTCAGCTAGAATTGCCACTTAAAAAACAAGCCCAGACGAGATTTTGGCTTCCTTCCTTGTTTCAGGCCAAGGGAGGGATTCATCATTTATGGATGGATCTGGATGGCCAATTAATGTCTGAAATGGGGGGGCAGATGGATGTATAACATCAGTGCAAGGCAATAATAATAATTGAATAATAATAATAATAATTGAATAATTGATGTCTGGGGAAGTGGGGATGGATGGATCAACAGTGAACAGCAAGAAATTATTGCCGGCGTCCATTGATGATCCATCGATCCGCCCCACCCCAACATGATTTCAGACTTCATTATTGCCATCCATGATCCATCCATAAATGATAAATCGCCCCCCCCCCCCTTGGCCCGAAACAAGTGCCACAAAAAATTATACTTTATACTGATTTTTCTGCCACAAAACCAGACCAATCTGCCTGGCTCCTCCTGCTCAGCAGCCAGTTTCCCACAGAGCAAACTACATGTACTACAACAGGTTCCCTTGAAAAGCACCAGGGCAGTTTTTGGATTAGTGAACACATTAGAATTCATGTCTTTTCACAGCATCCTCTTCACCTTGACACTTTCTTGTTCTCTGTATAAATGGTGTACAGGCCACTTGCTGTTGAGGAGAATGTTCTCTTTCACTATTTGCTGTCCCTCAGATTCTCCTAGACGGCGCACCGCTCAGCCTCCTGCCTCACGTGATGCATTTGAATCCTGCTGTGGGGCGAGCTGTGGCTGTGCCACGGTCATTCCGGCTGTGATCCCGTGAGAGTTCAGGGGTAAGCGGGATCACATAGCCTGTAAAGCAGCCGCAATTATAGGGAGGGGACTAGATGGGAGGGCCCGTCGCCATCACGACTCGCCGCACTTGGAAAAAAATTATGAACAGCTCTGCGGGCCATAGTTTGCCCATCACTGACCTAACCCCTTCCCTCCAGCCCTACTGTTAAAGGAAAACTTGGAAAACATTACATACAGCGCTACAAAACATACAGTGTAACACAGTGCCACATACCTCTTACATGTGATGTCTCCTCTGATGTAGACGTTCTCTTTTCTTATCTTCTCCATTCAGACTAGACAGCAATGATCATTTCTTTCAGCCATCTGTTGTCTCTGAAGAGTTTGATAAACAGAATTCTTAGTTTCCTACTTTTCCATCCCCCCCACCTTCTGAACGCCTCATCCTGACACCCCCAGTGTAACAGTCCTCCCAAAAGTCCCATCAGTAGTAATAATTCTCTGACAGAGTACAGTATGTGGTAACAGTGCACCCAATAGTAATAATGACCCTCATTTTTCCCCCCAGAAGTAATAATGCTGCCCCCATAGTGCCCATACTAGTAATCATGTTTCCTGTAGTCCCCCAGTAGTAATAAAGCCCACCATAATGTTTTCAGTAGTAATAATTTCTCCTATAGTGTGTGTCTGTACAAAAAATACCCCCATGTAATGTCTGCCAGTACAATAAAATGGCCCCATATAAAGTTTGCCAGTAAAAGAATTCCCTCTTACAATGTGTGCCAGTACAAAAATGCTCTCTTATGATGTGTGCAAGTACAAAAATGCCCTCTTATGTGTGCCAACACAAAAAATGTATCCTTATACGGTTTGCCAGTACAAAAATACCACCTTTTAGTGCCCCCAGTAGAATGAATGCCCCCATAGTGGCACCCTCAGAATGTGTACTAGTACAAAATATACCCCCTTATAATCTATGCCAGTACAGAAATGCTTCCTTATGTGCCTGTAGAAAAAATGCTCTCTTGAAAACGTTTGTCAGTACAATAAATTACCCCCTTTTAGTGCACTCAGTAGAATGAATGTCCCCATTGTGGGCCCATTATAATGTGTGCCTGTACAAAAATGCTACTTTTTAGAACCCCCAATGTCCCCCATAGTGTTTCCCCCACTGTGGCCCAACTGTATGCTGCATTCTGCTATCAGCAAAGCGGTGCACCTTTTCCAGTCTGTGCCCTGAGCTGTATTAAGCCTGTCTATGCAGTGCGATAATGATGACACAGCGATGCAGTTGAATATGCCGCCCCCAAATTGCACCAACCTTATGCCGTCTGAGGCAATCGCCTCACCTCGCCTCATTGGCGGTGCACCCCTGATCCTATCTCATGGAGAATTTTTATTTAGTCTGTCATTGAATGAACTTCTGGAAACAGTAGCAGAAGTGGAAAGGATGTTTCCAGGCTCCTGATGGATGGCTTGTTATGTAAGCTTAGTCGTGCAAAGATAGCTGTCAATCAGTAAGTAGGACCGCTCACATGACTCCAAAGCATAGAAAGAGCAGAGGTTTAAATTAATAAATTGCACGTTTTACTGAATCTCTTCCCATAAAACTTGATAACAATCTGCCCAGTTTCTTCTACTCAATATCAGATTGCACTGCATTTCATGGTGACAGATTCCCTTTAAAACCAGATTTTTGGTCTTTCCAGTTTTGGTGAGTTTATGAAGATTTGTGCATATAAATTTGGGCCTGAGTGGTATGTATGAACTCATGCTGACCTTTTATTTTTAGGAGGTGTGATACATATAACTTTTTTCTAGGGTCAAAAGTTTAGCCACTAATATAACTTTTATGCATAATTTAAGAAAAAGTATATTCTTAAGCAAAATTGAAGTTGTCTGTGTAAATAAAGCACTGGATAGCATTTTGATAATATGACAGGTGTCTACTTTCAAAAAATATGTGGAAATATCGGGGTAAGTATGATATTTTTACTTTTTGTAACAGGCTTTATTTGTGTGAAATTTGTCCTGGCTACTACTGCAAAATGTCCAAAAGCCCCTGGCATAAAAGGGTTTAAAGGGAATCTGTCACAAGTTTTATGCTGCTAGGTTCTAACAGCTCCAGTACATGCCAACGAGACCTGATATTCATGAGCTTCTGGCTTTTCTCTGCCTTCCTACCACTCACTGACAGTTTTTTTTTTTACAACTATTGACATGTACTGGAGCTGTTCAATACAAGATTTTAGCCAAAGGGCTTGGCCAGAAAGAAGGTGACCCAGCATTTTACTAAGAGGATCCGTCACTAGTTTATGTTGCCCTTAATTAGAACACCATTCCTTTTAAAGAAGAATCCCATGATAAACACAGAACTATTAACAGGTACTGTATATGAAGTGTTTGTAATAAATATTACTATTTTTGAAGTTGGTTCACAATGTATAATATTTTATTACAGAGAATGACTATGCCAGCACAGATGATGAAGTATCAGAACTCAGTCAAATGTCAGATGGAAGGTTAGTAAATTCAACCAGAATAATCTATTTACAGTTAGTTTAATAACAATTGCTATAACCATTACTTGCATATTGGATCATTAAAAAATATATGTTAAAGCCTAAAAATGGTCAGATGGTCATATTTTTTAACAAAACTGGGACAGATGTATCTAATTCTATCAATGGTATAAACTTTAGACAGGATGTCCCTAAATGTGTGGAATATTTATCACCGTGGCTGTTGCAGGGTAGACACTTTTGTCTGACTGTATACCAACTATTAGTTGGCTTAGTGTAAGGGCACATGCTCCCAGTCGTAGTTTTGGTCCGCATCCAATCCGTGTTTTTTGCTGATTGGATGCAGACCCGTTCATTTCAATTGGGCCACAAAAGATGTGGACAGCACACCTGTGTGCTGTCCGCATTCACTTGTCTGTCCCGTGGCCCCGCAATAAAATAGAACTTGTCCTATTCTTGTCTGTTTTGTGGAAAGGATAGGACATTTCTGCAAGAGTAAAAGAAAAAAAGGTGGCATGCACATTTTGGGCTAGGTGCAAAATTGCTCCACATTTTGGCACAATTTATACCTGAAACTAGGTACACTGACATTAATAAATGTCAGCCACTCTTTTAATTCACAAAAGATTTTCCACGCACCCCTTCCCACATTAATATATTGGCCCACATTTACTGATGTGAGTGTATATAGTTTCAGGTGGTAATTGTGCCAAAATGTGGTGCACTTTGTCTCATCAGAGTTTATAGAAATTATTTGCACCTAGACCAACAAAGAGATGTTGCTTATTAAAAAAGTGTATGGCCCAAGATGCGACATTTAGTACCAAAATTCCCCTACTCCAAACAATAGTTGATATACAGTAGCCCTGCACCAGATTTATAATCCAGCAAGAGCCATGGTGATAAATCTGGCGCATGTCTAAACAGCTTGTCTAAATTTATTAGTAAATCTGACACCTTGTGCTCTCATGTTAACCTCTTGCCGCCACGCTAACGCCGATGGGCGTCAGCGCGGCGGCTCTCTCAGGTCTCAGTCACGCCTATCGGCGTCATCTCGTGAGACCTGAGATTTCACATGAACATGCGCGCGACGTGCGCGCGCGTTCATGTGATCGGAGCCGGGACAACTGAAACTACAGCCTGCCAGCGCTGATCATGCGCTGGCAGGCTGTAGATGCGGAAAAAAACGCATTTAAATCGCATATCAGATGCTGTTTTTTAAACAGCGTCTGATATGCCTGCTGTCTGCTCGTCTGGTGGTCCCTTTGTTTGGGACCACCAGAGGAAACTATAGGAAAAGTGCACCAATCACTACACACACCCCCCACCCCCATCACTGATTAACCCCTGATCACCCATGTCACCCCCTGATCACCCCTGTCACCCCCTGTCACTAATCACCCCCTACAGGCTCATTCAGACGTCCGTATGTGTTTGCGGATCCATGGATCTGCGGATCCATGGATCTGCGGATCCGCAAAATACGGACACCGGCAATGCGCTTTCCACATTTTGCAGATCCGCACAGAACTATATAGAAAATGCTTTTTCTTGTCCGCAGTGCGGACAAGAATAGGACATGTTCTATATTTTTGCGAACGGAAGTGCAGACCCGGAGCGCGGATCCGTAATTCCGGATCCGAGCGGGACAAAGTCTGTCCCCATAGAAATGAATGGGTCCGCAATTCCGTTCCGCAAACAGAATTTCGGACGTGTGAATGGGGCATAAGGGTCCCGTTATCACCGCCAGTTAGTTAGCTACTTGTTAGGTAGCTAGCGCCCAGCCCACCGCACCGCAGTCACTGATTTTGGCAGAGATTTTTTCATCCACATTGATCGATGCGAATGAAGAAATCTGTGCCGTTCATTTTTATTTTTTTTCAGCGCAGCGGCTGAACGGAAAAAAATCTCATTACCCGTATGCTCAATATAAGGAGAATCGCAGAAACTCCTAATGCTGGCCATACGTGTAATGATTGCGGAGACCCTAAAATGCCAGGGCAGTATAAATACCCCACATGTGACCCCATTTTAGAAAGAAGACACCCCAAGGTATTCCGTGAGGGGTATGGCGAGTTCATGTAAAATTTTATTTTTTGTCACAAGTTAGTGGAATATGAGACTTTGTAAAAAAATATATATATATATATCAATTTCCGCTAACTTGTGTCAAAATTTTTTTTTTTCTGTGAACTCGCCATGCTCCTCACGGAATACCTTGGGGTGTCTTCTTTCCAAAATGGGGTCACATGTGGGGTATTTATACTGCCCTGGCATTTTAGGGGTCCTAAAGCGTGAGAATCCAAATACGTAAAAATGCCCTGTGAAATCCTAAAGGTACTCATTGGTTTTAGGGCCCCTTTGCGCATCTTGGCTGCAAAAAAGTGTCACACATGTGGTATCACCGAACTCAGGAGAAGTAGGGCAATGTGGTTTGGGGTGTATTTTTATATATACCCATGCTGCGTGTGAGAAATATCTCTGTAAATGACAACTTTTTAAAAATTTTTATTCAAAGTTGGCAATTTACAGAGATATTTCTCTCACCCAGCATGGGTATATGTAAAATACACCCCAAATACATCGCCCTACTTCTCCTGAGTACGGCGATACCACATGTGTGACTTTTTGCAGCCAAGATGCTAAAGGCCCAAATTCAATGAGTAACTTTAGGAGGGCATTTTGCGCATTTTCTTCTCACGCTTTAGGGCCCCTAAAATGCCAGGGCAGTATAAATACCCACATGTGACCCCATTTTGGAAGAAGACACCCCAAGGTATTCGCTGAGGGGCATAGTGAGTCCATGAAAAATTAAACTTTTTGTCAAAAGTTAGCGGAAAGGGAGACTTTGTGAGAAAAACAATAAAAATCAATTTCCACTAACTTGTGCCAAAAATTTTTTTCTATGAACTCGCCATGCCCCTCATGGAATACCTTGGGGTGTCTTCTTCCAAAATGAGGTCACATGTGAGGTATTTATACTGCCCTGGCATTTAGGAGCCCTAAAGCATGAGAAGAAAAATGCGTAAAAATGCCCTCCTAAAAGGTACTCATGGGAATTTGGGCCCTTCTACGCATCTTGGCTGCAAAAAGTGTCACTCATGTGGTATCGCCGTACTCAGGAGAAGTAGGGCAATGTGTTTTGGGTGTATTTTTACATATACCCATGTTGGGTGAGAGAAATATCTCTGTAAACTGACAACTTTGTATAAAAAATTTAAAAAGTTGTCGTTTACAGCGATATTTCTCACACACAGTATGGGTATATGTAAAATATACCCCAAATCATTGCCCTACTTCTCCTGAGTACGGCGATACCACATGAGTGACACTTTTGCAGCCAAGATGCAAGACCAAATTCAATGAGTACCTTTAGGATTTCACAGGGCATTTTTACGCATTTGGATTCTCACGCTTTAGGTTCCCTAAAATGCCAGGTGAGTATAAATACCCCACATGTGACCCCATTTTGGAAAGAAGACACCCCAAGGTATTCCGTGAGGGGCATGGCGAGTTCACAGAATTTTTTTTTTGGCACAAGTAAGCGGAAATTGAGATATATATAT
Organism: Bufotes viridis; assembly: GCA_033119425.1. Classification (NCBI taxonomy): domain Eukaryota; kingdom Metazoa; phylum Chordata; class Amphibia; order Anura; family Bufonidae; genus Bufotes; species Bufotes viridis. The sequence continues at coordinate 207,737,583 of CM065591.1, forward strand.
TTTTTATTTAGTTTTTACAAAGTCTCATATTCCACTAACTTGTGACAAAAATAAAATTTTACATGAACTCACCATACCCCTCACGGAATACCTTGGGGTGTCTTCTTTCTAAAATGGGGTCACATGTGGGGTATTTATACTGTCCTGGCATTTTAGGGGCCCCTAAAGCGTGCGAAGAAGTCTGGAATCCAAATGCGTAAAAATGCCCTGTGAAATCCTAAAGGTACTCATTGGTTTTAGGGCCCCTTTGCGCACCCAGGCTGCAAAAAAGTGGCACACATGTGGTATCGCCGTACTCAGGAGAAGTGGGGCAATGTGTTTTGGGGTGTATTTTTATATATACCCCTGCTGGGTGTGAGAAATATCTCAGTAAACGACAATTTTTAAAAATTTTTTATACAAAGTTGTTAGTTTACAGAGATATTTCTCTCACCCAACATGGGTATATGTAAAAATACACCCCAAAACACACTGCCCTACTTCTCCTGAGTACGGCGATACCACATGAGTGCCACTTTTGCAGACTGAGTCGTAAAGAGCCCTAAACCAATGAGTACCTTAGCTTTACATGGCGGCTCACAATTAGCCCTGCCCAAAATGCCAGAACAGTAAACACACCCACAAATGACCCCATTTCGGAAAGTAGACACCCCAAGGTATTCACTGAGGGGCATAATGAGCCCGTATGAGATTTTTTTTTTTTTTGCCAGAAGTTAGCAGAAATGGAAACTTTATTATTATTATTTTTTTCCTCAGAAAGTGTCATTTTCCGCAAACTTGTGAAAAAAAATGAAATGATACATGAACTCACCATGCCCCTCCGCGAATACTTTGGGGTGTCTTCTTTCTAAAATGGTGTGATTTGGGGGGTATTTATACTTTCCTGACATTCTAGCACCTGAAGAAACATGACGGGTGCTCAGAAAGTCAGAGCTGCTTCAAATTGCCCAAATTCACTTTTTTGCACCATAGTTTGTAAACGCTATAACTTTTACCCAAACCAATAAATATACACTTATTGGACTTTTTTTTTATCAAAGACATGTAGAACAATACATTTAGAGAAAAATTTATATAGAAATGTAGTTTTTTTTAAAAAAAATTACAACAAAGTGAAAAATGTCATTTTTTTGCAAAAATGTCGTTAAATTTTTATTAATAGCAAAAAAAGTAAAAATGTCAGCAAGAATGAAATACCACCAAATGAAAGCTCTATTAGTGAGAAGAAAAGGAGGTAAAATTCATTTGGGTGGTAAGTTGTATGACCGAGCAATAGGCGGTGAAAGTAGTGTAGTGCGGATTTGTAAAAAAGGGCCTGGTCACTAGGGGGGTATAAACCTGTGGTCTTCAAGTGGTTAAAGGAAATGTGTCACCAACAATGTTATTTGCCAGTTAAAACCAGAGAGCAACACATCTCCTTTTTTCTAATCTATTATTTTCTGACTGCAGATTTATTTATTCTATTTCCTGAATGGGGTCTGCCATCTTGCCATAGCTGTTCTTAACTGCATTTAGAGAGTATTAAGAATATTGCTTCAAGGCAGCCACATGGGCCATATACACAATAATCTGGAGGGGACCTCCTTAACTTCTTTGGGGCAGTTTTTAGGCATGCTCTGTGACCCATGCAGAGGTCATTGTACAAGGGAAGGATAGATAAGATCTGACAATCACCTATTGTGAATGGTGGATCCTGTCTTATCTATACACAGAGGTGATATCATTATAGGCAGGATTAGCCACAGATAAGCAGATGACTGCAGAAAAGTGATCTGTACAGACCAAGAAGTGGCACTTATTGTTAGGTTTAGTGGCCACTGCAAGATTTATTGGTTTTTGTTTAAATATAGATAGTGGCATGGAAAATTAAATATAACAATTAGAAATTCTTTTAAAATATGTTAAACATAAAAACGTGATATTTTTTATGGTGACACATTCCCTTTAACTCAAGACCCACTGGGGGAGAGGAGTGCAAAAGAAAACCAGCCCATTGCAATAAGATTAATTCTTTCATTTTCCAGTAATTCTGAAAAATAAAAGGCGGTTTTCCTTTCCACCAGTTTTGATAAATCTACTCCACTATTCCCAATGAATGACGAATTTTGACTCTAGTTTTTCATTAATTTAAATAATCATTAATTTGAATATTCGTCAAACATCACCAGTGCTACTGAATAGTAAGGGCTCATGCACACAACCAAGTGCAGTCTAGGAAACATGGCGTGTGTCAGCTGCATATCCCAGACTGATAGTGGCTCCTCTGAGCCAAACTTATTGCATCATACTGTAGTGAAATATGATAGTCAGTTCCTAACTGACCATGTGTCTATTGTGCTGCAGTCACATCATCATGTACAAAAGACCCATGGCCAGATACACACTCACTGCATCATAAATCAATCACTATGATGCAGTGAATTTGGCTCAAAGGAGCCATAGTCAATCCAGAAGAAGCGGTCCCCAATGCACAGAGAACGTTTGTGAGGCCTCCGGGACAGATCCAGACCCATTCAACTTGAATGGCGCATCCCTCCGTTCCGCAAAAAGATAGGGCATGTTCTATCTTTTTGTGGTACGGTAGTACGGAATGGAACCCCAAAAAAGCACTCTGTAGTGCTTCCGTAGGGTTCCGTTCCGTGCTTCCGTTCCGCACTGCTCCGCATCTCCTGATTTGCGGACCCATTGAAGTGAATGGGTCCGCATCCGTGATGCGGAATGCATACGGAATGGTGTCCGTTTATTGCGGATCTGCATATGCGTTCTGCAATACGGAAACGGTACCCATACGTTCTTGTGAATGAGCCCCCATGGCCTACTTTACATGTCAGTATTTTGGTCAGTGTTCAGTGCTTTTTGTCAGTAATTATGAGGCAAAACCAGAACAGGTACAAATATTTCCATTATACTGCTCCTGATTTTGGCTAACAATCACTGATTGAAGTCATTGAAACATTGACCAAAACACTGATATGTGAACTACAATAGGCTTAATTCTAGTTAACCTCTTAGTGACCAAGCCAGTTTGGGCTTTAAAGGATATGTACACTTTAGGGGGCAATTTTTTTTATGATTTCATTTTACTCATTTTGAGCTAAAAATCATTTTTCAATTGGTTTTATTTATCCGTTCTGTGACAAAGGGTTAACTGTTTGTCTAGTTGTGTGAATCACTTTCAGTTTCACTTTGTGCTGGCCATCTAATAACCCTTATGTGTAAATAAATACAGGGTCATAAACACTTATTTAACCCCTTAGTGACCAGCCTGTTTTGGTCCTTACTGACCAAGCAAAAACAGCAATACTGCCACAGCGTTTTTCATTCATAAATTTTCATTCATTTTTCGGTATAAATAACATAATATCTTTATTCTCTGGGTCAGTACGATTACAGTGATAGTAAATACATATTTTTTTTTTACATTGTACTACTTATTTGCAATAAAACCTTTTTTTTAACCTCTTCCGGACACATGTACAAGTACGTCATGTATAGTTCCGATCACCGCCACCCGGTGGGTGGTGATCGGAACTGGGTGCCTGCTCAAATCATTGAGCAGGCACCTTGGGTCACCCCCCCAGTGTCGGCGATCGCAGCAGGGTGACATCACCTCTAAGGATCGTCTCTCATTGGTCGGCTGGGCGGGCGGGCCATTCAGATTACTGCAGCACTCCTCTCCTTCTTTTGTGTCCAGGAGCCGAGGAGATCTCCAGAGCTGCAGCCAGCCCCCCCATCTGTGCCCCAGCACCCCCATCTGTGCCCAGCACCACCTTCACCCAGGTATTTAGGGACAGGTTAGGTTAGGCAAGGATATTCAGGGAAAGTTAGTGAAAAAAAAATACCCCAGGTTTTGTTGCATCACCCTAAAATCGGGTGTCTGGGGTCCACAGCACAGCTTTTTGACCCTAGACCCAACCAGGGGTGCTGCAGCTTGACAACCTACCCCCCCCCCCCCCCCACCACCACAATGTTTTTTGGGGCGCAAGCAGTTTTTTCTATTTTCTGCGTACGCTGACTGTGGCCGGCACTCTTAGCGTCCGACCACTGTTAGCGCATTGCACACCCCACCGCTGATCAACTTCGGACGAGTTTTTTTCACATTTTTTGGCCTTTTTTTATTTGTTTTTTTCTTTTTTTGTCTGTTAGGTTTAGGGTAAGTTAGCGAACACCCGTGCCCCAGAATGTCCCCCCACTCTGGGGGACCTTATGCACCCACTGCTAGATAAGGGTTACCACCTGAACGTGGATAACTTTTATACTAGTATCCCCTTGTTCCAGTCCCTCGCTGCCAGATCCACGTCCGCTTGTGGGACCGTGTGGAAAAGTCAACGCGGCCTCCCTACTCACCACCTCCAGGTACCTATACCCAGGGGTGAGACCCATGCCCTTACAAGTGGAAATCTGTTTCTGGTCAGATATAAATACAAGAGGGATGTCCTTGTACTGTCCACAATTCACAGTAACGACATCACCCCTGTCCCTGTGTGAGGTACCGTGGCAATGGTCCTCAAGCCCGAATGTATCGTCGACTACAATCGGTATATGGGAAAAGTTGATCTCTCTGATCAAGTTCTCAAGCCATATAATGCCATGCGCAAAACCCGAGCATGGCACAAAAAAGTTGCGGTCTACTTGTTGCAGTTTGCCATGTACAACTCGTTTGTGCTGTCCCGGGGCGCTGGCAACACAGGGAAATTCCCCCAGTTCTATGAGGCAGTCCTTAATGACCTGATCTTTTCTGACTAGGAATGAGCAGGCCGGAGTACCTCGGGAACTGGAGGCGCCCGGATCGTCCCTGGACAACACTTTCCAGGTGTGGTCTCCCATACTGGAAAGAAGGAACGAACCCAAATAGGTGCAGAGTGTGTCACAGGAAACTGATACGGAAGGACACCACTACTCAGTGTGACACGTGCCCCAATCATCCGGGCCTCTGCATTATTGGTTGCTTCAGGGAGTCCACACTTTCATGGAGTACTAAATTTATTATCACCTTTTCCATGTAGCCACTGACAATCGGATAAAAACTATGGTTCTCAGACTTGAGACACCCAAATTTTTTTTTTCCAAAATGATAGTTTATAAATCTAAAATAATTTTAAAAAATTATTAAAAAAGTAGACAAATTATGTATCACCGCGTCCGTAATAATCTGCCCTATAAAAATACCCCATGACCTAACCCCTTAGATTAACATGGTAAAAAAAAAAGGTGCAAAAAAAGGAATTTTTTGGTCACCTTACATAACAAAACGCATAATAGCAAGCGATCAAAAAGTCATATGCCCCCCCAAAATAGTGCCAATAAAACCATTCTCTCATGAGCCCCTATCTAAGACAATCGGGTAAAAACTTAAAAAACTGACTCTTAGACTGTGTAGATAGTTACATTTTTTTGTTTGTTTCAAATTGGATAATATAGTGTTAAACCTAAATACATTTTAAAAAAGTAGACAAATTATGTATCGCCACCTCCGTAATAATCTACTCTATAAAAATACCCCATGACCTAACCCCTCAGATTCACACGGTCAAAAAAGAGTTATTTTTTGGCAAATTTTCCATTTACATCCATTTTTTCCAGTAACAAAGCAAGGGTTAACAGCCAAATAAAACTTAAAGTGTATTGCCCTGATCCTACAGTTTACAGAAACACTCCATATGTGGTGGTAAACTGCTGTATGGCCAAACAGCAGGGCGCAGAAGGAAAGGAACACCATATGGTTCCTGGAAGGCAGATTTTGATGGCCTTTTTTTTTTTTACACTATGTCGCATTTGAAGAACCCCTGATGCACCCCTAGAGTATAAACTCCATGAAAGTGACCCCATCTAATAAACTACACCCCTCAAGGTATTCAAAACTTATTTTACAAACTTTGTTAACCCTTTAGGTGTTCCTCAAGAATTTATTGCAAATGGAGATGAAATTTCTGAATTTCTATTTCTGGTAACCTTGCGTCACAAGAATGTAATATAGAGCAACCAAAAATCATATGTACCCTAAAAATAGTCCCAACAAAACAGCCTCCTTATCCCGTAGTTTCCAAAATGAGGTCACTTTTAGGGAGTTTCTACTCTGGGGGGCATCAGGGTGGCTTCAAATGGGACATGGTGTAGATAAACTAGTCCAGCAAAATCTGCCTTCTAAAAACCACATGGAGCTATTTTCCCTCTACGCCCTGCCGTTTGGCCATACTGTAGTTTACGACCATATATGGGGTGTTTCTGAAAACTACAGAATCAGGGCAATAAAAATTGGCTTGTATTTGGCTGTTAAACCTTGCTTAGATACTGGAAAAATGGATTAAAATGGAAAATTTGCAGAAAAAAAATCAAAATTCTGAAATTTTAGCCCGATTTCCCATTAACTCTTGTGAAACACCTAAAGGGTTAACGACATTTGTAAAATCAGTTTTAAATACCATAAGGGGTGTAGTTTCTAGAATGGGGTCATTTTTGTGTGGTTTCTATTATGTAAGCCTTACAAAGTGACTTCAGACCTGAACTGGTCCCTAAAAAGATTTTTAAAAATTTCTGAAAATTTTTAAGACTTGCTTCTAAAATTCTAAGCTTTGTAACGTCCCCAAAAACTAAAATTGAATTCCCCAAATGATCCATACATGAAGTAGACATATGGGGAATGTAAATTAATAACTTTTTTGGGCGGTATTACTATGTATTATGGAAACAGAGAAATTGAAACTTTTGAAAATTTTTGGTACATTTAGTATTTTTTTATAAATAAAAATGAATTTTTTGACTCCATTTTACCAGTGTCATGAAGTACAATATGTGACGAAAAAACAATCTCAGAATGGCCTGGATAAGTAAAAGCGTTTTATAGTTATTCACACATAGTGATGTCGCGAACATAAAATTTTCCGTATGCGAACGGCGAACTCGAACTTCCGCAAATGTTCACGAACGTGCGAACCGCCATAGACTTCAATAGACAGGCGAATTTTAAAAACTAAAGGGACTCCTTCTGGCCACAATAGTGATGGAAAAGTTGTTTCAAGGGGACTAACACCTGGACTGTGGCATGCCGGAGGGAGATCAATGGCAAAACTCCCATGGAAAAATACCTAGTTGACGCAGAGTGTGGTAGTTGTAATCGCAATGCGATTAATACAGGTTATATTAATCGGATTGCGAATTCAACTTAGAGCTGGGTTCCTAATGGTTGTATTGCTAGAAATTCTAGCAATACAACCATTAGGAACCCAGTTCTAAGTTGAATTCGTAATGCGATTAATATAACCTGTATTAATCGCATTGGGATTACAACTTAGATCTGTTCCTAATGGTTGTATTGCTAGAATATAACGAAGATTGTGAATATAGTGCTATATTCTCAATCTTCGTTATATTCTAGCAATACAACCATTAGGAACCCAGCTCTAAGTTGAATTCGCAATGCGATTAATATAACCTGCATTAATCGCATTGCGATTACAACTTAGAGCTGAGTTCCTAATGGTTGTGTTGCTAGAATATAACGTATATTCTAGCAATACAACAACCATTAAGAACTCAGCTCTAAGTTGAATTCGCAATGCGATTAATGCAGGTTATATTAATCGCATTGAGAATTCAACTTAGATCTGAGTTCCTGATGGTTGTTGTATTGCTAGAATATAATGAAGATTGAGAATATAGTGCTATATTCGTTATCTTCGTTATATTCTAGCAATACAACCGTTAGGAACTCAGATCTAAGTTGTAATTGCAATGCGAATAATACAGGTTATATTAATCGCATTGCGATTTACAATTACTATTATTGCAGCTTCAGAATGAATCTAAGATGGATGCTGTCCTTGCGTTTAGATAGGAGGTGGGAGGGTCTGGGAGGAAGGGTATGCTGATTGGCTGCAATGTGTCTGGTGACTGTGAGGTACAGGGTCAAAGTTTGCTCAATAATAAAGTATAGGGGCTAACGTGAACATCGAATATGTTCGCCCACCGCGGCGGACGCGAACAAGCTATGTTCGCCGGGAACTGTTCGCCGGCGAATAGTTCGGGCCATCTCTATTCACACATGAAGTGACACTGGTCAGATTTGCAAAAAATGGCCTGGTCCTTAGGCCTCTTGCACACGACAGTATTTTGCCGACCGTATACTGGCAGTTTTTTCAGTTCAGTATCCTGACAGTATACTGAACCATTCACTTCAATTGGTCTGCAATAAATACTGATGTGTCTCTGTATGCCTTCCGTTTCCATTTTTCCGTTCTGTAAATATAGAGCATGTCCTATTCTTGTCCGCAAATCACGTGCAGTGGCTCCATTCAAGTCAATGGGTCCGCAAAAAAAACGGAAAGCATACGGAAAGGCATCCGTATGTCTTTCGTATCCGTTCCGTTTTTGATGAACAATCTATTGAAAAATTTAAGACCAGCCCAATTTTTATTATGGAATTACTGTATACTGTATATGCCATACGGAAAAATGGAATGGAACAACGGAACCGAAAAGGAAACACAATGGAAGCAAAAAGCGGAAAAACGGATCTGTTATAAACAGACCGCAAAACACTGAAAAAGTCATACGGTCGTGTGCAAGAGGCCTTAGGGTGAAAATGAGCTCCGTGCATAAGGGGTTATAGAAAAAAATGTTTTTGCATTGCTACTTCACAAGACCCATAACTTTTTTATTTTCTTTATATGGAGTTGTGTGAGGGCTTGATTTTCGGGTGACGACTTGTATTTTTCATTGGTATCATTTTGGAGTAAATGGCACTTTTTGATTGCTTGTTATTACATTTTTTCGGTGGCAACTAAGAATAAATGAGCAATTCTGTCTTTTTTTTTTTTTTTTACGACTTTCACCGTAGGGGATAATTTATGTGATATTTATGTAGTCCGGGTCTTTACAGACGCGGCAATACAAACATATGGGGAACATTTTTTTTGTAATTTTTTTCATTGAAAAGCGTATTTTTAATGGAAAAAAAGCGTAATGCTTTTTTTTGGGGGGGGGGACTATAAGGCCTCTTTCACACAGGCGTCACGTTTGACACCCGTATAAGAGGCGGGTGCGATTTTCGGGTTGAGTATTCTGTATATTTTATTATTTTCCCTTTAGTTATAAAGGAAAATAATAGCATTCTCAATAGAGAATGCAAAGTAAAAAGGGCAATAGAGGGTTAAAAATAATAAAAAAATTAACTTACCTTCTCCATTTGATCGCATAGCTGCCGGTCTCCTGTTCTGTCTTCAGCAGGAGGGGGTGAAGGACCTTCAGTGATGTCACTGGGTCACATGGTCCAATCACCTGCTTTCATCATTGCCTCTATTGCCCTTTTTACTTCGCATTCTCTATTGAGAATGCTATTATTTTCCTTTATAACTATGTTATAAAGGAAAATAATAAAGATCGGGTCCCCATCCCGATCATCTCCTAGCAACCATGCGGGAAAATCGCACCACATCCGCACTTGCTTCCGGATGCTTGCTATTTTCCCGCAGCCACGTTCACTTCTATGGGGCCTGCGTTGCGTGAAAAACGCAGAATATAGAACTGAATATAGATGCTGCGATTTTCACGCAATGTAAAAGTGATGTGGGAAAATCACCACTCATGTACACAGCCCCATTGAAATGAATGGGTCCGGATTCAGTGCGGGTGCAATGCGTTCACGCGGAAATCATGCCCGTGTGAAAGGGGCATAACAGACAGCTTTTTGATTGTTTTTAAAATGCAATGCACTATCCCGATTTTAATAGCAATGCTAACCTGGAAATTACTCAAGGCTGGTCTGAGGCCTACATCAGACCCCAGGAAGCCTTCACACACATCGGCACCCCGCGATCTCATTTGTGGGGTGCCGATGGGAGACAGAGGGAGTCCGCTCCCTCTGTCAGCACTTTACATGCGGCGGGCGCCATTGCCCGTGGCATGTAAAGTGTTAAACAGCACTCCTACCGGTCTGGGCTGTTACAGCAGGGCCTTGGCTTTCATGTGAGAGCCTAGTCCTTGCTGCATGGGCGACCCATGCAGCACTTAGACTGGCCGCCCAGCCTAAGGCCCCATAAAAAGGTGTATGGGTGGTCTCTAATGGGCTAAGCTGCATTCTTATTAGTAAGATAAGAATTGAGCTATAATCAGTGTTTAGGAGGTCAGAGATAAGAAATAGTCAAATGTGCTGCCTGACAGAACAGAGTGAAAACAGACTGCAGGCTACTAGAGGATCTCAAAGCTGCACAGAGAAAATGGCTCAAAAAGACTAATTGAAAAAATGATTTTTAGCTCAAAATAAGTACAATCCAATACTAAAAAAATGTTCCCCAAAGGCATACATAGCCTTTAATGACAAAATCAGATTTTGGAAATTTGGCATTTGTCACTTTAGCAGAGAATAACTCTGTAAATGCAATATGTTACATTATACATAAATACTGGAAACATTTTTCATCAGAAATATATTTCCATATGTTTATTCTATTTTGGCTGAAAAACATGGTGTATCCAATGTCCATTTTTTAATGGCATGTTGTAGGGTCATCAGCAATTGGAGCAACACAAAAGCAAGCTTGCAGGCAACCACCAAGTATGCAGGATATAGAAATACAGATACAATAGGCAGCGTATACATTTACAGACGCTCTAGCATGTGCAAAGTGGAAGTTTAGCGACTTGAAATTGCGTGGATTAAGCAGTTTAACAGCAGACCTTTCTGAAAATCCAGGAGGACTTCTGCATAGGAAATGCTGTGAGGAAAGTCTGGACATTGCCAGCACCTTCTGCATGCCAGTATACTCTTTTAAAAAGTGTTGCATGACTAGGTTTATGATGTGCACCACTCAGAGAGAATATGTTATTTACATCAGGTTAAGCGCAGCCACAAGGTTATGGCTTTTGTCGCTGACCAGTTTGCCCAGTTTGAGTCAACAGGGAGGCACCTAGCAGAATGTTTGCTGTTTGATGCACATTAGCAAGTGATCGGCTGCGTGCTTACTCTCACCAAGGCTAAGCTTTAACACCCAGTGACCAGGGGCATACATAGAAATCACTGGGCCCCATAGCAAGAATCTGAAATGGGCCCCCTTAACCCCACCCACTACCCACCACTGGCCACTCCCACCTTCCCCTTAACCCCGCCCTCCCACCTCCTGTCCCAGCTCCTCCCATGCCACTCCCCCATTAAATAAATGTATACATGACCTACTGAAACTGTTAGGGATAAACATTTTTATTTTACTTCTTCCCCATGGGCATTTTGAGGGGCATTAGGGGTTGCTGTAGGGCTCATAGAGAACTCTGAGGAGGGGGGGCTAATAGAGGACAGTGTGCTTTCCTCCTACTCCTCCCCACCTGGGCATTTTTGTAGGGGCTTTAGGGGTTGGGGCTCACAGAGGACTCCTACTGCTTCCCCACCCCCCCAGGCATTTTGGGGTGGGGGCATGAGGGGTTAATGCCTTGCTGGGCATTTTAGGGGCATTGGGGGGCTCACAGAGGAGGGGGGGGGGTCTTAGTGGACCTGGGGGGAAGGCAGGGGAGTCTTATACTGTTTGAGTACAGCCTGGCAAAGTGGCACACTTTCCTGACTGTGGACTTACACCTTGGGCATTTGGGTGGCATTTTGGGGCTCATAGAGCCTAGAGGACAACAGGACTGGAGTGAGAAGGCTGTCCTGTCCCCCCCCCCCTCCTCCCCACCCCTCCTCTCTCTTGCTGCCTGCTCCTGCAGGCAGCCTGGGCAACTTCCACATGATCATCACTGTCAGACTCTGACACTTACATACCACTCTCTGCTCTCTCACTGAGCCAGGTCCAGGCACGGCACGGCAACCTGTTCAGGGTGCCGCTAGCAGCTCGGCTCCCCAGCGCATCGGTCCTCCTCCTGCTGGATCCGTCCAGGACTAGCGCTGGCTGCGGGGCGGGCGGCTGTTCTGGGACTGGGTCCGTGGGTCGGTGTCCACTGTCTCTGACTGGTGAGATGCAGACAGTGGCGACGTGATTCTCCCGCCCCCGTCACACACACTGGCCAATCAGCAGCTGCCTCAACACTTTGCCTTGTGCTGATTGGCCAGCGAGCGCGTTAGTTGCAACTTGCAGGCTGACTTGATCCTGATAACGCAGGTCAGGATCAGGTCAGAGACAGTCAGCAGGGCTCAGGTCAGCACGGGAACTTGGAGGTGGGGGGGGGGGGGCGGGATGGTGGCGATGCGCATCATGGCTGCATGTCAGGTCGATGTTAATTTATTTTTGACAGAAAACTGTGAGTCGGCGGGGCCAAATAGTGTGGGCGGGGCCTTCCGAGCGCTCCGGGCCCCCCTGTGCCGCGGGCCCCATAGCAGTGGCGTACCCTGCCTATATTGGCGGTACGCCACTGCCAGTGACAGTGCTTCACTTACACATATGATAGGAGAGAGGGCGAGTGAGAATGACAATCTGCCCTGCTGCTGTTGGAGACGTGAGGATGTCCATAAAGGAGTAGGAGGTGTATAAGTGGCTGTTGTGGGAACCACACTGACACATATGTGGAGCTGTCAATAGGTCCTGGCCTTGTTGCTGCACTGCTGCCTTGCTGAGAAAACCTATCCCTGCCCATAACAGCTGCTTCTGGTGTCCACCGTAGAGTGCACTTTGCTGCACAGCAAGAATTGCAAGGAGCTGCTCACGTTTTCCGTCACGTGAGAGTGAATGGCAAGGATTGTTTTTGTGGAGAAATAATACCACCTAGGTATCTTCCAGCGAGGCTGAACGCATGCCATCAGCTTTAGCAGACTCTTCTAAGTAGTATGACTGCACCGCCAGCAACTTAAGTGGGAGTTAACCCTGCGAACCAGTGGATTGCTTGGCAGGTACAGTTATTTCCTGGCCACATGTTCTATTATCGATGGCCGACGATGGAGTGAAAGAGGAGAAATCTGAGAAGGAGAAGCAGAAAGTGATAATGCAGATAACAAGTACACTGTACTGCATGTAGATGAAGCCTGGCTGAAGCCAAGGAGACCCCTGGAAAGGAGGACACTCTTGTTACGCCAACTGTTAGCCACTTTTATTTTCTCACAGTATCCAGCTTTATGTGCTGCTGTGTTTAAACGTCCACATCCTATTTTTATCCTGCAGATGTTGCACAGAGCAATACTCTCCAGATGGAAGATACATATGCAGACCTAGCGGCAGACAAGCTTTGGCTTCGGTTTGGCATATTTTGGGCCTGCGCCCACAATATCAGCGGCACCACCAGTTCCCAAGCTGACCATAATAGAAGCAGACATGACCCTGGCAGTTTTGTGGGAAGTTTCTAGTTGTACATTGCATCTGTTCTTTATTGTTGCCACTTCCACCACCCTCCCCCTTTGATTTTACTTCCTCTTTAGCACCCTGATCTGGCTCCTAGGTCCTGTCTGATAAACAATCATCATCAAAGTCTTCACCCGCCTGCCACTTTTCTCAGAATGTGATATGTCATTGTGAACTCCTTGGCCCCTTCCTGTGTATCTGCTCTGTATTTGCCCCAAGTTCCGTGGCTATGGCTGCCACTACTACCATTACTAACACAACTATGTATGGGGTCCCCCACCTTCCCTTGAATCCTTTCATGGCAATGTAAACACTGACTCATCAACAGGGAGACTCTTTAGACTATCTCCTGTAGTGCTCCAGGTTCATGTGGGCCCCCTTGTGGCATTTTGCACGGCGCTTACAGCAATGAAACTGCATGTATTATAGATTAAATACCTTACACAGAGCATGCTACAGAGCGGATATATGTGAATCAGTCCTTATGTGCCAACTTTTATTTTCTAAATATATATAAGACAGCTCTCACCTTTGTACAAACATAATCTAAAGAAAAAACGTGGTCCAGCTTCCCATAGAAACTTGCAGCTTTATTAATAACAATAAAAAACTGTTATCCAAACACAAATCACATACAAGTCTACATGTTTCGGACTCCACAATCTCGGTCCTTACTCATGACTATAGATGAGCGAATCGAAGCTGACGAAGTGGAATTCAATCCGAATTTCGAGAAAAATTCGATTCGCACCTTAGCTGAATTTCCTTGCGATTCGTGGTAACGAATTGCATTTTTTCCTAAAATGGCTGCTGCACGTGTGAGGACAAGGGGCAAGGAAATCTGGGAAGGCAGGATCACCCATAATGCCATGCATGCAGCCAATCAGCAGCCAGCCAGCCCTGTGATTTCCCGGCGCCAATAAATAGCAGCAGCCATCTTAGATTCTGCCACTCACCAGCGTACTTAGTGCAGGGAGACAGTGATAGGAAAGACTTGATTGTGGTGAAAAAAAATTATTTACAAGTGCAGGGAAAGATTATTCAAAATATAGGGAAAGGCTAGGGAGGAATCATTACACTAGCATTTCTGGTAAACCGGGTTCAGTCGGGGAGTTAACAGCCTGAGTAATAGGAACAATCCGATTACACATATTTCTACATTTTATTTTCCCTTGTGCGGTGCAGTTATATGTTCTGTATGTGCTAAAATTACAGCCCTTTTTGTTGTGCATTAGTGGCAAAAATTAAATATATTTGCTGCTAAGAAGTGCAGTTATCTGTTTTAAAGCCCTTTTTTGCGTGTATTAGTGGAAAAAGCAAAAATATATTTGCCATTGAGCTGTGCAGTTATCTGTTGTAAAGCCTTTTGTGGCCTGTATTAGTGGAAAAAGGAAAAATATCTTTGCTGCTCAGCAGTGCAGTGATATATTCTAAAGCACAGTTTGCCGTGCATTAGTGCTGAAATAAAAATATATTCTTCATTCAGCATTGCACTTATCTGTTGAAAAGCCTTTTGTGTAAAAGTAGAAAAAAATTAGGGCCTAATTGGCGTTCTGCGGTGCAGTGATCTATTCTAAAGTCCTGTTTGCCGTGTATTAGTGGCGAAATAAAAAATATTTGATCTAACATTTGATTATTTGATCTAACCGTATGTCAGACAGAGAAGTGCCAGGCCCTGCACAGTGGAGTGGCAGAGGCCTAAATGTTTCTGGAGCAGGCAGAGGTCGCAGCAGAGTAAGGCGGCGTGGCAGCAGTTGTCGCAGCGAGAGGCCTGAGCTCCCGGTGTCATCTAGCGGTCGTGTCTTCACCAGCAACCCAGCAGTTCTTGAATGGTTCACTCGGTCATCCACTTCGTCCCACGTGACATCAGACACCCCCAGCCAAGAGGCTTTGGGTTCCTCTGACACGAAGCTTAGTTGGCATGGCCCGGGAGCAGGCCCTGTGCCTTCACCTATCCTTAACCTGCCTCTTTCCTTTTCCCTCAGCCAGACAAGTAGTATATGTTGTGGGCTCAGCTCCACTTTTCAGCGAGGATGAGCTACTAGAGGACAGTCAGCAGCTTCTTCCCAGCCAAGATGCGGTGGAGATATCCACCGCTTCCTCCACTAGGCGGGCCAGTAGTGATGAGGAGAGTGGTGTGGGAGCTGGTGTTGCGAGTGGTCAGGCTTCTGACCCAGACACGGTTGAAGAGGACATCAGTGACGTGCAGATAGTGCTCGATAATGATGATGTAGTTGATCGCACTTGAGAGTGTCGGGTGACGAAGGGGCTTCATCATCATCGGGAGAAGAGACAGCCTGCCCGTGAACTAGCAAGTCGCTAGCGTAGCCGGGAGTCAGCAGGGTGGCAGCAGTGGGAAGTCGGCAGTGAAACGTGTCTGGGGTAGACCACCCACTTCGCAGGAGCCTACCTGCCCGGGAAGTAGCGATAAGCGGGTTCATGGAGGCAGTGACGGTAGCAGTCAGTCATTGCATATTGTTGGGGGTAAAATCACTTACTCAGCGCTGTGGTAGTTTTTGGTTAAGCTGCCAGAGGAGGTGAACATGGCCATTTGTAGAATATGTGGGCAGAAGGTGAAGCATGGCCAGGGTGCCAATGTTGGCACCACAGCCTTGCGTCAACATATGCAGCGTGACCATAAAGTGGCCTGGGACAACCGTGGCTCTGATGTGGTGGTCCAGCCTGCCGCAGCAACCTCTGCATCACCCAGTGTCACGCTCCCAGTTTCAGGCAGTCAAGACTCCATCACCTTAGCCGAAGCGAGCTGTCTATCATTCCCATCATCTGCTGGTCTTGATGCTCCTACTCCTCCTCCTCCTACTCCTCGTCAGTCATTCCGCTAGCAATCGATCACCGAAGCAATTGCCAAGAGACAACAGTATGCATGCACGCATCCAACGGCGCAAAAGCTGAATGTGCTCCTGTCCAAGTTGCTGATACTGCAGTCACTCCCTCTGTCGTCGTGTCACTCTGTGGCCTCCTCATGCTGCTGCCACCTCCGCAATCTCTCGTCGTTGTGCTAGTCTGTGACCTCCTCATGCTGCTGCTGCCACCTCCACAATCTCTCGTCATCTTGCCACTCTGTGGCCTCCTGATGCTGCTGCCACCTCCACACTTTGTCACCTTGACACTCTGTGGTCTCCTGATGCTGCCGCCGCCAGCCCCACTCTATTTCATTGTGCAACTCTGTGGCCTCCTCATGCTGCCGCCACCTCACCACTATGTCATAGGGCCACTCTGTGGACTTCTCATTCTGTTCCCACCCTCCCCACTTCATGACAGGGCCACTATTTAGCCTTTTAGGCCTGGCTGATTATTTGACCCTTTTTCTGATCTTAAACACCTTCCATCGCAGAATTACCAAAGTTAATGCGGAATATACAATTAGCAACACAACCCCAATAAATCACCACATTATATAAATAATAAAAAATCAAATTTTATTTCATAATGTTAAAAATACACAAATAGCAAGCCAAAATTTTAAAAAGGATCCTCATAGAATTGGTGGACGGTAATCGCACTCCACAAAGGTC
The DNA here is from genome assembly GCA_033119425.1 of Bufotes viridis. Classification (NCBI taxonomy): domain Eukaryota; kingdom Metazoa; phylum Chordata; class Amphibia; order Anura; family Bufonidae; genus Bufotes; species Bufotes viridis. Next base: position 207,754,372 of record CM065591.1, read on the forward strand.
TGTACCCATAAACCCTATTCACAATGTGCTAGTAGCCAGTGTGATATGACTACAACCATATAACTGACCAGTACATATCACAATAGATAAATGGAACAAGTGGATACAATCCATCCACAGTATATAAGCATAGGGTAGAAACACATGTACCAATGTTCAAAGGTCAGTTACAGAAAGTATACAAAGGGTAAAGATACAGACCGATGTGGAGGTAGTGCTTCTCAACCCCAACGTACGTTTCGCCTCCCGCCCGGAAGAAGCGGAAGCGAAACGTACGCTGGGGTTGAGGAAGCACTACCTCCACATCGGTCTGTATCTTTACCCTTTGTATACTTTCTGTAACTGACCTTTTGAACATTGGTACATGTGTTTCTACCCTATGCTTATATACTGTGGATGGATTGTATCCACTTGTTCCATTTATCTATTGTGATATGTACTGGTCAGTTATATGGTTGTAGTCATATCACACTGGCTACTAGCACATTGTGAATAGGGTTTATGGGTACAGACCTTTGTGGAGTGCGATTACCGTCCACCAATTCTATGAGGATCCTTTTTAAAATTTTGGCTTGCTATTTGTGTATTTTTATCATTATGAAATAAAATTTGATTTTTTATTATTTATATAATGTGGTGATTTATTGGGGTTGCCTTTTTCTGATCTGTCAGAAGGAAGGAAAAATGAGACGCACCACGGATCCTCTCTGTGTAGCAGCTGTAAGGCCTGTATGGTCCCATCAGAATTCTCTTGTGATTTGGTATCCAAAAGCAGGAGTGGGTACAAAACACATAAGACATGCAAATATGCCATCTCTGTTTAGGATCCACTCCTGTGTTTTTTTTTGGCATTAGCAATACTGATGGATTACTGACCAAATGCTGACCGAGTGAAGGCAGATGCCCCAGAGACAGGATCCATTTTTTGTGGGTTATTATTCTGAAGGATCAGAGGAAGGGGAAGATAATTAGTGACGTCAACACAAACTTACTGCTGACACCCTCTCCACTCTGTCGGGGGGCTCTACTTGTTTAAGCGTTTAATAGAACAGGTTCTGTAGACATCTATGTGTAATCAGCTGACGGTGGAGTAAATGGAGTTTGCTTCTTCTTGGTGCTAACATCGACCTGTAAGGCTGAGTTCCTACTTGAGTTATTTGGTCAGTTTTGGCCCCATGACTGCCCAAATAAGTGAAGTGTGCAGTGATTTTAAGAGCAATGCCTGTCATTTGCATGTCATACGGAGTCACTAACAAAGCAGACACTCTATGCGTGTAATTGCTAGGCACAGTGTTCTACACCCTTATAAAGACTCTCAGCAGCCAGAAATTAGCATTTTTTTAATGAAATTGACAGCGAATATATAAGGATCGTACCAAATTTTTTCCCAAAAATGCCAGTGAACCGGCAAATCGAATTTTTGAAGAATTCGCTCAACTCTAATCAGGACATACAGAAAAGTTAATGTTCACCTCTCTTTAAACATGTGATGCACCAGGTAATGAAGACTTGGGCATCACATGCTTAAAAGGGGAGGAGAACTGATCAGACACCAAAAACCAACACCCAATGCATCAAAAAGAAAAAACAACATGTATATAGTACTGAAAAACGATAAAAATATTTCTTTTAACAATATTGTTAAATTATATCATGTTTTCTGTAGAGACCTGTGGGATAGCATCTTCCCAACTCAAACATACAATATGCCTCACGGCTGAGGAGTTTTCATTTGTGATCTCTTCCTCTAATGGGAAGAGTAACCCTTTCCACTCCCTGAACAGAAAACACTCTTGTATCTCCTTTATGCACAGTGGCAAAGTGAAAACTGGCTGCAGATACATTGCCAGTTTCATAATATGGTATATCTAATAAATGTTTGCACATTCTGCTTTTTATTTGTTTTGTAGTGCAACCTTCATATTGTAGAAGACAATCTCTGTAGGTGATTAAATAAATTGCATAATCTGTGTTACAGGTCAAATATTGTTTTATGGTGTAATTCTTGCCATTCACAGTGGATGTCGTATTTTGACACACTGACATATATTTACAACAAATACATCTGTTACTACCACATTTGTAGCTCCCTTTAGGCCCTATTCACACGTCCACAATGTCGTCCGCATGTATTCCGCAATTCTGCGGAATACATGCGGACCCATTGACTGTGAATGGGGCACGGAACGATGCGGAGAGCACACACTGTGCTCTCCGCATCAGTTTTTGCGGAGCGCGCCGCCGATCTTACGGCCGCAGCTCCCCAAAAAAGTAGAGCATGTCCTATTCGTGCCCGCAATTGCGGACAAGAATAGACATTTCTATGGGGCTGCCGGCCGAGTGTGTTTATGGATCCGCAATTTGCGGATCCATAAACACTACAGACGTGTGAATAAGGCCTTATAGGTGAGCCACATAGGTGGAGTTGCTGATCGTTCCTGGAAAAGACTGGGGCAGATTTTTTGTCCTATGGTTGTGGCTCTGCGGGCCACACATTTAACCCCCTCATTGACCATCCCTTTCCACTCCTGGTCAAAGTTTAATACATTGAGATGTCGCTGTATGATATTAAAAATCTCCACATATTCCTTACTGTAACCTGTCACAAAAATTGTTTGCTTCCCTTTTTTATCTTTTTTTGCTATTTTCCTATCCGAAACAGCCTTTTGGGGAAATATTAATTTCTTTCTGTCTAAAGAGAGAACCCATTTTTTGGCCTCCTCTATAGCCCGTGTGACATAATTTCTCGCAAGAACTCTGCTACCGATATTATCTGCTTCCCTCATAAATGCAGTACTATCTGAACAGTTGCGTCTTGCTCGCAACATTTCGCCCCTTGGTATGTTCCTTGTCACATGAGGTGGGTGACATGAAGGTTTTGTGTGATTTTTAGGGATTAATTAAAAATATATTTTTTATTTACAACAGTTGCACATATCTGTTATTCCAAAACTTTTAACATATTGGTATATATATATATATTTTTTTGCCAGCATATAAGAGTACCGGTCTGAATTGATTTGTATGATTTTAATTTAATTCTGGTTTCTGACAACTAGTGAGACCTGAGCACCAATATATATCAACCTAGGCGGAAACCATGCAGAACATAGAAGCACAGGCTGTGGTCTGCCAGAACAACACAGGACACCTGTGGATGAGGTAGAGGAGGGGCAGCGGGACCTGATATCGTCCAGGACGGGAAGAGTGAGTAAGACAGTTTCCGTCCCTGCCCAGGAGAGTGGGGCAGCAGCGGGCACAGGCCGCAATACTCACACTAGATTGTTGCCCTATGAGTTTCCAGGCTTTATTTTCCTGATTAGTTAAGCCCTGCTCCATTTATAAGTGATAAGTAAAAAGTATTATCATTAGTCTTCAGACAGGAAGCTGTGTTTCAAAAAAGAATTGAAACAGGCCAGAGTTGTCCATCACCTCTAATAGCGACAACAGATTATTAATGCGGAGGAAGCAGATTACGTTGTTGACTGGATGGCTTGCTTATCATCTTAGTCACAGCAGGATGATGTCAGCTCTGAGACTGATACTATTCCTTTAAGCCAATGTTTAGTATATTCCTTCTGCTCCTCCTCCTTAAAAGTTAAAAGGGTTGTCCGGGGTCAGTTTTGACCCCTTCTTCACCCATTTAGGCCCTATGAGTGGAGCATTGGAACAAGGGCTTTTTCTTCAGATCCAGTGATGTACCTGGGCATGCTAGGTGGAGGTTTTCGCCTAGCAGTGAGCCCAGTGACATCATTGATACTAATGAGTGGTCTTTAGTGCTGCACTAGCCTGTAAAAGAGCCTAGGGCAGCTCTAAAGACCACCTATTAGTGCTTGTGACATCACGGAAACTCCGTGTGTTAATGTAAACAAAACAGCCGTTGCCCTGCGCGATTTGATAAGGGTCCGAAAATGTAATGAAATGCTCCGATGCTCCACTCATAGAAGCTGAATGGGTGAAGAAGTGGTTAAAGGGTGATGACATGGGAGGTGGAGGATGGTGCTGGTGCAGATCGCTTCTTCTGTTGTTAGCCCAGAAGCAGGTGACAGTTGTCATGGTAGGGAACAGTGAGCAATGAACTCCTTCCTAGCACTGTCCCTACCTATTTGCATGATCCGCCCTAAACGGTGGCCGACACGTGGACGGCAGTGCCTTCCTAAATAAGTCTGAATCAGTAAAGGGAATGTGTGATAATCTAACTATAGAAACTGATCACAGGCAACCTGTGGCCAGCAGGTTACATGTTTAAATAGGCCGCGCTTCCGGGTCACATGACGCGCCTAACTTCATTGGCTGGTGCTCCTCCACAGGGAGACCTGGGCTGTCTGTGGACAACCAGATGCCGGCAGCACTGCGGTGAAGTGCGCCTACCTGCTACCTACCTCATACTCCAGTTGTCCCAGAAACTCAATTGGAGAAGGAGGTAACTGCGGCAGAAATTTCCACCTATGATTGTCATTCTAATTTCATAAAAAATACTGTAATACTGAAACACTGTGATATCTTGAAACATGATACCAACTTGTTTCAGGATCATCCAAGATCATCTACAGGAAAGGTAAATCACTTGCCAATTATTTGGAGCATGCAGACGTACAACAACAGAAAAAATTAGTTAACAAAAATGTCTGAGTTTTTCATGTAATAGTCAGAATGGGATATATTTAGTCAGAATGGGATATATTTATCGAAGTGCCTGTGTGATAAAGCTTATGTCAGGCAGGCAACGAGATCAGTTAGGATTAATAAATATCGTTCTGCAATTCACACAATCACACAGGGGTCTAGTAAACAGAAAGAAAGTGGGGAGAATATATCGCAACGCAAGTATAGGGAAACCACGGTGGCTAGACATGTCAGTCAATTGGGACATAAAGTCTATGATTCGAAATTGTGTGTTTTGAAGGGAAAAGAGGGGTCAGATATTCACCAAATCCAGCTAAAATTGCTTCATAGAAAAATATACTGGATAATAAGGTTTGATACTAAAAGTTTGAATGTGGATTAAATAAATTGTGCCGTTTCAGTCCTTTCCTGTAGTGTACTTTAGTATATCAGGGACTGGTTTCTGGTGTCCAATTCTAGAGAGGCAGATACCTGATGGGTGTTTTAAAATATATTATTAAAATGTATATTTTATTAAGTACACATAATGCAATGTATTTATATACCGTCAGTACATGTACAGTATGTATATGTACATTTTGTACTTTATTTTTTTTTTTTAATGCTTACTAGTGCTTCTATTTAAAATTGGTTATGAGTCTTTCACTCATGCTTGAGAGTCTCCTGAAACTTCACATGTAGCGTGTTGCTTGTTCTATCCACCTCTGTGATGAACTATTACTGATTAAGACAGCTGATACCTGAGAATAATGAATGAACTTTCCATCGACTTGGTATAACACATTTGACTATTTTTTCCAGGCTCCCACTACATCGTATGCATCATAAAATATTGCCATTAGAAAGTGCGACTTGTAACACAAAAAACAAGCCCCCATACGTCTATGTAAATGGAAAAGTAAAAAAGTTATGGCTCCAGGAAGGCAGCGAGTAAAAAAAGAGAAAATCGCAGGGTCTTAAAGAGATTAACATGTCTAGTTTTGAAAGCATTCTTATAGCATTTTTCCTGCACCTGTCTGCAACATTTGCAGAGTACTGTACATATACATATTGTACATGTGATTGATCTCTGTTGTGGCCTACTGAACATACTTTTCCAGTCTTGAAATGCATTGCCATATAAAAAAAAAACTTTCCATTGACAACAAAAAGATTCAGCTCCTAATGGCAGCAGCATCCACTAGTCATTACTTTTGATTTCCATACTCATTTTTGGGATATGAGCAATTCTGCTAAGCACCATTTCTTAATTTGGGAATATTGATGAAGAGAAGTTGCTCATCACAGAATGCTGTGTGTCCCTCTGAAATCTTCTCACTTCACACGTTTCAGATCGCCCAAGCCTCTGGCGCTTTTTCAAAGAAATGATCATTTCTGCATATATTATCACATAATAAATCTTAGCTTTCTTTCTTTTCAGCGCTTCTCATTCATTCTCAATGAAAGGCTCAAGCAGTCATGATGACTTTAAATGGAAGGTAAGAACTACATACAAATGTCTTATTGTTGTTTTAAATATCTTTAAATGGAATGCGTAAGTAGTTTTCGGGGGACTAAACTACCAGCATGCCCTTTTTATGTAGCTGGGATTTAGTGTTAAGTTAAAGAAAATATAAATTGCCAGAATTAGGTTTGGGACTCCAGCATCTCTGGATGCATGCACATTGCACCTATGGCCTTTTTCATACGGCGTCGCATGTGAGGGCCGGACAAGATGCAGGAAAATGCTTGATTTTCCAGCGCGAGTGCAAAGCGTTTTAATGCATTTTTCACGCGCGGGAAAAAAATTGGTATGTTTAGTACCCAGACCCGAACCCAGACTTCTTCACAGAAGTTCGGGTTCAGTATTCTGTAGATTTTATTATTTTCCCTTATAACATGTTATAAGGGAAAATAATAGTATTCTTAACCAGTCCCGGACCGCCGTACGCAGGATTGCGTCCTGCGGGCGGCCGGGATCTTCTGAGTGGACGCATCGGCGCGTCCTCTCGCGAGACCCGTGAGTTCCTGTGAACGCGCGCGCAGGCGAGCGTGCGTTCACAGGAGTGCGCGTCTGGAGAGTTAAACTACAGCCTGCCAGCGATGATCAATCGCTGGCAGGCTGTAGATGCGATATAAATCGCATCAAACATGTATACCAGACGCTGTTTTGTGAACAGCGTCTGGTATACCTGCTACCTGGTCCTCTGGTGGTCCCATTTGCTGGGATCGACCACCAGAGGACCAGGTAACTACAGTAAAGTTGCACCAAACACTACACTAACCCCCCACCCCCCTCACCTATTAACCCTTGATCACCCCATCTAGACCCCCTGATCACCCCCCTGTCATTGATCACACCCCTTGTAAGGCTCCATTCAGACGTCCATATGTGTTTTGCGGATCCGTGGATTCACGGATCCGTGGATCCGATCCGCGGATCCGATTCGCAGATCCTCAAAACACGGACACCGGCAATGTGCTTTCCGCATTTTGCAGATCCGCACATTGCCAGAACTATATAGAAAATGCTTTTTCTTGTCCGCAATTGCGGACAAGAATAGGACATGTTCTATATTTTTGCAGAACGGAAGTGCAGACCCGGAAGCGCGGATCAGTAATTCCGGATCCGAGCGGGACAAAGTCTGTCCCCATAGAAATGAATGGGTCCGCAATTCCGTTCCGCAAACAGAATTTCGGACGTGTGAATGGGGCATAAGGGTCCCTTATCACCACCAGTTAGCTAGCTACTTGTTAGGTAGCTAGCGCCCAGCCCACTGCACCGCAGTCACTGATTTTGGCAGAGATTTTTTCATCCACATTGACCGATGCGAATGAAAAAATCTGTGCCGTTCATTTTTTTTTCAGCGCAGAGGCTGAACGGAAAAAATCTCATTACCCGTATGCTCAATATACGGAGAATCGCAGAAACTCCTAATGCTGGCCATACGTGTAATGATTGCGGAGACCCTCAAATGCCAGGGCAGTACAAAAACCCCACATGTGACCCCATTTTAGAAAGAAGACACTCCAAGGTATTCCGTGAGGGGTATGGCGAGTTCATGCAAAATTTTATTTTTTGTCACAAGTTAGTGGAATATGAGACTGTAAAAAAAAAAAAAACAATTTCCGCTAACTTGTGCCAATTTTTTTTTTTTCTGTGAACTCGCCATGCCCCTCACAGAATACCTTGGGGTGTCTTCTTTCCAAAATGGGGTCACTTGTGGGGTATTTATACTGTCCTGGCATTTTAGGGGTCCTAAAGCGTGAGAATCCAAATGCGTAAAAATGGCCTGTGAAATCCTAAGGCCTCTTTCACACGAGCGTGTCCGGATTAGGTCCGGATGCGTTGCGGATGCGTTCAGTGAAAACTGTGCGATTTCACAGGCAAAGACATTCAGTTTTGCCTGCGATTGTGTTCAGTTGTTCAGTTTTTTCCGCGCGGGTGCAATGCGTTTTGACGCGTTTTTCACGCGCGTGATAAAAAACTGAAGGTTTACAAACAACATCTCCTAGCAACCATCAGTGAAAAACGCAACGCACCCGCACTTGCTTGCGGATGCAAAGCGTTTTTCACGCAGCCCCATTCACTTCTATGGGGCTAGGGCTGCGTGAAAAACGCAGAATATAGAACATGCTGCGATTTTCACGCAACGCACAAGTGATGCGTGAAAAAAAACGCTCATGTACACAGACCCATTGAAATGAATGGGTCAGGATTCAGTGCGGGTGCAATGCGTTCACATCACGCATTGCACCCGCGCGGAAAACTCGCCCGTGTGAAAGGGGCCTAAAGGTACTCATTGGTTTTAGGGCCCCTTTGCGCATCTTGGCTGCAAAAAAGTGTCACTCATGTGGTATCGCCGTACTCAGGAGAAGTAGGGCAATGTGTTCTGGGGTGTATTTTTACATATACCCATGCTGGGTGTGAGAAATATCGCTGTAAACGACAACTTTTTTAATTTTTTATTCAAAGTTGTCAATTTACAGAGATATTTCTCTCACCCAGCATGGGTATATGTAAAAATACACCCCAAAACACATTGCCCTACTTCTCCTGAGTACGGCGATGCCACATGTGTGACACTTTTTGCAGCCAAGATGCGCAAAGGCCCAAATTCCAACGAGTACCTTTTAGGAGGGCATTTTTACGCATTTTCTTCTCACGCTTTAGGGCCCCTAAAATGCCAGGGCAGTATAAATACCCCACATGTGACCCCATTTTGGAAGAAGACACCCCAAGGTATTCGCTGAGGGGCATAATGAGTCCATGAAAATTTAACTTTTTGTCAAAAGTTAGCGGAAAGGGAGACTCTGTGAGAAAAACAATAAAAATCAATTTCCACTAACTTGTGCCAAAAAAATCTTCTATGAACTCGCCATGCCCCTCATGGAATACCTTGGGTGTCTTCTTTCCAAAATGGGTCACATGTGGGATCTACTGCCCTGGCATTTTAGGGCCTAAGCGTGAGAAGAAAATGCGTAAAATCCCTCCTAAAGGTACTCATTGGAATTTGGGCCCTTGCGCATCTTGGCTGCAAAAGTGTCACACATGTGGTATCGCCGTACTCAGGAGAAGTAGAGCAATGTGTTTTGGGGTGTATTTTTACATATACCCATACTGGGTGAGAGAAATATCTCTGTAAATTGACAACTTTGAATAAAAAATGTAAAAGTTGTCGTTTACAGCGATATTTCTACACGCAGCATGGGTATATGTAAAAATACACCCCAAAACACATTGCCCTACTTCTCCTGAGTACGGCGATACCACATGAGTGACACTTTTGCAGCCAAGATGCGCAAAGGGGCCCAAATTCCAATGAGTACCTTTTAGGAGGGCATTTTTACGCATTTTTCTTCTCACGCTTTAGGGCCCCTAAAATGCCAGGGCAGTAGAAATACCCCACATGTGACCCCATTTTGGAAAGAAGACACCCCAAGCTATTCCGTGAGGGGCATGGTGAGTCCACAGAATTTTTATTTTTTGGCACAAGTCAGCGGAAATATTTTTTTTTTTTTTAATTTTGTTTTTTACAAAGTCTCATATTCCACTAACTTGTGACAAAAATAAAATTTTACATGAACTCACCATACCCTCACAGAATACCTTGGGGTGTCTTCTTCCAAAATGGGGTCACATGTGGGTATTTATACTGTCCTGGCATTTTAGAGGCCCCTAAAGCGTGAGAAGAAGTCTGGAATCCAAATGCGTAAAAATGCCCTGTGAAATCCTAAAGGTACTCATTGGTTTAGGGCCTTTGCGCACCCAGGCTGCAAAAAGTGGCACACATGTGGTATCGCCGTACTCAGGAGAAGTAGGGTAATGTGTTTTGGGGTGTATTTTTATATATACCCATACTTTGTGTGAAAAATATCTCTGTAAACGACAACTTTTAAAAATTTTTATACAAAGTTGACAATTTACAGAGATATTTCTCTCACCCAACATGGGTATATGTAAAAATACACCCCAAAACACATTTCCTACTTCTCCTGAGTACGGCGATACCACATGAGTGACACTTTTTGCAGCCTGAGTCACAAAGGGCCCAAATTCCAACGAGTACCTTTAGGTTTTACATGGCGGCTCACAATTTAGCCCCGCCCAAAATGCCAGAACAGTAAACACACCCCAAAAATGACCCCATTTCGGAAAGTAGACACCCCAAGGTATTCACTGAGGGGCATAGTGAGTCCGTCTGAGATTTTTTTTTTTTTTTTGCCAGAAGTTATCAGAAATTGAAACTTTTTTTTTTTTTTTCTCAGAAAGTGTCATTTTCCGCTAACTTGTGAAAAAAATGAAATGATACATGAACTCACCATTCCCTCCGCGAATACTTTGGGGTGTCTTATTTCTAAAATGGTGTGATTTGGGGGTATTTATACTATCCTGGCATTCTAGCACCTGAAGAAACATGACAGGTGCTCAGAAAGTCAGAGCTGCTTCAAAATGCCGAAATTCACTTTTTTGCACCATAGTTTGTAAACGCTATAACTTTTACCCAAACCAATAAATATACACTTATTGGACTTTTTTTTTATCAAAGACATGTAGAACAATAAATTTAGAGAAAAATTTATATAGAAATGTAGTTTTTTTTTAAAATTTTTACAACAGAAAGTGAAAAATGTCATTTTTTTGCAAAAATTTCGGTAATTTTTGATTAATAGCAAAAAAAGTTAAAATGTCAGCAGCAATGAAATACCACCAAATGAAAGCTCTATTAGTGAGAAGAAAAGGAGGTAAAATTCATTTGGGTGGTAAGTTGCATGACGGAGCAATAAACGGTGAAAGTAGTGTAGTGCGGAATTGTAAAAAGTGGCCTGGTCATTAAGGGTGTTTAAGCTAGGTTGGCTGAAGCGGTTAACATAGTAACATAGTAACATAGTACAAAAGGCCGAAAAAAGACATCTGTTCATCCAGTTTGGTCTGTCATCCTGCTAGTTGATCCAGAGGAAAGAAGTACTCCCTGGATCAACGACCCATCTCTAGTAACTATAGCCTGTAATATTATTACACTCCAGGAATACATCCAGGCCCCTCTTGAATTCCTTTATTGTACTCACCATCACCACCTCCTCAGGCAGAGAGTTCCATAGTCTCACTGCTCTTACCGTAAAGAATCCTCTTCTATGTTTGTGTACAAACCTTCTTTCCTCCAGACGCAGAGGATGTCCCCTCGTCACAGTGACAGTCCTGGGGATAAATAGATGATGGGAACGATTTCTGTACTGACCCCTGATATATTCATACATAGTTATTAGATCTCCCCTCAGTCGTCTTTTTTCTAAAGTAAATAACCCTAATTTTGATAACCTTTCAGGGTACTGTAGTTGCCCCATTCCAGTTATTACTTTAGTTGCCCTCCTCTGAACCCTCTCCAGCTCTGCTATGTCCGCCTTGTTCACAGGAGCCCAGAACTGTACACAGTACTCCATGTGTGGTCTGACTGGTGATTTGTAAAGTGGTAGGACTATGTTCTCATCGCGGGCGTCTATGCCCCTTTTGATGCAACCCATTATCTTATTGGCCTTGGCGGCAGCTGCCTGACACTGGTTTTTGCAGCTTAGTTTGCTGTTTATTAAAATTCCTAGATCCTTTTCCATGTCAGTGTTACCGAGTGTTTTACCATTTAGTATGTACGGGTGACTTGCATTATTACTTCCCATGTGCATAACTTTACATTTGTCAGTGTTAAACCTCATCTGCCACTTTTCTGCCCAAGCCTCCAATCTATCCAGATCCCTCTGCACCAGTATATTGTCCTCTTCAGTGTTAATTACTAATTACACAGTTTAGTGTCATCTGCAAAAATGTATATTTTACTATGCAAGCCTTATACAAGATCATTAATAAATATGTTGAAAAGAATAGGCCCAGTACTGACCCCTGAGATACCCCACTATTGACAGTTGCCCAGTCTGAGTGTGTACCGTTAATAACCACCCTCTGATTTCTGTCACTCAACCAGTTACTTACCCACTTACAGACATTTTTTACCAGTCCGAGCATCCTCATTTTATATACTAACCTTTTATGTGGTACAGTGTCAAATGCTTTGGAGAAGTCCAGATATACGACATCCATTGATTCGCCGCTGTCAAGTCTAGAACTTACCTCCTCAGAATGCTAAGTAAAATAATGATGGAGGGGTTAAAATAAAAAAATAAACTCACCTCATCCACTTGTTCGCGCAGTCCGGCTCGTCTTCTTTTTACTTCTTTGAGGACCTGGAAGGAAAAGGACCTTTGGTGATGTCATCACGCTCACAACCTAATGAAGTTCAGGTTTGGGTTAGGTGTTGTGCAGATTTTATTATTTTCTCTTATAACATGGTTATAAAGGAAAATAGTAGCATTTTTAATACAGAATACTTACTTAAATGTGGCTTAAGGGGTTAAAAATAAATAAAAAATGAACTCACCTCATCCAATTGATTGCGCAGCCAGGCATCATCTTCTTTCTTCTTCTTTGAGGACCTGCAAAAGGACCTTTTGATAACGTAATCGCTCTCACCAGGTGGTGAACTCGGTGATGTCAGCTCAGGTCCTGCTGAATGAAGATAGAGGATTACGTCATCAAAGGTCCTTTTGCAGGTCCTCAAAGAAGAAGAAAGAAGATGATGACCGGCTTAGCGATCAATTGGATGTGGTGAGTTATTTTTATTTTATTTTTTAACCCCTTAAGCCACATTTAAGTAAGCATTTTGTATTAAGAATGCTATTATTTTCCTTTATAACCATGTTATAAGGGAAAATAATACAGTAAATTGACTTTTAGCAAGTTACTTACATCTTCTTCTAGCAACCATGCTTGAAAATCGCTTTGCATCCTTACTTGCTTGCGGATGCAATGCGATTTTCATGCACCCCAATTTATTTCTATGGGGCATAGAAATAAATTATAGACATATAGAACAAGTGATGCGTAAAAATCACTGCTCATCTGCACAGCCCCATTGGTGTGAATAGGTCCAGAAGGCACGCATTGCACCCGTGTGGAATTCTCGCCCATGTGAAAGGGGTCTAAATTCAGTAACATATATGTTCTTTTAATGATCAAATTCAACAACATCCAGTTTTGTTATAGGCTGGTTTGGAATGTCTAGTTTCATAAGGACAAGTCTGCTGTAACCAGGAAAATGCAGTGACATCTGAGCAGGTTGTTATAGTTTTGTGGGAAGTGATTTAACAAAACATGTAATTTAAAGGGGAGAGAGTTGTGAAAAAAAAAATATGAAAATATATATATAGCACTGTAAATCTGATAGGCAGCAATATATAACTGAGCTAAGCAAGTTTTAGGTAAAAAAAATTATATTTACTCATTTCCCTGGTTCTCCTCTGGCCCTTTGTTTTCCTGCAATAACAACAATCTCTGCCCCTTCCCCTCCTCTGCAGAGGGAGTGAATATGAGCGCTGCCCTGAGTGACATGTCTGCCTGCTGGGATACTCAGCAGCATGTTGTATGTGTAGGGCTACATGTCCCAGCTGTACAGTGACACTGCTGATACACACAGGATCTTCTCCCTACCTGTTCTTGTGCAGAATTCCTCTAATCTGTCAGCTCCTGTGTCCAGCATGTGTCTCCTCACTGCCTGCAGCTACTCAGTAAGGCCTTCAGTCCAGCAGTACCTAGTAGCTGAACCTCTGCTGTATCCACCGGCTTCGCTGTTTACAGCGATGCCAGCGCATTAACCCCTTCTATTCCATGGTCAGCGCTGACCGCGACATAGTAGTCGTTTGCGGCAGGTAATGGAGCGCATCGAGTCCCCGCGCTGCTGTGGCGGGGACCCGATGTGTGACAAGGCAGCCTGATGCCATGCAGAGGCTTCCCAATGCCTTGAATGGCATTGGAGATTGAGCCTCAGGCCGTGTCTCCTAGGCAACCTGTTAGTGTATGACTCAGTGTCATACACTAACAGGCAATGCATTACAATACAGATGTATTGTAAAGCATTGCAGAGGGGATCAGACCCCCAAACATTGAATTCCCAGAGTGGGACAGAAATAATGTTTAAAAAAAAAAAAAAGTAAAAACGTGTTTTTAATAAAAAAAAATAAAGTTTCAAGTAAAAAAAACAAAAAAACGCCCCTTTCCCCAGATTTCATCATAAAAAAAAGGAAAAACACACATATTGGGTATCAGTCCATAACGACCGGCTCTATAAATATATCACATGATTCACCCCGTCCGATAAACATCTTACATCACAAAAAGTGCAACACCAAGCGATCTAAAAGGCGTATGTCCAACAAAATGGTACCAATAAAACCGTTACCTCATCTCGCAAAAAATGAGACCCTACCTGAGACAATTAGTAAAAAAATACTAAAACTATGACTCTCTGACAAAGTTGACTTATTAGGTATTGCCGCATCCATAACAACCTAACCCCTCAGGTGAACACCGTAAAAAAATAAAAAATAAAAGTGCCAAAAAAGCAATTTTTGTCACCTTACATCACAAACATTCCAACTCCAAGCGAACAAAAGGGTGTATGCCTCCCAAAATAGTACCAATCAAACAGTCACCTCATCCGGCAAAAAATAAGACCCTACCCAAGACAATCGGTCAAAAAAAAAAAAAGCTATGGCTCTCATACTACGGAGACACTAAAACATAATTTTATTGTTTCAAAGATGCTATTATTTACATAAATAAATAAGAAAAAGTATACATATTAGGTATTGCCACATCCGTAATGATCTGCTCAAAAAAAATATCACATGATCTAACCCCTCAGGTGAACGCTGTAAAAAAAAAAAAAAACTGCCAAAATTAAAACAATTTTGGTCACCCCGCCCCATAAAGTTTAATAATGAATGATCAATAAATCATATGTATGCAAAAATGGTACCAATAAAACTGGCACCTTATCCCCTAGTTTCCAAAATTGGGTCACTTTTTGTGAGTTTCTACTGTACGGGTGCATCAGGGGGGCTTTAAATGGGACATGGCATTTAAAAACCAGTCCAGCAAAATCTGCCTTCCAAAAACCATATGTCGTTCTTTTTCTTCTGAACCCTGCCATATGCCCTTACATCAGTTTACGACCACATGTGGGGTGTTTCTGTAAACCGCAGAATCAGGGTAATAAATATTGAGTTTTGTTTGGCTGTTAACCCTTGATGTATTAAAGAAAAAAATTGATTAAAATGAAAAATCCGCAAGATCTGTTTTCGAAGTGTAAAAAGGAGCAAGCAGATTTTCTTCATATGATTTGGCTATGTCCATCAATACAGTTGGGGGTAGAGTTTTTGAGGAGTTAGCTACTGAGACTGCCACTAAACCTGTTTTTGATGTCCAATTAGCGATATTGGGCTCTTTATCCTCTCCCCAGAAATGTCTGGAGGGGTAGAAATTTTCTGGCTTAAGACTTTATTATTAGCCAGAGTAATAATTGTAAGAAAGTGGGGATCAAGCACTCAACTAGAACTGGAGGAGTGGTTAAATTTAATAAGGAAGGTCAAGAATTATGAGAGAGGCTCAAATCAGAGCACTACTGTATGGGCACACCACAGAGTTCAGAAGGGAAGTAGGGCAGATTTTGTTGGACTGGCTTTTAGAACCATGTTGCATTTGAAGAGACCCTAATGTACCCCTACAGTAGAAAACTCAACAAAGAATATTTAAGGGGTGTACACAGTACTTTGACCCAACAGGTGTTTCATAGAAACCCCATAAAGTATGTGGTCATAAACCGCTGTATGGGCACAATGCAGGGCTCAGAAGGGAAGGAGCGCCATTTGGCTTTTGGAGGGCAGATTTTGCTGAAAAGGCTTTTGGGCACCATGTCACATTTGAAGAGACCCTGAGGTACCCCTACAGTGGAAAACTCCAAAAAGTTACCCCATTTTGGAAACTTCACTCCCCAAGGAGTTTTCAAGGGATATAAAGAGCTTTTAGACCTCATAGGTGTTTTGCAAAACAGATGGTTCAAAGTGAAAATCTCCATTTCCCACTAATTGACTACCATCCGAATTTCAAGAAAAATTCGATTCACCACAAAACCAATTTTCTTTACGCTTCATTTTAACAAATCATTTTTTTCCTAAAATGGTGGCTACATGCATTACAAGGTGGAAATAAGAAGCCTGGGAATGCAATCTGACCCATTATTCCATACAGCTAGCCAGTCAGCAGAAAGCCATCCCCTGTGATGTCAAAGCCCTATAAAAGCCTAATTCTGATCGGTCATTACCATTTCACTGTGAACTGAGCATAGGGAGAGAAGTGGCAAGAGCTAGGGACAATGTGTTGGAAAGCTTTGAATTATAATATTGAATAGCGACAGTGTAGGTAGATCATAGGGAGAGTTTTAAGATACTGTAGGGAGAGCATAGGGAGACTGCAGGGACAGTGAAGGCTCAATGTAATTGCCCTGCCGCACCATTTATGCTTATTCTGTTCTGTTATACATAGATTTACTGTGCATCAGACTCAGTCTCAACAGGTGGTCGAATATATAGGCGTGTTTATCTAGTTCACTTGCTGCGCCATTGATACTTAATCAATTCTTTTATAGATAGACACATTAATTAATAAAAAAGCAATTCTATTAGACACTGATTCACAAATTGGGGTGATAGCCTGTCTCATTCTACTGATTGTGGCATGTCTACATTGATTAACAGATAAGCAACTCTATTAGGCCCTGATTCACAAATTGGGTTGATACACCTGTTTCATTCTACTGTTTGTGGCATGTCCACATTGATATTTAACCATTTTTGTTAGCCAAACAGTTATGTGATGTAGTGTTACAAAGCGGTGTTTAACACCACATGGGCTGTGCAAATTAATTGATTTTTCGCATAGCAGAGTTGCCCACGAGTTGATCGTCGTTTTTTGTCGGAAACATTATTCCCTGTAACAAATAAATTAGTCTACTCCAGTATTACAATCTTCGATCCCTATGACGCACACATAGCGATCTCTTCAGTGAAGAACGTGTGCAGCCCCATACATGTAAGTACATAACAAAACAGTTAGTGCTGAACGCCACTTGGCCCTCCATGAAGTTTGCCACAGAATGTCTGGGGTCAAATAACTCCCTGTATTAGGTTGAAAACCAGATGGTGCGCTACTTTCTACAGCAGCGTGGAAGAGAACTTTTGGACTTCATCTTGAACCACAATGTGTTCACATTTAACCGTTGCCTCTACCGCCAGCTCAGAGGGGTGGCCATGGGGAGTCCCTGTGTGCCATCCTGTGCCAACCTTTATCTGGGCTGGTGGGAGAGGGAGATTGTGTTTGGTGAATGGCACCAGGAGTAGTCTTTATGTGTCACATTGTGGTTACGTTTCATAGATGACGTACTCATTTTTTGGTCTGGATCTGAGTCCCAATTCAATGAATTTGTGAGAGCCTTGAATGTAAATGACTGTGGGTTGCATTTTGCATTAGAGATCATCTCCAGTGACATTACCTTTTTAGATCTGGTAATCTCGAAGACAGTTTTGGGACAAATATTAACGAGCTTGCATCGTAAAGCGACAGCGACCAACAGTCTGCTTCATTGGGGCAGCTGCCACCCACTCCTCCTGAAGCGGGGAATACCTTGGCGACAGTATCTCCATGTTCAGAGAAATTGCTCCTCCCTCTCTGACTATCAGCACAAGGCTAGGGACTTGAAAGACAGATTCCAGAGATGGGGCTATCCTCAAAACTTTCTGACACCCGCATATCATCAAGCAGTGACTTGTATGCGGGAATCCCTGCTCAACCCCAGGGAAAAGAAGGGGGATGACAACCATATTAGCCTTGTCGCTACTTTTGATGGGGCCAATGCTCAAGTTATTCACATTTTGCACAAGTACTGGGGTATTTTAAAGATGGACCCGGATATTGATTGTATCATGGACAAACCGTCTGTAACCTATCGTAGGGGGAGGAATCTTAAGGACCAGTTGGTCCACAGTTTCTTTTAGGAGGCTAATCCCAGTACTTGGCTTATGAATCCCAACAAGGGCACCTTTCGTTGCAGCGGGTGTATTGCCTGTCAGTCCATCAAGACATGCAACATGTTTACCAGTACAGTAACGTCTAAATCTTATCAGTTCCGCTGTTTCTTGAATTATAGGTCCTTGGGGCTGGTCTATCTTGCGACGTGAACGTGTGGCCTGCAGTATGTGGGGAAAACCACACGTGAATTTCGCCGCAGGATAGGAGAGTATTTGGCGGACATCAGAAAGAACGAGGACACTTCCATAGCGAGACATGTGAATCTCTGTCACTCGGGAGATATCCGTTCCATCGTATTTCCAGGGGTGGAAATTGTGAGACCATCACCTGGGTGGGGGGGGTGTGATTTTGATCAGAAGGTGCTTTGTAAAGAAGCAGAATGGACCTTCAGACTGGACACGGTCCAACCAGCAGGTCTGAATGACCGTATTTCCTATTCATGCTTTATTGATTAGACAATTCCTTCGTGATCAACATCCACCCATTCATGGGTGAACATTAGGTACCATAAATCCCCATGATTGGGCTTTTAAAAGGTATCTGCACATCAATATCCACCATGTACCATTTAATTGTCCTTGTTCTATTGGCCACGTCATTGATATACGGCATGGCCATTTTAATACTGTATGACAGGGGAGTAAATTCATCTATCCTGGTTGTTTTAGTTAACCTGCATTGTCAGTGCAGGTTGGCATTAAGTTTCACCATCCCCTTAGTTTGTGCCGCAGCCGGTCTCTGCATGTTTATTATCGGCATACATTTTTTAAAATTTCATAACCCTGTCCCTTTTCTTGGGGATCATAGCGTTGTCATACTCTATGGTCAAGCCTACATCATGGGGCAGGCGAACTATAAGACCCAGCCATGCTTCCTGGGTGGGTTTAAACCTGCATTGTGTGCACAGGCTGGTTTCCTGCACACATTAGCAGATTTGTCACTTACAATCATGCTTCTTTACCTGGCCCGATATCCCTCGGCTCTAATTTGTATGTCAGTTTATGTTAGAGCTTGCTATTATGTATCCCCATGTATCGCATGGAAAAGGGGGGAGTGGCTGACTATAGCTGCTGCTGGAGAGGCCGGCCTTGTCCGTAGTGGCAATGCTTGAACGGCCTCCCATTGGTCTTACATTGCTCTCCCAATCATCCTCTGGGGGTGTGGTTTAACCTATTTGAAGCGGCATTCGGCGCGGCCGCTTCAAGGCTATCACATCGCTGGCGCCGCCACATGATATTAGTGTGGCAGCATCTTTAGGCAGGAATCTCCGTCTTTATGAAATCAGCTCCTGATGATTCTGATCTTATGATGAAACGCGTTGAGCGTGATTAAATTAGACATTAGGGAGGATTGCCTATTTAATGGGAGGGGTTAATGTAAGACCTACTCTGGAAGTAGTAACCAGGGGTAATAGGAAGCCTAATATGGCAGCATCTGGTAGTTCCCATTGATTCCTCCAGGTCTTTTGTTGTAACCACTAAGGGGCCATTTGGACAATTGGCTTCCTTGTGTACTAATGGTTCCCCCATATATATGTGCAGCTGCACATTTTATATCATTTTTTTTGTTGTTTTTGCATCCAGACTTGCGCCAGTAGTTTGCCAACAAAAATGGCGATATACTTGGCACGACTCTTGGATGTGTAATGCGTTAAATTTACATCGCTGACCTAAGACAGTTAGGAGTAGGACTAGTTGTTCGCACATACACAAAAATATCTTCTCCCTGTCCTTGGGTCTTGGCACTGGTTGATAATAAATTCACACCAATTTGCAGCACCCTAATTTAATGCATCTTCAATAAAAGTTATGTTTTAGCGTCTAAAATAAATTTTCAGTGAATGTGAAAACCAGATGGGACAAACTTGCTGGATGGATCAAACATGGCAGCTGGATTATTGCCATACGGTAAGAGTGTTGTTGGTTGTTAAAACAAACCACACAAGTCACTCCAACAACTCGACCCAAATTAATCATAGCTAATATGTCAGTGTTTGGTCAGTGTTTTGCATCAGTATTTGATCAGAATTTAGTAACATAGTACATAAGGCCGAAAAAAGACATTTGTCCATCCAGTTCGGCCTGTCATCCTGCAAGTTGATCCAGAGGAAGGCAAAAGGCAAAAAACTGTGAGGTAGAAGCCAATTTTCCCCACCTAAGGGGAATAAAAATTCCTTCCCGACTCCAATCAGGCAATCTGAGTAACTCCCTGGATCAACGACCCACCTCTAGTAGCTGTAACCTTTTTTCTAAAGAGAATAACCCTAATTTTGATAATCTTTCACTGTACTGTAGTTGCCCCATTAAAGTTATTAGTTTAGTTGCCCTTTTCTGAACCCTCTCCAGCTCTGCTATGTCTGCCTTGTTCACAGGACCCCAGAACTGTACTCAGTACTCCATGTGTGGTCTGACTAGCGATTTGTAAAGTGGTAGGACTATTTTCTCATCATGGGCGTCTATGCCCCTTTTGATGCAACCTATTTTCTTATTGGCCTTGGCAGCAGCTGCCTGACACTGGTTTTTGCAGCTTAGTTTGCTGTTTATTAAAATTCCTAGATCCTTTTCCATGTTAGTATTACCGAGTGTTTTACCATTTAGTATGTACGGGTGACTTGCATTATTCCTTCCCATGTAACTTTACATTTGTCAGCGTTAAACCTCATCTGCCACTTCTCTGCCCAAGCCTCCAATCTATCCAGATCCCTCTGTAGCAGTATATTGTCCTCTTCAGTGTTAATTACTTTACACAGTTTAGTGTCATCTGCAAAAATTGATATTTTACTATGCAAGCCTTCTACAAGATCATTAATAAATATATTGAAAAGAATAGGGCCCAACACTAACCCCTGACATACCCCACTAGTGACAGTGACCCAATCTGAGTGTGTACCGTTAGTAACCACCCTTTGTTTTCTATCACTCAGCCCGTTACTTACCCACATACAGACATTTTCTTCCAGTCCGAGCATTCTCATTTTATATACTAACCTTTTATGTGGTACAGTGTTAAATGCTTTGGCGAAGTCCAGATATACGACATCCATTGATTCGCCGCTGTCAAGTCTAGAACTTACCTCCTCATAGAAACCGATTAAATTCGTTTGACATGACCGATCCCTCATGAAGCCATGCTGATATGGTGTTATTTGCTTATTTCCGTTGAGATCCTCTAAGATAGCATCTCTCAGAAAACTTTCAGTTTACCTACGACAGATGTTAAACTTACCGGCCTATAGTTTCTAGGCTCTGTTTTTGGACCCTTTTTGAATATTGGCACCACATTTGCTATGCGCCAATCCTGTGGAACATTCCCTGTCAGTATAGAGTCCGCAAATATCAGAAATAAGGGTCTGGCTATGACATTACTTAATTCCCTTAGGATACGGGGTGTATGCCAAAAGCAGGAGTGGGTCCAAAACACAGATGAAATGCAAATAATTCCATTACATTTTATCTCTGTTTTGGACCCACTCCTGTTTTACTGATCAAATACTTATGCAAAACATAGAGTCTGAAAGAGGCTTTATGGATGCTCAAAATACAGGATTATTATTTTTTTTTATGTTCTTCTGACAGATCGGAAAAGTACAGAAACATAAGCAGTGCCACTGCTGCTACAGCCGCCACCATCCCCACTATGTCATGGGGCCGCTACTGCTGCCACCGTCCCCACACATGGGTCATGGGGCCCCTACTTGAATCTTGGGGTACTGCACCGTTAAGTTCACTGCAATAAATTAGATCTGATGCTTTTATTGACCTGTGATACTGACGCATACTAATTCCACAGCTAACAGAAGGGATTAGCTATGAATCTTGGTGCCCTGCACTGTGATGTAGACAGCGATAAATTATAACTGCCTGCAACTGCTGATTGCTGAGTACCTACAGAACAGATTAACTATAAATGTAGGTGCACTAGAATGTATTCCAGACGGTGATACCCTCTCCCTGCACTGTCCCTGCAGTTTAAGTTACAAGCCTTCACACTGAAATTGGGCCACCAAATGGGATGCATATGATTAGGCAGAGCGGCTTGGGTATACCAGATTTATATCTGCCATAGCTACGTGCACCTGCATACAGGGAGTGCTGACTGAAACCCCCCCCTTGTGTTTCGGCTTGGGTATACCAGATTTATCGCCATTTGTGAAGATTTAATTCAGAACGAATCAAAGTTCTTGAAGAATTTCAGCAAATAGTCCAAATTTAATTTTTCAAAACTTCTTTCATCTCTACTGATGACAATAGAGACTCTGGGGTAAAATAATAAATAGAACCTCAACCCCTGAGAAGTAAGTCCATTTTGGAAACGATATCCATCAAGGTATTTATTAAGGGGTGTAGTGATTTTTCCACAGATATGCCAAGTCAGTGCCCAATATCGTGTGCCAGTGTGAAAAGTCAGTCCTCTAAATATTATGCTGTGCTTCCTGTTTTTAGAAACATCCAACATGTGGTCCTATTATTTTGCCTGAACATAGGAGAGGGCTCAGGAGTAATAGAGTACCATGCGCATTTTGAGGCCTAATGTGGTGATTTGTGCTGACAACTGTAGAGGCTCTGGCATGAAATAATAATTGGAATACATAGAAGTGACCTATTTTGGAAATTACACTCTTTAAGGTATTTGTTAAGGGTTGGATTGAGCATTTTGATGCCACGAGTATTTTGTAGAAATTTCAGTGCGCAATATGTTGTGCCTGGCTAGTGCCATCTGAAACACACCCCACCCTTTAAATTGTTAGGAAATTCCATAAATGTGGACAAAAACTGCTCATTGGTTACTCTGCAGTGTTCAGAAGCGAAAGGCCACCTTTTGGCTTTTGCAGTGCAGATTTTGAAGGATTAGTTTACAAGCACCATGTTGCTTTTGAACAGCCTCTGGGGTACCAGTACAGCTATTTTCAGAAGAAAATGTTTGTTACGCCATTTTGCAACAGCCGTATATATTTTTATTTTTATGGTGATGTGTAGGAGCTTATTTTTTGTGGGATGAGTTCACATTTTTATTGGTACCATTTTGGTGTATAAAGTACTTTTTGATCACTCAATATTGCTCATTTGGCTGTTTTGGCACAGTTTTAATCTATTTATTTTTATGGTGTTTAGCTGAAGGGTAGATCATGCGATATTTTTATAGAGCCAGTAGTTAAGTATGCAAGGATACCTAATATCCACCTAACCGTTCTGCCCGAGCTCAGCTGGGGCTGTGGGAAAAGGGCCTGAGCTCAGGCAAAAGTGGAAGGGGGTGGGCTGCTTTAGATGCAGATATCTCCTCAATAGTAGAAGCTAGAAGCCTGGTCTTGTTTGAAAGCTGGCATGACAGCATTAGTCAAAGCAACAGAGGCGATATCACTGTTCTTCCAGGTTCAGCCCTCACTGCAATGGTTACTCATAGTGATCAGCAGTGGCACTTGTGTCATAGCGAGGGCCAGCCTCTTACCCTAGATGTGTCTTTGAAAACTCCA
Organism: Bufotes viridis; assembly: GCA_033119425.1. Taxonomy (NCBI): domain Eukaryota; kingdom Metazoa; phylum Chordata; class Amphibia; order Anura; family Bufonidae; genus Bufotes; species Bufotes viridis. The sequence goes on from CM065591.1 coordinate 207,777,918, forward strand.
TGTCCCACTGCACCACCAAGTTATCCTCCATCTCCTTCTCCAGTTATAACTCCTCATCCTACTCTTTCTCCACTTCGTCCTGCATGGGACTTCATCTGTGTGGGTGTCACGCTCATGTGTGGGAGGGAGACAGCATAATGGACGAACAAGGATCAAGGCCTGAAAGCTAGGGAACAAAGAAGGACACCTCCTAGTCAAAGTTTTGACTGGCTATCAGTATGAACAGACCCCAAAGGTAGGTGAGTTCATACGCAGGAGTACCTAGAGTCCTATCTCACCCTATAAGACCCTGGTGATAATGACAGGACTGAGACTACCTTTTCCTCCAGAAAGGAAGGACGACCAGGAGTCTCCCCCAAAGGGCAGGGGAAAAACAACACACAGATAAACCAAAGCAAAAGGAAAAGGAAACACTAACTTTCCAGTAGCTATGGCAGCAACAGGAACTCAACCGAGAACCAAACACTAGCAGACTACAGATACCACTAAAGCTATAAACCGCACAGCATTGTGGGAGAAGCAACTATAAATAAGGAAAGTTAAATTACCACAATAGCAACACCTGGATGTTAGAGGTGTGGCCAGTATAAGAAACAACATAGACGCCTATTGATCCACAAGGAAACCTGTCAGATCAAAGCACGTGTTGCCAGTCTCACAGATCTTCTGTCACCCACTGTCGCGGGGACATCCATATGTCTCGGTACGTCCATGAAAGTGGGTCCCCAACAGCTACAGGACAGCGAGCAAGATGTGGAAGCTATTTTTCTTTCACCACCCCTTATTAACATAGTAACATAGTATATAAGACCGAAAAAAGACATTTGTCCATCCAGTTCGGCCTGTTTCCTACAAGTTGATCCAGAGGAAGGCCTTGTTCTAAAATCTTGAGAGTTTGCTCCAGAGGAAGGCCTTGTTCAAGTTGATCCAGAGGAAGGCCTTGTTCTAAAATCTTGAGAGTTTGCTCCAATATATACAGTATATCAAAAAGATGACATGGTTAATAGCAATGCTTCAGTTTATACATACAGTGCTATAAATAGTGGGTCTACACACCCCTGTTAAAATGTCAGGTTTCTGTGATGTAAAAAAAATGAGACAAAGATAAATAATTTCAGAACTTTTTACACCTTTAATACGACCTATACTACTGGGAAGAAAAAATATAAAAAAAATAATATGGTTGCATATGTGTGCACACCCTTAACGACCAGGCCAGTTTTTGCAAATCTGTGGTCACTTCATGTGGTGATAACTTTAAAACACTTTTACTTATCCAGGCCATTCTGAGATTGTTTTTTCATCACATATTGTACTTCATGACACTGGTAACATTTTGTCAAAAAAGTTCATTTTTTGTATTAAAAATACAAAATTTACCAACAATTTTGAGAAATTTGCAAATTTTCAAGATTCATTTTCTCCACTTCTATAATACCTCTAAAAATAGTTATTACTTTACATTCCCCAAATGTCTACTTCATGTTTGGATCATTTTGGGAATGCCGTATTATTTTTTGGGGATGTTACAAGGCTTAGAAGTTTAGAAGCAAATCTTTAAAAATTTCCGAAAATTTCAAAAACCCACTTTTTAAGGACCAGTTCAGGTCTGAAGTCACATTGTGAGGCTTAAATAAAAGAAACCACCCAAAAACGACCCTATTCTAGAAACTAAACCCCTCAAGGTATTCAAAACTGATTTTACAAACCTTGTTAACCCTTTAGGTGTTCCACAAGAGTTCATGGCAAATGGACATAACATTTCAGAATTTCGATTTCCGTTTGAATCCATTTTTTCCAGGAACTAAGCAAGGGTTGACAGCCTAACATGACCCATTTATTTATTTCCCTGATTCTGTAGTTTGCAGAAACACCCCATATGTGGTTGTAAACTGCTGTATCGCCAAATGGCAGGGCATAGAATGAAGGGAACACCATATGGTTTTTGGAAGGCAAATTTGGATGGACTGGTTTATTTACACCATGGCCCATTTCAGACGCCCGATGCTCCCCTAGAGTAGAAACCCCCAAAAAGTGACCCCATTATGGAAACTACTGGATAAGGTGGCAGTTTTGGTGGTATTATTTTTAGGGTACATATGATTTTTGGTTGCTCTATAATACATTTTTGTGAGATTCTGAAATTTCATCTCCATTTGCCATAAACTCTTGAGGAACACCTAAAGGGTTAACAAAGTTTGTAAAATGAGTTTTAAATACCTTGATGGGTTTAGTTTCTTATATGGGGTCACTTTTATGGAGTTTCTACTCTAGGCGAGCATCAGGGGGGCTTCAAATGGGACATGGTGTCAAAAAACCAGTCCGGCAAAATCTGCCTTTCAAAAACCATATGCGTTCCCTTCATTCTATGCCCTGTCGTTTGGCGATACAGCAGTTTATGACCACATATGGGGTGTTTCTGTAAACTACAGAATCAGGGCAATAAATATAGAGTTTTGTTTGACTGTTAACCGGAAAAAATAATTAAAATGGAAAATGTAGAAAAAATTGCTGTTTTGGGACAGTTTTTATTTTATTTTTGTGATTGTGTTCATCTGAGGGGTTAGGTCATGTGTTATTTTTATAGAGCAGATTCTTACGGATGCGGCAATACCGAATATGTCTACTCTTTTAAATTTATTTAGGTTTTACACTATAATATCCTTTGTTAAACAAATCCAAAAACATTTTAGTATCTCCATAGTCTGAGAGTCAGTTTTTTTTTTTTTTTTGTCCAATTGTCTTAGGTTGGGGCTCATTTTTTGTGGAATGAGATGATGGTTTTAATGGCACTATTCTGGGGTGCATATGAGTTTTTGATCGCTTGCTGTTACACTTTTTGTGATGTTAGGTTTCAAAAAACTTTTTTACAGTATTTTTTAATTTTTTTTGCGGTGTCCACCGGAGAGGTTAGTTCATGTGTTATTTTTATAGTTCAGGTTCTTACGGACGTGGCGATACCTAATATGTCTACTTTTTATTTATTTTATATTGGTTTTACACAATCATATAATTTTTTAAACAAAAAAAAATCATGTTTTATGGTCTCCATAGCCTAAGAGCCATAATTTGTTTATTTTTTGGGCGATTTTCTTACGTAGGGTATCATTTTTTGTGGGATGAGATGTTGGTTTTAATGGCACTATATTGGAGTGCATATGACTTTTTGATCGCTTGCTAGTGGACGTTTTGTGATGTAAGGTGTTCACCTGAGGGGTTAGTTAATGTGTTATTTTTATAGTTCAGGTTCTTTTGGACGTGGCGATACCTAATATGTCTACTTTTTATTTATTTATTTAGGTTTTACACAGTCATATTTTTTAAACAAAAATAAAATCATGTTTTAGTGTCTGCATAGCCTGAGAGCCATAATTTTTTTATTTTTTAGGCAATTTTCTTAGGTAAGGTATTATTTTTTGCGGGATGAGGTGACGGTTTGATTAGTAGCATTTGGGTGTAGATACAACTTTTTTGATCACTTTTATTAACTTTTTTGGGAAGTGAGGTGGGCAAAATTTCTATTTTATCATAGTTTTTTTTTTTTTTATGACGTTCACTGTGCGGGGATAGTAACAAACCCATTTTATAGATAAGGTCGTTACGGACGCAGTGATATATAACAGGTGTAGTGTATTTTATGTTTTTAATTTTTATTAGTGATAAATGTGTTTTTACTTTTTTTCACTTTTTTTACATTTTTTTTTTACCCAGACCCACTTGGTTCTTGAAGATCCAGTGGATCTGGTGTCTGTATAATACAATACAGTACATTATATAATGTACTGTACTGTATTTTTTACTTGACACTTAGTCTCATCAGACTTTTGCTTTTAGCAGAAGTCTGATCAGAGTTCTGTTACCATGGCAAGCAGGACGCCTTGCAAGAGCAGCGGAGGATGGGGAGGGAGGGAAGCTGGGGACTGGAGCTAGGGGGGCTGCACCAGGCACAGCAGCCCCCCACAACAGCTCCCTCCCTCTTAACCCCTTCCATACAGCGGTCCCTACGAACAGTGGCATGGAAGGGGTTAAAAGGCTGACATCCGTCCTTGCACGGATGTCAGCCGTTACAAGCAGAGTGTCAGCAATGTGCTTGCTAAGCTCAGCCATCCTGAAAATGAGCAGGGGGGCGGGCAGAGGACCACCCGCACCGCTCACCGCACCGCCTGCGCACCGCCCTCAAGCCTCCCCTGCTCCCGCACCGCCCATCACAACAAAAACATTGTACAGCATTTTAAAGTTTCATCGGGAACAGATACATCGCAAAGCGCTGCAAACCGCAGGTTGGAATTGACCTGCGGTTTGCAGCGATCGACGATACGGGGTTTCGCAGGACCCCCCTCGGCATGTGAACATGGTTCCTGCTGCACGATCGCAGCAGGAATCATGTTTTTATCGTGATTTTTTTTCTTTACATCCTATTTTATGCAGGACGTATGGGTACTTCCTGTGTCCTTAAGGAAACGGACATTAGGGCGTACCCATACACCCTGTGTCCTTAAGGGGTTAAACTAATACTTTGTTGAAGCAACTTTTGATTTTATTACAGCACTCAGTCTTTTTGGGTATGAGTCTATCAGCATGGCACATTTTAACTTGGCAAGATTTGCCCACTCTTCTTTGCAAAAACACTCCAAATCTGTCAGATTGCGAGAGCATCTCCTGTGCACAGCCCTCTTCCGATCACCCCACAGGTTTTCAATCTGATTCAGGTCTTGGCTCTGGCTGGGCCATTCCAAAACTTTAATCTTCTTCTGGTGAAGCCATTCCTTTGTTGATTTGGATGTATGCTTTGGGTCGTTGTCATGCTGAAAGATGAAGTTCCTCTCCATGTTCAGCTTTCTAGCACAAGCCTGAAGGTTTTGTGCCAATATTGACTGGTATTTGGAACTGTTCATAATTCCTTCTATCTTAACTAAGGCCCCAGTTCCAACTGAAGAAAAACAGCCCCAAAGCATGATGCTGCCATCACCATGCTTCACTGTGGTATGGTGTTCTTTTGGTGATGTGCAGTGTTGTTTTTGCGCCAAACATATCTTTTGGAATTATGGCCAAAAAGTTCAACCTTGGTTTCATCAGACCATAACACCTTTTCCCACATGCTTTTGGGAGACTTCAGATGTGTTTTTACAAAATGTAGCCTGGCTTGGATGTTTTTTTTCGTAAGAAAAGGCTTTCGTCTTGCCACTCTACCCCATAGCCCAGACATATTAAGAATACGGGAGATTGTTGTCACATGTACCACACAGCCAGTACTTGCCAGATATTCCTGCAGCTCCTTTTTTTTTAAGTTTTCCTCTTGTTTTCCTTCTGCCACCACCGGATAAAGTTCCCTACTATAGGGAGTTAATTTAATTTGCTCTGAGCGTCAGCAGAGGTGTACGTATTTTAGGTACAACAGCCTATTAAGTAGATAATCACCAACTATAGCTTCAAAGTGTAAACCAGGCAGTGTTCCCTTAGACGAAGTATAGTGTGCCTGAAGATTCAGGGCTGCCCATTCAGCAAAATACCATGTGCAAAGTTCAAGTGATCAGTACAGATATTGACAATATTAACACACCATACAGACTGAGCGGATTGGTCTCACATGTCCAGGCATATGGTAGACAATGGATCTTCAATCTAGATCGTGGACGCTGAATATCGGGGTTGCCCAGGGAGGGGATCAATCGGTAGTCCTAGCTGGATATCTTGACAGCTGAGTGGAGAGGCATAGGTGAGCCGATGAAACAACGAACAGGCTCCACCAGCGATCACACATGAACTCGACCCTTTTCCAGTAGAGCAGCAGGACAGGACCCAACAAATAGGGGTGGCAGCTTCTTCACCGCATCACCCTGGTACCTCGCGGTCGCCAGTCCACTGCACTTCCAGGAGCCGTTTCGGGGGGGGATTGGCGGACGCCGTAGATATCGAGAGGCTCAGCGAGAAGGCAAACTGGAGGCGGGCTGGAGCATTCTCGGGTGCCGAGATGGAGCTGAAGGCGCATGGAGGGGCCAGGGCCGAGGCCGGCGCCTGCAGCTCCTTTAATGTTGCTGTAGGCCTCTTGGTAGCCTCCCAGACCAGTTTTTTTCTAGTCTTTTCATAAATTTTGGTCCAGTTCTTGGTAATGTCACTGTTGTGCCATATTTTCTGTGATGACTGTCTTCACTGTGTTCCATGGTATATCTAATGCCTTGGAAATTCTTTTGTACCCTTCACCTGACTGATACCTTTTAACAATGAGATCCCTCTGATGCTTGGGAAGCTCCCTGTGTACTATGGCTTTTGCTGTGGGATGCGACGAAGAAAATTTCAGGAAATACCAACTAGAGCAGCTGAACTTTATTTGGGTTTAATCAGAGGCACTTTAAATGATGGCAGGTGTATGCTGACTCCTATTTAACATGATTTTGAATGCGATTGCTTAATTTTCAATTTTTCTATTAAGCGGTACAGTTTAAAGGTCACATTAAAGGTGGAAAAAGTTCTGAAATGATTTATGTTTGTCTCATTTTTTTTATAGCACAAAACTTGACATTTTAACAGGATTGTGTAGACTTTTTATATCCACTGTATGACAGGAGGGTGTCACAAGTTGGAGGTCTCGCGAAAGACCTCCGTGTCGTATCACAATAAACATGGGACCAGGATACGGACAAAACAGAGTTTATTGTACAAACACAAGCAAAGGCAGAAGCACAGGGAAAACATAACCTCTATGCACCGTCCGCACAGTGGGAGGAACCCCCACTGCGCCACTGTCTAGCAATACTCCAGAGGGGCGTGTCTAAGCAAACCCAGGTGTTCACTAGAGCCCCAGATGGTGGGGATAGACTTTGCTGCAGGGGTTGCCAGGGTCCACTCTGGAGCGTGAACTAGACAGTGACAACAGGAGCGAACGGACACAGATACCGGAGGTACCGACGGTGCATAGTAATAAGACATAAAAGCAAACATAGTCAAATACATACTAGCAGGAGTTCCAGCAAGAAAACAGGAGTGGCAAGGGCAGAGAAGATCTTGCTCCACCATCAACCAGTGACATACTGCGTGGCCTTGCCATTGCACTCTGCAGCAAGGAAGGCTGCAGCACAAGCTAGCGAACATGGAGAAAACACACAAACGAGGCTATGGTCACCAGCACCATGAGAGATGCTGCACGGGCAAAGCCCGCTGCACCAGCAACAGGGAGGCTGCTCAGAGGGCATGACCCAGGACACGTACAAGACATAGCTCATAGCTACCAGCACCATGAGAGGTGCCGCATGGGCGGTGCCCGCTGCTCCAGCAGCAAGGAAGCTGCACCGAGGGCATAGCTAGGGCAAGCATGTTCCCCCTCCGAGGAACGACAGACCCCCTTCCGGGGGAGACAGGAAACACAGCAAGGCAAGACATAACATAACAGGCCAACTAATAACAGAGACACAGGAGTACGAACCACATCAAGCAATGAACGACAGGCAGTGCAACAACAATGAACAAGTAGGGGAACCTACAGAGAACAGACAGACACGGATCCCATGGGTCAGCAGCATGGGAGACAGTACACACCAGGAGCAGGACAGGACAAACACACACCAGGAGAGCTGACCCAGAACTGAGGAAACCTCAGCCTTAAATACAGGTACCATGGGTGCAACTGAGAGGCCACACCCAAGGAGCTGACAGACACACATGGGAGTTAACCCGTACAAGACCACATACAAACACACTGAAACAAAGCTGCAGCGAGGAACTGCAGCACACGAATGGACGGAAGGTCACGGCCGGAAACAGCGGCCGTGACAGAGGGAGAGAAAATTGAAGCAATGCTCTGCCCTGTTTCTGTTGGGTGTGAGAAGATGTCCATTTGGAAGCATGTGGAGGAGGTAGATAAGTGCCTGTTGTTGTAGACTGACATAAATGTGAAGGTGTCAGTATGGCCTGGACTCGTTGCTGTGGTGGAGCATCACAGCTGCCGTGCAAAACTTTGACCAAGTGGATCGTGAAAGACCACAATGTCTTCCTCTTTCTCTGCAATAAAAATCTGTTGCCTAGTTGAAGTGAGAGATAACTGTGGCCAGCTGCTAATAATGGCTGAATAGCTGGTTCCCAGTGTTCTGCTGCTACTGCTACAGCCACCCACGCTCTATCAGAGGGAGATTTTTGGCTTACATCAACACTGTCATTTTTCATGACAGAGCAATTGTTCACATACCGTTATAAGTTTTTCCATGAAAGGTATCATATTAATTGAGCCTTGGCATCACTGTCTTGCCACCACCAAAAATGATTACTCCACTGCAATCCTCCTGTGTGGTACACTTACTGACAAAGAGATGATGGATAGTGTTGAGCGAACAGTTCGAGCATAGTTCGGGTTCGAATTTTGGGGTGTTCGGGACCCGGACCCGGACCCGAACATTTTCAAAAAAGTTCGGGTTCGGCGATTTCTTCCCGCTTTCTGAAGGGCTGCACAGCAGCCAATCGTCTAGCGCAGTGATGGACAACGTGCGGCTCTCCAGCTGTTGCAGAACTACAACTCCCAGCATGCAAAGCCTGTCTATAGCTATCAGCCTACTGCAGGGCATGGTGGGAGTTGTAGTTTAGCAACAGCTGGAGAGCCGCACGTTGCCCATCACTGGTCTAGCGTTTTACTTCTTGCCCTAAGAGCCCATCACAGCCATGCCTACTAATGGCATGGCTGTGATTGGCCAAGTGCAGCATGTGACCCAGCCTCTATTTAAGCTGGAGTCACGTAGCGCCACACGTCACACTGCTCTGATTAGTGTAGGGAGAGGACGCAGCTGCTGTGAGGGCGAGATTAGGCAGGGAAAAGTCTGTAAAAGCACCTAATGAAGTGATCGATCTACCGCTGTGAATGATTGAACTTCTGCTAGTTACTTGCTCACTGGTTTTTAGGCTGCACAGAGCGTTTTTCTGTCACTTATTTTCTGGGGTGATCGGCGGCCATTTGTGACTTGTGGTGCACCAGAACAAGCTGCCACCAAGTCTATCAATCCATCAATACTAGTTTTTTTTTGCTATATCCTACATCAGGGGCTTGGCTGTGCTAATTGTCACCCCTAGAAACTCAGGATAGCAATTTCTATATTTTATTAAGGGGTTAAATTCAATTGTCAAAATAGCAATCCCCTAAATCTGGTGTTCCAGCTTTGGCTAGCAAAGTATAATAGTGTCCGCCAAAACATATATTTTGTTCTGGGGTGAAATTCAATTGGCAAAATAGCAATACCATAAATCTGGTGTCATAGCTGTGGCTGGCAAACTATAATAGTGTCTGCAAAAACATATATTTTGTTCTGGGGTGAAATTCAATTGCCAAAATAGCAATCCCCTAAATCTGGTGTCCCAGCACTGGCTGGCAAGCTATAATAGTGTCCGCCAAAACATATATTTTGTTCTGGGGTGAAATTCAATTGCCAAAATAGGAATACCTCAAATCAGTTGTTTCAGCTGTGGCTGGCCAAGTTTCATAGTGTCCTGCAAATTATATATTTAGTTCTGGGGTGAAATTAAATTGCCAAAATAGCAATACCCTGAATCTGGTGTTCCAGCTGTTGCAGGCCTAGTGTAAATCTGTCCATAGCAGGGTATATTTTGTTCTGGAGTAAAATTCAATTGCCAAAATAGCAATACTATAAATCAGTGGTTTCAGCTGTGGCTGGCAAACTATAATAGTGTCCGCCAAAACAAATATTTTGTTCTGGGGTGAAATTCAATTGCCAAAATAGCAATACTATAAATCAGTGGTTTCAGCTGTGGCTGGCCAAGTTTCATAGTGTCCTGCAAAGGATATATTTTGTTCTGGGGTGAAATTCAATTGCCAAAATAGCAATACCCTGAATCTGGTGTTCCAGCTGTTGCAGGCCTAGTTTAAATCTGTCTGTAACAGGGTATATTTTGTTCTGGGGTGAAATTCAATTGCCAAAATAGCAATACCATAAATCAGTGGTTTCAGCTGTGGCTGGCAAACTATAATAGTGTCCGCCAAAACATATATTTTGTTCTGGGGTGAAATTCAACTGCCAAAATAGCAATCCCCTAAATCTGGTGTCCCAGCACTGGCTGGCAAACTATAATAGTGTCCGCCAAAACATATATTTTGTTCTGGGGTGAAATTCAACTGCCAAAATAGCAATCCTCTAAATCTGGTGTCCCAGCACTGGCTGGCAAACTATAATAGTGTCCGCCAAAACATATATTTTGTTCTGGGGTGAAATTCAATTGCCAGAATAGCAATACCATAAATCAGTGGTTTCAGCTGTGGCTGGCCAAGTTTCATAGTGTCCTGCAAATTATATTTTTTGTTCTGGGGTGAAATTCAACTGCCAAAATAGCAATCCCCTAAATCTGGTGTCCCAGCACTGGCTGGCAAACTATAATAGTGTCCGCCAAAACATATATTTTGTTCTGGGGTGAAATTCAATTGCCAAAATAGCAATACCATAAATCAGTGGTTTCAGCTGTGGCTGGCCAAGTTTCATAGTGTCCTGCAAATTATATATTTTGTTCTAGGGTAAAATTCAATTGCCAAAATAGCAATACCCTGAATCTGGTGTTCCAGCTGTTGCAGGCCTAGTTTAAATCTGTCCATAAAAGGATACCTTTCATCCAGGGCCTAAATACTAGCCCTAAAAGAGATATTCCCCTAAATCAGTGGTTACTGCTGTGCCTGGATTAGTGTAATACGCTACATAAATAAATAGGCAGATAGTGTTAGATGCCTGTAAAAAAAGGCCTGAATTTGAAATCAATACATTGGGCCAAATATTTTTTTTCTTATTGTGGTGCTTGGTGAACGGTAACAATGAGGAAAACATCTAGTAAGGGACGCGGTCGTGGTGGTGTTAGTGTACCCTCTGGTGCTGGGAGAGGAAGTGGCCATTCTGCCACAGCCACACGTCCTAGTGAACCAACTACCTCAGGTTCCAGTATCCGCCAGAATTTACATCGATATTTGGTGGGGCCCAATGCCGTTCTAAGGATGGTAAGGCCTGAGCAGGTACAGGCGCTAGTGAATTGGGTGGCCGACAGTGGATCCAGCACGTTCACAACATTATCTCCCACCCAGTCTTCTGCAGAAAGCGCACAGGTGGCGCCTGAAAACCAAGCTCATCAGTCTGTCACATCAACCCCATGCATATCAGGGAAACTGTCTGAGCCTCAAGTTATGCAGCAGTCTCTTATGCTGTTTGAAGACTCTGCTGGCAGGGTTTCCCAAGGGAATCCACCTAGCCCTTCCCCAGTGGTGGAAGACATAGAATGCACTGATGCACAACCACTGATGTTTCCTGATGATGAGGAGATGGGAATACCATCTCATCGCAGTCCGCACATCTCTGATGATGACGAAACACAAGTGCCAACTGCTGCGTCTTTCTGCAGTGTGCAGACCGAACAGGAGGTCAGGGAGGAAGACTGTGTGGAAGACGATGCAGGGGACGATGAGGTCCTAGACCCCACATGAAATGAAGGTCGTGCCACCTACCTTCATAGTTCAGAGGAAGAGGCAGTGGTGAGACCGAGCCAACAGCGTAGCAAAAGAGGGAGCAGGGGGCAAAAGCAGAACAGCCGCCTACAAGAGAGTTCGCCTGCTACTGGCCACCGCCACCAGGGACCGAGCACCCCAAAGGCAGCTTCCAGGAGTTCCCTAGCATGGCACTTCTTTAAACAATGTGCTGACAACAAGACCCGAGTGGTTTGCACGCTGTGCCAACAGAGCCTGAAGCGAGGCATTAACGTTCTGAACCTTAGCACAACCTGCATGACCAGGCATCTACATGCAAAGCATGAACTGCAGTGGAGTAAACACCTTAAAAGCCAGGAACTCACTCTGGCTCCCCCTGCTCCCTCTTCTGCTGCTGCCTCGGCCTCTTCCTCCGCCTCGGGAGGAATGTTGGCACCTGCCGCCCACCAAACAGAGGATGTGCCACCGACACCACCACTTGCGTCACCAAGCATCTCCACCATGTCACACGGCAGCGTTCAGCTCTCCATCTCACAAACCTTGGAGAGAAAGCGTAAATTCCTACCTAGCCACCCTCGAGCCCTGGGCCTGAATGCCAGCATTTCTAAACTACTGGCCCTTGAAATGCTGTCATTCAGGCTGGTGGACACAGACAGCTTCAAACAGCTGATGTCCATGGCTGTCCCACAGTATGTTGTTCCCAGCCGCCACTACTTCTCCAAGACAGCCGTGCCTTCCCTGCACAACAAAGTATCCGATAAAATCAAGTGTGCACTGCGCAATGCCATCTGTGGCAAGGTCCACCTAACCACAGATACGTGGACCAGTAAGCACGGCCAGGGACGCTATATCTCCCTAACTGCACACTGGGTAAATGTAGTGGCGGCTGGGCCCCAGGCGGAGAGTTCCTTGGCGCACGTCCTTCCGCCGCCAAGGATCGCAGGGCATCATTCTTTGCTTCCTGTAGCCTCCTCCTCCTACTCAGCTTCCTCCTCCTCTGCTTCCACCAGCTCATCCAGTCAGCCACACACCTTCACCACCAACTTCAGCACAGCCCGGGGTAAACGTCAGCAGGCCATTCTGAAACTCATATGTTTCGGGGACAGGCCCCACACCGCGCAGGAGTTGTGGCGGGGTATTGAACAACAGACCGACGAGTTTCTGCCGGTGGGCCTCAAGCCCGGCCTGGTGGTGTGCAATAATGGGCGAAATCTCGTTGCAGCTCTGTGACTAGCCGGTTTGACGCACATCCCTTGCCTGGCGCATGTGCTGAATTTGGTGGTGCAGAAGTTTATTCACAACTACCCCGACATGTCAGAGCTGCTGCATAAAGTGCGGGCCGTCTGTGTGCGCTTCCTGCGTTCACATCCTGCCGCTGCTCGCCTGTCTGCGCTACAGCAGAACTTCGGCCTTCCCGCTCACCGCCTCATATGCGACGTGCCCACCAGGTGGAACTTCACCTTGCACATGCACATAGTGGAGTTTCAGCTGCAGCACGCACGCGTCAGTCGCACTGCGGAACAGCACCACTTCACCACCAACGATTGGGCCTCCATGCGAGACCTGTGTGCCCTGTTGCGCTGTTTCGAGTACTCCACCAACATGGCCAGTGGCGATGACACCGTTATCAGCGTTACAATACCACTTCTATGTCTCCTTGAGAAAACGCTTAGGGCGATGATGGAAGAGGAGGTGGCCCAGGAGGAGGAGGAGGAGGATGAGGGGTCATTTTAAGCACTTTCAGGCCAGTCTGTTAGAAGTGGCTCAGAGGGAGGTTTTTTGCAACAGCAGAGGCCAGGTACAAATGTGGCCAGCCAGGGCCCACTACTGGAGGACGAGGAGGAGGTGAAGGAGGATAAGGATAAAGCAGGTTCACAGCGGGGTGGCACCCAACACAGCTCAGGCCCATCACTGGTGCGTGGCTGGGGGGATACGGAGGACGATGACGATACGCCTCCCACAGAGGACAGCTTGTCCTTACCTCTGGGCAGCCTGGCACACATGAGCGACTACATGCTGCAGTGCCTGCGCAACGACAGCAGAGTTGCCCACATTTTAACGTGTGCGGACTACTGGGTTGCCACCCTGCTGGATCCCCGGTACAATGTGCCCACCTTACTTCCTGCACTGGAGCGTGATAGGAAGATGCGCGAGTACAAGCGCACGCTGGTAGACGCGCTCCTGAGAGCATTCCCAAATGTCACAGGGGAACAGGTGGAAGCCCAAGGCGAAGGCAGAGGAGGAGCAAGAGGTTGCCAACGCAGATGTGTCACGGCCAGCTCCTCTGAGGGCAGGGTTAGCATGGCAGAAATGTGGAAAAGTTTTGTCACCACGCCACAGCTAACTGCACCACCACCTGATACGGAACGTGTTAGTAGGAGGCAGCATTTCATTAACATGGTTGAACAGTACGTGTGCACACCTCTCCACGTACTGACTGATGGTTCGGCCCCATTCAATTTCTGGGTCTCCAAATTGTCCACGTGGCCAGAGCTAGCCTTTTATGATTTGGAGGTGCTGGCCTGCCCGGCGGTCAGCGTTTTGTCTGAACGTGTATTCAGCACGGCAGGGGGCGTCATTACTGAAAAACGCAGCCGCCTGTCCACAGCAAACGTGGACAAGCTTACATTCATAAAAATGAACCAGGCATGGATCCCACAGGACCTGTCCATCCCTTGTGCAGAATCGACATTTATAACTGCCTCCCCCTCAACTATATATTCTTGTACTCCGGGAAACTTCTTTATTGAATCCTCTTTTTTTAATTTTACCATTATATTGCGGTGCAACCAAAAGTTGAATGAACCTCTCCTCCGTCTAGGTGCCAGGGGCCTAATTATCTGAAAGTGGCCTGTTCCAGTGTTGGGTGACATGACGCCTGATTCTCTGCTATGCGACCTCTTTTCTCCGTCTGGGTGCCAGGGGCCTAATTATCGAAAAGTGGCTTTCTCCATTGGTGGGTGACATGACGCCTGATTCTCTGCTATGCGACCTCTGTCCTCTGTCTGGGTGCCGCGGGCTAAATTTCTGGAAGTGGCCTTCTCTATTGCTGGGTAACATGAAGCCTGATTCTCTGCTAATGCAACCTCTCTCCTCCGTCTGGGTGCCAGGGGCCTAATTATCGAAAAGTGGCCTTCTCCATTGGTGGGTGACATGACGCCTGATTCTCTGCTATGTGACCTCTGTCCAATTGATATTGCTTAATTTTTATTTATTTTATGTTTTTTTAATTCATTTCCCTATCCACATTTGTTTGCAGGGGATTTACCTACATGTTGCTGCCTTTTGCAGCCCTCTAGCCCTTTCCTGGACTATTTTACAGCCTTTTTAGTGCCCAAAAGTTCGGGTCCCCATTGACTTTAAGGGGGTTCGGGTTCGGGATGAAGTTCGGGTCGAGTTCGGATCCCGAACCCGAACATTTTCGAGAAGTTCAGCCAACTCTATTCATAATAATACTTTTTCTCATAATAAGATTACAGTCATAATAAGACTTCTCTTTCTCATAATAAAGAATTTTCTCTCTGCGCATGATCAAGCAGATATCATCACGCGCTTCACAATATGAAATCGTATTACTTATAAAATTGAGGGTTTCCCAGGGGATCTGGGATTCGTTGAAGATGCGGCAGAGGTGCCTTGCGCTGTTCCCAGATTCTTCCCCTTGCTGAATGTTGGAATCCCCCAATTCATGATTGATATTTTACTCTTACTTATACTTTTACTTACACTCTTACTTACTCATGATAGTCAAGATAACTGTATTTTTATAATTATGATAACTCTTATTATCAACCATAATTTTATTATCATTAATAATAAATAAAGTAATTATTTTGCTTTAATTCACTTAAGGTCATAGTCTGTGTGCTAGTTAGCGCTCCGTAGTAGTGTTAGCAACACTTTTATCAGGCAAAACACATGTCACCTGCAAGATTGGTATCCAGGACTACATGATTAAAGATCCTAAGGAAGGCTACAATATTTTGCAGCAGGAGGGTATTCCATTTGACCAGCCGGCTGCTCCTGCTCCTTTTCCGCCATGGCTGACAAGATTGTGGAAAACCCATAGACTATGTCCTTCTGCCTCACCAGACCCTCCTGGGCAACCTCTGATTCCTTTGGGGCGTTCCTGAACATAAGAGAGCCCTATTGCTGTTACTGGGGCTGCAGCAAGAAGACACCGCATTTGACCAGCTGAACGTTCCTGCTTCGTTGATGCAACGATCACCAAATTTGGGGCGGCCTTGGTGATGACTTCTTCCTGTCTTTCCAGAACCTTCTAGACACCCGCTGGAACTGCCAGGATGTTCCTAAGCAATAGCTCGCCATCCTGCCATTTTGAAGAGGACCTCTGCCCAATGTAGCCGTATCTCTGTGTGAACTGAACATTATGATTTTTAGATCATGGTTCAGAGACTGCTAGAGTCTTCTCTATTTACTTAGTGCCTCTTCTGTAAGACCTATGTGCTGAGACGGTCTTCCCCTCCGCTACGAGTTGTGGCATGCGGCCGTGATAGGTGTTGGTTGTGCAGTGGCGAATACCAATATCCTTAGCCTCCAGAAGTGCTGGGATCTTTTTGATTTCAATGGTTTCTGCTAGAGGGCTGCCCCCTTATCCAGTGGCAGTGGGGTTGCGATTGGTATCCTAATTGATACCCAATCTAGAACTGGTCCCTGAATGACTGGGGTTGCTCCACTTTAAAGTTTATTGCATACCAGTTGCGTAACTCCTACCTGTATTTTTTTTCTTTGCTTTATGCTCTTAGGGGTAAGTTATCCATTGCCACTGATTTGACCTGTGGCTTTGTAGAGATGGTTGACTGGTGGATGATGGGGTCCTCCTGGATTTTCAACTATTTAACTATAATGTGGTTGTTGTTTTCCCTGGGGGACTCCTCCTGGGCCCCTTCGTCCACCATGTTTCTTCTTTCAGCATGACATGTTTCACCATGTTGTATTGCACAGCTCTGTGTGTGGCTTGTAAGGAGCTATGTGTAGAGCCTGCCCCCTTTTCCTCCTTCCCTCTCCTCTTTTTTCCCTATCTACCCTTTTACTGTTGATCCTTTTGATGAGTGCCGTGTATCTGGATTCCATGATCCCCCAGGTGTTTCAGGACACGTGGTCGGTGCTTTTTGTTTATCGCTTGGTTCCTTATTGTTAATGTTAGAGTAGTTCTGTTATGGTTGTTCCTACGAGTTACTGACTTCTTTTCCATGAAGATAATTAATGGCTCTCGTCTGGCTCTACTGGTCCTCTTTCTTTTGCCTTTCCTTTATCTTTTTCTTTTCCTTTCGATATGCTCTGGGCATGACTTATTGAACCAAGGTTCATCTGCTGCCTCCTTATTTGTTCACCATGTGTAGAATTATATCCCATAATGTTAGGGGGTTTAATTCACCTCAAAAGAGTCGTAAGGCTTTCCTCCAATATGATCGGCTTAAGCCTTATATTATTTGTATCCAAGAATCTTATTTTACCCGAACCTCATATCCGAGGTATTTCCATAACTGGTAAACCCTGTTGGCTCATGCACTGTTTCCCACTAAAAGCAGAGGTGTCGCTATTTTTATTAAAAACTCCTTGCCTTTCCAGATTGAGTCCACTATTATAGACCCTGATGGACGATATATTATTGTGGTAGGCTCCCTACATAATAATTCTGTATGCTTAGTTAACTCTTATGCCCCTAACAATCAGCCTGGGATTTTAATATTTCGTTCAATGCCCGACTAGATAGGTCATCCTATGTAGTAGATAAATTGTCTTCTAAGTCAAAGAATTGTGTACAACCGGTTATGCGAGCAATAGACAGCTGATTGTTGGAGGGAATATTATGGTCCACAACGTGGCTACACTTATTTTTCTCCTGTGCACCAACATTACACTAGGATAGACTGGATACTAGCCTGAACACGACTTCTTACCCGTGGTTTGTATGCCAGCACATGTCCCCTGTGCCTGGTCCCATCATTATTTGGTTTTCACAGAATTTAACTTGGAATCCCCCTCTAGATGTCCCTTTACCTGGAGACTGAATGAGTCCCTTCTTACGGATCACTCCATAACCAACCATGTATCTGCAGCGGATAGGGAATATTTCAGTATCAATGTACCCCGGCTGTTAATTGGGCTGCGCATAAAACTGTGATACGGGGAACCCTCATAGCTAAAGCTTTGGACTTGGAGTTTAAACTGTCCCTGCTGGAACTAGCTAATCAGAGACAACCTTCCCGGTATCTCATCAAAGCTATCAGAGAAACAAAGCTTCAGCTGATGCGACCCTACTACACCGCACTGAGAAAGCGTTGAAATTAACCCATGGTAAAATTCTATAAATTAGCCAATAAACCAGATAAAATGCTTGCTGCCAGATTGCGTGCCGAACAACGTCTTAATACTGTATGTCAAATAAAGACGCAAGGGGGCAGGTTACCTCTAATCTGGCTAAAATTTAGAAACAATTTCATGCCTTTTATCAGAAACTATACTCCCCACCCACTGACCTTCCTGCCACTGACCTAACGTCCTTTCTTGCGACTTTGCACATTCCGACTTTATCATCCTCTGATGCAGATTTACTTAATCAGGATCTTTCAGATGAGGTAATAGATACAGCAATAATGTCCCTTAAAAACGGTGAGTCTCCAGGAGGACGAGATGGATTTTCGGCACTGTATTTTAAGAAGTTGAAGGACATTTTAGCATCCAAATTAAAAAATCTGTACACTTATATTCTCCAAGGGGGTGCATAACCTTCTGATATGTTGACTGCTTTAATTAGAGTGATCCCTAAGCCTGATAAGGATCTCTCTAGTCTTGCAAATCATTGCCCCATTTGCCTTCTTCTCCGATAAGCACCGGATAATGTGGTAGAAGGTGTGTAACCTTATTCAATGGGCTAATATTAAATTCCAACCTATTTCCCTATTGGCTTTGGACATTGAAAAGGCTTTTGATAGCCTCTCATGGTCTTATCTTTACTATGGGCATTTTGGGATAATTTTTATGTTCTATACAGACTCTTTATACAACTCCCACTGCGTACCTCAAACTGCCCACAGATTCCCCTGTACTCTTTCATATTAATCGTGGCACGCGTCAAGGATGCCCCCTTTCTCCGACACTCTTCGCTTTGGCTATTGAACCATTGGCCATAATGATCCATACTAATCTTAACATTTCAGGGGTAATGATCGGTTCCCAAGAATCCAAAATTAGCCTCTTTGCAGATGATATACTCCTTACCATCACTAACTCTTTAACAACATTACCTAATTTATTAGACTGTTTGTCCATATTTGGTTGTTTCTCTGGCCTACGGATCAGTACTGCTAAATCTGAGATTTTACACTGTAACATCCCCTCTTCGTTAAAAGACTAAATCACACTCAACTTCGGTTTTAGAAACCAAGATGACTATCTCCTTTATTTAAGGATTAACCTTAATCCTTAACTCTTGGTGCCACTTACAAGTAGAATTACGCCTGCCTGATCCCTAAACTTGGCCAGAAGCTGCTTACCTGGAACTTCCCTACTCTTTCATGGATAGGCAGAATACGGACTTTCAAAATGGTTACCTTACCTCGAACACTGTATTATTTCTGTTCTCTCCCTGTACCGATCATGGGTTCAGCACTCAAATCTTTGTAGAATTAAATTTTCTGATTTGTGTGGGAGTATGAGAGACCTCGAATAGCCAGGTCTATTATGCACTTACATAAAAGGGTGGGTAGATTTTCCGTGCCCCATCTCTACAAATATTATTTGTCAGCCAGTCTGTCTCAATTAGTGTCATTTCATGCACTCTCTAACTCCCCACAATGGGTTGTACTTGAATCTGATTTATTGATGCCAGTCTCCCCGTTAGCTTTATTTTGGTCACCTGATATCCTTTTAGGGGTTACAGCTATGTTACAGCTATGGAGAAAAGTTTGCTTTAAATATAAACTACAAAGCCCGATCTCACCAATGCTCCCCATATTTAGAAACCCCCTTTTTTCACCTGGGTTATCACCAACATCATTTGTTTGGTGGGAACATACCAAGGTGCGCTATGTTGGTGACTTCTTACTTAATTCTAAACTCATGTCCAGAGCATACTTTGTTTCTACTTTCTCACCTCCACCATCTGAATTCTTTCGAGCCACCCAAATCTTCCATTTTTTATCCTCCCTGGTTCCAACCAACGTCCTAGTAGAATATACAATGTTTGAACGGCTCTGAAAATATAGAGCTTTCGAGAGGGATATTATCTCTCCTCTTTATTCTACTTTCAACTCGCTGCTATCTGATACCAAGTTGGATTTTATGCACGGTTGGGAGGTAGATTTGGGGGAGACTCTCACACTGGAGCAATGGCACGAATGCTGCATGGCTATCGGCAAGGTAAGCCTTATGGAAACTTCTTTGAAGATACTTCACAGGCCTACTAGATTGCACCTTAATTACCCCATGGTCTCCCCTTTATGTTTTAGGGGTTGCCAAAATAATGGTAACACCCTTCATACTTCGTGGACCTGTCCCATAGTGAGACAGTTTTGGGCCAACATTAAATAGGGATTATTGGAACTGTTTAGGAGAGATCTCCCCTTGTCGGCACCTATGTACTTGCTGGGGCTCAAACCACCAACATTTAATAATACTGCTTATAAACTCCTACAATATATCCTGATGTCCGCGAGGATTCACATTGCGTCTAGGTGGAGGTCTCCTTCACTTTCAGTGTCAGCAGTTATTAATAGGGTTAATCGCATTGCATTATACGAAAAACTTAATGCCACTTTAAATTAAACCGGGGAGCAATACTTGAAGATATGGAATCCATGGTTTTATTGTGCTAATTCTCCTAGCTTGCTGTCCTAATGTATCACCTTTTTGGACTGTTTGAAAATGCTTGACAATTGCTTGTGAATTACTGGAATCTGAGATGTCTGCAGATCCTAGTCTTCAAAAACCCACCATACATCTTACATATTGTACCTTACATATCTTACAATCAATTACATATACAATACAAGTAGTATTACATTTAGAGAGCAATCAGGCTACTGTGTGTAACATAGTAACATAGTTTATAAGGCTGAAAAAAGACATCTGTCCATCTAATTCCTGATGTCCTGCAAGTTGATCCATAGGAAGGCAAAAAAACAAATTGTGAGGTAGAAGCCAATTTTCCTCACTTTAGGGGGAAAAAAATTATTCCCGACTCCAATCAGGCAATCAGAATAACTCCCTGGATCAACAACCCATCTCTAGTAACTATAACATGTAATATTATTACCCTCCAGAAATACCTACAGGCCCCTCTTGAACTCTTTTTTTTAAAAAAAACCTCTTTAGTAAATTCACCATCACCACCTCCTCAGGCAGAGAGTTTCATAGTCTCACTGCTCTTACTGTAAAGAATCCTCTTTTATGTTTGTGTACAAACCTTCTTTCCTCCAGACGCAGAGGATGTTCCCTCATGACAGTCACAGTCCTAGGGATAAATAGATGATGGGAGAGATCTCTGTACTGACCCCTGATATATTTATACATAGTTATTAGATCTCCCCTTAGTCGTCTTTTTTCTAAAGTGAATAACCTTAATTTTGATAATCTTTCTGGGTACTGTAGTCCACCCATTCTAGTTATTACTTTAGTTGCCCTTTACTAAACCTTCTCCAGCTCTGCTATGTCTGCCTTGTTCGCAGGAGCCCAGAACTGTACACAGTACTCCATGTGTGTATTTTGCATTCCGTGTGACGTTTGTGTTGCATCTGTTTTTTTGCAGGCTCATTGACTTCAATGGGTCGATGAACTGCATTTTGAGGCCAAAAATAGGACATGGACTATCTTTTGCGGAACAAACATACGGATGCAACATATCCATGTTTTGTGGACTGTAAAATGTATATATTATGTTTAAACTAACCAATTCTTTCCAGGTTTGCTCATCTCTAAATTAAAGGTGAGGTTTTAGTGGACACTCTAAAATATTTGCTCAGTGATAATACTATAAAGATCAAGCTTTGGATTTTAAAAGCTAATACATTCATTATTTCATGTAGATTTTTTTTCAAGAGCATCGGAGCTAAGGTGAGTTGTGAGGTAATGTGAAATCCATAAACATAGTTAAAAGCTCATGGAGCACATTTATTAAGACCGACGTTTTAGACATCGGTCCTAATAAACTGCGATGCTTGCGGTGGTTCATCCGAAGTTATGAAGTGCGCCGGCCTCTTCATAACTTCGGCAGATCCTCCACCAGATCTAAATGTAAGACAGCTTCCGACATGTCTTATATTTAGACCTTTTTTTTGCACTTCAAACAGATTTAGAAAATGGTAACTGCTACCGGCCCATCCCCTTCCCTGCCACGGCCGCTTTTTTAGACCTGATGTGAGTGGGGAAAAGTCTTAGATTGCAGCGCTACTACCCGTGTTACTGCAATCTGTACCTGAAAAACAACGTATTTCAGCTTAATAAATGACCCCCATAGTAAAGATTATTACACCGATAGAGCTACCTATACAAAGTCAATAAACAAAACCTCGGAAATATACAATCATCTTTACAGTTTCAGCATGAATTATAGATTTATAGCCAGCAGATAAAGATTGAAAAAAACTCATAATTTACATTTGTTGCCGCCTTTTCAATTTTGAGAGAAAATGGGATAACTTTTCTTTTTTAATCTGTTCATGTTTAAAATTACAAAAAATAACGTAATATGTTTGGCTACATCCCAATAACTTTTGGTGAACAGTTCCACAATAAGTGTCTTGGAATTTCTGTATAGATATTGGTTTTTTTTCTTCCCAGGGAGAGCCTCGCCTTTCAAGGCAACTGAAGGCTATTTCGGCAGAGTCCTTAAGTCCATTGCTGGAAGCCTCTTCTAAAAACTTTACCAAGTCTTTGGCATCATTGACTGACATCCTGGAGGACAGTGGAGGATTCTCTGCTACTTCGCCATGGGGTAGAGGTTCCCACAGTTTTACACTGCCGGCACATGGAAACACCTTGTAAGTGTTATTTAGAGATGATGTGTTTAAATTATGAATTCAGAAGAACACTATGGGGTCATTTATCAAACTGGTGCAAAGTAGAACTGACTTAGTTGCCCGAAGCAATTAACCAGATCCCTCGTTTCATTTTCCAAAGGAGCTGTCCAAAATAAAAAGTGGATTCTGATTGGTTGTTATGAGCAACTAAGACAGTTCTACTTTACACCAGTTTGATAAAAGGAACTCTATGATCAAAAATGAAACATCAACCGAACCATCAAATGGTAGTTAAATGTGTTCCTTACTTACACATTAAGAAGGCTTTGTGATTACATTTTATTGGCATTACATCAATTGTTTGCTGTTTCTATGACACAATTTTTTTCAGTCCAGTATTTGAGTCAGTTTTATGTTAATTACACCTGTATACAGAGTTCATTTGGCAGATACATGCAACTATGCTCCTGTAGGCTGGAGAAAATGTAAAAATATTTAATCATGGATCCTAAATTAGAAATTTATACATTGTACCATCTTCCAAGCCCAGTACCTTTATGAATTTGTTTACATATACTTAGTGGTCACTTTATTAGAGACACCAATCTAGAAGCTCGTTACACCCCCTTTGGCCTTCGAAACCACAGCTGTTTGTCATTGCGTAGATTCCACTAGGAGTTGAAATTGTTTTGCAGGAATATTGGCCTATGCTGAGGGGTTAGCTTCTTGCAGTTGCCATAAATTCGATAGTAACATGCTCAGAGCAACACATTCTACCCTTTCCCAGAGATGATTTATAGGATTAAGTCACGAGAGGGGGAGAACATGGGCTGCCTCTCGGAATTTTTGTTGTGCAGCACATGGAGCAGCAATTATGGTCAGGGTCAGTATATGTTTTTCATGGCTTACTTGGTCAAAGGTTTACATGGCAGTGATGACTATGCACCACTGCAATGAGGCCAGGTGCTTGAGTGTAACTTAGGTCTCCTTAAAGGGGATCTCCGGGAATTAAGAAAATGAAAATACCTAAATATTACTTTATTACAAATATATTCCCAAATATCTTTCATTATTTATAATGGCTCGTTTTGTCTAGGGAGCAATCATCAGGAGAAATAAAATGGCCACCGTCCTACACACAAAACCTGTCTTCATCACACAGCAGGACACAGCCACATCCCTACCTCCTGTCTGTACCTCATGTCTCCTCATGAACTCCATTTCTACAGAGGACCATAATCCCTGACAAGCAGAGAGGAGGCTGAGGCAGCTCTTTAGCCCAGTGTTGTGAAGTAACTTGTCCTGCTGTGTGATTAGGACAGGTTTTGTGTGCACTAAGAGGATGGTGGCCATTTTATTTCCCTTGACGATTGCTCCCCAGAGAAAATGAGCCATTATAACTATTGAATGGTATTTGGGAATATTTTTATAATAAAATAATATTTACATATTTTGATTTTCTTGAACCCCTTTAAGGAGAGCCAGTATCCCTTCTCCAAGGGATCTCTCTCAGGCAGCCAGACTCCTAGTCCATACTGATGAACGTTAACCACCCCAAAACATGTTTGTGGTTGGATATTTGGCTTGGCTATTCTTGTCATGTCCAAGAGTTAAAAAGTCAGGCTTTAACCCATAGAAAGCCAGTTCCAAACAGTAGCTCTATTGAGATGGTTCTCTTTTCCTAGGATATACCTCTTTGTTCATGTTATTTTCCCATGGAGTAATACACTAAGTCTCCATACACTGTATGATACACAGCTAGTCAGATGAAGGAGAAAGACATTCAGGCCCTCCTCAGGCATATTTATACATAGTTATTAGATCTCCCCTCATTTATCTTTTTTTCTAAAGTGAATAACCCTAATTTTGATAATCTTTCTGTGTACTGTAGTCCACCCAGTCCAGTTATTACTTTAGTTGCCCTCCTCTGAACCCTCTCCAGCTCTGCTATGCATGTCTTGTTTACAGGAGCCTAGAACTGTACACAATGCTCCATGTGTGGTCTGACTAGTGATTTGTAAAGTGGCAGGACTATGTTCTCATCACTGGCATCTTTGCCCCTTTTAATGCAACCCATAATCTTATTGGCCTTGGCAACAGCTGCCTGAGATTGGTTTCTACAGCTTAGTTTGCTGTTCACTAAAATCCCTAAGTTCTTTTCCATGTCAGTGTTACCTAGTGTTTAACCATTTAGTATTTACTGGGGACTTGCATTATTCCTTCCTATGTGCATAACCTTACATTTGTTAGTGTTAAACCTCATCTGACACTTCTCTGCCCAAGCCTCCAATCTATCCAGATCTATCTGTAGCAGTATACTGTCCTCTTCCATATGCAAAAAATGATATTTTACTGTGCAAGCCTTCTACAAGGCCATTAATAAATATATTGAAGAGAATATGGCCCAATACTGACCCCTGTGGTACCCCACTAGTGACAGTGACCCAATCTGAGTGTGTACCATTAATAACCACCCTCTGTTTTCTATAATTGAGGCAGTAACTTACCAGCATAGATACATTTTCTCCCAGTCCAAGCATTCTCATTTTACATGCTAACCTTTTATGTGGTACAGTATCAAATGCTTTGAAGAAGTCAAGATATACGACATCCTTTGATTCGTCACGGTCAAGTCTAGAACTTACCTACCCCTAGAAACTGATTAAATTGGTTTGACGTGGCCGATCCCTCATGAAGCCATGCTGATATGGCATTATTTGCTTATTTTCATTGAGGTACTCCAAGATAGCATCTCTTAGAAAACCTTCAAACAGTTTATCCACGACAGATGTTAAACTTACCGTTATAGTTTCCGGGCTCTGTTTTTGGAGTTGTTTTGAATATTGGCACCACATTTGCTATGCGCCAATCCTGTGTCAATATAGAGTCCTTAAATATCAGAAATTAGGGTCTGGCTACAACATTACTTATTTTCTCTTAGGATACGGGAGTGTATGCCATCTGGTCCCTTCGAATTTGTCTATTTTAATCTTTTTAAGACACTGCTGTACTTCTTCCTGGGTCAGACAAGGCACTTTTACATTCTGCATTTCATCTGACAGTTTATTATCCTCAGTGAATACAGTGGAGAAAAAAAGTATTTAATAGTGTTGCTTTCTCCTCGTTGGTGTCTGCAACTCCCTCCTCATCACTGTAAAGGGCTGACACCTTCATATTTATACTTTTTTCCATTTATATATTGAATAACATTTTAGGGTTGGTTTTACGCTCGTTGGCGATGAATCTCTTTTTCTCTAGTTTGTCTTATTTTATTTGTCTTTTGCATACTATATTTTTTCCCTTATAGTTTTTCAATTCTATCTTGCTACCCTCCTGTTTTAAAATGCTTTCTTTTTGTCATTTATTGTTTCTTTACAATTCTATTTATTCACATAGTTTTTTTTTTTGTTCCTCATCCTTTCATTCCCATAAGGTATGTACCTCTCACAATTAGAGTTTTGGATTGGTCACTATTTCCCAGGTGTCCCCCAACCTGCCCATCTGTTGTTCTGTCAGGTGTTTTGGTTAATACTCAGTCCAGTATGGCCGTCCCTCTAGTCCTGAATAGTTGGATAATTGTCTTTGGTTATTGCCAAAAAACTGTTTCCTTTATGAGATCTACAGGTTAAAGACTTTTAAAAGGGTTGAATACAGTCTAAGAGACCCCAGAGTGTCGTATGACTTTTCAGTACAAGAGGGGCACTGTGGCTGACATATCAAGTTCTGTAGAAATCACTCAGCAGTCAACTCATTATCATCACAGGCAGGATTACATATCTCTGAATGGTGTTAGCAGCACAGGCAAGATGGCCACGCTCATAATCATATACAGAAAATAAAGTAAAACTATTAGAAAAAAAATGAATTAGAACAAGAGACTGTGGCAGTTCCTCGTTTTAAGTAGTAAAAAAATGTAAATTATAAGTGATACTTTCCCTTTAATTCAGGAGTACTTATTAAAGAGATTTTCTTTTGCCTTGCAAAAGTATTCACCCCCCTTGACTTTTTTTGTGGTTTGTTACATTACAGCCTTAAGTTCAATGTTTTGTTAATCTGAATTTTATGTGATGGATCAGAACACAATAGCCTAAGTTGGTGAAGTGAAATGAGAAAAATATCTAAATAAAAAATATTGTTTAGAAATAGAAAACAGAAAATTGGAATGTGCATATGTATTCACCCCTTTGTTAGAAAGCCCATAAAAAGCTCTGGTGCAACCAATTACCTTCAGAAGTTACATAATTTGTGAAATGATGTCCACCTGTGTGCAATCTAAGTGTCACATGATCTGTCATTACATATACACACCTTTTTTGAAAGATCCCACAGGCTGAAACACCTAAGCAAGAGGCATCACTAACCAAACACTGCCATGAAGACCAAGGAACTCTCCAAAGAAGTAAGGGACAATGTTGTTGAGAAGTACAAGTCAGGGTTAGGTTATAAAAAAATATCCAAATCTTTGATGATTCCCAGGAGCACCATCAAATCTATCATAACCAAATGGAAAGAACATGGCACAACAGCAAACCTGCCAAGAGACGGCCGCCCACCAAAACTCACGGACCGGGCAAGGAGGGCATTAATCAGAGAGGCAGCACAAAGACCTAAGGTAACCCTGGAGGAGATGCAGAGTTCCACAGCAGAGACTGGAGTATCTGTACATAGGATGACAATAAGCCATAAAGCTCTATAGAATCGGGCTTTATGGCAGAGTGGCCAGAAGAAAGCCATTACTTTCAGCAAAAATCAAAAAGGCATGTTGTGAATTTGCAAAAAGGCAAGTGGGACACTTCCAAAATGTATGGAGGAAGGGGCTCTGGTCTGATGAGACTAAAATTGAACTTTTCGCCCATCAAAGAAAACGCTATGTCTGTCGCAAACCCAACACATCACATCAACCAAAGAACACCATCGCCACAGTGAAACATGGGGGTGGCAGCATCATGCTGTGGGGATGTTTTTCAGAAGCCGGGACTGGGAAACTGGTCAGAGTTGAGGGAAAGATGGATGGTGCTAAATACAGGGATATTCTTGAGCAAAACCTGTACCACTCTGTGCGTGATTTAAGGCTAGGACGGAGGTTTACCTTCCAGCAGGACAATGACCCCAAACATACTGCTAAAGCAACACTTGAGTGGTTTAAGGGGAAACATGTAAATGTGTTGAAATGGGCTAGTCAAAGCCCAATAGAAAATCTGTGGTCAGAATTAAAGATTGCTGTTCACAAGCGCTAACCATCTAACTTGAAGGAGCTGGAGCAGTTTTGCAAGGAGGAATGGGCAAAAATCCCAGTGGTAAGATGTGGCAAACTCATAGACACTTATTCAAAGCGACTTTGAGCTGTGATTGCCGCAAAAGGTGGCTCTACAAAGTATTGACTTTAGTGGGGTGAATAGTTATGCACAATGACTTTTTCTGTTATTTTGTCCTATTTGTTGTTTGCTTCACAATAAAAAAAAAAAAAAAAAACATCTTCAAAGTTGTGGGGATGTTCTGTAAATTAAATGAGACTAATCCTCAAACAATCAATGTTAATTCCAGGTTGTGAGGCACCAAAACACAAAAAAGCCCGCACGTCTGGTCGTATCCTTTTGTTTATGGACTGCAGCCACTCACTGTCCTTAAAGGGGTTGTCCAAGTTATATAAACAAAAATACAGCACTGTAAATCTGATGGTCGACAATATAGACATAAACTAAGCAAGTTTTAGGCAAAAAAGAAATTCTATTTTCTCATTTCCCTAGTTCTCTTCTGGCCCTTTGTTTACCTGCAATAACAACAATCTCTGAGGTTTTCCTCATGAATATTTGTAGGCGTCAAAAAAGACTGCCCTTCCTCCTGCTCTGCAAAAGGAGGAAATAAAAGTGCTGCCCTGAGTGAAATGTCTGACTGCTGGGATACTCAGCAGCAGCATGTTGTATGTGTAGGACTACAAGTCCTAGCTGTACAATGACACTGCTGATACACAGAGGATCTTCCACCTACCTGTTCTTGCGAATACTCTGCAGAACTCCTCCAGTCTGCCAGCTCTGTGTCTGCAGGATGAGGGGGGCAGATCTTGTGCCCAGCATTTGTCTCTTCACTGCCTGCAGCTCCTCAGCAATGTTTCCAACCACGAGTCTGTACTGCTGATGGTAAAAGGGGGAAAACTTTCCTGAAGAATCCATTGGGCCAGCACAGTGACATCTGGTGCACAGACACGGATCTGCTCCCTCAGGCTTGTGCACAAAACATCATCAGAGCAGGAAGAGAAGCTGACATCACATGTGACCCTTAGTAAAATCTTAGAAAGGAGCCACTGTAGATGAAGTAAGTGAATTGTAAACCCCTTACATTTGATTAGTTAGAAACATACAAAAAACAAGAAAATAATTTGTCACTTTATGTGGTAATAACTTTGGAACACTTTTACTTATCCAAACCATTGTCCTGCTCACTGAGAAGGCCGTACATGCTCAGTTTCATCCTTCAACTGCCTCCTGAGCTGTGATAGGAAGAGCTGAGACACGCTCCCTGAGCTGCAGCAGAAAAAACACTCCCCTTGAGCTGCCAGCTTGATATAAATCTAGCAGGGCAATGGATGGGGAGATCCCTGTATCCATGTGAACAATACACCAGTGCTCAACCGAGCATTTTATCTCCACTTTTATCCCTGATCCTAAAATGTCACTTTTATTCAAAAATTTTGTTCAAATCATAATAGGTGAGCCAAATGTAGACTTTTAAAATTACTGCCTTATACTCCTGGCCAGAGCATTAAAGGTTATGAGTGAGGGTAACAGTGGGTGTGCACAATCCACCTTAAAAGCCCTCTATATCAAGACGCTAAACAGTTTTGTTTCACCAATTAGGTGCCTAAACACTATTAGGATAAACACCTAGCTCAATTGCTCTTATAACATATGTTCTGGTCAGGATCGGGCAGAGCTAAAACCATTAGCTCCCTGATAGGATCCCTAGTGTACAATGGATCCATGTGAGGTACAGGGCTGGTTCTAGTTTTCTTAGAAAGAGGTTGTCAGGTTCTGTATTTTGTCTGGTTTTAATTTTTTACATTAGTCATGGGATAAACCCTTTAACATTTCAGAACCTGAACCGTGTTTCAATGCAGTACAATACATCTGTATTCAGTTCAAAATACTAACAAATACATACAAGGGTGTCCACAACCTGTCCCCTCCCTACATCTCTGAGTTACTTTCCCGATACATCCCCACACACAATCTCTGATCCTCACAAGACCTCCTTCTCTCCTCTCCTCTTATCACCTCTTCTCACAATCGCCTCCAAGATTTCTCCCCTGCACACTCTGGAACTCGCTACCCCAACCTATCAGACTCTCACATACAGTGGAATCCTTAAAGAGAGGTGGCAAAAAAGGCAAATCTGGTATTTTTTTTCCTATTTCCACTGTGCTGGATAAATTATGTGATAATTGTATAGTGCGGGTCTTTACAAATGCTGTGATACCAAATATGTGGACTTTGAAATGCGATCCTTTGATCTCTTCTATAGTACACTGCACTACTTATGAAGTAGTATTATATTGTCAGCGAGATACTGACTGATACTATCATGCAGACCTGAGGGCCTTCATTAGGTCAGCAGTTGTCACTACTAGGACATTGTCACCCCGCAGTTTTCATTTGCGGCGGTTCTGATACCTGAAAGACGGAGCCCCCTCCCTCTAAACTACTTAGGTGCCAGAGTTGCTATTGATGGTGGCATCTAAAGGGTTAGGCTACTTTCACACTAGCGTTTTTGCTGGATCCAGCAGGGTTCAGCAAAAACACTCACGTTACTCATAATACAACCATCTGCATCCGTTATGAACTGATCCAGTTGGAATATCTTTTTTTTTTAAAGTCTTTATTTTAATTTTCTAAAAGAGAAAACAAATTAACAATACAAGTTTCAAGACCAAAGTCAATGGTATCAGTAATACATTTATAATATTATTGCGTGTCCTAAAGGTGCATTTATCTCATATTATTATTCAGTAATGACCCTTAATATTGACATGTGCACTACCATCCATCTCCACTGGCTCAAGAGGTAGAACTACCATTTGCTCTCACATTCACAGCCACCACAGCGTTACAATTGCCCTCTTCACCACTAGTACCTTTGGTCATCGGTTAGTGACTCTGAGATTTCTCCAGTCCCGGCTTTCCCTTTGCTAAAAAATCTAGTTTGTAGCTCAGCAGGCAGTTCCCAGTGCTGGTCTTATTTAGCACACATTCACTTCCTCGCCCACACCCCTCCCACTATCTCATATTCTTTTCCACGTTAATTGACCATTGACCCACCTGCCAGCCAGGGTCCCCAAATTTTCTCAAATCTCTGTGGGTTACCCTTCGCCATGAAGGTCAATTTGTACATTGGCAATGCCAAGTCTATAATCTGAGTCCTGAGTCCAGGACTGTTGGGACTGACGGAGGTTTCCAGTTTAATAGAATGGATTTCCTTGCAAAACACATTAGGAGTCAAAAGAGTATCCTAGTATATTTAGTTTGGATTAAATGATTTATCAATCCTAGCAAACTATTTCCTGGGGAACAAACTGCCGGTAATCCCAGTTTCTCATTAAGAAACCCATGTATCTTTGACCAGTATTCAGCTATAACTGGACAGCTCCAAATCATGTGAATCAGGGTTCCTTTCCCCTATCTCCACCACATTTAGTACACTGAGCACTATATAATCTACGCATGCGTTCCAATCTAACAGGTGTTAGATAAGTGTGATGCAACCATTTGGCCTGAATCAACTGATTCTCTGGCACTGATAACCGTGTTTCTCCAGTTGTGTGTTAGATCTTTTTCATGTCTATCCTCCAATTCTGGGATATCTGCCTTCCATCTGATCAAAGATCTGGATAAGGGTGAGGGGGCTTGCGATAAAAGCTCTATATAAAAGGAAGAGCCTGGCTTGTACCTCTTTTTTAGTCTTGCAATCTTTTTAATAGTGTTGTATTCTAGTTGAATCAGATCTTTGCCAAATTGTACATGCATGTCTAAGATGAAAGTATCTAAATAAACTAGATTGTGGCAGCCGGAACTTCTCTTTAAAATTCCTAAACTTTTTCAAATTACCATTCAAGGATAAATGAGCAATGTACTTAACGGCCAGAATTCAAAATCCAGCAGGTTGTATAACTCAGACAGTTTGGGGTTTCGCCATAAGGGTATCACCGGGGACCACTCCTCACTGGTCATACTTTCTCCATACCCCCTTTTGTTCCTCTTCCATACATCTTGTACTGCTACCATATTAGAGGTAAGATATTTGACTGGGTATTTGCCCTCTCGGTACACTAAATTCATCAGGGCTTCATATGATCCCACAGGGGCTACCCCCAACACTGTTGAAGGGTTATTGGCCTCCGCTCAGATCCACCAACTAGCATATTTTAGCTGTACAGCCTGGTAGTACTTATGCATATCCGGTAGGGCCAGATCCCCCGCGCATATGGTGCTTTCAGTATGTCCCTGGCGATTCTAGGCTGAGTGTTAGGCCAGAGAAAGGGAGTAAGCAATCTATTAATGGCTATGAAATGAGATCTTTGCAGGGGTTCCGGAGCCACCCTATATAAATATAGTAACTTGAGCAGTAGTACCATTTTAAAAATATTTATACGTCCCACTAGCGAGAGAGGAAGGGTCACCCATGCCTTTAGCTTTTGGGTAATATATTGCATAGTGGGTATCAGGTTAAGAGAAGCAAACTGTTTGGGTTCTTTATGTATAAAAATCCTCATACTCGTCGAAATCGAATATTCGTCATTATTCTAGTTATCGCAATTAATATATATTAAATAATCGCGTATTGCGATTGTAACTTAAGGCTACTTTCCTATTGGTTTGATATCTAGAATTAGCGAAGATGACGAATATGACGAATGTATTCGTCATATTCCTCAAAACTAGTGTTGAGCACGAATATTCGAATATGAATTTTTTTTAGCGAATATCGACACTTCGCTAATTCACGAATATTTTGAATATAGTGCTATAAATCAGCTATTTCGAATATTCATTTTTTTTTTTTATTGTTATATTATTTTCTTTCCCACTTCCTAAAAGTAGTTCTTACCTGTCCTTCGATTCCTGGCTTCCTGGCTGCTCCAGTCAGTGCCCGTTGCCGCTTCTGCCGACTTCCGTGCTCATGGAGCGTCCCCATCACCATGGGAACGTCTCTATACTAGAATGTACTGTCGGATGTGAGAATTACGTTGAAATCGCAATGCGCTTAATATAACTTGAATTGATCGCATTGCGATTTCAACTTAGACCTGGTTTACTATGGTTGGCTTGGTAGAATTAGCGAAGATGACGAATGTATTCGTCATATTCCTCAAAACGAAGACAACAAAGTATTCTCCATCTTTGTTTTTGCTCCATATTCGTCCACTTCGATAATTCTAGCAATCAAATAGGAAGGTTGACTATAGAGACAGCGTTGTTTAATTCGCTATGCGATTATATTACTTTGCTTTTTTTTTTATAAATAGAATTATTATAATAGTTATCAAGTATTATAATTATTTATAATTATTCTATTTATTTAAAAAAAAAGCTATTTATAAAAAAAAACTAAGTAATATACTCGCATAGCGAATTCAACACAGCTGTCTCTATAGTCAACTTTCCTATTTGATTGCTAGAATTAGCGAAGTTGACGAATAGGTAGCTAAAACGAAGATGGAGAATACTTCATTATCTTCGTTTTGAGGAAAATGACGAATACATTCGTCATATTCGTCATCTTCGCTTATTCTAGATATCAAACCAATAGGAAAGTAGCCTTAAGTTACAATCGCAATACGTGATTATTTAAATCGCATATTAATCGCGATAACTAGAATAATGACGAATATTCGATTTCGACGAATATGAAATGAATATTCTATCGAATATTCGTGCATTTCGTCGAAATCGAATATGGCACCTGCCGCTCATCACTACTCAAAACGAAGATAACAAAGTATTATCCATCTTTGTTTTAGCTACCTATTCGTCAACTTCGCTAATTCTAGCAATCAAATAGGAAAGTTGACTATAGAGACAGCTGTGTTTAATTCGCTATGCGATTATATTACTTTGCTTTTTTTTTTTATAAATTGAATAATTATAATAATTATCAAGTATTATAATTATTCTATTTATTTAAAAAAAAAGCAAAGTAATATAATCGCATAGCGAATTTAACACAGCTGTCTATAGTCAACCTTCCTATTTGATTGTTAGAATTAGCGAAGTTGACGAATATGGAGAAAAAACTAAGATGGAGGTCTCCTTTTTAAGTAACTCCTAATTTCTCCAGTTGTGCACGTTAGTGTAGAGGCATATAATTTAGTGTAATAAATTTGCAAATTCAGCTCAAATCTCATCAGGCCTAGAGGCCTCCAACCCCGAGTCTGTATCGCCGCCACCACGGTGATGTAAATGGTTTTGAATAGTCTAATGTGACACTTGGGTGCCTCTCACCTCCCTTAAATGTGTCTGGAGTTGTGTGGCATTGATCATCCAGTTCCAGGGCATTATTCACAATGAAGCGGTCATCAGTGTGGGATGTGGCCAAAGGATATCCACTTCTATGCATTTCTGTGACTCTTCCAGTCTCTCTGTATCTCTGTTCCAACCTGCTGATGAAAGTTACACTAAGCTCAGAGGCCACTTCCATCTGAGAACATTCTACTTGAAGCCTTCGCAATAGCCAGGTATTGTTGATCAATTGTTAGGTTTCGTCTTGGTCTCATGATGTCAAAATGTAAACAGCATGATGAGGAGGACTGTCTAAATACCAATTCTAATTGAACCAGGAAATTTGTTGGGCGATTCATGAATCAAACACCAGTTGTGAATTTTGCAATTAAGCTCCTTGTTAGAGAACAGAAAGTTGTACAAAAAATACTGAAACATTGAACAGTTGGACATGGGCATCCAAAGTTTAGAGAAGGTCAATTGGAGGCAATTTTTGTCTAAAATTGCATTTTACTCATTAAAAATCATATTCTCAATTGGCCTTTATTAAAAAATATTGAGCCATTCTGTCACAAAGCGTTAACTGTTTTTCTATGTGACTGGTAATTTCACTTTGTGCTGGGTCATCTAATAAACCTTATGTCTAAACTATTGAGAGGTCATAAACATTTATTTAAACCACATTCAGTAAGATAAGGATTGAGCTTTAGGGCTCATGCACATGAACATGCCGTGTTTTGCAGATCTGCAAAACACGGATTTCGCCCGTGTGCCTTCCGCAATTTTCAGAATGGAAAGGACTGCACATTATAGAAATGCTCATTCTGGTCTGCAAAACGGACAAAAATAGGACATGATCTATAATTTTTTGCGTCCCTATTAATCTGAATGGGTCCACATCTGAGCTGCAAAAAATGTGGTTCAGATGTGGAACCATACCACGTCCGTGGGAACGCGCCCTTAATGAGTGTTTATAATGTCAGAGAGCAGAGATAAGGAGTCTGTCTGCCCCCCAGATGACGGAAAAGACAGAAAATCCACAGGCCGCTGCTAGAGCTCAGTTATGTACACAAAAAAAGGATTTTATATTTTTAATAAAGACCAATTAAAAGCATGATTTTTAGCTCAAAATAAGTATAATGTAATAATAAAAAAAATGCCACAAAGGTGTACATAGCCTCTAAGTTCACCTGTAAAGTTTAGATTGCGTTTTAAGTTATTTCTGAAATTTCACCCACATGCCAAATATCCCTAACTTTTTCTGAGTAGTCTATACTACACATATACATTCATTCCACACATATAAACATTACATGCACACCTTGTATTTAAATACAGTACAAACACAATACACACAGAGAGACAGCATTTATATAACATACTCACCCCTTTTCTAGTATTTGGACCTCTATGCAGGTATCCCATCCCAGGACATCTGTTTAGAGGAGCCATTGGTAAATCATCAGCTTGAAGGTTCGGGAAAAAGTAAAGGACAGGAGAGCAGAGGACAAGAATGCAGGTAGAGGGTGGAAGAAGCAGGTACAGGAGACTCCTTTATATTGTCCATGTTCTACTTTTAGTGACTGTTCTGACTTTTCAGTCTTTGTATCATGTTACAACAACTGGCAAGGAGCTTAAAGGGGTTGCCCCACAAAAAATATTTTCAAGTTTTAAAAACCAGCACCTGGATAGTAATATTTTTGTAATTGCATGTAATTAAAAATGTAGCATAAATATACAATTATAAAAAAGAAAAAGTTATTCAATAAAATGTCGCTGTATAGCACCACCTGCTTTTTTTTTCTGATTGCTTTTTTTTCCCTTATTTCTTTGTCCTGCTCACACTAATATGTCCGCACATGCTCAGTTTAATCCTTCAATTGCCTCCTCAGTTGTGATAGGGATAGCATGGACACACCCCCTTAGCTACAGCAAAAAAGACACTCACCTTGATATAAATCTAGCAGAGCACTGAATGTGGAGATCTCTGGATCCATGTGAGATACTGGGCTGATTCTAGATTCCCATGTACTGATGTCTGATGTTCATTTTCTTACATTAATCATGGGACAACACCTTTAACTGTTTTAACATTGCAGGAAATGGAAAGGAGGGTAGGGTTTGTATTTATTTAAAAAATAGCCATCTGCCTCTACAAACTACCTTGGACTGGTGGACTGGGCTTATAGTGCTGATTCTTTTTCAGAAGCTCTAGAGCATTTTACTGAATTCAGAGATGGTGGGCTCACTGGAGCATCCTCTTGTTCTCAGCAGGCATGTCAGACACTAATGAGTTTTTTGTTAAATGGACACTTAAGTAATAGGGAGAAGAACCATGACAATTGAATAGAGAATTGTCTTTGCATTCACTGAACAGATGCTTAAAAATTAACCATGTTGTTTCTAGTTCCATACAGACCTATTAATGCTTTCATTAATGCACATACATCATTTATCATTTGCATACATATTTACATAATAGCAGAATCCTTCCTTTAATAAGTGGTAGTCAGCCAGTGTGCATGGATACCATACTCAAAACATATGACTTGCTTCTTCCCTACAAACCTTGTATAGCAACTGTGAAAACGATTCATCATTGTCCCCTATGGAGTATGAGATGTTTTATTGATTTTTTTTAACAGTAGTGTGAATAGAGCAGTATTTGCCCATCATGATGGCTGGATTTACACATAGGTTTTTTGATGCAGTTTTTGTATTCAGTATTTCAAAAAGTACACTTTAACAGCATAGGAGAATCTGACCTAAACAACTCTATCACTAACCGCTCCTCACCTACACAAGACTTTGCAGTGCACTGGCTGAACTGTTTTGTGTCAGTCTTTTGATTAAGCCTACATACACACGGCAGTGGTTTTTTGCGGCCTCCATTCAGTTTTTTTTTGCGGATCCGATGGTTTCCCATTTATTTCTATGGATCCGTTAAAAATGCGAATGCCTCTTCCATTGCCTGTCCGCGTCTGCTGTCCGCATTTCACGTCTGCAAAAAAAATATGGCATGTCCTATTCTTGACCGCAAAAAACGGTTTGCAGACCCATGGAAGTCAATGGGTCTGCAAAAAATGTGGATGACCAACGGAAGCCATCCGTTTGTCATCCGCATCCGTTTTTTTTTGCAGATGGTTGCTTGGAAACCAGGGCACTTGTACATGTACTTTAAGAAACTAGTTCAAGCCTTCCATTTTTATTGCGGATCCGCAAAAAAAACGGAAGACACACGGAAACACAACCTACAAAATTTGCGGACACACGGAACGGATGTGGATGTAGCCTTATGGAAGTGTTAGAAAGTATAGTTTCTTAATTAAATAATTGTCTTTATTTGAAGAATTTGACAAGTAAGATTCTTTTTTTTATTCCCTCAGTCCAAGGCAGAATCGGGGCTCTAACACATCACCTTTGACTCGCAGAAAATCTTACGACAGAGTACAGCTCAGGTAATTGTTACTAAACAAAAATAAAAGTGGCAGTAAACTGTTTAAAGGTTTACACTGGAGTGTGGATTCAGTACCTTAAAGGGGTTAGCTCACCTCAGTAATCAACATTTATTCAGTTCCTCGTAGTCCTAGCATTCTTTCTTCCATGTCGTTCATTTTTCAATTATGCCTCTGTCCCCTTATCTTTTTGAAACAGTCCCAAATTTCATGCTTGTTTCCCGGGGTTACAGCCACCGCTGTAATGTTCTCAGCGGTGGCTGAGCAGGTGCACAGAAACACTATCGGCAGCTTGGCTGGCTGCTCTGGTGGCCAGGTTTCACAGGAGAAAGCGCTCACATATTCTTGTGCATGCACAGTCACTGCCAGCAACAGCCACCTCATCAGTGCTCAGCAAGAGCATCCATCTGCAGCAAGAAGGAAATCGAGGCCCTGAGAGCCACAACGGAGCTTTAAAATAGCAAGGTGAGACAACCCCTTTAAGGACTCAAGCACACAAACATATTTATTATCCGCATTCAATCCAAATTTGTTAAAGGTTGGATGCAGACCCATTCACTTCAATGGGGCTGCAAAAGATTTGGAGAGCACACCTGTGTGCTGTCCACAACCGTATGTCCGTTCTGTGGCACCCACAAAAATGTAGAACATGTCCTATTCTTGTCTGCATTATGGACAAGGATAGGACTATTCTATTATAGCCCAGATGTTTCATTCTACAAAATGCAGAGTTTACACGGCTGGCCACAATTTGCAGACCTCAAAACAGGCAACAGTCGTGTGCATTAACCCTGAGGATAATAATATAGCAAATGGTCACAATATTACCATACCTTATGCCTCATGCACACAGCAGAGAATCTTTATGTTTCACACTGAACCTCATATGGTTCTATACAATAAACTGTTGATATGTAGATATGGCACCTGATGGAAAATTCCCCAGTTTTGTTTCTCTATGATTTAGTACAGAATCCAACAGAAACTCTGTATACTTCCTTATAATGTGTAGTCTGGGGCTACATATTATACTTTTAGGAGCAAACATTTCCTGTTTCCTTGGATACATACGTAGGTCTTTAAAATTTTCAAATGTCGCCCAACATATTTTTTTGGATTGCCGTTGTAGAATTGGAAAATATAGTGTCGAAAATTATTTACAGTATATAGCACCAGGCTTAAAAAGAGTGTTAATAAAAAGGTAAGCCCAGATATTACATCACCACAACTTTCATATACTGAATAGATTATTAGATTATCATTGTTGTCTATATTATTCAGTACAGAAGCACCCTTTCAGAAAATATGTACATGGGGAGCCTTTCCTCACCCATACTTTGCACCTAATGCATGTTAACTGGCCTTCAATAGTGACTTCTCAGTGACTTTCGCTTTTATCACAATAAGCTCATTTTCCATCCTTTTTCCTACAATGCCATCAATTCCTGTATTCAGTATCTCTTTGGAATTCCCATTAAGATTTTTAAAGGGATTCTGTCACCACTTTTCAGTCCCGTGAGCTAACCATATGCTCATGTTCAGGGTCTCATTATGATTCCTAATGTGGCCTTATAAACGAGATCTGTGGCTTAATTTTACAAAAAAACTGGTTTTACTAACCTGTCAATCATAGAAATAAGGTGCCCAAGGGGAGGTCCGGGGATGCAGGGTGCCCGGCTGCAGCCATTGCCGTTCGTGCCCAGCGCCAATGGATCCATATATATAATCAATAGAAAGCAAAGAGCAACACACTTATATATATATTTTTAACTTTTTTTATTTACACTACTCAAAAGTTAGGGATATTTGGCTTGTGGGTGAAATATCAGGATAAACCTAAAATGCACTTTAACCTTTACAGGTGAACTTATTGCGACCTTCTCTAAACTTTTGAATGCACATGTCCGACTGTTCAATGTTTCAGTACTTTTTGTACAACTTGCTGTACTCAAACAAAGAGCTTAACGTCAAAATTCACAACAGGTGTTTGGTCCATGAATTGCCCAATAAATTTCCTGGTTCAATTAGAATTGGTATTTAAACAGTCCTCCTCATCATGCTGTTCACATTTTGACATCATGAGACCAAGATGACACCTAACAATTGATCAATGATACCTCGCCATTGTGAGGCTTTAAGCAGGATGTTCTCAGATGGAAGTGGCCACTGAGCTTAGAGTGTCACAGAGTGTCATCAGCAGGTTGGAACAGAGATACAGAGAGACTGTAAGAGTCACAGAAATGCATTGAAGTTGACATCCTTTGGCCACATCCCACACTGATGACCGCTTCATTGTGAACGATGCCCTGCAAAACCAGATGAAGAATGCCGCACAACTCCACGCACATTTAAGGGTGGTGAGAAGCTCCCCAGTGTCATGACCATTTGAAACAGTTTACATCAGCGTGGCCTGCTCCCTCTTTTGCTGTGCTGTTGCCTCTGTGCGACCGCCACCTGTTACTCAGAACTGCACACATCACTAGCACAACCTTCAGTCCAGTCTGGGTCTAGGACCTCATCATCCTCCACATCATTTTCCACCCATTCTTGACCCCTGCCCTCCTCGTCGGTCTGCACATTGCAGGAAGCCACAGCAGTTAGCACCTGTGTTTCGTCATCATCAGAGACGTGCTGCGGTGGTCCTTATCCTTATCCTGCAACATAAGTGGTTGGGCATCAGTGCATTCAAGGTCTTCCACTTCTGGGGCAGGGCTAGGTGGATGGGCCGGGGAAAAAAGAATAAGAGTTTGCTGCATGACTTGGAGCTCCGAATGCTTGGCTGATTTGCAAGGGGGTGAGGTGAAAGACTGATGGGCATAGGCTGAAGGTGCCAACTCTGAGCTTTCTGCAGAGGACTGGGTGGGAGACACTGTGAAGGAACTGGAGGCACTGTCAGCCACCCAATCTACTATCGCCTGTACATGTTCTGGCCTCACCATCCGTAGAGAGACATTCGGGCCTACCAAATAACGCTGCAGATTCTGTCGCCTATTCGCACCAGAAGAAGGTGTTTCACTTGGATCGGTAGTTGGCGCTGAACGGCCACCACCACGACCATGCCCAAGTCCCTTTTTTGATGTTCTCCTCATTATTTACGTTCACCCACCAAGCTGAAAGATGGTTTCTCTCCGGTGTCAATTTAACTGCCAATTGTCAACAATTAAGTTCACTAAGACAGTACCCGTGTCATAAAAATGCTCTGTGGATCAAGAATAAAGTTTTTTTGGTCTAAAACACACTGATTCTCAATTTCACTGCAGAAATGTAAAATATGTATTTGTACGCTGTATGCACAACTGTTTGGTGAACCCAAAGGTTTTTTTTTTTCAGTAAAAAACTTAGCTATTTCTACGGTTTATGCAAAAGTGGTTTGTGGACCCAGAACAAGGATTTTTTTTAATAAAACACAGAAAATCTGTATTTCCCTGCTATTAATAAAACGTTGGTACTTCTACAGTTTATGCAAAAGTGGTTTGTGGACCCAGAACACGGATTTTTTTAATAAAACACAGAAAATCAGTATTTCACTGCTATTAATAAAATGTAGCTATTTCTACGGTTTATTCAAAATTGGTTTGTGAACCCAGAAAATGGATTTTTTCAATAAAACACAGAAAATCTGTATTTTACTGCTATTAATAAAGCGTTGGTATTTCTACGGTTTATGCAAAAGTGGTTTGTGGACCCAGAACACGGATTTTTTCAATAAAACACAGAAAATCAGTATCTCACTGCTATTAATAAAACTTAGCTATTTCTCCGGTTTATGCAAAAGTGGTTTGTGGACCCAGAACAAGGATTTTTTTAATAAAACACAGAAAATCAGTATTTCACTCCTATTAATAAAACATAGCTATTTCTATGGTTGATGCAAAAGTGGTTTGTGGACTGTGGGGAGTCGCTCTGGTAGACGGCAGTGCAGGTGCAGTATAGAGGCAACAGGGAGTCCAGAAGGTGCGGAAAACAGTGTTTTATTCACACTTGTATCAAAATAACAGCAGAAAGTCAATTGGTGTTAAGTCACACACATCAGCAAATGAAGGGGAAAACAAAATGTCCAAACACAGGTTCCATTCACCTGGCAGGTTTGATGTGCGGGTTCGCACCTGGCTGTCAGCCCAGCCGCAGGACAATCCTCCTTCAGGGTTCCAGGACGGCTGCACGCCTCCTTGCTGGGCACGTCCTTCCACCCCAGAGAGCTCCACACCACTAGCAGCAGCTTCCAAGACAATCACTCTCACAGCTGGTGGTGCTGGCTGAGTTTATAAACCCAGCCCAAAACTCGGACTGGACCGTGGGGAGCAGCCACCCACCCTACTCTTTAGCTGCTCCCAGTAAGAGCCGGCCCGGATCGGCTTTGCAGCCATGCTATTTAACAGAGTCAAACAGCACTAGCTGCTGCAGACAAAAACCCGGCTCTCACCTCACCGAGGCCAGCAACCTCGGTGACACGTACCTGCCATCTAGGACGGCACCCTGCACCTTACCACATACCC
Organism: Bufotes viridis; assembly: GCA_033119425.1. Taxonomy (NCBI): domain Eukaryota; kingdom Metazoa; phylum Chordata; class Amphibia; order Anura; family Bufonidae; genus Bufotes; species Bufotes viridis. The sequence continues at coordinate 207,819,792 of CM065591.1, forward strand.
CCCTTTGTTCAACCCTGAGGGGTGGACACAGGACAAACAGTGTACCCGGGAGAGCGCGTCTGCATTTTTTAATAACCGGCCCGCTCTGTGCTCCACCGTGAATTTAAAATTCTGTAGGGACAGAAACCACCTGGTGACCCGGGCATTCCTCTCTTTGGCTTGGGACATCCACTTGAGTGGGGAGTGGTCGGTCACCAGGCGAAAGCTTCTGCCCAACAGGTAATAACGGAGGGCCTCGAGTGCCCACTTGATGGCCAGGCACTCTCTCTCGACTATGCTGTACCTAGTCTCTGCTGGGGTGAGCTTGCGGCTGAGGAAGACAACGGGATGCTCCTCCCGTTGACTTCCTGCGACAGTACCGCACCAAGGCCAACCTCAGAGGCGTCGGTCTGGACTACTGAAATCCTTCCTGAAATCGGGTGTCACCAAAACCGGGGACCCACACAGGGCCGATTTCAAGGCGGAGAAAGCCTTTTCCGCCTGCTCATTCCAGCGGACCATCCCTGTCTTACGCCCCTTTAACAACTCTGTCAATGGCGAAGCAATAGTAGCAAAGTGGGGCACAAACCTCATGTAATACCCCACAATCCCCAGGAACGACTTTACCTGCCTGGTGGTGACCGGTCGGGGCCAACTCCGTATTGCCTCTACCTTATTTACCTGAGGCTTGATGACTCCCGCCCAATTACATATCCCAGATATTTTGTCTCCTCTAACCCTATGGAGCACTTCTTTGGGTTAGCGGTCAGTCCGGCTTTCCTCAGGGCATCCACTACCGCCTGCACCTTGGGTAAATGGCTTTCCCAGTCGGTGCTGTGGATGACTACATCATCTAAGTAGGCCGAGGCGTACCGACGATGTGGTCGCAGCACTATGTCCATTAACCTTTGGAAAGTGGCGGGGCGCCATGCAGGCCAAAGGGTAACACCTTGTAGTGATACAGGCCCTGCGGGGTAACAAATGCGGTTTTTCCTTAGCCGACTCCGTTAAGGGTACCTGCCAGTACCCTTTAGTGAGGTCCAGCACAGAAAAATAACGGGCTTGTCCTAAACTTTCAACAAGCTCGTCTACTCGGGGCATGGGATACGCGTCAAACTTGGATACTTCATTTAACTTGCGAAAGTCGTTGCAGAACCGCAACGTCCCATCCGGCTTGGGTATTAGGACTATGGGACTGGCCCACTCACTTTCGACTCCTCAATGACATCGAGCTTCAACATTAACTGCACTTCCTCCGCGATGGCCCGCCGCCGAGCCTCGGGTACCCGGTATGGTTTTAACCGGACCTTGGCCTGAGGCTCAGTGACGATGTCATGTCGGATGAGAGACGTGCGGCCAGGGAGGTCCGAGAACACATCCGTGTTCCGACTGAGGAACTCCCTGACTTCCTGAACTTGTTTGGAAGATAGGCTGTCTGCAATTTTTACCGTGGTTACGGCTTCACAGGCCTCGAACTGTGGGGCTGGACCCTTTTCACCTAGAAGCCCTGGCCGGGGGCTGTGGTCGTCGGCCGCGTCCCTATCTTTCCACGGCTTAAGTAAATTCACGTGGTACACCTGCTCCGGCTTGCGCCGCCTGGCTGGTGTACTTTGTAATTTACTTCCCCTACCTTCTCGATCACCTCATAGGGGCCCTGCCACCTAGCTAGGAATTTGCTGTCAAGGGTGGGTACCAGAACCAAAACCCGATCTCCCGGATTGAAGTCCCGTACCCGAGCCTGACGATTGTACACCCTACTCTGGGCTTGTTGCGCTGCCTCCATATGCTCCCGGACCAAGGGCAACACCCTTTCCATCCGTTCCTGCATTTGGGCGACATACTCAATGACACTTTTGTGGGGGACAGGCTGTTGTTCCCATGCTTCCTTGGCGATATCCAACAGGCCCCGAGGGTGTCTGCCATAAAGCAGTTCGAAGGGCGAGAACCCAGTAGAGGCCTGGGGCACCTCTCGCACTGCGAACATGAGATAGGGCAGAAGCAGATCCCAGTCCTTCCCATCTCTAGACACCACCCTCTTTAACATATTTTTTAGAGTTTGGTTAAACCTCTCCACAAGACCGTCTGTTTGCGGATGGTAAACGGACGTCCGTAACTGCTTTATACGCAACAATTTACACAGTTCCCTCATTACTTTGGACATAAAGGGGTCCCTTGGTCTGTCAGAACCTCTTTTGGCAGGCCCACACGGGAAAACATCTCCATTAACTCTTTGGCAATGAGCTTAGCTGAGGTATGTCGCAGAGGCACCGCCTCCGGATACCGAGTGGCATAGTCGAGAACTACCAGAATGTGTTGGTGGCCCCTGGCAGACTTTGGTACAGGCCCAATTAAATCCATCGCGATTCGCTCAAACGGTACTTCAATAATTGGCAGAGGTACCAGAGGACTACGGAAATGTGGCTGGGGGCTAGTTATCTGACAGGTCGGACAGGACTTACAATAATTCTCTACCTCCTTGAACACACTGGGCCAATAAAATCGCTGCAGTATGCGGTCCTGGGTTTTCTGCCACCCCAGGTGTCCCCCAAGAACATGTTGGTGGGCAAGCTCCATGACAAGCTTGCGATACGCTGTGGGCACCACCAACTGTTCAACAGGTTCGCCTCGGATTTGGTTCACCCGATACAACATATCCTGCAGAACAATAAATCGTGGGAACATTAATTCAGCCCCTGGTTTCTGGGGTTTCCCATCAATTTCCAGCACATTCTCCCAGGCCCTGGTTAGGGTTTGGTCCCGGTGTTGTGCGGTCCCAAAATTTTCCCCGGAGACATTGAGGTCTGCCAACTCAGGTCCCGGTGGCAAGTCCTCCGTGTCTCCCACCATTACACTCAGTGGGGTTGTCTCCCCCTCTACCGCTGGAGCAGTGGTCACCCCTACCGCCCGGCCCTTCAGACTCGGGCTCCCAGGGTTCTGGCCTTCCAGTGGTATCAGGCCACTCCACTAGGGTCACCCCTGTCTCGGGTCCCTCAGATACCTTTATTACCGGCCACAGCGCCGGAAAACCGGGAAGTCCCTCCCAAGTATCAGTTCGTGTGGGAGTTTAGTAGCGACAGCCACCTCGTGGGTCCACCTACCAGCCGCGGTGGACAAAGTCACTAGTGCAGTGGGGTAGTCTTTCAGGTCTCCGTGGATGCACAGGACCCCGACTTTACGGCCAGTATACTCCGCCCAGGCCGTACAAGGGCAGCCCTTACCAGGGAGACTAAACTCCCGGAGTCCAGCAGAGCCACCGCCAGAGAGTCTCCCACCTCTACCTGACACAGGTGGTTATGGTCCTGCACCTCACGGGTGCCAGTTGCGCACAGCTTCCGTGCATACAGGGAGAGACGACCCCGTAGTTCATATCCATCGGCTCATCCCGATGCGGACAGTCGGCCCTGATGTGGCCTGGCTCCTGACACCTCCAGCATACCACGGGAGGCGGACTCGCAGGGGTATATTCCGTGCAGGCCGCTCTGTCGCCGGACGTCGGAACTGGGGCAGAGGCCTCCGGGGTTTGACTGACCCCTTCCCGCAAGAGTCCCCTGCAGGTTTCTGGTGGCCTCGTAGCGCTCCACCAGGTCGACCATCTCCAGGGCATTGGTGGGCGATACCTGGCCGATCCAGTGCTGGAGGGGATAAGGCAGGGCCCTCCAAAGATGTCCGCCAACAGTCGATCCAGCATGGCAGTGGGACTTAGTAGATCGGGCTGCAGCCACTTTTGCAGCCTGTGCAGCAGATCGTAGTACTGCGGCCTAGCGGGTTCAGTCGTTTTAAAGTCCCACTGGTGGACTCTTTGGGCGCGGACCAGCACGTTCACGCCCAGTCTGGCTAGGACCTCTCCTTTCACGGTGTCATAATCTGCCGGCTTGGTCGTCCGACAAGTCGAAAAACACCTGCTGGGGTCCGGAAGCCAGGAACGGAGCGACCACCTCAGCCCACTGGTCACGGGGTAACTTTTCCCTCACGGCGACCTTCTCAAAAACCGCCAGGTACGTCTCAACGTCGTCTGCGGGGGTCATTTTTGGGATCGCCGCACGGACCGCTTTCCGGGCATCATGGACGTGGTGGGACGCTCCTGCCGCCTGTAACGCCATCACATGTTGTAGCAATAGTTGGTTGGTCTCCCGCTGCTGCACGTTAGCCTCTATGAGAGCCTTCACAGCAGCCTCCATGTTGCCAGAAACTCCTGCTTGCAGCTTTGCTGGCTTAATATATTCCATACACTTTAGAAAAACAAAACTTCGGCGTTCACGCCAGCCTCACTGCGCATGCCCGCATCCGACACCAAATGTGGGGAGTCGCTCTGGTAGACGGCGGTGCGGGTGCAGTATAGAGGCAACAGGGAGTCCAGAAGGTGCGGAAAACAGTGTTTTATTCACACTTGTATCAAAATAACAGCAGAAAGTCAATTGGTGTTAAGTCACACACATCAGCAAATGAAGGGGAAAACAAAATGTCCAAACACAGGTTCCATTCACCTGGCAGGTTTGATGTGCGGGTTCGCACCTGGCTGTCAGCCCAGCCGCAGGACAATCCTCCTTCAGGGTTCCAGGACGGCTGCACGCCTCCTTGCTGGGCACGTCCTTCCACCCCAGAGAGCTCCACACCACTAGCAGCAGCTTCCAAGACAATCACTCTCACAGCTGGTGGTGCTGGCTGAGTTTATAAACCCAGCCCAAAACTCGGACTGGACCGTGGGGAGCAGCCACCCACCCTACTCTTTAGCTGCTCCCAGTAAGAGCCGGCCCGGATCGGCTTTGCAGCCATGCTATTTAACAGAGTCAAACAGCACTAGCTGCTGCAGACAAAAACCCGGCTCTCACCTCACCGAGGCCAGCAACCTCGGTGACACGTACCTGCCATCTAGGACGGCACCCTGCACCTTACCACAGGACCCAGAACAAGGATTTTTAATAAAACACAGAAAATCAGTATTTCACTGCTATTAATAAAACGCTGGTATTTCACGGTTTATGCAAAAGTGGTTTGTGGACCCAGAACACTGATTTTTCAATTAAACACAGAAAATCAGTATTTCACTGCTATTAATAAAACGTAGCTATTTCTCCGGTTTATGCAAAGGAGTTCGTGGACCCAGAACAAGGATTTTTAATAAAACCAGAAAATCAGTATTTCACTGCTATTAATAAAATGTAGCTATTTTACGGTTTATGCAAAAGTGGTTTGTGAACCCAGAAAACTGATTTTTCAATAAAACACAGAAAATACCGCCTCCGGATACCGAGTGGCATAGTCGAGAACTACCAGAATGTGTTGGTGGCCCCTGGCAGACTTTGGTACAGGCCCACTAAATCCATCGCGATTCGCTCAAACGGTACTTCAATAATTGGCAGAGGTACCAGAGGACTACGGAAATGTGGCTGGGGGCTAGTTATCTGACAGGTCGGACAGGACTTACAATAATTCTCTACCTCCTTGAACACACTGGGCCAATAAAATCGCTGCAGTATGCGGTCCTGGGTTTTCTGCCACCCCAGGTGTCCCCAAGAACATGTTGGTGGGCAAGCTCCATGACAAGCTTGCGATACGCTGTGGGCACCACCAACTGTTCAACAGGTTCGCCTCGGATTTGGTTCACCCGATACAACATATCCTGCAGAACAATAAATCGTGGGAACATTAATTCAGCCCCTGGTTTCTGGGGTTTCCCATCAATTTCCAGCACATTCTCCCAGGCCCTGGTTAGGGTTTGGTCCCGGTGTTGTGCGGTCCCAAAATTTTCCCCGGAGACATTGAGGTCTGCCAACTCAGGTCCCGGTGGCAAGTCCTCCGTGTCTCCCACCATTACACTCAGTGGGGTTGTCTCCCTCTACCGCTGGAGCAGTGGTCACCCCTACCGCCGGCCCTTCAGACTCGGGCTCCCAGGGTTCTGGCCTTCCAGTGGTATCAGGCCACTCCACTAGGGTCACCCCTGTCTCGGGTCCCTCAGATACCTTTATTACCGGCCACAGCGCTGAAAACCGGGAAGTCCCTCCCAAGTATCAGTTCGTGTGGGAGTTTAGTAGCGACAGCCACCTCGTGGGTCCACCTACCAGCCGCGGTGGACAAAGTCACTAGTGCAGTGGGGTAGTCTTTCAGGTCTCCGTGGATGCACAGGACCCCGACTTTACGGCCAGTATACTCCGCAGGCCGTACAAGGGCAGCCCTTACCAGGGAGACTAAACTCCCGGAGTCCAGCAGAGCCACCGCCAGAGAGTCTCCCACCTCTACCTGACACAGGTGGTTATGGTCCTGCACCTCACGGGTGCCAGTTGCGCACAGCTTCCGTGCATACAGGGAGAGACGACCCTCGTAGTTCATATCCATCGGCTCATCCCGATGCGGACAGTCGGCCCTGATGTGGCCTGGCTCCTGACACCTCCAGCATACCACGGGAGGCGGACTCGCAGGGGGTATATTCCGTGCAGGCCGCTCTGTCGCCGGACGCCGGAACTGGGGCAGAGGCCTCCGGGTTTGACTGACCCCTTCCCCGCAAGAGTCCCCTGCAGGTTTCTGGTGGCCTCGTAGCGCCCACCAGGTCGACCATCTCCAGGGCATTGGTGGGCGATACCTGGCCGATCCAGTGCTGGAGGGGATAAGGCAGGGCCCTCCAAAAGATGTCCGCCAACAGTCGATCCAGCATGGCAGTGGGACTTAGTAGATCGGGCTGCAGCCACTTTTGCAGCCTGTGCAGCAGATCGTAGTACTGCGGCCTAGCGGGTTCAGTCGCTTTAAAGTCCCACTGGTGGACTCTTTGGGCGCGGACCAGCACGTTCACGCCCAGTCTGGCTAGGACCTCTCCTTTCACGGTGTCATAATCTGCTGCTTGGTCGTCCGACAAGTCGAAAAACACCTGCTGGGGTCCGGAAGCCAGGAACGGAGCGACCACCTCAGCCCACTGGTCACGGGTAACTTTTCCCTCACGGCGACCTTCTCAAAACCGCCAGGTACGTCTCAACGCCGTCTCGCGGGGTCATTTTTGGGATCGCCGCACGGACCGCTTTCCGGGCATCATGGACGTGGTGGGACGCTCCTGCCGCCTGTAACGCCATCACATGTTGTAGCAATAGTTGGTTGGTCTCCCGCTGCTGCACGTTAGCCTCTATGAGAGCCTTCACAGCAGCCTCCATGTTGCCAGAAACTCCTGCTTGCAGCTTTGCTGGCTTAATATATTCCATACACTTTAGAAAAACAAAACTTCGGCGTTCACGCCAGCCTCACTGCGCATGCCCGCATCCGACACCAAATGTGGGAGTCGCTCTGGTAGACGGCGGTGCAGGTGCAGTATAGAGGCAACAGGGAGTCCAGAAGGTGCGGAAAACAGTGTTTTATTCACACTTGTATCAAAATAACAGCAGAAAGTCAATTGGTGTTAAGTCACACACATCAGCAAATGAAGGGGAAAACAAAATGTCCAAACACAGGTTCCATTCACCTGCAGGTTTGATGTGCGGGTTCGCACCTGGCTGTCAGCCCAGCCGCAGGACAATCCTCCTTCAGGGTTCCAGGACGGCTGCACGCCTCCTTGCTGGGCACGTCCTTCCACCCCAGAGAGCTCCACACCACTAGCAGCAGCTTCCAAGACAATCACTCTCACAGCTGGTGGTGCTGGCTGAGTTTATAAACCCGTGGGGAGCAGCCACCCACCCTACTCTTTAGCTGCTCCCAGTAAGAGCCGGCCCGGATCGGCTTTGCAGCCATGCTATTTAACAGAGTCAAACAGCACTAGCTGCTGCAGACAAAAACCCGGCTCTCACCTCACCGAGGCCAGCAACCTCGGTGACACGTACCTGCCATCTAGGACGGCACCCTGCACCTTACCACAGGACCCAGAACAAGGATTTTTTTAATAAAACACAGAAAATCAGTATTTCACTGCTATTAATAAAACGCTGGTATTTCTACGGTTTATGCAAAAGTGGTTTGTGGACCCAGAACACTGATTTTTTCAATTAAACACAGAAAATCAGTATTTCACTGCTATTAATAAAACGTAGCTATTTCTCCGGTTTATGCAAAAGGGGTTCGTGGACCCAGAACAAGGATTTTTTTAATAAAACACAGAAAATCAGTATTTCACTGCTATTAATAAAATGTAGCTATTTTTACGGTTTATGCAAAAGTGGTTTGTGAACCCAGAAAACTGATTTTTTCAATAAAACACAGAAAATCTGTATTTCACTGGTATTAATAAAACGTTGGTATTTCTACGGTTTATGCAAAAGTGGTTTGTGGACCTAGAACACGGATTTTTTTCAATAAAACACAGAAAATCTGTATTTCACTGCTATTAATAAAACTTAGCAATTTCCCCGGTTTATGCAAAAGGGGTTTGTGGACCCAGAATAAGGATTTTTTTTATAAAACACAGAAAATCAGTGAAAGGATCTTTCTTCTGCACCCTGCTTTCCCTTCGGACGTCCGGAGAGTATATTTCAATGAGACACGTACACACAATTCTAGTCTCAGTAAAAATAACTCTAATTTTTTATTTGTATAGCCTCAGTCTTATGTACATTAATTCTAATAATCATTAACAGGTGTGTGTTACATAAACAAGGTTGCTGAGTACAAACGATTCCCTATATAGGCTATTACAAACATACTTGACTGATATCCTTGGTACAGATCAGATAGCATTTCGTTATGAAATTCCTCACTACATAGCATATGGCTTGCTTGATTTAACCCTTCAATCAGTATTTCACTCATATTAATAAAACATAGCTATTTCGACGGTTGATGCAAAAGTGGTTTGTGGACCCAGAACACGGATTTTTTTTTTTATAAAACACAGAAAAGCAGTATTTCACTGCTATTAAGAAAACGTTGGTATTTCTATGCTGTATGCACAACTGCTTTGTGATTTCTTTTTTCCCACAAAAAAAAATGTATTCACTATTTCACTGCAGAAATGTCAAATGTGTATTTTGGTGGTGCAATTGGAACTGCTTTGTGGACCAGGAATACTTCTATTTTTCCCCAAAATACACTGCGGCTTTATTTCACGGCAGAAATGTCAAATGTGTATTTGGGCAGGGTATTTCAAACAGTTTTGTGGACTGGGAATAACGGTTGTTTTCCAGAAAACACATTAATGCACTATTTCCCTGCAGAAATATTAAATATGTATTCGTACACGGTATGCACAACTGCTTTGTAAAGCAAGAATATTGCTTTTTTCCCCACAAAAAAAATTATTCACTATTTCACTGCAGAAATGTCAAATGTGTATTTGGGCGGTGTATTTCAAACTGCTTTGGGGTCCAGGATCACAGCTTTTTATCACAAAAATACTGTAGAAATTGAATATATGGTTTAGTGCATTAGTGCATACACACAAGTGCTCTGTTGCACCACAGGTCCCAGACTAGACAAATGGACTATGTCACCCCTTAATTATACAAATGGTAATGTAGGGGACTTGAGCAGCCAGAAAAAAGCATTTTCTCCTTTACTGAGCTAACAAAAAGGATTAAGCTGATGTCCCTGCCAGGCTAGCTGCAGTGGCTAAAACGGCCACCAACCTCTACCTCTGTAACAGATGGATTTAAAACAAAATTTCCTTGGCAGTGGCTGGGTACAGAAATGTAGGATTGCTGAAGTTCCCTCCCTCTCTATTTACTGTATCTTGTGGATTAAAGTACAACAGGTTCTGCAGATTTCTTCCCTAATCTGCCCCTCACAGAAGCGGTAGCATCGTATCCCTACACTGAGAAGAGCAGAGTGACGTGTGGCGCTACGTGACTCCAGCTTAAATAGAGGCTGGGTCACATGCTGCACTCAGCCAATCACAGCCATGCCATTAGTAGGCATGGCTGTGATGGCTTCTTAGGGCAAAGAAGTAAAACACTTGCTGATTGGCTGCTGTGCAGCCCTTCAGAAAGCGAGAAGAATCGCCGAACAACGGACTTGAACCCAAACTTTTATGAAAATGTTCGGGTTCGGGTCCCGAACACCCCAAAATTTGGTACGAACCCGAACTATACAGTTCAGGTTTGCTCAACCCTAATGATATTCTCATGATCAGTATATGGTTAGCATCAGCCTAACATAACAAAACGATTGTCCTGTCAAGATTCATTTATGGCCCTTCTGAGGTTCTACGGTTGATGCAAAAGTGGTTTGTGGACCCGGAACACGGATTTTTTTTTTTTATAAAACACAGAAAAGCAGTATTTTACTGCTATTAAGAAAACTTTGGTATTTCTATGCTGTATGCACAACTGCTTTGTGATTGCTTTTTTCCCACAAAAAAAAATGTATTCACTATTTCACTGCAGAAATGTCAAATGTGTATTTTGGTGGTGTAATTGGAACTGCTTTGTGGACCAGGAATACTTCTATTTTTCCCCAAAATACACTACGGCTTTATTTCACGGCAGAAATGTCAAATGTGTATTTGGGCAGGGTATTTCAAACTGTTTTGTGGACTGGGAATAACGGTTGTTTTCCAGGAAACACATTAATGCACTATTTCCCTGCAGAAATATTAAATATGTATTTGTACACGGTATGCACAACTGCTTTGTAAAGCAAGAATATAGCTTTTTTTCCCACAAAAAAAAATTATTCACTATTTCACTGCAGAAATGTCAAATGTGTATTTGGGCGGTGTATTTCAAACTGCTTTGGGGTCCAGGATCACAGCTTTTTATCACAAAAATACTGTAGAAATTGAATATATGGTTTAGTGCATTAGTGCATACACACAAGTGCTCTGTTGCACCACAGGTCCCAGACTAGACAAATGGACCATGTCACCCCTTAATTATACAAACGGTAATGTAGGGGACTTGAGCAGCCAGAAAAAAGCATTTTCTCCTTCACTGAGCTACCAAAAAGGATTACGCTGATGTCCCTGCCAGGCTAGCTGCAGTGGCTAAAACGGCCACCAACCTCTACCTCTGTAACAGATGGATTTAAAACAAAATTTCCTTGGCAGTGGCTGGGTACAGAAATGTAGGATTGCTGAAGTTCCCTCCCTCTCTATTTACTGTATCTTGTGGATTAAAGTACAACAGGTTCTGCAGATTTCTTCCCTAATCTGCCCCTCACAGAAGCGGTAGCATTGTATCCCTACACTGAGAAGAGCAGAGTGACGTGTGGCGCTACGTGACTCCAGCTTAAATAGAGGCTGGGTCACATGCTGCACTCAGCCAATCACAGCCATGCCATTAGTAGGCATGGCTGTGATGGCTTCTTAGGGCAAAGAAGTAAAACACTTGCTGATTGGCTGCTGTGCAGCCCTTCAGAAAGCGAGAAGAATCGCCGAACAACGGACTTGAACCCAAACTTTTATGAAAATGTTCGGGTTCGGGTCCCGAACACCCCAAAATTCGGTACGAACCCGAACTATACAGTTCAGGTTTGCTCAACCCTAATGATATTCTCATGATCAGTATATGGTTAGAATCAGCCTAACATAACAAAACCATTGTCCTGTCAAGATTCATTTATGGCCCTTCTGAGGGAATGGTCTTTCCCACCCTTGAGTTATGTGAATTTGACAATGTAGTGTATGGCAGTAGAGGCAGCCTGAATTTAATTTTGTCCTTCAGGTGCATGTTGACCAGAATTTGGAGACCAAGTCAGTGGATGCTGTTATGCAAAGAATATATAAACTTTTTAACTGATAAGAGTTTAAAGGAGTTGTCTCACTTCACAAATTGCCTTTATAATGTAGACAAAGTTAATACAAATGTATTTTGATTGTCCATATTGCCTCTTTTGTTGGCTTGATACATTTTTTTATTTCCAGGGCTTACAGCCACAACATGGCTGAGACAGGAGCTGAGGTGCATGCATGTTTATGCACGCTCCTGGGTCCTGGCAACCAGAGAGCCCAACACTTTTTCCTATAGCATGTAAGCACCACAGCTGAATTACGACTGTGCTCGTAACCCCTGGATACAAGCATTGTATAATGCTAGCAAAGGAGGCAGTGTAGACAATCACAATACATAGGCAATTGCCTTGTATTAACTTTGTCTACATAATGCGTTTGCTGAAGTGGGACAACCCCCTTTAACAAACCTGGCTTAAAGGGCACCGATACAGCGTTTCTGGCACGGGAGCTGCTGTCTATATGTGCCTATGCAGGTTCCCACGGTCCCAGCCACCAGAGAGGCAAGTGGTTTTTATTACAGTGTACAAGCACGGCCAAGGCTGCGGTAGTGCAGAGTGGTCGTAACCATGGATATGAGCAGTGTATGATGTGATGGAAAAATGAATCATGCCAGCAAAGGAGGCAATATGGACAATCACTTACTTTAGTAAGTGCCTTGTATTAGCTTTATGTACATGATAAATACCATTTGCTGAAGTGAGGAAACCACTTTAAGTTTTCTGCTGTCCTCATGCAATATTTCGCTCTAATTTTGGATGCACTTTCTGACCCCTCAAATGTTTATGAATATCCTGCTGCTGAGATACAACCATTTGTTACCTCAATGAAATACTACCAACTTATTGTGTCAAACCTTATTTGAAGTATGATAAAGTTTTGACATAGTTAAATGTTTATGATTTTTACCAGTTATCTCAGAAAAATTACCTTTTATCTTTGAAATATCTGTTCTGTTCTATTTTGTAATGAGTTAAATAGGGCTTTCAGGGATTTACTTATTGATGACCATAACAACTCTGTCCAATCTCAGCCAGGCATTGCCACTACACAGTGGACAGAGCAGTGTAGTTTCGGTGTCTGGTTCTGGCACCAGAGCTTAAGAAAACAAGAAAACAGCTGATAGATGGAATGCTGGAAGTTGAATATGTCATAAATAACTAAGTCCCAGAAAAGCCCTTTAAAGGGAATTTGTCACCAGTGACATCCCTATCCAACTGTTCATGTAAACACATACGTGTAGTTATGGCTCACCCGATTAAAATGCTGTTTTCCATAGTGTGTAAACACAGCCACCGCATCTTTGGTTTATCAAAGGCTCTGCTAATGAGTTCTGATACTTTTTCTTAATTTGCAAATTAGACATTTGGTGCAATGAGGATGTCACAATTGCTGTTGTTGTAGTACACGAGATCCACTACTTTCTGTGTCCAAACCATCCCTGGCTGCTTGGATTGACAGAGCCAGGCAGCAGCAAAGCAGCAAGGGAGGGGCTGGCCACTGAAAGGATTGGAGCTTGTGTACAAGAGCAATTGTGACCCCCTCATTGCACCAAAGGCCTAATTTGCATATTAAGGTAAAAGTATCATAACTCGGGAATGGAGTCTCGGATCACAATTTGGTAGCTGATGACAGATTTCCGTTAAATGCTATCCCAGTAACTATTTATGTAGGGCCCGCAATATTTTCTCCACTGATATCACTTAAATTTCTTCTTAGATGTCCAGATTCTCATCTAATACCACCCTCATCTCCTCCAATGCGTCTACGTAATGACAAGAATGTCTTCTCACGGCTAACAAGCAGTCATTCTACAGGGAATGCATTGGATAAGTAAGAAATTGTGTTCCCCTTATGTTTATTATCATTTCACTTTCTTTATAACATTGTCCCACTATTTTTAAAACTGTGCTTTCTTTATAGGTCTGATGAAAGTGACTCTTCTTTCTCGGATGCATCCAGGTACTACATATATATTCATAAATCAAACAATAAAATAAATTATAGATTGTCCTTTGTACATGTGTATTCCTACAGCTTAAATAGACTTCTGTCTCATTATCTGTTACCATATAAGCAATTAAGCTTATATTTATAGTTTTTATTTTTTCTATGAAAAATGGGCTAAGGGTTTCTAAACTTATTTATTTAAATACTTTTTAAAGCTTTATTCATCAGATTTTTACTGTTTTTATTATTGCCCTTACAGAACTAAAACCTGAGATCATTTGTTCGTACTATTCACAGCAATATTTTCTACCCCAGCATGTTCTGTCAATGTTAGAGAGCCGAACTTGACATGCAAACCACCCAGTAGCAGTTCAGTTCATCACATTATACACTGTTCATTTCTATGGTTACAGACCACCCTGCAATTCATCAGTTGTGGTCGTGCTTGCACACTATAGGAGAAAAAGTCAGCCTCTCTGGTCGCCAGGAAGATTGGAGCACACATAGGCTAGTGCTTTTTCCTATATTGTGCAAGCATGACCACCACTGATGGACTGCAGGGTGGTCGTAACCATGGAAATGAGAAGTGTATAATGTGATGGAAAAATTAATCCAGCCAGCAAAGAAGTCAAAATGGATAATAACAATAAATTAGTAAGTAGCTTGTATTAACTTTCTCTACATGATAAATGCCACTTACTGAAGTGAGACAACCCCTTTAACAATGAAGGAATTATGTGAAAGAGGCGGTAAGAGGATTCCTGAGGGCATCCAATCACTGGAGGCGAAGTGGAATTAGTGTGTTGAAGTCAAGGGGGATTACAATGAAAATGATTAAATTCAATTTACTCAGAAAATGTTGTTTTCACATTCAGGTAGATAATTAATTGAACACCCCTTGTATACTAGCAGGGGCGTAGCTATAGGGGTTGCAGAGGTAGCAGTCACTACCGGGCCCAGGAGCCTGAAGGGGTCAAAAGACACTTGTGCCGCATAAGAAGACACACAAAGCACTGAGGTAAAGGGGGCCCAAGCTGAACTCTTGCACCAGAGCCCATGAGCCTTTAGCTACTCCCCTGTATACTAGCATTCTATTACTCCATCTCATAGGTGCTTTATTGTGGGGGTACCAATCGAAGGACAAAGGGAAAGCCCCTCTCTAACCATTCAGACATCCAGTCATTATTGACTGCAGCATCAGTTTGGTCCCTAAGAGTTTATGGTTACATTGTAGCCCAGGAGAAAGCATGGTATAAATATAGTGTTGACACCTGCACTCCATTAAGAGGTGTGATGCCCCTCGTAGCTGAATGTTCACACTATCATATAGCTAGTACCACGACACTCATCAGTGTATTTTAAACAGAGAAGTATGCATATAGTCACAGTAAATGCAGACAAATGTAAAATATGTGATCGCTACAAATACTCATTACAATTGGACTTTTTGGTCGTCAGACCTACAGCTTAATGAGTCAGGAACAAGAAGGGAAGTGGAGTTGGGGATGTCTGGTAATCATTAAAGGGATTCTGTAATGTAAATCCCACTAATATAACTACCAGCAATGGCCATCACGACGATGTAGGTGGAAGCCCTGGGAGGAGCAGACAGCAGAGAAGGGCAGCAGGCTTTGGAATTTTGAGAAGGAAAGCCTGCTTGGGTGCCATTTTGGTGAAGGCCATTGCTGGTAGTTATATTAGTGAAATTTACATGACAGACTCCCTTTAAAAATTACCTTCGATATCTGCTGATGATATTCAGTAAATGCTGTTATTCTCAAAAAATATTTTCCTTTTACATCAAATGACTTCATTTGAGATTTAGGACTCTGTTTGGCATTTGTACTGTCTTGTAACTACTTCCTACACTTATGAAGAGTGTAGGGAGGAAACAAGATGTTAAATCATCAGTGTTCAGTGTTCATACTTTAACTAGTATACTACACTAGACCACCAGGTATACTGACATTAAATCTTTTACTGCCCTAGACCATCAAGGATACGGACATTAAACCTTTCAGTGCCGTAGACCACCAGCGATACTGACATTAACTTTTTTACTTCCCTAGATCCTCATCACTGCCCTTAACAACCAGGAATAGTGAAATAACCATTTTACTGCCCTAGACCAGTGATGGGCAACGTGCGGCTCTCCAGCTGTTGCAGAACTACAACTCCCAGCATGCAAAGCCTGTCTATAGCTATCAGCCTACTGCAGGGCATGGTGGGAGTTGTAGTTTAGCAACAGCTGGAGAGCCGCACGTTGCCCATCACTGCCCTAGACCATTAGGACTTTTTAAAAACATTGACATATGGCAGGTGGAGGTATAAAAAAACAAAACCCTTTCCTTGTAAAGGTCCCACTGCTCTCACACTGCTGCTTCAATCATGGATGGACCTGCAGCGATGATGTGCAGTTCTTTGTTCCTGTGATTGTTAAAGAGGTTTTCATGGAATATTTTAACTGATGACTTATCCTGATGACACTTGGGACTCCTGTCGATCAACTGTTTGAGAAGGCACCAGCGCTTGTGGATGTGGAATGGCCGCCTTGCAGCTTTGCCTATGCCATATGGTGTCACGTTCATTGGTCAGATGGCCTAGGCGCAGCTGAGCCTTATTGAAGTGAATGGGGCTGAGCTGCAATGCCAAGCACAGCTGCTGTACAATGTATTGCGCTGTGCTAGGTGAGATGAGAGAAAGACATGGCACTACTGAGAGGAGTAGTGCCTTTTCAAACAGCTGATCGGCAGGGTTCCCAGTTGTCAGACTCCAACTGATCATATCTCTGAGATCCCCTTTAAGGCCAATACTAGCATCAGCTGTGAAATGTGCTTGAATGACATGTGACTGCTTAGGCCTAGGAGGATCAAAAGAGCATCTGTATATTTAAAAGGTGACTAAAGTTTTTGTTTGTTTTTTATACCTGCTGTCTGCCAATTTTTCAAAACTTTTGGAAAAGCCCTTTAGCCAATTCACTGCCCTAGGCCACAAAGGGATGCAGACATTTTGATTAACCTTGATGCCCTTCAGTACTGTATGGCTGGTTGCTGTGTGGCTCTGTATAGCTGTCTGATTTATAGGTAATTATTAGAGTGCTGTAGGTTAATAGCTATTTTATGCAGTTGCTCACCTTAGAGGGAAAAATGTCATAGTTCATAACTGCCCTGTTGACAAGCTACAAAGGCTTGGAAGGAACATTGTACATATGGGACATGGACAGAAATTGCTTCCATAAATATGTAAATGGTACAGTGGCAGATATTTGAAGTTGCCACATGTGAATATATCCTTACAGTTATGCAGTTATGAATATGTATTTGCATTTTAACATCAGACCTGAAATTTTGGTGTAGATGTATATATTTGTCTGTTCCTTGGCAATACTGATATTGGGTTAAAGTAGAACTCCCACAAAATTTTTTATTCTCTGACCTGTTAGAAAGGTGCATAATGTAAACTGCATTGAAGGTAATCTTCTTACCAGTGACTGTATTTGTGAGTTATAACCTCTGGTTCTGAGTGGTGTCATGTGATTTCTAACTGACACAGCACAGGAAGCTAGTTATTTCTCTAGTGTCGCTAGTTTATTCCTGTGAGACTGACATTGAGGCTTCCATAGGAATACATAGAGAAACTGACTTCCTGTGCACACATAAGATGCTGTGTTATTTGGAAAGTCTGATTGCTGTTCACATGAAACAGCTGAGAAGCAGAAGGGACAGGAAAACGTACAAATATGTTGACTGCTTGGCCAGACGTGTTCCCTGTGCCTGGTCAGATCATGAATTGGTCTTGACAGAATTTTAGTCAAAATCTCCCTCCAGGTTACCCTCTACCTGGAGACTGAATGAATCCCTTCTCACAGATCTGCAGCACTTAGAAAATATTTCAGTATTAATGTACCCCCTGATACTTCCCCTGCAGTTAAATGGGCTGCGCATAAAGCAGTTATACGGGGGGGTTGGGGTCATAATAACTGAAGCATCCAAATTGAAGAAGGAACATTCTAGGGTTCAGTCAGACTTGGAGTTAAAACTGTTCTGTTTATAACTAGCTAATCAGAGGCAAGCCGCCCTGTATCTTATTAAAGCTAAGGCAAAGTTTTAGGTCTTAAAACTTGCGTCCTGGTACTTAAGGACCAAGGGCGTACATGTACACCCTGTGAATATCCGATCACCGCTGCGCACGTGGCGGTGATCGGAACAAGATGCCTGCTGAAATCAATCAGCAGGCATCTTGGCACAATGCCCAGGGGGGTCCTGTGACCCCCCTATGTCAGCGATCGCAGCAAACCGCAGGTCAATTCAGACCTGCGGTTTGCTGCGCTATCTGTAGTCTCTGATCGGATCAGAGACTAAAATATGCCCCAAACCTATAAATTTTAACCCCCCCCTGCACCCCGCCATATTAGTGTCCCCCCGGGCGGTGCAGGGGGGGGGATTGCGGGCGGTGCTGCGGGTGGGCGGCGCGGGAGGCGCGCAATTGCGATCCCCCGCCCGCCTCCTTTCAATCGATTTCCCTGGTGTCTAGTGGGTATGGCAGGGGGTCAGCACATTGCTGACCCCTGCTATAAACTGCTGACATCTGTGCTGCAGATGTCAGCAGTTTAACCCCTTCTATACCGCGGTCCATACAGACCGCGGTATAGAAGGTGTTAACATGGGGAGCTCCCTCACTCTCCCATCGGGGGGCTGCCGTACCTTTGCAGCCCCCCCGACGGGATAGGATAGTAGAGAGAGGGAGCTCACCTCTCTTCCCATCTCCCGCTGCTCTGTAATGGCAGCGGGTGATGGTTACCATGGCAGCAGGACGCTTTCAGAAGCGTCCTGCTTGCCATGGTATAGTAACTCTGGTCAGACTTCTGCTAAAGGCAGAAGACTGTGAAAAGTAAAAAAAAGTCACTTTTTTGGAGATTCTACTCTAGGGGTGCTTCTGGGGGCTTCAAATGGGACATGGTGTCAAAAATCCAGTCCAGCAAAATCCGCCTTCCAAAAACCATATGGCGTTCCCTTCCTTCTGTGCCCTGCCGTTTGGCCATACAGCAGTTTACGCCCACATATGGGGTGTTTTTGAAAACTACAGAATCGGGGAAATAAAAATTGAGTTTTGTTTGGCTGTTAACCCTTGCTTTGTTACTGGAAAAAATGGATTCAAACGGAAAATTTTCCAAAAAATCGAAATCCTGAAATTTTATCTCCATCTGCCATCTTGTGGAAAACCTAAAGGGTTAATGACGTTTGTAAAATCAGTTTTGAATACCTTGAGGGGTGTAGTTTCAAGAATGGGGTCATTTTTGGATGGTTTCTATTATGTAAGCCTCAAAAAGTGACTTCAGACCTGAACTGGTCCCTAAAAAGTGGGTTTTTGAAAATTTCGGAAAAATTTCAAGATTTGCTTCAAAACTTCTAAGCCTTGTAACGTCCCCAAAAAATAAAATGGTATTCCCAAAATGATCGATACATGAAGTAGACATATGGGGAATGTAAATCAATAACTTTTTTGGGCGGTATTACGACTTATTTCGACTTAATTTTACCAGTGTCATGAAGTACAATATGTGACGAAAAAACATTCTCAGAATGGCCTGGATAAGAAAAAGCGTTTTAAAGTTATCACCACATAAAGTGACACTGGTCAGATTTGCAAAAAATGGCCTGGTCCTAAGGTGAAAATGAGCCCGGTCCTTAAGGGGTTAATACATCCTGATCAAGTAGCATTTATCCCAGGTCGGCAAGCACCAGATAATGTAAATAAGGTATGTAATGTTATTCAGTGGGCTAACTAAAAATCTCAGCCTATCTCACTATTGATTGTGGACATTGAAAAGGCTTTTGATAGCCTCTCTTGGTCTTACCATTACCAGGTTATGACCGCTATGGGTATTTCGGGAGCCTTTTTACATTCTATACAAACTGCCACCACATTCTTTAAATTGCCCACAAATCATCCGATTCTTATTCATATTATTCGAGGCACACGTCAGGGTTGCCCCCTCTCTCCTGCCCTTTTCGCTTTGGCTATTGAACCGTTGGCCATAATCATCCATACTAATCCAAATATAACAAGTGTAAAGATTGGTTCTCGCAAATACAAAGTAAGTCTCTTTGCAGATGATATGTCCCTTACTATTACAAACCCCTTAACGACATTACCTACTGTAATTTATTGGACTGTCTGACCATATTTGGTAGTTTCTTTGAAAATTGTTTTTATTTGGTTTTAAAAAAATTTATAACACACATTGCACGCAAATGTATACAAACATCGTAAATCACTTAAGTAATTATTGCATCACTCTTTAGTATGGTAGATATATTCACATATAGTTGCGAGAAAAAACATATTGGTAAATATATCAACAATGTCGTTTGAACATGAATGGTCGTAGTACATTCTGCAATATTAATTGTAATATTATATAACACACATAATAACTAAAGAAAAACACAGCAAGAAAATCTGTGATTCTTCATATTATTCTCTGAGCAAAGTTCCACTCCTCGGCCATCGGAAACGATGTCTTGTCTTGTTTGTTTTTGGATATGTTCTGTTGTATGGAAATGGGTTTATCTATTAGATCTTCTTTGGAAAGTGTGTTAGCCATGTGTCCCAACATTCCATGCATTTTTTTTACCCCTTCCGACCTGCCACGCCATCGCTTGTTCAGAAATGTGTTTTTTAGATACCATATGAATTATGGTTGTAATTTCATGAATTGTCTTTGTATTCCAAAGTTTGGCGACTGACAATCTCATTGCGATCGCAATGTGACATATCAGAATTCTAAAATTTTTCAATTCCTATATTTAGAAGTATTAAGTCTGGTTTGAGATCTGTTTTTTCCCCTGTTAGTGTTTGTATGAGTTCTTCTAGATTAGGGGTGCCCAACCTTTTCTGGTTGGGGGCCACATTGTCAGCCTAAACCAATTCCAAGGGCCAAAAATAAAACTTAAAGGGGTATTACTAACTGAAATACTGTATTTTGGGCATATTGAACATACAGTATATATTATTAATGTGTAGTTATAGTTCTAGGACTCCCATCTAATAGGAGAATACATGAAAGATACATGTAAGAAGCCATAAGACATAGACCTACATGTCTTTTACCAGATGTTTTGGGGCCGCACAGAATGGTATCGAGCGCCACATGTGGCCCCCGGGCCGCAGTTTGTGCACCCCTGTTCTAGATCTTTCCTGAGTTTACTCAATTTAGGGCAGGACCAGAAAATATGCTTGAGGGTCCCCACCCCTCCACATTCCCTCCAGCATTTGTCGTTATGCTCAGGATAAAAATCGTGATTTTTTTTGGAGTATAGTACCACCTGGAGTACATCTTATATGCTTGTTCTCTGTGGTTGATACAAGATATTACTTTACGTATTGTATTGTATGCTTTTTCCCATTCGATTGGAAGTATTTTGGTTTCTAATTCTGTTTCCCATTTTGAATGTGAGTTTAAGTTGTTAATTTGTGTGTCTTTGTTATATATTTCGTAGATTTCTTTTGTTGTGATTTTCTAATCTGTGTTGGGAGAAGATATTATATCTGAAAGTTCAGTTGGCCAACTCATTTCCTGTGTGTAATTTTGGGAGAGAATCTTGATGATAATAGCGTAGGCTTTTTTGTCTGCTTCTGTTAAACCGTAATGGCATATTAGATTATTGAAGCTTTTTATTCCTTTGTTGTCTATTATATCCCCTATGCATATTAATCCCTGTTTTGTCCAATTATCAAGTGAGATATTTCTTGTAATCGTCTGAAGCGACACGAGGGGTATTTTGCAAGTGTTTTATTGCCCCTGGTCTAGCTGTGAAAATTTGTTTGATTTCCACATCTCTAGAGCTATTTTGGTAGTTGATGAGACCAATTGGGTATATTTATTAGATCTGTCACTATTAAGTGAGTCCAATTTGTTGTTTCGTTTATTTCTGATTCTATTTTTACCCATTGATTTTGTTTTCCTATGAGTTTGAACCATTCTAGTGATTGTTTTAAAATGTTTGCTTTGTAATATGCGGGTATGTTAGGTAGTGAAATTCCACCGTTAGCATTTTATTTTTGCAGGATGTGGGCAGCTATTCTAGGTTTTGTTTTGTTCCAAATAAATTTTGTTAGTGGAACTTGAGCAATTGAGCTTTTGGTATAGAGAGCGGTAATACTCTTAAGCAATATGATCGTTTTGGGAGCAGGAACATTTTATAGATAAAACACAACAATAGCTGATCTCAGGGAGACCAGCTACAAAAAACACCGTGGAGCCTCACTTAAGAGTCTCAACACAGCAATCCGAAGTGCAAAGCTCCCTGGGAAACAGGAATATGCAAAATAAATGTGGAGCCCCAGTTATGAGTCTACAACACAATGAAAGCCAGATATCCCTCAAAGGAAGGAAAACCAAGCAAAGGGATGTCTCCATTACAGAGATCACCAAATCCACCATATTAAGTGGCCCCTATGTCAAGATCCCGCTTTTTTACAAGCTTTAAGCATGTGACGGGGAAAATCTATAGATAGTCAGTCTAACCAGCTTCATTTATGTTTTGAACAATTATCAATTTCCTTCTCTATTGTCTTATACAATTTGGGAAAATTTTCAGTGATGATTGTTTTGGTGTCCCTTGCCAATTCCACACCCAGATAAGTAATGGAGTGTGAGCTCCATGAGTATGGGAAATTTTGTTTTAAGTTAATTTCAGTTTTCTGAGATATATTATTGCCATAAATGTTCTATTTTGTTGGGTTGACTTTATAATAGGATACTTGGCTGAATTTTCACATTGAATGTTGGTTAGGGATGATTCTGGTTCTGTGATTATCATTAAAACGTCGTCTGCGAACAAGTTGATTTTATTATCTTGTTTTGCTGAAAATATGCCTTTGATACTCTCATTCTTTCTAATGTGTTCCGCGAAAGGTTCTATAATGAGCACAAACAGGAGGGGTGATAAAGGGCAACCCTGCCTGGTGCTGTTGGATATTTCAAATTGGCCAGAGAAGACGTCATTGCACAGGACTTTAGCAGAGGGATCTGAGTACATTGAAAATGTTACTTCAATAAATGGCTCCAGAATCTCAAATTTGCGAAGTGTTTCTTTCATATACTGCCAATTAACCCTATCAAATGCCTTCTCTGCATCTAAGGAAAGAAGCAGAGAAGGCATCTTTGTTTTATTAGCTTTTGTGATCAGGTTTAGCACTTTTCTGGTACCATCCTGCGCCTGTCTCCCCATTGTAAATCCCACCTGATCTTGATTTATCAAATCTGGTATAACATTTTTTAACCTTGTCGCTAATAATTTGGCAAATATTTTAATATCCTCATTCAATAAGGATATAGGATGAAGGTTTTCTGTGCAATCTGGCATTTCTCCCGGTTTTGGTAAAGTGATCACATTGGCACATTGCATTTCTTTTGGGAATTCCCCTATTTCCATAGCTTTGTTAAAGGCTTTAGTTAACTGTGGCGTTAGGATTTCCTTGAATTGTTGATAAAATTCAGAGGTGAATCTGGTCCAGGTTCTTTTCTTAGTTTTAAAGTTGATATAGTCTTTTTAACTTCTTGTTCGGTTATAGGTTTTAATACTATATCTTTTTGTTAGGAGTTTATTTTTGGAAGTAAACATTCGTCTAGGTATTTCTTGATTTCTGCCTGAGTTGGTTGTGGGGTTCTGGAGTCTTTTTTTTAGATTGTATAGGTTTTTATAATATTTAGCTATATCATTGGCAATCTCAATTGGGTTCGTTGTTATTTTTCCTGTGTTGCCGATTTTTAGGTGATGTAGTCTGTTTTTTACCCTGATTCCTTTGGCTTTGATTGCCATTAGTCACGTTGGTTTGTTGAAGTCGTTATAATAGTTAATATTGGTTTTATTTATTTGTTTGTTTGACAAACTGTTCCATTAAGAGTATGTGTAGTTTTAGCCTTTCTTCTTTTAATGCAATTTGTGCTATGAGTGTAGGATTTATTTTTTGCTGTTTTTCTAGTTTCTTAATTTTTTCTAGGCAATCTTCTAGGTTTTTATTTTTTTGTTTATTGTATTTGGCTGTTTGTTGTATCAATATTCCTCTGGCATATGCTTTAGCCGTTGTCCAAATTGTTAGTGGATTGTTCACTGATGGGGTGTTTATATGAAAAAATTCTTGGAGGTGGTCTTTAATTTTTTTGTTTATTTCTGGGATTGTCATTGTGAACGTGTTATTTTTCCAGCTAGGGGAGCTAGTTGGGTATTTAGAATTTTTAATTTTGATTGTTACTGGGGCATGATTGGTCCATGTTATATTTCCTATTTTGCATGATATAACTTCTTTCAAGGTAAGTGCTTGTGTGAAAAACATATCAATGCGTGAGAACAAGTTTTTGCTTGCAGAGAAAAACGTGTAGTCTCTCTCCTGATTGTGAAAACATCTCCACACATCGTATAATTCCTCTGCTTGGAGCCACTGGTTAATAGTGATCCGGGCTGGCCTACGGATCAATACTACTGAATCAGAGATTTTACATTGTAAGGCCCCCTCTTCAGCCTGAGACTTAATCACACTCAACTTAAGTTTTAAAAGCAGGGATCAATATCTTTCTTATTCAGGAAATAGAGAGACTGGCACTCGCATAAATAGAGAGACCGCCAACATTTAACAATACTGCCTATAAGCTTCTACAATATATTCCAATGTCCGCAAGGATTCATGTTGCATCCAGGTGGCAGTCTCCCTCGCTTTCAGTATCATTTCCTGTAGCAGTCTGGGACATCCGCCCGCCCGCTGACACGTGCACCGCCGCGATTCTAAAGCAGTGCCGACCATTTACATATTGTATCTTTCTTATTCAGGGATTAATTTACCGAAAATTTTTGTTGCCACTTTTAGATAGAATTACGCCTGTCTTATCACTAAACTCTGCCAGGAACTGCTTACCTGAATTTTCCTACTCTTTCCTGGATAGGCAGAATGCACACTATTAAAATGGTTACGCTGCCTCGGATATTGTATTATTTTCATTCCTTTCTTGTACCAATTATGGGTTCTGCCCTCAAATCATTACAGAATGAAATCTTCCACTTTTTATGGGCGTATAAGAGACCTAGAGTATCCAGGTCTATTATGCACTTACATAAGAGGATAGGTGGGTGGACTCTCGGTGCCCCCTCTATATAAATATTATTTAGCAGCCAGACTATCACAATTAGTAGCATTCCATTTGTTCCCTAGTCCTCCGCAGTGAGTTCTACTTGAATCCCTGTTAGCTTTAATTTGGTCACCTGATATCTCCTTAGAGGTAGTTGACCCCTTAGTGAAAATCTCCTGTCTTATGTTACAGCTATGGAAGAAAGTTCTATTTAAATATAAATTACAATGCTCCCTATATTTAGAAACTCTTTTCATCTGGGTTAACACCAACATCCTTTATTTGGTAAAAATATGCCAGGCTAAGCTATGTTGGTGACTTCTTGATTAATTTAACTCTAAACTCATGTCCAGAGCATACTTTCTTTCTACTTTCTCACTTCCAATTTCTGAACTCTTTAGAGTTACTTAAGTCTTCCATTTTTTATCTTTCCTGGTCTCAACAAACTGCACAATAAACTTCACAATGCAGTATTTGAATGGCTCTGCAAATATAGAACTTTAGAGAGGGGTATTCTCTCCCTTTCTTATTCTATTTTGAATTCACCACTTTCTGACATCAAGTTGGCCCTTATGCATGGCTGGGAGGTCGATTTGGGAGAGACCCTCACATTGGAGCAGTGGCATAAATGCTGTACAACGATCAGTAAGGGAAGCTGTCAGGTTACCTTAATGGAAACCTCTTTAAAGATACTTCACAGAGTTTATATGGTACCTTCTAGATCACACCTAATTTATCCAGTGGTTTCTCCTTTATGTTTTAAAGGTTGCCAAGAAACCAGTAACACCCTTCATGTTTGGTGGACTTGTCACATAGTGAGACGGTTTTGGACCAACATCAAAAGGGGACTATTTGAAGTGTTTAGGAAAGATCTCCCCTTGTCTGCACCTGTATATATGCTAGGCCTTAAACCGCCAACATTTAACAATACTGCCTATAAGCTTCTACAATATATTCTAATGTCCGGAAGGATTCATGTTGCATCCAGATGGCAGTCTCCCTCGCTTTCAGTATCAGCGGTTATTCTCAGAGTCAACCGCATGGCGTTAAAAAATTAAATGCCACTTTGAATGATTCCAGGGAACGAGGCTCGCAAATATGAAATCCCTGGTTAAACTGTGCCAACACTCCTAACTTACCGTATTTCTTATCTCTTTAAATATTTGCTTTAGTATATGGAAAACTTGACTGTTTGTTGTCGTTCCTTCCCCCCCCCCCTTCTCCCCCCTCCTTATTCCTTTTATTTTCTGACTGGGAGAGTCGCGACAGCTGAACCCTTTATACTCTGTATTCCTTTATTCATGTAACTCATGACGTAGTCTAGGTTCCTACTGATTTGCATATGTTATGTTCTGTTACTTCATACTTCTTCAAACTATATTTTAAAGTATTCAATAATGCTGGAGATCTACGATCATTTTCTCTGTAATCATTTGTATGCCGTGTACATTTTCTCCATCTTTGCTGGTATACCAATAAATATGTTTTGAAGCATACAGTGACTGGTAAGAAGATTACATTCACTACAGTTTACATCTTGCACCTTTGTAACAGGTCAGAGAATAACATTTTTTGTGGCAGTTCTTCTTTAAGATTGGTATTGATTTAGTCTTCATTATTGATAAATGCAATCCCTAAATTGACGTTCACATCACCGCTGCATCATGTATCTTTAATAACAGTAAATGAGGTTGTTATAGAGGATCAATAAACATTGTTCTTAATGATCCCCTTTCCAGCGTCAGGCAAAATGTCTATATAAGCTTTTGAATAGGAAAAGATGATACTTTACCAATTGATTTTCATTCGCCTGTATAGGCTGGCGGCAGGCCAAGTTGGTCAGCTGTCGGGACCTGTGATTTTCAATACTCACTTTACATTTTGCCCAGCAAGGACCTGTGTAGCTGTATCACCTTACTCACATGATGAGAATGTTCATTGATTCAAGGATACACTGATTCAAAGTGAATATAAACCAGTGACTCTCATATAGGTGGATCTCTCTACAAATATAAACACCAGAGCTATTATCACAGGCAAAATCTTCTATGTGATACTCCACTGGAACTTTTATGATTTTATTCTGGCTTTTTGTAGTCATTTATTGCGGAGATCTTATTAGTTTATTTCTGCTGCTGTTTATTTTATTGTGCACATTATTTTATAGTTGTGTGTTTTATATATCCCATTGTTTACTTTTTTGCTGGTTTTGTAGCCACATACTATTGTTGTATATTTGTTTGCTAATAGATAGTAGTTGTGTATATATTTCAAGTAATAAATAGTTGCGCCAGTTATTTGCGCCAAATCATATCAGTTTACTGCCAGCTATTGAGTGCCCTCCATCTACTACTATCATTCAACTTTTTCTTCTGCCACAGCCATTGGGAGTGCTGAGGAGTGAGCACCAATCGTCCTCTGAAAAACTTGGTTGAGACACTTATACACTTTTACTATTTTATTTTAATAGTTACATCATTAGTACAGTTGAAAAAAACATATACCCATTAAGTTCAGCCAATGGATGAGTAAAGATTAAAAAAAGGGGAGCGAGAAGCCAGAAATTTACACTTTTACAAAAGCATTACATGGGTTGCCTCACTGCTTCAAATGGCAATTTTTATATTGACAAAGTTAATACAAAGCACTTACTAATGTATTGTGATTGGCCATATTACCTGCTTTGCTGGCTTTATTAATTTCACACATTCTTCCTAATACAAGTTGCTTAACATACAAGGAACCATTTTTCTTCAGCGTGCAGCTTTAATAATACTTTATATTTTCTGCCATACAGGGGGGTGATTTCTCCAGTAGGCAATCAAAAAGGTTCCAGAACAGCCCCACTCCAATGTGTAGCTATAGCGGAAGGGCATACAAAGCCTGTCCTCTGCATAGATGCTACAGAAGAACTATTATTTACTGGATCAAAAGGTGAGCAAAAATAATTACATAAGTCTTTACCACCAAATGAAATGGATTTTCAGCAATACATAGAGTTATTTTTAAGCATGATTGCTTAGTTCTTGGATCCAATTAGCTATTCAAAGCATATTATCTGAATGCCTGTTGCATTATTTAAAGGCTACGTACACTTTTGGAGGCAATGTTTGTTTATGATTGCATTTTACTAATATTTCGGCTAAAAATCTTATTTTCAAGTGGCCTTAATAGTAGTATAGTAATATTTTTAACTAGTATTAAAAATATTGAGCCATTCTGTGTGACTGGTACTTTCACTTTGTGCCAGTTATCTAATAGCCCATATCTCTAAACTACTAAGAGGTCAGAAACATGTATTTAACCCCTTCACCTTAGGACCAGGCCATTTTTTGCAAATCTGACCAGTGTCACTTTATGTGGTGATAACTTTAAAACGCTTTTTCTTATCCAGGCCATTTTTTTTCGTCACATATTGTACTTCATGACACTGGTAAAATTAAGTCGAAAAATTTCATTTTTATTTATAAAAAAATATCAAATTTACCAAAAATTTGAAAAAATTAGCAATTTTCCAAGTTTCAATTTCTCTACTTCTATAATACATAGTAATACCGCCCAAAAAAGTTATTGATTTACATTCCCCATATGTCTACTTCATGTATCGATCATTTTGGGAATGCCATTTTATTTTTTGGGGACGTTACAGGGCTTAGAAGTTTAGAAGCAAATCTTGAAATTTTTCAGAAATTTTCAAAAACCCACTTTTTAGGGACCAGTTCAGGTCTGAAGTCACTTTGTGAGGCTTACATAATAGAAACCATCCAAAAATGACCCCATTCTAGAAACTACACCCCTCAAGGTATTCAAAACTGATTTTACAAACGTCATTAACCCTTTAGGTTTTCCACAAGAGTTAATGGCAAATGGAGATAAAATTTCAGAATTTCGATTTTTTAGAAAATTTTCCGTTTGAATCCATTTTTTCCAGTAACAAAGCAAGGGTTAACAGCCAAACAAAACTCAATTTTTATTGCCCCGATTCTGTAGTTTTCAGAAACACCCCATGTGGGCGTAAACTGCACCATGTCCCATTTGAAGCCCCCCGATGCACCCCTAGAGTAGAATCTCCAAAAATGTGACTCCATCTAAGAAACTACACCACTCAAGGTATTCAAAACTGATTTTACAAACTTTGTTAACCCTTTAGGTGTTCCACAAGAGTTATTGACAAATGGAGATGAAATTTCGGAATTTCTATTTTTTGTTACCTTGCCTCAAAAAAAGTGTAATATAGAGCAACCAAAAATCATATTTACCCTAAAATAATACAAATAAAACTGCCACCTTATCCCGTACTTTCCAAAATGGGGTCACTTTTTTGGAGTTTCCACTGTAGGGGTGCATCAGGGGGGCTTCAAATGGGACATGGTGTCAAATAACCAGTCCAGCAAAATTTGCCTTCCAAAAACCATATGGCGTTCCCTTCCTTCTACGCCCTGCTGTTTGGCCATACAGCAGTTTACGACCACATATGGGGTGTTTCTTCAAACTAGAGAATCGGGGGAATATATAATGAGTTTTTTTTGGCTGTTAACCCTTGCTTTGTTACTGGAAAAATTTATTAAAATGGAAAATTTGCAAAAAAATAGCTATTTTCGGAACGTTTTTATTTTTTGTTATTTACATCGTTGAACTGACAGGTTAGATTGTGTGCTATTTCTATAGAGCAGGTTGCTACGGACGCGGCAATACCAAATATGGCTACTTTTTGGGGGGTTTTGTTTCAGTTTTATGTAGGGGCTCATTTTTTGCGGGATGAGATGGCGGTTTGATTGGAACTATCTTGGGGTGCATATGACATTTTGGTCGCCTGCTATTACACTTTTTGTGATGTAAGATGACAAAAATGGCTCTTGACACCGTATTTTTTTATTTTATTTTTTTGTGTTCACCTGAGGGGTTCGGTGATGTGTTATTTTTATAGAGCAGGTTGCGACGGACGTGCCGATACCAAATATGTATACTTTTTATTTATTTATTTAAGTTTTACACAATATTATCATTTTTTAAAACAAAACAAATCATGTTTTAGTGTCTCCATAGTCTGAGAGCCCTATTTTATTTTTTGGGGGGTGATTGTCCTATGTGGGGTATCATTTTTTGCAGGATGAGATAACGGTTTGATTGGCACTATTTTTGGGTGCATATAACTTTTTGATCGCTTGCTATTACAGTTTTTGAGATGTGAGGTGACAAAAATGTTTTTTTTTTACATTGTTTTTATTTTATTTTTTTAACAGTATTTACCTGAGGGGTTAGATAATGTGATATTTTTATAGAGCACGTTTTTACGGACGCGACGATACATAATATGTATACTTTTTATTTATTTTACTTTAACACAATAATAGGAAAAAAAAATTATGTTTTAGTGTCTCCATAGTCTGAGAGCCATATTTTTTTATTTTTTTGGGCGATTGTCCTATATAAAGACTCATTTTTTGCGGGATGAGATGGCGGTTTTATTGGTACTATTTTGGGAGGCATACGCCTTTTTGATCACTTGGTATTACACTTTTTGTGATGCAAGGTGACAAAAAATTGCTTTTTTACACCATTTTTTTGTGTTTTTTTTACGGTATTTGCGTGAGGGGTTAGGTCACGTGATATTTTTATAGAGGAGATTTTTACGGACGCGGCGATACCTAATATGTGTAGTTTATTTTTATTTTTTTATTTTTTTATTCAGTGATATGTATTTTTCTTATTTTTATGACCCAGACCCACTTGGTTCTTGTAGATCCAGTGGATCTGGTGTCTATATAATACAGAACAGTACACTATATAGTGTACTGCACTGTATTTTTTTACTTTTCACAGTCTGGTCAGACTTCTGCCTTTAGCAGAAGTCTGACCAGAGTTACTATGCCATGGCAAGCAGGACGCTTCTGAAAGCGTCCTGCTGCCATGGTAACCATCACCCGCTGCCATTACAGAGCAGCGGGTGATGGGAAGAGAGGTGAGCTCCCTCCCTCTACGGCAGCCCCCCGATGGGAGAGGGAGGGAGCTCCCTCCATGTTAACACCTTCTATACCGCGGTCCGTACGGACCGCGGTATAGAAGGGTTAAACTGCTGACATCTGCAGCACAGATGTCAGCAGTTTATAGCAGGGGTCAGCAATGTGCTGACCCCTGCTATACCCACTAGACACCAGGGAAATGGATTGAAAGGAGGTGGGCGCAGCACCGCCGCAATCCCCCTGCACCGCCCGGGAGACAATAAGATGGCGGGGTGCAGGGGGTTAAAATTTAACATTGGGGCATATTTTAGTCTCTGATCCCGCGGTCACAGACCGCGGGATCAGAGATCGCACATAGCGCAGCAAACCGCAGGTCTGAATTGACCTGCGGTTTGCTGCGATCGCTGACATGGGGGGGGGTCACAGGACCCCCCTGGGCATTGTGCCAAGATGCCTGCTGATTGATTTCAGCAGGCATCTTGTTCCGATCACCGCCACGTGCGCAGCGGTGATCGGAACTTCTCAGGGCGTACATGTACGCCCTTGGTCCTTAAGTACCAGGACGCAAGGGCGTACATGTACGCCCTTCGTCCTTAAGGGGTTAAAGGGGTTGTCCGAGTTATGGAAAAAAAAATATATACCACTATAAATCTGATGGTCAGCAATATATAACTAAGCTAAGCAAGTTTAAGGCTCTTTGTTTACCTGTAACAACAACAATCTCTGAGGTTTTCCTTTTGAATATTTGTGCCCCTCCCCCTGCTCTGCAAAGGTAGTGAATATAAGTGCTGCCCTTAGTAACATGTCTGACTGCTGGGATACTCCGCAGCATGTTGTATGTGTAGGACTACAAGTCCCAGCTGTACAAGGACACTGATGATACATACAACATCTTCCCCCAACCTGTTCTTGTGCAATGCTCTGAAGAACTCCTCCAGTCTGTCAGTTCTGTATCTGCAGGATGAGGAGGGAAGATCCTACTCAGGAAAGCTTCCATCCCTTAGAGTATGCTGCTGAAGTGGTTAATCTTTCCTGAAGTATTCAGTGAGAGGGAGACACAGGGCAGACAGCAGTGCAAGGGGGCGTGGCCAGCACAGTGACGCCTCGTGTACAGACACATATCTGCTCTCTCAGGCTTGTGCTTTAAACATCAGAGCAGGGAGAGAAGCTGACATCATAGGTCATGTGATCTTTAGTGAAATCTGAGAAAGCAGCCACTGCAGATGAAGGAAGTATATTGTAAAGCTCTTACATTTGCCTGGTTAGAAATATACAGAGAACAAAAAAATATCTCGGACAACCCCTTTAAGCCATATTCTTATCAGTAAGATAAGGATTAAGCTTTATGATTGTTCATAATGTGCATAAGGAGTACATCTGCTCTCCAGATGATGGAAAAGACAGAAAATCCACAGGCTGCTACTAGAGCAACTTAGCTCTGTAAATAAGTTTTGTTGTAAATTAGGATTTGTACACATCTTATTTTTGCTTAAAGGGAACCTATCATGTTGAACAAGGTGTTCTAGCTGCAGACATGTTATAGAGCAGGAGGAGCTGAGCAGATTGATTTAGTTGTGTGGGAATATATTCAGTATATATATATATATGCACACAAACGTTTTTGTTTCCTTATTTGATCCGCATTTTGTGTGGTTTTGATGCGGACCCATTTACTTCAGTGGGGCCGCAAAAGATGTGGACAGCACTCAGTGTGCTGTCCGCATCCGTATGTCCATTCTGTTGTACGCACAAAAAAATAGAACATGTCCTATTCTTGTCTGCATTACAGACAAGAATAAACCTGTTCTATAGAGGGCAGCACATTACGTTCCGCAAAATTCAGAATTCACATGGCCGGTATCTGTGTTTTGCAGATCTGCAATTTGCAGACAGCAAAACAGGCTATGTTTGTGTGCATGAGCCCTAACTTATATTTATTTCAATTAAATTCCTGCTCATTCTAGGCTTTGAAGTCAAGGAGGCGGTCCTGTCAGTACCTGACACCCCTCTATGACTGTTCATACAGAGCTAGCTGTTAATCACTCATAAGACCTCCTTGACTTTGAAGCCCAGACAGAGCATGTCCTGGAGCTAAATGAGCAGCTTGCAACAATAAGACCCACTGATCCCATGGAAAGGAGTTTATTGCTCACTGAGGATGGATGAACAGATGTTCAGCAAAATGTAACAGCAGTACTGTTAGACAATATGAGTTAAAGGACTAGTGTTGGGGGGCCTGATCAGGGACAGTCCTGCAGAAAACACACTACCGCAGCCAGGGATATCTCTGCTCCTGTAAGATGGAGAATAGGAGAAAGGTGCTAGTAGTGGGGGAATCAATTATTTGGGAAACATGCAAATCTGTCCCAGTTACCAAGATCATCAAACAATGGGGCAGATTTACTGTTGAAAATGTGTCAGAATTTTGGCGATATTTGTGGAAAAAAAAACAGGTGTACATGTCTTGCACTACATTTTTTAATCATTTAAAATGCTTTTTCTGCCTTTTATATAAAAAGGATCATCTCTTAGCTGAAGGGTGACATAGTTTAGCTTAAAAAGGACATGGCTTTGCAAGAAAGGGGCATGTCTAAGGCCTCTTTCACACGGGCAAGTTTTCTGCGCGGGTGCAATGCGTGAGGAGGACGCATTGCACCCGCACTGAATCCGGACCA
Source organism: Bufotes viridis (assembly GCA_033119425.1). Lineage (NCBI taxonomy): Eukaryota > Metazoa > Chordata > Amphibia > Anura > Bufonidae > Bufotes > Bufotes viridis. The sequence goes on from CM065591.1 coordinate 207,853,119, forward strand.
TTCATTTCTATGGGGCTGTGCACATGAGCGGTGATTTTCACGCATCACTTCTGCGTTGCGTGAAAATCGCAGCATGCTCTATATTGTGCGTTTTTCACGCAACGCAGGCCCCATAAAAGTGAATGGGGCTGCGGGAAAATCGCAAGCATCCGCAAGCAAGTGCGGATGCGTTGAGATTTTCCCGCATGGTTGCTTAGCAACGGGACCCGATCTCTATTATTTTCCCTTATAACATGGTTATAAGGGGAAATAATAGCATTCTTAATAAAGAATGCATTGTAAAATGAAGTGGAAGGGGTTAAAAATAATAAAAGTTAACTTACCTTAGCCACTTGATCGCGTAGTCGCGATCTCTCCTCTCTTTCCTGCATCAGCTAAGATCTACAGGACCTGTGATGACGTCACATCACATGGTCCATCTTACCATGGTGATGGACCATGTGATTGGACCATGTGATGTGACGTCATCACAGGTCCTGTAGATCTTAGCTGATGCAGGGAAAGAGAGGAGAGATCGCGACTACGCGATCAGGTGGCTAAGGTAAGTTAACTTTTATTATTTTTAACCCCTTCCACTTCATTTTACTAAGCATTCTTTATTAAGAATGCTATTATTTCCCCTTATAACCATGTTATAAGGGAAAATAATCAATTCTCCAGAAGACCCGAAACCGGACTTCAGTGATGAAGTCCAGCTTCGGGTTGGGTACCAAACATGGCGTTTTTTCTCACGCGCGTGCAAAACGCATTACAAACGTTTGCACCCGCGCGGGAAAAACGTGCATATTCCCGCAACGCACCCGCCTCTTATCCGAAAATGCAACGTTTCGACTTCAACAGTCTTTTTCAAGCATGTTGCTTGAAAAAGACTGTTGAAGTCGAAACGTTGCATTTTTGGGAGAAATAAAGGAAGAATCCAATGCTACGTGAGTGCCGCGGTTGTCATTTTCTTACTGCATGAACAGGGATTGGACCAGCATCCAACACCGTGGGCACCGCCATCCAAGACTTTACATGATAAGAAGTTAAGGTAGTGCTGCCCCTAATTGTATATTTTCCCGCCTCTTATCCGGGCGTCAAACATGACGCCCGTGTGAAAGAGGCCTAAATGAACCATTGTGCACCAAAAATGCACCAAAAACTTTTGCAGTAAAGTAAGCCAACATATAGGTGGTGTAAATTTACACTACAGATATGCCAAGTATATCATCAAGCATGAGCCACTGTCTAATCTAAGGCTAAGTTCACATCACTGTTTAAATGCAACAGTATTTTGTTTGGCAGTACTAATGCCAGAAAACCGGCAGATCCATTATAGTAAATTAGATTTCTGGATGCCGAATCCAGCAATTACGGCATACTGTTCCTATAATATAACGGAATACAAGGATTTAAACATCTACGTGAACCAGGCCTAAGTGTACAGTGTCTTAATGTTAGACAGTGTTAGTAAATCTGACTGTGTATTTTCTTCCTATTATTGTAGTTTAAAATATCATAGATCGGGTTGATAGTTTACATGAAGGTTAATATTATAAAAAAAACGAAGCAGAGCAGTTACAGACAATGTTAGAGTCAGAAATTTCACCATAGACGTGCTATAAAATTAGCGGGATGACTTGTGAAGATTCACATTGGTGCCAATGACAAAGTTAGGCTACTTTCACACTAGCATTGTCATGGATGTGCAAAAACGCTTCCATCACAATAATACAACCGCATGCATCTGTCATGAACGGATCCGGTTGTATTATTTCTTCTATAGCCATGACCAATCCGTCTTGAACACCATTGAAAGTCAATGGGGGACAGATCAGTTTTCTATTGTGCCAGATTGTATCAGAGAAAACGGATCTGTCCCCATTGACTTACATTGTGTTTCAAGACGGATCCGTCTTGCTCCGCACCACATGGCGGACAGAAAAATGCTGCAGGCAGCGTTTTGGTGTCCGACCTTCAGAGCGGAATGGTGACTGAACGGAGACAAACTGATGTATTCTGAGCGGATCCTTTTCCATTCAGAATGCATTAGAGCAAAACTGATCTAATTTGGACCGCTTGTGAGAGCCCTGAACGGATCTTACAAACGGAAAGATTCAATCCTTAGAGATTCATGGAAGATCCTTAAAGGTAACAGGCCACCATGAAAGTGCTATTCATTCTGCCAGCAGCGTGCTATAGAGCAGGATGAACTTGATGCAGATTCACATATGGTTTTGTAGGAAAAGATTCGGTACAATTTATTCATTTTAATACCTGCTCATTTTGGGTCCAGTGGGTGGTCGTTTCAGGGACTGACAGGTACCATATCTGTGCAAACTTATACAGAGATAACCAGTGGTGTAGCTATAGGGGTCACAGCGGTCGCAATTGCGACCTTCCCCCTAAGTCAGGGGGGCACACAGGGCCCCCATGGAAAGACGGAGTAAAGCCCTGACTCATGGAGGGCTCTGACGGGGCCCGGCATGAAGTACTCTTCAAACATGTACTGTATAATATGAGGCAAGGGGGGGCGCGTGCACTCACACACCCAGCAGTTTTTATCACTGCCGAGCTGTTTCCATAGTGAAGCAGGAGCTCCAGCGCTCCCCCTGCTGGCCGCAAATCGTGGGAGGAGCGCTGAAAGACAGGGAATGAGTGTGGGAGCACGTCATCAGGGAAGAAAATAAGTATGTTTTTTTTCCTGTTTTTTTTCTCTAAAGCTACAGACTGGGGGAGGGGAGAGGAAGGCACTGATGATGATGATGATGCCCCCTGTGCGGTATGTGGCCCCCTCCCTGGCACTAATGATGATGATGCCCTCTGTGCAGTGTGTGGCTCCCTCTCTGGCACTGTTGATGATGATGATGGTGCCCCCTGTGCAGTGTGTGACTCCCTGGCACTGATGATGATGGTGCCCCCTGTGCAGTGTGTGGCTCCCTTCCTGGCACTGATGATGATGATGGTGGGCATCTCTACTGAGGGGACATAACTACTTTGAGGGGGCACCTATCTGGCTATGACCACTGTGAGGGGGCACATATTTGGCTATAACCACTGTGAGGGGGCATATTTCTGGGCATTACTACTGTGAGGGGGCATATATCTGGGCATTACTACTGCGAGGGGGCACATATCTTGGTATAACTACTGTGAGGGGGCACATATCTGGCTATAACCACTGTGAGGGGGCACATATATGGGCATTACTACTGTGAGGGGGCAAATATCTGGCATAACTACTGTGAGGGAGTACATATCTGGGTATAACTACTGTGAGGGGGCACATAAATCCGGATATAACTACTGTGAGGGGCACATATCGGGCATATGTACTGTGAGGGGGCATATATCTGGGAATATCTTCAGTAAGGGGGCACATATCTGGCTACAACTACTGTAAGGGGGGCACATATCTGGCTATAACTACTGTGAGGGGGCACATATTTGGATATAACTACTGTGAGGGGACACAAAAGTGGGCATAACTACTGTGACAGGAACAAAAGTCGGTATTACTGCTGTGACGGCCACAAGGCAGACATAACTTTTGTGAAGGGGCCACAAGGTGGGCATTAGCACTGTGTGGTAGCACTTATATTTCTCCACAAAACCATGTATGCATTTCTTCAGCATATCCTGTTCTATAGTATGCTGCCCACAAATTTGACAGCCCTTTCAACTCCAAAACAGCGCTAATCACATTGTGTCGTTTATTACAGTTTTTTAAAGACAGAATGGAAAAGGAAAAATAAGAAATTTATACAGTAGTATAGGCAACAATAACAATTCCATGCCTTTTTTTAGGTTGGTGTTCTGGTTATAACAAGTTATCCCCTATTCACAGGATAGGGGATAACTATCAAATCGGTGGGGGTCCTACTACTAGGACCCCCCACCGATCACGAGAATGGGGGCCCCGTATCCTGTGTAGCCACCTTGAAATGGACAGAGCACCTGAACGGAAATGCACGCCGATGCTCCATTCATTTTTATGGGAGAGCCGGAGATAGCCGAGTGCTCCTAGTCAGTCAGAGTGCGACTCTAAAATAAGTGATTGTGCATCAAGTTTGAGACTCCTGGGCAGTTAGGAAACGGAGGAGCAGTACAGGCAGTCTTCCTGGGCACACAAGTCAGTATGACCCGCACCATCAAGAGGGAGAAGGAGGGCCAGGACAGCCGGGACAGCTGTCGTGAAGCAACATAGTGCCGCCACCTCGTCCAAAGTGGCGGCACACCTGGAGCAGTTTGCGCAAGTTCCCCTTGCAGAGGAAAGCCCTGGGGACTTGGACGCTGAGCTGAGGAGGATGGAGGAGCAGGGGAGGACGGAGAAACAGGAGGTGAGCTCCCCTACTGACAAGGCTCTACAAGATGGCGCCCGAGAGGAAGGAGGATCCCACATGGCGGGTGCAGGTGAAGTGTGGACCCCAGATGGGATGGCCACACAGTTTATACCTCCACTGGAGCTTCCCCTTCAGGGGATGACCCGAAAACCAGAGCCCACTTCCAGGGACATATTTTTGGCGGTACAACAATGCAGCTCTGCCTTAATGACACCTCTATGGGGTCACTACAAGAGAGTGTTTCTTTTATCAGACAAGATATCCGAAAAATCAATGAGAGGGTTGCTGGAGTGGAGGAAAGAGTGGGCCTGCTGGAGGATCAAGTACCTCCGGTGAAACGCAAGCTGGCCAAAGTCATCCATAATATCACTCTTCTCCTTATGAAAATGGAGGACTTGGAGAACAGGACCCGTCGCAATATCCTCCGCTTAGTGGGAGTCCCTGAGAAGGCGGAAGGGGTTAACGCTGTTCGGTTCTTTGAAGAGTGGTTTAAAGCTAAATTCGGACAGGACTCTCTATCTCCATTATTTGCAATAGAACGAACTCACATAGTGCCGTTCCGTCCGCCAGCTTCGGGGGCTCCCCCCAGGCCGACTTTGCTCAGAATCTTGCACTTTCCAGATAGGGACACTATCCTACGCAAAGCAAGAGATAACACAGTTCTGCTCATCAATGGCCATAAAGTTTCCATGTTTCCCGATTTCTCAGCGGAAGTCCAAAGACGACGGGCAAAATTCCTGGATGTTAAAAGACGGGAACCTGCTAGGACCGGATGACCGGGAGGACTGATTCTCTAAACTTGGACTCTAGATGAGGGGACAGCATTAACGGACGGGGTATAGCGATGAGTATTCTACCTCTTTTATGTCTCATTATGTATTTCATTACCGCCTCTGCTCTCTCTTTGTTTATTGTTCTTTAATTCTTTAGTCAGGGAGATGAAGTATATAGGTCTTCCATTTTTCTCCTCTTTTTTTTCTTTCTCTTTGTTTTTGCTGTTAGACTAGCTGTCTATATACGTTGGCTATATTATTTAACAACAACTAAAAAGGCAGCAAACTAAAGGAAGCAACATTTCAATAAAATCTATCGTTTATTATGTTATGTTAATAACAAAAAGGCCCCACAAGACTAACAACATATATATCAGACGCATAAAGACGCCACAAAAGGTCAGTAGGGACCGGGACTAACCCTGGCCAGTGACTCAGAAGTCCCTAATCTGCCCCTACTTGGCCTAAAAACCCCTAGTCAAAAAATCACAGGGTCCAAATACAAAATACATATGCCAGGTGTACATAGATCCCCACCATATATATGGTACAAAAAAAAAAAAAAAAATTTGTACCATATATATGGTGGGGATCTATGTACACCTGGCATATGTATTTTGTATGGGACCGGACCTCGACCCCTATCTAGACTAGGGTCAGCTGACCAGGGTGAGGTTCCGGCACACGGCCACCCCTTGCGGGGTTTTTTGGACCCTGTGATTTTTTGACTAGGGGTTTTTAGGCCAAGTAGGGGCGGATTAGGGACTTCTGAGTCACTGGCCAGGGTTAGTCCCGGTCCCTACTGACCTTTTGTGGCGTATTTATGCGTCTGATATATATGTTGTTAGTCTTGTGGGGCCTTTTTATTATTAACATTACATAATAAACTATAGATTTTATTGAAATGTTGCTTCCTTTAGTTTAGTTTATATTATTTAACCCTTCAGGACCCTGGGCGAGAATGCTCGTCCTAACTGAGCGGTACTTAGCGCATTAGGACGAGCATTCTTGTCCTACAGTTAAACTGTCACCATGTCTGCAGACATGGTGATAGCGCTGAGACCCCGGCTGTTACACACAGCCAGGGGTCTCAGATAACCGGCCGGGGACCAATCAGAGCGGTCCCCGGCCAGTGATCGCTCTGATTGGCTAGTCTGTACAGACTAGCCAATCAGAGACTTGTAATGCCGGGTCAAAGGTTCTGATCCCCGCAGTCCGTGACTGTGGGAATCAGAACCGTATAAAATGTATAAATAATGTCCCCAACAACCCCCCAAACCCTCAATGTCCCCCTGATTTGCCCCCTATGGTGATGCGGCAGGATGTAGTTTCTAGAATGGGGTCATTTTTGGGTGGTTTCTATTATGTAAGCCTCACAAAGTGACTTCAGACCTGAACTTGTCCCTAAAAAGTGGGTTTTTGAAAATGTCTGAAAAATTTCAAGATTTGCTTCTAAACTTCTAAGCCTTGTAACGTCCCCAAAAAATGAAATGGCATTCCCAAAATGATCGATACATGAAGTAGACATATGGGGAATGTAAATCAATAACTTTCTTTGGTGGAACTACTATGTATTATAGAAGTAGAGACATTGAAACTTGGAAAATTGCTAATTTTTCTAAATTTTTGGTAAATTTTTTTTTTTTATAAATAAAAATGAAATTTTCCGACTCCATTTTAGCACTGTCATGAAGTACAATATGTGACGAAAAAACTTTCTCAGAATGGCCTGGATAAGTAAACGCGTTTTAAAGTTATCACCACATAAAGTGGTCAGATTTGCAAAAAATGTCCAGGTCCTTAAAGTGAATTAGGGCTGGGTCCTTAAGGGGTTAAATGTCGCCTGATATACAAGTCCTGATGCTGCTCAGGGCTCGACCTAACAGGTATTTTCTTCTTTTCATATTGTAGCCTTGCTCCATAGTAGAATATTACTAAGGCTATGCTATCACGGATGTTCTCTACTTTTGCTGGCTTCAGAAAATTTCTGTGCCTCATGTTCCCTGAGTGGGATTATCGGAGCGTTTTTTGTTGGGTGTTTTTTGTTATTTGTTTGCACTGTGTGGGGAAATGCAGAGAGACGACTTCTACATATTTCTATCTGTGCGACGGGAACACGCTGTCCTATATGGATATGGATATGATGGCGGGTAGGGTTCAAATTGTGGTGTGGAATGATAGGGGCCTGGGAGATGGCACAAAACGTCAGGCAGTCTTCACGGCCATACCAACATACCAACCTGTTATTTTATGCCTCATAAAAACACACTGTCTAAGCAATCACAGAGATTGCTGCATAATCCATGGTTCTCACATGCCTACCACCCTACCTTCTCTACACAATCTAGGGGGGGGGGGGGGGTGACAGTCTTGTGATGTGATAAAAAAAAGTGATGACGTTTGTAGCTCAGTTGTTAGAGGAGGAAGAGCCTCTCACGGGACAAGTTACAGAGGTTTTTCGGATTAATGTGGGGGTCGACGGATATAGGGTTGGTGTGGGATACCATGAAAGCCTATGTATGGGGGCTGTATATAAAAAAAAATTAAAGGCATAGAACGAAGTCTAGGGAACTTACTGACTCTATGCTACAGGTAGTGAGAGACTCTGAGGCTGCTTACATGGAGAACCCATATGCTCGGAATGAATCCATGTGGAGGGAGGCACAGGATACGCTAAAAAAAAACTACCTGACCCATGTTGCTGACAATAGGCATTTCTTTCTGAAATATAAATACTTTGACATGTGCGAAAGTGTGGGAAGCTTGCTAGCCAGAGTAACTCGTTCGCAGGTGGGCCCAACGAGGATTGCCGCTGTTGTGACTAGAGAGGGTGTTCATTCTACGGAGGACTCAGTCATCCTTAATGAGTTCTATAGATACTAGCAAGACCAATATACTTCGAAATTATTGATGGGAGGTAGTGATATAAAATCCTACCTTGCTGATATATCTGTCCCTAAGTTGTCACTGAAGGCAGCCTGATACCTGGACAAGCCTTTAGAATTTCAGGAACTCAGGGATGCTTTGAGATCATTCCCCAATGAGAGGGCCCCGAGCTTGGATGGCCTTCCATCAGAATTTTTTGAAAGATACCAAGAGATCACCCTCCTTCATTTACTAGATGCCTTTAATGATGCTTTGAGATTGGGGTCATTGCCGGCATCTATGCGTGAAGTGGTGGTGGTGGTGATACCAAAACCTGGTAAGGATCCGGTTCTGCCTGAATCTTATAGGCCCATTTCCCTGTTGCTCACTGATGTGAAAATACTAGCGAAGGTACTGGCCAATCGGCTTTATGCCTGACAAAAGTACCTCCATTAACCTTTGTAGACTCTTTTTTAATTATTTGAAAATGCCTGTTGACCCTGGGGAATGCTGAGCAATAATATCTTTAGACGCTGCCAAAGCTTTTGACAGCATGGAGTGGGAATACTTGGGGGCAGTTATGGAGACAATGGGGTTTGGCGAGAGATTTATGTCCTGGGTTAAGCTACTATGTAGTTCACCAGTGGCAAGGATTAGGGCGGATGGGTAACTTTCTGGACAATTTACATTGCACAGGGGAACGAGACAGGGCTGCTTTTTATCCCCCCTATTATTTGCAATTGCCATTGAACCCCTGGCCTGCCTTTTCCTGCATGGGAAGGGTTCCCCCTGGACACAAGTGAGGAGAGAGTGTCCCTGTACGCCGATGACATGCTGCTATATGTGGGAAATTTGGAACACTCCATTCATCCCATTATGCATGATATAATTGAATTTGGGAAACGGTCAGGGCTGACTATCAATTGGGACAAATCTGTAATCCTTCCTCTTGATCCACTTCCATCTCAGATGGATTTGACCCAACTCCAACTGCAGATAAACCGCAGCTTTAAATATCTGGGCATTGTGATCACACCTATATTGACTGATTAAGTTTAAACCAACATTGATCCCCTAATCGTAAAATTTATAGGAAAAGTCGATGCCTGGTGTAAATTACCTCTCGGTGGTTAGCCGTTGTAACTTAATTAAAATGATACTTATGCCTCAACTGCTTTATGTATTACACAACTCCCCTGTATGACATTCTACAAGATTCAGGGTATTTTCCACTCCTTGGTGTGGAAAAAACAAAAACCCAGAATTTGCCTGGAAACGCTTCAATAGGACTTTATTTCATTGCGGCACAATTACAACACCTTAAGGGGTGGGGACAGCATACAAAGCTGGGACTCTCGGCCAGGATCGCCTCTTTGATTAAGAAGAAAAAGGTGCCCATCACCATGGCAGAGTTGGGGAGACCACACCATTTCTCTAATAACGAAAGTTTGGTCTAGGTTTAAATAAATGATCGGCCTTGAGGGATTACATGGCCATACTCCCTTATGGCACGATCCACAATTATCAGAAATGTTTAGACTAGAAGGCTTTTCCCCTTGGGAAGAAAGGGACATTTTTTTTCTCCATCAGATACATACAGGCGAGGGTATGAAATCGTTCACACAGCTCCAGGTGGAGTTTGGTCTTCCTAAAACTGTATTTTACCAATACCTTCAATTGAGACACACATATAATTCGCAGTTTAAGGATGGTTTGCAGGTGACAACATCCCCTCCTATACTGCAACAACTGCCGTGTGGTGGTAGCCCCAAGGGTCTTATCTCCTTGATCTATAGACATCTATTTACTAAATGTAATTAATCGAGCCCATTGCCAGTGAAAGATAAGCGGGACCGGGACGTTGGTGGCATCTCCCAGGAACAATGGGACACTGTCCTATCCTTAACCTCTAGCCTCACGCTTAGTGAGGCTCAAAGGTTATCCCAGATGTACTTATTACATAGAATGTATAAAACCCCTGCATTTCTATATAACATAGGTCTGCGGACTGACTCAAACTGTCTACGGTGTGAGGGGACAGATGGTTCCTTGCTACATATGTTCTGGGAGTACCCTGAACTGAGGGCCTACTGGGAGAGAGTACTGGTGATCATTTCTAAAATAACCCAGTTACAAATACCAAGGAACCAGAGGGTCTGTATATTAGGTGTCCTAAATTCACCGAGTATAGATGATAAACTATCCCTGTCTATTCAAACATTGCTTTTCCAGGCCAGAGTGTTGAAACATTAGACACAGAGAAACCAGCCTACCAGGCAAGAGTTCGTGCATCGTTAGCAGTTCAAGTTAGTTTAAGCATGCATGGGATAGGCATAAGGCCATCCTTTATATAAGATAGGGCCTGGGGCTATTCATAGTATTCAGCATATTGGGCAGACTAGATGGGCCAAATGGTTCTTATCTGCCGACACATTCTATGTTTCTATGTTTCATCGTCTGAACAGTGTACTAAGATTTGAAAGAGGGATCTATCTGAAAAGGAGGTGCCCTGCTAAATTTATGGCAATATGGTAGGGATGGTTTACGGTCCCTGGATTGGCATCTGCGGCGCTGACGAGGGATTGTGTGAGGGGACGGATGTCCATGTTGGTGCTTCTCCATGGCCTCATGGCCTGATGCAATTGACACACCTGATTGCATATTTCTTCTACATCCTAGCTTAAAGCTTACTCTTACAACGTGCTTGTCATGGAACAATGCACTGCGAGTGTCTGTCTATTTTTGGACAAGGTATGACATAGTTGTCTCTCTGAAGAATTACTATTTGCTTTATTTGCATTGTAAGACTTATGTAACCTACTCCTTATATTACTGTAAAAATGAGTATGAAACTGTATTTTTTCTATATGAAAAACTTTATTTCAATAAAAAATACGTTTGATTAAAAAAAGATTGATGCAACATATAAGTAATCTGAACATAGCCTGTCCAAATTGTGGGGAAGCAAGCTTCAGTTTGAAAATAGCAGCAGCTATAAGATGTTGTGGATATAAATAAGATATATGTAAAGAGAGTAGTGTTGAGCGAAGCAATGCATTTGAAGTGGAATTCGGTCCGAAGTCTAGGAAAACTTCTATTCAAAACAAATCAGAATTTCCTCACGCTTCGTGGTAGTGAATCAGATTTTCCTAAAATGGCAGCTGCACGTGAAACTAAGTGTAGAGGAGATAAGCCCAGGAACGCAAGATCACCCATAATGTAATGCAGCTAGCCAATCTGCAGATAGCCATCCCCTGTGATTTCACAGCCCCATAAAACCCTGATCCCACGCGGTCTCTGCCATTGTCCTGTGAGCTGAGCATAGGGATAGACGTGGCAAGCAGTCATGCGCTAGGGACAGTGTTGCTAAAAACAACTAATAGAAGAATATTGGAGAGGAAGAGTACAGGGAGACTTAGGGCTCATGCACACTGTCATTTCTCGCAGTTTGCGGTCCTCAATGCACGGACAATAGAGATGAGCGACGTTCTCAAAAATTCGATTTGGCTGGTTTGCCGAATTTTCCGAAAAAATTAGCTTCGATCTGAATTTATTCTCGGCGAATCGCATAAAAAAATGGCTATTTCTAGGCTGCAGAGAGCCTTTATAGTGGTGTAGAACACTGTGCCTTCCAATAACACGCATAGGGAGTCTGCTTTGGTAGTGAAATAATACTGTGAGTCAGTATGATAAGCAGATGAGAGACGTCGCTATTAGAATCACTGCTATGGGGGGCTATGTTACCTCTGCCCACACAGAACGTCCTGATGCTGGCCTGTCACTGAGCTCTGGTGAGACTGAGGTGGCGGGGGAGGGGGGGATTCTTAGATATCTTATAGCAGGGGGCACTATGGGTGATCCCGCCTTCCCAGAGTTCCTTTCTCCATGTCCTCACACGTGCAGCAGCCATTTTAGGAAAAAATGTGATTCGTTACCACGAATCGCGAGGAAATTTTGATCGAATTCCACTTCGTCAGCTTCGATTCGCTTATCTCTAACGGACAAAATCCGTGCGAATCTAAACATTCAACTTGCATGCATTAGGCTTCTTGCATGCACTCCTTAGTGCTTCTGTGGGGTTCCGTGCTTCCATTCCACACCACACCTTCCGCAATACGAGCACTGCCGAGCAATGGCCATGTGCATAAGCCCTTATTCTGTGTCAGTTTTATTTATTTTTACATTTACTTATTTATACATCAGCCATAAACTAAGATATGTAATTCAATATCAATAAGATGGAAACCTTTATTATTCCACTGCCAGCCTGCCAACCAATACCGTACAGTCTGACCGTGGCATGGAAGGGGTTAAACTGCTGACATCTGTACCAGCACAGATGTCAGAAGTTTTTAGCAGAGTGTCATCAATGTGCTGACACTCTGCTAAACAACTCGGCCACCAGGGAAGAATACAGAGGAGGCGGGCTGGGGATCACAATCCCGCCTGCCGCACCGCCCGCCACACATCAGCGCCGCCCGCAACCCCCCCCCCCACCAGCCATCTCAAACAGGGCTGCAGGGGGGCCAATAAAAACTTTAAATCAGCAACATTTAAGTTGGAGATCAGAAACTGCAAAAAGCACTGCAAACCGCAGGTTTTCAGCGATTGCCGATACGGGGGGTCACAGGAGCCCCCTCGCGATGTCCCAGAGTGCCTGCCGAATGATTTCAGCAGGCACTCTGTTCCGATCACCCCCCACCACACAGCGGTGATCGGAACTTCACAGGGCGTACAGGTATGCCCTGTGTCCTTAAGTACCAGGGCATCAGGGCATACCTGTACGCCCTGTGTCCTTAAGAGGTTAATGATGACCATCCTCATCTTTTGCTGACTTGACTTCTTCCAAATCATCCATAAAAGTCTCCATCTCCTAGAAAAGTCAGCAAGATGCAAAGAGAGGAGGAGTTGAATGTTCCTTATGACATATTCTCATCGATATTAGATGATTTGGAAAAGGAGGAAAAGCAGATGGCAGAAGAAGGGCTCCCACCTGTAGGGCAGTAGAGCGCTGGGGTTGAAGAAGTGGGTATGCCAGAGCTGATTACTATTCTGAGTTTACTGTCACATAGCCTGCAGGAGATTGCAGGCCAGAACAGCAATAATTTGTATATTGTGCCACCACCTAACCAGACAAATCCCATACCAGCAACAGCCCCTGTTTTCCTGAGGGAATATGGAAAAAACTGTGGCTGGTGGTATGCAAAAGAATCACATTTTAGAGAAGAATTCAATTTTGGGAAGGCATAAGATTGTGCCACATTTACAACAATTAAGTGGTTCTGCAGCAACTGCACTACTAGCAGTTTGGCCAGGTTGTAGTTCAGCTTGTATACAAGCTAATTCCTGGTTGCAAATAGTTTTCTCAAGGCTACACATTCTGTAGATGTCTCACAAAGGAGCTGAGGACAAGAAGGATTAGAGTCTTAGCAGGAGAAAAAGCTGATAATGATGGCAAGGACACTGTACTGCTTAGGGATGCAGGCTGGCTGCTACAAAGAAGACCAGGAGAGGGAAGACAGACTTTTTTCGATTCCAATTCATGGCCTGTTCAATTTTCCCAGGCCATATTCTATTTTGCTGCAATAGAACAGAACAGGTCCTGCCATTTTTTTGGAAAGGTTTAGGCTTTTTATTGCCACCACGGCCACTGTCATCGTCCTCTAATGCCATCTCCTCCTCAGCACCCCAATACAGCTCCCAGGCCTTGTCAAACACACAATTATCACCATAGCCCTAACCCTCCCCACCATTTTTATTAGACGATAATCTGTCATCACAGACTTCTTGGTCCCCCTCCTTATTCCCTGCTCTTTTTTGGCCTGAGTGCCACTGTTGCTACCACTGTCCCTACTGCCACTACCAAGGCTACAAGTGCCTCATCTAATACTACTACTGGCCGTATGGCTGGTGCAGCTACTGATGCTACTACCCACATTCTTACTCTCAGATGATGAGGCCTGGATCTTTTATTTTCCACCCTTTCATTTCCTATAAATGAAAAGTCAAGGGGTTTGTTACTTACACAGTTTATTAAATAATGCTAGCTAAATCGCATGTGTTTTTCTCTTTAATCTAGAGACAGAAGGGCAATTAAATGTCCCCCCCCCCTTCTACAAACACACCACACACTAGTATTTATTTTAGTAATAATGTCCCTCCCCTTCTACAAACACACCACATACTGGTATTTACTTTAGTAATAATGCAATTTTTGCAGTAAAATGTTTGTGAACTATGTGTTCACTAACTGGTAAAACGATGCAATTTTTGCAGTAAAATGTACTTGTACTACACAGTTTGATGCAATAATGCATTTACTAACATGGGTATAGCTATGCAATGTTTTCAACACGTTTATTAACTCGGGAATAATAATGATATTATTGATTGCTTTAAAATGCTTTTGCTACAACTACCCATAATAATATGCAACCTGTTTGATAACATGAGTATAATGCACTGAAATGCAGTTGCTCAGTTGCCGAATAATGCTATTGGGGTGCTGCCAATAAGCCTATGAACTGTAGAAAGTTGAGCTGTCTGTTCATATACTTAAAATTTCTAGAAGTAGGTTTTGTATTGCAAAACTAGCTATCAGCCAGCATCTGTATTAAACACATAACTGGGTGACTAGTCCCTCATTCCCTCAAAGCTGACTCTGTAATGCCATTTTTTTGTCACCTTACATCACAAAATTTGCAACACCAAGCGATCAAAAAGGTGTTTGCCCCCCAAAATAGTACCAATCTAACCGTCACCTCATCCCACAAAAAAATTAGACCCTACCTAAAACAATTGGTCAAAAAATAAAAAAGCTATGGCATCCAGACTACGAAGACACTAAAACATCATTTTTTGGGTTTTAAAAATGCTATTATTGTGTAAAACTTAAATAAAAAAAGTATACATATAAGGTATTGCCACATCCGTAACAATCTGCTCTATAATAATGTCACTTGACCTAACCCCTCAAGTGAACGCTGTAAAAATAAAAGCAGTTCCAAAACAACCGATTTTTTGGTCACCTTGCCCCATAAAGTGTAATAATGAATGATCAAAAATCAGATGTACCCAAAAATGGTACCATTGAAAATGTCAACTCTTTCTGCAAAAAACAAGCCCCTGCATAAGACGATCGGCAAAAAAATAAAAAAAATAAGGCTTTCAGAAAATGGAGACACAAAAACATATATTTTTTTCATAAATGCTTTATTATGTAAAACTAACACAAACAAACAAAGAAAGTAGACATATTTTATATCATTGAGTCCGTAACAACCTGCTCTATAAAAATAGCACATAATCTAACCTGTCAGATAAATCTTGTAAAAAAAAGAAATAAAAACTGTGCCAAAACAGCAATTTTTTGGTTACCTTGCCTCACAAAAAAAACGTAAGATAGAGCAACTAAGAATCATGTACCCCAAAATAGTACCAATAAAACTGGGACCTTATCCCCTAGTTTCCAAAATCAGGTCACTTTTTGGGAGTTTCTACTGTAAGTGTGCATCAGGGGGGCTTTAAATGGGACATGGCATCTAAAAACCAGTCCAGCAAAATCTGCCTTCCAAAAACCATATGGCGCTTCTTTTCTATTGCACCCTGCCATGTGCCCTTACATCGGTTTACGACCACATGTGGGATGTTTCTGTAAACCGCAGAATCAGGGTAATAAATATTGAGTTTTGTTTGGCTGTTAACCCTCAATGTGTTAAAGAAAAAAATGGATTAAAATGGAAAATCTACCAAAAAAGATAAATTTAGAAATTTATTCTCGATTTCCTTTAATTCTTGTGGAACACCTAAAGGGTTACCAAAGTTATTAAAAAATCATTTTGAATAACTTGAGGGGTGTAGTTTCTGCAATGGGGTCATTTATGAAGGGTTTCTTTTATGTAAGCCTTACAAAGTAACTTCAGAACTGAACGGGTCATTAAAAAGTGGGTTTTGGAAATGTTCTTAATTTTTTTTTTTAAATAGACATATTTGTATCGCTGCGTCAGGTAATGACTACCTCTATAAACATTTCACAGGATCTATCTCAGGTGAACAGTGTAAAAAAAAAAAAAAATATGCCAAAACAGCAATTTTTTGTCACCTCACCTTCCAAAAAACATAACATCAAGCGATCAAAAAGTCATATGTACCTCAAAATGGTACCAATGAAAACACCACTCCATCCCACAAAAAAAGAGCCCTCACTTATGACAAGACTATAGCCATAAAAATACGGCTCTAAGAAACTGGCGACAAAAAAACATGATTGTGTAAAACTTTATAAAAAGACATATTTGGTATCATCGCATCCATAACGACCAGCCTTATAAAAAAATTACATGGTCTACCCCATCAATTATGCCAAAACAGCATATTTTTTTGTCACCTTGCCCCCCAAAAAACATAATATCAAACGGCCAAAAAGTGTTATGATCCCCAAAATGGTTCCAATGAAAACATCACCTCATCCCACCACAAACAAGCCCTCACTCAGGACCATAGCCATACCATAAACATATAAAATATATCGCTAAGAAGCACAAAAATATGATTGTTTTTTCCAAAAATTCTCTTATTGAGTAAAACTTGAAAAAAAAAATTAGACATATCTTGTATCGCAGCATCCGTAATGACTGGCTCTATAAAAATAAATGATCTAACCCATCAAGTGAACGTCTTAACAAAATAAATAAATAAAAATGACAAGTTTTTAAACTTGATAAAAAGTATAGTCTGTCCTGCAAAAGACAAGCCCTCAGACATCTATGTTGGCAGAAAAAAATAAATGTTATGGATGTATATGGTGTTGTAAAATATAACAGATTTTTAATGAAAAGGAGATTTTATTGTGCAAAAGTAGTAAAACATGAAAAAAAATACATAAATTTGGTATCGCCATAATCGTATCAATCTGCAGCATAAAGTTATTATATCATATATACCATATGGTGAATCTCAAAACCCTCAAAAAATGAAAATAAAAAGTGATCAGACATCCAAATGTACTCCAAAATTGTGCCAATAAAAACTACAGCTTGTCCCGCAAAAAATAAACCCTCACACAAGAAGCAAAATCAGCGAGGTAAGGTCACGTCTTCTATAATTTGAAAACGCAATTGTGAGATGCGATGATTTTTCTCAATGAAATGTTGAGGAATAGGTAATAAGGTGTTCTCTTTCCTAATGGTAGATTTATGTTTCCCCACTCGGTCTTTTATGCGCATTGTGGTCTCTCCAACATAGCACAACCCACACGGACATTTTAGTAAGTAAATAACAAAACTGCTGTCACATGTAAAGTGACCCCGAAGTGGAATTTGTTGTCCTGTGTGTGGGTGTGATATGTTGGAGCCCTTAATGACGCTCGAGCAATGAACGCAGTTCAGACAGGGAAATGTTCCCTTCCTGACTGCAGAGAGAGTGAGCTGTCGTGAAGATGTCCTGTCACTACCTATGTCAGCCCGGATGATCCTGTCTCTGATGTTCTTATTACGCTTGTAGCACATCATCGGTAATTCCCTAAATTCCTGGATTGTGGGATAGGCTCTCTGTAGGATGTTCCAGTGTTTGTTGACCACTGCTTTTACTCGATCCATCCAGGGATGGTATTTTACTACCAAAGGTACTCTCTGTCCTTTCTCTACCTTTTTTTGTGGTTGTCCTATCGGATTTTCTACCTTATTCCTCTGTTCCTGTAGCAGCTGAGAGGGGTAACCTCTATCAGAAATTTTTTTTGTCATCTCCTGCATCCTAAGATTACGTGTGTCTGAATCCATTACAATTTTAGCCACTCTTTTAAATTGCGAGTATGGTAGTGATTTTTTTACGGCTGGAGGGTGATTACTGTGGAATGATAACAGGCTATTTCTGTCTGTTTCTTTGACATACAAGTCAGTTGTGATCCTGTCATCCACTCCCCTAATCACCCATGTATCTAGGAAAGACACACGTTATAAATCTTGGTGCAGGGTGAATTTTAATTCAGATCTTATACTGTAACAGTGTATACTGACCACAATGCGCATAAAAGACCGAGTGGGGAAACATAAATCTACCATTAGGAAAGAGAACACCTTATTACCTATTCCTCAACATTTTATTGAGAAAAATCATCGCATCTCACAGTTGCGTTTTCAAATTATAGAAGAAGTGACCCTACCTCGACGTGGAGGGAATCGGATCCAGATGCTCCACCAACGTGAAGCATATTGGATCCATCGGTTGGAAACACTTGCCCACAAGGGTCTGAACAAGGAGTATACATTGAACAGCTTTATCTGAAATTAGCTTGTGGAACGAATGGTGATTAAATATATATACTGTAATATATTGGGTATTTGGTTTACATAATAGATCACTGACCTAATTACTCAGGCTCAATAATAATGTACAAGTTTGGATACATACTCTGCTTTGCTTCATTTATATCTAATTTTGTTTATATTGGTGTCACGTAGCAAGATGATGTCACAATCATGTGACTAGTCATGTGACTAGGGGGCGGATTGCCTCTAGCCACAGTCATGTGATTAGGGGGCGGGTTATTTAAAAGATTTAAAAGATGTGTTTTACTTGTGGGAATGAGCCATTATCACCTGTTGTTTGACAAAGGCACATGTCTGTGCCGAAATGCGCGTCACATATGGGTGACGAATAAAGAAGTCTTTTTTGCAAAGAAATTATGGACTGCCGATCCTTTCATTTCATTTTGATGGTGATCAGACCTGCTTACCGTGCACCCGGACCTCAATGAAAGCACAGTGCCGTCCATTTTCTCTAAAGTGGTAAATTTGAGTCAAAATATTTCATTTGTATTTATAAAAAAATACAAAATTTACTAAAAATTTCCAAAAATTAGCGAATTTCCAAATTTTAATTTCTCTGCTTTTAAAGCAGATAGTGATCCCTCCTACAATAGTTATTACTTTATATTTCCCATATGTCTACTTCAGGTTTGGATAATTTTGTAAATTACATTTTCTTTTTTTCGGACGTTAGAAGGCTTAATAATATAGAAGCAAATTTTGAAATTTTTTAGAAAATTTCCAAAACCCACTTTTTAAGGATCAGTTCAGGCCTGAAGTCACTTTGTGAGGCTTACATAATAGAAACCAGCCAAAAATAGCCACATTTTAGAAACTACACCCCTCAAGGTATTCAAAACTGATTTTACAAACTTTGTTAACCCTTTAGGTGTTCCACAAGAATTAATGGAAAATGGAGATGAAATTTCAGAATTTCACTTTTTTGGCAGATTTTCCATTTTAATCCATTTTTTTCCGCTAACAAAGCAACGGTTAACAGCTAAACAAAACTCAATATTTATTGCCCTGATTCTGTAGTGTACAGAAACGCCCCATATGTGGTCGTAAACTGCTTTACGGGCACACGGCAGGGCGCAGAAGGAAAGGAACGCCATATTTTTTTAGATGATTTGAAGCTGCCACATTTGTCACCCCCTGATGCACCCCTAGAGTAGAAACTTCAAAAATTTACCTCATTTTAGAAACTACACCCCTCATGGTATTAGAAAATGATTTTACAAACTTTGTTAACCCTTTAGGTGTTCCACAAGAATTAATGGAAAATGGAGATGAAATTTCAGAATTTCACTTTTTCTGGCAGATTTTCCATTTTAATACATTTTTCCAGTAACAAAGCAAGGGTTAACAGCCAAACAAAACTCAACATTTATTGCCTTGATTCTGTAGAAGGAAAGCCATATGGTTTTTGGAAGGCAGATTTTGCTGGACTGTTTTTTTGACACAATGTCCCATTTGATGCACCCCTAGAGTAGAAACTCCAAAAAAATGACCCCATTTTGGAAACTACGGGTAAGGTGGCAGTTTTGTTGGTACTATTTTAGGGTAGATATGATTTTTGGTTGCTCTATATTACACTTTTTGTGAGGCAAGGCACTGTTTTTATTTTTTGGTTGTTTGTTTCAGTTTTACATAATAAAGCATTAAAAAAAAATGTTAGTGTCTCCACATTCTGAAAGCCGTAGTTTTTTTTATTTTTTGGGCGACTATCTTATGTAGGGGCTCATATGACTTTTTTATCGCTTGGTATTACACTTTTTGTGATGTAAGGTGACAAGAAAATTGCCTTTTTGACACTTTTTTTTTTTTACAGTGCTCATCTGAGGGGTTATGTCATGTAATATTTTTATACAGCAGGTTCTTACGGATGCGGCAATACCAATATGTATACTTTTTTATTTCCTTAATTTTAGCACAATAACAGCATTTTGTAAACCAAAAAATTATGTTTTAGTGTCTCCATATTCTAAGAGCCATAGTTTTTTTTATTTTTTGGGCGATTGTCTTAGGTAGGGGCTCATTTTATGAGGGATAAGATTGACAATTAGATTGGTACTATTTTGGGGGGCATATGCCTTTTTGATCGCATGTGCCTGTTAGTGATGTCAGGTGACAAAGAAATGATTGTTTTAGCAGAGTTTTTATTAAAAAATTTTGACGGTGTTCATCTGAGGGGTTAGGTCATGTGATATTTTTATAGAGCCTGTCGTTATAGATCTGGCAATACCGAATATGTATACTTTTTTATTTATTTAAGTTTTACACAATATCATTTTTGAAACAAAAAAAAATCATGGAACAAAAGGTGCAAATGGCAGCTCTCACCTTCCTCCTTGACCCGTGAGCACACAACCACAGCTTCTGGAAACAGCCGATTTGGCAACAAATAAACAATGGAAAAAAGGGCTCCAGCTCCTCCGGTGTAGCATAAAAATTTCCAGTGCAAGTAAGAACAAAAACTGTCTACGCGTTTCGGACCTACCCATATTGCTCTACAGCAAAATCAGCCTTAATTAAAACAAAACCTGTGCCCACATTTAAGAACAATGGAGAGAATGGTTAAACAAACCGTATTTGTGTTACACATACAAACAATAGGCACAGATGTTGTTTTAATTAAGACTGATTTTGCTGTAGAGCATTATGGGTAGTTTGGAGCCCTTTATAAATCAGTCATGTTTTGTATATCTTAGTGTCATGATTAAGGACCACTATGTAAAGGTAGAAAGTTTTCGTTGTTACCTGCACTGAAAATTTTTATGCTTCAATAAACTTTTTCACTGCACCGGAGGAGCCCTTTTTTCCAATAAAAAATCATGTTTTAGTGTCTCCATAGTCTGAAAGCCATAGTTTTTTTATGTTTTTGGCGATTGTCTTAGGTAGGTTATCCTTTTTTGTGGGATGAGGTGACTGTTAGATTGATACTATTTTGGGGTGCATTTGACTTTTTGATTGCTTGCTATTACACTTTTTGTGATGTAATGTGACAAAAAAAAATAATCTTTTTTTTTACAGTGTGAGGGGTTAGTTCATGTGGTATTTTTATAGAGCAGCTTGTTACTGATGTGGTGATACCTAATAACAGCATTTTTGAAACCAAAAATATGATGCTTTAGTGTCTCCATAGTCTGAGAGCCATATTTAGTTTTTGGGCGATTGTCTTAGATAGGTTATCCTTTTTTGCGTGGTGAGGTGACAGTTAGATTGGTACTATTTTGGGGTTCATAAGACTTTTTGATCGCTTGCTATTACACTTTTTGTGATGTAATGTGACAAAAAATAGCTCACCTAAGGGGGAAAGTCATGCGATATTTTTATAGAGGCGGTCGATACGGATGCGGCAATACCTAATATATCTACTTTTTACTTGAAACTTTACATTTTTTTGTAAAACTTCATTTTTTAACTTTTTTTTCACTTTATTTTTTTGTCCCATTCTGGGACTTCAACTTTTGGGGGTCTGATCCTCTTTTCAATGCAGCCTTCCTGCCTTTGAGATCCAGGGGGCTGAATCTCACAGGCTCTCCCCCGGAAGGCAGCCACGGTGCCTAAGGAAGGCATCTGGCTGCCTTCCCTGCCATCGGGTCCCCATCACAGCAGTGCGGGGGCCCGATGGCAGCTCCGATCCCCGCAAGGACATCGCACGACCATGGCACATCAAGGGCTAATGCGTCGGCATCGGTGATTTCGCCGATGCCAGTGCATGCAGCAGGGGTCCGGCTATCTGTGACTGCCGGACCCCTGCCGCTGATCGGGCGGGCGCATCTCCTGCACCCTCCCGATCACAGCGCCATACATGTTCAGCGCTGGTCCTTAAGTGACGGACATCTGCTCGTACATGTGCGCCCTCATATGCTGTGGTCAATTTCAGCCATGGCAACTGAGCAGGTATTTACCCGGTCATTTGACTTTGATTCACTCAACACTACTTAAAAGGGTTTTATCATCTAAGACATTGGTGGCATATCGCTAGGATATGCCACTGATTTTAGACACAAACACCAAGCATGCAAGTTGTGCTCTCCATTAATGTCTATGGGAGTTCCTCTTGGCTATTTTCAGAAGTCCCATAGAAATGAATGGACATTGCACTGCACAAGCACGGCCACCACTCTATTAACCTCTGTTGGACAGCCGGAAATATCCAAACCCTCCTGAAATTAACCGAGTGTGGCCGTTTTACAAATAGCCGAGCATGAGTACATAGTTGCTCATAGCAACCAATTAGATTCCTTCTTTTATTTTCGAAAGGAGCTGTCCAAAATGAAAGATGGAATCTGATTGGTTGCTATGGGCAACTAAGCCAGTTCTACTTTACACTAGTTTGATAAATTACCCCCTTTATTCTTTCAAGCAGTACTGTTTAGTATGATGGCAGTTTAACTTTTTATTTTCAAAATTATCTCTATGGGTTGTTGAGAGAATTTTTCTGTCAGAAAGTTTTAATGAAGACTCCTGTACACTGAAAACATGATATTTCCATCACAAATTGATGCCATATACTGTACAGTGCAAACTCAAAAACACAGATAAATCTTTTGTAGGCAAAAAAGGAGCTGCCTATATTGTAATCAATCAGAATAGTTCTAAAATGTGGTATTATAAGTAAACCATCATTTGTAATTTCTTGTTTCTGACACTGTTTTTTTAGATCGTACTTGCAAGCTATGGAACCTGGTCACCGGTCAAGAGATTGCTTCACTCCGTGGCCATCCTCACAATGTGGTATCAGTGAAACACTGTTCTAACTCGGGATTGGTACTCACTGCATCTGCCTCCTGTGTACGTGTTTGGGACATCCGTGACTCTGCTCGCTGTGTGAGGACATTGATGTGAGTCACGTCAGAAACGTAATTTACTTGAAAAAAAAAGTCATACTTAATAACTTCATCCCAGCATATCAGTAATGGCTTTATACCTGCAAACTCTTGAAAAACAGTCTACTGTATTGCAATTTATGGAAACCGAGAGAGCAGGTGACATGAGACACATTTTAGCAAAGCAATGGATTCTCACTGAACTTTCAATTCTAAGAAGTATTGAACCATACCTTGATTGATGACCCAGTAGTATTTTTCTACATCATAATGTATTCCATAGTTTTATATACTTCATATTTATATATTTGTTAAATTGCCTCATATTAGGGAGATTATTCTTAACTGCTGACAAATATGATAATAAAAGTTTTACAGAAGTGGGTGCGGAAGCACTGTGTCTCTGTGACCCCATGGGGTCAGAGACACAGGTGTGGGGAACCAAAGGGTCAAGCAGAACCATAATAATGGACAGGGTGAGATCAGTGTAGGCAGACTATGAGCTTAACGGTAAACTGTCCAATGTCAGGGCAGCCAGCAAAGAACCAATATGAAGGTCAGTCAGTGGGGGGTTAGAGTCCATTTAATAGGCAGAGGTTGGTACACGGGCAGACAAATGAATACAGTACACCTTAGCAAGAACTAGCAAACTTAGGAAACTATTGCTCAGTTAGCTTTCCTCAGGGGAAGATGCCTTAAATACCCCAAGGTTGCCAACTTTTGACTGGATAAGATGACGGTGCATGCTGGGCCTTTAAGAGCCAAAGGGTGCATGCGCACCCTGCTGGCAGAGGAGGAGAGGCCATGCTGGAAAATAGGCTCCAGCCTACATGGAGGGACAGAGCAGACTCGGTGTCCAGACCCAAGTAAAAAGACCATGGGTGGCGGGTCTGGGCCACCAGGAAGGGTAAGCTGGGCAGTGTCAGCTTGCTACCAGTGCTGTAACACTAACACCCCCTTCCCTTACTTCTTTGGTCCAGATTGCTGCAGGATTTTTTCTGAAGAACATTAATTTTGTCTATCGTCTCCCATGATCTTTTTTATGGACCATAGACCTTACAGTCCACCAAGAAGGTTTTTCCCCTGATTTTATTCATGTCCAGAATATTCTTGACTTTGAATACTTGTTCAGTGCTGACAGCACCTGTAGAAGTAGGACCAGAACCTTTGGAAAAACAATTTATCACAACTGGCTTGAGGAGGGAGACGTAAGGAATTTGGGATATGTAAAGGGAAAGGAAGCTAGATTCAACTGTTTTAATACCTCAAAAGGACCAGTGAAGCTGGGTGCCAACTTGTACGAAGGTACCTTGAGTCTAATGTTTTTTTTTTTATGTTAAAATTGAAAATTAGCCAACATATCCTACTATGGAGGACATTTCTGAGCCTGAGCAAGTTTTCTCAAGTAGCTCGGGACCTAACACACCTACCTGTGCCGTATGGCCAATACTAGGGACCCAGTGGGCGCATTACAGGAGTGTAAAAGGCCGACTCGCAGCATACTCCCGAGTCACCTCCAGCATGTCCCCATGCTTGCAATGAGAGGGAGGAGGAGGCTGGGAGCGCCACCCAAGACTGGCTGATATGGCCCAGGCCTCACAGGTGCACCGAAATGTAGCCTGTAGATGAAAATCAGGCACATTTGCATAGGAGTTTATACACCTCCAAGCATCTCTATATACAAAACAACTGAAAAAATGGCGTGGTGTTAACCACTTGCCGCGACGCTAACGCCGATGGGCGTCAGCGCGGCGGCTCTCTCAGGTCTCACTGCCGCCTATCGGCGTCATCTCGTGAGACCCGAGATTTCACATGAACGCGTGCGCGTGCGTTCATGTGATCGGAGCCGGGACAACTGAAACTACAGCCTGCCAGCGCTGATCATGCGCTGGCAGGCTGTAGATGCGGAAAAAAACGCATTTAAATTGCATATCAGACGCTGTTTTGTAAACAGCGTCTGATATGCCTGCTGTCTGCTCGTCTGGTGGTCCCTTTGTTTGGGACCACTAGAGGAAACAAAGGTGAAGTGCACCAATCACTACACACACACACCCCCCCACCCCCCATCACTGATTAACCCCTGATCACCCATGTCACCCCCCTGATCACCAATGTCACCCCCCCTGATCACCCCCTGTCACCCCCCCCGTCACTAATCACCCCCCTACAGGCTCATTCAGACGTCCGTATGTGTTTTGCGGATCCATGGATCTGCGGATCCATGGATCTACGGATCCGCAAAATACGGACACCGGCAATGTGCTTTCCGCATTTTGCAGATCCGCACAGAACTATATAGAAAATGCTTTCTTGTCCGCAATTGCGGACAAGAATAGGACATGTTCTATATTTTTGCGGAACGGAAGTGCAGACTCGGAGCGCGGATCCGTAATTCCGGATCCGAGCGGGACAAAGTCTGTCCCCATAGAAATGAATGGGTCCGCAATTCCGCTCCGCAAACAGAATTGCGGACGTGTGAATGGGGCATAAGGGTCCCTTATCACCGCCAGTTAGCTAGCTACTTGTTAGGTAGCTAGCGCCCAGCCCACCGCACCGCAGTCACTGATTTTGGCAGAGATTTTTTCATCCACATTGATCGATGCAAATGAAAAATCTGCGCCTGTTCATTTTTATTTTATTTTTTTCAGCCCAGAGGCTGAACGGAAAAAATCTCATTACCCGTATGCTCAATATAAGGAGAATCGCAGAAACTCCTAATGCTGGCCATACGTGTAATGATTATGGAGACCCTCAAATGCCAGGACAGTATAAATACCTCACATGTGACCCCATTTTAGAAAGAAGACACCCCAAGGTATTCCATGAGGGGTATGGTGAGTTCATGGAAAATTTTATTTTTGTCACAAGTTAGTGGAATATGAGACTTTGTAAAAAAATATATATATATCAATTTCCGCTAACTTGTGCCAAAAATTTTTTTCTGTGAACTCGCCATGCCCTCACGGAATACCTTGGGGTGTCTTCTTCCAAAATGGGGTCACATGTGGGTATTTATACTCACCTGGCATTTTAGGGGTCCTAAAGCGTGAGAATCCAAATGCGTAAAAATGGCTCTGTGAAATCCTAAAGGTACTCATTGGTTTAGGGCCCCTTTGCGATCTTGGCTGCAAAAGTGTCACACATGTGGTATCGCCGTACTCAGGAGAAGTAGGGCAATGTGTTTGGGTGTATTTTTACATATACCCATACTTTGTGTGAGAAATATCGCTGTAAACGACAACTTTTTAATTTTTTTAATACAAAGTTGTCAATTTACAGAGATATTACTCTCAACCAACATGGGTATATGTAAAAATACACCCCAAAACACATTGCCCTACTTCTCCTGAATACGGCGATACCACATGAGTGACACTTTTTTGCAGCCTGGGTGCGCAAAGGGGCCCAAATTCCAAAGAGTACCTTTAGCTTTTACATGGCTGCTCACAATTTAGCCCCGCCCAAAATGCCAGAACAGTACAAACACCCCACAAATGACCCCATTTTGGAAAGAAGACACCCCAAGGTATTCGCTGAGGGGTATGGTGAGTCCATGAAAAATTTTACTTTTTGTCAAAAGTTAGCGGAAAGGGAGACTTTGCGAGAAAAACAATAAAAATCAATTTCCGCTAACTTGTGCCAAAAAAATCTTCTGTGAACTCGCCATGCCCCTCACGGAATACCTTGGGTGTCTTCTTTCCAAAATGGGGTCACATGTGGGGTATTTCTACTGCCCTGGCATTTTAGGGGCCCTAAAGCGTGAGAAGAAAAATGCGTAAAAATGCCCTCCTAAAGGTACTCATTAGAATTAGGGCCCCTTTGCGCTCAGGCAGCAAAAAGTGTCACTCATGTGGTATCGCCGTACTCAGGAGAAGTAGGGCAATGTGTTTGGGGTGTATTTTACATATACCCATGCTGGGTGAGATAAATATCTCTGTAAACTGACAACTTTGTATAAATTTGTTTTAAAAGTTGTCATTTACAGAGATATTTCTCTCACCCAGCATGGGTATATGTAAAAATACACCCCAAAACACATTGCCCTACTTCTCCTGAGTACGGCGATACCACATGAGTGACACTTTTTTGCATCCAAGATGCGCAAAGGGGCCCTAATTCCAATGAGTACCTTTAGGATTTCACAGGGCATTTTTCCGCATTTTTCTTCTCACGCTTTAGGGCCCCTAAAATGCCAGGGCAGTAGAAATACCCCACAAGTGACCCCATTTTGGAAAGAAGACACCCCAAGGTATTCCGTGAGGGTCATGGCGAGTTCACAGAAATTTTTTTTTGGCACAAGTTAGCGGAAATTGATATTTTTTTATTTTTTTAATTTTTTTACAAAGTCTCATATTCCACTAACTTGTGACAAAAATAAAATTTTACATGAACTCACCATACCCCTCACGGAATACCTTGGGGTGTCTTCTTTCTAAAATGGGGTCACATGTGGGGTATTTATACTGTCCTGGCATTTTAGGGGCCCCTAAAGCGTGAGAAGAAGTCTGGAATCCAAATGCGTAAAAATGGCTCATGAAATCCTAAAGGTACTCATTGGTTTTAGGGCCCTTTGCACCCAGGCTGCAAAAAGTGTCACTCATGTGGTATCGCCGTACTCAGGAGAAGTAGGGCAATGGTTTAGGGTGTATTTTTATATATACCCATACTTTGTGTGAGAAATATCTCTGTAAACGACAACTTTTTAAATTTTTTACACAAAGTTGACAATTTACAGAGATATTTCTCTCACCCAGCATAGGTATATGTAAAAATACACCCCAAAACACATTGCCCTACTTCTCCTGAGTACGGCGATACCACATGAGTGACACTTTTTGCAGCTAAGATGCGCAAAGGGCCCAAATTCCAACGAGTACCTTTAGGTTTTACATGGCTGCTCACAATTTAGCCCCGCCCAAAATGCCAGAGCAGTAAACACACCCCACAAATGACCCCATTTCGGAAAGTAGACACCCCAAGGTATTCATTGAGGGGCATAGTGAGTCCGTCTGAGATTTTTTTTTTTTGCCAGAAGTTAGCAGAAATGGAAACTTTATTATTATTTTTTTCCTCAGAAAGTGTCATTTTCCGCTAACTTGTGAAAAAAATGAAATGATACATGAACTCACCATGCCCCTCCGTGAATACTTTGGGGTGTCTTCTATCTAAAATGGTGTGATTTGGGGGTATTCATACTATCCTGACATTCTAGCACCTGAAGAAACATGACAGGTGCTCAGAAAGTCAGAGCTGCTTCAAAATGCAGAAATTTACTTTTTTGCACCATAGTTTGAAAACGCTATAACTTTTACCCAAACCAATAAATATACACTTAATGGATTTTTTTTTATCAAAGACATGTAGAACAACAAATTTTGTGAAAAATTTATATAGAAATGTAGTTTTTTTTGAAAAATTTTACAACAGAAAGTGAAAAATGTCATTTTTTTGCAAAAATGTCGTTACATTTTTACTAATAGTAAAAAAAGTAAAAATGTCAGCAGCAATGAAATACCACCAAATGAAAGCTCTATTAGTGAGAAGAAAAGGAGGTAAAATTCATTTGGGTGGTAAGTTGTATGACCGAGCAATAAACGGTGAAAGTAGTGTAGTGCGGATTTGTAAAAAAGGGACTGGTCACTAGGGGGGTGTAAACCTGTGGTCTTCAAGTGGTTAAACAGGCTGGAAGTGCTCAAACCCAAATGCAGTTGTGCATCTATATACAGGGGAGCAGATCCTGCACTTGTAGCCCGGAATCTTCGGCAAAGGGTACGTGTTTTGCACTGTAATCTTGTGCAGTCTGCAGTAGTCAATACACTGCTAAAGAGACCCGTTCTTCTTATTGACAAAGAAGAAACTGGCACCTGCCGAGGAAGAGAACGTCTTAATGAAGCCCCTCTTAGGTTTTCTTTAATATAGTGAGACATGGCTTGAGTTTCAGGTAAAGGCAACTGATAGACATGGCAACATGGAGGAGTAATTACAAGCACATTCAATGGGGCATTCATAAGAACGATGTGGTGGCAGGGTCTCAGACACCTTCTTGTCAAAGATATTTGTGTGGCTGGTGTAGGCTGTAGTTAGACCCTGAAGACTTTTAGAACTCGGGTAGGCTATACAGATGATAGACAGTGAGAGTCCAAGGCCTGATGCAGGAAGTTTCCTGCCAAGCCAGAGCCCAGGGGGGCTTGCATGGCAAACTGAGTCTCACTTCAAGACAGAGACATGGGAAGTGTTAACTTTGGAGAGAACTTGTCTCCACCCAGGGTTGCCATTCCCACTGACCAGGTATGTACAAATGTTTATGAGTTTTACTGCATATATTGGTGGGCAAAACCACAAGGGAGTGGAAAAAAAGATGCTCATAGGACCCTGGGAGGAAGTAAGGAGGTGGACTTGCCCTGATTGTCTCACAGGCTGACATACAGCCTGGATCAACCAATCAGTGGGGCAGCAGGCAGGAAGATGCCTGTGCAGAACGAGCAGAACATCATTATGTGTTGGGCTGTTAATGAGGGTGGATGGGTGGATGCAGTGTCTGACAGAAAATGACCTTAGACAGTATGCAAAGTCACAAGCAAGCATTTCTTCTAGTGTAAGAGGGACACTGTAGGGAAAGAATAGAAAGAAATAATTCAGGGACTTTGATCAGGGAAAGCAGTTTGAGGGAGTGAGCGGCTAAGGCACAGTGCTTAACGGGGCTTTCCGAATTTTTTTTTATTGATGAGCTATACTCTGGATCTGATTGGTGGGGGTTCGATACCCGGGACCCCCGCCGATCAGCTGTTTGAGAAGGCAGCAGTGCTCACAATGATGCCGTGCCCTTCTCTAAGTTTTCCCTAGGCCAGTGACTTCATGTTCATCTGTCAAGTGGCCTATACGCAGCTCTGCCCATAGAAATGAATGGGGCTGAGTTTTAATACCAAGCACAGCTGCTCTACAATGTACAGTGCTATGCTTGGTGTGCTGCGAGAACAGCTGATCGATGGAGATCCTGGATGTCGAACCCCGATTGATTAGATACTGATATCCAGAGGAGCTGTTTGAGAAGGCAGCAGTGCTCACAATGATACCGCTGCCTTCTCTAAGTATTCCCTAGGCCAGTGATGTCACGTTAATCTGTCATGTGGCTTAGGCGCAGCTCTGCCCAAAGAAGTGAATAGGGCTGAGCTACAATACCATGCGCAGGTGCTATACAATGTATAGTGCTGTGCTGGGTGTGCTGTGAGAATAGCTGATTGGTGGGGATCCCCGTGTTGCACCCCTACCAATCAGATACTGAAGACCTATCCAGAGGATAGGTCATCACAATAAAAAATCCTAGAAAACCCTTTTAATAATACAGTGTCTGCAGAATTATTCTCGCTCTTGTGCACTATAACCAGCGACCTGCAAGAAAAAAATACATCAGATTTTTTTTTTTTTCAAGTTTCTACATATTATTATTGCCAGCACAGCACGCTAACAGCATTCTACTGCTGAGCAAATGCACATTTTTTTTGATCAGTGCATTATATCTGTCCACTGTTATTAAAGAGGACCTTTCACTGGTCCACAGTTTATCAGTTAAAGATATCTACATTGAGAGCGGCACCCAGGGATGTCCCTGCACTTACTTGTATCCCTGGGTGCCGCTCCGTTCGTCCTCTGTAGCCCCCGGTACCGGCGCTCCTGCTGCTCTAATTTTGCCTGGGGCGGAGACTTCTTCTTTTGCCCTGGGCGTCTCCTTCTCCCAGGGCTGGAGCGCTGGCCAATCGCAGCGCTCAGCTCATATCCTGAATATGAATTTCTTTAAACTCTTTGCATTATAGTAAGAGCATTTTACGATGCAGACAGAAATATCTCCACCTTTTATGCATTGTTACATTGTTGTGTACAGTAAAGAGAGGTCTTTTTTGAAGACAGTAGTCAAATCTTTCATGTATTCTATTAAAACCAAATTTTTAAATGCAAATTCCTCCGTAGATAAATCTCACATCAGCCTTTCCTGCAACATTATATTGTAGTCGGGGAGATTAGTAAATATATTACATGTTTTTTACAGTCCAGAAAGCTCTTTTAAATGCAAATAATGCAGTAGTTATAAATCTTCCCGCCACCAATACTACATTATTCCCAAAGTAAATTATTAATAGCAGTAATTTACTCTTTGTAGAAGGCAAAGGACATTTAATTGTGCCTCTGTTTTTAAATTACAGAAAACACACTTGCAAGTTTGCCTTTCCATAGTTTGGCACATACAACTGTGTGCCAAATTCATGGCTTTTCATTTAGGAAAATCATGAGTTTACATTAGAGCTCATAATAAAAAGTCTTGAATACAGAAGGGTTCAAAACGAAAGACCCAGGACTTTTCCTTCCAGAGCCAGAATAGAATGGTAGTAGAAGCACCAGCTATCCAGCAAGAAGTAGTAGTAGTAGGCCACAGTTCTTTCTGGCTTCATGAAAGGCACAACAATATCACTGAGGACAAAGAGGTGAAGACTAGG
Source organism: Bufotes viridis (assembly GCA_033119425.1). Classification (NCBI taxonomy): domain Eukaryota; kingdom Metazoa; phylum Chordata; class Amphibia; order Anura; family Bufonidae; genus Bufotes; species Bufotes viridis. Next base: position 207,884,707 of record CM065591.1, read on the forward strand.
GTTGAGCGAACCCAAACTGTAAAGTTCAGATTCATACCTAACATTACGTTTTTTCGCACCCGAACCCGAACATTTCCGTTAAAAGTTCGGGTTCGTTGTTCGGCGATTTCTTCCCGCTTTTTGAAAGGCTGCAGGGCAGCCAATCAACAAGCGTTCCACTACTTTGCCCTAAGAAGCCATCACAGCCATGCCTACTATTGGCATGGCTGTGATTGGCTAAGTGCAGCATGTGACCCAGCCTCTATTTAATCTGGAGTCACGTAGCACCCCGTGTCACTCTGCTGCTCTTAGTGTAGGGACAGGCTGCTGGTGGTGCTCTCAGGGAGAGATTAGGGAAGAAATCTGTTGAACTTGGTGGTGTTAACTCTTCAAACTACAGCATCTATTGAGGGTGCTATGCTACATATTTGTACCCAGCCCTGAGCTCAGTGATACTGCAAAATAATTTTTAATCCATCTGTTACTGAGATGGGGGTCGGTGGCCATTTTAGCAACTGCAGTGTCCTTGGAACTGCATGTGACCTGCATGTGTGCCAGCCTGCCAGGGACATCAGTCTAATTATTTTTTGGTAGCTCAGTGGAGGAAAAATTCATTTTTTCTGGCAGGTCAAGTCCCCCTACATTACCTATTTTATAATTTTGGGATGACATAGTGCATTTCTGCAGTTGGGAGAATAAACCCGTACTGTCGTACCACAAAGCATGTTTGCATACACTGCTGAAAAACCTATTTTAAAATTTTGCGGTGACATAGTGCATTTCTGTAGTTGCTGTAATAAACCCGTACTGTCCTACCACAGAGCAGGTTTGCATACACCACTGAAAAACCTATTTTAAAATTTTGCGGTGACATAGTGCATTTCTGTAGTTGCTGTAATAAAGCCGTATTGTTGTTCCACAGAGCAGTTTTGCATACAACGCACAAAAACTTATTTTAAAATTTAGCAGTGACATACAGCATTTGTGTATTTAGGGGAAATAAAGCCGTATTTTTGTTCCGCAGAGCAGTTTTGCATACAACGCACAAAAACGTATTTTAAAATTTAGCAGTGACATACAGCATTTGTGTATTTGGGGGAAATAAACCTGTATTGGCATAAACCCATTTGGCATAGAACGCACAAAAACCTATTTTAAAATTTAGCAGTGACATACTGCATTTCTGTATTTTGTTGCAATAAATACTGGTTTTGTGCTACATAGCAGATCTGAGGCCTACCTTGTAATTCAGTCATTGTAAGTAACCTTTTGAACTCCGCATTTACATAGTTGGTTGCAAACACACAGGTTTTGTGGTAGATAGCACATTAGTGGATTATGCCGCATTCATGACAGTCAAATTAAACCATTAACTTCTGCTTTTACACTGTTGGTTTGAAAAATCAAATTTTTGATGATAGTGAAGTAATTGTATTGAATTTCTCCATTACACTGTTGTGTGACCTAAAGAAATGTATTCTGTTTTTGACATGGGCACTGCCTTACTGTTAGTGACCTTAATTGTTGACTATTGGCAGTTAAATTGACACCATTGAGATGAACCATCTGTTAGTTTGGTGGGTGAATGCAAATAATGAGAAGAACATCAAATAAGGGACGTGGGCATGGCCGTGGTGGTGTTGGTGGAGCTCCTGTTGCTGGGAGAGGACGTGGCAGTTCAGCGCCAACTACAGGTCCAAGTGAAACATCTTCCTCAGGTGTGAGTAGGCGACAGAACCTGCAGCGTTATTTGGTAGGCCCAAATGCCGCTCTACGAATGGTGAGGCCAGAAAAAGTACAGGCGCTTGTAGATTGGGTGGCTGACAGTGCCTCCAGTACCTTAACATTGTTTCCCACTGCTGAAAGCTCAGAGTTGGCACCTGCAGCCCATGCCCATCAGTCTTTCACCTCCCCCCCTTGAAAATCAGTCAAGCAATCTGAGCCCCAAGTCATGCAGCAGTTATTTATGCTTTTTGATGACTCTGCTGGCAGGGTTTCCCAGGGCCATAACCATAGCCCTGCCCCAGAAGTGGAAGAGATTGAGTGCACGGATGCCCAACCACTTAGGTTTGAGGATAAGGACATGGGAGGACCACCCCAGCACGTCTCTGATGACGAAACACAGGTGCAAACTACTGTGGCTTCCTGCGGTGTGCAGACCGACAAAGAAGGCAGGGGTGAAGACTGGGTTGAAGATGATGTTGAGAACGATGAGGTCCTAGACCCCAAAATATACCACTTAAATCCATGTTATTTATGGGTGGTGGAAAAAGCACATTTTTTAGGGCCAGGAATTATCTTTGCGGCCTGTGCTGCATATGTGTGGGGACAATAATATAGTTAATCCGTCTGGGAGTTCCGGGGTTGACATATTCCATTTTTTTGCTGTCAAGTTACCCTGCACTGCATAGGTGGACCGAAAATTTGAAAAATCATCTTTTAAATTGTTGAGTGAAATATTACCATATTTGCCGGGTATAAACCCCTGCTCTGCATAGGTGGCAGTGGCCGAAAATGTGTAAAATCTTCTTGTAAATTGTTGGGTGAAATACTACCATTTTTGCCGTGTACAAACCCTTGCTCTGCATGGGTGACATTGACTGAAAATTTGAACAATCTTCTTTTAAATTGCTGGGTGCAATATTACCATTTTTGCCGTGAATAAACCCTTCCTCTTCCTGGGTGCAAGGGGCCTACATTTTTAAAAATCGTCTGTTCCATTGGTGGGTGACATGAACCCCATTTTTCCATGAATTAACCCCTCCTGCTTGGGTGCCAGGGGCCTACATTATTAAAAATCGTCTGTTCCATTGGTGGGTGATATGAACCCTGTTTTGCCACTGAAAAACAACTGCTGTGCATTGCTGACAGGGAACCAAATTTGTTAAAAACGCTTGTTATTGATCGATAGATGCGTGACTACAAACGCAAGTGGTAGACGCGCTGCTCATATACCACCTGATGCCTCCTCATCCTCCTACTCCACATCTATTTTCTCCTCCTAGATCAAGATTTAGATTTTAAATTTTAATTTATTTTATTTTAAGTCATTTCCCTATCCACATTTGTTTGCAGGGCACTTACCCACATTTTGCTGCCTTTTACAGCCCTCTAGCCCTTTCCAGGACTTTTTTACAGCCATTTTAGTGCCCAAAACTTCGGGTCCCTATTGACTTCAATGTGGTTAGGGTTCGGGATTAAGTTTGGGTTAAGTTCGGATCACGAACCCAAACTCAACTCTAGTAAAGACTGATAACTGGAAGGCTCGCTCTTCCTCTCAGAAGAATGATGTGGAGGTCACTTTTACACCGTGCCTTTGAGCCAAGGGTCATAGCATTCCTCCTCCTTGCAGCCCCAGAGAAGCATTTTAGGGGCATCCTCTCTGTCTTCACTTTCCCCTCCTAGTGGGGCACCTTCTTTTTTCCTAAGAAGAGGCAACAACACTTCACCCCGCCTGATGCCAGATAGTCAAGAGAGTCTCCCTGTTGATGACCTCTGTGAGAGCACTCAGTATATGGACTGCCCTGATAGTGAGTTTCAGGGGAAGGCGGGGGACCCCATGCCTAGCTGTGTTGATGGTGCTGGTGGTAATAGTGGCACCCATAGCCATGGTGTGTGTTTAAACGCCACCTTCCCCGGACAATTTTTAAAAGCTTTGGTGGTGTGTGTTGTGGTGTGTTTTTAAACATGCTGATTGTGAACACTATCAGCCATGCATTTACCCATAGCTACAGTATATGTTAGTGTCACTCTGACATTACTTGCTATTACAGTCATTGTGTTCAAGAGCTTAGGAAGGAGGAAAGAAAGAGATACAATGCAAAAAGTCCTAGGAGACTAGAGGGTGTCATATACCAATTTTCAGGGCAATTGGAGTAACTTTGGTTCGGGAACTTCTATTTTCGTCTCCGACTATGACTGGTTTTCTGGACAGATTAAATCAGATATTTCCAGCTAGTTTACAGTCCTGTTGGAGGAATTGTGGTTACACTGAATCATTGTATGATATTCTAAGGGAACGTAATAAAATTAAACCCCTTTGGTATGTGATTCAAAGTACTAAACACTCCATGTCCCTGTATCTGAGCTTAGCCCTGTTATTTGTATTACATTGTTCTCTCTCTATTGCGGACATATAATGGCCCATCTGTTAACCCCTTAATGCAAAATGACGAAACTTTACGTCATTTGCATGTAGGTGATATATAGAATGGGCTCATGGGCTGGGAGCTTAAAGGGGTTTTCCAGACTCATCAAATATTAATGAGCTATCCTTAGGATAGGTCATTAATATCTCATTGGTGATGGTCCAACACCCCACACACCCACTGATTAGCTGTTCCCTGCAGCCACCAGGGAATATAGGGTAATATAGTTACCCTATATTTCTCCACCTTTGTGATATCTGAATCTGGTCCTTACTATTCTGACTGAAGTATGCTTTTTCAGTAAGATCTGATATTTTTTGTTCCTCGTTTATTATTTATTTATTATTATTTATTATCTGTGATTTTTTTCTTTACTCTTTCTTTCTCATTTTATTTTATTTCATTTCGGGTGATGATTAGACTTTTATGGATGATCTTTTCTGGAGAAGCTTAGTCTAAGACTATGGGAGTAATTTACTGTACTGAAATCACCTAAATTCAGTTAGTTGCGCCACAATCTGCGACTTCACCCCGCTTACGCCAGGTCTAAAATTGTGGGCGTGGTGTGGGCGGGGAAGTTGACGGGCCGGGAGGCCTATCTCATTCACCATTTTCTACGCCTGACTAATGCACCTAGTTTTCTTAAAGGGGTTGACCACCCTAAGTATCAAAAATCCAAAGTGCCCTAGACTAGGGATGCTCAACCTGTGGCCCTCCAGCTGTTGTAAAACTACAACTCCCATGATGTCCTTCTGTAGGACGATAGCTGTAGGCTGTCAGGGAATGATGGGAGTTGTAGTTTTGAAACAGCTGGAGGGCCGTAGGTTGAGCATGCCTGCCCTAGACAATAGCAAAAACCATGAAGTATTTATATCATGTGACATATACTGGCTATATATAATTTTTCTAACCTGTTCACCATGACATGCCTCCCTCAAGGGTTTCCCTCAGACCAGCTGTGTGGGAGGAGCAGCGGCAAAGTCAGAGTAAAAATCCCAGCATTCATTGCAGCAAGCATGTTCAGAGGAGCAGTCACATCACATCCCCGCTCGCCTGTGTTTCCATAGAGACAAGAGCCCCTCAGATAATATCAATAACTCAGTCATCAGTGAATAACTGCTGTACAGACATAGCAATAGGAAGTATGTCCCAGTCCCAGCAGCACACAGGAATATAATGCTAATGTATCAAACATATGTTACTGGGGAAGGGGGGTGCCCTGTTCATAAACTTGCTGTAGGGCCTAGTCATTTCTAGTTGCACCATTGGATTTAAGCCATGAACAGATTGAATAGAGGTTGAGATTTACCATTTCCCTTGTTTCTCAAAAGTGGCGGTAAAAACTATGTGTTTGCAACTTTTTAACTGTGCCTTTAAAAAAAAAAGGCGTGGCAATAACACGGAAGGGGCGCCCCAACACATTTATGTTAATTTTCGCCAGTTTCTTTACTCAAATGAAGCCAGAAATCCACGGCAGCTCTGAGCTGGCATAGATTTCTGTTTAGGTGCATGGACTGCCACAGGAGGAGGGCTGTTGAGTGGGGGGACAGATCTTAATTTTTTTCTTTTAAATAATCTTTATTAACAAAATTTCAACAAAAAAAACAAAATTCTCAGACAGAGAAGCCAAAGTATTTCAATTAATTTAAGCCCTTAAAAAAACACTATACCACCCTTAACCCACCCTTTCTGCGATGTGTCTCTTGGAATGCGGGACATTGATTAGGGAGAAAGCGGGGAGTTGGGGAGTCCTCAAATAAGCATAATAAGCCTATAATAAACCTATGTATAGGTTCCTAATCCTGCCAGGTTGACCATATCCTCTTTCATTTTTCACCAATAGCTCTTTGTTTGTATAGGGTTTTTTGGTACTCCTTAACTTTTTTCACCAAACTTACCCATGCATTTAAGCTTGGGGAGTTTAATGAAAACCATACTCTTGCAATCAGGAGACGAGCCAAAACAATATTCTGGTAAGAAGTATCCCAGTATCCTTAGTACAGTTCATTATAGAGGTATCATTTAATATACATAGTTGTGGGGACATTGGGATCAATATCCTTAATTTCTGTAATATATATTTGGAAATTAAACATCAATAGACACCTATCTCTGAGCAAGACCAAAACATGTGCAAAAAATCGGCTTCAGGTAAATTACATCTTGGACAGTTAGAATTTTTCTTCAGCCCACATTTATTCAGCCAAATCGGCGTGATATATGTTCTGTGTGTAATATTAAATTGATTACGTGATTAAAGTTATGGGATGCAAACCTTAGATTCCCAAATATATTTTCCCAGTCTAGTGTAGCACTGTTGAGGAGGTCAGCCTCCCAGGCTTTTTGGCCAGGGGAGACTAAGTTCCCAAACAGCGACTTACTTAATACCTTATAAAAGTGTATATGACTCAACTATCAACCTTAATTGGCCTTAACATTTGACAGTGCTGATCTTAACCTCTTGAGGACTCATGATATACCGGTACATTATGAATATTTCCAATCACCGCCACGCGGCGGGCGGTGATCGGAACTGGGTGACTGCTGAAATCAATCATTAGGCACCCTGGGACCCCCTGTATCAGCGATAGCCGCAAACCGCATGTCAATTCACACCTGCAGTTTGCCGCTTTTCCTGGTGATCAGGTGGCGAGTGCGGTGACTATCGGGTCCACGTGCTGCTGGCATCGGGGCTGCCTTCCGTTGAAGAGTCTGTGAGATCCAGCCCCCCCCCCAAAAATTTTTTTTTTAAAGTTTCAAGTAAAAAAAACAAAAACGTCATTTTCCCCAAATAAAGTTAAAAAAAATGGGTAAAAAATAGGAAAAAAAATTATTTATCGCCTCGTCCGTATTGACCCGCTCTATAAACATATCACATGACCTAACCCCTCAGATGAACACCGTAAAAAATAAAATATTAAAACTGTGCTAAATAAACCATTTTTTTGTCACCTTACAACACTAAAAGTGATACAGCAAGCGATCAAAAAGGCGTATGCCCACAAAAATAGAACCAATCTAACTGTCACCTCATCCCACAAAAAATGAGCCCCTACCAAAGACAATCGCCAAAAAAAAAAGAAAACTATGTCTCAGAATATGGAGACACTAAAACATAATTTTTTTTTGTTTTAAAAAAGCTGTTATTGTGTAAAACTTAAGTAAATAAAAAAGAGTATACATATTATGTATCTCCACGTCCGTAATAACCTGCTCTCTAAAAATATCACGACATAACCCCTCAGGTGAACACCGTAAAAAATAAAAACGGTGTAAAAAAAGCCATTTTTTGTCACCTTACATCACAAAAAGTGTAATAGCAAGCAATAAAAAAGTCATACGCACCCCAAAATAGTGCCAATAAAACCATCATCTCATCCCGCAAAAAATGAGACCCTAACTAAGATAATCGCCCAAAAACTGAAAAAACTATGGCTCTCAGAATATGGAGACACTAACACCCTATTTTTTTTTTGTTTTACAAAATGATATTATTGTGTAAAACTTACATAAATAAAAAAAATATACATATATTTTTTTTTTTTTATTATCATCTTTATTTTTTTTACAATCCATAAAAAGACAAAAGTAATACAAAAACATACCTACCCACCCCCCCAACTCCCCCCCCCTCCCCAACCCTGCAGGAAAAAAAAAAAAAAACAACAATAGGGAAAGTCGCTTAATCAATCCAATCCTTCCATATAGTACTCCACTTTGCATAAGACCCTCTTTGTCCATACAAGACTCTCTCATAACTTTTCACTTTCTTAACTAAACTTAGCCAGTTGTTGCAATCTGGAGCGAGGAGGAGCACCATTTTCTGGATATAAGAAGCCTGGCCAAAAAGTCACTTTCATCAACAATTGGCACTTCAAAGGCTGACAGTTAACTTCCGATAGATCACCAAGAACCCATTACTTTAGGGATAACGGAATATCCATATTAAGTCTCTGGGCCAAAGTTGTTTGAACCATTCTCCAGTACTTACTCACCATCGGGCAGTCCCAGAACAGATGAAGATGATCTGCCCCGGGGTCCCCGCATCGAGGACAGTCAGAGGAGGCTCTAAATCCACTCTTATGGAGCCATAGTGGTGTTAAATAAATTTTGTGTATAATATTAAACTGTACAACAGTGTGATTGAAATTGTGAGAAACCCGTCCCAGACCGTCACCTATATTCTCCCAGTCTGGGAGCCAACCTCAAGCAGTGAATCAGACCAGGATCTCTGTCCTGGAGAAAGACAGTCCGAGAAAAATGTTTCATCAAGTGTCTATAACAATGTGAGAGTTTAACTTTCATACATCCTTTCTTACTAATCAAATTGTGCAAAAATTCAGGAGTGTCTATATAAAGTGAATGACTAACAGCAGTGCTAAGAAGTGCCGACCTCAGTTGAAGGTGGGCATACCAAACCACCTCACCAACATTTAGCTTTTGTTTTAGCTCTGTAAACAACAAGATTTGTCCATCCCCAATCACCTGGTGGAAATATTGAATATTTTTCATCCTCCAATACTGCCGACAATTTGGGTCACCCAAATTCAGAAGCTTTTGGTTATGCCATAATGGGGTACAAGTAAGTAGTGCCTCCACTTTAAACCAGCTCCTTATAATCTGCCAAGCTTTAGTAGCCATTCTGCAGAAGGGTTTAAACCCAGTCTGTATATTAATTAGGTAATCGGACTCTAATACTGTAAAGAAATCAGAAAAACCTGAGTCCTTTACCAATTTTCTACAGAGATGGCTATTTTCCCAGTCATTAAAAAAGTTGAGTTGAGAGGCCATATAGTAACCCCTAAAATAGGGAGGTTAAGACCTCCCGATTGTAGGGCATAGAGAAATAAAGTGCCTTTAGTCTCACACGCTTCCTCCCCATAGCAAATCGTTGATCATCCGTTCTATCAATCTAAAGTATTTGTCTTCAATCCATACCGGTGAATTGCGAAGAACATAAAGAATCTGGGGCAACACCACCATTTTTATTAATGAGATTCTATCTGCTCTAGCGGGCAGAATTTTTGCCATATCTTAACTTTAGATCTCACTTTTGACAATAAGGGAAACAAGTTAAATTTTAAATATTCTTGGATCTTGACAGTAACTGTTATCCCCAGATAATTTATTGAATCAGAGATCAATAACCGATCAGTGATAGAATTCTCCATCGATCCTCGCATTTCGTCTATAGGGAGAAGAGCAGTTTTCTCCCAATTGACCTCAAGGCCAGAGGGAACAGAAAATAGATTAACCAACTCCATTATTCGTGGGAGGGTGGTTTCAATTTGATGAATAAAAACAAAATATCATCTGCATAGAGAGATATACGATCCTGCTTCCCCATTACACCAAAACCAGCCACTTTCAAGTCCTGCCTAATACTGGCTGCAAGAGGTTCGATATAGATATTAAATAAAAGAGGGGAGAGAGGACAGCCTTGACGTGTACCTCTTCCCACTACAAAGCTCTCTGTCAACATATCATTGATCTTAATCCTAGCTACCGGGCTTTTGTATAACAGTTGCACCATCGCCATAAACTTAGGCCCAAAACCCATTTTTTTCATCACTTCCCAAAGGAACCCCCACTCGACTCACACAGGCCATCTAACCCTGGCGATGAGTTCCCAGAGATAGAACTCAGGGCCTCCTGGATCTCCAAGAGAGACAACTCTCTTTCCAAGAATTTTTTTTGGACTTCCGTTAACATCGGAAGAGAAATTTTCTCCAGGAACTGCCTCGCCAGGTCAGATGGCAAACCAGAAGAAGCTCTATATATCTGGGAGAAGTATTGCAGAAAAGTGTCTCTGATTCCCTCTGAATCTGATATAATTACACCATCTAAATTGCGAATCGCAGTAATAGCTTTCTTTTTCTTGTCCTGTTGTGAAATTATTCTGGCTAGGAGCTTCCCGGGGCGTCCAGACTCTAAAAAATACTTTTGCCCCCTAAAAAACAACCTATGGTTTGCTTTCTCCATTACATAATCCTCCAGGGAGGAGCTAGCCTTCTGCATCTCTTCTTTATTATCTTCAGTAGGTTGCTCAGTAAAACGCTCCGTTGTGGATGCCACGGTCCTAACCAATTCCTCCTCCCTTTTCCTAAATGATCTCCTCGCTGCAGTAATTTCACTAATAAGGATCCCCCTTAAATATGCTTTCAGGGCGTCCCAAACCAAGTCGATTCTAGCAGAGGAGAGATTCACTTCCCAAAAGGAGGATACATGTACTTTAATAGACTTATTGTTATCCATAATGGTAAGCCAATATGGATTCAACCTAAAGCCAAAGCCCCTATTATCTTTATTCTCCCCAATGCAGACCTCAATAGATACAGGTGACATATTTAGTATCTCCGCGTCTATATTAACCTGTTCTATAAAAATATCACATGATGTAACCCCTCAGGTGAACACCGTAAAAAAATAAAAATGGTGTAAAAAAAGCCATTTTTTTTCACCTTACACCACAAAAAGTGTAATACCAAGCGATCAAAAAGACATATGCACCCCAAAATAATGCGAATCAAACCGTCATCTCATCCCACAAAAATCATACCCTACCCAAGATAATCGCCCAAAAAATGAAAAAACTATGGCTCTCAGACTACGGAGACACTAAAACATGATTTTTTTTGTTTCAAAAATAAAATCATTGTGTAAAACTTACATAAATAAAAAAAGTATACATATTATGTATCGCCGCATCCGTAATAACCTGCTCCATAAAAATACCACATGATCTAACCTGTCAGATGAATGTTGTAAATAACAAAAAATAAAAACGGTGCCAAAACAACTATTTCTTGTTACCTTGCCTCACAAAAAGTGTAATATAGAGCAACCAAAAGTCATATGTACCCTAAAATAGTACCAACAAAACTGCCACCCTATCCTGTAGTTTTTAAAATGGGGTCACTTTTTTGGAGTTTCTACTCTAGGGGTGCATCAGGGGGGCTTCAAATGAGATATGGTGTCAAAAAACCAGTCCAGCAAAATCTGCCTTCCAAAAACCGTATGACATTTCTTTCCTTCTGCGCCCTGCCATGTGCCCCTACAGCAGTTTATGATCACATATGGGGTGTTTCTGTAAACTACACAATCAGGGCAATAAATGGAAAAAAAAATTAAAATGTAAAATCGGCCAAAAAAGTGAAATTTTGAAATTTTATCTCTATTTTCTATTAATGCATAAGTAAAAGCTTTTAAAAGTTATCACCACATAAAGTGACACTGGTCAGATTTGCAAAAAATGGCTGGGTCCTTAAGGTGAAATAAGGCTGAGTCCTGATTGGGTTAACTGAAAATACCTAAACCAACTTAAATTTAATTCCTTCAAGTGATAATTATACCAAAGGGGAGTGCATAATAAAGATGCCTTTATCCCCAACCATTTTCTAATCATGGACCAAGCCTTAAAAAAAAGTGTTCTACTCAGCCTATAATTATGGTCTTTCGTAGTCAACTGTCCAGATTCCAACAAGGTGAATATGTTATCGTGTCTCAAGGTTTTTACCAGGGTCTTACAAAGAGGATCTTTTTCCCACTCACTCCACAACCACAGCTGCGCAGCAATGAAATATCCCTTGAAGTATGGAAGGTTTAAACCTCACATCTCCATTGGTTTATAAAGATACTCCAACTTTAGCCTTACTAGCTTCCTTACCCAGAGTAAATCATTAATAATAAGTCTCTCCATCAATCTAAAGAACTTATCTTCAATCCAAATAGGTGAATTCCACATAGCATATAGAAATTGAGGCAAGATTACCATTTTAACTAAGGAAATTCTATCAGCTCTAGATATGGGAAGTCTGTTCCAAACTGCAACCTTAGCTCTTATTTGAGTGATTGCAGGGGAGATTTAACTGAGTGTACTCTTCTATTTTAGGGGAGATCTTCACACCTAAATATACAATAGATTCAGAAGCCATAATTATACTTAAAGACCCCTGAGCAACGAGGTCGAATCTAATAGCATCGAAGTGGTTTTTGACCAGTTAATATCAAGACCAGAAACCTTCACAAACATATTGATTACCTGAATTCTTGGGAGAGTCTTATTAGTATGATCTATGAAGAATAGTACGTCATCCGCATATAAAGAGATGCGACTCCTGTTCCCCTAAAGCCTTTGATTAAGTTGTCTTGTCTCACACTAGCGGCCAGTGGTTCAATATACACTCACATAAAGAATTATTAGGAACACCATACTAATACCGTGTTGGACCCCCTTTTGCCTTCAGAACTGCCTTAATTCTACATGGCATTGATTCAACAAGGTGCTGATAGCATTCTTTAGAAATGCTGGCCCTTATTGATAGGCTAGCATTTTGCAGTTGATGGAGATTTGAGGGATGCACATTCAGGGCACGAAGCTCCCGTTCCACCACATCCCAAAGATGCTCTATTGGGTTGAGATCTGGTGACTGTGGGGGTCATTTTAGTACAGTAAACTCATTGTCATGTTCAAGAAACCAATTTGAAATGATTCGAGCTTTGTGACATGGTGCATTATCCTGCTGGAAGTAGCCATCAGAGGATGGGTACATGGTGGTCATGAAGGGATGGACATGGTCAGAAACAATGCTCAGGTAGCCCGTGGCATTTAAAAGATGCCCAATTGGCACTAAGGGGCCTAAAGTGTGCCCAGAAAACATCCCCCACACCATTACACCACCACCACCAGCCTGCACAGTGGTAACATGGCATGATGGATACATGTTCTCATTCTGTTTACGCTAAATTCGTACGCTACCATTTGAATGTCTCAACAGAAATCGAGACTCATCAGACCAGGCAACATTTTTCCAGTCTTCAACAGTCCAATTTTTGTGAGCTCGTGCAAATTGTAGCCTCTTTTTCCTATTTGTAGTGGAGATGAGTGGTACCCGGTGGGGTCTTCTGCTGTTGTAGCCCATCCGCCTCAAGGTTGTGCGTGTTGTGGCTTCACAAATGCTTTGCTGCATACCTCGGTTGTAACGAGTGGTTATTTCAGTCAACGTTGCTGTTCTATCAGCTTCAATCAGTCGGCCCATTCTCCTCTGACCTCTAGCATCAACAAGGCATTTTCACCCACAGGACTGCCACATACTGGATGTTTTTCCCTTTTCACACCATTCTTTGTAAACCCTAGAAATGGTTGTGCATGAAAATCCCAGTAACTGAGCAGATTGTGAAATACTCAGACCGGCCCGTCTGGCACCAACAACCATGCCACGCTCAAAATAGCTTAAATCACCTTTCTTTCCCATTCTGACATTCAGTTTGAAGTTCAGGAGATTGTCTTGACCAGGACCACACCCCTAAATGCATTGAAGCAACTGCCATGTAATTGGTTGACTAGATAATTGCATTAATGAGAAATAGAACAGGTGTTCCTAATAATTTTTTAGGTGAGTGTATATATCAAATAGGAGTGGAGAAAGAGAGCATTCCTGAAGAGTACCCCTAGACAATGTATATGTTGAGGTTAGGCTCCCATTAATATTCAGTCTTGCCTCAGGGGAATCATATAAAAGCCGAATCATACCAATAAACCGTTCCCCAAAACCCATCCTTTCCATAGTTTTTCACAGAAAATCCAATTCCACCCTGTCGAAGGCCTTCGTTGCGTCCAGCGACATGATGGAGTGGGACCCCTCACCCACTACCTGCATATTAGAGAGCAATCTATGAAGATTATGATGAGTACCCTTATTTGGAATAAGACCATTTTGATTAGGATGAATAATCATGGCTATGACTCTAGAAAGTCTTGTAGCGAGCACTTTTGCTATTAGTTTTATATCAGTATTTAATAGAGATATTGGTCTATAGGACTCCATTTCTACGGGGTCTTTCCCTTTTTTAAGGATTAACATAATGATCGCCTCTGTCATTAATTCAGGAAGTTTACCGTCCCTAAAAGATTCAATAAAGACCTGAAGTAAATGTGGCAAAATAAGTTCCCCATATTTCCTATACAACTCGTATGGAAAACCATCCAAACCTGGAGAGGAGTTCATTAAACTTGCCCTAGAGGCCTCTTCTAACTCCTGGAGAGATCTCTCTCTCGAGGGCCTCCCTTTGTTCCTCCAGGATCTTAGGGAGGCTAACAGAGTCCAAATATGCGTTGTTTCTTTCTCTCGCAACGGCGTTATCAGATTGATAAAGCTCTGAAAAATTTTAGAAAGTTCATCTTTATCTGGTCTGGCTCATCGGTAATTACACCCTGTGGTATCTGAATCCTCAGTATTTGTTTTTTGGGGTCCTGGTTAGATATTACACTTGCTAATAGTTTACCTGGTCTCCCTACTTCGTAAAAATATTTTTGCCCCCTAAAAAAGAGGGTCTGTTGAGCCTTATTAAGTAGAAAAATCAAAAAGGATTGACTAGTTTTTTGCATAGCTCTTCTATTTTCATCCGTTTTATTCTTGGCAAATTCATTCTTCCTATATCTCTTCCTTGAATTATGGATGTTACTAAAGAATACTCTTCTCATGAAAGCTTTAAATGTTTCCCAAATCACCTGGATTTTAGCTAAGTTATTGTTAACTTCTCAGAAATAAGCAAACTCCTTTTTAATCAAATGTGGGTTCAGTCTAAAGGGTAATCTCTTTGTTGCTCAAGAGCTAAGATGAATAAATTTGTACAAATCGATCTGCTTACATCAAGAAGAGCATCCTGTCTATCATGACACGACTAAGGTTACTTTCACACTAGCATTAGCAGGGTCTGGCAGGCTGTTCCCCTGCCAGATCCGTGCTAACGCTAGCCCACGAGTGCCGTCAGAAGTCCGCTCTGGCCCCATTCACATCCACTGATGACCAGCACGCTGCGTTTTTTGTCCGGTCGCCTCTCGGCATGTTTGCCATCCTGTGGCTGCATCTCCGACCTGTCCCATTAAAGGGAATGGGGCCAGAGCAGACTTCCGAAGGGACTCGTTGGCTACTGTTAGCATGGATCATTGTATAGTGTGTACAGCGGGTCACGGATCTCTATATGCAGTGGTTGGGGTCACATATCATCATATACAGAGTGCAAGAAGGAGAGGGCACACAATTATAGATGGTGAGACCAGTGACTGCTGCTGATATAACTGACCTCAGCCATACTGACAGCTCACAAGGGGTTAAAGCTCCTGAACTGTTGGTCTGACTGTAATATCATGTCTGAGATAAGAACACAGTGCAGAGGGGCCATAAACAGGACAAACACTGGGATTTCTCACAGGTTGTGGTCCAAAGTGCTGCCCTGGCTCTGCTACATCCTTACATGTTGGCCCGATCTTCTCAGTACATGGGAAACAGAGGGGGCAGAGCCTGCAGTCAGATCAACCATCAGAGCTTCCCCTCAGTCTCCCTTCCTGCTGCAAAAGTTTCTTTATTTTAGCTTTTAACAAGTTTCCCTGCCAGTCCTGCACAGCCAGGATTGCCAATCACAGAAGGAAAGCACTTCTGATACAAGCAGGGTGCTTTAGGACCTAGACAGCAGCACACTCCTTCAGACATGGGTAAGGTAGTTCCTCCATGACAACTGCAGGGATGTACAGAGATGGACGAGACAGGCTGCTGTGAAAGCAGGACAGGAGGGGGCATAGCTGTCAATAGCAAGGAAACCAGGCAGATCTGCTTAAGAAGATATATTAGTAAGTGTAATATCTCATTACTTTCTTTATAGTTTTAATAAGTGCTAACAGAGTGGCCAACCCCTTTAAGGATTTGCTGTACCTGTTTAGTTTATATTATGATTATTTAAATGTGTAGTCCTACCAGGAGAGCAGGGTTGTACCATATCATATCTGTCCTTACTTTGCCTGACATTTGTTTTGCCAACATTTTTACTACACTTTATAAAACCAATAAAAACCTTTGAAAGAGAAATGGGAATTGTATATCGTAAGAATCAATGCTAAAAGTCATTGTAACAATAAAAGGATATGAATCTGCATATTGATGCCTAAAATGTCTGAAATATCAACTGCACTTGCATTAGATTTATCCAGTGGCTTACTCTGGCTTGTCCAATAGCTTACTGAACCAAAGTCATTAGTTGTGATCCACCAGGTCCCAAAGATGTGTTAGACAATTCTCACCTTCCAATACCAATGTAAGTTATAATTCCCTGAAATGAATGACCTGAAAATGAAATAAATCATAAGCAACCAGGTTATCAGTACCAGGAAAGTGACAAATGAAAAAATGTAAGGGTAGAGTCATCAAACTGGTGTAAAGTAAAAGTGGCTTAGTTGCCCATAGCAATCAATCAGATTCCACCTTTTATTTTCCAAAAGAGCTGTCAAAAATGAAAGGTGAAATCTGATTAGTTACTATGGGCATCCAAGCCAGTTCTACTTTACACCCGTAATGTTTATTCATAAGGTTCTAAAGCCTTAATTCAGCTGCAACTATGATGATTCCTGAAGTACTGCAGCACTTTGGCCATACCTTGACTGACCACAAAGGGCCCAAAGTGGGACTTTAAAATCTTCGGTCTACGTATAGGACCACAGCTAGAAAGTTCTCCAAACAGCTAGGCACTTTTAAGATTCTAGTTAACCCAGTGTGGTCCATCTGCTGCAGGGTAACTTTCTTAGCTGCTAGAAAATAGTCAATCAAGTATAACATTCTCTAGCTGCTGGAAGGTTAAAAACATTTTTATGTCCCACCAGGTTGTCCTGCTGACTTGGGTGCATTGTATCCAAATAATTCTGTATACTAGTCTGCTCTGGATGTTTCTTAGTGAGCAAAAAAGCTAAATGAGAACACCTGTTGTCAGTTCCTGGATGTTTTGGCAGCTTTTGCTTTTTTTATTCTCCTCCTTTTTCACTCTTTTGCCTTTCCTTTTTCACTCTTTTGTCTTTGTCCTTTTAATTGCTCAAATGAAGTAAGAGACCATATATCTCCACATGATTCTTTCTATAATTTTTACTATCATTTCAGCAGTAATGAGGGTACCCGATGGAGCAAATCCACAAATATAAAAATACATATTATTATCCAAAATTGTAATCCCGAATTCTCTGAAACCAATTTATACACCACATGGGGTCCCTGGTGCTCGAGCTAAATGTACACTACAATCAAGGGCGTTGCTAGGTTAAAACATTCGGGGCCTGGGCCCCTGATGTTTTGTCCCAGGCTCCAAATGTCCTGCCTGCCAAGCTAGATACAACTGTATTGCCGTCCTCAGGACGGCAATACAATTGAATCTAATGCCATGCAAGAGCTGAAGGACCTGTGATGACATCACAGTCCATGTGATCAGTTCTAAATGCAGTAGCTGAAAAGGACCTGTGATGATGTCACCATCATGTGACCAGTGCAGGAAATGATGGCTCAGCAGTGAAGAGAATCCCTGGGAAGAAGCTGTGGTGAGGTCTGTTACATGAGGAGAGGTAAGTAAAGGGGTACATTACTCAGTGTGAGAGGCAGAGCAATGTTGGGAGTTGTAGTTATTTAACTGGGACTGTATGTTAGGGCTGAAGGGAGAGAAGTTATTTACATGGGACAGTGGGGTGGAGTAATGTTATTTACATGGGACTGAAAGTTGAAGGGGTGATGTTATTGCAGTGTCCCACTATGTGCTATAGGAGGGAACTTTAAATTGCTGCTAAATGTCATATTTAATGTATCTAATATATTGTATTTTCCTAATATAACGTTGGCATTGTCAATTCATACATTCGCCCCTTTGTGGTGCTGGTGCCACATATTATTGGTAGCTTGGGGTTTGCTAAGAGTAGACAGGAAGTGGATTAATTCTAGAAAGGAGAGAGAGAGGAGAAAGAATTGTATGGAGGAGGACAGGCTCAGTCCAAAATGTAGCTGCCTTTCTTTACTCTGGGCCCTGATCAAGCCTGGAGATGACAGACCAAGGAGTTACAGCAGCCCAGCACAAGACATTAAGTCTATGTATGAATATAAAGCAAGTCTAGTGAAGATTAGTGCTGAGTTTAGCCAAGGGACTTCACAAGCACCAGTGACCAGGAGGAACGTAAAGGTACCTAGACACAACTGGATAATTAGTGCGCAGAATTGTCCTCTTTTCACTTAGTGCCTTCTGGGAACAAATAATTTCGCAGAGAGTTTGCCTGCCACGAGGGAGAACACCCTTATTGGATTGCTTGAGATAAATAGGAAATCATTATATTCAATGCCTAAGTGCTAGAAAGTGGACTTAATGAAAATTTACAAATTCTTTGCCTGTAAAGTAACAGCACTAGAGAACTCCTCAACTGAAAATTGCCAGACCTGTATTAAATATTTCCTGCTGAAACAACATTTGGATTATTGCTATTACTATATTCATGAACTGTAACAACTGTCCGGAGACTATTTATTCAGTAAAAGTTCAATTGTTGTTTGCAATAACTGACTCCTCATCCTTTCTACAACTCTCAACATTTGCACCTTATGGTGCTGGCGTCACGAACACAGGGACCCAGCCGCCAAAGAAACCTAAACAATTATACCATCAAGGGCACCTTAACTTCCATCTGGCTAGTGTTCCCTACAATAGAGAGTGCACCGGAGGATTTAGTGCTGTCTTTCCATCCACTGCACTGCTGGCCCAGGGAGGCTCTACTAACTGTGAGTTAATGAACTACTACCCTCATCGGCCCACCATCACCTCATGTGTTGCCCCTGCGGCCCTGCACGCTGCATTATTTACATGGGAATGCATGTTGGAGGTGGCTGGGGCAGGGTGATATTATTTACATGGGACGATATGTTGAAGGAGGCTGTGGGAGGGAGTGAAATTATTTACATGGAACTGAATGTTGAGGGGTAATGTTATTTACATGGGACTGCATGTTGGAGGTGGCTGGGGAAGGGGTGATGTTATTTATGTGAGACTGTATATTGGAGGGGGTAGGAGAGATGGTCTGATGTTATTTACATGGGACTGTATTTTGGAGGGGGCTGTAGATAGAGAGGGATGTTAATTACATGGGACTGTATATTGGAGGGGGCTGGAGAGATGGTGTGATGGTATTTATATGGGACTCTGTGGCAGAGGGAGGGAAATAATGTTATTTACATTGGACTGTATGGTGGAGGGGCTGAGGAATAATAATTTCTGAGGACACTAAAAGGAGGAATATAATTACAGGGGCACAATATCAATACTGGAGAAGCTTCAGGGCAAGCATTATAACAGTAGGGGCGATATAAATACTGGGGGAACTGTACAGGCATTATAACAGTAGGGGCGATATAAATACTGGGGGCACTATAGAGGCATTATAACAGTAGGGGGCAATATAAATACTGGGGCACTTCAGGGGCATTTTAAATCCAGGAGACATTAGGCGTTCTTATTACCGTTTTCCGACAAAAAATATTATACAGTTTTCAAACCAGCACCTGGATCTGAATACTATGTAATTGCATGTAATTAGAAATTTAGTATAGCCACTGAGTTATTCAATACAACGCATCTGTATAGAGCCATCTGATATTTGTTTGTTTGTTTGTATTTTCTTAATTTTTTTGTCCTGCTCACTCAGAAGGTCCCGCATGCTCAGTTTCATCCTTCAACTTCCTCCTGAGTTGTGATAGGGAGAGAATGGGGACACACCCTTAGCTACAGCAGAAAAGACACTCTCCTTGAGCTGTCAGCTTGATATAAATCTAGCAGAGCAATGAATGGGGAAATCTCTGGATCCATGTGAGGTGCAGGGTTGGTTCTAACTTTGTTAGAAAGCGATTGTTATGTACTATATGATCTCTTATTTTAATTTTTTACATTAGTCATGGGAACTAGCAAATTTCTAGATCACGTCACTTAAAAATATGTCTGCATCCACCTGAAAATAAGCTATAAAGTCATGGCCACTAGGGGTTCCACTTACCCCTAGTTTACAGTCCACTGCCTGTTGTGAGGCAAGATCAATCAATAGTAACAGAGACTCAGAAAACTGCCCACAGGAAATAGAGGAATGTCAGAGCTAATTGAGATCCTGAACCTGATAAAATAACTTCTATACAGCTTTTAAAGATCATAGGAGTGTCATGTCTTTCTATAAGTGTGATTTACCCCTTCTTATCTGTTCTGTGAGCTCTAGAGCTTAAAAAAAAACTGTGGAAGTAAGCTAAAGAATCTCAGTACAATGCTGGCAGAATTCACAGAAGATATACAACCCCTCCTGCTTCTGAGTGAAATGAATCTAGCTGTAACAGGAAGTAATATGGCTGAGGGAAGCAAAAAAAATAAAACATCTGTTCACAGTTATGATTGTACAAAGAGGCACAGCCATTATGCAAACTTTTCTTTTTTTAACTCAGGTACACTTTAAGGGGCACATTTGATAAGATTGGCATTTTAGAAGCCGGTCTTAATAAACCCCTAAGCTGGAGGTGGATCCACGTAGTTATGAAAAGGCGCGAGTGGGGAGAAGTCTCAGATTGCGGTGCAACTAATATAATATAGGCGTATTGAAGCATCATAAATGACCCCTTAAGGGTTTGGCGGTCTATACTAGTTTATGGGATCTGTATTCATTTTAGGGTGTGATATAGGGGTTCAACTGCACATATGCATATGATATTTTGGGTTCAAATGCCATAAGTTGCAGGCATATCCTATATAAATGGGCAAGGCATGAGGCTAAAATATTTTGCTCATGCATTAAGCATCCTATGTGTGCCTTTTCAGAGACCTCTTGATGTCCTATCTCAAAAGTTGGCTGTTTGATATAGTGTATATGTTTGCAATCTGTATATGTGTGCTGTTTATGTATATATACAGTATGTGTTGCGTGAATTATTTTGTATAAAAGGAAGGTGAGCCCCATAATCAATTTTCTTAGTGGGCCTTATGTACCCCAGTTTGACATTGTCTTAGCTATTCCCAGTTTATCATATTCCTCATGTAACATTATCATTTATAATTGTCCAGTCTTGTCAATGAGGTATCTGGCATTCTAGGGTGTATGTGTTTTTTTTAGACTCCAACTTTTCCACCCATTCTATTCCCAGTTTTATAGCTCTTCAGGTTACTACGCTATCTTCCCCTTCTGTACAATAATTGTCCCTGGCATGCTGTCGATCCAGAAAAATTATTTCAGAAATATAATGAAATTATTTGAATAGAAGCCCCCCCTTATGCCTCATTCACACGTCAGTGTTTTGGTCAGTGATTTCCATCCATGATTTTTGAGCCAAAACCAGGTGCTACTCTAAACACAGAACAGGTGCAGATCTTTCCATTATGCCTTATGTCTGTGGAGGCTCCAATCCCGGTTTTGGCTTACAATCACTGATGGAAATCACTAACCAAAACACTTATGTGTGAATGAGGTATCAGACAACATGGTAGTAGGGCCTGGATTGCTGGAGTTGGAAAAAAGAAGGGCAAGGTCCCACTCCACTGATTCCACTCATCAGTTTGGACTGGCTCATTAGGAGCACCTGGATGAGGTCTGTAAGAAAGGTCTGAGCTTCTCAGTTAGGTCTCCAGACTAGGGAAAGGAGCAGGTGCTGTCAACCTGTGAGAACACAGACCTACACATATCAGGTTGTATGGACTACATTGTTGATGATTTTTTTCCATGTGTTGTCAGGCCTTTACTGTGTTAGTTAGGAGTATTTATGTGGTTAAAGCCATGTTGCAGGCTGTGGCAGCACAACATGAGGCTACCAGAGTTCAGCAGATGGCTCTAGAGGAGACAAGCCGCAGACTGACTGGAGGCTACACAGGAGGAGCAAAAGAAAGATGAGAAAACTTTAAAGCAAATGGTACTGCAACTGGCCAGTATCGCTAGAAGGGTCCTAAGTGCAGCAGACATAAGTCCTAACTCCATAAAGGCCAACAATTTGTTCTGCAAAAGATGACCACTTCTGATGTTGTGGAAGCATACCTGACAACTTTTGAAAGGACTGCCAAGCGAGAAGGTTGGCCAACGGTACAGTGGGTAGGACTGTTGGTGCCTTTCCTTTTAGGAAAACCCCAAAAGGCATACTTTGACCTGGATGATCAGGATGCTGTGGACTATAATAAACTCAAAAAGGTTTCTATATGTGCACAACGGGTATACAACTGGGTTTATCAAATGGACAAACCTCCCATTTCACAAATGCATGACCTCATCCATTATTCCAAGAAGTGGTTGCAGCCAGAGATACTGACTGGCCTACATATGGTGGAACGGATTGTTAAGGACCAGTATCTAAGGTACCTACTGGCCACCTTGCGCAAGTGGGTGAGCTATGAGGGATTCACAAAGTGCTGACCAGGTGGTGGAGAGGTACACAGATGCTGAGAAGCTGATGAGTTGGCCCCAACGAATCATAGCCCCACAGCGGCAAACTCCAGGACTGCCTAGTATAGTAAGACAGTTTTCACCTAAGGGAAAAGAGGGCTGGCAGATCTGATAGACTGGTGTATAAGAGCAAAAAGACTGAAGGCCAAGGATCTGGAGACTGATGAGTTGGGCCAGGAAGGTCTATGGCTTATAAGAGACTCAGTAAAGAATTAATATGATGTGTTAGGTGTCAAATGTCAGGTCATGTGATTGCTAATTGCCCAATGACTGATGAGCCTATGCAATGTGATGCTGCACATATAAATTGCCGCCTGTCTGTATGATCAGCTAACTTGTG
This sequence comes from Bufotes viridis, assembly GCA_033119425.1. Classification (NCBI taxonomy): domain Eukaryota; kingdom Metazoa; phylum Chordata; class Amphibia; order Anura; family Bufonidae; genus Bufotes; species Bufotes viridis. The sequence goes on from CM065591.1 coordinate 207,907,421, forward strand.
TTACATTACCTAAAGTACATTGTGAAATGTGCACTATTACTGTAGAGGGTAAATGCACTATTAGATTCAAGCAGTCTGATCACCCTAGTATAATCTGATTTGGTATGTCCCAAAAAATGCCAGGATAAATAATTGATGTGACTTGCACTTATGGAGATACTCGTAGTTAGCACATAAGTGGACATAAGTACCCAGTTTGGGGCGGTAACAGTTACAGTGGGTTTAGTACAGTGTTGCCCTGGGGTGCTTAGGGCCCACCAGTAGAACTGACTCTGGAGGCCCACCCTATATATGCAAATATCACAATTTTATTTTATTTTTTTAGCCTTCAGAATGCTGTTTTTTATATTTTTCATCATAGCATTTCAAGATCCATCTTTTTATTTTTCCACTTGCATAGCTCTGCTAGGCTTACTTTATTATTGCCACAACGTGGGGGTACATATCTTTTATTGATTAACCTTTAATCCGGTTTTTTATTTTATTTTTTTGCGAGGGGGAAAGTAAATCAGAAATAGTTTTTCATCTTTTTAATGATATGTACTGTGCAGTATAAATAACTATATAACTTGTGGAAATACCAAATATGTCTAGTTTATTTCATATTTTACTAATTTTGCACTGCAAAATACTTTATGGAAAAAGGTAATTTTTGAGTCATCGCATAACTTTTTCATTTGTCCACCAATGTTACCAAATAACAGACCTACTGCTAAAAAAAATACTATTGTAATTTCATTTAGGCCCAAACACTGCACATATAGGATTTCCAGTTGTGGTCAACACTTTCCATGCTGCAGTAGGAAAAACCTCTCTAGTGCAATGAATGGGCCTGCATGCCACTGCAATTTTATTTAATTATTTATTTTTAGCAGTGGCACTCAGTTCAGCACTGTATGTGTCAAAGGGAAGGAAATCATTTTATTTTTTCAACAATGTATTGTTATATTAGCTTCACATTTGCATTTAGAAAGCCGACAGTTTCTTTCAAATCACATAATAACACCAAAAAATTAGACCACAATTCTCACAGAATGAAAATCTAAAAATCTTTATTGACAACACATAATGGGTACATACATGATAAAAGGAGGCAGCACAAAGGTGAAATACAAGGATAAGGAAAATGACCCAAGAGGGGGCTGAGAGGTCAGCACACCAAAAAAAGGGAAAAAGTACAAAAAATAATAGTAAAAATAACCAAACCGCCCATAAACAGTTAACCCGGGCAGATACTGCAACAGAGACAAGTACAAAGGCAAAAAATTGGTAGTTGGAAAGTTATCATACCCTGAATGGCATGTCGATCAGTGAGCCTGGACTCTGGAAGATAAAGTGTCGGCTTAGTGATTTGAGTTACCATAATATGGCATAGTTGGATAAGGCTGTGAACCACCAGCATGCGCAACTTTTTGTCTGAATGAAAGCCGCCATTTCTGCCAGAAAGCAGCCGAATTACTGTGGAATCCCATAAAAATATTTTTCAAAAAAAGGAGGGCTAAATAAAGTAAAAAAAAAAAAAGACCAGGTTTTTGAGAGGTGTCTGACAGCAGCTGGGGGGCTGCTGTGTCTGTTCCAGGTCATGATGGTTATCTTCTATATAAGACGTGAGGGAAGGGAAGGGACCTTGGGCTCAGAGAGCACAGGAAGTGATTGTTAGGATTTACACTTTCTGCTCAGCATAACTCAAATCACTAAGCCGACACTTTATCTGCCAGAGTCCAGGCTCACTGATCGCCCTGCACCATAACTACCAGACCTTCATGACACTGGCAGAAAAAGTATCATGCAGTCTAGGGTCAGGAAGGTGTGTTAGTTTAACCTGTATAACATTAAGTTATGTCTGCTTACCACGGTAGGGACGCGTCTGCCTTTTCTTGACAGCGATTCCTCGCTGGAGGTTACTCCATGACACTGGAGCTCTAGACCTGAAATATCTGCTGGCACTGCTGTTAGTAGCAACAATAAAGTGTTTGATGTGGCCCTCCTCTCCTGGTGGGAGGAGAACTGATCTGGTGCCCCCTGTACCAGAGAAGGGGGATATCCCTGTGCAGTTTCACACCACTAAGCCCGACCCTGCTCTCCACACTTTACACTCTAGAGCAGAATCAGTACTTAACTTGCAGGCAACTCCCTTGCTCCGCTTCTGCTGTCTCTTCCTTGTGATGTCAAGCGCAGTGTGCAGCATGCCTGCTGGTGCTGCCCTATTCTTTAAAGTGACCACCGCTGCAAATAGCTTTTCCTGTGGTGGTTCCCTGTCTTTCCACATCTGAAACTGTGTCCTTAGGACGGAGATATAGTTTAAAGTTCTGCCGCTGTCTTACTCACCTCTCAGGGGTCCCTACTGGTTATAGGATCTCCAGCAAGAAGGTGTGGGGCACAAAAATGCAGTGACAACGCTTGCTTGTGCAGAGAAGAGGACAGAAAGACCCCTTACTGATTAGCTCAGGGGCCCACTGAAGGATTCACATGCTCCCTGGTGGGCCAGTCCGAGCCTGGTTTAGTACCATTATTAATACATGATGTCATTGTGGGATGAGATTACCCACACTTCTAGAATTTGTGAGAAAACAGAATTACTACTGCACAGTCTGTATCAGAGGAAGAAACGTTGAGTGTGAATCAGAGCCTAGTAATGAAGTGGGTATGATGCCACAGAAACCTTTCCTTTCTCTGCCACAGCTGGGGAGACAGAGGAGAATGACAGCAGTGATGTTCCTAGAGACAGTCAAAGCAATCCAGAGAGAGAAGATCCCCTGACTGACAATGTGCCTGACCTTGAAGTGAGGAAAGACCAATTTGGTGCTGAGCAGTTAAAAGATCCAAGCCTTTCTAGAGCCAGGGACAATGTGAAGTTCACTGACAAAATAAAAACTGTTGAACCTGACACTAGGCTTTCTTTTCCCCACATGGCCATAAAAAGAGATTTATTTTACCGTATTGAAAAAAAGGGGAAGGATCTTGTTGAACAGTTAGTGGTCCCTAAAGCATATAGACGAACGGTCATAGATCTTGCTCATGGTCATATTATGGGGGACATTTGGGACTTGAGAAGTACTTGAGACTACTGAAAGAATTCTACAGAGATTCTTTTTGCCAGGGGTGCATCACGATATGAAGGATAATTGTGCCTCGTGCCCTGATTGTCAGCTTTTGGCTCCTATGCCACACTTTCATAGTCCCTTTGTACCGTTGCTATTATTGAGGTGCCATTTGAGCGAATAGCCATGGATCTGGTGGGGCCTATTGTAAAATTTGCTTAGGGTCACCAACATATCTGGTATATATGGATTATGCTATGCGTTATCCTAAGGCAATACCATTGTGTAATACATCATCCAAGACCATAGCTAAAGAGTTGGTGCAGGTGTTTAGTTGGGTGGGAATACCAAAAGAGGTCCTCACATACCAGGGTACTCCCTTTTTGTCTCAGGTCATGTCTCGGGTCATGAAGGAGTTGTGTAAATTGTTTAAAGTCACCCAACAACGTACATCTGTTTAAAACCCACAGATTGATGGTCTTGTGGAGAGATTTAATAAAACCTTGAAAGCTAAAGAAAGTAGTGGATAAAGATGGGGAAAAAATAGAATTTTCTTCTACTGTTTCTTATGTTTGCAATTTGAACTGCTATATGGTTGGCATCGCAGGGGACTTTTAGTTATAGCCAAAGAAACCTGGGTGGGAAAAGCTACACCCTATAGAAGTGTCGTGGAACACATTTTACAAATGCAAGATAGAATTTCAATTGTAAGAGAGCATATGGCCCAGGCTCAGGAAGCACAGCAAAGGGTATATAACAGCAATGCCAAAGTGTGTACCGTTATACCAGGTAACAGGTTTCTTGTGCTCATATCAACTTCTGAAAGTAAATTTCTGATCCCTTTAAGGAAATAGAAAAAATAAATGAGGTGAATTACAAAATTAGACAACCGGGGAAGAGGCAGCCTGAGTAAGTGTACTATGTCAATTTAATAAAACCATGGAAAGACAGGCATTCTCTGGTCACATATGCTTCATCCCAAGCATAACTTGTATGCCCTAATATGCCTTTTTTGTGCCAGAGGTAACAGTAGTGGACACCCTGTCAAATACACAAGATGCAAATGTTAAAGGTTTACTCATAAATCTGAAATCCCAGGGTGCATTACACTCATTAAACATGATATTATTATGGTACTATACAGATGAAAAGGTTAAGTTGAGACCATGCAGAATACCAGAGGCAAGGAAAGTTGTTATTTTTGAAGAAGTAAGGAAAATGTTGGACCTTGGAGTAATTGAGGAATCCCATAATGAATGGTCCAGTCCAATAGCGCTGATTCCAAAACAAGATGGTAGTTCGAGGTTTTGCAATTTATGTAAGCTTAATTCTATTTCTAAATTCGATGCTTACCCTATGCCTTGTGAGGATGAGCTCATTGATGGACTGGGAAATGCCTGATATGTTATAACCCTGGAGCAAAGAAAAGGCTATTGGCAACTTGCTCTTACAGAAAATGCTAAGGAAAAAACAGCTTTTGCCAATTCTTTATGGGTCTTTTCATTATGTGGTTCTGCTGTTTGGTTCACATGGTGCCCCAAGAGTCCAGGCTGTAATTGATACCCTTACTGAGGTAGAATTTACCTCCGATCCAAAAAATGTGCATTTGGATTGGATGAAGTAAAGTATCTGGGTTACACCATAGGTTGTGGTCTTGTAAAGCCTCAAATAAACGAGATTGAAGCCATTTAAGGTTAGCCTCATACTGTCAATAAGAAGCAAGTGCACGTTTTCTTGGGGATCATAGGGTACTATAGAAGGTCTACAACAGATTTTCCTTCCCTTACAGGCCCTTTGACAGACCTTAATCATCTTGATTAAGTGGACAGCAGAGGCTGAACAAGCATTTCAGACTCTTAAAAACATTATGTGTTCTCAGTCTGTATTAATTACTGCAGATTTTTAAAAAGAAAAAGGTATCGTACAAACAGATTCATCTCATGTTGGTCTGGGGTCAGTGGTTTCACAGGTTCGTAATAGTGTGGAACATCCATTACTAAAAAAAAATTTGCAATTGTTGAAAAAGAGTGCCTTGCAATTAAAGGGGTTGTCTTACTTCAGCAAATGCCATTTATTATGTAGAACAAGTTAATACAAGGCACTTATTAATGTATTGTGATTGTCCATATTGCTTCCTTCGCTGGCGTCATTTATTTTTCTATCACATTATATACTGCTCATTTCCATGGTTACAACCACCCTGCAATCCAGCAGCGGTGGCCGTGCTTGCACACTATCGCGGGAGTACGTATAGTCCAGCTCTATTTCCTACAATGTGCAGGCATGGCCACTGCTGCTGCATTGCAGGGTGGTCGTAACCATGGAAACAAGCAGTGTATAATGTGATGGAAAAATGAATCTAGCCAGCAAAGATGGCAATATGGATAATAACAATACATTAGTAAGTGCCTTGTTGCCTTGTATTAACTTTCTCTACATGATAAATGCCATTTGCTGAAGTGAGACGACCCCTTTAAGGTCCTTTGAATTGGTCACAGATCATGGCTTGTCCAAACCCCCGAAATGGATGTTTGAAAACAAATAGAGAAATAGAATGGTTACAAGACGGCTCTTAGCCTTGCAAGAGTACAAATTTACTGCAACACATAGGCCAAGGGCCCAAATGGGAAATGCAGATGCTTTATCCCAAGTTCATTGTTGTATCACCAGATGTGTTACAGCTACTAAGCTGAAACAAGGGGGAGAGGGGGATGTGAAAGACTAAGTGGGAACTTTATTGATAGAGTCTACATTTTGCCTAGGTTTGTAACCTCATCTATGTAAGACAACCTGATAGTGTCGGACTGGGGTGCCAAGAGCCCACCAGTAAAATTTATTTTGGGGGCCCATCGTACGGATACATACAAATATTACCTGCTCACACAACAGCAAGATGCTACCAGATGATTGAATATTGGGGTCCCTGCAGCAACTTTAAGAAGGTAGGTTTTTGGAAAAGATGATACTGGCTACCTTTCCTCTATACCTAGAAGTCATCTCACCTGATCGTGTCTATAATAATAAACTGGGGAGTTTCTTTAATAATGTATCAAGTTTTTTATATGAACATAAGCTGGTTGAGTTGCTGTACATTGAATATATGTATGTAGTGCAGTAAGTCTACTGTTTTATGTGCCACTTGTGCAGGGGGTGAAAGACTAAGGGCCCACCTTGCTCACTGGCCCACTGGGGGATTCACTTGTACCCCTGTGGGCCAGTCCGAGCCTGCTGATATTAAGGCCTGGATTGTTGGAGTTGGGGAAAAGAAGGCTGAGGTCCCACTCCACTGACTCCACTCATCAGTTTGGCCTGGCTCATTAGAAGCACCTGGCTGAGGTCTATAAGAAATGCTCTCCAAGGAGATGCTTATTATTACCAGATGCTTGGTGTATTTAGTACTTTTTCTTCTTCTTTGCTATATATTTTGTTTCTCATGGCTATTCTGCTGGTTCATGTTGGTACTTCTTTCCCCTTGATTTTCTGTACATTTTCCCTGCTACTTTAATCCCTCTAAAATCGCAATAAAAATTAGAAAGCAATAAAATAATGGCTTTATTCCATTCAACAGGTCTTCGGGTCAAGTTGTCTCTGGAGATCCATGTTCAGGTTTAAGTCTACGTCCTGTTACAAGTCCAGCCGAGCTTCCGATTAATCAGATTGCTCTGAATCTTGATGGGACAACTCTCTATGTAGCAGCTGGTAATGCAGTTAAAGTGTGGGACCTAGGAAGGTAAGTTTTGCGTTGTGCATTGATATTGTATTATAGTGCGTATGATTCTAAAATTTTACTTTTGAGAAAGTATTATTAACTCTGTATTAGGCCACTCTGCAGCATTATGGTCAGTATTTATGATCAGTATATGTAAACCAAAACCAGGAGTGTAAACTAAAGAACAAATGCATAGATTTGCACTTCTGTATTTAAACCCTCCTCTAGTTTTGACCAACAAAGGCTATATTTACATGAACGTATTTTGTTTCCGTGTCTGTTTCGTTTTTTTTTTTTGTTTCTTTTTTGCAGATTGGATGCAGATCCATTCATTTTAATGGGTCCGCAAAAAATGCGAACAGCACATCGTGTGCTATACGCATCAGTATGTCCGTTCCGTAGCCCCGCAAAAAAAATATAACATGTCCTATTCTTGTCTGTTTTAGGCATTGTTACAATGGATCCGCAAAAAATACCCGGCTGGCATACTGATGTCATCTGTTTTTTTTGCAGATCCGCAATACGGACCGCAAAACACATACGGTCGTGTGCATGTAACCAAATACTGATGGAAAAAAACTGATCAAAATACTGCCATGAAAAAGTGGCCCTTAGAACAGTTTTGCACAAATCACATTTAAAATGTATTATTCAAGCTAGTAGAAGGACCCGGCTTTGCACGGGTATATATCATCTATATCAGGCATGCTCAACCTGCGGCCCTCCAGCTGTTTCAAGACTACAACTCCCAGCATTCTCGGACAGCCTACAGCTATGAACCTATAGCAGGTCATTGTGGGAGTCGTAGTTTTACAACAGCTGGAGGGCCGCAGGTTGAACATCCCTGATCTATATCATTTAATGTTTGTGTGTGTCGTTAAAAGATATCGACTTTATCCACTATAACAGTGACATCTACAGTACCCCACCCCTTAACAGTGACCTCCACAGCGACCTTCCCTCTTAACAGTAACATCCACAGCGCCCTCCCTTTTAACATTGACCTCCACAGTACTCGTTAACAGTGATTTCCATAATAACCCGTCCACTTAACAGTGACCTCCACAGAGCTCCGTTCCCTTAAAATGTGACCTCCACAACACCCTACCCCCTTAACAGTGACCTCTACAGCACCCTGCCCATTAACACTGACCTCCATAGTAGACCTTAGAGACTAAGGGCCTGCAAGTTTCCATTGGCTGATAAGGGTCATGTGACCAGGCTTTTATTGGCTAAAGCATTTTTGGGAATATCTGAGGAACTGTACGAGCTAGAGAGCTGAGACCCGGTCTAAAAACTTCCCGGACACTGATGTACCTGTGTGCCAAATTTTGTGATTGTAAATGCGACGGTGCGGATTCCTTTAGCAGACATACACACATGCACTCAGTTTTTTATATATTAGATATATCCAAACAGTTGGCATGACACATAGACTAGTGAGCCATTTAGTTGCATAGGTTGAAAAAAGAAACAGTATTAACTTTTTCAGTATTGAGCCAGTTTTCACCTTAACCGCTTGCCGTCACACTAACGCCGATAGGCGTCAGCACGACAGCGCTCTCAGGTCTCAGCGACCCCTATTGGCGTCATCTCGTGAGACCCAAGATTTGCTGTGAACGCGCGCTCAAAGGAGCGTGGGTTCACAGCAGCGCGCTATTTTGAAGTGAAACTACAGCCTGCAAGCGCTGATTATTGGCTGGCAGGCTGTAGATGTTCAAAAAACCCAATAAAAAAGGTATATTAGACGCTGTTTTGTAAACAGCGTCTGATATACCTGCTACCTGTTCCTCTGGTGGTCCCTTTTGCTTGGATCGACCTCCAGAGGACACAGGCAGCTCTGTAAGTAGCACCAAGCACCACACTACACCCCCCCTGTCACTTATTAACCCCTTATTAACCCCTGATTACCCCATATAGACTCCCTGATCACCCCCCTGTCATTGATCACCCCCCTGTAAGGGTCCCTTATCACCGCCAGTTAGTTAGCTATTTGTTAGGTAGTTAGCGCCCAGCCCACCGCACCGCAGTCACTGATTAGTCGCTGATTAGCATCATCGCTGTCGCTAATCAGCACAAGTACTGTATAGTATCTGTGAGTGATCAAGACTGATCTCAATCAGATCTATATCAGTACATTAGGGTAACCTTAGGCTCTACAAAAACCGCAGTGTTCGCCCGATCAGGCCTGATCTTGTGCCCGCATTTGCGTTCAGTCCGCCCAACCGCAGTGACAGAATTTTTTTTTTCTGATCACTGCAAAAACACCGTAAAATCGCTGCGGCGCTATAAAGATCACTTTTGAGCTTTTTGGATCTTTATTAGCGAGCGCAGCTTTACTTCGCAAGCACTCCTTTTTACTAGGCAGGTGTGCTCTTTTTCCTGGGTAGTCTCAGAGGAATACCCCCTAAATTTAGTTAGTCCAAAATGTCAAAAAAGGGGTATTCCGCTGAAGAGGCCTACAGGATTCTGGCCGTGATGGATAAAAGCGATGGGGACGCCTCGCACGCTGAATCCAGTGGTTCAGAATATGAACCTGTAGACAGCAGTGACACTCTAACCGCTAGTGAGGATGACGAGGTTGAAGTCCCTGCTATGGTCAGGCGTACCCGACCCCATGTCAAAAAATTCTGTCAATGATTTATTCATCCACATCGATTGATGTGAATGGAGAAATCGGGTTTGCCAGGGCATACGAGCTGAAGTGTGTTTGGATGTTGGGTGGAGCTCCTATGTCCTGGCAGACGCCTTTCCCCTTTTTTTTTTTTTGCACATTTTGTGGCAGAGATTTTTTTATCCACATTGATCGATGCGTATGAAGAAATCTGTGCCGTTCATTTTTTCTTTCAGCCCAGAGGCTTAACGGAAAAAAAAAATCTCATTACCTGTATGCTCAATATAAGGAGAATAGCAGAAACTCCTAATTCTGGCCATACATGTAATGATTGCGGAGACCCTCAAATGCCAGGGCAGTACAAACACCCCACAAATGACCGCATTATGAAAAGAAGACACCCCAAGGTATTCGCTGAGGGGCATATTGAATCCATGAAAGATTGAACTTTTTGTCACAAGTTAGCGGAAAGGGAGACTTTGTGAGAAAAAACAAAAAAAATCAATTTCTGCTAACTTGTGCAAAAAAAAAAAAATTTTTCTATGAACTCGCCATGCCCCTCATGGAATACCTTGGGGTGTCTTCTTTCTAAAATGGGGTCACATGTGGGGTATTTATACTGCCCTGGCATTTTAGGGGCCCTAAAGCGTAAGAAGAAGTCTGGAATCCAAATGCCTATAAATGCCCTCCTAAAAGGTACTCATTGGAATTTGGGCCCCTTTGCGCACCTAGGCTGCAAAAAAGTGTCACACATGTGGTATCGCCGTACTAAGGAAAAGTAGGGTAATGTGTTTTGAGGTCTCTTTTCACACATACCCATCCTGTGTGTGAGAAATATCTTTGTAAATGACAACTTTTTTCCATTTTTTTTATACAAAATTGTCAATTTACAGAAATATTTCTCTCACCCAGCATGGGTATATGTAAACATAAACCCCAAAACACATTGCCCTACTTCTCATGAGTACGGGGATACCAAATATGTGACACTTTTTTGCAGCCTAGGTGTGCAAAGTACCTTTAGGATTTCACGAGGGCATTTTTACGCATTTAGATTCCAAACTACTTCTCACGCTTTAGGGCCCCTAAAATGCCAGGGCAGTATAAATACCCCACAGGTGACCCCATTTTAGAAAAAAGACACCCCAAGGTATTCCGTGAGGGATATGGTGAGTTCATGTAAGATTTTCTTTTATGTCACAAGTTAGTGGAATATGAGACTTTGTAAGAAAAAACAAAAAAAAACAAAAAAAATCAATTTCGCTAACTTGTGCCAAAAAAAAATCTTCTATGAACTCGCCATGCCCCTCACTGAATACCTTGGGTTGTCTTCTTTCCAAAATGGGGTCACTTGTGGGATATTTATACTGCCCTGACATTTTAGGGTCCCTAAAGCGTGAGAAGTAGTTTGGAATCCAAATGTGTAAAAATGCCCTGTGAAATCCTATGAAAAAAAAGGAATACAAAGTTGTCAATTTACAGAGATATTTCTCTCAGCCAGCATGGGTATATGTAAAAATACACCATAAAACACATTGCTCTACTTCTTCTGAGTACGGCGATACCACATGTGTGAAACTTTTTTGCAGCCTAGGTGCGTAAAGGGGCCGAAAGTCCAACGAGTACCTTTAGGCTTTACAGGGTTGCTCACAATTTAGCCCTGCCCAAAATGCCAGAACAGTAAACCCCCCCCCCCCACAAATGACCCCATTTCGGAAAGTAGACACCCCAAGGTATTCACTGAGGGGCATAGTGAGTCCGTGGGATATAATATTTATTTTTTTCCAGAAGTTAGCAGAAATGGAAACTTTATTATTATTATTTTTTTCCTCAAAGTGTCATTTTCCGCTAACTGGTGAAAAAAAATTAAATCATACATGAACTCACTGTGCCCCTCAGCGAATACTTTGGGGTGTCTTCTTTCCAAAATAGGGTCATTTGGGGGGCATTTGTACTATCCTGGCCTTCTAGCACCTCAAGAAACATGACAGTGTCATGGGTATATGCGAACAACAGGAGTACAATCAGTGCACAAGCTACTGAGCGGACCCAAACTAGGGGAGCATAAAAAGTAACCCCTGTCAGACCCTAAGAGCTCTCCCTGCGCTGCTATGCACATGCCCAGACCCTGATGGTGGGTCGAGGCATGCCCGCGTACCTAAGGCTGAGTGACACCTGAAACCCCTATGATAAAAGTTTGCAGACATTGTTGGTTTTTGTTTATTTGCTGACCCCGGTTCTGTCCGTATACTGAGCAGGGAGCCGGTGGCCGTGCCCCCCCCCCTTTATCATAGGAGTTTCAGGTGTCACTCAGCCTTAGGTACGCGGGCATGCCTCGACCCACCATCAGGATCTGGGCATGTGCATAGCAGCGCAGGGAGAGCTCTTAGGGTCTGACAGGGGTTACATTTTATGCTCCCTAGTTTGGGTCCGCTCAGTAGCTTGTGCACTGATTGTACTCCTGTTGTTCGCATATACCCGTGACATTATAACCCGCCATAACCGTCTTTTGACATTGATCCGCTTTCTGACCTGGTTGACCGCATGCATGGTCTTTCTTTGGAAGTAGCGGATCTCCATCAATCTATGACTCAGCTTCAGACATCTGGGTCTGCTAGTGTCCATGGAGTTTGTTGCGAGCCGAAGGTCTCACTTCCGGAGACGTTCTCCGGGGGCAGTGAGAATTTTGTTCGCTTCAGAGAGGCTTGCAAACTTAATTTCTGCTTGCTTCCCCATTCTTCTGGTGATGAGGAGCAGAGGGTGGGGATTATCATCTCCCTGCTCATGGGTAATGCTCAGACTTGGGCTTTTTCGGTGCCATCGGGGGCACTTCCCCTTCGATCGGTGGATGGATTTTTTGTGGCCCTCGGGCAGATATATGATAAACCGGATCGTGTTGCTCTGGCGGAATCTAGCTTACGTTCTTTATGCCAGAACAAACTGTCTGCTGAGCTTTATTGTTCTGAATTTTGGAGATGGGCAGCTGATTCAGGTTGAAATGATGCTGCACTCCGGAGTCAGTTCTGTCATGGTCTCTCAGAGAGATTAAAAGATGCATTTGCTTTCCATGAGAGACCAACGTCCTTAGAGTCTGCCATGTTACTAGTGGTACGCCTGGACAGGCGCCTTAGAGAAAGAGAGGAGACTTCTCTTCCCTGCCATTTTCAGCCTAGGGGCAGTGGGGCGGACTCATTCAATGTGCAGGGGCCTCATTCTGCCTCGGTCCCCTCTGAGGAGGAGGTTATGCAGCTGGGTCGACTTGCCCCTGATAAAGAAGGATTTAGTCCTCAGAGAATGATGTGTTTCTGTTGTGGGGGCATTGGTCATTTGGCAAATGTTTGCCCCTCTAGGAGATTCTTGAATTTTGCTGAGGGTGATAATAAAAGAAAAACCTCAAAAGGTAAAAAAAAAAAACTCAAGGTTTGCTCCATCTGCTACCCTGGGCAAAGTTGATGTGGGGATAGATGCTTTTCCCTTGGCCTGCACTTCCTGTTTTCTCCTATCTGCCAGGATGGCACTAAGGAGCAAAGTCATTTCTTGTGAAATTTTTGTTGATAGTGGAGCGGCCGTCAATCTTATTGACAATCAATTTGTAGCCATGCATGGTTTTCAGGTTTGCACATTAGAAAAGGATATACCTGTTTTTGCTATTGACTCTGCTCCACTCTCGCAAAGATCCCTAAAGGGCATAGTTCACAATATCCGATTGACTGTGGGTGATGCTCATGTGGAGGATATATCTTGTTTTGTCCTTAGCGGATTGCCTACTCCTCTAGTGTTGGGGTTACCCTGGCTCACTAGACATAACCCCACTATTGATTGGCAAGCAAGGCAAATAATTGAATGGAGTGAGTTTTGTAGAGAGAATTGTCTCACGGCGACTTTTGCAGAGGTTACTACTAAGACTGTGCCATCATTTCTCTCTGAATTTTCGGACGTATTTTCCGAGAGTGGTGTTCAGGAGCTACCTCCTCACCGGGAGTATGACTGTCCCATTAATCTTATTCCCGGCGCCAAGCTACCCAAGTCACGCCTGTACAATCTCTCCCAACCAGAAAGAATCGCTATGCGTACCTATATTTCTGAGAGTCTGGGTAAGGGGCATGTCCATCCCTCAAAATCCATCCCTTAGAGGGGGCCAGGCACCCTATCACCGTTTTTACCGACCATAAGAATCTGGCGTACTTGGAGTCGGCCAAGCGTATGAATCCGGGACAGGCCAGATGGTTCTTCTTCAGAATGAATTTTGTGGTCACATTCCGCCCTGGGATTAAAAATGTGAAGGCGGATGCCCTCTCTCGCTGTTTTCCAGGAGGGGGGAACTCCTAGGACCCGGGTCCCATTTTGGCTGAGGGGGTAGTTGTTTCTGCTCTGTATCCTGATTTGGAGGCCGAGGTCCAGGCTGCCCAGGCAGAGGCACCTGCTCGTTGTCCTTCTGGGAGGTTGTTTGTGCCTCTTGAGTTACGTCACAAGCTTTTTAAGGAGCATCACAATACTGTCCTTGCTGGTCACCCCGGGAGTAGAGCCACTGTTGATCTCATTACTCTGAGATTTTGGTGGCCGGCTCTTCGTAAGTCAGTGGAGGGTTTTGTGGCAGCTTGTGAGACTTGCGCTCGTGCTAAGGTCCCTCGTTCACGGCCTTCAGGTCCCCTCCTCCCCTTACCCATACCTTCCTGTCCTTGGACACACCTGTCCATGGACTTTATCACGGATCTTCCTCGTTCCTCAGAGAAGTCTGTGATCCTGGTGGTGGTGGACCATTTTAGCAAGATGGCACATTTCATACCCTTCCCTGGATTGCCCAATGCTAAGACGCTGGCGCAAGCTTTTGTCGACCACATTGTTAAATTGCATGGCATCCCTTCTGACATTGTTTCCGATAGAGGCACGCAGTTTGTGTTCAGATTCTGGAGGGCTTTCTGTTCTCGCCTGGGGGTTCGGCTGTCCTTCTCTTCTGCTTTTCACCCGCAGTCGAATGGTCAGACTGAACGCGTCAATCAGAATCTGGAGACATATTTGCGCTGTTTTGTAGCAGAGAATCAGGAGGATTGGTGTTCGTTTCTGGCTCTTACTGAGTTTGCCTTCAAATAACCGTCATCATGACTTTTCTGATAAGTCACCATTCTTTGGTGCATATGGGTTTCATCCGCAGTTTGGGACATTCTCAGGAGGGGGCCCTTCTGGTTTGCCTGAGGAGGAGAGATTTTCCTCCTCTTTGTCTACTATTTGGCAAAAGATTCAGAGTAATCTAAGAAAGATGAGTGAGAAATATAATCGTGTGGCTGATAAGAGACGTGTGTCTGGTCCGGACTTGAATGTGGGCGATCTGGTGTGGTTGTCTACAAGAAATATTAAACTGAAGGTTCCCTCCTGGAAGTTGGGTCCTAAGTTTATTGGGCCTTATAAGATCTTATCCATCGTCAATCCTGTTGCCTTCCGTCTTGATCTTCCACAGTTTTGGAAGATACATAATGTTTTTCACAGGTCTCTCTTAAAACCATATGTCCAGCCCACGATACCCTCCCCTTTGCCTCCTCCTCCGATTTTGGTTGATGGCAATTTGGAGTTTGAGGTTTCCAGAATTGTGGACTCTCGCATTGTCTGCGGTTCTCTTCAGTACCTCGTTCATTGGGAGGGTTATGGTCCTGAGGAGAGGATGTGGCTTCCGGTGTCCGACATTAAAGCCACTCGCCTCATCAGGGCTTTTCATAGGGCTCATCCTGAGAAGGTGGGTCCTGGGTGTCCAGAGTCCACCCGTAGAGGGAGGGGTACTGTCACTACCAGAGTTTTGAGGAGTTCTCACAGCTTATCTGTAGGGGCTGCAGCAGCAGTGAAGACAGAACCAATCTCAGCAGACAATATCCGATGTTGCTTGCTTCAGCAAAACAGACGTCCAGTGTATAGAGACCACAGCAGTGTAGATACTCCAGCGGCTGACACAACTCAAGATGAGAAATATAACCCGCAAGGTGAAACAGGAAGAGGGGTGATTTAAAGGAAGAGGAATCAATCAGAGAAGGAACAGCTGGGAAGAGGGAAAGGAGTGAAAATGAAAGTAAAGACCTCATCACAGGGGTGGAGAAACAGAGCTGTGAGAACTCCTCAAAACTCTGGTAGTGACAGACAGGTGCTCAGAAAGTCAGAGCTGCTTCAAAATGCGGAAATTCACTTTTTTGCACCATAGGTTGCAAACGCTATAACTTTTGCGCAAACCAATAAATATACACTTATTGGATTTTTTTTTAATCGAAGACATGTAACACAATAAATTCTGACACAAACTTGTATAGAAATGTAATTATATTTGAACAATTTTACCAGAAAATTGCGGTCTTTTTTGATTAATATCAGAAAAACGAAAAAGCTCAGCAGCAATCAAATACCACCAAAAGCAAGCTGCATTTGTGAGAAGAAAAGGAGGTAAAATTCATTTGGGTGCCAAGTTGCATGACCGAGCAATAAACCGTTAAAGTTGTGAAGTGCCGATTTGTAAAAAAGGGCCTGGTCACTAGGGATTATAAACCTGTGGTCCTTAAGTGGTTAAAGAGGTTTTCTGAGATTTTGATAGTGATGACCTATCGCGTTCAGCCCCATTCACTTCAGTGAGACTGGGCACAATACCAAGCATGGCTGCTATGCATGACGCTGTGCTAGGTAAGCATGAAAAAGGCCTTGGCGCTCAGAGGAGCACCAGTTCCTTCTCAAACAGCTGATTGGCTGAAAGGTGTCAGACCCCCACCAATCAAATACTGATGACTTATCCTCTGGATAGGTCATCAGTATCAAAATCTCTGAAAACCCCTATAAGGAACAGGACAGACCAAGAAGTGGCTCCTAATATTATAGGTTTAGTGCCTTCAGTGCAAAAACAGCTGGATTTTATGTATTTTATTTAACCCCTTAACGCATAATGCGCTGGCAATTGTATTCTGCGATGAGCCCATTCCATACCCAGCGGGTGCCTGCTGTATAATACAGCATTTACCCAGCCGCCATGACAGGAAACGGCGATCACGCTGAACCCAGTCATTTAACCCATCAGATGAAATTGCGGAGCTCCGACCAGTTACTATGACAGCCTGGGCCCTGCCAAAGCTTTCCAGGCCTGTCGTGGTAAGCTGCCTGCTAATCTGTGCACGAGGCACACCTAAGCAGGTAGAGCAGCAGAATCCTATTCACCCTAATAGATCTCTATTAGGGTGAATGAGGCAAAGGATCAAAATATTTTAGGTTCTAGCCCCCTAAAGGGGCTAAAAGTTATTGTGAAAAAAGTTTTAAAAATTAAAAAAACTAATATTAAAGTTTAAATCATCCCCCTTTCCATATAAAAATATATAAACAATAAAAAAATAAACATATTAGGTATCGCCACATCCAAAAATGTCTTAACGATTAAAATATTTTAAGCATTTTCCTTCATAGGCTCCCTCTCTCGCCACAGGGTCACTGCGCTGCAATGGCAGCGACTCAATGGTTACCTTGGCAACAGGATGCTGTACAAAGGCATCCAGTCTTGCCATATGTACAGTGCATTGCAATAGTATTGCATTGCACTGTATAGCAATCAGGTCCACTGGATCTTCAAGATCCAAGTGGGTCTTGATAAAATAAAATAAAAGCGTAAAAATAACAAAATGTTAAAAGACGATAAAATTTTAAAAATTAAATAAAAATGTAAATAAAAATAACATAAATTGCCTTTTCCCATATCCACACATTTATAATTGATAAAAAAATGAAAAAAAATGAAAAATAGTATATATAATTGGTATTGCCGCTTCCGTAACAACCTGATCTACAAAAGTATCAAGTTACTAATGATGGAATTGCTGTTTTTGTCACCTTATCTCCACAAAAAAAAAATAGCAAGTGATCAAAAAATGATCCCAATAAAATCTATAGCTTGTCCCGCAAAAAACAAGCCCTCACACAGGTACCTTGGTGAAAAAATTAAAATGTTATGGACTTTAGTATATGATGATGCAAAATTTCATTTATTTTTAACACAAAGTGATTTTATGCTGAAAAAGTAGTAAAACGTAAAAAACTATATAAATTTGGTAACACAATAACCGTATCAACACACAGAATAAAATTATCATATCATATTTACCGCATGAAGGACCCTATTAAAAATAAAAAAACACTGACAGAATTACCATTTTTGCCTACCTCACCTCCACAAAAAATGGTATAGAAAGTGATCAAAAAGATATATGTACCCCAAAATGATACCAATAAAAGCTAAAGCCTGTTCCTCAAAAAGCAAGCCCTCACACATCTAAATTGGTGAAAAAATAAAATTGTTAAAACAATCCTGATGCCGCTCCTAAATATTGAGTTTTGTTTGGCTGTTAACCCTTGCTGTGTTACAGGAAAAATTTATGGAAAATCTACACAAAAAAATGAAATTTTCCCCCTCCGTCTTGCTTTCATTCTTGTGGGACACCTAAAGGGTTAGCAAAGTTTGTAAAATCAGTTTTCAATAACTAGAGGGTTGAAGTTTCTAAAATAAGGTAATTTATGGGTGGTTTCTACTCTGTAAGCTCCACAAAGTGACTTCAGAACTGAACTGGTCCTTAAAAAAGTTGGTTTAAAATTGGAGGATGCCCGCAGCGGACCACAAGTACCACAATAGACACGTCCTACACAAGATGGCAATTGTGTGGATGTGATAAATAATATAACAATATAGCAATAACAAGTGACAAAACAGGTGCACACTGCGGTCTTACTAAGCCCTCAAACTGATGTTAAAATTGAGAGATTAGTCAACATGTAGCTACTTGAGAAACCTTGGCGTGGCGCTCGGGCTTAAGACATGTCCTCCACTGCAGGACATCTTGACTAGAGATGAGCGAACACCTGGATGTTCGGGTTCGAAGTTCGGCCGAACTTCCCGGAAATGTTCGGGTTCGGGATTCGAACTCGATCCGAACTTTATCGAACCCGAACCCCATT